>CM077523.1:4050174-6711752 GCA_039654895.1 Mongoloraphidia duomilia
CTCCATTCAACTGCATAATTGGTTTCTTTTTGTCATCATTATGATATACAAATTAACGATACTGGATGTGGTAATAATAATTGTCCAGCGGCGGAACCACCGATTCCAGGGGGCCCCGCAAAGTTAAGGGACTCGTACATTTTAATCACGATGTTTTTTAATCACACTGTTTAATGACGGGTTGCTATGATAACGAAACGCAGCAACCAATAAACACGTAGCTGTCGAAATTTAACAGTGTAACAAACATAAAAAAACTCGGGTCGCAGTGCCAAAACCCTGCCGACGCCCGACAATATAGTGTATTTGCTAAAACAGGCATTGTGCTGTTATTATGTGAACATAAGTTTGTTTTTGGACAAAATAAAAAAATTAACTCCTTAATACATCCCTTAAAATAATATTTTTTTTCTTAATTTCAATATTATTATCAATGCAACCTCTGTACCAAATTAAATACACCCTTCAGTAAGTAAATCACTATCCGCAAACTAGTGTTTTCATAAAATTTGTAAGTCCGGACCTGTCGGGGCGATTTTATTAAAATTTTAGCAGCACATTTCAATCTTCACTAAAGGTTTAAATTTCAATTTTGAAACAATTCTGAGAATTTTTTCGGTATTTTTGGGCCTAAAAACATTTTTCAACCCCTGAAAACCACCCTTAAAATAGTCCGATTGGGCCCATTTTAAATAGACTTCGTGCGGTGATGGATTGCAACGTGCCTACCCAATTTCGTCAAAATCAATTAACTCTTTCGAAAGTTATAGCCCGCACACACACACACACACACACACACACACACACTATATATATATATATATATATATATATATATATATATATAAAAAGACATTTCCAAAAATGGTGCCAAAGTGTTCAGGAGGCTATGAAACGTCGAGAAATGTTGGTCCGACCCCTAGGTTCCGCCATCCGACCGACGCCAATAGTGTATGTGCCATATGGCAAATACCTACACTAAAAAGAAAAAAAAATACAATCAAATTGAGAACCACCTCCTTTTTTTGAAGTCGGTTAGAAATTATTTTTTCATCATTTCAATAAAAGTTTGCCTCTAACAAATTTTTTTACTAATATGTTGATGTTATCTAAGAGGCTTTATTGTTCAACGGATGCACTTTACAATTAGCCCAGGAAATGAAAGGAAAAAAACACCCGATGTCGCAAATAATTCCAAAGGAGCTGGATTTTTCACAGATGGTAGAACACCTTTAGACATGTATTTTTACAAAAGTCCCCGGTTATCCCCCTTGTGCTTCCCCCGCCATCCCCTTTTGAATATAATTTTGCAAGCCTTAAGGAAAACGCTAATATCTCCTTAACCAATGTCTGAAATCAGACGACTTTTTTTTTGTTTTGTTCCTAATTAGTTACTCTAAAAAATTTCCCTCTTCAATTTTGCGATAAAATCAATATATGCTTTGCAATTTATTAATAAAGAGAAAATATCAGTTTTTAAAAGAATATTTCACAAAATATTTCCATATAACTTTTTGCTAAGCCTGTTAGGGTAAAAGTTGTTCAAGTAAGATTTGTAGACAATATTTGTAGCTTTAAAATGATGTATATATTGATAGACTTTAGTTAATTATAGGGCAAGTGGGCTGTTAATAATGAGCGCAGCGGTCGGACGCATAGCAATAAAATTAAAAAAACTTATGGATTGTATTTATTTATTTGTAATAAAATTATTTATCTAACATTGAAGCGTTTTTAGGGTTCCGTAGCCAAATGGCAAAAAGGGAACCCTTATAATTTCATCCTGTCCGTCTGTCCGTCCGTATGTCACAGTCATTTTACTCGGAAACTATTGGCACACTATAGATGAAATTTGGAAGGTAGGTGTTTTCTATGAACTGCTATACAATGGTTAAGTGAAATTACGAAAAAAATAGTGGTGGCACACCATATATGTAACTGAGGGATAAAAAAATTCCAGTGCACATAAGCGTGTGGGGTATCATTAGATAGGCCTTCAAAAATGATGTAGAAGTTTCAAAATGACTTTTTTATTTAAGTCAACAGTTGGTATGTAAATGAAGTAGAATTTATAAAATACTTCCAACGAAAATCGGTTTGAATAAGAAATGTTG
The DNA here is from genome assembly GCA_039654895.1 of Mongoloraphidia duomilia. Lineage (NCBI taxonomy): Eukaryota > Metazoa > Arthropoda > Insecta > Raphidioptera > Raphidiidae > Mongoloraphidia > Mongoloraphidia duomilia. The sequence continues at coordinate 4,052,289 of CM077523.1, forward strand.
TGTAGTTTTTGACATACATTGTACCTTGCAAAAGGTGGGGCATAAGATATTTTTTGCCATACCCACTACAAAATAGCTACTTACGATGTATGTATAGCGGCCTTTTATGAGTCATTTCACAGGCAGGTGTGCGGAAAGTGTTTTACTTTCCGCACTAGTGCGGGAAGTAAACGGTTGCCATAGGAACTTCTGTTTATTCGCTCTAAACGCCTGCGTGCGTCTGCCATTACTTTCTCACGAACTTCACGGCATACTGTAGAAGTAAAGATGGCAACGCAAATGAACTGTCAAATTTTTTTGAAAATGAAGTGAAAAGTAGGTATTTTGTAGTGGGTATGGCAAAAAATTCCATATATATTATATGTCGTGCGTAATGGTATTACGGCTCGTGTGACTGTAAAAACTCGCTATCGCTCGTTCTTACATACTGTCATCACTCGCCGTAATAGTCCATTACACATCTAGATATACAATCTACTATTTGTTTGCATATATTCGTGCCAACATGACACCGGGACAACTTTTGGCAGCCAAAATACCACGAAATTTTAACATTGTTTTTGTTTTTTCGAAATATCTCAGAAACGGTCGACTTAAGCGATTCTTTCGTTATGTAATGTTTTAAATAGGATTACATTTCCTACCATTTTCATTCCTACAAATTTTCCGTGGTAAGAATAGTAAGCGCGCTACAGCTTCTTGAATATCACGCCTTAGAAACCAATTGTTAAGATATAAGGTCCTTTTCAATAGCTTTATTTACTGTGTTCTTCATCGAATTTTAAGTTGAAAATACACATGTTCATAAAGCAAAGAACACCCTAAATTATGATTTTTGTCCCATATCGATATCTTCAAAAATTTAGAAGCTTTAGCCTGTCAAAGCTGAAATCATCATAGAGCCTTACATTTTTTTTTGACACGCGTTACGAGTACTTTCTATACCGAATAAAAAAATGTCCGTCTAGGAACCTATAGAAAATTTAATGCCATAAACAATTATTTACGTCCAATTTCACTAACTTGCGAAATTTTCAAGTTATAAGCATTTATGTACATGTTTTTACCTTTTGACATAAAATTGAAACACTTGTTGCGAAGTGCTCTGAAGAGTGACCACTTTCAAATTTTTTAAATTTTTTTACTCACTTAGATAACCCATGAATAGGTCTACAGCTTCTATATGTAAACTTAATATTTCTCGAACACTCTTCTTAGTAGAGCACTTCGCGTCAAGCGTTTTAATTTTATGTCAAAAAGTAAAAACATGAACATTAATGCTTATAACTTGAAAATTTTTCAAGTTAGTGAGATTGGACCTTAAATTTTTTATAGGTTACTAGACGGAAATTTTTTTATTCGGTATGGAAAGTACTCGTAACACGTGTCCAAAAAAAAAGTAAGGCTCTATGATGACTTCAACTTTGACTGGCTATAGCTTCTAAATTTTTAACGATATCGATATGGGACAAAAATCACGATTTAGAGCGTTCTTTGCTTTATGAACATGTGCATTTTCAATTTAAAATTCGATGAAGAACACAATAAATAAAGCTATTGAAAAGGACATTACGTTTTAACAATCGGTTTCCAAGGCTACAAAAAGCGCGTGCGATTTTCAAGAAGCTGTAGCGCGCTTACTATTTGTACCACAGAAAATTTGTAAGGATGAAAATTGTAGGAAATGTAATCCTATTTAATATGAAAGAATCGTTTTTGAGATATTTCGAAACAGGCTCATCAAAAAGTTATATGCAAATATTTTGTGAAATATTCTTTTAAAAACTGATATTTTCTCTTTATTAATAATTTGCAAAGCATATATTGATTTTATCGCAAAATTGAAGAGGGAAATTTTTTTAGAGTAACTAATTAGGAACAAAACAAAAAAAAAGTCGTCTGATTTCAGACATTGGTTAAGGAGATATTAGCGTTTTCCGTAAGGCTTGCAAAATTATATTCAAAAGGGGATGGCGGGGGAAGCACAAGGGGGATAACCGGGGACTTTAGTAAAAATACATGTCTAAAGGTGTTCTACCATCTGTGAAAAATCCAGCTCCTTTGGAATTATTTGCGACCTAAAACCTTTATTTCCCGGGCTAAATACTGGTATTGTTTCACACGAATAGGGAAACATATGGGGGGTGAAATTTCGCCATCAACGATATGACTGTAGGGTGAACGGTAGGCGATGAGCTCAGCTGTTTAGGGGCGTTAATGAAACCTGCGGTGTTTCTTATTGCAGATTCCTTGTCGACGTCGTCAGGCGGGACGTACGTGAATAAACTCATGGACAAACACTTACATAATATTACTATATAGACTCCGGATTCTGGTGTCCCTATCTTTATGTTTATTATGAGTGACGGCGGTGTTGTCGGTACGAGCTGCTGCTATTAATTGCATCTAACATAATATGTTAGAAATGAAAGGTTAGGACACATTCCCAAACTTATTTGCACTACTGTACCATTTTCAGAAAAAAACCGAGCGATGCAGCTTAGTGGTGCAGCACTAGACTCGCATTCGGAAGATACTGGGTTCGAACCCCGGCGGGGGCAGATGTGGCTAGGACTTTTCCCTACTGCCTTACGCCGAGAAACGGTAATTCCTGTATCGACCATCTTGTTGAGGTTTTCCATGGTTTCCCTCAATAATTCCAGATGAATATCGAGATGGTTCCTTATTCAAGGCCATGGTCGATTACCTGTCAAACTCCTGTGCTCCCAAAGTTACCTACCTTTTCCTAATTTCCTATAATTACTTCATGCGCACATTGCTATTAATAAAAGTAAAAATAGGTAAAAAAACTTTTAAGTTAAATGGTTTTATTTTAAATCATCAACCGTACCAAAAATAAGAAAATAATTAGGCCACAAATCAAGGGGCACTTTGTGTCGCTGCGTCAGCGGATCAATAAGTAATAATCTGGGTCTTTTAACATACTAAAATAATAACGTGGGATCGCTCCCCTGCTCGCTCCAGCGCTCCCACCCCCCCTGAGAGGCTATAACTCTTCCTTTGGAAATACTTTTTTTTAGAAAATTCATCTTTTTTAGTCTAAGTCATAATTTATTGATCAATTAACTTTTTCAGATTTTTTCTGTCTGTCTTTCAAGTTTACCTCTTAAACTAAGTTTCTGTTCGCTAAGAATTACTATTGACGCATTGAAGTTTTCTGTTTACTCAAATAAATTATAACCCTACAATCCAACTATTTTTTTCATTTCCGTCTCCCGTATTTTCTATTTTTCTCTTCTCGGTCTCTAATCATACAGGGGGATGAAATCGCACCTCCTTGCACTCTCATGTATATTGGTCCCCTGTAAATATTATTATCCGTCTCTGTGAATTACGCAAAAATGGGAAGTTTCTAGAAGTTTTGGCAACGATAAAATTAATAGAGTTACATCCATAGAACATACATACATACATGTCGCGCAATATAAGTGTAGAATTCATTACAGTGTTTATTACGGTAGATTTTATGCTTCAATGTAAATTACGGCCTAAAACTCGCCATAATTTGAACTAAAGTGTACCTTCTCTGCTACAATGGGTAACACAGTATACGATTTACAGTAAACGCACTGCAATATATTTACGTTTTGTGTGTAGTAGCTATATAGTTATAATAGTCTGAAACACCAAGCTCAGCTGTTTTTGGTGCCGCGGCGTTAATGAAACACGCTGTGCTGCTGTTTCTTCTTCTTTGAACACATACACCCCTAGACACACTTGCGTCAGTGTCGTCCATAGAAAAATAAAAAACTTTTTAACAAAAAATACCTCCCTCAAAAAGCCACTAAAAAGAGGAAAATAATAAAACTTTGAGGTCTGCGCCAATTTAATAAAACATGAAGTCGGTTAAAATGAAGATATTAATCACTATACTAGGTATACTTTTTAACAGATTTCATATTTAGTGGCTTTATGAAGGAGGTTTTTTTTTTGTTAAAAAGTTTTTTATTTTTTACTTTTTAGTGGATTTACAATACGTAGTTTAGTCGCTTGCCAATAGATTCACTTCTACAAACTTTAGTGACTTCTTACGCTGTGTGATGTGTCAAAAAGTAACATTTACCTTAAAGGAATCATACGCCGTTACTCACTTTTATTAAAATCAGCCGAACTACTGAACCGATTTAACTAAAATTTATATGGGACCAACTTCGAAGTATATCATATCCTTTAAAACAATAATCATCAAAATCAAAATCGCACTACTCTGTAAAAAGTTATGCGTGGTCATATATATATATACACGCGTCGACTTGAAAACCTTCCTCCTTTTTTTGAAGTCGGTTAATAAAAACGAAACATTTTATCAACCGGGCTTGAGAATAAGTTGTTTGTATGTCATTTCAATTGCTCCTTTGTTACAAGCCTCCAGTTCACAGGTTCTAATCCGAGAACTGATATAGAAGTATCAACTGAAAAATTGAAAATATGAATTATTGATACTAGACCCAAAAAACCTTAACTGTTGAGGACCTTCAAAACAAACTTTATCAACTCGAAGGGCTGATTTTAAACGGTTCCATGACATTTGATCCCAGCAATTTGATACCACGACATTTGATCCCACGACAATTGATCCCAACGACATTTGATCCCAACGACAATTGATCCCACGACATTTGATCCCAAAAAATTGTCTATAAACTAACAGAGCCTGATACAACTGGTAAACTCAGGTTCTGCACGCGTCTTCGGGTCATGGAAAACAGATTTTTTATAATTTTCGATTTTTGGAAGATTTTAAAAACAATGTTAGATCTTCCTTTTCATAGTAATAATGGTGTCCGGGATTCACCTTACTTAAAAACGCGAAGTTGGCCGAAGCTTCAGTCGGACTCTAATGATTGATTCTGAAACACTTGTAGTTATGGCGCACACACACACATAATGTTCTAGTGTGTGTGGCATGGCGACTTCTTCACACAGTTAACTAGCAAGCTACTGTGGTTGACGTCAGGATCTGGTGATGACAGACGCTCGGCTTTCTGCACGTAATAATGCTCTCTCGCGTACACGTTGTGTATTATAACCGCAAGATTTTCGCTTATAATGTGTAATATCATAGAATAGAGTAGTCGCATACTCTCTGCCTATACACTTATAGATAACGTCCGTGCAACAATTGGACTGTTATTGTTGTTTATTGTACACTCCTATTTCTCATAGCACGAGATTTAACTGTTTTATGTTTGACATTTAACCTGCACAACTCTCTCTGAAGATATTTTAAGTCCTTTTTAGATAGACATAAATTGTGTGACCTAAACAGCACAAGCCAGCCTTTCTGCTCTTAGTGACAATTTTTTGGTGTTATTTATTCAAGGCCTTATTTTTGTGAAGATGTTGAGGGAGGCATTTCAAAGTGCCCTGAGTAAGAGATTTTGCTAGATAGTGGTATGAGAGGGATGCAGACCGCCCTCAAAATGTAACAAAAAAAACGGTCACAATTATTATTGCTTCAAGGCTGAAATTGTTTGTATAGCTTGTCGGTGACCCAATAATGCCATTATAATATTTGCAAATCGATTGGTCAGTATTAATGGGGTGGCAGATCACCCTAAACGTGTCATGTACCCGACGAAATTTATATTATTAGTTCAAGGTTCAAATTTTAATATGTTGTTACGGCGACTGTTTTAAGCATACATTTCAATTTGCAGAACAAAATGTCGATATTAACACCCTTGCAGAAGCAGAACGATATAAACACCTAGGCGAGCAAGCTTTCCCTCTAAGAGGGGGGGGTTAATACCGACATTTTGTTATGCAAATTGAAATATACGCTTAAAACAGTCGCCGTAACAACATATTAAAATTTGAATCTTGAACTAATAATATAAATTTCGTCGGGTACATGACACGTTTAGGGTGATCTGCCACCCCATTAATACTGACCAATCAATCTGCAAATATTATAATGGCATTATTGGGTCACCGACAAGCTATACAAACAATTTCAGCCTTGAAGCAATAATAGTTGTGACCGTTTTTTTGTTACATTTTGGGGGCGGTCTGCATCCCTCCCATACCACTATCTAGCAAAATCCCTTACTCAGGGCACTTTAATATGCCTCCCTCAACATCTTCACAAAAATAAGGCCTTGAATAAATAACACCAAAAAATAATATTGTCACTAGCTCTCGGTCTATTGGAGTATAGAGTTCTACTATAGTGATGCATGTTTCTGTTTTAGTGGATGTTGCATTTTAAGTGAAACGATTTTCTGTAATACATTAATAATTTCCATAACTATACTAAATAAATAATTGTAACAAAACTGTTTTCTTACGTGGGTGGAATAAATTATTTATTTATAACAATTAAAAAATGTAAATAGTAATGGATAACAATAAACAGTAACAATTATATCTCAATTCTAATAGTCAACACTGTTTATATAATAATAACACGAACTGAAGCGCACTGAACTGTATTTATTTTAAATCGACACGGTCACACGACACACTCGTTGTTGTTTCTCCGGTGACAGGTCTACTTATATAGAGCTAGCAGCTTGACCCCCCCACGTTCTCGCGCTTTCTAGAACATTCTTGTGTTTTCGATATAATGCCACGCCTCACCATTGTTACTTGTTCTAGATGCTTCGATTGTCGCCAGTGGCGTAACATCTGGGTTTTTGCTACAATATGTTGTGTTTAAGTGAAATTTACTGTATATTTACTGATTCATAAATTGAAAACAAGATTGCCTAAATAATGAGTGACTTGTGTTCAAGTGAGCGTTGACCATATATTTCACGCACGGACCTTCAGAAGCACTTAATTCAAATACCCATATTATAGGTATATTAGTTGTACTACTTACCCCGCTTACCCGTATATTATACGAAGGGTTTCTGTTTGCTAACGCAAGTAGCTATAATACAGAATGTTCACTTGTGTTCGGATTATCACGGGCCGCACAAAAATAATTTTTAATTTTATTTATTGTAAATCATAGATGCGTCGACAGCTTAAGTCATTAGCGTCTTGATTACATTAAATAACAAGCCGTGAGGTGGGTCGTTTATTAGGACTAAAGTGAGTCCCTTGAGGTCCATACGACGCACTTCCCAGTTTGATAAATATTTAATAAAAATAATTAAATTAGATATTACACAGAAAAGTAGTCATTTTAATCATTAAAACATAATTATTATTTATTTTTTTCAATAATTATAAAAAAAAACGGCTGAACCGATTTTTATAAAATTTATGTCGGATCAAAATGACGTTAACATGCCTCGATTGACATCCTTACGAAGTCGATATAATTTTTTATTTCTAGAGATATTGTGTAAAATCTACTTTTTTGGAGTCTATTTGGTTAAGAAAAAAGAACGGCTGAAGCGATTTTGAAAAAAATTCTTTCAGATCATATACGCGTCGATTGGCATCCTAACGTAGTCGATATCATTTTTCATTCTCGAGATTTCGTCTTAGTATGAGTATGACGTTAGGACTTACGATTTACATTACTATTGAATAAAAACTTCATTTTAAATCTTGTATTTTCTTTATCACTTAAACCCACAATCGCGCTTCTTTTTGATTAATTTTGGGTCTAGAAAAATAATACGGTAGTGGCGACTCCTCTATGAGAGCTGCGGAGCTGCCGCACTGCCAGAAAATAACGCACAATTAAAAAATATATTGTATAAATCTGCATAATATGTTTTAATTTCAAATATTGTGTAAATCTGCATAATATGTTTTAATTTCATAATCACATTGCATTATTATGAATGACGGCATGCCGCAGGTCTATATTCTATAAACAGTCCTGCAGAAGGGCCTGCAGTTTGTTTTGCACCTAAATCCAACCAAAATCCAATGTGTTAAAGAGAGATGACTTAGTAAAAATGAGACAGATCTATACGCGTAAAAGCGAAAATCCGTTCACAGAACCTAGTAACAGTATTATTTTTCTTGATTATAATACCGTATTATATAGCAATGCAATAAGGTGTCTTCGTAGTGTAACGGTAAATAATTAGATATAAATATCATAAATAAATATATTTAATAAATTAATAATTTATTAAATTAAATTAATTTATTTAATATCTTTATTTTATTATTTTATCGTCTTTTTTACAAACGTTTAGTACTGGCACGCGGGATAAAATTTTTGGAGTTATTTTTGTTTTGTTACCTAAAAGAAGTATAACTTCTGATGTGCGTACATAGTACACACATACTCTTTTTTTTAATACAATAATAAATATTGCTATAAAAATCACTTTATTTACGATTTTAGCGCTAGCGAAATCATTGTATAATGTATAGACAAATTATTCAGATCAAAAAATACACTTAAAAATTGCAAATGTATTTTTGAATTTTTTTTTTTTCGAGGTTCCCTCATTAGGGGGGGGGGCTACTCCAATCTCCGGGTTGACTCTGCAGAACACCCATTTAAAATGTTCACGCGCCGCCACTTAAAATTTATTACCTTTTTAAACACGAATTTGTTTTTGTTACAGCAATCTGGCAACGCTAGGTTAGACTCGAAACAAAGCAGATCACAATAAATATTTGTCGGTCGGGTTTAAGTTAAATCGGGTCCAATGTAGTCATGGTCTTAGTGTATTAATATTAACAGCAAACACAACTCTGGTGACCTGATTGTATTATAACTACATATAATAAGAAACTATTAATCTTGATAATGCTAGGGGCCCATGTAGCTAACACACTGCCGGCGCTGTCGTAGTCCGTCCTCCTTCCCCCCGTTTGTCGCCCCATCCCATTTATATGTCAGGAACCCCTTCTACATGCCTACATCCGGCATCCTGACATTATTTAGCACGCAGACTCCTTCTTCTCTTTGTAAAGCTCGGCGTTCTGTTGTTGTACAGCGATGGTATACAGCCATATATTGTGTTGTATTGTGTTTACCACATGTACTAAGACTCAGTTATATAATGTCGTCTGCAAGGAAAAATGTTGTATTCGCACTTTTCACATTTTTGTACCTGCTCGATTTGTGAAATTTTTATTCTAAATACAGTTGCACATCAAATGGTTATAATAGCTCAGTGGGTATAACGCTTGTTTCGTACGCAGAAGTCACCATGGTTCGATTCTCGCCGGCATCATTACTATTTTTTTTACGACTAGTGAATTACCTATTCCATATTTAACGTGGTATCAATTTATACATTTTTCTTCCATTTTTTTAATACCTATTTTATATTGTCTTTATTTATTTATTTTTCACTAGACTCGCATTTGGAAGGTACTGGGTTCGAATCCCGACGGGGGCAGATGTGGCTGGGACTTTTTCCTACTGCCTCACGTCGAGAAACGGTAATTCCTGTACCGGCCATCTTGTTTGAGGTTTTCCATGGTTTCCCTCAATTATTCCAGATAAATATCGAGATGGTTCCTTATTCAGGGCCATGGCCGATTACCTGTCAAACTCCTATAATGCTCCCAAAATTGCCTACCTTATCCTAATTTCCTATAATTCCTCCATTCGCACATTGCTAATAAAAAAAAGTTGAAGTTTAAAAATGTAGAAAACAACGGGAAGTGGTAAAATGGAAAATAGTAATGGTCGAATGGCGTCTGTTATGACATAATGTCGAGAAACGGACGTTAAACGCATTATTATTATTATTTTTATTATTTTTATTATTTATTTATTTTTTATTTATTGTGGATTATAGACGCGTCGACAACTTACGTCATTAGCGTCTTATTTACAACAAATATACATATATCACTTAAAACTAAATAACATCACAAAACATCCATGAGCAGAGGTGGGAGTCGAACCCACGACAGTCTGATTCAGAGGCCGCGACGCTACCAACTGAGTCATACTGTCCTCTTTATTTATTTTTAACTTTCCTTTGGTATATAATTACGACCTACAATAACAATCATTATTGTTAAGTTTTATCAATTATCAACATAATAAACAGCGTCGTAGCTAGAAACTGGCAACCGGGGCCCGCGCCAGGAGCGCTAACCCCGAGAGAGTGAAATCAGCGATGCAAATATTATGATTATTTTTAAGCGAAGAGCGCGAAATCAAAATCTTGCCAGGGGCGCCGATGATCCTAGCTACGAAGCTGGTAATAAATATTAAAAAACTCGGGTCGCAGTGCCAAACCCTGCCGACAATATAGTGTATTTGCTAATACAGGCATTGTGGCATTATTATGTGAACTTAAGTTTGTTTTTTGACAAAATAAAAAATTTAACCACTTAATACACCCCTTAAAATAATTAATTTTTTCTAAATTTTGATATTAGACACGCCCATATCCACACGCTTACCGCGGCTGCCTGAACACCGTTATTTTTCCGCGCTTCAAACCGCGCGGTCGCAAACGCGCGGATTCGTCCGTGTCTGAACGGGCCCAAGATCTTGTGAAATATGAAAGAGCAGACATATTATGTAATATAAGATGTAATGCTTAATTCACAGTTACATAATATATATTTCAAAGGACGTCCATGGATATACTGAGCATTTCTATTTAGTTTAAGCCAGTATTTGTATTAGGAAGCAAATAATCATTATCCTGTACAAATAAACAGCGTTTACAGCCTTTCTCTGTAATATTCATATTACAAATGGTGTAACAGAAAGTTTCATCGTGGTGGGGTACAGTATAACCAAGGCAATATATAATAGCAAGCTTTCCGACCCGGAATCTCCTGGGTAGATTTTGGTTTGACAGCGAAATAATTAAAAGCAACAAATCTCTCATTTATATCACTTTTGCGTTTTGATCCAATAACTAAAAAACTTGTTGCACCAATAAATCTTACATAGAAATTACAGAATGTCTAAAATAAACAGGACGCTAGTGACCTCAGTTGATCTCTCCCTCTCCCTCTCTCTTCCTCTCCCTCTCCATACCCCCTCTCCCTCCCTCTCTCTACCTCCCTATCCCTCCCTTCCTATCTCTCTTCCTTTCTCACTCTCCCTCCCTCTTCCTCCCCCTCCCTCCCTTTCTCTCCCTCTCTTTCCCTCCCCCTCTCCCTCCTGTGAGAGGGAGGAAGGGAGAGAGAGAGAGAGAGAAAGGAAGGGAGAGAGAGAGAAAGGAAGGGAGAGAGAGAGAGAAAGGACGGGAGTGAGAGAGGGAGATAGGCACTCCCTCTCTCTCCCTTCCTTTCTCTCTCTCTCCCTTCCTCCTTCTCACACCCTCTCTCCCGCTTCCTCCCTCCCGCTCTCTCCCTCCCCCTCTCTCTTTTTATGTATAGAAACTCTTATAATTGAACATTGTACAAAACTTTCTGTAATACCCTATCAAATCAATAGCTTATCTATATTATAATATAGGTACTATTGATGTATTTACAATATTATGTCCTCATAAGTACAGATCATATGCGATTTCGACTAACTAGTCGACTAGAAGTCGACTTGCATTCCTAGCGACTTTATTGATATGCCCCTTAGGCAGCTTTGTCGACTTGCATTTTTGGTCACGTCGACTTGTGCTTTTATCAAGTTTACTTCCACTTCACTTTGTTGGTTGTTAATAAGAAAACAAAAAAAATTATGAAAAAATAGAACCTCCTTCAAAAAAGTCACTAAAAAGAGAATAATATTAATTTTTTGAAATCGGCGCCAATTTTGTTACTAAAACTTTTTAAATTAATTAATTAATTGTAGATTATAGACGCGTCGACAACTCAGGTCATTAGCGTTTTCAACACAACAAATAATCCATTTGTGTATTAGAATCCGCCAGCCGGCATACACAAACCGACTGGTACGAGCTCGGGTCCCTGGGAGCTCTAATTCCCAAAGAACATTGGAATGCAATTTGCGATAGCAACCACATTCCAATGTCCCCCCTGGGGGATAAAACTTTTTATATATCAGCTACTTTTGCTTTATTAAATTGGCAGCGACCTCAAAATTTTATTATTTTTCTCTTCTTAGTGGATTTTTTTAAGGAAGTTCCATTTTTTTATATTTATTTTTTATTTTTTAGTGGCTTTGCAATACTACGTATAGTTTGCACGTTATTAACCGACTTCTTTCTTGATATTTGAATACTAAACAACAACAACAACAACAAAAAAACTAATGAACCGATTTTGACCAGTCTGATGTTTGTTACACGAGCACTCGCGAGTATAACAGTCACACGAGTCAAAATCGCATTCCGCCCTTGATACACACTGTATTTTTTGTCCTACACCTTATAAAAAAGCGTATTTTGTCTCCATTTCCAGTATATTTTTTTTAATTTTTAGCACTCATTTTTTAATTTTTCACGACAATTTAAGTACTTTATTATTTATTTTTTTCCTCTAAATTGTCATATTCTTTAAAAAAATATATCAATGAGCCGACTCGATTTTCTATTTTTTAGAAGTTCGAGATCAATTATCCTCTTCAACATGTCACTTTTTTGACATGGCCATACTCAGAAAACTATTCTCCTTCCGAATCAGTCAAAAAAAGTTGAAGCTACAATTTCAAAAATTGACCGATGACGTCATCGCTCAAAAACAAAATAAGATCGAAATGTGATCAGAAAATATGCTTTTTTAAAAAAGCAAAATCGACGTGTTCGAATATTTTTCTCAGAAAATTCTAGCAAAAATTTAAATTCTATAGTGAAAGACTTTAATAATAATTGAATTTCAAATACCTATTTGACATTTTTAATTTAAAATGATGTTTTCGCCATCTATGGAACAATTAAAGATAAATTAATTTGTTAATGATAAACTATATTAATTCAATCAATTGTCGTAATCTTATATTATGTTTTATTCCCCTCCTTTCATAATAAATAGTAAAAAAGTATACCTGAATATTAAGTGTTCTCTGACCTTTAAAATCTTGCCATAACATGTTAAAGGGGTATGACTATAAAATTACTGCGGACTACAGTATAATATTTGATTACGCAAACAAAAGACACGTAGTTACATACGTGACTTTATCTTGACTCCTACGTAAATTGCACAGACTTTATTCGTGGAATTAACAAAGCCAATCTGGCACTGACGCCGTTCTCTCAGCAAATACTTAGCGTCATTTCAAACTCTATAAATAGAGCCCACGAACGCTAATCAGGGTTCATAACCATTTGGTCTTAGCTGGAGCGTAAATCCAGGATGATCCATTAATTATCCAAAATACATATTTGGAATAATTAAACTTTTCTAAATTAATAATTAATCTTTCGAATAAAACAATAATAACCAAATCTAAAGAAACCAACTTGCAAAAGCATAAATTAAAAGTGTAACGAATTATAAATCAACGACTATCAAATTATAAACAATTGTAAACATTTAATATTCAAATAAATACATTAAAACTTAATGAAAATTATTATTTTCTTATTGTTACGCGACGCTTGGCCGCGAACACGTAACTGGCGCAGTCGGTAGGATTCCTTAAGCGTAGCCCACCGAAATAAAAATTCGCTGTGCTCCGAAGGAATCAGTATACGAACAAAATACTCCAAAAAGGACAACCGAGCCAATCTCGCTCAGACAGGCGGGTAAGCCCTGTCCATCTTTAAACAACATTCGCAAGAACAGCAGCTCATCTTTAACACCAGCTCATCTTTAACACCAGCTCATCTTTAACACCAGCTCATTATCAGCAGCCACCTATCATCAAAATCAGCCCACCAACAATAGCGACGCATCATCAAACAGGAAAATGACTTCAGCTCTACGAGAAATAATGTAAGGTAGAAAAATTTATTTATCATACTCAAAATTTTTTTGTAAAAAACCAATGACAGACCCTGTCGACTATTTAAATTTGGATCTTTCACCATCCCGTAGACCCGTCCTTAGAAGACCTATTTTCGACCCTAACCTATTTTCTCGAAGCTTAACCCCCGATTTATTTACAACTGAAACGATGACTACGAATAACGCGTCCCAGCAAGGTGTCCCGCGACTCGACAACCATGCGTTTGAATATGTTCCGATTTTCAATGGGAGGAATTCTAATTTATTAACTATTTTTATTCGAAATATAGACGACATTTATACCACATACCATTCTAATGGAACTACGATAGAAGGCCAAATACAGAATCGACACCTAGTCAGCGCGATTTTATCCAAACTATCTGACCGAGCTTTAGACATAGTAACTTCAAATCTTTGTAACGATTGGGAAACTATTAAACATCTTTTAAAAAGAACGTTTGCCGACCCTCGAACGGAAGACGATCTTCTTGAACAAATCATTAATTGCCGACCCAAAACTACGGAACCCTATTTAGAATTTTACGATCAGGTAAATAAACTTTTCACGCTATACGTATCAAAATTGACCACTGATATAGAAGTTAAACAGGGCATTGCACAAAAATTAGCTGTAAAAACTATTGTAAAACATTCTATGGAACCAATTGGAACCCTTTTAAGAACCCTTAAACCTGAAAATATGACAGATGTATATTTGCTAATCTCGCAAGAGATAGAATATATTGGACCGGCACCTAAATCAAGCAATTTTAAAAAACCATCAACTTTTGCACCCCAGTATTTCCCGCAACAACCTAGATTTACAAAGCCTATAAACGAGCCTGTAAAGAATTTTCAATATCCAAGATACCCAACTAACAATCAAACATTTGGAAAAGGCTATGCACCTCGACCAAATTTCCAACCTCGACCAAATTTCCAACCTCGACCGAGTTTTCAACCTAGACCGATACAACCTACACCAATGTCTGGAGTATCTACTATACCCCCTAGGTATAATGTTACAAACACAAACCCCAACCCTAACCAATGGCGACAACCCCGTTTGACAAACATCGAATAATTTCCTGACGAAAATCAGTACCCAGAAGAATTAGAGCAATTAACGGAAGAAGACGACCAACTATATTTAGATCAAAATATTAACAGTGAACCTCTTGATAGCGAAGATAATTTTTTTAGACGAAACAGCCCCGAAACAACTCAATATGACCCAAGTTTTGTAGATTTAAATTGTTCTAACAGAAAAATTGATAATCTAAACAATAAAGGACAACTTTTGCCCTATATAATTTTAAACCACCCACCAATTAAATTACTTATCGATACTGGAGCAACCGCATCTTTTTTAAACTCAGACATTATAAAAAATTTATCTGAAACTTTAGAACCTCATGAATTTAAAATTGAACCGACAAAATGTTCTATCAGCTCTCTACATGGACTATCAAAAGTCCAGCAGCAAATATCCTTTAACAACTTATACGACATTCAACCCCCAAATACCGAATTAACTTTTTTAAATTTAACAGCCCATAATATTTTTGACGGAATTTTAGGAATAGACAATATCAGAAAATGTAAATTATAACTAAATTTAAATGAAAATATTTTGAATACACATGATAAAAGAAAAATTCCTATTCATTATTTAAAAACCACGGAAAAAATTATTTTTGAAACTATCATACCCCCGCGGACAGCGAAAGTATGTAAAATACCTTTAATTACTACAGAAACTAATGTTTTTATTGATTGTCAACAAGTTGATCGTGATAAAATATTACCACCTATGATTGCACGTGTAGACGATAACCACACCACCATTGAGCTTACAAATAATAAAGATAGCGCAATACATTTCGTTTTGACCAAACCACTAAAATTCACCAGTTTAAATAATTTTAATGTTTACTCTCCTAATAAATCAAAATCAATTTTAACAAACCGTTTAAAAATAATGAAAGTTCTCAGAACTGAACATTTAAATCCGGACGAAAACGAAAGTCTTGTTGATTTATGTAGTCAATATACTGACATACTATCTCTAGACAATATGCCTTTATCTTTCACTAATGAAGTTAAACACAATATCAGGACTGTAGACGACAATCCTATTTATTCCAAACCATACCGTCTTCCTCACATACACAAAACCGAAGTTAAAAACCAAATTGAGAAATTGTTAAATGAAGGTATAATTAGGCCTAGCCATTCTCCATGGTCTAGTCCAATTCTTATAGTCCCAAAAAAAATGGATTCATCTGGTAAATCAAAATGGCGTATGGTCGTTGATTATCGTAAACTGAACGATAAAACAGTAGCTGACAAGTACCCGTTACCCAACATCGACGATATACTTGACAGATTGGGTAGATCCCAATATTTTTCCACCCTTGACCTTACATCCGGTTTTCACCAAATCGAGATGGATCCCAAAGATATTTTCAAGACAGCTTTTATAACTGAAAACGGACATTATGAGTACACTCGAATGCCTTTCGGATTAAAAAACGCACCGAGTACCTTTCAGCGCGTAATGGATAATGTCCTTCGTGGCTTGCAGAATCACATCTGCCTTGTCTGTATGGACGATATTATTGTGTATTCAGCTTCACTAGAAGAACACCTCCAAAATTTAAAAACTATTTTTGACAGACTTCGTAAAGCTAACTTAAAAATTGAACTTGACAAAACAGAGTTTTTACGAAAAGAAGTTGCCTTTTTAGGTCATCTTATAACACCCGACGGTATTAAACCAAATCCGGAAAAAATTAAAGCCATCTTAGAATTTCCTCTTCCTAAAACTCAAAAAGATATAAAAAGTTTTCTTGGCCTTATCGGATATTACCGTAGATTCGTACCAAATCTCTCAAAAATTATAGAACCAATGACCAAATATTTAAAGAAAAATAAAAAATTAGAATACGATTCTCAGTTTATGGAATCATTTGACCAATGTAAACAAATTTTAACTAACGATCCTGTGTTAATACATCCTAATTTCAACATTCCGTTTATACTTACCACAGATGCTAGCAACGTAGCTCTAGGAGCTGTTCTTTCACAAGGTAAAATAGGCAATGATAGACCTATAGCGTTCATATCACGCACTTTAAATCAACACGAGCGCAATTATAGCGCTATTGAGAAAGAATTGTTAGCTATAGTCTGGGCAACAAATAAATTTCGACCTTATTTGTACGGTAAAAAATTTCAAGTTGTAACTGATCATAAACCTCTTCAGTACCTCCATAATTTAAAAGAGCCTCACTCACGCTTAATGCGATGGAGAATAAAGTTAATGGACTATGACTACGAGGTTATACATAAAAAAGGTAAACTTAATTCTAACGCCGACGCCCTATCTAGAATTGAACTAAATATGAAAACCCATACAGATGTCAATGACGATGTATCTATTCAGGTTAATCTCAATGATACGCCCAATCTCACTGACGCTGACCTAGCACAAGCTTTGCATGACAACTCCAATCCAGAAATACAAACCCAGCATACAAACAAAGAAAATCCTATATTAACGTTTCCATATACAGAATTGCCCATAAATTACAGTTCACTTCAAGTTTATATTTTTACGAAAAATATATTAGTACGAGACGTGCAAACTCAGTACTTATTTGAAAAGAAAAAATTTAAATATAAATTCTTCATCCCCCCAGATCTTTTCGAAAGTGAAATTGTAAAAATGTTTCAAACTTATTTAACCCCGAAAAAATCTTACTGTTTATTTTTTGAAGACGAATCTCTAATTGAGCGTTGTGTTAATATACTTCAATTATTTTTCGAACCCAATGCTTTTAAATTGAAAATTTCAAAAAAATCTCTTCTTGACGTCGAAGATAAAGACGAACAAGAAAATATTGTTAATCAGTATCACTATGGTAAAACGAACCACCGAGGCATAGAGGAAACTTTTCTTAAAATAACTTCATTATATTACTGGCCTAATGCAAAGACTACGATACAAAAAATAATTAATAATTGTCAGATCTGCTCGCGATTAAAGTACGATAGAAATCCCATAAGACCTCCATTGAATATTACTCCCACTCCTGGTCAACCTTTTGAAATCATTCACATAGATACCTTTCAAGTAGCTTCACAAAAATTTTTAACTATACTAGACGATTTTTCGAAATTCGGCGCTGCCTACCCTTTATCTACTAATACCACTATTTTCGTTTGTGATGCCTTACTAGATTTCTTTTCGCATCATGGAACCCCTAAAATGTTAAAATTCGATAACGCCTTAGAATTCAGTAATTCAACTTTCTCTGAATTTTTATCACTATACAAAATTCAACCGCATTTAACTACAAAGTGTCATCATGAATCAAACGGACCCGTAGAACGATATCACAGTACTTTATTAGAACACATCAGAATTCTATGCGAAAAAGATAACAGGAATTTAATTCACAGAACTAAATTAGCCGTTATAGGATATAATAGTAGTATTCATTCCACTACAGGACACACCCCTCTATCTCTAATACACCCATTCCAAGAAAATGTTCTGACTAACACAGATATAAATATTACTTTTTTCAATAACTATGTTAACGACATGAAAAGTAAATTAAAGTTATTATTTCCTAAAATACAACAGGAAATTATTACCAAAAAGGAAAAATACATTGCTAAACGAAACGAATCCCGTGAAACACCGCCTGAATTTCCTTCAGACGCCCCTGTTTACTTGCAAATTCCCGCTAGAAACAAGCTAGCACCAAAATTTAGTAAACCAAAACTTATAACTCAGCAATTACCTCAAAAATTAATTGTTGTAGACCCGAAGACTAACGTACCAAACGTACGCCACAAACAAGAAATTAAAAGACCACTTTTATTGCAGGATCCTATCACTATTGACGATCCACTACCAGGCCCTTCTGGCCACAGATAGAATAAAAATTACCGGCTTAGACGAAAATCCTAGAATTTTCCAAATAACATATATTATCTTATCCCTATTCCTAATTTTAATAATAAAATTATTATACCAATTAAGGACTATTTAATCTTAAATAAATTTTTCTACGCTTATTTAGACAAGCCATGTAAAACTATAAATGGTATCAGTATATGTACTTCACACCTACACTTAACAGCTGTAGATAACAATTGTGTGGTGAATATTGTATTGAACGAGAAGTCGTTCAACTGTAATTTGATATCTAGTTCATATCGTGGACTTGACCTATATGTTGAAGAAATCAGTAATAATTTTTATTTTATTTACACTAACAAATCAATTCACGTAGTGTCTAACTGTTTAGACAACGCTATTTTAAAAAATAAATTACTGCTCTCTTTACCTAAAGGATGTTATTTTAAACTTAATGATATTGTATATCGCAATGATGCTACCGAACAGATACAAGAACCAATAATTTTGCCAAATATTCATTTGAATAAGTACATTCCTGAAAAATATAAACCAATTGACTTAACTAAATTAGAACTCAAAGAATTGCATACTATCTCAAAAAATTTAGATAAATTAGATTTTACACCTGTTGACTACGTTCAAGTAGGTCACCAAACTTTAACTCTGATCTTGTATCTTTTTATATGTGGCTTCATTATTTTTGTAATGTTTAAATATAAACAAAACATTTGTAAATGTTTTTGCAAGCAAGGTACTGAAAATATCAGTACTGATGAGCCTTCAGTTGTTTTTCAAGCTGCACCATCACCTTCTGTGAGGTTAGTAGTTTAATTTTGTCAAAATTTAAATTTTCAAAAAAATTTAGAATTTTGATCTTTAAGGGAGGGCAAGTTACATACGTGACTTTATCTTGACTCCTACGTAAATTGCACAGACTTTATTCGTGGAATTAACAAAGCCAATCTGGCACTGACGCCGTTCTCTCAGCAAATACTTAGCGTCATTTCAAACTCTATAAATAGAGCCCACGAACGCTAATCAGGGTTCATAACCATTTGGTCTTAGCTGGAGCGTAAATCCAGGATGATCCATTAATTATCCAAAATACATGTTTGGAATAATTAAACTTTTCTAAATTAATAATTAATCTTTCGAATAAAACAATAATAACCAAATCTAAAGAAACCAACTTGCAAAAGCATAAATTAAAAGTGTAACGAATTATAAATCAACGACTATCAAATTATAAACAATTGTAAACATTTAATATTCAAATAAATACATTAAAACTTAATGAAAATTATTATTTTCTTATTGTTACGCGACGCTTGGCCGCGAACACGTAACTACGTTTTTTTAACTGTTTTGTAATCGAAAATATATTAATAATTTTATAGTTTATGACTTTATTCTGTTTCAATCATTTGTGTTAACAATTCGGACATTTGAAAAAATACTTTTCGTGAAATAGTGCTTTATTTGACAATTGCTAGTGACTTATCATCAACAGTGTAATTTCCAGTCGACGGTGTCAAACATTCAGCCAAGCGGTAAAAGGTAAGCTTATTTTTTTGCCAGTTATAACATTGTTTTTCACATTTTTTGTTCAACTTTTACTGCATTTTTTAGAAATCAATTTCTATTGATAGATTTGTTGACCACAAACTAGCTTATTTTTTAGTTCCACAAAGTAACATATCAACTTATTAATTTTCATTTGTTTTACATTTTGACAGACTTTTATTTTCGTGTTCTTGTAACTAAAATTCCGGTTTCGTTATGAATATTAAAATTAAATTAAATATAGAACGTTAATAAGTAAGTACGTAAGTAAGTAATTTATTTGCATTGCCAGAAAATTGGCATACAAAAAGTCAGGTTAACCATTGAATAAAAAAATACTAGAAGTGTTGCAGCTAAACGACTATATTTTTAAAGAGCACATCTGTGTACAGCGCCGGGTTTAGATAAACCTAAACAAAATAAGCTAAGCATAAAACCTTAATTTTTTTTAGATTTTTACGAATATGATAGGGATTAAAGTAATAATAACTAATAATGTAATGTTATTATCAGCCATGTTGTTTTTTGTGATCATTGCAATCTTTGATGCAATGCGTCCAGGGGCGTACACAGAATTTTGATCGGGGGGGGGGGGCAAGAGCTATGAGAGTGAACATGGACATTCGGTTGTCATAGTCCAAACGTTCCAAGTGCAATTCGGGGAATTTTCGGGCGCCAAAGTTCAATAACGAGAAATAAAGCTTTATGAATTTTAACAATTTGTTCCATTACTCTATATCCCAGAGGGCTCAAAATGAGGTCCTCCTAAATCTGTCGAGAAAAATATAGAGTTCCACTTAACAATAACAAAGTTATGAGTATCGGGGGCGACGCAATGATCCGACATTTTTATCAGGTTAATGCAGTGTCCCCCTATTGATTATCCAAGCCACCAAAGTTACCAATTTCTCTTTCAAAATGCAAAAAAAAAATGCGTGGAAATGAATCGACACGTATAGCTATGTATATAGTTCCAGTAATTTAACATAATACTTTTCACATTTCGGTCTTTTTCTGGGGGGGGGACAACTGCCATTCTTTATCCCCCTGCAGCCAAAGTACGGACAGTGACGCTGGGTTGCAGAAAGCATTGTCAGAAAACACACATATTTCTCCATAAGAAAAGCATTGTAGAATTTCAAATCGATCCTGCTCGAAAAATAATTGATCGATTGAAATGATATTTTTTTAAACTGTGTATACATGTATTTAACTTGGTTTTTTGTACAATTTTCATATCGAAACAGTATTTTTCTATGCATTTTAATCAAAATTTAGCTTGAAAAGCGATCTTTTTCTGTTCACTGTAAAAAATGGATGTAAAAATACTTTGAAAGTTATGGTAGAATTCGCTCGATTTTCTAAGTGATTTTACATTATTATTTATTTTTACACAGAAAACTTCATAAAAACTTGGACTTTTACTGTAAAGTTAAACAAATTTGTGATTTTTACATAAAGTAAATTAAAATTACATAATTTGTGTAATATTCCAATAAAGTGTGTAAAAATTACAAAATAAAATATATAGTTACATATAATATAAAATGGATGAATACAAAACAAATTAATGTAAAATTAGTAACCACGCATGCGCAATGTGTTTTTATGGAATCTACGCGATGTAGCGATACCTGTTTGCAACGCCATTGTCTCTTTGTGTGCCTGTTACCAGATTAATCGCTGGCTACAAATGGACCATCGATAATCAGTGTAATCGGCCTTCTCATTTCTTACAGCGTGTAGATCAATCATTTGTTTTTGTGTGAGTACAATCTAATCTACATGACAAAGAGTTTCATAACAACATTAGACAGTAGATTGCTCCTGCATGTATAACAGCTGTAATTATATTATCACAATCTAAAGTCATTGTCGTAAATTATTGACGTGTCGACAACTTAGGTCATTAGCGGAAAGTCATTGTCAAATCAATTTTTTAGCAATAATTTCTGCAACCCATGATGAGTGTCGCTTTCTGACGGTTTCGCATTATGCTGCAATACTGCATCAGTGACTTAATACCTACATGTATCAGCTGTGTTTTGCTACATTAAGATGGCCATTAGGGCGGTAATTATACAAACATAGCTATTCAGTTTAGCTTAATAGTATACTACTGCGGCATACACGATATATCCAATTTAATGTACACACCCTGCACTGCAGTGGTATTAAATCTTCTTATCACCTAATTTTTTGCTTTTTTTTCTAATTATACTCTCATAATACAAAGGCAGTACTGTCACAGTTAGCTTGTAACAATGCCAGTTTTATTAGTAGTACTGTATTTTTTTTCTTTCTCCTTTCGTTTTCTGTTTTATATAATTTATTAATTTACGTAATAAACTGGCATTGATACAAAATAATTATTCACTTTTCAAATTTGTAAGATCAGTTCTGTCTTTTGTCTTCAGCGGTTATCAAATAATTAGTATCTATTTAAAATTAATTTGCTGTTTGTTTATTGTTTGTTTAGGTCAAAACTTGCAAGGCAATTTTGAACGACTTCCACGTATCCGATCGATTTGAAATTTTGTACACATATGTATTCCCGATGACAATACATGAATAAATTGTTTTTAGAATTAAATTCAACCCCTAAGGAGATGTAGGGTTTTTTTGACTAATCAACGCCCAGGCTAAATCGCCGAAGCTAGAAGCTTGAAATTTGGACAATTGGTTCCTTTTTTGACGTAAGCATCCACTGAGAAAGGATTTCTCGAAATTCAACCCTAACGGGTGGCAAATGCGGGTAAAATTTTGAAAGACTAAAATGAACAAAATAAAATATTAGAAAAAAAAAACTTTTTGGAGACAAGCTTTTATTGAAATGTACTAAAAAGGAAAAAATAATATTTAATAATTTTGGTTCATAATTATTATAAAAGCGGGGGTTGCGACTAATAAACTATCATAGAGATTACAACCCCCGTTTTTATAATAATTATGAACCAAAATTATTAAATATTATTTTTTCCTTTTTAGTACATTTCAATAAAAGCTTGTCTCTAAAAAGTTTTTTTTTACTAATATTTTTTTTAAAGTTTTTTATAAAAATTTTCCAATCGTACTAAACTCAAATGCAATTGCCAGCTAATGTTCTTTATCTATGAGCTACCTCTTTGGACTCTGGTTGATATATTTATTGGCGAGGCCAAAATGGGAGGCATCGTCGCGCTTAAAATGAATGATGAATTAAAAATCTTCCTACCAATACATATATTTGTATGTATGTGTGGGTGGAATTAATAATTTTGCAATGAATTAATTGCTATTATGTTTTGTTCGAAAACAATCGGGTCGTATGTAACATTAATTTTCCAGTTTAATCGTTAATTTAATTTAATATCATTTCATCGTATATTTCGCATTATTTCACAAATTACACGTACCTCCATCATTATTCTTTAAAACTAGGTCATGCAAATCATTTGAATTAGGGAAATATTTAACGTCTAGTTGATCATATAATAAAGGTAAATAATCACTACTTAGTGCACATCGTCCGAATCGGTTTTTGGTCGAAATCAGTTTTGAATGAGTGAATCGTAAATTATAGACGCTCGACGCCCTAGTGCGGTAAGTAAAACACTTTCCGCACACCTGCCTGTTAAATGACTTATTAAAGGCCGCTATACATACATCGAAAGTAGCTATTTTATAGTATGTATGGCAAAAAATAAATTCTATCAATTTCAAATTAACTGAGTAATTTGATTACATAATATTAAAAATTATTAATTGTAAGATAAAACTATAGCAGTAATTCTACGTCTTCGGTTGCGGCACAATAGTAATTACTGTGCCTCTTGTCATTTTTATTACAAGCTTTTATTTAACTTGCAATGTTTGTATGTTAGTTTGTTTGTTTAGGTCAAATCTTGCAAGTCAATTTTGAACGACTTCCACGTATCCGATCGATTTAAAATTTGGTACACATATGCATTTCCGATGACAATACATGAATCAATCGTTTTTAGAATTAAATTCAATCCCTAAGGGGGTCAAACGAGGGAGTAGGGTTTTTTGACTATTCAACGCCTAGGGCAAACCGGTAAAGCTAGAAACTTGGAATTTGGACAGTAGGTTTCTTTTGTGATGTAAGCACCCACTATATGAAGGGATTTTTAGAATTTCAATCCCTAAGGGAATCAAAAGGGGATAAAATTTTGAACGACTAACATAAAATATTAGTAAAAAAAACTTTTTAAAGACACGGTTTTATTTTAATGTACTAAAAAGGAAAAACATAAGCTTTAATAATTTAGTTTCATAATTATAAAAACGTGGGTCGTGACTAATAAAATATCGTAGAGTTTACAACCCACGCTTTTATAATTATGAAACTAAATTATTAAAACTTATTTTTTCCTTTTTAGTACATGTAAATAAAAGCGTGTCTTTAAAAAGTTTTTTTACTAATATTTTATTAACTCCCCATTGGAAGTTATTTTAATGGGTCCGAAAATCGAAATCAAAATGTATAACAAATTTTTATGTTTCAAGGTCACTACACTATTTTTACACTATTTTTA
Source organism: Mongoloraphidia duomilia (assembly GCA_039654895.1). Taxonomy (NCBI): domain Eukaryota; kingdom Metazoa; phylum Arthropoda; class Insecta; order Raphidioptera; family Raphidiidae; genus Mongoloraphidia; species Mongoloraphidia duomilia. Next base: position 4,077,045 of record CM077523.1, read on the forward strand.
GAAAGATGTCTGTGAGTGTGTATGTGTGTGTGTATGTGTACGTACGTTCGAATGTGTCCATTTCTTTCTAAGACGAAATCTCGAGAATGAAAAATGATATCGACTACGTTAGGGTGCCAATCGACGCGTATTAACGTAAATATGATCTGAAAGAAATTTTTTCAAAATCGGTTCAGCCGTTCTTTTTTCTTAACTAAATAGACTCCAAAAAAGTAGATTTTACACAATATCTCGCGAATAAAAAATTATATCGACTTCGTAAGGGTGTCAATCGAGGCGTGTTAACGTCATTTTGATCCAACATAAATCTTATAAAAATCGGTTCAGCCGTTTTTTTTTTAATTATTGTTAAAAATAAATAATAATTATGTTTTAATGATTAATATGATTACTTTTCTGTGTAATATCTAATTTAATTGTTATTATTAAATATTTATCAAACTGGGAAATTCGTCGTGTGGACCTCAAGGCTCGCACATTAGTCCCACGGCTTGTTTGATTTCTAGCTCAAAAGTCAAAACATTGAAATGCGTGGAAAGTTTTTGTGTGGACATTTCGTATATCTGATCTATTGTTGTTGTTTATTGAAATTAGATATACTTTAATAGAAGATACAAACGTTTTAACATATAAGTTAACGAAATATTCATAAGGAATGAAAAAAAAAATACTAACATCGCATGTTTGACATATAAATATTTAATTCGCGAATACAAATATAACCGGAAGCGTGCAGTCACTAGTCGGTTTAGTCAACTGTTAAAATCTGAAGCTCAGCCAACTGAGAAGATTAAATCGAGACTTGATTATCTAATGATGTATGCTTGAAGTACAATTATGTAAAGAATTCAGAAACATATCTATACAGACACGAGATAAAGTGGATTATGTCGGGATTTTTAGTAAAAAAAGGTATGTGCCTTACCCACATAAGCCCAAGGTCGAAGTTCTACTTCATACATTAATTACATTTTTGATTTTTCCCTTTCAGCATTTTTAAAATTAATAAATGATCTAAAATCAATGCGTATCATCACATCTATACATTTAAGACAAGCGACTAGGCCCTGCATTCAGGGTCCATTCTGATTGGTCAAATACCCCATCTTGATGTCGTTTGACACACAAACACACACCTAAACGAACGTAACAACTAACTAGTGATCTCTGTACTCTAATATGGATAGTTGATAGCTATTAAAAAATGGGTTTTGTATGTTGAGAATGTTCAAATACATATTCTTCAAGACAGGCATTAATGTTCACAAAATTAGAATGAAACTTCAGATAAGGCTTGTAATCTAATTCTTTCTATAAAAGTCGATCAATTTTCTGACATTTCAAAATAAAACTTAATTAAAATTTATTTTTCTATTCCAATTTCTCAAGAACACTGTTTTGTATAAATTTTGGACATCCTATAATATCTTAAATAATATTAAATTAGGTTTTATTTTGAAATGTCAAAAAATTGATCGACTTTTATAGAAAGAATTAGATTAAAAGTCTTATCTGAAGTTTTCATTCTAATTTTGTGAACATTTAATGCCTGTCTTGAAGAATATGTATTTGAACATTCTCCACATACAAAATCCATTTTTTAATCGCTATCAACTCTATCCATATTAGTATACAGATTTCACTAGTTAGTTGTTACGCTCGTTTAGGTGTGTATGTGTGACTCAAACGATATCAAGATGGGGTATTCGACCAATCAGACCGGAGCCTGACTGCAAGGCCTAGTCGCTTGTCATTTAAGTATTCAAAGCCTGCTTAAAATATTACACTATTTTGAAACGTCAAAAAATTGATGTTTAAAATTATAAAATCTATAAGAAAACGAATGCTTCCTGAGATAAGACCATCGATTTTTTCCCTCCAAAAGTCAAAACCCCTTACTGTCAGTTTCATTCAAATCATTAGAGCCGTCTAAAGGTACGTGCAGTATGGAGCTGGGATTCTAGATGGTAGCGTAGATCATAGCAGGGCTTGCTTAAATTAATGCATTGTTATATATGCGAGCGTACACAACGGAGCAGGTATAAGCGCTGTTACAAGAGCTGGTAGATTCAAGAATGTATCTCACCATTCTTTCAGCGCGCTGACTACTACAATCAACGTGTGACAACTGTCAAATGGCCGTTACAAGTTTCGCAATGGATGTGACTATAGTTTAATAAGTGAAATTTTGCCAGTTTTTTTTAATTTGTTTTGAGTTTTTTAACTTCCCACTGGAAGTTATTGTAATGGGTCCGAAAATCGAAATCAAAAAGGAAAAAAAAATTACGTACGTAAAAATTACGTACGTATGTATGTGTCCATTTCTTTCTAAGACGAAATCTCGAGAATGAAAAATGATATCGACTACGATAGGGTGCCAATCGACGCGTATTAACGTAAGTATGATCTGAAAGAAATTTTCTCAAAATCGGTTCAGCCGTTCTTTTTTCTTAACCAAATAACCTCCAAAAAAGTAGATTTTACACAATATCTCGCGAATAAAAAATTATATCGACTTCGTAAGGATGTCAATCGAGGCGTGTTAACGTCATTTTGATCCGACATAAATTTTATAAAAATCGGTTCAGCCGTTTTTTTTTTTTTTTAATTATTGATGTTTTAATGATTAAAATGATTATTTTTCTGTGTAATATCTAATTTAATTATTATTATTAAATATTTATCAAACTGGGAAGTTCGTCGTGTGGACCTCAAGGGTCGCACTTTAGTCCTAATAAACGACCCACCTCACGGCTTGTTCTAAGACGTATTTAAAAGTGTTAGGTTCCATACGTAAATATTCAAAAAACCGGTTTGGGTAAAATTTTAATTCTTGGTATAAATGATGAAATTCGCCATGTTTAGATCGTTTTCTATTAATAGGGTGGACATGATAACTCCTACCCAAATTTTTTATTTAAAATATACCACTTTGTAGCAGAAGAACACAAATATTCGTCTTCGCTATCTGACATTTCAAACGCAACTTAAGCTTGTATCAATGCTAGTATCAAAGTTTTGTTGTGCAAACCTATAAGCGCTTATAATTTCAGCCACCATCTACCATACATGCTACCATCTAGAATCCCAGCTGCGTACTGCACGTACCTTTATCCCAGTCAGCGTTATAGTACGGCGTTTCATTAATTTCTGAGTCGAGGTCATTTCAATTCAGTACCCTCGCTAAAGTGGCGAACGTATACCCAAGAACATAGACGTAGTCCAACGTCAAAAACTATCAAAAATTCTACATAACCTTTTTTGCCATGTGACCGTAGATATATTATATACTATATTATTTATTTTGTATATATAATCTTTCGTACTTCGTTTATAAAACTTTATTCTATAAAATTTCTTCTTGTTTCAAATTACATTACTTTGTTAAAGCTATTTTTAGAAATTAATAATAAGAGAAAATATAAATTGTTATCAAATTGCACAACTGACTGAAATTTTTGATATATAAAAAAAGTAGGTATTTTCAAAACTCGTGTCATATTTTCTGTAATCCTATATAAAAAAACGTTTTCTGTATTTAAAAAGTCAGTGTTTAATTTTTTGATAGATGCTGAGTTTTACTCGTTAAATGAATATTTTTTATATATTTAAACTGTATTATTGTTAATGACTTGTTACATACAGCACTATCACTGTAACTAATAAATATCTATCTATCTATCTATCCTACATTAAAATTAATAGGTAGTTTTTTTAGTGAAAAGTAAAACATTCATTTCAACACATATACAGTAGAGTCCGTCTATTACGACTTCGTTTATAACGACTAACCGTTTTTAGCGACCTAAATGCAAACTCAAGGTAGGTTTCACAAAGACGTACTATGAAAGCGTATCCGTATAGTACGACTCCGGTTTAAGCGACCAACTGCTTTTAGCGACTTAATTTTATAATAATCGTCCGGTTAGAACGAAATTACAATACATATTGTTCCTCTGAACTGTAATACACACATTTGTGCAATGTTTAATTTTCATTAAAGTTAAATAATACATACATACATAATATGTATTTGTAAGTGTTAATATATTTTATATAACACATGCACGCTTTTAATGTTTTTCGTATCAGTTTTGCGGACCTTAAATGACCGTTTATTGACGAGTGACGTCATGATCCATTATGAAACGCTTTTCAATGAATAATGGAAAAACATTTGAAAAACCCGTTATCTAATGAACCTCTTTTCGGTGTTATAAATGAAATATGGTTACTATGGTAATAAAGTGAATAAATATTGTATCGAACCCAATGTTTTTATTATGAGATGTACTTCTGTCAGTGACATTAAATTATTCAATTAAAGTTTAAAACCATGCATGTGTTATATAAAGTATAGTGTGCAACACGTGTGCTAAATATTTATGCGTCAGGCGCGATGTTTTCAGCACTCGTATTCGGCTCGTGAGCGCTCTCCTACTACTCGTGCTGAAAACATCGCACCTGACGCATAAAGATGTATTTAGCACACTTGTCACACAATATACTATTGTTTTATTTTCATACAAATTAATCTATTGTACATTTATATGTAGATACTAGCCGTTACCCGTGGCTTCGCCCACGTATTTTTCGATTTATATTTATTATCCCCCCCGCGAAAAATTCTCCTCCTGCGAAGCAAAGCCGGACTGATGGTGTTTATTCGCTTGAATTTTATAATACATAACTCACTCGCTTCGCTCGTTCGCTCGGATTTTTTTAATACATTACTCACTCGCTTCGCTCGAATATTAATAATACATTACACACTCGCTTCGCTCGTTCGTTTGAATATTAATAATACAATACTCACTCGCTTCGCTCGTTCGCTCGACTTTAATTAATACATTACTCACTCGCTTCGCTCGTTCGATCGAATTTTATTAATACATTATTGCTCACCTACGTGCAAAATTTCATGCTTCTAACTTCAAATATGATGAACTTCCATACAAACTTTCATCCCCTATTGAACCCCTTTAAGGGATGAATTTTCAAAAATCCTCTCTTACTACTCATCTACGTTATATAAGGAACTCCTGTGCAAAATTTCATGCTTCTAACTTAAAAAATTACGAACTTCTATACAAACTTTCATCCCCTATTTAACCCCGTTAGGGGATGAATTTTTAAAAATCCTTTCTTTTTACTCACCTACGTAATATAAGGAACTCCTGTGCAAAATGTCATGCTTCTAACTTTAAAAATGACGAATTTCCATACAAACGTTCATCCCCTATTTAACCCCCTTAGGGGTTGAATTTCGAAAAATCCTTTCTTAGTGGATGCCTACGTCACAAAAGGAACCTACTGTCCAAATTTCAAGTTTATATCTTTAGCGGTTTGGCCTGGGCGTTGTCTGTCAGTCAATCAATCAGTCAGTAACGGAACTGTTTTATATATATAGATAGATAAAAACAAGCTTAAACAAGCTGTGAGGTGGGTCGTTTATTAGGACTAAAGTGCGACCCTTGGGGTCCACACGACGAACTTCCCAGCTTGATAAATATTTAATAATAATAATTAAATTAGATATTACGCACAGAAAAGTAATCATTTTAATCATTAAAACATAATTATTATTTATTTTTAACAATAATTAAAAAAAAAAAGGCTGAACCGATTTTTATAAAATTTATGTCGGATAAAAATGACGTTAACACGCCTCGATTGACACCCTTACGAAGTTGATATAATTTTTTATTCGCGAGATATAGTGTAAAATTTACTTTTTTGGAGTCTATTTGGTTAAGAAAAACGAACGGCTGAACCGATTTGGAAAAAATTTCTTTCAGATCATATTTACGTTAATACGCGTCGATTGGCATCCTAACGTAGTCGATATTATCATTTTTCATTCTCGAGATTTCGTCTTAGAAAGAAATGGACACATACGTACACAGTACACACACACACAGACATCTTTCTAAAAATAGTGTAAAAATAGTGTAGTGACCTTGAAACATAAAAATTTGTTATAGATTTTGATTTCGATTTTCGGACCCATTACAATAACTTCCAATGGGAAGTTAATTATGCGGTCGCTTTGTGCATCGTCCGGTTAATACGACATAATGTCGCCGGTCCCTTGAAAGTCGTTCTATCCGAATTCTACTGTAGTAATTATTCTATATCCCTATTCATTTCCAATGGGTAGTTAATAAACCAACACCCTGTTGTAGGTGTGCAGAGCGGATGGGTTTACTTTGTTTTGTGGGAATCACAGATTACATATCTAACTAATTGATGCATTAATAGTACACTTTTACAACTTTTATGAATGCATTTCCTTATAACATGAAAAACGTTTTTAAATTACTTGTTGGTGTATCCGACTTTTCTGACATTTACATAAAATGAAAATAAATTGTAATTTTTTGAAAATATGTACCTACCTACTTTTAAATTTGTAATTTTACAATCCTTTTTTTGGACTCATTCAACTGATCTTCGCAGTACACACAACCGAAGTGATATAAATAAAAAAAAACTTTTTAGAGACAAGCTTTTATTTAAATGCACTAAAAAGGAAAAAATAATTTTTTATAATTTAGGTTCATAATTATAAAAGCGTTGGTCGTGACTAGGGAATGCAATCTCGAGCCGAGATTGGCAATTCGAGATCTCGCGAGATCAGTCTGGGTTCGAGATTGGCAATTCGAGATCTCGCGAAATTGTCTGGCGAGATCTCGATAAATCTCGATCGAGATCTCGCGAGATCGAGATTGCATTCCCTATAGACTCGTGACTAATAAACTATCATAGAGTTCACGACCCACGCTTTTATAATTATGACCCTAAATTATTAAAAATTATTTTTTTCTTTTTAGTGGATTTAAATAAAAGCTTGTCTCAAAAAAGTTTTTTTTTTACTAATATTTATTTTGTTCATTTTAGTCTTTCAAAATTTTACCCCCCTTCGATACCCAGCATGCCCTTAAATTGTCCCCAAAATGCCCTTAAATTGACCCCAAAATGTTCGCTCATCAAGCCCTTTCATTTCATACCCATATCATAGGGGTTGCTGTGGAAATGATAAATTGGCATTTTGTAACGTCCGCCATATTGAATTAAAAATGGCGGCATTTTAGTAATCGTACATACAAGTGAAGTTAAATAAAAGCTTGTAAAATAAATGGATCAGAATGAGCCATGACTAAGCTAATTATTGATTTATTTAAGGTTGTTATGGTGATTCGCGTCACACCATTTTTGTCACCCATTTTCATTTCATCGAGGAGTTTTACTTTAAAAAATTAATTAATAACTTAATTCTATATATTGTTACAAAACTGTTTTCTGAGTTGGCGGAATAAATATTTATTTACAATAATTAAAAACACAATAATAATGATTGCAACAACGAAAAGCCAGTTCTATAGCAATCAACACAATTAAACAATAACTAAACAGTCATTACAAAGCAAAACAAACAACTATATACACAATAATTCGTAATCATTAACTATATACCAGGACTATTTATTTCTAGTTATTTATGTTTCAAATATTAATATTCACTGTATTTATATCAGACGCACTATTTGTCGCTCAGTATTTTCCATTGACTTGAATGCGTGACTCACCGTTGACTGCTGTTTATACAGTGTGTCCACAGACTCATCCTCAACATGGGGATCTCCGTTGTTATGGGAGATAGAGATTTGGTTAAATGAGACAAAATGTGCAGAATCTCCAGTACTACTACCCTGCGTAGTCAAACTTTCCATATTTTGCTTGGTTCGCGACTGACAGTTGAAAAACGAGATTTACCCATTTTCGTTTTTTGTTTATAACTCGCTTATTAAGTAAGTTAGAAAAAAAATATTTTCACTTTCTTAAGGCCCTTTTTTATGGAGATTTCAAATCTCTTTTCACATTTTTATTTACTTTTATAGTTTCTGAGATACGTGTATTAACTTTGTTTTTTTAAATACACGTCAAAGATGGCCATGACACCATTCGAAAGAGATTTTTTTTCTCTTTAATTTGATATGAGGGTTGATGGATTTATTTTCAAAAATAACAGAGTTATACGTAAAACACTGATTTTTAATAGTAGGCTATGCTAAATTAATTGATAAAACAACAGAAGGCTTAGCAAACAGTTGAAATTCGCGTTGGCTTAGTAAACGGCTGTTTTGTTTTAGCTGTCAAAGTGTAGTTTGTTGCTAATTTGCCAGTTTACTAAGTGATTTATTAAATTTACTTTTGTTATCATGGAACCATTTTGTAACAATGAAAAATAAGCGATTTTCAACAATTGATCGTAAAACAGTAGGTTTGTCTTCTTCACTTATTCGCGTTGACTTAGTAAACGGCTTTTTAAATGATCCATAGTTTATTAAATTTACTCGTAAGTTTCTGTAAATAGACGAATGAGGTTGTCTTCGTTCTGGATACTGATCGAAGTACATTTCTGCAGCTCTGGTCGAATTTTTGTGACATAGAATGTAACAAGATAACATATCAAATTTTTCATTGTTACAAAATGGTTCCATGATAACAAAAGTAAATTTAATAAATCACTTAGTAAACTGACAAATTAGCAACAAACTACACTTTGACAGCTAAAATAAAACAGCCGTTTACTAAGTCAACGCGAATTTCAACTGTTTGCTAAGCCTTCTGTTGTTTTATCAATTAATTTAGCATAGCCTACTATTAAAAATCAGTGTTTTACGTATAACTCTGTTATTTTTGAAAATAAATCCATCAACCCTCATATCAAATTAAAGAGAAAAAAAATCTCTTTCGAATGGTGTCATGGCCATCTTTGACGTGTATTTAAAAAAACAAAGTTTATACACGTATCTCAGAAACTATAGAAGTAAATAAAAATGTGAAAAGAGATTTAAAATCTTCATAAAAAAGGGCCTTAAGAAAGTGAAAATATTTTTTTTCTAACTTACTTAATAAGCGAGTTATAAACAAAAAACGAAAATGAGTAAATCTCGTTTTTCAACTGTCAGTCGCGAACCAAGCAAAATATGGAAAGTTTGACTATGCAGGGTAGTAGTACTGGAAATTCTGCACATTTTGTCTCATTTAACCAAATCTCTATCTCCCATAACAACGGAGATCCCCATGTTGAGGATGAGTCTGTGGACACACTGTATATGCTGCGTGCATAAGCCTAGTGTGTTCTCGCTTTCTCTAGAACTTTCGTGCAGGTACCAGTTGTTACAGTAAACGGATTCCCGTTTCTCAGAACTCTTACCTGCCGGTTATATACAGGTGATCCGTAACAATATTATTATTTGCCATGATTCGTACGCCACAACAACACACAATCTGTGAAAATTTCAACTAGCTATCTCTTATCGTTTACATTTTATAAGATAGAGCTTTGTCATAGACGGACGGACGGGCGAACAGGCATACGTAGGCTCAGTAATAAGGTTCCGTTCGGAGGTACGGAACCCTAAAAAGTAGATTTAGCGTTGAAAGTCGTACCAAATACCAAGAATAAGTGGTATGTTCAAACATTGACTGATGTACTATTACTTGCGGTCCGCAGGTAATATAGGGCTGCGGATCATAATAATTACTTGAACGCACCCCTGGTGGAATTGAATTGAATTGTGTTTTAAAGACCACCAACAGCTAAGGTTATTTGGGCCTAGCACCAATTCATATTTTCAATTTAGTATTTTTTTTTATAATAAATTGAAAATCCAATTGACACTTTTACCAGCTCTCGGGCTAGAACCCGGGAACTGGGGACTTGTAATAGAGGAACCATAGCAACGCCATGTGAACAACAGTATTCCTACACGCTCAGCTATTCTCAAGCCCACCCCTGGTGGAGATGCAACGCTTGTTGCATTGTTATAATTAGTGGGACAGGTATTGGCTGTATAGGCTTCGTTGTAATGTACAGTAACATAGTACTTACATTTAGTAGGTAAATATACTACAGTACAAACGGGCCGTGGTGTGAGGTTATGGAGAAGAGTATATATCCAACTAGACCGCCCTTGTTAACGAGAACTCACATTATCTGCGTCGATTGGAAATCGATACGTTTTTAGTGTAGGCGAAGCCCACCAACCATCACTACCATGCTACGTCCATTGATACAGGTATCCTTTCACTTTTGGTTGTGATAGCTATATTATAATAATCAGGGTAGATCTTGCCACTAGGCAGATTAGGCAATTGGGTTTTTGAATGATTTTTTTTTACTTAAATGGAATGACCACATACAAGTTTTATAGCAAAACTGTTTTTATTTAATTTTTTTGCTTACTAATTAAAAAGTTATATTTAAATAAAAATTAATCTTTAAACTCAGTTCCGATGACGTGCCGAAAGAATGCGAACGCGTGTGACATCATTATGTTATTTATGGTCTTTGTATCCATGGTTACCAAGTAAAAAATTCGACTGATGACCAGTCCTATACTTCCCACCTAGTAAATATTTGCAAAAAATAAACACTCTTTTTTTTATTCTTTGACTAGGCCCAAATAACCTTAGCTGTTGGTGGTCTTTAAAACACAATTTAATTTTTATTCTTTGAAAAAAGCATGGCCCTCTTTTTTGTTTGGTGATCTATTGATGGCTAGCTTAATATAGCAAAAATCATGGTTACCTTGATTTACGTACAATTTTTATTTTTTTTAGTAAAATATTTTTTTTCTCGAAAACTATACATTTTAGAGAAAAAAAAATTTACATTTTTTTCATATTATAACATCTAGAATTCATTTATATTTTTTTTACCTATGTTAATACGTGACATTGAGGACGTTTTTTTGAATATCTCAGGATCCACTGAACCGATTTGACTCAAAATCTAATCAGATCTAAGTTAAAGGCTGATAAACACAATAGAACAATCGGCATGCCCGTATGTTGTTCCGTTCTTAAGATATCGAAGGCGAAAAATTGACCACATACACACACACACACATACACACATACACACACACACACATACAGACATCAGTCAGAAAATGATCTTAAACGATTGCTAGGGTCTCAAAACGTGAAAATCTGTTAAAATCTCGAAATATTGTTTTCGGACTGAATCCATTACTTCCCTACCATAGGTGGGAAGTAAAAATATTTACATTTTTTTCATATTATAACATCTAGAATTCATTTATATTTTTTTTTACCTATGTTAATACGTGACATTGAGGACGTTTTTTTGAATATCTCAGGATCCACTGAACCGATTTGACTCAAAATCTAATCAGATCTAAGTTAAAGGCTGATAAACACAATAGAACAATCGGCATGCCCGTATGTTGTTCCGTTCTTAAGATATCGAAGGCGAAAAATTGACCACATACACACACACACACATACACACATACACACACACACACATACAGACATCAGTCAGAAAATGATCTTAAACGATTGCTAGGGTCTCAAAACGTGAAAATCTGTTAAAATCTCGAAATATTGTTTTCGGACTGAATCCATTACTTCCCTACCATAGTAGAGGTGGGAAGTAAAAATGTATTATTTTTGATAGTATGTGTATTACATATACACAAATACCAACAAATTCACACAAATTTTAACTTAACGACGTCACAAACATTCCTGGCGCGTTTTGAAGTCACGTGATATTTTTTAAATTTTTATACATTTTAAATTAATTTTTAGTAATTTATTTATGGCTTTAAAAAAATTTTTCTTTTCGTTTTTCAATATTATTTATGTTAAATTATTAGAAAAAATTAAAAAATTAATAATTTTTTTTAAATTTAAATACCTATTATTGCTTAGAGCGGCAAATTTTATTTTTTTTTAAATTTTAAATTCGGTATATAATATAGGGCGACGAATGTCTAAAACAGGCCCTGATAATAATAATGCGTTTAAGTCCGTTTCACGACATGTCATTACGCAGACGCCACTCATACCATTACGATCTTACATTTACCACTTTTCCGTTATTTTCTAGATTTGTAAACGTCAACTTAGTTAATAGTAATGTGCGAGTGAAGGAATTATAGGAAATTGGGATATGGTGGACAATGTTCCCTTTAATTTTTTCACTGAATACGCGGTACAAAAGTATATGGGAGCAAAAATGTTCAAAACACATGTGTGCAAGTATTTGAAGTCAAAAGAGATTTCGTTTGACGTTTAAATGTCAAAGGTCGTTTCAAAAAAATTTTTGACCGCGGTCTAAATTTTACATCTTTTTGTGAAAATTGGATTTTTACCAATTTTATATGCAATTCTTCTATAAATCTATAAAATGAAATAAAAAAATGGTGAACAAGCTTATTGTGCGCAGCTTAGAGAGAACTTTGAAGATAGGTAATATCATGTGAGTTTGGCAAGTAATCGATCATAGCCTTGTAATTTGTATAAGGAACCATCTCAATATTTATCTGGAATTGCTTATGAAAACGATGATCTCGACAAAATGATCGGTATAGGAATTTCCATTTCTCGGCTAAGATACTACAAGTCCTACGCCCGCCGGGATTCGAACCCAGTACCCTCCGAAGTCTAGTGCTTGTCACGAAAATTAAAACTTTATTAAATACGAATAAATGCTTCTGTTAGCTTTACTGTAAGGAACACACATCGACTGACGTAACGTTACAGTGCAATACTAGAAACAATCATTTTAGAACCAATGTCAACGTCGCGTCGGGATTCTAAAATGAATTTTTCTAGGTAATTTCATTGTAAGGTTACGTTATCTATATAAAACAGTTCCGTTACTGACTGACTGACTGACAGACAACGCCCAGGTCAAACCGCTGAAGATATAAACTTGAAATTTGGACAGTAGGTTCCTTTTGTGACGTAGGCACCCACTAAGAAAGGATTTTTCGAAATTCAGCCCCTAAGGGGGTTAAATGGGGGATGAAAGTTTGTATGGAAATTCATCGTTTTTGAAGTTAAAAGCATGAAATTTTCCACAGGAGTTTCTTATATAACGTAGGTGAGCACTAAGAAATTTTTTTTTGAAAATGCATCCCCTAAAGGGGCTAAAAAGGGGATGAAAGTCTGTATGGAAGTTCGTCATTTTTAAAGTTAGAAGCATGACATTTTGCACAGGAGTTCCTTATATTACGTAGGTGAGCAATAAGAAAGGATTTTTAAAAATTCATCCCCTAAGGAGTAGGGGTCGACAAGACAAGAATTCTTGTCTTGACAATAACTTCTTGTCTTGTCTTGAAAAAAAATCAAGAAATCTTAAAAAATCTTGTCTTGACGTTTTCTTGACATCTTATGTCTTGTCTTGACTCAAGAAATTTCAAGATCTTGAAATTTCTTGATTAACCGGTGACACCGTACATGGTGATTCCTCGCCGGCGAACTTTTTATTGCGTTGCGTGCTAACACGGCAATCTGGTGGTTCCCCGATCTTTATTTGTTTTCTGACGAACGCAAATAACTCAGAATCTTGGAAGTATGAAATTGAAAAATACTTAAATGAGCCTAGGACAGAAAATTCTGAGAATATACTTGATTGGTGGAGAAGACACGAAAATGTCTACCCGCCGTTATCGAAAATGGCCAAGGATTTTCTCGGAACGCCAGCAACATTTTACATCTAATAACAAAGCCAAGAAATCGGCTAGGCGTTGACTCCATAAGAAGTCTTATGTGCCTTAATTCATGGCTTATATATGTGTGTGTGTGTGTGTAAACGATAACTCTCGACAGACTTAATCGATTTAAACGAAATTTGGTACACACATTGGAACCCATCACCGCACGAAGCCTATTTAAAATGGGCCCGATCGGGCCATTTTAAGGGTAGTTTTTAGGAGTTGAAAAAAGTTTTTGGGCCCAAAAATACCGAAAAAAATCTCAGAATTGTTTCAAAATTGGAATTTAACCCTTTGGTACAGATTAAAATGTGTTGCTAAAATTTTAACAAAATCGGCACAACAGGACCGGACTTACAAATTTTATGAAAACACTAGTTCGCGGATAGTGATTTATTTGCTGACGGTGTATTTAATTTGGTACAGAGGTTGCATTGATAATAATATTGAAATTAAGAAAAATAATATTATTTTAAAGGATGTATTAAGAGGTTAAATTTTTTGATTTTGTCTAAAAACAAACTTAAGTTCACATAATAAAGCCACAAGACCTTATTAGCAAATACACTATATTATTGTCGGCAGGGTTTGGCACTGCGACCTGAGTTTTTTCATTTATTGTTTTTAATTTACATTTTTGTGAATCGGTCTAGCAAAAAATGTGTTCAATAAATTAAAATAATACGTTATGTTACGTTAAAATATGTTATCTTTTTCACAAATAAATATACGTTTTAGCGTTTTCATTGTTAGTCAAGATATTTCAAGATTTCTTGTTTTCTTGACAAGAAATCTTGGTATTGACATAACATTTCTTGTCTTGTCTTGAAATCTAAAATTACTTCTTGTCTTGATCTTGTCTTGAAATCAAGACAAGATCAAGACAAGATCTTGAAATTTTCAAGAATTTGGCGACCCCTACTAAGGAGGTTAAATAGGGGATGAAAGTTTGTACGGAAGTTCGTAATTTTTTAAGTTAGAAGCATGAAATTTTGCACAGGAGTTCCTTATATAACGTAGATTATTAATAAGAAAGGATTTTTGAAAATTCATCCCTTAAAGGGGTTAAATGGGGGATGAAAGTTTGTATGGAAGTTCATCATTTTTGAAGTTAGAAGCATTAAATTTTGCACAGGAGTTCCTTATATAACGTAGGTGAGCAATAATGTATTAATAAAATTCGATCGGACGAGCGAAGCGAGTGAGTAATGTATTATTAATATTTGAGTGAACGAGCAAAACGAGTGAGTAATGTATTAATAAAATTCGAGCGAACGAGCGAAGCGAGTGAGTATTGTATTATTAATATTCAAACGAACGAGCGAAGCGAGTGAGTGATGTATAATTAATATTCAAACGAACGAGTGAAGCGAGTGTGTAATGTATTAATAAAATTCGAGCGAACGAGCGAAGCGAGTGAGTAATGTATTAATAAAATCCGAGCGAACGAGCGAAGCGAGTGAGTTATGTATTATAAAATTCGAGCGAATAAACACCACCAGCCCGTCTTCCCTTCGCAGGAGGATAATTTCTCGCGGGGGGATAATAAATCATAAATCGAAAAATACGTGGGCGAAGCCACGGGTAACGGCTAGTGTGTACATATTATTTGTATATATTTGTGGTGCGAATAATTGATCGTGCTAATATTTACCATTATAATAAAGAGTTTATGTTTAATTAGTATATTATATAGGTACTTATTATAAAAAAATGAGATCAATTACGTGACGTCATGACAGTAACCATTAACCAACCTACCTCACGAGATAATGAGTACCGAGTTTAATAGTTGAACGATACTATGGCCGATCATCGAGGAACGCTATATAGCCGATCGTTTATTTTATTAATCGGTGAACGCTTTGGATTCATTAGTTTTTGCGTCTTCTTACATCTAAATTATATTTAATTGATTTATACAGGGTGCTGAATTTATTTGCGGGTAATAGGGATTTAACCCGTAAAATCAAACTTTTGCGATTTCCTGCTTCCCTAATTATTTTAGGAAAAATATCTTCGAATCACCCGACCTTAGTGTTTAATTTAGGAAAAATATCTTCGAATAAAAGTTTTAGAACATACATTTCTGCATTTAAATCATTAAACAAAATTAATTTTGCATGCTTTGTAACGGCAAAATTACCTCAAAAACAGATAGCGATAGCCACGGAACTTGAACAAAATGATTAGAAATTATTCTGACAGCTAAAACGCTATCTGTTTTTGAGGTAATTTTGACATTTTCATATCAAATTTCTGCCGTTACAAAGCATGCAAAATTAATTTTGTTTAATGATTTTAGATGCAGAATTTTATGTTCTACATCTTTTATTCGAAGATATTTTTCCTAAATTAAACACTAATGTCGGGATTATCATATATTTCACACGCTGTTTTGTTAATCACTGTTAAATTTTTACACATAAAACATACTATAAAGATCTTTTTGACGTGATTTAATAATATCGTAGATCTTTATATAAAATTAATAATTAATAAATAAAACACAACAAAATTTGATTTTATCAAGACGAGTCTAAAATATGTCTGATCACAATGAAATTATAATTTTGATTAACTTGTTTGTTTCAAAAGCGTAGCTAATAGAAACTGCTAAAACAAAACATTTTATGGTCGACAATGTAGAGTTTTAATGTTGACTCAAAAAGACATAACAATACGAAGTAACCATAGAAATAACAGCGAATTAACATAACAGCGTGATTAAAATGTACAATAAACCCGACATAAGTATAACCCAACACATTTTTAGAACTGCGCTCAATGATTTCATTTTAACAAAAAATTTACACGTTTGACCGCCCGCCCACGCTTCCCTCACACAGAGCTCAGTCTGGCGGTCGGGCTATAAATTGCTTTATTAACCCGAAACGAAGCATTTTACGTGACAATTTTCACTACACCTTATCATGATCAATTATTCGTAGCCAGCTCTTAGTCTATAGCGCACTGTTTATGATTTTGTGAGGAAGGACCTTAGACTTGTCTAATTATCCAGCTTATCCGGGCGACCTGGAGGCTGAAATAACATAAAATATAAGGGTCGTGGACATTAAACAGTCTGAAAAAAATTGTTAAAAAATTGACCCGACTTCAAAAAAGAAATCAGAATGCCTCTAAAAATGATAAAATCAATTTCCCAACGTTTACATGATATTATTTACCGGAATAATAATATCTGTTTGTTTCGCTCAATAGTTCAGTTATTAATATTATGCTGGTTATATAATAGCTGTATATAGGTAAACTCAACTAACAATAATATACAGTTTCATAATACCGACACATGATATGCTTATATTTTGAACAACGATTTGTGCAATAATATAATACCACAATAAGCTCTCATTTACCTATTTTGCTAACATACAGGTTGTTAATTAAGTATGTGCACAAACTTTAAGGAATTAATCTATGATTAATTTTAAGACAAAACCTTCATAAAAGTATGATTCCGCAACGGTTCTGATTTCAAGATCCAGAGTATTAAAATTTGAAAAAAATAAGATTTTTCAATTTATTTTTTGAATTGTGCCAGCTACTTTGTTAAAACTTTGCACACACAAATAGATATCCAGCTATGCAAGCTTTCACGGCCGGCATTGTTCAAAGTTTTCATGGTTTCCGGGCTTGTAGGCCGTGGTCCGGTGGTATTTCTACCTGACGTTTCGTCTACAACTGCGGTAGACATTCTCAAAGGCGATGTGGCAGCGGTCGAAGTGTCCTCCTTGGCGGCTCACAGGTCTGTGTGAGCCGCCAAGGACACTTCGATCGCTGCCACATCGCCATTGAGAATGTTTACCGCAGTTGTAGACGAAACGTCAGGTAGAAATACCACCGGACCACGGCCTACAAGCCCGGAAACCATGAAGACTTGGACACAAATAGATAGTCAGAGAGTGTATTTTGGAAGTATTTAATTATTTTTAATTCAACTATGGACGTAGATTTAGGATTTTCAAGAAAAAATGACACTGCACTACTGACTTTTTTAACATTTGAAAGCTTTGTCGGTTGAGGCAGGTAAAAATACATAAAAAGTGTCTCATGGTAATTTTTGATAGGATGACCCGTTTTCAAGAAAATTTTCTAATTAACACGCTTTTATTAGCTTCACCTGTATGTTTGCTTGCTTGCTTGCTTGTTTGTCAGTTTGTAACCGGATTCTTTGAACTTGATTTTGACCAACTTTGAACGGTCAGATTTAGTTTAAACTTTGCACACTTATCAAGGACCGACGACAATACCAATAATTCAATAAGTTTGTCCCATTATCCTGACCAGGATCTCCAGGACTAAAAAAAAAAAGCAAAAAAACTTCAGATTGAACTGAAACTTTGCACACTTATCAATGACCGATGACAACACAATAATTCAATAAGTTTGTCCCATTATCCTGACCAGGATCTCCAGGACTAAAAAAAAAAAAGCAAAAAAACTTCAGATTGAACTGAAACTTTGCACACTTATCAAGGACCGATGACAATACAATAATTCCATAAGTTTGCCCCATTATCCTGACCAGGATCTCCAGGACTAAAAAAAAGCAAAAAACTTCAGATTGAACTGAAACTTTGCACACTTATCAAGGACCGATTACAATACAATAATTCCATAAGTTTGTCCCATTATCCTGACCTGGATCTCCAGGACTAAAAAGCAAAAATAAATTATAATTTAAAAAAACTAAAAATCACGCTTTAATGAACTAAAAGGTAAAAAATAATTAATTTTATTGTAAAAAAGCGTGGGGTGCTTTGTATCATATTTTCATACCACCCCACGCTTTTTTACAATAAAATTAATTATTTTTTACTTTTTAGTTCATTAAAGCGTGTTTTTTAGTTTTTTTAAATTATAATTTTTTTTAAACTTTTCTGGAAAATTATGCATTTACTGACTATATTATATTATACTCTTTAAAAACTTAAATCTCTTGTGAGAGAAGTGTGGACAAACTGTATTACGTCATACGCACTGAGTCTAAATCCGACACTCTACCTCGTATTGGATGTTATAATTCGAACCATCGTCCCCTTCCACTCATGATAATAAAACAACCCATATATCTAGGCCTAGCGGCAATAATCAAATACAGCTATAGATATATCATTTGTCGATAGATTATTTTTGTATAGGAATATCAATTCGTTTGTAATCTAATATTGATTTTGAATATTTTTCCACTCATACACGTTTATATAATAGAGCTCTTTTTTAACCGACTTCAAAAAAAGGAGATTATCAATTTGACGTATATATTTATATATTTTTTTAAATGTTTGTTTAGCACTCCAGTTAACTTCTCGAGGTGCTAGCCGATTTGAAAAATTTCGACGCCGTTCGGTTCAGAAAGATGGGCGGAATGCTTCTATTTAATTTTTAATTAAATCGGTTCAATAGTTGTTTTAACATTGGAAATGTTTATGTTCGTATATGGGGGCAGAGTTACGAGTTTTCGTTCAAGGCCAAAAGACAACGGTGTCGCGATCAAGTGAGGAGCAATCATGCAAAATTGAACAAGTGCAATTTTTTCGAAATGTGTTTTATATCATGTCTAGTTAATTGAGATGTATTTGCGACGATCTGCGGTGTTATTTTTGAGCAAATGTTAATAAATACTGTAGAAAAATCCATT
This sequence comes from Mongoloraphidia duomilia, assembly GCA_039654895.1. Lineage (NCBI taxonomy): Eukaryota > Metazoa > Arthropoda > Insecta > Raphidioptera > Raphidiidae > Mongoloraphidia > Mongoloraphidia duomilia. The sequence goes on from CM077523.1 coordinate 4,096,248, forward strand.
TAAAAGTTAAGTAATCAAGCAAAAGTGAACGCGTATATAACAGAAGAATAATAGGGTTATTCCTAACAAAACTAAACAGTGCATTGATAAATATTGTGGGTATAATAAACAGTTAATTATGTTTCATATATGCTGTAATCATTTCCAATGTCCTCGATGGTTGCAAGGATTGCGAAATCTGTGAATTTTTTTCTAATCAAATATCATTTATTTTAATGTATACGTTCAGCCTTAACTTCACCAGCGGTTAACCGATTTTCGACCCCGTTGTGTTCAGGAAGATGTGGTGGTCCTATTAATTTGTACTTAAATTGGTCCAGTAGATTTTTAGTGTATTTGCCATATGGCGCATACACTATTGGCGTCGGTCGGATGGCGGGACCTAGGGGTCGGACCAAAATTTCTCGACGTTTCATAGCCTCCTGAACACTTTGGCACCATTTTTGAAAATGTTTATATATATATGTATGTATATATATATATATTTATATATATATTATATATATATATATATATATATATATATATATATATATATGTGTGTACACGATAACTCTCGACAGACTTAATCGATTGAAACGAAATTTGGTACACACATTGGAACCAATCATTGCAAGAAGCCTATTTAAAATGGGCCCGATCGGACCATTTTCAGGGTTGTATTTAGGGGTTCTAAAAAGTTTTTGGGCCCAAAAATACCGAAAAATTGAAATTTAACTCTTTAGTAAAGATTAAAATGTGCTGCTAAAATTTTAATAAAATCGGCCCGACAGGACCGGACTTTCAAATTTTATGAAAACACTAGTTTGTTGATACGGATTTACTTATGGAAGGGTGTATTTAATTGCGTGTACTGATAAAATCCATGTCTAATATTGAAATTTAGAAAAATTTAATTATTTTAAGGGATGTATTAAGGGGTTAAATTTTTTATTTTGTCAAAAAACAAACTTAAGTTCACATAATAATGCCACAATGCCTGTATTAGCAAATACACTATATTGTCGGCAGGGTTTGGCACTGCGACCCGAGTTTTTTTAACTTCCCATTGGAAGTTATTGTAATGGGTCCGAAAATCGAAATCAAAATGTAAAACAAATTTTTATGTTTCAAGGTCACTACACTATTTTTAGAAAGATGTCTGTGTGTGTGTGTGTACGTATATGTCCATTTCTTTCTAAGACGAAATCTCGAGAATGAAAAATGATATCGACTACGTTAGGGTGCCAATCGACGCGTATTAACGTAAATAATATGATCTGAAAGAAATTTTTTCAAAATCGGTTCAGCCGTTCTTTTTTCTTAACCAAATAGACTCCAAAAAAGTAGATTTCGTCGGGTACATGACACGTTTAGGGTGATCTGCCACCCCTTTAATACTGACCAATCGATCTGCAAATATTATAATAGCATTATTGGGTGACATTGGGTCACAGATAAGCTATACAACAATTTCAGCCTTGAAGCAATAATAATTGTGACCATTTTTTTTTGTTACATGTTGGGGGCGGTCTGTATCCCTCCCATACCGCTATCTAGCAAAATCCTTTACTCAGGGCACTTTAATATGCCTCCCTCAACATTTTCACAATAATAGGGCCTTTAAATAACACCAAAAAATTGTCACTAGCTCTCGGTCTATAATGCGATTGAGTATAATTTTCATTGCGACTTATAATATTTGAAAATTTAGAAAATGCAGAGACGTAATAGTTGATGAGCAGGTAATGAACCAAGCATTAGAGTGAACTAAATTTACTATTTCAGAAAATTATCTCTAATTGGTTCTTTAATTAATGTTGGAGAATGAAATGCACATAGATACTAATTTCTGATTTATTCAAACACAAGAGAGCACATTTTCATTATAACCAAACCTATTAGCAATTACCAACTTTTAATAACTTTAGTTTAAATTGTTATTAGATATTTTTTTGACGTGTAACAATTAATCATAATAAAATAGTAATAAAATTTAATGGCTCTTTTCTGTTTTTAAACAATATATACAGAGTGTTTCATAATTGAATGTCAATATTGAAGGGCGTTAATCTGTGCATGAATTTAAGACAAAAAGTTCATATAAACATAGGCCCGTTTTCGTTTTATTTTTGAGATACGCCGGTGATAGGTACAGATTTTTTTGAAAAATTGTTTTTTTTTTATATAACTCCGAAAATACAGAGATAGTAGGCTCTGGTTATTAAATTAAACTCTTGTAAAATTATTAACTTAAGTTTCGGGGTTATTAAAAAAAAAACAATTTTTCAAAAAAATCTTTATCACCGTGTATATAAATAAAGTGAAAACGAACCTATATGAACTTTTTGTCTTAAAAAATCATTCACATATTAATCCCCATCAATATTGGCATTCAATTATGAAACACCCTGTATATAGAGAATTAACGACCTGCACAAACGCCTTCATCAATTCTCGATGGCAATATTTTAGATTAATATTGATACGCTTTTTAACTTTAAACTGTCATTCGTGAAAAACATATATTTCGTGCATTTTTACCTTCATTCAACGCTTTGCTCCGTTGCTACGACCTCCTCGGGTAGTTCGCGACTAAGTCCAATAGAGGGCTTCGACCTTAATGCCAGACGCGATATTTGAAGTTTTTGACAGATTCCAGTGATTCTATAGAGTAGCTATCTAGCCTTCTTTTATATCATTCTCAAATTCAAGTGAAGACTTAGTAACCAATAAACTTTAAGACTGTTCTGTTAAAATTAAAATTTAATATAGGTATCGTTATAAATTGCAACAATAATTATACAACGTTCAGAACAGATCTAAAAGTTTAATGGTTTTTAAGTGTTTACCTGAATTTGAGAACGATTTAAATGAACTTACTCCATATTGGAATCTGTAAAAAAAAACTTCAAACAAAAGTTATTTATTACTCTACACTATTTCAGGATGGACTATATTATGTTGATGAAATACAGCACTCTCATGGCCGGTTTATCGTACATTTTAATCACACTGTTAAATGACAGGTTGCTATGGTAACGAAACGCGGCAACCAACGAACATGTAGCTGTCAAAATTTAACAGTGTGATTAAAAAACATCGTGATTAAAATGTACGAAAAACTGGCCATAAGTCTGTTATAAATTGTATAGTTATAAAAGAGGGGGCAGTATAGCCAAGCATGCTAACCACATGCTTGGCGCCGCAACCTCTAGACTGGACTGCCGTGGATTCGAATCCCACCTGCGCTCATGGATGTTTTGTGATGTTATTTAGTTTTAAGTTAGTTGTTATTTAGTGTAGTTGAAAGACGTTAATGACCTTAGATGTCGACGGTAATTGGTAATTGTGCTTTAAAGACCAACAACAGCTAAGGTTATTTGGGCCTAGCACCAATTCATATTTTCAATTCATTATTTTTTTTTTTTTTTTAATATTAAATTGAAAATTCCATTGACACTTTTACCAGCTCTCGGGCTAGAACCCGAGAACTGGGGACTTGTAATAGAGGAACCATAGCAACGCCATGTAAACAACAGCGCCGCTACACTCTCGGCTATTCTCAAGCCCTAGATGTCGACGAGTCTATAATCAACAATAAATAAATAAAAATAGTTATAAAAGAGGCATTTAATATAGTTTTAAACTAGACCAATAAAAATGGAAACGAAGAAATAAAATAATGTTGCGAAGCAAACAGAAAACGAAAACAAAATAAATCTTAATAATGATCTTGTTTTTTTATTATTCTAATGCTACTTTGATTTTTATGCATTATTTCTTTCACAGTTAACAAGAAAAATAGTCGTATCTAACAATACTTTTTTTATTATACATAATATATACGGTTTTATATCGGAGCGAAATTGATGTATTGATATAAAATTGTTTGCAATGTGGAAATTTGAAATTTCAATTTAAAACAAATAAAAAGAAAGATAAAAGTGAGTTCAAAAAGTCTGTAGGTTATGCTTTTAAGTAGGTACTTTAAATGATCAGAATATATTTAATCACGAATAAATTCTAGCTGCAGATAAAAAAGATATTTCACAGAACGTTTGTTACTTTTTTTAATAGAATGAGATTTTTAGTATTAAATAATTTTTAACACGCTTATATTAGCTTGACTTGTATGTTGTTATTGTATGTAAAAAAATCATGTAACTCGATTTTTCTTCCTCTCCAAATATCCAATTGACGTGAAACTTTGCAGTAATATTCTGATATTTTGGATAACAAGTTAAAAAAACTCGGGTCGCAGTGCCAAAACCCTGCCGACAATATAGTGTATTTGCTAATACTGGCATTGTGGCTTTATTATGTGAACTTAACAAAATAAAAAATTTAATCCCTTAATACATCCCTTAAAATAATATTTTTTTTCTTAATTTCAATATTTTTATCAATGCAACCTCGGTACCAAATTAAATACACTCTTCAGTAAGTAAAGCACTATCCGCAAACTAGTGTTTTCATAAAATTTGTAAGTCCGGTCCTGTCAGGCCGATTTTATTAAAATTTTAACAGCACATTTTAATCGTTACTAAAGGGTTAAATTTCAATTTTGAAACGATTCTGAGAATTTTTTCGGCATTTTTGAGCCCAAAAATATTTTTAACCCCTAAAAGCCACCCTTAAAACGGTCCGATTGGGCCCATTTTAAATAGGCTTCGTGCGGTAATAGATTTCAATGTGCCTACCAAATTTCGTCAAAATCAATTAACTCTTTCGAAAGTTATTGCCCGTACACACACACACACACACACACACACACACACACACACACATATATATATATATATATATATATATATATATATATATATATATATAAATATATAAATAGACATTTCTAAAAATGGTGCCAAAGTGTTCAGGAGGCTATGAAACGTCGAGAAATTTTGGTCCGACCCCTAGGTCCCGCCATCCGACCGACGCCAATAGTGTATGTGCCATATGGCAAATACACTAAAAAGTGAGATAAAAAACATATGGTGGAAGTGATGGTGTGAAAACGTGACAAAAGGACGCGTCAATATGGACGCGAGACAAAAGAACGCGGTCATTTGGACGCGAGACAAAGAGTCGCAAGGGACAAAAGGACGCGGAGAAATTTGGACGCAAGACATTAGGTCGCCTTCCGTTTGGACGCAAAAGGCGCATTTTTATTATTATATATACAGTGTCTCTCTTACTCTTTTAGTATCTGATATAATTGTGGCTTTAGCATCGAGGGAGAAAAGTTGATAATATTTTTAGATGTAAGCCAGTTATCAGTTTTTTTGGAGTTACTGTAATACTTTTTATTCGATTCAGTTTGCAGTGTTCACTTCTGTCGGGTGTCTCACGACGCATATTTCTTTCACTTGGGTGCCCTCTAGATTATAAGTGAATTTAGATTTTGCCTTACCGTGTCTAAACGATGATACCTTTCGCATTTAATTAACGTTTTTTTCGGGCTAAGTATCTGGCTTTTTCAGATATCCTGCCAAATATCAACGATTACTCTAGAGTCTGGATGAACAAATTTTTATGTTTTTATATTAGTGTAGAATACTTTAAAATGTTCAAAAAGGGTTAGATTTTATTTTAATTGTTTCCAGGTATTATAGTCTACTTTTGACTACCAACCTCGCCATTTGCATCCAACTGGAAGGCGACCTAATGTCCTGCGTCCAAATTTCTCCGCGTCCTTTTGTCCCTTGCGGCTTTTTGTCTCGCGTCTAAATGACCGCGTCCTTTTGTCCCGCGTCCAAATTGCCGCGTCTTTTTGTCGTAGAATCACGACAAAAGGACGCGTCAATTTGGACGCGGGACAAAAGGACGCCGTCATTTGGATGCGAGACAAAAAGTCGCAAGGGACAAAAGGACGCGGAGAAATTTGGACGCAAAGACATTACGTCGCCTTTTTTGGACGCAAAAGGCGCATTTTTATTATTATATATACAGAGTCTCTCTTACTCTTTTCTGATATAATTAAGGCTTTAGTATCGAGGGAGAAAAGTTGATAATATTTTTAGATGTAAGCCAGTTAATCATATGTTTTTTTAGAGTTACTGTAATATTTTTTAAATTCGATTCAGTTTGCAGTGTATATATTTTATTATAAAAGGTAATACTCCGCATTTAAATATAAAAATTAAAAAAGCAAAACACGGTCACTCGGAGTTAAATAAAAATATATTAACTATAATAACTAAAATTAAACTAGCTTTCGACCTGCATTAGGATCATTAGGATCAAACTGACCTCATCGCACAGTAGGTAATATTTCAACTCAGTTGAATATTTTTATAACCTTCATATTATAGTAACCTTCATATAGTAATAAAATTTTTTTAGTTTTAAGAAAACATCCTAGTTTGTTTATTATAGTCTAGTTTTGACTATTAACCTCGCCTTTTGCGTCCAACTGGAAGGCGACCTAATGTCTTGCGTCCAAATTTCTCCGCGTCCTTTTGTCTCGCGTCCAAATGACCGCGTCCCTTTGTCGCGCGTCCAAATTGACGCGTCTTTTTGTCGTAGAACCTTTAGAAAGATGTCAATTTTGTTAAAAATAAACAAAGAATAAATGATTAGAGGTACCTATTATTGTTGTTTTTTTTTGGCGTTACTACTTGCCCCGGTAGACGTTACAACTTGCCCCAAGCACGAGGTAAGTTGTAACACCGCACTTCTTCTAGAAAATAATTGATTGTAAAATAATGACCAATAGTTATGGTATTATTTTTACTTGATTTGGTAGAGGAAGAGTTACAGCATCCATCCATCTTTATTTAGTAGCAATTTAATCAATGGATCTCAAGATATATTAGTTTTCATGAAAACTGTTACATCAAGCCCCTCGCTCCCCTAAATGTAAATAATATGGTGACGCAAATGAACTGTCAAAATTTTTTGAAAGTTACTAGTTTCCGCACACCTGTCTGTTAAATGACCATTACAGTCCTGCATACATGCAAGTAAAGCAGTTATACAATTAGAAAATCAAGGGAAACGACCTCTTAATATTATAACAACGTATCATCTCCACTTTCATGTCTGTATTCTACACAAACAAGTAGATAAACCTTTCAAAAAAAACAATAGGACACGTTCAACGGTTAATAATATATTACATTGGTCAGTTTTTGTATGGCAAATCGTTCGTATAACATGCATCATATAACGCCTACATTCGTATCCAATTTTCAGCACAGGTTCGTATGCTAAACAATATTAATATTGAAAATTAATTGATTGCTGCATGGACCGAATTCGATAAGTTTCAAATATTCTTATATAATCACCAATTTAAATTTGTCAAATACAGTCGTCACATCGCAGTTGCTAGCTTCATAATGTATTTGCATATAAATAATAAATATAATTATGGGTGTACCCATTTGAAAAACATGGACAAGGTAGAAGATGATAACTGTCGCTTCTGTTCTGCACTGTAAAAAATTGTTGTAAAATACTTTGAAAGTTAAGGTAGAGTTCGTTCGATTTTCTAAGTGATTTTACATTACACAGAAAACTTCATAAAAGCTTGCACTTGTACTGCAAAGTTTAACAAATTTGTGATTTTTACATAAAGTAAATTAAAATTACATAATTTGTGCAATATTCCAATAAAGTGTGTAAAAATTACAAAATAAAATGTATAGTTACATATATAAAATGGATGAATACAAAACAAATTAATGTAAAATTAGTAACCACGCATGCGCAATGTTTTTTTACGGAATCCACGCGATGTGGCGATACCTGTTTGCGACGCCATTGTCTCTTTGTGTGCCTATTATCAGATTAATCGCTGGCTACAAATGGACCATCGATAATCTATGTAATTGGCCTTCTCATTTCTTACAGTGTAGCACACGTTTTAAAAAAGGCACCATCTCACATTTGTTATTTAGAGTCGGTCCTGATCGCTTATATAAAAACAAAATTTATTGTAGTAACCTTTTCCATAAATGTGCGAACGAGCATAAAGTACAGACTGTCAAATCTCGAAATGTACATCGACTGTTTTCTACAACTCCCTGCGCAGTTATATAATATACCGTTTACCTCTCTCTGTCAGCGATCTCTATCTTTCTACATCTCTCTCCCTGTTTGAATATCTCTGCGTACTCATACAGGATGTTTCACAATTTTAGTCATCATTAATAAATTGATCAACTTAATCGGAAAATTCTCCGAATACTTCATCAGGAAGCCAGGGCCGTAGTTAGGACTGAATTCAAGATAGGGCATTGGAAGTTTAAAGTATAGGGCTAAAGCAAAAGACTACAGTTTATTTGGATTGCCCACCTCATCTGGTGAAATCAAATTACAGGAGCAAAATAATGGTGGACAACAATTTAAATAATTATATTTTTTTTCATCAAAAAGAAAAATAAAATACTTATTAAAATAAAATATTAGTAAAAAATAACTTTTTAGAGACAAGCTTTTATTGAAATGTACTAAAAAGGAAAAAATAAAATTTAATAATTTTGGTTCATAATTATTATAAAAGCGGGGGTTGTAATCTCTATGATAGTTTATTAGTCGCAATCCCCGATTTTATAATAATTATGAACCAAAATTATTAAATATTATTTTTTCCTTTTTAGTACATTTCAATAAAAGCTTGTCTCTAAAAAGTTATTTTTTACTAATATTTTATTTTGTTCATTTTAGTCTTTCAAAATTTTACACCCTTTTTATCCCCCTCGGGGCTGAATTTCGAGAAATCCCTTCTTAGTGAATACTTACGTCAGAAAACGAATCTACTGTCCAAATTTCAAGTTTCTAGCTTCAGCGATTTGGCCTGGGCGTTGATTAGTCAAAAAAACTCTACACCCACGTTTAAACCCCTTAGGAGTCGAATTTAATTCTAAAAATGATTTATTCATGTATTGTCATTGGAAATACATATGTGTACAAAATTTCAAATTGATCGGATACGTGGAAGTCGTTCAAAATTGACTTGCAAGATTTGACCTAAACAAATAAACATACAAACATTGCAAGTTAAATAAAAGCTTGTAAAAATATCAAAGGTGTGTGCAAAATTTCAGCATGATTGGATATCGGGAAGTGGTCTAAAATTCGATTGCCAGAATTTTCCCGGACAGAAAGACGCAGGAAAGCAAGAGTTAAATAAAAGCTTGTCAAACAAATAAAATGTTTGTTTTATAAAATATATAAATTAATTGAAATAATTAAATGCGAATAATTCCTTGAGATAGAACCCTGGGTGTTTTGGAAGTAGTAGGGCATTGCTCCTTAATCTCCCCTCTAACTACGGTTCTGCAGGAAGCCCTTTTCAAAGAAAAATTATTGAAGCTATGCTTCTATAAGCGCGTTAGACGATTTCTGGGAGGGGAAAAACTTATGGTTTCGCGTCACGTCACCGACATGCTCATGTTAAAAGTATAGATATCTACTGTCCTTTTGAAAATTAATATCTGAGAGTTTTATAGGACACAAAAAAATAAAATGGCGTCAGATATCAAAATGGCGGCCATATGTACTTTTGTAAAAATTATCCGATCTTTTTGAAAATTAATATTTAAGAGTTTTATAGGACACAAAAAATAAAATTGCATCAGATTTCAAAATGGCCGTCAAATAATAACTTTTCAATTGTATTGTTTTGATAAATTCGGTTTTATATACAACGCGTAAAAAGCATAGCTTCTGTCGGGTGTCCCATGACACCTCTTGACTTTTTAATTATGTTCGTGTATGGGGGCAGAGTTACGAGTTTTCGTTCAAGGCCAAAAGACAACGGTGTCGCGATCAAGTGAGGAGCAATCATGCAAAATTGAACAAGTGCAATTTTTTCGAAATGTGTTTTATATCATGTCTATAAGTTAATTGAGAGGTATTTGCGACGATCTGCGGTATTATTTTTGAGCAAATGTTAATAAATACTGTAGAAAAATCCATTTAAATAGTCCAGTTAAGTAATCAAGCAAAAGTGAACGCGTATATAACAGAAGAATAATAGGGTTATTCCTGACAAAACTAAACAGTGCATTGATAAATATTGTGTGTATAATAAACAGTTAATTATGTTTCATATATGCTGTTATCATTTCCAATGTCCTCGATGGTTGCAAGGATTGCGAAATCTGTGAATTTTTTTATTTTTAAGAACACCAACTATACCAGCGGTTTATTTGGCCTACAATAGTGTTGGAATATAACGAAATAAAATCGAGGCTAAAAAGTGTCACTTAATAAGTTTGGATTCATTCTGTATTCGCGTAATAGCACCGTATATAGGTGTAACAAGCAATCATATTGGATATTGACCATTTTCCCAGTTTCGCAATGCTCAGCAATACACTCAAACTTTGATTGTATGTATACATATCTGTGGTGAAAAGACAAAACTGCTTACGTCCAATTTTTGATAAAATAAGTTTTTAAGTGAAACTTTTTAGCTCCGTTCTTACGTTCGATTACCCATGTCGAACGTCACGTCACGTCCAATCGAAGAATCGCGTACGTCGTATATCCGAACACTAGTAATCGCAGAGCACGCAGCGTCATCCCAAACAGATAACTTGAGATATCATAAATATAGCAGTACCTAGTAGGTAAGCACAACGGGTTGCGTGGCGTAGGGGTATAGCAACTGCTTTGTACGCAGTAGGTCGTTGGTTCGAACCCGGGTTATTTCATATTCCACCTGATATTTATTTATATTTTTTTTCTATTCTGATAATATTTTTTGTATTTATTTTTTATTTTAATATTTTACTAATATACAGCTATCAAAAACTCGATGTAAGCCATTTTGTCTTTTGACCGTAGATATATATTCAAACATACGATCCAGTCTTTGTTTCACAGTGACTTTTATGTTGCAACTCCGTTGTATTTAACCCTCATACATTGTAGATTTAACCAAACACGAATTTCAAACAATTTTTTATTAACTTTATTATAATAATTGCAAGTTTTGTCAATTTTAGGCTTAATTAATTCAAAAGTTAACCCAACAACACCACACGCACTAAGGTCCATTGGACCCTGACATAAATCTAGTGTTGCCGTCTAGATCTAGACTTTCTAGACTCTTGTCTTGTCTAGATTTTCAAGACAAGACTTGCAAAAGTCTTGTCTAGAAATTTTCAAGACAAGACAAGACTTGCTTTATCTAGATCAAGACTCTCGCCAAAACTTTAGACAATTTTCAAGAGTCTAGATAAACTAAGTAGTAGTATGTAAAGGTTTACTTTACCTACTACTACTAATCTAGACTCTTGAAAATAATCAGTCTTGATATTAGACAAGACAAGAGTTTGTTAATCTAGATTTAGACTTAGTGAAGTCTTGTCTAGACGGCAACACTGCATAAATCGGTAAATCATTAATTCAATATTCAAATCCTTTTTAAAAAACTTACTATTTTCATTGACAACCCTGAATGCGAAAAATATTGACGACTTTAGTTGTGGACTGTTGTGTAATAGCATAGTCTAAACTTCTACCGTACAAAACAAAAATCTACTGATTAATGCAACTAAAATTTTATTAGTGAATTTAATAGATAATATTATAATGGAGGACTCAGGACATCAAATCTGTGGCAATTAATTTGACTTTATAAATAATTTTTCAATTAAGTTTTTAAACATGCAAATATTTGAAAATTTTGTTTTTCGGGTAAAAAGAATAGTCCTAGAATATATTTGGACAAAACAATATTATTTTGTCAGTATTCAAAGGCAATAAAAATGCACAAGGATAGAATATATTTTTTTCCCTATTATTTGAATTATTTTCAGATATTCCATAAAATATTCCATTTCCACAAAAAATTGAATGTTAAAAAAATAGCTTATAATATATCAAGTTTGATTTAAAATCAATGACAGAACAGCAATTTTTTAAATGTTACTAGGCAGTTCTTTCGGATGATAAAGGATGTGAAAAGTAACTTGAAATAAAAATTATTGTAATTCAGATATTTTTATCGCATAACAGACTAGATCTTCATACGGTTTCGTTCGTGTAAATTCGCTTCGCTCGTTCGGCCGAATTAAAACATCACTTTCTTCGCTCGTTCAGTCGAATTAAAACAGGAAATCTGCACCCGTTTGGGTTGTTTAGTCGAGTTGAAACAGAAACTCACTCGCTTCGCTCGTTCGGCCGAATTAAAACATCACTTGCTTCGCTCGTTCAGTCGAATTAAAACGGGACATCTGTACCCGTTTAGGTTATTTAGTCGAGTTGAAACAGAAACTCACTTGCTTCGCTCATTCGGCCAAATTAGAACATCACTTGCTTCGCTCGTTCAATGTCAAAAATGTTGAAAACGCTGGAATAGAAGACAGAAGTCACAATTTTATAGGGTGTACGACAAAAAATACAATGTTACATATCAATGCTATTTTAACTCGTGTAACTGTTAAATTCATCGGAAATATACACAATCTACTAGTAGACTAATGCTGGGTTTTTCGTACAATTTTATTTTTTAATCACGCTGTTAAATGACGGTTGCTATGGTAACAATCAACAATTTGTCAAAATGAAAACGCAGCAACCAATGAGCACGTAGCAATAAAAATTTAACAACGTGATTAAAAAAACAGTCTGTTAAAATTGTACGGTAAACTCGGCATTATTTGTAGTTATTGTTAAGGATCACCCTGTATATAAACGGCAGGCAAGAATTCTGAGAAATGGGTCTGCTTACTGAACAACGAGTACTTGCACGAAAGTTCTAGAGGACGCGAGAACGCACTGTGCTTCAGCCACGCGGCCTATATAAACAGCCGGTACGAGTGAGTGCAATCAGTCAACGGTGAGTCACGCATTCAAGTCTACGTTGGAGCAGTGTAGTGTCGAATACGCAGTCAATGGAGAATACTGAGCGACAAATAGTGCGTCTGATATAAATACAGTGAATATAAATATTTGAAACATAAATAACTAGAAATAAATAGTCCTGGTATATAGTTAAGTGTTAATTACTGTTTAGTTATTGTTTACTTGTGTTAATTGTTAGAACTGACTTTTCGTTGTTGCATTCATTATATTATTGTATTTATAATTACTGTAAATAAATATTTATTCCGCCAACTCAGAAAACAGTTTTGTAACATTATGTTGTAAAATATTTTCAAAAACGTACATAGACAATGTACATTCTTTATTTTTATTTCCTGAATGTTAACCTCACAATTGTTGCCGTTTATTTTCGTTATCCTCTGTACATATTTACAAAATCCACATAGATACGACAAAAAAGGGTTATTGAACATTTGTTATTGTAAAATACACACCACCTTTTCCGACATTATTGTACGTACAATGTTTTTTAATTATGATAGAAAATAAAACGGCGGTTCATCCCTTATTTATAGTGCTATAAAATAGGACATTTAGAAAATCCCGTTCTAGAAGGCTGCGAATAGTAACGTCCGCTTGTATAAACGGACATTCACTTTGATGAATGGCCATTGCTACATCCGACCATTCAGATTATTCATCGTTTTTGCGTATGACTACAACGATCACTATTCTACATGGTCCGCTATGTCTCTATATTGAATTGGTTTGTAGTATATTGAGAGAGTCCTTCGTAACCATTCATTTGAATGCGCTATTCTATTTATATGTGTGTTTGTAATGTTGGGTACATATTGCTGGCTCACTAATGCTCTAATGATTAGTGTGATAATATACGGAAAATTGATTGCGTATTTGTAAAAAAAGGAAAATAGGGAGGAAAAAATGCGTATGCAATGATGATAGGGTAGGTGAATAACAATAAAAAACCAACCCTTTTTTAAACAATAAACAGTGAAAATTATCGTGCTCTGTAAACTTATATCGTGGGTTCAAAACATTTTGGCTTCAATGACAGCTAAGATGATTTAATTGTCGTCTTTGTTAACCGACTTCAAAAAAAAGAGGTTTCTCAATTCGACCGTATATATTTTTTAGGTTTGTTCGCGGATAACTTCGTCGTTTATGAACCGATTTTGAAATTTTTTTTTATTTGAAAGGATATACTTTCAGAGTGGTCCCATAGAAATTTCATCAAAATCGGTTCAGTAGTTCGGCTGATTTTAATAAAAGTAAGTAACGGCGTGTGATTCTTTAAGGTAAATGTTACTTTTTGATACTAAAAAGTAAAAAATAAAAACTTTTTAACAAAAAAAAACCTCCTTCAAAAAGGCACTAAATGAGTAAAATAATGAAAATTTGAGGTCTGTGCCAATTAAAATAACAAAATCTTACCAGTTTTGTGTCAATGGTAGGAAGGTAAATCGAAAAAATTTTATTCAAGATACAAATTTCAAAATGAGGCTTTAAAAATGATTATTTACGAAGTTTTTAAATTTTAGTACCTACTTGCTTAGTACGTTACTAACGCCAAGCGCGTTTCTCTGCAAATATTTTATACTCCTATATGACCAGACCGCCCCTGTACACTGATCTCGCACGGCCAGACTGAAATAGATAATGTTTTAAATAAATGAGCTGTAGTATAGTAGACCGTGATATCTGGGGTATGTGACATCAGCCGCTCGAAAGGATGGTCTATTTTAACCAACTTCAAAAATGTATTGTGAAGCCGTTTTCCTAGTGTCGTAATGAGGTATATAACCGACGAGTATAGTGAATATGTTAAAACGAGCGATTTAGCGAATTTTAACAGTCACACGAGTCATAATATCGTTACGCACGAGAAATATATGGTATTTCCCCATTATAAAATAGCTACTTTTCACTTCATTTTCATTTTCAAAAATTGTTGACAGTTCAGTTGCGTCGCCAGCTTCACTTTTTTGGTAGGGTATGAGTAGCTGTCGCAGTGAGCACGCCACAGTAAATAAACCTATGGAAAATGTTAACTTACCACATTAGTGTGTTTTTTGAAAACACTATTTCAACACACCTGTCTGTTAACTGCTCCATTCCATGCATATATATACGCATGTAAAGTAGCTATTTTATAGTGGGTATGGCAAAAAACAAATTAATGAATGTATGTATATTTTGTTTTAATAGCAAACTAAAAACAGTGCGCTAATTGACAAGGCGTTATTTACTTTAGCGTTCAGTAATGAATATCAATAATTCAGTAGACCATAATGTTAACTGCACTGCAGAGCTTGCGCTATGATTAATTACCGACTAGATGCGCTAAAAGCAATTTTTTATTTACATAATATAGGTACCTATACCTACATCAAGCTGAAATAAATAAATGTAAACATTCATTTGTTATAAATAATTTTATTACAAAATATATTATGATGTATTTTCATTTTTAAAAACAGTATATTTTACGTGGTATAAAAAATTTAATTTGTTATTCTACCCCCTATAATATAGCTGCTTTTCATGCATGTATAAGTATACTGGTCGTACAGTAACTCATTATAGGCCAGTGACGAGAAGAAGCGAACTTTTTCAATTTATTATTTCTAATCTATATATATAAAAGAAAGTCGTGTTACTTACACCATTTATAATTCGAGAACGGCTGGACCGATTCTCATGGTCTTTAATTTTTTGAATTTGTCTCCGCCCAGAATAGAAGAATAACAATTAACACATCGGAAAAATTTACCCGGGAGCGAATGAGCGAAGCAAGCGAGTAATGTATTAGTCTGTATATGTATATAAATCAAAGTTTTTGTATATAAATCATACCACCCGAGAGCGAACGAGCGAAGCGAGTGAGTAATGTAATTATAATATTCAAGAGAACGAGCGAAGCGAGTTAGTAATGTACCACCCGGGAACGAAGCGAGTAAGTAATGTAATTATAACAATCAAGTGAACGAGCGAAGCGAGTGAGTAATGTACCACCTGGGAGCGAACGGTCGAAGCGAGTGAGTAATGTAATTATAATATTCAAGTGAACGAGTGAAGCGAGTGAGTAATGTACCACCCGGGAGCGAACGAACGAAGCGAGTGAGTAATGTACCATCCGGGAGCGAATGAGCGAAGCGAGTGAGTAGTGTATTGCAGTCCGGGCGAAGCCGGACCGGGCCACTAGTAATAAATAAAGAAAAATCAATAAACTTAATTTTATTTCATATTATCACCCCAACATAATCGAAAATATCGATTTTCTCGAAAACAGCTCCAACGATTTCTCATGACCCTATGTAAAGAAGGTATTATACCATTTGTCTTGAAAAAATCCCGAAAGGGTACTTTAGGTATATAACTGCAGACGATCGAAAATCCGCCATGCGGTGGAACCGTATACCATTTCTTTCTTTCATAGAAAGTGCAACATTACGTACTTATTTTCGGGAACTAAAGTTGGCTTTTGCATGCCAGTGACTGTTTTCGTCTCAGGCCGAAAGCTAGCGAAAGTCGCGCCATGCTACGCGAAGATTGTTAACTATAGCTGACACTTGACAGTTCGCCTAACCTACAATATTCATTTACGGTGTTTAATGTTGTTCTTTATATGCATTTATAAAAACTCGCTCGGAATTGACGATTGCGACTCGTGTGAATGCCGCTAATGCAAACGTCACACTCGTTCGCAATCGCTAACTTTTCGCTCATGTTGCACAATGACTTTTCGTATTCAACTCGGACGTGACAACACAATTTTTTTAGAGTGAAATTACATGCAAATAAGAAAAAAATATTTTCTCTGGTATGAGATAATTTAGTAGAATTAATTATGATCAAGTTAATTAAACATTCTTTGCATTTAGTGTACAATTTAAATGCATCAAACACTACGTATTTGTGTTATACTATGTGTGTATAACTTCTATGTAAATTACATTAGCTCCATATATGCTAAGATCTTGAACCATTTGATATCAGATACCACTTGACAGAGATACACAAGGTGGTGCTCAACGGCTCAAATAATTTTTTAGAAGACAGGGCAGAGTAGCCCATATTACTGAAATCCTTATGTTTTTCTAATTTCTCAAAGCACTAGCTCCATCAATGTAAAATAGCTGAAAGAGCGTGTGTACTGGACCTAGGCTTGCCAACCATAAAAAATGATATTTTGGATGTAGAAGCGAGACTCAATGTTTTTTCGCGGGACGTAGATATTATGTAAAAATATTTATATACATATATAGATATTTTAATACATTGATCTATACAAAAATTTAACTAATGATGCCGACAAGCGGAGATTCGTTAAATGGTTTCATGTTTTATACACAAACGGACACCGAATTTCTCACTCGATTCTTAAAAGCGGAAAGATTTTAAGGAATATATCTAAAAAGTAGATACAATGATATTATTCAGAGTAAAAATGAAACCAATAGATTAGGAAAGGATGGCGTGGCGGAGTCGCAACTGTCTCCTTCTGAGTCGCAACTGTCTTCTTCTAACTAGAAACGTACGTTCTGAATTGAATTTGAATTAGTCTTTCCCGTCGCCTTGGCAGGACACCTGTCAAGTTTCATTCATTCTACTGACATATCCTCGTTTTTTTAAACACGTTGTCGTCGTTAATAATTAAAGCAATTTGTTATGGGGTGGTGTTTTGCACCTGACTGCAGTCATAATGAAAATTATGGCAGCAAAAAGTTTACATTTCCGACTGAAGAAAAAGCTAAAATAATACCTAGATATCCGATACCTAATTGGTGAAAACATTTTTTTTTATATTTTTAGCGTACCTTTGCTTGATCTAGCGTAACTCAGACGACTTCAAAACATTTTTCCAACTCCAAATGGAAAGAACAAACGCAATTTCTAATTATAATTGCTTAAATTATACCCCGACAAACGTAAACGAGAAAGTTCTGTTAGAATTAAACGTCACTGGCTGAATCAGTGAATCAAGTTAGCCGTTAGGACATACGTTTTTTATTAATCTTGAATTTCAAATAAAAAATTATTTCACACGAAATAATAAAGTTTTGTAGCCAATAATGACGGGATTTATTAATTATTTTTATGAAACAGCCATTGTTTTGGTAAGAAACATGTTTTAAGAGAATAGTAACGAATATTCCGTTAAACCCCATACATTTTTTAACGCCACCCATTTTAAATTTCGCGCTCAAATTACTTCTGTAGTCTATTGTCCATTAAATATGAATAGTTTTAATTAGTTGATATACCGTAGAAAAAAGAAACATCCAACAATATTATTTTTACTTCCCACCTCTACTATGGTAGGGAAGTAATGGATTTAGTCCGAAAAAAACATTTCGAGATTTTAACAGATTTTCACGTTTTGAGACCCTAGCAATCGTTTAAGATCATTTTCCGACTGATGTCTGTATGTGTGTGTGTGTGTGTGTGTATGTGTGTGTGTATGTGTGTGTGTATGTGTGTGTGTATGTGTGTGTGTGTGTGTGTGTGTGGTCAATTTTTCGCCTTCGATATCTTAAGAACGGAACAACATACGGGCATGCCGATTGTTCTATTGTGTTTATCACCCTTTAACTTAGATCTGATTAGATTTTGAGTCAAATCGGTTCAGTGGATCCTGAGATATTCAAAAAAACGTCCTCAATGTCACGTTTTAACATAGGTAAAAAAAAATATAAATGAATTCTAGATGTTATAATATGAAAAAAATGTAAATATTTTTTTCTCTAAAATGTATAGTTTTCGAGAAAAAAAATATTTTACTAAAAAAAATAAAAATTGTACGTAAATCAAGGTAACCATGATTTTTGCTATATTAAGTTAGCCATCAGTAGATCACCAAACAAAAAATTCGACTGATGACCAGTCCTATACTTCCCACCTAGTAAATATTTGCAAAAAATAAACACTCTTTTTTTTTATTCTTTGACTAGGCCCAAATAACCTTAGCTGTTGGTGGTCTTTAAAACACAATTTAATTTTTATTCTTTGAAAAAAGCATGGCCCTCTTTTTTGTTTGGTGGTCTACTGATGGCTAGCTTAATATAGCAAAAATCATGGTTACCTTGATTTACGTACAATTTTTATTTTTTTTAGTAAAATATTTTTTTTCTCGAAAACTATACATTTTAGAGAAAAAAAATATTTACATTTTTTTCATATTATAACATCTAGAATTCATTTATATTTTTTTTACCTATGTTAATACGTGACATTGAGGACGTTTTTTTGAATATCTCAGGATCCACTGAACCGATTTGACTCAAAATCTAATCAGATCTAAGTTAAAGGCTGATAAACACAATAGAACAATCGGCATGCCCGTATGTTGTTCCGTTCTTAAGATATCGAAGGCGAAAAATTGACCACATACACACACACACACATACACACATACACACATACACACACACATACAGACATCAGTCAGAAAATGATCTTAAACGATTGCTAGGGTCTCAAAACGTGAAAATCTGTTAAAATCTCGAAATATTGTTTTCGGACTGAATCCATTACTTCCCTACCATAGTAGAGGTGGGAAGTAAAAAGAGGGCCATGCTTTTTTCAAAGAATAAAAATTAAATTGTGTTTTAAAGACCACCAACAGCTAAGGTTATTTGGGCCTAGTCAAAGAATAAAAAAAAAAGTGTTTATTTTTTGCAAATATTTACTAGGTGGGAAGTATAGGACTGGTCATCAGTCGAATTTTTATTTCCAGGACTAACTGACTCCAGCAAGGATTTTGAACGAGACGGTTGAAAATAGACTTAGAAACGGTACGTTCCGGAAAATCCGGGACAGTTAATTTTTTTATAAACCCCCCCTGGCTTCAAGGATTTAATCCCATGTACCAGACACAAATCCGGGACAGTTGGCAAGCCTAATTTGACTTAAGTCGTAGTACCGACTAGTGATTATTTTTCGTTTGGAAACTTGATTTGTGAAATTGTATTGTAATTGTATTTTAAAGACCACCAACAGCTAAGGTTATTTGGGCCTAGCACCCCAATTCATATTTTCAATTCATTATTTTTTTTTTTTTTTTAATAATAAATTGAAAATCCAATTGACACTTTTACCAGCTCTCGGGCTAGAACTCGGGAACTGGGGACTTGTAATAGAGGAACCATAGCAACGCCATGTAAACAACAGCGCCGCTACACTCTCGGCTATTCTCAAGCCCAACTTGATTTGTGCTTTTGTGTTTGTAAACGCAGATTGAAGCCAACTGTTGATAGGATATTTGACACGTAAATACCTAGGAAGAGTTGGAATGGTAAAAGCGATTTTCATTTTTGCACACACGGTATAAAATCCATACATAAAGTATGCACATATTTTATAATCTATGTATACAGAGTGTTCCATAAATATACCTACAAACTTTTAAGGGTGGTAGGGGACATCAAAACAAACATTTTTACTTCCCACCTCTACTATGGTAGGGAAGTAATGGATTTAGTCCGAAAAAAAATATTTCGAGATTTTAACAAATTTTCACGTTTTGAGACCCTAGCAATCGTTTAAGATCATTTTCTGACTGATGTCTGTATGTGTGTGTGTGTGTGTGTATGTGGTCAATTTTTCGCCTTCGATATCTTAAAAACGGAACAACATACGGCCATGCCGATTGTTCTATTGTGTTTATCAGCCTTTAACTTAGACCTGATTAGATTTTGAGTCAAATCGGTTCAGTGGATCCTGAGATATTTAAAAAAACGTTCTCTATGTCACGTATTATCATAGGTAAAAAAAAAATATAAATGAATTCTAGATGTTATAATATGAAAAAAAAAATATTTTTTTTCTCTCAAATGTACAGTTTTCGAGAAAAAAAATATTTTACTAAAAAAAATAAAAATTGTACGTAAATCAAGGTAACCATGATTTTTGCTATATTAAGCTAGTCATCAGTGGATCACTAAACAGAAAAGAGGGCCATGTTTTTTTTTTCAAAGAATAAAAAAAGAGTGTTTATTTTTTGCAAATATTTACTAGGTGGGAAGTATAGGACTGGTCATCAGTCGAATTTTTTGCTTTATGAACATATGTCCGAAAACGCTTCGTTTACAGGGTGTTAAAATATGTAGAAAAAATCGTGTTTTATTAATCTTTATTAAGTTTCATAGATCCAAAAGATGCCTCATAAAGTTACCAACAAACTGAAATTTTCAATAAAATCGGCTGAAGCGTTTTTTAGGTATTGATAAAAAAACGATTTTTTCTACAAATTTTAACATCCTGTATCTCGAAAACCAAGCGTTTTCGGGCATATGTTTATATAGCAAAAAATGTTTGTTTTGATGTCCCCTACCACCACTAAAAGTTTTTCAGTATATTTATGGAACAGCCTGTACGTACAAACGTGGGTACATGGAACTGCTTTGCAAATTATTATGCAACCGTTTGTGTTTGCTAGACAACTCTGTTATTTGCTAATTTTAAGTTTGTAAACATTTCTAATAATATTACGTATACCTACCCTTGTGCGAATAGCTTGTGTGTATTTTAAAATATCTACATTTTCCAAAATTAATTTTCTTTTTGCCATACCCACTATAAAAAATCTGCTTTACATGTATGTATGCGTGTAAAGTAACTTTTGCCAGGCCGTAAAAAGTGTGTCCCCCCTCTAACTTCTCAACTAGGGGGTGGAAAATTCCAAAAAAATTTAAGGTGGTAGACGGGGCCGTCTTAGGCCATGCCGAGGCCCTTGGGCACACAAGAATTTGAAGCCCTTTTGGAAAGTAAAGAAAGTGAATGATACAAACATTTTTCTGCTATGATCTTATACAAACTTGATAATGTCATTGGCTTATCACTGCTCAGTATTGCCAGAAAGTCGCTAACAATGCCCCTAAAATAGAAAAAAATGTGTAATGTAAGCGAATATATCGGCCTTTCGGGGCCCCCGTGCAGATGGGGCCCTGGGCACGTGCCCCCGTGCCCTTATGGTAAAGACGATACTGGTGGTGGAACTTAAAAAACACGTCCAACGAAAATTGGTTTGAATAAGATATGTTGTGTAGTTTTTTAGATATGGGATATTTTCGGTTACACGCTATTTTTACTTCCCACCTCTACTATGGTAGGGAAGTAATGGATTCAGTCCGAAAACAATATTTCGAGATTTTAACAGATTTTCACGTTTTGAGACCCTAGCAATCGTTTAAGATCATTTTCTGACTGATGTCTGTATGTGTGTGTGTATGTGTGTATGTGTGTGTGTGTGTATGTGGTCAATTTTTCGCCTTCGATATCTTAAGAACGGAACAACATACGGGCATGCCGATTGTTCTATTGTGTTTATCAGCCTTTAACTTAGATCTGATTAGATTTTGAGTCAAATCGGTTCAGTGGATCCTGAGATATTCAAAAAAACGTCCTCAATGTCACGTATTAACATAGGTAAAAAAAAATATAAATGAATTCTAGATGTTATAATATGAAAAAAATGTAAATATTTTTTTTCTCTAAAATGTATAGTTTTCGAGAAAAAAAATATTTTACTAAAAAAAATAAAAATTGTACGTAAATCAAGGTAACCATGATTTTTGCTATATTAAGCTAGCCATCAATAGATCACCAAACAAAAAAGAGGGCCATGCTTTTTTCAAAGAATAAAAATTAAATTGTGTTTTAAAGACCACCAACAGCTAAGGTTATTTGGGCCTAGTCAAAGAATAAAAAAAAGAGTGTTTATTTTTTGCAAATATTTACTAGGTGGGAAGTATAGGACTGGTCATCAGTCGAATTTTTTCAGTTTAGCAACAGCAGAAATAACTTTGTTTTTCACAGTGTCTTTGAGAAATACTATGAAATACACTTATTTTTTGAAAATTATCTTCAAAATAAAAGACTATAGATTATTATTTAATTTATTATTAACTTTGAATTTTAACCGTTAACGTTCTTTCCGACTACGGAACCCTTCACTGTGCGTGGTTCCTTAGGCGCGTTAGGCACTCTTTGCCTGGGTACTGAAATAACGTGAAGCGTTCGCAACCCGACCGTAAGAATTCGCAACCCGGCTGATATATACTTATACCATAAAAACGGCAGCGTATACTGTTGTATCAATAGCTCAGTTAGCAGCGTGTTTGCGTTGTATGCTCAGGAACCTGGGTTCGGAAACTGTACATCGTAGAATTTTTGACGTATTTTTTTTCTAAATTCTACATGATATTTATTTATATATTTTTTTAATTTTTGTTATACTTATTCTTTCTTTGACAATAATAATTTATAATTTTTTTGAAACCAAGGTGGAATTAATAAAAAATACAATTTTAGTATTTTAGTAATAAATTATTTTTAGTTCATAAATGCGCTATAATAGATGACACCAAAAATTAGAAAATCTGAAGTTTTCACTTCTGTCGTGTGGTCATACACCCATTTTTTTATTATACCACTCGAATTGAATTTTTTCAAGTATTTTTCTACTCGAATCGACTGTCAAGGACTTTTATTACTCGATCGATACTCAACTTTTCGAGTACTCCCTAGGCAATAAATTATTATTTTGCAAATGTCCCGGACGCATCTTCACGCGAAGTATGTGTGCAATGCAAAACTCGAATGCTTCTCTGTAATTTACATAACGTATGACGCCACACCGTGTCATTATGTTGTGCTTTGTGTTATGCAGTTGAGATGAATGGCACACATCATGGCTTAATATAACTTTGGTTATGTTGGTAACTTATTATAGTACGGTTTCAAAATAATTGGTGGTGAGTCATAGATAAAGTTACTCACAAGTCTAATGGAGCGGAAAATCAATAAAACAATAGATAAATATTTATGTATTTATTTCATGAATGGCTAAAACACCGTGAAATAAGTCACACAAAATAATTATTAACATACAAATAAAATTACAACTCGTCCATAGAATACAAGCATTTGTTCATAAGATATTCTTTCAAATGTCCGTTAAAAAGTGGCAGAGGCAGATGTTCAAAATCACTTGGTAATTTATTATAAATGTCCGCTAAGTTGAAAATTGAAATTGACATTTTTTCGATACATATCGAATATTTAGGCAATGGTTTATGCAGGTTGTCAGCTTGTCTAGTAGACAAGCGACTGGGCCCTGCGGCCTGCAGTCAGGGTCCATTCTGATTGGTCGAATACCCTATCTTGTCGTAGTTTGACACACACATACACACCTAAACGAACGTAACAACTAACTAATTAACTCTTTATACTAATATGGACAGTTGATAGCGATTAAAAAATGGGTTTTGTATGTGGACATTGTTCAAATACATATTCTTCAAGACAGGCATTAATGTTCACAAAATTAGAATGAAAACTTCAGATAAGGCTTGTAATCTAATTCTTTCTCTAAAAGTCGATCAATTTTCTGGCATTTTAAAAATAAAACTTAAAAAAAAATTATTTTCCTATTCCAATTTCTCAAGAATACTGTTATTGTATAAATTTTGGACATCCTAATATCTCAAATAATAATAATAAATTAGGTTTTATTTTGAAATGTCAAAAAACTGATCGACTTTTATAGAAAGAATTAGATTACAAGCGTTACCTGAAGTTTTCATTTTAATTTTGTGAACATTAATGCCTGTCTTGAAGAATATGTGTTTGAACATTGTCCACGTACAAAACACATTTTTAATCGCTATCAACTATCCATATTAGTATACAGAGTTCACTAGTTAGTTGTTACGTTCGTTTAATAGGTGTGTCTGTATGTGTCAAACGACATCAAATGGGTATTCGACCAATCAGAATGAACCCTAACTGCACGGCCTAGTCGCTTGTGTCTATAAACAGTCCCGATGATGGATCGAAATATTAGTTTTAAAATATCTTGGATAAGGTTTGCATGAAGTTCGAGGATTGAGTTTAAACAATGCTCTGATAATTTTTTTTGTGGAATTAATCTAGACCACTACAATTACTTAAGGCTCCCCATGAGATGATATCGTATTTGATGGCAGAAAAAATAAATCCATAATAAACTGACATTAAAACGTGATGTAAAGTATACTTATACATGTCGCATATGCGTCCCCTACTGCATAAAATCTGTGCCGCTTCTATTACATTGTGAGACGTCTCTCACTAAGGATAAGTATAAGTGTTCAGAGCGAGGTTCAGAGTATTCTCTACCGGAAGTTACCCCCTGCACTCTTCATCTCAAATCCTTTCCCCTCGTCTAAAAACGGATCTGGCTTTTCCGACACTATTTTTAAAGTTAAAGGGTTCGGGTAAACGCCAAACGAAAGTCCGAGAATCACACTATACAGAAAAAAAATTTCCGGAAAAACTTACAACTTTTAAAAAAATCTTTTCATACGTAGCCAAAACTTTTTTTTTCAAAAAATTCGCCTGAAGGATTCTTGATCCTTCATTTGGCGTTTACCCGAACTCTTTAGCGTCGGGAGAGCGGTAACCGTTTTTAGGCAAGGGGAAAGGAATTGAGATGAAGAGTGCAGGGGGTAACTTCCGATAGAAAATACTCTTCAGCCTTCAATATATGAGGCTGCCAGATACTTATACAAAAAAATTGCAAGGCAGACGATGACAAATGTAAATAATTGATACTTCTCTATAATCTGTATGAATTTCATCGAAGTGTTGAGCTGTATTCGAGTTCCTGACAACAATTTGATGTTTTTCATCATAATATTATTTGTTAAATTCAATAATAAAATTTTAGTACCTAGTATTGTTCAGTTGACTAATAGCTTTGCGGTAGCCTTTACTAAAAAATGTTATTCTATGCAGCATACAGGATATTTTTATATACAAATTATTACTACAAACTTGTATAATAATATGTTATATATTAGCAAGAATAGAAACAAACATCAATTTACAATAAATAAAGCGAGTTGTCAGTTGGTATATATAAAAAATATTATATAAAATTAGGAACTTGAAGCTTTCTTCAGACAATAATGTGGAAACTGGACACATTTCAGTAAAAAATTTGTTACATCTGTACAAAAACCACAACATACCGTAAGTGGAAGAAATATTACATAAAGAAAAGCACCAATAAATCCAATCACAAATGATATAAAAATGAAGACCAAAATCCAAAAAATAGATGCAATTATATTTGCCATCTTTAAGTTTTGCTTTCCGCGCGTTTTCAATTTAATACTACAGTATATTAAGAATTCCAAATTGTCAGTTTTTTAAATTTTATTTTTATTATTGTTGTTTTATTTATTAAAAATGTTTATGAAGTTGCTATGGTTTACTTGTCACGCAATAAAGGCTAGGCTTCAAATTGTTCAAACTGTCAAAAGATGGCAGTGTGTTTGAAACATTATATTTTTGTATAAATGACATTATTCGTTTTTGACTACAGTGCGACTCCAAAATTTAAAGAGTGACGTATGCACTTTTACTTCACTATTTATATAAGCGGAATAATTTGTACAATGTAAGCATACGCGTTCCATGCATAAAAGGTCCCATAAACCTGCGAACAAATTGCGAAAACAAGGTCATCCATACACTATACGCGCAATAATAATTGTAGTTGCGTCGGCTGTTGGTGTTAAAAAAAGGAAGCAGAAAGTCTGGATGAAAGAGTGGTTAAAGAAAAGATCTCTTTCTAGCCACGCAAATCTCCCCGAAGTTCGCAACTACCCAAACTACCTACTGACTTCCTTTATAATATGTTTCTATAGTAAAAGTGATTATGTAATTCGGTTGTTGGTAGACGTATATGAATATAAATAGTGTTCGATGATGATAATCAGCTTTGGGATTTTATTTCTATAGTCATTTCGAGTTAAAAAATTCGACTGATGACCAGTCCTATACTTCCCACCTAGTAAATATTTGCAAAAAATAAACACTCTTTTTTTATTCTTTGAAAAAAAGCATGGCCCTCTTTTTTGTTTGGTGATCTACTGATGGCTAGTAATATAGCAAAAATCATGGGTACCTTGATTTACGTACAATTTTCTTTTTTTAGTAAAATATTTTTACTTCCCACCTCTACTATGGTAGGGAAGTAATGGATTCAGTCCGAAAACAATATATCGAGATTTTAACAGATTTTCACGTTTTGAGACCCTAGCAATCGTTTAAGATCATTTTCTGACTGATGTCTGTATGTGTGTGTGTGTGTGTGTGTGTGTGTATGTGTGTGTGTATGTGGTCAATTTTTCGCCTTCGATATCTTAAGAACGGAACAACATACGGGCATGCCGATTGTTCTGTTGTGTTTATCAGCCTTTAACTTAGATCTGATTAGATTTTGAGTCAAATCGGTTCAGTGGATCCTGAGATATTCAAAAGAACGTCCTCAATGTCACGTATTAACATAGGTAAAAAAAAATATAAATGAATTCTAGATGTTATAATATGAAAAAAATGTAAATATTTTTTTTCTCTAAAATGTATAGTTTTCGAGAAAAAAAATATTTTACTAAAAAAAATAAAAATTGTACGTAAATCAAGGTAACCATGATTTTTGCTATATTAAGTTAGCCATCAGTAGATCACCAAACAAAAAAGAGGGCCATGCTTTTTTCAAAGAATAAAAATTAAATTGTGTTTTAAAGACCACCAACAGCTAAGGTTATTTGGGCCTAGTCAAAGAATAAAAAAAAAAGAGTGTTTATTTTTTGCAAATATTTACTAGGTGGGAAGTATAGGAATGGTCATCAGTCGAATTTTTTTTCTCAAAAACTATACATTTTAGAGAGAAAAAATATTTACATTTTTTTCATACTATAACATCTAGAATTCATTTATATTTTTTTTACCTATGTTAATACGTGACATTGAGAACGTTTTTTTTAATATCTCAGGATCCACTGAACCGATTTGACTCAAAATCTAACCAGATCTAAGTTAAAGGCTGATAAACACAATAGAATAATCGGAATGGCCGTATGTTGTTCCGTTTTTACGGTATCGAAGGCGAAAAATTGACCACATACACACACACACATACAGACATCAGTCAGAAAATGATCTTAAACGATTGCTAGGGTCTCAAAACGTGAAGATCTGTTAAAATCTCGAAATATTTTTTTCGGACTAAATCCATTACTTCCCTACCATAGTAGAGGTGGGAAGTAATTATTTACTTTTGGTGAATTATTTATAAAATTCTCCATTTTAAAACACTAATTGTGTGAATAGACATAATATCGATAACAATATATTGAAAATTCGAATGATACCAATTGTGCAAGTTCTCGTTTTAGAACCTGGGACTGGAAGGTTGTAAGTTGTAGTAGAGGAGTCATTGAAACGCTATATAAACAGCGGTATTGCTACACGCTTGGATATTTTCAAGCCCTCACCGCTTAATGCATAAATGGATAACAATATTGGAATAGTGCCCTTTCATCGCTTTGTTTTCATCTAACTGTATTTTGTATCGCCTGGCGTGCAGAACACAACAACAGCAAATTAGATTTAGTCTCAGCGGAATCGTAAACAAGTAAAATTAAAGTACAATACAATAATAAAGTTGGCTCATGCATGGTATAGCAGCCTGTGCCCTTCTTTCATTGACTTAGTGAATGGACTGAGCATTCCCTATCTTAAGCCGGATCCAGACAACATGGCTGCATGGCAAATGTAGATCAATGTTGACATTCGTGCAATTAGGAAGTTTCCCTTTTTTATTTTTTTAGTCTAAATCATAGTTCTAAAAATTATAAAATTAATGGCGGAAGAATTTTTGAAATATCTTTAAAAACAACAAAGTTATGCTACTTCAAAGTTTGAATTGACAATTCTACAAGAAATTCCGTTTTCAGTTCGGGTGACGTCACGCGGCACGATATTTTTAAAAGTTATTTTCAGTTTGTATGTGTGGTAATTTAACATGGTAACTTCCGATAAATCTCCTTCTTTAAACTCGTAAATTGTTATGGAAACACTAAAAACAAACCAGTTGATGACGGAAAATATTGACATATTTAAATTTTTGACAGTTAATTTTAATTTAATATAAATAGAAAAGTCTGTATTACAACAAAATAGTTACTAAGTAACTTAGGTTCTAATTACTCACAAAGCTAAAAAACAGCAAACTTGTACCGCGTGACGTCATATTCAAAAATCAGTTTCGTTTGCGACCCCACGTGCAAGAAATTGAATATCTCCGTTGAAATTAAAGATATCAAAATAATTCTTTCAGAATTTTTAAAGTTATCTTTATTATAATGATGTGACAGTATCATAATTAGTATTTTCGTCCAATGGAAACTTCCTAATTGCCAATAATAATAATAATAATACATTTTTATTAATTCATAAAAACTGAAAAATACAGATATGAACAGTCAAAAATGATTGGTTACATATTTACATATTCAGGGATGTCATAGAAGCAGTTTTTAATTAGGTATAATTTCAAATGTTTGCAAAATAGCTTTAAGTCTGAAATTTCTTGCAATCGACTTGGCAAATTGTTAAAAAGAGTAGGTCCGGCACATTTCGGGGACTTTGAATAGAATTTCGATTTATATTTGTAGATATGAATTTGCAATGCTTGTCTCGTGATCATGAATCATAGAGTTATCCGTATACTCGTCTCTACTCTTTTTAACATTTACCAAAATCTTATAAAGATAAATACAGGTAACAGTAAGTATGTTATTATTCACAAATGTAGTTCTGCAACTTTCAAGGTTTTTTAAGTTAAAAATAAGGCGCAAAATACGTTTTTGAAGTACGAATACTCTCTGGAGGTCCCCACACTGTCCGGCCCATACGATTATGTTATAGCTTAAGTGTGAATAAACAAGCGCGTAATAGAGTTTCAATAATTGCTCCGTAGTCATCGTCTGTTTTAGGTTTCTAATCGCAAAGTATGCACTGTTCAATTTTTTACATACACGGTCTATATTTAACAAACATCATCCAACGTTGGCATTGGAAGACATTCTCTTTGAGGGAGGTTTTTTTAACATACATCAAAGGGATTGGCCAATGCTGGTCTCGAGTTGCAAATTTGATTTTATTTTCGTCACTGCACTGTAAAAAATGGATGTAAAAATACTTTGAAAGTTAAGGTAGAATTCGCTCGCTTTTCTAAGTGATTTTTACATTATTATTTATTTTTACACAGAAAACTTCATAAAAACTTGGACTTTTACTGTAAAGTTAAACAAATTTGTGATTTTTACATAAAGTAAATTAAAATTACATAATTTGTGTAATATTCCAATAAAGTGTGTAAAAATTACAAAATAAAATGTATAGTTACATATATAAAATGGATGAATACAAAACAAATTAATGTAAAATTAGTAGCCACGCATGCGCAATGTGTTTTTATGGAATCTACGCGATGTAGATACCTGTTTGCGATGCCATTGTCTCTTTGTGTGCCTATTACCAGATTAATCGCTGGCTACAAATGAACCATCGATAATCTATGTAATTGGCCTTCTCATTTCTTATAGTGTGGACAGTTTTTACTATGCGCGGTGTTTGTTAGTGTGTGTACAGTATATAGTATAGTGATTTATGAGTTGCATGAAATATTTATTAGGAGCTGGGCACAAGAAAGTACTACCGCTCAAACATCAAAACACACTAAAAACACTGAAAATTTTTGTTGGAAAGCAGCCAATTATATAATTGATTCCAAACATATCGGAAAAAATCATTTTACCAACCGTAGTCGCACAGTCAGGATTCTAACCTGAACCTTTCCACTGTCGCGGCGGAATGAGCTTACAATTACTCAACCGTGACATGATTACTAATCTAACATTCTCCTTATATGCTTCGAAATCAATTGATATTCACTACGTGCGAGTGTTAATTCATTATAGCCAGGTTGTATATGCGAATCTTCGTACTAGCGAGAGCTCATCATGAAAGTGAAATTTATTTCATAATGAGATGGGTACACTAAATAAATACCTTTCACGATGAGCTCTCGCTAGTACGAAGATTCACATCTACAACCTAGCTATAATGAATTAACACTCGCATGTAGTGAAATTCAATTGATTCCGAAGCATATAGGAGAATGTTAAAATAGTAATCATGTCACGGTTGAGTAATTGTAAGCTCATTCCGCCGCGAAAGTGGAAAAGTTTAGGTTAGAATCCTGACTGTGACTATGGTTGATAATATGATTTTTTCCGATATGTTTCGAAACAATTATACAATTGGCTGCTTTCCAACCAAAATTTACAATTGCAATTCAGCCGTATAAATCTATTAATTTATACTAAAAACACTATTGGTGTTTTTTGTGTTTTAATGTGTAAACATCTTAGCTCTCGTTCCGTGGTACGGGCTTTTTATTTTGACATGACAACTTCTCACTACGCTGCAGGTAGCTATCTCTTATCTATGGGTAGCTATTGTTACGGATCACCCTGTATATAAACGACAGGCAAGAGTTCTGAGAAACGGGGTCCGCTTACTGTAACAACTGGTACCTGCACGAAAGTTCTAGAGAAAGCAAGAACACACTAGGCTTATGCCACACAGCCTATATAAACCGCAGTGCGAGTGAGTGAAGGAATCAGTCAACGGTGAGTCACGCAGTCAAGTCCACGGGGGATCAGTGATATAAATAGTGCCGTGAAATAAATAAATAGATTGATAAAATAAATACTAGTGTAGTGGTAATAATTACGAGTTATTGTATAAAGTTGTTTTGTTTTGCTTTGTAATTACTGTTTAGTTATTGTTTACTTCTGTTGATTGTTAGAACTGACTTTTCGTTGTTGCATTCATTATTATTGTGTTTTTAATTGTTGTAAATAAATATTTATTCTGCCAACTCAGAAAACAGTTTTGTAACACTATACATTAACAGTACGAGAAGTTTGCGTTCCGAAACGCGTTATGTTAGGAAACGTGTCACAAACTGTGTTACGAAATGCAGTGCCGCGATAGTGCATAATTGTAAAGTATAGGTAAGCATTTTCGGTTCTCTGCTTTATTTTATGAAGTGAGCATCTCTCATATTGTTTTGCTACTTTACAGTTGACATTATTAGAACTGACAGCTTGCGAGTACAATTGTTAGTGAATCTTGACGTTACGAAATATCTTACACGTACAGTGAATCCATAAAGTAGTGTCCTTATGGAACAGGAATTTTATGTAAAAATACACGAAGTACAAATTCAAGCGTCAGTAGCATTTTATGCACGTTTACGAAAATCATGTTCAACTCACATCGCGTCATCTGTTCACATGAGTCATAACTCATACATAATGTTACAAAACTGTTTTCTGAGTTGGCGGAATAAATATTTATTTACAATAATTAAAAACAATAATAATGAAGGCAACAACGAAAAATCGGTGCTAACAATTAACACAAGTAAACAATAACTAAACAGTAATTACAAAGTAAAACAAAACAACTATATACAATAACTCGTAATTATTACCACTAGTCACTACACTAGTATTTATTTTATCAATTTGGTTATTTATATCACGGCACTGTTTATATCACTGCTCCACCGTAGTCTTGAATGCGTGACTCACCGTTGACTGACTCTCACTCACTCGTACTGCTGTTTATATAGGCTGCGTAGCATAAGCCTAGTGTGTTCTCGCTTTCTCTAGAACTTTCGTGCAGGTACCAGTTGTTACAGTAAGCGGACCCCCGTTTCTCAAAACTCTTGCTTGTCGTTTATATACAGGGTGATCCGTAACAATAATATAGGCTGCCTGTATACACTGACATCTTTTTATCTCGGCAATTAAATTGTTTAGTCACCTGAAAGTTGCCCTACCTACAGCTCCTCGAAACGCCCACTGGCTACCAGTTGTGAAATGGAACACATAATAATTTGTACCTTAAATTTTAAGCTATAACGATTAATAATAATTTTGTCGAATTTGATGCAATAGTTCGCAGTTATAAGAAAACATACAAATAGACAGACAGACAAATGTTTTCAAAAATGCGATATTTCTACTTGACATCAATAATATTAAAGAGTTTTTTAAAAATTCTAAAAGTGCAGACAAATTTTTCTTTACAGTTTTATTTTAATGAGATATTCTAGTATGGCAAAATTTGTATAATAGGGGTGGCAAAGTAACGGATTAATTTTGGTTCAGGTGTGTCCAATACGTGATGATGTACATTCTAACGTGTACACGCGCTTGTGTGCATACATACACAGATGTTAGACTGTAAAAAAAGATATAGGTACCGAAATTCCGCAACGTTCAAAAATTTTTATGCATGGAATTTCTTAATACAAACACGGAGAAAATCTCAGACTGTTGTGTTATATTACTAGCCCAATAAGCCTGTTCAAAATTCCCTATCTTCTCCTACAAAAATTCCGACCTTAAATCTTTTGACACAATTATTTTCATTTAAATATATGAAACCTAAAAACACCATATTCCCAAAATATTTGTTTGTGCGTTTTCCACCCCCGCGACTTTTATAGGTGAGTTGGTTTTTATTGAATACCTCCCGTATTTTTAGTGTATTTGCCATAATATGGCACATACACTATTGGCGTCGGTCGGATGGCGGGACCTAGGGGTCGGACCAAAATTTCTCGACGTTTCATAGCCTCCTGAACAATTTGGCACCATTTTTGGAAATGTTTATATACCGTGCGAGTTTTTTCAAAACGTACATAGGCTGTTTCACAATTTGAAATCGTGGTACAGATATTGTTAGAAACTATGGAAACGAATGTTTTTATTTACAATTTATTATTATTGAGTTGCGATAATAAATTTTATAAGTTCAGAGATTAATTTAATATTTTTTCTATAAAAAATGTACACCGTGGAAGAAAAGGTTCTTTTGTACAATTTGTGCTCTGGTGGAAATAGTTGTCGGCAAGTCTCTGCGTTATTTAGTGTGCAGTTTTGCAGGCAGACCAGATAGATATCAACAGTGTCTATACCACGATTTTAAATTGTGAAACAGTCTATGTACGCTTTGAAAAAACTCGCACGGTATATATGTGTGTGTGTACACGATAACTCTCGACAGACTTAATCGATTGAAACGAAATTTAGTACACACATTGGAACCCATCACCGCAAGAAGCCTATTTAAAATGGGCCCGATCGGACCATTTTCAGGGTTGTATTTAGGGGTTCCAAAAAGTTTTTGGGCCCAAAAATACCGAAAAATTTGTCAGAATCGTTTCAAAATTGAAATTTAACTCTTTAGTAAAGATTAAAATGTGCTGCTAAAATTTTAATAAAATCGGCCCGACAGGACCGGACTTTCAAATTTTATGAAAACAGTAGTTTGTTGATACGGATTTACTTAGATATGGAAGGGTGTATTTAATTGGGTGTATTGATGAAATCCATGTCTAATATTGAAATTTAGAAAAATTTAATTATTTTAAGGGCTGTATTAAGGGGTTAAATTTTTTATTTTGTCAAAAAACAAACTTAAGTTTACATAATAATGCCACAATGCCTGTATTAGCAAATACACTATATTGTCGGCAGGGTTTTGGCACTGCGACCCGAGTTTTTTTTAAGTTGACGGCAAAACTTCCAAAAGGAAAGTTGTAGAGCATAATATTTCCTATATTATATGTTGTTTTACATTATTGTAAAACAGTTATTTAGTGCAAAAATACCGCAAAAAAGGCCCAAGGCAAGGGGTTGAAAAGCGCTTTTTCGACTTTTTACCCATTTTAGCGGCAAATTAGGTGGTACATTTAAATGGGAAAGTTTTTCGTCACTCAATTCCTTATAAATTGGTATCTTTAAGAGTGTAGGTTCGATGAACGGTTCTCGCTCGGGAACGCGCTAAATAGTTCAGTGGATAATAAAATTAAGAAAAATCGCAGGATAGTGGACAAAATATTTGATTTATTTAATTGAATGTACGACGTTTCGTCTATATATTTAGACTTTTTCAAGTACATAAAAATAACAAAATAACATAAATATTGTTATTTTTATGAACTTGAAAAAGTCTAAATATATAGACGAAACGTCCGTACATTCAATTAAATAAATCAAATATTTTGTCCACTATCTTGCAATTTTTCTTAATTTTATTATAATCACGATGGACACGATTTCTAATATAAAAGTTCAGTGGATGTTACATGAAACGATTTTCTCCAATTCATTAATATTTTCCATAGCTACTAGGTATACAAAACTTGCCTATGTTGCGTCTTATGTGAAATTCACTGTATGGTGCGTATAATAGGTATCTTTATTTTTATTGTAGATTATAGACGCGTCGACATTTCAGGTCATTAGCGTCTTTCAACTTATAGACTAAATAACAACTTTCTAAAAACTAAATGACATCACAAAACATCCTTGAGCGCAGGTGGGATTCAAACGCACGACCGTCTGATCTAGAGGCCGACGCGCTAACCAATAGACCAAACGGGGTCCTATAATAGGTATCATAAAATTATGTAATACGTTCGTTGGTTGAAATTGTTCTAAATTGTTGTAAAATAAACGATATCCGCACAAGATGTTCATTGAACTATCTATTCTTTCCGTTTATGGTCCATACACTGTAAGAAATGAGAATGCCGATTACACAGCTTATCGATGGTCCATTTGTAGCCAGCGATTAATCTGGTAATAGGCACACAAAGAGACAAATGGCGTCGCAAACAGGTATCGCCTGCACATCGCGTAGATTCCATAAAAACACTTTGCGCATGCGTGGTTGCTAATTTTACATTAATTTGTTTTGTATTCATCCATTTTATATATGTAACTATACATTTTATTTTGTAATTTTTACACACTTTATTGGAATATTACACAAATTATGTAATTTTAATTTACTTTATGTAAAAATCACAAATTTGCTTAACTTTACAGTAAAAGTCCAAGTTTTTATGAAGTTTTCTGTGTAAAAATAAATAATAATGTAAAATCACTTAGAAAATCGAGCGAATTCTACCTTAACTTTCAAAGTATTTTTACATCCATTTTTTACAGTGTTGAGCGCAGGTGGGATTCAAACGCACGGCCGTCTGATCTAGAGGCCGACGCGCTAACCACTAGACCACACGGGGTCCTATAATAGGTATCTTAAAAATATGTAATACGTTCGTTGGTTGAAATTGTTCTAAATTGTTGTAAAATAAACGATATCCACAAAATGTTCATAGAACTATCTATTCTTTCCGTTTATGGTCCATAGAACAGTATGTCCTATAAAACTACTTACTAATAAAGTAGTCGGTGTCAGTTTATAGTTTTTAAACATAACTCTTAAAGATTTATGAACGGAATTTATGGCATAACAATTTCAAAGGTATCTTTATATGTAAGTTGTTATGTTCTCTAAAGAGCTACGCTTTCAGGGTTGTAAACTGAAACTGAAATTCAGCGTGTTCTAAATAACAACGAATTCACATGTAGTAAGTAAGGTAGTTGTCGTGCTATGGGCATAGTGTCAGAAAATTCTAAATTTTCGTATACTCATTAAGGATACTATAATACAAATACCATTAAAATTTGAAGTTGATTGACCATCTCTAACTCGAGATAAACTTAATTAAAGTTCGGATAATTAACACGGAGAGCATAGGACAGGTTGTGTTTTTGACAAGTTTTTTAATTTAAAAAAAAAAGTAACAGTCAGAAATTTTCAAAAAACTAACTGTTCATTGATGTTTTTGTTCTGAGTTTAAAAAAGAAAATCTAAAAATTATTGACCTTTTTATTGTTGAGATATAATAACGCTAAGTCCAACAATTTATGAGAAAAGATTGACATTTTTATATAATCCAAGCGAACAAACTAAGTAAAGTATGTGTTACTATGTGAACAACAGTTTAGGTACAATCTCTAACAAAATTTTTTTACATTTAACATTATACTTATTTATTGTTTTACAGCGTATTATGAACGAAATTTTTGGATGTTATTGTAGCACGACAACTACCTTCACATAATATGCGAGTTTTGTTTTCCCTAGTAGTCATGGAAAACATTAATGCATTAGAGAAAATCGTTACACTTAAAATGCACTCAACAAAAACATGCATCAGTATCAATATTAACAAACTTATTTTAATTTAAAAAAATTACAGTAATTTATTTTTTTTAACTAAAATATTGAGTGCAAGTTTTTGTTCAGTGGATGTTGCATTTTAAGTGAAACGATTTTCTCTAATGCTTTTATGTTTTCGCATAAACTTTCATTATAACAAAGTTTCATATTTTATTTTGATCACTGGCAAATACCCTATTCCGTTTTCTGTTGCAATTTCGAAGCAGTTTACAACCCTGGCTCCATTGTATAAACTTTTGTGTATTTATTGATAGTTGAATGAGTTTTTACAAAATATGATAAATTACCTATTTAAAATTCATCGCACGTTTTATATTCTTTATCGCAACTTTATTTACGAAAACAATACCAATTTCTTCAAACTTAAGCTTAAAGTTGTCAAAGGCATTTGGGTATTCCACTTCTGATTACCTATATCTGCTAAAAAGTTTTATTACAGAAAAAAATTATTTAATGAACTAGTCTTTACCCGCGCTTTCACTTGCGTTAATGTCAGCTTTTTAGCTATTGCTCAGCCCCTTTTAGTGGAAGCTCGATTATATACATCCTATTCTTTTCCCTGAGGTATTAACTTCGATCAAAATCGGTTCAGTGGTTTTTGAGTTAACACGAGCAGACAGACAAAAAATATGAAAAAATAATTTAAAAAAAAATGTGCCGATTTTAAAAAAGAAAAAGGGTAAAATAATGTTTTCCTCGTTTTATAATCACATTCCCTAAGTACATTTTAATAATTACGTTTTAATAAAACATTCTTGAATAATCGCCTTCTTAATTTGACGTTTTCGAAAATTATATGCGGTTCCAATCGCCCTGTCTCTCTCTTAATACCGTTAAAAAAAAGAGAGAATCGACCTGAAAATTTTCATCCCTAGGGATGAAAACGCTCAGGTTCAATCCGCTAAACAGGCATCTACCGAAAATCGAATTTTTAATAGCGGCGTTGTGAAAAACACACATTACACAAATTTGAACATTAGGACGTCACAAACATGCCTGGCGTGTTTTGTTGTCACGTGACATTTTTTTAATTTCTATACATTTTAGTTAATTTGTTATTAATTATCTATGACTTTAAAAAAATTTTCTTTTCGTTTTTCAATATTATTTATGATAAATTTAATATATTTTTTTTAAATTCAAACATCCAATTTGAGTTTTTGTATTTTTATCATTTTCATTAAATTTTAAAACGTTTAAGTTGTATAATATTAATTTTATGTTTTATCGATATTTTTATAACTCTACCCGTTCGTCCACCACTATACCCGTTATACCACCATCTTATACATTTTTACCATTATTATCTGGGTACCTATTGTGTAACTCATTTCTAGTGATATCACTAAAGTGAGATTGTTCACGCGAATATGCATTTTTCGCACGAGTGAAATAGCATATTCGCGTGGACAATCTCACTTTAGTGATATCACTAGAAATGAGTTACACAATAGCTACCCTGAACCCAATTTTCACTGTACCCGTTCATCCACCACAATACCCGTTATTCCACCATATTTAAACTTGTCAGCCACCGACTTGATGTTTTTCATCATAATAATAATATTATTTTTTAAATTCAATTATAAAATTTTAGTAGTATTGTCCAGTAGACTTTTTTACAGTCAGGGACTATTAACTATTTAACATAAAAACGTGAATATTTTTTTGGCAGATGTTATAAGCATTACGACTCATATGCTGCGCTTTGAACGCTCATAGATTACACATTTCGTTTCGACTATATGTAATCGGATAGTTTTACCTGCATTAAAATTATCTCATGCAAATATTAAGTTAATTCCTTGTTAAATAAATGAACCAGTCAAATCCTAATGTAAACCAATATCAGAGCATTATTGTGAAATGTTATTTACATGCATTATTAGTGTTTGTATTTTCAATGGATCGAAATATTTGTATAAAGATTTGTCAAAATGTGACAACATAATCCGACAACTCAGTGATTTGACAAATGATCATTTGCAATGAATACAAATCTGGGTCCAAAAAGCAAAACCATTTATGCCGAATTTTTGAAGTTATACTTCTTTAGCGAGGGTATAGTGAATTGGAATGACTCCGAGTCAAAAAATACCGGCTCAAAAATTAATAAAACGCTGTATTGTAATGCTGACAAGGATAAAACGGCCCTACCGGTTCGAATGAAATTTACTGAAAGGGGGTTTTGCAAATAGTGTAATATTGTAAGCAGGTTTTGGATACTTATGTATAGATTATGATATCCATGGCTATCGTTGACAGGCATATTATAGTATACAGGGTGTTAATGAATACGTGTTACAAACTTAAAAGGCATGTAGGAAATGAAAAAATAGACGGAACATTTCCTTTAGAAATGGGTCGTTGGAGCTTTAGTTTTCGAGATACAGGGTGTTAAAGTTCTTCGAAATATTTAATATTTTTTGAATATCTAAAAATTGGCTGATCAGAATAACTCGAAGTTTTTTACAGTTGTTGTACTAACTGAAGTACATGATTTGATACTCCCAACAAAAAATTATTTAATCCAGTGACGGATCTGGGTATGTTGTTACCCCTTTCTTATCTCGAAGCTATGTCTACAGGAAATTTTCCGTCTATTTTTGCATTTCCTACATGCCCTTTAAGTTTGTAACACGTGTTCATTAACACCCTTGTGTTTTGTGACTAATTTGCAAGTTTTAAATAAAATAAAAATAGAAAAAATCTCGTACTAACTATTAAAAAAAGAACTGTGGCATATTTCGGGCATCTTATGAGAAGCCAGCAACTAGAATTCCAAAAATTAGTTTTGTTGGTCAAATTGCAAGGAACGGTCTCGAGGGGTAGGAGGAAAATAACCTGGTTAAACAACATTAAAAAGTGGACGAATATGTCTCTGAAAAGTCTGCTGTTTTATATAAGGGACAGAGAATGTTGGAAAGGTGTGATTGCCAAAGTCCTGTAAAGGATATGGCACTTTGGATGGATGGATAGCTATAAAGCACTGAAACACATCTCATACCTGCTGCGTGGTAAAGCGTTAGGCTAACAAGTAAAACAAGCCGGGTTCGAATCCGTTTGGAAAATGTGTATTTTTTTAATTATTTATTATGGGAGAAAGTAAAAATGTAAACGTAAATGTAAACTTCGACCATGCGCTTATGTGGGTGAGGCACATATCTACTCTTTAATCCACGTCAAAAAAAGGAGGAGGTTCTATATTCGGCGCGTATGTTTTCTTTTTTTGTATGTTCACCGATTTCTCCGGCATTTGTAAATCGATTTTGTTGATTATTATTTTATTTAATAGGGCAAACCTTCGGGGTGGTCCCATATAAATTTTACTTTAATCAGTTCAGTAGTTCGACTGATTTTTTATTATTATGTATTTTTTATGTATGTTATTGTATGTATGTCACATCATAACTCCTGGATTTGTGAACCGCTTTTGATGATTCTTATTTTATTTAATAGGATATACCTTCAGGTTGGTTTCATATAAATTTTACTAAATGATAAATGACGTGTCGATAGATTCATCATAGTCTCACGAGTGACACTGGGTATATGACGTCACAAAAAATTCAATATGGCGGACGCCAGGCGCCATATTGTCAGAACGCAAATAAAAATTAACTATTTTAATATCTTAAAGGAAGAAAATAAAAATTATTTAACAAAAACCAAAAACTCGACTGAAAAAAAATTACACTATAACTAAAAAAAAGTCGAAAAACTTGAAACGCAGCTGCAGGTGGCGACCCATTGAAAAATAAACAGAAAAAAGAGACAAAATAGGTCCCCACCTACCGCGTCTAAGTTTTTAAAATTTTAAGTTTTCCGACTCGTTTTCTTCCTTTTGGTTAGTGTAATTTTTGTGCAGTCGGATTTTTTGTTTTTTAAACAAATACTTCCCACCTCTACTATGGTAGGGAAGTAATGGATTTAGTCCGAAAAAAATATTTCGAGATTTTAACAGATCTTTACGTTTTGAGACCCTAGCAATCGTTTAAGATCATTTTCTGACTGATGTCTGTATGTATGTGTGTGTGTATGTGTGTGTGTGTGTGTATGCGGTCAATTTTTCGCCTTCGATATCGTAAAAACGGAACAACATACGGCCATGCCGATTGTTCTATTGTGTTTATCAGCCTTTAACGTAGATCTGATTAGATTTCGAGTCAAATCGGTTCAGTGGATCCTGAGATATTAAAAAAAACGTTCTCAACGTCACGTATTAACATAGTAGGTAAAAAAAAATGAATTCTAGATGTTATAATATGAAAAAAATATTTTACTAAAAAAATAAAAATTGTACGTAGATCAAGGTAACCATGATTTTTGCTATATTAAACTAGCCATCAGTAGATCACCAAACAAAAAAGAGGGCCATGCTTTTTTTCAAAGAATAAAAAAAGAGTGTTTATTTTTTGCAAATATTTACTAAGTGGGAAGTATAGGACTGGTCATCAGTCGAATTTTTTTTTTACCATTTTGGTACGAAACTCTAAAAACTGTGGTGAAAGAATTGACATGAGTGATTGTGCCTTTTGGATACAGATATAGGTACTACACAACACATGGTACCGCTCATTGACTCTACAATTCGGAAGTATAATAATAGTAGTACATAGCTGGGCACTAATTGTATTTGTGTAGCCACCGACTTGGTTCTGCAGAGTAAATTGAACAAATACCGCGGTTTTGTGTACCCGTACTGGTCTGAATAATTAGAATGAAATAGTGACATTCCAGTATGCATAACTAATTTAGATATATTTTTATAGAGATTGTATTTTTATTTAAATCGATTAATTTTAAAAATACTTTGTTTTTATCCGTTGGCATTATTAGGCTTTTAAAAAATATATATAGGTTAGGGTGGGTCAAAAATATCAATTATTTTTTTTTACAAGTGACACGGAAAAAAAGGTTGCTAGGCACCTTAAAGAAATTCTCACCAAATATGAGCTCTTAATTTTAATAGGAAGATCCTCCGCATCACAATTGTTTATTTTTTTCTCAGTCCAATAGAAAAAAATTCGTACCTCATCATTAATTGATTGTACAGAAAAATGTTTTATGAGAATTTTGTAGGAAATTTAATGCTCTACAAAAAAGGTATCTTATATTTTTTCCGCAAACCTCACCATTTAAAAGATATTGAAGATTTAAGTTTGATTATTTTAAGACAAATTTCATTTTTGTTTATGAATTTTATAACTCGACAATAAATGACTATTTTAAATCATCGATATCTTTCAAATGGTGAGGTTTGCGGAAAAACTATAAGATACCTTTTTTGTAGAGCATTAAATTTCCTACAAAATTCTCTTAAAATATTTTTCTGTACAATCAATTAATGATGAGGTATGAATTTTTTTCTATTGGACTGAGAAAAAAATAAAAAACTGTGATGCGGAGGATCTTTCTATTAAAATTAAGAGCTCATATTTGGTGAGAATTTTTTTAAGGTGTCTAGCAACCCATTTTTCCGTGTCACTTGTAAAAAAAATAATTGATTTTTTTGACCCACCCTAATATAGGTATTGGACAACATTTCAGACTGTAAAAAAATAAAATTACAATTATTTTATTTAATATAAAATAAATAAAAGTGCATTTCTTTCCATGACAACGAATACAATTATTTGTGTGTAACGGTATTCACTCATCTGTCCGTACCTGGGATACAGACATACCTATTTTTTCATTTGCTCTTTTCCAATAATTTCTCCACGCCTTCCTATAAAAATGATTGGAGACTTGGAACGGGAATGCGTCAGAGAACAATATTCAAGTTTTTCAATTTCAAATTTAAATACTGAACAACAGTGAATAGAATAAACTAAATATATAATTAAAAATTGCATAATAAATTTTATAGCAAACCAAATTGGAAATAAATATCTATAAATGCCGTACGGTATTATTAATCAGGGACAGCAATCATTGCAAATGTGCAATTCGGT
Source organism: Mongoloraphidia duomilia (assembly GCA_039654895.1). Taxonomy (NCBI): domain Eukaryota; kingdom Metazoa; phylum Arthropoda; class Insecta; order Raphidioptera; family Raphidiidae; genus Mongoloraphidia; species Mongoloraphidia duomilia. The sequence goes on from CM077523.1 coordinate 4,139,006, forward strand.
TAGTTCATATTAAATTAGTTTTGTGTATGAATATATATGTACATATATGGATTGATTAATTAACAAGAATGAAATACAAACAGTGCAAAATATGCTAATTGAAACCTACGTTATTTTTCCGGCAAAAAGTTTGTAGCTATTGGAATCTGTCAGATCGGTGAGCTTGAAAACATGGGAAAACAAGGGAAAATTTCAAATACGGGGTATAGTATTGCGTACAATCTTGTGATTTTCAAAGTGACAAAAAATGATAAAATATAAGTGCAATTTGTGATTGGTCCGGTACGATTCCTAAACAAAGGAATTTCGTTGAAGAGAGAATGGATTCTCAACGCCGGACATATTATAAAATGTGCAAAAAATAGAGAAAAAAATGAACTGTCAAAAGTAGTGAGCTTTACGGCATGTTGCTTAAAAACGTCAAAATTAAAAGAAAATCTCCACGAAATTAATCACCCGTTCAACTGCCACAAGCCCACAAACAAAGGAAATTTAATTAATAATTTATATTAGAAATCGTGTCCATCGTGATTATAATAAAATTAAGAAAAATCGCAGGATATTGGACAAAATATTTTGTCCACTATCCTGCGATTTTTCTTAATTAATAATTTTGATAGCCATTTCGATATTTATCCATTTAACCATGGAAATCCTCAATACAATATGGCCGGTACACGAATTTAGTCTAGTGCTAGACTAATCACTCGGTTATATGTCTTAATATAGATACTTCATTGCCGTCAACTTTTTGAAACACCCCAAATATACATAAGTATTGATTCTCGTTCAAGTTGATGTGGTTTGTTTACCGATTGAATTTGGGTTAAATTGATTTGTGCTTTTTTTAAATTGCAGGAAATCCGAATCCCATACCTCCGCACGTCTATAACTGCCGTGGATACGGCGAATTGATGTCTTAACAATTTATGGATTTTTTCTCTTGCTTGTTATGTTTTATTTCCTTTTTTGTTGTTTTATGCTTTAGTAGTGACGCTTCTAATATACCATATGGTTATAAACTATTTTGTTACGTTTAAATACAGTGCACAGCTACCAAGCCATATGCATTGGAAATTTGGTGTCCCACCAAACATTTTTTAGGGTTCTATACCAGATTGGTAAAAACTATATTCTTGTTGTCAATAATAACATCATCAACATATTTAATAATGCGGTTGGCGAAATCCGCACTTGACTTTCCCCAAGAAATAATAAATTGATTGATAAAAACCGCAGACGCTAATGACCTCAGTTGTCGGGCGTCTATAATTTACTATTCATTCATGATAAAAGCCGCATTCAAATCCATTGAGTAGTTCTCGAAATTAGCCGGTATAGACAAACACCTACCACGACTTCCTGTCCGAAGCTACTATACTGCCCCTTCAGCAAATATTATTACCGTTTCAGCGGGTTGAATTTGGAAATCACACTTTCCATTTTTTGGGTTGCACTTGCCCCATCTCACCTTATTGTTTTTCAATCGATCCTATGCACGAAGTCTCTTCCTCAACTTCAACTCTTGCATAATATTTGTCTGATATGCAAAGGAAGCTTCGTCCTTGCCTCTTCCAATTTTAATATTGCTCTAACGGAATTGTTTGTCCTTGGCCGTCGCGTCGCGGCTATTGTGTGTGTTCAGCGAGAATAATGTCTATTTGGTGATTTACAGCGTTTAGCGAGATAAACAGGGTGTCCCAAAATTGTTGTGACACAGAGCTACCACGTGTAGTAGAGGTCAAAATAAGTCGATTGGACCCAATCTATTTATATACCAAAATGTACCGTTTGCCCGCGAGAAGAGTTCAAAGTTTACATAAAATTTTGTATATAAAATTTTGTATTATAATTTTATTAAACTTGTACTAGGAATATCTGTTAGCATTATTTAAGAAAACATTTTTTTCCTTCGAAACTATGCGGAATACGAAATTTTTACAAGAGTAACAAAATGAAGATAATTAATCAGTCTTCTCGCTAACCGTATTACCACTCCTAAGAAAAAAATGTCAGGGGGTGAGGGTAGTTCTAACCCTTCTACAATTTCTTTTCGGTTTCTTTGATTACCGAAAGGAGAGTAATCCTCTAAAATGCACTTTTGTCAAATTTCATTCAATTTGTTTCATTCATTTCTGAACAGCGTACAAAAATGTGTTTTTTTATGTAAATTTTGAACTCTTCTCACGGGCAAACGGTACATTTTGGTATATAAATAAATTGGGTCCAATCGACTTATTTTGACCTCTACTATACGTGGTAGCTCTGTGTCCCAGCAATTTTGTGACATCCCGTATATGTATGGATAGCTTACAATCACTGAGTTGCGTATATATTTGTGTTTGTACAATAAAAATTTATGTGTTTGGTTTTCAATTGAACGCCGTTGTCATAGCGCATCGACAAATCATACGAAACTATAAAGGCTGCTAAAATATATTATATAAAAATCAATTCACAACAAATTATTATAAGTCAACTGGAAATTATTTAAGAGTGGTGATTTCAAAAACTTAGATTTTCTCAAAATATATGAATTAAGAAATAGATAGATAGTTTATTATAGATGTGAAGAATCTGTTTTGATTAAAAACAGAAAATTGGTGATCCTGATGATAATGGAAGAAAGCGGCTTTACAGTGGCTTAAGGATCCAAATAAAAAAGCAAATACTGTTATTATTGCATTTATTAGCTAACGTTTCGAAAATTTTATTTTTATTATGTTATGTAGTCGAAACGTTGAATTTAATCGTCAATTTAATTGGTTTTGACGTTCGGTTTGATAGGCCAAAATTTACGATGCAACGAAATTACGGTAGATTTCAAAACGCAATAACTCCATGAATAATGAGCCGACCGCAAGTAACCAGCTAAATACAGATAGCTTATAGGTTACATGTAAGATTTTACCTAGCTAGGCCATTGCGGCAACTGACTCAAATTCTGGGTGTGGTGGGCGCGTGCACAAGAGGGGTTACGCACACCTGCAGACAGTATACCTCGCGAACGCGTAAAATTAATATTCCAATCGAGGGGTTATTAGAAAACTCTCGAGGGACTCTACCTAGACCTCAAGCGATAATTGCTTCAACAATAATAATCAACATTTTATAAAGTTTCAAAGTTGAAAAATCAAAAATTATAATTTAAAAAAACTAAAAAACACGCTTAAATGGTAAACTGAACTAAAAAGTAAAAAATAATTTTTATTGTAAAAAAGCGTGGGGTGCTCGATATCAGTTGTTATAAAGTATGAAAATATGGTACAAAGCACCCCACGCTTTTTTACAATAAAAATTATTTTTTACTTTTTAGTTCAGTTTACCATTAAAACATGTTTTTTAGTTTTTTTAAATTATAATTTATTTTTGCTTTTTAGTCCTGGAGATCCTGGTCAGGATAATGGGACAAACTTATTGAATTATTGTACTGTAGCAAGTGTGCAAAGTTTCTGTTTAATCTGAAGTTTTGAAGTGGGTGAAAATCGCGTTCAAAGAATCCGTTACTTACATACATACATACATACAGGTGGAATTAATATAAGCGTGTTAAAAATTTTCAAGAATGTCGGCATATAGGGCAAAAAATATGACCGAAGTCGAAAGAAACGACAATCTGAGGAAAGAGCGGATCAAGGAGATTCCAAAAAGACCCCAAAGTCTTAAAGTTTAAAATTCTTTTTATTTTTTAAATGCAAATACACATAATATTTATTAATATTTATAAAACCAAAACTAATCGTATGATAAAAGTAATTTATATTTTTTTTTATTATTTTAAAATTTTAAAAGAAATAAGTCATAGCTATACGATATAAGTATTCTACATTTTAATAATTTGTTAATAATATTGTACAATATTAATCCACGTATCTTTTTTACCTGGATTCACAGATGATCCGGTAAGCGATAGGCTATATCGGTTGTCGATTGACTGTTTCTGGCTAGGTGGCAGGGCACAGTATGCGTACGCAACCATATTTTCTCTCTCTTTTTCTTGCACAACCAGCAATAATGATTTCTCGCACTTATTTCGAGAGATAGGTCAATCAGCAACAAAACTTTAACTTATAATATTGATATAGTGTCAAAAACGGTTATAATATTAAAATATAAATATAAATTAAAATATAAAATAATATTAAATTCATTCCTACCGGCTAAAACTTTGTTTACACGCTCCGATTGTGTTTTTGATTCAAAGATAGATTTTTCTGCGTCAAATTAATCGAAGTTATTATAGAAGTTTACATCTTTATAGATAATTCGGTTATTACAGAGTAGTTGCGTCCAACTCTTAATTAAAAAAAATAAAAATGGCAGCCAGCACTACCTATCTCCATTTTTTGGTCTGTTTCCCAGTTCTTTTAGCTTTTTTTTGGCTAATGTAATTTAATAGTAATTTATCTGTCCCTTACTTCTTAAGATACTAATCATACTACCTATATTTATAGTTCAAGCTCTAATCGTAGAAAAATCTACTGGAAAACACTGCTAAAATTTAACAGATAATATGATGAAAAATATCAAATCGATCGCGGTGGCAGGCTGATTAAAAAAAAATATATAATTTTTATTGTCAGTACTATCTCGAATACGGCTCAAAACAACTTGATATTTATACAGATTATACAGGGAAGTATCAATTATTATCTGGCAGACTTCTCTCCAAATGGATTATTCAATTTGAGGTCTGCCAAGTATGCAACAAAAATATGCAAGGCAAATAAATATTTGATACTTCTCTATAATCTGTATAAATTTCATCAAGTAATGTTGAGCCGTTTTCGAGATACTGACAATAAAAAATGAAAAAAAAAGAATGTGTGTGTACTATGTACGCACGTCAGAAGTTATACTTCTTTTACATAACAAAACAAAAAACAACAAAAAATTTTATCCCGCGTGCCAGTACTAAACGTTTGTAAAAAAGACGATAAAATAATAAAATAAAGATATTAAATAAATTAATTTAATTTAATAAAATATTAATTTATTAAATATATTTATTTATTATATTTATATCTAATTATTTATTAAAAAAAATAATACATACTTCCGTTAACCTCAACAATATAAAAACACATAATTTTTATTCGTACTGTAACTTCACTTTTTTTATTTGACAGTGATTTTGACAGTTCAATTATTAGAGCGAAGCTAGTTCAGCAAATGCAAGGAGTATAGATGACAATGCGACGAACTCATATTTAACGAAAGCGGCATAAACGAGCGTTTGCAAAGCAATAGCTTTTATTAATGTTAATCAAAACTGAAAACGCTCTTGTCACATTGTGACTAGTGTAACGACTCCAGTTGAAGTTTTACTAACGACTAACTTCATGGTATCGGTAAATTTTCGTGACGCGATGCGCGCGCATCCTAAAAATTAACTCTCATCATTTTTCCACATCGCGCCAAAAGAGGTATAACTTCAAAAATTTATTAGTTTATCACCTAATAGATGTTTTTCATCATATCATATTACATTCAATAACAAAATTTTAGGAGTGTTGTCCAGTAGACTTTTGTATGGTCAGAGCTTGGACTAATAGTATATTTGCAAATTTTATTTAAATAAACCAAATTGTAGAAGTACTATGACATATGTGATAAAATTTGACACTATCTGAAAATAAAAGTTAGAGGTTAGGTTAGATTGGTGTATCTACCTTGTAATCATAGTACCTACTGTACTAAAAATATCTATATTGTATCATTGTATAATTACTAACCCGTGCTAATAATCCAATATCCAATTCGAAAAATTTACCGACGCTAGGAGAAGTTTTCCAAAAAATGCCTTTATCCATATAAGCAGAAAGCTGATTTCTTACGTTATCATCTATATTTTGTGTCGATAAATCTGACAGAATATTGAGAATTTGCACTGACTAAAATAAAAACGGAACATTTAATTATATTTAGCTATAAATTAATATAATTATGTATAATCTTGTAATCAACATATAATTAAAAAAATCCAGAATAAATACTACCAAAAAGTATAGACACAAGTAAATACGTGCAATCTTATGACAATACGCAGACATTCCTATATATGGTATTCAAAACCAGGATTCATGCTATAACAACACGCAATCTGTGAAAATTTCAACTAGCTACCTCTTACCGTTTGTTTCCGCACACCTGTCTGTTAAATGACTCATTAAAGACCGCTATAAAATATACATACATCGAAAGTAGCTATTTTGTAGTGGGTATGGCAAAAATAATTTTCTTAAGAATTTTTCCGAAACTTATTTCTACAAAAAAAAAATTCCCAAAAGTGTGTACTTATTTTCAAATGTAATTTTAAACATAGGATAATGCCGCTCGGAAATGATGCAAACTAGAGTCAGCTAATCACAGTTGATTTTAACTACAATTATCCCGCTGTCTGATCAGTCACACTGAAAGGAGATCATTAACAGGACAGCAGGTTGTGTTAGGTTAGGTTTCCATGCAGAAATTTTTAAAATAGTAGTTACAAATGAGCCAGCGTGTGACCTTTCTCCGCGTCATCATATATAGTGGTTTAAGCGCAGACATTTAAAATACACACATTTGCAATATTCAGAGAAAGGAAGGAGAGAAAAAATAATGTGTATAGTGTGCACTGATCAAAATTATCAAAATTTGATATGTGGGACGACCCTATTGCGTAAATTTTCTATTTAAACCAGTAATACCTTGTCTGTTAGAACTGAAGCTCCCTGACTGATGCATACATACATAAAACATTCCATTGTTGAAGTGAACATACTGAACAAGAAGAGAGAAGTTTTATCGGACAAATTGTATATAGTACTATTAACCACAAAATATAAAATGAAAATTATTTGAATAGTCTGTATATGGATGAGAACGAAAAGTTGATATTTCAATAAACTATTCAAATCCGTAAAAAATATCTGACACATAGTTTGATGACGATAGCGTATGTAATCTATTTTTTCTTCTAAATTCATTCTAATTGTTGCTGGACGAAAATCGTGTCTATTGCAACATAATGACAATTTTAGAACGTAACCCATTAACAATGGATTTTCTGTAGATTCTTCAATTAGAGTTCTTTTGTATCCAACTTCGAAAGCCGTTGCACTAAAATGACAATTATACGAAGATATCGCAACTAAACCCAGCATGCAATAGAACATATAGAAACTATAACAAGGGCCTCCAAAACATATAAATAGTAAATAGTCCGCGGAATAAAATATATTTCTGTATGAGAAATAAAATAAGAAACAATAACATATTGTAAAATATCCAAAGAAGCCAATGACGAAGAGTAATTGATACAATCTGAGGCGCTTCATCGCTTTTGGACAAAGGATGTTTGTTACACATTCGCTTGTTTTATTCATTGCACTTTTAAAACTTTCAATATTTATTAATGAAATTAGTCCAGCAAAACATATACAGATTTCTATAGCAATCAAAGTTGCTAAGAATACTATGTTTTGATTGATGTTTCCGAAGTAGTATTTATAGTCATTCACAAATATTAACACGTATATTGAGAATAAATCTAATACCCATGAATATATTAACCAATATTTTGATACTTCGTAAATACACTTAGAATTTTCGTGTTTCCATTTTAACGGACAAAATCCAGATAAACGTGCCATCGTTAATGTCAAATTTAACGATTTACAAAAACAATTATTATCAGTTAGATGCTTTATATTTCTTGACATTTTGAATAAAATATATTATTTTTAAAACTGTTGTGATTTATGAATTTTTTAGGGAAATATTAAATTTTCACTTCTGTTTACTCGTACGACTAAAAGAAGAATGTGTTTCAGCGAAACAAGTATTTCAAAGCTTGTATTTATTGATATTTTATACGAGGTGTGACAAGAGAGTAATAAGTTTCCCATTTTTAACTTCCCATTGGAAGTTATTGTAATGGGTCCGAAAATCGAAATCAAAAAGGAAAAAAAATTTTTATGTTTCAAGGTCACTACACTATTTTTACACTACTTTTAGAAAGATGTCTGTGTGTGTGTGTGTGTGTGTGTACGTATGTACGTACGTACGTACGTACGTACGTACGTATGTATGTGTCAATTTCTTTCTAAGACGAAATCTCGAGAACGAAAAATGATATCGACTACGTTGGGGTGCCAATCGACGCGTATTAACGTAAATATGATCTGAAAGGAATTTTTTTAAAATCGGTTCAGCCGTTCTTTTTTCTTAACCAAATAACCTCCAAAAAAGTAGATTTTACACAATATCTCGCGAATAAAAAATTATATCGACTTCGTAAGGGTGTCAATCGAGGCGTGTTAACGTCATTTTGATCCGACATAAATTTTATAAAAATCGGTTCAGCCGTTTTTTTTTTTTTTTTTTTTTTTTTTAATTATTGATGTTTTAATGATTAAAATGATTACTTTTCTGTGTAATATCTAATTTAATTATTATTATTAAATATTTATCAAACTGGGAAGTTCGTCGTGTGGACCTCAAGGGTCGCACTTTAGTCCTAATAAACGACCCACCTCACGGCTTGTTATTTTTTTTTTTTGGTCTAAATCATAGTTCTAAAAATTACAAAATTAATGGCGGAAGAATTTTTTAAATATCTTTAAAAACAACAAAGTTATGCTACTTCAAATATTATGAAGTAAGTATTAGAAATAGCTTGTATTATGTCCGTCTTGTGACTTCTTGTAATTAATTAATTTAATTAATTAATTGTAGATTATAGACGCGTCGACAACTCAGGTCATTAGCGTCTTCAACACAACAAATAATCCATTTGTGTATTAGAATCCACCAGCCGGCATACACAAACCGACTGGTACGAGCTCGGGTCCCTGGGAGCGCTAATTCCCACAAAACATTGGAATGCAAACCACATTCCAATGTTTCCCCTGAGGGATGACTTCTTGTAAAAAATGTATCATAAGCTACTTCAAAGTTTGAATTTGACAATTCTCCAAGAAATTCAGTTTTCAGTCCGGGTGACGTCACGCGGCACGATATTTTTAAAAGTTATTTTCAGTCTGTATGTGTGGTAATTTAGCATTAGGTCGAGAGCTAGGCGTAAATTTATATAGCTCATTTGTGACAGGATGAAATTTTCAGGGAAGGTAGAATCTAGTATGACAAAGAATAAGTGCTAGGGTTGCCTCGTCAAATCCTGGTGCGAAGGCCGGGAGGAGCTCACTTCCGGTGCAAAATACACATATTTCATTTGCTCATAATTATCTTTCGTCATTATATGACAGCATACAATTGACGCCATATTGTAGATCTCGAAGAGCTGTATTGAAATACATTGGGTTGCCTAAGGAAATTTTGGGTAACACATTGAAAACTTATAAATTATATTTGTTTTTTTGACATTTTTAAAGCTGTCAAATAACATTATGTATATATGTATACTTATATATTGTAACCGTTCTGAAATGAGTTATCGGCCTTGTGTTTGGCAAACATTCATACGTATGTCTAGTTATTTATAACTTTATGTTTTCAACGCATTTGGTTTCTAACTCATATCCGTATAATTACGCAGGAATTGCCTGAATCTGGTATTGACAATTTTCCCAAGAATTTATGTATTTTAGGGTAGCAATTTCTCATTTTTATTTTTCAACGTAATTCAACGTGCACCTCTTATATAAATTAGTATAAATTACTTACTTGAAGGTCGTAGTAACCTGTAATAAAAGTTTTAAAAAAGGTGGTTTGGAGTTTGTTTCGAAAAGAGAAAAAAGGTTGATTTTTGTTTGTGATTTTAAATTTGGTTTGACACTAAAAACTAATTGAAGCATTTGACTTTACTGAACCTCGATTAATATTTTTTCTTGAAATTCAACTTAATCAGACGCAGGTATAAAGTTAACTAAGCGAATATAAAACCAAAATAACTATAATGAAAAAATGGAAAATAATAATAATTTACTATAATAAAAGAAAAAACCGATTGATTTGTGAGTCAGAATTGTCAATCTTTATTATGGCAACTTTTCAGCAACTATTTTGTTGCCTTCTTCAAGCCTAAAATTACATTATTAGAATTATGTAATTTTAGGCCTGAAGAAGGCAAACATTGCCAATGATTGACAATTCTGATTCACAAATCAACCGGTTTTTTAATTTTATTATATTACATACGTGAGTGATCGACATGAGTTTCAATATAGTTTACTATACATTAAACTATTCAAAAATGTTCCGAACAAAGGCAATAACATTTTATGAATTATTATTAAATTACTTATTCTAAGCATACTTATATTAACGTGCTATTAAATTTTTTTTTTTTTTTTTACAATAATATTATGTAAACATTTTTAAACAAAACGTAGTTTAAGGTAGTTGCTTTGAAAAAAAGTCAAGAAAATCATGAAATAAAAATTATATATATTTTTTTTAATAAATGTATCTCTTTATGCTAGTTAAATTAGAAAATAATGCGAGATATTTTTTGTTGAAAATTGAATTTTTAACATTTTTAATATAGGTAAGGTGCTAAAAAATATCACATTAATAATTTTTCAATAAGAAAAAAAAACAATACATAATAATCTATCTGTTTTTTTAATAAAAAAAAAAAACGATGCATGACACATTACCGCTGATAATCCTACTATAAAAAACTCAAAGTAACATCAGATTCCGGCGATGTGATTGGTCGATATATAACACGTGTCAAACCATTTATAATGTAAAATCATGGCAAATCTAAAATTTGTTTATATTAAAAAAATGACTTGTTTCTGTAAAATATTATAAACTGTCAAAAATAAATTTATATTTTTAATTAAATTACTTCTAATTTTCAAATAATGTCTTATTAAACACTTGAAAAAGTTGAAATGGTTATTTGGGCCCTATTTGGAAACCGTTACCAGCAAGTTATTGATATATTGTATAGTGTTAAGTACAACAAACAGATACCTATAGTGCAAGTTGTAAAAAGAGCAGTTGATAATTTCAAGAATACTGGTTGCGTTAACACCGGGCATAAAAATATTACAAGAAATCGTCTGAGCCAAGCAGAACTTGAAATCCACGCTGGAATCATTGTTCACGTTAAAAAAAATCCAAACATATTAAGTGCAAGGCAATTGGCAAATGACGCCGGAATTAGCACTTATCGTGCTTATAAAATTTTAAAAGCAAATAAATTCAAATCGTAAAAATATTCCCATCATCAGGAATTGCGTGGGGACGATGCATTTCGAAGAATATCTTTTTGCGAAGAAATGTTCGGAAAATGGAATAATGATCCAGACTTCCTAAATAACATTTTTTGCTTCAGTGATGAAAAGACTTTTAGTTTGAATTGTGAACCAAATAGTCAAAATTATCACTTTTGGTCCACAGAGAATCCACATTTATTTGCTGCTACGCACACACAATATCCTCAAAATCTGAATGTTTGGTGTGGGATTTATAATAATAATATTATTGGTCCGTACTTTATAGATGGGACTCTCACTGGACAGAAGTATTTAGATTTTTTGACGATAAATATTTTCAAGAAAATAGGTATTTATCTTTTAAGAGATTTTTTAACACATGGTCAACTTTATATAGCTATGTCAAGAGTACGTTCGAAACATGGAAAAAAAATTTATACGATTGATGGTCGAAAAAAAAATAAAAAATTAGGTATTTAGAGAAATGGTCAATTAATTCATTTAAAACGCAAACTCTATCAAAATTAAGAATTTTAGTTACTACGCATAATGGTTCTGGAACTATCCTAAAATTGACTTGAACGCATATTGAGCTACATTAGTTTATAACAAACCCAATTGGACACGCATTAAAAACAACTTGAAAATAATTCTAGAACTGTTCTGTACAACAGCCAAAAACCGTTATTATTCAATTGAATCAAACAAGTATTAAAAATACCAATATACATCGTGATCACCGTTTATATTACACACATTTTTTAAAATTCACGAAGAAATTTAGACAACTAATTTAAATAAGGTAATAAGTAAACAGAATAGATAATAATATCTCTACCATAAAAAATATAAAAAAATTTGGAATTGATAGAAAATTTAATATGATAATATCACTCAATACAATTGTTTTCTGCACGCGCGTAGCGCGCGCGCCTCAATTCTACTAGTATTAGTAAAAAAACTATAATTATTGACCACGTAGTTTCAAAATGCAATAACAAATGACATTTGGCGACGTTCCATACAAACGACTTTACACCCGTACACATCAAAAATTTAAATTTTTGCATATACTGATACTACTTTACAAAATGTATAACTTTTCTTTTCCGTGATACAGGATTTAACTATTATATTTTATCCAATTTTGAGCAGTTATTAACAATTTATAATTTTCGAAATGTCATTTTCTTAAAAACTATGGTTACCATGCTGGACAAAGGGCTACTTTGTAATTTTGAGCTGTTTGAATTTATACATATATACATATACATATAAAAATTGACATTTTGCACCGGAAGTGGCTTATCCCGGCCGTCGCACCAGGATTTGACTAGGCAACCCTAGCGCTTTTTCTTTGTCATAATTAATACTACCTTCCCTGAAAATTTCATCCTGTCACAAATGAGCTTCATATATTAACGCCCGCTTCTTGGTCTACATGGTAACTTCCGATAAATCTCTTTCTTTAAACGCGTAAATTGTTATGGAAACACTAAAAACAAACCAGTTGATGACGGAAAATATTGACATATCTAAATTTTTGACAGTTAATTTTAATTTAATATAAATAGAAAAGTCTGTATTACACCAAAATAGTAACCTCAGTTCTAATTACTCACAAAGCTAAAAAACAGCAACCCCACGTACAAGAAATTGAATATCTCCGTTGAAACTAAAGATATCAAAATAATTCTTTCAGAATTTTTAAAGTTATCTTCATTACAATGATGTGACAGTATCATAATTAGTACTTTCGTCTAATGGAAACTTCCTAAGTTTTATTATTGGACATGCTTCTGTTTATTTCTGGTCACACCTCGTATATTTCTGAGCTTAATCTATCAATACCCAATGTATTAATTAAGTACAGACGAACAACGATGAGTTGCAGAGGCAGAGAAATTAAAAAAATTCTTATTTATGGACGTTTTGCCTTATTAAAGCTTTGGTTAACTGAGGTAGAAACGTATTTTTAAGAAAACAAATAGTCAATGCATATTATTATAAAAGTTTCCCGCCGCGTCTGTCTGTCTGTGCGTGTTCCTGATTTTATCCCTAACTTTTTACGATTAGGTAGGATTCACGAGGAAGGTTAAGATGTATAACTCAAACTGGCCGGCCCGGATTCGTCCGGGTGAAAATCGGGGGTAATCTCGGAAGACCGATTTCAATTTTTTTTCACTGTTCGATAGGTGATACTTTGCTGTAGAGTTTAGAAGATAGACTATAATAACTGGCCATCCCTGCTTATTCCCGGTGAAAATTGGGGGTAATCTCAGAACTTACTGAACCGATTTCAAATTTTTTTCACTTTTCGATAGGTTCATAAGTGAAACCAAAGAGCGAAGCGGGTGAGTAATGTAATAAATCATAAATTCATAGCACCCGGGCGAAGCCGAACCGGGCCGCTAGTTTAATAATAATTTAAAATTCTAACGTAAAGTATATTTGAGTCTCTTGCAAGTGCTTTTGGATATTTTATAAAATGTACTTAAACGAGAAAATGGCTTTCCAGAATTTTTGTGTCTGTCTGTTTGTTTGATTGTACTCGAAAACGTCTAGACTGATTTTGATTATATTTCATAAATCGAGATCTCATTAATGACCCTACAATATGCTGCTATACAGGGTGTATCACAGGATTGATTACATAGAAAAGTAATGAGTGCAACAAGAAAAACATAAGCAAAATGAGTAGCGTGACAAAGATAGAATAGTGAATACACATGGCTAACTTAACTAAATTAATATAATTATCATGGTTTTTTACATGAATAAAGGGCAAAGCAATCTCTGATCTTAACTAATTTGTATTGTGTACTTTTCCCTATGTTCGGTTTCCTGTGATACACCCTGTATATTCGTTTCGAAAAAATCCAGAAAGGGTAGTTTACTGCAGAGTAACGAAAATCAGCAGTCGGGGTGCTGTTCAGTGTGACGGATCAGTACCAATTAATATCAAAATTTATATTAGAAATCGTGTCCATCGTGATTATGATAAAATTAAGCAAAATCGCAAGATAGTGGACAAAATAATTTGATTTATTAAATTAAATGTACGACGTTTCGTCTATAGATTTAGACTTTTTCAAGTACATACATAAAAATAACAATATTTATGAAAATTAATATTAATTACTAACCACAGAAATTAACATAAGATAGGGTACATAAGACAAAAACATGGTAACATGGTAACAAATTATGTTGACTATAAATTTTAACAATCAATAATAATACTAATAATACAAATGTTAGCATAATTTCATAATATAATTGTACTGACTACTTAAATTTTGAGTGCCTGTTCTATAATTGATTGAATTGTTTTTTCTAATAAAACACATTTCACTGATATTGCGTTTCTTCCAATTTGACGCTTTATCTACATTTAATTTAATAAATCAAATTATTTTGTCCACTATTCTGCGATTTTGCTTAATTTTATTAATATCAAAATTATTTGAAAGGAAATAATATTTGACGTGATTTTCGACTTAAAGAGGTTCGAGCTATAGAGATTCGACTGTATCTAAAAAAATACCATTGATTAAATGAAAAAATGCTTCTAGTTACTATCAATGGCCACTATCATTGAACATGTGTATCTATCACCTACAAAAAAATAATGAACAAATTTATCAACGCAATTTATCTTATAGGTATTTAGATTTAAAACATATCTATTGATAAGATTGAACATGTACACGAGTGAAAATAATTTTTATTTTTATATCTCTGTAGGGTTTACTGGTATATTTATCTTACATCTTTTGTATTATACTATGTAAACATTTTGGAGTAAAATAAATAAATATTTCCACTAATACAAAATTTATCCGTAGTGATTGATTTTTACAAGCTTGAATTTGCTTTGCTTATTTGTCTGTTTTATTAAATATTACCTGTCCAATCCCAATTCGTCCGGGTGCAAATTTAATATACAGGTTGGTTCAGTTTTAACATTGAATATTTTGATAAAATATTCTCCTTGTCGTTCTAATTCTGAAATATATATAAAAAAATCCTCTCACTCCGACTCGTTTCTTAAGTAAGATACAGGGTGTCAAAGTTTATAAAAATAAGTCATTTTTTATTATCATAATTTTCCATTATGGCATATTTTTCCATGGCTACCTGGGAATTTTTTTCTGATAAATGATAAAATCTCTGGAACTAGGGCCAAATTAAATGAGGAATTTGAAAAATAGACAAAAGAATTCGGGACTAGACAGTGGCGTGTATTTTTTTCTTAATTTATTAAAATAATGAAATTTTAAGGTCTGTGCCAATTTAATAAAATATGAAGTCGGTTAAACAGTATAGTATAGTGGTTACTGATTAATATCGTTCTTTTTAACTGACTTCATATTTTATTAAATTGGCACAGACCTCAAAATTTCATTATTTTCCTCCTTTTGGTGGCTTTTTGAAGGAGGTTTTTTTTATTGTTAATTTCTAGTAAACAAATAAATTTTTTAGTTATGTAACCTCATCTATTGCATTTGTGAACCGATTTTGATGATTCTTTTTTCGTAAATGGACAATTCTAGGAGGAGCTTGTAACGAATTGTACAAGAGTTAAAGTTTCAAGGTTAATTTTTTTGCAACAGAACGTTGGAGACTTTAAAGGAGCCCAGCGTTTTCAATAATTTCTTTTTGAGCGTTAAAAAAAATAAAAATAAAAAATAAAATAAATTTATTCCTTTTTGGGTTTACACACAATGTGTACCAATTACAGAAAAATTTCCTGCCCAACTTGGCGAATCAGTGCTAGGGCAGGACCTCAATTGCATTTACATTAGAATATATAGGATACGGTATTTGTACTTATGTGTAGATTTTAACATTGGAAATGTTTATGTTCGTATATGGGGGCAGAGTTACGAGTTTTCGTTCAAGGCCAAAAGACAACGGTGTCGCGATCAAGTGAGGAGCAATCATGCAAAATTGAACAAGTGCAATTTTTTCGAAATGTGTTTTATATCATGTCTAGTTAATTGAGAGGTATATTTGCGACGATCTGCGGTGTTATTTTTGAGCAAATGTTAATAAATACTGTAGAAAAATCCATTTAAAAGTTAAGTACCTAATCAAGCAAAAGTGAACGCGTATATAACAGAAGAATAATAGGGTTATTCCTGACAAAACTAAACAGTGCATTGATAAATATTGTGTGTATAATAAACAGTTAATTATGTTTCATATATGCTGTTATCATTTCCAATGTCCTCGATGGTTGCAAGGGTTGCGAAATCTGTGAATTTTTTTATCAATTATTGGATTTGTACGTCTGCAAAGAAGCACATTTTCATTTAAGCGTGTCGGAGATATTCCACGACAAAAATTAGTGATGCGTGTTAACAAGGTGTTTTAGTCGATAGTCTCGATTGTTCAAACGTCTCGATGACTCTCGATGGTTGTCACTTGATCTCGATTGTTGTTGTTTCATAGTTCACCGAGACCGAGTCACATAGTACTGAATCATTCACTGTCGAGATCCACATAATATACAATCATCCATCACTCAACAACTGTGGTCGAGTCGATGGTCGATTGTGCAGTAATCGTGTAATACGAATTCAATAGTGAAGAGCGCACAGAGTATAGTGAGTACCGATTGAACAGTGAACAATCTACGAATCGCGTGAACGTCAGTCGACTAGCATATAACCTTGAATCGAGATTATATGTATTCTCATTCGCTGCTATTGCTATAACCTATGTGGCAAATAATCGACTTGAACAATCGAACATTTAGATTGTAAAATCAAACTCCGAGTCGATTGTAGACTGGATTGTTATTATGAACGATTACAATTGTTTCGATTGTGGACCTCGCGTGGCGAAAGATGAAGCCACCGCGTCATAGTAACGTGAATGCATTGCGCCCGCCTTCTAGCTTGCTATTGGCTGTTTTGGAGATCCATGAGCGGTTTACCAAAATTGTACCTAAAGTCATAAAACCCAATGTGCAGTTTTGTGTACACGGCACTGTCTGCGGGCAAGCAGGCGTTCACTAGCATATTATTGATGACGTGCCTGGCTTCATCTTTCACCGCGGGCACTCTAAAAACATCTCGTATCGCCCATCACTAATAAAGATTCATTTCTTTAGGATCATTCTGTATGGTGTTTATGTAGTGTAGACGCATAATAGACGGCTGACGGAGATTGGTAGAAGGGTAAGAAAACAGTTAGTAGCAACACTAGTGTACAATGGCCGATGGCGAGAGAGGGTCGAATTATGGTCCCGTTTAACTATACTCATTTCCCGAGTCCGGTGTTGCTCAATGCTCGGCCTTCCTTTCCCTTCTGGAACAACCTTGGCGGTGGTGCTACGCGGCACTTAACGGACTTACCCTAAATTCTATTTTCTTTAAGGACTTCATAAGAGAAACCTTATCAGTATTTTAATGCTGTAAGGGCTAGATCTTTATAGTTAATACTACCAATTTTACAACCGACGCGACTTCAAAAAAGTAGGTTATCAATTCGAAGCTTATATTTATATTTTTTTTACAATATCTACTAGAACTATTGTATTGGGATCCGTCAAATGGGTGGAGCTTAAAAAACATGGCGCAAAGGGGGGGAAATTTTATATACGGGGTATACTTTTGCGTGTAATTTTGTGATTTTCACAGTGATAAGAAATAATAAATATAAGTACAATTTGCAATTGGGCCGGTACGAATCCTAAGCAAAGGAATTTCGTTGAAGGAGAACGGATTCTCAAAGCCGGACATATTATCAAATGTGTGAAAAAAACAAGATAACTGAGCTGTTACAAGTAGTAATCTTTGCAGCATCAAAATCAAAACATCAAAATTAAAAGAAAATCTCCACGAAATTAATCATCCGCTCAATGCTTCTTTAAGGCAGGGTTAGGTGAATAATGTAAATACATAACTGTAACATAATATGTTATATTGTAATAAGTAGGTAAGTTACTATCCTCAAAATATTTGTATACAAAGTTAGTTCTATAAATTTGTCAATCATCAAATGATTTTACTATTGTAGTACAGTATGATAATAAGTACATCTTATTATTAATATAAAATATTTTTTTAATTCATAAATACAGTTTTTCCACATTTCATTAGAAAATAATTCCCTGTAAAGTTAGTTTTACAAGACAATAACTGACAGTGTTTAATGCCAAGATATTAGAAAACGTCGCGAATTCCATTTTCGATAAACTTTTTGATTATTTTACTTGTTTTATATTTGTAATAAACAATTTCACGATAAATTTGCACTGTTAGCATGTAAAATTTTCCCTCGTTTTGAGTACAATTTTGTGCCACCAGATGTCATATGCTCATTTGACGGATCCCAATTGAGCTCGAAAATTTGTTTTCGGGATTTTAATAAATCTTCACGTTTTGACACCCTAGGAATCATTTGAGACCATTTTCTGACTGATGTCTGTGTCTGTGTTTATGTGTGTGGCATCCAATATGAGTGCTGACTCCGGCAGCCAATGTGAGGTGCCAGCGCCGGTAGCAAAGTCACTTCCAAAACAAAATGGATGTATTGGCCGCCATTGACAAGCTTTCTCCGCGTTTCGTTCCTGTCGCGCGCGCACACACACACACAAACGCGGCTGTCCTTCCCACAATGGTCAGAATAGCTTCCTAGGACCTCAAAACGTTCGAGATCTGTTGAATATTCGATTTTCGAAAAGCGAACTGTAACCAATAACCCCAGAATTTTTCAATTTTCAATAGCGGGAAGCTAAAATCAATCTACTTCAGAACATCCTCTTTTTTTGATATCGTTTAAAAATGAATAAATATTAGTGGCCTCTTGCAATACAATGAATAAATATTTTCCTCCTTGTTCTATATTATACGTAAGTAATGTATTGGAATGTAAGGATATTCTGCATGTATGGCTGTAGGTACTTATATTACAAAACCAAACACCTGTGCACTAATTACAAAGTTTGAACTAGCGAGCTCTGCCTATTAAAGACACCTGTGTTGGTGATTAAGTAGCGCTTTCGGATTTAACGTATTTACTCGAATAATTAACGCCCACCAATTTACTTAATCAAATCTTTCTCACATTTCTTTTTTTTTTTCGGACACTATTTAAACCTTTAAATATGTACATAGATTTTCTAAGAAGAAATTTTATATTTTATAAATGTTTTTATACAGGGTGTTCAGGTAAAGGTATTCAGAAATACAAAGGCGTGTAGTAACTACTCATCAAAAAAAGCCAAAAAGTTCATATAAACTTTGTTCCAAACACGCTTACAATGATTCCATGCGTCTTGATCCCCGAACAAAATATCCCCGACAAAATATCTCCGACAACATATCCCTGGACAAAATATCCCCGAACGAAATATCCTAGCGACAAAATATCTCCAATTAAAAAAGACAAAAAACAAATTTATTGATAGAAACAAATTAAATAAGAACAAGTTAATTATTAACAATGAATATTTATTGAAAAATAAATTCGACCCGATTCGTTTGATATTAAGTCTATTTATAGAAAAAATAACGCTGAATCGACTCCAACATCCCGCACTTTTAATTTCAAATAATAAAAACAGTATCTGAGAGATTTTTGATTTTTCTTAAAAATGCCAAAAGTAAGAAGACCACCCTCTTTGTACAAATTTGCGAAATTTTTGAAAAATAAATTCTATATGATTCGTTTGATATTGTCTATTTATAGAAAAAATAACGCTGAATCGACTCCAACACCCCGCACTTTTAATTTCAAATAATATAAACAGCATCTGAGAGATTTTTGATTTTTCTTAAAAATGCCAAAAATAAGAAGACCCCCCTCTTTGTACAAATTTGCAAAATTTTTGAAAAATAAATTCGACCAGATTCGTTTGATATTAAGTCTATTTATAAAAAAAATAACGCTGAATCGACTCCAACACCCCGCACTGTTAGTTTCTAAGATATAAACAGCATCTGAGAGATTTTTGAGTTTTCTTAAAAATGCCAAAAGTAAGAAGGCCCTTTGTACAAATTTGCGAAATTTTTGAAAAATAAATTCGATCTGATTCGTTTGATATTAAGTCTATTTATAGAAAAAATAACGCTGAATTGAGTGAACGATTTAAATTGCGGAGCTTGTTTTTCAGGAAAATCGTGGAAATTTTAAATAGTTGAGGGAACGATTTAAATAAATTGAGGGAACTATCAAATAAATTATTGAGGAAACGATTTAATTTGGGGAACTTGTTTTTAAGGGAAATAGTGGTAAAATTGTAAAAATAGTGGAGGGAACGATCTATTGTGAATACATTTACGAGGGTATTTTGTCATATAGATATTTTATACAGGTTTATTTTGTCATGGGGGACATTTCGTCCGGGGATATTTTATCATGGGGATATTTTGTCCAGGAATATTTTGTCAATTGTCAGGGATATTTTGTCGGGGATATTTTGTTCAATGATCAAGACGCCTGATACCCTTCCTCCTATAAGGAGGCTACTTTAAGGGGCTCCTAAAAAAGATGTGTTTCTCACATATTTCGAGAACCGTTCAATATAAACTTATAGATAACATTTTCTATGGTAGAATACTTTTTTGTGAATAACAAAATAGTAGTTAACTCTAAAATTTCAAAATTCTTCAAGGACGTTCCTACATAGGGTTGTGTCATGAATGTCACCCCCCCCCCGTTTTCTTTACATGCAATTTTTTCACAATTCTGATAAAACAATTTCAAATTTTCAAGCAATTTTGCTTTAAAAAGATCCTCTTTCTAAAACTTCATAAATTGAACCATTCTTGAGATAAATGAATTTGAAAATTAATGAAAATTTTTCGTTGGAAAGCAGCCAATTATATAATTGATTCGAGACATATTAGAAAAAATCATTTTACTAACCATAGTCACAGTCAGGATTCTAACCTGAACCTTTCCACTTTCGCGGCGGAATAAGCTTACAGTACTCATCCCGCCGCGAAAGTGAAAAGGTTCAGGTTAGAATCCTGACTGTGACTATAGTTAGTAAAATGATTTTTTCCAATATGTTTCGAATCAATTATATAATTGACTGCTTTCCAACGAAAAATTTTCAATTGCAATTCAGCCGTATAAATCTTATTAATTTATCTTGAAAATTAATATGTACAATTACAAAATAATTAGAGTCTAAATGAATGCATGTAACGAGATCCGTGTCACTCCGGGGATTTTTGAAATGGTGCGTTTCAATTTGAGGAGAAGGCAGGGCCGTAGCTAGAGCTGAATTCAAGGTAGGGCACTGAAAGTTTAAAGTAGGGCTGAAGCAAAAGATTACAATTTATTAATTGGATTGCCCACCTCATCTGGTGATATCAAATTACAAAAGCCAAAAAACGGTGAATGACAATTTAATCAAAAAAAAAAATACAGAGCTTGCCATGTTATCAAATTTCCGAAGAACTTCATTTAGATCCAACGAATTTAATCTTGTTTTTCCAAATGTCAGATAGATCAAGTCTGTCATTCTGTGATGACAGTCTTTGCGGCTTATTTATAATTCCTTAAAGTAGGGCACTGGATGTTTTAAGGCAGGGCATTGCCCCATAATGCCCCTCCCTAACTACGGCCCTGGGAGAAGGGCTCGGATATGTGTTCAAAATAATAATTTTATATTTTCTTGCATTTTAATAAGAATGAAAACAAAAGATTTATACAATAAATACTACGAATTATATTAAACATAAATATAAAATTTTATACAAAATAATATTTTAAAAAATTATGAACCTAAAGCATTCTTCACGCAATAGTGTGGAAACTGAGCACATTTCAGTAAGAAATCGGTGATATCTTTGCAGTCACTACAACACACCGTAAACGGATACAAAATAACATAAAATCCACCTCCAATTAGTCCAACAATGAATGACACAAAAACGAAAACCAGTATCCAAAATATAAATGCAAGTATATTTTTCATTTTAAAAGTGGTGTTTTTAATTAAAATTTAAAATTTTATAATGCTCAATACTATAAATGTGAATTATACTGTCAGAATATATCTATTTTAAAATCTTCTTAGAGTTTATTTACATGGTGGACATGGCTTATTTCCAAGGCGTTCTTAATTCATAATCATTTGTTTTTGAAGCGCCAAATTTAAAATTTATTTCAGATTTTAGAAATTTATATTTTCGACGTTTAAAGAACTTAAAATTATATTCAAAGTTTCTATATTTAAATAGAGCAATTTGATCCTTGAAAACAGTTTTAAGAATTGTTGGAAATGAGAACTTCCGTGACACAAAGGATCAATAAAAAGCAATACTGATTTTATTAAATTTGCATTTTACTAACGTTTCGATATTCTTCATACCATCTTCAGAGTCAAATGCTGTCAATTTCTTTCAGTATTTTGTTTGAAAAGTGTTCAAATAAAATACTGAAAGAAATTGACAGCATTTGACTCTGAAGATGGTATGAAGAATACCGAAACGTTAGTAAAATACAAATTTAATAAAATCAGTATTGCTTTTTATTGATCCTTTGTGCCACGGAAGTTCTCATTTCCAACAATTCTTAAAACTTAAAATTATATTTAGTTTTTTTTTATTTCTCACAATGTATTTCAATTACTAAGAGAATTTTTCCATAGTACAGAATCAAAATAAAGCAATATTATTGTGTTACATTTGCATTTGATACATTGATGTTTCGACAAACTTTTTCGTCATATTCGAAGTATCTAATGCTATCGTACAGTGTTATGTCATGTTAATAGCAGATTGTATGTCTAGATACGTAATGGGGCATATTACGGCGAGTGATGACAGTATGTAAAAACGAGCGATAGCGAAATTTTACAGTCACAAGAGCTGTAATACCATTACGTAACAGACTGTATATGGTATTTTTTGCCATATACCCACTACAAAATACCTACCCACTTTCCACGTCATTTTAAAAAAATTCTGACAGTTAATTTGCGTCGCCATCTTTCCTTCCACAGTGTGGCGCGAAGTTCGTGCAAGTAAGTAATGACAGGCGCACACAAGCGTACGCAAGCGACAGAAGTTGCTATGGCAACCGTTATTTTATGCTTTTATTCTGCTGTTGTTTTCTGGGTTATTGTTATATTAACAGTATACTGTGGCTTGAGAAAAGCCGAGAGTGTAGCGGCACTGTTGTTTACATGGCGTTGCTATGGTTCCTCTATTACAAGTCCCCAGTTCTCGGGTTCTAGCCCGAGAGCTGGTAAAAGTGTCAATTGGATTTTCAATTTATTATTAAAAAAAAATAAATAATAATAATGAATTGAAAATATGAATTGGTGCTAGGCCCAAATAACCTTAGCTGTTGGTGGTCTTTAAAATACAATACAACAGTATACTGAATATACGTGAGCGGAGCCACGGGTAGCCGCTAGTAGTCTATAAGTTCATTCGTGTTTTGTATAAATCTACGTTTCAAAAGTGTTCTGTATTATCCACGAGTCGAATCGCACGTTTATGGCCCGTTCAGTATTTACAACGCCATTTTATGTGTGGCAATTTGCACCGCCGAACAACATATGTACGTCTTTTAACAGTAAAGGCTTATTTATAAACTGAATTTCATGAAGGAAAACTTTTTGTCGAAAACTGTTTTTTTTAAGTGTTCCTTAGGCGCGTTAAGCACTGCGTAAGCCTGGGTACTGAAAAAATGTGAAGCGCTCGCAACTACTTCCGTAAGAATTCGCAACCCGACCGTAAGAATTCGCAACATACTTATATCATAAAAACGGCCGTCTACACACTTCCATCCATAGCGCAGTTGGTTACGTCTTTGCGTTCTATGCATAGTAACCTGGGTTCGAGATCTGAAGGCAGCGTAGAATTTTTGGCGTTTTTTTTCTAAATTCTACATGATATTTATTTATATATTTTTTTATTTTTGTTATATTCTTTCTTTGACAATAATTATAATTTTTTGTAACCAAGGTGGAATTAATTATTAAAAATACAATTTTAGTATTTTAGTAATAAATTATTTTTAGTTCATAAATGCGCTATAATAGATGACATCAAAAATTAGAAAATCTGAAGTTTTCACTTCTGTCGTGTGGTCATAAGGACACACCCATTATTTTTTTTTTGCTCATCATTAGCCTCATACTCTCTCTCTCCCTCCCTCTCTTTCTCCCCCCTCTCTCCCCTCTCTCTTTCTCTCGCTCTCTCTCCCCCTCCCTCCCTCTCTCTCCCTCCCTCTCTCTCCCTTCCTCTCTCTCTCTCCCCCTCCCTCCCTCTCTCTCCCTTCCTCTCTCTCTCCCCCTCCCTCCCTTCCTCTCTCTCTCTCCCCCTCCCTCCCTCTCTCTCTCTCTCTCTCTCCCGCGGGGAAGAGAGAATGCATATCAAACTTTATTTTCCGTCCTGCATTCTTTGTTTCATATCGAGCTAGCATTTTACCCTTCAGATCGTCGCCGTATAAGAAGTTTCACTTCAATGTACTAGTTAAAACCTTTGTCTTCAGAGTCAAAAAACTCTGAAGATGGTATAAAGAATACCGAAACGTTAGTAAAATGCAAATTTAATAAAATCAGTATTGCTTTTTATTGATCCTTTGTGCCACGGAAGTTCTCATTTCCAACAATTCTTAAAACGATTTTATAGTTTTTAAAATAATTCCAAAACTGTACAACATTTGTCGTAAAACATACACCCACACGTATAGAAATGTGTTTGCGTTTGGTGGGTTGGTGACGGTTGGTGGGATGATGGAAGCACTTAATACACTCGACCCGTTACCAGAGCTCTGCTAAGTATGTACTTAAACCGAGTGTATTTAGTATCAACTTGGTTGCTTGTTACTCTTCTATACTCGGTGTTGTCTGTGTGTTGTGTGTTTGCTGTTCCAGTGTTGGCTGTGTAAAAACAGAAGAAGCGTTAATCTGCCTACCTAACTTTACTTACACAAGTTGCCATGCCATACATATTACCTTTACAAGTGTATGATATTATAAATACAATCGAACGACCTGACTCACTGTTTTTTTAGGGTTCCGCACCTTATATTTTTACTTCCCACCTCTACTATGGTAGGGAAGTAATGGATTTAGTCCGAAAAAAATATTTCGAGATTTTAACAGATCTTCACGTTTTGAGACCCTAGCAATCGTTTAAGATCATTTTCTGACTGATGTCTGTCTGCCTGCCTGTGTGTGTGAGTGTGGTCAATTTTTCGCCTTCGATATCGTAAAAACGGTACAACATATGGCCATGCCGATTGTTCTATTGCGTTTATCAGCCTTTAACTTAGATCTGATTAGATTTTGAGTCAAATCGGTTCAGTGGATCCTGAGATATTAAAAAAACGTTCTCAATGTCACGTATTAACATATAGGTAAAAAAAATATAAATGAATTCTAGATGTTATAATAAGTATGAAAAAAATGTAAATATTTTTTTCTCTAAAATGTACAGTTTTCGAGAAATAAAATATTTTACTAAAAAAAATAAAAATTGTACGTAAATCAAGGTATAACTGAGGGCTAATTGTAACAACTAATAAGGCCAGGTCACACGGCGCGTGATAGCTCGACGAGCTATCACAAGTCACTAAGAACCACGGGTAAATGTTGTCTGATAAAAAAACGTGAACCATACAATGGTGAAGTGAAATTACGAAAAAAAGGGTTGGCACTCCATACATGTAAATGAGGAATGAAAAAAAAAATTTCAGTGCACATAAGCGTGTGGGGTATGGTCAAAAATGGTGAAGAAGTTTCAACATTTATATTTAAGTCAATAGTTGGTGAAATATGCGCTTCTAAAGTTGTAAAAAATGTGTCTCCCCTCTAACTTGTCAACTATGGGATGGAAAATTCTGAAAAAAATAAGGTATATAGTAGAACTTATAAAATACTTTCAACGAAAATTGGTTTCAATAAGATATGTTATGTAGTTTTTGAGATATGGGAAATTTTCGGCCGACCACTGAACCCTTCACTGTGCGTGGTCCGACACGCACTTGGCCGCTTTTTGCTTATAATTTGCTCAATTAATCCCAGATCGGTTCGAATCGGTAAATGAAAGAAGAGGAATTTTTACATAGATTTCGTATATCGACGCCCCTCAAAACGTCAGCGCCCCTAGGTACGTGCCTGGCGTGCCTAGTAGGTAAACCGGCACTGGAACTAAGGGCTTGTAATCGAGTAGCATGGCTACGCCAGGCGCGGACCCAGCCCTCAAAAAAGGTTGTGGTCACGGCTTTCCTAAAATCGGCCAAGTGCGAATCGGACTACTGACTCGCTCACGATCTATACATTGCATTCCTACTAAGGAATGACGCCCCCGGCCAAGACCTATCGGCCTCAATTAGGGGTGTGGGCATGCCCACCGTGCCCGCACAACGGTGGATCCGCGCTTGGGCTACGCAGCATTGCTACACGGTCGTCTGTTCTCAAGCTCTTTCAAAATGATTATACTAAATCAAAAAGGTTTTACAGCCTCATCATTATTGTTTCATAGCTGTGATATTTGTGTCTATTGGATTGATTAGTATGACGTGTCATCAATAGTTTAATATGTAATTTACAAAGCCAACTACTAATTGTCAAAGGCATAATATATGTACAATGTATACGCTCTGTATATCACATGTGTTACTACGCAACACAATGTTTGAAGCCGATCTAATCAAAATTGGGGATCAACATTGATTTCAAATTGAGATCACAAGTCAAATTATGTACACTGCTGTACCGGAAACAGTAGGAAATTTTATAAGAGGCGACACTGAAGATGGATATTAGCTGATTTTCGATAAAGAAATACAATCACAACCAATTTAAAGGTCTTTTCAGTATTTGTATGTATATATAGGCACCAAGCAACGCGGGCTTGAGAATAGCCGAGCGTGTAGCAATGCTGTTGTTTACATGGCGTTGTTATGGTCCCTCTATTACATAACTACAAGTCCCCGGTTCCTTGGTTCTAGCCCGAGAGCTGGTAAAAGTGTAAATTGGATTTTCAATTTATTATTAAAAAAAATAATGAATTGACAATATATAAATTGAAAATATAAATTGGTGCTAGGCCCAAATAACCTTAGCTGTTGGTGGTCTTTAAAACAAAATTTAACCCAGCAACGTCTATAAATCCGTCAAAATCTCGATTTTGATTTTATTCGCCATTACAAGACTTTTCATTCTTATGGTCTTTTGAAAGTAAAATTTTATATTTTTGAAGTGTGCCTAAACATCTTTACGACCCCCCACCCCAAAACAACAACAGGCTGAGGTAAATGATAAATCCATAAGATTGAGACGCGAAACGCTAGGAGTAAGTATAGCGATTATGATGCTATCTGTGATAATTACTAATTAGTATGAACTACAAATGATCATTGACTTGTA
Organism: Mongoloraphidia duomilia; assembly: GCA_039654895.1. NCBI lineage: Eukaryota > Metazoa > Arthropoda > Insecta > Raphidioptera > Raphidiidae > Mongoloraphidia > Mongoloraphidia duomilia. The sequence goes on from CM077523.1 coordinate 4,166,534, forward strand.
ATAAAAATAAATGCGTTTTTATAGTTCACAATAACTTTTACACATACATACACATAAGATGTTTACACATCCTATGAGAGTACTAACTGGACTCACACATTGTTTCCGTACAATGTTTTTACTGTGATTATTATTATATAACATAAAGTTTACAGATGATATTCATCAGTCAAATTATTCACCGATAATATGAATTTCAATTACGAAATAATAAAATAACTCTCAGCATTCTCGTAGGGCGTTAACAGGTTAATCGTTACACCTACACATAGTCGTCATTTATATTATGATACACTCGGTGAATATCTCAATAAAAGTTAGGTATTTTAAAATACCAATAAGTTCCTGAAACTCACCAGTCAACGAAATAACTATTCTGCCCCGTTAAGAGCATTGGATACCTACAAACAAATACCCTCTGTACTCTTCATATCAAATCCTTTCTCCTCGCCTAAAAACAATTACCGCTCTTCCAACGCTATTTTTAAAACAAGAGCTCACCGGGATGCCACAGAAACGTAACCATGGCTGCATCTGGCAACAAATAAAGCCAACACAGACACCAGTGCGTCAGTTCGTTCGCAAGCCGTATCTCACCGGGAAATAAATTTAAAAAAAATTATGTATAGGTAAAATGAATGCTGAGTGGGCGACCACAAGGACGACTGGCGTCTGAGTGAGTGAGGCGCGGTCTACATGTACATATTTTATTGGCAACGTCGCCAGCGCGCCAGGCTCGCCAAACTCGACATAGCAAGACATTGGCAATGACTATACGCTTCTAGACTGGCGACGTTGCCAGCTCGTTGCCACGTGAGTTAACTCCCATAGATTTCAATATGAATCGTTTGGCTATGTTGCTGACGAATTTTTGAAAAAAGTTTTGGCTACGTGTGAAAGCTTATACGTAATTTATTTTTAAGTTGTACGTTTCTCCAGGAAGTTTTTTTTTCAAATTTTCGCCTGAAGGATCTGTAAAACGATACTTAGTCCTTGATTTTATTGTCAACTCAGATTTTATAAAAATGAAATCAAGGCCGTAGACAGAAAAAAACCTGAGGGGGGGGGGTGTGAGTACGGTCATTCTTATTACGTCGTTTTCCGGGTTCCGTCATCAATTTTTAAAAATGTAGTAGATAAACGGCGTGTTTACTCTGACCTCTACAAAAATTTCGGGGGAGGGGAGTTGAACCCTGGTGATCCACCCTGACTACGCCTTTGAAGATAATCAAACATAAATCTTCTTTGAGCAAGTATTTAAAAGAGCCTTAACTTCCGTTGAGGAATTTATATGAAAATTCTGAATCAGTTCTCTTTTCCGTGGTGTGAGGAGTAGAAGCCCCCCCCCCCCTCTTCCGCACCGCACTCTCTTTCCGTGTTGTCGGCAACCAAGCCACGCTCTAATGCGCACCACTATTAGCTTAATTATAATCATAAGAGATTGCTGACACACCAATTATCATAATTAAATTCTCGGCGGGCTAATTGAATCAAATTCTTTTTTCCTATATCGTTCCTCGGGCAGCCATTTGTACCAATCTGTACACAGCATTACGTTTACAAATTCATTTTAAAAAAGCTATTGTGTATATTTTATGATATCAGACGAGATTACCAGAATATTTTCTAATGTGATACTTTACATGTTTCAACTGTTTTTTATTTGCATTTTTTTAATATAATTAACCACATGCCCCGTCCGGGTTCGGTATTAATAATAATATTTATTTATTCCTGTGACATAAATGTATGGAATAAGTCATAAAGGATACAATAAATTACATTGTTGTGGAAAAAAATTCCTTAATAGAATAAAAGGAGTGCTCAAGTAACAGACTCTTGACGATCCGCTTAAAACGAGTCAAACTTTTTATTGACTTTACATTTGCCGGTAAATGGTTATATAGTTTCAGAGGCATAATATTAGGACCTTTAGCAATTAAATTTAAGTTATATTTCGGAATAGCCAGTTGGTCTTTATTCCGAAGGTAATGGAATGTGGTGTCGCTAATTTTAGCAAATGAATCAATATTTTTCTTGACATATATTGTACAATTGTAAATATATAAAGAAACAACTGTTAAGATCTGATAACGTTTAAACAGAGGTCGGCAAGATTCTGTATAATTTGCGAATGACATCAGTCTAATAATTCTCTTTTGTATAATTAAAATATCGCCAATACGAGTGGAGTTGCCCCAACATACAATACCGTAACTCAAAGTGGATTGGATACAACCGAAGTAAAATGTTTTTAAAATATCAACACCTAGAGATGTTCGAAGATGGTAAATAATATAGCAATAGGAGGCCATCTTGTCAGTAATAACACTTATATGTTTATGCCAATTTAGTTTAGAGTCTATGTATATACCCAAGAACTCTTCTTCGGATGATTGTTTGACAGACTTGCCATTAATCCCCTCTCTTAGAGGGAAACTTGCTCACCTAGGTGTTTATATCGTTCTGCAAGGGGGTTAATACCGACGTTTTGTTCTGCAAATTGAAACGTATTCTTAAAACAGTCGCTGTAACAACATATTAAAATTTGAACCTTGAACAAATAATATAAATTTCGTCGGGTATATGACACGTTTACGGTAATCTACCACCCTTTTAATACTGACCAATCGATCTGCAAATATTATAATGGCATATTATTGGGTCACTGACAAGCTATACAAACAATTTCAGCCTTGAAGCAATGATAATTGTGACCATTTTTTTTGTTACGTGTTGGCGGCGGTCTGCATCCCTCCTATACCGCTATCTAGCAAAATCCCTTACTCAGGGCACTTTAATATGCCTCCCTCAACATCTTCACAAAAATAAGGCCTTGAATAAATAACACCAAAAAATTGTCACTAGCTCTCGGTCAATAAGTAAATATCAGTTTATAAATACCCATATTTTAAAAAAAATAAAGCTTTTATATTTAACGACTGTACGGAACATTCATTGCGCGAGGCCCAAGTCGCACGTGACCGTTTTTGTTTTTAATTCAATTCAATTCAATTTAAATGTAATAAGAAAAAAAATAATGCGACATTTAGAAAATTAATATTTTCAGAGTTGCGCTGATGTTATAAAGTATACCAGTTTAGAAGAAACCTGCATTTTGAAATTTAATATAAAATATTATAGATACCTATGTATATTTTGTCAAGATCACAAAAAGTCAGTAGAGAGTCACAATGCACAGGATATTGTGATTTATTGTTAATCATTTCAAAGCTTGACATTAAAAGCTAAACAAAAAGAACTCACTTCCTTAAGGTACCGTGAAACATGTTTAAGATCAGTTTTCAATACTAATATACAGAGTGTCTCACAAAGGTCGATCTCCTACGGACAGTAGTACATACTACATACCGTTCTGATTAGAAGGAAAATTACTTTAGCATTTTGACAAAATGGCGTCTAGCGTCCGCCATATTGAATTTTTCGTGACGTCATATACCCAGTAGCACTCGTGAGACTATGACAAATCTATAGATACCTCACACTGTAAAAAATGGATGTAAAAACACTTTGAAAGTTAAGGTAGAATTCGCTCGATTTTCTAAGTGATTTTACATTATTATTTATTTTTACACAGAAAACTTCATAAAAACTTGGATTTTTACTGTAAAGTTAAACAAATTTGTGATTTTTACATAAAGTAAATTAAAATTACATAATTGGTGTAATATTCCAATAAAGTGTGTAAAAATTACAAAATAAAATGTATAGTTACATATATAAAATGGATGAATACAAAACAAATTAATGTAAAATTAGTAACCACGCATTCGCAATGTGTTTTTATGGAATCTACGCGATGTGCAGGCGATACCTGTTTGCGACGCCATTGTCTCTTTGTGTGTCTATTACCAGATTAATCGCTGGCTACAAATGGACCATCGATAATCTATGTAACCGGTCTTCTCATTTCTTACAGTGCATTTTTTAAAATCCCTCAAGCCGTTTACGCCACAGAAGGCGCCGACGAACTTGCATATAGTGAATATATACATACACCCGAAAAACATTCTTTGGCAGTCTGGTAAAAAGAAGCTAGTCTAGCTGATGACAAGCGATAGGCCCTGCAGTCAGGGTCTATTCTGATTGGTCGATTACCCCATCTTGATGTCGTATGACATACACACACACCTATAAACGAACTGTATACTAATATGGATAGTTGATAGCGATTAAAAAATGAGTTTTGTATGTGGAGAATGTTCAAATACATATTCCTCAAGACAGGCATGTTCACAAAGTTAGAATGAAAACTTCAGGTAAGGCTTGTAATCTAATTCTTTCTATAAAAGTCGATCAATTTTCTGACATTTCAAAATTAAACTTAATTAAAACTTATTTTTCTATTCCAATTTTTCAAGAACACTGTTATTGTATAAATTTTGGACATCCTAAATATCTCAAATAATAATATTAAATTAGGTTTTATTTTGAAATGTCCAAAAATTGATCGACTTTTATAGAAAGAATTAGATTACAAGCCTTACCTGAAGTTTTCATTCTAATTTTGTGAACATTAATGCCATGTCTTGAAGAATATGTATTTGAACATTATCCACATAGGTACAAAACCATTTTTTATCGCTATCAACTATCCATATTAGTATACAGAGTTCACTAGTTAGTTGTTACGTTCGTTTAGGTGTGTGTGTGTGTGTCAAATGACATCAAGATGGGTTATTCGACCAATCAGAATGGACCCTGACTACAGGACCTAGTCGCTTGTTAGCTGATGCCACTGTACGTACAGATGAACAGGCAGAGCCAGTAGGTGGAACCAACGAGTTAAATGCACCGCCCGACCTCTTTTGAACACATCGGTGTATTAAACGAGGAAACCGGAAATTAAACAGTTTTATATTTTTCTTTGTTGCTGATTTTCTCAGAGCCTTCTGGATATATACGGATGTTGATTGTATAATATATAGCTTTATGCAGATGCGCAGACATTTTGATTTATTTTCATCTTTTCTCAACATTCAAATCGTGTTAACTCAGTTTTATTTTTTACCCGACTGCCGAAGAAGGGTTATGTATTTCGGGTGTATGACGGATTTTAAAAAATGAGGTGTCTATAGATTCGTCAGTCTCACGAGTGCTACTGCAATATGATATCACAAAAAATTCAATATGGCGGACACCAGACGCCATTTTATGAATATTTCCTTCTAAATACATCGATACGGGTATCAAAAGGCAGGTTTTGTTGAGAAGATTTCAAATCTATATATACTAATAGCCGGTAGAAGTTATTTGTGCATCAGTTATAAATTTTATAATGCGTTCCTCTAGAAATAAGGAAATTAGGATTAAGAGATTTCAAAAAAAACATAAAACAAATTTGTATAAGAAACTGTTTATACTCCATCAAGGAATTTTTTAATATTAACTTTAAATGTTATTAATGTAATTTATGTTTGACGTAATCAATGTGGGCTTGCCCATCTATGATTTTAATAAATCTATCTATCTATCTATCTAATATTATAAAGCTGAAGAGTTTGTTTGTTTGTTTGTTTGGTTGAACGCGCTAATCTCAGAAACTACAGGTTCGAATTGAAAAATTATTTTTGTGTTAAGGATACTTGCTCACCTAGGTGTTTATATCATTCTGCAAGGGGATTAATGCCGACATTTGGTTCTGCAAATTGAAACGTATACCTACTTAAAACAGTCGCTGTAACAATATATTAAAATTTGAACCTTGAACTAATAATATAAATTTCGTCGGGTACATGACACGTTTAGGGTGATCTGCCACCCCTTTAATGCTGACCAATCGATTTGCAAATATTATAATGGCATTATTGGGTCATCGACAAGCTATGCAAAAAATTTCAGCCTTGAAGCAATAATAATTGTGACCACTTTTTTTTGTTACATGTTGGGGGCGGTCTGCATCCCTTCCATACCGCTATCTAGCAAAATTCCTTACTCAGGGCATTTTAATATGCCTCCATCAACATTTTCACAAAAGTAAGGCCTTGGAATAAATAACACCAAAAAATTGTCACTAGCTCCGGGTCTAAAGGGCTTGACGAAAGAATTCTAGAAATATAAAAAATAAAGTCAAAAAAAAACTCGGGTCGCAGTGCCAAACCCTGCCGACAATATAGTGTATTTGCTAATACAGGCTTTGTGGCTTTAATACGTAAACTTAGCTTGTTTTTGGACAAAATAAAAAATTTAACCCCTTAATACATCCCTTAAAATAATATTTTTTTTCTTAATTTCAATATTAATATCAATGCAACCTCTGTACCAAATTAAATGCACCCTTCAGTAAGTAAATCACTATTCGCAAACCGGTCAAGACGCTAATGACCTAAGTTGTCGACGCGTCTATAATTTACAATAAATAAATAAATAAAACAAGTGAAGCTAATAAAAGCGTGTTAATATTCGCAAACCAGCGTTTTCATAAAATTTGTAAGTCCGGTCCTGTCGGGCCGATTTTATTAAAATTTTAGCAGCACGTTTTGATTTTTACTAAAAGGTTAAATTTCAATTTTGAAACAATTCTGAGAATTTTTTCGCTATTTTTGGGCCCAAAAACGTTTTTCAACCCCTAAAAACCACCCTTAAAATAGTCCGATCGGGTCCATTTTAAATATGCTTCGTGCGGTGATGGATTGCAACGTGCCTACCAAATTTCGTCAAAATCAATTAACTCTTTCGAAAGTTATTGCCCGTACATATATAAACAGACATTTCCAAAAATGGTGCGAAAGTGTTCAGGAGGCTATGAAACGTCGAGAAATTTTGGTCCCGCCATCCGACCGACGCCAATAGTGTATGTGCCATATGGCAAATACACTAAAAAACAAAAAAAAAACCGACTGCACACAAAAGTACAAAACAAGCTTCTAATATGAAAAGTAGTTCAGTAAAAAGATATTAGTTTTATAGCATCGTTACATCACTATTATGTACTATATCAGACGCTAATGACCTCTGTTGTTGAGCGTCTATAATTCATGATTCCTTCCTTCCTAGTAGGTACTATAGTATTTATGTGGAATCAGTTTCATTAAAATTATTGAGCATGTGCTGCAATTTCATGAACATAAAATAAAATAATATTCTATTTCGTGTAATTTATATAATCGAATTTATATGATCGAATTTATATAATTGTGACTAATTGGACTATCAACAAAATTTAATTTATTATGTTTATAGGCTTGTGTAGTGGATATATTATAATATTGTCTGGATAGCGTTGCCAGCAGTGGCGCTCACGGAATTTTTTTAAGGGGTTCAAAGGTAGACAGTGTAGTGATGCAACGTTAGGCTCATTTCGCACCAAACCAGTCCATCAGTCCAGTCGCATCCAGTCAAGTTGGACGCTACTGAGGGCTTGAGAATAGCCGAGCGTGTAGCAATGCTGTTGTTTACATGGCGTTGCTATGGTTCCTCTATTACAAGTCCCCAGTTCCCGGGTTCTAGCCCGAGAGCTGGTAAAAGTGTCAATTGGATTTTCAATTTATTATTAAAAAAAAAATAATGAATCGAAAATATGAATTGGTGCTAGGCCCAAATAACCTTAGCTGTTGGTGGTCTTTAAAACACAATTTTTTTTTTGGACGCTACTGGATTGGACATATTAACTTATCGTTGAAATAAAGGCAATGTGTAAATCTGGTTTCATACTATAAGCGCCTCACGTCCAGTGCGATCGCGTCAAGACTTATCAAGACTGATTGCGACTCAGCCGGTTGAATTTTTAATGCCAGTCTGGCAGTCTTGATACTCAGAATGGACATAGAAACCTTAATTTTATTATTGCAAGCAAAAGAGGGTCATTTAGTAAGTCCTGGTATGGTATTGTAGTAAGTCCTGGTATGTATGGGATGAACCCAAAACAGATTTCTTCGTTTCTTCATCCTTCTTCTTCTGTGTAGCCGACGTAAAATTATGCCTTGGAGAAGTACGTCCATCTTGACACAAAATTCTTCACAAAACTGTGCCGCGGCGACCGCATCGTTGCTGTCGCGAACTTCGATCGGAATTTGCGGGACGGCTGACGCGACGTATTCAGTGCGAAAGGAAATATTGACGTGACTTGACTGGACAAAACTTGACTGGACGCGACTGGACTGGACTGGTTTGGTGCGAAATGAGCCTACGTAGCAATTTTGTTAGTAGATACTTTGTTTCACTCTGTACGAGTAGCTATATTGTTAATCTCTAATTACTTGTTAGTATTTTGTTTGACTCTGTAAGATTTTTCTAATTACTGGTATACTATATTATCACAGCCTAAGCCCTGATATTGATGATTCTAATTTATCTGCTGACTACAAATCTAAAACAGTTCGGGAACGTCAGAAGTGTGCCCAGTAGAATTTGCATTGTTCCAACAACCGTCTCACTAAATTCCTGAATACTAATCAGACTATCAGAAAAAGTTGGTACCAGGTCACGAAGGTCACTGGGGCAACGAAAAGGCGGGCAGCCTTACTAGACAATGGGCTTCTGCGAAATTCTTTGGACCAGAACCAGTTTGTGGGATTTCCAATTAATTTAAATATTTTAATGCTATATTGTTTCCTTAAAACCATTTTCAGGACAAATAAATCAAAACCCGAAGAAAAAATAATTTTGTATACAGACTAATAACTATATAAATAAATTAATTAATTAAACCACATTGCTAACGTCCCCTTGGATGCCCTTAATTTTTTTTATTAAAAAAAAATTGCAATTCTAATCAGGTGTGTATTATGTAATTATGTGTCGAATGAAATTGGTCCGAAGTCGATGTCATTATTTGTTCTCGGGATATGCGAGCTGAAAAAAGTTCACCAACGTACGAACGAAGAAAAGAAAGAGAGAGAGAGAAGGAGGGAGGGATGGAGGGGAGGAAGAAGGGAGGGGTGGAGGGGAAGGAGGGGTGGAGGGGATGGAAGGAGTTAGAGAGAGAGAAATATTGAAAAAGCACTTTAAAAATGATTTCAAAGAATCCAAAATCGGGTTAGTGCATTAAAGCCTCCTACAATATTCAATACTTAGTATAGTAGATATAGAGCCGAGTTTGAGGAAACTGTACACTTTTCCCTGTAATTTTACACAATAATGGATTGTTTAGTCTGCTGTCAATTTTTTTATTCAACTTAACTGAGAAGTTAAGCTCCAAATCCCCACGTGGGCGTGTCACTGATGTCTAATGTGTGCATTAGCTATTGGTATTATGGATGAATTTAGTTCGATAGTTCATGAACTAAAAATTTTATACATTTATTACTGTTTTCTATAGTATTTGATCGATACCTGACGCCTCATTACATTAAGTTACATTAAGTTTTCGCGAGGACACACTGTATAATACTATTGACTATTGATAATTATACTATTATACAGTGTGTCTTCGCTAAAATTTTTCACGCCATTCATTGTTTTACCTTTTGAGTTAGACGTTATAAACTTCGAGATGTTGAATAATCGATAGGGACATAACCTGATGTAGGTGTCAATTCGTTGCGCCGCCCCTAACCGCCGTCGGCATACGCAACTTTGTTATTTTAGGTACCACCCTATATTTCGGAATTATGAAGAATTTATTTATTTATTGTGGATTATAGACGCGTCGACAACTTAGGTCATTAGCGTCTTAAATACAACAAATATCATATATCACTTAAAACTAAATAACATCACAAAACATCCATGAGCAGAGGTGGGATTCGAACCCACGACAGTCTGATTCAGAGGCCGCAACGCTACCAACTGAGCCATACTGTCCTCTGGAATTATGAAGAAAGATCACCGCATTTTGAGAATTTTTTATACTATGAAGTACCAGGCTAAAGTGAATAGTTTCTGAAATATCTGAGATCAAGATAAATTAATAGATTTATACGGCTGATATGCAATTCAAAATTTTTGTTGAAATAATTTTCACTTTCATGGTGAGCTCTCGCTAGTACGACGATTCACTTCTACAACCTAGCTATAATGAATTAACAATCAATTGATTTCGAAGGATATATATAAGGAGAATGCTAGATTAGTAATCATGTCACGGTTGAGTAATTGTAAGCTCATTTTGCCGCGAAAGTGGAAAGGTTCAGGTTAGAATCCTGACTGTGACTATGGTTGGTAAAATGGTTTTTTCCGATATGTTTGGAATCAATTATATAATTGGCTGCTTTCCAACAAAAATTTTCATTTGAGATCAAATTTGGAATAATTTAGAACTTCCATATTAAAAAAATGAGGTGGTGGAATTTTATGGAATTGTTTCAATTATTTCCCGGTAAAGCCTTCGAATAGTTTTAGACTTATGGCAAATGACAAAATAACGAAACAGCTTCAAGAATTTCCATGTAGCTCGTGCGATGTATTGTGAATGTATGAATTATTTCTCCAACTTTGACCTCATATATTTCAAAATATATGATGCTACTTAAAATAACAAATTTGTGTGTGCCGTGGGAAAATGTGGCGGCGTAACGATTTGACACTTATGCAAGCTGTGTCCCCTTATCGATTAGCGTTGTATCTAACTCAAAAGGCAAAACAATGAAATGCGTGCTTTTGCTTTTTGAGAATCTATTGTATTATTTTCTCGTCGGAAGAGGTAAAATAGTAGTTTATACAACTAGTACAATAAATTAAGTATAAGACGCGAGAAGTGAAGTTGGTAACGCGAGTCGCAGGCGAGAGTACCAACACCCCGAACGTCTTATACTTAATTTTTATAGAATGTACAACACTTTCAACTTTAGAGCTTTATTGAATTAATTTCAAACACCGAAATCTCATTGACAGCTAAAAATATTGGCCTCGATCCGATATTTATTTTCTTCGTTACCATAGCAACTATATTCCTATATGTTCTCGTATGGAGGGAACGAGCCTCTAGACTGTCACGCCAACTGGTGATAGAAAGTGTAAACTTATGGGCAAAAATATTAACCTGTAGTATGTGATTAATTGTTTATTTACTTTTATTGAAATAAATTTTGAAATTATTCACGATGTCTTTATCAATAAAATCATCGCAGAGAGCGGCATATAAATTTACCTGTGAAATTTTATCGTTTTCCGTTAACTACTATTGGTGTCTCGTATGAAATGGATAAATGCAGTAAAAAATTATGTGTAAGTAATGAATAATTATAATAAATAATTAATATTTCTGTTAAAACAGTAGGTATAGAAAAGATCTGTTGAATTTTAGTTTATATGAAGTAGAGAAAAATCAATAAATAAATATAAATTGAATTACATAAATCTAACCTTTAACTTTTTCTATTTCAGCAAAAATCCGAAAGACTAGGACCCTACTATAAATACAAGAATTTGTAGTGCTCATTTTATAAATAATACAAAATCTGAGCATCCACTACATCCATCGTATATTCCTTCTATTCATTCAATATTCATAGACAAGAATAAACTTTGGGAATATGATTCTGTTCTGGTAAGTACGTATATTATAAAAATGTAGTTAACAATCAAATGTTAAATAGTTTTTCAGATCGAATACCACAGTCGGCGTACATCAGCAAACATTAAAATTTACAGTCATGTCAATAAACCAAACCGTATGGAGTGTCATTTACACAAAATTTGAATAAAAAACAAAGTAATAATATATTATTCCATATTACAGAATGTGCAATTTTTGATATTGTTGTAATTGACGTTGAGATGGTTTGACGTTGAGATGGTTTACCCCATTCCTGGCTACGACTAGTTTTAGAAGACGCTGTGAATTGACATCATGAACAACAGCACAAATGTGTTTACATTTACCGGCTAATCCAGCTTTACAGCTACAGTCAGCCTGACTTACGTTGCGATTGTCATCTAGCTAAAAAATAAGAAATAAATTGAATTGTAAACAGAATTTTTTTTTTTATATTTAATTTAAGTTTTAATTTTGTACAAAAAAGAGTAAGAATAAAAAATAAATTAAAACTTACAATCATTTTAACATTATATGCTTTTGACACACTGGTCTGGGCAACAACATTAACGGTAATGGTTATAAGACCATTTAATGATTTTTTTTCGACCACATCAAAAACATGCCCAGATTCATATAATTTTTTACCTTTTATGTCGTTTTGACCTTGAATACGCGTATTAGTTATTGGTTGAAAACCATATTTTATTATTTTTTCCATTAATTATTTATTAAAAAATACACAAGCTGTCAAACTGTTGTTATATTTTTGCCCGTTTCTTGCTTTAATTAAACACCAGGGCGCAGCACTTTCGGCAAAAGTGCTGCCTCTATAGTTACTGCTCGGTCCCTATAAAATATGTATTATTGTACGCTGACGTCACAGTCTGTATTTTACGCACGCCTAGCTATACTCCCATTTTGCATAAAATATTGCATTATTGTACACGTGCGATATATATTATTTTAAGCAACCGACTTATAGACACGAAATGAATTGTACATTTCATATATGTGTTATAAAAATGTTCATTATGCAAGTTTCCGGTTCAAGAACTATTTCCGAATATTGTACATAATATTATTATGGTAAAAACAAAACGTAATTCCACATCAAAAAGATTAGGTATATTAAAATGTCATATCGTGTTACTATCGTGGGTGGCATAATCAGCCAGGTTCTGCTCCACACAGGTGCTTTTGTGTGCGTCACGGAACTATAGTTCGACCAACCAGAGATGAATTCTGTAAATACAATCTATTTAATATTCAAAACAATAGCCGTTTCTTTCGACAGTTCGCCAGCGGTCCCCACTCAACCGATTTATGTATTTTTAATCGACTTCAAAAAAGGATGAGGTTCTCAATTTGATCAGTACCTATACCTATGTATTTTTACTTCCCGCCTCTACTATGGTAGGGAAGTAATGGATTTAGTCCGAAAAAAATATTTCGAGATTTTAACAGACCTTCACGTTTTGAGACCCTAGCAATCGTTTAAGATCATTTTCTGACTGATGTCTATGTGTGTGTGTGTGTGTGTGTGTGTTGTGTGTGTTTGTGTTGTGTGTGTTTGTGTTTGTGTGTGTGTGTGTGTGTGTGTGTGTGTGTGTATGTAGTCAATTTTTCGCCTTCGATATCGTAAAAACGGAACAATATACGGCCATGCCGATTGTTCTATTGTGTTTATCAGCCTTTTACTTAGATCTGATTAGATTTTGAGTCAAATCGGTTCAGTGGATCCTGAGATATTCAAAAAAAACGTCCTCAATGTCACGTATTAACATAGGTAAAAAAAAATATAAATGAATTCTAGATGTTATAATATGAAAAAAATGTAAATATTTTTTTTCTCTAAAATGTATAGTTTTCGAGAAAAAAAATATTTTACTAAAAAAAATAAAAATTGTACGTAAATCAAGGTAACCATGATTTTTGCTATATTAAGCTAGCCATCAGTAGATCACCAAACAAAAAAGAGGGCCATGCTTTTTTCAAAGAATAAAAATTAAATTGTGTTTTAAAGACCACCAACATCTAAGGTTATTTGGGCCTAGTCAAAGAATAAAAAAAAAAGAGTGTTTATTTTTTGCAAATATTTACTAGGTGGGAAGTATAGGACTGGTCATCAGTCGAATTTTTATCAAGTGTAACACCAAGATACTTAACATGGTCTGCCATCTCGGCATATAAAATGACACAGTGCATATAATATGGAGGAATACATAATACATATTATGGAGTGTTTGGAAAATGCATGCCTTAAATAAAATAGACACGTATATATGTACAAAATATATTACTCTACCCTACCTACATATTCTGTAGCTTTAAAAATATGTAAATATGTGACTGAATAGTAAATCGAAAAGTCACAAAAGAAAACCGAAAATCTATGCTAACTTTGTTCACTCATGCAGCGTAGATGTATTCTGTATGATCAAGTAATATGTATACATAAGGGCTGGTTATTTGGTTTATGTTTTTAGGCGCAACCAAGCATAGAATATTCTACGAATAGCACTTTGACTTACATATACGCCTAATATATTATGTAAATAAAATAATATTGCTTTCGCTAAAACTATTTGACTTAAGAGTATATTATGCTGCCATAATGGTTAAAACATTGATAAGTTTTGACCAAAAGGACCGTTAAAAGATGAAAAATTTAAATCAGCAGCTATACACGTTCTAGTTTGTTTTGTTTTTTTTTGATCGCGCTACTAGCACAGGAATACCTTAGGTAGCGCTGTATTGTTTCTATTATCAAGTGTATATGTTTTGTTATATTGTATCTTGTAAGAAACAAATATATTATTTCTATTTCTTTCTATAAATACAGTGCAACCTCGATATTACAAAACTGAAGGGAATTAGAAAATATTCGTTATACCAAGTAATTTGTTACAATGAGGTTTGTTATATAGAGGATAGGTTGAACTACGATTCGTTTTAACAATATTTCTCAGCCATTGCAACTTTCAAACTAACAACAGTGACAAACGTCGAGACATGAATTATTGTGGATTTGCGAGTGTGAATAATTGATAGGATACGTTATGTAAAGGTTATATAGAGGTAAATAATACTTTCTATTTATATTTTGCAATAATTGAAAATTCGTTATAAAGAGGTTTATGACAAATGTATTCGTAATGAAAAGGTATATATTTTGCATTAGCTCTTACGGGCAGTTCTAGGGGATTTCGAAAAATTTGTTAAATCGAGGAAATTGTTATATTGAGGTTCGTTATAATAAGGTTACACTGTATACAGTCATTGAAACAGACAAAAACTTCAAAGACAGAGTCAGCACAAACACAGTGAGTTAGAAAATTTAGATTTTTCAGAAATAGAGGTTCGGCGTTGTGGGCGTCCTGATCGTATTTTTGAAGCTAGGAGGTTCGTGTAAACGCCAAATGGAAGACAAAGAATCAGACTGCAAATCCCTCAGAGTATATAGATTTTGGCACCCCTGCCCTAGAGCCGGTCTCCAAACTTATACCTTATAGAAGATTTTGTTCGGCGGCCATCACCAGGGCAGAGTAGACAAACCAGTGTTCTGATTTATTTATTAACTTCCCAATGGAAGTTATTGTAATGGATCCGATTTTGCAAATAAAAATTTTGACGTATCTCCACGTTTCAAAGTCCTTAGAGTTCAAATCCATCGTTTTTAGAGAGATGTCAATGTGTGCGTGTGTACGTACGTTCGTGAACTTTTATTCGTCTCGCATATCTCGAGAAGAAAGAATGATATCGACTCCGGACCAATTTCATTCGACGCATAATTGCATAATGAACACCTGATAAGGCTTGCAAAAAATTTGATATGGCGGTTTTTTTATAACAAAAAAACTACTGTAAACTGGTTGTAAAATGTTGGTCTCAAATCTCTAAGGGCACCCAGTGGGAAGTTAGCAATGTGGTTTTACCCACACACCAAGTCTCTTTCTTTGTTTATAATGTACTTATGATTGCTATATTGCCGACATCATGAAGTATTTCTATACTCGTTCAGTCTACTTTTTCCTGATGCATAATTGGAGGTGCAAATAACTTCTATAATCAGAACAGGACTTCCTTTGGTAAAACAAGCCTAACCGCGATCCACTATACATGGTTCACATCAGTGCCCAGGCCCCTTTAAGCGTCCCTTTCGCACGGCCATGATAATAATATGTCGATGAGTTAAAATGCTTAGAGAATTTTATATTCCTCTGTAGGTATCTATAATACCTATGTGCAGTATACGTAGTATTGGAAAATGTGTGTCTTTTCTAAGTTTACAAGAAGAAATTTACAATATAAGAGCACTCGTTGTATTTTGCCTTGAGCACAATATATTTTATAGAATATTGTAAACTACAGAGAAATGACTTCATAGTTTGTAACATTGCTGATTTGATAGTAGAGACACAATACTATACAGCATGTCCACGAACGTTTTTTACAAATGGAATTTTTTTTTATTAATTATTGGAGCAAACATTTTTTTCTGTGGAAAAGTTCTGCTTCGTCCAAAACCTCTAAAACACCAAAGAAAATTTTTTTCGACCTAAAGTTATACTGTTCTTTGTATGGAGAGAGATGGAGGACATGTTGAATTCTGATTTATAATTCTGAGTAAATAATTACTTAGAAGTTAATTATGTTATAATTTTGAATTAAATTTGATTATGTAACTAAACTTGAATATCACAGATAATTTTTATTTTTAGTAAAATAAAACTTTTTGATTTCCCTCGTATAACTTTAGGCCAAAAAAAATTTTCTTTGGTGTTTTAGAGGTTTTGGACGAAGCAGAACTTTACCACAGAAAAAAATTTTTGCTCCAATAATTAATAAAAAAAAATTCCATTTGTAAAGAGCTTTCGTGGACACGCTGTATAAGAATGACACCGAGACGTCACCACTCGACAACGGTTACTGTCGCATAGACTTGAACTCATCTATGGCAAAAACCATTAGAGAGCAGCAGAGAGGGTAACTGTTGTCAAGCAGACAGTCTATTGCTAGAGGTTGCTAGTGAGGGTGGTGCTTTGCCGCCAATACGCTGATGACGTTCCTGTGTCATTCTAACAGTAATCGGGCTCTTATTGAACTCATACACGCAGCTATGGCAAAAACCACTAGAGAGTAGCAGAGAGGGCAACGGTTGTCAAGCAGTCTGTTGCTGGAGGTTGCTAGTGAGGATGGTGCTTTGCTGCCAATATACGCTGATGATCGGGCTATATCTACGCTGGATATTGGATAACAGCATTATTTCTCAAACTCAAATTTTGAGTTTGAGAAATAATGCTGCGAGCTTTCACATTAACGCGGGTCTGCTGTACCTGAATAGGGTGTATTTGCTGAAAATGTAAACTCTTTAACAAATTCGTAAAGGAAAAAATAATAAAAACAAAATGTAGTTAATGCTGTCAGTTGTTTTAAACAACGATATGTGCTACCTTGGTATTTGTGTTTGCATCTATTGAGAAATAAATTGACTATACTTCGAAACATTCTGTACATCTGTCTGTCTATATTCTGTAGTCTCTTTTGTCTCGTAACATGGAGGATTATTGTTCTAGCGAACTGATGGCCTACAGAGAGGGGCAATAAAACTACTTAAAATTATATCCCAAGTCCAAACATATACTCCATTTACATAAAATACACACTTAATAAATACATTCAAAAGTTAAAACATTAAATCGCTTAAAAACAAATCAATGCACATAAAGAAGACTTTCCTAGTCTGCCCTTTATATTATACCTACTAGCAGCCCGGTCCGGCTTCGTCCGGGTGCTATGAATTTATAATTTATTATCCCCACCGCGAAAAACTCTCCCCCTGCGAAACGAAGCCGAGCTATAGTGGTGTTTATATTAATATTACCAATACGCTAAAATGCAAAAAAATGCATAGTTACGTTTTGTTACTATCCCACAAGAACTATAAATTTTTGCGGGATGAAAACTACCCTATGTCCTATTCCAGGACCTAAAGTAATTAGGTATATATAGGTAGCAAATTTCATGAAAATCCGTTCAGTCGTTACAGAGCTGAGTGGTAACAAACATATACACACACAGACTGTCCAATGTCCATACACAAAAAACTTTCGCATTTATAATATTAGTAGAGATATGGTACTATATAATATTGTTACGGAAATTATTTATACCGTTTTATTATGGCCGTAAAAATACACTTTTATTAGCTACGTAGTTATACATGTGTGGAACGCGCGTCGCCGTTCGCCGGAATGCCCCAATCCAATCCCCTCAATTTCCGCCTGGAGACCATTCACCGTGTGCCGTGATGCCACAATTAGTTCTCGCCAGTGCCGCTAGGGTAATACATACGCCTTGTTGTTATTGTCTATGGTTATGGTAATTGTCTATGGTTACACGCCAGTGAACCTAAATCGGTAGTACAATAGTCATCAGCCGAACTGAAGCGCCACTGCTCTTGATTCGTATAACATTATAGTCTATTCATTACGAAGATAGAGTAATTTGAAAAAATGCATTCCAACAGTGTCATTTACCTACAGCTTACAACAAAATAAATAGGTAAATACGGTCCAGTACATTTGCAAAATTTAAAATTCTCCCGACGACCAATCACAACTCAATAAACAAAGGGACACGAGCTGTTCACTCACACAGGTCACTCTATCTTGAAAATGGATAGACCTATGATAAAAGAATGGCTGGGTTATTGCAAAGCAATTTGACAGTTTTTTTTTAATGTAGCACGCAAAAAAAAGAATTAATAATATGGTAATTACAGCTATTCTAAATAAATTTAATTATTGTTTTTGTCATTATCTGTGTTTTAAAACAAATTGTAATTAATGTCGAATAATTAGGTTATACCTGTTTATTTATAATAACAATGTTTTGTTTAACTTTAGGTTTACATATTATATTTAAAATTTTTTTTGAACTAGACTAGACAATGTATCGATACGCACCAAAATGTATCGATATTCATTATGTAACAAAAAAAAACCTCTTCCAAAAAGTCGCTAAAAAGAGGAAAATAATGAAATTTTGAGGTCTGTGCCAATTTAATAAAATATTAAATCGGTTAAAAAGTATAGTATAGTAATTAATATCGTTCCTTTTACCCGACTTCATATTTTATTAAATTGGCACAGACTTTCCTCTTTTTAGCGGCTTTTTGAAGGAGGTTTTTGTTTGTTAAAAAGTTTTTTATTTTTTACTTTTTAGTGGCTTTATAATACGTAGTTTAGTCGCTTGCCAATAGATTCACTTACTTAACTGACTTCTTTCGCTATGTGATGTGTCAAAAAGTGACATTTACCTTAAGGAATCACACGCCGTTACTAACTTTTATTAAAAATCAGCCGAACTACTGAACCGATTTAAGTAAAATTTATATGGGGTCAACTTCGAGGTATGCCCTATCCAATAAAAAAATATTTTTCCAAATCGGTTTATAAATGACAAAGTTCTGAGGTAACAAACATAAAAAAAATACAACCGAATTGAGAACCACCTCCTTTTTTGAAGTCGGTTAAAAATCGATACAAAATATCGAGAATCGAAAGCTAAAGTATCGATACACTAAAAGATCGATCCGCATCGCGCATCCCAATTGTGTGGCGCTGGCTACCACATCAATATAATTACATGTTTTTAATTTTTTTCCATATGTATCAGCTATCCACTTAGTAAGTATAGATATCAGTGATCTAAACTAACCATTTTAAAACATTCTACATCAAAGTAGACATGCAACTGTATAATGCAGAAAAAAAAACGGTTCAGCTGCATAAGCATTTTTAAAATGTCGTTCCGTTCATTCGAAGTCATGAAGCAGCAGTAACCGGATATTACGTACCTAGCTGTATGTCTGTTTGTGATGTGTATGTAGTATCTTTAGGTAGTACTTACATGCACAGTAGATACTTATGTTTATTCGTATATACTTCTCAATCTATACCGGATGATTGATTAGGTAGGTCGCAGCACTCGCAGCCCTAAAAAATTCACAGATTTCGCAATCCTTGCAACCATCGAGGACATTGGAAATGATAACAGCATATATGAAACATAATTAACTGTTTATTATAGTATTATACACACTTTTAAATGGATTTTTCTACAGTATTTATTAACATTTGCTCAAAAATAACACCGCAGATCAGGGCCGGCACGTGCGCCTGGTCGGACAGGCGATCGCCTTACGGCGCCATATTTTTAGGGCGGCATATTTTTGCAGCAGCGAATTTTTCGTGCGGTATTCTACTTTTTAAAAATGATTATATTGTTCGAGTTTTCACCGATTCTTCTACTAGATAAAAGATGTCGCATGTCACCCAGCCGCTTTTATTTGTTAAGTAAATAAAATATATCATCGGTTTATTAATTTTTTTTATATGTGGGGGGGGGGCGGCAAAAGTTGTATTCGCCTTAGGCGGCATATTTTGACGCGCCGGCCCTGCCGCAGATCGTCGCAAATACCTCTCAATTAACTAGACATGATATAAAACACATTTCGAAAAAATTGCACTTGTTCAATTTTGCATGATTGCTCCTCACTTGATCGCGACACCGTTGTCTTTTGGCCTTGAACGAAAACTCGCAACTCTGCCCCCATATACGAACATAAACATTTCCAATGTTAAAATTTACATCAAGGAATATATATTTTCATATGAAACATCTTTAGGCACGGGTGTAGAATCGGTTTAATGGAACGTCGTCAAATGTTAAGTACGTCGCGTCGTCCGCACTAAAGGTACGTGCAGTACGCAGCTGGGATTCTAGATGGTAGCATGTATGGTAGATGGTAGCTGAAATTATAAGAGCTTATAGGTTTGCAGAACGAAGCTTTGATACTAGCATTGATACAAGCTTAAGTCGCGTTTGAAATGTCAGATAGCGAAGACAAATATTTGTGTTCTTCTGCTACAAAGTGGTTCAAATTCAAATTTATTTCAATCCATTGATGCTTCTGCGTGTGGAGTCGTCATAAAAACATAAAATATACAAAGTAGTACAATTTATTATAAGTTACGGTAATTATATAATGACTGCATTATTGTCCTCAAGAAAAAGTGCCAACACGGCACACGGTGAATGGTCTCCAGGCGGAAATGAATGGGATTTGATTGGGGCATCCCGGCGAGCGGCGACGCGCGTTCCACACGTGTATAACTACGTAGCTAATAAAAGTGTATTTTTACGGACATATTAAAACGGTATAAATAATTTCCGTAACAATATGTAGAAAAAAGTTTTGACTATGGGCCTATTATTGTAAAGTATACGGAGTACAAGCGGAATAAGTATTCAAAAGAAATCTCTTCAATTTGCGAGACTTTAACGAGCACTGTAAATTGAATGAAAATGTTTATTTAGCTTTAAATGACCCAGTAAGTTGTCCTCTTCGTATGTGCTTTAAACATCTTCTACCATTGAAAAAGTTCAAAATAGAAAGCTGCAGAGCAAGAAATAATTATAAAAGTTGTAATGAAATAACAGTAAAAACTAACAGCTATTTTAAAACTGTTACTGGAAAAGGAGCAGTTCTAAAAATAACAGATTTATGCTGTTCACTAAGGGCCACAATTTGGGGTTCCTTAAAATCGTCATTTCCGAATATTAATGCTCACGTGGGCTGAATTGTTTCTAAAAAAAAAAAAAGATGTAGTCGAAATTTTAGAATCCTATCTCAATTCTAACCTGTGCCGCAAAGTCCTCAAATTTTCTTATTTAAATTTAACGTGTCGTTATAAGTAAAGGTACGTGCAGTACGCAGCTGGGGTTCTAGATGGTAGCATGTATGGTAGATGGTGGCTGAAATTATAAGCGCTTATAGGTTTGCACAACGAAGCTTTGATACTAGGCATTGATACAAGCTTAAATCGCGTTTGAAATGTCAGATAGCGAAGACGAATATTTGTGTTTTTCTGCTACAAAATGGTATATTTTAAATACAAATTTGGGTAGGAGCTATCATGTCCACCCTATTAATAGAACACGATCTAAACATGGCGAATTTCATCATTTATACCAAGAATTAAAATTTTACCCAAACAGGTTTTTTGAATATTTACGTATGGAACCTAACACTTTTAAATACGTCTTAGAAAAAACTCAAAACAAATTAAATAAAAACTGGCAACATTTCACTTATTAAACTAGTCATATCCATTGCGAAACTTCTAACGGCCATTTGACAGTTGTCACACGTTGATTGTAGTAGTCAGCGTGCTGAAAGAATGGTGAGATACATTCTTGTATCTACCAGCTCTTGTAACAGCGCTTATACCTGCTACACTCACTGCTTCATTGTGTGCGCTCGCATATACAATAATGCATTAATTTAAGCAAGTTCTGCTATGATCTACGCTACCATCTAGAATCCCATAGCTACGTACTGCATGTACCTTAAGGCACAAAAGAGCAAAAATTAGAATTCAAATAAGGACGTTTTTAAGGTTCCGTACCTCCAAACGGAACCCTATTACTGAGCCTACGATGTCTGTCCGTCCGTCTGTCACAAGGCTCTATCTCACAAACGGTAAGAGATATAAGTTGAAATTTTCACAGATTGTGTGTTGTTGTGGCATGAATCATGGTAAATAATAATTAGAATTAAATATTCAATTAATTTTAATAAATCAATGTTTTTTTATTTTACTATACAACACTGCATCAAGCCGTGCTGCTATATTGTACTATAAGCGTGTAACAACATCTTTCGACTGGCTCAGTTGATAGAGCGTTTGACTGAAAGGTCCCTGGTTCGATACCGGGATTCGGATCGCAATATTTTTCTTTTTTTTATTAATCAAATATTCTGTTAACATATTTTTTTATGTCAATCGTAAAAAAAAATTATAATTAAATGTGAACATAGCTCACTGTACCTACCTATATTAATTAAAATTTATTAACATACCGTATTATTTCAAACCAATCTAGTTTAATTAAGTTTGCTTTGCTGTGTATAGTAAATTTCAATCAATTTTATTATTCGCTATGTTTAAAATAAAATTCAAACATTAATATTTTTTTCTATATTATGATAAATTATTATTAATTACGAATATATACACATTTTGTACAATTGATGTACTACATTTTGAATTTATGAAAATAACTACTATTTATTCAATTTATTTGCATATTATGGTATTCGAATAAGTAATTTAAATTAATTTTATTGAATTATTTATCCAGTCTAGCAGTCTTCACCAAAATTGTATTTTTAAATGACAAAAATTATATCGACATACGACTGAAGGGATAAAATTCAAATATTGAGTAACAGTACAGACAAGACTTCACGATACAGTGGCGGACTAAGGGGGGGGGGCGGAGAGGGCGGCTCGTCCCGGGCCTCTGATCCTGGGGGACCTCCAAATCTCGAGAAGTCCTTCTTAATCAAATCCCAAACAAGGCCAAAATATGTTTAGTAAGTAAGAGGCAGTTTGGAGTTGGAGGCCCCGTAAGTATATAAAATATAAACGTAAGTAGGTCGTTTATTATAAATATTTGATTTTTTTTGTCAGCCATATTACATCTATATTATTCATTTTTTACGAAATTTGCACTACAAATACATCAATTTCTAAGCAGACTGGGGGCCCCATTTAGTTCTGCCTGATTAGGATTGCAGGAAATTTCATGTGGCGTTTTTTTTTAAAGCTTTTTTATTAGTTTACTTGCAATGTTTGCATGTTCGTTTGTTTAGGTCAAATCTTGCAAGTAAATTTTGAACGACTTCCACGTATCCGATCGATTTAAAATTTGGTATATGTGTACCAAATTTTAAATCGATCGGATACGTGGAAGTCGTTCAAAATTTACTTGCAAGATTTGACCTAAACAAACGAACATGCAAACATTGCAAGTAAACTAATAAAAAAGCTTTAAAAAAAACGCCACATGAAATTTCCTGCAATCCTAATCAGGCAGAACTAAATGGGGCCCCCAGTCTGCTTAGAAATTGATGTATTTGTAGTGCAAATTTCGTAAAAAATGAATAATATAGATGTAATATGGCTGACAAAAAAAATCAAATATTTATAATAAACGACCTACTTACGTTTATATTTTATATACTTACGGGGCCTCCAACTCCAAACTGCCTCTTACTTACTAAACATATTTTGGCCTTGTTTGGGATTTGATTAAGAAGGACTTCTCGAGATTTGGAGGTCCCCCAGGATCAGAGGCCCGGGACGAGCCGCCCTCTCCGCCCCCCCCCCTTAGTCCGCCACTGTATCGTGAAGTCTTGTCTGTACTGTTACTCAATATTTGAATTTTATCCCTTCAGTCGTATGTCGATATAATTTTTGTCATTTAAAAATACAATTTTGGTGAAGACTGCTAGACTGGATAAATAATTCAATAAAATTAATTTAAATTACTTATTCGAATACCATAATATGCAAATAAATTGAATAAATAGTAGTTATTTTCATAAATTCAAAATGTAGTACATCAATTGTACAAAATGTGTATATATTCGTAATTAATAATAATTTATCATAATATAGAAAAAAATATTAATGTTTGAATTTTATTTTAAACATAGCGAATAATAAAATTGATTGAAATTTACTATACACAGCAAAGCAAACTTAATTAAACTAGATTGGTTTGAAATAATACGGTATGTTAATAAATTTTAATTAATATAGGTAGGTACAGTGAGCTATGTTCACATTTAATTATAATTTTTTTTTACGATTGACATAAAAAAATATGTTAACAGAATATTTGATTAATAAAAAAAAGAAAAATATTGCGATCCGAATCCCGGTATCGAACCAGGGACCTTTCAGTCAAACGCTCTATCAACTGAGCCAGTCGAAAGATGTTGTTACACGCTTATAGTACAATATAGCAGCACGGCTTGATGCAGTGTTGTATAGTAAAATAAAAAAACATTGATTTATTAAAATTAATTGAATATTTAATTCTAATTATTATTTACCATGATTCATGCCACAGCAACACACAATCTGTGAAAATTTCAACTTATATCTCTTACCGTTTGTGAGATAGAGCCTTGTGACAGACGGACGGACAGACATCGTAGGCTCAGTAATAGGGTTCCGTTTGGAGGTACGGAACCTTAAAAACGTCCTTATTTGAATTCTAATTTTTGCTCTTTTGTGCCTTAAGGTACATGCAGTACGTAGCTATGGGATTCTAGATGGTAGCGTAGATCATAGCAGAACTTGCTTAAATTAATGCATTATTGTATATGCGAGCGCACACAATGAAGCAGTGAGTGTAGCAGGTATAAGCGCTGTTACAAGAGCTGGTAGATACAAGAATGTATCTCACCATTCTTTCAGCACGCTGACTACTACAATCAACGTGTGACAACTGTCAAATGGCCGTTAGAAGTTTCGCAATGGATATGACTAGTTTAATAAGTGAAATGTTGCCAGTTTTTATTTAATTTGTTTTGAGTTTTTTCTAAGACGTATTTAAAAGTGTTAGGTTCCATACGTAAATATTCAAAAAACCTGTTTGGGTAAAATTTTAATTCTTGGTATAAATGATGAAATTCGCCATGTTTAGATCGTGTTCTATTAATAGGGTGGACATGATAGCTCCTACCCAAATTTGTATTTAAAATATACCATTTTGTAGCAGAAGAACACAAATATTCGTCTTCGCTATCTGACATTTCAAACGCGATTTAAGCTTGTATCAATGCCTAGTATCAAAGCTTCGTTGTGCAAACCTATAAGCGCTTATAATTTCAGCCACCATCTACCATACATGCTACCATCTAGAACCCCAGCTGCGTACTGCACGTACCTTTACTTATAACGACACGTTAAATTTAAATAAGAAAATTTGAGGACTTTGCGGCACAGGTTAGAATTGAGATAGGATTCTAAAATTTCGACTACATCTTTTTTTTTTTTAGAAACAATTCAGCCCACGTGAGCATTAATATTCGGAAATGACGATTTTAAGGAACCCCAAATTGTGGCCCTTAGTGAACAGCATAAATCTGTTATTTTTAGAACTGCTCCTTTTCCAGTAACAGTTTTAAAATAGCTGTTAGTTTTTACTGTTATTTCATTACAACTTTTATAATTATTTCTTGCTCTGCAGCTTTCTATTTTGAACTTTTTCAATGGTAGAAGATGTTTAAAGCACATACGAAGAGGACAACTTACTGGGTCATTTAAAGCTAAATAAACATTTTCATTCAATTTACAGTGCTCGTTAAAGTCTCGCAAATTGAAGAGATTTCTTTTGAATACTTATTCCGCTTGTACTCCGTATACTTTACAATAATAGGCCCATAGTCAAAACTTTTTTCTACATATTGTTACGGAAATTATTTATACCGTTTTAATATGTCCGTAAAAATACACTTTTATTAGCTACGTAGTTATACACGTGTGGAACGCGCGTCGCCGCTCGCCGGGATGCCCCAATCAAATCCCATTCATTTCCGCCTGGAGACCATTCACCGTGTGCCGTGTTGGCACTTTTTCTTGAGGACAATAATGCAGTCATTATATAATTACCGTAACTTATAATAAATTGTACTACTTTGTATATTTATATTTATACTTTGTATATATATACTTTGTACGAAATTTGCACTACAAATACATCAATTTCTAAGCAGACTGGGGGCCCCATTTAGTTCTGCCTGATTAGGATTGCAGGAAATTTCATGTGGCGTTTTTTTTTAAAGCTTTTTTATTAGTTTACTTGCAATGTTTGCATGTTCGTTTGTTTAGGTCAAATCTTGCAAGTAAATTTTGAACGACTTCCACGTATCCGATCGATTTAAAATTTGGTACACATATGCATTCCCGATGACAATACATGAATCAATCGTTTTTAAAATTAAATTCAGTCCCTAAAGGGGTCAAACGAGGGAGTAGGGTTTTTTGACTATTCAACGCCTAGGCCAAACCGCTAAAGCTAGAAACTTTTAATTTAGACAGTAGGTTTCTTTTGTGACGTAAGCACCCACTATATGAAGGGATTTTTCGAAATTCAATCCCTAAGGACGTCAAAAGGGGATAAACTTTTGAACGACTAAAAGGAACAAAATAAAATATTAGTAAAAAAACTTTTTAAAGACACGCTTTTATTTGAATGTACTAAAAAGAAATAAAATAAAATAAGTTTTAATAATTTAGTTTCATAATTATAAAAGCGTGGGTCATGACTAATAAAATATCGTAGAGTTTACAACCCACGCTTTTATAATTATGAAACGAAATTATTAAAACTTATTTTTCTCCTTTTTAGTACATTTAAATAAAAGCGTATCTTTAAAAAGTTTTTGCCATACCCACTACAAAATAGCTACTTTCGATGTATGTATAGCGGCCATTAATGACCCATTTAACAAGCAGACGTGCGGAAAATGGTTTACTTTCTGCAATAGCGCAGAAAATAACGGTTGCCATGGCAACTTCTGTTAATTCGCTCTATACGCCTGTCATTACTTACTTGCACGAACTTTGCGGTACACTAGAAGACAAGATAGCGACGCAAATGAACTGTCAGAATTTTTTGAAAATGACGTAAAAAGTAGGTATTTTGTAGTGGGTATGGCAAAAAATACCATATATGTCTCGTACGTAATGGTATTACGGCTCGTGTGACTGTAAAAACTCGCTATCGCTCGTTTTTACATACTGTCATCACTCGCCATAATATGCCCCATTACGTATCTAGATATACAATCTACTAATTTTTACTAATATTTTATTTATTGAATTGTTATAACGATACGGAACCCTCATGACGTGAATTCTACTCGCACTTGAACGATATTTTTGACCGCGTTTTTGATGTGCCTCACACCTTAACATTGGTTAAGCCAAGACTTGGCTCAGGTGCTGCGCTGCCGAGGTAAATAGAACGGCTTGTAGGTATCGTAGTTGACGGCACACGGTGTGATAATCCAATAAATGGTGTTTCAACGCTAGTTTAGTTGTTATGTTAATTTAGACAGCGTGGTGCGGCAGCAGGCGTTCGTTAACAATTCATAGACAGTTTTGTGCGTGTAATCTGCATATTGTGCTTATGTATTACTCCTGTTGTTACATTTCAACATATAGTACCTACGTTATACTCCTACTTTATGTCCTAGGCATCTATCCGTCTAGGTCAGCGTTTCCACAACTTTTTCGCCTACGTACCCCTCATGGATTAACGAAAACGTCGCGCATCCCCATTTATATAAAGTAAGAATAATTTATTTAATTTTTTTGACCGCACTACCTAAATATCTGCAATTTATAATATTTTGAGATTGCGTTGAAGTACGTGTCGAATGAATGAATTGTAAATTATAGACGCCCGATTGAAGTACGTGTCACGTCTGTATTCTGTAAACAACATATCACTGTTTGCCGAACAGCGTTCATACAATTATAGACCGAAAGCTAGTGACAATTTTTTGGTGTTATTTATTCAAGGCTTTATTTTTGTGAAGATGTTGAGGGAGGCATATTAAAGTGCCCTGAGTAAGGGATTTTGCTAGATAGCGGTATGGAAGGGATGCAGACCGCCCCCAACATAATATAACAAGAAAAATGGTTACAATTATTATTGCTTCAAGGCTGAAATTGTTTGTATAGCTTGTCGGTGAACCCAATAATGCCGTTATAAATATTTGCAGATCTATTTGTTTGTATTAGAGGGGTGGCAGATCACCCTAAACGTGTCATATACCCGACGAAATGTAGATTATTAGTTCAAGGTTCAAATTTTATTATGTTATTACGTCGATTGTTTTAAGCATATATTTCAATTTGCAGAACATACATGCTAGAAATTTTAAAGAATAGTCCAAATTGAGTCGCACTGTTTGTTAAAACCGATCTTGAAGATGATTATTTGTTACAACTTTGACTTCTAAATCATTCCGAAGGGTTCTTTTGTTGTTTTATTGTGGGCAAACATATTGTAATGCAGACATACAGTTAATAAATCAATGTTAACCAAACATTGATTCAGTTTGACTACGCTAACAGACCAAGAGAGAGAGAGAGATGACTAAATAAGGATTGTTTGCGTTAGAATGAGACAGAGTACGTTGATATCAATAAGATGCAGTGATTCGATCAGCAAGGATAGACCCGAACTACATAAACTGAACTAACATGATTATGCAAATGTTATCATTACATTGTCCATGTGTTTCAATGGCAGAGCAACGTTATCTACATAATGTACTGAAACAATGCTCCTTATCTCAGACACTGATTTAACATAATGATCGTTAAATACTGCAAATAAGGTGGAAATAAAATGAAAGTCCATGACTCCAGATTTCTCGATGGAGAAGATGGAGTGATTCAACGAATAAATATTGAAAAAATATTTTTGAATTTTTTTTTAAGTGAAACTTCTTATGCGGCGCCACTGCTTCGACGATTTGAAGGGTAAAATGCTAGTTGGACGAAACAAAGAATGCGGGACGGAAAATAATGTTTGGAATGCATCCCTTTTTCTCTGCGAGGTTTGTGTTATACCTAATATGGTATAGTAAAGAAAATTTAGAATGCATCCCCTCTTCTCCGCGGCGCCAGTGCTTTAATATGGTATATAGTAAAGAATGTTTGGAATGCATCCCCTCTTCTCTGCAGGGTCTGTGTTATGTTATATGTTATATAGCCTGTAGATACATTCGAACGGCAGTTGTGACGATTGTGATTGGTCGACCCGTGGTCCAGTTCCGCCTACCGGTACATGTATACCCTGAAACCGCGAATTGCTAGTCAATCGACTTTTGGACTTCGTACGACGCAGTGTACAGTCGCGGACTTAAAAAAGTTTACACCTGTATCATTTACTTACCGATTTTTTTAATTTTTGCATATTGTAATTTGACTTTTGATAGTAATCTATCAATTACTAAGGTTACATCCTAAAAATTCAATAAAAAAATATTATCAAAACACCTCAGTTGTTTATTATACAATCCAAATTACTCATTATTCAATTAAAACATAAAAAGATTTGATACTAGCAAATTCCTTCCTCCAATCTTGCAATAATTCTTCTTTTTTGTTCATCATTTTAACTATTTCGAGGCATTTAAAAAGACAATTATTTCTTTTAATTTTTGACATTTACATTTACCTATTAAAAACTAAATTTGTTGCTAAAATACTGACTTTTTGTGAACTTACACTGAAAAACTCAAGTGTGAACTTTATTAAGTCCGCGACTGCAGTACATTGCTACAAGTGCTGCTAACCGTAATTGATTTTTATATTATTCATACATAAGAAGTTTCTGTTCGGTCGTGTGTGTCAAGTCACATGATTTTTTTTATAAATACACTAGCTGTCCGGTTTTAAATAATTCTAATTATTATTTACCAGGATTCATGCCACAACAACACACAATCTGTGAAAATTTCAACTAGCTATCCTCTTACCGTTTGTGAGATAGAGCCTTGTGACAGACGGATGGACGGACATCGCAGGCTCAGTAATAGGATTCCGTTCAGGTACGGAACTCTAAAAATGAAAGCAATCGACTGATATAAGTTATCAAGCAAACGGAATCTCATTATTGTTTGTTCATTTTCAACACCCGGTATTTTAAAAACGGTTCACTTTAAAAGTTAAAACCATTTCATACAAACTTTTTGGCTTTGTTTTGGCTCGATAATGTACCGTTTCTTTCTGGAGCACCCGGTAAATATTTCCACATAAAATGTTAGTTTTGAGAACACAAAGTTCGTATTAAGTGAGTATTCGATAGCGGAAGTTACCCCCTGCACTCTTCATTTCAAATCCTTTCTCCTTGCCTATAAAACGTTTCCCGCTCTCCCGACGCTATTTTTAAAGCTAAAGGGTTCGGGTAAACGCCAAACGAAGGACCAAGAATCACACTACAGATCCTACAACGGAAAATTAAAAAAAAATTTGGAAAAAACTTACAACTTTTTAAAAAATTACGTAATCTTTCACACGTATCCAACAATTTGCGTGTAGTGTGATTCTAGGTCCTTCATTTGGCGTTTACCGGAACTCTTTAACTTTAAAAATAGCGTCGGGAGAACGGGAACCGTTTATAGCTAAAAATGCCAATGGTGTTATTTAAGAAAAAAAGTTGAATGTTACTTTTCTAAGTCTGGTCTATACAAAGATGTCGTCGATAATTTGCCGCCATCTTGCAGATAATTTCATCCCATTTACGAAAGTATAGGCCAGGGTTTGTTGGGGGTATCTTTAAAAATAATCGAGATACAGGTCTGGGAGTCATGTCTGGGTATATTATCAATTATATTATAATAAAAGAAAACCTTTATTTTTGGTAAAATTTTGTAGATATTAAAAAACTGCATTGCCCTTGGTTTAATAGCCCTGACTAGGGTTGGCATTCCGTTAGGGTTTCCCTGGACATATTCTGTTTTTTAGGATACCCGTGGCTGTCCGTGCGGCTTTTTTAAGAGCATCCGATTCCTAGTTTTAAAATTTGAGGATTTAAGTCCGATTTTTTTCCTTAAATGTCCTAGCTTTTGTAACAAGTTGTCTTAGGTTTCGTAGACACGGCAACTCCAGCCTTGATTGACTTTCGGATTTTTTCCATTTTCATCACATTTTATAAATGAAAATAAAACAAACGTTTGTAATAATCCTTGCATCTTTTATGCTGAGTTTCGATCGATTATAAATGCAAGCTTTCTCGCTTCGAAGTACAAATAAAAAAGTATTCAATTAAAATTGAACGATAAGTCTGTATACATAAACGTATATAAATCTGTGTTCACAACGCAGATGGCACCTTCAGCTGTTATCGTTACAAGCGTTCGTTTGTTTTTCCCCGCTTGTTATTGGTCCATTTCTTTGTTAAGACTCCTTACATAAAGTCATAAAATATTGTAGATACGTATCGTAATTGCGTCGTTATAGTAATTATTACAAATTAATAGCGCTAATCAGTATTGTCAAAATAATGTGAATGTAAGTGCTATTAATATTTTGATACTTTCTAACATATTTAACATTACATAAGTTGAAGTGAGACAAAAATTTAACAGCGTTGTAAATTCTAACATAGAGAATAGTATCATAAATTTATACCTACTAAAGTAGTTTGTTTGCTTCTTCCTTCACGCTTATCTCGAATAGCCGAGCGTTTAGCAATGCTGTCGTTTACATGGCGTTGCTATGGTTCCTCTATTACAAGTCCCCAGTTCCCGGGTTCTAACCCGAGGGCTGGTAAAAGTGTCAATTGGATTTTCAATTTATTATTAAAAAAAAAAAAAATAATGAATTGAAAATATGAACTGGTGCTAGGCTCAAATAACCTTAGTTGTTGGTGGTCTTGAAAACACAATTTTTTAACGCTTATCTCAAAAACTACTAAACCGATTTGAAAGCTTTGAATATTTTTTGTTGTAATTGGACTAAAGAATATAAAAAAATGCCGAAGTAAAAAAAAATCAATGTTGCTCAATTATTTAAATAATGTCCCAAGCTATACAATCTATTACCCA
Organism: Mongoloraphidia duomilia; assembly: GCA_039654895.1. Taxonomy (NCBI): domain Eukaryota; kingdom Metazoa; phylum Arthropoda; class Insecta; order Raphidioptera; family Raphidiidae; genus Mongoloraphidia; species Mongoloraphidia duomilia. The sequence goes on from CM077523.1 coordinate 4,198,468, forward strand.
TGGAGTATAAAATGGTTGCAAATAGGAAAAGATTTAGTAGGCTTATAACACGATGGTTGCTAGAGGATGGCAGTGCGAGGATTGCCGTGTGTGATATCATTGGTTGACTCAATAATTAACTATTTTTCAATCAGATCAGTTACACCATAACTACACATTTTGTATTTGTTTTTTTTTGTTTTTTATTTCTTCTATTTTTTTTTTCAGTCCGATCAACATATAATTTTTGTGCTCTCACCCTAGCACTGGCTTGCCAAGTTGGGTGGGAAAATTCTAAACATTTTATATTGTTATCGATAAATGTGTATTTTTTATAAATAAATAATAAATAAAAAAAAAAAAACCATTACCGCACCTGGTTACCGGCCGGCAACATGCATTTTTATGATGAGTGATTATCCTGAACACGATTCTGCAAAAAGAAAATTTAATGCGAATAATTTTTCTTACAGATTTTATAACTTTAAAAATCAATTTTTTGATGTTACAAAATAATCTGTTGTCAAGCGATATACTATAAAGCAGCGGTTCCCAACCCGCATGGGCCGCGGCCCACTTGTGGGCCGGGGACAGCATGGTACTGGGCCGTGGACGCTAGTAATATATAGTAATCTATATATATAAAACAGTTCCGTTACTGACTGACTGACTGACTGATTGACTGACAGACAACGCCCAGGTCAAACCGCTAAAGATATAAACTTGAAATTTGGACAGTAGGTTCCTTTTGTGACGTAGACACCCACTAAGAAAGGATTTTTCGAAATTCAACCCCTAAGGGGGTTAAATAGGGAATGAAAATTTGTATGGAAATTCGTCATTTTTGAAGTTAGAAGCATGAAATTTTGCAAAGCAGTTTCTTATATAACGTAGGTGAGCACTAAGAAATTTTTTTTTGAAAATGCATCCCCTAAAGGGGCTAAAAAGGGGATGAAAGTTTGTATGGAAGTTCGTCATTTTTAAAGTTAGAAGCATGACATTTTGCACAGGAGTTCCTTATATTACGTAAGTGAGCAATAAGAAAGGATTTTTAAAAATGCATCCCCTAAGGGGGTTAAATACGGGATGAAAGTTTGTATGGAAGTTCGTAATTTTTTAAGTTAGAAGCATGAAATTTTGCACAGGAGTTCCTTATATAATGTAGATGAGCAATAATGTATTAATAAAATTCGAGCGAACGAGCGAAGCGAGTGAGTAATGTATTAATAAAATTCGAGCGAACGAGCGAAGCGAGTGAGTTATGTATTATAAAATTCGAACGAATAAACACCACCAGCTCGGCTTCGCTTCGCAGGAGGAGAATTTCTCGCGGGGGATAATAAATCATAAATCGAAAAATACGTGGGCGAAGCCACGGGTAACAGCTAGTAGTAATATATAGCATCTGCAGTGTGTCACTAGCCTGCAATGAACGCGATGGTTGGTTGTACGTCAAAGCTATCCGTGCTCGTTAAGAGTAAGACTAGATCAAATCTTGTATGCAGATGAAGAAGACGGTTTGATAGCTCAACAGGAAGAATAAATACAGCGGGATGTTAGACTGAGGGAGTTTACCGACTGAGTCGTCGACTCGTACGGATTGAATATTTATATAAATTAAGATTTCAATCAGTTCTTCTCTCGCAGGAGAAAATATATTCTCCTACGAACCCTATACCTATCTACTTACCACAGGCGACTCGCCAGAACCTGACCAGGCAGACGTCTGTCTACCTTAAGAGGGTTCCGGCCCCCTTCCTCCCGCTAACAACTTTTTCACACGCTTCCGACATTGACTAGCGGTTCGAAAGAAAAAGATAGAATGAATGTGTGGCCAATCTCGATCTCCAAGTCGATGGGAACACCGACAGCCAATCACTTATAGATACAGAAAAGGGTAGAAATGGCCAAAAGCATACTCTATCCTCCTCACTCATGTGAATCTGAAAAATAACTACGATATACTGCTAGGGCACGTCCAGTAGATAAGTCGATACTCCTGATCGTCTTTTTGATCCGAGGATAAACTAAATGTAGTGGCGCTTCGGTCAGGGTATACTACCGATTTATGTTTACTAACGTAGAGCTATTGACATTGCAACAAGGGGTATGTACTACTCTAGCGGCGAAGGTGTGCTGTAGCGGCGATAGCTGGAACATACATGTCACGGCGAATGCTGAATGGTGAGATTGTTCTAAAGGCGCAATAAGCGGCCATGTCTCGAATCCGGCGTGCGACTCGGCTTTCTGGCAGGTTCCACGGCGGTGGGGAGGTAAGGGGGAATCCGACAGACGCAATGACGCGGTGACGTTTGTTTGGCGTAAATTGAATGTGTAGAAGTTAGTATATATTGGTATTTTATTGCGTTAATAGAAATAATATCGATAACACTTTTTTTGCATCAAATTGAAGCTAATGTACTGTGTCACGCCCACTGATCTGTCAAATTAAGGAGGATAATTTATATACCTAGATCTCTTTCGGGCGAGGTCGAGTTGTATTCCTAATTGATGATTTTACCTGAACACGAAAAAGGTCAGGGTGTAATAAATTGTATCCCGGCTCCGTTTGTTAGTCGTTACTCAGTAGTCTGTTTAAACTTTAAAATATCGTTGGGCACCGACTCGTAATTGTGACAAAGGGAAGATTCGATGATCACATTATTTGTACATTCTGTTTTGATATACCTACGCTTTCCAACATGTTTTTCACAAAGAACAATTCCATCTTTTGTTATTGAAAATTTTTCGTTGGAAAGCAGCCAATTATATAATTGATTCGAAACATATTGGAAAAAATCATTTTACCAACCATAGTCACAGTCAAGATTCTAACCTGAACCTTTCCACTTTCGCGGCGGAATGAGCTTACAGTACTCAACTATGACATGATTACCAAACTAATATTTTCCTTATATATGCTTGAGAATCAATAGATTTCAATAGATGCAATTCAGCCGTATAAATCTTATTAATTTATCTTTTTTTATTATCACCTGCGAGAAGTTTTTGGAAACTGAACGCAAAACCATCGATTATAATAATAATTGTTTTTTCCCTTTTTCACTGATAATTAACATGGGATGCAACTGCACCCTACCCGAGATACAACTCGGACCTGCATCTAAAAATGTACATGCCTACTTGGGAGATAACGCGACTTTACCCTCTCTTTCTATAAATAAAGAAGTGTGACTGTGTTCTACGTCATCATATGGTGGTTTATGCTTAGCGTTAAAATGCATATATTTCTTTAAATCAATTGTTTGAAATTAGAGGAAGAATATAAGATTAAGAACGAAAAAGTTGGTTTACATTATTTGTTTATGTTGAGGAATAATATTATGCACTGTTAAAATTATTATTATTAAATAATAAATGGAAAAAAAATATTCTATGGGACGCCACTGCTACATACCTACTTATTATTATGTGCAATATGCATAAGGATATTATTTCGATTCTATAAATTTAGACGTTAGGATATAGTATTTATAAAATAAAAATGCAAGTCTAAACTTAATTTCAAATATCTTTTATCTTAACGATAATCTTTATAAATATCGATGCCGATACCTTTGTGCGTACTCGAGATATCATGATTTTCACGTTTCTAACTGAAACAAAATCTTATAAATCCGGCACCACCTGATAACCGGAAATATCGAATTACTGGAAATATAATATAGGAATAACCCACTGTAAGAAATGAGAAGGCCGATTACATAGATTATCGATGGTCCATTTGTAGCCAGCGATTAATCTGGTAATAGGCACACAAAGAGACAATGGCGTCGCAAACAGGTATCGATACATCGCGTAGATTCCATAAAAACACATTGCGCATGCGTGGTTACTAATTTTACAATAATTTGTTTTGTATTCATCCATTTTATATATGTAACTATACATTTTATTTTGTAATTTTTACACATTTTATTGGAATATTACAGAAATTTTGTAATTTTAATTTACTTTATGTAAAAATCACAAATTTATTTAACTTTACAGTAATAGTCCAAGTTTTTATGAAGTTTTCTGTGTAAAAATAAATAATAATGTAAAATCATTTAGAAAATCGAGCGAATTCTACCTTAACTTTCAAAGTATTTTTAGATCTATTTTTTATATTCATTAAATTTAATTGTATAGGCCGATTTTAATATATTTATGATTAAACTGTGTGATGAAAAAATTATATATATATTTTAAAATTAGAAAATCTGAAGTTTTCACTTCTGTCGTGTGGTTATAAGCACACACCCATTTTTTTTTTACACTGCTAAACAAAATTACTCTCATCGCGACTAAAACATTTAGGTACCTTTCAAAAGTAAATAGATACAGTTCACAAAATCCTAGATAAATAAAATTCTGGTTTATTTACTGAGAATTGAGATACTTTAATCAACCGATGAAATTAAATTTCTGGCCAATATTATTGGTCAACAGGAAACTTGAAAAAACTTCTCTTTAGCTTTTATATCTATAAATCTTTGATGTGTTTCGTACGTTTGATTTCTTCAGCTTCTTATATTAAGTATTTGAATTATGCATAACGTTTATATACAGTGTGAACCTATTTCATTCTCTCTTTTTAATGAGGCTATATTTATTATTTATGTTGTCAAGACTTATCGAAGTCTAGATTTAATAAATCTTTGATATATACAGGGTGTTAAAAAAAGAGTGTAACATATTTAAAGAGGTAATAGTATAGACCAAAATAAAGAATCCCACATACATACATACATACATAGATACGCGTGAAAACAATGGGGCTTGAGAATGGTCGAGCGTGTTGTTTACATGGCGTTGCTATGGTTCCTCTGTTACAAGTCCCCAGTTCCCGGGTTCTAGCCCGAGAGCTGGTAAAAGTGTCAATTGGAATTTCAATTTATTATTAAAAGAAAAAAATAATGAATTGAAAATATGAATTGGTGCTAGGCCCAAATCACCTTAAAGCTGTTGGTGGTCTTTAAAACACACAATTTTGAAAAACAATATCTCTGTCTTTGTTGTCGCGCAGTCGGGTAAAAAGTAGCAAGTATATGCGTTAACCCTTAACCGATCATGTGACAGTCGCGTGTGATTGTTTTGGCGCACTATCTGCACTCGGTGGACGTAGTATAGTACTGTCTATAGAACTCTACATCAGCATACTTCTCTTGTTCATAGGAGTGTTATTTGTAATGCTAATTTTCACCATGAACGACCGACCGACTTACCCACTCTGTGTTTACACATAGAAATTCTAACCATCAATATTAGTGATGCGCCATACGAGATGTTTTAGTCGATTATCTCGATTATTCAAACATTGTGATAATTGTGTTTTAAAGACCACCAACAGCTAAGGCTATTTGTGCCTAGCACCAATTCATATTTTCAATTCATTATTTTTTTTTTAATAATAAATTGAAAATCCAATTGACACTTTTACCAGCTCTCGGACTAGAACCCGGGAACTGGGGACTTGTAATAGAGGAACCATAGCAACGCCATGTAAACAACAGCGCCGCTACACTCTCGGCTATTCTCAAGCCCGATTATTCAAACATCTCGATGACTCTCGATGGTTGTCACTTTGTCTCGATTGTTGTTGTTTCATACTTCACCGAGACCGAGTCGCATAGTACTGAATCGTACACTGTCAAGAGCCACGTAATCTAGATACTAATGTTATAAAGAGGTAAAATTTGTTTGTTTGTTTGTATGTTTGTTTGTAATGAATAAACTCAAAAACTACTTAACCGATTTTAAAAATTCTTTCACCTATAGAAAGCTACATATTATATCAGCGAGTAACAAGGGCTGTATTTTATTTTCGAAAAAATTAGGGGGAGGGTAATAATTCATAAATTCTATCTCTGGAACTACTAAAGCGATTCTAAAAATTCTTTCACTAAGAGAAAGCTACGCAGGGGGGAGATTCTCGCGGGGAGATAACAAATTAGGGGGAGATATTCTCGCGGGGGGATAACAAATTAACAATATACTAAATATACGTGAGCGAGCAATGGGTGACCGCTATTAAATCATAATTTCATACCACCCGGGCGAAGCCAGAACGGGCCGTTATTATATTATAGAATCGTTCATCACTCAACAACTGTGGCGAGTCGATGGTCGATTGTACAGTAATCGCGTAAATACGAATTCAATAGTTAAGAGATCACAGAATAGTGAGTACCGACTGAACAGTGTGAACAGTGAACAATCAAAAAGTCGCGTGAACGTCAGTCGACTAGCATATAACCTTGAATTGCGATTATATGTATTCTCATTCGCTGCTATTGCTATAACATATGTGGCTAATAATCGATTTGAACCATCGAACATTTCGATTGTAAAATCCAACTCCGAGTCGATTGTGAACTCAATTGTTATTATGAACGATTACAATTGTTTCGATTGTAAAAACATCTCGTAATCGCCCATCACTAATCAATATTGTTAAATCTCTTTGTACTTTGTGTGTATTCCGCGCGTGGCTCGTTACAGCAGACTGTACTATCTACTGAGTTGAATGCATTTATATATTTTATACTGCGCTCCAGAAATTTTCCAATACCTATAGTCGAGACTTCACCACTATCGTTTTCCTACACTGTAAGGCAGGTATCTGTGATAGTTGGATACAACCCTGCACTGTCAAATTATTACACAATGTGAATTATTATGCAACTTATTTCTACAATATAATTTGACTTTCATTTTGTAAATCAGAACCTTTTTTAAATTCAAGTTAAGAACATCAAATAAAACATTTAAAAAATATAACACAAATATTATATAGTATCTTCAAACTTTTTTGATCCGCGGGCCAAAAATGCTGTAACTTGTTGGCCTGCGAGCCGCATTACTGTACCTACCGACATATTATGATTGGATATCAATAAAAAAGGTTTTTTGGTGTCTTCTATTAGCGCATTTATGAACTAAAAATAATTTATTACTAAAATACTAAAATTATATTTTTAATTTATTCCGCCTTGGTTTCAAAAAAATTATAATTATTGTCAAAGAAAGAATATAACAAAAATTAAAAAAAATATAAATAAATATCATGTAGAATTTAGAAAAAAAAATACGTCAAAAATTCTACGTTGACACAGTGACTATAGGTGAACATTAGGTTTCGAACCGAGGTTCCTATGCATACGTTGCTTACATCGCTATCGGTGCAACTGTGTGGCGTGCAATTTTTATGATATAAGTATGTCAGCTGGGCACAGTTGTAGTGACCAGTCAGTACCCAGACGTGTATTACCAGCAATCAGCATACTGCAAATACGTGTTCGTGTTTGAGTCGAGTAACCCCGATCGTCACCGTCGGGTGTGTTTCACATAACTGTTGTTAACTGCCCAGACAAAGCGAGCCTAAGGAAGTTTTCACTTCAAAAATGTTGATATTTTTAAAACGCAGTGTTTCTGTGCACATTGAAAAAGAGCTAATGTTGATTTTGTACGTTTCTTTGGTATGGATATCATATTTCTTTCTTTCAATAAGAAATTTTCTTTATTGAAAATTATGTTAAGACAGATTTTCTGTAGTCAAATGAAAATGCACACGACTTTGTTTTTGCACATTATTCGTTGAAGTATGTATTTTTCATAGAAAATTCGTAATTTAGAAGACAACATTTCATTCATAGCTGAAGTTCAGAAAGTGCAATCGTATAAATATAAAAAATCCATTAATCAAATTTCACATACGGTGCTTGATAGAGTACAGCGTCCTACCAGAAGGGCCGCTGCGGCTCACTCAGGGCCGTAGCTAAGGGGGGGCATTAAGGGGCAATGCCCTACCTTAAAACATTCAGTGCCCTACTTTAAGGAATTATAAATAAGCCGCAAAGACTGTCACGACAGAATGACAGACTTGATCTATCTGACATTTGGAAAAACAAGATTAAATTCGTTGGATCTTAATGAAGTTCTTCGGAAATTTGATAACATGGCAAGTTCTGTATTTTTTTTTTTTTTTGATTAAATTGTATTTCACCGTTTTTTTGCTTTTGTAATTTGATATCACCAGATGAGGTGGGCAATCCAATTAAATTGTAGTCTTTTGCTTCAGCCCTACTTTAAACTTTCAGTGCCCTATCTTGAATTCAGCTCTAGTTACGGCCCTGGGCTCACTTGAGGACGTACGAAATCGTAGTACAGTAATGTATGGATAATCCGAACAGAAAGTTGTTAGGACCCGTTCGGATTACTAAAACGTTCGGATTATAGATACCTTTTTAAAACATAAAATGGTTCCATTACACCTGTCGTTGTTCTCGCTTCGCGTACTTGCCTACAATTTATAATATTAGTATAGTATAGTAGTTTATTCAAATTCCAAAGCACACTCACGAGTCACGATTCACTGTCATGGATATTTGACATAAGTAATAAGTTAACACACTAATAAAATATATAGACGAAACGTCGTACATTTAATTAAATAAATTCAATATTTTGTCCACTATCCTGCGATTTTTCTTAATTTTATTATAATCACGATGGACACGATTTCTAATATAAATTAACACACTAATATTTCAAAATCTTACAGCGTTACAGAGTTGGTCGGCGAATCAGTCAGTGATGAGCGTAAATATATAATTAAAATTAGTATAGATAGTCAAAATCTCCTACATCCCCGTTTTACCCCCTTTGGAGTTGAATTAAAAAAACTCGAATAGCCTATAACCTTTCTCAATAAACGGACTATCTAACAAAAAAGTTTTATTCAAATCGGACTGGTAGTTCCTGAGATTAGCGCGGACAAACATACATACAAACATACAAATTCTTCAGCTTTATTATACCTATTTGTATAGAATATATATAAGTAGCTTTAATATGACTAGAGAACCTTTACTACTTTTGTAATTTTCTAGAGTTGTTAGGAAGTCGAAACCGGTAAACAGCTTATATAGCGTATTACAGGAACAGAGTCAGCGCAGACGCCGTTGAGTTATGAGATCAAATTTCCGTTACTGCCAACTACTAAACTAACATCTTTACCTATCTCTTATATCCTTAGTATAAATAAATATTTTGTAGATCGGATACATTGATGCATAACTCATAAACATAATACAGTAGAACATTATTATAACGAGAAGCTGGTTGCAAGTAGGCTTGCGCAAAACAGCTCCAAATATGGAATGAACATGGAATGTTTTCCTTCATTAAGCGGAACTAGTTCACGGAACATGTCCTCGGAACGATCTAGTTCCACTGTTATACTGGTACCCTTGCTTTGAAGGAAAGAAAAGATTTGAAATTTTTCCTAACTTTTCCTGAGTTTTAAATAATGAGTTCACGAATTGTCCGTAAACTGTAAAGTTTAACCGAGCGCGTTAGCCATATATGATACCTAATTACATGTGCTCTCGCTCCCTCTTCTTCTTCTCTCTCTCTCCTCTTCCCTATCTCCCCCCTCTCTCCTTCTCCCTCTCTCTCCTCCTCCCTCTCTCTCCTCCTCCCTATCTCCCTCTATCTCCTTCTCACTCTCTCCTCTTCCATCTCTCCCCTCTATCTCCTTCTCACTCTCTCTCATCCTCCATATCCCCCCTCTCTTCTTCTTCCTCTCTCTCCTCCATCTCTCCCCTCTCTCCTTCTCCCTTTCTCTCCTTCCTCTCTCATCGCCCTCTCTCTCTTATCTCTCTCTCCTTCTCTCTCTCTCCCTCTCTCAGAAATGATTGGACTCGGTGACCGTTTTAGCAACCGATCTCGTGATGGAATTGGAACGATATGACAATAAGGACACGCTAAAGGCGTTCTACGAAAAGATAGAAAATGTCTTCGGCAGAGGACATAATTCTTGGAACTATACAGGTCTAGTTAGAACTTAAAATCCATTTCGTTTTTTATGAAATGCGCTATAAGAAGAATAGAGGCGAATATACAGATAATTGTAGGTCATAATACACGAAACAACTCACACAAATTCGTATTCAAAATCGCCCAAATGTGCCGAACGTATTCTTTTTAGGCGAATAAATTTGAAGATTTGTTGGGGTGGTAATGAATAGTCAAGAATGCGGAGCGGCTTATCCCGACCCCATTTTTAATAGATCTCATAGGATTTTTGACTAAGACAGTCATCTTTATGAATCATCAAAAATAAATTACTACCCAACAAATGTTTTTAATCGAAGAAATTTTATACATAATATTTACTTGCCTATTTTAAAAATTTGGAAAGCAAGTAATTATTGACCTAAAATTATTTTGTAATTATTAATGTAATGTTCTATAATATGGACTGAATCGAGTCCATAATAAGTCTTAAAATTGTAATTAAAAATCGTGAACACCAGTAATTGTCGGTTAGTCTGTAGGTACCATAGTTTAATATGATAATTTATATGATATCTATATGGTGTGATCTGAACGTAGGTACGTTCGAGCTCTACAGGTCGCAATTCTTGACTAATCAACATGGTTTTTTTTAACTCGCTTTATTTACCATCACAATAGAACCCTATTGAACTTTATTGAAACGCATTCAGTAGTTTAATTGTTATAAACAAAAGTCTGTTGTAAAAAAGTTATTTATAGCATACAGTGTGCACTTTTGACTTTGCCAACGATTTATTTCTGGCAATAGTACAACAAACTGACCTTTTCTCAGTTATATATTGAAAAACTAAAGCAAAAGATATTAATCTTATAGGATTAGTGTTTATCTGCTTTTCTGGAATCGCCTACTCTATAAGCTTTAATTATAAAAATTAAATTTAGATGAAGATTTTACTAATGATGTTATATTTTTAAATACAGTTGTTTCTCTCGATAGGTACTGCGATGTAGGTACCTATGTACAATAAAGATATTGTGTCACTATTTATAACGTGATCTTTGAGATGACAGAATTAAAATGGACAATGCGCACAGATTCTCAACGCCTACTTGCATGCAGTGCTTGTGCAACGGCGTCTTATTCGGGTTAAAGTATGATTCACATATTATACCTGACCGGCACCGACCCGCACCGGCACGTTACGGACCGACAAAACATTGAACAATTTATTGTATATGGCGCAATCCCCACCTATACTGCCGGTTCCGCACAGACACAGCACGAAACAGCACAGCGCCCGCCGGCATTCTTTGAAAGAATGTTTTGCTGGTGCCAGTAGGTGTCTGTACATGTATTTACAATCGGTGCCGGTGTAATGTCAATGACAAACGTGTGTCGACGGCCTGTCTGATTGCGATCACGGCCAAATTTTCCAATGATTGGTGACCGAACATTTTCAAAAGCAAGACTATTATCGCAGCCGGTTGCTACAGTACTGTGTGTCTGTGATCGGTTAAATGTGAATTACACTTGTCGGTCCGTTATGTGCCGGTGCGGCCCTGTGCAGGTCGGGTATATGTGAATCATACTTAAGCCGGATATCCATGACGGGTGTGCAACAAAGGTGGATAGTTAGCGATTGCGAACGAGTGTGACGTTTGCCCGCCAGAGAGCAACGAGGGCTACCAGCAATGTCAGATTTATACTTTTATGGTGAATCCAAAACCTAATACCCCCTACAGGGCCGTACCTAGGAGAAGTCAAGCGGGTTAATCTGACCTGAGAGCTGCGCCAGAGAGCGTCAAAGTCGATAGATATAAAGAATTAATTTTGAAACCGAAAATTATCCACATAATTAAGCGCAGCTTTTACGCGATACAGTGCCCAAGCTACATTAATTATCTTATTCTTAGCACCTTTCTTAAAAACGCGATTGTGTAAGCCAATGTATAAGAACTTCAAGAATGTTTTCTGCAATGGTTGAATGGGATGCAGCTTGTTCTAAAAACCAAACGAAAATATTTAAACTACTTGGTAAATTTGGGGGTGGGGGGCGCCTCAGGTGACTGAACCAGGTGCCTCAACCCCTAGGTATAATACGGCCCTGACCCCTTTTTCCGCTTCAATATCTATTTCACTTTGGAAGCCTTGCATTGGTGTCCCAGTTTGTCTGTTTGATAAGTTTTTGTTGAGAATACATTGAAAAAACGTCTTATTTTTAACACGCTTTTATTAGCTTCACTTGTATGTTTGCTTGCTTGTTTGTCAGTTTGTAACCGACTTCTTTGAACTTGATTTTGACCAACTTTGAACGGTCAGATTTAGTTTAAACGTTGTCGACTTATCAAGGACCGACGACAATACAATAATTCAATAAGTTTGTCCAATTATCCTGACCAGGATCTCTAGGACAAAAAAAAAGCAAAAAACTTCAGATTGAACTGAAACTTTGCACACTTATCAAGGACCGATGACAATACAATAATTCAATAAGTTTGTCCCATTATCCTGACCAGGATCTCTCCAGGACTAAAAAAAAAAAAAACCTCAGATTGAACTGAAACTTTGCACACTTATCAAGGACCGATGACAATACAATAATTCCATAAATTTGTCCCATTATCCTGACCAGGATCTCCAGGACTAAAAAGCAAAAATAAATTATAATTTAAAAAAACTAAAAAACACGCTTTAATGAACTAAAAAGTAAAAAATAATTAATTTTATTGTAAAAAAGCGTGGGGTAGTATGAAAATATGATACAAAGCACCCCACGCTTTTTTACAATAAAATTAATTATTTTTTACTTTTTAGTTCATTAAAGCGTGTTTTTTAGTTTTTTTAAATTATAATTTATTTTATTAATTCTTTTTCAAAGGTGGGTCAGACGGTATTCTGGGGTGGGCTGGCCCTATGAAACGTTCAACCCCAAACGTTTTTACAAAGCTACCACTTTATTTATTTAACAGCCTACTAACTTCAAAACATTTTAAAATGAGCTATAATTATTTAGTAGGTAACTTTCCTTTTTATTTTATATTTAGTAGGTAACTTTCCTTTTTATTTTAAACATTTTCTTTTTTTGCATTTTATGTACACTAAGAGTGTGCCAAAAATAATTCACAGTAGAAAAATCATTTACAAGAGATAAATTCATATACCTATGAGGTATAAAAAAGGCGCTGTATATACCTACGAAACGTGTAGACTGTTGAGAACTGCTGATTTAAAAGAACAGCTGTCCTGTTGTTCCGTGTCTCGCAACAAAACATTAAAAATCCAGAAATAAATATCCATTTCGAAAAAAAACAACTTTTTTACGATCAACAATAGCTGTATGCTATCTATTAAAATTTTTTATATGAGCAATATCTTTGAACTGTCACATTTGTCGTTTTAATTTTTTTATTGTTTTAACTTGCCGCTTACTTTTTAATTAGAAAAAGTTTCATTTTATTTCAGTGCAAATATGCTTTTGTTCTTACAATAGAAAAGTAGATAACTGCGATGGCAAATACTTAAATTGATTTTTAACTTCCCATTGGAAGTTATTGTAATGGGTCCGAAAATCGAAATCAAAATGTATAACAAATTTTTATGTTTCAAGGTCATTACACTATTTTTAGAAATATGTCTGTCTGTGTGTGTATGTATGTGTCATTTCTTTCTAAGACGAAATCTCGAGAATGTAAAATGATATCGACTACGTTAGGGTGCCAATCGACGCGTATTAACGTAGATAAATGTAATCTGAAAGAACTGTTTTCAAAATCGGTTCAGCCGTTCTTTTTTCTTAACCAAATAGACTCCAAAAAAGTAGATTTTACATAATATCTCGCGAATAAAAAATTATATCGACTTCGTAAGGGTGTCAATCGAGGTGTGTTAACGTCATTTTGATCCGACATAAATTTTATAAAAATCGGTTCAGCCGTTTTTTTTTTAATTATTGTTAAAAATAAATAATAATTATGTTTTAATGATTACTTTTCTGTGTAATATCTAATTTAATTATTATTATTAAATATTTATCAAACTGGGAAGTTCGTCGTGCCATCAAATTCTAAAACGCCGCGCGAACGAGGTCGCGGGTATAGCTAATCTATAATAGTTGCATGGTACGTTAGGAAAATATTTATTTAACCAAATTCAAAAATTTATTGTGAAGCCACGGTATTATTTAAGTTAGGCGGAATTCATCCAAATTTAATTAAAAAAAGTCATTTATTGGCTTAACTATGTATACAAACTACCTTGTGTAAACTTTTAGTGTAAACACTCATAAATTTTATAATTTCAATAATTTTTTTCTCGGTGATATTTTAAACAAATATTGAAATACTAATGAATTGAAGGAAGGACAGACCGATAGAAAAAAAAGCGGCCAACTGCGTGTAGAACCACGCACAGTGAAGGGTGCCGCAGTCGGGAAGAATCCTATACATACAAATCTAGGGACGTAGTACAAGCGAGTGAATTAAATGACAAATTTCTATTTGTCTTTAAAAAAAAATATTTTTTTATTTATTTAAAATTATAAAATAGTTACAAAGTTTATATAAGTAATATTATTTAATTAATTATTTAATATTTAATGTTGCTTCTATTTTACATACAGAATTTAATGGACTTTGCCCCACAACTGTTATAGTTTAAAGTTAAGAATAAATCTTTGTATAATTATTATTATTTGAGATTGCTTCTATTTTGCACATAGAATTTAATGAGCTTGGCCCAACAACCTTTCTTGATGAAAGTGAGATTGAATCTGAATAATTATTAATATTTAGTAAAAATCACAGTTTGCCCGAAATGGACTTTGTACTGTAAAATGTGCTATGTTCAGCAAAGTAAACTATGGGAAACAATTGTGTGAGAAAGTGTCTTATGTCACTTGTGCATATTGTCATATGAAACATGTCATATAATTCCTCCCTCCTTTAAAAGATTCGTCCCGAATCTATCTAAACTGTATTTCTTCAATACTTGTTTCATTTAATTCGGTATTATTATTTTTTCTTTTCCCAAAAATTTTGTATGCAAATTTTTTGTTTATAGATTACAATAATAATTAAAACTAAAAATATAATACAAAATAAAGTTATATTACTAAATAATATATAATGATATTTATCTGTATCGTTATTATCTTCTAGTATGAATTTGTTATCATCTATTAATTCATGTAATTTCGATAGCTGTACTTTTTCTAAATTTATAGGTTTAATACTTAATATTTTGGGATTTTTATTAGGATTAGGTAATACTAATTCTGTTTTTATTTTTGATAATTCTGAATTTTCATAGAATTGATTATCAATTTTAAAGTAACGTCCTCTAGGGATTTCTATAAGTGTTATACTTTTTAAAACAGGAATTGTTTTACAATTACTGTGTATTTTAACAGCTTTTTGCGTTAATACAATATAATGTCTTTTATCAATAACTTCAATAGTGGTTGTATTGGGAGTAATTATAGGTTGAAATGTACAGTCTTTTATCATTTCTTTACTTATTAATAATTGCATACAATCAGTACTTTTAATATGTGTTTTAGGTAACTTAAAATTACATAGCATTGATTTATCATATTTTGGACAGTTATTGTCGCTATACCAATAATAATCGTTATTCATTGTTATATATGGCTTTTTTATTTTAATAACATAATTTTGTTTTGTTGGTATCGGTATCAATTGATATTGTTTATAACTTTCAGCGTATGTGATTGGAATACTTAAAATAAAATTTAAAGTCATATCTTTACAATACACTGATGTTTCTGTAACTTGATAGTAATATCCTATATTATGAAGATCTACATTGAAAGGCATTTCTTGTGGAGAATATATTTCTAAAATTTTATTAAGTTGATTCAAAAAGGCTTTAGGTTTAATGACACTTGTGTGTAAATGACCATTACGTGCAAAAGTAAGTGATATCTCTAGATCTGTCAGAATTTGTAAAATAATTTCTAAACTCGTTAGTATAAGATTCGTAATTATAGTTCGATTGAAATTTCCAATTAATCTATTTAAATGTTTTTCTATTTCAAGTTGATTTCTGTTTAAAATGACAAGAGTATCATTAAATTTTTTCAAAATTTCTAAATTTAGTGTTAACTGTTTATTGGTTGCTGAAACAATTTTATGTTGATTTCTTTTTAATTTTTCTATTTCTAAATCATATCGTTCGGCATCTTTAGAATCCAAATTACCTGTTACTAATTTTACTATATGTCCTAATCCATCGATTAGGCCACGTTTATCTCTGGTATGAGTTTCTGGCAATAAATTACTTAATTTATCATAACAAGTTTTTAACTGGTGAACTATTAGGGGTTGAAAAGTTATAAAGGTTAAAGTTTCGCTTGAGTTTAAGGGATCTAAAGAATTGTCGATGAAATTTAATCTTTCTAAAATTTGTTTAATATCAAAATAATGAACTAACATGTGTTTAGTCTTGAAAATTTTGGCTTCGCCTAAAAACAGGGGTAGAACACCGGGGTTGTCAGATATGTCCGTCAGCTGAAGTTCCTGGTTTAGGACTCTTGTCAGTATTGTCAGGCATAGTCTGTAATTTTAATGGTCTTTTTATTTGTTGTTTATGATACTCACCGGTATCTGTTAGTATTTTGTTACTATTATCAGTTAAACATTGTTTCGCTTTAAATTTGGGGAGTGCTTTATTTCTACTTTTTGATTTTAAGTAAATTTTTGATTTTGGGTCAAATTTTGGTGGATCTTCTAATTTTTCGTTAGCTTTTTCTATTCTAGTTTCTTTAATTTGTGTGCATTTATCGTGTATATTTTTATAAAGATCGGTAGTTGTTTTTTTATGATTTAAAATATAATCGGAATAAAATTTCTTGTTTAAATCTATACTAAGTATGTCTGAATTTTCTAAATGTCCTGTTATTATTTCTAACGGTGTGAGTTTAGTAAGAGAATGTATAGTATTATTGTAGGCTAGTATTGCGTATTGCATTTGATTTTCTATAGTTCTATTTGGATTTGTAGAGTCTAGAATTCGTAGGTGTTCGATAAGTGTAGAATGTAGTCTTTCAACAGTTGCGTTAGATTGTGAATGTAATTTTGTTGTAAGATGTATAGATATTTTGTGAAGGGTACAAAATTCTCGAAAAATTGCATTAGTAAATTCGGGTCCATTGTCTATTTTTATCACTAAAGGTGTTCCGTGGTGACTGAAAAATTCAATGAGACGATCTGTGATAGGAATAACATTACATCCGGGAATTGAATAGGCTGAACTAAATTTTGAAAATTCGTCAATAATTGTTAAAAATTTTTGATTTTTGTATTGAAAAACATCTAATGACAGAATTTCAAAAGGTTTGTTAGGAACTGGAATCATTTGTAATTTTGGTTTTATCGGTTGTCTATCGTACTTGTGTACTTGACAAGTTTCACAATTATTTATATATCTAGTTATATCTTCTTTCATAGAAGGCCAGTAATACCTTCTTTGTATATGCAACAGAGTTTCATTCATACCTCTATGATTGGTTTTAGATAGGTGATAATTATTTATTATGTCTTGTTGTTCTAATTGATTTTCTACATCTTCTAAAATTTTGATTGTTTGGAATAATTGATAAGCTTGATTTTTAAATGTTTTCTGCAACGTTTGAACAAATTGGGGGTAATGTGTTTTATTCTCAAAATATAGACCGTATCGTTTTTTTGGATTTATATATTCTTTAAATAAATTTATTACATATGTTTCCAGGTTTTGGATAGGGATATTTGCAATAATTTTGGTTTTTTTAGAATCGTGTACATTTACTAATTTAGGTTTTTGTATCTTAGACAAATTTGTAAATTTTATTATAATTTGGTTAGCGAATAAATTTATTGGTTTTTCGGATATGGGGATCTCTAGAATGGGGTTTTCTTGTTGGGAATGTACTGTATTGTCAGAGTCAGAGTCGTTTTCTTGAATGATATTGGGTGTGTCAAAATTTAAGGATGTACTAGGCACTGGGTTAAGATCTTCGAGAAGTATTTCTTCTAAATCTTGTAGGTCAGGTGGGTGTTCTATATTTGGAAATAAGGACATATTGTCAGGGGGTTCTTCAGTTTCTTTATTGTGAATTTCAATTCGGGAAAGGGCATCAGCATTTGTATTTTTTATACCTTTTTTATAAACAATGTTGTAATCGTATTCTAGTAATTTTAATCGCCATCTAACTAATTTTGAATTGGGTTCTTTTAAGTTAAATAACCACTGTAGTGGTTGATGGTCTGTTATTATAGTAAATTTTGTTTTTACAATTTTATTTCCAAAATATTTTATTGCTAAGTCCGGGTTTATGAAGGATTTTGAGGAACCTGTGTCTATTAGTAATTTTAAAGGTGGGTCGCAAATTTTTATGAATGGAAGGTTATCGCCATTAGTGTAACTTACTATTCTGTGGGTTGGTTCGAGGCGTCTTCTGTAAAATTTGACTCGTCTTCGAAATTTTCGAATTGGTCTTGTGACATGCAAAGGTCGTTAAAGTCAGTTTCTTCGTATCCGCTATTTTCAGGATTTTCTAACTCGGTATCGTCTGTTTCTATATTATAATTTTTTAGCTGGGGTGTGGTGTATGTTGTAGAAATCGACATAGGTGTAGGTTTGTATATATTTGTTATCTGCTGTGTGGGTTTGTATGTATTCGTATTTCGATTCATATTATAATAATTATTAGGAATATTTGGGCGGTTTGATTTTAATAAGGGTGAATTATTGATTTGTTGTGTGGGTCTATTATAGGGTTGCGGTTGTTTTTGTACAGGTTTATAAAATGGATTTTGGTTTTGTGTTGGAATGAAATTGGGTTTTTGTATGAATTGTGTATATGGTGTGTGTTGTGTCCTATTCTTTGATTTTAGATAATTTAGCTGTGAGTCAACAGAGTTGGCTTGAACTAATTTTTCTTCGTCTTTTATAATTTCTAAAGCTTTAAGAATAGTTTCAGGTCTATTCGATCGTACAAATTTTCCCATAGGTTCTTTCAAACCTCGTAAAAATGTCGTTAAAGTGAATCTAGTGTATAACGAATGTTTAATGCGTTTTTCTTCGTTTCCGTCGTTTATTTCTATATAATTTATTATGGTGTCCAATAAATTATTACATTCGTCGAAGAATGCAATGTAAGTCTGATTGGGTTTTTGTTTCAAAAGTAGGAGATCACGTACTAGTAAATCTTCAGACCGTTGGTCTGCGAAATTATCTGTTAATGTTTGTTTTATTTCAGACCACGATTTTGCTCGTCTATTATTTATAGCTATTTTGGCACGGCCCGTAATTTTCGATAATACGCCATTTAAAATTCTAAAATTTTGAAAATTATCGCGATCGGGGTGACTATAGTAATTTATTAATTGATCCGAAATTCTAAGAAATTCGTGGAGGTGTTGAACATCTCCGTCAAATTCTGGTATGATTTGTAAATCTCTAGTGTCGAACAGGGGTACATGTTGGTTTGTATTTTGCGTCATGTTGTTAATGGGGTTTAAATTTACGTTATCGTCAGATTCTAAATCTAATTGAGATAAGGAATTTATTAACTCGTCAACTGAAGTCATAAGATGCGGAACGATTTACAATTTCTTAAATCTATTATACAAAATTATTGACTTACAGTATTACTGATGTTTTCATAGTAGTTGACTGTTGATTGTTGATTTGAAGTTGGTTGAGATGAGCGGTGAAGACAGCTGTTGTTGATTGATCGGACAGCAACAATTGAGCTTGACTTTTTGTTGCGGCTTACCGGCGCAACTCTTGATGCTTTACAGATGTATTTGTATTTAACAATTATTAGTTGATCGAACTTTGTTTAGTTTGATTAATTTGTTTAATTTTGTTTAGTTTTAACTTTGTTTAGTTTGTTTTAGTTTGCTTAATTATTTATTTGTTTCTTGTATATTTAAAATTATTTGTATATATGTTTCTTGAACTTATTATTTTTATTTAAGTATTGGTTTTATTTATTTTTAAATATTTGTTTATTTAGTTTCGTTTTGTAGTTCGAATATTGCGTAAAGAATAAAAATTCTCCGTAAATTTCAATAATTAGCCCTGTTGAGGTACGTCGCAATATCCTACCGACTGCGCCAATTAAATGACAAATTTCTATTTGTCTTTAAAAAAAAATATTTTTTTATTTATTTAAAATTATAAAATAGTTACAAAGTTTATATAAGTAATATTATTTAATTAATTATTTAATATTTAATGTTGCTTCTATTTTACATACAGAATTTAATGGACTTTGCCCCACAACTGTTATAGTTTAAAGTTAAGAATAAATCTTTGTATAATTATTATTATTTGAGATTGCTTCTATTTTGCACATAGAATTTAATGAGCTTGGCCCAACAACCTTTCTTGATGAAAGTGAGATTGAATCTGAATAATTATTAATATTTAGTAAAAATCACAGTTTGCCCGAAATGGACTTTGTACTGTAAAATGTGCTATGTTCAGCAAAGTAAACTATGGGAAACAATTGTGTGAGAAAGTGTCTTATGTCACTTGTGCATATTGTCATATGAAACATGTCATATAATTAGTGGGGTGGTTGTTGTTAGGGGGGGTGAGGAAGCAAGTATGCCCACATTTTATTGGTCGCTTCAGTTGCGCAAGCGCTGTACGAGCAATTGAGCATGCGCAAAGACGCGGCCAATAGAACGTGGGCTCATGCATAGCATGGACTTATCCATAAGACAGGCATACACCCTCCCCTGAATGGCTTCCCCCTTTCGTCTAAAGTGGCACTTTATACTACATCCCCAGATTTCTATATCTATGGGAAGAACCTTCACGGTTAAAATTTAAAGTTAATAATAAATTTAATAATAATTTATATACTCTTTTATTTTAAGTTGAATATAGTTATCCAAAATTAAGTTTGTATTTCATAATATTTCTCAAAGACACTGTGAAAAACAAAGTTATTTCTGCGTTCGCTAACCTCAAAAAAATAGTGTGTAACCGAAAATATCCCATATCTCAAAACATATCTTCTTCAAATCAATTTTCGTTGGAAGTGTTTTTTAAGTTCTAACAACTTACATTTTTCAGAATTTTCCACCCCATAGTTGAAGTTAGAGGGGGAAGGAGAATACTTTTTGCGACTTAGGAAGCGCATATCTCGCCAGCTATTGACTTAAATAAAAAAGTCATTTTGAAACTTCTATATCATTTTTTCAAGATCTATCTAACGATACCACAAGCTTGTGTGCACTGAGATTTTTTTTTCATCCCTCAGCTATATGTATGGAGCAGGGATGCACCGGGTACCCGTTCAGTACCCGGTAAACCGGGTACCAATCAGTATCCGTCCGAGTACCGGGTATACTAGCATAAAACAAATAATGGTATTTTTTCAAGTTTTATTATTTATTTTAAATTTGAATTTAAACACATTAGCCCTAAAAAAATATTATTGCGTGCTGCCAGTATAGAAGACCGAACTGTCAGTCTGATCTAATAAAGTTAGGTTATGTGCACCGGTTCCCAATTTATTTTTAGTTGTGACTACCCGGTACCCGGTAAATACCGTGTATTCGGTGATAACCTGGTACTCGTTACTCGGCCGAACCGTACCCGATACCCGCTGTATAAATTTTAGGTAATAGCCGGTACCCGGTAATTTAAAAATCAGTACCCGGTGCATCCCTAGTATAGAGTGCCACCCCTAATTTTTTTTCATAATTTCACTACACCATTGTAGTTCATAGAAAACACCTATAACCTTCCAAATTTCATCTATATATGGCCAACAGTTTCCGACTAAAATGGCTGTGACATACGGACGGACAGACGGACAGGACGAAATTATAAGGGTTCCTTTTTTGCCATTTGGCTACGGAACGCTAAAAACGATATGAAAAGTATAGGTATATAGTAGGGTGGGTCAAAAATATCAATTATTTTTTTTTTACAAGTGACAGAAAAATAGGTTGCTAGACACCTTAAAAAAATTCTCACCAAATATGAGCTCTTAATTTTAATAGGAAGATCCTCCGCATCACAGTTTTTTATTTTTTTCTCAGTCCAATTGAAGAAAATTCATACCTCATCATTAATTGATTGTACAGAAAAATGTTTTATGAGAATTTTGTAGGAAATTTAATGCTCTATAAAAAAGGTATCTTATATTTTTTCCGCAAACCTCACCATCTGGAAGATATTGAAGATTTAAGTTTGATTATTTTAAGACAAATTTAATTTCTGTTTATGAATTTTATTACTCGACAATAAATGACTATTATAAATCTTTAATATCTTTCAAATGGTGAGGTTTTCGGAAAAAATATAAGATACCTTTTCTGTAGAGCATTAAATTTCCTACCAAATTATCTTAAAACATTTTTCTGTACAATCAATTAATGATGAGGTATGAATTTTTTTCTATTGGACTGAGAAAAAAATAAAAAACTGTGATGCGGAGGATCTTTCTATTAAAATTAAGAGCTCATATTTGGTGAGAATTTTTTTAAGGTGTCTAGCAACCCATTTTTCAGTGTCACTTGTAAAAAAAAATAATTGATTTTTTTGACCCACCCTAGTATATAGCCTCTTTTTTGGTCGTATAAATAGATACATAACGTGATGTAGTCTTATTATGTTATTCTTTGTTGCCTTTGGAATTATATTGCAGTTATGAATTTCCTTGTGCTCATAAAACTGTAATAATATATTACATATGTAATAACTTAATACATACACGCTCTGTTGATTTATTTGCACAAAAACTTGGATGGTATATTTTATGTACTTATTGTATATATTGAAAGGTCACAGACATGTGCAATTTCCTTACAACATGTTCATGTGAATTTTCTATTCACCTAGTGGGAGCTATTTGTTATTGTCTATTTGCACAAATATAACATTATGGGGCCGCCCCGCTAAATTAAAAAAAAACCGGTCAAGTGTGAGTCGAACTCGCGTATCGAGGGTTCCGTACAATATTAAAACCATTTTATTATTTAAGCTTATTTTTAAAAAGTTTTTTTTACTTATATTTTATTTTGTTCTTTTTAGTGTTTTAAAATTTAAAAAGATCAAAATAAAATATACACATACACTATTGGCGTCGGTCGGATGGCGGGACCTAGGGGTCGGACCAAAATTTCTCGACGTTTCATAGCCTCCTGAACAATTTGGCACCATTTTTGGAAATGTTTATATATATATAATTATATACAGGGTGTCCAAGACTTGCGTTGTCGGCCGATATATTGATTTTGGGTGAAGATAGAAAAAAAGTTTAAATATAGAAGTTGTATAAATTTTAATGGTGTATAACCTAAAAATATTTTCAATTATACAGCCTGTCCCATTTAAGCGTGGCAGATCAAAGCTATGTTTGTTTTAACCTAGCACCCTGTTTTTATTTGTTTTTTCAATTCTGCATCTAGATGTGAATAGAAATTGTAAGGGAAGCCATGCTCGAAAATTCAGTAATTTTTGAGTTATTAAAGTTTTTTAGAATTTTTTGACACGTGCAGACCTTTACCTAAAATTTGACATAGCCAAAACAGAAACCTTTATCAAACTGAAATTTTGAGGATCACTAGATAATGGACGGACAAATCAATGTCTGTCCTAAAAAAAATGAATTTATTATACAGGGTGTTCAAAATAATGTAATTATTTTACCTAACTTCAATCACGTGTAACTTTTGATTGTTAAATACAACGAGGTTATTTTTTTGCTGGAATTGTATTCTTTAGGATATTTACTAACACTTTTATTAAAGGTTGTCCAAACCTAAACCTAATATTTTCGTATTAAAATAATAGGTTTAGGTTTGGACAACCCTTAATAAAAGTGTTAGTAAATATCCTAAAGAATACAATTCCAGCAAAAAAATAACCTCGTTGTATTTAACAATCAAAAGTTACACGTGATTGAAGTTAGGTAAAATAATTACATTATTTTGAACACCCTGTATAATAAATTCACTTTTTTTAGGACAGACATTGATTTGTCCGTCCATTATCTAGTGATCCTCAAAATTTCAGTTTGATAAAGGTTTCTGTTTTGGCTATGTCAAATTTTAGGTAAAGGTCTGCACGTGTCAAAAAATTCTAAAAATCTTTAATAACTCAAAAATTACTGAATTTTCGAGCATGGCTTCTCTTACAATTTCTATTCACATTTAGATGCAGAATTGAAAAAACAAATAAAAACAGGGTGCTAGGTTAAAAAAAACATAGCTTTGATCGGCCACGCTTAAATAGGACAGGCTGTATAATTGAAAATATTTTTAGGTTATACACCATTAAAATTTATACAACTTTTGTATTTAAACTTTTTTTTTATTTTCACCCAAAATCAATATATCGGCCGACAACGCAAGTCTTGGACACCCTGTATATATGTGTACGGGCTGTAACTTTCGAAAGAGTTAATTGATTTTGACGAAATTTGGTAGGCACGTTGAAATCCATCACCGCACGAAGCCTATTTAAAATGGGCCCAATCTGACCATTTTAAGGGTGGTTTTTAGGGGTTGAAAAATGTTTTTGGGCCCAAAAAGACCGAAAAAATTCTCAGAATTGTTTCAAATTTGAAATGTAACCCTTTAGTGAAGATTAAAATATGCTGCTAAAATTTTAATAAAATCGCCTCGACAGGTCCGGACTTACAAATTTTATGAAAACACTAGTTTGCGAATAGAGATTTACTTACTGAAGGGTGTATTTAATTTGGTACAGAGGTTGCATAGATAATAATATTGAAATTAAGAAAAAAATATTATTTTAAGGGATGTATTAAGGGGTTAAATTTTTTATTTTGTCCAAAAACAAACTTAAGTTCACGTATTAAAGCCACAAGGCCTATATTAGCAAATACACTATATTGTCGGCAGGATTTGGCACTGCGGCCCGAGTTTTTTTTTATTATTGTACGCAACTCTCGATGCGCGAGTCAGACTCGCACTTGACCGGTTTTTATTATGTCTAAAATGACTGAGATATATTATAGCGAAGGTGAGATTTTCATTATTTTTTCTAGCGCAAAATAGTAAGTTCGCACATTTCACAGAGTAGGTACTATAGCAAAACATTTAAGGTGGGGCTGGCACAAGTAATCTTCGTAAAACAATTTAAATTTTAAGCTCATATATTTAAACACCATAATGCATATACTTATCAAATTTACTATATATTGTTAGAAGGGTTTGGTACTGCAATAACGCCCCCACTAATTACACATCCATTATTACAACATATTATAATATTCACAAGTAGAATACCAACAAATTATATCACTAACGCATGCATTAAACTGTACTCCATATCCGCCTTCAACATCCGTCTCTAAACCATCTAATTTGCCCGCAGCTATCTCAGTCTGCATCGCAACCTGTGGGTCTTATTGTTAGAGCGAGACATCCAAAACACAAAGCTTCATCTTTTCAACAACGTTTAAATGTAATAATATTTACACGTTTCAGAACTCGGCGTAATTATTGCGTTATTATTTAACATTATAATATTATTTACTGGGTTTTATACAGAGTGTTTCATAACAAGGTAAAAAGGCATGTGCACTGTAAGAAATGAGAAGCCCGATTACATAGATTATCGATGATCCACTTGTAGCCAGCGATTAATCTGGTAATAGGCACACAAAGAGACAATGACGTCGCAAACAGGTATCGCCACATCACGTAGATTCCGTAAAAACACATTGCACATGCGTGGTTACTAATTTTACATTAATTTGTTTTGTATTCATCCATTTTATATATGTAACTATATATTTTATTTTGTAATTTTTACACACTTTATTGGAATATTAAACAAATTATGTAATTATAATTTTCTTTATGTAAAAATCACAAATTTGTTTAACTTTACAGTAAAAGTCCAAGTTTTTATGAAGTTTTCTGTGTAAAAATAAATAATAATGTAAAATCACTTAGAAAATCGAGCGAATTCTACCTTAACTTTCAAAGCATTTTTACATCCATTTTTTACAGTGTGTGTATATTATTGTATAAATTACCTACTGGTAGGTGTTAAAAAGAATAGCCACAAATACACTGCTAACTCAGATGTTCATAACTATAATACGAGGGAGGGCTCGAACCTCCGTTTAGAAAAATTTCGAACAACTTTTTTTACATCTTCCCCACACTGTTCTGGGGCTATTTTCTTTAACAGATTACCATTACCGTTAAAAGAAGAAGGAAATTTTAAAATATTTTGTAAAAATTTGAAAGAATTTTTAATTAACAAATATTTCTAGTGTTGGTGACTTTATGTAACTACTGATTTTATTTTGTTTATGACGTCTTATCTGTAAATATGTACTATACTAAGGGTTCCGTTTTTGCCATTTGGCTACGGAACCCAAAAAAAGTTAGATACATTTGATATTTGACGCATATGTTATATACTGAAAATCAATGCAATCAAAACAAGAGAGAAATATTAGTTTTTTTTTCTTTGACGTATACGGTAAAAGTTCCGTGCAAACATCCGGTGCGCTATTAGTTGTCGCGTTCTCTTTTACTCTTCAAAGCCGTGATGCGTTGAACACAGCATGTAGGTAGGAGGGGGGCACAGATGAACGATTTCACGCATCGTGTGGAAAGTGAAGTCTCAAAGACAGCAGACAGCGTGAGTGGTGATGGTGGTGGTGATTGGGGGGCGGCTGATGTGGGCGGTCGGCGGTGATTGGATTGGAAGCGGAAGGTTGAACGAACGCTCCGGCTCAGTACAGGTCCCGTTAAATTAAATCCAATCAAGGGGACAAAGGTCGTACCAACTGGACCGTTACGTTTTCGAGTTCGTGTACCGTGTAGCAAGGTATCTATCTATCTACCTCTACAACAAGTGTATGATGATGTCAGTTTATATTGTACAGTCTCTAGGGATAGGTATAACTATCCTACCAAAAATAATTTGATAATTGTTTTGTGACAATATGACTGATTTTCGACATATTAAGTTAAATCTTCGAAAAAGATACAATTTTATTTTATTTTAGGTAATTAATTAGTAGTTTTGTAAATCATATTGGTAAGTATACCTTGTTTCTGCTGTGCTACTACAGTAAGTAGCGTAATGGCTAAGGCGTTCGCATGTCACTCCGAAAAGCCGGGTTCAAAACCGACTGGCGACGTACATGTATCTTTTTATAATGTAAATACTTTGAAAATTAATTTCAAAATAATTTCAAAAAAAGCGTATTCTATAATTTATTCCTTTCTCAGTTGTACAGAACCCTCTTAGACTAGAGCTGAAGCCTTTGAAAATGGTAAAAATTGAAAAAAAATTATAGTAGGATGAAACCCATTGGAAAAGGAAGAGAATAGAATAAAAATGAAAGGAAAAATAATTTACGGGCGATCTGAGGCCGGGAAGTGGTAGGGGGTGGGTTTTTAAGGGTAAAAAACGGTTTATCTCGATTTCCGGCAAAACTACAAGTCCTATGGAAAAAAGTTTAATCGCAAAGTTGTAGGTAATAAAAAGATCTACAACTTTTGTACCACACTTTTTTCACATAACCTCAAAATTTATGTAAAAAATTTAAATAACCAAGTTTTTGGTTTTTTATTTTTATCTTTTACAAAAAACATTTTTTTTTTCACGAAATTTGGTGAAAACTTACCTTTTTATGTCTTAAACACACTGTAATTTTTTTGATTTAAAATATTTATTTTTTCACCTTATTTTGACTTAATATCGAAAAAGCACCCTAATTTTCGCTCGAAAATTCTCACGTCAAAATATCTGCTTTTTTAAAAAAGTCGGTTGGCTTTTTGTTCGTTGAAATATCTACTTTATGATGGTGTAAAAAAAATATACATTACTACGGTAAATGTTCTCAGAAAATGCAAAGAAACGAGAAAAAAACTCGTATCCGAAATTTTTTTTTTAATCATTATGTACAATTTTGAGGTATTTATTAAAATTTACACTTTAATTACTCGTTTCTTTGCATTTTCTGAGAACATTTACCGTAGTAATGTATATTTTTTTTACACCATCATAAAGTAGATATTTCAACGAACAAAAACCTCACCGACTTTTTTAAAAAAGCAGATATTTTGACGTGAGAATTTTCGATTGAAAATTAGGGTGCTTTTTCGATATTAAGTCAAAATAAGGTGAAAAAATAAATATTTTAAATCAAAAAAATTACAGTGTATTTAAGACATAAAAAGGTAAGTTTTCACCAAATTTCGTGAAAAAAAAATGTTTTTTGTAAAAGATAAAAATAAAAAACCAAAAACTTGGTTATTTGAATTTTTACATAAATTTTGAGGTTATGTGAAAAAAGTGTGATACAAAAGTTGTAGATCTTTTTATTACCTACAACTTTGCGATTAAACTTTTTTCCATAAGAGTTGTAGTTTTGCCGGAAATCGAGATAAACCGTTTTTTACCCTTAAAAACCCACCCCCTACCACTTCCCGGCCTCAGATCGCCCGTAAATTATTTTTCCTTTCATTTTTGTTCTATTCTCTTCCTTTTCCAATGGGTTTCATCCTACTATAATTTTTTTTGGTTTCAAAAATTATCGACCCTGGTCTATCTGTGTGCGAGTCGAACTCGCTCTTGACCTGTTTTTTTATCCAACTACGCTCGCGTTAAAAAAACTGAACATCAAATCCGCTAATACCTCTTCCCAGATGTTCTGCTGTAAAATCGATGGCACACAAAACTTCTCTTTAAGAAGAAAATATTTAACATTAACTTGTGTGAGAAGCACACGAACTATTTCGCCTACATATATCTATAGAGCAAAACAACATTAATTATAAGATCCCATTCAAAAGCATCTCTAACAATGTTATATAATGTTAAAAATTTCGCTAATTTGTTCGTGAAGTGAAATAGTTGAATAATGAAATTATTTGTGAAAGTGAGAGAGGAAGATAGAGATATCAAAAGCTTGGAGATCTAATGGGTCTCATATACAAAGTCTTAATCTCGCAGTTCAGTTATCTGGTCGCCTCAGGCCTGCTTGTTCCGCAGCCCCATCAGCTTGTTTGGGGCGGCGTGATAAAGGGAGCAATGTTGCTTTGTGCTCTCACACCACCGATAGGCTTCGAAACATCATCGCACTCTCAGATCGCTGATTGAAATAGCAATGGCGTTGTCCCGCGCTAAATAAAAACTCACGTTTTCTGATATAACCCAACCATTCTTACTTGAATACAATTTAACATACTGTTAAGGATCACCCTGTATATAAACGGCAGACAAGAGTTCTGAGAAACGGGGTCTGTTTACTGAACAACTGGTACATGCGCAAAAGTTCTAGAGAAAGCGAGAACACGCTAGACTTATGCAACGCAGCATATATAAACATCCAGTGCGAGGGAATCAATCAATCAGTCAACGGTGAGTCACGCATTCAAGTCTACGTTGGATCAGTAATATAAATAGTGCCGTGATATAAATAACCAAATTGATAAATAAATACTTAGTGTTGTGGTAATAATCACGAATTATTGTATATAGTTGTTTTGTTTTGCTTTGTAATTACTGTTTAGTTATTGTTTACTTGTGTTGATTATTAGAACTGACTTTTCGTTGTTGCATTCATTATTATTGTGTTTTTAATTATTGTAAATAAATATTTATTCCGCCAACTCCGAAAACAGTTTTGTAACAATACATTATAATATAAAGGCAGCTTTAGTCAGTCAATGTCTTTATAACATTGATGATTTCTATATTTAATATGTATTTTATAGTGGACCGATTTGTATTTAGTGTTTTGACGAATCCTCGTGTAATTGTATTATGGATTAATAAATTTCTATTCTACAGTAGAACCTCGATAAGTTAAAATTCACGGGAAACGTTAAAATTTTTTTTAGAATGTTTTACTTAAAAAGTTAAGGGGATATTTTTACCGCTTTATTTATGTGTGTCACCATGTGCACTGTGCAGTGCAGTTGTCTATAAATAGAAGAATATTATTTTTATTTTTGCAACTACGCTTATAATAATTTTGCTGATGTTTTAAAACCTTAATGCCAATGACCAACTCATTTTCCTGGATTGAAAATTGTGTATATAATATGTTTCAATTTTATAACTGGCATAACTGTTGAATTTGTCGATATAGATTCTTCTGAAATTCTTAGGGTGAATATTTTCTAATACAGGACAAACAAGATTGAGACTAGTATCAAATTTAACGCATGCAAAATGAAAAAATCCTAAACTTGTCAGGAACAAATGCGTGACTGTCTGTAGAAACAAACCATAATAGTTTTTGGAGCATAAACCTCGATTATTATAAAGTTTTATTTCTTATTTGTTCTTCCTTCACCTTTTAGACGCGAGTTTGTTGAATAGAAATTCCGTCTTTACAATTAATTTTTCTCTAGTGCCCATATTCATAGTTAACCCTTAAGGTAAGTGATAAGGGTCCCTTCGCTGAGGGTCGCTTGAGTTCTAAGGACACCTTATTCAAAGGAGCGTTTCATAGTCATTTCCTTGAGTGAGGGAAGAATTATAGTAAACCTCCATGATTTTTTCCTTTAGAACAGTTGGTCATACTGCAGACCGATTGTGTTTAGTTGTCATTTTTGATATAAATGCGTGTTTTTAGCCACGATTAACCACAATTATTAATTTTCGTCAAACGATGTACCAACGGTTAACAATACATCTATTACAATTCTTTTACTGAATCGATATCTTTTCGAAAATTCATTTTCTTCGTAAAATTCAAAAGAATTTTCATTATCGCGTATATATCTCTTTTTTAAACGTTCTACTTTCATCACTACTATCGTACAATTCGTCAAAATCGTCCATTTTTATAATATCTTTACTTTACGTAATATTACGCTGTTTACACAGAGAATGCAGGTTAGGTTAGCAGAATAATAATAATTATATTACCTATGTCTATTTGTTTCTTTGTCTAAATAAAGACGCACATACTTTTTCGACACTTAAGGGACATACTACCTACCCTTAAGGTGAGGGTGATGTAAGGGCCCTTACAGACGTCAATTTTGACTATGAAACGCATACTCGATATGAGGGTAGAGTTAAGTGTCCCTTACTACTTAAGGGTCAACTATGAATACGGCCGTAGACTGTATATATTATTTGACAGAATAATGCAACTTGTCATTAACAAACTGCAACGATCTACAAATAGTTCAAGAGCTCGTGGTCAAAAATTGCAAGATTATTGTAAAGGCTAATGTTTTGAAATTAGCTAGTATTTAGGGTGTAAATAAATATACTACAGTCAGAAAGTGAGTACACGGGACACCTTTGCTAAATTTCAACTTTTACAAATCACCAGTTTTTTTTATATATTTTACAGCGCCCCGATATCAGGTGTCTCGACCGCTGACTTACTGACTGTAATATATTATACATTTTTAGAGTGTTAGGTCTCCAAGTCACTATATGAATATTATGAAGTATATTAGAAATAACTTGTATTTTTGTGTCCGTCTTGTGACTTCATGTGTTCTTAACACGACGCGTTTCAGCAACGAGTTGCCATCTTCAGGTGTGGTTAAGTTTATAAATCACACATGTGTACTCACATGTGTACTCGTACACGTGTACTCAATGTGTGATTTATAAACTTAACCACACCTGAAGATGGCAACTCGTTGCTGAAATGCTTCGTGTTAACAACACATGAAGTCACAAGACGGACACCAAAATACAAGGTATTTCTAATACTTCATAATATACAGGGTGTCCCAAAATTGCTGGGACACAGAGCTACCACGTGTAGTAGAGGTCAAAATAAGTCGATTGGACCCAATTTATTTATATACCAAATTGTACCGTTTGCCCGTGAGAAGAGTTCAAAATTTACATAAAAAAACACATTTTTCAGAAATGAGTGAAACAAATTGAATGAAATTTGACAAAAGTGCATTTTAGAGGATTACTCTCCTTTCGGTAATCAAAGAAACCCAAAAGAAATTGTGGAAGGGTTAAAACTACCCTCACCCCCTGACATTTTTTTCAGAACTTTCTTACGGTTCTCAAATTTTTTAGCGAGAAGACTGATTAATTATCTTCATTTTGTTACTCTTGTAAAAATTTCGTATTCCGCATAGTTCCAAAGGAAAAAAATGTTTTCTTAAATAATGCTAACAGATATTCCTATAGTACAAGTTTAATAAAATTGTAATACAAAATTTTATATACAAAATTTTATGTAAACTTTGAACTCTTCTCACGGGCAAACGGTATATTTTGGTATATAAATAAATTGGGTCCAATCGACTTATTTTGACCTCTACTACACGTGGTAGCTCTGTGTTCCAGGAATTTTAGGACACCCTGTATATAATAATATATTGATTTACACCCTAAATACTAGCTAAGTAATCTCAAAATATTACAGCTTTTACAGACACCTTGCAATTTTTGATAACGAACTCTTGGACTAAAACTGTAGTGTACACTATGATGATTATTAGTAGGAAACAAGTTATATTTTTAATATAATAATTAATGAATGTAAACAACAAAAACAATAACAAATGCAAATAACGGCGTTCTTCTTATGTTAATGCTAATTATTCTCGTTGAAAGCTGAGGCTGAGGCACTACAAAACATTCATTGATTCGCATTAATTTCACTTCAAAGCGTTCTCCGGCTCTCGAAGACACAATTAACGCTAATGTGATTAAGAAAATATACAGAGAGAACGAGAAAGACGCGTATAGGCAGAATGAGACAGAGATACGGGGAATATCTTCCTAACTTAACAATCTTATGCTGTCATCCCACAGATCCTGTGCTCCCATCTCCCATACCCTCGAGACCTCTTGCAAACGCAGTTACGAGCGTTACCGTTGAATACGACAGCACAAAGTATGACGAGCTTTTAATATCAGCGCCATTCAAAATGCGACGGACATTTGCACAGAATAGGGTACAATTACCTTACGAAAGTACGAAAATTTTCTCACTAGCAGCGCTAGTGGTACGGTGGGTACTGTTCTCCGTATGAATGTCCATTTACGTACTGTCATACATGTAAAAACAGTATCAAAAAAAAAATACACACGTGAGAAATTTCAAATACGGTATCTAATAATAATTAACAATGAAAGATAAACAATCAATATGATTAATTTCCCTAGACCGTAACTAAATACATAAGAATATCTATATAATATCATGGCGATAACGTCGTCTGATATTCTTATGTATTTAGTTACGGTCTAGGGAAATTAATCATATTATCCCAGTGTGCAAGCTTTCACGGCCGGCATTGTTCCAAGTCTTCATGGGCTTCTAGGCCGTGGTCCAGTGGTATTTCTACCTGACGTTTCGTCTACAACTGCAGTAGACATGTGGCAGCGGTCGAAGTGTCCTCCTTGGCGGCTCACAGGTCAGTGTGTCAGTGACTGGTGTTCTCCCGTCTTTTATGCCTAGTACCAGTGTATTCTCTGTTCGGTCGTAGTCCGTCTCTCTGTAATTGGTCAACTGCGTAGTGTGTAGTGGTGGGGGTGAGTTCTCTACTCGGTCGTATCCCGTCCTTGTACGATTGGTCATTGGTTTTGTATGTCGGAGTGCTGGTGTCCAGGTTTTACTGAGATTGAGGCCTTCATCTTTTCGGTTGAAATTCTGTGTGTGTTTATGTATTTCTATGGCCTCTCTGTATATTCTTGGGTAATAGCTCAACGTTCTGTCTATGGCTTGGGTTTCTTCGAAGAGGATCTTATGATTGTCCAGAGTAGACTTGGAACAATGCCGGCCGTGAAAGCTTGCACACTTGGATAAAAAAAATGTTTTTGACAGAAGACGACGAGCTAGGGGCAAAATTAAAATTTCCAAATGCCAAGGATAATAATGTAGCAACATTAAAACGTTGACTATCTTGCCGTAAATTATTTAAAGATTTCAGGAAAAAAATGAATTAATTGACAGGTCAGAATGCTGGGTTATATTGTTTTTATACTTGTATTTTCGAACTCATTACTCAAATAACCGACGTTCAAAATAATAATAAGTTTAAAACTTATTTCAGAACGAAATATGAGTCAAATATACTAACTCAGTAATTAAGACAATTCAATTAATAATAATTAATGAATTTTATTGTGTAACAAATTAAGGTTATATTTTTCAATCAATATACAGGGTGAGTTCGACCACCCGTATCAGTCGTTTTTTTCGAAAACGGTTAGTCGTAGAGAGTTGTGTCAAAAATTTGTATTATAAAAGCCCTAATAAAGAATCGAATGGTGATAATTTTTTTTTCCGGGAAGATCGGCTTCCCTATTAGTTTGCTCCAGAATGTCCAGAACTCCGGAATTATAAATGTAACGATAGGTCGAAAGTGGTATTGTTGAAAAGATCTTTAAAAAATAAGCAAGTTTTGTAGGAAAATTTTTTTTATTACTGCCACCCCTGTAAATTTCTATAAGTATAAATATAAATTATTATATGTTCAAAACTCCGGAATTTTAGAAAGCACGATAGGTTGAAAGTGGTGCTGTTGAAAAGCTCTTTAAAAAATAGGCAAGTTTTGTAGGAAAAATTATTTAATTACTGCCACCCCTGTTAAGTAACAATCGTTTGAAATTATTAAATCAAAATTTCATAATAACGATCGAAGTTGGCATTAAAAATCTAGCAACCTTAGACATTGTCACAAGTGTTCAAACTGTCTTCCATTTACTCTTTAATACATAACTACTGAGCTCTTCTGGTTATACTGTGACTTGTGAGTGTACTTCTTCAGTGTTTAATGATCGATAGACAGGTAACTAGATTTTAAATGCAGACTTTTAAAAAGTTCGTTATTATGACATTTTAATTTAGCAATTTCAAACAAATATTACTTAACAGGGGTGGCAGTAATAAAAAAAAAATCCGTACAAAACTTGCTAATTTTTTAAAGATCTTTTCAACAATACCACTTTCGACCTATCGTTACATTTATAATTCCGGAGTTCTGGACATTCTGGAGTAAACTAATAGGGAAGCCGACCTTCCCGGAAAAAAAAATTATCACCATTCGATTCTTTATTAGGGCTTTTATAATACAAATTTTTGACACAACTCTCTACGACTAACCGTTTTCGAAAACGGGTGGTCGAACTCACCCTGTATAGCCATGGAACTTGAACAAAATGATGACGTTTTAGCTGTCAGAATATTTTCTAATCATTTTGTCCAAGTTCCATGGCTATCGCTATCTATTTTTGAGATAATTTTGACATTTTCATATCAAATTTCTGCCGTTACAAAGCATGCAAAATTAATTTTGTTTAATGATTTATATGCAAAATTTTATGTTCTAAAACTTTTATTCGAAGATATTTTTCCTAAAATAATTAGGAAAGCAGGAAATCGCATAAGTTTGATTTTACGGATTAAATCCCTATTACCCGCAAAACGATTCAGCACCCTGTATACAGTTCGATTGTCACAGGTTTAACGTAACGAACATTTTGATAGAAATACAATGGCCTTGTGCATAGAACCCTAAGGGGTGTCGTTGGTTAAAGAACGAAGGCACACGTTCATGCCGTCCGTACGTGGCTTCTTCATACACGTGCTATAACACGAAGGATATAACACCGAACTGAACCATATAGCCAGACAGATAGACATTGTCATACCATTTCGTGACGTAAACTTAACCGCGGTGACGTAATTACGCTCAACGTATGCCCATAGCTCTCTAGGTGCGCGCACCTCGATCTTTAGACTGTTTCATTATCTGCCGTTAGGCCTTTAGTCGGTACCGTCGCACGTTGCAAGTCGAGTTAAGATTTTCTCGTGAGCGAATGTCACACTAATGGCCTACATCTATCGACAATTTCTTTCCATCAGTTCAAGTGATTCCTTCCGTTGAGATTTGTGTCGACAAATAAATAAAATCGAATAGTATATCTACCGATTTTTATAATACTTTTGTATATTTATAGCCAATTTAGCCTCATTTTTTTCGTTCGATTATGCATGTCGAGGTCACGCCACGTCACGTCCAATTGAAGAATCGCGCATTATATATCCCAATGCGTCATCCCAAACAAGCAACTTGTTATATCATAAATATAGCAGTACACACAACGGGATGCGTGGCGTAGGGGTATCGCAGCTGCTTTATCTGCAGTAGGTGGCTGCCACTTATTTTTTATAAAAATGGTCCAAAAGTTGAAAAAACTGCGCCAATCACCTAATTTTTCACACTGTTTGCTTATTATTAGCAACAAATATTTTTTTCAAGAATATTGACTATATGAAGATTGTAGAGAATTAAATTGTCTACAAATTTGTTACTTACCTTTTTTATCGAGAAATGCAAAATACGCGTGCAAATTGACAAAAACACAAAATCCAAATTGGCGGACAGTTCCCATAATTAATTAATGGGCCAAAATATGATTTCTTCATCTACTTTGCGGGGGACACCTAACTTCGTCAAAAGTTTTAATCAGACAGTTTTCTTGCTTCTTAAATCGAATTTGATCTAAAAGGCTAGTTAGAAATTACAGTGCTGTTAATTTTTTGTCACTTTCTAACAAATTTGACATTCTAAGTCTTCATGGTTTTCGGGCTTGTAGGCCGTGGTCCGGTGGTATTTCTACCTGACGTTTCGTCTACAACCGCGGTAGACATTCTCAAAGGCGATGTGGCAGCGGTCGAAGTGTCCTCCTTGGCGGCTCACAGGTCAGTGTGTCGGTGACTGGTGTTCTCCCTTCTTTTATACCTAGTGCCAGTGTGTTCTCTGTTCGGTCGTAGTCCGTCTCTCTGCCATTGGTCAACTGCGCAGTGTGTAGTGGTGGTGAGTTCTCTACTCGGTCGTATCCCGTCCTTGTACGATTGGTCATTGGTTTTGTATGTCGGAGTGCTGGTGTCCAGGTTTTACTGAGATTGAGGCCTTCATCTTTTCGGTTGAAATTCTGTGTGTGTTTATGTATTTCTATGGCCTCTCTGTATATTCTTGGGTAATAGCTCAACGTTCTGTCTATCGCTTGGGTTTCTTCGAAGAGGACCATGAAGACTTGGAACAATGCCGGCCGTGAAAGCTTGCACACTTGGATAAATTTGACATTACATAAAGTAAAGTGAGACAGAAATTATACAGTTCTGTACATTTTAACATTGTTGATACAGAATAGGGCCTGCACTGTACTTGTATCATGTGAGAATAGCTTTACACTGGAGGCGCCTTAAGGCTATTCTCTAATTCTCCAGACTTAATGTCACTTGTAAAGAGATTCATCCTGTCTTATGAGCAAGTTATAATGTTGAACGTGGGCTAGCGAAAGTGTGTAGCCCGATTGCATGTATGCATTGTATTGAGCATGCTACATACAGCTTTAACATGTGCCTAATGTCCTGGGCATTGGAATGAGACAAGCGTCTTACGCTTTAGTATAAGATTATAATGAAGTCGGACGATAGTCGACGATTAAGGCGACAGTGTCGTATATGCCATGTGTTGCTTTCGTAAATTGGATGTGCATTTAAGTCAAATTAGAACACTTAACCCTTCAGCTGCAAATTCGCTATATTTTTCTTTGTGGATAGAGAAATGCCAGTTCGTGCCCAGGGACGTAAGTAGGCTAAATATCACCCGGGGCAATACCTCACTTTGGCGCCCCCCCCCCTTAACTTAGACGAAGAATGGCCAACCATGACCAATGAAACGAAAACTCTCCTAAACAACACTCCTGACGTTTTTTTTATTTTATTTTCGGGTAATTTCATGTTATTTTATGCTCTGAATTATCAATCAATCAAGACATTTCTTTTAACATTGGAAATGTTTATTTTCGTAAGTATATGGGGGCAGAGTTACGAGTTTTCATTCAAGGCCAAAAGACAACGGTGTCGCGATCAAGTGAGGAGCAATCATGCAAAATTGAACAAGTGCAGTTTTTTCGAAATGTGTTTTATATCATGTCTAGTTAATTGACAGGTATTTGCGACGATCTGCAGTGTTATTTTTGAGCAAATGTTAATAAATACTGTAGAAAAATCCATTTAAAAGTTAAGTAATCAAGCAAAAGTGAACGCGTATATAACAGAAGAATAATAGGGTTATTCCTGACAAAACTAAACAGTGCATTAATAAATATTGTGTGTATAATAAACAGTTAATTATGTTTCATATATGCTGTTATCATTTCCAATGTCCTCGATGATTGCAAGGATTGCGAAATCTGTGAATTTTTATATAGGTATTTAGATAATTGAGGACTAGAAGTTCTTAATGGCTAATTGCTGGTCAAAGCAAAGGCCATTCCGTTAAAAAAAGACTAGAAGTGTATAGAAAATATGTTTTTACATCCAACCTCTACTATAGTAGGGAAGTTAAGAAAAATCGCAGGATAGTGGACAAAATATTTGATTTATTAAATTAAATGTCATAAACGTCGTACATTTAATTTAATAAATCAAATATTTTGTCCACTATCCTGCGATTTTTCTTAATTTTATTATAATCACGATGAACACGATTTCTAATATAAATAGTAGGGAAGTATTGGATTCAGCACGAACATTTTTACGTTATACCTATTAAGAGATTTTCACGTTTTGACATCCTAGGAATCATTGAAGACCATTACTTAAAATCGAATTAAAAATAAATTGTGTAAAAAAAAATACCTGAAATGGCAATAACTCAAAATCATTGTTCTTGCACTTATACTGCTTTTACCTTATCAGGGCAAATAATAAGACTGGCTATCCAGACGAATTTTTCAGGAGGTACAGAAAACTGTTTAACATGGAGTTAAAATAACTTTTGAATAAATATATCTCTAATGTTATCACTGTTGTGATTATATTTCTTTTTTTTGACATTTTTTTACGAACATTGTTCCATAGATTTAATAATAAAAAATGGTGGAACCTTTGGTGTAAAGATACGAAATGTTACAATCACCACAAAACACCAAACCATAACAAACACTCTCGACGTACGTTTCGCCAACCAAGTTGGCATCATCAGGAGATGATTAAAACTGGAGTTTTAATCATCTCCTGATGATGCCAACTTGGTTGGCGAAACGTACGTCGAGAGTGTTTGTTATGGTTTGGTGTTTTGTGGTGATTGTAACATTTCGTGCCATAGATTTAAGAAAGATCTTCCTACTAACATAATAACCCATATTTGACCAAAATTGTAGATAGGAGGTATTGGTAGTAAACAGTCGATATACTATTATTGTTACCTACACTGTGCATAGTTGGAGACAGCTGACCCAGTGAAATAAAAAAAGTTTTGTATTAATGAAGGTCCGTGACAATTTTGCTAATCTCTGAGAGGTCCGTAGACGAAAAATCTTAGGAAACGCTGCGTTATAGTAAATTTAAATAGAACGTATCCCTCACCTATATAATATGTGATGATAATAATCGCAGTTAACCTTGGCCGTCCGGAAATAACGCGCCGCTGCCAATTTTGTTTTGCACGACTACCTAGATCCCCGCAGACAATATTCATTATTCTTCTGTCTGACACCGCGACTCAGATATACAGGGTGCTGAATTGCTTTGCGGGTAATTGGGATTTAACCCGTAAAATCAAACTTCTGCGATTTTCTGCTTCCCTAATTATTTTACGAAAAATATCTTCGAATAAAAGTTTTAGAACATCTAAATCATTAAACAAAATTAATTTTGCATGCTTTGTAACGGCAGAAATTTTATATGAAAATGTCAAAATTACCTCAAAAACAGATAGCGATAGCCATGGAACTTGAACAAAATGATGACGATTTAGCTGTCAGAATAATTTCTAATCATTTTGTTCAAGTTCCATGGCTATCGCTATCTGTTTTTGAGGTATTTTTGACATTTTCATATCAAATTTCTGCCGTTACAAAGCATGCAAAATTAATTTTATTTAATGATTTAGATGCAGAATTTTATGTTCTAAAACTTTTCTTCGAAGATATTTTTCCTAAAATAATTAGGGAAGCAGGAAATCGCAAAAGTTTGATATTGCGGGTTAAATCCCTATTATATATACCCGCAAAGCAATTCAGCACCCTGTATGTGATCATTTCAAAACCTAAAAATCTCCTTGTTTTCAAAACGCTTATTTTGGAACGCGTTCAGACTTCAGAGAGTTCCAAAACATATGTTATACGTATAGTGAAATGACACATTCAATATTATTAAATACACTTGTCTTTTAAAAATATACAGTTGAATTCCAATTTACTTTATAATAATAACTACTGTGTGTTAATAGTAGATCGTATTTCCTGTGTCGTAATGAGTTGTATTCCTGACGAGTAGTGATAGTATGTTAAAACAAGCGCTAGCAAGTTTTTACAGTTACACGAGAGTCGAGATACTTATATAATATGGTATTTTTAGCCACTACAAAATACCTACTTTTCACTTCATTTTCAGTATTTTCAAAAAATATTGACAGCTCCTTTGCGTAGCCATCTTTACAATTAATTATATTTTTTGTAGTTTTTTATATTTTCTAATTATTAGAATTAGAATCTAATAAATAATAATTATGATTCTATATTCTTTGGAGTTTTCTTTGACTAATAAAGTAATTTTATTGTCTGCTAGAGCTACACGCAGGTATCTTCTTTTAGAAGGGCGTTGCAAAAAATTGCAACCTGTAAAGGGAGTAGTGGCGGACTAAGGGGAGCGGAGGGGGCGGCTCGCCCCGGGCCTCTGATCCTGGGGGGCCTCTAAATATCGAGAAGTCCTTAACTTAATCAAATCCCAAACAAGGCCTAAATATATTCAGTAAGTAAGAGACAGTTTGGAGTTGGAAGCCCGGTACGTATGCAAAATATAAACGTAGGTAGGTTTATACCTACCTACCAACGTTTATTATAAATATTTGATTTTTTTTGTCAGCCATTACATCTATATTATTCATTTTTTACGAAATTTACACTACAAATACATCAATTTCTAAGCAGAACGGGGACCTCATTTAGTTCTGCTGACCCGGGCCTCCGACGAGCTTAGTCCGCCACTGAAAGGGAGTCGCAATAAAGAAAAGATTGGGAACTCCTGCTCTAGGCTATAAAATATTTTTGTAACTTTAAAATGGCGGCGATGTAAAAAAATCTTGGTCTAATTTTAATATGCCTACGAAATCATATGTAAAATGCTCGTAGGTATATAGTTATGTACCTAAACTTATAAAATTTCTAAATAGGTGTAACTAAAACACTCTCGGGGAAATTTGAACCTTCTGGACGCAACTGTAGCTCCAAATTATGAATAAAAAACTCATGGTTTTCTTTTTTTAAGATCTTTACTGTAGCTGAGGCGTTTACAGTATTATGCATATGCATGCGTTTTCATTTCATTTTTTTGAATTCAACTTTTTTTAAAGATGACAACAGAAATTTGTCATCATGATAAATTATTTCAAATTCGCCAGGTCATTATTTTTGTGTAATATGAATATTTAATGATACAAATATTTTAATATTTTACCTTGAGATTGTTTTTTTTTGCGTAGTACTGGTAAAAACTTTTTTATATTTGTTGTTTTCAAATGCATTTTTTCACATATGGGACCAGTGCCAACTGTTTCACATAAAAACTTACAAAAATTGTCACATTGCTGAAGTAACGACATTGGATTGCCGTCAATAAGATTATAAAAAAATTCGACTGATGACCAGTCCTATACTTCCCACCTAGTAAATATTTGCAAAAAATAAACACTCTTTTTTTTATTCTTTGACTAGGCCCAAATAACCTTAGCTGTTGGTGGTCTTTAAAACACAATTTAATTTTTATTCTTTGAAAAAAGCATGGCCCTCTTTTTTGTTTGGTGATCTACTGATGGCTAACTTAATATAGCAAAAATCATGGTTACCTTGATTTACGTACAGTTTTTATTTTTTTTAGTAAAATATTTTTTTTCTCGAAAACTATACATTTTAGAGAAAAAAAAATTTACATTTTTTTCATATTATAACATCTAGAATTCATTTATATTTTTTTTTACCTATGTTAATACGTGACATTGAGGACGTTTTTTTGAATATCTCAGGATCCACTGAACCGATTTGACTCAAAATCTAATCAGATCTAAGTTAAAGGCTGATAAACACAATAGAACAATCGGCATGCCCGTATGTTGTTCCGTTCTTAAGATATCGAAGGCGAAAAATTGACCACATACACACACACACACACACATACAGACATCAGTCAGAAAATGATCTTAAACGATTGCTAGGGTCTCAAAACGTGAAAATCTGTTAAAATCTCGAAATATTTTTTCGGACTAAATCCATTACTTCCCTACCATAGTAGAGGTGGGAAGTAAAAAAACAGGTGTTGATGTTCAAATATTTTTGAAATCCAAATTGCATAGGTTATATTTTTTTCTATTTCCATGAAGAATGTGTAAAATTAATGTTGCGGAAGATTGCATATCTAGTGGCGTAATGAGGCATATAACTGGCGAATAGTGACATTACCTATGTTAAAACGAGTGATAACTTCGAGTTTTAACATTCTCATAGTATCGTATTGTGTTTTAAAGACTACCAACAGCTAAGGTTATTTGGGCCTAGCACCAATTCATATTTTCAATTCACTATTTTTTTTTAATAATAAATTGAAAATCCAATTGACTATTTTACCAGCTCTCGGGCTAGAACGCCCTTCTAAAAGAAGATATCTGCCTGTAGCTCTAGCAGACAATAAAATTACTTTATTATTCAAAGAAAACTTCAAAGAATAAGTATAGAATCTTAATTATTATTTATTAGATTCTGATTCTATAATTAGAAAACATAAAACACTACAAACAACACAATTTATGAGCAGGATGAGTTTGCTTTTCTGAGCATAACTTCTCAAATCGGGACTGAAGTTCTGAAATTGCGATTCTCCTAGGATAGCTCCAGGGCGTCGGGACGCACAGTTATGGAACCCCTGGTCTATAGTATACCTAGTATATAAGTAGGTACGGCTGGAGTCAGTGATGTAGTAAAATAAAAAACATTAGTTTGCTAAAATTAATTGATTATTTAATTCTAATTATTATCTGCCAGGATTCATGCCACAATAACACACAATCTGAAAAAATTTCAACTAGCCTACCTCTTACCGTTTGTGAGATAGAGCCTTGTGACAAACGGATGGACGGACATCGT
Source organism: Mongoloraphidia duomilia (assembly GCA_039654895.1). Classification (NCBI taxonomy): domain Eukaryota; kingdom Metazoa; phylum Arthropoda; class Insecta; order Raphidioptera; family Raphidiidae; genus Mongoloraphidia; species Mongoloraphidia duomilia. Next base: position 4,241,375 of record CM077523.1, read on the forward strand.
AGGCTCAGTACTAAATAGGGTTCGTTCGGAGATACGGAACCCTAACAATGAACTGTGTAACTGTGTATAATAATCCAGGTGTGCAAGCTTTCACGGCCGGCATTGTTCCAAGTCTTCATGGTTTCCGGGCTTGTAGGCCGTGGTCCGGTGGTATTTCTACCTGACGTTCGTCTACAACTGCGGTCGAATTGTCCTCTTTGGACACTTCGACCGCTGCCACATCGCCTTTGAGATTAATGTCTACCGCAGTTGTAGACGAAACGTCAGGTAGAAATACCACCGGACCACGGCCTACAAGCCCGGAACCATGAAGACTTGTGTATACCTAATAAGGTTTATATAATAGTGCTTCTTTTACTTTCAGTTATTAAAAAAATAATTCGTATCGAGCATATTTTTCCAAACAGCTGATTGTACTTCACTTATTTTCATTTCTTAACATTTGCGGCCCTTCGGGAATCCAACAATTTCAAATGTCATACTTATCTTATTGTTTACTGAAAGATGTTCGCGGTAGAAATAAACTTTGAAGAGAAAATAATATTTTATTATTTAGCAGTAAAAATTCAAACATAAACCCCAGAGGCGTATTAACGACGATTTTTAAATAGAAAAAGTAAGTTAGCATTTTTTCAAAGACATTTTAACATTTTTGGAGTCACTCTCACGAAATCGCAGGGTTTGTATTCGTGTCATAACATTATGATATTTTTACTTCCCACCTCTACTATGGTTGGGAAATAATATTGGGTTCAGCCCGAAATTTTTAGTGTGGTGAAATTTTTTTTTTGTCTTTCGATTTCTCAAAACCTGAACGACACAGGGCCATGCGGTTTATTTTGTTGTATTTATCAGCACTTAACTTAGATCTCATTAGATTTTCAGCCAAATCTGTTCAGTGGTTCCTGAAATGTTCTGTGTCACGTATTAGCATAAAAACATAAATGTATTCTAGATGTCAAAATATAAACAAAGTCTTAATAATTTTTTTTTCTAAAATGTACAAATTTCAAGAAAAAAAATGTTTTCTAAAAAAAAAAAAAATTAAGCGTATGGAAATTACTTTTTTATTTGCCTAATCAATCCATGTCTATAATTTTAGTTGGCCTTCAGTTGATCAACAAACACTGAAGATTGCCATTCTTTTTATATTATTAAGAATACGAAAAGGGAATTGTTTTGTTGGGAACATTTTCAGTTACCACGAATTTTACTAGATGGGAAATATAGGACTCATGACTGCCCGTACCCAGTCGAATTTATTTACACCTTATTTTATAACAACTGTTTAGTTGTTAGCAAAACACGAATGGCTTCGCCGGACAAAGATCTTAAACTTAAGCATGAAAAAGTAGTGATGCGCGATACGAAATGTTTTAGTCGATTGTCTCGATTGTTTAAACATCTCGATGACTCTCGATGGTTGTCACTGGACTCGATTGTTGTTTCATAGTTCACTGAGACCGAGTCCCATAGTACTGAATCGTACACTGTCGAGAGCCACATAATATTATACAATCGTTCATCACTCAACAACTGCGTGGTCGAGTCGATGGTCGATTGTGCAGTAATCGCGTAAATACGAGTTCAATAGTGAAGAGATCACAGAGAAGTGAGTACCGACTGAACAGTGAACAATCAACGAGTCGCGTGAATGTCAGTCGACTAGCATATAACCTTGAATCGCTATTATATGTATTCTAATTCACTGCTATTGTTATAACCTATGTGACAAATAATTGACTTGAACAATCGAACATTTCGATTGTAAAATCAAACTCCGAGTCGGTTGTGAACTCGATTGTTATTATGAACGATTACAATTGTTTCGATTGTAAAAACATCTCGTAGCGCCCATCACTATGAAAAAGGTATTAGGAATACTTAAAGATCTTTGTCTGAAGAAGCCACTATGTTGTGTGAAATAATTGTTATAAAATAATAAGTATTTTAAGTGTAAATAAATAAAATAATTATTAATTAATTCAACAATGAATTTTTAATCCACAAGACATCCACTAGTTAGTGAATAGTATTTCTCTCGGTATTTCTTAACATATCAGTAGCATATTATGCCATCATGATTGTTAAACGTCAAACGATTGTTATAAGATATATAAAGAAAAAATCAGAAGCCACTGTCGGGACTGATATGTTAAGAAATACTATTCACTACCTAGTGGATGCCTTGTGGATTAAAAATTCATTGTTGAATTAATTAATAATTATTATATTGTTGTCCACAATTACCTAACTCATATATTGTTATTTAAATAAATAAAAGACTGTGTTTTATTAAATTTGTCTATCAATACAACATGGTCATTACTGTCCTGTCTGAACTGTGGAAGGGGTTTCGAAGACAATTTAGCGTGTGATGGTGTATCGTTCTAGAACGATTTATAAGTTAGTATTTAGTGTTGTAGGTAGTGCGTAGGACGTCTGTGGAGTTGATGTGTGCGACATTTCCTTCAGTATATCACTCCGGACTCCCGAAGGATTCTCTCCTTACCTTCTCTGTACCAGTGTCGACCTCCAAGCGCACCTCTACAATGTGTTCACATATATTTTTTTTAAGTTCCAATTATTGACTAGATCAATAAACAGGTCTTAGGAAATTGGATTAAATTTATTTAACACCTCACAACAATTTTCGTACAACCGTTAAATAAATCAATTTAGTTCTATTTGGTTGAGGCTTTCGCGGTCAGTTGATGAGCTGGTATTGTCCTGATTCGGGTCTATAGGCTGTCGTTGGTTGGAATTGCTTCTTAACGTTTCGCTAGCACGAGTGGCGAGCTTCCTCAGAGGTTCTTCGATTGAGATGGAAGGACCTCTGAAGAAGCTCGCCACTCGTGCTAGCGAAACGTTAGGAAGCAATTCCAGCCAACGACGGCCTATAGACCCGAATCAGGATAGCACCAGCTTAGTTCTATTTCCTGAGATCTGTTTATTGATATTGCCACTATGGATGAGACTTTACTAATTGTAATCAGGCTCGTAGCTAAGGTCTGGCAACCGAGGTCCGCGCCAGGGGTGCTGACCCCGGAGAGGGCGCAATCATCGAAATCAGAGATGCAAATATTATGACTATTTTCAAGCAAAGAGGCGCGAAATCAGAATCTTGCCATGGGCCCCGATGATCCTATGATCCGATGATCCTATGATTATAATTACCAATACTAAACGCAGGAAAGAATTCCGCTAACAAATTAGGAAATTTACTACGAGTATATCCATGCTAATATTATAAAATCATTTGAAAAATTCTTCTACTGTTTAAAATTCTACTTCTTACGGAGTAAAATAGGCTATATATTCTTATGCTACGATAAAAAGGGAAAAATGTGAAGCATGTCTGAGATCTTCTCTGAGCTAATGGTATACGGTGACAAATGTACAAAACATACAGTAATAAAGTGATATAATATTATAGCAAACTCGTTTGTTATAATAACACGCGTTCTCGATATGAATTTGTCAAAAGTGGTGTTTTGCAGTTGGTTTGGAAGTTCGAATCTTCCATTTCAATTTTTTTTCCACGCGTAGGGGGGGTGCTATTATAGCAAACTCGTTTGTTATAATAACACGCGTTCTCGATATGAATTTGTCAAAATTATATTTTCTTAGTTACGCTAAAAAATTGAAGTTTGTTTTGATAACAACGAAAAAATTGATTTAGAATTAATCAACATTTAATATTGAGAACACTTATTTCATTGAGATTTTGTTCAACTGAATTTATTGTTTCAATTATTTGCGAGAAAATTACTTACAGTATCTTATTTAGTTAACAATTAGATTAACAATCAATATTGTTATTACTTCCTATACTGTACAAATTCACTATTTTACTATCTTACTATCTTATGTTAATTTCACTAAAATAGTGAATTTGTACAGTATAGGAAGTAATAACAATATTGATTGTTAATCTAATTGTTAACTGAATTTATTGTGTTTTATTATTTTATTAAAGTAAGAACATAAATTTGTTCTTACAATATGATCTTATTGATCTTGATTACTTAGCTGCCATACTAAAATCTATACTCTGGTGAAGCCAGGCTAGAAACTTATTTTTGTCTGCCTGTTTGCTTAGATACAAAAATAATAGAATCGATTTCACGAACATTGACACATGCCTTAAATCGATTCAGCTTAGGTCTTTGGTTATTAGAATAATTTATAATATAGTGAAGGTTTGAAAAGATAAAATCTACTACACGCAAAGAACGAGTAACAAAACAAACAAATACAGATCGGAAATACGTCCTAACGAGGATCCAGGGTTAGAAATCTCGCCAACAGATAGGAAACACACGTTCTGTAACAAAATGGTGGCTTATCAAGAAATGAAGGTCAGGGACGTCTCTGCCAAGATGTTGTTGTCGATAAAACCTTCTAGCTCACAACGGACATCGCTAGTGAGACTAAGGGTTCCCTATCTCAAATCGGTTGCCTGGTCACAACCTTGTAACTATGATAGTTATATATTTACACCCGTATAATAAGATAGAATGCAGGAGCTCAGAAGAGATAAGGAAAAAGCGAATGTCGCGCAGAGATTGGAGAGACGGCATACAAGAAGCGATTCGCGGGAGGAGTTTTGAAGAAAGAGAATGAATGACCGAGACGTGAGCTTGAGGGCGGGAAAACAATTTTTGTTTTGAAAAATCTTGCTATATAATAAAGTATTTATGAAATCTCCCCTGTTGTTTCCCTGTTAGTATTATAGCGGACCGAATCAAAAATCAATACGGTGAACCATACCTGACTTCCATGTTCCAAAATCGTTTTCAAAATAATTTTTAACATATTACATAAAAAATTTCAGTTGAATTTGCCAGAAAGCCCTTATATAGGTACTTACTATACTTATGTCGGGTTTATCGTACATTTTAATCACGCTGTTATGTTAATTCGCTGTTATTTCTATGGTTACTTCGTATATGTTTTATGCGTAAAATTTAACAGAGATTAACGAAATAGCGTGTTAAATGTACGGTAAACCCGACACTAGATTGTTATTGATACAAAATTGCATAATATATTTCCAAAAACTTTGTTCCGATTGGCACCAAAATCAAGTTTTGCACTTACTAAAACATGTTATGTTCTAAAAAAATTGGTACATTTTTTTCAGAAGTTATTGTAAATCAAAGAAAATTCATTCTCGCAGCCGTCAAGCTAAAGTCACATTTCTTTGCGTTTTGGTGGTAGTACAATCAGAATTACACGATTTTTCGATCTCATCCTCGTTTAACCCCTGATATCCCAACTCTTACTTCAGTAAGAACGATGACACACACAGCGTTTTTGCGCCGACTAGCCACCGGTTTCCGCCTCGGCATGACACACACAGCGGTGTCAATTCGGCAGTCAGGCGTTTCTTGTGGAGAACGATGTGCCGAGGCGGCTAAGAGTCGGTTTTCAGTCGCCATAGACAATTTCTCGCCGCGGTGTGTGTTTTGCATCATTGAAAAACAACATTCGTGTCGACTCGGCAACTGCCTCGGCTGCACAAACCGCTGTGTGTGTGTCATCGCTCTAACTCTAGTGCAATGGTCCTCATAGCCATCGTAGGTAACCCTGTCTTAAGAAAACATTCAATAATTAAATGTTTGCTATTAATAAAGCAACACTTGGTATATAAATTGTTGGTGTGCGAATGCTACAGCTGTGCGAATGCACATTCGTGTTCAGAATAGAAGACAACTAGATAGTGTTTATATATGCGGGTAGGGTTAATGTTTTAGTTTCACTGTGGATAGACAAAGAAAGAGATAGAGAGTGCGTCTGTGTGTGCAGAGGATGACAAGGAATATAGACCAGAGCGAGAGAGGTAAAAGGAGTGAGTCCTGTGTCCTCTTAGCGTGACCGTGACAAGTTAGTTACAAACTCATCCCTCAGGAACAACACACGCTGCTGTTGTGTTGGGTAGACCGTCATCATCATCATCGCTCCCACACTTCCATTCCCTACGTCAAGAAACTCCATGATTGTTGTTGTACAAACCGGTACAAATTTGACGAACAATTCACTGGAATTAAATTATATGCTTTTTGTTCAAACTAACTACATAATATTACATTTGTTTTGTTCCTTTCATTCCTGTTGAATGTCTGTCGTCAGTTTTAGACCTGGAAATTTTAGTTTTGAGAGTTGAAAATCAATAATGGGTTCCATTTTAATTTTAATTATCTCGAGAAATCTCACTCTATTGGGATCCGTCAAATAAGTGGAGCTTAAAAAACATGGCGCAAAGGGGGGGAAATTTTAAATACGGGGTATACTTTTGCGTGTAATTTTGTGATTTTCAAAGTGATAAGAAATAATAAATATAAGTGCAATTTGCAATTGGGCCGGTATGAATCCTAAACAAAGGAATTTCGTTGAAGGAGAACGGATTCTCAAAGCCGGACATATTATCATATGTGTGAAAAAAACAAGATAACTGAGCTGTCAAAAGTAGTAATCTTTACGGCATATTATCAAACATCAAAATTAAAAGAAAATCTCCACGAAATTAATCATCCGTTCAATGCTTCTTTAAGGCAGGGTTAGGTGAATAATGTAAACACATAACTGCAACATAATATGTTATATTGTAATAAGTAGGTAAGTTACTAACCTCAAAATATTTGTATACAAAGTCAGTCCTATAAATTTGTCAATCATCAAATGATTTTACTATTGTAGTACAGTATGATAATAAGTACATCTTATTATTAATATAAAATATTTTTTTAGTTCATAAATACAGTTTTTCCACATTTCATTAGAAAATAATTCGCTGTAAAGTAAGTTTTACAAGGCAATAACTGACAGTGTTTAATGCCATGATATTAGAAAACGTCGCGATTTCCATTTTCAATAAACTTTTTTATTTTACTTGTTTTATTTTTGTAATAAACAATTTCACGATAAATTTGCACTGTTAGCATGTAAAATTTTCCCTCGTTTTGAATACAATTTTCTGCCACCAGATGTCATATGCTCATTTGACGGATCCCAATAGAAGATATGCAAACTAAATGTACTTATAAGAAAGAGATTTTACAGATTCGAAAGATTTTTATTGATCGAGCGAACGAGGCGAGTGGGTTCCGTTTTAACTCAACTGGATTCTGTTTAACATTTTGTAGCGATATTTAAACCTATAAATAGTTTTGTATTTAAAACAATCCTGTTTATAGAGATTCAATACAAAATTACATTTTTAAAAGATTGTTTTATTCCAAAGTAAGGTTTTCAATAATAATCAAATAATAAGCTGGCAAAAACGTCAAAGCGGAATTCTAAACGTCGAGCCTTTTCCAACCGTCTCCTCCCATCTTATTATTATATTGTCTACGAAATTCCGATATACGTTAAATTCCTTAACTTAAAAACATGGAGGGAGCAAGATCTACTGTTCACAAAACCACTAGTAATTCTTTTTTTGTTTTTAGAGAATTTGCTTATACATAATGTAGACTACTCGTCTAAAGGGCAGGTAGTTCGCGATGGTACCGTTGATGTTGTTACTATAGTTACCGTTCAAACTATTCACACACAGCCAAAATACTATTTTGGTTGTAAAACTGATTTAAAAATATATTTTTTTCAACAATCAACATAATATAGGTAGTTTTTATATTGTGGTTATCAATTTCCAAAAAAATATTTTACTTAGAAAAATCGACACTTAAAAACCATGTATATTTTATATCACTTTGACGGCATTTGAGCTCTGATTTCTAAAGATAGGAGAAAATATCCCGAAAAGTCAGCAATAAATGCAGTGTTTTCTTGATTCTTAAGCCAAGAAGATTTTCTCTTCGAAATTTCACATCTGAATTCAAACTAATATTTCAAAATGTACGAACACCTGTTTTTTTTTTTCTTTTTTTAAGACCACCAACAACCAGAGTTATTTGGGGCTAGCACCAATCTATATATTTTCAATTTGTTATTTTTTCTTTAACTATTTTCACTTCCCATCTCTACTATGGTATGGAAGTAATGGATTTAGTCCGAAAAAAATATTTCGAGATTTTAACAGATCTTCACGTTTTGAGACCCTAGCAATCGTTTAAAATCATTTTCTGACTGATGTCTGTATAATATGTGTGTGTGTATGTGGTCAATTTTTCGCCTTCGATATCGTAAAAACGGAACAACACGGCCATGCCGATTGAACTATTGTGTTTATCAGCCTTTAACTTAGATCTTATTAGATTTTGAGTCAAATCGGTTCAGTGGATACTGAGATATTAAAAAAACGTTCTCAATGTCACGTATTAACATAGGTAAAAAAAATATAAATGAATTCTAGATTTTATAATATTTTACTAAAAAAAAGAAAATTGTACGTAAATCAAGGTAACCATGATTTTTGCTATATATATCAGTATATCACCAAACAAAAAAGAGGGCCATGCTTTTTTTCAAAGAATAAAAAAAGAATGTTTATTTTTTGCAAATATTTACTAGGTGGGAAGTATAGGACTGGCCATCGGTCGAATTTTTTTTTTTTTTTGAGTTGAAAACCATCATTTTATGCTGAACTCGTTTACCCCTTTTGATCTCGTTTTTTGGTGAATAAATTATTATTATTATTATTATTATAAGAAAATTTTCTGTCAAAATCGAAATTAACGCGAGCAAGCCACGGTAAAGGCTAGCAAATTGTTAGTATTGTGGCTACTATATTACGCAAAAAAAATCAAAATTGTTGCAGCCGTGTTAAGTCAAAAATTTCATGTAAATTTTCTTCATTATTTATTGTCTAGGTATATCTATCATCTACATATTTTCTTCATATTTAAAATATATAATTATTCATGATACATTTTGCTTTAAAAATATTTTGAAAATATTCGTTGTAAATTCTGAGATGTTAAATACCACGGTCAAAGGTATTTTGAATGCAATAAATATATTTATAAATAAAAGCTTTCTGGGTTATTTGAAATCCCGAACGAATCAAAAGATAATCATCAGAATCACAAATATCTTTCGAGTTATTATGATAGAATATATAGGGTACCCAAAAAAAAATCAAGTGCGTCCCGGTACACTCAAGAAATGTATAACATGATGGCGTATAGTTAAAATAAATTCAATCAGATGCAGTCAGTGGTGGATTTAAGGAAAATACCCAGGCGCCAAATTTTCCAAGGGACCCATTTTAAGACACAGATTATAAATTATAGACACTCGACAGCTGAGATCATCAGCGTCTAGGGGTCAATTTTTATTAAGAACCCGTTTACACGAAATATGTTTTTATTTACACATCAAAAATTTCCTTCGATCTGTCGTATATAAGATTAGTGTACAGTGCAAAGGTACCAAAAGACATATGGGTTACTGGGTGATCTAAGCTCTCCACTATAAAGTAAGGCCGTAGCTATAAGGGCGTGGTAAAGGTTGCTACAGGCGCACGAATTCCAGAGACGAACATTTTATTTGAGAAATAGTAGAAACAGGAAGCAAGCGGAAACCAATTATCTGATGGGTTTGATCCCTAAAGGACTGATTGCCTTCTTTGAAGGTTCAGGACTGTTCGGGGACATACCCCTTAACACTAACAGACAACGAGGAGCTGCGCAAGCACCTCAGACTATAACCCTTGAAAACCAAGTTACAGGACTTGGTACCCAATTACATTGGTTTCCAAAGGTTAAATAAATTTGGGAGTAGGAAAAGTTTTCGGACATCTAAACTAAATCTTGAACAGTTCTGAAGCTTCGTGAGAAGGTATTTAGTCCATTCGTGATAAACCTCTAACTCTTGGGAACCAAGTAATTGGGCTTGGTACCCAATTACATTGGTTACCAAGGGTTAGCAATTCATTACGAATGGACTAAGCGCCTTGTCACGGAGCCTCAGGGCTGCTGCTGATCTGTTTTAGATGTTTGGGACAGTGGCGGACTAAGGAGCGGCGGCCTGCTCGGTGCTCCTGGCCTCTGCTCTTGGGGGGCCTCCAAATCTCGAGAAGTCCTTCTTAATCAAATTCCAAACAAGCCCAAAATATGTTTAATAAGTAAGAGGCAGTTTGGAGTTGGAGGCCCCGTACGTATACAAAATATAAACGTATAGGTAGGTCGTTTATTATAAATATTTCATTTTTTTTGTCAGCTATTACATCTATATTATTCATTTTTTACGAAATTTACACTACAAATACATCAATTTCTAATCAGACTGGGGGCCTCATTTAGTTCTGCCGCCCCGGGCCTCCGACGGGCTTAGTCCGCCACTGGTCTGGGATGTACATTGGGCCTTTATAGGCCTGAGTGCAGTGGGAACTTTTCCTACTCTCAAACTTATCTAAGTAAGAGGCAAACACAAAGTGGACATCGTTAAAAATTCACGCTGCAGCAGATGTAATAAAGCAGAAGATACTGCTGTAAGTGCGAAAAGCTTCTAGAGAACACCTATTAACAATTTATTAATCAATATTAGCGGGGTGCGTGCTTTTGGTTTTGTAACGATTGCAGGAAGAGAGTTTCCTGCTGTGGTTTTTTTTTGGTACGATGAGGCGTTTTTGCCAAGTGAAAAAAGGGTAGGGTGCAGGGGAGCTCCTCCAAAAATTGTTTTCGGGGGACGTGTTCGTTCGATGCCGTTTTAGTCGCAGTTTCGACTTCCCCTCCACTTCATAATAAATTGTTATTCGATGTTCTCTAGAAGCTAGTTAAGTACCATCGCACAGACAAGGTACAAGCACTTTGGATCACATTTGCTGCTACCAAATAACTTTAAAGTTTAAATACGTCAGTTTAATTAATATGCAAGGTTTTGTACATAGTCTAGGCCCTAAGGAATCTAAAAAACTGATATGAAATTAGGGGAACACAATAGATCTTCTTGGTCGCAGTCACTTACTTCGGACCTCTAGAGGCAAGTTGGTCCGACGTCTAGACGATCAAGCATTTCCGCCGCCTTTCGCAGAGCTCGCTTCCTAGTTGTCTTTTTCATATCGGGGTTGAGTGAGGCGACCCAAAACGGGTGATTTGCCACATGCGCTAGCTACGGCACTGTCGGAAGGTTAACGAGTCGGATATTTTTTGTTCTCCCTCAATAGCAGCTTCGGTCTATTGTAACGTTTTAAAATAGAAATTCAATAAAAGAAATTCTTGTTATACAGTTATTTTCAGAAATAAATGCTGTTCTTTTGTGATCCACATTGCCGAATATAATGCTATATTAGATTTTTATGTGATAAAATGTGATACTTCATCGTAATAAATCTAATAAATACAAAACGAAAAGAATTGAGAAATATCAGAGGTAAAAAGATAATTGTTGCTTTAAGCTCTTTCGAGTTTATTTCAAATAACATTTAGTAAAGAAAAGACTAAAATTGCCATATTTAATTTGAAAATATATCGTATTTGGATTTGGTTATCTAATTTGGCATGAATAAAGCTAGTAGGTTGTATACTTACAAGTATAGTGACACTATGTAAAACGAGCGAAGGCGAGTTTTAACAGTCACATAAGTCATAACTCATAATATCATTACACACGACTACGGGTATTTTTGCCATACCCGCTATAAAATAGCTACTTTTCAATTTATTTTCAGTATTTTCAAAAAAAAAAATTACAGTTCATTTACGTCGCCATCTTTCATATAGCTATAGCAGGCCGTAAGTATGCAAATGCAATAGGCCAGGGATCGGCAACCTTTTGAGACGGAAGAGCTAAAAGTTACAATTTACAAAATTTCCCAGTTTTTAAAGAGCCACTAACATTTTTATTTCAATATTATGGTATTTGATTAGGATTATAACTAAACAAGCAGAACAGTGTTGCCACATTTAAAAAATGTCAGCTGTCCATATACTCTCTACTCCACCGTTCTCTGTTGAGTGTTTTTATCCTGTTTAAAGTTTTTTTTGCAGTATAATATTTTTTATGAGTTTTGAAAATAAAATAATATAATTATTAATATTTGTGCATGGAACTGGAGAACCGCATCTTGACATCATAAGAGCCGCATGCGGCTCGCGAGCCGCAGGTTGTCGACCCCTGCAATAGGCGGATCAGTAGTGTGTTTTGAAAACACTTTCAACACACACCTGCATGTTCAGTGTTCACTGACCCATTCCATGCATATATACACGCATGTAAAGTAGCTCTTTTTATAGTGGGTATGGTACAAAATGTTATTAAAATACGAAATGACATTTAATTTAGAAAGGTTTTTAATATTTCATTTTGCTGACACTGAAAAGTTTCAACTAAAGTAAAAACAAACTGTTAAAATAAAAATAAGATTAAGAAATTTCGTTTTATTTTTTTAATTTCCATTAGTTTTCTTTATAGCGTTAACACGAACAAAAACAAAAGCTCACAGATAACACTTTACTATCTGTGCAAACTTACAGAGTGTCTATAAAAACCTAAGACCGGTTAATGTAATTAGTTTGTAAAACATATACACAATATCTACTTTGTAAGATGTAAAGGGTATCCTCTGGGCTCTGACGCTTTTGAAAGTAAATATTTTTTGAAGCGCGTTAGACGATTTCTGGCAGGGGAAAAAGTTATGGGTTCGCGTCACGCAACATGCTCATGTTAAACGTATATCTATAGCTATGAGTGTGACGGATATATATTGGCGCACGCATAGTGGCCTATGTAAAATTAATATCTGAGAGTTTTATAGGATACAAAAAATAAAATGGCGTCAGATTCCAAAATGGCGGCCATACCTATGTACTTCTGTAAAAATTATTCGATCTTTTTAAAAATTGATATTTAAGAGTTTTATAGAACACAAAAACACAAAAAAATAAAATAGCGTCAGATTTCAAAATGGCGGCCATATGTAGGTACCTACTTTTGTAAAAATTATCCGATAAGAATTTTATAGGACACAAAAAAATAAAATGGCGTCAGATTTCAAAATGGCGGCCATATGTACTTTTGTAAAAATTATCCGATCTTTTTGAAAATTGATATTTAAGAGTTTTATAGAACACAAAAAAATAAAATTGGATCAGATTTCAAAATGGCGGTTAAATAATAACTTTTCAATTGTATTGTATATAGCTTTGATAAATTCGATTTTATATACAATGCGTATATAGCTTCTGTCGGGTGTCACATGACAACCTTGACTTTTTTTTATTTTTTTTAAGAAGAAATTTTCTTCAAAGAATAAAATGTTTTATGGTTTTATCTCTTTTTAGAGGTATTTCTGCACTGTAAAGACAATAAAATCAGCGATTCCTTGGCACTCTGAAGTGATGTTTAAACATTCAAATTATTATTATTCAGTTATTTCAGTTTCTGAAACCCTAAAGGGACACAGGGCCATCCCAAGGGTTGGGCGACCGGGGCGGTCGCCTCGGGCGCCGCAAGATTGGGTGGCGCGCAAATGAACAGTATTTATACTGATTAATGGAATTTATAAAATTTTTGAACACCTGTACGAATTTAATTTTATATGATTTTCTCGCCACACATGGGGGCGCTGCGTTATAGTCGCCTAGGGCGTTCGAATGGCTTGGGACGACCTTGAAGGGACAAGATAGTGCCGTTGGATTTTTTGTCTAGCACTTAAAACGACTTCACACTTGCTTCCTCACAATCCCCCAGATTTCGATATCTATGGTCTGTGTGGTACCTACTTACGATGCATCAACTTTGTTTATAAAAAAACAAAAACAATGCATAATATTATACATAATAATATATACATAATAAACCAGTAAAAACAAAATCTTATTTACAACAATGTTATCTTGACAACAATGAGGTCAAGAGACGTTTCTTTCATTGTTGTTACGTCTTCGATGTTTCTTTCCCTGCAGGCCAAAGTAACTGGCATGCTGATGCTCGACTGTTTGTTCTCTCATCTTCGCTCTTTGTCTTCCCTTATATACATATATGCATACACAACAAAGATACACACGTGTGTGCGTATCTTTCTCTCTGTCTTTTTGCCCCTCTTTACGAGTTAATGTAAAATAAGGAGTGTTAGCGATGTCCTTTTGACATAGGCTCGTTAATCTCCATTACACTCTCTCGACTCATTGTCACTTGAATCAGTAGCGTCGCATTTATTCGAGATTTTAGAATTAAGTTTTATCCTGTATTGTAAATTCTAAATATTGTTACAAAACTGTTTTCTGAGTTGGCGGAATAGATATTTATTTACAATATTTATTTAAAATAATTAAAAACACAACAATAATAAATACAACTACCAACAAGCCGTGAGGTGGGTCGTTTATTAGGACTAAAGTGCGACCCTTGAGGTCCACACGACGAACTTCCCAGTTTGATAAATATTTAATAATAATATTTAAATTAGATATTACACAGAAAAGTAATCATTTCAAACATTAAAACATCAATAATTTAAAAAAAAAAAAAAAAAAAAAGGCTGAACCGATTTTTATAAAATTTATGTCGGATCAAAATGACGTTAACACGCCTCGATTGACACCCTTACGAAGTCGATATAATTTTTTATTCGCGAGATATTGTGTAAAATCTACTTTTTTGGAGGTTATTTGGTTAAGAAAAAAGAACGGCTGAACCGATTTTGAAAAAATTTCTTTCAGATCATATTTACGTTAATACGCGTCGATTGGCACCCTAACGTAGTCGATATCATTTTTCGTTCTCGAGATTTCGTCTTTGAAAGAAATGTACACATACGTACGTACGTACGTACGTACACACACACAGAGACATCCTTCTAAAAGTAGTGTAAAAATAGTGTAGTGACCTTGAAACATAAAAATTTTTTTTCCTTTTTGATTTCGATTTTCGGACCCATTACAATAACTTCCAGTGGGAAGTTAAAAATCAGTTCTAGCAATCAACACAAGTAATTAACACTTAACTATATACAATTGACTACACTAATATTTATTTTATCAGGTGAATTTATATCACTGTATTTATATCCGATTTATTTCTAACGTTTATTTATTTCGGTCATTTACTCAGTTACTTCAGCTTACTATTTATTTATATCCACTCCACTATTTATATCACTGTACTGACTGATTCGACCGTTGATTGATTTATATCACTGATCCGCTTGGTTGCACGACTCCCCATTCACTGATTACCGATTGCATTACACCGTCGACTGACTGCCTGATCGCTTCACTCACTCGTTTATATAGGTCGCTTGGATTAGACACAGAGTGTTCTAGCGTTCTCTAGAATTTTCGTGCAGGTACCAGTTGTTACAGTAAGCGGACCGCTTCTCAGAATTCCTGCCTGACGTTTATATACAGGGTGATCCGTAACAATATTATAATATAGTAGTGTTGATCCAAAAGAATGTCAATAAGTTGAAGGAAAGAATTTGGTTGAGGATCGAAACGTTGGCCACTAGCGTCTGCGTAGCATTGGTAAAGCTTTATTATTTGATCCTCAACCAAACTTTCCTTCAACTGTTGTAAATTTTGAAGCCCCTCCAGACTCATGGCGGTATGGAGAACTTTGACAGTGTAGCGGCTTTGGTATTGTGTGCATTAGGCTATTAGCACTGCGACCCAACTAGGGTTACCAGATGGTCGGTATTTCCGGTAATGTCCCCGAATTCATTGGTTTGTCCCGAAATTTAAGTCTTCTATCCCGGAAATGTAGTATAAGTTCAACGAATTCGTACTCGCGATCTCAAGAAACGACACTAAGTTACATAATATGCTAAGTAGTATTTATTTAGCACTATCTGCAGTTTCTGTACATATTATACAGGGTGAGTTCGACCACCCGTATCAGTCGTTTTTTTCGAAAACGGTTAGTCGTAGAGAGTTGTGTCAAAAATTTGTATTATAAAAGCCCTAATAAAGAATCGAATGGTGATAATTTTTTTTCCGGGAAGGTCGGCTTCCCTATTAGTTTGCTCCAGACTGTCCAGAACTCCGGAATTATAAATGTAACGATAGGTCGAAAGTGGTATTGTTGAAAAGGTCTTTAAAAAATAAGCAAGTTTTGTAGGAAATTTTTTTTATTACTGCCACCCCTGTAAATTTCTGTAAGTATAAATATAAATTATTATATGTTCAAAACTTCAGAATTTTAGAAAGCATGATAGGTTGAAAGTGGTATTGTTGAAAAGCTCTTTAAAAAATAGGCAAGTTTTGTAGGAAAAATTATTTAATTACTGCCACCCCTGTTAAGTAACAATCGTTTGAAATTATTAAATCAAAATTTCATAATAACGATCGAAGTCGGCATTAAAAATCTAGCAACCTTAGACATTGTCACAAGTGTTCAAACTGTCTTCCATTTACTCTTTAATACATACTACTGAGCTCTTCTGGTTATACTGTGAGTGTACTTCCTCAGTGTTTAATGATCGATAGATAGGTAAGTATAGATTTTAAATGCGGACTTTTAAAAAGTTCGTTATTATGACATTTTAATTTAGTAATTTCAAACAAATATTACTTAACAGGGGTGGCAGTAATAAAAAAAATTTTCCTACAAAACTTGCTTATTTTTCAAAGATCTTTTCAACAATACCACTTTCGACCTATCGTTACATTTATAATTCCGGAGTTCTGGACATTCTGGAGCAAACTAATAGGGAAGCCGACCTTCCCGGAAAAAAAAATTATCACCATTCGATTCTTTATTAGGGCTTTTATAATACAAATTTTTGACACAACTCTCTACGACTAACCGTTTTCGAAAAAAACGACTGATACGGGTGGTCGAACTCACCCTGTATATATTTTTTCTTGTATTTAATTGTATTCTTCGGACTTACCCTATGTCGGTAAAGACAAATTGGGAACAATGAAATGAATTATTAAAGATTCACACGTATCGATGGAATCTGTTTATAGACACCACACATGACTACCTTCAAAAAGTTAATTTTTTTACCTCCTTTTCGAAATACAGAAAATAAAAAAATAATCATCAAAATCGGTTCACAAATGTAGGAGATATGAGGTGACATACATAAAAAAATACAATAGAATTTAGAACCTACCTCCTTTTGATACATTTTTTAGAGTGTTGGGTCTCCAAGTCACTATATGAATATTATGAAGTATTGGAAATACCTTGTATTATGTCCGTCTTGTGACTTTTTATGATTTAATACGACGCGTTTCAGCAACGATTTGCCATTTTCAGGTGTGGTTAATTATTTTTTTAAAAACACACATTGAGTATTCGTAACACTATATAATATTATGATGCTAAGCACTGTATATTATATCGTGGATTGTGAAGTACTGATTTAAAGTCGGATTTTTTAAGTCGATTAAAACAGCTGTCGATATCCCTATATTATTAAACGAGTAAATCTTGTATATATGTTTCTATGTACCTATATAAATATTTTCTCGAAAACGGCTCTAACGATTTTGATCAAATTTACCGAAAAGGGGTTTCGGGGGGCAAAAAATCGATCTAGCTAGGTCTCATCCCTGGAAAAATTCGTTTTCTTATCGATTTTATCATTTTAAAAAACAGTTTTTTTAACGTCATATAACAGTGTCGTATTGTGAGTAGGCTTTGGAAAAAACAAACTATTTTCATTATTTATGTCAAAATTACTCTGACAGTCAATATTTAACTTATTAAAATAATCAGTAATTATTTGAAAAGTAAAAAAATAACAACAATAAAATCTAAACATAATTATGTAAGTAGTTTTAGCTAATATTTAAATAGATAGGTATGTTATTTTTATATTACTTATATAAAATATGTAGTATAGGTAAGTAGGTACGTTAAATGTAGTATGACGTATAATCTTACCTAGACCTTTTTTCTCAAAAACGACTAACAATTTTGATGAAATTTACAGAATGAGGATTTTTCTGGGCGAGAAATTGATCTAGGTAGGAATTTTGGTTCCAGAGGGGAGCAATTAAAAAAAAGGTGTTTTTTTATTTATTATAACTCGCTCAATTAAAGTCAGATTGATTCGAAGTCTATTTCTATATAGATTTTATATAATATATCACAAGTGTTAAAATTGTAAATGAACACTAATATAAGAAGTGTCTTGCACAATACTTCTGGCGCCGCGAACGTCTGTGTAAAAACACATCGATTTTTGAAAACTATTGTTAAGATACATACAAAAAAGTTTTGCCTAAAAATTTGCACGGCGGCCCGAAGGGCCGCACTTTTAGCGCCGCAGGCATGCAGTATATCAAAACACATCGATTTTTAAAAACTATGGTGAAGATGCATGCAAAAAAGTTTTACGCAGGTTTATAGTCTGACGTTTGTTATTAAAAGATATAATATGAATTCTATTTCTTCGAAAATCGATTTTTGTGAGTTTTTCAGTAGGTACCTCCTATGCAAAAAAAATATTTGAAATTTACTGGAAGTTGCTAAGATGACATCACAGAGAAAAAGTACTTCGATAAAGTTGATATTTGGTATCAATGTTTAAAAATGGATTATTGAAACGGCAATGGGCAAGCAAAATTTCATCTGATTCGAACATTTTTACAAGATATTCAATCTATGAAAATCGGTTTTTGCGAATTCTTCAGTCAACAAAACAATAACGGCGGTAGATTTGAAAATGGCGACCTAAGTAATATTTACAGGAAAAAATGCTTGATTCAAGTTGATACCTCGGTTGATACTTAGTTTTTACGCTTAAAAATACACATAGGTATTTAAAATATTTAACAGAAACAATTATTTTAAATTATGTTTCAGAAATAAATTCGTTTCGGAATAATATTCTGAGAAAATAATATCTCACAGCATATAAGTACTATTTCTATTGAACTCATCCGAGCAAAGCTCGGCACCCAGATATTTAATTTCTAATCATCGTATTAATTCAAATGGAAAATGCGAAGCGAGAAAAGAGAGAGAGAGAAAGTTTAAAGTAGGTATAAAGATAAGCAGCGCCACTGTTAACTGTATCCATTCCATGGCCTGCTTCATCTCCCGTTATTGTCTTCTTTTCGCTGTCTTCCTTTACCCTTTTGTTTCACTTATTTCCTGCTGTCACGCCGAACGAACACAGAATGAGGCAACGTTCCTAGGATGCTTTGTATAATCTGTCTGTACGTCTATCTGTATGATATATTTACGGATTAAATAATACAATCACGCTCTGAAAAGGATTCATTGGATAACCTAAATTAATTTTGTTAATTTATATATAATGGTTTTAATTATAGCTGACTAGTTGAGGCGTTTACATTCAAACTTAAATATTCAAACTTAAAAGTAATGAAGTCTAATTCAATTGTTTTAAAAGCAATGCAATTTGCTTTTATCAAAACTCTTGTAGCTATTAGGTAATAGCTCTCTTTGTTGTTATTATTTATTGACTCTATGATTTATTAAGGTACGTGCAGTATGGAGCTGGGATTCTAGATGGTAGCGTAGATCATAGCTGGGCTTGCTTAAATTAATGCATTGTTATATATGCGAGCGTACACAACGAAACAGTGAGTGTAGCAGGTATAAGCGCTGTTACAAGAGCTGGTAAATTCAAGAATGTATCTCACCATTCTTTCAGCGCGCTGACTACTACAATCAACGTGTGACAACTTTCAAATGGCCGTTACAAGTTTCGCAATGGATGTGACTAGTTTAATAAATGAATTTTGCCAGTTTTTATTTAATTTGTTTTGAGTTTTTTCTAAGACGTATTTAAAAGTGTTAGGTTCCATACGTAAATATTCAAAAAACCGGTTTGGGTAAAATTTTAATTCTTGGTATAAATGATGAAATTCGCCATGTTTAGATCGTTTTCTATTAATAGGGTGGATATGATAGCTCCTACCCAAATTTGTATTTAAAATATACCACTTTGTAGCAGAAGAACACAAATATTCGTCTTCGCTTTCTGACATTTCAAACGCGATTAAGCTTGTATCAATGCTAGTATCAAAGCTTCGTTGTGCAAACCTATAAGCGCTTATAATTTCAGCCACCATCTACCATACATGCTACCATCTAGAATCCCAGCTGCGTACTGCACGTACCTTTATGCAGGACACGCTTTAACTCTAATCTATATTTTCACAAGGCATGATGAAGCCAATTCTACTTAAATTGATTTGTTTTAAAAGTAAGGTAATTTACTTACGTATATAAAAACTCTTCTATTAACTTTATTGTTTTCAGTTATTGAATATACGGACTAGATTGTAGATTATAGACGCTCAACTGCTGAAGTCATCAGCGTCTATTATTGATTATATCTACAGGGGTGTGGTAACGCGTGACTGCCGATCATAGGACTTTAACATGTAAAATCATACTTTCGTAATTTACTGCTTCCCTGATAATTTTAGGCAAAAAACCTTCAAATAAAAGTTTTAGGGCATAAAATTCTGTATCTAAATCAATAAACAAAATTAATTTTACGTATTTTTAAACGGCAGAAATTAGATATGAAAATGTCGAAAATTGCCTCAGAAGTAATAAATATACAGGGTGGTGACCGTGACTGTTGCACATAGGGATTTAACTCGTAAAATCAAACTTTCGCGATTTCCTGCTTCCCTAATTATTTTAGGAAAATTATCTGCAAATAAAAGTTTTAGAACATAAACTTCTGCATCTAAATCATTAAACAAAATTAATTTTACATGCTTTGTAACGGCAGAAATTTGATATGAAAATGTCAAAATTACCTCAAAAACAGATAGCGATAGCCATGGAACTTGAACAAAATGGTGACGTTTTAGCTGTCAGAATAATTTCTAATCATTTTGTTCAAGTTCCATGGCTATCGCTGTCTGTTTTTGACGTAATTTTGATATTTTCATATCAAATTTCTGCCGTTACAAAGCATGCAAAATTAATTTTGTTTAATGATTTAGATGCAGAAGTTTATGTTCTAAAACTTTTATTTGCAGATATTTTTCCTAAAATAATTAGGGAAGCAGGAAATCGCGAAAGTTTGATTTTACGGGTTAGATCCCTATGTGCAGCAGTCACGGTCACCACCCTGTATAGTCATGGAACTTCAATAAAATAATGTATGTCAGAATAATTTCTGATCTTTCATCAGATTTTTGCCAGTCACTATTAATTAACAGCGTTAAATTTATACATCTTAATATTGGAAGGAAAAATGACCAACAATAATTTATAGTCCAGTACGTGGGGTTTTTTTGAATGCAAAAGGTGGGGTAGTAGCGATTTTTTAGTATGTTGTTAAGCTTGGGGCCCTAATGAAAAATCCAAGTTTTCGACCTCGAGGCGCATGCGCTCGAGCCGCCATCTTGGATTTTAGGTACAAAAATTTGTTTTTTTGATAATAACTCAAAAACGGTGGCTTTCACGACAAAATATGTTCTATACAAAGTTAAAGAAGACAAAATTTCCTACATTTTTTGTAGGAAAAATGTTTTTGTAGCACACATATGTTAGGAGTTACAGTTCCGTGAAGTTGCACTATTTGAAAAAAAAATGCGGAAACTTCATTTTGGTTGAGTTTTATTTTATTATTCTTATTATATATCATTATATTTTTACATAATTTCCGGCATATTTCCGCAAGATTCTCCGTTGCAGAAGCCACATACAACCGAACATTTAAGTCCAGCCTTTCGGCAGCTGCATGCCCCACCACACCCCTTTTTGCAGTTACAAGATATCGATTTTAATAAGGAATCGGGAGCTGGTTTTTCCGCCATTGTTAAAATTTAAAAATTATTTCAATATGATTTGCATTTGTTTAAATTATTTATTTTAGTTATTAACAACCAAATAACAAGATATAATACTTTTTTTTCAAATAGTGCAACTTCACGGAGCTGTAACTCCTAACATATGTGTGCTACAAAAAAAAAATTCTACAAAAAATGTAGGAAATTTTGTCCTCTTTAACTTTGTATAGAACATCTTTTGTCGTGAAAGCTACCGTTTTTGAGTTATTATCAAAAAATCAGATTTTTGTACCTAAAATCCAAGATGACGGCTCGAGCGCATGCGCCTCGAGGTCGAAAACTTGGATTTTTTATTAGGGCCCCAAGCCTAACAACATACTAAAAAATCGCTACTACCCCACCTTTTGCATTCAAACACTCCTTTTTGATACCCACGTACAGGACTATTATACAATATACGAAATATCGGAAGTTATTCTGATATATTACAAAACGTTATAATTTTATTTACGTTCCATGGCTATCTATTTTTGAGGCAATTTTCGACATTCATTTTCAGTCGTTGGAAAGCATGTAAAAGTAATTTTGTTCATTGATTTAAATGCAGAATTTTAAGCCCTAATGCCCATATTCATAGTTAACCCTTAAGGTAAGTGATAAGGGTCCCTTCGCTGAGGGTCACTTAAGTGCTGAGGGCACCTTATTCAAAGGAGCATTTCATAGTCATTTCCTTGAGTGAAGGAAGAATTATAGTAAACCTCCATGATTTTTTCCTTTAGAACAGTTGGTCATACTGTAGACCGATTGTGTTTAGTTGTCATTTTTGATATAAATGCGTGTTTTTAGTCACGATTAACCACGAATTAGCCACGATTATTAATTCTCGTCAAACGATGGAATACCAACGGTTAAAAATACATCTATTACAACTCCTTTGCTGAATCGATATCTTTTCGAAAATTCATTTTCTTCGTAAAATTCAAAAGGATTTTTAAAGATCGCGTATATATCTCTTTTTTAAACGTTATACTTTCATCACTACTATCGTACAATTCGTCAAAATCGTCCATTTTTATAATTTTTATTTTACGTAATATTACGCTATTTACACAGATAATGCAGGTTAGGTTAGCAGAATAATAATAATTATTACCTACGTCTATTTGCTTCTTTGTCTAAATAAAGACGCACATACTTTTTCGACACTTAAGGGACATAAAACCCCCCATACACGCTCGAGCATGTTGGGTGAGCAAGAGTTGGAAGTAGGCTCGGACCAACATGCTCGATCGTGTATGTGTTGTACAAGCCTAGTTGGCGGTTGGAATGCTCGGCTCGGAGCTTGGCTCGATGGCACCGACCTACACGCGCTCGGCGCAAACATGTTCGTACGTATATGGTAGTCGCCCGAGTATGTTCGCCAATTCCAGCATTTCCGTGCGGGCCGCTAGATGAGATAGACATATTTCGGTGCTTTTGATTCAGTGTAATTTTGTCGTGATGTCGTTCAGCGACAATAAAAAGTTTTGGACGGAATTCATAAATTTATACAGAGAACAAAGGGCTCTTTGGGACGTAAGAAGCAACGAGTACAGCAACAAACATATGAAGAGGGACAGTTACGGTATACTTGTAGAAAAGTGCAAAGAAATTATCCCTGATGCTAATGAAAAATTTGTAAAGTCAGAAATTGAAAGTCTTAGAGCTTCATTTCGGAGGGAGTTAAAAAAAGTGTTGAAGTCAAAGAATAAAACAGGAAACTCGCAAGATGATGTCTACGAGCCACATCTGTGGTACTTTGACCAATTACTATTTACGAGTGATCAGGAAACTGTTAGGAAAGGTGTCTCTAGTCTAGGAAAAAACAGCACACAACCTGAAGAAGAGCACAGCGTTGATTCGTCCTAGTAGCTGTGGAGATATTGCACAACTATATTTAAGATTTTCGTAGGTCCTTCCTGACGCCAAAAATTGCAATTTGGCCACCAGACGCTCCTCTGCACTAACAGACGCTCTCATAACAGTATTTTGTTTTTCAATTCTGCTAGAGACTAGTTGCAGCAGCTCTTTAAAAGACGTTTCGCTCATTCGCAAATAATTTTTAAAATCTTGCGGCTCATTAGCAGCCAATTCTTTTAAAAGTGCCATATGACTAAATTTATTCCGTTCTTGAAGCCATTGTTTTGTCCAAACACGTCTGGGTTTTCTCCTTCTTCGCTGGTCTAAACATATAAAGCCACCCACAATCGCTATCGTGGTAATAAGATCCATATTATATTATGGGTGAGATGCTCACTCAATAAAGTCGATGATCAACTGATGTTGGGTTGGGAAAATGGTTGGAACTTTGGTTCGGACGTGTATGGAATAAAATGAACATGCTCGTTTTGAAGTTGGGCTCGTGACGAGCCAAGCATGCCCGAGCGTGTATGGGGGGTTTAGACTTTTAGTTTTATTTGGACGAATACAACTTACTGAGTGCAAATATTCAACGCCAGCAACATATAGTATCAAAATATTGAATTGGTATACACATTGCGTATGCAGATGCACATTATTTTGTAAAAGTATAGAACATGGTATAATCGAAATTTTGACTGTAATTAAATAATCTCTCATCAGTCAGTTGCATTTTATTTTATCCCAAAATACCTACAGACTTCCTTTATAATATGTTTCTATAGTAAAAGTGATTATGTAAATCGGTTGTTGGTAGACGTATATGAATATAAATCGTGTTCGATGATGATAATCAGCTTTGGGATTTTATTTCTATAGTCATTTCGAGTAAAAAAATATTAATTTCAATTGCGGAGATACAAAATTTAAAATTCAATATTAATATCAATATCAAAATCACTCATCAAAACCCATTGGGTACTTCCCGTTGACCTAGAATCATGAAATTTGGCAAAAAGCAAGGTCTCGCAGCACAAGCAAAGGGAAAAATCCCAAAATCACAAAAAGTAAAAATTAAAGGGGGTCCTATATCTACTTTGATATTCACAAAAATTTATAAGGTAGGTACCTACTTCCCGTTGAACTAGAATCACGAAATTTGGCAAAAAGCAAGGTCTCGCAGCACAAGCAAAGGGAAAAATCTGAAAATCACAAAAAGTAAAAATTAAAGGGGGTCCTATACCTACCTACTTTGATATTCACAAAAATTTATAGGGTAGGTACCTACTTCCCGTTGAACTAGAATCATGAAATTTGGCAAAAAGCAAAGTCTCGCAGCACAAGCAAAGGGAAAAATCTGAAAATCACAAAAAGTAAAAATTAAAGGGGGTCCTATACCTACTTTGATATTCGCAAAAATTTATAGGGTAGGTACCTACTTCCCGTTGAACTAGAATCATGAAATTTGGCAAAAAGCAAGGTCTCGCAGCACAAGTAAAGTGAAAAATCCAAAAATCATAAAAAAAGAATTAAAGGGGGTCCTCACACAACAAATTTAAAAACCTTTTAAAGGCTGTATCTTTGGAACCGTAATGTAGCCGGTTGAAATTTTCACCAGCATATGTCTATCTAATTTAATTGTTGTAACGGTGCGGAACCCTCGTAGCGCGAGTTCCAGACGCACTCGACCGCTTTTTAACATTGGAAATGTTTATGTTCGTATATGGGGGCAGAGTTACGAGTTTTCGTTCAAGGCCAAAAGACAACGGTGTCGCGATCAAGTGAGGAGCAATCATGCAAAATTGAACAAGTGCAATTTTTTCGAAATGTGTTTTATATCATTTCTAGTTAATTGAGAGGTATTTGCGACGATCTGCGGTCTTATTTTTGAGCAAATGTTAATAAATACTGTAGAAAAATCCATTTAAAAGTTAAGTAATCATGCAATAGTGAACGCGTATATAACAGAAGAATAATAGGGCTATTCCTGACAAAATTAAACAGTGCATTGATAAATATTGTGTGTTTAATAAACAGTTAATTGTTTCATATATGCTGTTATTATTTCCAATGTCCTCGATGGTTGCAAGGATTGCGAAATCTGTGAATTTTTTAATAATAAATTGAAAATACAATAGACACTTTTACCAGCTCTCGGATTAAAACCTGGGAAGTGCGGGATTGTATTAGAGACAGGAGTCATGGCATACTACAATTTTACCTCGTGAACGCATTTAATGTCGCCGGACACCCTGTACACGTACAGATCGTTAATGTGTAAAGTACGTCGCCAACACAAATTATTATTTTTTTTTGTCATTCAGCGCATCACACAAAGTGACACAGAGCAGTGTAGGCATGCTATGTTGTATATTTATTATGGTTTCATTTATATTTTTACGTGACGTGAACAAACCGCCTCTCTTCAAACACAAAGCTCACCGCGGCGCTACTCATTTCGGTGTCATCGTGCTAATCCTTCATTAGAATGACCATATTCCTAATTACAAGTATACGTCTCTGGGTGCGTTTCACTTGGTGCAAGCAACACTCGTGCCCACGACCGCACATTTTGCGGTTCCACTAGCTTGCAAACGTTGCAGACGAAACTCTAATGTAGAACGACTTGCCGGCGACAACAATCATGGCTACCATTAAGGCCGATTCCCAACCAAGCAACATCGAGCAGTGATTCACAACACTGAAAAATGCTGCTTAGAATTGTTTACTTACACGCTTTTAAATGATACAATTCTCATTTAAGCTTTAAGGCCTGAGCACATAAGCGCGGTGGAACGCAACACTAAAAAACAAATTGACACGTGCATATACCTAAAAAAACACATTTTTGTACGCTGTTCAGAAATGAGTGAAACAAATTGAATGAAATTTGACAAAAGTGCATTTTAGAGGATTACTCTCCTTTCGGTAATCAAAGAAACCCAAAAGAAATTGTAGAAGGGTTAAAACCACCCTCACCCCCTGATATTTTTTTCAGAACTTTCTTAGGGGTGGTAATACGGTTCTCAAATTTTTTTAGCGAAAAGACTGATTAATTATCTTCATTTTGTTACTCTTGTAAAAATTTCGTATTCCGCATAGTTCCGAAGGAAAAAAATGTTTTCTTAAATAATGCTAACAGATATTCCTATAGTACAAGTTTAATAAAATTGTAATACAAAATTTTATGTAAACTTTGAACTCTTCTCACGGGCAAACGGTACATTTTGGTATATAAATAAATTGGGTTCAATTGACTTATTTTGACCTCTACTACACGTGGTAGCTCTGTGTCCCAGCAATTTTGGGACACCTGTATGTCGCTGATTGTTAGCGTTAAGAGCGTTCTGGTGCAACTTTCTATGGCGCGGTGGCGGTCAGACACAACTTGTTGAGTTTGACCGCGTCTAAAATAGATATAGAAACGAACTTCATCCGTTCGTAACTGTTGATAAAATGTATGAAATTCGCCTTTTTTATTACGTTCGAAATTGATTAGATGAGCTCAAACTGCTCTGTGCCTTCTCCTAAGAAAAAAATAATTAAATTGATTAGATCTCGAGTATTGAGAGCTTACCTTTGTATTTCACGTTGTTGCCTTTCTTGCTCTTCATCTTCATTTAAGGCCACCAAAAGGAACAAAAGTTCCTCTTCCACATGCATATTTCATACAGAAATTCAAAATTTATCTAGAAAGTTAAAAACTGCACGAATTAGTCACCGCAAACACCATCGCAACAGTATGGCCTATTCAAAAAACGCCAGCGCCACCGCGCTAATGTGCTCAGGTCTTTATGTAGAACTACACAGCGGTCGTTGTGAGCGTTGTGGGCGCCAAGTGGAACGCACCCTCTATGTAGCGAGTGTATTGCAGGGTTAAATAGTCTGTACAGTACTCATATAAATAACGTCGCGCAAACGATTATTCTCAAAATATATTTTTATAATCTAGACTCTAAGCTAGTGGTGAGCAAACTTTTCCAATCGATCTCCCTGTCCCTCATGCTTACCTTCTTATTAGAGTTACTCATAGACTTAATAAAATTATCTAATTATTCGCACCCTTCCGTAAACTCAAAGAAAAAGCTTCAAAGTTCAAAACAAATCTGAATATTTCGCATTTTTTTTTGTGGCGCGCCATCCAGTATGTGCTAGTGATGGGCGATACGAGATGTTTTTACAATCGAAACAATTGTAATCGTTCATAATAACATTCGAGTTCACAATCGACTCGGGGTTTGATTTTACAATCGAAATGTTCGATTGTTCAAGTCGATTATTTGCCACATAGGTTATAGCAATAGCAACGAATGAGAATACATACAAATCGCGATTCAAGGTTATATTCTAGTCGACTGACGTTCACACGACTCGTTGATTGTTCACACTGTTCAGTCGGTACTCACTACTCTGTGATCTCTTCACTATTGAATTCGTATTTACGCGATTACTGCACAATCGACTCGACCACAGTTGTTGAGTGATGAACGATTGTATATTATGTGACTCTCGACAGTGAACAATTCAGTACTATGCGACTCGGTCGCGGTGAAGTATGAACCGACAACAATCGAGTCCAAGTGACAACCATCGAGAGTCATCGAGCTGTTTGAACAATCGAGACAATCGACTAAAACATTTCGTATCGCACATCACTAGTTTGCGCCACTCTGATCTAGGCGAGTGTTTCTCAAAAGTCCAGCTTTTATAGAGTGTATGTAGATTTAACACAGTTTCATGATCGGTAAACTAAGGCAACTACTGCATTTTTGATGTGAAACATCTTATGTCGGGCTGTGAAGAGCCGCGTGAGGGGAAATATGCAACGAAATGTTTGGTCCGCTCCTTCGCTGCTGTTCTCCCTACCACTGCGGCAGTCTCTCTCTCTCTTGGCTCAGGCGTGCACTGTACCACACGCGGTGTTACAGTGCAATATATAGGATTACGTCAGCATAACAGTTAGTTGCTGCTTTTTTATTCATTTCGTCTAATTATACATTAGCTTACTCTGTAATGTGTACAATACAATGTACATAATATTTTCAGGAAAATAATAAGAGCGTTGGTTTGATATGAACACATAATGTGTGTGAGAGAAGGCGATATTTCATTAACATTATACGTATTTAAATGGAATGTGTACATAAACATTACCGTTCAAATATTATCGTCATGCAAATTTAGAATACTTCATAACTTCAAGTGAAGTGATTATAGGAAGGATCGTTTACACCGGTACAGACTTCTAGACCCCGAGCTAGTGACAATTTTTTGGTGTTATAATTTTATTCAAGGCCTTATTTTTGTGAAGATGTTGAGGGAGGCATATTAAAGTGCCCTGAGTAAGGAATTTTGCTAGATAGTGGTATGGGAGGGATGCAGACCGCCCCCTACATGTATAAAAAAAAAATGATCACAATTATTATTGCTTCAAGGCTGAAATTGTTTGTATAGCTTGTCGGTGACCCAATAATGCCATTATAATATTTGCAGATCGATTGGTCAGTATTAAAGGGGTGACAGATCACCCTAAACGTGTCATGTACCTACCCGACGAAATTTATATTATTTATTAGTTCAAGGTATAAATTTTAATATGTTGTTACGGCGACTGTTTTAAGCATATATTTCAATTTGCAGAACAAAATGTCGGTACTAACCCCCTCTCTTAGAGGGAAACTTGTTCGCCTAGGTGTTTATATCGTTCTGCAAGGGGGTTAATACCGACATTTTGTTCTGCAAATTTAAATATATGCTCAAAACAGTCGCCGTAACAACATATTAAAATTTGAACCTTGAACTAATAATATAAATTTCGTCGTGTACATGACACGTTTAGGGTGAACTGCCACCCCTTTAATACTGGCCAATCGATCTGCAAATATTATAATGGCATTATTGGGTCACCGACAAGCTATACAAACAATTTCAGCCTTGAAGCAATAATAATTGTGACAATTTTTTTTGTTACATGTTGGGGGCGGTCTGCATCCCTCCCATACCGCTATCTAGCATAATCACTTAATCAGAACACTTTAATATGCCTCCCTCATCATCTTCACAAAAATAAGGCCTTGAATAAATAACACCAAAAAATTGTCACTAGCTCTCGCTCTATTCATTTTACGCCAGATTGAACGAAGCTTCAGTTCATGTTAGATAATTTCTATCAAATTTTAAGCGGAAGATACCTACCTTGGAAATCATATTTGTGTATGATTAAATATTCTCCAAGTAGGAAAATAATTTTTGAAAAACAGTTTTTTTATTTTAAAAACAAAACAAAAATGCGCTTCGACTACTATGGTCATTAGCACTGCTGCCGAACGGCATATTACATATTATACAATGATACAACACACCTGTAAGAATAAACACACCAAATGACGTCTGCAAAATTAAAAAAAATTATTTTTATTCGTAGGTGATTTATTAATAGATGCTATATTATGATGTGAGTATTCAACAATTTAAGTTCTGAAATATTTTTCACTTACTTATCATTCTCGATCGCAGGACGCAGAGATACTTTTTGATCATCGTAACAAAACTTTTTGACCATCGTAACAAAGTGTTTTCGGGCCCACGTCCATAGAAACTTTTTTCTTAACATTAACTAAGAAATTCCGAAGTTTGTCAGTGTCATTTTTAAACACCCTGTATAAATATCTAAAATTTATAAAAAACAAGCATCTAAAGAATATTTTTGTTTTTTAATGCCACCAACTGCCGGTGTTATGTGAACCCAGTACCACTTCATATTTTTAATTTGTTATTATTTCAAATTTAAAATCCAATTATTGATACTTTTACCAGGTCTTGGATTAGAACCTGCGAACTGGGGGCTTGTAATATAAACAACGGCATCGCTACACGCTCGGCTATTGTCAAGCCCCAGAAGAATATTGATTTAGATCACAAGCTTTAACAAATTTCAGCTCAATCGGTTGACCAGGGCCGTAGCTACAGCTGAATTCAAGATAGGGCACTGAAAGTTTAAAGTAGGGCTGAAGCAAAAGACTACACTTTTTTAATTGGACTGCCCACCTCATCTGGTGATATCAAATTACAAAAGCAAGAAAACGGTAAATACAATTTATTCAAAAAAAAAAAAGACAGAACTTGCCATGTTATCAAATTTCCGAAGAACTTCATTTAGTCCAACGAATTTAATCTTGTTTTTCCAAATGCCAGATAGATTAAATATGTCATTCTGTCGTTACAGTCTTTGCGGCTTGTTTATAATTCCTTAAAGTAGGGCACTGGATGTTTTAAGATAGGGCATTGCCCCTTAATGCCCCCCCTAGCTACGGCCCTGCGGTTGACGAGAAGTGGGTGAAAATTCGATTACAATATTAGCTTGTTAGTTAGTTAGTTAGGTAGCAGTGAAAGTAAAAAATATATAAATCATTAAATCTAGTAGCTATGAATTCTCTGGTTAGAATATTCGTATGTAAATAGGGTTTCAGCAAAATAATTATTTTGCTTGTTTTGTTTACTTATTTCATGTAGTAAAACTTTGAAGAATTTCTACGCAATCCTTGTAAACGTTAATGTAATAATGTAATATTATACCACATACGGGGTACTTTAGAAAGTTTTTAGCGAATATTTGGATTATAAAAAACTTGAAAAAAATAATTCAGTTATTATGTCAGTGTAACATAATATATGTCCTTTTATAATATTTTCTGTTTTAACTTAATCTTATAGGCGATTATATTAAAACACAGAAAATAAGTTTTATATATATATCTATTTTTAACTGACTTCAAAAAAAGGAGGTGGTTCTCAATTCGGTTGTATTTTTTTTTATGTTTGTTACCTCAGAACTCCGTCATTTATGAACCGATTTGGAAAAAATCGAAATGTTCGATTGTTCAAGTCGATTATTTGCCACATAGATTATAGCAATAGCAACGAATGATAATACATATAATCGCGATTCAAGGTTATATGCTAGTCAACTGACGTTCACGCGACTCGTTGATTGTTCACACTGTTCAGTCGGTACTCACTACTCTGTGATCACTTCACTATTGAATTCGTATTACGCGATTACTGCACAATCGACAATCGACTCGGCCACGCAGTTGTTGAGTGATGAACGATTGTATAATATTATGTGGCTCTCGACAGTGTACGATTCAGTACTATGCGACTCGATGTCGGTGAACTATGAAACAACAACAATCGAGTCCAAGTGACAACCATCGAGAGTCGTCGAGATGTTTGAACAATCAAGACAATCGACTAAAATATCACGTAATCGCGCATCACTATTGGCCAGTGTTAGGTGGAAAAACCAGACAGCTCCAAAACTTTCAATGTCCTGAAAAATTTAGAAAACTGGAGCTATATCTGGTTCTTACATTCACTTCTTTAATTTCCTTTATGCGATGTCGATATACATGATATAATTATTTGAGTACCGTCTTTCGTGATCCATATAATTTGTGTGTTGACGCCATCTTATTCTCACAACATAAAATGTAACCCAACAATAGTCATAAAACAGTTTCATTGAATGAAGACATTATTTTATCTTCTTATCCACGTAAACAGAAAACATAGTAGAAAGGAGCAAAACACAGCAAATAGTGCGTGTGATTAAACTTATACACTCGCGCATACATAGAGAGACATGGAACCATAAAGGGAAGGTGAAAGAGACAGTGTGTGCGGAAGAGGGTGTGAGAGAGAGGGAATATAAATTTATGATGAAGGCGCAGAATTGATGTCGCGCAAAGCAACCAGCCAAATACAACAAATCTGCTCTACTGTATAAGCTGGCAGAAAATTAAACGCATTTACATTGCATACAAAACAACTTCATATATGTTATATATATACGTATTATATGTTTACATACCTATACGGTACAAGTCGTATGTACTAACTATATTTATATACTTAGACATGTAGACAGGTAGATACAGACAGGTAGAAATATAGAAAGTCCCCGTTCATCATTCTCAAGTCTCGATTCTTTCAGATATTTATAATTCAATTCGGAAATTGTAAGCAGTGACTAATACTTATTGCTTCACAATGCAATACAAGCGGCACAGTTTTTACTTTTAAATTTAAGAACGGGTATGATTAACATTGTTTCTTTTTCCCTTCTTCCCCGTGACACACTGAAGCCGGAGTACCGCAGGGCTCTATCTTAAGCCCCATGATTTTTAACCTATACATAAAGTATAAACGATATACCAAAAAACAAATTCAACTCATTATCGATATGTGCGGATGACGAGAAAAGAAATTGTGTTTTAAAGACCACCAACAGCTAACGTTATTTGGGCCTAGCACCAATTCATATTTTCAATTCATTATTTTTTTTTTAATAATAAATTGAAAATCCAATTGACACTTTTACCAGCTCTCGGGCTAGAACCCGGGAACTGTGCGGATGACACTGCAATATTCACTGAATCATTTAGAATAGATATAATCACCAATAGTTTAAATAAACACTTAACAGCTATCTCTAAGTTCTTTCACAGATGGGGAATAAAAGCAAATAGCTACAAAACTGAATTTATAATATGAACGAAGACCGGACAGGGACACCCAACATTGGAAAATAAAAGTTAACAATCAAATAACTCATATATACGATACGGTCAAATACCTGGAATCTTTTCTGGACAAAAAACTTACTTTTACCAAACACATTAACAACGTCATTAACAGAACTTACGCAACCATGTATCAACTTTTTCCCGTGTTTTTAATAAACAGTCGTCACTTAGTTTTCATAAAAAAATGATTTTATACAAATGTGTTATAAAACCAAAACTAATTTATGCTTCTCCAGCTTGTACAAAACAAAGCTCTGTGTACTGTCGGTAATTATCCTAAGTATGTGAAAATATCGGATAAATACAGACAACCGACCAAACCGTTCGATTACAAAACACACAAAAAGTTTTGTTATGAAAATATAATTATAATATGTTCAACATAAAATATCATAATCCAATAAAACAAAATAATGTAATATTTCTAATTTGGTAACAAGCAATGTTTAGATACATGTAGGTATTATTATGTTATGATAATACACTTTATCCTGATTTAGAAAAGTTCACCAGTTGGCCTTATGGTGAGTTCAGCGACCTGCAAAGAAAAACAAAAAGATAACGGTCATTAGTTCTGTTGTTTTGTAATAAACTGAACATTGACTTTCATTGTAAGTACTGATTTTTTACATATTTTAACGTAACTTGACTTCTATACAGAGTGAGTAATTTCGAGAAAAAAATGTAGGATATATTTATAAAGCTAGAAAGCTGCACGTTCACTGATTATATTTTGTTTGCAACAGTGTTTTGTTTCTTTAAAGTTTAAACAAAGCTTAATTCGTTTTTAATGTTATATTGCTTTATAATTTGAATACGATAATATACTTAAGATATGCCCATCTTCTGAAAAGACAGGTACGTGACTTCGCAACGATATTGTTACCATAGTTATCATTCGTAAAACTATAATAAAACACTGGTATCGTTGCGAAGTAACATACCTGTTATAGGCTAAAAGGCAGCGACAGATTTTCTTGTGTGCATAAGTGTTCCCCATTCGAGAATCTGTAAGTCTGGCAGGTTTTCTCCCTTGCGTGTTAGGTGGCAGGTAGAAATTAGATAATTTTTTCATAGTAATAATGTAACACTATTTTGAATATAATTATTAAATTGTATCTATTATTGAGTCAATGTTGTAAATTCGTCACCACGGTACCCACGTAAAATTCGTTTGTTATGTTTTTTATTATATTAAAATATAATATAGGTAGTGAATTTTCTATATTTTTTTTCGAAGTAATCAACAACGTTTTGCTCTGGCATTTTTGAATTACAGTAGGTATCACTATGTCATCCTTTATATAAAAAAAAAATGTTAGACCTTACATAAATACGACTTGATAACAATAACCAATCGAGCAGGCAATGTTAGTTTATGTATTATAAATTATTACTAATTAATATAGAATAAGAAAAAGTGTTGTTATTTATAACTTTATGTTTTCAACGCATTTGGTTTCTAACTCATATCCGTATAATTACGCAGGAATTGCCTGAATCTGGTATTGACAATTTTCCCAAGAAAATGTATTTTAGGGTAGCAATTTCTTATTTTTATTTTTCAACGTAATTCAACGTGCACCTCTTATATAAATTAGTATAAATTACTTACTTGAAGGTCGTAGTAACCTGTAATAAAAGTTTTAAAAAAGGTGGTTTGGAGTTTGTTTCGAAAAGAGAAAAAAGGTTGATTTTTGTTTGTGATTTTAAATTTGGTTTGACACTAAAAACTAATTGAAGCATTTGACTTTACTGAACCTCGATTAATATTTTTTCTTGAAATTCAACATAATCAGACGCAGGTATAAAGTTAACTAAGCGAATATAAAACCAAAATAACTATAATGAAAAAATGGAAAATAATAATAATTTACTATAATAAAAGAAAAAACCGATTGATTTGTGAGTCAGAATTGTCAATCTTTATTATGGCAACTTTTCAGCAACTATTTTGTTGCCTTCTTCAAGCCTAAAATTACATTATTAGAATAATGTAATTTTAGGCCTGAAGAAGGCAAACATTGCCAATGATTGACAATTCTGATTCACAAATCAACCGGTTTTTTAATTTTATTATATTACATACGTGAGTGATCGACATGAGTTTCAATATAGTTTACTATACATTAAACTATTCAAAAATGTTCCGAACAAAGGCAATAACATTTTATGAATTATTATTAAATTACTTATTCTAAGCATACTTATATTAACGTGCTATTAAAATATTTTTTTTTTTTTTACAATAATATTATGTAAACATTTTTAAACAAAACGTAGTTTAAGGTAGTTGCTTTGAAAAAAAGTGAAGAAAATCATGAAATAAAAATTATATATATTTTTTTTAATAAAGGTATCTCTTTATGCTAGTTAAATTAGAAAATAATGCGAGATATTTTTTGTTGAAAATTGAATTTTTTACATTTTTAATATAGGTAAGGTGCTAAAAAATATCACATTAATAATTTCTCAATAAGAAAAAAAACAATACATAATAATCTATCTGTTTTTTTAATAATAAAAAAAAAAAAAAAACGATGCATGACACATTACCGCTGATAATGTTAGTAAAAAAACTATAATTATTGACCACGTAGTTTCAAAATGCAATAACAAATGACATTTGGCGACGTTCCATTTAAACGACTTAACACCCGTACCTAAAGATGTTTCACATCAAAAATTTAAATTTTTGCATATACTGATACTACTTTACAAAATGTATAACTTTTCTTTTCCGTGATACAGGATTTAACTATTATATTTTATCCAATTTTGAGCAGTTATTAACAATTTATAATTTTCGAAATGTCATTTTCTTAAAAACTATGGTTACCATGCTGGACAAAGGGCCACTTTGTAATTTTGAGCTGTTTGAATTTATACATATATACATATACATATAAAAATTGACATTTTGCACCGGAAGTGGCTTATCCCGGCCGTCGCACCAGGATTTGACTAGGCAACCCTAGCGCTTTTTCTTTGTCATAATTAATACTACCTTCCCTGAAAATTTCATCCTGTCACAAATGAGCTTCATATATTAACGCCCGCCTCTTGGTCTAATAGTTATCATTCGTAAAACTATAATAAAACACTGGTATCGTTGCGAAGTAACATACCTGTTATAGGCTAAAAGGCAGCGACAGATTTTCTTGTGTGCATAAGTGTTCCCCATTCGAGAATCTGTAAGTCTGGCAGGTTTTCTCCCTTGCGTGTTAGGTGGCAGGTAGAAATTAGATAATTTTTTCATGTAATAATGTAACACTATTTTGAATATAATTATTAAATTGTATCTATTATTGAGTCAATGTTGTAAATTCGTCACCACGGTACCCACGTAAAATTCGTTTGTTATGTTTTTTATTATATTAAAATATAATATAGGTAGTGAATTTTCTATATTTTTTTTCGAAGTAATCAACAACGTTTTGCTCTGGCATTTTTGAATTACAGTAGGTATCACTATGTCATCCTTTATATAAAAAAAAAATGTTAGACCTTACATAAATACGACTTGATAACAATAACCAATCGAGCAGGCAATGTTAGTTTATGTATTATAAATTATTACTAATTAATATAGAATAAGAAAAAGTGTTGCATTATTAATAATAAATTCTCTTTATTCTTTTGACTGCTAAGCAGTATTGAAAGCGTCAGGTACCTACATGAAAAATTCATATTTTACCTGTCTAATTTCTATTTTCCACTTAAAAGGCAGAAAGGCTGCCAGACGTAAATATTCTCAAATGGCGATCACATATACAGGTATTTTTAATATTATTTTGCCTTACGTAGAGACTTGAGAAAAACCGGCGTCGCTAGCTCTCCATCTATTATTTCAGATAAGCATAAGACCTTAAAGGTACAAAATATGCACAAAATAGGATACATGTACCTACTCGTATTTCCAAAACCACAGATCCGAAGAAACTTGGATACAGACAGAGACTTTTGAAATCTAAATTTAAGTAAAATATAATACGTACATTTACATGAGGCGGAGTGCTCAAAGCAAATATGATCCCGTTTGCTATGTCAACAGGTTCAAGTTGAAGTTCGACAGCTCTTAATGCTTTATTTGGCTCATTTTGTTCGTCGTACAAATTTGATCGCACCATACCGGGGCTGATGCTCTGTAACAACAATTATTGATAATCATGTTAAAATTATGTAACTCGATATTCATTAGATTTTTCTGCGCTTTTAGGTTAGAAATAGACTGTAACATCCGTCTGTGTGTCCGCCGGTATATATTTCGTGACCAAGATCTATAACACACTCGATTCTTCCACATCCAACCATCCTTTCCTTAAGGTACGTACAGTATGGAGCTGGGATTCTAGATGGTAGCGTAGATCATAGCAGGGCTTGCTTAAATTAATGCATTGTCATATATGCGAGCGTACACAACGAAGCAGTGAGTGTAGCTGGTATAAGCGCTGTTACAAGAGCTGCTAGATACAAGAATGTATCTCACCATTCTTTCAGCGCGCTGACTACTACAATCAACATGTGACAACTGTCAAATGGCCGTTACAAGTTTCACAATGGATGTGACTAGTTTAATAAGTGAAATTTTGCCAGTTTTTATTATTTGTTTTGAGTTTTTTCTAAGATGTATTTAAAAGTGTTCGGTTCCATACGTAAATATTCAAAAAACCGGTTTGGGTAAAATTTTAATTCTTGGTATAAATGATGATATTCGCCATGTGTAGATCGTTTTCTATTAATAGGGTGGACATGATAGCTCCTACCCAATTTTGTATTTAAAATATACCACTTTGTAGCAGAATGACACAAATATTCGTCTTCGCTGACATTTCAAACGCGATTTAAGCTTGTATCAATGCTAGTATCAAAGCTTCGTTGTGAAAATCTATAAGCGCTTATAATTTCAGCCACCATCTACCATACATGCTACCATCTAGAATCCCAGCTGCGTACTGCACGTACCTTAGTCCTTAAGTCTGTATAACTACGCTCTGCTACCAATTCTGTGACGCACTCGTACAAACTAAGGCAAGGATTGGTTGTGGAAGACTCGAGTGTGTTTAAAGACGAGCGTACAATACGCCGCGTATATCGTTCGCCTCACTCTACCGTAACCTTAAAAAAGGGTCAATAGTAATTACGATACTTACAGTAACTTTGATTTTCGATTTTTTGGCAGCCAATTCTTGACGCAAAGTTTCAACTAACCCAGTGACAGCGTGTTTTGATGCAGGATATGTATTGAATGGCCAATCGGCCTTCGGGACATAGTGACCGGCAATACTGTTGAGGAATACGATATGTCCATGTCCACCGCGTTCATTCATGGATTGGATGGCTTCTTTAGTACAATTAATGGGACCAAACACGTTCGTGAAAATAACACCTTGTAAACCTTCCACAGGTCCAGCTATATCAAACAAATAAATGCAGTGTGTGTAGTGAATTTAGTACGGCTGAGGATATTATAGGGTTTTTTTTGGAAATTTTTTTGCAGCCAATTTATTTATTTGAACGAGTTATATTTATAATAAACGTTTCGTCCTTTTAGGCATCATCAGTAATATTCTGAAATGTTATACATATATACATTAAAATGAACAAGTTATAATACAGTATTTGAAAATAAAGATAAATGAAAGAATTAGATTCAAAATACTTACATTTTATAGTGAAATTATGATTTATGAACATTATTTGAACGATGTTGTTATTAGCATGGATTTTAGACAACTGTTTCTATTTTCAAAATGGAGGAAAGTTATGGAAGCTATTGTAAGTGTATTGTTGTATTTGTATGCAAGTGTGTATACTTGTATTCAGGCGTACCAATTGTATAGAAAAAGGGCGAAACGTTTATTATAAATATAACTCGTTCAAATAAATAAATTGGCTGCAAAAAATTTTCCAAAAAACCCTAAAATAAATGCAGTTTACCGTTAAAATATCAGTCAGCAAAGTAGTTTTTTGCCATACCAACTACAAAATATACTTTCGATGTATGTATAGCGGCCATTAATGACCCATTTAACAGGCAGGTGTGCGAAAAATGGTTTACTTTCTCATTTCTGCACTAGCACAGAAAATAAAGTTGCCATAGCAACTTCTATTTATTCGCTCTAAACGCCTGCGTGCGTCTGTCATTACTTACTTGTACGAACTTCGCGGCACACTGTGGAAGGAAAGATGGCGACGCAAATAAACTGTCAGAATTTTTTGAAAATGACGTGAAAAGTAGGTATATTTTGTAGTGGGTATGGCAAAAAATACCATATATATCTCGTACGTAATGGTATTACGGCTCGTGTGACTGTAAAATCTCGCTATCGCTCGTTTTTACATACCGTCATCACTCGCCGTAATATGCCATATTACGTATCTAGACATACAATCTATTATTTTGACTAGACATGGCAGCAATTTAATGTTAATCTATATGTACTATGTAATTGGCGTCGACCTTAAAATTTTTATTATTTTCCTTTTTAAGTGTCTTTTTTGAAGCAGTTTTTTCTAAGTCACTTTTTATATTGTAGAAATAATATATCTACTTTAACTAAACCCAATGTTCACAGCTTTAGAAAATAAAAATATCAAAACATAGTTACATACCGCTCAGTGAAAGGTTATTATTATTCATAGTTCCAGCGTTATTGATGAGAATGTCGACTCCTCCCAAATTGCTTTTCACCCATGAAAAGGCCGTTATGACATCCTTTTCTTTGGATACGTCACATTGAACTGGATAGAATTTTCCAGGACCTTTGGCGTGTCTTTCCACTTCTTGTAATTTAGCAAGACGTCGTCCAAATCCGGCGACCTACAAAATCCGAATTTTAACCCAAAACATTGATTCAATTTTTTACTTCCCACCTCTACTATGGTAGGGAAGTAATGGATTCAGTCCGAAAACAATATTTCGAGATTTTAACAGATTTTGACGTTTTGAGACCCTAGCAATCGTTTAAGATCATTTTCTGACTGATGTCTGTATGTGTGTGTGTGTGTGTGTGTGTATGTGTGTGTGTGTGTATGTGTGTATGTGGTCAATTTTTCGCCTTCGATATCTTAAGAACGGAACAACATACGAGCATGCCGATTGTTCTATTGTGTTTATCAGCCTTTAACTTAGATCTGATTAGATTTTGAGTCAAATCGGTTCAGTGGTTCCTGAGATATTCAAAAAAACGTCCTCAATGTCACGTATTAACATAGGTAAAAAAAAATACAAATGAATTCTAGATGTTATAATATGAAAAAAATGTAAATATTTTTTTTCTCTAAAATGTATAGTTTTCGAGAAAAAAAATATTTTACTAAAAAAAATAAAAATTGTACGTAAATCAAGGTAACCATGATTTTTGCTATATTAAGTTAGCCATCAGTAGATCACCAAACAAAAAAGAGGGCCATGCTTTTTTCAAAGAATAAAAATTAAATTGTGTTTTAAAGACCACCAACAGCTAAGGTTATTTGGGCCTAGTCAAAGAACAAAAAAAAAGAGTGTTTATTTTTTGCAAATATTTACTAGGTGGGAAGTATAGGACTGGTCATCAGTCGAATTTTTTGATTAAGCGATTTCAGTCAACATGAAATATTATGACAGTAAGTTATTGTACATTATAGACGCTCGACAACTAAGGCCATTAGCGTCTATCTATTACGTTGGCCATTTGTATTAATATGGTGATAGAAGCGGTAAAATTGAGGACGCTGCAAACAACATTGACTTGATGTTTGTTTTTAGTGTATTTGCCATATGGCACATACACTATTGGCGTCGGTCGGATGGCGGGACCTAGGGGTCGGACCAAAATTTCTCGACGTTTCATAGCCTCCTGAACACTTTGGCACCATTTTTGGAAATGTCTATTTATATATGTATATATATATTTTTACATATATATATATTTATATATATATGTGTACGGGCTATAACTTTCGAAAGAGTTAATTGATTTTGACGAAATTTGGTAGGCACGTTGGAATCCATCACCGCACGAAGCCTATTTAAAATGGGCCCAATCGGACCATTTTAAGGGTGGTTTTTAGGGGTTAAAAAATGTTTTTGGGCCCAAAAATGCCGAAAAAATTCTCAGAATCGTTTCAAAATTGGAATTTAACCTTTTAGTGACGATTAAAATGTCCTGCTAAAATTTTAATAAAATCGGCCTGACAGGACCGGACTTACTAATTTTATGAAAACACTAGTTTGCGGAAAGTGCTTTACTTACTGAAGGGTGTATTTAATTTGGTACCGAGATTGCATTGATAAAAATATTGAAATTAAGAAAAAAAATATTATTTTAAGGGATGTATTAAGGGGTTAAATTTTTTATTTTGTTCAGAAACAAACTTAAAGTTCACATAATAAAGCCACAATTATCAGCAAATACACTATATTGTCGGCAGGGTTTTGGCACTGCGACCCGAGTTTTTTAAATTTCAAATTCAAATTATTTTTTGCTTCAAAGGCAAAAGAAAATGTCATAAGAGAAGTCAGTTACAAATAGCAGATGTTCGACTAGGGCTAGATATCCATATTTTAGTCTCGATAATATTTTCTGGATTAGAGATAACAGTCTAATCTCGGGACTATTTCGACTTTTTTTTAACTGAACATTATTAATTATTAAACAGCATATTATTATATAATTATTAGAATAGGAAGACAACAAAAGTTATTCTTTGGTAATTAGAACAAAGTTTAATCGTCGTAAATTATAGAGCAGTGAATTAAAACACGATTGATTGATTATTGTATGTATTTATGAATCCCGAATCCGCTGTGAAACTCGGTGTTTCAGAAATGCAACCCCGATCCTGAAACACACTTAAAATCAATCTGGATCCCGAAATTTCGGGATTGGAAGGCCTAGCCACGACTAAACAGTGTACAATTAATAGTCAAATAAATCTATTTATACTGACACATTACTATAATATCGATATATCGGTAAAAGTGCCCAGCCCTAGAGTATGGACAAATAGTTTAGTGTCATTATAATGACATTATTACATTAATAATGTTGATAATATTCGTTCGTTCTTAGGAAAATAAAATTAGAGGGGAGAGAGTGAAAGAGAAAAAAATATTGTAGATTATAGACGCTCGACAACTGAGATCATTTAATTAAAAAGAACTATGCCTCAAAAGCCTGCATTGGATAACCTGTTGACTTATTGAGCGCACAGTAGGTAAGGTAAATATAAATGTCAAAAATTAAAATAAATAATTGTCGTTTAAGTGCCTCGAAATTATAAAAACGATGAACAAAGAAGAAGAATTGTTGAATTTTTAGGATGTAACCTTATAGACCGAGAGCTAGTGACAATTTTTTGGTGTTATTTATTCAAGGCCTTATTTTTGTGAAGATGTTGAGGGAGGCATATTAAAGTGCCTTGTGTAAGGGATTTTGCTAGATAGCGGTATGGGAGGGATGCAGGCGACCCCCAATATGGAACAAAAAAAATGGCCACTATTATTATTGCTTCTAGCCTGACATTGTTTGTGTAGCTTGTCGGTGACCCAATAATGCCATTATAATATTTGCAGATCGATTGGTCAGTATTAAATGGGTGGCAGATCACCCTAAACGTGTTATGTTCAAGGTTCAAATATTAATATGTTGTTACGGCGACTGTTTTAAGCATATATTTCAATTTGCAGAACAAAATGTCGGTATTAACGCCCTCTCTTAGAGGGAAACTTGCTCGCCTAGGTGTTTATATCATTCTGCAATGGGGTTTATACCGACATTATGTTCTGCAAATTAAAATATATGCTTAAAACAGTCGCATACCCCAACCGCTATCTAGCAAAATCCCTTTCTCAGGGCTCTTTAATATGCCTCCGTCAACATCTACACAAAAATAAGGCATTGAATAAATATCACCAAAAAATTGTCACTAGCTCTCGGTCTATTAGTAATTGATACATTATGTACTATCAAAAGCCAAATCACAGTAATATACAAAAATAAAAAAAAACTGCTAACTACACAGGTGTAAACTTTCTTAAGTCCGCGACTGTACATGTAGCTGCGTTTTATTTTATAACAATTTTCGTTAGATAATGTTTTCAAGTTAAACATAAAACACACTTCTCAAGACATCTCTTTATCCGACATCAAAGACATCTTGCAATCCTTCATAATAATAATATGTGCTATACATAATTAATATCTTCAAAGTGAATGTTTAGAAAGATATATAGGTTGGTATATGCATGTTATATATTCAGCATTACTTTGTATAATTAATATTGCATCAAAATAATGTAAACTTCATTTTTCCCTGTGTTGCACTTAGTACTAAATTTTTTACCCTCCGTGCAGGCTTTAAGAGTACATCCAAACGAAAATTTTAATGCGAACGTGTTTCTGTCTGTCTGTTTGTTATCTCTTCACGGCTTAACCACTGAAGTTTGAACCGATTTCGACGAAAATTGGCAAAGAGATTCCTAGAAGCCCGACGAAGGTCATAGACTACTTTTTATCTCGGAAAACTGTTCCCGAGAGAGAACATTCAAGCCATGCATTCACACTTCCACACTGGTGTTGGAAAGACAGAAGGTCCTGAATTAATGATACGTTCTACATTTCCATAGTTACGCATCATGTATTTGTGCAGGTATTTTAGAAAACAGATTATTGCATTTTGAACTGTCAAAGTAGGCATTAAATTCATACCGACATTTTGTTCTGCAAATTGAAATATAAACTTAAAACTTGCTACATAGCGGTATGGTAGAGATGCAGACCGCCCCCAACATGTAACAAAAAAAATGGTCACAATTATTATTGCTTCAAGGCTGAAATTGTGTGTATAGCTTGTCGGTGACCCAGTAATGCCATTATAATATTTGCAAATCGATTGGTCATAGTATTAAAAGGATGGCAGATCACCCTAAACGTGTCATGTACTCGACGAAATTTATATTATTAGTTCAAGGTTCAAATTTTAATATGTTGTTACGTGACTGTTTTAAGCATATATTTCAATTTGCAGAACAAAATGTCGGTATTAACCCCCTTGCAGAACGATATAAACACCTAGGCGAGCAAGTTTCCCTCTAAGAGAAGGGGTTAATACCGACATTTTGTTCTGCAAATTGAAATATATGTTACGCTCAAAGATCGAAAACGCTCAGTGAGCGGAAAAATAGCTCACAACGCGTTGTGGTCACAGTAAAACATCCACATGGCGAAATTCGTGTTATGGCTGTAATGAAAACGCGCACGACGCGTTGTGGCAATCACAGAAAGACCAAATAGCGAAATTCGTGTCGTGGCTGACATGCTATTCGATCTCAACGCGTTGTGGCAATGAAGAAAAGCCATGACGCGTATGGAATATTATTTGATTACGACGCACACTACTTTCCGATATGGATCCTACTAGGCCTAGGCTGGAAACGTTTTGGTAGATGTCCTTAGGAAATATTTTTTATTTTATAAAATCACTGCATAACGTGTTTGTCATTATTAAATATGTTATATAATTACATAAATTAAAATAAAACGATATTTGTTATTTATTGAGATTACTTTATATTTAAAAAAATCAACGTCATGGCTTTTCTTCATTGCCACAACGCGTTGAGATCGAATAGCA
Source organism: Mongoloraphidia duomilia (assembly GCA_039654895.1). Taxonomy (NCBI): domain Eukaryota; kingdom Metazoa; phylum Arthropoda; class Insecta; order Raphidioptera; family Raphidiidae; genus Mongoloraphidia; species Mongoloraphidia duomilia. The sequence continues at coordinate 4,286,070 of CM077523.1, forward strand.
TGTCAGCCACGACACGAATTTCGCTATTTGGTCTTTCTGTGATTGCCACGACGCGTCGTGCGCGTTTTCATTAGAGCCATAACACGAATTTCGCCATGTGGATGTTTTACTGTGACAACAACGCGTTGTGAGCTATTTTTCCGCTCACTGAGCGTTTTCGATCTTTGAGCGTAACATATATATGCTTAAAACAGTCGTCGTAACAACATATTAAAATTTCAACCTTGAACTAATAATATAAATTCTGTCGGGTACATGACACGTTTAGGGTGATCTGCCATCCTTTAAATACCGACCAATCGATTTGCAAATATTATAATGGCATTATTGGGTTCACCGACAAGCTATACAAACAATTTCAGCCTTGAAGCAATAAGTAATAATTGTGACCATTTTTTTTGTTACATGTTGAGGGCGGTCTGCATCCCTCCCCATACCGCTATCTAGCAAAATCCCTTACTCAAGGCACTTTAATATGCCTCCCTCAACATCTTCACAAAAATAAGACCTTGAATAAATAACACCAAAAAATTGTCACTAGCTCTGAGCCTATTAGGCTCTTTCATATTTTAAACTTTAATAGTTTTCATAAGAAATACAATCAATATGATTAGACACCTATACCGTAACTAAATTCACTATATTAGTGAAATTAACATAAGAATATCAGACGAATTATCGCCATGATATTTATATAGAAGGCTACATATAATTTGATTAATAGTTTTCATTTCCATAATATAGTTAATAACCATAATCCTACTTAAAAGTGCTTGAGAGCAACTTACCTTTAGTCCAGACTTCACTAATAATTCAGATGTGGCGCGTCCCATACCGGAACCTGCTCCGGTCACAACGGCAACTTTTCCAGCCCAACGTTCCATGTTAACAAACTTGACTTAACGGCGGTTAACAGCAAAATATTATGCATCTGCGGTCTGACATAACATTTTATATATAAACACGATCTATGATTTATGGGTGCATTTGCTGGACAATAGCACGTGATCTAAAGAAAAAAATGAAGGTCGCTCGAGCAACAATTAATTAATAATTATATTATTATTCTACAGGTATTTCCAAAACATGTTATAACATGATAGATATTTTTGCATTTTTCAAAGTGTTAAATCAAAACACTAGAAAATTTTAATCAGTCTTCCTAGTGAAATGGAATTGTAAAAAATTGTTATTAGCAAACAAAGTTTTACCGTATACCTAATTACAGTTTTTAATTTTTGAACTCATTGTATACCTATAACAAAACATAAATAGAATAAATTATAATTTAAAAAAAACTAAAAAACACGCTTTAATGAACTAAAAAGTAAAAAATAATTAATTTTATTGTAAAAAAGCGTGGGGTGCTTTGTACCATATTTTCTAACTACCCCACGCTTTTTTACAATAAAATTAATTATTTTTTACTTTTTTGTTCATTAAAGCGTGTTTTTTAGTTTTTTGAAATTATAACTTATTTTTATTTTTTTAGTCCTGGAGATCCTGGTCAGGATAATGGGACAAACTTATGGAATTATTGTATTGTAATCGGTTCTTGATAAGTGTGCAAAGTTTCAGTTCAATCTGAAGTTTTGAAGTGGGTGAAAATCGCGTTCAAAGAATCCGTTACTTAGATACAAGCAAACAAGCATACATACCGAGGTGGAACTAATATAAGCGTGTTAAAAAAAACAACAATTTATAGTCACTTCCCTACAACAATCTTATTATTAGATATACATTTCGAGAGCAATGCTCCCATAGCCTGAAAAAACTATTTTAAATTAAAGTTAGATAAACAAATGAACATTTAAAAAACTAACTAAAGTACAAAATAATAATCTAAGTACATAAAACAAGGTTCCATGAGCAGAGGTAGGATTCGAACCCATGACAGTCTGATCCACAGGCCAGTATTATTTGATATTTTAATAACGTAGTTTTTATATTATATTGAAAATCCTAGATATTAATATACCCGAGAATATACCATTATATTATAACATCAATGAGAAAAGTTACGTAATACTACTTTTGCTTAAAGTGTAGATTGTTTTGATTTTTAATTTCAGTACAGTTTTGAAATTCGTAGTGTAATAATGTAGTGAATTACTTTAGGACAGTAACATTTTTTGTGTATTAAATTGATAGTTAATTCTTAAGTGTAGTTATTGTGAAGTCAGAAATGATCACACAATCCCACATATATTTTTCATTCAATTCGAAAATTGTGACAATATTTTGAGAAGCAAAATTTGTCGATATAATTCGTCGAGTAGTATATGGTAAGTTTCAGGCTTTATTTTGAATTTTTTCTACACTTTGATACACAGGGTGTACCACAGAAAACCGAACATGGGAAAACTCCATTGTGAAAATTAGTTAGGATCAGTGATTGCTGTGCCCTTTTTCATGCTTAAAACCATGATAATTAATTTAGTTGAGTTAGCCATGTGTATTCTATCTTTGTCACGCTACTCATTTTCCTTGTTGCACTCATTACTTTTCTATGTATTCAATCCTGTGATACACCCTGTATAATTATTTACTGCATAATCTTTTATTACACAGTGTGAATTGTAATTCAAATAACCTAACTTTTTGTGTAATACATTGAAATTGAGAATGTACTGAATAATGGATTTTCCACATAGCCGGTTTTTGGATAACTTGATGATTTTTGGTAGCAGATTCCGGAGACATTTTACCGGATATCCAGCAACCGGATACAAAATATATTGTGATTTAATTTTAAATACCTACGCTGTAAATTCACGCCATTTTCATATGAGATGTAATTTTTGTTGTTGGTAGACAATAAATGGGAATAATTTGATGTTAGATTAATCATTACAAAATTTAAAATTTTGGAGATGGTACTGTTGAAAAGGTATATTGATAAGTATATAAAATGAGATATAAATTTAACAATTCTTTTTTATATTTTCGATATAGAAATAACCTTTAATTTGTACATTCAGTGTACTTTATTAAAAACAAAATAATTACAGCCCAAGGTCAAATGATTATAATGCATTTGTGTAAAATGCATCATAGACGATTATATAATTTACCATTCAAAACTGGGTACCAGTGGCGGCTCGTGTTCCTTTAGGTCAGGAGGTCAATTTTATACCAAAAAAAAAAAACAAAAAAACAAAACAAAATATAAAGTACCTAATATCAAAAAAGCGTAGTGAGTACTTACATTAATTAAAGTGATTTATATTTTAGATGAATTCGTCTATCCTTGCTGTTGGCAAAATTATCGATTACAAGTTCATTAAAGTTTTTAATATCTTTGATAAACGACTTTTCAATGCTTAAAATAGAAGTACCTTTAAATACAATACTTTGGTCCAAATGAGCTGTAAAAATGGAATCTAACTCGGAAACAAAATTTATCAGCCCCCGAAATATGCCGGATGACTCGGTTTCGTCGTGTCCTCGTAGAGCTAACTCGAAGGCGCCGCAAAACTTTATGCAGTCGATTATTTTATTTAAGACATATCTGTTTTTATTCACATTTTCATTATATTCTTTAATTTTATTTCGGTAAGCACTGCTCAACTGTAACTGAATGTCAACACAACCGAGCGTACCATAACCAATAGCACTATTCATATGATCTGCGGATGAAGCATGCTTCTTTACTTTTTCTTTTAAATGTTTTAAGTCTATTAGACCGTTCTTGCACCATAGCGAGTCATTTGAATTTGAAAAAAGTAAACAAATGAAACAATAAAATGAATTGGTCACTTCACACCCACAAATCCATTCAGATATATCGTACATTGAATCTTTGTTTTTGTCCTTACTGGTTTGTATTATTTTAAGTGATGGTCGTGGGCGACCATATTTTTTAAACTCTAAACGTTTATCATAATTTAAACCATTATTAATTTTCAGATTTTTAATAGTTTGCACAACAAACATTTTTACATTAGTTAATAATAAATTTCTAATTGTTTAACCGTTAACAATAATAATATAATATGAACGTGCCAGGAATTTGTAGAGTGGGTAAAAAATATTAACCATTCATACGTCACAGCGTCTGACGACATACGGCTGTTGACCGAAACGATGATGTACGATGAACAGATCATAGCTGTGTACGTCGTGTAGCGTAGCGTCCGATTAGTTCCGATTCGATAGCCATATCTCTGTACATGAGGGCAAATTTTTATTTGACCCACAGCGTGATTCTTTATTTTGATACAGAATTGTATTTGATACAGAACTTAAGAATTAGGTATACTATTACTTATTAGTATTCTGCATTTGTTGAAACAGAATATTTATTTGGTTTTAAGTTTTTAATATTTTTTAAAATTTTATTTTCTAAATTCTAAATGTTTTTTTTCTTTTTTTCATTTTACATTTCCAGGGAGGTCATTGACCAATTGACCTAATGGAGGAGCCGCCACTGCTGGGTACTAATTTATTAATTTTGATGACGTTAGAATAAATTATTAAAAATTGTGAATTTCGTAGCTTTTAAATAAAACGGAAATTTGAAGAGGGATCTAGCCCCTCCCTTCTGTCTAAAACTACACGCTTCCGTCTGCATTTTTAATCCGAGGATAGATTGGTTTGTGTCAAATTAAAGCTTATGATCCCTTCATGGGGCGCTACAGACCAATTTTTAAAAATTTTGAGTTCAGTATATAGTTCAGTAAATATTAGACGGTTTTTACGCCAACCCATACTGAAAAATAGCTTTTCAATGTTTTTATAAAGTGCCCGGTATCGCGCCTAGACAATATCCTTTATTTTTAATTTGAGACTTAAACGGACCTTCTAGATTTTAAATTAACTAGCGGCTCGGTCCGATTTTGCCCGGGTGCTATGAATTTATGATTTATTAATACATTACGGCCGGTTTATTATAGCCAGCCAATTTCAATTACACATCTAAACCTTCCTCGTGAATCAATTTATCTAATCGTGAAAACCGGAACAAAATTCGTTCAGTAGTTACGGAGAAATCGGTCTTCTGAGATTACCCTCGATTTTCACTCGGGCGAATCCGGATCGGCCAGTTTCAATTGTACATCTAAATCTTCCTCGTGAATCAATTTATCTAATAGTAAAAACTGAAACAAAATTCGTTCAGCAGTTACGGAGAAATTGGTCTTCTGAGATTACCCTCGATTTTCACCCGGGCACAGAGCAGACAGAAGCGGCGGGCCGGGGACTTTGTTTAAATAAAGTATAAATAGTGGACGTCCATTTTTCTCTTAGAACCGACGCGACGCACAGCATTATTTTTTATCCTTGTCGGCTACATTTAAACCCTTATATAAGGTCAATTTTATTAGAGTCATTTTATAATCGGTATTTTGAGTGAGTTAATAGAAATAATGTATATTTGGTCGTCAGCATGGTGTGCTCACTCTTATAGAAAAGCTCAGACCATGTTAGTTCTGACTGCAAAAACCGAAGTTATTGGCGCTGCTAACTTTTGAATATTAATGATCACAATATCTTAGGTAACGCAGTATATTATTAAATTAATGCATAATGACTGCGGCATCATAACATAGCTGACTACAGCATTATGTTACGTCATTGTCAAAATGGGTGTTTCATTGTATACTGATGCAGTCATTATATTCGTGTTTTGTAAAAGTGAAAAAAATGGTTTTTAAGTGCTGTGTACCGAATTGCAATAATGCTAATAGTGGGAAGATTACATTTTATTCATTTCCTAAGGAAACTGAGGTAAGAATAATTTATTTATCTATGACTATGACATGAGTAAGATATTATAACTTAAAAATCATATAATCACGTTGTTATATTTTGTTTGAATTAAGTAATAATATTTACAGATGTTTAAAATATTAAAAATCTGGGATTGACAAGTGTTTAAAATACTTTAAATAATGTTTTAATTACAGAGATTTCATCAGTGAATTTTTGCGATCAATCGTAGGGATTTCCTTGATAGTCCTATGAATCGAGTCCGAAAAAATGGCCGAGTGTGTGAAGCTTATTTCTCTGAAGATTGCAAATATGAAGGCGTGAAAATCAATATTAATATTATGAAACAATTCTGAAAACTATATTATTAATATTTTATTGTATTATTTTATATTTACATGACTTGATAATATTATAATAATTTAGTTTAGTGACTTATTTTGTATTCAAATGTTATTTTTTTAATGTTAATATAGTTTGTTATTATGAAAAATTGTAATAAAACTGGAAAAAAAACATTTCTTTTATTTTTTAATTAACCTTTTCAATTTGTACGTCATTTCTAGGAAAATTAAATTTAAAGATACGAGTAAAATATTTGAAATTACCGCTTCTTTCATTGTTGCACACTAACGCCATACTCCATAGTGGCAGTAATCAGTACTAAAAGGATAGAGTGGGATATCTATACTACTCTATCTATGGTTGCACACTAGCGCCATAAGTTTTTGCAGTCAGTACTAAAAGGGTCAGAGCATTCATCATGGAGTGGGCTATCTATATAACTCTCTTATCTATGGTCGTCAGTGAGAGAGCTCTCTTAATGAAAATTTACGTTGACATATTATTAAGATAATAATATATTTCTAAAGTATCGAAGTTAATTATAGGTACATTCATAAAATAGTTTAAAACTATTAAATAAATAAATAAATTTTATTTGCTCCATGGCGTGGTGTGAGTATAGCATGGTGTGCTCTTGCGCAGCGAGTAAGTGAGATACGTTCGTCCCGCTCTTGCCGTGTGACGTCACGTAGGGAACAGTACCTAGTGATTAGTTACTATTTTTGGCGTTTTTTAGGAAAAAATAATGGGAATTTCGACAAAATTTGTTTACTAATTGTTTTTTAAGGCTTATGAGAAGTTGGTTTAGAAGTATTGTATATCCATTTTCAATATTCATGTTTTCTAATAGGTTCTAGAAATCGAGTAACTGGTAACTTCGAGATCTCGTTCTTTCGCAAAATTATCGAAAGTGTATCAGGTCGGAATACTCTGGACCAAAATTATTCAAAATTACTGCGGCGAAACCTCCCTAAATAGCGTTCTCAAGTTCAAATCTGCTCCCTACATGACGTCACTGCGCAAAGCGGTCGAAAACTGGTACCCTAGGTAGCACACCATGTTATATTCACACCACGCTCCATGGTACATCAGTGAGATGAGAGTTTGTCAAAATTACTTTGCAAATAAAAATATTTAAAATATTCATCCACTGTCAATAGCCATTTTTCTTTATATTTAAAGGTGTTAACATTTGTTATTTTTCTGACATTTGTGGCCAAGTGATTATATATAACCTCACACATCTGGCCTGCAATAGACGCTAATGACCTTTGTTGTCGAGCGTCTATAATCAACAATTCATTCGTGCAATAGACGCTTCTATTAAAAAGGGCAGTTTTATGTGAGGGAAGTCTTCATTGAGCTTTATCTCTCGTATAACGGTTTTTTTATATTCTTTAAAAAATATGTATAAAATGCATCAACTGAAATTACAAAAATCGTTTTGTAACATCTATTCAATATAAAAATTGTAATTTAGAAAAATATTTTTTAATTTAGCAGTCATAAAGCTTTTGTCTTTTCTTGTAGATTACATTCTTATAGAGCGCATCACTTAACTTATCTTATTATTAGCACTGCTTTGAAAAAATGACCTTCTAACTACTTCATTGAGTAAAGAAGTGAAGGAAATGCCGACTTTTTGCAGTTATATTTTTTAACTTAAAAATCCTTGAGTGTTTTTTTTTTGTGTCAACGTCAGCAATTTCCATAATGCAGACAGGACGGTATTCACATTCCACAGTGTTGTCAGATTTGTTATTAGTGTATTTGCCATAATATGGCACATACACTATTGGCGTCGGTCGGATGGCGGGACCTAGGGGTCGGACCAAAATTTCTCGACGTTTCATAGCCTCCTGAACAATTTGGCACCATTTTTGGAAATGTTTATATATATATGTATGTATATATTATAGGGGGCTAATTTTAGTCGTATTTAGGGGGGCAATTAGCCCTTTAACACATCTAGTAAATAGCGGCATTTATTTTAACTTCAATGCATTTTATGTTTGATCATTAATTCGAGAGGTAAGTGGGACACCACTGTATTGATGATGACGTCAGGTTGACTAGTGAACGTCTGATAACGAACTATAACAGAAATTAACATGACAGGCGACCTATCATCTCTATAAGTGCGGTAGACGAATAGATGTTTTGAGTTGGGATAAAAGTGAGCTCGTTGATGTTGTGGTTCGTCGTGAACGGGTAAGACTCGCACGTCGACAGACTAGAGACAGCGATCGCGTGATAAACATCGAGCTGTTAAACAATCAAAATAAAATGATTGAATATGCTGGCGAATAAAATACTTTTTATTTTGGGATTTTGGATTTGGATTAGTACCTTTCGTTTTGAGCTGTATTTGTTTAGTCTTGGATTTTGGATTCGGCGTTGTTTCCTGCTTCGATTCCTGTATTGATCGACCTTCCTAGTTTTCCTAATTCCCGAAAATTGATTTATTTTCCGTATTTCCATTGTTGAATTATTGTATTCGATTTAGTTAGCTTACCGTGCAAACATTAACCATAAAGGAGCCAAGCGCTTCTCCTAGTTTAGGGATTATAAGTTGCTGCTTTTGGATTTCCGTGTGGTTGTGTTGATTCTGGAATACGGGAATAATTTAATTTATTCCAGAAATTTTGAAGATTGTGCAATTATTCCGAAATTTTTAATATTCGCTATCATAAGTGACGACGCATAAAGTATCCCAGAATATTATCAAGTGTTTATCCCAGTGGGATAGATATGGTACTACAATATATCTCGAAAATATTAAAGGATCAAATCTAATATTTTATGAACATTTTACATTTCTGAATGTCGACCACTCTGCATAGTACTGGGTTAATTTAGATATTTACGTCAGAATTAAAATGATTAATGTTGCGTCGATTGTATTCCTGTAGGATTTCTTGCACTACATTGGGAATTTTCTGGAATATTTTGAATCTTATTACGAATTAAGTTTGAATTCCACGTCGCCAGTCTCGCGATTTTAAAGTGTTTATGTCTCTAGTCGTATGCTATGTATTTTCTTTTCAGGCTCAGGAATTTCTGTACAGGCCCGAATTAAGTGTGAAATAATTGTTAAAGATTAATTATGTGAATTTCGTTATTGTTCCGTATCGCTTCATTATTTATGAGGATTTTATGTTAAGAATTTCGCTATCGTTAGGTTATCGTTTCGCTATCGCTCGCTAACGTCACGCTACGTTTTTCGATAGAATGAGTAGATTGTTGTGAGGCTTCGAGGCCTATTAAATTAGGATTTTTGTCTCGATTGTTGGAAGTTCCGTGAGGCCTGTGATTACAGTGCCGCTTTTATTTTTTGGTATCTCGAATACCGTGTGTCCCGATATTGTGTTCGGAATCTATTGTTTTGTTAGTATTTTATGTTAAGTTATCGTGTGGTTTTGGCCATGGAAATCACCTCTGATTTTTTTCTGTTTATCTTGCTAAAGAAGTAACAGCGTTAGGCCTGGGATTTAATATAACTGTGATTGTGGTTCTGGACTCTGTTCCGGAATATTTTTCGGATCTCTATTTGGCCAACGTGGTTATCCTTTTCGAATTATCCCTAACTGTGACCACTCTCGTGTCTCAGTTTGGACGACCTGAGACTTACGCAGTGTGGCCCTATAAGTTCTGGCGCCCTTCGATCTCTCGGTCGGTATCTGGCCCACTAATTAATTTGCCATCGAGGTCCGTCTCTGGTTAGGTGATACGGAGTGTAGAGGTGACTTTAAATTTAAACTAAATTATTTTGACGCACGATTTATTTTGTGCGTTCAAATTTTTGTGTTGTCCTAAGTGTCGAGTGGTAGGTGGTTGGGTTTTTTATTGTCCATTAAGGGCTTTTCCTGTAGTTGAGTTTAGAGGCTGCTTCCCAAAACAAGTGCGATCATAGCTAGATAATAATTTTTGTTCTTCGACCCATGACCCCGCGCCGTCGGTAGCTAGCCGCGCAACCGATTAAATTCGGGTCTTTAGGAGCAAAAGCCCTTGCTATAAATTAGCGTCCAAACGAGGGGCGATTCCTATAATATATACATATATATATATATATATTTTATACATACATATATATATACTAGCTGTTACCCGTGGCTTTGCCAACGTATATTTCGATTTATGTTTTATTGTCCCCCCCCGCGAGAAATTCTCCTCCTGCGAAGCGATGCCGGGCTGGTGGTGTTTACACGCTCAAATTTTATAAATACATTACTCACTCGCTTCAAAAATGACTTCCATACAAACTTTCATCCCCTATTTAACCCCCTTAGGGGATGAATTTTTAAAAATCCTTTCTTATTGCTCACCTACGTTATATAAGGAACTCCTGTGCAAAATTTCATGCTTCTAACTTCAAAAATTACGAACTTCCATACAAACTTTCATCCCCTTTTTAACCCCATTAGGGAATGAATTTTCAAAAAAAAAATTCTTAGTGCTCACCTACGTTATATAAGACACTCTGTGCAAAATTTCATGCTTCTAACTTCAAAAATGACGAATTTCCATACCAACTTCCATCCCCTGTTTAACCCCTTTAGGGGTTGAATTTCGAAAAATCCTTTCTTAGTAGGTGCTTACGTCACAAAAGGAACGTACTGTTCAAGTTTATATCTTCAGCGGTTTGACCTAGGCGTTGTCTGTCAGTCAATCAGTCAGTCAGTAACGGAACTGTTTTATATATATAGATGTGTGTGTGTGTGTGTACACGATAACTCTCGACAGACTTAATCGATTGAAACGAAATTTGGTACACACATTGGAACCCATCACCGCAAGAAGTTTATTTAAAATGGGCCCGATCGGACCATTTTCAGGGTTGTATTTAGGGGTTCCAAAAAGTTTTTGGGCCCAAAAATACCGAAAAATTTGTCAGAATCGTTTCAAAATTGAAATTTAACTCTTTAGTAAAGATTAAAATGTGCTGCTAAATTTTAATAAAATCGGCCCGACAGGACCGGACTTTCAAATTTTATGAAAACACTAGTTTGTTGATACGGATTTACTTAGATATGGAAGGGTGTATTTAATTGGGTGTACTGATAAAATTCATGTCTAATATTGAAATTTAGAAAAATTTAATTATTTTAAGGGGTTAAATTTTTTATTTTGTCCAAAAACAAACTTAAGTTCACATAATAAAGCCACAATATGCCAGTATTAGCAAATACACTATATTGTCGGCAGGGTTTTGGCACTGCGACCCGAGTTTTTTTTTAATTGTGTGTGATTCTGCAGACATGTATAAAAATTCAGATTATGTAGATACCATTCAAGATATATACAATTCAAATTATTTCCATTACCGGGTTATTTAAAAAATGAGAATATCGAATATTTTTAATTTGAATTATCCCATCACTAATAAAATGTTTTTTTATAACACAAACATGTAAAATAGTATGGTTACGGACCGTGCGTAAACAGTTACATTAAGAGCCGTGTAAAACGCCCTTTTTCGACACGGGTTTCTCTTTTATTTCACTTTTTGCCCACTCGACGTCCACTTTTTACGCACATCCGTTTACATGTTTTCGTTATAAAAAGTTTTGTGCGTGACAAGTGAGAACGTGTCTCCTTTTTAAAGACATGACAATTAACGTCTACACAAAAATGTTATTATGCAATTATATTTCAATTCTGACAATGTTTGACCTTGATCTTTTATCCCCTGCACTCTTCATAATATTATATCAGTTACGCGAGAGTTCATTAATATAATCATATAATTAACATTACCTTATCGATAATAATTTTATATATTTATAAATACACTGACCGGCAAAAAAATCGGTCATTTATAAAAAAAATCCCCCTATATAATTTAATATATTTTATTTACACAAAGGGAGCTTATCTGTATTTCTTCGTTATTAATGCTTTTAGATAATAATACCCTTAGTTTTAATTTTGAACAGGTTAAAATCATTTTCAATCTATTATTAACTCGACGCCACGTTGCGACGGCTCAACGATCTAATTCGACTTCGAGGAGGACTTACGTTATTAAAAATTACTGAAGTTAATTAAGAACAGCCCACCTTAATTTTTTACAACTAAGACAAAAATCTTAATTAGCATTGTTTCTGTTCCTTTGTTGAATTAAATGTTTTTAACTTCCCATTGGAAGTTATTTTTTTTTTAATATACGTTTTATTGGCCTCTATATCTTCTGATATAATTAGCCATGTCAAGGAATTTATTGTAATGGGTCCGAAAATCGAAATCAAAATGTATAAAAAAATTTTATGTTTCAAGGTCACTACACTATTTTTGCACTATTTTTAGAAAGACGTCTCTCTCTGTGTGTATGTATGTATGTGTGTGTGTGTGTGTACGTATGTACGTACGTATGTGTCCATTTCTTTCTAAGACGAAATCTCGAGAATGAAAAATGATATCGACTACGTTAGGGTGCCAATCGACGCTTATTAACGTAAATATGATCTGAAAGAAATTTTTTCAAAATCGGTTCAGCCGTTCTTTTTTCTTAACCAAATAGACTCCAAAAAAGTAGATTTTACACAATATCTCGCGAATAAAAAACTATATCGACTTCCTAAGGCTGTCAATCGAGGCGTGTTAACGTCATTTTGATCCGACATAAATTTTATAAAAATCGGTTCAGCCGTTTTTTTTTTTTAATTATTGTTAAAAATAAATAATAATTATGTTTTAATGATTAAAATGATTACTTTTCTGTGTAATATCTAATTTAATTATTATTATTAAATATTTATCAAACTGGGAAGTTCGTCGTGTGGACCTCAAGGGTCGCACTTTAGTCTTAATAAACGACCCACCTCACGGCTTGTTTCGTGTGTACCTATTTGTGGTCTTTTTAACTAATTTATGCATTTAGTGTTAACAACAAATGGTTTTTAACCTACTGTCAATCTATATACTAATATAACAAACCTAAAGAGTTTGTTTGTACGCGCTAATCTCAAGTTCAGGAACTACCAGTCCGATTTGAAAAAAAATTGCTTTTGTTAGATAGCCCGTTTATTGAGGAAGGTTATAGGCAATTCGCGAGTCTTTTTAAATTCAACCTCAAAGGGAGTAACACGGGGGTGTAGGATTTTTTGACTATCTATATTGTATACTAATATACTATTGTACTAATATTATAAACTGTAGACAAGTACGCGAAGCGAGAACGACGACAGACGCAGGTAGAGAATTTTTCGCGGGGAGATAATAAATCATAAATTCTTAGCATCCGCACTATCTGATAAAATTATTTGATATTTCAGTACTTTTTTCAATTAATTGCGAGGTTCGATTCCCGGCGGTGCATTTAAATTTTTCTTATGTAGCCTTTCTACAATAATTAATAAGGGCATGTTATGGCGATTAATATCGTCTGATGTCCTTATATTAATTTCACTAAAATAGTGAATTTGTACAGTATAGGAAGTAATAACAATATTGATTGTTAATCTAATTGTTAACTTCAGTACTTTTGTTAAATATTTCAGGGAGGCCGTTTTTTTTCCGGTGAGTGTAGTATAAACTTTGCACGTATAAAATATATGTTAGATTTTAGATAATAGTTTGTCTAGGCGAATTTAAATTGCATGTATAGGATACCATCTACGATGTAACTAAAAATAGCATCCAATTTTGCTTTTGATTTATGCTTTTTTCAAGGTCTCTTCGTTGACACGGAAACACTTTAGATGTGAGCTCATCGAAATGACTTGTATTTTATGTTACTTATGATTTCCAGATCCCCTTGAACCCCCCATCTAAAATCTATTCCCCTCACCAACAACTTTTTTACTAGACTATTTTTTGCTTGGCTACATATTTTTGGAAAACATATTTTGTAATTCCTACGTTCATCTATAATTAGATGAGAGCTAGTGACAATTTTTTGGTGTTATTTATTCAAGGCCTTATTTTTGTGAAGATGTTGACGGAGGCATATAGAGCCGTGAGTAGATAGCGGTATGGGAGCGATGCAGACCGCCCCCAACATGTAACAAAAAAAAATGGTCACAATTGTTATTGCTTCAAGGCTGAAATTGTTTGTATAGCTTGTCGGTGACCCAATAATGCCATTATAATATTTGCAGATCGATTGGTCAGTATTAAAGGGGTGGCAGATCACCCTAAACGTGCCTTGTAGATACCCGACGAAATTTATATTATTAGTTCAAGGTTCAAATTTTAATATGTTGTTAAGGCGACTGTTTTAAACATATATTTCAATTTGCAGAACAAAATGTCGGTATTAACCCCCTTTCAGAACGATATAAACACCTAGGCGAGTAAGTTTACATCTAAGAGAGGGGGTTAATACCGACATTTTGTTTTGAAAATTAAAATATTTGTTTAAAACAGTCGCCGTAACAACATATTAAAATTTGAACCTTAAACTAATAATATAAATTTCGTCGGGTACATGACATGTTTATGAAGGCCAAAACAGCAATTTTTACCAATTTTGTCTGTCTGTCTGTGCACGCATTACACAAAAACTATTCAACGGATTTAAATGAAACTTGCATGTTGGTAGCTTATGCCCTGGGTCAACATAATATGATACTCCAAGTCTTCATGGTTTTCGGGCTTGTAGGCCGTGGTCCGGTGGTATTTCTACCTGACGTTTCGTCTACAACTGCGGTATCAAAGGTGATGTGGCAGCGATCGAAGTGTCCTCCTTAGCGGCTCACAGGTCAGTGTGTCAGTGACTGGTGTCCTCCCTTCTTTTATGCCTAGTACCAGTGTGTTCTCTGTTCGGTCGTAGTCCGTCTCTCTGTAATTGGTCAACTGCGCAGTGTGTAGTGGTGGGGGTGAGTTCTCTACTCGGTCGTATTACGTCCTTGTACGATTGGTCATTGGTTTTGTATGTCGCCTTTGAGAATGTTTACCGCAGTTGTAGACGAAACGTCAGGTAGAAATACTACCGGACCACGACCTACAAGCCCGGAAACCATGAAGACTTGGAACAATGCCGGCCGTGAAAGCTTGCACACCTGAATAATATGATACTTTTTATCCTGGCAAAAAAAAAGGACTTCCCGCGGGTAGTAAAAAACTATAACTCCGGATGGCTCATTGAATAAAATAAAACCTTCATGTTCTGTTAGTTACCAATAGGAATATGTCGCAAACAATAATATTTCTGCTACTCAGCAATAGATGTCGCCACGAGTATTTCATAACGCGCTAGGGTTACAGTTCACCCAAGAAACACTTTTCTTAGGAATCTGATCAAATTTGAATATCTTGTAGAAAACGGTAATATCTAACAGCTGTTAAAATTTCAGGCTGATTGCACCTGCCATCAAATTCCAAAACGCCGTTACGCCGCGCGAAAGAAGTCGCGGGTACAGCTAGTTTATACTAATGATACTAATATACTATTATTATTATTATTTAAAACTTTATTTACGGTACAACAAAGCTAGAAAGGCTAATATACTAATACACTAGCTGCTATATATGGTCCTGCTTCGCTTGGATGCCAATCGTTATTTTCGCTTGCTACTCATACCCCTTTTGTCGAATACATAGCCTATGTTACTCATCAAGTATTAGGCATTTAAAGAGTGAAAAAATGTTTCAAATCGGTTTAGTGGATCTCGAGGTTTGAGGTAACTTGTTCTTTCAGCTTATAAAAAATTATATACCAAAACAAGAAAATGCAGTTTTAGCTCCAACTCTTATAAAATATATGTAAGAAACGACCCGCGACTTAAAAATAATTTTCTTAAATGTGCCTTCAAAGAACAAAGGTTGCGTAGTACTGCTGAAGTAGAAAACAATAGAAATCAAATCAATTAATACTTAATCTTAAAAGATTAAATTCAATTCATGTCCAATCAATGACGAGATTTCCAATTAAATAAATGAGATGGTATTTTGAAGAGATTAATATTTAAAATAATTGGATTGCAATACCTACCTAACATACAATTTTCTAATTAAAGGGAGGTTTTCCTGTAAATAACTTTTTTAAAATAAATTTAATCTTTTTTAGGCATTTTGCATGATACCGAATCATAATAATAATTATAAGTAATTTGTTTGTACGATTGAATTTCTTAGTAAAGAAGGTAATTGGGTTTTTGAATGCATTTTTTTTTTACTTAAATGAAAAGATCACATACAAGTTTTATAGCAAAATTGTTTTTATTTAATTTTTTTGCTTACTAATTAAACAGTTATATTATAAAAATTGATTTTTAAACTCAGTTCCGATGACGCGCCGAAAGAATCCGAACGCGTGTGACGTCATTATGTTATCTATGGTCTTTGTATCCATAGTTAAAAAGTTAAAAATTTATTATTTTTGATAGTATGTGTAATACATATATACAAATACCAACAAATGCACACACATTTTAACATAACGACGTCACAAACATTCCTGGCGCGTTTTGAAGTCACGTGATTTTTTAAATTTTTATACATTTTAATTAACTTTTAGTAATTTATCTATGGCTTTAAAAAAAATTATCATTTCATTTTTCAATATTTTTTATGTTAATTTATTAGAAAAAATTAAAAAATTAATAATTTTTTTTAAATTTTAATACCTAATTGGATAAGCAGCCAACCAGACCAGATCATATTAAACTTGCATTTTTGGAAAGAAAAAATCATTTTGTAACCTATGTTACAGTCGGGAACCGAACCCGATCTTTTCTACTTTCGCAGCAGAATGTGCATCCTTACATTACCGTGACACGATTCTTAGACTGCAGCTGACGAAGAGACTAATGGCAGTGCCTGTTTATTGAGATTCTACTGTAATAATGCATAGACTATAGTTATATGTATGTATGTTTGCATGCATGGGTATAGAACAGTTATACGCCATACGAAATAGAAGTTTTTAGTGTAGTACAATCACAGCACGCACAGCAAATATAAACTAAACCAGGCACGCGTTTCTCAGCTGCCGCGTCCGTTTGCTCGACATGTAACAAAAACCCCCAACAACTTCACCTACGTGATTCGGTAAATGTTGCACTCTTGTCCAATACAATTCATTTCGGTGCTGCCGAAACGTTTCGTCTTACGGTCTTGGCCCGCGCGTACATACAACTTTTAATCGTACAACGTTTAGTTGTTTGTCAAAAGGATATTGGAGCAAATGGAACTGCACATACTATCAACACGATAGTTGTTCGACTAAAAAATCATAAAATCACATCGATCGCCTTTTGACTAAACTATCGAACAGTTACTATCGTCGACAGCTTATATCTACAGCAGTGTATCCCCCAAGGGGAACATTTGAATGTATAGTTCTCGCAATTGCATACAAATGATCTTTGGGAATTGGCGTTCCCAGGAGCCCGAGCTCATACCAGTCGGTTTAAAAAAGAAAGTGTTGGGAGGAAATGTACTTCGTTACATCCTAAAGGTACGTGCAGTACGCAGCTGGGATTCTAGATGGTAGCATGTATGGTAGATGGTGACTGAAATTATAAGCGCTTATAGGTTTGCACAACGAAGCTTTGATATAGCATTGATACAAGCTTGATACAAGCGTTTGAAATGTCAGATAGCGAAGACGAATATTTGTGTTCTTCTTCTACAAAGTGATATATTTTAAATATAAATTTGGGTAGGAGCTATCATGTCCACTCTATTAATAGAAAACGATCTAAACATGGCGAATTTCATCATTTATACCAAGAATTAAAATTCTACCCAAACCGGTTTTTTGAATATTTATGTATGGAACCTAACACTTTTAAATACGTCTTAGAAAAAACTCAAAACAAATTAAATAAAAACTAGCAAAATTTCATTTATTAAACTAGTCACATCCATTGCGAAACTTGTAACGGCCATTTGACAGTTGTCACACGTTGATTGTAGTAGTCAGCGCGCTGAAAGAATGGTGGGATACATTCTTGAATCTAGCAGCTCTTGTAACAGCGCTCATACCTGCTACACTCACTGCTTCGTTGTGTACGCTCGCATATATAACAATGCATTAATTTAAGCAAGCCCTGCTATGATCTGGAATCCCAGCTCCATACTGCACGTACCTTAATGAAATTAATTTTTTTTTCTTCGTTTCTTTAGACTTCAGCAATTACCATGTGACAAAATACCATACAGTAAATTTCACCTACGATGCCATTGCATGTATTTGCGCATGCAATAGGGGGCAAAAGACGCATCTCTCTTCGTTATGCCTCATAAATAGTATTTACACGTTCGTTGCACATGAAAATAATATTGTCTATATGAATCAATAAATTCAAGAGTTTTTTCATTATTCCACTCCATTTTAGTAAACAAAACAACATAAGATGCATGAATGATGCAAGAAAGTCTCGACTGACTCGGGACACACTTGCGTCGTTTTGTATCTCAGTAAAATGTCTCGTGCCTTGCCTTCTCTACACAATCGGCCATGATGAACGATTACAGGCGATCACTATTGTATGGAGGGCATAATCGCCTGTAATTGCTCATGATTGGTGACGATCGAGCGTGATCGCCGATGTGTTGGTTTTTCGACAAACATCAAAGGACGTTGGGTCATCAAATGGATAATGCACGATTGTCTGGACAGATCCGCAATAATAGTGACAATCATGCCCATTCTATGATCGTCCATCATGGCCGATTGTGTAGAGGAGGTAAAATTACGCATGCAAAAAGGATTGCCTCTCAAGAGGCACAAAAAAAGGCATCGTGTAAAGCTGCATAATGGTTCAAATGTCTGTCACTAGTTCTGATCGTGTTATTATATGGCATATCAGTTGAATCGATTTATTAACACCAGTTTTTATAAATGAAAAGTTGATCAGGATATGGTGGTTGGTTGTAGTTTGAGGGCGGAAAGACTGTGCCATTGGGGTTGAGGCTCGGCCGGTACCGGTGTCAGTCTTGAGGGAGGAGAAGGAAGCTGCGGTTTATGTTAGTTGTTTTTGCTCTGTTAAAACTTTTCAAATACATGTCTTGTTTAGTCTATAAAATATATATTTTCTACACTGAAAACTTTACTAACAGACTTGTGAAATCTCCTACCAGCCAACTTCGTAGAAGATACTTTAATTGTTTTCTTTTCTATTTTTGATTTTCAAGTGAAATTTTTAATTCGGAATTAGATCTTGGTCTTATGAACTTACGAAAGTAACGAAATTATAGTTATTATATTTATATATTTTTAATGTAAGTAGATACTTTAGGAGAACATAAATGATACAAGACAATATTTAGTTGCTAAATTCTTTAACCAACGCCAACGCGTCAACACTATTATGTCCCGTAAAAAAATTTATTCTGAATTTTATGTGAAAACGAAAATTTTAATTTTTCATGTTACTCCAAACTGGTCGCGAAACTGGAATCTTGTACACGATACACTATTGCCTTTATCCGCACGGGCCAGTAGGCGTTATATTTTACATAGCTATACGATGCCTACTGTCTTAGACAAGCGACTAGGCCTTGTAGTCAGGTCCATTCTGATTGGTCGAATACTCCATCTTGATGTCGTTTGACAGGCACGCACACACACACACCTAAATGAACGTAACAACTAAGTAGTGAACTCTGTATACCTACTAATATGGATAGTTGATAGCGATTAAAAAATGGGTTTTGTGTGTGGAGAATGTTCAAACACATATTCTTCAAGACAGGCATTAATGTTCACAAAATTAGAATGAAAACTTCAGATAAGGCTTTTAATCTAAGTCTTTCTATAAAAGTCGATCAATTTTCTGACATTTCAAAATAAAACTTAATTGAAACTTATTTTTCTATTCCAATTTCTCAAGAACATTGTTATTATAAGTATATAAATTTTGGACATCCTAATATCTTAAATAATAATAATAAATTAGGTTTTATTTTGAAATGTCAAAAAATTGATCGACTTTTATAGAAAGAATTAGATTACAAGCCTTATCTGAAGTTTTCCTTCTAATTTTGTGAACATTAATGCCTGTCTTAAAGAATATGTATTTTAACATTCTCCATATACAAAACCCATTTTTTAATCGCTATCAACTATCTATATAAGTATACAGAGTTCACTAGTTAGTTGTTACGTTCGTTTAGGTGTGTGTGTGTCTCAAACGACATCAAGATGGGGAATTCAATACCAATCAGAATGGACCCTGACTGCAGGGTCTTATAGTCGCTTGTCTATCTTAAGCTACCTAACCTACTATTAGAAGTTAGATTTGCTACACAAGTTAAATGTTAAAAATTTTGGAAATACCTACTAAAAATGAAGACATAATCAGCTATTTTAAATGGAGTAGGGCAAAAAATCTCTGCGCTCATTCAAACATAATGTCACCACTCGTCAATAATATATACTTTATTACGCTCTAGATATACAATCTACTAGTCTGTAACCACGAAAAAATAAATGTCTACATCACGTTCGCGGTTCGACACCATCTGATTAATGTATGATTTTATTGAGGTGAATGTCATAATATATTTGCTAAATGTACCAGGTACTTACCTATGTTTATCTAAACATAACGGGTGACCAAAAAATACATTTATTACTTTAGGACCTTAAAGAAGAAAGAATTGACCATTAAATGGCTAAATTTAATGGTCAATTCTTTCTTCTTTAAGGTCCTGAAGTAATAAAATGTATTTTTTGGTCACCCGTTATGTTATTAAAATGAAAAAACTTACCAAATATTTTCCTTTGAGTAAGCTTGAAATCGCTAAAAATGAGCTAAACATCTTACATATTATAATATAATTAGTGAAATTTTTATATAAAAAAATATTTTTTCTCATCTTTATAGGTATATCTTATATTTCTTCTGTCCGTGT
This sequence comes from Mongoloraphidia duomilia, assembly GCA_039654895.1. NCBI lineage: Eukaryota > Metazoa > Arthropoda > Insecta > Raphidioptera > Raphidiidae > Mongoloraphidia > Mongoloraphidia duomilia. The sequence goes on from CM077523.1 coordinate 4,306,929, forward strand.
GAATGTGACTGACCTCCTCCTAAACGGCTGGTTAGATTTTGATGAAATTTTGTGTGTGTGATTAAGTTGATTCGAGAATGGTTTAGAATTCAGATAAGTACACAATTTGATCCGAAATGAAGCTAACGAACGAAGCGAGTGAGTAATATAATTATAATATTCAAGCGAACGAGCGAAGCGAGTGAGTAGTGTATTAATAAAAATCGAGCGAAGCGAGTGAGTAGTGTATTAATAAAATTCGAGCGAACGAGCGAAGTGAGTGAGTAGTGTATTAATAAAGTTCGAGCGATCGAGCGAAGCGAGTGAGAAATGTATTAATAATATTCTTAGCACCCTGGCTTTCTTAGCACCCGGGTGAAGCCGGACCGGGCCGCTAGTATTATGTATAGATACATTAAAAAATCACAAATATCGTGGGTTTTATTTTATTACAAGATGTCAAACTAACGAAATTTTAAATTGTATAGCCTCCATGATCATGATTGAAGTTAACGCGCGTACATAAGTACACGCACCCTCTTTTTTTATCCAGTCGATATATTGGACACGCATAGAGCAGGTATAAGCCAAAGAGAATATATATTATAGAGTCGCCATGCAATTTTTTTTCACCAGTGTTGGCTTCTGGGGTAAGACGAAAAGGAGGTGACCAGTTAGCGAAAGTGCAAAGCAAGTCGAGGATTCCGCACGCGATCTTTGAACCAAATTGGTGTACACTGACTAAACAATATAAGAGATAGAGTCAAGTGATATAGTATTATGAGAGATTTACTATAGTTTTTAATTTTTGTTATTTAGCTGCCAAAACCAAAATGTACCCGGGCGAAGCCTAGCAGAAAAGCCACTTTATTAAAAAGTTTAAAGATAAGATATAACGGGTGTAGCTTAGAAAAAGTAACATGGGAAAAATAGAACAGTGAATTTTAGGCAGAATCTGAAAATGCTATGAATCATAGTTTAGGTAATTTTTGTGGTATACATTTCAAAAGTTGCATTTAAAATTCAAATATTAGATTTTATACAAGAGGACAGTGTGGTCCAGTGGTTAACATCGCGGCCTTTGGATCAGACTGTCGTGGGTTCGAATCCCGCCACCGCTCATGGATGTTTTGTAATGTCACTTAGTTTTAAGTGACTTGTTATTTAATGTAATAAGACGCTAATGACGCTGTCAACGCGTCTATAATTTACAATAAAATAAATAAATAAAAGCTTTTATACAATAGGAGTAAAAAACAAACAAAATGACAACATACAGTCTACATATTTTTTATTTAAATTAGATCTTATGGCCCATAGCCTACTTCAAAATTGTAAATGTTCTCAATGTCATCATAATATTTACATGACATGATATTATTAAATATCAGCAAATAGAACTTTATATTATTTTTTGCGACACTTGCATCAAAAGTACATTTAGATGGCTGTGTACCGTTTGAAAAGTGATTCTTTATGGAAGCTTCTACTGTATTCGAACGGTAGTGTTTAAAGTAAAATATCTGGGTGCCGAGCTTTGCTCGGATGAGTTCAAAAAAATAGTACTTGTATGCTGTGAGATATTATTTTCTCAGAATATTATTCCGAAACGAATTTATTTCTGAAACATAATTTAAATAATTGTTTCTGTTAAATATTTTAAATACCTATGTGTATTTTTAAGCGTAAAAACTAAGTATCAACTTGAATCAAGCATTTTTTCCTGTAAATATTACTTAGGTCGCCATTTTCAAATCTACCGCCGTTATTGTTTTGTTGACTGAAGAACTCGCAAAAACCGATTTTCATAGATTGAATATCTTGTAAAAATGTTCGAATCAGATGAAATTCTGCTTGCCCGTTGCCGTTTCAATAATCCGTTTTTAAACATTGATGCCAAATATCAACTTTATCGAAGTACTTTTTCTCTGTGATGTCATCTTAGCAACTTCCAGTAAATTTCAAATATTTTTTTTTGCATAGAAGGTACCTACTGAAAAACTCACAAAAATCGATTTTCGAAGAAATAGAATTCATATTATATCTTTTAATAACAAACGTCAGACTATAAACCTGCAGCGCAAAACATTTTTGCATGCATCTTCACCATATTTTTTAAAAATCGATGTGTTTTGATATACTGCATGCCTGCGTCGCTAGAAGTGCGGCCCTTCGGGCCGCCGTGCAAATTTTTAAACAAAACTTTTTTGTATGTATCTTAACAATAGTTTTCAAAAATCGATGTGTTTTTACACAGACTCGCGGTGCCAGAAGTGCGGCCCTTCGGGCCGCCTGTTTGTCATTGTTTACATATTGTGCAAGACACTTCTTATATTAGTGTTCATTTACAGTTTTAACCTTTGTGATATATTATACAAAATCTATGTAGAAATAGGCTTCGAATCGATCTGACAATTGATCGAGTTATAAATAAAAAAACCCTTTTTTTAATTGCTCCCCTCTGGGACCAAGATTTCTACCTAGATCGATTTCTCGCCCCAAAAAATCCCCATTCTGTAAATTTCATCAAAATCGTTATTCGTTTTTGAGAAAAAAAAGTCTAGGTAAGATTATACGTCATACTATATTTAACGTACATAATATACATATTTTATATAGGTAATATAAAAATAACATACTTAGGTACCTATTTATTTAAATATTAGTTAAAACTACTTACATAATTATGTTTAGTTTTTATTTATGTTATTTTTTACTATACAAATAGTTCACGGATTATTTTAATAAGTTAAAAATTCTGTCAGATAATTTTGACATATAAATAATGAAAGTAGTTTGTTTTCTCCAAAGCCTACTCACGATATTACAATGTTTTGACAGGTCAAAAAACCGTTTTTAAAAATGATAAAATCGATAGGAAAACGAATTTTTCCAGGGATGAGACCTAGCTAAATCGATTTTTTGCCCCCCGAAACCCCTTTTCGGTAAATTTGATCAAAATCGTTAGAGCCGTTTTCGAGAAAATATTTATATAGGTACATAGAAACATAGAAACATATATACAAGATTTACTCGTTTAATAATATAGGGGGATTTTAACGCACTCCGTTCTCTAGTGTAATACTGTTTTGTTTTACTTTATAACACACGTGCGTAAAATAGTACTTTATAGATTACATTGCTACAATATCGCTAATAAAATATTTATCCAAATTGTGTTTTATTTGCTTGAAATTGGACTTTTGAAGCAGTTGTTGCAAAAAATATTGTATGTAACGCGTGGCAACAGTGACGTATCTGACAGTCGCGATTTTATAATACTCTCTTAAGGTTATGATGCATTTATTCCAAAACGAGTGTGTATTTACTGCGCGAGCCGAAGGCGAGTGCGGTAATCACACGAGTTCTGGTATAAATGCAACATAACCTTAGGCTCGTATCGTAAAATCGCGACTGTCATATAATCCGTCACTTTTGCCACTAGTTGCATAAATTACTATTACTTAATTAGTATGCATAGCAATTTTAGTTTTTCACAAATAGGTGCTAGCAAAATCGTCTCACTTCCCAACTTCTGTTCCATTGACATTGTGTGTCTATAATGTAGTTGGTATATGGTATAACAGTCAGTTTAGTGGCAGTGAACTGCAGTGGAGTTTGGGGTATGATTGGGGACCAAATGAGCTTAGTTCCGATTCCACACACGAATATTGGTAGCAGTGTTCCGTCGAATGGGGGGATGAGACGTGACGGAGCCGTAAAACAGCCATCGTAAGGCTAAGTTGCGATCACAACTTAGCACTAAGTCCGACGGGGCGCGCGCATTGCGTGGGCGTCTGCATGTGCGGGGGTGTGCGGACGTGGAAGGTGGGGGCGGCGGTTCGGTGCGGTGCGACGGTACCAAGTGAAAGCCAAAGCCGTCGAACGCAAGTTGAATATTGAACGGGTGGTGCCTAACGGGTAAATAGACGTCGCCGTTGTTATTTTGTACAGACTAAGATTTGAAAGTTAAATACAAAGAGCTAACAAATCTACCAAACGATTTTAAGGTTATACTCAACGTTTTTAAAATTTATGAGTTATTAATACATTCCAAGTCTTCATGGTTTCCGGGCTTGTAGGCCGTGGTCCGGTGGTATTTCTACCTGACGTTTCGTCTACAACTGCGGTAGACATTCTCAAAGGCGATGTGGCAGCGGTCGAAGTGTCCTCCTTGGCGGCTCACAGGTCAGTGTGTCAGTGACTGGTGTCCTCCCTTCTTTTATGCCTAGTACCAGTGTGTTCTCTGTTCGGTCGTAGTTCGTCTCTCTGTAATTGGTCAACTGCGCTGTGTGTAGTGGTGGGGGTGAGTTCTCTACTCGGTCGTATTCCGTCCTTGTACGACTGGTCATTGGTTTTGTATGTCGGAGTGCTGGTGTCCAGGTTTTACTGAGATTGAGGTCTTCATCTTTTCGGTTGAAATTCTGTGTGTGTTTTTGTATTTCTATGGCCTCTCTATATATTCGTGGGTAATAACTCGACGTTCTGTTTATGGCTTGGGTTTCTTCGAAGAGGATCTTGTGATTGTCCAGAGTTAAAGTGTGTTTGGCTATGGCAGATTTTTCTGTTTGTCCCAGTATACAGCTTCTCTTGTGCTCTGCACAATGCCGGCCGTGAAAGCTTGCACACCTGGATATTAATACATTACTCACTCGCTTTGCTCGTTCGCTTGATTGTTATTAATACATTGCCCACTCGCTTCGCTCGTTCGCCCGAATATTATTAATACATTTCTCACTCGCTACGCTCGTTCGCTCGAATTTTATTTATACACTACTCACTCGCTTCGCTCGTTCGTTCGAATTTTATTAATACACTACTCACTCGCTTCGCTCGTTCGCTCGAATACATTACTCACTTGAAAAAAGTTATGAGTTATGGTCTTGAGTTCGTACAAAAATCCGAAATGGCGATTCCCATACAAAATTACTAATTTTGAATTTTTCGAAGAAGAAATTCACCTATACCAATTGAAATACTTTCAAGCATCACAAATCGCTCCTCTCAAAGTAATTAAAAAACTATTTAATAACGAATGTTACAAAACGTATGCAATGTGCTAGATTTTACAAATTCCTAACAAAAAATATAAGAGGTTTTACTGCTCACCCTAAGTAGATGGGGATGATTCAACGAAACTTGGACTGAAGGATGAACTTTAGTTTTTATAACCAAAAGGCGCTCTCTTGAAATAGCATACAGGTGTCTATATAAGCTCACACCTACTTACAATACAGCTTCTTTACAGAGGTTTTCAACTTGTGGTTTCATGTAAATTTATTGACTTAGGTATACTACAGGCCAACAAATCTACTTTGCCGCAATCAGCTAACAAGTAGATTTTTTTCCTGTCTTGAGTCTGGCTTGCGTTCTATTTATTTTCGATCTACTATACCACACTGTAAAAAATTGATGTAAAAATACTTTGAAAGTTAAGGTAGAATTCGCTCGATTTTCTAAATGATTTTACATTATTATTTATTTTTACACAGAAAACTTCATATAAACTTGGACTTTTACTGTAAAGTTAAACAAATTTGTGATTTTTACATAAAGTAAATTAAAATTACATAATTTGTGTAATATTCCAATAGTGTGTAAAAATTACAAAATAAAATGTATAGTTACATATATAAAATAGATGAATACAAAACAAATTAATGTAAAATTAGTAACCACGCATGTACAATGTGTTTTTATGGAATCTACGCGATGTGGCGATACCTGTTTGCGACACCATTGTCTATTTGTGTGCCTATTACCAGATTAATCGCTGGCTGCAAATGGACCATCGATAATCTATGTAATCGGCCTTCTCATTTCTTACAGTGCACCTGCATATTCAGCAAAAATTGTTCAGCTGTATAAATAGGTTTGGTCCCACATTTTTAAGGGTTCGAATCTACGTTACAAATAAATAATAAAACAATTTCTTTGAAAAATTTTTGGAAGCTTTTTCTATAAAAAAACAATTCCCAAAAGTGCGTATTTTTCAATGCAATTTTAAACATAGAATTATATCGCCACGGAATACGTCATTCACAGCCAGCCTTCTCTAATTGGCTGCTGTAGTTATTGAATTTTTATTTGGTTCCAGTGCGTATTTTTCAATGCAATTTTAAACATAGAATTATATCGCCACGGAATACGTCATTCACAGCCAGCCTTCTCTAATTGGCTGCTGTAGTTATTGAATTTTTATATTCCCAAAAGTGCGTATTTTTCAATGCAATTTTAAACATAGAATTATATCGCCATGGAATACGTCATTCACAGCCAGCCTTCTCTAATTTGCAGCTGCAGTTGTTGAATTTTTTTTTGGTTCATCTTTTAAATGATTTCTAACACCCGTATATTGTAACTATCAGTGCCAAGAAGTTCGTTTTCAAATAATTTTTGCCACGAGTGGTAGATATAACTAAAATCTGTTTGTTTTCTATTCAAAAATAAACATCTTTTGCTGGATCACAATTACGATACGCGAGGTCGATTCAATCACGGTGTTCCGGAACATCACCTCGCATTATACACTAAGGGACCCCGTTACTCAGCTGTCAAACTATTTGACAACTTACCCGCCGAATTGTAAGCGTCAAAAGTTACAAAGTACTATTTAAAAAATTATTGACATTAAGTGCCTGTACCAAATTTTTTGAACTATGTATCACATTTAATATTGTACATTATTGATGGACGCATTATTTCTCATTGTGACATTTTACTGAATAAAGTTATTATTCTAATTCTATGCATGAGTTCTATGGTTCCTATGAAATATATATGGATGATATTTAACAAATTTGCTGCATTCAAAGATACATAAATCATACACGCGCAGTGAGAATTGACAATTTAGTAAACAATCAACGACAACTAGTGCGGTGTTACATTTGCCATGATTCGGATGCACTTTTTTGTAGCTTAAAAATTTTTATAGTGTGAAACGTACGGAGTTAGGAAACATAACCCATCGTTTAACAATGAGCCATTTTTCTGACAGTAGTTCTTTCAATTATTCACGAGAGGCAGCACTTGTGGTAGGTACAAACATTATTTTATTCCCTATTAGTGTCGTGTCATTTTAGTGGTATAACTTAATTATTAAGCTATTATTATTATTGAATTAATTAAAGAATTAAGTTATACCGCTAAAATGACACGACACTAATGGGGAATAAGTTTGTACCTACCACAAGTGCTGCCTCTCGTAGATTATTGAGGAAAATGGCTCATTAACTCAACATTTACATCGGTGGAAACATTGCATTACAACTTGATAGAGCTTATAGAATATAGACTGTCAAAAATTCAAATAGAATCACACCATAAGAAACTGAGTAGGTACAGGATTTTTTGTACTATTAAAAGTATGAAAAATTTATTAAATGTGTTTCATAGTTAAGTACTGCAGTTTAAAAATGCATTTCTATTTAATTTTCATCGCGTGATGTGAGTCATAAATGTGTAGGTTAAATTTATATAATAAATCATTTATATTTTATTTTTTGCCGTCAACATGGTGTATAAAAGTAATGAGTTATGATATCATCTTCGAGTACTTCAGCATCTTTTATTTAATAGTTTTTTTTTAGATTTGAAATTTAATTCCGAAAATATTTCGGTATATTCACTGAAAGTTTTATTTCTTCAAGCTGAATTATTATATTTTAACTAAATATTTTCAAACGTGGTTATAGAAAATTTTCTTACGGATAGGTAGTCGATAGAAAATTTTTTATGTTATGATCCTACCGCAACGCGAATTTGCTCTATGGTATATGTATTAAAATTAATTTACTTTCAGCAGGGCCGTCCCACGTATCAAAATTTGATAATTTTGAACAGTGTAGGTATACCTATTATTTGTCATACATATATAAACATATAATATACTTAGGTAATGTAGCTGCCATAATATGATGACGCGTTAGAATATATAGTCACACTTTTTTAAATTATTTTCCTTGCGGTTCGCTTTCAATTTGACAGATTAGTGGGCGTGACATAGTAGGTCAATGAGTCAGTCAATCACAGGCCGAATCTTATCTACGTCTTTTCGGTAGCGGTGCCGGTGTAATTCTAAGCTTAAAATCTATTGAGGAATACGCACTTTTAGGAATTTTTTTATTATAGAAAAGTTCTCAAAACATTGTTTCATAATCGGTTTGTAATGTAGATGCCAACAAAAAAAAATGTTGGACGACCCCATTTTGTCTGGAGTTACTCTTTCATTGCTTGAAAGTCCATTTCTTCGTGGGTAAGACTTGTTTATTATTAAGTATGCTACGATCAAAGTTGGACAAATGTAAAAAAATCTCTAGATATTTCATAAAAATCTAATTTCCTCTGTTTATAAAAGATAACCCACGATTTAGGGATAAAATTCACTGGTGAGAGATTATGGTCCCATCCAGTCCACCCACTGACAGGTCCATACCCTAACCATTGAGCTAATAGGGGCTGCAACTCTAGGGCACCGGAGGCCGAATTTAATTTCAACTATTTACATTTTTATTTTATGAAATGGGCAATTTAATCCACTTTATCTTATGTGTTAAATTAAACAATATCTAAAAGATATTGTAAAACGGAGTTAGGTATATATTTTTTCTAAACTTAAGTACCAACACAATTTACACAACAAGCCGTGAGGTGGGTCGTTTATTAGGACTAAAGTGCGACCCTTGAGGTCCACACGACGAACTTCCCAGTTTGATAAATATTTAATAACAATAATTAAATTAGATATTACACACAAAAGTAATCATTTTAATCATGAAAACATAATTATTATTTATTTTTAACAATAATTAAAAAAAAAGAAAAAAAAACGGCTGATCGATTTTTATAAAATTTATGTCGGATCAAAATGACGTTAACACGCCTCGATTGACACCCTTACGATGTCGATATAATTTTTTATTCGTGAGATATTACGTAAAATCTACTTTTTGGAGTCTATTTGGTTAAGAAAAAAGAATATGGCTAAACCGATTTTGAAAAAATTTCTTTCAGATCATATTTACTTTAATACGCGTCGATTGGCACCCTAATGTAGTCGATATCATTTTTCATTCTCGAGATTTCGTTTTAGAAAGAAATGGACACATACGTACGTACGCACGCACACACATACACAGACATCTTTCTAAAAATAGTGTAAAAATAGTGCAGTGACCTTGAAACATAAAAATTTGTTATACATTTTGATTTCGATTTTCGGACCCATTACAATAACTTCCAATGGGAAGTTAATAATTAGTTCTTTCCTTAAATAACCTAACTGGTTGAAAAGCATAATATTAAAAATAGTAGAGCTGAGGGCACTTGATTCTGTTAGCCCAGGGAATTTGATTGTCTTAGGACGGCCCTGCCCAGTGACACTGCGGCTTAAAAAATAAATGTGGTTTGATAAAAAATTATTTTAATGCGAGTTTATTAATTTCACGATATATATAAGCATGAAATGCCAATAATAATTTTATCTGCTTTGGGAAAAATATTGAAAAGCTCTGCAAGCAATCAAAAAGTTTTTTCTTCATTTTTTGTGACTTGCTTTTAAAGTTTTACGCGCATTGTCAATACATTTACAGTACAAGTCTGTAATATTGAACACTGGTTACATAATAGTAGATTGTATGTCTAGATACGTAATGGACAATATTACGGCGAGTGATGACAATATGTAAAAACGAGCCGTAATACCATTACGTACGAGACATATATAGTATTTTTTGCCATACCCACTACAAAAGTACAAAATACCTACTTTTCACGTCATTTTCAAAAAATTCTGACAGTTCATTTGCGTCACCATCTTTCCTTCCACGCAGTGTGCCGCGAAGTTCGTGCAAGTAAGTAATGACAGGCGCACGCAAGCGTACACAGGCGTATAGAGCGAATAAACAGAAGTTGCTATGGTAACCGTGTGGTAACCTAGTGCGGTAAGTAAAACATTTTCCGCACACCTACCTGTTAAATTACTCATTAAAGCCGCTATGGCAAAAAATAACTACTGGTTTTATAAATTGTAGTAGTGTTAAAAATATTCTAAAAAATCTAGACTATATTATCAAGCCTGGTTGCTCAGTAGGTATAAGATATTTCTTGGAAACAACAACGCGTTCAGGGGCTTGAGAATAGCCGAGAGTGTAGCAATGCTGTTGTTTACATGGTGTTGCTATGGTTCCTCTATTACAAGTCCCCAGTTTCCGGGTTCTAGCCCGATAGCTGGTAAAAGTGTCAATTGGATTTTCAATTTATTATTAAAAAATAATAATAAATTGAAAATATGAATTGGTGCTAGGCCCAAATAACCTTAGATGTTGGTGGTCTTCAAAACACACAACAACGCGTTCAGAATTCCAGAGTTCAATGTATACGCTGCTCTGTAAATTCCTACAGCGTTGCTCAAACTCATAAAACCGCACAAATTACTGAAATAACGCTATAAATTATAGTCGCTACATTATTAAACTTGGCGCCTAATTTTTTGTGGTTTACCTTTTAAGGCAGTAAAAATGTTTTCGTTTACAGGACCATTAAATAGAAAATATTATTTTTTATGGCTTATAATATTATACAAAGTCGCAAGTAAAAACAAATGCCTATATAGTTGGAAAATTATATACACATGCAGCAAAATACTTGCCTACGAATTTAATAATGATAATAATAAATTCTGTTCGTTTTTAGTTTAACTTTCTTTCTCTAGTCACAAAAATCTGTTAAAAGAAATAAAAAAATTCCACCCAAATTTCTAGTTTTGTTCATCAGTAAACTACCCTTATTTAGTGGAGTAGGGAGAAAAATCTTCTGAAGGTTTCCCCTAAAAATTTTTATTTAAAATTTGGTTTCTTGGATCAAATCAAACTTACATACTTTCCGTCAAATGCTGATTCGACTGGCACCAAAATCAGAACGCTGGATTTTTTACTGAGAGAAACATTAAAAATAAACGTGGGTGTGTACTTATGACCACACGACAAAAGTGAAAACTTTTAAAATATATATATGTTTTAGTGTCATCTATTAGCGCACCTATGAACTACAAATAACTTATTACCAACATACTACAAATACCTTTTCAATTAAGTTTTAGTGTCATCTATTAGCGCACTTGTGAACTACAAATAGCAATTATTACCAACATACCACAAATAACTTTTCAATTAAGTTTTAGTGTCATCTATTAGAGCACCTATGAACTACAAATAACTTATTACCAGCGTACTACAAATACCTTTCCGTGTTTGATGTCGAGTTGAGCCGAGTAAACCCAATTCAGCGTCACCGACCCGAAGCGTGACGGTTCACTTTCGTTCACTATTCAGAAAGAACGCAAAGTGCGCCTAAAGAAGTTTTCACTTCAATAAAACTGTAAAGGGAGGTTTACATGTAAGTTATTTTTTAAAGAAATTTCAACTTTTTTAAGCATTTCGCATGATAGCAAGTTAACTGATAATTTTCAGATTTTTTTCTGTGCCTGGTCTGTCTGCCCCGCCGTAGCCCGTAACTCTTAAAATCATAGTCCGATTTAAATGAAATTTGGTACGCTCAAAGAATAGGCTATTTTATGTACGGCTTCCCTCACGTTGACATTTTTTTTAACGAGGTAAGTAAGTAATAAAAATTACAAATCTTAAAAATTTTTCGTACAACATTCACAAAAGTATTTTCGTAGATTTTAGGCAACATCAAATGTTAACAAACTGTATTTAGTAATTTACTGCTTAACGAAAAACGTTCATCGGTTTATTATTTACGAACCAAAGTTTTGTTTCAAGTTTTTTATTTTTATATAAATTATATAAAAACAAATTCTTTAAACAAACATTTTTTAATATTTAATATCTTAAAGAATCTTATACTTCCTAACAGATAAGTTTATGTATGGAAGTTTCCACAATAGAAATACCTCATATTATAATAATTGGATAATTATTATTAAATTAGTCGCTCTCGTCAGCTAGTATACATTGCAATTTGCAACAATGTATTTAAACAAAGTACATAATAATTATTATGCACTTTACATAAAATGCACTTTAGTAATAGTAGATTGTATATTTAGATGTGAAATGGACTATATATTACGACGAGTGTCGACAGTATGTAAAAACGAGCGATATAATATATGGTATTTTTTACCAAACCCACTACAAAATTCCTACTTTTCACCTCATTTAAAAAAAAATTTGACGGTTCATTTACGTCGACATCTTTACTTCTACAGTATGCCGTGAAGTTCGTGAGTAAGTAATGACCAGGCGCTCGCAGGCCTCTATAGAGCGAATAAACAGAAGTTGCTATGGCAACCGTTTACTTACCGCCCTAGTAATCGGTATAGTAATGACTAATGAGTTAATGACTGTTAACTCATTCGGTATAACAGAACCCAAGGTGGCACCCAATGCAGTAACTTAGTTATAGATTTATAAGAGCCCCTGCGATGACATAATTGGTTCGTTTAGTTAAAATGTATATATTATTATACCTCTAGATATACATTATGTGGTACCTACATAACACTGTGTGAAAACACACACATACAAACATACATACTGACAATATTTTATGCTTGCAATACGTCTAATGTGGCTTACAAATTTTGGTAACCACAAATTCACCAGGGATTTTTTTAGTTGCCCTCGACTCTTCCAAATAAGGTACGTCCATTGATAAATGTAAATCGGAAATAGCTTCATTGATTTTGTTCATATTGCTTAAATCCATTTATCATTAATAACCCTACAATATGCCACTATTCATTTGTCTCTGAAAAGTCCTGAAAGGGTAGTTTACCGATGGACAAAAATCCGCGAGCAATGCAATCAGGATGTCAGTGCGGTGAAGCCGAACCATTTCTTTAATTAGGAGAGTGGAAAAAGTCAAAAATATACTAATCGAGCCGTAAGGACATAATTTATTTCAATGAATTTTAGAAACGCCTAATAGGCAGATTTTAAAATTTGTTATTGATTTTATTAGACAGAATTCAGGTTATAGAGCAGGGGTCGGCAAGTAATTATAGGTGGGGTCCGGATACTGTTGAAAATTTTTATCGAGGTCCAAAAAAAAAAAAAACAACTCATATTCTTTACTAATTTATTATTTTAATTTTCACTCACAAAATAATATGAAATACAATAGATAGGCATAATTGTATTCAAAAATCAATGGGAGAAATTACATTTGCGGTCTTACTCTTGAGTCAGTTTTTTAAGGTTAGATTCACGCGGGGAGTAGCTTATGCGAAGAGTGTCTTCAAGGTGGGCGGTCGTTAATCTTGAGTGATATTGGTTCTTCAAAATGTGCCTCTTTGTTACCGCCACAAAGCACTCGAAAATAAAACTTTCGTAGCGGAAAGTACAAAAAAAATATTTTTTAAATAATTCAAAAAAATTTTGGTGGTCCAGTTTTTGACCTTCCGCGGTCCGGACTTGGACCACGGTCCGCCAGTTGCCAATCCCTGTTATAGAGGCTCGACAGATGAATTTTACTGAATGGATAATTCCTTGGAATAGAAATTATTATTTTTTGTCATCTAGGATGTAATACCTGTCACGTTAATTAGAATAACTAATCAATCAGTGAGTTCAATTCTATCTCATACATTATGCATAATATTATATGAAGGGGGAAGGAGTTTACTGCTTATAATCATCGTTTACGCTTTCTGTAAAGTACTTTAATGTACGAGGTGTAACTTTTTGTACATAGGTAATGAGTTCCCAGATATACGAGAGTCGTCAAATATTTCTCTTTGACAGAAAAAGCAAACGCATGAACTAGCATTTTACTCTATTATGCTTCTACTGTTTATTCAATATTTAAAGCAATGCTTCAATGAAAAAATGGTTAAAAAAGTTGTTAAATCCAACAGGGTTATTTTTTTTGAAGTTATACTTCTTTTGACGCGTTATGGAAAAATGATGAGGGCAAATTTTTACGTTTAACACCATGAAGTTAGTCGGTAGTAACACCATGAAGTTAGTCGATAGTAACATCATGAAGCTAGTCGATAGTAACACCATGAAGTTAATCGGAAGTTCATGATTATAATACCCTATTATCACCAGTCACAATATGTGACAAGAGCGTTTTCAGTTTTAAATAACATTAATAAAAGCTATTGCTATACAAACGCTCGTTTATGCTGCTTTCGTTAAATATGAGTTCGTATTCCAACACCCCCGTACTGTTTACATTATTATAACCTTCATCAATTGTATTTAATATCTTTATTTTATTATTTTTCATGATTATAATACCCTATTATAAAGCACTGCTTTGTAAGATGTGCGTGGTGTAACGGATAGCACCGCCGCGTATACACAATAGGTCTCGGGTTCGAATCTCAACACAAACATGCTTTTTTTAATAAATAATTAGATATAAATATAATAAATAAATATATTTAATAAATTAATACTTTATTAAATTAAATTAAATTTATTTATTTATTTTATTATTTTGTTCAACACCCGCAAGAAATAAATCATTTCGTGGCCCTGCTGTGCGTGGGCGAAATAATGAGTTCCCTGATTGTTGACGTGCAGAGTGGGCGAAATCCCATTTCGCCTACTAGTGGGCGAAATAGCATTTCGCCCACGCTCATTACGGGGAACGTTTACGCAATCAATCAGGTCACCCATTATTTCGCCCACGCTCAGCAGAGCCCCGAAATGACATATTTCTTGCGGTATAGTTGAACAAAATATTGTGTGCGACTATTGGTCGCACAAATATACTATTATCGTCTTTTTTACAAAAGTTTAATACTGGCACGCGGGATAAAATTATTGGAGTTATTTTTGTTTTGTTACGCCAAAGAAGTATAACTTCTGACGTGAGTACATAAGTACACACACAATCTTTTTTTTTTGCATGGGAAATCTTTTAACTGAGCGTCGTATACCAAACAGGCATTCAAACCGTTGATTATTATTACAAAGTGTGCGTGCGTATGTGTACTGTGTGTGTGTGTGTGAGGTGGAGAAGAGAAAAGCCTCGTTAAAAATTCCACTAATAATGATATTAATACGTCGCCAACACCTGCTCGCACGTGGCTCGCAGTTTAGGGTGAACCAACCGCAGCCATACTGCAATATATATAGTAGATAGGTACACGTGTAATACACACGAAACATCCACGCGTGTAGGCAACCCTTCCTTTTTTATGAAATGTAACTTCTTATGCGAGTTCGAGTCGTACCTACGCGTTAAATATTTAACGCTAACGGTGTAACCATGACAGCGAAACAAAAATCCGTGTAACTTGAACAAAATGATGACGTTTTAGTTGTCAGAATAATTTCTAATCATTTTGTTCAAGTTCCATGGCTATCGCTATCTGTTTTTAAGGCAATTTTGACATTTTCATATCAAATTTCTGCCGTTACAAAGCATGCCAAATTAATTTTGTTTAATGATTTAGATGCAGAATTTTATGTTCTAAAACTATTATTTGAAGATATTTTTCCTAAAATAATTAGGGAAGCAGGAAATCTCAAAAGTTTGATTTTACGGATTAAATCCCTATTTCCCGCAAAACGATTCAGATTTCAGCACCCTGTATATAAACAAAAACATTACTGTGAGTTCGGCTATTCTCAAGCTCTGAGCTACAATAAAGAAAACGTTGTTAAGCCAATTGATTTTCTCGATAAGACAAACTTTATAAGACAAATTTGAACAAAACAGTAAGCTACTTACCTGTGTTACGTAATACTTACCTATATAATATTCTACTAAAATTCTAACCCGCGACACTTAAACTTTCAAGTTTATTTTCTTATTGTCAAACTGCATGTCAGTTTAAACTATAGGTAAATATATAAAAATATTGGAGAACAGTGTGGTCCAGTGGTTAAAACTTTTTTTTTGCGTACTGTACATATGCAAACACTCCGACAGCTCTGTATGAAATGATTTTTCCCCACTATTTCACATCGAGTTCAGTGAGCATTCGAGTTTCAAGTAAAGCTACGTTACGAAACCTGTAAATAAACTTAAAAATTCGACTGATGACCAGTACTATACTTCCCACCTAGTAAATATTTGCAAAAAATAAACATTCTTTTTTTATTCTTTGAAGAAAAGCATGGCCCTCTTTTATTGTTTACTGATCTACTGATGGCTAACTTAATATTGCAAAAATCATGGTTACCTTGATTTACGTACAATTTTTATTTTTTTTAGTAAATTTTTTTTCTCGAAAACTGTACATTTTAGAGAAAAAAATATTTACATTTTTTACTTCCCACCTCTACTATGGTAGGGAAGTAATGGATTTAGTCCGAAAAAAATATTTCGAGATTTTAAAAGATTTTCACGTTTTGAGACCCTAGCAATCGTTTAAAATCATTTTCTGACTGATGTCTGTATGTGTGTGTGTGTGTATGTGGTCAATTTTTCGCCTTCGATATCTTAAAAACGGAACAACATACGGCCATGCCGATTGTTCTGTTGTGTTTATCAGCCTTTAACTTAGATTTGACTAGATTTTGAGTCAAATCGGTTCAGCGGATCCTGAGATATTCAAAAAAACGTTCTCAACGTCATGTATTAACATAGGTAAAAAAAAATATAAATGATATAATATGAAAAAATTTTGGAGCATACAAGTAATTCAAGAATTACAAGGCGCGATATTCATGTAGGTACTGTGTGTAAACGGTTTTATTGAACATAGGGAAAATAACACTGAGAAGATTTATAATTTTGTAGTAGGCTATGAGCCATAAGACCTAATATAAATACAGTATTGGATTACATAGAAAAAATAGTACAGTGAATTTTTTAAACAATTTTCCATAGCAACGGTTGACTATTAAGCGTTACTCGGAACCGGCTAAATAAAAAGTCATGATGTGTCGCAAGACACCCGACAGAAGCTATGCTTTTTACGCATTGTATATAAAACCGAATTTATCAAAGATATAAATAATACAATTAAAAAGTTATTATTTGATCGCCATTTTGAAATCTGACGCTATTTTATTTTTTTGTGTCTTATTAAATTCTCAAATATCAATTTTCAAAAGGATCGGATAATTTTTACAAAGAAATATATACCTATGACCGCCATTTTGAAATATGACATCATTTTATTTTTTTGTGTCCTAAAAAAAACTCGCAAATATTAATTTTCAAAAAGATCGGATCATTTTTGCAAAAAAGTACATATGGCCGCCATTTTGAGATCTGACATCATTTTATTTTTTTGTGTTCTATGAAACTCTCAAATATCAATTTTCAAAAGGATCGGATAATTTTTACAAAAAAGTACATACGGCCGCCATTTTTAAATCTGACATCATTTTATTTTTTTGTGTCCTACGAAACTTTCAAATAGCGATTTTCAAAAGAATCGGATAATTTTTACAAAAAAGTATTTATGGCCGCCATTTTGAAATCTGTCGTCATTTTATTTTTTTGTGTCCTATGAAACTTTCAAATACCGATTTTCAAAAGGATCGGATAATTTTTACAAAAAAGTATATATGGCCGCCATTTTGAAATCTGACATGATTTTATTTTTTTGTGACCTATGAAACTCTCAAATATCAATTTTCAAAAGGATCGGATAATTTTTACAAAAATGTCCATACGGCCGCCATTTTTAAATCTGACGACATTTTATTTTTTTGTGTCTTATGAAACTCTCAAATATCAATTTTCAAGAGGATCGGATAATTTTTACAAAGGAGTACTACATATTTCCGCCATTTTGAAATATGACGTCATTTTATTTTTTGTGTCCTATAAAACTCGCATATATCCATTTTCAAAGGGATCGGATAATTTTTACAAAAAAGTACATATTATGGCCGCCATTTTTAAATCTGACGTCATTTTATTTTTTTGTGTCCTATGAAACTTTCAAATACCGATTTTCAAAAGGATCGGATAATTTTTACAAAAAAGTATATACGGCCGCCATTTCGAAATCTGACGTCATTTTATTTTTTTGTGACCTATGAAACTCTCAAATATCAATTTTCAAAATGATCGGATAATTTTTACAAAAAAGTACATACGGCCGCCATTTTGAAATCTGACGTCATTTTATTTTTTTGTGTCCTATGAAGCTCTCAAATATCAATTTTCAAAAAGATCGTATAATTTTTAGAAAGGAGTTCTACATATTTCCGCCATTTTGAAATCTGACGTCATTTTATTTTTTTGTGTTCTATGAAACTCTCAAATATCAATTTTCAAAAGGATCTGATGTCTTACAAAAAAGTACATACGGCCGCCATTTTGAAATCTGACACCATTTAATTTTTTTGTGTGCTATAAAACTCTCAAATATTAATTTTCAAAAGAATCGGATAATGTTTACAAAAAAGTACATATGGCCGCCATTTTGAAATCTGACGCCATTTTATTTTTTTGTGTCTTATAAAACTCTCAAATATTAATTTTCAAAAGGATCTAATAATTTTTAGTGTGCTTTATTTCCTTAGTCTGATTTTATTACATTTATCCGAAACGTTACCGAAGAAAGACCTTTTGCTTGTGAAAATTCAAAAGTACGATTTGCACCCGGACGAAACTCGGGCCGGTCAGCTGGTTACCATAATATTGTATTGTCACCGGAGCTACACATGTGTGCAAAATTTCAACTCAATCGGATCATGGTAAGTGGGTAAAAATTCAAAAGTACGATTTACACCCGGACGAAAGCGTCAGCTAGTTACCATAATATTGTATTGTCACCGGAGCTACACATGTGTGCAAAATTTCAACTCAATCGGATCATAGGAAGTGGGTGAAAATTTAAAAGTACGATTTACACCCGGACGAAAGCCGGGTCGGTCAGCTAGTTACCATAATATTGTATTGTCACCGGAGCTACACATGTGTGCAAAATTTCAACTCAATCGGATCACGGGAAGTGGGTGAAAATTCAGAAGTACGATTTACACCCGGACGAAGCCGGGCCGGTCAGCTAGTTACCATAATATTGTATTGTCACCGGAGCTACACATGTGTGCAAAATTTCAACTCAATCGATCGCAAGATTTGTAAGAAATATACGGGATCAAGCTAAATAAAACCACCGTTTAAAAAACAAAGCATCTACTACCTACTTATTTTTGCGTGATGCCAGAACATACGTTTTTATTTAAGAATCAGTTCGGTTGCTTTTGCGTGATGCCACAAATATTTTAAAACTCGCAGTCGCATAAGAAGTTATTTACTTGAAAAAAATCATGTAAATCGGATCAGTGGTTCTCGAGTTATAAGCGTACAAAGGGACATAGAGACAGAGAAAGTCAAATTGTTCGGGAAGGTATGATGAACGTCGAGAAATTTTGGTCCGATCCGATCGACGTCAATAATTAGTTACACGTCATTTTAACTCAGTAGGCCAGGGTTTTTAAACTTAAATTCAAACATCAGCAGTCAAAAAATTGAATAACTATATTGAAATAATGCAACATAAGACAGGGCATACGCTATCTTCCAATATCCATATCACACTGTGCAACAGACAAGGACAACCGAAACAAGTTCGCGATTTATTAGATAAAGTCGCATTTATTTAGTTTAATAATCATATAAATCTGTATAAAAAAAGTGTTTTGACACAATATTATACATGAAATCTATCTAAAATTTTCTGCTCTTTCGTTTAAGACAGGTTTCGAATCGATCTGACTTAAATTGAGCAAACTATAAGCAAAAAACACCGTTTTTTCTAATTTGCTCCCCTCTGGGGCCAAAATTCAAAAATCGGGCGACGTTAGGATCAAATAGACCCCGAGAGGAATCGAACAAAAAAAAGTTTTTTAAAATTGGTTCATCCGTTTGGGCTGTACGCGTGACACAAAATAGCGTGACAGATTCACAGATTCACAGATTCACAGACGTACAGACAAAGCGAGTGTATATAGGCGCTTCTAGCTTCGCTAAGATCGCGCCTAAAAAATGTAAATATTTTTTTTCTCTAAAATGTACAGTTTTCGAGAAAAAAAATATTTTACTTAAAAAAAGAAAATTGTACGTAAATCAAGGTAACCATGATTTTTGCTATATTAAGTTAGCCATCAGTAGATCACCAAACAAAAATTCGACTGATGACCAGTCCTATACTTCCCACCTAGTAAATATTTGCAAAAAATAAACACTCTTTTTTTTATTCTTTGACTAGGCCCAAATAAACTTAGCTGTTGGTGGTCTTTAAAACACAATTTAATTTTTATTCTTTGAAAAAAGCATGGCCCTCTTTTTACTTCCCACCTCTACTATGGTAGGGAAGTAATGGATTCAGTCCGAAAACAATATTTCGAGATTTTAACAGATTTTCACGTTTTGAGACCCTAGCAATCGTTTAAGATCATTTTCTGACTGATGTCTGTATGTGTGTGTGTATGTGTGTATGTGTGTATGTGTGTATGTGTGTGTGTATGTGGTCAATTTTTCGCCTTCGATATCTTAAGAACGGAACAACATACGGGCATGCCGATTGTTCTATTGTGTTTATCAGCCTTTAACTTAGATCTGATTAGATTTTGAGTCAAATCGGTTCAGTGGATCCTGAGATATTCAAAAAAACGTCCTCAATGTCACGTATTAACATAGGTAAAAAAAAATATAAATGAATTCTAGATGTTATAATATGAAAAAAATGTAAATATTTTTTTTCTCTAAAATGTATAGTTTTCGAGAAAAAAAATATTTTACTAAAAAAAATAAAAATTGTACGTAAATCAAGGTAACCATGATTTTTGCTATATTAAGCTAGCCATCAATAGATCACCAAACAAAAAAGAGGGCCATGCTTTTTTCAAAGAATAAAAATTAAATTGTGTTTTAAAGACCACCAACAGCTAAGGTTATTTGGGCCTAGTCAAAGAATAAAAAAAAGAGTGTTTATTTTTTGCAAATATTTACTAGGTGGGAAGTATAGGACTGGTCATCAGTCGAATTTTTTGTTTGGTGATTTACTGATGGCTAACTTAATATAACAAAAATCATGGTTACCTTGATTTACGTACAATTTTTATTTTTTTTAGTAAAATATTTTTTTTCTCGAAAACTATACATTTTAGAGAAAAAAAATATTTACATTTTTTTCATATTATAACATCTAGAATTCATTTATATTTTTTTTTACCTATGTTAATTCGTGACATTGAGGACGTTTTTTTGAATATCTCAGGATCCACTGAACCGATTTGACTCAAAATCTAATCAGATCTAAGTTAAAGGCTGATAAACACAATAGAACAATCGGCATGCCCGTATGTTGTTCCGTTCTTAAGATATCGAAGGCGAAAAATTGACCACATACACACACACATACACACACACACATACACACACACACACACACACACACACACACACATACAGACATCAGTCAGAAAATGATCTTAAACGATTGCTAGGGTCTCAAAACGTGAAAATCTGTTAAAATCTCGAAATATTGTTTTCGGACTGAATCCATTACTTCCCTACCATAGTAGAGGTGGGAAGTAAAAAAGAGGGCCATGCTTTTTTCAAAGAATAAAAATTAAATTGTGTTTTAAAGACCACCAACAGCTAAGGTTATTTGGGCCTAGTCAAAGAATAAAAAAAAAAAGAGTTTATTTTTTGCAAATATTTACTAGGTGGGAAGTATAGGACTGGTCATCAGTCGAATTTTTTCATATTATAACATCTAGAATTTATTTATATTTTTTTTACCTATGTTAATACGTGACATTGAGAACCTTTTTTTTAATATCTCAGGATCCACTGAACCGATTTGACTCAAAATCTAATCAGATCTAAGTTAAAGGCTGATAAACACAATAGAACAATCGGCATGGCCGTATGTTGTTCCGTTTTTACAATATCAAAGGCGAAAAATTGACTACACACACACACACATACAGACATCAGTCAGAAAAAGATCTTAAACGATTGCTAGGGTCTCAAAACGTGAAGATCTGTTAAAATCTCGAAATATTTTTTTCGGACTAAATCCATTACCTCCCTACCATACTAGAGGTGGGAAGTAAAAATTACTATAAATATTGGTAACAAATAAACTGATTCATTGGATTACCATGGCGTCTTTAGTTACAGCCATCACAAAAGCCGTGAACTCGTTTACCCGAGCGTGTCGAAGGAAAATAGAGGGCTAGTTCATTATTGATGAAGCTAATAGAGGCAGACGGTTGTGTTGTAACGGTTAAGGCCTCCGTACATGTGTACATACCTAATGTAAACAGACGCCCCTGACACAATGGGTTCCAATTAAACGGACTCGCAAACCTCTCGTTCGTGTTGGTTAAGTGAATGTGAGAGTGCTTTAGTATTTAAATTCATTAACGAAATAAAAATAGGTAAAAAACTTTTAAGTTAAACGGTTTTATTTTAAATCATTAACTGCGTACCAAAAACTAGAAAATAATTAGGACACAAACCAAGGGGCACTTTGTGTCGCTGCGTGGGTCGCATTTGAAATATTTCTGTTGGTGGGTTTGAGAACACATTTTTCTAGACAAGTCGTTCTTATTTAATAATTATACAGTCGTTATACAGATTTTTATGCGCCCCACGTTTTTATTACTTATTCCGCTGACGCAGCGACACAAAGTGCCCTTTGGTTTGTGTCCTAAATATTTTCTAGTTTTTAGTACAGCTGATGATTTAAAATAAAACCGTTTTTTTACCTATTTTTATTTTCTAGTTTTTAGTTTGATTTCTTGCCCGTACCATTATGCAAACTCCTCATCCTTTCAACTGTCCACCTCCTGATTCCATCATCAGACCCTCGTTATCAAGTTGAAATTATCATAATATTGTATTGTCACGGGAACTCAATGTGTGTGTAAAGTTTCATTAGAATCGGTTAAGTAGAAGTAGTTGAAAAAGCTGTCGCAAGATTTTAAACAAAGATAGTGGCAAACAATCAAGCAAATATACGGGGTCAAGCTAAATAAATCCCTTTAATAAAAAAACAATTTCTTCTTACGGTTCTTTATTTAATCCTCAACATTTATATAGGTACATAAGCAAGTAAACTCATAATTTGATACTGATACGATATAGTATTTTCGATGCCTCTTGTCTAATATAGCTGCCTTTATGGAAATATTTTAATAGGTCTCTTCCAGTTTCTTCCATTCCGATCAGTTTTTAGTTTTGCTTAACAAAGAGTTCCTTAACAAAGGCAAGATCATCCCTCCGTCTTGTCACTGCTCTTCCAATAATTTTTTTCCTACCTCTACTATGGTAATGAAGTATTTGGATTCAGTCCGGAAAAAAATCCGAGATTTTAACAGATCTTCACGTTTTGATACCTGAGAAATCGGCAATGATTGGCGATTTAACCACTGGGCCATCTTTGGCATATTTACGGAAAGATATCACTAATTTTTATTTATGCCATACTATCCATTCTATTAAAGTACTGGCGTTGAGTAATCATTGATTTGTCAACATAATATTAGCGTCACTGTGCCAATATCTTTTGCCAACGATGATCCATTATTAATCATTAGTAATGGACCGATGTTATCATTCGGGTATTTACCATTATTGGGTCAGATATGGGCGCCATTATGTTGCCATTCTTGTCCGATTCTGGGTCGATTGTTAAACTCTATATAGGAAGAAAAACACATTTTCTTGCCACAGATTCGCATGGCATTAATATCATAAACACTAAATTTTATACAAATGAATGCAAAGTTTGCATTTGTGTTAGAAACACCCATCGAAATGACGTAACAGTATGATGCAACAATAGAAAAATTCATTTTTCAAACCTATGTCACCGTCGGGACTCTAACCCGAAACTTCCACTTTAGCGGTGGCTGAGTTGACAATTACTCTACAGGGACACGTTTTTAAACAATCAATTATTTCCTAATGAAGCAATTTGTCACTGAAATATCAGTACCTGCGAGAGCTGCTTCAAGCTAGGTACTACTGTAGGTTGTACCACCTCACATGCGGGAGCTAATATTACATTCACGGGTGAATCTAAGATGAAATATGGGTGTTTCTAACACAAATGCAAACTTTACATTCATTTGTATGTATTAATAGCCGCGACTAGTGATGAGCAAAATTGGTCTTGGTCTTGCAGTCTTGGTCTTGGTCTTGCGAAAAAGCAAGACGACCAAGACCAAAACTATCATTAGACTAGCAAGACCAAGACTTAGTCCGAATGAACAAGAACAAGACCAATACCCAGACCGAATATGCAAGACCAAGACCAAATACACAAGACTAACTATAGTAGAACATAATAATTAAAAAATGATGTAATTTTGATATTTTTTAACATTTTAATAAAATAAAGTATTTTGTTAGTTAATAATAGATTGTGAATTATTTTTAATTTATAACTATGATGATCTTCAGAAGTAAAAAACTAAAAAAAAGACAGATAAAATGAGCAAGACCAAGACTTGATACGCAAGACCAAGACCAAGACTAAATAAGCAAGACCAAGACCAGACATATTTGAGCAAGACCAAGACCAAGACTGAATCAGCAAGACCAAGACCAAGACCAAGACTGTCCATCACTAGCCGCGACTACTTTAACCGCACGAACAATTTTCTGCATACCTACAAAATTTTATTTTAAGTGGAATTCATTCCAAAAATTTCGGCGTATATTTTAGATGCATCTTGTAAACATCGAACAAATGTGGGTCTTTAAGAAATGAGGCAAGGTTAGGTCGGTTACGCGTATAATTAATACCGGTTATTATTATATCATTAATAACTTAAAGGCAAAGAGAAGTAAATATGAAAAGACGACTAATAAGAGACGGTGCTAAAATGAGACAGATAGAGATTTAAGTATTTAGATAACGACGCTTAATCCACAGGAACCGTTATAGGAACCAACTAATGCTCTTTTGTATTATGTAATATATTATATATGTGTATCGTCTTATGTATGTATTTGTAACTCAGCACAGGGTTACTAATAACATACCCACAGAAACTAATTTCTAGCGAAAAATATATCACAAGCTTTCCTTTTAAGATAGTATTGTAGTGCTGCTACTAGCCCTGCGTGCAAGTTTGCCTTTCCGTAGCATGTACTGTAAAGGTGCATTTTCATGTGACGCTAGACGCTGGCGTCTAGCGTCAAATGTGGTGACGTGACATAAAAAAAACTGTAGCGTCAAGTTCCAGCGTCAAATTTTAGCGTCAGCAGACAGCAAGGTTTTGACAGTTGTAAACTTGTAAAGAGAGCGTCAAATAAAGACATCCATAAATCAAAACCCGGGTGAATTTGTTATAATAATTAATAAATAAGCTCTTTGTAAATTTATTAACAGAAAAGACAATGTCTGAATACGATTATCAAAAATGGATATATGAGTGTAAAAAAATAATTTGGCAAGCGCAAATTAAACGACTTAGACGAAATAGGGTTATAGCTACTCTTGTACTTAATGAAATTGCTATACAGAATAAAAAAAATACATCAGAAAAAAACGTTTTTGGGTTCATCCATTATTTAAACTGCACTTTTTATAATAAAACTCTATTGATACTTGATGCACTAATCTGTACCTAGCTGTAGAAAACTCGCATCACTAATGACCAGAAACAACTAATGACGCCAGCGTAAAAGCTAAACAATGTTTAGCTTTGACGCTACAGTTTTTCAAGATGGCGTTTATGTCACGTGACCACATTTGACGCTAGACGCTGGCGTCTAGCGTCACATGAAAATGCACCTTAATACACCGAAATCCAGCGAAAGTGAACTCGGAAATCGGGGCCTGTGCATTTCAATCTGTTGTCTATAATTGAGTGAGGTAGCTGCTAACCTTTCGATCTTTCTATGCGCGAATGTATCGTGGCACATCGTAGCACAGTGTTGCCGGATTGCTTCTTGTCCAGCGTTTTCGAAACTTTTCATACGACGTAAATCCTGAAATTTTAACGAAACACCTTATTATTTTTTTCCATACCCACTACAAAATAGCTACTTTCGATGTATATATAGCGGCCTTTAATGAATCATTTAACAACCAAGTGTGCGGATAGTGTTTTATTTTCCGCGCTAGTACGGAAAATAACGGTTGCCATAGCAACTTCTGTTTATTCGCTCTATACGCCTGCGTGCGCGTCTCATTACTTACTTGCACGAATTTCACGGCACACTATGAAAAGAAAGTTGGCGACGCAAATGAACTGTCAGAATTTTTGTAAAATGAAGTGAAAAGTAGGTATTTTGTAGTTGGTATGGCAAAAAATACCATATATGTCTCGTACGTAATGGTATTACGGCTCGTTTTTACATACTGTCATGCCTCGCACAAGCGACTAGGCCATACAGTCAGGGTCCATTCTGATTGGTCGAATACCCCATCTTGATGTCGTTTGACACACACACATCTAAACGAACGTAACAACTAACTAGTGAACTCTGTATACTAATATGGATAGTTGATATAGCGATAAAAAATGGGTAAATTTGTATGTGGAGAATGTTCAAACACATAGGTATTCTTCAAGACAGGCGTTAATGTTCACAAAATTAGAATGAAAACTTCAGATAAGGCTTGTAATCTAATTCTTTCTCTAAAAGTCGATCGATTATACTTCTTTATAAAATGAAACCTAATTTAACATTATTATTTGAGATATTAGGATGTCCAAAATTTATACATTAACAGTGTTCTTGAGAAATTGGAATAGAAAAATAAATTTTAATTAAGTTTTATTTTCAAATGTCAGAACATTGATCGACTTTTATAGAAAGAATTAGATTACAAGGCTTATCTGAATTTTTCATTCTAATTTTGTGAACATTATGCCTGTCTTGAAGAATATGTGTTTGAACATTTTCCACATACAAAATCCATTTTTTAATCGCTATCAGCTATCCATATTAGTATACAGAGTTCACTAATTACGTTCGTTTAGGTGTGTGCGTGTCAAACGACATCAAAATGCGGCATTCGACCTATCAGAATAAACCCTGACTGCAGGGCCTAGTCGCTTGTATTACTCGCAGTAATATTGTTCATTACGTATCTAGACATACAATCTACTATTATAGGGAATAGTTTAATAATAACGCAAAGTGAGGCGAGTCCTTGAGTTTCAAATGTGTTTCAACAAAATTACTCTCATCGTGGCTAAAGGTACGTGGAGTACGCAGCTGGGATTCTAGATGGTAGCATGTATGGTAGATGGTGGCTGAAATTATAAGCGCTTATAGGCTTGCACAACGAAGCTTTGATAAGCATTGATACAAGCTTAAATCGAGTTTGAAATGTCAGATAGCGAAGACGAATATTTGTGTTCTTCTGCTACAAAGTGGTAGGTATATTTTAAATACAAATTTGGGTAGGAGCTATCATCTCCACCCTATTAATAGAAAACGATCTAAACATGGCGAATTTCATCATTTATACCAAGAATTAAAATTTTACCCAAACCGGTTTTTTGAATATTTACGTATGGAACCTAAAACTTTTAAATACGTCTTAGAAAAAAAACTCAAAAAAAATTAAATAAAAACTGGCAAAATTTCACTTATTAAATTAGTCACATCCATTGCGAAACTTGTAACGGCCATTTAACAGTTGTCGCACGTTGATTGTAGTAGTCAGCGCGCTGAAAGAATAGTGAGATACATTCTTGTATCTACCAGCTCTTGTAACAGCGCTTATAGAGTGCCCGCGGTGAGAGAAGAAGCCAGGCACGTCATCAATAATATGCTAGTGAACGCCTTATTGTTTAAAATTCCACCTATCGACGCTCATGGATCTCCAAAACAACCAATAGCAAGCTAGAAGACGGGCACAATGCATTCACGTTACTATGACGCGGTGGCTTCATCTTTCGCCGCGCGAGGTCTACCTGCTACACTCACGGCTTCGTTGTGTACGCTCGCATATATAACAATGCATTAATTTAAGCAAGCCCTGCTATGATCTACGCTACCATCTAGAATCCCAGCTCCATTATACTGCACGTACCTTAAAGAAATTTCGCTTCAAAAATAGAAATGGAAACGACAGAGACAGCTGAGTGAAATGAATAAGGAGCCCTGTTGAACTAGTCTTATATGATATTCCTCCCGTCGGTCGTACCTCCATTATATCGTCTTGCTCTACATTCGAAGCATCTCTTGTTGTTGTTGTTGCGCGAGTGTTTTTTGGCGGGCGTTGCCATGGCGACCGATTCGCGTTGCCTTTGGTAACGTGGCGCCAAGACGTGTTCTCCTTCTGTATGACTACTGACTAGGTAAAGCGTGCGTTTTGTTCTGTTTGTAATGTTCAAACATACTGTATCTTAAATTAATATAGAAACGCTATTATTATAATTCGATTAGCAGTCTAAATAGCTATAGAATAAAACTTACAGCGCCCATGGTGGCGAAAAACGAAACATTTTGATGGACAGCTAGGTTATGTATGTGAAAACATAAATAACAGATGAAAGGGACATTTCAATTATCCACGAGAGGCAGCACTTGTGGTAGGTACAAACATTATTTATTCCTCATTAGTGTCGTGTCATTTTAGTGGTATAACTTAAGTATTTAATTAATTAAATAATAATAATTTAATAATTAAGTTATACCACTAAAATGACACGATACAAATGGGGAATAAATAATGTTTGTACCTACCGCAAGTGCTGCCTCTCGTGGATATTTGAAAGAACTACTCTCAGGAAAATGGCTCATTGTGCAAAGTTACAAAAATACAGTTAACAATTCCTCTTCAATATTTTTTTTTAGATACTTAATGCAATTTATTATTTTAGTTTTTAATGAAATAGTTGTTCCTTGATTTTGACAGTAGCCATCAGGTTATTGTTCTTTTCATAAGTTTTGTTTCAAATAGAAATAAAATACTGTTGCTATTATACAGGGTGCTGAATCGTTTTGCGGGTAATAGGGATTTAACCCTTAAAATCAAACTTTTGCGATTTCCTGCTCCCCTAATTATTTTAGAAAAAATATCTTCGAATAAAAGTTTTAAAACATAAAATTTTGCATCTAAATTACTAAACAAAATTAATTTTGCATGCTTTGTAACGGCAGAAATTTGATATGAAAATGTCAAAATTACCTCAAAAACAGATAGCGATAAACAAAATGATTAGAAATTATTCTGACAGCTAAAACGTCATCATTTTGCTCAAGTTCCATGGCTATCGCTAACTTGAACAAAATGATGATGTTTTAGCTGTCAGAATAATTTCTAATCATTTTGATCATTTTGACATTTTCATATCAAATTTCTGCCGTTACAAAGCATGCAAAATTAATTTTGTTTAGTGATTTATATGCAGAATTTTATGTTATAAAACTTTTATTCGAAGGTATTTTTCCTAAAATAATTAGGGGAGCAGTAACTGGCCTTCTCAACTCTCAGCTCGCACTGTGTAAACTCGCCTTAATTACAACCAACAATTATTCTGATTTAGTTCTAATTGTCTGAAGAAGTGGTTCCCAAAGTTGACTGGACCGCGACCCACCTAACAATAACTTCCAAATTCGGGACTCCCCCCTTGACTGTCATGAAGAAAGAAGGGGCATAACTATATATGAATGAAGGTCTGTTAAAATAAGAAAAAAAACATTCAGTTACAATCGAAAATTTTAATATTTAATTAAATACGTGACCGGCCGGTCAATGTATTGTCCTATTTTTTAGGACCCACCCAATATTCGCTCGCGACACACCAGTGAGTCGCGACCTATAGTTTGGGAAATGCTGGTCTGAAGTGTTCTAGAACTGAATAATAGTTCTATAGAAAGATCAATTCGAGAAGTGGTGATTTGTTTTGAGCCGAACCAAATCGATACAGTATTGTAGCAAATCCCAAGATGTTACTCCACTGCCTGCAATAGAAGCGTCGAGAAGGAAAGGTCACAGTGGTGAGGCGTGGAATGGTATCGAAGATACGAGTACCTGCAGGAATGTTCTGGAGAGCGCGAGAGGGTGCTGGGCCAGGCTGCTCGACCTATATAAGCGAAGTACGAGTGAGTCAGTGGTCAGTCAGTCGTGAGTCAGTGTCGTGTTGAATACAGTACTTACAAATAAATAATCCTGATTCCTGGTATATAAATATAATTATTTGTTCAGTGTTATTTAAGTGTTTCACTTTGTTTAAGAATTACTGTTTCGTTATTATTATTGTGTTGATTGTTAGAATTGACATATAGTTGTTGCGTTGATTGTGATTGAATTGTTAATTATATTAAATAAATATTTATTCCGCCCACGTAGAAAACAGTTTTG
Organism: Mongoloraphidia duomilia; assembly: GCA_039654895.1. NCBI lineage: Eukaryota > Metazoa > Arthropoda > Insecta > Raphidioptera > Raphidiidae > Mongoloraphidia > Mongoloraphidia duomilia. Next base: position 4,337,155 of record CM077523.1, read on the forward strand.
TTACAGTACGATCCTGCGACCCTGTATTAGAAATAATTGACGGTTCTAATTCTAATTCGCCTCGCAGCTTTAGTTTTATAAGCCTCAAGAGTCATGTTTCTATATTATTTTGTTTGACGGACTACTGGTAGATCGAACCGACTTACAAATACCACGCGCACTGATCTCATGTCGTCTGCTCTTGTTTTATCTATTGTTTCTTCTTCACACCGTCTTTTCAGATTTTCTGTTTGCCGAGCTCTACTCAATTGTTAACCATTTTTTGTCACTTGAACCTGTCACAGTTCAGTAGTGAGTAGACAATAACAGCTATAGTGAAATCATCTTTTGTTCTATGCTATATAAATAAGAAAATAATATAATTTATATTATTCTTAAAGTAAACTTTTTCGCTCTACAATACAATATATTGCTTGATTTTTCATTTATTGATTAATTCTTAAGAGTACTCACGTCTCGTCTCACTAACGATCAAATATATTCTTCCCTCGAGGGTTGTTACTCTCGCCTGCGGCTCGCGTGCCAAATATCACCCCTCGCGCTTATACATTATTGTACTAGATCAGGGGTCGGCAACCTTTTGAGACGGAAGAGCCAAAAGTTACAATTTACAAAATTTCCCAGTTTTTAAAGAGCCTCTAACATTTTTATTTCAATATTATGGTATTTGATTAGGATTAGGTAAAAAAAGTTCTGCCTGCGACCGTTGACGACACAGTGCACCAATAACTAAACAAACAGAACAGTGTTGCCACATTTAAAAAATGTCAGCTGTCCGTATACTCTCTACTCCACCTATTCTCACTGTTCTCTGTTGAGTGTTTTTATCCTGTTTTAAGTTTTTTTTGCAGTATAATATTTTTTATGAGTTTTGAAAATAAAATAATATAATTTTTAATATTTGCATATGGAACTGGAGAGCTGCATCTTGACATCATAAGAGCCGCATGCGGCTCGCGAGCCGCAGGTTGCCGACCCCTGTACTAGATGTATAAACTATTATTTTTTGTGTACAAATAGTATGCTACCTATTGTATATTTATTTTACATATTATTAAAGAACTTTTTTTCCAAATTAAAAACTGCAGCTCTTTAAATATTAATTGGTTGAATCTAATTTTTATTATTTAGTTAGTTGTGAAATACGTCAAGCTAATAAATATATCTCGAGTTAAAAAGTTGAACGACATGAAATTCAAATTTAAGTGTAAATATCATTATTTATTTTCAGCTCTTTAATATTTTAAAATAAAATACGCGACGCTACTTTTTCTTTATTATTAACAGGTAAATTTTAAATTTAATAAAACAAAACATATTTTATCACTCAACAGACACTATACACAGAAAAACTCTTGTTGATTTTTCATTTTTTTTCCTTGTCGCAGTGCAAGGAGTATTTTGTGTGTGCGAGAAGAGAAAAGTAAGAGAAAAGAACTAACGTCATATATTTACGAGGAAAGAACAAAATGCCATATTATTTTTTTTATTTGAAATGTATAACATTTCGTGCCTGTAGTCGGCTGCTTAAAATAATACATATCGAACGCGTACAATAATGCATATTTTATGCTATACGAGAAAATTACTATAGGAATATTATTGTTATGGTAACGAAGTAAATAAATATTGGATCAAGGCCAATATTTTTAGCTGTCAATGAGATTTGGGTGTTCGAAATTAATTCAATAAAGCTCTAAAGTTGAAAATGTTGTACATTTCAAATATGCGTAACAAAACATAATGTATACAACTCGTAAAATTAAGTGGAATTTAAGTATAACGCTCGGGGTGTTGGTACTCTAACCTGCGGCTCGCGTACCAACTTCGCCCCTCACGTCTTATACTTAATTGTACTCATGGTTGTAACTACTACTAAGTTAACTAGTTTTATTTTTCAAAATTTTAAAATAAAAAAGACGCTTTTAACCTCACTTGTCGAGCGTCTATTTTCTACTATCTGTCTAATATACAAGGTGATTCTGTAATGAGTACCATAAATGATACAGGATGTACCTACTGTCAAAATAATACGAAAACCAAGAATAACTTTTTTCCAAAAGTGCTTCCCTATAACAAGATACAGGGTGTTAAAGGGTCGATTTGGAGAACACTTATTTGCTCGTATCTTTTAACTGGGTTGAACAATTTAATTCGTTTTTGGTAGACATCTACTACATAATAAGGACCGTAAACGGACAAAATTTTGTTGCATTTGAACAGCCCAGTGGCGTAGAATTGGGGGGTGTACCTTTTTTGTTGTATTTGAACCAATAATACTAAAAAGCAAAGAAAAATGGAAAAAAACCAACAGCAACTTTTTTTGGGGGGAAAAAGTGTCACATGACCCCCAATTCTACGCCACTGGGTTGCTCAAATGCAACAAAATTTTGTCCGTTTACGGTCCTTATTATGTAGTAGATGTCTACCAAAAATGAATTAAATTTTTCAACCCAGTTAAAATATACGAGCAAATAAGTGTTCTCCAAATCGACCCTTTAACACCCTGTATCTTGTTAGGGAAGCACTTTTGGAAAAAAAGTTTTTCTTGGTTTTTGTATTATTTTGACAGTAGGTACATCCTGTATCATTTATGGTATACATTACAGAATCACCTTGTATAATGAGATATATAATGAGATTATTTTTTTTTTTTTTATTTTCTACGAATCCAGACAAATAAGATTTTTGATCGACCCTTATGGAACAAGGAGAGAAGATGTTCCAGCTAAGGTTTGTTTTGTACAATTGCAGATGATGAACATGAATTATTCATCTGAGAAGTTATGTTCCTGGTTTCGTATTGTTCCACTTCTCTCACACACAGTTCCATAATATAGGGTGATCTCAATACTACCTTAAAAGTTACAAGTAATTGTGGTCTTTTCCTATAAAAATATTAAGTAATTAGTAAGTACTAGACATAAAAATATAGAGAAACAAGCCGTGAGGTGGGTCGTTTATTAGGACTAAAGTGCAACCCTTGAGGTCCACACGACGAACAATTCCCAGTTTGATAAATATTTAATAATAATAATTAAATTAGATAATATTACACAGAAAAGTAATCATTTTAATCATTAAAACATAATTATTATTTATTTTTAACAATAATTAAGAAAAAAAAACGGCTGAACCGATTTTTATAAAATTTATGTCGGATCAAAATGACGTTAACACGCCTCGATTGACACCCTTACGAAGTCGATATAATTTTTTATTCGCGAGATATTGTGTAAAATCTACTTTTTTGGAGTCTATTTGATTAAGAAAAAAGAACGGCTGAACCGATTTTGAAAAAATTTCTTTCAGATTATATTTACGTTAGGTAATATGCGTCGATTGGCATCCTAACGTAGTCGATATCATTTTTCATTCTCGAGATTTCGTCTTAAAAAGAAATGGACACATATACGTACGTACGTACATACATACGTATACATACACACACACAGAGACATCTTTCTAAAAATAGTGTAAAAATAGTGTAGTGACCTTGAAACATAAAAATTTGTTGTGCATTTTGATTTCGATTTTCGGACCCGTTACAATAACTTCCAATGGGAAGTTAAAAATGGGTGCGTCTGTATCGCGGTTACAGACAGATGATGTGAATACCGTTAAACACAAGTAACTATATATTAATACATCTAATTTTATTTATCTTATAATATTATCAAATGTTCGTAAAATATAATAAATAAAATAAAATAATTATAATTTTATTTTTTTATATTTTAAATTGTTTTCCAATACCTATTTTATATTTTCATTATACAAAGAAATATTAAAATCCAGAAAACAATGCAAACTTTTAAATAAGCACCATCTAGAACAATTTATTAGAACAGCGAAAACGGCTTTTCATTTATTTTTTACCGCCATCTGTTAGCGAGTGAAGTAATTAATTAGCTTTAATTTGGAGCAGACAAGTCTTTCCTTGGATAAGAAATACTTTCGGGAGCGTGGAATAAAAATTTCAGGTGGGAGGCAGGGAGCTACCTCTTAAGGATTATAATGGAGTAAATAATTTATAGACACCTGTAATATCTCTAGCTATTACCTATGTTCCCTATTACAGTGGCACCAACATTATATCATATCCACAGCGTCTATTTAAAAAAGCCCTCCTGTTTAAAGTTCTTCGCTTATTCAAATTATAACGCTTTCTTACGGACGTTTGATAATACTAATAAAACATATTTTGTATATATTAGAAATCGTGTCCATCGTGATTATAATAAAATTAAGAAAAATCGCAGGATAGTGGACAAAATATTTGATTTATTAAATTAAATGTACGACGTTTCGTCTATAGATTTAGACTTTTTCAAGTACATACATAAAAATAACAATATTTATGAAAATTAATATTAATTACTAACCATAGCAATTAACATAAGATAGGGTACATAAGACAAAAACATGGTAACATGGTAACAAATTATGTTGACTATAAATTTTAACAATCAATAATAATAATAATACAAATGTTAGTATAATTTCATAACATAATAATTGTACTGGCTACTTAAATTTTGAGTGTCTGTTCTATAATTGATTGAATTGTTTTTTCTAATAAAACACATTTCATTGATATTGCGTTTCTTCCAATTTGACTCTTTATCTAATATTTGAACTTCATTGAAAAGAAATTTATGCCCAGTGTCGAAATGATGAGATGATAACGCCGTCTTATTATCACTTAATAAGTTTATGTGTCTACAGTCTATTTTGTGCTGATAAATTCTATTTTTTAATAACTGTTTTGTTTGTCCCACATAGCACTTATTACATTCACAAGGTATTTTATAAATAATATTAGATTGATGTGAGATAGGCGTCTTATCTTTAAAAGTCTAAATATATAGACGAAACGTCGTACATTTAATTTAATAAATAAAATATTTTGTCCACTATCCTGTGATTTTTCTTAATTTTATTTTGTATAATTAAATTAAAAAAAACATTTTTGTCAACACATCTTTCTCCCGTTATCTATGAAGAATTATTGCAATATAACTAGCCTACCAAAGATTTTTCTTTCATTGTATTCGCGATTGAATTCAAAGTGGCTCACCTCTATAGTCGGTAACTAAAATTAATCCTAAGCGGGATGAACTCTAAACAAATATGGCCGCTGCTGAATGTCAGAGACTTAGACCATAGCTATAGAAATGGACAACTAGAATCTCTAGTACCTTCTTCAATACACCTCACTTAAATTTTTCATGCATGTCACTTTCACTTAGTCCAATGTATTTCCATATATCGATATAAATAATTAATGCATAATATAATCTGTTATAAATAAATTAATGATTTTATACGGCTGAAACATATTGGAAAAAATCATTTTTCCAACCATAGTCACTTTACTGATGAGCTCTCGCTAGAACGAAGATTCACACGTACTACCTAGCTATAATAAATTAACTCTCGCATGTAGTGAAAATCAATTGATTCCGAAGCATATAAGGGGAATGTTAGATTAGTAATCTTGTTACGGTTGAGTAAATGTAAGCTCATTCCGCCGCGAAAGTGGAAAGGTTCAGGCTAGAATCCTGACTGTGACTGGTTGGTAAAATAATTTTTTCCAATATGTTTCGAATCAATTATATAATAGCAGCTCCAACGAAAAATTTTCATAATCTGATATGTTTTGTTGATTCTGTCAAAACAAATATCCAGAGTGAAGCTAGCGTTGCTAGTCCATAGTCGTCCAAGGTCAGAACAGGATGGAGACTCCATAGACGTGTTAAAATTGCAAGGTTGTCCCGCTTAGAAGATTACCCATGCTGCCACCTATATAGTTCGCTTTAATTGTAAAGTCTTGTGATCGTGAAAAAAAACGATTTTGAATTTTTGGTGTATATTTGAGTCTCCTGAACCCAAAAAAGCGTCTTCTAAAAATGTGTGTCTGCATGGTCATACCTTAGAGCCCAAACAACTGGATCGAGTTTGCTGAAATTTTGCATGCGTATTCAGGACGGTCGTAAAATCGTTCCTAGTTCACATGTAGGAGAATAATGATCTCCTAAAAACTGGACAAAACCTTTTGCTCGAAAACGGTTCTAGCGATTCTGCACATGGATAATTCCTTAGTACCAATAGATGGCATGACAAGTTTTCTAGAAAATGCAGAAATAGGGAAACTGTGGGGGGAGGGGATTAAGACGGCGAGAGTAACAAAAGATTAGAAAGGTTTTTTTAAGGGAGCCGCCCATACATGCAAACGTGGGTCAAAAACATTTTTTTTGTGTACCTATTCTTGTGGAGTATCGATGAAAAGGGCCTTTTGAGTAGATTATGAATGTGCTTTTATTTTATTTATTTTTTCAAAATTATACATACAAACGGGGGGCAAAATTTTTTTTTGTATATACCTATTATTGTGGGGTATCGTTGAAAATGGCCTTTCGAGTGGATTATAAATGTGTTTTTACTTATTTTATCAAAATTGTAGGTTTAGCATAACTTATAGTACGGAACCCTACACTTTGCGTGGCTCGACACGCATTTGGCCGTTTATTTAATTACATTGAAGGTTTTGTCAGGAATTTTTTTTCAATTTTTCGCCTGAGAGATCTGTAGGTTGATTCTTGGTTCTTCATTTGGCGTTTATTCGAACCCCTTAGCTTTAAAAATAGCGTCAGAAGAGCCAGGCGTTTTAGGCGAAGGGAAAGGATTTGAAATAAGGAGAGGGGGAAATTTCCGGTATCGAATATTCTTAAGATAATAAAGACTCAAAAAGGTAAAAGAAATATAACAGATTATTTACAATTCTTCCGTATTTAAGAAGAGTTACGTTGAAAAAAAGTCAATATTCTGATATTATGCTTTGTAAAGTTTGTTGAATTATAACATTAACTCAATTACAGCGGAGCAGGGGAAAAAGTATCGCCTCAGGGTGTTTAAGAGAAATGGTTTTGTAAGCCGATCCGAAGCAAATAATAAGAGCTGACTGTCATCTATAGGTATAGACCACGGAAAATATAAGATTATAAGTTTTAAATTCAAAACTTGACATACTTACAAAAATTTGCTATGTCTGGCAGTTCTAAAATTCAAACCTGGACCCCCTCCTCCACGCACCAGGACCGTAACGCCTGGCCGGACCCCCCGCTTTCTCCCAATTTGCGTTACGTAATTAGTGGACGCCTCTTAAGTTAATGAAGTCGTTTCACTTATTTTATTTTGAGGGTTAGAATATTTTTTTTCAGAATTTTTCAGAAAATAATAATCTGCAATAATCCTGAACTCTTCATCTAGAATCCTTTCCACTCGCCTAAAAATAGTTACCGCTCTCCCAACGCAATTTTGAAAGCTAAAAGATTCGGGTATAAACGTCAAAAGAAGAACCGAGAAGCACACTACAGATCCTACAGGCGACAAATTGAATAAATATTAGTCTCGATATTAGTAAAAAGAACTTTTTAAAGACAAGCTTTTATTTAAATGCACTAAAAAGGAAAAAAATAATATTTAATAATTTAGCTCGTAATTTAGTTTCATAATTATAAAAGCGTGGGTCGTGAACTCTATGATTGTTTATTAGCCACGACCAATGCTTTTATAATTAGGTATTTAAGTTTAAAAAAAATTATTAATTTTTTAATTTTTTCTAATAATTTAACATAAATAATATTGAAAATCGAAAAGAAAATTTTTTTTAAAGCTATAGATAAATTACTAAAAATTAATTAAAATGTATAAAAATTTAAAAAATATCACGTGACTTCAAAACGCGCCAGAAATGTTTGTGACGTCGTTATGTTAAAATGTGTCTGCATTTGTTGGTATTTGTGTATATGTATTACACATACTATCAAAAATAATAAATTTTTAACTTGGTAACCATGGATACAAAGACCATAGATAACATAATGACGTCACACGCGTTCGGATTCTTTCGGCGCGTTATCGGAACTGAGTTTAAAAATTAATTTTTATTTAAATATAACTTTTTAATTAGTAAGCAAAAAAATTAAATAAAAACAGTTTTGCTATAAAACTTGTATGTGGTCCTTCCATTTAAGTAAAAAAAAAATTCATTTAAAAACCCAATTATGAACCTAAATTATTAAAAATTATTTTTTCCTTTTTATTAGTGCATTTAAATAAAAGCTTGTCTCTAAAAAGTTTTTTACTTCCCACCTCTACTATGGTAGGGAAGTAATGGATTCAGTCCGAAAACAATATTTCGAGATTTTAACAGATTTTCACGTTTTGAGACCCTAGCAATCGTTTAAGATCATTTTCTGACTGATGTCTGTATGTGTGTGTGTGTGTATGTGTGTATGTGTGTATGTGTGTGTGTGTGTATGTGGTCAATTTTTCGCCTTCGATATCTTAAGAACGGAACAACATACGGGCATGCCGATTGTTCTATTGTGTTTATCAGCCTTTAACTTAGATCTGATTAGATTTTGAGTCAAATCGGTTCAGTGGATCCTGAGATATTCAAAAAAACGTCCTCAATGTCACGTATTAACATAGGTAAAAAAAAATATAAATGAATTCTAGATGTTATAATATGAAAAAAATGTAAATATTTTTTTTCTCTAAAATGTATAGTTTTCGAGAAAAAAAATATTTTACTAAAAAAAATAAAAATTGTACGTAAATCAAGGTAACCATGATTTTTGCTATATTAAGCTAGCCATCAATAGATCACCAAACAAAAAAGAGGGCCATGCTTTTTTCAAAGAATAAAAATTAAATTGTGTTTTAAAGACCACCAACAGCTAAGGTTATTTGGGCCTAGTCAAAGAATAAAAAAAAGAGTGTTTATTTTTTGCAAATATTTACTAGGTGGGAAGTATAGGACTGGTCATCAGTCGAATTTTTTTTACTAATATTTATTTCGTTCATTTTAGTCTTTCAAAATGTTATCCCCCTTTGACACCGGTAGGGGTTGAATTTCGAAAAATCCTTTCTTAGTGGATGCTTACGTCAAAAAAGGAACCAACTGTCCAAATTTCAAGTTTCTAGCTTCAGCGATTTGGCCTGGGCGTTGATTAGACAAAAAAACCGTACATCCCCGTTTGAACCCCTTAGGGGTTGAATTTATTTCTAAAAACGATTTATTCATGTATTGTCATTGGGAATACATATGTGTACAAAATTTCAAATCGATCGGATACGTGGAAGTCGTTCAAAATTGACTTGCAAGTTTTGACCTAAACACACAAACCCACAAACAAACAAATTAACATACATTGCAAGTTAAATAAAAGCTTGTAAAAAAGCATTTTCCTGGAAAAACTTACAACTTTTTAAAAATTACGTAATCGTTCACACGTAGTCAAAACTATTTTTCAAAGAATTCGTCTGTAGGATCTGTAGTGTGATTCACGGTCCTTCATTTAGCGTTTACCCAAACCCTTTAGCTTTAAAAATAGCGTCGTGAGAGCGGTAACCGTTTTTAGGCGAGGGGAAACGATGTGAGATGAACCGTGCAGGGGGTAACTCTTAACTGTTCATTTCCTTATTTGCTATTTGCGGTCACTGCGCTCATTGAAAAACGGTCTTTATTCCAAAAACGGTTGTGTGTGCACCACTGTAAATCATATACACGTGTAAGAAATTCCGATCAAACACTCTGTTCAAAGAAACATGGCGTACAGTTTTAATTCCGCTCTTTTGTAAAAGAAATAGAATTAATGAATTACTAATCTCGACAGAGCACTCCTTGATATAAAAACAAGATTAAAAATACGATTGGAATACAGCGACGCTGCCATACTTCACGACTCGTTCTAAATAGTCTGAACGTTTCTTTAAATCGACATTGAATAAAGACAGACTTATAGGAAAATCAAGTATGTGAGTTTTATTATTATTTCACGGCGAACTTTCCTTACTAGCTGCGGAAAATTTGCATTTGCGACAAATGGAAGAAACTTTGTTCACAAAATCGAATGCAAATTAGAATCGAGACGACGACATAGCCGGAAACGAATAAAAGAAGCTTGCGACTTCTTTTTAACAAGTTTGGTAACGTTGCCTCGGGCCTCCTGCGGATATATACCACCCTAACACAAAACCAACTTTTCACTGCTGCGCTGTAACACAGTCGATATTCTTACAGTGTAAGTAAGTTGAACGGGAAAAAAACTAAAATATTCTTTCTATAATTATTTTATTGTATATAGTTAGCACTCGATTAAAATTCGAAGTTATTTAGGCTGACGTTTTAATTTATTTTCACATAAGAATTTTAATTTATAACAATATCGGCCATGGCCTCATACTAAACCGTCTTACGCTAATGACCTCTGTTGTCGAGCGTCTATAATCTACAATTCTACTAAACCATCTTCTATATTTATCTAGAAAATGTGGAAAAGCGCAACAAAAGGACAGTGAGGGAAACCGTTTCTCGGAGAAAAGCAGTAGAAAAAAATATTAGTAAAAAAAACTTTTTAAAGACAAGCTTTAATTGAAAGAGACTAAAAAGGAAAAAAATAAATTTTAATGATTTAGGTTCATAATTATAAAAACATGGTTTGTAAACTGTATGATATTTTATTAGTCACAACCCACGCTTTCATAATTATAAACCTAAATTAGTAGAAATTATTTTTTCCTTTTTAGTCCATTTCAATAAAAGCTTGTCTTTAAAAAGTTTCTTTATTAATATTTTATTTTGTTCTTTTAGTGTTCTAAAATTTTCGGCCGCCATTTTGGATTTATAATGACCTTACACTGCTTATTGTATTCTACTCGTCATACCCTCTCATTTGATACCCATATCAAGGGGGTTGTAAAGAAAAAGTAATCCGCCATTTTGTGTAGGCCGCTAAATTGAATTTAGAATGACGTCACATAGCTTATTGTATTCTACTTGTCATACCCTTTTATTAGATACCCATGTCGAAGAGGTCATCCTATAAGGATTTTTGTGCTACCCCTCATCCTGGATCTAGTCCTCCAATAATCTGGATCTTATCGTGAACTCCAGAAGATAGGCGAGTAGATTTTCCTACGGAATTACTCCGTCCATATCTATGTATCCAAATATGGTTGTTCTCCTGTAGGTTAAGTACTCGGATTCGAAAAAGGAATGGGTGGCAGTTTTATCCTCCATTTTATCTTCCCACATGCAGATGTCATCCAAGCGCGGATCCACCGTTGTGGGCACGGTGGGAATGCCCACAACCCTAATTAAGGTCGATAGGCTGATGTTATATCTGCAATACCTTAATAAAATTGAAAAAAACGAACCGTGCGGGTAAGAACGCCAGTGACTTTTTTATTTTGGCTACTAGTCTAGTAGTTTGTACTGTTTGATGTTTTATGAGCGAGTCCGATTTTCAGGTGGCCGTGACCACAACCTTTTTTAAGGGCTGGATCCGCGCCTGATGTTATCCCAATTTCTCGGTGAAGGGCAGTAGAAAAATAGCTTATATCATACATCCTTCCGCCTGGATTCGAATCCAGTACCTTCCTATTACGAGTGTAATGAATATATTCCTTCGTGGTAACGTAAATCAAGTCAAGGCACAACGGGAGTTTGGTGTATTATAGCCATTGTGTTCAACGTACCCCATTTAAGTCCACCTACATAATACCTTCCTACATGCTGATGCCATCCGATCTAAGCAAAGTAAGAAGAGATTTAATTCTTATAAAAGATACTCCAGATGTTGCCATACTCAGTTAAGAGCGGGAGTTTTTTTACATATAAAGGGAAATTAAAAAAATAGGTAGGATGTATATTATGTTCTGCTAAAACTGTTTGAATGTTTGCGTCATTATAATACTTATTTTTATTTCTCGCTCACTAATTACTATTTGCCATGTTTACGCGAAGGCGTTAAGATTTTTATCGTCGAGTAGTTTTTAAAAACGTTTATGCGCGTTGAGATTTTTTGAACAGGTCACCTGTCAAATGTCAAAACACATTTGACGTTTCTAATATCCGTCGTTGTAATAAGAAATAAGTAAATAATCTGATTTTGTGAACTTCGTTTTAGCTGGGACCATAGTTCTGGTTAAGTCCAGTTTTATTCCCAGAATTTCTTCTCCACGTACGTCTTAACATTGGTTAAAGCGTTTACGCGTGGTCCTTAACTCATACCCCGGTTAATGAAGGTTTTATGTCGCAAATAATTTCCATAGAGCTGGATTTTTCACAGATGGTAGAACACCTTTAGACATGTATTTTTACAAAAGTCCCCGGTTATCCACCTTGTGCTTCCCCCACCACCCCCTTTTGAATATAATTTTGCAAGTCTTTCAAAAGCCAGTTTCGAAATATCTCAGAAACGGTGGACTTAAGCGATTCTTTCATTATGTAATGTTTTAAATAGGATTACATTTCCTACAATTTTCATTCCTACAAATTGTCTGTGGTACGAATAGTAAGCGCGCTACAGCCTCTTGCAAAACAAGGTAGATAACCGGGGACTTTTGTAAAAATACATGTCTAAAGGTGTGCTACCAACTGTGAAAAATTCAGTTCTATAGGAATTATTTGCGACATTGGGTGATTTTTTCCTATTTCCGGGCTATCAGTTTGCTTAGTTAGATGTATAATTAACTTAACACTTTTACTAAGGCTTAACAACACTAAGAAAAGTGATCTTCAAGCGCATTTATGAGTACGAAAAACGATGTTGAGATCGTTCTTTAAAAGTTTTGGTGTTAGCTTTACTCTTCGCGTAAACATGGCAATTGTCTTCTACATGATGATCTATAATATGGTTCGAAACCTAGCAATTTAAAAAACTTTTCTGAAGTCCTGAGGAGCTATAATTAAAATTCACTATCTTCTCTCCCTATAGTGACCAGCTGGTAAAAGTTTCAAATTTCTACCGATTGGTTCTGTCAAAATGATTGACTGTTTTTTTCATAAATTGTATTCACTAAATTAGCTCTGTATCAAATTTCAGCTTTTACAAATCACTTAGTTTTTTTTACATTTTAAGCGCCCCGCCGACAGGTGTCTGGACCGCTGACATGCTGACTTATAAGTATTTTATTTACACCCTTAAAGTTAAATAGTATAGACAATCTTTTGCGCAGAATTTTTGCAGAACGTAACCCCCGCGTAAAATGAAGAACTAACTATATTTCCAAAACCACTTACCCAATTGACACCAAAAAAAAAAACTTCAAAAAGCCACTAAAAAGAGGAAAATAATGAAATTTTGAGGTCTGCGCCAATTTAATAAAATATGAAGTCGGTTAAAAAGTATAGTATAGTGATTAATATCTTCTTTTTAACCAATTTCATATTTTATTAAATTGGCGCAGACCTCAAAATTTCATTATTTTCCTCTTTTTAGTGGCTTTTTGAAGGAGGTTTTTTTTTTGTTAAAAAGTTTTTTGTTTTTTACTTTTTAGTGTCAAAAAGTGACATTTACCTTAAAGGAATCACACGCCGTTACTCACTTTTATTAAACCGACTTTCTTACGCTGTCTGATGTGTCAAAAAGTGACATTTACCTTAAGGAATCACACGCCGTTACTAACTTTTATTAAAATCAGCCGAACTACTGAACCGATTTTGATGAAATTTCTATGACCAATCTGAAAGTATATCCTTTCAAATAAAAAAAAATTTCCAAATCGGTTTATAAATGACGTAGTTCTGAGGTAACAAACATAAAAAAAAAAAATACAACCGAATTGAGAACCACCTCCTTTTATGAAGTCGGTTAATTAATAGGCACCCAAGGTCATTGTCTGCCATCACTGTCGCTAGTTTCGAAAGGCTACGCTTAATGACGTAAACATCCGAACAGTTCCAATTGATCACAAGGCATAGTATGCGTTTGGAATTATAATGATTACTTGGAAGAATTGTAGGCGTGATCATAATCTTGGAAAATTATGTTTTGTATTGCTCTGGATTATATTTTTTTATTTTTCTTTTGTATACGCTTACGCCTTAACACATGCAAATCTGGGATTTACCGAATATGCACAGTGGATTACGACAGTGCGTCTCGATATATTATGTAATGTATAATTCTATTTATAGATATAAATTATTATATTTCGGTTTCGAAAAGCCACGAACCGGTGCTATAGATAAATTGCTGGATTACAAAGAAATATATAGGATGATTTTAAAATATATTAACAGAATATTAGATTAATTATAAAAAACAACAAGCCGTGAGGTGGGTCGTTTATTAGGACTAAAGTGCGACCCTTGAGGTCCACACGACGAACTTCCCAGTTTGATAAATAATTAATAATAATAATTAAATTAGATATTACACAGAAAAGTAATCATTTTAATCATTAAAACATAATTATTATTTTTTTAACAATAATTAAAAAAAAAAAAAAACGGTTGAACCGATTTTTATAAAATTTCTGTCGGATCAAAATGACGTTAACACGCCTCGTTTGACACGCTTATGAAGTCGATATAATTTTTTATTCGCGAGATATTGTGTAAAATCTACTTTTTTGGAGTCTCTTTGGTTAAGAAAAAAGAACGGCTAAACCGATTTTGAAAAAATTTCTTTCAGATCAAATTTACGTTAATACGCGTCGATTGGCACCCTAACGTAGTCGATATCATTTTTCAGTCTCGAGATTTCGTCTTAGAAAGAAATGGACACATACGTACGTACGTACATACGTACACACACACACACACACAGACATCTTTCTAAAAATAGTGTAGTGACCTTGAAACATAAAAATTTGTTATACATTTTGATTTCGATTTTCGGACCCATTACAATAAGTTCCAATGGGAAGTTAAAAATATTGCGATCCGAAACCCGGGATCGAACCAGGTACCTTTAGATCATCAGTCGAACACTCTTGAGCAAATCACACGGTAAAATTAAACGCTGTCTACAGTATAGCATTACGGTTACTCCAACCGTATTGCTATACTAGAGCGTAAAATAAAAAACATTTATTTATTAAAATTAATTGATTATTTAAATCTAATTATTATTTGCCAGGATTCATGCCACAACAACACACAATCTGTGAAAATTTCAATTAGCTATCTCTTACCGTCTGTGAGATAAAGCCTTATTTGACAGACGGGCGGACAGACATCGTAGGCTCGGTACCTAATAGGGTTCCGTTCGGAGGTACGGAACTCTAAAAAATGACAGTTTTTCTTATCATTCTTAAAGCATGTAAAATAGACTGAATATTAATGCTGTGATTTCACTTTCGAAATTATAGCTGCCATATTTGTTAAATTGATTCAGTTTTCAGTAGCATTGATTGCGAATAGAGGGTTTAACCTACCTCTATTAAAATTATATTGATAATAAAATTTTGAAAGGAAGTCTAAACATAAAATCAAAGAGAATAGTCGTAAAGTGATGCATTTTTATTGAAAGAGGTGTAGCGGGTCTAAAAATATGTTTTAATAGGTCATATTTCTTTTTTGGGATAACTTTAATTCGTAATAAATAACGTAGTCTGCGATTTTATTAAAATATCATTTCACATAACTTTACTTTTAGGCATTTTTTTTCACTGAAGCGTTTTTATCTATATGCGTCGAATATTTTAAATTTGTTTTTTAACACATTTGAAATGTACAACATTTCGTGCCTCTAGTCGGCTGCTTAATAGTTATTAATTCAGTATCGTACAAAACAAGCTTCCAATATGAAACCTGACTATTTTTCATATTGAGTTTGTTTTGGCGGTAGTCGGGTTTTTTGTTTTTTTAAAATTTTGAAAATTATAATACAGTTTCAACAAAATATATTATATAATTATTTTTCTTTGTATTTTACAATTCATACAGAATTTCTTTTCAATATTTACATTTTATTATATAAAATGTTAAATACCTATGAGGTATATTATATATTTCGTATTATATAGATATATGTGCCCCGTACGCAGTGTATACGTCTGAATAATTATTTTCTTTGATATGAAAAAATGAAAGCTTTTTTAAATAGCGAATGATCTGAAAATGAAATAATACTTGTTTTTAGTATGTAGGTACATTGTGTGTGTGTTCTTATTTAGCTTTCAAAGTAACGAGGATGGATAGTTAATATCCAAAAGACAGAGAATGATGCGAGATAAAAAGTGTGTCGATTCTATTCGTCCTTGTGACCTAGTTCTGCTGCATCCCTACGAACCACGAGAAGAGAGTTATCTATAGAGATGCCCTGCATCGATGTGCGAAAGTTTTTCACTAGTAAACAAGCTATAAATTATAAAAACAGTCGTGTAAGTTCGATTTTCGTACCTGTGAATGGCCGTCTTATTTGTTTATTGATCTACTGGTGTCTAGCTTATAACAAAAATCTTGATTTACGTACAATTTTTTTTTAGTAAAATATTTTTTGTCTCGAAAACTATACATTTTAGAGAAAAAAATATTGAGATTTTTTCATAATATAACATCTAGACTTCATTAATTATATTTTTTACCTATGTAAATACGTGAAATTGAGAACGTTTTTTTTAATATCTCAGGATCCACTGAACCGATTTGGCTCAAAATCTAATCAGATCTAAGTTAAAGGTAGTACCGACATTTTGTTCTGCAAATTGAAATATGTGCTTGAAAAAGTCGCTGCAACAACATATTAAAAATGGCATTATTGGGTCACCGATAAGCTATACAAACAATTTCAGCATTGAAGCAATAATAATTGTAACAATTTTTTTTGTTACATGTTGGGGGCGGTCTGTATCCCTCCCATACCGCTATCTAGCAAAATACCCTACTCAGGGCACTTTAATACAGGGTCCGGCAGAATGGACTTTACACTTTGACTTCGCTATAACAATTTATTGAAAATGTTTAGAAAAAAAATAAAAATACATTAATAAACTACAAACTTAGGAAATGTATCGACCAAAAATTGAATCTCGCAAATGCCCTCCTCGCTTTTCCACACACTCCTCTAAACGACCTACGAAATTATCCATTACCGACCGGAGCATAAGTGGGAAAATACTTAGCGCGAATTTCAGTAGTAATGTTCACTTTAAGTTCTTCTAAGTTCCTGGACTTATTCTTGTAGACTTTTTCTTTCAAGTAGCCCCAAAGAAGTAATTGCTTGTCGGCTAGATTCTTTTCTGACTGATCGTCAACAGTTTGTTACCGTTAAAAAACTTTGCAATGGCTCAATTTATACTTGTAATTCCAGTTATTTGGAAATCGATGTGGGAGTACCACAGGGCTCAGTATTGGGTCCTGTGTTATTCCTAATTTACATCAATGATCTAGATTTATCTCTTGAACCTGACCTGTCATGTACTCTATATGCTGATGATGCTTCAATTATTCTCAGTGACAAAGACTCATTTCAGCTCAACGCTAAATGTGATCTTAATTTAAATAAATTACTTGTTTGGTTTAGTTGTAATTCACTCTACTTAAATAAATCTAAAACACAGTACATCAGATTCCATAACTATCAAAATGTTAATAATATGGATCTAAACATTCATATTAAAGGAGAAACTATTGAAAGAGTCAAATCTATAAAATTTCTTGGTTTACATCTGGACGATAACCTAAATTGGAAAATACATTGTTCTAACCTATCATCTAAGCTTAATTCGATTTGTTATTTGATTAGGAACCTCAAGACTGTATTGACAACCATACAACTTTTAAATTTTTATGATGCACAAGTTGTCTCAAGGCTGAGATACGGTATCTGTTTCTGGGGAAATTCAGTCATGTCTATTGATGTGTTTATCGCCCAAAAACGTATTATTCGTGCAATAGCTGGCATCCCCAAAACAACTTCATGTCGACAATCATTTAATAATTTTAAATTGATGACTCTATGTCAAATTTATGTTTATGAAATCTGTATATTTGTATATAAAAACATTAACCACTTTACAACTAATGGTAATTATCATTCATATCACACACGCCATAGGCATGAACTGAGTTTCCCCTTAAACAGATTGAATATAAGTAAGAATTCTCCCCATAACATGGGTATACAAATTTATAATAAGCTTCCAGGAAACATTAAAGAATGCAACACTATTCACATTTTTAGTCGTCTCTTGAAGACATATATTTTGTCGAATTTGTTCTATAATTTAAATGAATTTTTTAATATGTAATTTACTATCATGACGTTTTCTACACAAATGTTTTATTTGTCAAAAGAAATAAAATGCATTATTATTATTATTATTATTATTATTACTATCTCTTGGTTTTCTGTATTATTTACAGAACGTAGTCTGCCTGGTGGTTTCTTATTGCAAAGTTATCCTTCATTTTTCCATTTCTTTATCCAGGAATAAATAGCAAGACGTGAAGGACTATCTCTGGCGTTAAATTTTGCTCTGAACCGTCTTTGAACGACGGTAATCGAGTTTGTATTGATAAATTGTTCTACACAAAAGCCACGTTGTGGTATTGTCCACTGCATTCTTGAACAACTGTCAAATTCGACAATAAAATTTCCAAAGCCTTCTGTGTGATATGAAAAAAGAACCATCGCAATTTCTTATTTGGTTTCCTTGTAATTGAAAAAGAAAAGTGTAAAGTCCTTTCTGCCGGACCTTGTATAAGGCCTTGAATAAATAACACTAAAAAATTGTCACTAGCTCTTGGTCTATTTGTATCTTATCATAATATCAATTTTCGTTTATTGTTTTAGGACATTTCACCTCAGCATCTATGTCTTCTCTATTCTTCGAATCCACATTCAGAGGGTGAGTAATAGTCTACATGTAGCTGTTTTTCCCTCTTATACAGTATATGCTGTATCAGAACGAAAGGAAATAAAAAAAACGAATAGGGATCCTACTTTCTCCATTTTGTGAAATAATTTTTCCTTTTTTATGTTTATGAACTTTTGACACTGCATACCTAATAACTGTGAATACATACATACATAAAACCGTAAAATTATTATGACTAACATCATATTATAGAGCCTACATAAATTATTTAATTAGGTATATGAAAAGAAAAACCTTTGGGAATTAAACAAAAAATTCAGTTAATCAACATGCGTTTTAACCCTTCTGAAGTGAAATGAGCTGACATTCACAATTTGCATCACTTTGTAAAAGGACAGTTGACTTGAAATTATTTCCACATATAATCTATCTCAATGGGCTTTTATTCTCATTCTTTTCATTTTTAAAAGCCTTCATGGTAATCATAATAACAACATATAAACAACGGGGTACTAACTAGTGTTACTGTTGTCTCCAATTCCGAGACGAGATAAAGATTAAATTGTTGGAATCTCGCTCAGACAAGAAATGAGCTTCAAGAAATTTCGATGAAATTGCTGAAAGTCGAAATAATAATAATTATAGATTCAGTTATAATTTATATAATAAAAAAGTGGCCAAGTGCGTATCGGACCACGCACAGTGAATATGTAGGCTTTTATGGCGTTATTTTCAAAAATAATCGAGATACAGACCTGGGGAGTTATGTCTGGGATACCTGTATAACAATAAATAAAAGCTTTCTGGCAAATTCACTGAATTTCTTCAGATTAAAAATTATCTTCAAGTATAATTCTTTTAATATTTTTGGACACTACCACCATACTTCCGTTTGCTTACGAAACAAAATATGAATTAACTTTAGACACAGATAACCGTGATATTGGGTGGCATTAAAAAATAAACAGGTAACTTTTTGAGATTAGCTGTTTAATTTGGCATCGCAAAATTATTTTTTCATTTAAAAAAAAGAGAATAGATACCTATTAGAACGAGAACTAGTGACAATTTTTTGGTGTTATTTGTTCAAGGCCTTATTTTTGTGAAGATGTTGAGGGAGGCATATTAAAGTTCCCTGAGTAAGGGATTTTGCTAGATAGCGGTATGGGAGGGATGCAGACCGCCCCCAATATGTAACAAAAAAAATGGTCACAATTATTATTGCTTCAAGGCTGAAATTGTTTGTATAGCTTGTCGGTGACCCAATAATTAATGTCTCTCTTAGAGGGAAACTTGCTCGCCTAGGTGTTTATATTGTTCTGCAAGTGGATTAATATACCGACATTTTGTTCTGCAAATTGAAATATATATGCTTAAAACAGTCGCCGTAACAACATATTAAAATTTGAACCTTGAACTAATAATATAAATTTCGTCGGGTACATGACACGTTTAGGGTGATCTGCCACCCCTTTAATACTGACTGACTGATTGTACTCTACCTCTTTCTTTCTCAATCTGCCTACCTCTAACATGTCGCTTATTCGTTTCATCGCTTCTCATTTCAAAAAGCATTCTTGAGTACCTATGCAACGTTAGTAATTTTTTGAGATAAGTGTATAACGAGGAGTAGGTATGTCCTGTTTCCCAACCCTTTGAGATAATACAAACGCAACTTTTCAACAAAACGAATTGTACAAAAGATTCCAGGACCATTTCGTTGTCGGTATAGAAGAAGATTTATAAAACGTTATTCCTCAGCATTACCGGTCGTCGGCGCGCTTGCCACAGAGGCGTGTAGAAGTAGTGCACAAGGAAACTACCGTAGACTCGACGCCCGACGCCGCGACGTCGTCGGTTCTCGCTCTTTCTCACCCTCCACTAAATCTCTCTTAATATCATATAATGACAACCAGAAACGGTTTCATGTCAAGGGTTCCGGGGAAAAGAGTGTTGAAATGCATTCAGCAAAGCTACTAAACTATACTGCAGGGACTTCCGTTCTTTCTATATTATTATATACTTCTTACTGGCCTTTCCCCGGCGTTTACCTCGCATTAATGTCGGTTTTAACAGGAACTTTATCTTAAACCGAAAGTACCTCAATAAAAAATATCCTACACTTTAAGTTTACAATAAATACAAATTTAACACGTAAGTTGTGACCAAATACATAATTAAATGAATGCATAATGACTGCAAACAGTATATGAAACACCTGTTGTAAGAACAATGACATAACACAATGCTGTAATCAGGAAAAATTCATTAAATCAAACCTATGTCACCGTAGGGTTAAAATTCCTACGGTGACATAGGTTTGAATTAATGAATTTTTCCTGATTACAGGTGTCACGTCATTGTTCTTACAACAGGTGTTTCATATACTATTTGCAGTCATTATGCATTCATTTAATGTAAGTTTACAGCTGGTTACACTTGTTTACACTAGGCCGCACGATTGTAAACTTTCACCAAAAACTGTGTTCGACTGGTTAGTGCAGAGAGCAGTGCTACAGTGTATCGTGTTTGGCTGGGCGTAGGTGGGATGCTAGTGTGACCTTCAGTGTTTTACCACCGTCGCAGGGAGGTCGTGTAAATAAAGTGCAACATGACAGCGGTAATGACAGAGTAATGGCCTACATACGAAGAGCGTGTACACTACTCAACACTGACACGGTGCTAGTGTTACACTAGTGCAAAACTACGAGCCACTATAGTGTTAAAAATGCATACCAGCTGAAAACGCTATAAAATATAACTCTCGCATGTAGTGAAAATCAATTGATTCCGAAGCATATTAGAATCCTGACTATGACATATGGTTGGTAAAATGATTTTTTCCAATATGTTTGGAATCAATTATATAATTGGCTGCTTTCCAACAAAAATTTTCAATTGCAATTCAGCCTTATAAAAGCTATTAATTTATCATAAAATATAATGTACCAAATTTTATCAAACCAGAACTAAGTATAGTCATTCTCGAATGATGCTGGTAAAATAAATTGTCAGAAAAAAATGTGGCAGCACAGTAGGCGTAGGAGTCTCAGTGCCATGACAAGTGATGTTTGCGACACAAGTGAACTGCCCAAATTTAAAAAAAAAAAAAACAACTGAAAATGAAGACAAAAACAGGCATTTTATAGCGGCAATGGCAAAAATACCATATATATCTCGTGCGTAATGATATAATGACTCGTGTGACTTAAAACTCACTATCGCTCGTTTTAACATACTGTCACTACTCGTTGTAATATGCATCATTACGACACTAGATATACAATCTACTATTAAATCAATTAAAATGAAATGCAGTTGAATCAGTTTCTGCTACATAGAACTATCAATTAATGTTGAACAACCCATTAGCATGTCAACCATAAATCAGTTATGTTCATGAATGTTTGCTTACCATTGAAGAAATGTAAGAATACAGTTATGTGGGGATTTGTCGAATATAAATTTAAGTTTTTTTCTTTAATGCCAACGCATGGTGTGGTGGCCGGATGTATCTATATTGGCAAGCACGCCATTTTGGATTTGTGAATGATGTATTTCTTATGTACAAGAAGAAGAAGCAGTAGAAGAAACATTGCATTTCCTTCCTTCCCAGTTTCCGCAGACAGTTGACGTGAGCTCTCTGCTTTATGCTGTGTTCTGCGATTTCTACTCTTATAGTTGTTGTGTAAAGTTGCGCTTGGTGAAGTTTTTTGCTACATGAAATGATGGATAACATTTCAATTCCAAGCAGGGTTGCCAATAGAAAATTAGTTTTCCCGCAGTTTTTTGTATTTATTTAAACAATTTTCAATCTTGAAAAACCCTACTCTTCCTGGCCGTCCGTGTTCCGCTTGTTAGTTTTGCCCGCCGAATTGGGTCCGAGGCACACCCGTTGTCTTGATCCTTATATCCTGATGGTTCATCCTTCTTAGGTCCCCGTTTTATAATATGTGTACCTACTTATGTAAAATTTGTTATCTTTTTATTTTATGGTTTTAGTTAGTGGCTGAATACACAAAAGTGTAAAGGCCAAAAAATTTATACAAAAGAAAACGGTCAAGTGCGAGTCAGACTAGCGTGGAGAGGATTCCGTACTATTCCGTTTCCCGTGGGAATTTAAAAACTTAAGATTTTTGTTTAGGGTTTCCTATTAACTATGAGTAGGCCCTATATTCCCTATTCTTTTCAAAATTTTAGGCTTAATAGTTTCGGAGATAAAGGGGAGGAATGCTCGATTGTCGTATATTTTCTTTAAGCCATGGAACTTGAACAAAATGATTAGAAATTATTCTGACAGCTAAAACGTCATCATGTGGTTCAAATTCCATGGCTATCGCTATCTGTTTTTGAGGTAATTTTGTCATTTTCATATCAAATTTCTGCCGTCACAAAGCATGTAAAATTTATTTTGTTTAATGATTTAGGTGCAGAATTTTATGTTCTAAAACTTTTATTCGAAGATATTTTTCTTAAAATTATTAGGGAAGCGGGAAATTGCAAAAGTTTGATTTTACGGTTTAAATCCCTATTACCCGCAAAACGATTCAGCACCCTGTTTTATTTTATATGTTTAGGAATAAAATCAATTTTTAACCTTTTCACATGTAATTATTAATTTGTCAGAAAATAATTATTGTTGAGAAAAAATTGTGAATGGCTTTAAAACCAAATAAAAGATCTAATCATAATCGATATAATAACTCTTCTGGAGGATATGAAAGTTTGACTTGATTCAAACTTTTTTGACAGCACAAAGAGATTGCAGATATAGACGCTCAATAACTGAGACCATTATCGCCGGTATATAGGAAGAATCAAACAAAATTAAATTTGTATTTACTTGAAAAAATGACAATATTGTTACAGCCTGTGCGTGCGTTTTTTCAGTATAAAAATGGGAATAAGAAATAGCTGACATAAATCTATATTTAAACGTGCGTTCAAAATATCCACGGATAGTGCGTTGTATGAAGGCATGGTTCCGATACCTAGTATTACATCAGGGGCCATAAAGTAATGGGGCTCTGGTGCCCTATACATTTACATAAATATTATCTTCTATAATTTGCATGATGTGCAGGGTATATACAGGGTTCACAATTCGAGAAAAGCAACGCGTTTTAGAAATTATTGCCTATCTAGTTTCAAGCGAACATTTTCATGTGAAAAAACTACACGACCTAAAGAAGAAGATACAATCAGTAAAGGTGCATTTTCATGTGACGCTTGACGCTGGTTTCTAGCGTCAAATACGGTCACGTGATAGAATTTAAATATTGACGACAACTCGAAAAAATGCAGCGTAAAATTTAAGAAATCTTAATATTTTTAACAAACGATTAGGATTTAAGTAACATTTCTTTATGAAGGCTTTGACAGGTCAACTAGTTTCTCATTGTTAAAAACTTTTTTTTAAATTATATTTTGAACACATTTGGGTTAAATAGCGCTATTTTTAACATAAAATTAGGGAATTTAGATAAAAATTGGATTTCAAAGTCATTTTTTTTTTCGATGAATAAACAATGTTTAGCTTTTACGCTATATTTTTTCCAGTTGGCGTTCATGCTGAAATTTTATCACGTGACCGGATTTGACTCTAGAAACCAGGGTCAAACGTCACACGAAAATGCACCTTAATGACCATATTATTGAATGAATGAATTGTGGATTATAGACGCTCGACAACAGAGGTCATAAACGTCTGAACCATATTATCTGTTAAATCTGTACTATAATATTATAAAGCTGAAGAGTTGTGTTTGTGGGTTTGAAAGCGCTAATCTCAGGAACAACCAGTCCGATTTGAAAATTTTAGATAGCCCGTTTATTGAGGAAGGTAATAGGCTATTCGAGTTTTTTAAATTCAACCCCAAAGGGGGTAAAACGGGTGTTTAGGATTTTTTGAC
Organism: Mongoloraphidia duomilia; assembly: GCA_039654895.1. Classification (NCBI taxonomy): domain Eukaryota; kingdom Metazoa; phylum Arthropoda; class Insecta; order Raphidioptera; family Raphidiidae; genus Mongoloraphidia; species Mongoloraphidia duomilia. The sequence continues at coordinate 4,361,691 of CM077523.1, forward strand.
TATCTATACTAATATTATAAACTGTAGGCAAGTACGCGAAGCGAAAACAACGACAGGAGATTTCGCTTCGCAGTGACAGAATTTCTCGCAACGGGGATAATAAATCATAATTCTTATCTCTGGAACTACTGAACCGATTCTAAAAGTTCTTTCACTATTAGAAACCTACACTATCCCTGAGTGATATAGGCTACACTTTATTTCGATAAATTTCTCGCGGGGAGGGATAATAAACCATAAATTCTTAGCACCCGGGCGAAGCCGGACGGGGACCACCAGTTCAATAATACAATTTTAGTATTTTTGCCCGGTCAGAGCTTGGACTATAAGAAGTATAAAGATCTTTTTGACGTATTTTAATAATATCGTAGATCTTTATATAAAATTAATAATAAATAAATAAAAACACAACAAAATTTGATTTAGTCAAGACGAATCTAAAATATGTCTAATTACAACGAGATTATATTTTTGATTCACTAGTTTGTTTGAAAAGCGTTAGAAACTGCCAAAACAAAACAATTTTGTGGTCGACAATGTAGAGTATTAATGTTGACTCAAAAAGACACAACAGAAGTATCTTCTGTACCTACTACATAAAAAATGCAATGTGCATTTTTTCATCGTAAACTATTTGGATTCGTGCTCATATTACATAATATAACCCTGTGAATATTATATAAGCTAACCAGGCCTCAGGCGAACATCGCATAACAACGGCAAACATTTTTGAAATTCTTCCTAAAGTAAATGTTTTTATTTGTTAATGCAAATCGCAAATGGATGTCTACACACGCTCTGAATCCAACTTATCCAAGATGTCGCACCGCCGCGCATCGAGCGATATAAGTAAATTCACATACAATGTCCTTTGTGCGAATGTATTTGTCTGTTTGTATTCGAGGGAAGAATACAAAGAAGAAACCCGAGCCATAGATAGAACGTTGAGTTATTATCCACGAACATACAGAGAGGCCATAGAAATACAAAAACACACACAGAATTTCAACCGAAAAGATGAAGGCCTCAAACTCAGTAAAACCTGGACACCAGCACTCCGACATACAAAACCAATGACCAATCGTACAAGGACGGAATACGACCGAGTAGAGAACTCACCCCCACCACTACTCACTGCGCAGTTGACCAATTACAGAGAGACGGACTACGACCGAACAGAGAACACACTGGCACTAGGCATAAAAGAAGGGAGGACACCAGTCACTGACACACTGGCCTGTGAGCCGCCAAGGAGGACACTTCGACCGCTGCCACATCGCCTTTGAGAATGTCTACCGCAGTTGTAGACGAAACGCCAGGTAGAAATACCACCGGATCACGGCCTACAAGCCCGGAAACCATGAAGACTTGGAACAATGCCGGCTGTGAAAGCTTGCACACCTGGACAAAGAAGAAATTCAAACTTTCCAACTTATGCCTTCTTCTTCTTAGCATCTCCCGATGAAGGTTGACAATCAATATGATCAATGATCATCAACCTTCTTATTTGGAATGTGCTGCAGGCACGAAATAGTTCAATGGATGATTTACCAAACCATTCTCTTAAGTTTTTTAGCCATTAGAAACTTTTACGTCCGACACTACGTTTTCCTTGAATTTTTCTCTGTAATTATTAATTGGAGAGTTGCTATTTTTAACCCCCAACGAAAAAAGAGGGATATTATAAGTTTGAAGCCTTTGTCTGTCTATCGGTATCAGGCGTCTTGATCCCCGACAAAATATCCCCGGACTAAATGTCCCAGTGACAAAATATCCCCATGATAAAATATCCCCGGACGAAATGTCTCCCATGACAAAATAAACTTGTATAAAATATCTATATGACAAAATATCCTCGTATTAAATGTATTCACAATAGATCATTCCCTCCACTATAAACAATTTTACCACGATTTCTCTGAAGAACAAGCTCCCCAAATTAAATCGTTTACTCAATTAATCAAAATCGCCACGATTTCCCTGAAAAAAAGCACCCAAATTAAATTGTTCCCTCAATTATTTTAATAGTTCCCTCAATTATTTAAATCGTTCCCTCAACTATTTTAAATTTCCACGATTTTCTTGAAAAACATCTCCCCAAATTAAATCGTTCCCTCAATTCAGCGTTATTTTTTCTATAAATAGATTTAATATCAAACGAATCAGATCGAATTTATTTTTCAAAAATTTCGCAAATTTGTACAAAGAGGGGGGTCTTTTTACTTTTGGCATTTTTAAGAAAACTCAAAAATCTCTCAGATGCTGTTTATATTGTTTGAAACTAAAAGTGCGGGGTGTTGGAGTCGATTCAGCGTTATTTTTTCTATAAATAGACTTAATATCAAACGAATCGGGTCGAATTTATTTTTCAATAAAATATATTCATTATTTATAATTAACTTGTTCTTATTTAATTTGTTTCTATCAATAATAGTATATTGTGTGACTAGTGAGCTAAATACATCTTTATGCGTCAGGCGCGATGTTTACAGCACGAGTAGTAGGAGAGCGCTCACGAGCCTTGGCGAGTGAGCATCACAAGCCGAATACGAGTGCTGAAAACATCGCGCCTGACGCATAAAGATGTATTTAGCTCACTAGTCACACAATATGCCTGACGCATAAATATTTAGCACACGTGTTGCACACTATACTTTATATAACACATGCATGTGTTATATAAATTTGTTTATATAACACATGCACGCTTTTAGTGTTTTTTCGTATCAGTTAGAAGCAGGAGTTATAAAAAAAAGATTTTGTGTTTTCAATGTTCGTTTATAGAAAACTAAAATGCACTCCGTTATTCTTAACTCAATGCTGTTTTCTTGGCTACCATCACGCCGTAGCTCCGTAGCGTCTGTCGTCTACAGACCACTTTTCTAAAGAATAATGGCTGTTTTCACGCGCCACGTTTCAGCGATTCACAAAACCAACTCAGCATCTGTTCTAAAATCTAAAGGTTTGTTCTAGAAATCTCTTACATTGCATTAACAGTTCACCAGTTTCGTCCATTAACGCGAATCATTGTTTTCGTTTCAAATCGAAAAAAAAACAACAGAAGACGTTGGAAAACAAAACGTACAAATATAAATCTATATCAATATTAGAGCATATCATTTCACCTTTTAGAATAATAATATTATTTAACTTCGGGTTCTACGAATGTACGAAGGTTTATTGATTATCTACACTGACCGGAAAAAAAATCTGCTATTTTTTTTTAAGTTCCCCCAACCGTTTATTTTATTTCCACAAAAGAGTTTAGTTGTTTTTCTTCATTATTAATGCTTTATTAGATGTGTATTTCATTTTATAATAACTTTAGTTTTAATTTGAACAGGTTGGAATCATTTCCAACCATATTATCATATATTGACGATGCCATGACGGCTCAACGGTGCAATTTGAGTTCGAGGAGGACATATAGTCCGAGAGCTAGTGACAATTTTTGGGTGTTATTTATTCAAGACCTTATTTTTGTGAAGATATTGAGGGAGACATATTAAAGTGCCCTGAGTAAGGGATTTTGCTAGATAGCGGTATGGGAGGGATGCAGACCGCCCCCAACATGTAACAAAAAAATGGTCATAATTATTATTGTTTCAAAGCTGAAATTGTTTGTATAGCTTGTCGGTGACCCAATAAAGCCATTATAATATTTGCAGATCGATTGGTCAGTATTAAAGGGGTGACAGATCACCCTAAACGTGTCATGTAGGTACCCGACGAAATTCATATTATTAGTCCAAGGTTCAAATTTTAATATGTTGTTACAAACAAATTCTTTGAGAATTTTTCGGAACCTTTTTCTACAAGAAAAAAATTCCCAAAAGTGTGCCTCTCAATGTAATTTTAAACATAGAATTATACCGCTACGATCGTCCCACATTTTTTTAGGGTTGGAATCTTCGTTACAAATAAATAATAAAACAAATTTTTTGAGAATTTTTCGGAAGCTTTTTCTACAAGAAAAAAATCCTAAAAGTGTGCATTTCAATGTAATTTTAAACATAGAATTATACCGCCACGATCGTTACACATTTTTTTAGGGTTGGAATCTTCGTTACAAATAAATAATAAAACAAATTTTTTGAGAATTTTTCGGAAACTTTTTCTACAAGAAAAAAATTCCGAAAAGTGTGCCTTTCAATGTAATTTTAAACATAGAATTATACCGCTACGATCGTTCCACATTTTTTAGAGTTGGAATCTTCGTTACAAATAGATAATAAAACAAATTCTTTGAGAATTTTTCGGAAACTTTTTCTACAAGAAAAAAATTTCCAAAAGTGTGCCTTTCAATGTACTTTTAAACATAGAATTACACCGCTACGATCGTTCTACATTTTTTTAGGGTTGGAATTTTCGTTACAAATAATAACAATAATAAAAATTGGTCTTTGAAAACGTTTCAGAAGCTTTTTCTACAAGAAAAAATTCCTAAGAGTGTACATTATTCAATGTAATTTTAAACATAGAGTTATACCGCTACGGAAATACGTTACTCACTTCCAACCTTCTCTGACACAACACCAAATCGGGGGGATAAATCAAGCAAATCTGCGAGCAAAAGATAAGTCTTAAGTAATATATTTGAAGAACAAACGGTTGGCATGTTGATATATATTAAAAAAAACTAATATTATTAACCTCCGATGAATAATTTCATCTAATGACAAATAAGAACTAGAAGAAAATGAATAAATACACATTCCGCACGTACTTATATATTATAAATAATTTATATATGTATCTACATAGTTACATAAATACAGTTTGTCCCAAAACTCACGACTCAACGGCTAAGTATAGGCTTATGACTATAAAATAAATCGACACCAAAAATTGAAGAAAAAAAAGATTTGTCTTTATTTTGTTATTTTCATAGTATATTGCATTACAAGGGGCGAAACACAGCAAACCGCTAGTTGAAAATAATTCTGAATTAATTATCTAAGCTGCCAAATTTAAGCGAAAACAAACATTTCGCATGGTTACCTAAGCAACGCGACACAAAACGGAAAAGTTTTTAAAAAAATCCCAATGTATTTTCCCTATGTTCGCCGTTTGGTACAACCGTTTACACACTGTATAACAGGTTAACAGGAGCTTCACTTGAATGAAACTTCTTCACGTAATCCAGTTTTTTTATTTATTGATCAAGTTTAACGGAAGCTGCGGTGTTATAGACTATAAAACTGTAGTTATCTTATGTCGTAGATACCTGTGTTCTTTTTCATTGTATTATTTCTATAGCCCCGAGGCAAAGTGGTTTATGTATAATTTTGAAAAATGTAATTGTTTTCTTATACCTTCAGGCAGACATTTTTAGCTCTATTTGTGTAACGATGTGAAAGACATTTAATCTTCACATAAATTTAAAATAAATTTTAAAGTGCATTTCAAAACAACTTATTTACTCCTCAGTGAGCACGTGGGTCACCTACAAGCGAGCCTCAATAGACGTTATTTTTTAAAGCGAAAGATCCGCGAAGTTCCTATACCAAGGATGGCGAACCTATGGCATGCGACGGAATATTGTTGGCACGCCATTGATTGAGGTACACAATCGAAATAATTAATAAAAATAGGTAAAAAAACTTTTAAGTTAAGCGTTTTTTTTAAATCACCAAAAACTAGAAAATAATTAGGACACAAACCAAGAGGCACTTTGTGTCGCTGCTTCAGCGGAATAAGTAATGAAAACGTGGGGCGCATTTAAAATATTTCTGTTGGTGGGCTTGGAAACACATTTTTCTATAGACAAGCCGTTCTTATTTAATAATTATATACAGTCGTTAAATACAGATTTTTATGCGCTCCACGTTTTTATTACTTATTCCGCTGACGCAGCGACACAAAGTGCCCCTTGGTTTGTGTCCTAATTATTTTCTAGTTTTTGGTACAGCTGATGATTTAAAATAAAACCGTTTAACTTAAAAGTTTTTTTACCTATTTTTATTTTCTAGTTTTTAGTTTGATTTCGGCCCGTATCATTATGCAAACTCCTCATCCTTTCAACTGTCCACCTCCTGATTTCATCATCAGACCCTCGTTACCAAGTTGAAATTATCATTATATATTGTATTATCACGGGAACTCAATGCGTGTGTGCAAAGTTTCTTAAGAATCGGTTAAGTAGAAGTAGTTGAAAAAGCTGTTGCAAGATTTGAAACTCGTAACAATCAAACAAATATACGTCGTCGCAAGCTAAATAAAATCGTTTAAAAATATGTTAGATGCGGTCGAAAAAATTTAAATTAATGCGTATAGCAAGTGTAAGAAGGTGCCTTTTTAAAATCGAGTGCGATATTTTGAAACGAGTTGTAGGCGAGTGCGCCGGAGGCGTCCTCGCCAGAAACAAGTATTTACTAAGATACAAAATTTTAAATGTTAATACCTGCATACGTTATCGGCGGCAAATGCGTTTCTCTGCAAATATTTTATACTCTATATAACCGGCCTCCTATCTTTCCTGTGCACTGATCTTGCACGGCCAGAATGAGATAGATAATTTATTTAATGTATAGGCTCGTAGTTATAGTGGGTCGTGGTGCTTAACGCTTTTGAAACCAAAATATTTATTTAACCAACTTCAAAAATTTTATTGTGAAGTCATTTTAACTGGTAGACAAAAAATCCTACGGTATAATTTAAGTTAGATGAAACTCATTCCAATGATTTAATAAAAAGTCATTTATAGGCTCCTTGTAATTTACTACTGCATATACAGTCGACTCTCGTTAATTCGAAACTCGAGGGACTCTTAAAATATTACGAATTATCGAGTGTTTGAAATATCAAATGGTTCGAAACAAAGGCTTAACAAACAAACGTTGACACAAGTTTGAACTTGTCGCAAAATGTATGTATGTACTTACAATCTTTCCGCCTCTTTCTCTCTGCAACTTTGAATTGTCGAGTGTTGGACGCCGATGAGTTCGAATTAACGCGTCGTTTTGTTATATAGCAATGATTTTTTCGTACGAATTACCAAGTGCATAAAAATGAATTGATTTAGTTCGAAATATAAAGAGATTTTGTAGGGAACTCCTGATAACTTTGAATTATAGAGAGGTTCGAATTATCGCAGGTTTGAATTAACAAGAGTCGACTGTAGATAACTTGCTATGGTTTCTCTATTACAAGTCCCCAGTTCCCGGGTTCTAGCCCGAGAGCTGGTAAAAGTGTCAATTGGATTTTCAATTTATTATTAAAAAAAAATAATGAATTGAAAATATGAATTGGTGCTAGGCCCAAATAACCTTAGCTGTTGGTGGTCTTTAAAACACATAACATATATGGCGTTGAATTGGCTTTTAACGAAAATCTGACATATCCCATTTTTCTGTGTGATTATAGATTTAACTCATGTCGGTGTTTATTTTTCAAAAAAGGATTGGTAAATTTTAACGCGATATTCTTCCACAAACAATGCTTTTTTAAGTTCATAATTCCATAGCAAGTAGTTGTGGGATAATCTGTATAGTCTCACGGTTCTATTCAACTTTTCAAACAAACTGCACCGTTGTTTTTATTTCTTTAATGTTTTGTTGAATGAAGATCCTTTATAAAAGATTACAACAAACAGTATAGGAAAATGTACTGTACAGGGCCGTCTGGTAACTTCAAGTGTCTTTAACTTTAATAGATCGTCTTTTTATTTATAATAATGTACAAAACCCATGTACAATGTACAATAATATGTATTTTAGTAATTAGTAATTTAGTAATTTACAGGGCCGTCTGGTAACTTCAAGTGTCTTTAACTTTAATAAATCGTCTTTTTATTTATAATAATGTACAAAACCCATGTACAATGTACAATAATATGTAATTTAGTAATTAGTAAATGATATTTTTAATATTGTATTGTGGACGCTATTATACCAATTTATTGGTGTTTTAATAAAGAAAGATTATTATTATTATATTATGAAACCTGTACCGCTGATAGATCAAAAATCGTGCAGGGATATATTTCTGTCTTTTTTCTGCGGGCTCAGCTCACTGGTTCCTGATTGGTTACTGTCATAGATAAAGACAGTTTGTCCGAATGAAATAGAGAGATATCTTTAATTTCAACATTTTGTTCAGATGGAACGCCCGCGTTCGTCGACCAATGACATAATCGGTATAAATGCAGAATTACTTCGTCAAAAGAGACGCAGATATATTTTTGTTCTCTTTGTTGGCTTCACTCACCGCATATTGAGTAAGTAGACAAAGCTTGGTATATATTTTATAAGTATATTATGACAAAACCTAACCACTAGTCCAGTGGCCACCGACTATGTTTCTATGGACATCCGTTTTAAAAACTTTCAATACAATTTAATCCTAATATCATTCAAAAGATTACAAAGAATCGAATTTGTCAGATAAAAAGGCGTTTTCTGTAAATGACGTAGCGGTATCATTCTTAGAGTAATCGGATTCTAATATAAACGCACGTTCATAAAATTATGATGTCATACTTCAGTAGAGCAAAAACGATTTTCAGCGGGCGGGGCTAACATAAATATTTCAAAAATTATTTGTGAGCTTATTTGAAATTAGAATGAAGTTAATTAGGTGTCATTTTGTTCATAATTTATTGCTCTATTGATATAACACAAAAAAATGTAGTCAAATACCCTATTCCGGTGGTTCGTGTCCTCAAATAAATAATATAAAATGAGTGAAAAGTAAATAATTAATATCATTGTTGTAGTGTCATATTTTATTTGTTAACTTCCCATTTTTTTTAAATTTGGTTGATTATTCGAAACTTGTACATAGGTATGTATACATGTATGTTCTGCTTGTAATGGAAATAAGTACACAGATGTGAGTGTAATAATTTATGTGTAAAAGCTTTATCCGTATAGTTAAAGTTAGACAGCATTCAACATATAGATAAAGTTGTGAAAGCAATGGTGGGATGTGTATGCACACTGCACATAATAACATACAGGCAGATTCAAAACAATCTGTCTTAAAAAATAGATGGAAACCTAAATCCATGGCGTCTATACATCTTCTAGCGGGCTCCTAGGCTAGGATCTTTGGCGAGCCCTCTATCTACCCCTTCTATTTTTATCATCTGTCCATCTTTTAGTTGGTCGACTCGCCACGGCGGATCTCTCCTAATCCCAGGCCCCCAGACCTGTGACCCCTTCCCCTTGTAGAGGTCATCCTTAAATCATTAACCTCTGCATGGGGGGCTGCAGAGGAAGTTATCGACTATGACTCCTCTTTAGACTCCATTACCGCTTCGAATTTTTGCTTCTGCTAGGTTACTATACTCCTTCCCACTAACAGATATAACAATCACTACACTCTTGGACAAGGATAGAGGATCTATTTTAGGTATCGATACGTAAATAGAGTCTCTATCCTTGGCGGCTCATAGGTCAATGTGAGCCGCCACATCACCTTTGAGAATGTCTACCGCAGTTGTAGACGAAACGTCAGGTAGAAATACCACCGGACCACGGCCTACAAGCCCGGAAACCATGAAGACTTGGAACTATAGTGTGATTGCGCTTTGGCGGGCAATTGTCACACTCATTCAGAATTGTCAACTTTTCGATATAAGTAGTTGTACACTGTACGTAGCACTCTTGGATAACTTCGGTTACTAAACAACTGAACCGACTACAAAAAATTTTGGAGCATACAAGTAATTCAAGAATTACAAGGCGCGATATTCATGTAGGTATTGTGTGAAAACGGTTTTACCGAACATAGGGAAAATAACACTAAGAAGATCAATTTTGTAGTAGGCTATGGCCATAAGACCTAATGTAAATATGTATTGGATTACATAGAAAAAATAGTGCAGTGAATTTTTTAAACAATTTTCCATAGCAACGGTTGACTATTAAGCGAAACTCGGAACCTGCTAAATAAAAAAAGTCATGAGGTGTCGTAAGATACCCGACAGAAGCTATGTTTCTTACGCATTGTATATAAAACCGAATTTATCAAAGATATAAACAATACAATTAAAAAGTTATTATTTGACTGCCATTTTGAAATCTGACGCCATTTTATTTTTTTTGCGTCTTATTAAACTCTCATATATCAATTTTCAAAAGGATCGGATAATTTTTACAAAGAAGTATATACCTATGGCCGCCATTTTAAAATATGACGTCATTTTATTTTTTTGCTTTCTATAAAACTCGTCAATATCTATTTTCAAAAAGATCGGATAATTTTTACACAAAAAGTACATATTGCCGCCATTTTGAAATCTGACGTCATTTTATTTTTTTGTGTCCTATAAAACTCGTAAATATCAATTTTCAAAAGGATCGGATAATTTTTACAAAAAAGTATATATAATGGCCGCCATTTTGAAATCTGACGTCATTTTATTTTTTTGTGTCCTATGAAACTCTCAAATATCAATTTTCAAAAGGATCTGATAATTCTTACAAAAAAGTACATATGGCCGCCATTTTGAAATCTGGCACCATTTAATTTTTTTGTGTCCTATGAAACTCTCAAATATCAATTTTGAAAAGGATCGGATAATTTTTACAAAAAAGTACATATGGCTGCCATTTTGAAAAATCTGACATCATTTTATTTTTTTGTGTCCTATGAAACTCTCAAATATCAATTTTCAAAAGGATCGGATGATTTTTACAACAGAGTACATGTGGCCGCCATTTTGAAAAATCTGACGTCATTTTATTTTTTGGTGTCCTATGAAACTCTCAAATATCAATTTTCGAAAGGATCGGATAATTTTTACAAAACAGTTCATATGGCCGCCATTTTGAAATCTGACGCCATTTTATTTTTTTGTGTCCTATAAAACTCTCAAATATTAATTTTCAAAAGGATCGGATAATTTTTACAAAAGTGACGTTACATTACTTCGTGACGTGACGTTTCACTTTTTATTATTTAGGTCCCCATCTGAAACGTGCGTTAAGAAGCATAGCTTCAAATAAAAATAGGTAAAAAAACTTTTAAGTTAAACGGTTTTATAATAATAATGTTTTAAAAAGAAAAAAATAATATTTAATTTAGGTTCATAAGTATAAAAGCGTGGGTCGTAAACTCTGTGATAATTTATTACAGTCACGACCCACGCTTTTATACTTATGAAACTAAATTAAATTTCATTTTTTTCTTTTTAGTACATTTATAAAACCGTTTAACTTAAAAGTTTTTTAACTATTTTTATTTTTAATTTTTTAGTGTGCTTTATTTTCTTAGTCTGATTTTATAACATTTATCCGATCCACTGAAACGTTACCGGAGAAAGACCTTTTGCCTGTGAAAATTCATAATATTGTGTGCAAAATTTCAACTCAATCGGATCACGGGAAGTGGGTGAAAATTCAAAAGTACGATTAACACCCGGACGAAAGCCGGGCCGGTCAGCTAGTTACCATAAATTGTATTGTCACCGGAGCTACACATGTGTGCAAAATTTCAACTCAATCGGATCATAGGAAGTGGGTGAAAATTCAAAAGTACGATTTGCACCCGGACGAAAGCCGGGCCGGTCAGCTAGTTATCATAATATTGTATTGTCACCGGAGCTACATATGTGTGCAAAATTTCAACTCAATCGGATCACGGGAAGTGGGTGAAAATTCAAAAGTACGATTTACACTCGGACAAAAGTCGGGCCGGTCAGCTAATTACCATAATATTGTATTGTCACCGGAGCTACACATGTGTGCAAAATTTCAACTCAATCGGATCATAGGAAGTGGGTGAAAATTCAAAAGTACGATTTACACACGGACGAAAGCCGGGCCGGTCAGCTAGTTACCATAATATTGTATTGTCACCGGAGCTACACATGTGTGCAAAATTTCAACTCAATCGGATCACGGGAAGTGGGTGAAAATTCAAAAGTACGATTTACACCCGGACGAAAGCCGGGCCGGTCAGCTACTTACCATAATATTGTATTGTCACCGGAGCTACACATGTGTACAAAATTTCAACTCAATCGGATCACGGGAAGTGGGTGAAAATTCAAAAGTACGATTTACACCCGGACGAAAGCCGGGGTATGAACGTCGAGAAATTTTGGTCCGATCCATAGGTCTCGCCATCCGATGGACGTCAATAATTAGTTACACGTCATTTTAACTCAGTAGGCCAGGGTTTTTAAACTTAAATTCAAACATCAGCAGTCAAAAAATTGAATAACTATATTAAAATAATGCAATATAAGACAGAGCATACGCTATCTTCCAATATCCATATTACACTGTGCAACAGACAAGGACAACCGAAACAAGTTCGCGATTTATTAGATAAAGTCGCATTTATTTCGTTTAATAATCATATAAATCTGTATAAAAAAACTGTTTTGACACAATATTATACATGAAATCTATCTAAAATTTTCTGCTCTTTCGTTTAAGACAGGTTTCGAATCGATCTGACTTAAATTGAGCAAACTATAAGCAAAAAACACCGTTTTTTCTAATTTGCTCCCCTCTGGGGCCAAAATTCAAAAATCGGGCGACGTTAGGATCAAATAGACCCCGAGAGGAATCGAACAAAAAAAAGTTTTTGAAAATCGGTTCATCCGTTTGGGCTGTACGCGTGACACAAAATAGCGTGACAGATTCACAGATTCACAGATTCACAGATTCACAGATTCACAGACAAAGCGAGTGTATATAGGCGCTTCTAGCTTCGCTAAGATCGCGCCTAAAAATGTAACATTTTGATAATTTACTAGATAATTGTTATTTAATTGGTCGGATATTTGATTACCATTCTGTATAATTAAGCATTGTTCTCGGTACCTATGTAACTATCTGCATATATAGAAATTTACATTAAAAATGCTAACTAAAGTACAATTAATCTACGCCCGCTTCACATCCAGTTCCGCTCATTCGTTTGCCCGTTCACCTTGAGTTCTGAGACACTTTGAGTTTGATCTTGATAAATATTGCACTTTGCATCTTGTATAGTGAAAAGACGACACGATTCCTCGACTACGGAACGTTACAAAGGATGGGTGTTTTATTAACTTCCCATTGGAAGTTATTGTAATGGATCCGAAAATCGAAATCAAAATGTATAACACATTTTTATGTTGCAAGGTCACCACACTATTTTTAGAAAGATGTCTGTGTGTGTGTACGTATGTGTCCATTTCTTATTAAAACGAAATCTCGAGAATGAAAAATGATATCGACTACGTTAGGGTGCCAATCGACGCGTATTAACGTAAATATGATCTGAAAGAAATTTTTTCAAAATCGGTTCAGCCGTTCTTTTTTCTTAACCAAATAGGCTCCAAAAAAGTTTAGATTTTACACAATATCTCGCGAATAAAAAATTATATCAACTTCGTAAGGGTGTCAATCGAGGCGTGTTAATGTCATTTTGATCCGACATAAATTTTATAAAAATCGGTTCGGCCGTTTTTTTTTTTTTAATTATTGTTAAAAATAAATACTAATTATGTTTTAATGATTACTTTTATGTGTAATATCTAATTTAATTATTTTTATTAAATATTTATCAAACTGGGAAGTTCGTCGTGTGGACCTCAAGGGTCGCACTTTAGTCCTAATAAACGACTCACCTTACGGCTTGTTAGATTTATTTTCTTACGAAATTTATTCCAAAATTCGGTACATCTGAGATGGGCCCAGATTTTCGAGTGTATGAAATATTTTAATGACAACAAATTTTAAAATTCCTAGAGGAAACGTACTATATTTTATATTCAGTATTATTTGCGGAATTATTTCCTGAAATGAATTTTGTCAAGGTCGAGATTCCAAAACATTCTTGCTGGGTTGCAGAATGCATTGTCAGAAAATCTAGTTTGACAATGACTTTAGACAAGCGCCTTAGGCTAAACATTTTTTGCCCCCCTCACAAATTTTAAATAAGCGGAAAAACAAAACACTAGTGTAAGAATATTAACGTATATGTATAACGATATGATAAATATATATTATATAACTAGCGGTACCCGTCCGGCTTGACCCAGGTGCAGTATGAAATTATGATTTAATTAAAATGCTCGAATATGGGTTTGCTTATTTTTAAAGATGAGTTAGTATGTTGAATTCAGTACCTACCTCTCACCTTAACAACTTGTGAGATATGAACATTTTGTCAAAAAACTCTACACCCTCTTTGACCCTCTCATGGGTTGAATTTCGAGAAATCCCTTCTTAGCGCATACCTACGTCCTATAAGGAACCTACCTGATAAATTTCAAGTTTTAGCTTCAGCGATTTGGCCTAGGCGATGATGAATCACCTGTCAGTCAGTCAGGACAAGTCTTTTTTTATATAATACTAGCGGACCCGTCCCGAATCCGCTCGGGTGGTATGAAATTATGATTTAATAGCGGTCACCCATTACTCCGCTCACGTATATTTAGTATAGCTGATCCGGCAAACGTTGTTAATAATTTCTAGGAATAATTACATTACTCACTCGCTTCGCTCGTTCGTTTGAATTTTATTAATACAGTACTCACTCGCTTCGCTCGTTCGCTTGAATATTATAAATACACTACTCACTCGCTTCGCTCGTTCGCTTGAATATTTTCGCCTACTCACTCGCTTCGCTCGTTCGCTTGAATATTATAAATACACTACTCACTCGCTTCGCTCGTTCGCCATATATGTATTTTTTAAAGCTTAATATAAAAATCGCGATTAAAAATCAGGGGTTGATCGTATAAGGGTGAAAATTTAGAGTTGTATGTATTTTTCAATGCTCAATCATGAAAAAATTAAAACAAAAAATTTTGTCCAAAAAATAAAAAAAAAAATTTGGGGTGGACCACCCTTAACATTTAGGGGGATGAAAAATAGATGTTGTCCGATTCTCCACCCTACCCGATAAGCACACAAAATTTTATCAAAATCGGTCCAGCCGTTTCGGAGGAGTATAATAACGTACACCGCGACACGAGAATTTTATATATAAGATATCTATAGATAAACCTATCGTTTTTCTTTTCTTTTTTTTTGAGGACAAATTAACAAATAAGAAAAATCATAGATTAATTCCTTAAAGTTAGTGCAAATGCTTAATTAACACCCTGTAACGAGCCGCCCTGATTAACAAGCCGACTTCGACCGAAAAGAACAACGAAAAGTCAGTACAGAAAAAAAGTGACATTGTGTATGTGAAAAGGTTTATGACTTTTTATGAAATGGTGTGCCGTCAGTTGATCCCCGCAATTTGATCCCACGACATTTGATCCCAAAAAATTGTCTATAAACCGACAGAGCCTGATAAGTAATAAAGTTATTAAATTTTATTAATTTAATGAAATAATTTAATCGATTATTCTCTTCGTCGGGAAATTTGTTTGAATTAAATTTGTAGACGTTGTGATATATTTGTAATTACATTGTTATTAGAATTCTAACGAATGTAATAGTATAATGTGTTTATTATTTAATAATTCTTTAGAGATTATGTAATGATCAAGTTGAATAATTCACTTTTATTTATCATTGCCCGGGATACGTCGTAATTTTGTCAGATATTGTATTTTATGAATTAATAACAAATTATCACGCTGACTTTTCATAAACTTTAATGGCATATTTAACAATTCGTTATAATGTGAAAAGCACGAAAGACCAAATTGACTGCACACCTGACGTTTCAAAGTTTCTATGTACAATAATTTTTCAACAAAATTTATAAAAAACAATATTTGACAAAATTACGACGTATCCCGGGCAATGATAAATAAAAGTGAATTATTCAACTTGATCATTACATAATCCCTAAAGGATTATTAACTTATAAACACATTATACTATTACATTCGTTAGCATTCTAATAACAATGTAAGTAATTACAAATATATCACAACGTCTACAAATTTAATTCAAACAAATGTCCCGATTAAATTATTTCATTAAATTAATAAAATTTAATAACTTTATTACTTATCAGGCTCTGTTAGTTTATAGACAATTTTTTGGGATCAAATGTCGTGGGATCAATTGTCGTTGGGATCAAATGTCGTTGGGATCAATTGTCGTGGGATCAAATGTCGTGGGATCAAATTGCCGGGATCAAATGTCATGGAACCTTATGAAATTCGCTTAAACTATTATTTTATTGTGACGAACCTGAACTGTTACAACCCTGTATATTATGTTATACCTATTTAAATTTTAACCGACTTGAGACACGTCTTCCCACCATCTGCACAGTTGTCCGTTACCTCCACCACAATTTTTTTTATTTCCGTTTTTTATTTAACTATTTTTTAAATATCATCAGAACTATATACGAGTGTAAAGTTTCACGTCAAGTGGACATTTGGAAGAGGGTGAAAATTGAGCTGCAAGATTTTTTTTACATAACATACAAGTGAAGATAATATATACCTAAGCGTGTTAAAAATAATTTCATGAATTCGAGAATTGTGCATTTGATGATAGAATCTTTCGGTTACCAATAATAATAACTGTAACGATCAAACGGTTTTCAATAATATGCTTAGAATTTTCAATGAAAATTCCGCCCATGCATGAATAGCGTGCATAGTTACCAGAGCCTGTTCAATGTTCTTCACAAAACAACATTTACATTTCCCGCTTCTGTGTACTTTGACAACATGCATATATTATAGAAATACTTTATATTATGTGTATATCTGGTGCAAAAAGACAAAACCGCTTAAGTAAATTTTTCGATATTTTTGATGTGTAAACATCTTAGCTCTCGGGCCGCGATACGGACTTCATGGGAGTTCGAGCGTCAGACGTAAGTCTGTAAAATAAAAAATAACACACACTTGAAAATAATTCTGCAAACACAGATTTATTAAAAATTTACCAGACGATCATTTCGGGTTACTAACCCATCTTCAGAATAGTTTATGTACTTCCGAAGTTAGAAGTAAAATCATCGTTTTATTTACTTGACTTTTTAAATAACAATGCTCACTGACAATTATGGAAAATGAGAGTTCCGAGTTTACAATGGAACTCACAACGAGCGCTCGCATCGATATTATTATAACTCCGCCCCCCCTACACAGATTCTATAAATCAAATTGGAATGTCTGTCTTGATTCTTCGATATATTAAAGTTTCTAACTTTTTGCTTTCAAGGAACAGAGGACATTTAGGCATTTTTACACAATTTATTGATATCTAAATTTAAAGTACTGTTTAAGCTAAACTTTCCATTTTGTTCTGCAAATTGAAATATATACTTAAAACAGTCGACGAAATAACATATTAAAATTTGAACCTTGAACTAAAAATATACATTTCGTCGGGTACATGACACGTTTAGAGTGATCTTCCACCCCTTTAATACTGACCAATCGATCTGAAAATATTATTGAGTCACCGACAAGCTCTACAAACAATTTCAGTCTTGAAGCAATAACAATTGTGACCATTTTTTTTTCATGTTGGGGGCGGTCTGCATTCCTCTCATACCGCTATCTAGCAAAATCCCTTACTCAGGGCACTTTAATATGCCTCCCTCAACATCTTCACAAAAATAAGGCTTTGAATAAATAACACCAAAAAATTGTCACTAGCTCTCGGCTAATAGAAAAAATAAGCAGTACAGTGAATTTTTTAAACTGTTTTCCATAGCAACGGTTGACTATTAAGAGTAACTCGGAACCTCCTTAATAAAAAAATTCACAGATTTCGCAATCCTTGCAACCATCGAGGACATTGGAAATGATAACAGCATATATGAAACATAATTAACTGTTTATTATACACACAATATTTATCAATGCACTGTTTAGTTTTGTCAGGAATAACCCTATTATTCTTCTGTTATATACGCGTCCACTTTTGCTTGATTACCTACTTAACTTTTAAATGGATTTTTCTACAGTATTTATTAACATTTGCTCAAAAATAACACCGCAGATCGTCGCAAATACCTCTCAATTAACTAGACATGATATAAAACACATTTCGAAAAAATTGCACTTGTTCAATTTTGCATGATTGCTCCTCACTTGATCGCGACACCGTTGTCTTTTGGCCTTGAACGAAAACTCGTAACTCTGCCCCCATATACGAACATAAACATTTCCAATGTTAAAAATCAAAGCATCTACTACTTATTTACATTAGGTCTTATGGCCCATAGCTTACTACAAAATTGTAAATGTTCTCAATGTTACTTTCCCTATGTATACATGAATCTGGGACACGGTGTATAATTGTCTCTCTATGTGTATATGTACTATGCTTTAAAGCCGTTAGACAAATTTGTTCCACTTTCCTTAATTGGTTCAGTTTATCGCACAAAAAAATCAAACAAACTTTACAACAGATAACTTTAACAGCACAATCATAATTAGAACGCATTTCAGCTTATTTTAACACAAATCTCGAGAAAACTTTAGAACCGTCTGAAAAACTTAAAGCGTGAATTTAATTTAACCTTACGCTGTACATCATGGACCTTCGAGACTTGACGTGCTGTAAAATTGTGAACGATTTTGTGTAAAACGTTATAATTCCAATTTCTTACATCTCACGTGTTAACATTATAACAAAAGTTTGTTATTACTTGGGCTTGAGAATGGCCGAGCGTGTAGCTATGCTGTTGTTTATACATGGCCTTGCTATGGTTCCTCTATTACAAATCCCCAGTTCCCGGGTTCTAGCCCGAGAGCTGGTAAAAGTGTCAATTGGATTTTCAATTTATTATCAAAAAAAAAATGAATTGGTGCTAGGCCCAAATAACCGTAGCTGTTGGTGGTTTTTAAAACACACAATTGTTATTACTTCCGACCTCTAAGTATTATGGTAGTAAGGTGACCAGAATTTTAAAATTGCTCAGGAGGACATCACCTGGACACCAAAAAAAAACTACTTTTGCAGTCTATTTATTATCTAGATTCTAGACCTAATAATCTAAGAGTGAAACACACAGGAGTGGCGCCATCTAACAGTCCATAGCCGTATTCGTATTTGTTGTATAATAATATAAATAATAATATAATCATTAAATTCGAAGTTGCTATATATAAATAGAGCAATTTGATCCTTGAAAACAGTTTTAAGAATTGTTGGAAATGAGAACTTCCGTGGCACAAAGGATCAATAAAAAGCAATACTGATTTTATTAAATTTGCATTTTACTAACGTTTCGGTATTCTTTATACCATCTTCAGAGTCTACAAAATAATACAAACGTGGGTGAGAATATGTGGAAATAAAGTTAAAATTAACAAAAATTTAAATGTGTTTTTTTTTTATAACTTACCAAATGCTGTCAATTTCTTTCAGTATTTTGTTTGAGCGATTAATGAACAACATGGTGATGACATTGTTGGTTTTTTTTTAAATAAAAACTCATAAATATTGTTAAAAGTAAAAAACTATGTAGTTGACACTGATAAAATTGGAAATAAAATCTGTGTTCACCTCTAATTAATATCCGTTATACTGAAAGACAATGTAAAAACGAAAACAGCAATTTGATCATTAAAGAATGCTGTGACTACTCTACCGATTGTGAGATTGTCTACTCATAGTACAGAACCACAAAAATATTTATTGAAATCGTTAAAAAGTAGGACAAATGGAGTCGTTATGACGTTATTATTCGAAAGGAGGACACTATCACTGGAAAGGAGAACACTATCACTGAGGAAGATAAATCTCACCAAAGGAGGACTGTCCTCCTCAAAGGAGGACGTCTGGTCATCTTAGTGGTAGGGAAGTATTGGATTGAGTCAGAAAAAGTTTTTTCGGGATATTGATAGATCTTCACGTTTTGACACCCTAGGAATCATTTGAAACCGTTTTCCGACTGATGCCTGTGTGTGTGTGTGTGTGTGGAGTGAAATTTTTTCTTCTTCGATATCTCAAAAACGGAACGACATAGAATAGAATAGATAGTGATGCGTGAATACGAGATGTTTTAGTCGATGACTCTCGATGGTTGTCACTTAATGGACTCGATTGTTGTTGTTTCATAATTCACCGAGACTGAATCGTACAGTACTGCATACTGCATATCCGATACGAATTCAATAGTGAATAGATCACAGAGTACCGACTGAACAGTGTGAAAAGTGAACAATCAACGAGTCGCGTGAACGTCAGTCGACTGGCATATAACCTTGAATCGCTGCTATTGCCATAACCTATGCATAACGCTGCTGACGCATTATTTTTTTGCAATGAAAAACTTTCTATTTTATTTCCGGGACAAAGTGCGTCCTGCAAGGATTTTGAACGGGACGGCTGAAAATAGGCTTAGAAACGGGACGTCCTGGAAAATTCGGGACAGTTGGCAACTCTACGCGTGGCCTATATTGTGGCGGGCAACGATTTTTTGTCTGTCAGCTGTACGTCTCAAGAAACGTCTTCTTGAGTTAACTAATGATTCAGTGCACGTTATGACTTCCTATTTAATCAATAGGAACTTATTATTCACCAAAGTAACAAGTTCATTTGTTAAACTGCGATGATGAGGTTATAGAATATTATGTAATTAAAATGCTGAAATAGATTATTATCAGGTTATACACTGTGTCTACAAATGACTGACTTTAAATAATGATTAAAATAATCAAAGTGCATTCTCCTATTACATATGACTTAATATTTACATTTCGCCCACTGCTCATTCCTCTTTTGTAGCCTATGCCACTCATCAAGACAGAATAATTTTAAATGAATTTTTTAAATCATTTTATGCAAGGTCACCTAACGGCCATCACCTAATATACAGGGTGATTCATAATATGTGCGCAGGACTTCAGGATGTGATAGCTGGTTCAAAAATATGAAAACAGTTCCTATTAACATGGGTCCACAAAAGCACCGTTTTCGAGATACAGGGTGTTAAATTTGAAGAAAAAATTTCGTTTTTTGCTTATATCTGAAGAACGGTTTAAGGTACAAAGTTAAGCTGCCGCACACATTTTCTACCTTCAATTTGCGTTTTTTTTTTTACGAAAAATTTTTTTTGTTACCAGTGGTGGAGATTTTGAAGGATTGAAGGGTATTTTTCCCCCTAACTTCTACGCCACTGGAAAAAAATTAATTTTAATTAATGTTAATAGGAACTTTTTTTCATATTTTTGAACGAGCTATCACATCCTGAAGTCCTGCGCACATATTATGAATCACCCTGTATACAATTTATTAAGTGATCGAATATAATCAATGTGTTTTTGTTCACTTTTTATGAAATCGTTCAATGGGGTCATTTTCAGTATTATCAAAAAATTTTGACAGTTCATTGACGTTGCCAACTTCACTTCTATAGTAGGCTGAGAGTAGCTGTCAGACTACAGAAATAGGCGGTCCTAATTTGAGCGCGAAATTTAAAGTGGAGTCGATTCGCGTTCAAAAAATATGGGGTTTAACTGAATATTCGTTACTATTCTCTTAAAACACATTTATTACCAAAACATAAAAATAATTAATAAATCCCGTTATTATTGGCCACAAAACTTTATTATTTCGTGTGAAATAATTTTTTATTTGAAATTAAAAATGTATGGAAAATGAATGTCTTAACTTGATTCAGCCAGTGACGTTTATTCTAACCTAATTTAACCTCGTTGATGTTTGTCGAGGTATAATTTAAGCAATTTATTATATTATTAGTAATTGAGTTTGTTCTTTCCATTTGGAGTTGAAAAAGTGTTCTGAAGTCGTCTGAGCTACGCTAGATCAAGGGAGGGCAAGCTAAAAAAAAATGTTTTCATCAATTAGGTATTGGATATCTAGGTATTATTTTAGCTTTTTCCTCAGTCGGAAATTTAAACTTTTTGCACTCATAATTTTCATTATAACTGCAGTCAGGTACAAGACATCATCCCATAACAAATTGCCTTAATTATTAATGACGACGTGTTTAAAAAAAACGAGGTTATGCCGGATCAGAGCGAATAAACATAAATCATTATGGAAATGGCTTGCTTTTCCACACTAGTGTAGGAAAGATACGTTCCTATATACCGGCCTGTCAAAAGTCACCTTACATGCATACATACATGTAAGCGACTATTTTATAGTGGGTATAGCAAAAAAATATTAATAGTTTTTGCAATATAAATATTATGATTATTGATATATACTTACATAATATTATAATGAATGCAAATAACTATACAGTGTTTTAAGTTTTATGTCTGTAAAAATAACAACTTGAACTAATGATGAAAACAATAAATTAAAAAAAAACTAGTAGAGTCTGTTGCTTGCTGCTTCTTATATTATTTTCTAAACTCTAAAGGAACGTCGTTCTTCTGTTGATGTTTTCTTTATGTATTTACTTTTCTTTTATACATAAAACACAATACAATACAAACATTTAACGATCCTGCATAAGTTATATTTTACTGTTTATACAGAATATCTATATACTACTCAAGTACACCGCATATAAATAGAGTGTTCACAAAGTCAATTTAAATTAATTTTTGATTTGGAAAACTTCAACTTAAATCGACATTTGTCTTCTGAATGACTATTTGTTTTAGGTTAATTAATTATCTCTAGGAAAATAATAGTATAGTAGATTGTATAAATCTAGATGCGTATACACTGTAAGAAATGAAAAGGCCGATCACATAGATTATCGATGGTCTATATTTGTAGCCAGCGATTAATCTGGTAATACGCACACAAAGAGACAATGACGTCGTAGATTCCATAAAAACACATTGCGCATGCGTGGTTACTAATTTTACATTAATTTGTTTTGTATTCATCCATTTTATATATGTAACTATACATTTTATTTTGTAATTTTTACACACTTTATTGGAATATTACACAAATTATGTAATTTTAATTTACTTTATGTAAAAATTACAAATTTGTTTAACTTTACAGTAAAAGTCCAAGTTTTTATGAAGTTTTCTTTGTAAAAATAAATAATAATGTAAAATCACTTAGAAAATCGAGCGAATTCTACCTTAACATTCAAAGTATTTTTACATCCATTTTTATAGTGCAGGTGTATTAACTATGTCTGTCTTTAGTTTACGTTAACAAAAATTTTTATTGATAAATGCACTTTTGAATCGATTTAGCAAGAAAAAAAGTGAAATAACTGATTTGAGACTTCCAATCGTAAAGATCGTCATTACGAGAGTGAAGTTAGCGTTGGCAGTCCACAAACCTGTATAGTCAAAGGTTTGTCTGTTGTTTAAATTAAAATCGATCAGTTATAGTTGCCTGTAACCTATATATACAATGTATTTATTACATTTCGCGTTGCTTAGGTAGAGTGACTGATGTTTATATAGGCTTGTTGAATTTCTCATTTCGCAGATTTGACTTTTCATCATTTACGACAGGTCATAAAAAGTAAAAACCGAAGGCAGCCGTGCATTTACTTTACGCCAGCGTCGCGTTGTAAACGTTCCCGTATTCTTACCGTCTTCTGTTTTTCATCTACCACTTCTGTATGATATACAGTACGAAAACTTTTGGGGCTTGAGAATGGCCGAGCGTGTAGCAATGCTGTTGTTTACATGGGGTTGGTATCGTTCCTCTATTACAAGTTCCCAGTTCCCTGAGAGCTGGTAAAAGTGTCAATTGGATTTTCAATTTATTATTAAAAAAAAAATAATGAATTGAAAATATGAATTGGTGCTAGGCCCAAATAACCTTAGCTGTTGGTGGTCTTTAAAACACACACATGAAAACTTTTGAGTATGCTCAGGGGCAGACTGGCGTATCGGGCGATCGGGTGCAGCCTGATCGACCGGTAGGCTGATGGGCCGGTTGGCTGATGATCGACTCTTTTTCTCTTACACAGTTTTGGAGTTTACTCCTTAAGAATTGATTTTCACATAAGGCGCCCGGTATGGGAATTTTATGAAGAGTGAAATTTACACAAGCGTTAACTAAAAATGTTTACCGTAAACAAAAAGCGTTATGTTTTTCTTGATTATAATATCCTACTATATACAGCATTTGCTATAAGCCTACCGTGGTCTAGTGGTAACGTCGTGGCGTTATACGCAATAGGCCCGGGTTCGAATCGCAACACAATCATGCATTGTTTTTTTTTTAATAAATAATTAGCTATAAATATAATAAATGAATATATTTATATAACACACTAACTTCTTCTTTACAACCCCCTCAACATGGGTATCAAATAAAAGTGTATATGACAAGTAGAATACAATAAACTATGTGACGTCATTCTAAATTCAATATGGCGGCCGACAAAAAATGATGACTGAAAAGGAAAAAATATTTTTTAATAATTTAGATTCATAATTATAAAAGCGTGGGTCGTCACTAATAAACTATCATAGAGTTTACAACCCACGCTTTTATAATTATGAACCTAAATTTTTAAAAATCTTTTTTAGTCCATTTCAATAAAAGTTTGTCTTTAAAAAGCTTTTTTTTTAATAATAAGTATTTTATTTAATTATGAAGACTATTGAAGAAAATATCTGTTTCAGTGTAAAAATTGGAAACAAAAAATGCTTAGTTATACATTGAAAGTTTGATACATATGTGTGAAAATGTGATATACGTTTGTCCCTTCTGGTCCTTAAACGGTCCACGCATCATGTCTTATATGAAAGGAAAGCTGCCTGCAATAATAACCGCTGTATGATGTGTCCTCTGCTCTTAAATTCTCAATCTGTGTTTTTCAAACTGTTCCAAACTACAGTCTTTATTTTATTTATAGAACATAGCATCTTAAAAATTCATTATAAAGAACATCGTTTCCCAAACTATGCTCCGCGGAACACTCGTCTTCCACCGAAAGCCAGTACGTGCCCCACGAAAAATTATGAAAATTATAATATAAGCCATGATTTTAAATGCTGCTCCAAGTAGTGCTGCCGTCTAGATCTAGACTTTCTAGACTCTTGTCTTGTCTTGTCTAGATTTTCAAGACAAGACTTGCAAAAGTCTTGTCTAGAAATTTTCAAGACAAGACTTGCAAAAGTCTTGTCTAGAAATTTTCAAGACAAGACAAGACATGCTTTATCTAGATCAAGACTCTTGCCAAAACTCTAGAATCTAGACAATTTTCAAAAGTCTAGACTCTTATCTAGATAAACTAAGTAGTAGTATGTAAAGGTTTACTTTACCTACTACTACTAATCTAGACTCTTGAAAATAATCTAGTCTTGATATTAGACAAGGGTTTGTTAATCTAGACTTAGACTTAGTGAAGTCTTGATATTTCAAGACAAGACTTAAGTGAAGTCTTGTCTAGACGGCAACACTAGCTCCAAGTTGCAGGTTGCAGTTGTAGTTTACCCTATAAAATAACCAAAATTTCAGATTTTGTGAAGTGTTTCGTCATAGGAAAAGTTTGGGAAACGCTGATATAGTCATATAGAGAATAAAATTGGCCTTATTTATTATCACCAGTGGCGGACTAACGGGAGGGGCGGTGGGGGCGATCGACCTCAGACTTCCTCGGCAAGAAGGAAGCCTTCTTCATGGAATATATTTACCTGTGCAACTTTCAAGTTATGGCTTCGGAAGTTTTTGAGTTAAATCCGTTCGGACAGACAGATAGACGAACATATTTTTAATATTAGATTTGGTTTAGTAATCGAGCATACAAACGGAAAAAGTATTTAAAAGCTGAAAATTTGAAAATCACAGACACTTCTATTTTATTTGATTTAGGATACACCTACCTATTTAATGTATTTTAGCCATACCCACTACAAAATAGCTACTTTCCATGCATTTATACCGGCCTGTATTGGGTCATTTAACAGACAGACGTGCTGAAAGTGTTTTCATAACATAACTAGTGCGGTAAGTAAACTGTTGCCATAGTAACTTATGTTTATTCGCTCTATCCGCCTGCTATTACATCCTCACGGCCTGCTGTAAATGTAAAAATGGCGACGCAAATGAACTGTCAAATTTTTTTGAAAATACAGAAAATGAAGTGAAAAGTAGGTATTTTGTAGTGGGTATGGCAAAAATACCACATATATTTCGTGCGTAATGTATGACGATCGTGCGACTAAAAACTCGCTATCGCTCGTTTTGTCACTACTCGTCAGTAATATACTTCATTACGCATCTAGATATACAATCTACTATTCTTAAAGCAGTGTTTAAGTTTTGATAAGCACTGTTTTTTTGCAGTTATTCCATCGACTTACCATATATGCAATAAGAACAAAATAAAATATGACATAAACTATAGAACCACCTACCGTTCAGAATTGTGACTGTTTGATGTAAACACTACTGACTATATGTATGTATCTGTGGTCATAATTCAAAACAGCTTATGTCAAATTTTCGGTTAAATAATATTACATAATGATTTAATCATCCGGTTAATTTAATGATTCTGTAACCTGTTCTTTTTCGCTTCTGCGATAAGAAACAGTAGGTAAGCTGAAAACGCTATTTATACAGGGTGCTGAATTGCTTTGCGGGTAATAGGGATTTAACCCGTAAAATCAAACTTTTGCGATTTCCTGCTTCTTTAATTATTTTAGGAAAAATATCTTCGAATAAAAGTTTTAGTACATAAAATTCTGCATCTAAATCATTAAACAAAATTAATTTTGCATGCTTTGTAACGGCAGAAATTTGATATGAAAATGTCAAAATTACCTCAAAAACAGATAGCGATAGCCATGGAACTTGAACAAAATGATAAGAAATTATTCTGACAGCTAAAACGTCATCATTTTGGCTTGGTGTGTGGGTAAAACCTCATTGCTAACTTCCCATTAGTACCCTTAGAAATTAGAGACCAGTATACCGTAGAGAAACTATATTTGCTATACAGGTTAACATTTTAGAGCCATTTACAGTAGGTAGTTTTTTTGTTAAAAAAAACCGTCATTTCAAATTTTTTGCACACCTTATCAGGTGTTCATTATGCAATTATGCTTCGAATGAAATAATTGGTCCGGAGTCGATATCGCCATTAATCCTTGAGATATGCAAGACGAAAGGAGTTCACATATATTCATATTATGGATTATTTTTTAAGTTTTTGTTATAAACAAAAAACCGCTATTTGAAATTTCCTCTAAACCTAATTATAAGTGTTCATTATGTAATTTACTAATTATGTCTATGTCTCGAATGAAACTGGTCGGGAGTCGATATCATTATTTGTTCTTGAGATATGCGAGCGGAAAAAAGTTCAGCAACGTACGAACGAACGAACGTACGTACGTATGTGCACACTTACACATACAGACATATCTCTAAAAACAGTCGATTCGAATTCTAGGGACCTCAAAACGTGCAGAGATGTCCAAATTTTTCATTCGCAAAATCCCATTAGGTACAACAAAGGAACTACTTTGTTTTTTTATAAAGGTTAATACTTTGATATAAAATAATCTTTCACTTAGAAAATGGCTGTTAAAGAATTTAGACTTTTATTATTTGATCTACTTGACAAATTTTATATATTTAAAATACTCACACGTAAGTTACATTTTATATATTTAAAATACTCACACGTAAGTTACATTTTATATAATATTATCAATTTTTTATACTTAGTATATTATTATATGATATATTTTTTAGCTCATAATGTACAATTTATATTTTCAAAATTATGAAATTTGATGTCACTGAAGATGGTCAATATAGACCGAAACGATCGTCTGATAATAAATTAACTGATCAATAATATTAATTTAAAAAAACAAAACAATTTTGGGTATCAGGTCTACTGAAAAATATATTTATTATAAATTTAATTGACCCAAACGGCTGTCCGGAAACATAAAGATTACAACAAAGGAAGTTATAAAAATCTACATAACCGGCTTTTCCTTGAGACCGCAAATACATAACAATGCTTGTGTTATGAATGCCCGCATCACCTTCTAAGCTCACTGGATTGTATCTAACTACTTCTGTCTTTTTCTAGATGACGATAAAAGATGTTGTTTTGATACCGGCGCTAGTTTTGCGGTTGTCGCCAGCAGCTGAAACGAGGACCGGAATCGACTCAATTTAGGTTAGTTTTTCTATTGTCAAAACAACGCCACCAAACTAATTTCACTTTTCCTATTTTAACTTATTTTTTGCCATATACCCACTACAAAATAGCTACTTTCGATGTATGCATATCGGCCTTTAATGAGGATCATTTAACAGGAAGATGTGCGGAAAGTGTTTTACAATTACCTCACTAGGGCGGTAAATAAACGGTTGCCATAGCAATTTCTGTTCATTCGCTCTTTACGCCTACATGCGCCTGCCATTCACGAACTTCGCGGCATACTGTAGAAGTAAAGATGGCGACGCAAATGAACTGTCAACTTTTTTTGAAAATGAAGTGAAAAGTAGGTATTTTGTAGGGGGTATGGCAAAAAATACCATTTATGTATCTCGTGCGTAATGGTATTACGACTCGTGTGACTGTAAAAATGAGCGATAGCGAGTTTTTATATACTGTAATCAGGGAGAGTTGACTATATCATTTATGCTGGGTTGCGAAAGCCTTGTCAAAAAAACAAATGATTGATCTACATAGAAAAAAAAGGAAGTTAAATAAAATCTTATAAAAAGTTAAAAAATACTCTCCTACAAAATTTCAATCAATAGAAGTTCATGTGTGAAAATGTTCACCAGCTCTTATACTAATTAAGTAACCGTGTAGCAAAAAAACTGCAATAAAATATAACAGCCATTTATTCTTTTTTTCAAACGTCGTAACCTAACTACATAAAACTACACATATTAATTATCGGTGTCGTTATAAGTGTCAAAAAAATGCACACCCATACATCCGCCCGAATCATTTGCATTTATAAAGCATGAAGGTCAGAGCATATATTTATTAGATAAAAAGTTAGTCAAGTCCTGTCCACCTATAAGGTTTATAAGTCTTCGGTAAGTACGACAGCGCGCAATTCGTCGCGCCGTATAGAGTGTAGACGATTTCGGGGCGTCTGAGATAAATCTATGTAGTATGTGAATTTGGCTAAAAGCCAAAATGCGGTTTGTCAGAGGTACCCAATCACTGATCTCTAATTAATGAATAAAAAAATTGTGTTTTAAAGACCACCAACAGCTAAGGTTATTTGGGCCTAGCACCAACTCATATTTTCAATTCATTATTTTTTTTTTTAATAATAAATTAAAAATCCAATTGACACTTTTACCAGCTCTCGGGCTAGAACGCGGGAACTGGGGACTTGTAATAGAGGAACCATAGCAACGCCATGTAAACAACAGCATTGCTACACTCTCGGCCATTCTCAAGCCCTCTGATTAATGGACAGACAGTAAATTTAGTTCTTATACAATGTCTGAAAATAGACTTGGGTAGTTCCGAATATGTATATAGCTC
Organism: Mongoloraphidia duomilia; assembly: GCA_039654895.1. Taxonomy (NCBI): domain Eukaryota; kingdom Metazoa; phylum Arthropoda; class Insecta; order Raphidioptera; family Raphidiidae; genus Mongoloraphidia; species Mongoloraphidia duomilia. The sequence goes on from CM077523.1 coordinate 4,390,965, forward strand.
CAGGAACCATTTCCTTTGTCGGAGATGTTTCCTATCTTTCGCATCTTAGCATGTCTATACTCCGACATAAATATTCCATTGCGAGATCTGTGGGCCACAGTACGAGTATTCGTTCGTTCCCGAATGGAGGTGCACATGTACTATATCGAGCGCCTGGCATGTTCGGATAGGCTCGGCGTTTTACACTACGAAGCATATCTATTTCTCCGTTTCGAACATTTTACCCATTTTATCCTTCGGTGATCCGTCGTCTCGTCTAGTTTGCCCTGCACTAAACAATGTTTTTAGTTGTTGGCGTGTTGTGGCGGTGACGATATCAACGCAATCTGAAGCGTTCAACTCGCTCACGCCGACGGAATTAAAAAAAACGCGACGTATATATTCCGTTCGTCTAGTTTCACTCGTTTCTAGCCACGGTTTCGATTGGGACATGCAATCCGCCTCGTTAAAAACGCCGAGGAAAATCCGCCCGTGTAGTTTCTTTTAAGTCGCGGTGGCTTATTTCGGGCCCCTAACATTTAAATCTTAATCTTAAATCTTCCCACTAAAGCCAATGCCGGATTTAGAGGTCTGGAGGCCCCGGGGCAACAAAGGAGTGGAGGCCCCCTGGCCCCAAATTATTTTCCAAACAAGCCGTGAGGTGGGTCGTTTATTAGGACTAAAGTGCGACCCTTGAGGTCCACACGACGAACTTCCCAGTTTGATAAATATTTAATAATAATAATTAAATTAGATATTACACAGAAAAGTAATCATTTTAATCATTAAAACATAATTTTATTATTATTTATTTTTAACAATAATAATAAAAAAAAAAAAAAAAAAAAACGGCTGAACCGATTTTTATAAAATTTATGTCGGATTAAAATGACGTTAACACGCCTCGATTGACACCCTTACGAAGTCGATATAATTTTTTATTCGCGAGATATTGTGTAAAATCTACTTTTTTGGAGGTTATTTGGTTAAGAAAAAAGAACGGCTGAACCGATTTTGAAAAAATTTCTTTCAGATCATATTTACGTTAATACGCGTCGATTGACACCCCAACGTAGTCGATATCATTTTTCATTCTCGAGATTTCGTCTTAGAAAGAAATGGACACATACATACGTACGTACGTACGTACACACACACACACACACACACAGACATCTGTCTAAAAGTAGTGTAAAAATAGTGTAGTGACCTTGAAACATAAAAATTTTTTTTCCTTTTTGATTTCGATTTTCGGACCCATTACAATAACTTCCAATGGGAAGTTAATAAAGTGGGCAATTTTTTTCAGTGGAGTTTTCCAATAAATAATTTATATTTTATTGTGAAACCAAGTATAGATTCTTTTATTATTTAACAAACATATAAATATAATCGGAAACAAGAATTATCTGAAATTAAATTTTAGCGTTAACAAACGGAGCCTTCCGAGCTTTTTTCGCCGAAATTATTGTGCAGTGGAAGTCAAAAAACATTTCCTCATGATTACTTATTAAAACAAGCCGTGAGGTGGGTCGTTTATTAGGACTAAAGTGCGACCCTTGAGGTCCACACGACGAACTTCCCAGTTTGATAAATATTTAATAATAATAATTAAATTAGATATTACACAGAAAAGTAATCATTTCAATCATTAAAACATCAATAATTTAAAAAAAAAAAAAAAAAAAAAAAAAACGGCTGAACCGATTTTTATAAAATTTATGTCGGATCAAAATGACGTTAACACGCCTCGATTGACACCCTTACGAAGTCGATATAATTTTTTATTCGCGAGATATTGTGTAAAATCTACTTTTTTGGAGGTTATTTGGTTAAGAAAAAAGAACGGCTGAACCGATTTTGAAAAAATTTCTTTCAGATCATATTTACGTTAATACGCGTCGATTGGCACCCTAACGTAGTCGATATCATTTTTCGTTCTCGAGATTTCGTCTTTGAAAGAAATGTACACATACGTACGTACGTACGTACGTACGTACACACACACACACACACACAGACATCTTTCTAAAAGTAGTGTAAAAATAGTGTAGTGACCTTGAAACATAAAAATTTTTTTTCCTTTTTGATTTCGATTTTCGGACCCATTACAATAACTTCCAGTGGGAAGTTAATTATTAAGGCGATTTAGCATATTTTCAACGACAAAATTTAATAACCGAGAATTCAGAGAATTTTTTTCCGAAGTCTCTATTGTGGGGGCCCCTCTTTTGTGGAGGCCCTGGGGCTGTAGCCCCGGTTGCCCTCCCCTAAATCCGGCCCTGAATAAAGCAGTGCCGTATTTATATTTCATAGAAGTGTTGATATTACTATCTCGTTTGAAAAATGTCAACTCAAACAGCTCTCCGAAAAACTCACCCATAAAATATCAATATCATGGCGCTGCACAAGTTGATGTCAAACTACGGCCGTCATCCGCTATCCATTTATTCGAGATCAGTGATACCAATCCCTACTACCCTACTGCTCTAGTAGTAGACTAGTTCTTCAATTAAATATACATATTTTTTTAAACTTAGAAGCTAGGATTATAAGTATGTAATATAGCCAAGTTAATTTTATTTTTTCACTAAGGGCCAGCGCACACATGCTTATAGTGTTCCGTTAACCTAGTCCATTTGTTTTGTATTTTGTACTCAAAGTCCTCGAACTTCTTTGTTTCTTGAATTTGGTTGATTTTCTGGGAAAAATCTATCATAAAATTAAGACGTTGATGTTCTTTTGAAATATTATTTGTAATAAGGTAACTTTATTATAGACATAAATGTTTCTTTGTATTGCGAGTGCCGACTGGGGCGAAGGGATTAAAAGGGACCCCGTGGGTATAATACTAGTATTAGTGTCATGAAACTATACGAATTAACGGTTTTTTATCCATTTTAAATCACAAATCTTTTAATTGAATCGTCCTAAAGCAGTTTATTCGGCGCCTCTAGCATTTTGATAGAATGAATTTATTGCATATATCCTGATTTAGGATACAATATGCAAGACTTGCGTGTATAGTTTTTTTTTGGAAATAAATAACTATTAATAATGAAAACGGTTTACAAAAAATGTAATCGGAAATTGTTTGATAAATTATTAACTTCCCATTAGAAGTTATTGTAATGGGTCCGAAAATCGAAATTAAAATGTATAACAAATTTTTATGTTTCAAGGTCACTACACTATTTTTAGAAAGATATCTGTGTGTGTGTGTGTATGTGTGTGTGTGTACGTACGTATGTGTCCATTTCTTTCTAAGACAAAATCTCGAGAATGAAAAATGATATCGACTACGTTAGGGGGCCAATCAACGCGTATTAACGTAAATATGATCTAAAAGAATTTTTTTCAAAATCGGTTCAGCCGTTCTTTTTTGTTAGCCAAATAGACTCCAAAAAAGTAAATTTTACACAATATCTCGCGAATAAAAAATTGTATCGACTTCGTCAGGGTGTCAATGAGGCGTGTTAACGTCATTTTGACCCGACATAAATTTTATAAAAATCGGTGCAGCCATTTTTTTTTTAATTATTGTTAAAAATAAATAATAATTATGTTTTGATGATTAAAATGATTACTTTTCTGTGTAATATCTAATTTAATTATTGTTATTAAATATTTATCAAACTGGGAAGTTCGTCGTGTGGACCTCAAGGGTCGCACTTTAGTCCTAATAAACGACCGACCTCACCGCGGCTTGTTTTAATTAGTACTTATAACAATATTCCAAAAAATGTTCTTACATATAGATTATATATTGTCAATAAAAACTGACAAGATTTCGGTATATTTGTATTTATTTTAAAAATAGCAAATTGACTTTAAGAGTGTTTGACATAAATTATCTCATTAATGTGAAACAATTTGTATTTTTCTCATAAAAAAAGTAAAAGAAAAGCGCGAAATAATGAGAAATCATTAACGAAAGTGTACTTAATTTATTCCGCTGTTATGAAAATGACTTATTTAGACACAAATTTTTAAGGGTTATACATACTTCGAATTCTCAACTCATTTTTATATTTTTATTTTTTTTCATGCACTTATACAGGCACAGTTAATGTATGTATGGGACGCGTATAATTATTATCTGTACAATATTATATTATTATAAGCTGTCAAAAATAATAAAATAAAAAATTGTTTATAAAAATTAAACTAGTGAACGCATTTCAGTAAATTTAAATCGGGTTCTAGTCTGATAGTAAACAAAGCTAATAAAATATAAACCAAAGCGATTTGTCAAGAATTGCGATCTGTAGAGCTCGGACGTACGTACAGACCAACCGACAACTGCTGTTCGCGATTTTCAGTTTCAATTTTAGAAGTAATTATGAATTCGGATCAATCTAAAAATGGTTCGATTTTATAGAACAGAATCTCCCCTTTTCAAAAAGCTACAATTTGAATGGATTTCGTGCGAAATTAACCTAGATATAACTTCTTGTATGAACGAAGCTCCGCTCTGACGCGCTAAGCGATAATAGAGCACATCCGATAGACATAGTGTAGCGGCATGTGCAACAGAAATAGGTATAGTTAAATTTTTATATCTCAAGAGACGTACAATGTGCATACTGCTCTTAAAACGTAGGTTTCGAGATTTTGTATATGTTGCAGTCAAAACTCTTAACCAGTCAAAAGTACTATTGACTAGCAAAATCAGTCAAAAGTACTTTTGACCGTATGCTTTAGTCAATAATACTTTTGACTAAAATAACAGTTAAAAGTACTTTTGCCCAATGGAGCTGGTTAAAAGTACTTTTGACTAAGTGATTCCGTCAAAAGTGGTTTTGACTGGTTGTATCAGTCAAAACTCTTAAAAAGTTAAGGTGGTCGATAAAAATAACGACAAACGCACATATAAACTTTTATATTACTCATTATTAGTGGAGAACGTGCTGATATTAGAACAAAAATGAGTGACTACGAAAAGAAAGAACGCTTTTTGCAAAGAATTTTAGCGATAGAAGATATGAAAGATAGTCATTTCAATGTGATGACAAAAGAAAACCTGTGAATTTTCTGATTACCTATTTTAATGACAATTTTTAAGTGTATGTTTTCTTTGTATTGATTGTAATGCCAAATTTTTCGTAATAAACGATTTCACATTTAATAAATATCTTTTTTATTCACATTTAACGAGTTAATAGTGCTTTTAACTGATGCTTTATTGCAGTTAAAACTACTTTTGACGAAGAGCGTCAGTCAAAAGTACTTTTAACCGTAAATTTGCAGTCAAAAGTACTAATAACCAATAATTTTCAGTCAAAACCACTTTTGACCAACCTGTTCAGTCAAAAGTACTTTTGACTGATTTTGCTAGTCAATAGTACTTTTGACTGGTTAAGAGTTTTGACTGCAACATACAGGGTCTTCAAAGTTAAGTCGGCACTATTGCTAACTTCGTTATTTTTGGATCTACAAAATCGGTTAAATTAGCAAACTAGAAGTATTTTTTCCGCTGAATAAAACGATGAAAACAGAAAAACAATTGAGCATCGCGTTTTCAAGTTATGATTGTCAGAGTCACTAGGAGTGTTGCAAGCGGGCTACAAAATGCTTGGACCAAGAGGGTGATGTTTTTGAGAATCTTATTTGAATTTTGTTTTCTTCCAAGTTATAGAATAATTTGAAATAAACGATATTTTTCACCTCATGGATATTCTTGTCACTTTCTATTTTATGGTGAGCCAAAGCTGCCACTAACACAGCTACCTTTAATTTGAATTTGAAAAATCATTATTAACTTAGTCATTTTTGACATAAGGATAGAAGACTATGGGACACTTTTTGTTCAGAATTCAACTGTCTATCGATTGTGAATATTGTATACCGGGTGTATCATTTAAAAAAAAAGAAATTTTTGATAAAACTCGAAAACGCGATATTCAATTGTTTTTCTGTTTTCATCGTTTTATTCACCGGAAAAAATACTTCTAGTTTGCTAATTTAACCGACTTTGTAGATCCAAAAATAACGAAGTTAGCAATAGTGCCGACTTAACTTTGAAGACCCTGTATATATGTTTTGTTCATTTTTCGGTAAATTAGCTTCGTAATTACGTACTTGTGTTTAAGTCGATCATAATATTTGAGAATTTTAAGGAAAAGAAATATATACGTCATAAAAATATTTCAACTTGAAAAGTGACTGCTTTTCATTTAAAAACTGTCAGGGTTGTAACAATACTTATAATAAATGCGAGTGAATTAAGTTGACATTTTAATTTACTTGTAGACTAGCGGGCCGGTCCGGCTTCGCCCGAATGCTATGACTTTATGATTTACTAATACATTACACAGTCCCTTCGCTCGTTCGTTCCCGAGTGCTATGAATTTATGATTTAATACATTATAATGTATTAAATCATCAGCGAAGCGAGTGAGTATACTCACTCGCTTCGCTTGTTCGCTCCAGTTATTATAGCCTATGTTCTAAAGCAAAGTATTACCTATATCGAAGAGTGAAAAAAAATTGAAATCGGTTCAGTAATTTTTGTGATTACCTACCCCCGATTTTCACCAGGACGAAGCCGGACCGGCCAATCATTATCAACTATGTACTAAAACAAAGTACTATCACCTATCGAACAGTGAAAAAATTTTTGAAATCTGTCTTCTAAAATTACCCTTGATTTTCACCCGGGCGAAGCTGGGTCGGCCAGTTTCAATTAAATATCTAAACCTTCCTCGTGAATCAATCTATCTAATCGTAAAAACCGGAATAAAATTCGTTCAGTAGTTACTGAGAAATTGATCTGAGATTATCCTCGATTTTCACCCTATGTTCATCTCCATTGCGGAAGATGCCCGTGTGGAAAATTTCACAGAGATTGGTTGAGTAGTTGAGGCGTGAAAGCGGAACAAACGAACAAACTCACTTTGCATTTATAATATTAGTTAGGATGTATCTACGTAACATGAACATTTATTCAACCAAGTTGACGTCATAACTATTTTGTTCTACATTACTATACCTACTATATCGAGTGTGTAAAATTATACCAAAATTTTAGACAAGTTCTGCATTAGTATATGACTCCATCTACAAGGCGCCAGTTAACGTAAACTACTTACGATTGTTTAAACTGCCTTCGTATAAATTCACGAAGTTGTAACATTGTTGTCGTTATGTAAAAACTTACAGCGCTGTGAAAAGTAATTGGAACAAACACTGTTTTCTAGTCGATAAAAAGAGGAAAATTTTGTATGTTTGCTTGTCGCGGGAAATAGTGTTGCCGTCTAGACAAGACAAGACAAGACTTTGAAAGTCTTGTCTTGTCTTGAAATATCTCTTAATTTTTGGAACTTGACTATACTATACATTCACCGCCCTGTTAGATTATTTTTCGATGCTGCCACCTACTTTAAGGTACGTGCAGGAATTCTAGATGATAGCGTAGATCATAGCAGGGCTTGTTTATGTTAATTCATTGTTATATATGCGAGCGTACACAACGAAGCAGTGAGTGTAGCAGGTATAAGCGCTGTTACAAGAGCTGCTAGATACAAGAATGTATCTCACCATTCTTTCAGCGCGCTGACTACTACAATCACCGTGTGACAACTGTCAAATGGCCGTTACAAGTTTCGCAATGGATGTGACTAGTTTAATAAGTGAAATTTTGCCAGTTTTTATTTAATTTGTTTTGAGTTTTTTTCTAAGACGTATTTAAAAGTGTTAGGTTCCATACGTAAATATTCAAAACACCGGTTTGGGTAAAATATTAATTCTTGGTACTTATAAATGATGAAATTCGCTATGTTTAGATCGTTTTCTATTAATAGGGTGGACATGATAGCTCCTACCCAAATTTGTATTTAAAATATACCACTTTAAAGCAGAAAAACACAAATATTCGTCTTCGCTATCTGACATTTCAAACGCGATTTAAGCTTGTATCAATGCTAGTATCAAAGCTTCGTTGTGTAAACCTATAAGCTCTTATAATTTCAGCCATATACTATACATGCTACCATCTAGAATCCCAGCTGCGTACTGCACGTACCTTTAGTTTGTCAAGTCGCCATCCTTATTTTGTTCGTCTGAATGAATTTGCACAGCACTGCGCTTTCGGCACGGAGTCACATGGCCCTGAAGAAGCGGGGACACTCATGCATCAGGCCGTTACGCCCATTTTGGAGGCGCCAACGTTTCTCTTCCTGAAAACATACAACATTCACGGGCGTATAGGTAGAAATATATATATATATATAGATAGTCATAGAACATCACACACATCTGCCCACGATTTATGTGACGTGTGGCCGTGGATTTTATTAAATGATAAAAATTTTGTAAGTTATACTCTAAAAAATATTACAGGATATGTAGCAGAATTTTGATAAATGGTCGCCGTGTAAATTTAAACACTTCATCTATTCAAGTGACATTATTAATAATCCATACTTTGCACGATAAATTATAAATTCGGAATTTTGTATAATGTATATTACTTTATAGTCAGGACCGGCTTTAGGTTTTTTTGCGTTGGTTGGATAACGGGACTTGGGGGTCAGACCATAAAATTTCGACGTTTCACTTTCAATAGCCTGGCATTATTTTGGAATTTTATATAAGTACTAGCAGCTGCCCGGCCCGGATTCGCCCGGATACAAAATACAAATTTAATTGATTCTAAGTTGGATTTAAATCAAGTTTATGGGCAAAATCGAATCATATGCTATTTTGTAGGCGATTATTATTATTATTGTAGATTATAGACGCGTCGACAACTCAGGTCATTAGCGTCTTCAACACAACAATTAATAATCCATTTGTGTATTAGAATCTGCCAGCCGGCATACACAAACCGGCTGGTGCGAGCTCGGGCTCCTGGGAACGCCAATTCCCAAAGAACATTGGAATGCAATTGCGAGAACAACTACATTCCAATGTTCCCCCTAGGGAGTTGTGTAGGCGAAGTTCGGTACTGCGACCCGTTTTTTTAACATGCTTAACTATATTAGCTTGACTTGTATGTATACGTTGTATGTAAAAAAATCTTACAACTCGATTTTCAGCTCATACCAAATGTCCCGTTGACGTCAAACTTTGCACTCGTATGTAGCAGGGGTGTTAAGAATATTCGCATCCGCATCCGTAAGTGCGGAATATTCGCATGAATTCAGACATCTGCATCCGCATTCACATCCGCATCAATCAATGCGGAGTTTTTACGGATGCAGATTCACATCAACAAGTAACTACATGTAAAGAAAGTGGGCGGAGCCAGAGTGGCACGTGCTAAAAATATGATTAAATAAATAAAAAGTTAAAATTAAATTGATTTTCAGTTATTTATGCACTTAAAATTTAAATAATTATCCTTTTAAAATCCCAAAATCCGCATCCGCGGATGTGAACTTCTAATAATCCGCATCGGCATCCGCGGATGTCTAAATTTTTGCATCCGTAACAACCCTGGTATGTAGTTTTGATGACAATACATAATGTTAAACACGCTAACACTCGTTTAAAATAATGTCATATACCTACCTCGTCAATAATATTATACTTCATTACATCTTAGTCTATAATAGCCGGCAATAGACAAATATAACCTCAAGATAACATTTAAAAGAAAGATAATGATATAGGTAATCAAACTGTCAAAGAGCAGACTAAAAAATTCACAGATTTCGCAATCCTTGCAACCATCGAGGACATTGGAAATGATAACAGCATATATGAAACATAATTAACTGTTTATTATACACACAATATTTATCAATGCACTGTTTAGTTTTGTCAGGAATAACCCTATTATTCTTCTGTTATACACGCGTTCACTTTTGCTTGATTACTTAACTTTTAAATGGATTTTTCTACAGTATTTATTAACATTTGCTCAAAAATAACACCGCAGATCGTCGCAAATACCTCTCAATTAACTAGACATGATATAAAACACATTTCGAAAAAATTGCACTTGTTCAATTTTGCATGATTGCTCCTCACTTGATCGCGACACCGTTGTATTTTGGCCTTGAACGAAAACTCGTAACTCTGCCCCCATATACGAACATAAACATTTCCAATGTTAAAAAATCCTGCTGTCACTATCTTTAATTAAAGCTAAAGAGTGAGTGTGGGTAGGATAACCTTTTGTGACCTCGTGAGTGCGAGATTCAAGTCTATATTCTGAAATCTCAATACGGCCACTCAATGAGTACTACTAAGAGTCATTTTCCACGAATACCATAGAATTCGGATGTTTACTATTTCAAATTTAGTTTAAAAATTTGCCTAGCCATGATTGCAATCTATTTTTGTCGCGCTATACTTATTTCGTTTATGTCTTCCTTGTTGCACTCATTAATTTTCTGTGTCCAAAATTTCTTTCGGACAATCTGCTTGACTTTCGATATACGTGCTCTCTCGCACTCACGGATTCACATAAGGTTATCCTACTCGCACTCACTCTTTAGCTTTATTTTCAGTTTTTTAAAGCTAATGGCAGCTGGATATTTAGAATGTCCTTCCACAGTTTGATAATATGTAACATTATCTTCTTTTTAAATGTTATCTTATTCTATTAACAGATGAGGGAATATTTCTTTGTAATGGCGGTTTTTAGACTATATTTTGATTCGGAATTTCACAAGATATTCACAAAATCACCAATGTTACTTCTGGGACAGTCTGTATTTAAGGAAAGCCAGATGAATAGCAAATAGCTTCTCATTATTAGGTAGATGTTTATGTATGTATTTGTGTGATGTTTATTTGTATCTTTTGAAACATTTTTCTTATTAAAACATCACTTAAATTTATTTTTACCTTTATAGGGCAGAGCGAAACACTTTAGAAAATTAAAAAAAATATATCTACTAAAGGAAACTGGGTTATTTGTAAATATATTCTTTTGTGACTTTCTCTGTTTTAATTTGTTAACTGTATAAAATAATAAAATATCGTTCAATGCAGCTACCAACGATAATATCTCTTAATTCGTATTTTTTTAATTTTTCTATATCTACCTATATTTTTTTTATAGAGGATAAAATTTCCCACAAAAATCGGTATGTCTGTATCGCAGATGACATGATACCGTTAAACACAAATAATTGTATTTGTTGTCATGGAATAAATCCACTTTTATTTGTCTTATAAAATCAAATGTTCGTATAAAAATATAATAAATTGTATTTTATATTTTAAACTGTTATCCAATAGGTACCTATATATTTTCAGGACCTACCTATTAAAAAAATGAAAATATTAAAAGCCTTCGGGATTCGAACCTGCGCTTGACGTTTGTACCTGTCGATGGATTCGTACTTTTGCGCACGGCCACCTGGCTTACTGTATCTGAGACCGATATTATCATAGATAGAATAGTAAAGCCACCCAAAAAAGTGCGGATGCAAAAGATAGAGAGAATAGAACAGTTCTTCTATCTTTTTGTATCACAAATACAATATAAATATGGTTACAGATGTAAATTAACAATACCTACTATAAATTTTTAAATTCACAAATGCGTCAGAAGACAAGGAAAAGAAAACTGCTTCGTTTTTTATCTCTCTTTTCCAAGGTAACACTATCACTTAGTTATGCCTATGGCTCCCCTACTCTATCTATGATATCTCTATGGATATTATGCATGTTAAAAATGCAATTTTCAACAATAAATATCTCGTCTTTGGAAAGGTGATAAATAACATTTAAGTAATTTATTTTTCAAGGTTTTCTTGAAGAAAATTTTGTTCGAGGAAACTGCCTTAAGATAATTTTTCGTTTGTACTGTACTTGTAGTGTGTCTGTACAAATATCTGTCTGTCCTGTATAATACACGGCAATGCTATAGCTACTATAGCAAAAGGGATAGAAAGAGAAACTTTCAATTTAATTACAGTTGTTCCGAGAATCGCTTCATTAAAACAACATGGCGTTCTGGCTTGTTAGCTACTGCTCTTTTACATTCGCTCGTTGGACTCGGCACATCGGCATCTACATAACACAACAGCTGTACACTGTGCCCGCGAATCACTAGATATTATAAAACAAAGTCCCTCACCGCGTTTGTAAGTCAGTCTGTCTGTACTCGATTTTCTCCATGACTACTGAACGGATTTTGTTCCGGTTTTCACGATTAGATAGATTGATTCACGAGGAAGGTTTAGATGTATAATTGAAACTGGCCGGCCCGGCTTCACCCGGCTAAAAATCGGAGGTAATATCAGAAGAGCGATTTCTCCGTAACTATAACTGAACAGACTTTGTTCCGGTTTTCACGATTAGATAGATTGATTCACGAGGAAGGTTTAGATGTATAATTGAAACTGGCCGGCCCGGCTTCACCCGGCTAAAAATCGGAGGTAATATCAGAAGAGCGATTTCTCCGTAACTATAACTGAACAGACTTTGTTCCGGTTTTCACGATTAGATAGATTGATTCACGAGGAAGGTTTAGATATATAATTGAAACTGGCCGGCCCGGCTTCACCCGGCTAAAAATCGGAGGTAATATCAGAAGAGCGATTTCTCCGTAACTATAACTGAACAGACTTTGTTCCGGTTTTCACGATTAGATAGATTGATTCACGAAGAAGGTTTAGATGAAACTGGCCGACCCGGCTTCCCTGGTGAAAATCGGGGGTAATCTTAGAAGACCGATTTCTCTGAATGGATTTAGGACCAAGAAAATCCCCAAAAACACCGATAAAACCCCCAAAAACACCGAGAAAACCCCCAAAAATACCGAGAAACCCCCAAAAACACCGAGAAAACACCCAAAAACACCGAGAAAACCTCCAAAAACACCGAAAAAAACCCAAAAACACCGGGAAAACCCACAAAAACACCGAGAAAACCCCAAAAAGCACCGAGAAAACACCCAAAAACACCGAGAAAACACCCAAAAACACCGAGAAAACACCCAAAAACACCGAGAAAACACCCAAAAACACCGAGAAAACACCCAAAAACACCGAGAAAACACCCAAAAACACCGAGAAACCCCCAAAAATACCGAGAAAACACCCAAAAACACCGAGAAAACCCCCAAAAACACCGAGAAAATCCCCAAAAACACCTAGAAAACCCCCAAATACACCGAGAAAACACCCAAAAACACCGAGAAAACCCCCAAAAACACCGAGAAAACCCCCAAAACACAGAGAAAACCCCCAAAAACACAGAGAAAACCCCCAAAAATACCGAAAAAACCCCCAAAAACACCGAAAAAAACCCAAAAACACCGATAAAACCCCCAAAAACACCGAGAAAACCCCCAAAAATACAGAGAAAACCCCCAAAAACACAGAGAAAACCCCCAGAAACACAGAAAAAACCCTCAAAAAAACCGAGAAAACCCCCAAAAACACAGAGAAAACCCTCAAAAACACTAAGAAAAGGTTTAGATGTATAATTGAAACTGGCCGGCCCGGCTTCGCCCGGGTGAAAATCGGGGGTAATCTCAGAAGACCGATTTCTTTGAACGGACTTTGGACGGTTTTCACGATTAGGTAGATTGATTTACGAGAAAGATTTATATGTATAACTGAAACTGGTCGGCCCGGCTTCGCCCTGGTGAAAATCGGGAGTAATCTCAGAAAACTGATTGCAAATTTTTTTCACTGATCGATGGTGATAGTTTGCTTTATGACATAGGCTATATTAACTGGGTGACCCAGCTTCGCTCGAGTGAAAATCGGAGGTGGTAATCTCAGAAATTACTGAACCGATTTCAAATAATAAATTATAAATTCAGAGCACCCGGGCATTTCGAAAATGAAACATAAATTTGAAAAACTCTTTAAGAAACTTCACAATGATTTTAAATTCCCTTTTTAACGATACTCCGTTTGTTTTTATGAAGGAGAGGCTTCAACATTTTTGTTCTAAAATGTTAACAGATTTTGTAGCGGGTATAATTATCTATACGTCTACCGAATTTCAGCGCTGAAGTCGTAATAGAACAGTGTGGTCCAGTGGTTAGTGTCGCGGCCTCTGGATCAGACTGTCGTGGGTTCGAATCCCGCCTCTGCTCATGGATGTTTTGTGATGTCATTTAGTTTAAGTTAATTGTTATTTAATGTAATCAAGACGCTAATGACCTAAGCTGTCGACGCGTCTATAACTTACAATAAATAAATAAATAAAGTCCTAATAGTCTCAGAATAAAATGAGTGTGACATACACACAGACAAAAAGACGGACATGGCGAAACTATAAGGGTTCCTTGTTTGACTACGGAACCCTAAAAATGCAATATTCATAATATTACCAGCACAAAGCTACAGCATCTCAGGTTGTTTGATCGAATGTTTTAACACTTACAACGTATGTCGATTCTTTTGTCAGGAATTTGTCATCAAATATAAATTCAGGGTTACCAGGTGTTCGGTTTTCATCCGGAGTCCTGACAGATCGGTTTTTTAATGTTTTGTCCGGGTGAAACATTAAAAAAAAACTTTACAAAATCGGACTTTTCAATCATTTCTGTCAGTGTCTCACGCGTGTCCGATTTTTTTCTAGCACATCTGGTAACCTTGATTAAATAATAAATGAAAGAGTTGCATAATCAACTAAATAGATATTTAATAATAATTTGTCTTTGGAAATGAATTATTTTATTTGTGCTACACATGTATAGACTGTAGTGAGAGTTGAGACTTGAGACTTCTGCGTGATTGGTTGCAGCTTGCATTTTTTTGTTTTGTTTTGAAGATGACAAAATACCTAAATTAACAATCAGTCACAATAATTTATTTATTCCAAAAACAAATTTGCAAACGTCCTGTTAGTATTATTCCGTACATTTTCAAAATTCTTAATAAAAATGATCAACGCATGTCGCTTCTTCAGTCAAGAATTTGTCCTTTGTGTTAATGAAACAGTTGCATAACGAAGCAAATAAGTAGAAATATTACCTATGTAATTCTTTTTGAAAACGCCTTGACATTTTATTTGCATTGGAATATTCTAAGTGGTTGGTTTTTGCTGTTAGCTGCAGTGTGTTTGTCAATTGTTATTAAGTGTTTTTCATTTGTTAATAGTGACATTCATTTGTTAGTGCTGTGAACTGATTCTTGGAAAAATCAATTTATATAAAAACTACACTATAAGTACCTTTGTTATAAAAGAATATTTTCAAGCTGGAGAAGTGAACAAATACAGCAAATGGATTTTATATTTGTTACCGGTAACAAGTTATAGACAGTTTAACAATCTAAAGTGCAATAACCAGATCATCCAGATGTTAACTTTTATCGTACGGTGTGAACGCTTTCCTCATATTTCACATTCAAGGCAGCCTACAAGTAGGTAAGTCCGATTACCTAATATTTTATTTGAAAATTTATGATTTTTAAATTTAAACTATCTAATTATCTAATATACATCAATCCGTACCATGTTTAAGTGCTTAATTATATGGTAAGTATAGCGCGAACAATAATGTTAAAAGGTTCTTAAGTGTAAATAAATAATAGTAGATTGTATTTCTAGTGTTGTAATGGGGTTTATTACTCACGAGTTGTGACAGTATGTAAAAACGAGCGACGGCGAGTTTTTAGTCACACGAGTCATACCGTTACGTACAAGGAATATATGGTATTTTTTGCCATACCCACTACAAAATACCTACTTTTCACTTAATTTAAGTGTTTTCAAAATATTTTGACAGTTCATATGCGTCGCCATCTTTACATTTACAGCAGGCCGTGAGTATGTAGTAATGGCAGGTCGATATAGAGCAAATAAACATAGTTACTATGGCAACCGTTTACTTACCGCACTAGTTACCTATGTTATGAAAATACTTTCAGCACACCTACCTGTTAAATGACCCAGTACAGGCCGGTATACATGCATGGAACGTAACTATTTTGTTTAATTTTATTGTGGATTATAGACGCGTCGACAACTTAGGTCATTAGCGTCTTAAATACAACAAATATTATAATACATCACCTTAAAAACTAAATAACATCACAAAACATCCATGAGCAGAGGTGGGATTCGAACCCACGACAGTATGATTCAGAGACCGCGACGCTACCAACTGAGCCATAGTGTCCTCTTGTAACTATTTTGTAGTGGGTATGGCAAAAAATACTAAAATACTGTCTTTTATTAAAATAATTAATCTAACTTGTCAAGTTTGATTGTCCAAGGGTAGTAGCACTTATTTTGGATTAAATGTCCAAGCTCTCATGGCAGAAAAAAGTACCCCATCGAACACCTCAAATTAAAAAACTTAAAATGGTTGGGAAACATCTAAAATTTTGGTAATTGCTTTTTTAACGAATTTTTGAAATTCACAAGTCTTCTGTCAGACCCATGAAGGCATGAATTTAAAGAATTATCAAAATTCTGCCTGCAGAATCACGATAATAATTATATATTATTATCATTTGTCAAGGATAGTTAACTATGCGATTTCTTTTAAGCACATACAATATTATAACGGTTACATAACATCAGCTATCATTCGTGAACGCGGTGTATAATGTAGATATATATTATGCAATTACATTTTTCTAAAGGGAAGATTCTCTATGAATCAAATATCGCCATTTTTTGCACTGAACACCAAAATAATATTTTCGAAAAAGTTTCACTCGTGATCTATAAATAGATAGATAGATGGATAGATCGATGGATAGATACATAGTTTAACAACATTTGGTACAGTTAGTACAATAGTTGCAAGTCTAAAATACAAAATATACAATTAAAATGTATGAATTAAAAATTCTTCCACAGAATAGAAGCAATAATTGTCAGTCAGCAATTTTAACATAATTTTTAAATTTTTGTAAATTATATTCTTTTGTTAAAAATCGTAGTTTGTTATATAGTTTTAAGGCATAATAGTCCGGGCGGTGCGTTATCTCGCCAATCGGTGGTCCGGAAGACGAAATTTATTTCTATCTCTGGTATAATAATGATGATAGCATGACTTTCAAAATTTTTTTTGTGCGAATGTATATAATATTACACAGTTGTATATATAGGCACATGGCAGAGTTAATATTTTAAGTTTTTTAAATAAAGGACGGCATGGGTCCCGAAATTTTGCATTTGCAATAATATTTAGTCGAGTTTATGTTAAGGGTAGCCGGGGCACAAGACCGGGTGAATTTTTCACTAGGTCACCAAAATGACATAAATTTTTTAAAAAAACTAACTTCGATTTATTACAGAGGTGTTCAAATTATTAGACCAAAAGACAATAATTTATAATAATTATATTGTCTTTAATGGTTTCAGAAAGCAATGTCCAAAAATTTTATTTGACTATGACCTTAGATTGTGATCATATAATTACAGTTTTTATAAATGCAGGTACAGTCTAATGTCGTTGTAAAACTCCCAGTCATGTAGAACATTAGACTGTACTCATGCACAAAAACAAATGATTGATCTATATAGAAAAAGATAGCTTTTCAAGCTAAATTTTGAATAATATGCGTAGAAAAATGTTGTTCCAACGTGAAAATTGCACAAAAAATCATTTTAAATACAGATGATATCCTACACAAAATAAAAAAAAAACAAGCTGTGAGGTGGGTCGTTTATTAGGACTAAAGTGCGACACTTGAGGACCACACGACGAACTTCCCAGTTTGATAAATATTTAATAATAATAATTAAAGTAGATATTACACAGAAAAGTAATCATTTTAATCATTAAAACATAATTATTATTTATTTTTAACAATAATTAAAAAAAAAACGGCTGAACCGATTTTTATAAAATTTATGTCGGATCAAAATGACGTTAACACGCTTCGATTGACACTCTTACGAAGTCGATATAATTTTTTATTCGCGAGATATTGTGTAAAATCTACTTTTTTGGAGTCTATTTGGTTAAGAAAAAAGAACGGCTGAACCGATTTTGAAAAAATTTCTTCCAGATCATATTTACGTAGTCGATATCATTTTTCATTCTCGAGATTTCGTCTTAGAAAGAAATGGAGACATACGTACGTACGTACAAACACACACACACATACACACCACACACACATACACACATACACACCACGTACATACACACACACACACACAGATATCATTCTAAAAATAGTGTAAAAATAGTGTAGTGACCTTGAAACATAAAAATGTGTTGTACATTTTGATTTCGATTTTCGGACCCATTACAATAACTTCCAATGGGAAGTTAATAATTTTTCAGCATAATAATTTGAACACATAGTCTGTGTTTCCTAAGTGCAGCCCAAATAACCTTAGCTGTTGGTGGTCTTTAAAATACAATTTACAATTTACAATCCTAAGTGCAAGTTACTTATCCATATAGGTACACGATAAAATGGTCATCTGCATAATTTTTCCTTATGTAGGCACTTGCTTAGAAGCAGTATAACAATTTGATGCTTAGATACAGTCAGGGCCAGTTCAAAAGTTCGTTAACATATTCAATGCCTGTGTGAAAATGTTGAGAACAGCAAAAATAATTACTAAAAGCTTCTACACACGGCACAATCTGCTGGGTTCGATCTACTGGGTGGCCGACGGACATAAATCGGGTGCTGCTCTCCACACGATCAAACATGGCGGTATCAGGCGCGGATCCAAGGGGGAGGCAATTGGGGCAATTGCCTCCGCCCTCTGAGCCTTGACTATATATACCGGGTGCTGATTTGATTTGCGGGTAACAGGGATTTTGGTGGAAAAAAAAACAAATACAAAATTTGTTCGTAATTAAAAACTCTACCTGACACGTATGTTTGCAAATTACCAATATGCAGCTTTTATTTACAAAATAATTATTAAGAAACTGTATTTAAGTTTCAATTAAAAATATTTTATCCCAATGATTTTGTTTAAGTCATGGCTATTCGGATAAAATATTTTTAATTTAAACTTAATCACAGATCCTTAATAATTATTTTGTAAATAAAAGCTGCATATTGGTAATTTGCAAACATACGTGTCAGGTAGTTTTTAATTATGAACAAATTTTGCATTTGTTTTTTTTCACCAAAATGTATAGTGAAGCAGGAAAATTCATAAAGATGATTTTACATGTAAAATCCCTATTAGCCGCAAAAAAAATCAGCACCCGGTATATACAGACTACCTATAGTTAAATAACAATATTTTACCCAATTTTTGACTTCATACACACAAATCACAAAATCAGAACGAATCTCCTGGAAGATATGTAACTCTCATAAAAATGCCCCCCCCTGAGTTGGGTAGGACGTGCAATCATTCTGACCCATGGCTCTTTTAATTTCAAGATGTCAAAAATTGGGAATTCGAATTGCATTAATTTTTTTACAAAATATTACGCCGGTACAAAAAAGAAACTGGTCGGCTAAAAAGTGGTTAGGTACTACAAAAAAAAATTTAACCATACAAATATTCTTGATTTATCTATTCAGCTAATTTGAAGATGAAATCTTCTATAGAGAGGGCAGAGTGTTGGGCTGGGGAGTCGGGAGATTGTGTGGTCGCCCAAGTCAACCACCCAACATAAAAATAATAATATGTAATTTATATTAGAAATCGTATCCATCGTGATTATAATAAAATTAAGAAAAGTCGCAGGATAGTGGACAAAACATTTGATTTATTAAATGTACAACGTTTCGTCTATAGATTTAGACTTTTTCAAGTACTATCCTACGATTTTTCTTAATTTTATAATAATATGTAATAATAAATCGGTCCGATTGACCTACACACCATCCAATTTGAAGGGTCCCTGCAGATTGGATCCGCAGCAGATTGTGTCGTGTGTAGGCGCTTTTAGACGTCGCTTATCTTAGAACGCCAACAATTTTTAATTCATTATTCAAATTAAATTGACTAGCATAACAATTATTACGCTAAGTTAATTGTATATATTATGATAATATATTGTTGAAGTAAATGTCTCCTTGTAAAGCAATTTCATTCTATTTCTACCTAATTTCGTCTCGGAAATAACTTCAAATGGTACGTTGTTAAAGTTGTATAATGTATTATATGTATATATGATTGCGCCTCTCTCCTCTCCTCTCTCTCTTTTTCTTTCTCTCTCTTTTTCTTTCTATTTCTACCTACTTACTTTTTATGTGCCTATACTTACCTGTGTGCAATCTAACGAAGCTAACAATATGTGTCTCCAAGGTCATAAGACAAGAGGACATATGTGAAATTTTCGAGGAAATAAGATAAATGACGATTTAGGACGCGCGGAATGTCCCCGTAATGGGGTCGTCCCACATTATCTAAATTTTATTCGTAATTTAACATCTAGAATGCATTTATATTTTTTTACCTATGTTAAGTGACACTGAGAACATTATTTTGAATATCTTAGGAACCACTGAACCGATTTGGATCAAAACCTAATCAGATCTAAGTTAAGAGCTGACAAATACAACAACACCGCATGACCCTATGTCGTTCCATTTTTAAGATATCGAGGGAGAAAAAATGTCACCACTTAAGTATACATATTATTACTATTGTAGATTATAGACGCGTCGACAACTCAGGTCATTAATGTCTAACGTCTTCAACACAACATTTCATACTCCATTTGTGTATTAGAATCTGCCAGCTGGTAGATACAAACCGACTGGTACGAGCTCGGGCTCATGGAAACGCCAATTCCCAAAGAACATTGGAATGCAATTGCGAGAACATTACTACATTCCAATGTTCCCCCTGGGGCAGGGCCGGATTTAGGGGAGGGCAACCGAGGCTACAGCCCCGGGGCCTCCACAAAAGAGGGGCCCCCACAATTGAGACTTCGGGAAAAAAAATTCTCTGAATTCTCGGTTATTAAATTTTGTCGTTGAAAATATGCTAAATCGCGCTAATAATTTTAATAAGTAATTCTGAGGAAATGTTTTTTTACTTCCACTGCACAATAATTTGGAACCAGGGGGCCTCCACTCCTTTGTTGCCCCGGGGCCTCCAGACCTCTAAATCCAGCATTGCCCTGGGGGAACCACATACACATACACACACATCAGTCAGAATCACCCATTAAAAATAAAAAAGTTGACCACACTCTGTATGAAGATACCTATAAAAAATTGCCAAAACGTTGATATAAGCGATATTGCTTTCCTGTCTCAGATTTTTAATGTATAATGTATATAGGTTGCAAGCTACAAGTTTGTTTTTAACAAATCTAATATCATATAATAATGCCCACTATGTGCATTATTATTGTTCTTATCATACATTATTATAATATAGGTACATCTACATCCAAAGACTTTTTCGAGAGCGACTTTATTCGCGAGCGGAAGATAGCGCAGTTCAAGAGGCAATCGTTTACCAGTTCCACTATTTAATGTACCTACCTTAAAAATGTCTATAGGGATCAAACCATAAGGAACCCCGAACAAGCACTATAAGTACCCTTTTGCATAACAGTAATAGACCGAGAGCTAGTGACAATTTTTTGGTGTTATTTATTCAAGGCCTTATTTTTGTTAAGATGTTGAGAGAGGCATATTAAAGTGCCCTGAGTAAGGGATTTTGCTAGATAGCGGTATGGGAGGGATGCAGATCGCCCCAACATGTAACAAAAAAAACGGTCACAATTATTATTGCTTCAAGGCTAAAATTGTTTGTATAGCTTGTCGGTGACCCAATAATGCCATTATAATATTTGCAGATCGATTGGTCAGTATTAAAGGGGTGGCAGATCACCCTAAACGTGTCATGTACCGGACGAAATTTATATTATTAGTTCAAGGTTAAAATTTTAATATGTTGTTACAGCGACTGTTTTAAGCATAAGTATATTTCAAGTCTCCCCTCTAAGAGAGGGGGTTAATACCGACATTTTGTTCTGCAAATTGAAATATATGCTTAAAACAGTCGCCGTAACAACATATTAAAATTTGAACCTTGAACTAATAATATAAATTTCGCCGGGTACATGACACGTTCAGGGTGATCTTCCACCCCTTTAATACTGACCAATCGATCTGCAAATATTATAATGGCATTATTGGGTCACCGACAAGCTATACAAACATTTTTAGCCTTGAAGCAATAATAATTGTGACCGTATTTTTTTTTTGTTACATGTTGGGGGCGGTCTGCATCCCTCCGATACCACTATGTAGCAAAATTCCTTAATCAGGGCACTTTAATATGCCTCCCTCAACTTCTTCACAAAAATAAGGCCTTGAATAAATAACACCAAAAAATTGTCACTAGCTCTCGGATCAATTAGGTTACAGGAACAAGTTTAGTTTAAATTTTTTACAAAACTGCGTATGAATAACACAGAAAACGTCTGCGAATATCAGATGACAACACACGTGGCTAACAGATTCCTCCTAACAGATAGTACTGGCAACATTTAATATCAGCTTTGAATTGGGGTTTAATTGTTTTTCAATAATTGCGACCAATCACCAATGTTACTTGAAAATGTCGATTTGCCTATAATCAAATTTGCCTCAATGTACAAATTGTGAACAAAGAATCGAAACTCATTTTTGCAATTTTTTTAACCACTGATAGCAGATTAATAAATCATAAATGCACAGAACCCGGGCGAAGCCGGACTAGGGTTACCATCTGACACGCGTTTGCCGCATTTGACAGACATTTTAAGTAGTGATGAGCAAAATTGGTCTTGCAGTCTTGGTCTTGGGACCAAGACCAAGACTATCGTTAGACTAGCAAGACCAAGACCAAGACCGAATGAACAATAACAAGACCAATACCAAGACCGAATATGCAAGACCAAGACCAAATACACAAGACTAAACTAAAAATTCTTACTTCAGAGCCAGTGGCGTTAATAATAGATTGTGAATTATTTTTAATTTATAACTATGATGATCTTCAGAAGTAAAAAACTAAAAAAAAGACAGAGAAACCAAAACTTGATACGCAAGACCAAGACTAAATAAGCAAGACCAAGACCAAAACTGTCCAAGTCTAGGTCTTGGTCTTGCTTTACTCATCACTAATTTTAAGGTCTAGACAGGCGTGCGGCCGACGCTGGACAGAGACAGGCATTTTAAAATATAAATCTTAATTATTATTTCATATCTTTTACTTATTATTTTATTACCTACCTACAGCTTTTTAGGCGCGATCTTAGCGAAGCTAGAAGCGCCTATATACACTCGCTTTGTCTGTACGTCTGTGAATCTGTCAATCTGTGAATCTGTGAATCTGTCAATCTGTAACGGATTTTTTGTATCAGTCGTACAGCCCAAACGGGTTAACCGATTTTAAAAAACTTTTTTTTGTTCGATTCCTCTCGGGGTCTATTTGATCCTAACGTCGCCCGATTTTTGAATTTTGGCCCCAGAGGGGAGCAAATTAGAAAAAACGGTGTTTTTTGCTTATAGTTTGCTCAATTTAAGTCAGATCGATTCGAAACCTGTCTTAAACGAAAGAGCAGAAAATTTTAGATAGATTTCATGTATAATATTGTGTCAAAACAGTTTTTTTATACAGATTTATATGACTATTAAACTAAATAAATGCGACTTTATCTAATAAATCGCGAACTTGTTTCGGTTGTCCTTGTCTGTTGCACAGTGTGATATAGATATTGGAAGATAGCGTATGCTCTGTTTTATATTGCATTATTTCAATATAGTTATTCAATTTTTTGACTGCTGATGTTTGAATTTAAGTTTAAAAACCCTGGCCTACTGAGTTAAAATGACGTGTAACTAATTATTGACTTCGATCGGATCGGACCAAAATTTCTTGACGTTCATCATACCTTCCCGAACAATTTGACTTTCTCTGTCTCTATGTCCCTTTGTACGCTTATAACTCGAGAACCACTGATCCGATTTACATGATTTTTTTCAAGTAAATAACTTCTTATGCGACTGCGAGTTTTAAAATATTCTGGCATCACGCAAAAGCAACCGAACTGATTCTCAAATAAAAACGTATGTTCTGGCATCACGCAAAAATAAGTAGGTAGTAGATGCTTTGTTTTTTAAACGGTGGTTTTATTTAGCTTGATCCCGTATATTTGTTACAAATCTTGCGATCGATTGAGTTGAAATTTTGCACACATGTGTAGCTCCGGTGACAATACAATATTATGGTAACTAGCTGACCGGCCCGGCTGCGTCCGGGTGTAAATCGTACTTCTGAATTTTCACCCACTTCCCGTGATCCGATTGAGTTGAAATTTTGCACACATGTGTAGCTCCGGTGACAATACAATATTATGGTAACTAGCTGACCGGCCCGGCTTTCGTCCGGGTGTAAATCGTACTTTTGAATTTTCACCCACTTCCTATGATCCGATTGAGTTGAAATTTTGCACACAAGTGTAACTCCGGTGACAATACAATATTATGGTAACTAGCTGACCGGCCCAGCTTTCGTCCGGGTGTAAATCGTACTTTTGTATTTTTACCCACTTCCCATGATCCGATTGAGTTGAAATTTTGCACATATGTGTAGCTCCGGTGACAATACAATATTATGGTAACCAGCTGACCGGCCCGAGTTTCGTCCGGGTGCAAATCGTACTTTTGAATTTTCACAGGCAAAAGGTCTTTCTCCGGTAACGTTTCGGATAAATGTAATAAAATCAGACTAAGGAAATAAAGCACACTAAAAATTATTAGATCCTTTTGAAAATTAATATTTGTGAGTTTTATAGGACACAAAAAAATAAAATGGCGTCAGATTTCAAAATGGCGGCCATATGTACTTTTTTGTAAACATTATCCGATTCTTTTGAAAATTAATATTTGAGAGTTTTATAGCACACAAAAAAATTAAATGGTGTCAGATTTCAAAATGGCGGCCATATGTACTTTTTTGTAAGACTTATCAGATCCCTTTGAAAATTGATATTTGAGAGTTTCATAGAACACAAAAAAATAAAATGACGTCAGATTTCAAAATGGCGGCCATATATACTTTTTTGTAAAAATTATCCGATCCTTTTGAAAATTGATATTTGAGAGTTTTATAGGACACAAAAAAATAAAATGACGTCAGATTTCAAAATGGCGGAAATATGTAGAACTCCTTTCTAAAAATTATACGATCCTTTTGAAAATTGATATTTGAGAGCTCCTTAGGACACAAAAAAATAAAATGACGTCAGACTTCAAAATGGTGGCCGTATGTACTTTTTTGTAAAAATTATCCGATCATTTTGAAAATTGATATTTGAGAGTTTCATAGGTCACAAACAAATAAAATGACGTCAGATTTCAAAATGGCGGCCGTATGTACTTTTTTGTAAAAATTATCCGATCATTTTGAAAATTGATATTTGAGAGTTTCATAGGTCACAAAAAAATAAAATGACGTCAGATTTCAAAATGGCGGCCATATATACTTTTTTGTAAAAATTATCCGATCCTTTTGAAAATCGGTGTTTGAAAGTTTCATAGGACACAAAAAAATAAAATGGCGTCAGATTTCAAAATGGCGGCCATAATATGTACTTTTTTGTAAAAATTATCCGATCCCTTTGAACTTTGATATATGCGAGTTTTATAGGACACAAAAAATAAAATGACGTCATATTTCAAAATGGCGGAAATATGTAGTACTCCTTTGTAAAAATTATCCGATCGTTTTGAAAATTGATATTTGAGAGTTTCATAAGACACAAAAAAATAAAATGACGTCAGATTTAAAAATGGCGGCCGTATGGACATTTTTGTAAAAATTATCCGATCCTTTTGAAAATTGATATTTGAGAGTTTCATAGGTCACAAAAAAATAAAATCATGTCAGATTTCAAAATGGCGGCCATATATACTTTTTTGTAAAAATTATCCGATCCTTTTGAAAATCGGTATTTGAAAGTTTCACAGGACACAAAAAAATAAAATGATGTCAGATTTCAAAATGGCGGCCGTATGTACTTTTTTGTAAAAATTATCCGATCCTTTTGAAAATTGATATTTGAAAGTTTCATAGGTCACAAAAAAATAAAATGACGTCAGATTTCAAAATGGCGGCCATATATACTTTTTTGTAAAAATTATCCGATCCTTTTGAAAATCGCTATTTGAAAGTTTCATAGTACACAAAAAAATAAAATGATGTCAGATTTAAAAATGGCGGCCGTATGTACTTTTTTGTAAAAATTATCCGATCCTTTTGAAAATTGATATTTGAGAGTTTCATAGAACACAAAAAAATAAAATGACGTCAGATTTCAAAATGGCGGCCATATGTACTTTTTTGCAAAAATGATCCGATCTTTTTGAAAATTAATATTTGCGAGTTTTATAGGACACAAAAAAATAAAATGACGTCATATTTCAAAATGGCGGTCATAGGTATATATTTCTTTGTAAAAATTATCCGATCCTTTTGAAAATTGATATTTGAGAATTTAATAAGACACAAAAAAATAAAATGCCGTCAGATTTCAAAATGGCGATCAAATAATAACTTTTTAATTGTATTATTTATATCTTTGAAAAATTCGGTTTTATATACAATGCGTAAAAAGCATAGCTTCTGTCGGGTGTCTTACGACACATCATGACTTTTTTATTTAGCCGGTTCCGAGTAACGCTTAATAGTCAACCGTTGCTATGGAAAATTGTTTAAAAAATTCACTGTACTATTTTTTCTATGTAATCCAATACTGTATTTATATTAGGTCTTATGGCTCATAGCCTACTACAAAATTATAAATCTTCTCAGTGTTATTTTCCCTATGTTCAATAAAACCGTTTACACACAGTACCTACATGAATATCGCGCCTTGTAATTCTTGATTTACTTGTATGCTCCAAAATTTTTTATTTTAGACAGGCATTTTTCTGAAAAATCAGGCATTCCAGGCACCCTAGACAGGCATCCCTTCGCTTATGTATGGTAACCCTAAGCCGGACCGGGCCGCTAGTATTAATATTGTTACAAAACTGTTTTCTGAGTTGGCGGAATAAATATTTATTTACAATAATTCGTAACTATATACAATAATTGCAACAACGAAAAGTCAATTCTAACAATAAATAAAACTTCAACGGTAATTATTGAACTAAACGAGCCACTTAAATAACACTTAACAAATAACTATATATACAAGGATTATTTATTTGTAATTATTTCTCACTGTATTTATATCAGATTTATTTCGCTGTTCAACACTGTCACAGTACAATCTACACTGATTGATTCCCATTGACTGATCAATATTTATTTCATTGCGTGACACCGTCGACTGACCCGCTGACTCAATCGTACTTCGCTTATATAGGTCGCGCAGCTCAGCCTAGTACGTTCTCGCGCTCTCCAGAACATTCCGGCAGGTACTCGTTGTTCAGTATCTTCGATACCATTCCACGCTTTACCACTGTGACCCCTCCTTCTCGTCGTTTCTATTGGAGGCAGTGGCGTAACATCTTGGGGTTTGCTACAATATAATCCTATTTTGGAAGGCCCTGGCCAGTTTTAATATTAATCGAAGAGTTTTAATACCAATATTATAACAAAATACTGCTCCACGAAAATTTACTAAGTAATAATAATAGTAGTAGAAGTCGTAAATTTTAGAATAATAGTTTTATCAATACTTTAAAGATTACATAGGTTGCATTGTAGTTGCATGTCTATAAGTAATTTTATATAGTTGAGCTGAATAATAGAAATGCACAATAAATTGACCAATACAGTTGGAACATGTGTAGGTTTCAGATAGAAAACAAGAGCTTTTATGTTTGTGGTGGAACGTTTTATTTCTATCGAATTCCACCAACGTATTCAATTATCGTCAACGTTCAAACATTAAGCGGCTATCACTCGGTCCCACATCGGATATCAATCGATCCCTTACATTAGACAGAGACGCTATACGTACGAATCCTCTCATTAGAACAGGACGGGACTATTATATGAAAGCTCATACATTTTATAGTTTAAGAGGCACCGACGGATTTTCTTAAGTGTCTACGTAAGCCAAAGTAATTCTCAAAAATCCCTGTATAAATTGTTCCCCATTTGAAAATATGTAAGTCTGGCAGCCTTGCTTCGTTGCGTTTTAGGTGGCAGGTAGAAATTAGACAAATTTTTCATGCAATAATATAATACTATTTTTAACTTCCCATTGGAAGTTATTGTAATGGGTCCGAAAATCGAAATTAAAAAGGAAAAAAAATTTTTATGTTTCAAGGTCACTACACTATTTTTACACTACTTTTAGAAAGATGTCTGTGTGTGTGTGTGTGTGTGTACGTATGTACGTACGTACGTACGTACGTACGTATGTATGTGTCAATTTCTTTCTAAGACGAAATCTCGAGAACGAAAAATGATATCGACTACGTTGGGGTGCCAATCGACGCGTATTAACGTATATATGATCTGAAAGGAATTTTTTTAAAATCGGTTCAGCCGTTCTTTTTTCTTAACCAAATAACCTCCAAAAAAGTAGATTTTACACAATATCTCGCGAATAAAAAATTATATCCACTTCGTAAGGGTGTCAATCGAGGCGTGTTAACGTCATTTTGATTCGACATAAATTTTATAAAAATCGGTTCAGCCGTTTTTTTTTTTTTAATTATTGATGTTTTGATGATTAAAATGATTACTTTTCTGTGTAATATCTAATTTAATTATTATTATTAAATATTTATCAAACTGGGAAGTTCGTCGTGTGGACCTCAAGGGTCGCACTTTAGTCCTAATAAACGACCCACCTCACGGCTTGTTTAATTATTAAATTGTATTATTGAGTCAATGTTGTAATCTTTGAATAATTTCGTCTCCACTGTACCCATCTAAATTTCGTTTGTTATATTTATTATTATTAGAAATAGTGGATTTTCAATAATTTTTTTCGAAGTGTTCGCTAAAATTACAGTATACAGATTGTATCAAATTAAACCTGTGCATAGGGCATTCTGTGTGTAAGACAGAGATTGATACATAAAGCAATAAGTAAGAATGAGATAAATAATCGCTAATAGGATGTTACGTGGTTTCTGTAAATAAATAATATTTATGCAACCTAATAGCGTCATCTTTGTTTTTTCGCTCCTTCTATGCTATTTTCAAAGGCAGCTACAAATAATTTTATTATGTCGGCGGTTGAATTACCACCATAAAACCATTTAATTATTTGAATTTTTTCCCGAACAGTATAAATTGCCATTTTATCAATAATTTCAGTAGTGACTATTTTTACTGTAGAAAACAACGATGACAGTTGTTGGGTATTACATATTTATTTACAGTAACCACGTAACATCCTATTAGCGATCATTTACCTCATTCTTACTTATTGCTTTATGTATCAATCTCTGTCTTACACACAGAATGCCCTATATGCACAGGTTTAATTTGGTACAATCTGTATATAGGAAAGTAACGGTTGCCATAGCAACTTCTGTTTATATGCTCTATACGCCTGCATGCGCCTGTCATTACTTACTTGCAAGAAATTCGCGGCACACTGTGGAAGGAAAGATAGCGACGCAAATGAACTGTCAGAATTTTTTGAAAATGACTTGAAAAGTAGGTATTTTGTAGTGAGTATGGCAAAAAATACCATATAGGTATTTTTCGTACGTAATGATATTACGGCTCGTGTGACTGTAAAAACTCGCTATCGCTTATTTTTACATACTGTCATCACTCGCCGTAATATGCCCCAATACGTAACTAGACATACAATCTACTATTATGTATTCTAAATTGTTATTCATTAATATAGAATAAAAGAAGTGTTGCATTATTAGATACCTACGTGACAAATTCATATTTTACCTGTCTAATCTCTACCTGCCACGTAAAACGCGAGGTAGAAAGGCTGCCAGACTTACAGATCCTCAAATGGGGAACACGTTTATAGGTATTTTTAACCGACTTCAAAAAAAGGAGGTGGTTCTCAATTCGGTTGTATTTTTTTTTATGTTTGTTACCTCAGAACTCCGTCATTTATAAACCGATTTGGAAATTTCTTTTTTATTTGAAAGGATATACTTTCAGATTGATCCCATAGAAATTTCATCAAAATCGGTTCAGTAGTTCGGCTGATTTTAATAAAAGTTAGTAACGGCTGTGATTCCTTAAGGTAAATGTCACTTTTTGACACATCAGACAGCGTAAGAAAGTCGGTTTAATAAAAGTGAGTGACGGCGTGTGATTCCTTTAAGGTAAATGTCACTTTTTGACACTAAAAAGTAAAAAATAAAAAACTTTTTAACCAGAAAAAACCTCCTTCAAAAAGCCACTAAAAAGAGGAAAATAATGAAATTTTGAGGTCTGCGCCAATTTAATAAATTAATATGAAGTTGGTTAAAAAGAAGATATTAATCACTATAGTACTTATACTTTTTAATCGACTTCATATTTTATTAAATTGGCGCAGACCTCAATATTTCATTGTTTTCCTCTTTTTAGTGGCTTTTTGAAGGTTTTTTTTTTGTTAAAAAGTTTTTTTTATATTATTTTGCTTTACGTAGACACTTGATAAAAAACGTCGCTAGCTCTACGTCTAATAAAAGTAGCTTCCAGCTATTTGTACGGTTCGCCTGAAGCTTAAAAATCGGAAACCGACCATATAGCATCAAACCATTTTTATAACAATCCTTTGATTGCCTTGGAAATCTATGGGATCTAATTTAATTTAATTGATCGCCAGTTAGTGGACATAAATTCCGACAAATTTCATGTGCTATATAAGTTTCACTAGTAAAAATTTAAGTATTCGTTAAATTTAAAAACTCGGGTCGCAGTGCAGAAGTCAGAATCTTGCGAATAAAATAGTGTATTTGCATTTTGTAGAATTTAAATTTATTTTTGGGCAAAATAAAAAAAATTAACTCCTTAATGCATCCTAAATGAGTGCATTTTTCAGTAGACATTATTTTTATCAATTCGACTTCTTCACCAAATTTTATAGTAATTCACTAAACCAGAGATTCCCTAACTGTGCGTCGCGACTCCCTGCAGGGGCGTCGCGGCGCTATCCTAGGGGAGTCGCAATTTCCGAACTTAATGCTCAGAAAAGCAAGCTCATCCTTCTCATTAATTGTATTGTTTGTATTTTTTATGTTTTCTAATTTTTAGAATTAGAATCTAATAAATAATAATAAAGATTATATATTCTTTGGAGTTTTCTTTGAATAATAAAGTAATTTTATTGCCTGCTAGAGCTACACACAGGTATCTTCTTTTAGAAGGGCGTCGCAAAAAATTGCAACCTGTAAAGAGAGTCGCAGTAAAGAAAAGATTGGGAACCACTGCACTAAATTACATGTAGGTACCTACTTAATTTTAATTAATTTTAAAAGTTCGGTCTGTCCAATTTTTATAAGATTTTAGGGTCATATTTTAATCGTTATAAAATATTAAATGTGGTTTTTGAAACAATTACGTTAATTTTCTCGGTTTTTGGGGTCCCAAAATTTTTTCAACCCCTAAAAACAATCCTTAAAAGAGTCCGATAACACCCATTTTCAGAGACGAAACGGAGCGACTTCCAAACAAAACTACTGAATCTTACTGAAACCATGAGTGAGTGATGCGCGATACGAGATGTTTTAGTCGATTGTCTCGATTGCTCAAACATCTCGATGACTCTCGATGGTTGTCACTTGGTCTCGATTGTTGTTGTTTCATAGTTCACCGAGACCGAGTCATAGTACTGAATCGTACACTGTCAAGAGCCACGTAATATATACAATCACTCAGCAACTGTGGTCGAGTCGATGGTCGGTTGTGAAGTAATCGCGTAAATACGAATTCAACAGTGAAGACATCACAGAGTAGTGAGTACCGACTGAACAGTGAACAATTAAGGAGTCGCGTGAACGTCAGTCGACTAGCATATAACCTTGAATCGCGATTATAATATGTATTCTCATTCGCTGCTAATGCTATTACCTATGTGATAAATAATCAACTTGAACAATCGACCATTTCGATTGTAAAATCAAACTCCGAGTCGATTGTGGACTCGATTGTTACTATGAACGTTTACAATATTGTTTCGATTGTAAAAACATCTCGTATCACCAGGGCCGACGCTAGGATTTTCGGGCCCCTGGTAAGCGTTCTCAGGCCCCTGTCCCCTCCAAAAAAAATTTACTCCAAATTTTTTTTTTTGAAATAGAAAGTTTTAACGCAAAAAATCAAATAACGTCATTTTGGTTGGTAAAATGTTTTAATGCTCACATATAATAGGTAAGCCTCGGGCTGGCGGGACCCGGGGTAACTTTGCCCCGCTTACTCCCCCCTTACGCCGGCCCTGAGTATCGCCCATCACTATGAGTGTTTGTAGAAACCGGCAGCGAGTCACCGTTCAGCACGATTCGGCCAATCCAAGCTGTCCATTCGTGTTGATCGGCATAGTATGTACTCACCTTAATGACATTTTTACATTAGATCTTTGATTATTCACAGACAATTATATTTATAACTTAAGTTTTGTGTTTGCTGCGGGAAAACACATATAATTTGAGTATTATAAACAAATTTATAGATACTAACGAGTAGGTACAGCCTTCTTTGTTACTGAGTCACGCTTTCGATTATTTCCTACACATGTTGCGTCAAATTCTCATGAAAACAATCACTTCCGTTTTTGCATCAACGAAAGTCGAAACATTTGTGTTACGTATTTGAAATGCATTTCGTGGAAATATTGAAACGAACAAGTAAATTAACAAATAAATGAATTCAGATAGACAATACATTAGTAATTTGTACTATTTATACTCGTCTTACTTTTAGAAGAAATAGTAAAAATACTGTAACAAAACTGTGAAGTAATTTCGGTAAAAATCTTTATTGGAAATTACTCCTTAAGAATCGATTTTCATATAAGGACCCCGGTATGGAAATTTTATAAGGATTAAAATTTATACAAGCGTTAACTAAAAAGCGTTACGTTTTTGCGTTATTTTGTTTATAATTCGCTCAATTCAGATCGATTCGAAACCTGTCTTAATCGAAAGAGGAGAAAATTCTAGATAGATTTTATGTATAACTAGCGGACCCGTCCCGGCTTCGCTCGGGTGGTATGAAATTATGATTTAATAGCGGTCACCCATTACTCCGCTTACGTATATTTAGTATAGCTGATCCGGCAAACGTTGTTAATAATTTCTAGGAATAATTACATTACTCACTCGCTTCGCTCGTTCGTTTGAATTTTATCAATACAGTACTCACTCGCTTCGCTCGTTCGCTTGATTATTATAAATACACTACTCACTCGCTTCGCTCGTTCGCTTGAATATTATAATTACATTACCCACTCGCTTCGCTCGTTCGCTTGATTATTTTCGCCTACTCACTCGCTTCGCTCGTTCGCTTGAATATTTTCGCCTACTCACTCGCTTCGCTCGTTCGCTTGAATATTTTCGCCTACTCACTCGCTTCGCTCGTTAGCTTGAATATTTTCGCCTACTCACTCGCTTCGCTCGTTCGCTTGAATATTATAAATACACTACTCACTCGCTTCGCCCGTTCGCCATATATGTATTTTTTAAAGCTTAATATAAAAATCGCGATTAAAAATCAGGGGTTGATCGTATAAGGGTGAAAATTTAGAGTTGTATGTATTTTTCAATGCTGAATCATGAAAAAATTAAAACAAAAAATTTTGTCAAAAAAATAAAAAAAAATTTTTTGGGGTGGACCACCCTTCACATTTAGGGGGATGAAAAATAGATGTTGTCCGATTCTCCACCCTACCCGATAAGCACACAAAATTTCATCAAAATCGGTCCAGCCGTTTCGGAGGAGTTCAATAACGTACACCGCGACACGAGAATTTTATATATAAGATATTGTGTCAAAACAGTTTTTTATACACATTTCTATGCAAATTCAAATATTATTTTAATATACCTAGTCATTCAATTTTTTGACTGCTGATGTTTAAATTTTATGTTTAAAAATCATGGCCTCACTACTGAGTTAAAATGACATAAGTAATTATTGACACAAAAATTATAGGACACAAAAAAAATAAAATGGCGTCAGATTTCAAAATGGCGGCCATATATGTACTTTTGTAAAAATTTTCCGATATTTAAGAGTTTTATAGGACACAAAAAAATAAAATGACATCAGATTTCAAAATGGCGGCCATATGTACCTACTTAAGGAGTAAACTCTAGTCGTGCGTCGGAGCTGACACACACACTTTTTTTTTAAATTTAAATACAGGACAACGGTACATTAACGAACTCACACAACTCTTAACAATTATTGTTTATCAATTTGTTCATTTATATTCAATGTTATTTATAACTGTTATTTGTCACTGTTATTTATAATTGTTATTTGTCACTGTTTATAATAACTGTTATTTGTCACTGTTTATTATAACTGTTATTTGTCACTGTTATTTATAACTATTATTTGTCATTGTTATAAATAACTGTTATTGGTCCCTGTTATTTATCAATGTTTTTTGTTACAATATAGCAGTTGTTAACGGGAATGTGGACAGGTACTCAAATCAAACACCTTATTGAGCTGCGTATAACGTTTCGCCGGTAATTCCAGCTTCTTCAGATACTAAAAATTACATTAATTTTTTTGTTACTTTTATTTATCACTGTTCGTCCGAACCACTTCTGTCTACGTTCCAAAGACAACTCACTATGTTCACTATTTATTTATTTATCACTGTTCGCTGATCCACTCTCTCCAATGGTCCAGAGACAACTGCCTTCAATAATCGATCCACTCATAACATAATTTTTGATGTGAAACATCTAATGTCGGGCTGTGAACAGCCGCGTGAGGGGAAATATGCAACGAAATGTTTGGTCCGCTCCTTCGCTGCTGTTCTCCCCACCACTGCGGCACTCTCTTTTTCTCTTGGCTCAGACGTGTACCGTAACACACGCGGTGTTACAGTGCAGTATATAGGATTACGTCAGCATAACAGTTAGTTGCTGCTTTTGAAAAAATATATACTGCTACATAGAAAATACCACCGAGTTCAATAACGTTTTCTTTGATGTCTCACATCTGTCGGGGGTCCCGAGACCCACACCCTTTTTTTTTCTTTGAAAAAGCATTCACTTTTTTAAAAAGTTTTATTCATAAGAATGTCGGTCGCTCACACACACACTAGAACAAACAAAAGACTTGTTCAGCACTTCTCGGAAAGTCCAAAACGAGCAACCGCGTAGTGAAGCCCAAATTTCACAAACGAGCATGTTAAAAAGAAGCGTATAAACAATTACAATTTATTGCTTTTATTTCTAAAATACTCTTCCAAATATCTCACTCCGTCAAATTTAGACGGGGTCAGTCTAACTAACTATTGTTACGAATCACCCTGTATATAAACGGCAGGCGGGAGTTCTGAGAAGCGGTGTCTGCTTGCTGTAACAACTAGTACCGGCACGAAGGTTCTAGAAAAATCGAGGAGGCACTGGGCTTACGCCACGCGGCTTATATAAGCAGCGAGTACGAGTGAAGTCAGGCTGTCAGTGTAGATTATACTGTGACAGTGTTGAACAGCGAATATAGTGCGAAACAATCTGATATAAATATTTGAATATAAATAATTAGAAATAAATAATCCTGGTATATAGTTAAGTGTTATTTACTGTTTAGTTATTGTTGATTGTTAGAACTGACTTTTCGTTGTTGCATTTATTATTGTTGTGTTTTTAATTATTGTAAATAAATATTTATTCCGCCAACTCAAAAAACAGTTTTGTAACACTATTACACTCATTTCTAGTATGCACTAGAAATAATTACGACTGCAGGTCGTATCAAAAGCATTAAATTGCACTCGCCGCTTACCATAGATAAGGGTTAAGAGACATCCGTATCAAAACCTCTACTGATGTTATTTATAATAGATACCTAATTCTCCCCACATATTTTATGATAAATAAATTGTGACAGAGAAACCCTCGTTTCTCGGACTTATATAACAAAGTTGATGATCACATAACCCACGTGTAAACCCACCTGGCGCTAGGTAACACAAACAATAATCGAATACAGTTGATTCAAAAGTCCCAATAATTACGGTATTTTGCTGAAACGTTTATGCAGGGTGAACCGTTTTTAGTTAGGTATTAAATTTAAGGGTGTGCAAATTCTTAAAAATTTTAGCACTGGTCGAGTAGTATAATAAACGTAATCGATCTTCGAGTCAAGTTGAAAAAATACTCGAAACAGGTCGAGACGAATACTAATCAAAAAATAATCTAGTCTTGATATTAGACAAGACAAGAGTTTTTTAATCTAGTCTTAGACTTAGTGAAGTCTTGATATTTCAAGACAAGACTTAAGTGCAGAAGTCTTGTCTTGATATTTCAAGGCAAGACAAGACTTTGAAAGTCTTGTCTTGTCTTGTCTAGACGGCAACACTAATCGAATGACATCTCGATTATGAAAATCGGCTCAGTAGATTCGGCCCTACGAGATAACAAACTAACATGCATTTATATATACATATCGGTTAAAATCATAATCCGCCTTTTTTTTCGTAGTGGGGAAAAAATTATAAACGATAAGTTCCTACTGTCATGTGACTCTTATGTTCCACCTATATAATCATTGTTCCAGACTATATCCATACGTTTTATTAGCGTGCAATAAAATAAATGAAGAGTGACAGTTCTGCATTAGTTCTCAACACAGAGTAAACATATAATTAATCTAATACGTACTATGAAATGTGTGGGACACTTAGCTGCTTTTAGTCTGAGAAACACCACAAATGATGGATCCCATATATTTTGTCGCAAGAGTCATATATACGAAGGAAATTGATGAAAATCTTCCAAAACTGGTTGTTGACTTCATACGAAGAAAATTGATGAAAATCTTCCAAAACTGATTGTTGACTTCATACGAAGGAAATTGATGAAAATCTTCTAAAACTGATTGTTGACTTCATATGAAGGAAATTGATGAAAATCTTCCAAAACTGATTGTTGACTTCATACGAAGGAAATTGATGAAAATCTTTCAAAACTGATTGTTGACTTCATACGAAGGAAATTGATGAAAATCATCCAAAATTGATTGTTGACTTCATACGAAGGAAATTGTTGAAAATCTTCCAAAACTGATTGTTGACTTCATACGAAGGAAATTGATGAAAATCTTCCAAAACTGATTGTGGATTTTTAGTACAAGAGTTGAAAGCAAGAAGTTGACCGTCATATGTCATTTGGTCAGTTTAAAAAACAAATTGAAGGAGGCAGTGTAGGAGAAACGGAACCGCGTTTGATTTTAAGCAAATCTTGACATGATTATAAATAATACCTTAAGTAGTTGTCATTAACACCTCGCGTTCGTTATATAACATCCGGATAAAATGTACATGGATTTCTAGAAAAATACCTGTACTTTAGGGCTTTAGGCCATAAAAATGAAGAAAATGTGGTAGCTTATTCAGGAGAAGATCTCAATTGACAATTGAAAACATGTTGCTGCTCTACAAAGTCATCCAAAAACCGATATGGACCTACGGAATGCAATTATGGGGCACGGTCAGCAAATTAAGCATTGCAACAATACAACGGTTCCATTGAACCACCACTGCGCATCATAGCAGATGCACCATGGTACGTTACCAATGACATTCTTCACCTCGACCTAATGACGCCAACTGTCAAGGAAGAAATCCGACGCTTCAGCACTAAATACCAGGAAATAGTGCACAACCATTCCGACCAGCTTGCCATAAATTTACTAGAGATAAATAATACAGCATATACAGACTAAAAGACACCATGGGATCGACTTATCAGACATAGTTTAATTAAGTGAAGTGCATTGAGGGCTGTCATTGGGCGACATCTCACTCTTGCCATTGTTCCATTGTCATGTTAGTTTATAGTCTTCATAGACTAAATACTAACACGATGCAATTTAAAACCAAATCGCAAGGGGACACAGCTTGACATAGGTGTCAAATCGTTGGGTCGCCCCCAACTACCCTCCAGCACACACAACTTTGTTATTTTAAATAGCGCCCTGTATTTTTTCGACGGATTCAGAAAAAATATCTTATTTTGAGTATTTTCTGTATAAAATAGTAAATACCTGGCTGAACTGAATGGTTTCTGAATTAAAATCTGAGATCAAAGACGGAATATTTCAGAAACCAATATGACGCTTTACAGGGTACAGATCTGTTTCAGAGAAAGGCCGCCGTTCTTATTCCTTTAATTACCAAGCGATGTAGCTTCGTGGTAGAGCACTAGACTCGCATTGGAAAGGTACTGGGTTCGAATCCCGGCGGGGCCAGATGTGGCTAGGATTTTTTCCTACTGCCTCACGCCGAGAAACGGTAATTCCTGTACCGGCCATCTTGTTTGAGATTTTCCATGGTTTCCCTCAATAATTCCAGATGAGTATCGGGATGGTTCCTTATTCAAGGCCATGGCCGATTACCTGTCAAACTCCTATGCTCCCAAAGTTACCTACCTTATCCTAATGTCCTATAATTCCTCCATTCGCACATTGCTATTAATTAAGTTGAAGTATAAAAATGTATAAAACGCGAAGTGGTAAAAATGGAAAATAGTAATGGTGCGAATGACATAATGTCGAGAACCGGACGTTAAACGCATTATTATTATTATTATTCCTTTAATTCGGGATAAGTGGTCTGGAACCATACATTTATTACGCGTTACTGACTTTTGAAGAATTGGGCTACAGCTTTTGGGGCACAGATGTTTGAATCTTCCAACAGGAGTGCTTAGGATCCTGATACATGCGAATAGGTATATATATTCAGTGACGTAACTTGTAAACAAAGCTCTGCAACGGTTGTAGTTATGTCGTATATAACCAATAATGGCGACCATTGTTCGCCACTAATTTATGGCTCAACAGGGCATTCAAACATACGAACCTATATTCACAGAGTGATACCAGAACGACAAGTAAGTGCCTGTATACTCTCTGACGATAGCAATAGAGATTAATATATTTATGACTTCAAGCTAAAACGGCTTATATTGTTCATGATTCTTTGAGACTGCAGGGCTAAATTTAGAGAAGGGCAACAAGGGCTGAATCCCCGGGGCCTCCTCAAATTTTTATATTTTTGCAAATTATTTTTTAAATGATAACGATTTTGAGACCAAAATAATTTTGTCTATTTTTTTTATAATTTATATAATCTACGAATTTTAACGACTTCTATTTAATTTTTGTTAAAAAAAATAGGTGTGTGCTTATGACCACACGACAGAAGTGAAAACTTCAGATTTTCTAATTTTTTGTCATCTATTAGCGCATTTATGAACTAAAAATAATTGATTACCTACTAAAATACTAAAATTATATTTTTAATTAATTCCACCTTGGTTTCAAAAAATTATACCTAATTATTGTCAATCGTTGGCGACCTGCGACGGCTGTTCAGAGAGACCAGCGCCTAAGAGAAAAGTGAAATAATTTATGAAAATTGCGGAACAAAACACAGGACTGTGTTCGACTTTCCCCTAACAAAATGATTTCTGAATTATCGTCGGTAGCTTCGCGTCTGCAAGGATGTTTTTGCGGTCGTAAATCAAAATTTCCAATCGCGGAGGCCTCGTGCAACACAAACAAGTTATTAGCAGCTGAGCACTGAGTAATGAAATACCAATTAACGTAGAGAATTTATCGGACTTTGCGTTTCATCCCGGCTTTCCTTTCGTACATTTTATGACAAAAACTGGAAACCCATTATACGAAAAATTTCAGAACTACGTTTGTGGCCAAACGGTAGAAACGTTTATGTCGAATTATTTAGAAGGGTAGGTACCTACCATAGATATAGAAATCCGGGGTCATAAGAAGGGAAGAGATGTTATAAATGATTGGAATTTATTAAATATTATTGCAACCAAAGTGACACAATTATACAATTGGAAATGGTTTTGTAAAATGTTATAAATCAGAATGTATCCTGAAGCCTGTAAAGAAGTATCATTTTTATTACTTATTAATAAATATAATTTAATTTGGTAAATCATCTTTTCAGTAATCATTCCATTAACATTTACAACAGGAAGCCATTCAGGGGAAGGTGCATGTCTGTCTTATGAACATGTCCATGCTATATGCATGTGCCCAAGTTCTATTGGCCGCGTCTTTGCGCATGCTCAATTGCGCTAGATGCAGTCGTCCGTTTCTTTGCGCATGCTCAATTGCGCCAGATGCAGTCGTCCGTTTCTTTGCGCATGCCCAATTGCGCCAGATGCAGACGTCCGCGTCTTTGCGTATACACAATTGCTCGTACAGTGCTCGCGCAACTGAAGCGACCAATAGAATGCGGGCACACTTGATTCCTCACCGCCCCCCTCTCAACAGCTACCTCCCCAATCGCTTGTAATACATCCCCAGATTTCTTTTTTTTTTTTAATATTAAATACCAGATCTAAATATTACCTACTTACTACTTTTACTGCGGTTGGAAACTAAAAATAAATTTTTTTTTTAGAAATACTGAACCTATTTCAAAAAAACCGGTCAAGTGCGAGTCGGATAGCGTGAAGAAGATTCCGTACTATTCCGTTTCCCGTGGGAATTTAAAGACTTAAGATTTTCGTTTAGGTTTTCCTGTAAACTATGAATGAGGCCATATATTCGCTATTTTTTTTCAAAATTTTAGACTGAGACGTTTCGGAAATAAGGAGGGGGGGGAAAGTTTGATTTTCGTATATTTTCTTTAATACCTTTTAAACTATGCATTTTAAAATTATAAAAAAATATATTTGTATTTCTCATAACGACCCCTTTCATTTTATATGTAACAAAACCCAAGACGCCTTGTGCTCTGTAAAAATGAAAACATAAAACCGCAAGTATTTTACCCCACATAACCCTACGTTGTAAGAAATGAGAAGGCCGATTACATAGATTATCGATGGTCCATTTGTAGCCAGCGATTAATCTGGTAATAGGCACACAAAGAGACAATGGCGTCACAAACAGGTATCGCCACATCGCTTAGATTCCATAAAAACACATTGCGCATGCGTGGTTACTAATTTTACATTAATTTGTTTTGTATTCATCCATTTTATATATGTAACTATACATTTTATTTTGTAATTTTTACGCACTTTATTAGAATATTACACAAATTATGTAATTTTAATTTACTTTATGTAAAAATCACTAACTTTACAGTAAAAGTCCAAGTTTTTATGAAGTTTTCTGTGTAAAAATAAAAAATAATGTAAAATCACTTAGAAAATCGAGCAAATTCTACCTTAACTTTCAAAGTATTTTTATATCCATTTTTTACAGTGCACGCTGATGATGGAAATTTTTTTAATTTAATTGCTTGCCGTACATCACCTCCCTCCCAAGCGTAAAATTGATTGTTGGGGTTAATTGCTTGTGCGGTTTTACATTGTCATTTTTACGGAACTCAAGGCGTCTTGGGTTATATGGGGTTGAAAATCTACATTAGTGTGGTTCAGCTCTGGCCCATGCCAAAAAAATGCTGGCTACGTCCTTGCTTAGTGAACCCTAAAATAATAACAAAAGTCGACATAAGCGCTTTTGCTGTGTGGCCACAGATATACTTGTAGCGCCGATTTGTAAAGAATAAGTCACGTAGTGGACCTACATGACAATGTTCTTAAAAGTTGTAGTTCTTCTTGTACATTTTCATGTTTATTAGCTTTGATTTTAAATAAAGAATATTGTTATCCGATAATAAAATTTTCCAAAGTTTTCTCAATTAAAATTTACCAAGAAATGTTTATTAAACTCGAAGATGTTACTTTGTATTTTTAAACAAAAAAAATCATGCCAAAGTTTTTAAGCT
Source organism: Mongoloraphidia duomilia (assembly GCA_039654895.1). Classification (NCBI taxonomy): domain Eukaryota; kingdom Metazoa; phylum Arthropoda; class Insecta; order Raphidioptera; family Raphidiidae; genus Mongoloraphidia; species Mongoloraphidia duomilia. The sequence continues at coordinate 4,432,648 of CM077523.1, forward strand.
TCTCATAAAATGTTTTTGAAACTAACTTGTCATTATTATATATAATGAGTTTTCTTAAATATTTCAAACTTTTATAAATACAAAATATGCGATTAAATTTCTTTCTTTATTCTTAATTAATTTAAATTTTCGATTTCTCTGAAATAGTTTAAGGACGTATGGCACTTATCTCAAATTGTGGAGAAATGTTGTGTTCGGTTGCACAAAGCCTTGGGCTTGAGAATAGCCGAGAGTGTAGCGGCGCTGTTGTTTACATGGCGTTGCTATGGTTCCTCTATTACAAGTCCCCAGTTCTCGGGTTCTAGCCCGAGAGCTGGTAAAAGTGTCAATTGGATTTTCAATTTAATATTAAAAAAAAAATAATGAATTGAAAATATGAATTGGTGCTAGGCCCAAATAACCTTAGCTGTTGGCGGTCTTAAAACACAATTGATGCACAAAGCCTTGTCAAAAAATTTGATTTAACAATGATCTTAGATTGTGACCACACATATTTCTCCATAAGAAAAGCATGGTAGAATTTTAAATCGATCCTGATCGATAAATAATTGATCGATTGAAACGATATTTTTATTAAACTGTGGACTGTAAGAAATGAGAAGGCCGATTATATAGATTATCGATGGTTCATTTGTAAGCCAGCGAATAATCTGGTAATAGGCACGCAAAGAGACAATGGCGTCGCAAACAGGTATCGCCTGCACATCGCGTAGATTCCATAAAAACACATTGCGCATGAGTGGTTACTAATTTTACATTAATTTGTTTTGTATTCATCCATTTTATATATGTAAATATACATTTTATTTTGTAATTTTTACACACTTTATTGGAATATTACACAAATTATGTAATTTTAATTTACTTTATGTAAAAATCACAAATCTGTTTAACTTTACAGTAAAAGTCCAAGTTTTTATGAAGTTTTCTGTGTAAAAATAAATAATAATATAAAATCACTTAGAAAATTGAGCGAATTCTACCTTAACTTTCAAAATATTTTTACATTCATTTTTTACAGTGTGTATACATGATTTAACATAGTTTTTTTGTGCAATTTTCACTTCGAAACAACTTATTTCTACGCATTTTTATCGAAATTTAGCTTGAAAGGCGATCTTTTTCTATGTAGATCAATCATTTGTTTTTGTGTGAGTACAATGTATAATGCTCTGCATAACAGGGAGTTTCACAACGACATAAGACTGCTTTTACATCTATAACAAACTAAATTATATTATCACAATCTAAGGTCATTGTCAAATCAAATTTTTTGACAACGCTTTGTGCAACCGAGCACGAGTGTTTAAAATAGAACTTCTCATCGACATTACAGTAGATGTTTTAACAAGCGACTAGGCCCTGCGGCCTGCAGTCAGGGCCCATTCTAATTGGTCGAATACCCTATCTTGATGTAGTTTGACACACAGAGACACACCTACACGAACGTAACAACTAACCAATTAACTCTGTACGCTAATTTTAAGAATTGTTGGAAATGAGAACTTCCGTGGCACAAAGGATCAATAAAAAGCAATACTGATTTTATTAAATTTGCATTTTACTAACGTTTCGGTATAAAGAATACCGAAACGTTAGTAAAATGCAAATTTAATAAAATCAGTATTACTAACGTTTCGGTATTCTTTATACCGAAACGTTAGTAAAATGCAAATTTAATAAAATCAGTATTGCTTTTTATTGATCCTTTGTGCCACGGATGTTCTCATTTCCAACAATTCTTAAAACTGTTTTCAAGGATCAAATTGCTCTATTTAAATATAGCAACTTCGAATTCTGTACGCTAATATGGATAGTTGATAGCGATTAAAAATGGGTTTTGTATGTGGACACTGTTCAAGTACAAATTCTTCAAGACTGGCATTAGAGTTCACAAAATTAGAATGAAAACTTCAGACAAAGCTTGTAATCTAATTCTTTCTTTAAAAGTCGATCAATTTTCTGACATTTCAAAATAAAACTTAATTAACATTTATTTTTCTATTCCATGTTCTCAAGAACACTGTTATTGTATAAATTTTGGACATCCTAATATCTCAAATAATAATAATAATAAATTAGGTTTTATTTTGAAATGTGAAAAAATTAATCGACTTTTATAGAAAGAATTAGATTACAAGCGTTACCTGAAGTTTTCATTTTAATTTTGTGAACATTAATGCCTTAAAGAATATGTATTTGAACATTGTCCATATCCAAAACCCATTTTTTTAATCGCTATCAACTATCCATATTAGTATACAGAGTTCACTAGTTAGTTGTTACGTTCGTTTGGGTGTGTTTGTGTGTGTCAAACGACATCAAGATAGGATATTCGACCAATCAGAATGGACTCTGACTGCACGGCCTAGTCGCTTGTGATGTTTTAATGCAAATTTGTTTCCGTGTAAATATTCGACGTGTGCATAACCTAAATAGCCTGTGGTTATTGAAATATTGTACACAGTATCACAAATAATGAATGAAATTAGCAACTGTTTAACTGCGAACACGTAAAACTAGGCGTATATTACAAAAATCAATTTTTTAACCTTGAAATACAGCTGAGTAGTAAACAGACAAGCAAAATCAATACACCTAATAAAAATCGTGTTCTTTTAATCTATACCTAATTGTATCCAATGTCCGGGGTTTTTTCGGGATAAAACGAGGGGATTTTCGGGATAAAACGAGGGGATTTTCGGGATAAAACGAGGGGATTTTCAGGATAAAACGAGGGGATTTTCGGGATAGAACGAGGGGATTTTCGGGATAAAACGAGGGGATTTTCGGGATAAAACGAGGGGATTATCGGGATAAAACGAGGGGATTTTCGGGATAGAACGAGGGGGTTTTCGGGATAGAACGAGGGGATTTTCGGGATAAACGAGGGGATTTTCGGGATAAAATGAGGGGATTTTCGGGATAAAACGAGTGGATTTTCTGGATAAAACGAGGGGATTTTCGGGATAAAACGAGCGTATTTTCGGGATAAAACGAGGGGATTTTTGGGATAAAATGAGGGGATTTTCGGGATAAAATGAGGGGATTTTCGGGATAAAACGAGGGGATTTTCGGGATAAAACGGTAGTGAACCGTCACGTTCGGGTCGGTCACGCTGAATCGGGTTTACTCGGCTCCACTCGACATCAAGCGCACTCGGGTCGGTGACCACGTTTACTGTGTAACAAGGAGTGCATCGTTTCAAGAATTACGTTTTTATTATTACGTATTATAATAATAAAATAATATTATAATATTATGTATGTTTTGCATATAATCAAGATTTCACTTCTGTCGTGTTGTCATAAGCACACACCCACTTTTTTAAGTTATACTTCTTTAGCGAGGATAGTGATTTAAAACGACCTCGATGTCAAAAATTACGGACTCAAAAATTAACAAACCTCTGTAATGTAACGCTAACTGGGATAAAACTGTTCTAACAATTTGAATGAAATTTACTGAAAAGGGGTTTTGTGGGGGGGGGGATCGATCTAGCTAGTTCTCATCCCAGGAAAAATTCGTTTTCTTATAAATTTTATAATTTTAAAAATCAAATTTTTGACGTTTCAAAATAGTGTAATATTGTAAGCTAGGCTTTGGATACTTATGTATAGATGTTATGATCTCCATGGATGTTATTAATAATTTATAGATTTTTTTATACGGCTGAATTCCAATTGAAAATTCTGTTGGAAAGCAGCCAATAATATAATTGATTCCAAACATATCGGAAAAAATCATTTTACCAACCATAGTCACAGTCAGGATTCTAACCTGAACCTTTCAACTTTCGCGGCGGAATGAGCTTACAATTACTCAACCGTGACATGATTACTAATCTAACATTCTCCTTATATGCTTCGGAATCAATAGATTTTCACTACATGCGAGTGTCAATTCAATATAGCTAGGTTGTAGAAATGAATCTTCGTACTAGCGAGAGCTCATCACTTTCATGATGAGCTCTCGCTAGTACGAAGATTCACATCTACAACCTAACAATGAACTAACACTCGAGTGTACTGAAAATCAATTGATTCCGAAGCATATAAGGAGAATGTTAGATTAGTAATCGTGTCACGGTTGAGTAATTGTAAGCAAAAATGGAAAGGTTCAGGTTAGAATCCTGACTGTGACTATGGTTGGTAAAATGATTTTTTCCGATATGTTTGGAATCAATTATATAATTGGTTATTAATAATAATTATTTATTAATTTTAAAATGCTGAGAGGGGAAAAGCAAAAATGAAAATAAAGTAAAACTTCGACTGCAGTGCGCTTATGTGGGTCAGGCACATACCTACTATTTTTTTTAAATCATTCAGATTAGGAATAAAAAACTTAAAAAAAACTTTTTAAAAACCTGGTTTTATTTTGAAACACCGCCATCTTGGGGCGTCCGCAATTTTGAATTTAAAATGGCGTCACGTATTCTACTCATGAAACCCTTTCATTTGATACCCATGTCAAGGGGGTTGCAAAAAAAAAGGTGAGCCGCCATCTTGGGTTGTCCGCCATTTTGAATTTAGAATGGCGTCACGTAGCTTATCGTATTCTACTCGTGAAACCCTTTCATTTGATACCCATGTCAAGGGAGTTGCAAAAAAAAAGGTGAGCCGCCATCTTGGGACATCCGCCATTTTGGATTTAGAACGATATTAGATATACTATATTGCATTGTCACCGGACTTATACACGTGTGCAAAATTTCAACTCAGTTGGATAACGGGTAGTGGGTCAAATTTCAATAATTAAATTTGATCTAAATGTACGCCATGTCGAACTTAATAAAACCATTGAAAAAAGACTTTGAGTAGGTACTAAATAAATCCACTCAAAAAGTGGAAAATCAAGAGTTAAAAATCTACCTGAAGGAAAAATGCGAAAAATTTTACATAAGCTATTTTTCCTCTTCGCTACAGCTGTAGTAGTAGATGTTTTAACAAAATGGCGCAGTCTGCCTAGCATCAAATGTTATTTTGTCGCTAACGGAGATAATAACTATGAATATACAATGTTACTGTTTAAGCTTTTTGTAGTTTTCCTACCTACGCTACGCTAAAATGTTACACAGAGTATGTCTGTATTGTTTACTATACACTACATGGTACTTGCCTTTGGAATATTAACAGAGCATAAACTCTATATTAGTGTAAACTCTATATATTGTGGACGTAGTGACCACCAACAACTTTATTATGGTAAATACAGTTTAAGAATTCGCCGTGCGACGACGGGACGAAACAACAATCTAAATTGTACACTGTAAGAAATAAGAAGGCCGATTACATAGATTATCGATGGTCCATTTGTAGCCAGCGATTAATCTGGTAATAGGCACACAAAGAGACAATGGCGTCGCAAACAGGTATCGCCACATCGCGTAGATTCCATAAAAACACATTGCGCATGCGTGGTTACTAATTTTACATTAATTTGTTTTGTATTCATCCATTTTATATATGTAACTATACATTTTATTTTGTAATTTTTACATACTTTATTGGAATATTACACAAATTATGTAATTTTAATTTACTTTATGTAAAAATAACAAATTTGTTTAACTTCACAGTAAAAGTCCAAGTGTTTATGAAGTTTTCTGTGTAAAAATAAATAATAATGTAAAATCACTTAGAAAATCGTTCGAATTCTACCTTAACTTTCAAAGTATTTTTACATCTAGTTTTTACAGTGTAATATTGTTTAGAGAAAACACCAGAGTCATAATTTCCAAATCGGTTTATAAATGACGGAGTTCTGAGGTAACAAACATAAAAAAAAAATACAACCGAATTGTGAACCACCTCCTTTTTTGAAGTCGGTTAAAAATGTGTCATTTCGATTGACAAACAAAAATTTACCATTCTACTATAAACCTTTGATTTAGAATTGCGTAGATGAAAATTACCATACTGTCAGATATTCATAGTAGCCAACTGCGTAACAAAATGATATTGTTAGGTATATTGTACACATTTAGTTAGCGGTACTGTTTATGTATTATTTATAGAATGTGAACATTTTTGAATAATTATTTCGTATTCATGAATCATGATAAACTAAAACATAATATTATAATTAAGTTTTAAAAAAATGTGAAGTAACCACAAAACAAAAATATAGAATTGGGTTTTTAAATGAATTTTTTTTTTACTTAAATGGAAGGACCACATACAAGTTTTATAGCAAAACTGTTTTTATTTAATTTTTTTGCTTACTAATTAAAAAGTTATATTTAAATAAAAATTAATTTTTAAACTCAGTTCCGATAACGCGCCGAAAGAATCCGAACGCGTGTGACGTCATTATGTTATCTATGGTCTTTGTATCCATGGTTACCAAGTAAAAAAATTTATTATTTTTGATAGTATGTGTAATACATATACACAAATACCAACAAATGCAGACAGATTTTAACATAACGACGTCACAAACATTCCTGGCGCGTTTTGAAGTCACGTGATATTTTTTAAATTTTATACATTTTAATTAATTTTTAGTAATTTATCTATAGCTTTAAAAAATTTTTTCTTTTCGATTTTCAATATTATTTATGTTAAATTATTAGAAAAAATTAAAAAATTAATAATTTTTTTTAAACTTAAATACCTAATTGTTACACTCTGTGTATAAACGTCAGGCAAGAATTCTGAGAAGCGGTGTCTGACGTCGAACACACTGGTGCTTACGCGAAGATTTTAGACAACGCTAGAGAATACGAGGACGCACTGAGCGTACACCGCGCGTCAGTATATAAGCAGCGAGTCGACGGGAATCGGGGAATCAGTGTATGGTGAGTCGTGCCATCGAGTGGATCAGAGATATAAATATTAATCAGTCACCGGAGATCAGTCAATCAGTGAAGTACTGAGCGTTTACAAGTACGGGAGATAATTATAGTGCGAAAATAAATAAATCTGCTTTAAATACAGTGATATAAATAGTGCGTCCGTGATATAAATACACCTGATAAAATAAATATTAGTGTAGTTAATTGTATATAGTTAATAATTACGAATTATTGTATATAGTTGTTTGTTTTGCTTTGTAGTTACTGTTTAGTTATTGTTTAATTGTGTTGATTGTTAGAATTGACTTTTCGTTGTTGAGTTCATTATTGTTGTGTTTTTAATTATTGTAAATAAATATTTATTTCGCCAACTCAGAAAATAGTTTTGTAACAGAATGTATATAAAGGAATTGTATTGGTTAATGGTTATAATCCAAGACCTCGTAGTCAAAAATTGCAAGAATTTAAAGAGGCTAATATTTCCAGATTACTTAGTATTTAGGGTATAAATAAGTATACTAGAGTCAGCAAGTCAGCAGTTGAGAGGTGCTTTAAAGGATGTAAAAACTAGTGAGTTGTAAAAGCTGACATTTGGTAGGTACTGGGTAATTTAGTGAATATAATTTATGAAATAAGCTGTACAAAAAACTATAGAAAATAATTAAGACACAAACCAAGGGACACTTTGTGTCGCTGCGTCAGCGGAATAAGTAATAAAAACGTGGGGCGCATTTGAAATATTTCTGTTGGTGGGCTCGGAAACACATTTTTCTAGACAAGTCGTTCTTATTTAATAATTATACAGTCGTTATACAGATTTTTATGCGCCCCACGTTTTTATTACTTATTCCGCTGACGCAGCGATACAAAGTACCCCTTGGTTTGTGTCCTAATTATTTTCTAGTTTTTGGTACAGCTGATGATTAAAAATAAAACCGTTTAACTTAGAAGTTTTTTTACCTATTTTTAACTTCCCACTGGAAGTTATTGTAATGGGTCCGAAAATCGAAATCAAAAAGGAAAAAAAAATTTTATATTTCAAGGTCACTACACTATTTTTACACTACTTTTAGAAAGATGTCTGTGTGTGTGTATGTGTGTGTGTGTGTACGTACGTACGTACGTACGTACGTACGTACGTATGTGTCCATTTCTTTCTAAGACGAAATCTCGAGAACGAAAAATGATATCGACTACGTTGGGGTGCCAATCGACGCGTATTAACGTAAATATGATCTGAAAGGAATTTTTTTAAAATCGGTTCAGCCGTTCTTTTTTCTTAACCAAATAACCTCCAAAAAAGTAGATTTTACACAATATCTCGCGAATAAAAAATTATATCGACTTCGTAAGGGTGTCAATCGAGGCGTGTTAACGTCATTTTGATCCGACATAAATTTTATAAAAATCGGTTCAGCCGTTTTTTTTTTTTTTTTTTTTTTTTTTAATTATTGATGTTTTAATGATTAAAATGATAACTTTTCTGTGTAATATCTAATTTAATTATTATTATTAAATATTTATCAAACTGGGAAGTTCGTCGTGTGGACCTCAAGGGTCGCACTTTAGTTCTAATAAACGACCCACCTCACGGCTTGTTATTTTCTAGATTGTAAGCCGTTCTGAAATTTTGTGTACAAAATTTTTTGAAATGTTGTGTACAAAATTTCATTCATTTCTCGGTGATTTGAGATAGGTTCCTTACATCCTTAAAATCTGTCAGCTTTAGGAGTGTGTGATTCCTCGAAAAATAGAATAAATGAACTGGAAAAACTATTCAATTCCGTTTTAAAATAAAAACTATATACAAATTATTTATGTTCTCATTTTTTTAATGTTCCGCCTCTAGAATGACCTATTTACTATATTCCTGCAAATAACATCTATTGTTTCTCTAAATGCATTCTCTGATCTATTGTTTTGTTTGAATAACGCAATTAAACAGTTTACATGCGCGTAGCTAAAACTTGTTCCACTTTTGAAAATTATACTCTGATATAAAAATTGGTTTTTGTAATAAGTGCATTGAATGTGTATCATTACATAGGTACCCTATATTATAAATTTCTACACATATATTAAATATCATATCCTATTTTTAACTTCCCATTGGAAGTTATTGTAATGGGTCCGAAAATCGAAATCAAAAAGGAAAAAAAATTTTTATGTTTCAAGGTCACTACACTATTTTTACACTACTTTTAGAAAGATGTCTGTGTGTGTGTATGTGTGTGTGTGTGTGTGTGTACGTATGTACGTACGTATGTATGTGTCCATTTCTTTCTAAGACGAAATCTCGAGAATGAAAAATGATATCGACTACGTTAGGGTGCCAATCGACGCGTATTAACGTAAATATGATCTGAAAGAAATTTTTTCAAAATCGGTTCAGCCGTTCTTTTATCTTAACTAAATAACCTCCTAAAAAGTAGATTTTACACAATATCTCGCGAATAAAAAATTATATCGATTCCGTAAGGGTGTCAATCGAGGCGTGTTAACGTCATTTTGATCCGACATAAATTTTATAAAAATCGGTTCAGCCGTTTTTTTTTTTTTTTAATTATTGTTAAAAATAAATAATAATTATGTTTTAATGATTAAAATGATTACTTTTCTGTGTAATATCTAATTTAGTTATTATTATTAAATATTTATCAAACTGGGAAGTTCGTCGTGTGGACCTCAAGGGTCGCACTTTAGTCCTAATAAACGACCCACCTCACGGCTTGTTAACTAAGTTTAAATACTCATATTTTTTCTCCGAAAGTTCGTACTTTCGTCCCTACCAAGCGGGAACAAAGTCGCTCTTTATTCCCGTGGTACGGTAGTCTAAACATATAATAAAATCGTAAACGGTTTTTTTGTGCACACTAATCTCCGCAATGGCTGAACCAATTTGGTTTTCAGTGATGTATGAGATAAACTTGGACTAACATTAAGTGTTTGTTTCATTTCAATCGGTTGACAAATAAAAAAGATATGTCAATTTTAAAGTGCGTCTCGCGCGCGTTGCGACACCGTTAATGCAAATGTCAAAACGTAGGGTTAAACATATAGACTGTTTATTTATGTGACACCGTTCATGCAAACTATTTCCAAGTGATTTTAAGCCCCATTTCGCTTCGCGGGGGGAGAGATTCTAGTAGGGGGATAATAATTGATAAATCATACTTCGCTTCGAAGGGGGAGAATTTCTTGTAGGGAGGCGATAATAAATTGACAATATACTAAATATACGTGAGCAGAGCTATGGGTGATTGCTAGTATAATATATTTTAAACACGTTGTTATAGAAGCACCAAAGATTAGATAGTCCGTGGTACTAAAAAGTGTAGAGCCGATCCTGCAAATTTGCAATTCGAATATTTCGGTCGCCAACAGAAACATCAAAGTTTTAGGCTCGAATTTTTCACCCTGGTTCGGTTTTACTCCTTAACTTTATCCGAACCACCCTTTGAAGCAAAAAAGTAAGTCGTAAATAAAGTTTGTATGTGATTGCAATTTGTACAGTTGGTAGTTAATTATATCTTAAGCAAATAATTAACGAAATCTTCTCTAACTTTTCTTATTTATATTTTCCTCTCGTCTCTCAACATGAGAAACTTTCATCTATTTTTAGTGGTAATTACCAGGGTTTGATTTATGTTAATGTCGACTAAACTTTTTTTTGCAATGTTTTAAAGCCCAGCTTATTTAGGTTGTGTAGTAAGTTTTTTTTTCTGGAATGAAAATCTAATCGGAATTGCAGTGAAGCTATTTACATAAAACATGAAATGAATAGATTTCTTAACGGAAGAGTATTCCAGTCAAGATAGAAAATGTAGATTATAGAAGCTCAAAAGCTGAGGTCATCAACGTCTACTTTTTTGGAGTCTATTTGGTTAAGAAAAAAGAACGGCTGAACCGATTTTGAAAAAATTTCTTTCAGATCATATTTACGTTAATACGCGTCGATTGGCACCCTAACGTAGACGATATCATTTTTCATTCTGGAGATTGCGCCTTAGAAAGAAATGGACACATACGTACGTACGTACATACGTGCACCCCCCCCCCCCAGGGGGGACATTGGAATGTGGTTGCAATCGCAAATTGCACTCCAATGTTCTTTGGGAATTAGCGCTTCCAGGGACCCGAGCTCGTACCAGTCGGTTTGTGTATGCCGACTGGCGGATTCTAATACACAAATGGATTATTTGTTGTGTTGAAGACGCTAATGACCTGAGTTGTCGACGCGTCTATAATTTACAAAAACTCGGGTCGCAGTGCCAAACCCTGCCGACAATATAGTGTATTTGCTAATACAGGCATTGTGGCATTATTATGTGAACTTAAGTTTGTTTTTTGACAAAATAAAAAATTTAACCCCTTAATACATCCCTTAAAATAATTAAATTTTTCTAAATTTCAATATTAGACAAGGATTTTATCAGTACACCCAATTAAATACACCCTTTCATAAGTAAATCCGTATCAACAAACTAGTGTTTTCATAAAATTTGAAAGTCCGGTCCTGTTGGGCCGATTTTATTAAAATTTTAGCAGCACATTTTAATCTTTACTAAAGAGTTAAATTTCAATTTTGAAACGATTCTGACAAATTTTTCGTTATTTTTTGGCCCAAAAACTTTTTGAAACCCCTAAATACAACCCTGAAAATGGTCCGATCGGGCCCATTTTAAATAGGCTTCTTGCGGTGATGGGTTCCAATGTGTGTACCAAATTTCGTTTCAATCGATTAAGTCTGTCGAGAGTTATCGTGTACACACATATATATATAAATATATATATAAATATATAAATATATAAATATATAAATATATAAATATATATATATATATATACATACATATATATATAAACATTTTTAAAAATGGTGCCAAAGTGTTCAGGAGGCTATGAAACGTCGAGAAATTTTGGTCCGACCCCTAGGTCCCACCATCCGGCCGACGCCAATAGTGTATGTGCCATATGGCAAATACACTAATTAATTAATTACACACACACAGACATCTTTCTAAAAATAGTGTAGTGACATTGAAACATAAAAATTTGTTATACATTTTGATTTCGCTTTTCGGACCCATTACATTAACTTCCAATGGGAAGTTAAAAAAGTTGTTTATATAATTATAGACTCATTACTTCTAATATAAGTAAAATTAAATTTTTCCCAAGTTAAGGGTCGTTGAATTTTAACTAATACTCTTAGCAAATTATACCTATATATTATTTTCTTTCTAAAAGGCTTTTGTCGGTGAACCCTTCCAATTCATCTGTTCTAAAATCACCTACCTTAACCTAATATTCCGTGGTTTCTCACGCACATCCTGCTGTTCAAACAGTGATAAAATAAAAACGGAAAAAGTGAAACAAAGAGAACTGGCGGTCTGGGTGGTGTCCATTATAAGCTGAAACTCAAGAAGCAAAATTAATTGCATTATTAGTGTATTTGCCATATGGCACATACACTATTGGCGTCGGTCGGATGGTGGGACCTAGGGGTCGGACCAAAATTTCTCGACGTTTCATAGCCTCCTGAACACTTTGGCACCATTTTTAAAAATGTTTATATATATATGTATGTATATATTATATATATATATATATATATATATATATATATATATATATATATATATATATATATATATATATATATATATTTATATATTTATATATTTATATATATATGTGTGTACACGATAACTCTCGACAGACTTAATCGATTGAAACGAAATTTGGTACACACATTGGAACCCATCACCGCAAGAAGCCTATTTAAAATGGGCCCGATCGGACCATTTTCAGGGTTGTATTTAGGGGTTCCAAAAAGTTTTTGGGCCCAAAAATACCGAAAAATTTGTCAGAATCGTTTCAAAATTGAAATTTAACTCTTTAGTAAAGATTAAAATGTGCTGCTAAAATTTTAATAAAATCGGCCCGACAGGACCGGACTTTCAAATTTTATGAAAACACTAGTTTGTTGATACGGATTTACTTAGATATGGAAGGGTGTATTTAATTGGGTGTATTGATGAAATCCATGTCTAATATTGAAATTTAGAAAAATTTAATTATTTTAAGGGCTGTATTAAGGGGTTAAATTTTTTATTTTGTCAAAAAACAAACTTAAGTTTACATAATAATGCCACAATGCCTGTATTAGCAAATACACTATATTGTCGGCAGGGTTTTGGCACTGCGACCCGAGTTTTTATTTTTATTTTATTTGCTTTTTTTACAACTACATTTGTATGGGTTCATTCACACAAATATTTTAGCCTTTTTATATTAAAAAAACGGATATGTCTGTATCGCGGGTACAGACAGGTGACGTGAATAGAATACCATTGTGTTGTAAAGAAATACATCCTGCACTTTTATTTATCTTATAAAATCAAAGGTTCGTAAAATATAATAAATAAAATAATTGTAATTTTATTTTTTTATATTTTAAATTGTTATCCAATAATTAGTAGTAGCTACCTTATACCTATATATTTTCTTTATTAATAAAAAACATGTATTAAAAGCCTTCAGGATGCTTTGCGTTTGTACCTGTTGGTAGACTCGTACTTTTCCGTACGACCACCATGGTTTACTGTGTCTGAGACCGAGGGCAGTATAGCCTAGTGGTTAGGATGCTTGGCGCCGCAACCTCTAGACTGGACTGCCGTGGGTTCGAATCCCACCTGCGCTCATGGATGTTTTGTGATGTTATTTAGTGTAGTTGAAAGACGCTAATGACCTTAGATGTCGACGCGTATATAATCTACAATAAATAAATAAATTAAAAGTGTCTGAGACCGTAACATAGTTATACATGCTGTTTTGTTTCACATGTCAACCACTTCTGACTATTTCCGTTATATCTAATACTTCTAAAATGCCACCTTAGTACAAGACATCGACCGTTATTTACGTCAAAAATGTAAATAATGAATTAGTGCTAGACCCAAACAATTGTAGCTGTTGGAAAAAAAAATTATATCTAAGTAGAATACATAGGGACTTTGTGATCACTCTACTTATCAACGGACGATCATTATTAAGTAAATTGGTCAAGCGACTAGGCCCTGCAGTCATGGGTTCTTTCTGATTAGTTGAATACCCCATCTTAATGTCGTTTGACACACACACACACCTAAACGAACGTAATAACTAACTAGCGAACTCTGTACTAACATGGATAGTTGGTAGCGAAGAAAAAATGGGTAAATTTGTACATAATATATGGAGAATGCTCAAACACATATTCTTCAAGACAGGCATAAATGTTCACAAAATTAGAATGAAAACTGCATATAAAGCTTGTAATCTAATTCTTTCTATAAAAGTCGATCAATTTTCTGACATTTCAAAATAAAACTTAATTAAAATTTATTTTTCTATTCCAATTTCTCAAGAACACTGTTTATGTATACATTTTGGACATCCTAATATCTCAAATAACAATATTAAATTAGGTGTTATTTTGAAATGTCAAAAAATTGATCGGTTTTTATAGCAAGAATTAGATTACAAGCCTTACCTGAAGTTTTCAGGTAAGGCTTGTAATCTAATTCTTGCTATAAAAGTCGATCAATTTTTTGACATTTCAAAATTTGAACATTCTCCACATACAAATTTACCCATTTTTTAATCGCAATCAACTATCCATATTAGCATAGAGTTCACTAGTTAGTTGTTAAGTTCGTTTAGGTGTGTGTGTGTGTGTGTGTCAAACGACATCAATATGGGGTATTCGACCAATCAGAATGGACCTTGACTGCAGGGCCTAGTCGCTTGTTTAAATTGGTAGAAGACGTTATGCAGGAAAATAGGAAAGATGTTATTTATTTTTTAAAATATAGAAAAATACAAACGGTCATTGCATGTTGTTTGTCATTGCTTATAGTTTTGAACTATTTTTCATGTCTAAAAGACGTCTCTATCAAACGAGTGAGCTTTTTCGTTCTTGTTTTTCACGTGTGTTTTGCTCAGTTAAACATACCTGAAAAGAATGTAGCCTGAAGGCATGCGGCTGTATTTCATGTAACTGGAATATACATACATACACACATATATACCTACTTCGAGTTACATGGTGTGTGTATATTACGCATTATACAGTGCATATCAGAATTTTATCAGAGTTGCAATAATGCGAATTTATATAAAAGATCAATACTAACATATTTAGTATGCTATCCTTTGAAAGTTCACTTTTACGCCGTTGCGTAGCGTTCACTAAGTGGTCGATTACCGAATACACTTTAAATTATTTCACACTGTGCAATAACGCCTGTGATCGAAATTCGACCAAGAAGACAGTGTGGTCCAGTGGTTAGCGTCGCGGCCTCTGGATCAGACTGTAATGGGTTCGAATCCCGCCTCCGCTCATGGATGTTTTGTGATGTCATTTAGTTTTAAGTAAGTTATGTTATTTAATGTAATCAAGACGCTAATGACCTAAATTGTCGCGTCGTCTATTTACAAAAAAAAGAAATTCGACCAATTGCATATTTGTAAATTAACGACATTTTTTTGGAATTTATAACATCAACATAACTGTACCGACAACGAAGAAATCCGACAAAACGATACCTTCTACATATTGATAGTTCATAGAATCTCCGTGGTGTGTCACCAGAGGTCTCAAATTACACCAAACAGCGAGAGAAACAATGCTATGTATTTGTTCGCATGTTATATTCTCCCGTGCAGGGAAACTTTATTTTACCTGCCTTAACGGCAACATACAGTATACACACATGATTTTTTTTTGTGCACATCTATGGCACAGTACCTACCATTAGAATGATATAAGTTTCATTCCCCTCCTTTCATAATAAATAGTAAAAAAGGTACCACAATTTTCGGAGTTCACATATTAATATACACCGTGTCCCTAATCGATGTATATACAGGGTGCTGAATCGTTTTGCGGGTAATGGGGATTTAACCCGTAAAATCAAACTTTTGCGATTTCCTGCTTCCCTAATTATTTTAGGAAAAATATCTTCGAATAAAAGTTTTAGAACATAAAATTCTGCATCTAAATCATTAAACAAAATTAATTTTGCATGCTTTATAACGGCAGAAATTTGATATAAAAATGTCAAAATTACCTCAAAAACAGATGATAGCGATAGCCATGGAACTTGAACAAAATGATGACGTTTTAGCTGTCAGAATAATTTCTAATCATTTTGTTTAAGTTCCATGGCTATCGCTATCTGTTTTTGAGGTAATTTTGACATTTTCATATCAAATTTCTGCCGTTACAAAGCATGCAAAATTAATTTTGTTTAATGATTTAGATGCAGAATTTTATGTTCTAAAACTTTTATTCGAAGATATTTTTACTAAAATAATTAGGGAAGCAGGAAATCGCAAAAGTTTGATTTTACGGGTTAAATCCCTATTACCCGCTAAGCAATTCAGCGCCCTGTATATATAGTCAAGGCTCGGGGGGGAGGGGGCAATTGCTCCGATTTCCCCCCTGGATTCGCGCCTGTGTCCGCAAGGTAACTCTCATAACTCTTGCCCTCGCCTGACCAAAATTCTGCATGAGCGAATAGTTGAATTCTTGTATAGTAAGGGGTGAACGTTTTGGGTGTAAATGATTTATTGCACTGTTCAAAATTTAAATGACCGGTGTAGACCTTGTTTGGTTATAAATAGTTGTGATTGGATTATTTTACCAACAATGCGCATATAGTGCCAATGTTTTGAGTTTTCTATGTAGTTAAAAATCCAATAGGGGTCGCTTTTGGATTGAGTATAATGGTTGATAATATTATGTAGGTGTGTAGATAAATCTATGTTTGTATCACTGAATCGGTCCATGTGTATGCATGCAGAATACAGTGCGAATTCAGAAAGAACATGAAACAAATGAGACAGAGCACGTTTAAATTGCACAGGTAAGAGTGAAAGGGAACGGGTTTAACAGGACAGAGACGACGTTAAGTGAAAAAAGTGAGAGAGACAGAGTGTATGAGTGAGCGAGAAGAGCCAACCTAGCGAACAGAAAACCAACTACACACAACCGTTCGATATATAGGTTGTTGGGTAGCGCATGTCGACGACGCGTCGGGACGGGACGGGACGGTAAAGCGTCGGTCTTTGGCGTCTGTTGTGCGCGCGCGTCACGGTTCTTTCGTCCGTCTGTACGTCCGTTCATGCGTTCCAGCAGGAGAAACGCACTCACACGTCGACAACACAAGTAACAGAGAACACCTGATCTTCGACAACGTCACAGTGTGTTTTTATTGCCATTATCAATCATTCACAGATCAGTATTACCAATACCTGGCCCGATCAGTTGCATCAATTAACAAATAAATAAATAATATAAACGATAATCAAAACTTCATATTTAATAAAATAGAATAGCCTACAATATTATACAAACGTTTTAATTTTAATGGTTATAATGTTTGTTCCGTTTACGTTTTGTTTCTATATTGTGCAATGTGACAGTCGATGACAACTGAAGTGCTATACATTTAAATAACAATTGAACATCGTTATTACAAAACAGTGTGAATTCTGTAGCTGCGTTCAGCGTGCAGCTAACTTCGTTACATCAATAAAATAGTTTAATAATAGAGTTGTTCGTTGACATACGTATACTCGTGTATGAATGAAATAATCAAATTTATGTGTTTGTTTCTGTTTGTTGGCGTTTATACGAAATAGATAATAATAATATGTTTAAATATGATATAAGTGTGAATTATTTTTCATTGTTATTAACAATATTATCACTGTAAACATTTGTTGAACCGTTACAAGCGCGCGCGCGTACATAAAACAAAACCACACTTATAACTACATTAAAAATGATTTATGAATTTGTTTAATGTGAAAGGTTAATTGTTCCGTTTGATTTTTATAGCACTAATTGCGCTATAAAACACTTAAAACCTATTATATCTTGATTTATGCTGTGATTATATATATTATAGTGAATTTTTTAAAATAATTATTAATCAACTCGGATGTTTCCTCGTCATGTTTTCCAATCACTAAAAAGTATTATCTGTTCACTAATTAAATAATTGTTTATCAGTGTTTAACGTAATCAGTGTGAATTCTTCGACTTCAAATTAATAATATTAAGATTTTATAACTATAAAAGGAGAAAAAAACTTTGCCAATCCAACGATAAATTAACAGGTATTTATATAGATATTTTATTGTATTTATACCGCTATATAATTTCATTAAATGTATAATACAATGGACGCTAATGACCTCAGTTGTCGAGCGTTTCCCCAATCTATCTGTAATACAATGTATACGATGCAGAATGTTAGTCTAGTACTTAGTATAAATTTCAAGTAGGGTATTTTAATGACCCTATAATAATCAAGAAAGGTTATGTGATCGAAGGTCCAAAAGCTTCATTATATTAAGATAACTATTCTAATTTCGTTGAACCAAATGCAGAAATAACAAATGTTATTTTAAATTTACCTAAACTTAATTAGTTGCTTAATCCCAACTGTCAACTTTTTTATAAGTACCTAGTATTAATGCGTTAGAGTTTCCCGATGAATTAAAAAAATCAATATCAATGATGAGTGAAATTGTTTAAAAAAAGTATTTTTTTTTATTATTCTATTCATTTACTTTTTAGAAAAACATTAGGCCTCAACATTCACAATTAATGTAGTTTTATTAATGATATGCTGGGGCCAAGCGCGGATCCAGAACTCAAATTTGGGAGGGGGGTCACGTTGCTTAAAGGCCAACCAACTAACATCACTATACTAATTATTAATATTATAGGTATTATAAAGCTGAAGAGTTTGTATGTATGTTTGTCCGTGCTAATCTCCAGGAACTACCAGTCCGATTTGATTTTTTTTTATGTTAAATAGTCCGTTTATTGAAGAAGGTTATAGGTTATTCGAGTTTTTTTAAATTTAACCCCAAAGGGGGTAAAACGGTGGTGTAGAATTTTTTAACTCTCTACTAATATAGGTACTATACTAATTTTATAAACTGTAGGCAAGTACGTGAAGCGAGAACAACGACAGGCAACTTCGTTTCGCAGGGGGGGATAATAAATCATAAATTTTTATCTCTGGAACTACTGAACCGATTCTAAAAATTCTGTCACGAATAGAAAACTACGCTATCCCTGAATGATATAGGCTATATTTTATTTTGATAAATTTCTTGTGGGGGGGGGATAATTCCTGTGGGATAGTAACAAAAACTTAACTCTGAAATTTTTTTACATTTTAGCGTATGCGAGGAATCCTAGTGATATTATAAACACCACCAGCCCGACCTCGCTTCGCAGGGGGGACCGCTAGTATAAAATATAGGTACGACAAGCTAAAATTTGGGAGGCTCACGTAAACGTTGCTCAGAGGCCAATCAAATGACATATATATTTACGCCATCTTTATATTAGGTACAAGCTACACGCACGTACGCGTGTTATTTTTCAAATAAACTTGAAGTAGTCGTGGTTCTGGGGAGGTCATGTCTCCAATGATCCCCCTGGATCTGCGCCTGGCTGGAGCGGTCATTCTCGATTCTTATTTATTTTCCATCAAAACAAAAAACATCGTTCCAAATCTTCATTCGTGGGATGATGGCATTTCTACTTGACGAAACGTCAGGTAGAAATACCATCAGACCACAGCCTAAAAGCCCGGAAACTATGAAAATTTGGAACAACGCCGGCCGTGAAAGCTTACACACTTGGAAAGTACTTAATCAAAAAACCTTCATTTGGGATTGCGAATTCGGTTTCCAAATCAAGATTTTCAAATGATATGACTCCAGTATGAATTTTGGAGAAAACAATGTAAATTGTTAATTACTGCAGGGAAAAGTTTTAAAATTTCTTTACTTCATGCCAGTTAGGTTTTCCAATAGTTGCCAGACTGAGGCAATGCCATAATACTTCCTAGTTACAGCCAAGTGTGGCAAACCAAACTTCGGCAAGCCTCCGGTTTCTTTACTTCATGTCAGTTAGGCTTTCCAATGGTACGCCAAACTTAAGCAATGCCACACCATTTCGTAATTACAACCAAATTCGATATTTCTTCGGCATGCCAATCTTCGTTTTGCTTAGCGTGAATTTAATGAAGCGCAAGTTAGGCTTGCCTAAGGTAGGCAAGCCAAACTTGCCCCTCACTGATTCTTCGGCATTCCTCACTGCAATTTCTAGTCGGGGAGATGGCGAACCTTTTCACATCACATCTACGTGCCAATTTTTTTTTTCAAAAAATGTTTAACGTAACCTTGACGTGACAACAAGCACTTCAAGAAATCTAGTGTACAAAAAAATTATTCAGTTTAATTATCGTGTGCCATGAAATTCTCGTTGACTTGTCGTGTCGATCTTAATATACAAACTTTTATTTAACTTACAATGTTTGTATGTTAGTTTATATGTTTGTTCGTTTAGGTCAAATCTTGCAAGTCAATTTTGAACGACTTCTACGTATCCGATCGATTTGAAATTTTGTACACATATGTGTTTCCGATGACAATACATGAATAAATCGTTTTTAGAATTAAATTCAACCCCTAAGGAGTTCAAACGAGGGTGTAGGGTTTTTTTGACTAATCAACAGGCCAAATCACTGAAACTAGAAATTTGGACAGTAGATTCCTTTTCTGACGTAAGTATCCACTAAGAAGGGATTTCTCGAAACTCAGCCCCGAGGGGGATCAAAAAGGAGTAAAATTTTGAAAGACAAATGAACAAAATAAAATATTAGTAAAAAAAACTTTTTTGAGACAAGCTTTTATTGAAATGTAACTAAAAAGGAAAAAATAATATTTAATAATTTTGATTCATAATTATTATAAAAGCGGGGGTTGTAATCTTTATGATAGTTTATTAGTCGCAACCCCCGCTTTTATAATAATTATGAACCAAAATTATTAAATATTATTTTTTCCTGTTTAGTAGATTTCAATAAAAGCTTGTCTCTAAAAACTTTTTTTTTATTTATTTGAATGATAGTAAAATTTTTTCGACAGCATCTAGCATTTCATTAATTATTTCAATTGTATACCAATCAATGCCGTGCCAACAATATTCTGTCGAGTGCCACCTATGGCACGCGTGCCATTGGTTCGCCATCCCTGATTTAGGCATTTCAAATAGGCTTATTGAAACTATTTCATGTTTTTTCAAAAAACGTTAGAACCAGATACGGATAAAAGTCTTTTCGGATTCAGCTTTGGGAGGATTTCGACTTAAGGGGTAATCCCGACTAGAAATTTCAGTGAGGCAGTGATTCGGCCCAAATAAGGCATACCGAATGTCAAACTTGCGGCAAGTAAGGCTTCCAAACCAGACCGACGTCTGGGAAGTAACGCAGTTTACGAGGCTCCGCCAAATTTGGCTTCCTAACTAGGTAGCAGTTTGGAAGCCACACTTGCCTGTGGCATTCTAAGCCTAATGCGGCGCAAATTTGGTTTCCTAACTAGGCAGCAGTTTGGAAGCCACACTTGTTGGTAGTATCCTAAGCCTAATGTGGTCCAAACTTGGTTTTCTAACTAGGCAACAGTTTGGAAGCCACACTTGCTGATATGCCACTGTAGCGAACAAAAAAAAGAGTAAATTTGACAATTTTTTATAACAATAAACGTAATACAAAATCTGTTTAAAAGCTTTTGTTTACATGTTTTGAAGAGTATATACGAATTTTTATTTTTATTTTTTTCCGATTTTTTTCAAAAAATGGTGGCATTAAAAATTAATTTAATTGATACGGACAAATTTTGTAACACTAAAAAGGACAACTTTATATTTTTATTACTGTACGGAACCCTCGGTGTGCAAGTCTGACTCGCACTTGGTCTTTTTTGCTTAAAATTAGGTACCTACTTAAGGAAAACACACCCCTATAAAGTTTGGAAACCTCCTCTCAGATCATTCCGTATATTAGTAGTAATGATTGCTACGTCTGTATGCTAATGACCTTTGTTGTTAAGCGTCTATAATCTACAATATCTATATGCTATACATAACTCAATAACTTTTTAGAACCCGACATTTGTTGATAGATTTTTTTTGTTTAAAATTACTTAAGGAAAACACGCTCCTTTAAGTTTGGAAAATTTCTCCTAAATCATCCTTGGAACTATTCAGTAGCCTAAGGATACTTAATATACATCAAATATATGCTAAAACAGTTTTATCCTTGTCTCATAAACATCCAGGAAACCACAAAACTTACCAGAATCCCTACAGTACAAGATCACAGATTTTAAATCCTATTCAGATCCCAAAAATGTCGAAAACTTTCAGCCAAAAACATATAGCGTTCCTTGGTCCAAAACTATACAACTGTATACCGGTGGAAATCAAACAAATTCGAGATAAGACATTCAATAAAAAAATATTCATGTGGTTATGTTTCAACACAGACTCTGAGGTCAATTATAATATCCTCTACTAACCTATAACTACATAATTTACAACACTAAGAAATTATGTTGTCCTGCATTTTGTATTCTATTATTTATTTTCAATTTTTTTTTCTTTTTATCTCTTTCCCTCCTTAAGTTTACTCTCTCGCACATGGTCAGTATATTCGAACAGAGTCTTTGTACTTCAAAAGAGAGCCGTTAGGGCTATGGCTAGAGTCTCAGCTAAAGAGCATTGTAAACCAATTTTTATTAATTACAAAATACTAACTCTGCCATCATTGTTTATTTTTCACGCATTATTGTATGTCAAACAGAATATGATGAACTGCTGCAGTTCTAACGTCCACTCTTCTAATGTAAGATTCAAATATAATCTTAGATTACCACCTCATAGATTACAAAAAACACACAGCAGTTTTGTCTGCATGTCAATTACTTTATTTAATACACTGTCCACAGCTGTTCAAAACCTTTCTCTAAGT
This sequence comes from Mongoloraphidia duomilia, assembly GCA_039654895.1. Lineage (NCBI taxonomy): Eukaryota > Metazoa > Arthropoda > Insecta > Raphidioptera > Raphidiidae > Mongoloraphidia > Mongoloraphidia duomilia. The sequence continues at coordinate 4,455,334 of CM077523.1, forward strand.
CAATTCAGGAATCTTGTGAGAAGACGGTTGACTGAGGCTGGTCTTTATAAAATTGAAGATTTTTCGTTTATGTAATGTCTTAAACTTGTTATTATTTGACGATGTTATGCCACGTAGCTGTGGTGCTCAAACAAATAAATATCTATCTATCTATCTATAATTACCCAACCCTGCGGAACTGGCAATAGCCAAGTTGGGTTGGAAAATTCCAAATTTCTCTTATTTTTGTTGTAATGTAATTTGCCTTTGTAATTTATTTTTGTTTCTGTATTTTTACATCATGGAATAAATCATATTTATTATATTATAGTAGTATTGATTTCTATTTCGGTAAATTTTACAACTATATAGAATTCGAATCTCATCTTCCAACTTTTGCACCGCGTGCCGATGTCTGTTTATGTCCGCGTGCAAATATATGCATGTAAAACATCATTTGTCATGGAACTGTTTCCATATCCAGCTGAGCGCATTTAAAAGCGTTTTAATATTTATTTATTATGGGAGTGCGGCTCACTGGAACACATATGTGCGCTCGTCTAAAAATAACCAGGGCGGTTTACATTATGTATGGTGTACCTGCATCCATGTATTTTATGTACGCATATGTTACCGGCAACATGCGAAATCAGTCAGTCCGCGAAATGCCTAACCAATCTGCAAAAATATATCCAAATCGACGGGAAATTTGCGAACTTATTGTTGTTTAATGATATAGAGTGTCCAAGCGATGTGTGTGAAGGTAGCTCCGCCATTTTTTTTTTTTTTGAAAAAAAAAAGGTTGTGCTGTAATGTGCTCAAGATGTGCTATTATGTGCCGTAAAGAAAAAAAAATAATCTCAAAAATTGCAATTTATATAAGCAACAGCATTTTTTGGTGTGAAGTTAACCCCGCCATTTTTTTTTTTGTGAAAAAGGAAGGTTGTGCTGTAATGTGCTCAAGATGTGCTATTATGTACCGGAAAGGAAAAAAATTAATCTCCAAAATTGCGATTTTTTTGAGTCAAAACATTTTTTTTTTTCAAAAGTCCAAGCGTCCTTACAGCAGTATGCGCTGTCCTGCCAGTAAGACGTATTTTGGACATCAATATGATCCCGTCCTCTCAATAGGACGCAAAATTTTGTCTTTGTAATGTGAAAGTTTCAACTTATTCGAATTGTAGATTATAGACGCTCTTCAACTTATTCAGACCAGTAGCAACGTAGATATACGCGTTGATAAGGGCGTGCGAGCTATAATTATGATTCGAGATTTTTGTGTTCATGATCGGCCATCTACGGCGCCTATGGAATATGGGTTCGTACTGTCGGAAGCCCACACACGTTTAATTTGTCAGCAGGACAATACACATTCAAAAATAACGTCTTGCTGGCAGGACCGGCAACTCTGTCCAGCTGTCCTTCTGGAAGCTTCTTCCAGTAGGAAAAATGCTTGGAAGCTCTATCATTAAGAGCGAAACTACGCGGGTGGATTTTCCGTGGCGGATTGCACGTCCAAATCGAAACCGTGAAAATGAGTGAAACTAGACGAACAACGGAAAATACGTCGCGTTTTTTTAAATTCCGTCGGCGTGAGCGAGTTCAACGCTTCTGATTGCGTTGATATCGTCACCGCCATAATAAGCTAGAAACGAAAAATATTGTTTAGTGCGGGGAAAATTAGACGAGGCGACGGATCACCGATGGATGCACATTATACAATCTGGGTAAAAAAATTGTGTGGAAATATCCTGCGTTCATAGTTTGTTTCTTAATATTGGATGAATCCGCCCACGTCGTTTCTTTCCTTCTGTTCTTTATTTGATATGAAAATGTCAAAATTACCTCAAAAACAGATAGCGATAGCCATGGAACTTGAACAAAATGATGACGTTTTAGCTGTCAGAATAATTTCTAATCATTTTGTTCAAGTTCCATGGCTATCGCTATCTGTTTTTGAGATAATTTTGACATTTTCATATCAAATTTCTGCCGTTACAAAGCATGCAAAATCAATTTTGTTTAATGATTTAGATGCAGAATTTTATGTTCTAAAACTTTTATCCGAGGATATTTTTCCTAAAATAATTAGGGGAACAGGAAATCGCAAAAGTTTGAATTTACGGGTTAAATCTCTATTACCCGCAAAACGATTCAGCACCCTGTATGTTATTTGAATGATAGTCAAATTTTTTCGACAGCATCTAACATATTTTTAATTATCCCGATTGTGTACTTTAATCATGATTCAATGGCGTGCCGACAATATTCTGTCACGTGCCATAGGCTCGCCATCCTTGCTATAGATTATTGGCTGGGCATTTCGCGGATTGACTGATTTCGCATATTGTCAGTAACACATACAATAAAGATTCGCTTACACTTACATCATTCTTATAGGCTTGAATTTTTGCAAGAAATTTTGGACTGAAGTAATTATTGATGGTTCATACCGCCCTGATGGAGAAAGAAAAATTTGAACTTTTAAGATATATAATATATTAAAATAAATCATTAATGAAATTCAAATGCATCCCCATTTAATCACAAAAAATGATCGAAAAATAAAACATATAAATCGTATTTTTATAATAATAAATATTTATATAAACTGATATTTTCGTTTCCATGGCTGTTTTATCGCAATATATTATAATAACATAAAATTACGTCCGATGTCACTAGTATTACTAAAATCGCTATTTCATCGTAATGTGATAATCAAAAAGAAGTAGGATTTGAAACAGTGAAAGAATTTTTCAAATCGGTTAAGTGGTTTTTTGATATTAGCGTGGACAAACACAATAACGAAAAACAAACTTTATATCTGTTTATATATTTATAGATAGATATACATATTACATATAGGGGTAGATTTAATTTGCGGTTTGAATTGACAAGCTTTATTTACATTTTAAAAATAGAAATTTTACGTCAACACTACTGTTCATAAACTAAAGTACAGTAAGCAATGGTATTTGTTATGACTGCTTTTAATTAAAATCATGCTTGACATAATAATAATAATTTTCATCGTCTGAAATAGTGTAGGTATATAAAATATTTAATCTTTTATTTTCATATTACGTAAGGAAATGAAAGTATCTATGATGAAAGGATCCTTTTAAGGTCGATTTATATTATCCGGTCAGACACGGAGCGGGAACGTAGCGTTAACGTTCCAGCAAATACAGTAGGTATATTTATAATATCAGACCACCAGACAAATTTAATTGTGATAAAGGTGCTTTGTTTAAAAGAATAACTAACAGCGGGTTATTTTAAAATGTTCTCACATTTATCATTAGAAGATTTACTATGTATAATTGCCCTATTGTTCGATGAAGATGAAAAACAAAAATATTGTTGTCATTGTCATGTTGGTGTTCATTGTCGCTGTATCTTTTATCTTCTTGATTGTATAAAAATCATGTGTTTTTGACACTTTCGATAAGTTTTTCGTGATCCATTCCGAGAGAATTTAACGCGATCACTCTAAACTTATTACTTTACTGTCTGAACATAACGTATCACTTATCAGACAAAACATTCTCGCGGACAATGTTTAAACGTGAGTGATACACAACTTGTCTGAACGGACCGGATACGCTAAGTATCTAAACTAATATTATAAAATTGGTAAATTCTGCACTTTGTACAATAGAATCACTACTGGGTATCGATCGATGTGTTCGTATATATAGTAACGCGCCTACAAAGTCCACATCATGAGAGAGTCATGTTTTTAATGATTTATACAGAAGTTAATAACTTTAATAAAAATAAACTAAATCGTAACTTAGTCTGTAATTGTAAAGTTCTAAGGACTAGAAGAGCGAATTTTCCGTTTTCATAATTTTTTTTCTGTTTTTCAAATTTCAATCTATCTATATCTATTTGTTTGGTTGAACGCGCTAATCTCAGGAACTACCAGTACGGTTTGAAAATTTTTTTTTTGTTAGATAGCCCATTTATCGAGGAAGGCTATAGGCTATATTATAATATCACGCTACGACGAATAGGAGCGGAGCATCAATGAAAAATGTTGCAAAAACGGGAAAAATTATTCCTTTTGAGAGCTTCCGTTGCGTGCGCTGCGTAAACGGTTAAAGTTACGCAAAAATCATGTATGACGGAATTGTTCCCGGAAGATTTATATATATACCGAACGAGCGTAGGGAGTGAGTAATGCAATTATCATATTCAAGCGAACGAGCGAAGCGAATGAGTAGTGTATTGCACCCGGGCTTTCTTAGCACCCGGGAGAAGCCGGACGGGGTCGCTAGTAAATAATATAATCGTATTTGAAATGCATGTAAAAATGTTTTTCTTGTCGGAAACGCTACGTTCCCGCCCCGTGTCTAACCGGATAATATAAATGGACCTTTGTCGTGCCCGAAATTTATGATTGTCATTTGTCCTACCCCCAAAACGCAAATAAAAGTGTTTTTCGCATAAAACGTTCAAATATTACGTCATGTTTCTCATAGGGTTACGTTACACAAGTGGGAAGTTGTGAATTATGAAAATGTTACGATATAATTAAATTATGAGAAGGTAGGGGGGTTAAAAAATGTCGAAAAAATGTTAAATAACATTTGAACCTTCCCATATTCACATTAAAAAATGGACCAATAATAATGATTTTGTTTAAATGTGTGTCTCAGTATAAGGATTCCGGACCTATTTAAATATCAATCGAATCAGTGGTTTTTAAAATATACGCAAGTTTGTGAATATTAAAAACCATTTTGGAACATGGGAGTCATGTATGGTTTAGGGATCTCCATACCGATCTTTTATTAATCTTTACTAATATCTAATCTCTGGAACTACTGAACCGATTCTTAAAATTCTTTCACTAATGAAAGCTACACCATATCCCTGAGTGATATTTTGATAAATTTCTCGCGGGGGGGGGGGATAATTCCTGCGGAATAGCAGCAAAACGTCACTCTTAAATTCTTTTGCATTTTAGCGTATTGGCAGAATCCTACTAATATTCGCGGGGGAGGGGATAATAAATCATAAGTTCTTATAGCACCCGGTCGAAGCCGGACGGGGCCACTTGTGACGTATAAAGTTAATCATGGTGACAATAGTGTATCAGCCTATACTTAGGCATGGCTGACATTCGATTTAAATAACGCCTATAATAATTTATATGTTATTTATTTGCCAAATAAAAAAATATCGACATACTTTTTATTCAGTTTCTGAGATATACTCGTAAATCATTGATAGCCAACCCCTTTTGGCTGATATATGGTTCGCCACATGAGTGTTGAAAAACGATCCTTTTAAATTTTATATCATAGAGACTTTAAAATAGACGGTTCATATTATTTTATTTCAATCAAGTTAAGTTTATAGATATATTTCATTTCGTTTATTAGTGTATTTGCCATAATATGGCACATACACTATTGGCGTCGGTCGGATGGCGGGACCTAGGGGTCGGACCAAAATTTCTCGACGTTTCATACCCCCCTGAACAGTTTGCCACCATTTTTAAAAATGTTTATATATATATGTATGATATATATATATATATATATATATATATATATATATATATATATATATATATATTTATATATATATTTATATATACCGTGCGAGTTTTTTCAAAGCGTACATAGACTGTTTCACAATTTAAAATCGTGGTATAGACATTGTTGGTATCTATCTGGTCTGCCTGGAAACTGCACACTAAATAACGCAGAGACTTGCCGACAATTATTTACCCCAGAATACAAATTGCACATAAGAATCTTTTCTTCCACGGTGTAAAATTTTTATAGAAAAAATATTAAATAAATCTCTGAACTTATAAAATTTATTATCACAACTCAATAATAATAAATTGTAAATAAAAACTTTCGTTTCCATAGTTTCTAACAATATCTATAGCACGATTTCAAATTGTAAAACAGCCTATGTACGTTTTGAAAAAACTCGCACGGTATATATATTTATATATATATATGTGTGTACACGATAACTCTCGACAGACTTAATCGATTGAAACGAAATTTGGTACACACATTGGAACCCATCACCGCAAGAAGCCTATTTAAAATGGGCCCGATCGGACCATTTTCAGGGTTGTATTTAGGGGTTCCAAAAAGTTTTTGGGCCCAAAAATACCGAAAAATTTGTCAGAATCGTTTCAAAATTGAAATTTAACTCTTTAGTAAAGATTAAAATGTGCTGGTAAAATTTTAATAAAATCGGCCCGACAGGACCGGACTTTCAAATTTTATGAAAACACTAGTTTGTTGATACGGATTTACTTATGGAAGGGTGTATTTAATTGCGTGTACTGATAAAATCCATGTCTAATATTGAAATTTAGAAAAATTTAATTATTTTAAGGGATGTATTAAGGGGTTAAATTTTTTATTTTGTCAAAAAACAAACTTAAGTTCACATAATAATGCCACAATGCCTGTATTAGCAAATACACTATATTGTCGGCAGGGTTTGGCACTGCGACCCGAGTTTTTATCATATTAGTTTTGGTTTAGACTAAACGCTAAAGTATTATTTCGAGGAACTCTAGAAATTTTTTTATTATTTTATTTATATTTCAGGTTTTAAAAAAGCAACGAAATGTTACGCTGTTATTAACTTTCCAAATTATTTTTATTTTTTTTTAGACGACAGTCTAGTCTAGGCTATACTGCCCTCAAATTTGCTTTGTTGAAAAGTATTTTTAGAGTGTCATATTTTGTACACTCCTAGAATATTTGCAGACTTTTCATGTCTAATTCTTTTTAATCTTTCTTATGGAAAACAAACACTATTCCATTAAAAATGATATTTATGTCAGTATGTTATTTTAAACTGAATTTGCTGTATTTTAATGAAATTTTTGTTTATTTGAAATTTAAATGTATTATAAATCTGTGATGTTAATCTTTTTTAAATGCTAATATTTTCCAGCGCAAAAATATCATCTATTGATGTACAATCTCATAATTTAAAGATTGTACACCTAAGTACTTATACAGGGTGTATCACAGGAAACCGAACATAGGGAAAAGTACACAGATTGCTTTGCCCTCTATTCATGTAAAAAGCCATGATAATAATAATTTAGTTAAGTTAACCATGTGTATTCTATCTTTGTCACGCTACTCATTTTGCTTATGTTTTCCTTGTTGCGCTCATTACTGTTCTATGTATTCAATCCTGTGATACACCCTGTATATAGTACTATCGGTTACCCGTGGCTCTGCTCACGTATATTTCGATATTTTTATGCCCACCCCGTTGCACCAGCTCCTTAAGGGTTGTCTTAAAAAAATCCTAAAATACGTGTTTTTTGAGGAATACACCAAGTTTCAAGTTGATACGCGCACTTCCTTCTGATCCCATAGCCTTTTGACAAACAACTAAACAGTTGCGTGCGAAAAAAATTGATTGTATGCGCCGGCCCTAAAAAAAGTCCTTGACTGATTCCGACATTTCCCTACCATAGCAGAGGTGAGAAATAGAAATTAGGCACTTTTAAACTGAATTATTTATAAATCCGAGAAATAAACAATACGGCTCTTAAATTAATTAACATTGTTTTAAAATGATTCATAGCAATTAAAATATGCATGATGTAAAAACTGCTTTTGGAGAAAGAAATATAAATATACAATTTCAGTATGACGCAATTCCAAAGTTGACTTTTATATATTATCTCAGCAGATGCAATGTCTGCACGTAGACTGATGGTGATCATCAAAGAACGGTATCAGAAAGAAAGAAAAAGATAAATAAAACAATTAAATTAAATACTGGAACCATGTCGTCTAATCTATTTTCTTTGTTGTTTCATTTCATTTGATGACGAAACGTTGCACATACAAGGAACATACATGACGTTTTCCTTCTCTATAACGAACATCGCTTTTTATCACGTGTTTCGTTTAACCAATAGCATAGTTCTAGGAGTTAAATTGCGACGACTGCATGATATTTTGACGTGACAACGTCTCACTATACTGGAATGAGCCCATTTACCCAATAATTGGCGTAGTATATAAATTAACACATTTTTAACCGACTTCAAAAAAGGAGGTTTCTCAATTCGACCGTATATATTTTTTATGTTTTATGTGTGTTCGCGGATAACTTCGTCGTTTATGAACCGATTTTGAAATTTTTTTTTTATTTGAAAGGATATACTTTCAGATTGGTCCCATAGAAACTTCATCAAAATCGGTTCAATAGTTCGGCTGATTTTAATAAAAGTAAGTAACGGCGTGTGATTCTTCAAGGTAAATGTTACTTTTTGACACTAAAAAGTAAAAAATAAAAAACTTTTTAACAAAAAAAAACCTCCTTCAAAAAGGCACTAAAAAGAGGAAAATAATGAAATTTTGAGGTCTGTGCCAATTAAAATATGAAGTCGGTTAAAAAGTATTGTATAGTGATTAATATCTTCTTTTTAACCAACTTCATATTTTAATTGGCACAGACCTCAAAATTTCATTATTTTCCTCTTTTTAGTGCCTTTTTGAAGGAGGTTTTCTTTTGTTAAAAAGTTTTTTATTAAATCAATTATTTGGGAACTGGCCTATAACAAACAGTTCATTGAAATCAATTTTACTCGTGATTTTTTGTGCCTACCTACATAAAAATCACAAACCAATTTTTTTTAAAACTAAATCTTTAAGATATTTTAATAATATGCTGCACTAAACATTATTTTAATAATCATCTTGAACACACAGTACCTATTATTAAAGTAATAGATTGTACAGTTCTTTGAAAAATTGCTATTTATTTTTGCTCGGCTTCTATAAAATGGCCGGATTTGTCAAAGAAATCGACTTTGTGTATTCTTGTTCATTATTACTACGTGACGTTATGCCAGTTCACGGCACAGGACATGATCTTGCATATAAAGGTCACAAAAGAGGAGATGTATGTAGGTACAGGATGTAAAGGAAATCATCGACAAAAAACGTAAAAGTGAATTTATAAGAGTTATGTAAGTCCCTCAATATAATACAAAATTGAAGTCACACTTTTTAGTGCTGCGGCATACCTTTCCAAATTTATTGTTCACTTTTAACATTGGAAATGTTTATGTTCGTATATGGGGGCAGAGTTACGAGTTTTCGTTCAAGGCCAAAAGACAACGGTGTCGCGATCAAGTGAAGAGCAGTCATGCAAAATTGAACAAGTGCAATTTTTTCAAAATGTGTTTTATATCATGTCTAGTTAATTGACAGGTATTTGCGACTATCTGCGGTGTTATTTTTGAGCAAATGTTAATAAATACTGTAGAAAAATCCATTTAAAAGTTAAGTAATCAAGCAAAAGTGAACGCGTATATAACAGAAGAATAATAGGGTTATTCCTGACAAAACTAAACAGTGCATTGATAAATATTGTGTGTATAATAAACAGTTAATTATGTTTCATATATGCTGTAATCATTTCCAATATCCTCGATGGTTGCAAGGATTGCGAAATCTGTGAATTTTTGTTCACAAAATTTACCCAGAGACCCTCAAAGTCCAAGATGGCGCCCAGAATTTTATTTTTCGCTAATTATAATGACCTGAAATATAAAAATGTACAATTTATTTAATTTCGCTTCTAACACACATCCGTTTACATGATCTCATTATAAAAGTTTCGTGCGTGATAAGTGTGAGCTGGTGCCTTCTTTTTAAAATTCGTGCGCTAATTTTAAAATTCGTTTCCGGCGAGGGCGCCCTCTGTTCTAAGCCTCGTAGAACAGTGGAACGGGTATCTAATGAGGATGGGCACTACCAGACTTGACCGCTAGGGGCGTTAGCTATATAAACATCTTGGTCTGTGGGGCAGTCCATAGTAGAGTGTACAGAATTAGTTTATTTTAAATCATTGACAATGTCGAATGTCGATGTGCTGTGTTTACCACTGTTCAAATATGGAGGTTTTGTATTTTCAAAGAATCCAGAACTCGCACGTTTTTCTACGACAACCAATGATAGCTTAGGTGGCTATATACTTGCTGCCATTTATATTAAGTGTCTCATGTGCCCATCTATATTGCTCAGCTACCTTCGAGGGGCGTTCTTAGAAAGATTGCAAGCCGGAAAATGTTTCCGAAAAATTTGGGAAAACTGAAAATCAAAATAAAAAAAAAATTGAACAGTCTTCAAAGAAGGAGTAAAAATGTCTCTGAAAAGGTTCTATTTAAAAAAAAATATTTTAATAAATCTTTTATTAAATAGGGAAATCGCATACAAGTATTTCGAATTTGAATCATTAAGGAATATGTCGCGACATACCGTACACGTATTGATTATTGACATCACCGTGAAACACATTTATAAAATACACAGATAATAGATTACGGTGTGTGTATATGTGTGTCAGTATAATGGTGTTTTACACGTGGTAGTTTTTTGGTTGCGTGTGAATATAGGTGCAGGTGAATATTATGTAGGTACAGCACCGCCGCGCCGTAACATGCGTGCGCTGTTGGGTTAAATTCTCCCACATGTCATGAGTGGCGTGAAGTGAGCTCCGGCTAATCAATCATTTATAATCATAAACATTGTAGCTCTTCGTGTGTACCCATACTAGATCCACACATATACAGTGTGTCTACAAATATTTGAATATATAAGTATTTCTTTCTTTTTTATCCGACTGCGCACGCAAAGGAGTGGTAATGTGTTTAACAGCCTATGTATGTATGTATGTGAGTTTGTATGTTCCTTTGAAGCACTATACAGACCAAACGCCTGGGCCGATTTTTATGATTGACACGTCAATCGACTCCCCTTAGTCCGGCGAGTGTCACTAAGGACATGACGTTAGTGAAAATTCAATATGGCGACTACAGGACGCCATATTGTGAAAATGAAAAAAATGAAAGTCAACAAACTATGTCAAGTGGGGTATCGTTGAATAGGTATTTAAAAATCATTTTTAGTTTTCCCTCAACATTTTTCGATTCGACTGACCGTTTAGGATCTATATCGATTTATTTTTAACTAAAAACATTTGAAATAAAAAATTTATTAAAAAACAAAAAACCCGACTGCGTAAAAATCGAACTTAAAAGATGGAAACAAGATCAAATGATAACATGCAGTCGGAGGTATTTCTGTTCAATTTGTTACTACTATGCCTCCGACTGCATGTTATCATTTGATCTTGTTTCCATCTTTTAAGTTCGATTTTTACGCAGACGGGTTTTTTGTTTTTTAATAAATTTTTTATCTCATGTTAGTTAACTACATACGTGTATATACTTTCTTTATATTTTGTAATTTCTCTGTAAATAGGTATTACCTGTTGAGAATAAATCTATTATTATTATTATATATTATGAGGTGAATTTTTGAAGAAAATCTTCTTTGTTTTGGCTTAAAGGCTGATTTTCCAGTCTCGCTGACCGTCAGCGCTGATCGTCGGCGCGTAACTATATATTAGTGTTGCCAGTCTCTTACAATAATGTAACATCTATTACCATTTAGAAAGGTTTATAAACTTATTAAAAATCTATTACTTTTTAGAAAGGCTTATAACCTTATTAAAAATCTATTACCTTTTTATAAAAAAAAAACTTGGTGAAAAAGCTTACGGAGTAAACGTAGTTACAATAAAAACACCATCTGTCCGGCTTCCAGTGCCAGGCACATGTATAACGTATGAGTATGACGTTGCGATTTATATAGGTATCACTATTAAATTAAAACTTCTTTTTAAATCTTCGGCAACTTTCAACTGGCTAGAGGACGTTAGCGTCGCACGGTCAGCGGCGCCGACGCGCAGCGCTGACGGTTGTGCACTGCTCAGCGCTGAACAATCAGTGTTACTAGAAAACGCTATACATTGTGATAATACATATTCGCCGATCAGCGCCGACGGTCAGCATGACTGGAAAATCAGCCTTAGGGCCAGCGCACACAGGCTACTTTTACGCGTGATTTAGCAACTGCATCGCGATTTAATTATTACTCCAACTACTCAAAAAGTCTCGTTCGATCGCGCGATTTGGTAACAGCATGGAACGTTTGTTACACATTCATGCGTCTACGCGTGACAAAATGCAGTCTCATCCGGATCCATGACATTGAGTAGCGCGAGCATGCGACTAAGTGTGCAATGTATTTTCGACAATCGCTCGTTCGTGAGAGATCGGTTGTGTATTTCAGCGCATGCGTGGTGTAACGCTACAATATCTGACGATCTACAAGCGTCTTAATCGCACAATCGTAAAAAACAGAAGGTATCTTGTGTGCGCTGTTGTAGGGAATCTGTACCTATATAAATAACTTTTAGCTTTTAAGTATCCTTTGTTATTAATTTTATTTAAAAAAAAACATAATTTCAGATATTTCTAAACACTCTGTACATACATAATATAATATGTATGTATACGCGGTATGTGTATGCGTTTTACCTACCCTTTCTCTTATAATTTAAAAACACATAAAAATATGATGTATACAGGGTGTTAAAGTTTCATCATCATTGGTGCCTTATAGTCCAAACCCTGACCATATACAATTCTGCTAGACAACACTACAATAAAATTTTATTATTGAGTTTAACAGAAAATATGATGAAAAACATCAAATGGTGGCAGACTAAACATTTTTGTTTATTATTTTCGTTGTCAATATGAGCACCTATCTCAAATACTACGGCTCAACACTACTTGATGAAATTTATACAGATTATAGAAAAGTATCAATTATTTACAATTATCATCGTCTGCCTTGCACATTTTTTTCATAGCTGGCAAACCTCATATTGAACAATTATCCATTTGGAGAGATTCAGCCAGGAATGCATAAAAATGTGCAAGCCAGACGATAATTGATACTTCTCTATTGGGAAGTTACATGTAGGAGTGGGCTTGAGAATAGCCGAGAGTGTAGCGGCGCTGTTGTTTACATGGCGTTGCTATGGTTCCTCTATTACAAGTCCCCAGTTCCCGAGTTCTAGCCCGAGAGCTGGTAAAAGTGTCAATTGAATTTTCAATTTATTATTAAAAAAAAATAAAAAAATAATGAATTGAAAATATGAATTGGTGCTAGGCCCAAATAACCTTAGCTGTTGGTGGTCTTTAAAATACAATTACAATTACATGTAGGAGTGGCTAAAAAAACATGGCCGACAAAAAATTGCAATTTAAAAAAAATTACATATGGGATAGTAGTGTTGACGATTAAAATGTTTTTAAATTTGATTGAATATCTTAGGTTGGTGATAATCTAAACCAAAAAAATATATATGATGCCGAACGAATTTTATCTGTCGGACATTTAATTAAATGTGGAATAAATGGTGAAAAAAGTGATAATAATGTGACAGCCATAACTGCGTTATGTTTACAAATGTCAAACATGAAAGAAAAATCCCATGAAATAAATGCTGTGATATCTTAAGGTGGAAAAATAATTTTAATAATTTGTTCTTGTAAAGCAGAATTGGGAGAAAAATGTAATTACATAATATATATTATACAATTTTCAAACATTGTAAACATTATTTTATTTACTTTTTAGGTTAGACCGTACTACCTTATTTGGTATAATCACTTTTTTTGAAATATATAGAACATATTTTCTTTGTTCGAGTAACTTCTTTTAATTTCAATAGTTTCCACGTTACATTTTATCAATTTTTTCAAAACTACCAAAAAAATGTTTAATACCAACAGTATAATGCTTCGGAAAAATAACATCTAATTCTTTAGCAGCAACAAATTCTAGCTTTCGATTTTTTACGTTCTGGAAAACGTTCAACTTCCATTTGAACTTTTTTATTTAATAATTAATTAATTAAATTTAAATGTCAATGTTAACACCATATATACTAACTAGACAGTTGCAATTTTATAATAGTTTAATTTTTTGCCACCAGATGTCATGTCTTAGTTCGTCAGTTTCTAATAATCTGTATAAATTTCATCAAGTAGTGTTGAGCCGTAGCCCGTAGGTATTCGAGATACTGACAACGAAAATGATAAATAATTGCACCGCATTTGATTGTTTTTCATCATATTTTCTGTTAAATTCAATTATAAAATTCTAGTAGTGTGGTCCAACAGATTTTTGCACCGTAATAATTTTTTGTATGTTACCTCCTATCTCCTGCATTTGTGAACCGATTTTGATGATTCTTGTTTTATTTAATCGGATATACTTTCAGGGTGGTCCCACATAAAGTTGAATAATCAAATATTAAGAAATAAGTCGGTTAATAACGTGCAAACGACGTATTGTAAAGCCACTAAAAATTATAAAAAAATAGAACCTCCTTCAAAAAAACCCACTGAAAATATATGACCTTAAAATTGTATTATTTTCGCCTTTTAAGTGGCTTTTTTTGAAGGAAGTTTTATTTACAAAAAGTTTTTTGTCACTAAATGCAAACAAGTCGACCCTAGTTGACCTTTTAGTTGTTTTGTTTGTCGTATAGATCGCATAATAACTAAATAATTCGATTGTAATTATTTCCTTTAGAGAATGTATACGAGTAACGTGTTTTACTTTTTTATGGAAAATATAAAACTGTTACAGCGCGGCGTGGGTGGAATAAAACAGTACTTTTTTTAAATCGACTTCTTTATTATTCATGTACAGAATTTATAATTATCTTTTCCTTCCATTTATGCCGGAATTTTCCTACATTATTGAATTGAAAATCAATATAATGTTGTTTGTTTAGTACTATCTATTTCATGAAAGAAATATGCATTGTATTTGTTCCTTGTTTATTTACAGAACATATTTTATTTATAAATACATTAAAAAAACTAAGTTTCCAATAAAAACCTTCAATTAAAATTACTGATTACCTACTCTTCAAAAATAATGTTATGTTTAATCACTTGCTATAGTTAGTTAGGATCAAATCTTGCAATTCAATAGATTAGGAAAGGAAGGCGTGGCGGAGTCGCAACTGTCTCCTTCTAACTAGAATCTGCGTTAAACGTACGTTCACCCATTGACACGACACAACTGTCAAATTTCAAAAGCAGATTGTCAATTAAACTGTAGGGGTTACCCCTCCAGTTTAATTGACAATCTGCTTTTTAAGAAGAAGAAAAAAATAGTAATATAGGTAATAAACTTAAAAAATATGGGATAAAAACTGTTTGTTCAAATAAAATTATTTAGGTAAAATACTTTTTAATAATAAAGAAAAACGGGACAAATCAGAAAATAGTGGCATCTATGAAATTCATTGTTCGGATTGTGACGCCATATACATAGGACAGACAGAACGCTCATTCAAATTAAGAATGAAAGAACATGCAAAGGCAATAGGAACACTAAGTCACAATACCGGTTTTACGACCCATTGCATAGATAATAACCATAATTTAAATCAGGATAATTTTAAATAGTTACATATCTGTAAAAAAGGTATAAAACTCACCCTATTAGAAAATGTTGAAAACCAAAAAGCCATTAGTAGAAATAAAAATATAACAAATGACCAGGTAGATTTTAATCTTTCACCCCTACTACAAAGTATTTGCAGTTAGATCTATGGTTAACGTAGATAGATAGATAGATAATTTTTCCGTATATATCTCATTACAATTTGACGCTAATGACCTAAGTTGTCGACGCGTCTATAATTTACAATAAATAAATCATTACAATTTTCTGAAAAAAATAGTACATGCCTACTCCTTGAAGATGAACTTTGGTCCGAAACGATCGTCGAGAAGAAACAATTTCTGTAGAATTTTCAAGTGATCTAAATATTTGTTAAGTAGTAGTAGATAAAGTAAACCACTCTGTTAATCTAGACTCTTGAAAATAATCTAGAGTCTTGATATTAGACAAGACAAGAGTTTTTTAATCTATAGACTTAGACTTAGTGAAGTCTTGATATTTCAAACAAAACAAGACTTTGAAAGTCTTGTCTTGTCTAGACGGCAACACTAGTTTAATCAGTTTAATCCAGTCCAGTAATTTCCCTCAGTATTAAAAATA
The DNA here is from genome assembly GCA_039654895.1 of Mongoloraphidia duomilia. Taxonomy (NCBI): domain Eukaryota; kingdom Metazoa; phylum Arthropoda; class Insecta; order Raphidioptera; family Raphidiidae; genus Mongoloraphidia; species Mongoloraphidia duomilia. The sequence goes on from CM077523.1 coordinate 4,471,281, forward strand.
TTTTTTGTTGGCCTTGGCATTAAAAAAATATAACAGAGAATCTGAATGATTGTTAATTTTGACCAGGATGTATTTTAAATAGCAAAAACAATTTACTCATAAAAATTAACTATAAACTGAGATATAGTTAAGATTATGGGTATTGAATGAATAGGCACTTACGTAACACTTAGCTGTTGGTGGTCTTTAAAACACAATTTAATTTTTATTCTTTGAAAAAAGCATGGCCCTCTTTTTTGTTTGGCGATCTACTGATGGCTAACTTAATATAGCAAAAATCATGGTTACCTTGATTTACGTACAATTTTTATTTTTTTTAGTAAAATATTTTTTTTCTCGAAAACTATACATTTTAGAGAAAAAAAATATTTACATTTTTTTCATATTATAACATCTAGAATTCATTTATATTTTTTTTTACCTATGTTAATACGTAACATTGAGGACGTTTTTTTGAATATCTCAGGATCCACTGAACCGATTTGACTCAAAATCTAATCAGATCTAAGTTAAAGGCTGATAAACACAATAGAACAATCGGCATGCCCGTATGTTGTTCCGTTCTTAAGATATCGAAGGCGAAAAATTGACCACATACACACACACACACACACATACACACATACACACAATATTATTATTATGAAACAATTCTGAAAACTATATTATTAATATTTTATTGTATTATTTTATATTTACATGACTTGATAATATTATAATAATTTAGTTCAGTGACTTATTTCGTATTCATATGTTATTTTTTTAATGTTAATATAGTTTGTTATTATGAAAAATTGTAATAAAACTGAAAAAAAAACATTTCTTTTATTTTTTAATTAACCTTTTCAATTTGTACGTCATTTCTAGGAAAATTAAATTTAAAGATACGAGTAAAATATTTGAAATTACCGCTTCTTTCATTGTGGCACACTAGCGCCATACTCCATAGTGGCAGTAATCAGTACTAAAAGGATAGAGTGGGATATCTATACTACTCTATCTATGGTTGCACACTAGCGCCATAAGTTTTTGCAGTCAGTACTAAAAGGGTCAGAGCATTCATGATAGAGTGGGCTATCTATATAACTCTCTTATCTATGTTCTACACTGTTTGAATAATTATTCTTAAACTGTGTGTAATTATTTTTTTCTGTATTTCAGATTGACCGTTGATATCCATCATCTGCATTCCAAAAAAACTACATGTGTGATAATTATTAAGATTTTATTTTACGAAAAATTTCGATGAATGTGTACCTAACTTACGAATTAAGTGTCCAATGTTAAACAGTGATTTGAAACTAAACATTAAACAATTTTTAACAGCCAGCAGTCTTCAAAAAGTGTTGTGTGTAATGCTGAATATATTATAAAGTGACTTTTAAATCACCGATTGCTATTTTTGGTGGGACTGATTTGTGTCTGTCAGGCACTAAGTGGGGCGGACGACAGTCAATTGTCGTCGCCATCGTTGGCCGGGTGTGTCCGGTGGGGTTAATCAACAGTGTAATAGGACGCGGGCGGCCTCACAGTGCGGGTGCCGCGTGCGGGCGTAGTTGCCAAGGCCGCCGGTCATGTACCCCCAAAGGGGGGCGCCGCCGCCGAGGAGAAAGCTAACATTCCGGTAAGTTAGTCTTTAACACTATAATAATAATAATAATATTTTTTTTATTGGCTAACACCAAAAGCAAAGTTCAGCTTAAAAATTGTACTCCTATATTTCTATGATTTTTATGTTAGCGTTACTGTTAGAGCAATGACACACACAGCGGTTTGTGCCGACTCAGCAGCCGAGGCAGTTTTCGACTCGACGATGACACACACAGCGGTGTCAACTCGGCGGCCAGGCGTTTCTTGTGGAGAACGATGTGTCGAGGCGGCTGAAAGTCGGCTTTCAGTCGGCAGACAATTCTCGCCGCAGTGTGTTTTGCATCTTTGAAAAACATTAACATACGTGATTGGTATATGATAAAATCAATCGATTTAAAACCCCTTATATCCACACCATATTATTCACATAACAATTAGAGGTGAAAATAATAAATATCTCAGACAGCTAGGCTGCCATGATTTTTGAGCTATATCTAAGAAAAAATCAAATGACCACTGTCGGGACTTGAACCCGAAACCCCCAGTTTCCGGCTAGGTGAGTTAATGATTTCTCCACAGTGCCCGAGAGTGGAAACCGATCTCTTCTTATATATAGCAATTTCACGTTGAAAACACACTACATGCGAGAGTCGACTATTTAACATACGTGCCGACTAGGCAACCGCCTCGGCACAAACCGCTGTGTGTGCCATCGAATGACGTAATGTTACAATGCAATACTATAGAAAAAATTTTAAATCTATCTCACCGCCGAGACTCAAATCCGAATTTTCCAATATCGCGGCCGCTGAGTTATCATTTACTCTACAATGACACGATTAAATAATCAATTGTTTCCTTTATAAAGCAATTGTAACTAAATTTCTATGTAATGAAGAACGACCGGAAAAAATTCCCATTTTTGGGCCCTCGAATTTAGAACTCGGTTTATGGTACTGTCTAGGCAATTCCTATTCCATAATACTGCTGTCTTATTTATTGTAGATAATAGACGCTCGACAACTTATGTCATTAGCGTCTTAATTACATCAAATAACATCATCAATTGAAACTAAATGACATTATAAAACATCCATGTTTTTTTGGTGGAATTCGAACCCACGACCGCTATATATCCAAAGGTCAGCACGCTGACCATTAAACCAAGCTGTCCTCAAATCCTGCTGTTCTGAAATCAGCATCTCCATTTTTTCCCCATTTGCAATTAACCAGTTTCTATAGGTTATGTGCAGAATATGTTATCCTACAACGCTAGAGTAGACGCTAATGACCTCTGTTGTCGAGCGTCTATAATCTACAATTCATTCATTCTACAACGCTAGAAAGCAGTAAGATCACTAGATTAACAAATAATATCTTTTTCTCATTACAAGCTTTTATTTAACTTGCAATGTATGTTTGTTTTTGTGTTTGTTTGTTTAGGTCAAATCTTGCAAGTCAATTTTGAACGACTTCTGCACGTATCCGATCGATTTGAAATTTTGTACACATATGTATTCCCGATGACAATACATGAATAAATCGTTTTTAGAAATAAATTCAACCCCTAAGGGATTCAAACGGGGATGTAGGATTTTTTTGACTAATCAAGGCCCAGGCCAAATCGCTGAAGCTAGAAATTTGAAATTTGAACAGTTGGTTCCTTTTCTGACGTAAGCATCCACTAAGAAAGGATTTTTCGAAACAAACTTTTATTTAAATGCACTAAAAAAGAAAAAAATAATTTAATAATTTAGGTTCATAATTATTATAAAAGCGAGGGATGCAACTAATAAACTATCATCGAGTTCACGACCCACGCTTTTATAATTATAATGGAGCTAAATTATTAAAAAATATTTTTTCCTTTTTAGTGCATTTATATAAAAGCTTGTCTCTAAAAAGTTTTTTTTACTAATATTTTTTTTTTGTTGATGTTTTGTCAAAAGAAAAAAAAGGCGTTGTATTACAGTAATTTACACCTGATATCATAAATTCATAAACTATAAGAACTTAGACGCGCGTTTTATCGAAACTACCAATTTGGAGATACTACTTTTTAGGTTTGGGCGGCAGAATAAAAGTTCTATGCACATAACAAATTAATTGTTAAAATTCAAGTAACTGCTGAGGATCGCAATTAAAAAGAGGTCCCGAGTCCACTAAGCCTCGAAACTGTAATTATACTTCTGTTATTTAAAATACGCGTTCAAATTAACAACGGCGAATTCTGTAATATTAATTCTGGCGCAGTTGTGAGAGCTAAATATTGCCTGCACCTACAAAAAACAACGCCCGTTCTTTGATTCCAGTTTGCAGTCATTCGCTTCACTATCAGCTATAAGTAGGTATATGCATACTAAAAACCGTTTTCTACTTAATGACGACCCATAAAAAGTTCCTTAATTAAAGAAGTCAGCGCATCTAAAACAGTTGACAATCACTTTAATTATATAATTCTACTATATTATATTTTCGAAAGTGAGTTTGTTCGTTGGTTTCGCTTTCACCGCCTTAACTACTCAATCAATCTCTGTTAGTGATGAGCAAAATTGGTCTTCGTCTTGCAGTCTTGGCCTTGCGAAAAAGCAAGACCAAGACTATCATTAGACTAGCAAGACCAAGACCAAGACCGAATGAACAAGAATAAGACCAATACCAAGACCGAATATGCAAGACCAAGACCAAATACACAAGACTAAACTAAAAATTCTTACTTCAGAAATAATGAGCAAAATGAGCAAGACCAAGACTTGATACGCAAGACCAAGACTTGATACGCAAGACCAAGACTAAATAAGCAAGACCAAGACCAGACATATTTGAGCAAGACCAAGACTGTCCAAGTCTTTGTCTTGGTCTTGCTTTGCTCATCACTAATCTCTGTGAAATTTTGCACATGGGTAGCTTTCATAATGGAGATCAACATAAGGTATAATAACTATAAGCCAGCCCCGGCTTTGCGCGGGTGAAAATCGAGCGTATAATATCAGAAGACCGATTTAAATTTTTTTCCACATGTTCAATGCTTTAGAGTTTAAGACATATAGGCTATATTAACTGGCCGACCCAGCTTCGCCCGGGTGAAAATCGAAATCTCACAAATAAGTGAACCGATTTTTAATTTTTTTCCATGTTAGGTGATTCTTTGCTTTAGAACATAGGTTATTATAATTGGCCAGCCCGGATTCGCCCGGGTGAAAATTAAATACCTATAAATAATTAAAAAATAAATAGATAAATTTTGCTTCGAATTTGCTTTTTTTGGTCCTATTTTTTGAAATGTTTTTTTCGAGGGGCTAATGCTAATGTACACCTGGTCCTGTGCATAGTCACCATTTTATCCGCCTCAGGAAAAAAAAGGTACGGTTCGCCGTACATCATTAAAATAATACCGGTCCGTCACGTTAAATAGTTTGAGAAGCACTGCACTAAAACATCTTTAATAATAATGTTTTTAATCATTGTTTGGAACAATAATCAGGGCCCGTTGAGTTTGTTTGAAGTTAAAAATGTATTCTTAAAAGATCGGTAGAATTTTTGTGATCTATATTGAAATGAACAAACATCCTTGTTTGTGGAAAGTGCACATTACTATGACGTCAGAATTAAGGAAAATGCATTACTTGTTATTTTTCACGTTGAACAAATAAACTGTCGTAGGTATCTACCAACATTATATTATTAAAGTTTTCAATTGTTTAACGAACAGTTCCGAAATGATACATTGTAACATTTATCACAGAATGAAAAAAGTAAAAAAGGATACGCTTTTCATACGTATTTTTTGCCATACCCACTATAAAATAACTACTTTACATGCGTATAATATGTATGCATGGAATGGATCATTTAACAGGCAGGTGTGTTGAAAGTGTTTTCAAAACACACTAGTGGGGAATATAAATAGTTTCCATAGTGATTTATCTTTATTCGCTCTGATCCGCCCGCTATTACCTATACTCATGGCCTGCTAAAAATGTGAAGTTGGCGAAATGTTCGATTGTTCAAGTCGATTATTTGCCACATAGGTTATAGCAATAGCAGCGAATGAGAATACATACTATAATCGCGATTCAAGGTTATATGCTAGTCGACTGACTCGTTGATAGTTCACTGTTCACACTGTTCAGTGGGTACTCACTACTCTGTGATCTCTTCACTATTGAATTCGTATTACGCGATTACTGCACAATCGACTCGACCGCAGTAATTGCGACTCGGTTTCGATGAACTATGAAACAACAACAATCGAGTCCAAGTGACAACCATCGAGAGTCATCGAGATGTTTGAACAAACGAGACAATCGACTAAAACATCTCGTATTCGCGTATCACTAGTTCGAACACTAATGTCTCGTGCGAAAACAGGGCTCTCGATTTACCAAATTCTGTAGAAATTCTATTGATTTGGAAACCCTGCACATTGAATATAGTTCGTGTCCGCTTTTTCTTATCTAACCATGTTGTCATTTTTATTCCACCGTTTCTTTCCCAACACGTCAATCATTATTTTCCTCTTGTAAATGGGATTCGACGACTTTTTAAAGTGCTACTCCCGGCCTATTCCCGTTCCCCGTATTCCCTTCGTCCGTGCAGCCACAGTGCACCATTTTTCCTTTCTCTACTTGCTTACATCCCTATATTTCTTCTGCTGGCAATCGTATATTATAGTACATGGATCTGCCGCTGGAGCTTTTTAAATGAATTTAGTTCGTATTTTACGAGAGACGTTGAAATATTTCTCAACATTTTAACATTGGAAATGTTTATGTTCGTATATGGGGGCAGAGTTACGAGTTTTCGTTCAAGGCCAAGAGACAACGGTGTCGCGATCAAGTGAGGAGCAATCATGCAAAATTGAACAAGTGCAATTTTTTCGAAATGTGTTTTATATCATGTCTAGTTAATTGAGAGGTATTTGCGACGATCTGCGGTGATATTTTTGAGCAAATGTTAATAAATACTGTAGAAAAATCCATTTAAAAGTTAAGTAATCAAGCAAAAGTGAACGCGTATATAACAGAAGAATAATAGGGTTATTCCTGACAAAACTAAACAGTGCATTGCTAAATATTGTGTGTATAATAAACAGTTAATTATGTTTCATATATGCTGTTATCATTTCCAATGTCCTCGATGGTTGCAAGGATTGCGAAATCTGTGAATTTTTTTCGCATCGAGAATATAAATTGATTTGCACATAAAGTTTTTAGGGGAATAATTTTATCCAGAATATTAAGGAAACGTTTTGAGTACCTACCAAATAATTCTGTTCTTTTCATTTATGAAAAATTTTCTGAATTAAAAATGTAGGTATTCTTGTACAATTGAGGTTATTTCCTATTAATTGGTCTTGACAATGTAGAACAGTTCTGTGACTCATAACTATAATATTACAAGTGGAAAATGTCATTATTTTTCACTCATAATTATTAGCTCTCGTATGTGAGTAGGTTCAATTCTATCTTTACAAGTTTAAAAAAATTAGCTCTCACATTAAGTGGAATATATACCTACGTTTACAATTGCTTTAAACATAATTATAAGAAACAAAAAGGACATTTAGACGTGTCACTGTTGGAAATTTTTTGAAAAGTTCAATTTGAGGTTTTTTCAAGGTCATTTTGGTTTTCTAGCTAGAAAAATATAACGTTACGTTGCGTTATCGGGGTGGTGGGGTGGGGGGTCAAGCAACGCTTTACATAACATTTTTTACAAGCTTTTATTTAACTTGCAATGTATGTTAGTTAGTTAGTTTGTGTGTTTGTTTAGGTCAAAACTTGCAAGTCAATTTTGAACGACTTCCACGTATCCGATCGATTTGAAATTTTGTACACATAGGTATTCCCGATGAAAATACATGAATAAATCGTTTTTAGAAATAAATTCAACCCCTAAGGGGTTCAAACGGGGATGTAGGGTTTTTTTGACTAATCAACGTCCAGGCCAAATCGTCGAAGCTAGAAACTTGAAACTTGGGCAGTTGGTTCCTTTTCTGACTTAAGCATCCACTAAGAAAGGATTTTTCGAAATTAAACAGGGGGGTAAAATTTTGAAAGACTAAAATGAACAAAATAAATTATAGTAAAAAAACTTTTTAGAGACACGCTTTTATTTAAATGCACTAAAAAGGAAAAAATAATTTTTAATAATTTAGGTTCATAATTATTAAAAATTATTTTTTCCTTTTTAGTGCATTTAAATAAAAGCTTGTATCTAAAAAGCTTTTTTTACTAATATTTTTAATTGACATTTTTAGATAAAAATGGTCACTTGGGCGTTACGTAACGTTTGGGGAGGGGGTAAAGCGAAACGTTACGGCGCATTACAGTGGTGAGGGGGGGTCAAAAATCTTCAAAAGCTGCGTTACGTAATACTTGAACGGCCCTTATGACAAAAAAAAACATTTACGTTTACATAGAATAATAATTATTTGTAACATTTGAAATAGTTGGCGACGAATACCCTCGTACTTACAATATATTTGATGATATCGACAAAGGAGCACAGCATCGGTCGCTTGGAAACCATTAGTGAATTAATTCGAGAGGAATGTAATGTATAAAAGGGGGATCCGTTAAGGTGGTACAAGAAGAGATCCTCTTTTTTTTTGATGCGATGTACATTGACGGTTTTTAAATCGGTATTCTATATATACATACATTGGACGTTAACTTTTTTTTCACTCTATTAAAATATAAAATGTACTTGTTAAAAGCTTTGACTCTTGTATAGCTGCAGCACAACCATTAAATCTGTTTAGTTTTTTATCAAAGATTTTTCTTCTTTATATATCTACGTCGATTTTAATGTATATTCATCAAAAATAATTTTTTAAGAGCTGTGTAAATTAGAATAATCTGTGTATCCTTCATAAATGGGTTTTAATGGAAATATGCGGTTGCATTAATATAGAAAAATTGGGCGACGGAACCGTTTCAACCCCAAAAAGACTGATATTTGAAAAATATTTTTCGTTTCCATGGTTATTTATGGTTTCACATGTTAAAATTAACTAAAGTTTGCTTCTCAGTTAAATCACTTCTTTACACAGGTCAATTACTGTATAGAACGACAAAAACAGCGGTTTTTTTATTTTCAAAATATTTACAAAACTGCAAGGTTTAGAAAAAACTTTTTTTACAAATTTTTTTTATAGAAGTGAATAGAATAATAAATCATTGTAAAAAGTATATCATTGTGACTGAAAAAACAAAGTTCAGTCACGTATCAATTTTCCCCAAAAAGAATAGTAAGTATGTATATCAACAAACGTAAATCAGTTTATTTTTTTATGAAAAGTGAACCAAAAAGTTAGGATAATACTGATATTTACATTTTACTGAACGCATAAAGGTCGATTTATATTATCCGGTCAGACACGGCGCGGGAACGTAGCGTTTCCGGCAAGACAAACATTTTTAGATGCATTTCAAATACTTATGAATATTTATACTTAGCGGATCCCGTCCGTTCAGAACTTCAGACACGTATCTATACTCGTATTTAAAATGCATGTAAACATGTGTCTTGCCGGAAACGCTACGTTCCCGCGCCGTGTCTGACCGGATAATATAAATCGACCTTTATCATGCTACAAATTAGGAAATACTCTAAAAATGAAAAAAAAAATCATTTTGTTTCCAAAAACATATACCTACCTAGAAAATTAAAAAAACTCGTGTTTTGTTAATAGATGATGCTAACTTTGTTAACAAAATACGCATCGTGGTTTTTAACTGTAGTATGTTTCGTTTTTTGAAAAAAAAGTATAGTTCATTATTTCTGTGTTTTCAACAATTCCGGACTTCTAATTAAAATCAGAAAAAAAATGACTCAGTACTACCTATTAAAAATACATGCACATTACGCCAGAGGCATGAAACCTAGTTGTTACTGTAATTATTTTATTTCTAGGTTGTAAAAAACCCGGCACACCTAACAAAGTATAATAATATAGAGTTGGTATAAGAGAAAATGTCTTTTTTTGATTTATTTCTTTTGTGCACTTTTACAGTAGCTACAGGAGTATCTAATTTTCACTCAACTTGGTGAAAAGTTGGCTGTATATGAAATTTTAATTGTTTCCAGTAGCTGTATAATTCGATGTAGATTTGCGAGAAAAAAGGGATATAACTTATAAGAGTGGAGGCGGCGGCAGTGCCTCTGGCAACCACGTGTATACTTTATAGAGGTTGTTACAGAGAGAAAATGGAGAATTTATTTACAGAGAACCTCTGTAATTTCACATACAGGTTGTCATATTTTATCCCCATCATACACTACTATTAGGGAATTTAGGGTCATCCCACGTATCAACATTTTTATAATTTTTTAAATAGTGCATATTAATTCCTCATACACACTGTAAGAAATGAGAAGGCTGATTACATAGATTATCGATGGTTCATTTGTAGCCAGCGATTAATCTGGTAATAGGCACACAAAGAGACAATCGTCGCAAACAGGTATCGCCTGCACATCGCTTAGATTCCATAAAAACACATTGCGTATGTGTGGTTACTAATTTTACATTAATTTGTTTTGTATTCATCCATTTTATATATGTAACTATACATTTTATTTTGTAATTTTTACACACTTTATTGGAATATTACACAAATTATGTAATTTTAATTTAATTTATGTATATTACTTGACCATATGTATTTTTTTTATTTTCAAGACATTATCGTCTCGATCTCGACTCTTTAATCTCGATCTCATCTCGTAATTGAAAATAAAATCATTCTAGAATAAACCTATTTATCTTAATTATTCATGAATAATAATTTTCGATAAACCTTCTGCGCAAAATATATTTTTTTCAAATTTTAATATTTTATTTGGTCGTCAAGTCGCCAACAAAAATAAATCTGGCGCAGGTAAAATGAACTTCTGAGAAAATAGGTACATCATAAATATAAACCATCAAATTCGATATTTCATTTCATTACAAGTTATCGTCAACCAGCTTCACAGAACGAGAAAATGTAATATAATATCTTTAGAAGCATTTTTACAACTCGGTGATTTTAATACTCGAATAAGACACCCGCTAAAACATGCCTACACAATTTTATACTCTGTAGAACTTGTTAAACACTGTTAACGTAGCTTTTTTCAATTTTAAATTATTTATTAATTAAACTAAGTTTAAATTAGAGATAAATTTAGTTCGTATAGCTGGTGAAAGTTCAAAATACGGTTTATTTTACATCAAAAAAGTGTTGAGAGTAACGCTTTTAGCTTTTAAGAGGTACCTATAGAAATTTGACTGTTTTAAAATGAATAAACGATTTTTTTATTAGTTGAAATGAGCGGCGTTGAATTTTTCGTCTAGCATTTAAAACGCCTTTACAAAATTTTTTTAAAAAAATCAAAAAACCTGACTGTCAAAATCGAACTAAAAATATGGAAACAAGATCAAATGATAACATGCAGTCGGAGGCATCAGATATTTATGTTCAACTTGTTACTACATCTTCGACTGCATGATATTATTTGATCTTGTTTCCATCTTTTTGACGCAGTTGGATTTTCGCTCTCTCTCTCTCTCGACCGGTGTTTGCTCGTTGGTCAAACATTACAACAGTACCTATCTCTAGATCTAATGATAGAATCCTGAACCTCTCGATATAGGTAAAAAAAATGTGAGCCGTCGTGGGATGCCTGACAGATGTGAAAAATTTTTATAGCTTGAACCTCCTGTGACAAATTTATAGCTTATATCATTTAGGGATATAGTGTAGCTTTCCATTAATGAAAAAATGTTTAGAATCGGTTCAGTAGTTCCAGAGATAAGAATTTATGATTTATTACCCTCCCCCCTCGAGAAATTCTCCGCCTGTGAAGATAATTAGTAAAGGAATTTTTAGAATCAGTTCAGTAGTTCCAGAGATAAGAATTTATGATTTTTTACCTAGCCCTGCGAAAAACTCTCTCCCTGTGAAAGTATTGAAACAGCAATAAACAGATATTTATACACACACACACGTAACATAGCGGCTGTGTAACTGTATAGTGCGGGATGACGCGACGTGCGTTCTGAACGACGTTCCATTGAAACGATTTTACACCCGTGCCTAAAAATGTTTCACGTCAAAAATTATATGCGTAGGTAGTTACCTGCATCTAAATTTGTCGATGGCATTTTGGGGCAAATCGATGGCATTTTGAGGCAAATCGATGGCATTTTGGGGCAAAACGATGGCATTTTTGGACAAAACGATTGCATTTTGGGGCAAAACGATGGCATAATTTTTTGTGTCGCATTTGATGTCCGATGCAATTGCCCCGATCGTCGCGACGGCTCTCACTGGGCTAACAGTACAATACAGTTTGAGGAATTTATTAACTAATTAGTGAAGCAACAAGATCTGATAATTAGTTAATCTTTAGTTTCAAAGCATTCTTCGATGTAGATAAAGCGAAACTTATCGAAGCATCGATAGTTTGCAAGTTATTGATGTGCAACACATTTCCCCATTGCAGCGTAATAAAATGTCAGTTAATCTATCGGTGCTCATACAACTGAAGGATATATTTGTAAATTTACAGGGTGCTCATTTTTAGGGTTCTGTAGAAACTAGGAATCCTTGTATCATCCTCAGAGTGTTTTACTCTGAGAGTGCCGAAACGTTAGAATACAGTCGAATTTCGATAACTCGAACCATGACTTGCCACAAAAAAAAATCGAGTTATCAAGACTTCGAGTTATCAAATAATATTAATTTTCACTATTGACGCTATTGTCAACCAATTTTGTTAGAGTTGAATTAAGAAGTTTGACTGTATATGCAAATATTTTAACATCAGTATTGCAATTTATTGATCCTGTTGCGACTGGATAAAAAATTCCTAATTCTTCTTTTTAACCGACTTCAAAAAAAAGAGGTTTCTCAATTCGACCGTATATATTTTTTATGTGGTTATGTTTTATATGTGTTCGCGGATAACTTCGTCGTTTATGAACCGATTTTGAAAATTTTTTTTTATTTGAAAGGATATACTTTCAGAGTGGTCCCATAGAAATTTCATCAAAATCGGTTCAGTAGTTCGGCTGATTTTAATAAAAGTAAGTATCGGCGTGTGATTCTTTAAGGTAAATGTTACTTTTTGACACTAAAAAGTAAAAAATAAAAAACTTTTTAACAAAATAAAAACCTCCTTCAAAAAGCCACTAAAAAGAGGAAAATAATGAAATTTTGAGGTCTGTGCCAATTAAAATATGAAGTCTGTTAAAAAGTATAATATGTGATTAATATCTTCTCTTTTTTAACCAACTTCATATTTTAATTGGCACAGACCTCAAAATTTCATTATTTTCCTCTTTTTAGTGGCTTTTTGAAGGAGGTTTTTCTTTTGTAAAAAAGTTTTTTTGTACCTTTTAAGGTACGGAATCCCATTTAAAAATAATATACGATTTTTGGCACCTTAATTGCGTTTAAATTTTTCTACCGAAATGTTGCCTTAAAAAGTCTTTAAGTTTTGCAAACTTACATAATATATTTTGTTACATTTATAGTTATTTTAGAAAATTTTTAGAGATTTTCGGAACTACAGCTAGACAAAAAATATTCATTTTATCAATTGTTGAAAAATTTTCTTGTAAAATTTATCTGTATTGTTAAAAATTTCTAAAAATTTTCTCAAATACCTGCTAACATAATATGTAAGAAATTTGCCACGTTTCAGATTTTTTAAAGCAAAATTGTGGTAGAAAAAAAATTAGCCACAAAGTGTCAAAACTCATATGCTATTTAAATGGGAACATTCGAAGGCTTTTGGGGCAAAGGTTAGAAATTATGTGTAGATTTTTAATGACCCTATCATTAATTAAACCAAAAGGAATGTTGTAGGACAAGGACGAAACATAAATAAATGCTTGATTTCTATAGTTCTGCAACGTTTCATTATTTTTTTACGTTTTTGATGTATAATTCTCAAACCACTCGTGCAATTGGGCTCAAAATTTAATCAGATCTAAGTTTTGATAAACCCTTTCGATCGCCGTATTGATCGTCCAAATCGATCGTTTCGTTTCAAAGATATCTTACACACACGCGGATGGACAGACGTCCATCCCAAAATTGTTAGAATAGCTTCCTAGGACCTCAAAACGTTGAGATCTGTTGAACACCCGATTTTCAAAAGTCAAACTCAAACCAATATCTTTCCTAATTTTTGAAAATCTTTAACAATATAGCGGGAAGTTAAAAAGTGTATCTATTTTTGTTTACTGTTCCTGGTTTAGCTTTCTTGAATCTGTAGAATATTCTAAAGAAAAATTTTGTAGAAACATATGACTTTAGGTTAGTACGTAAATGGACGGATACAAGAGTGGAAAGAAGTAGGTCATTTAATAATAGATATCTTTCCAGTTTTACTATGACTCTTTATAGCGCGACATTTTCTTTTATAGAAACAGACATATAGACAGATGTAGTTACCTGCAACGTACGTGTCTACCTGAATCGTGTATACATATTATATGAAATACCACAGGGCACTGTGATCTAATTGTATCAACTTATTGGAGCCATTTGCACTAACAGAGCTGCCTTTATCGGAATTTAACCCTTATAATCCGGGACATCAGACATTTCGCCAAGGCTGATTTGTATTTATATGATTAATAATGTAGTGTTGTGTAGTTCAGCTGCGACACCAGCGGTGGACTGGGCTACGGAAGTCTCCCAAAGTACTATGGAGGGCGAAGACGAATCTTGAACAGTGCAGAGGACAGTATGGTCTAATGGTTAGCGTAGCGGCCTATTAGCTCAGACTGTCGTGGGTTTGAATCTCACCTTCGCTCATCGGTGTTTTGTGATGTAATTTAGTTTAAAGTGATATGCTATTTAATGTTATTAATATGCTAATGACCTAAGATGTCGACGCGTACCGACTGAACAGTGAACAATCAACGAGTCGCGTGAACGTTAGTCGACTAGCATATATAACCTTGAATCGCGATTATATGTATTCTCATTCGCTGCTATTGCTATAACCTATGTGGCAAATAATCGACTTGAACAATCGAACATTTCGATTGTAAAATTAAACTCCGAGTCGATTGTGGACTCGACTGTTTTTATGAACGATTACAATTGTTTCGATTGGGGCTTGAGAATAGCAATGCTGTTGTTTACATGGCGTTGCTATGGTTCCTCTATTATAAGTCCCCAGTTCCCGGGTTCTAGCCCGAGAGCGGTAAAAGTGTCAATTGGATTTTCAGTTTATTATTAAAAAAAAATAATGAATTGTAAACATGAATTGGTGCTAGGCCCAAATAACCTTAGCTGTTGGTGGTCTTTAAAACACACACAATTGTTTCGATTGTAAAAACATCTCGTATCGCCCAGAGCTGTGCCGATTACACAAAAAAAGTAATTGAGTACGATTACATTACATTCGTTTTCAAAAGTAATCGATTACAGTTACAGTTACTAAGAAAAGTAATTGGTAACTGTAATTAGTTACTTTTGCGCGATTACACGCCCAGCTGTGGCATCGCCCATCACTAATCGTTTCAATTTGGTAAACTGGTCGAGTTTACCTATAGTTGCCGACGATGGCGTCGTCTCGATTGTAAAAACATCAATCGCCCATCACTAATCGTTTCAATTTGGTAAAATGGTCGAGTTTACCTATAGTTGCCGACGGTAGCATGGCGTCGTCGTATATAACGATCATAGCAACCTATTTCTCTGTACGAGAGGACCACACAGAGTGCCACCGCTGGCTGGTTGAATGGAATACGTTGTTGGAACGTCGTTTATTTCAAGTCGCCGTAGGGCAATTAATCATGGTGGAATTATTTTATACGAAGGCATCTGCCATGTTCGCCCTTCGCGCGGTTTGTGTGTGTGTGTGTGTGTGCAATGGGAACGAAAGTACAGTAACGGAGTTTGAGGGGTTCGATTCTGCGAAAAGAGATTGTGTCTGTGCGTTGTACTAGTCGTATCCGGTACTACTACTATTGCTACGGGTGTTACATGCAATACCTTCGAACTCAGCTAATTGCCAGCATCTTTTCTGCCCGATTTGTCGACATGGACATTTTCTACCCAAGTAGTTTCCTATTAGCTCTCGTGGTTAGCTCGAAATATGTTTGTGGTACGGACTAAGGAACATATATAGGGATGGAGTATAAAGCTCCGGCTCCAGACGATATGGCCAACGTATGCCAATGTTGGCGAAGGCATTGGTTTATTTATTTATTGTAGATTATAGACGCGTCGACATCTCAGGTCATTAGCGTCTTTCAACTACACTAAATAACAACTAACTTAAAACCAAATAACATCACAAAACATCCATGAGCGCAGGTGGGATTAGAAACCACGGCAGTCCAGTCCAGAGGTTGCGGCGCCAAGCACGCCAACCACTAGGCTGTACAGCCCTCGCGAAGGTATTGGGCATGTGTGATCTTTTTGAATATTGTATCCACACGACAAGATTCTGTTTGGCTACCATTGACCAAGCTTATAGTACACCCTTAAGAGCATTCTCTACCGGGAGTTACCCCCTGCACTCTTCATCTCAAATCCTTTCCCTTCACCTAAAAACGGTTACCGCTCTCCCGACGCCATTTTTAAAGCTAAAGGGTTCTGGTAGACGCCAAATAAAAGACCGAGAATCACACTACAGATTCTATAGGGAAATTTTTTGAAACAAAGTTTTGTCTACGTGTGAAAGATAACGTAATTTTTAAAAAGTAGTAAGTTTTTCCAGGATATTTTTTTTCAGTTTTGCAATGTGATTCTCGGTCCTTCATTTGGCGTTTACTCGAACCCTTTAGCTTCAAAAATGGCGTCGGGAGAGCGGTAACCTTTTTTATGCGAGGGAAAGGATTTGAGATAAAGAGTGCAGGAGGTAGCTTCCGATAGAGAATATACTCTTAAGTCCGAGTCTGCATCAGATGTGCTGATCGTAATTACAATACCTTTGCCTGTATATAAAGTATAGGTATAATAAATATAAGAAAACCCTACTAGAATCAACACGGTGTCAAGAACACTTTTACGCATAGACACTCTCTATTATAAATTGCTTTTCCAATTTCTATTGACTTTCTGGTAGTTAAGTTTTTATTATTTCGATCGGACTTCTGATAGTCTTTATCAATAATTTATAATTACTAACAGTGATATACCTAGTATGACTTTTGACGCTAATGACCTCAGTTGTCGAGCGTCTATATTTAATCTACACTCTCTCGCTATCAATATTGAGTGAATTCTCTCATTTAAGGGCTTGAGAATGGTCGAGCGTGTAGCAATGCTGTTGTTTACATGGCGTTGCTATGGTTCATCTATTACAAGTCCCCAGTTCCCGGGTTCTAGCCCGAGAGCTGGTGAAAGTGTCAATTGGATTTTCAATTTATTAGGTACCTATTAAAAAAAAATAATGAATTGAAAATATGAATTGGTGCTAGGCCCAAATAACCTATGATGTTGGTGGTTTTTAAAATACAATTTCAATTTCTTTCATTTAAAATTGATTTTTTCTTATTAGAAATCATTGCCAAAAACACAATGGCAATTATTTTATTTCAATACGTAAAGTATTTATGGAGTTACAAATTTTTAAATTTTAATACCTGCTTACGTCATTTGCGCCAAGCGCTTTTCTCTGCAAATGTTTTATACTCCTATATAACCAGCTTGCTTGTCTTCCCTGTATACACTGATTTCGCGCGGCCAGAATGAGATAGATCATGTATTAAATATATGGGCTGTATAGAGGCGTAAAAAATGAAAATATGGATTGGTGCTAGGCCCAAATAACCTTAGCTGTTGGTGGTCTTTAAAACACAATTTAGAGGCGTAAATCACGTCAGCTGTTCGAAAGGAAAAATATTAGCAAAAAAAAACTTTTTAGAGACAAGCTTTTATTTAAATGCACTAAAAAGGAAAAAATAATTTTTAATAATTTAGGTTCACAATTATAAAAGCGTGGGTCGTGAACTCTATGATAATTTATTAGTCACGACCCACTCTTTTATAATTATGAACCTAAATTATTAAAAATTATTTTTTCATTTTTAGTGCATTTAAATAAAAGCGAGAATAAAAGCTTGTCTCTAAAAAGTTTTTTTTGCTAATATTTATTTGTTCATTTTAGTCTTTCAAAATTTTACCCCCCTTTGACACCCGTAGGGATGGAATTTTGAAAAATCCTTTCTTAGTAGATGCTTACGTCAGAAAAGGAACCAACTGTCCAAATTTCAAGTTTCTAGCTTCAGCGATTTGGCCTGGGCTTTGATTAGTCAAAAAAACCCTACACCCTCGTTTGAACTCCTTAGGGGTTGAATTTAATTCTAAAAACGATTTATTCATGTATTGTCATTGGGAATACATATGTATACAAAATTTCAAATCGATCGGATACGTGGAAGTCATTCAAAATTGACTTGTAAGATTTGACCTAAACAAACACACAAACTAACTAACTATTTAACATACATTGCAAGTTAAATAAAAGCTTGTAAAAATAGAGGGTATGGTCTATTTTAAACAATTTAAAAAAAAATTTGTGAAGCCGTTTTAAGTGTTAGATGAAAAAATCCTACGACATATTGTTTAAGTTAGACAGAGCTCATTTTAGCGATTAATAGACTATAATATTATACTATCTATAGAAGATGGATTGATAATTAATTAATTAATTAATAATTTTTGGCGTCGGAAAAGTAATTAACTTAAATTGCTTGGTCATCGGGAATCCAATATCTATGTTAATTAAAATTGATTTGTTAAATTGTTACTGGTGTTTGAATATATTTGTCTAATTTAGTTTTTTTTTTCAAAAATGACTTTAATACAGATAGCTCCAGCCATTTGTGACATCAGAAAGTTTCAAACAAATAAAACTGAAAAGACAGATAGAGGAATGGGAGAAAAAGTAAAAAGACCACATTCCGCTCGGTCTTCTCATACCACTATGAAATTTATTAGGTTTTGTCCCGCATCTTTCTCACTTGCTCGGTCGTTCTCTATCCCTCTCACACCTTTGCGTTTCGAAGGGCGTGATTAATCGAGCGAATGTCTATTATTGAGGCGGCGGCGGGCGATGGCGGGTGGCGGTGCTGTTTTATTCTCACAAATAAAATAAATTACAGTTGGGTAATTAGGACGATATTTTTTATGTGTTTGTGTGTCTCTGTCCTTCGTATGTACATAGATTCATACAGTGGCACGCATAAGTCGCGCTTCACGTTTTAATTAATTCATTTATTGTCATCAATTAAACAAAATCAACATTAATTGCAGCAAGCGAAGACCTATAGTGGCATAGCTTTAGACTCGCATTCGAATGGTAGTGGGTTTAAACCAGAGATATGTTACAGATGTGGGTTTTACTGACATCTGCAGATGCGGATGCAAATTTTTCGACGTCCACATCTGCAGATGTGGAAAGAAATATTTAAGACGCAAATTTATTTGCTTTTAAATTTATTATAACATAATAGACTGAGATGTAGTGACAGTTTTTTTGGTATTATTTAATTAAGGCCTTACTTTTGTGAAGATGTTGAGGGAGACATATTTTAAAGTGCCCCGAGTAAGGGATTTCGCTAGATAGCGATATGGGAGGGATGCAGACCGCCCCCAACATGTAAAAAAAAATGGTCACAATTATTATTGCTTCAAGGCTGAAATTGTTTGTATAGCTTGTCGGTGACCAAATAATGCCATTATAATATTTGCAGATCGATTGGTCAGTAATAAAGGGGTGGCAGATCTTTTAAGCATATATTTCAATTTGCAAAACAAAATGTCGATATTAACCCTCTCCTTAGAAGGAAACTTGCTTGTTTATATCGTTATGCAAGGGGGATAATATAAACATTTTGTTCTGCAAATTGAAATATATGCTTAAAACAGTCGCCGTAACAACAAATTAAAATTTGAACCTTGAACTAATAATATAAATTTCGTTGGGTACATGACACGTCTAGGGTGATCTGCCACCGCTTTAATACTGACCAATCGGTCTGCAAATATTATAATGGCATTATTAGGTCACCGACCAGCTATACAAACAATTTCAGCCTTGAAGCAATAATAATTGTGACCATTTTTTTTTGTTACATGTTGGGGGCGGTCTGCATCCCTCCCATACCACTAACTAGCAGAATCCCTTACTCAGGGCACTTTAATATGCCTCCCTTAACATCTTCACAAAAATAAGGCCTTGAATAAATAACACCAAAAAATTGTTACTAGCTCTCGATCTAGAGTTATTATTATTTTTTTAAATTATTTAATAATTATAATATAATTTTTTTATTGTAGTTTAACTACCTATACATATCTGACATTAATATTCTAATTCGACAGCTGAGATTTCGGTTTTGCGCGTAAATTGGATAAAGTGTACTTACCGAAATTGCTTTGCGAATCATGAAAAAGAAGGTTTATCACAGATACCTGTACAAGGGTCCGGTAATCATTGAATGATTAAATTGTAACTTTAGCACCGCCGATTTACGCTTTCACTCACCAGATGGCAGGACCATATACATCTGCAGCTCACAGCGAATAATGAAACTTTTGCACAGTGCAATGTAATGTAAATCTAGCTATATCTGAACGGATGCTATGCTGTGTTTGAATTCTCTCGAGAAAGGTATTTGCGATAAAATTTGGGATCACAGATACCTGTACACGGGTCCGGTAATCATTGAATGATTAAATTGTAACTTAAGCACCGCCGATTTACGCTTTCACTCACCAGATGGCAGGACCATATATGCATCTGCAGCTCACAGCGTATAATGAAACTTTTGTACAGTGCTATGTAATGTAAATCTAGCTATATCTGAACGGATGCTATGCTGTCTTTGAATTCTCTCGAGAAAGGTATTTGCGATAAAATTTGGGATGTTACGTTTATGTTTATATCAGAATGATTATTGCCCAGTTTGATTAATTGTTTTCTTTGTCTTAGTGTACCGGCAACAATTAATGCCACAATATATCTAAAAACTTTATATAGCGCGTGTAAATATATAAATACATTAAATGTTCGGTTGCATAAAAGTTTGTTTGCAAAATTTAACTATCTGTTTATAGAATCTGACGTACAGACAACAGATAACATTAAACGTTATTCAATTTACGTAATGCATGTTTTTAATTTAAGAAATTTTATATATTAAAAAATCCCAGTAAGAATCCTGTCTACGCATAAATTTAATTTATAGTTTTCAACTTTATTTGATGTCTTTCTTATTTAAAAAATAAATTAATTTTTTTTTTACTTTTTTCAATTTTTAAATTTAATAAATGTTTTTTTGATAAAATAATTTAATAGACGATGGTAACCCCAGTTATCGGGCGTCTTTAATTTAAAATCTCTATAAAAAAAATGTTTATGAAACATTCGGGGAATATTTATTTTATGAATCAAATTGAAAAGTCCATAAAGAATAGGTAGTATATTTTTATTATAAGTAAATTATTCAAATTATTTGTTTTTTCAAAATCATTTAAAAATGGTGCCTAATTGTTCAGGATGATGTGAAACGTCGAGAAATTTTTGTCTGCCCCTAGGACAGGGGTCGGCAACCTTTTGAGACGGAAGAGCCAAAAGTTACAATTTACAAAATTTCCCAGTTTTTAAAGAGCCACTAACATTTTTATTTCAATATTATGGTATTTGATTAGGATTATAACTAAACAAACAGAACAGTGTTGCCACATTTATATTAGAAATCGTGTCCATCGTGATTATAATAAAATTAAGCAAAATCGCAGGATAGTGGACAAAATAATTTGATTTATAAAATTAAATGTACGACGTTTCGTCTATAGATTTAGACTTTTTCAAGTACAATCATAAAAATAACAATATTTATGAAAATTAATATTAATTACTAACCATAGCAATTAACATAAGATAGGGTACATAAGACAAAAACATGGTAACATGATAACAAATTATGTTGACTATAAATTTTAACAATCAATAATAATAATAATACAAAAATTAGTATAATTTCATAATATAATTGTACTGACTACTTAAATTTTGAGTGTCTGTTCTATAATTGATTGAATTGTTTTTTCTAATAAAACACATTTCACTGATATTGCGTTTCTTCCAATTTGACTCTTTATCTAATATTTGAACTTCATTGAAAATAAATTTATGCCCAGTGTCGAAATGATGAGATGACAACGCCGTTTTATTATCACTTAATAAGTTTATGTTTCTACAGTCCATTTTGTGCTGATAAATTCTATTTTTTAATAACTGTTTAGTTTGTCCCACATAACACTTATTACATTCACAAGGTATTTTATAAATAATATTAGATTGATGTGAGATAGGCGTCTTATCTTTAAGTCTTGTGAATAACCTATCCAATTTATTTAGGTTATAAAACACCAACTTAATATTTGTGTTCGAAAATAATCTGTTGATCTTATAAGACAAGTTCTTCACAAATGGAAATCTAACATAAATCTTGGTAGACTTAGATCTTTCATCCACAGTATCCAACGTGTTATTTAGGTGATTTTGGTCCTCTATAAACCTATTAACGCATTGATGTATAAAGTTGACAGGGTAATTGTTAGCTTTTAAGATATTTTCAACTTTCTTAAAATTGTCCTTATGGTAGTCTTGGTGACTTAATTTTGTTACCCTGTGTAACAAGCTTTTTATAACACTAATTTTCTGCTGCACTGGATGGTTAGATCGAAAATTCAGAAGTCTGCCTGAATGGGAAGGTTTCATATACCAATTCGTTTTTAATTCTCCCGAAGCTGAGCGTGTTACTAAGGTGTCCAAAAATGGAATTGATTTATCAACTTCTTTCTCCATAGTGAATTGAATCTTTTCATTAAACTGGTTGAACCTTTGTAAAGTGTTGCCACATTTAAAAAATGTCAGTTGTCCGTATTCTCTCTACTCCACCTATTCTCACTGTTCTCTGTTGAGTGTTTTTATCCTGTTTTTGTAGTATAATATTTTTTATGAGTTTTGAAAATAAAATAATATAATTATTAATATTTGCGCATGGAACTGGAGAGCCGCATCTTGATATCATAAGAGCCGCATGCGGTTCGCGAGCCGCAGGTTGCCGACCCGTGCCCTAGGTCCTTCCATCCGACCGACGATAATAGTATATGTGCCATAAAAAGTCGATGGCGTCATATCGGAAAGAGGTGGGGGTAAAAAAAAGACGAATACCTATCAAAAAAGGTGCGCGTTAGAAAAATAAGGTCTGAAGATATTGGACGCAGATGATCTGGGATTTTTTTACATGGTTTGTCTTACTATATAGTATTACGCACAGTGTATAAAAAATGTACGCCTTTTTTAAATTCCATATAGCTTCTATTGTAGTTGGCGTTGAATGACAAGAATATAAAATATTCAATCAATAAATGCGTATTTCAATGTGGCAACAGTTCCATATATTATAAAATATTCAATAAAAAGTCAGAAATGTTATTGAATTTTATTGTTTACGTTTTACGTGATTTATTTTACTTTCAGTGATTTGTTGTCACTTTGATTGAACAGTAAATTGAATGCATATTAGTAAAAAAATGTTTGGCATAGTTTAAAGTTTTTATTAAAAGATTAAGATTAAAGCGATTAAGGGTGTAAAATACAAAATATCTGTGAGAAATGAAGGTATTATTAAACTAACACTATGAAAGTTATTAATAAAAATAGGTAAAAAACTTAAGTTAAACTGTTTTATTTTAAATCATCAGCTATACCAAAAACTAGAAAATAATTAGGACACATACCAAGGGGCACTTTGTGTCGCTGCGTCAGCGGAATAAGTAATAATCTGGGACTTTTAACAGACTAAAATAAAAATGGGCACTAATATTTCACCTAGCTGCCTTACAGTGCAAAATCGGTGTACAGCGCTAAGAGTAACCTAAGAAGACGCATGCATGAAATGCTTGTATTTCACAGTATAAAAACTTTAAGCTCGTTATTTTCATTATTTTTCATTTTACACCAAGTTTTTCTCCGATTTTCTATACCCACGTGTCGCGTATAAGATAATAAATGTTGGCCTTTTACAAAATATATATTCAATTGGTATATGATAAAATCAATCGATTTAAAACCCCTTATATCCACACCATATTATTCACATAACAATTAGAGGTGAAAATAATAAATATCTCAGACAGCTAAGTTGCCATGATTTTTGAGCTATATCTAAGAAAAAATCAAATGTCCACTGTCGGGACTTGAACCCGAAACCCCCAGTTTCCGGCTAGGTGAGTTACCGATTTCTCCACAGTGCCCGAGAGTGGAAACCGATCTCTTCTTATATATAGCAATTTCACGTTGAAAACACACTACATGCGAGAGTCGACTATTTAAATAAACTGCAAAGCATAGTACAGCTATTAAACAGTCGAATCATTATACATGCGAGAGTTAACATTTTATAAGTTTTTTTATCAACTTAATAAACTCGTTCAATCCTGACTACATTTTGCATGTTTCTTTAAAACGTACTGACATAATAACGATTCTGCAATTGTTAGCCTTCCAAGTTAAATATTATCATTTCTAGAGCAATTTTCCCCCCAATTTACGATCACTGACGCGCGGAAAATGCTAGGGAAAACTGCTCTAGATTTGAAAATATGTAATAGTGATGTTTAAGTGCAAACCATTTGTTTTACGCAATTTTGCCTTGTGGCCAATATATAAACATTTTACATACATTAATATTTATGGTAAAGAAAATTAGGTTATAAACATTGAATGAATAAAAATATTATAGAGTACGCAAATATTTCCTGTCTTTTTTTTTGTACTAAAATCAATATAAATTCCTCGTTAAAGTTTACGTCAATTCTGAAATAAAATTTAATAACTAAATATATTACTACACAACAAATTGAATAACGCATTGGAATTTTTACTTGATAGGTAACCTTGAAAAATGAAAATTGTTAATTTGTTAAAATGACAACGGCAGAAGGCCGAGATTTTTTAAATGGTTTTATTTAGCTTGACCCCGTATATTTGTTTGTTTGTTACTATCTTTGTTTCAAATCTTGCGACAGCTTTTTCAACTACTTCTACTTAACCGATTCTTATAAAACTTTGCACACACATTGAGTTCCCGTGACAATACAATATTACGATAATTTCAACTTGGTAACGAGAGTCTGTTGATGGAATCAGGAGGTGGACAGTGGAACTCTTCAACCGTTACTAGTAACCCCCTCGAGTTTGGGCTCATTTGGTTGGTTTTGACAAAAACTAGAAA
Organism: Mongoloraphidia duomilia; assembly: GCA_039654895.1. Taxonomy (NCBI): domain Eukaryota; kingdom Metazoa; phylum Arthropoda; class Insecta; order Raphidioptera; family Raphidiidae; genus Mongoloraphidia; species Mongoloraphidia duomilia. Next base: position 4,496,146 of record CM077523.1, read on the forward strand.
ATAAAAATAGGTAAAAAAACTTTTATGTCAAACGGTTTTATTTTAAATCATCAGCTGTACCAAAAACTAGAAAATAATTAGGACACAAACCAAGGAGCACTCTGTGTCGCTGCGTCAGCGGAATAAGTAATAATCTGGGACTTTTAAAATTTATTTTTTCCTTTTTAGTGCATTTAATTAAAAGCTTGTCTCTAAAAAGTTTTTCATTAATATTTATTTTGTTCATGTTAGTCTTTCAAAATTTCACCCCCCTTTGACACCCGTAGGAGTTGAATTTCGAGAAATCCTTTCTTAGTGGATGCTTACGTCAGAAAAGGAACCAACTGTCCAAATTTCAAATTTCTAGCTTCAGCGATTTGGCCTGGGGGTTGATTAATAAAAAAAAACCCTATATCCCTGTTTGAATCCCTTAGGGGCTGAATTTATTTCTAAAAACGATTTATTCATGTATTGTCATCGGGAATACATATGTGTACAAAATATCAAATCGATCGGATACGTGGAAGTCGTTCAAAATTGACTTGTAAGTTTTGACCTAAACAAACACACAAACTAACTAGAGGGCAGTATAGCCTAGTGATTAGCATGCTTGGCGCCGCAACCTCTAGACTGGACTGCCGTGGGTTCGAATCCCACCTGCGCTCATGGATGTTTTGTGATGTTATTTAGTTTTAAGTTAGTTGTTATTTAGTGTAGTTGAAAGACGTTAATGACCTTAGATGTCGACGCGTCTATAATCTACAATAAATAAAATAAACAAACTAACTAACTAACTAACATTCATTGCAAGTTAAATAAAAGCTTGTAAAAAACCTATAATACACTGTAAGAAATGAGAAGGCTGATTACATAGATTATCGATGGTCCATTTATAGCCAGCGATTAATCAACAAAGAGACAATGGCGTCGCAAACAGGTATCGCCTGCACATCGCGTAGATTCCATAAAAACACATTACTAATTTTACATTAATTTGTTTTGTATTCATCCATTTTATATATGTAACTATACATTTTATTTTGTAATTTTTACACACTTTATTGGAATATTACACAAATTGTGTAATTTTAATTTACTTTATGTAAAAATCACAAATTTGTTTAACTTTACAGTAAAAGTCCAAGTTTTTATGAAGTTTTTTGTGTAAAAATAAATAATAATGAAAAATCACTTAGAAAATCGAGCGAATTCTACCTTAACTTTCAAAGTATTTTTACGCCCATTTTTTACAGTGATACCACTCTGGAAGCAATTATTACTGTACTATTATAAACACTATTAGACTGTTACATTAAGGTGACACACAAACATTGCATGTTTAATATAATTGTAAGTATAAACCCCAGGGGGGGATAACATTGTGCTTAGGAGAAAAGTAAAATAACACGCTTGTACACACACAAATATATATTCAACATACGATATTATGTGAAATCCCAAAAGCAAGTTGAGTGTCAAAATGTCTCAAAACTGTGTTATACGATAGAATGTTTGTCAAATGGAATGATAGTGAATCCTAAGTGGTCTCTGCAACTATAAATAAATGGTGCTGTTCAAACGATTATAACGCTGCACAGTACGCTAATGACCTCAGTTGTCGGGCGTCTATAATTTACAATTACGATGCACAGTCACTGTATAGTCTGTCAACGATGCATGATTAATGCTCGATTTCTGATACAAGTAGATTTAGCGTTAAAAATCAATGCTAAATCTTGGTAGCAAATGTTTCCGCGCTAGGTAGCCGTGGTCTAAAGGATTTTTACTCCGAACGTTTCGCCCAAAGCTCCGTTGGGTATCTTCAGCGGCTATTGGCAATACGATTCGATCTTCTTGCCGGTCGACTGGCAAGAAGATCGAATCGTATTGCCAATCGCCGCTTCACGATACTTTCCTTTAGGATATCCGGGAGCAAACGAGCGAAGCAATATCACCCAGGCGAAGCCGGACCGGGCCGCTAGTAAATAATAAAGCTATAGTGTCTGAAATCAGTCAAATAACCTACCTTTGTAGTAAAAACACTTTTCCTGCCAATATATTGTAATTAACCAAAGACAGTATTAACTGTAAAATAATCTATATATATAAAACAGTTCCGTTACTGACTGACTGATTGACTGACAGACAACGCCCAGGTCAAACCGCTGAAGATATAAACTTGAAATTTGGACAGTAGGTTCCTTTTGTGACGCAGGCACCCACTAAGAAAGGATTTTTCGAAATTCAACCTCTAAGGGGGTTAAATAGGGGATGAAAGTTTGTATGGAAATTCGTCGTTTTTGAAGTTAGAAGCATGACATTTTGCACAGGAGTTTCTTATATAACGTAGGTGAGCACTAAGAAATTTTTTTTTGAAAATCCATCCCCTAAAGGGGCTAAAAAGGGGATGAAAGTTTGTATGGAAGTTCGTCATTTTTAAGTTAGAAACATGACATTTTGCACAGGAGTTCCTTATATTACGTAGGTGAGCAAAAAGAAAGGATTTTTAAAAATTCATCCCCTAAGGGGGTTAAATAGGGGATGAAAGTTTGTATGGAAGTTTGTAATTTTTTAAGTTAGAAGCATGAAATTTTGCACAGGAGTTCCTTATATAACGTAGATGAGTAATAAGAAAGGATTTTTGAAAATTCATCCCTTAAAGGGGTTAAATAGGGGATGAAAGTTTGTATGGAAGTTCATCATTTTTGAAGTTAGAAGCATGAAATTTTGCACAGGAGTTCCTTATATAACGTAGGTGAGCAATAATATGTATTAATAAAATTCGATCCGACGAGCGAAGCGAGTGTGTAATGTATTATTAATATTCGAGTGAACGAGCGAAACGAGTGAGTAATGTATTAATAAAATTCGAGCGAACAAGCGAAGCGAGTGAGTATTGTATTATTAATATTCAAACGAACGAGCGAAGCGAGTGTGTAATGTATTAATAAAATTCGAGCGAACGAGCGAAGCGAGTGAGTAGTGTATTAATAAAATCCGAGCGAACGAGCGAAGCGAGTGAGTTATGTCTTATAAAATTCGAGCGAATAAACACCACCAGCCCGGCTTCGCTTCGCAGGAGGAGAATTTCTCGCGGGGGGGATAATAAATCATAAATCGAAAAATACGTGGGCGAAGCCACGGGTAACGGCTAGTAATCTATACACAAAAGCTTGCCGAATTTCTCGCAGCTTTATTACGTCTTCTGTTAGTTCTGGACAGATTATAGGCGCTTTTGCAACGCCGTACTTTACATATATAGTACTCTGAATATAAAGCTCACCCGAGGGCGCCGCAAAAGTAAGCTGGCGTTGGTTATTCCACAAGACCAATGTATACGCAAATATGAGCACCCATATACCATAGTGAACGTCGGCATGCGTAAGTGCCAAAGGGATGGGAAAACTGACATACATAATTAAACCACAAGTTTAAAAAAGAAAAACACTAAAGTAGTAAGTCATATAGGTACCTATACCCATGTATTTATAAAAATATAAACGTACCTAAATATTTATAATTTTCTTGAGAAAACACCTTTTTTTTCCATCTAAGGAAATGGAACTGTCGTGTCTGACATAAGGTCAAGCTCTGATTGTATCAGGATCGTGTCTGAACTAAGGTCAAAATGATGACGTTTTAGCTGTCAAAATAATTTCTAATCATTTTGTTCATGTTCCATGGCTATCGCTATCTGTTTTTGAGGTAATTTTGACATTTTCATATCAAATTTCTGCCGTTACAAAGCATGCAAAATTAATTTTATTTAATGATTTAGATGCATAATTTTATGTTCTAAAACTTTTATTCGAAGATATTTTTCCTAAAATAATTAGGGAAGCAGGAAATCGCAAAAGTTTGATTTTACGAGTTAAATCCCTATTACCCGCAAAGCAATTCAGCTCCCTGTATACGTTAAAACAGGCCTTATAAGTGTTATTAGGTACTTACCTTAATTTCAATTACCTATATGTATTTCTTTTCTATTGCGCAATAAAGAAATAAATGATAATTTCAAAAATAAGTAAATTAAAAAATAAAAACCTTTCGCGCTTGGTTGACGCTCGTAATTCGCGTCAATCTCTGACAAGCCACAATTGGAGAAACAGAATCCAGTTACCAATTCTGTATGCACCCTAGCAACCTAAGAATTGTATACATCGACATCATACATTCAGTGATGTAGACTGCAGCATTCGGTGTGTTTATGTGTGTGTGTGTGTGTACTGCATCATTCTTAAGGCTGTGGACAAGTTTTTCAAATTCTTCGAATGTGCAAGCATCTTTAGATTAATCCAAACTATTAAAGAGTAACGTTATAATGACGTTATAAAAAATTCAATTATTCCCGCGCAATTTTTTCAGAAAACATTTTTTTTCTCGAATTCTTTACATAATAAAATAACATTATTAAGATTTTATTTATATTTTAACGTCTAGAATACATTTATATATTTTTTACAACATTGAGAACATTTTTTCGAATATGTATCTACAGAACCACTGAACTGATTTGGCTCAAAATTTAATACAACGAAACAAACCGCATGACCCTATGTAGTTCTTTCGACGTTTCGTTTTTGAGTTATCGGAGGACTAAAAAGTTTACCAGAGAGAAGAGAGAGAGAGACATCAATCGGAAAATAATTTCAAACGATTCTTAGGATGTCAAAACGTAAAGATCTAGTTAAATCCCGAAAAAAAAAATTCGGACTGAATCTAACATACTTTCCTATACCATAGTAGACAAGCGACTAAGCCCTGTAGTCAAGGTTCATTCTGATTGGTCGAATACCCTATCTTGATGTCGTTTGACACACGCACACACACCTAAACGAACGTAACAAACTAACTAGTGAACTCTGTATACTAATATGAATAGTTGATAGCGATTAAAAAATGGGTTTTGTATGTGGACAAAGTTCAAACACATATTCTTCAGGTAAGGCTTGTAATCTAATTCTTTCTGTAAAAGTCGATCAATTTTCTGACATTTCAAAATAAAACTTAATTAAAAGTTATTTTTCCATTCCAATTATTTCTCAAGAACACTGTTACTGTATAAATTTTGAACATCCTAATATCTCAAAATAATAGGTAATATTAAATTAGATTTTATTTTGAAATGTCAAAAAATTGATCGACTTTTATAGAAAGAATTAGATTATAAGCCTTACCTGAGGTTTTCATTCTAATTTTGTGAAGAATATGTGTTTGAACATTTTCCACATACAAAACCCATTTTTTAATCGCTTCAACTATCCATATTAGTATACAGAGTTCACTAGTTAGTTGTTACGTTCGTTTAGGTGTGTGTGCGTGTGTCAAACGACATCAAGATAGGGTATTCGACTAATCAGAATGGACCCTGACTGCAGGGCCTAATCGCTTTTCCATAGTAGAGGTCGGAAGTAAAAAACTGAAAACAAGATTGCAACCTTAAAAAGCAATTTTGAAGTAGTACAAAGCGTCAGTATTATGGTAGTACCGAAGTGTCGTGGATGACGCCTGCCTTTCAATATCACTCCAGTTACTGCTATGCTCAAAGCTACACACGTTACATAACATCACCGAGCAACTCTTGCGAATGCACCTTATATAAATAATATCACCAGCTACTAGACACAATGGGCGAGGGAAACGTTTCTTCCAAATAGCCGTCTTGAGTCCCATTATTTTTCATATTCGATTATAGTCTCGCAAGATGTTTACTGAAAAAAAAATCCAGCTCACTCAGCCAGTTCGGATAAAATCTGGTTAGTTGTTAAAATGAACTAAAAACTGTTGTTATGACCTCTGTTGTCGAGCGTCTATAATTCACCATTCATTCATTCAAATACTGTTTTTTCATGTTACGTTTGCTGATGTTGGAGCTCGATACATTTGCATAATTATTTATTAATGTTTATAAAAAAATTGAACCCAAACCCCCCATTTATTATCGGAATGATGTGTCCTGACTTAAGTCCGCCGACCCATCCGTTAATGAATGGACAATGGATACGTTTTTTATTACTTATTCCGCTGACGCAGCGACACAAAGTGCCCCTTGGTTTGTGTCCTAATTATTTTCTAGTGTTTGGTACAGCTGATGATTTAAAATAACACCGTTTAACTTTTTAACTATTTTTATTTGATTACTTTTTACTTCCCACCTCTACTATGGTAGGGAAGTAATGGATTTAGTCCGGATATTTCGAGATTTTAACAGATCTTCACGTTTTGAGACCCTAACAATCGTTTAAGATCATTTTCTGACTGATGTCTGTATGTGTGTGTGTGTGTGGTCAATTTTTCGCCTTCGATATCGTAAAAACGGAACAGCATACGGCCATGCCGATTGTTCTGTTGTGTTTATCAGCCTTTAACTTAGATCTGATTAGATTTTGAGTCAAATCGGTTAAGTGGATCCAGAGATATTAAAAAAAACGTTCTCAATGTCACGTATTAACATAGGTAAAAAAAATATAAATGAATTCTAGATGTTATAATATTTTTTTTCTCTAAAATGTATAGTTTTCGAGACAAAAAAATATTTTACTAAAAAAAGAAAATTGTACGTAAATCAAGGTAACCATGATTTTTGCTATATTACTAGCCATCAGTAGATCACCAAACAAAAAAAGAGGGCCATGCTTTTTTTTCAAAGAATAATAAAAGAGTGTTTATTTTTTGCAAATATTTACTAGGTGGGAAGTATATGACTGGTCATCAATCGAATTTTTTTAGTCTTGTTGGAGACTATACGTTTAACGTTAATTACGCTTACCTATTAACGGTTTATACGAGTCACCCTGTATATTATAGCATCACATGTATATTGTGCAACTTAAAACAACAGTTCATTTTGACAAATGGTCATTAACATTAATATAACATGACAGCCTAGCACTACACAAAACAAAACACGGTGCTCACACCATCGCATAAGCTGTTGCTCTTTTACGAATGTACATAAACCCATTCATGTATCAAAATATGCAGCTACTGCATAGTCAATGTAGCAAAATCATAGGACATTTTTAACGCGAATAACGTCTAATGATACTGGAATGGCATTTGAGAAATATTAGATGTTACGGAAAGAGAAGGAAGTAGTAGTAGTAAAACAAAACACAAGTATATAGATACCTATATTAAGGTTATATTGAGATAAGTCAGGTGGCTGTGTGGTAAAATACTAGGTACCTTTCAACTTTTTTCGACCAGTAGATTCGGAGAAAATAAGCTGTGAGAGACGGACGGACAAACAGACAGACACGAGAGTGATCCTATAAGGGTTGCGTTTTTTCATCGGATGTACAGAACCCTAAACGTAATAGAAAATATTACTTTTTCTAAGTGAACATGCTATATTAGTAAAAGTTCACCAACATAATATTATGTCGGTACAAATGGTAAAGAGCCTTCATTTTTATATACAAAACAAATTCAAATATGTTATGTGAAAAGTTTTACGGTCGATTTATTGTAAAATAAATATTTTCATCTACATAAAAAACATTGAACAACAGCTGCTTTTGAATTAATGTGTGGTTGTTTTTTCATTTCAAGTAGTTTTGTATTTTCCAACAATATTAATGTGCTCACATAATTCACTAAAAACTGAGGGTTGATATTTCGATAAGCGCTGATGTTCTAACTAACTATTAGACTGGCCCTGTCGAAATTCGAACACATTCGAAAACATGCAGTCGGAGGCATACATGTAGTACCTAACAAGTTGAACAAAAATACCTGATGCCTCCGACTGCATGTTTTCATTTGATCTTGTTTCCATATTTTAGTTAGCTTTTGACGCAGTCGGGTTATTTGATTTTTTAAATTTAATTTTTTTGTGAGAATAATTTTGATGTAAGTAGATATTTAATAAAAAACTTTTAACAAAAAAAAAACCTTCAAAAAGCCACCAAAAAAAGGAAAATAATGAAATTTTGAGGTCTGTGCCAACTTAATAAAATATGAAGTCGGTTAAAAAGTATAGTATAGTGATTACTGATTAATATCGTTCTTTTTAACCGACTTCATATTTTATTAAATTGGCACAGACCTCAAAATTTCATTATTTTCCTCTTTTTGGTGGCTTTTTGAAGGTTTTTTTTTTTTGTTAAAAAGTTTTTTATTTTTTACTTTTTAGTGGTTTTACATTACGTATAGTTTAGTCGCTTGCCAATAAATTCACTTACTTAACTGACTTCTTTCGCTGTGTGATGTGTCAAAAAGTGATATATACCTTAAAGTCATAAAAAATGGTCCTCTACCCATGGCTATCCGCTTGTTTAATAAACTGCCATCCAACATTAGAAGCATTAATGATGTTTAGAAATTTAAAAAATATCTTAATAAATTTTTACTTAATAAGATGTACTATAGTGTAGATAATTATTTTAATGATTAAATTTTAACTTTGTCGTGACTTATCCTATACTGTATTGTCCTTGGATTAATAAATTTATTAATTTATTATTATTATTATTAAAGGAATCACACGCCGTTACTCACTTTTTAACCGACTTCATTATTAAACCGACTTTCTTATCATCTTATGCTGTGTGATGTGTGAAAAAGTGACATTTACCTTAAGGAATCACACGCCGTTACTCACTTTTATTAAAAAATCAGCCGAACTATTGAACCGACTTAAGTAAAATTTAAATGGGACCAACTTCGAGGTATACCCTATTCAATAAAAAAAGAATTTTCCAAATCGGTTTATAAATGACGGAGTTCTGAGGTAACAAACATAAAAAAAATACAACTGAATTTAGAATCACCTCCGTTTTTTGAAGTCGGTTAAAAATACGGAGAAATTTAAGTTTTACCAAATCGCCTTCAACATCAGCGCGGCTATAGTGACTTAACATGCTGTTTAAATAGTATAGACTACAGTAGATTTAAATGAATTATTGCGCTTCAACGAATCGTTCAGTGTTTCTCAGATTTTAGAGTTTTGTTCAAATTCACGTACCTATATTTTCGTTTTTCATAATGAAAATGCGCTAAAAATCCTCATTGAACTACCCGAGATTCAAAATTAAATTTTCTGGCATTTCTAGAATGTCATAAATCTGATTGATGCAGGATTCTATTTAAGCGCATGAATAATATGTTTGTGCAATTTTGTGTGTATCGACATGTCGTGCATCTAAAAATGTGGTCACACTATAACCGTAAACAATCGTTTTTAGAGAAGCGGGTTTCAAGAATACTGCAACCATTTATTTATATTGAAAAGCTTCAAAACAAAATAATATCATGGTATTACGTTGTAATGCTGCTCGAATCAAAGTACAGAGTACTCCACAACAGCTGATATGTCAAATTTTACTGTCTGAAATAAACAAGTAATTTTAATCTGAGCTGGTGTTGTCCTGATTCGGGTCTATTATAGGCCGTCGTTGGTTGGAATTGCTTCCTAACGTTTCGCTAGCACGAGTGGCGAGCTTCTTCAGAGGTCCTTCCATCTCCGATGCTGGATGTAGAATGACAAATTCTCGGGCGCAGGTTGTATTTATACCTGTGGGTAGAGGGCGGAGCTTGTTCCGCTTCGGTTGACCTCGTGATATCGGTCGGCATTACTCGGGTTCTAGATCTGGTTGAGCTTGAGGGTTTTCTTCTTTCTGTTGAAATTATTAGGATGTTTGTGGATCTCGATGGCTTCTCTGACCAGTCTGTTGTGGTAGCCGTTAAGACTGATGCTAGCAGCCTACAGTTCTCAAATTGTATCCTGTGGTCCCCGTCGGTCAGTGCGTGTTCGGCTACTGCAGACTTCTCAGTTTGTCCTAACCGACAGCTTGCTTTATGCTCTCTGAGTCTCGTTCCCATCGATCTCTTGGTAGTTCCAATGTAGACCTTACCGCAGGAGCAGGGTATGCTGTATACTCCTGCAGCCGAGAGTGGGTCTCTCTTGTCTTTCGCTGATCTAATGGTCTGTTGGATCTTCTTCGTCGGCCTAAAGATAGTTCCGATATTATGCCTCCTCAAAACTTTGCCAATCCTGTCCATTACTCTCGGAACATACGGAAGGTATGTTTGAGAGATGGTGGGTTTGTTCGGTTTCCCGTGGCCTTGATGATCTCAATACAACCTGCGCCCGAGAATTTGTCATTCTACATCCAGCATCGGAGATGGAAGGACCTCTGAAGAAGCTCGCCACTCGTGCTAGCGAAACGTTAGGAAGCAATTCCAACCAACGACGGCCTATAGACCCGAATCAGGACAACACCAGTTCATCAACTGGCCTCAACCAATTTTAATCTGACAGAAATTTGTGATTTAAATAAACACAAAAATTAAATCGCAAATAGTAGTGCTGTAATTTAACTGAGATGCGACGAAAATATCAAACTCAGAATTGTTTACCAAATTAAACATACCCAACATGAAGGTGTGAATGAATCATCTCTGCACATTCAAAATAGGAAGTCAACGTTTTTTTAGTTTGCGAGTTCTGTAACTAGTGAGTACATTAAATGATATCATACTTCAAAAATCACTGCAGTCATTGTAACAATCTAGAATCATTATCATTTCTGATAATGCGCTGTACATAAATCTAGTTAGAAAAGCGCACTGATCAAGTGCAGACATCAGTCAGTCACCATCAGTCAATATTGTAGTCTTACGGGTTGAAGACGGTCGGAACGGCTCCAGTTGCAGTATGACTACGGCCTAAGAGGGTTGGATTAACATCCCCTTTCAATACAATGCTATATCATCGTCAACCGTTGCCTGCCGACGCACTACGGCCACCCTGTTCACTCATTCGGAAGGCCGTCTGTAATCGTGTCACACGCCATGTTTAATTAATATCACATCCAACTATACATACATTTATAATATGCAAGTGCTCTTCCACTGATCATCAATGCTAATACGAATAAATCCATGTCCAATGAATAATGAAATATCATCTGCGGAAAAGAACTGTATTAAAAATAAGCTTTTATTGTATCATTCCAAATAATTTACTAACCGTTCTTTTGCCCAGTAATTCCGATTTGTTATTTTTTACTCGTTTTTCTGAAGGGATTGGTTCTATTGTATGACTGCAAGAAAACAATTTAAGATTTTTGTAAATTTATTGAAGTTTATAGGTACATAATATATTTCTTATATTAAAATAAAAATTAATAAACAAACACTTGAAAAATTCTACACATTTATTCATCTCAACGATCGTTTCGGGCTTCTAACCCATCATCAGGAGTTTACTTTAGTAAACTCCTGATGATGGGTTAGAAGCCCGAAACGATCGTTAAGATGAATAAATGTGTAGAATTTTTCAAGTGTTTGTTTATTAATTTTTATTCAATCATGTTCTACCAAGTGCCTAGCGATAATTCTATAGAATTTATTTCTTATATTAGTTGATAAGTGATTAAATAATGTACCGCCAGCATATCTTGAGGATAAGGAATCAAACATTTAATATAATAATTTAATTTAATTGATCAATTATTACCTATATGAGTTTCCCAAATTTATTTTCAATGCCTAAAGAAAAATTCAAAACATTTATAGTAGATTGTATATGTAGTGTTACAAAACTGTTTTCTGAGTTGGCGGAACAAATATTTATTTACAATAATTAAAAACGCAATAATAATAACTAAACAGTAATTCTTAAACAAATCGAAACACTTAAATAACACTTAACAAATAACTATGTATACAAGGATTATTTATCTGTAATTATTTATGTCACTGTTTTTATATCAGATTTATTTCTAACGTTTATTTATGTCGGTCATTTACTCAGTTACTTCAGTACTATTTATTTACATCCACTCCACTATTTATATCACTGTACTGACTGATTCGACCGTTGATTGACTAATATTTATATCACTGATCCACTTGATGGCACGACTCACCATTCACTGCTTACCGAATGCGTGACACCGTCGACTGATTGACTGATTACATCACTCACTCGTTTATAGTATAGGCCGCTTGACTTAAGCACAGCGCGTTCTAGCGTTCTCTAGAATGTTCGTGCAGTTACTCGTTGTTACAGTAAGCGGACCCCCGTTTTTCAGAACTCTTGCCTGCCGTTTATATACAGGGTGATCCGTAACACTAGATATGTAAGACTATATTACGACGAGACAGTATGTAAAAACTCGCTATCGCTCGTTTTTACAGTCACACGAGTCGTAATACCATTACGGACGAGATACATAAATGGTATTTTTTGCCATACCCACTACAAAATACCTATTTTTCACTTCATTTTCAAAACATTTTTACAATTCTTTTGCGTTGCCATCTTTACTTCTACAGTATGCCGTCAAGTTCGTGAGTAAGTAATGGCAGGCGCACGCAGGTGTATACAGCGAATAAAGAGAAGTAGCTATGGCAACCTAGTGCGGTAAGTAAAACACTTTCCGCTCACCTGCCTCTTAAATGACTCATTAAAGATCGCTATACATACATCGAAAGTAGCTATTTTGTAGTGTGTGTGTTTTAAAGACCACCAACAGCTAAGGTTATTTGGGCCTAGCATCAATTCATATTTTCAATTCATTATGCTATTTTGTAGTGGGTATGGCAAAAAATAACTTATAAGTGCAGCAACAACGTAGCTTAGGTAGATCAGTATCATTTAGAGAAGATAGTAGCGTCATTTATGGGCACAAGCGAGTTTCGGATCGGACGGGTCTGTTTTCTAACAAGGGGTCTTATGAATATGATTATAAATTTGTTCGTTGCCAGTCGAGACGTACCATTGACCACCCCTTGATAGAAAACATAGACCCGTCCGACACGAAACTCATTTGTGCGCTGAAATGACGCTACTTTCCTTTCTAAACGATATTACTCTACAACATTTCTGTCCTGCATGTTCACATTTCACTGATTCGTTTAGGTAATTTAAACAAAGCTTGCTATCTCTTTTATAATAAGGATTCTCCGGTTCCCAATATCCTCTTCCTGCAGAAGTGGGATTTTTGTTGTTTCATACGTTAGCACAGACATGTAGAGTTAGTAAACAGGTATTTTATTTCGATCCACTAGACTCGAGAGGCCGGTATCATAGCACACACACATACCCACCTATTCAAGTATTATGAGACGTCTTTTTTTTAATTAAAAACCGTGATGGTATCGTTTTTATTATCCAGTGTTCCAACACACAAGCACACATCCATGCAAATATTATATAATATCAATATTTGGACTATATTTAATTTTATCTTGTGAGTCCTGCGTACGATCTTTCTCATAAGTTTGACTCCCTCATGCATACGCAATGTGGATGCTTCCCAGCTTTACCACACCGATAAAATATTGATTCTAAAGCAGTAAAAATATTAAACATTTTAATTTAATAAAACAGCGTTTTTTTTACCTACACGTTAAAAACCTTATAACAATATTGTGTCTTTTAAAGACCACCAAAAGCTAAGGTTATTGGGGCCTAGCCCCAATTCATATTTTCAATTCATTATTTTTTTTTAATAATAAATTGAAAATCCAATTGACACTGGGGACTTGCAATAGAGGAACCATAGCAACGCCATGTAAACAACAGCATTGCTACACGCTCGGCCTTCTCAAGCCCTATAATTACTTAATATTTTTTCGCACAACATAGTTGCTTCGTAAGAGATCTTAAACTAAAAATAAAAACGGTCAAGTGCGAGTCGGACTCGGGTGGAGAGGGTTCCGTAGTACTATTCCGTTTCCCGTGAGAATTTTAAGACTTAGAATTTTCGTTTAGGTTTTCCTTTAGGCTATGAGTGAGACCCTATATTCCCTATTTTTTTAGGCTCAGTAGTTTCGGAGATAAGGGGGGGAATGCGCGATTTTCATATATTTTCTTTAATCTCTTTTAATCTACGCATTTTAAAATTATAAAAAAATATATTTATATTTCTTATAACGAGATCTTTCATTTGATACGTCATATGATGCACTTGAAAATTATTTTTTTACAATTTCCCAATTTGCCCTCCAAAATTTACCCCCAAAATCAGATTAACGCTATACGTCCGTGATTGGATCACCTAATTCTATTTATGTACCAAATTTCAACTTTTTTCGTCCAGTAGATTCGGAGAAAATAAGCTGTGACAGATGAACAAACAGACATCAGGCACGAGAGTGATTCTATAAGGGTTCCAATTTTTCTTCGGATTTACGGAACCCTGAAAAGGATATTGAGGATAGTTTAAAATCTTTGTCTGAAGAAGCCACTGTGTTGTGCGAAACAATATTTGTTATCAAATGGAAGCGAATTTTCTCAGCAGATTACTTTTAAGTTTGATTTAATATACAGACAACTGCTGCTTTTTTGTGCAGACAGCAACACTATGATCTTTTCCAAATTTTTTTCTTGAAATCTAAATAATATTGCATTAAAATTTAAATCTTTTGGGTTTTCTACTATTGCATATTTAAAATTATTTTGCCTGCAAGTAGATTGTTTGTATATAAATCAGTAGTCAAAAGACAAAAGTACTGTAACAAAGCTGTTTTCTTACGTTGGTGGAATAAATTATTTATTTACAACAATTAAAAATGTAACAAAAAATGGATAACAATAAACTGTAACAATTGTATCTCAATTCTAATAGTCAACACTGTTTATACAATAATAACACGAACAGTAATTCTTAAACGAACTGAAGCGTTTTAATAACATTACAATTTATATGCTGTATTTATTTCAAATCGACACTGTCACACGACTCTCGTTGTTCTTTCCGGTGACTGCTCCTGTTTATATAGAGCTAGCAGCTTTGCCCCCCCCACGCACGCGCGCTTTCCAGAACATTCTGGTGATTACCTGTGTCTTCGATATCATGCCACGCCTTCACCATTGTTACTTGTTCTCAATGATTCTATTGTCGCCAGCGGCGTAACATCTGGGGTTTTGCTACAGTACTAATGTCGATTTTTTTGTAATTTTTTCAGTTAGACTTTTTTGTAACTTTATAAGTAAAACGTTTTGAAAAAATACCTATAAAAATATTTATTTGCTGAATTTTTCACTATCAACAATTCAGCATTGATTATGCTTTCTTCAAGACCTGTAGATTGCATAATAAGACGTGTTGAAATACTGATCATTAAAGAATTTAGCAAATAATAATAGATTGTGTAACTAGTGTGCTAAATATATCTTTATACGTCAGACGCGATGTTTTCAGCACGAGTAGTAGGCGAGCGCACACGAGTGTTACTTCAAATGAGCACTAGGGGACCGTGTGGTTTAATGGCTAGCACGTCGGCCTCTAGATCAGGCGGTCGTGGGTTCGAATCCCACCTGCGCTCATGGATGTTTTGTGATACCATTTTGTTTTAAGAACGTTGTTATTTGAGTTTTCTTAAAAATGCCAAAAGTAAGAAGACCCCCCTCTTTGTACAAATTTTCGAAATTTTTTAAAAATAAACGGGCCGATTCGTTTGATATTAAGTCTATTTATAGAAAAAATAACGCTGAATCGACTCCAACACCCCGCACTTTTAGTTTCAAAGATATAAACAGTTTCTAAGAGATTTTTGAGTTTTCTTAAAAATGCCGAAAGTAAGAAGACCCCCCTCTTTGTACAAATTTGCGAAATTTTTGAAAAAAAAAATTCGACCCGATTCGTTTGATATTAAGTCTATTTATAGAAAAAATAACGCTGAATCGACTCCAACACCCCGCACTTTTAGTTTCAAAGATATAAACAGTATCTAAGAGATTTTTGAGTTTTCTTAAAATGAGATGTCGACGCGTCTATAATCTACAATAAATAAAATCAAATGAGCAATCCCTGACGAAGGCAGTCTTAAATACTAGTCCGATCGTAAATTCGGCATAAGCCATATTGCCGTTTGGTCACAGACATGTATCCACGTCTTTCACCTCCATCAAACTCTTCTACCTTCAGCTCTGTTACTGAGGCATACAAAGTAGAATATAAAATACAGCCAATTTCCGGATTCCATATAGATTTACATCCTCCTTGAACTGTACCCATTTATATATCTATATATTTTATCCATCACTTTTCAAATACATAATATATAGCAAAAGCGAAGCATATTTTTCTATTATTTTAGATTTTATGTATATTCTACTTATGTATGCATTATCTATGTGAATATAAAAATAGATTAACAAAACATGCTCAAAATAAATTATGGAAAAACAAGCATTTTTAGACTACATAAAGGTACGTGCAGTACGCAGCTGGGATTCTAGATGGTACATGTATGGTAGATGGTGACTGAAATTATAAGCGCTTATAGGTTTGCACAACGAAGCTTTGATCTAGCATTGATACAAGCTTAAGTCGCGTTTGAAATGTCAGATAGCGAAGACGAATATTTGTGTTCTTCTGCTACAAATTGGAATATTTTAAATACAAATTTGGGTAGGAGCTCTCATGTCCACCCTATTGATAGAAAACGATCTAAACATGGCGAATTTCATCATTTATACCAAGAATTAAAATTTTATCCAAACCGGTTTTTTGAATATTTACGAATGGAACCTTACACTTTTCAATACGTCTTAGAAAAAATTCAAAACAAATTAAATAAAAACTGGCAAAATTTCACTTAGTAAACTAGTCACATCAATTGCGAAACTTGTAACGGCCATTTGACAGTTGTCACACGTTGACTGTAGTAGTCAGCGCGCTGAAAGAATGGTGGGATACATTCTTGTACCTACCAGCTCTTGTAACAGCGCTTATACCTGCTATACTCACTGTTTCGTTGTGTACGCTCGCATATATAACAGTGCATTAATTTAAGCGAGCCCAGCTATGATCTACGCTACCATCTAGAATCCCAGCTCCATACTGCACGTACCTTAAGAATGCAGTTTTTTGAAGTGAAACTTTTTTAGACGCGTTTTGAACACATTTCACGGTAGATACTCTGAAAAAATATTCATAAATATAGATATTGTATGTGCTCTATTATCACTTTGCGCGTCGGCATACCAGAGCTGAATTTTGCTCATACAATTTATAGTTATATCTAGGTTAATTTCGCAAGAAATTGATTCAAATTGCAGCTTTTCTAAAAATGGAGATTCTCTTCTATAAAATGAAACAATTTTTAGATTGATTCGAGTTTATAATAAGTCCTAAAATTCTAATTGAAAATCGCAAACAGCAGTTTTCGCTTGGTCTGTACGTAAGTACGTATACAGACCAACAGTTTTTGGTTGGTCTGTACGTATGTACGTCCGAGCTGTACAGGTCGCAGTTTTTAATGGAACGCCTTTGTTTATTTTTTATTTTAATTTATGAAAAGTTCATCGAGTGAATAAACAATTTAATTTATTATATTAAGAATTAATCATTATATGTATGATATAAGTTATTAAAAATCAATGAATAGAAAATATGAACATTTTTATAATTACGACGTGCTTCTTTTGGTTCAGTGTAAATCAGACCGTCACATGTAACCGGGTTTCATTTTAACGCGCGTAAAGGTTACACCTACCCATTTTTTATTATTTCGAATTGAATGGCAAATATTTTTCAATGTCTATTTTTATTGTATAAGTAATAATAATAATAGCATTTTATTTTTGTTAACCGATCGGAAACCACACGTAATAAACAGCACCATGTCCCCATTAGGGGTGGTTTTTTGCGAAAAAGGGGATGTGTTATTGATCGAATCTATTTTTGTTCTCCCTTCGAGAGTTCATGTTCAAAATTTCAAAAAGTTATAAATTATTTCTCTTATATTATTTTGCGTAGATTTTTCAGCTCGTAATTTTTTTCGAAAAGGGTTTGTAGTTACAGAACAATAATTGTATATACAAATGAGTTCTTAAGTTTGCATTAGTGTTTGAAATACCCATCGAAAATGACGTAAGAATATGATGCAACATTGGAAAAATTCATTCTTTAAACTTATGTCACCGTCGGAACTCTAACCCGAAGCAATTTGTCACTGAAATATCACTACATGCGAGAGCTGATTTAAATTAGGTACTATAAAGATGTACCTTCTAACATTCGAAGTGAGTTTAATTTTATATAGTAGTTTTTATGTGAAATTTAATGACCTTCAAAAATACGAAACATTTCTCCCAAATTTTCGCGACCTTTGATCTCTAATTATTACAATTTCGTTAGACACAAATTTATCTTGGAGTGTTTCTTTCCTTTTTTGTTATATTAAAATGCAGCGATTGACCCAAAAATTGGATTGGCTTTTCTTTTTGGTAATTTTGTTACTTAAAATTGAACAGGATAGCATTCCTGCAATTCAACATTTAAGCAAAATAGATTTTAACTCTCAAGTTAATAAATCTGTAAACATACATTTTTGAGCATTACCAAAAATAATTGGTAAGTTACAGACGAGAAAAAATTTAATTGATGCTACACAAAATGTATTTTTCGTCCATTTTGAATTTATAAACTGCAAATGGAAATAGTATGACCTTTGCACATTTTTATGTATGTTAGAACGAAGAAACTATTTTATACCTCTGTGTGCAATTTTTCATATCAATTTATGTGTTTTGACAGGTATTCGAACAGCTATTTTCTAAGCTTTTCAACACCATTCGCAGGTGTGCTGTCTTTCTATCGTTTCTTGCCCATATATTAAAAAAAAAAAACATTGGTCGCAGTACTAAACCCTGTCGACAAAATAGCGTTTTCATTAGACTCTATAGTACATTCATTTTGGCATTTAAATCTTATTTCATCATAAATAAAAATAGGTAAAAAAACTTTTAAGTAAACGGTTTTATTTTAAATCATCAGCTGTACCAAAAACTAGAAAATAATTAGGATACAAGCCAAGGGACACTTTGTGTCGCTGCGTCAGCGGAATAAGTAATAAAAACGCATAAATTATATAAACGTACAGCGTACTGAGTAATTTACTATTCTCAAACTTGTGTTCTCATAAATTATTGTGTAAATACGGTCCTGTCTGAACGATTCGGTTGAACTTTTTGATAGCACATTTCAGTTTGTACCTACTAGAAAGTTGAACTTTGAAACAATTCCGTTAGTTTTTTCGATGATAAAACTAGCGGTCCGACCGGATCCGCCCGAGTGCTATGAATTTATGATTTATTCATATTTACTCACTCGCTTCTTCAATGTTACCTAAGGATTTTACAAACATCAGCTTAAGTAAGATACTAGACTATATAAATAGTCTGGGAATCCTTAAGAACTGATGGAATATTAGGGGTGCACAATAGACCTTATTGGTCGCAGTGTTTACCTTATGGCCCCTATCTTTTAATTCTAATTCTACTCACTCGCTTCGCTCGTTCGCTCCCAGGTGCTATGAATTTATGATTTATTAATACATTACTTGCTCGCTTGCTCCAGTTATTATAGCCTACGTCCTAAAGCAAAGTATCACCTATCGAACAGTGAAAAAAATTTGAAATCGGCTCAGTAATTTTTGAGATTTCTTCGATTTTCGCCCGGACGAAGCCGGGCTGGCCAGTTATTATAGCCTATGTCAAGCAAAGTATCACCTATCGAACAGTGAAAAAAATTTAAAATCGGTTCAGTAATTTTTGAAATTTTCCCGATTTTCACCCGGACGAAGCCAGGCTGGCCAGTTATTATAGCCTATGTCAAGCAAAGTATCACCTATCGAACAGTAAAAAAAATTTTGAAATTGGTTTTATGAGATTCTATATAGGTAGGTAGGTATACTCCCGATTTTCATCGGGCGAAGCCGGGCCGACCAGTTTCAATTAATTATCTAAATCTTTCTCGTGAATGAATCTGTCTAATCCTGAAAACCGGAACAAAATTCGGTCAGTAGTTACAAAGAAAATTGGGCACAAACAAATAAACAGACAGACGCGGCGGGGGACTTTATTTTATAATATATATATGTATTGATGATTGATAAAATATTCAATAATTTGAAATTTAGATAAAAGAGACATTTTGAAACTTTCTGTCAAGTTGTTTCAATTGATGCGAAATTTCGACGATACTTTCTGTCAAGTTGTTTCAATTGATGCGAAATTTCGACGATAATGTATTCGTCTATAAACTATGTACAGGCAAACAGGTACACTAAAAATGGCAAGTATTTGAGAAATGGTTTTCTTGCATATATCTGCTTACACTATTGTAATTCCTAAATCTGATTGTGAATCGTAAGGAAGTTTTTCTCATTTTTTATTCAATGTTTAGACTTTAGACATTACACAAAAGTTTAACTGAAACAGTGATATTCTTTTCTATTTTGCAAAGTGATACATCACTGTCAACGACTTTTAATATTTTAAAAATATTTTTAAATTTCAAGTATATATAAAAATAACATTCTGAACAATCAATCTTTTAAGCTTTTCGCTCTGGATGTATAACGCACACAAATTGATAGTGAACTTTTTTTTCTGAAATTTAAACTCACATTTCTACTCCCAGAGAAGCCTTTACAATCCTTAGGGATGCCTTACAACTTAATTTTGAGTTCTCCTTTTTGTATTATTTTACATTGAAAATTATAGAAATTAAACTTTAAAATGAAAAATGATAAAAACTCGACGACGTATCATCTTTCTTTTTATACAAAAAATATGTTTTCGTAGAATCGTCAAAGTTGAAGTATTATAAAACTAAAATATGTAATATATTTCATAGAATTTTCTTTCAATTTGATAAATAGTCGGGTAGTTTCACTCAGTGTCATCTAACAATAGAACTCGTAGTCCTTAATTTAATTAATTAACATATATCACAAAAAACGGGTATCTCTGTATCGCGGGTACAGACAGCTGACGTAAATATCGTTTAACACAAATAATTGTATTCGTTGTCATGGAAAGAAATATACATCCACTTTTATATTTTGTCTTGTAAAATCGAATGTTAGTAAAATATAATAAATGAAATATAATTGTAATTTTATTTTTTTTTTTTTGAATTGTTATCCAATACCTATAAATTTTATTATTAAAACAAAGAAATAAATAAAATATTAAAAGCCTTCGGGATTCGAACCTCGGGCTTGGCGTTTGAACTTATCGGTAGATTCGTACTCCTCCGCACGGCCACCTGGCTTACTGTGTTAGTTATACATACTGTGTTTTGTTTCACATGTCAACCACTTCCGACTATTTCCGTTTCATCTAATATTTCCAAAATGCTACCCCAGTATGAGACATTAGACGTTATTCACGTCAAAAACCGCTGAAACATGAACGTACTTCAAGTGCTGCAGAGGGTTCCTTACGTAATTCGTTATATAGTTTCCAGCTGTAAGCTTTATCAACACCTTTATAGGTCTGATTTTTTTTTCAAAATTTTAGATCTAATACTTTTGGAGATAAAGAGTGGGGGGTATACTTCGTTCGGCATATTTTTATAAAATAATTTATAAAAATTCATCAGAAAAAAAATTAAACTCTCAAAGTAAGATATTTCCAACGGTATTGCTAGGTATATTATGCTAAAATTTATTTGAATTTCGAATTTTTACTTTATTACTCTCAAAGGACGCAGTATTTTTTAGACAAAAACCCTGGAATATCCGCGGAACCATCTCTGCATCACTAATTTAAACTTCTTATACGGCTAGCTGTTTAGACAATGGCCTTAAACCTTCAGAATTTTTTCTTGTATACGAAGCTTTTCAAATTTCCTGCTACTATATTTTAATGTTGCAATTTTGCAGGTTCGGACTGGACCAGGTTTTACAAACTGGGATATATAAAAAACTATTTCAAAGTTGCAGCAGCAACATTTTGTGCATGTGTTTCGTGAATATATATCTGTCGCCATAAAACAAAATGGTGTATGTCGGGTGTATGTTAATTTTATTTTAGTAAAATAAAATAATTAATAAAATAAGTAATTCTTCATTATTATACTATGTAAGTGGGGTATAATAAGCAGTCTTACAGTGAGTGAAGGTATATACAGTTCGTAACTTCAAAATTTTGGCCCTGATGAGGCAAGAATTCTTGAAGGACCTCTTTTTGGTCACTAATAATAAAATCTGGGTAGATAGCAGGTAGGGTAGAGGACAGTGTGGTCCAGTGGTTAGCCTCGAGGCCTCTGAATCAGACTGTCGTGGGTTCGATTCCCGCCTCCGCTCATGGATGTTTTGTGATGTCATTTAATTTTAAGCTAATCCTTGTATAATTGTATAAGTATAATTAAGTTTAATGTAATCAAACGCTAATGACCTAAGTTGTCGACTCGTCTATAATTTACAATAAATAAATAAAATAAGTGTGGGTAGGGTTGCCAACTCCATTTGGAGCTTAGCCCAGAGCTTTTAAAAGCAGTGGCAAAGCGTGAATATTTTCCTTGGATATAGACACATCCGGGGAGTCTGAAGGGTACTGAATACCTCCAGCCCAAGGAGGACCGGGAGTCGTCCCTGGGAAATCTTTTGAAAAATAAGCCTCTAAAACGCAAATTTCATCATAATATATTCTATGTAGTATTTTTCGCCGCTGAAATATTCTATTAGTCAATAAGAAAGACTTCGGGTCAAAATACTTCAGTTGCGGCAACCCTAGCATACTTATAAAATGCGATTTCATAACAGTTACAAAAAATTAATAGTAACACAGGATGCTTCAGCGTCCTCAAGACTTCCGGGCCCGAAGGTAATTGCCCACTCTGCCCCCCCCCCCCCCGTAGTTAGCCTACTGGTTCGGCCGGAGACGACAGAACTGAATAAAAAATACTTTTCGTTGTCAGCCATTCCTGCCCCGTACCTACTGTTTTGACACATTTTGTTTTATTCACGTTGATTGATATAACATCCTTTTTAACCGACTTCAAAAAAAGGAGGTGGTTCTCAATTCGGTTGTATTTTTTTTTTTATGTTTGTTACCTCATAACTCAGTCATTTATAAACCGATTTTGAAAAATTTTTTTTTATTTGAAATGATATACTTTCAGATTGGTCCCATAGAAATTTCATCAAAATCGGTTCAGTAGTTCGGCTGATTTTAATAAAAGTGAGTAACGGCGTGTGATTCTTTAAGGTAAATGTCACTTTTTGACATATCAGACAGCGTAAAGAAAGTCGGTTTAATAAAAGTGAGTAACGGCGTGTGATTCTTTTAAGGTAAATGTCACCTTTTGACACTAAAAAGAGGAAAATAATGAAATTTTGAGGTCTGTGCCAATTTAATAAAATATGAAGTTGGTTAAAAAGAAGATATTAATCACTATAATATACTTTTTAACCGACTTCATATTTTATTAAATTGGCACAGACCTCAAAATTTCATTATTTTCCTCTTTTTAGTGGTTTTTTGAAGGAGGTTTTTTTTTTGTTAAAAAGTTTTTATTGAAAGACCCATAAGGAACCATCTTGATATTTATCCAGAATTATTGAGAGAAACCATGGAAAACCGCAACAAGGTGGCCTGTATGTAGGAATTACCATTTCTCGGCGAGTGACGATAGAAAAAATCCTTCACGAATTTGAGTCAATAATCTTTAACCACTTCGCCACTGACATGAGGTATGATTTTGCCCATTATTCGACATACGTGCTTGTGCCTTGTGACCATAGATATATCTGTGTGTAGGTACGTATGTAATGTTGTATGGCCGTGATAAACTTCTGTGTGTAATATTTCTGTTGCGTCGGTCATAACTCACGTACGTATTTAATATGTCGTAACAAGAGAACGGCAGCGGCACCATGCTGGCGCTACGAACCATCTGGTGCTGCCATCACCGGCACTGGCACACAGAAAGAGAGAGGAGAGCCGCTGGTGGTCCCCTCTGTAGTTTGATGCTCGTCGAGTGTTTTGAGATAAAAACACAAGCCTGTGGATTACATTATATGAAACAGGGATGAGTTACGTGCTAGCTTCAATTGTCATAAAAGTTCTTAACAAAAATTAACTGAGAAGGATGGTTCAAACGAGTCCTTAAATTAAAAAAAACTACACTGTAAAAAATGGATGTAAAAATACTTTGAAAGTTAAGGTAGAATTCGCTCGATTTTCTAAGTGATTTTACATTATTATTTATTTTTACACAGAAAACTTCGTAAAAACTTGGACTTTTACTGTGAAGTTAAACAAATTTGTGATTTTTACATAAAGTAAATTAAAATTACATAAGTTGTGTAATATTCCAATAAAGTGTGTAAAAATTACAAAATAAAATGTATAGTTACATATATAAAATGGATGAATACAAAACAAATTAATGTGCAATGCGCAATGCGTTTTTATGGAATCTATGTGGCGATACCTGTTTGCGACACCATTGTCTCTTTGTGTGCCTATTACCAGGTTAATCGCTGGCTACAAATGAACCATCGATAATCTATGTAATCGGTCTTCTCATTTCGTAAGTGTAGGATGGGGTTTTATGAAATCACGGTGCAAGTGAAACTTTATTGCCAAATTAACCTGGGAACTAGGGGCTTGTAAACGCCAAACTGGGATTCGAACTTAATAATCTTCCGAGTAGAGTAGTATCGTTTAGAGAAGACAGTAGCGTTATTTTTGCGCACAAACGAGTTTCGGATCGGACGTGTCTATGTTTTCTAAAAAGGGGTGATTCTAAAAATATGATCATTTAGTTGTTCGTCGCCAGTCGAGACGCACCATTCATCACCCCTTGTTAGTAAACATAGACCCGTTGACTCGAAACTTGTTTGTGCACAGAAACTATATGATACTACTCTATACCTACGCACCTAGTATTGTTTGATCAACGAAAGAACGCCGGTCGAGAGAGAGAGATTGTAGATTATTGATGCTCTCTCTCTCTCTCTCTCTCGACCGGCTTTCTTTCGTTGGTCAAACTATACTCTTACTGTTATGCAGCTAATTCGCTTTAAGATTAATAAATTAAACTTCAAGCAACACAATTTTTAATGAAAATGTCAAACGTCACCAAGGAAACTTGTAATTGACTTTCCTTTACTAAAGTATCTTGTGCATTAAAAAGAAATATATTCTGGGAATGTTTAGAGTTTTAACAGTCGTGAGAAATAAACATCAAATCGCTAAAGCTTTTCAAAGCATATTGTGAAACATATTTTAGTAGAAAGCTTTTAAAATATGTTTCACAATATGCTTTTTACTTTTCATAAGGGGGCAGTATAGCCTAGATGATGACGTATTTGGTACCAGCCTCTAGACTAGACTGTCGTGGGTTCGAATCCCACCTGCGCTCATGGATGTTTTGCGATGTTATTTAGTTTTAAGTTAGTTGTTATTTAATGTATTTTAAGACGCTAATGATCTAAGTTGTCGACGCGTCTATAATCCACAATAAATAAATAAAATACTTTTCATAAATGGGTTGCATAAATAAAAAACTAAAAAAGGCTGGATTAAAATAAAAGTCAAAAAAACTAAAACCCGACTACGTAAACAAGCTTCCAGTATGAAAGTTAGTTATTGTATATTTTAGACGTTCGATAACTATGGTCGTTAGCGTCTAATCCGATATGAAAAGTAGTTGGGCAAAAAGATATTGCCAAAGTTTTAGTATGCTACCAATGAGATGACACTAAAACAAATATCTGTTTGCCCGACTACTTTTTATATTGGATTAGACGCTAACGACCATAGTTATCGAACGTCTAAAATATACAATAACTAACTTTCGTATTGGAAGCTTGTTTACTTCTTTTACGTAGTTGAGTTTTAGTTTTTTCTATTACAAACCTCAGTTTCAAATCGAAGAATTAGTGAAAATATCGATTTATTATTTTTAGCTTATTATTATTAGATATTGAAAATAATAAATTGAAAATGTGATTTGGGTACCAAATTTGGACAAACCTGGCAATTTGTGGACTTCAATAAATCACCTTCTCATAATTGACTAACCATATTTTTTTAAGATTTTTAATTTATCGAGAAATTATCGGTGTTATATATTTTGTCATATTTTTTTCATATTCGTCGATCTCTCTCGTTCTCAGAAACTCTACTAATAGCAGAGTTACTATAATTACTATCTAACTGCAATATTCCGTGCTTCTAGAAATTAACCAGTTCTAAAAACGTACATTGACTAGGCGTTGTATTATGTAATAATACCTAATTGTAATTTGTAAATACATAATACACATAAAAAATAATTTTAAAAAAGTTGTCATTATTATTATGGTTAAATATCTCTATTTTTTACGTCCATCATATTATGTGCTAATATAATATATATTACTAGTGTACCCGTGCAAAACTTTTTTGCAACGACTTAACACTGTCTTCAAAGAACAATGGTTTAGTAAAGGCTATCGCCAAAAAAAAATGTTTGCCAACACAAACCTTTTTTATATGTAATATGAATCACTTTATTAAGAAAACAATAAGAAATATATATTTCAAGCTTTCTCAATATCATTGTGTATACGAACGCGTAAGTAAAACACATAACCTAGCTTTTAACGATATGTTTTTAATATAATTTTTAATATAATTTTTGATAAATATTTTTGATTCAAACATAACTTTAAAGTGTACGTAAAATAGTAGTTTTTTAGAAGTTATAGAACGTATCTATCAGTGCAATACTTACGTACGAATGATCTTCAGAAAAAAATCGATGAGTTTGTCGGTATTTGAGAAACTAAGTACTATATTTAAAAGAGAAAAAAAATTTGCACGTACATATACATCTTTATTGTTTAATGTTAAATACTTTTGGAAATTTTGTCAATATAACCCTATTAAAATCTGGGCTCTAAAAATTAAAATGTACAACTGTCATTCTGTCAAGATGTTTCATTGTTTATTGTTTGCATAGCCTATCCACGACATGCGTACATATTTGCATTTCTCTCACACTCATGTATCGTGAACGCCGATGGATTTTCTCTGTTTACGTTTCTCTTCACCCCACTGCCCCCCTCGTCATTTTTACTATTATCACTTGAAATCACCCCTTTTAAAGAAATTTCACTAAAAAAAAAAATAGCGATAACATATCTGTGGACTAAAGGCCTCAGTTTAAAAAAAAAATTATGTCAATCGGTTGAGCAGGGGTTGCTGGCGGATTGTCTAGAGAAATAGGGCTTGTGTTTTAAATATATAGATTATATTATGGTTAAAGGTATTACAATTTTTATTTTTCATTTGTTTCAGGTAAGCAACTGATCAACTACCTATATAGACTGTGTGCAGGGGGGCAGAGTTATAATAATATCGATTCGAGCACTCGTTGTGAGATACATTATAAACTCAGAACTCTAATTTCCCGTAATTGTCAATGAGCATTGTTGTTAAAAAAGTCAAGTAAGTAAAACCATGATTTTACTTCTAACTTATTTGAAAATTATTACTATAAATCTGATAAATTTGACACTTTTAAACCTGGTCCGCAAGATTACATGCGCCATGGTTTGAGGTTATGCTGTCGTCTGTCAATATAAACCATAGACATAGATGTAGGTACACCTCCATGTCTGATATAAATTAATTAGTTATTTTTTATTATACGTCAAAATTGAAGAAGAAAAAGACTTAAAATAAATAATTTTCACGTACTTTTTATGCTATGCTATTTAATATACTATTTGCACACAGCTAGATAAAATGGTATTAGTTTATTAAAAAAATTCCCGATATATAGACAACCATAAAAATGAGTTCAATCGTGCACTATTGCCCGCTAGCGGCGCTAGTAGGCTATACGAAGTAATCAATATTCATGTTTATTGTCTTGTCATCTTTAACTGAATCCACAACAAGCTGAGTATCTATATTATAAAATTAATATAATATATATTCCTTTTTGTAAATAACTTCTTACTTCACTGAAGAACACTCACAAAATTAAGAATGACAATATTTAGTATTTACTGTTAATAATTTCACTCCTCGGCCCAGACCTATGCTGAGTTGCAGAAAGCATTGTCAAAAAATCTGATTTGACAATGACCTTAGATTATGATCATATTATCACCGTTTTTATACATGCAGGAGGAACTAATGTCGTTGTCAAACTGTCTGTCATGTAGAACATTAGATTGTAGTCGCACAAAAACAAATAATTGAATTAGATAGAAAAAGATCGATTTTCAAGAAAATGTTTCGATGCCGAAACTGTACAGAAAAAACTATCTTATTATAACTCCTGCTTCTAAAGTTCAATATTCGAGCACTGTGAGGCGGGCGTGAAGAGGCGTATTTTAGTAAGCGTGCGTAAAAGTACAGTCACCGTGCGTGAAAACCCAAAGCGTGCGTAAAAGTACCGTCACCGTGCGCAAAAGTTCAAAGCGTGCGTAAAAGTACAATTACCGTGCGTCTCTACATCTTATAAATTCGAAATTTCCGCACTCTGTACAATACAAGCACTATTTACTGACTATCGATCGATGTGTTACTATATATAGCGACGCGCCTACAAAGTTCACATCATGAGAGAGTCATGTTTTTAATGATTTATACAGAAGTTAATATAACTTTAATAAAAATAAACTAAATCGTAACTTAGTCTGTAATTTTAAAGTTTTAAGGACTCGAAGAAATTATTTTGAAACATGATTTTGTAATATCTCAGGTCCATGTGTGATTCTGTTTTTGTATGTTTACTATCAAGAAAATTGTGAAAAGTAGGCTCATCTCTAAAATAAGTCTGGGTTAACACATTCCTAAAATGACTTTTCTTATGTGGTACGAACTTTAGATTGGTTTCTGTCAGTCGTCAAAGAAAACGATAATTATAGTATACAATGCTTACAGAAGAGACGTGGAACATTATAGAGCCATGAAATCAGTTCATTATTGAACTATATTTGCAATAATGAATGAAGTATTAAGTCGACATTGAATTAAATGTATTCAAACGATGTCAGTCAGTTTAGTATTAATAAATTTACATTAAACATGTTATAATTGATGTGTTCTTAGAATACAGCGTCTAAAATCATTAAGTGGTTTAAGGTATTCCTAAATGTGACCCAGCGATGTAGCACTAGACTCGCATTGGGAAGGTACTGGGTTCGAATCCCGGCGGGGGCAGATGTGGCTAGGACTTTTTCCTACTGCCTCACGCCGAGAAACGGTAATTCCTGTACCGGCCATCTTGTTTGAGGTTTTCCATGGTTTCCCTCAATAAATCCAGATGAATATCGAGATGGTTCCTTATTCAAGGCCATGGCCGATTACCTGTCAAACTCCTATGCTCCCAAAGTTGCCTACCTTATCCTAATGTCCTATAATTCCTTCATTCGCACTTAAAGCTATTAATTAAGTTGAAGTCGAGGTTGAAGTAGATATAAAAATGTATAAAACGCGAAGTGGTAAAAATGGAAAATAGTAATGGTGCGAATGGCGTCTGTTATGACATAATGTCGAGAAACGGACGTTAAATGCATTATTATTATTATTATTCCTAAATGTGAAAACAAGAAAGGTTACTTTAAAGTAAAAACCACTAGTAATGACCCTTTTTCATGAAGTACGAAAATTTTCTCACTAGCAGCGCTAGTGGTACGGTGGGTACTGTTCTCTGTATGAATGTCCATTTACGTACTGTCATACATGTAAAAACAGTATCAAAAAAAATATTTTTGACAGAAGACGACGAGCTAGGGGCAAAATTAAAATTTTCAAATGCCAAGGATAATAATGTAGCAACATTAAAACGTTGGTTATCTTGCTGTAATTTAAGAATTTCAGGGGAAAAAATGAATTAATTGACAGGTCAGAATGCTAGGTTATATTGATTTTATAGTTGTATTTTTGAACTCAAATAACAGACGTTCAAAATAAAAGTTTAAAACTTATTTCAGAACGAAAAATGAGTCAAATATTGTTAATTAAGACAATTCAATTAATAACAATTAATGAATTTTATTGTGTAACAAATTAAGGTTATATTTTTCAATCAATATACTTACATTTAAGTTTATTTTTATTAAAGTTATTAACTTTTGTATAAATCATTAAAAACATGACTCTCTCATGATGTGGGCTTTGTAGGCGCGTTACTATATATAGGAACACATCGATCGATAGCCAGTAAATAGTGATTGTATTGTACAAAGTGTGGAAATTTCGAATTTATAAGATGTAGAGATTGTACTTTTCCGTTTTTAAGATATCGAAGGCGAAAAATTGACCACACACACACACACACACACACATACACACACATACAGACATCAGTCAGAAAATGATCTTAAACGATCGCTAGGGTCTCAAAACGTGAAGATCTTTTAAAATCTCGAAATATTTTTTTCGGACTAAATCCATTACTTCCCTACCATAGTAGAGGTGGGAAGTAAAAAGTATCGCGACGATATAATTCTTTATAAAATTTTTCCATCCCTCGACTAGCCAGTATTTTGTGTTTTGTTGTTTTGAATGTCTGCTGTTTTAAAGGCTTTTTTACATTATTTCCGCTCAAAGTGATATTTAATATAATGATATTATTTCATTGTATGAGTAAAAAAATTTGAAAATCTCTGGAATTGAATGTATACACCTACTCGTTTTAATTTTGTATTAATGAATTGATTTTGCAATATAATTTTTATCCTCAATTTGTTGGATTACACAGGCATCAATATATTGTTGATAAATTATTTTGAATATCGAATGCATTCTACAGGTGAATATTGATTTTAAGTCTTATTTTTTTGTCTTAAAAGTGAATTCGATACGTTGCTTTACGATTTCCACGAGGACAGTGTGGTACTGTGGTTAGCGTCGCGGCCTCTGGATCAGACTGTCGTGGGTCCGCCTCCGCTCATGGATGTTTTGTGATGTCATTTAGTTTTAAGTTTATTGTTATTTAATGTTAATGTTAATGTTAATGTTAATGTTAATGTTAATGTTAATGTTAATGTTATTGTTAATGTTAATGTTAATGTTAATGTTAATGTTATTGTTAATGTTAATGTTATTTAAATCAAAACGCTAATGACCTAAGTTGTCGACGTGTCTATAATTTACGATGTTAAAAACTAGATCTATAATGTAGAGATATGGTGATCCGTAGATAATGATTGAAATTAGGAGAGGATGTCTCTGTGGTCAAAGGATCAAATAAATTGCAATACTGAAGTTTAAAATTGCATATCTGTGCTAATGTTTCGGTGCTCTTTACACCATCTTCAGAGCATCAATTTTCCGACAGCATTGATGCTCTGAAGATGGTGCCGAAACGTTAGATATAAGACACTACGCTCTATACTGGACATCCCATATCAGCCATGCAAAAGAACAAAATAGCGAAGCGGTTGCTCTCAGTGTGATGAGAAGACGGAATTTAGTCAATAATGATTGGCTGGCTATAGTTCACATTACTTCCGTAGCGACCTCTATGTTAAAAATTACTTTTGAAATTTCTTCTTCTAAAAAAATCTTAAAAAATTTGTTTAATAATATTTCTAATGTAGATTCTAACCTTCAAACTCGATTGGCGACCTCTGCACATCTGTAAGATTATTGCATTTTATAGATGCTCGATAACAGAGATCTATGATTCTCTTGGTAATAAATTATGGTCCATCCTAAAAGTTTAATTAATCTTATTCCAACAAACCATTACTTTACCCGAACCGATGTTCTCTGAATCGTATATATCTTGTCAGTTCAGTTTGCGCCCTTCTTTTTTTAACCCCTTAAACCGCGAGTTAACATTTGAAGTTTAGCAACCCATCGTGGTATTTGGAAATACGTGGCCACTAAAAAGTTAGTGTTCTCATTAGTAATGAATGAGTTTAACTACATTTTAAACATTTACAGCACGTGTCTATTTTTTTCCGACTCCAACGCAGTCAAGTAATATCTTTGCGTAAACACTGCCCACTAATGACACCTTTTAGTCTACAAGTTGCGTGTTTTTAAAAGCGTTTTATTTATACAAAACGTCACTGTATTCAATTTCAGTCCACTGCAGGCAACGTGTTACTTCGTTTTAATATAATATAATGTTATCTTTCCACACTGTCTATAAGTAAAACTATGCACATTTTTCATGGAATTTTAAATATAGCCAGTTATATTTAATAATAAATCATTAGTAATCATAGGCGCCAACTTTCCAAAGTCGTCTTCAAAATTACTATTGTAAAAGAATTTATTATCTGTCCTACTTCTGATAATTGAAAACGATTTATCATCTGTCCTACATCTCATAATTGCTATATTTGCTTCTCTCTTCCTTACTCAATTCATTTGTCAGGATGAATTAATAAAATAAGAATCTCGACTTTACAAACTTTTATTTACAATATAATATTGTTACGGATCACCCTGTATATAAGCGACAGGCAAGAATTTTGAGAAACGGGGTCTGCTTACCTAACAACTTTAGTAACCGCGCGAAGATTCTAGAGAAAAATCGAGGAGGCACTGGACTTACGCCGCACGACCTATATAAGCAGTGAGTCACACAATCAGTGATCAGTCAATGGTGAGTCGTGCAACCAAGCGAATCAATATTAGTCAATCAACGGTCGAATCAGTCAGTACAGTGGTATAAATAGTGGAGTGGATATAAATAAATAGTACTGAAGTAACTGAGTAAATGACCGACATAAATAAACGTTAGAAATAAATCTGATATAAATACAGTGATATAAATAGTTCTGTGATATAAATTCACCTGATAAAATAAATATTAGTGTAGTCAATTGTATACAGTGTGTCCACAGACTCATCCTCAACATGGGGATCTCCGTTGTTATGGGAGATAGAGATGTGGTTAAATGAGACAAAATGTGCAGAATCTCCAGTACTACTACCCTGCGTAGTCAAACTTTCCATATTTTGCTTGGTTCGTGACCGACAGTTGAAAAACGAAATTTACCCATTTTCGTTCTTTGTTTATAACTCGCTTATTAAGTAAGTTAGAAAAAAAATATTTTCACTTTCTTAAGGCCCTTTTTTATGAAGATTTCAAATTTCTTTTCATATTTTTATTTACTTTTATAGTTTCAGAGATACTTGTATTAAATTTGTTTTTTTAAATACACGTCAAAGATGGCCATGACACCATTCGAAAGAGATTTTTTTTCTCTTTAATTTTATATGAGCGTTGATGGATTTATTTTCAAAAATAACAGAGTTATACGTAAAACACTGATTTTTAATAGTAGGCTATGCTAAATTAATTGATAAAAGAATAGAAGGCTTAGCAAACAGTTGAAATTCGCGTTGGCTTAGTGAAAGGCTGTTTTGTTTTAGCTGTCAGAGTGTAGTTTGTTGCTAATTTGTCAGTTTACTAAGTGATTTATTAAATTTACTTTTGTTATCATGGATATTGTATTTATAAATATTGTAAATAAATATTTATTCCGCCAACTCAGAAAACAGTTTTGTAACAATATATTATATACACAACAATTTACAACAGTCATAACGTTAGACTTCCAAAACCAAAACTTAAAACTCCGCGTTAACGTACCACGTTAACGTTGAACTTCCAAACTAGACTGACTACCAGCGTTAACGTCCTACGTTAACTTTCAACTTCCCAAACCAAAACTCCAATCTGAACTGACTAACTAAACTATCTTTACAAATTAACAGCTATTCTAATAATAATCGCATAAACATAGATTTTTTTAAACTGGGATTTACAAGTTGGCCCTGACTGGTTCCACCACTGGAGGGGTAGTTGGCTTTAAGCAGAGTAAATATTAGAGTTGAAAATTAAAACGAATGTAACTTAGCTAAAGGGTCAATGGTAAAAACAAACATGAATCACATAATATTGAATAAAAAAAGAGCAAATATATCTACGGACTATAAACTGCTAAAAATTTGTTTGAACACTGTATGTTATAACAAATCAAACTTTAATGATGTTTTAACCTTGATCATTCGCTAATTAATCAGTCATCGCAGTAATAATAACACATGGACAGGCATACCGGGTGGGCCAACAAAAATCGACGCAGTGTACAGACAATCGGTGAAACAGAAATCTCATGAAAATTTTTGTTGGAAAGCAGCCAATTATATAATTGATTGCAAACATACTGGAAAAAATCATTTTACCAACCATAGTCATAGTCAGGATTCTAACCTGAACCTTTCCACTTTTGCGGCGGAATGAGCTTACAATTACTCAACCGTGACATGATTACTAATCTAACATTTCCCTTATATGCTTCGGAATCAATTGATTTCACTATATGCGAGTGTTAATTCATTATAGCTAGGTTGTAGATGTGAATCTTCATACTAGCGAGAGCTCATTCGGCCGCGAAAGTGGAAAGGTTCAGGTTAGAATCCTGACTGTGACTATGGCTGGTAAAATGATTTTTTCCAGTATGTTTGGAATCAATTATATAATTGGCTGCTTTCCAGCAAAAATTTTCAATTGCAATTCAGCCGTATAAATCTATTAATTTATCAGAAATCTCATGCTTGTGGTTAGTGTTGCCAGGTTTGCTTTTTAATGGCTTGTCCGGCCAAAATAGACGACATCCGGCTTGTCTGGATAACGTGACAACGTCAGGATTATATATTTTTAATTTTGCACAATTATATCGTCCCGCCACTCACAATTCAACGCCGCAGTTGGATACGACAAAATCGTGTATGTTCACTGACCAACCAAATCGATGCGATTTCACCGCAGACAAACATGTACAACTATCCAGGGTTCATTCTGATTGATCGAATACCCCATCTTGATGTCGATTGACACACACGCCTAAACGATTTTACACAATATCTCGCGAATAAAAAATTATATCGACTCCGTAAGGGTGTCAATCGAGGCGTGTTAATGTCATTTTGATCCAAAATAAATTTTATAAAAATCGGTTAAGCCGTTTTTTTTTTTAATTATTGTTAAAAATAAATAATAATTATGTTTTAATGATTAAAATGATTACTTTTCTGTGTAATATCTAATTTAATAATTATTATTAAATATTTATCATACTGGGAAGTTCGTCGTGTGGACCTCAAGGGTCGCACTTTAGTCCTAATAAACGACCCACCTCACGGCTTGTTATTTAATGTATTTAAGACGCTAATGACCTAAGTTGTCGACGCGTCTATAAATCTACAATAAATAAATAAATTAAAATGTTTTAGTCCGACATGTTTACAGTTTGGAAGCAAGGTCGTTACGTGTAAGGTGTCATCCGATTTCCAACAAAATTTTACTGCAATTGCATTCGACGAAATCGTACTGCAGCGTTAAATCGTGATTGGCAGGCTTAATTCCGGTTGAAAATTACTATAACTCCAACTTTAAAATGTAATTTTGACTGCAAATCGGTAAACCATTACTTTTTTCGTTGTAAATTGAAAAATAGTCCTCTCATGACTCATATTAATAGGTACTTTACAGTTTATAGTAATGAAAAGTCCGCGGCAAATGTATTTGGGAGTGTCCATAAACTACAACACGATATATTTTGTTATTTTCGACTTCCTCTACCCTCCTAGTCTTTGCCTTGTGAACTTTCCCCTTAAATTAAGTCAAACAGGGCAGCACCGAGGGGAGTGTGATCCCCTCTCCAAACCAACCGGCAAGCAAAGGTCGAGTCGGCAAAATCAAGTCACCCCTCCCTTCCTCTTCGACCTTTGGCCCTCTTAGTCGATAATTTGTAGATCTACACCCCACCATCTAAACCCCCTTCGGTCCGACCCTGAAGTGAAAATATCACCATTAATTTACAGTAAAACTAAATTATTTATTATTTATTTTAATGTAAAGTTAATGGACCTTTGAACAAAATCATAATTACATTTTATTATTATAATATCTCCTTAAATTTTGGAATCGACAGTTTTTGGTATGCTTTGAATTATGGTGGAAGTGACGTGACACTTAACAAATGTCACTGTGAATATAACCTCATTTTTTGTCATTTTGCGGATAAAATTTTTTTTTGCTTTTTAGTCCTGGAGATCCTGGTCAGGATAATGGGACAAACTTATGGAATTATTGTATTGTCATCGGTCCTTGATAAGTGTGCAAAGTTTCAATTCAATCTGAAGTTTTTTGCTTTTTTTTTTAGTCCTGGAGATCCTGGTCAGGACAATGGGACAAAATTATTGTATTGTAATCGGTCCTTGATAAGTGTGCAAAGTTTCAGTTCAATCTGAAGTTTTTTGGTTTTTTTTTTAGTCCTGGAGATCCTGGTCAGGATAATGGGACAAACTTATGGAATTATTGTATTGTCGTCGATCCTTGATAAGTCGACAAAGTTTAAACTAAATCTGAGTTCAAAGTTGGTCAAAATCAAGTTCAAAGAAGTCGGTTACAAACTGACAAACAAGCAAGCCCGCAAACAAGCAAGCCCGCAAACATACAGGTAAAGCTAATATAAGCGTGTTAAAAATCATCTGCATGACAGTAACCTTTGAAAAAGTTGTGATTTTTTTTGTCCATCTAGTAAACGTAGGTACAGAAATGAATGCAGTGGCCCATAATCTAATTTTTAAGCACCTGTTGGATACGCGCCAAAACAGCGTACGGAATTCCATCACACTTTATATGACTCATAGTGAACCCAAAATATAAGTAGGTACGTAGATTTAATTTTGATTACAAAACTAAAATAATTATTTCCAAAATCTTAGAGCTAAATATTTGTAGACGTATTGTCGTAATATTTCAACGGCTCTTGAAAAAAACTCGGGTCGCAGTGCCAAAACCCTGCCGACAATATAGTGTATTTGCTAATACTGGCATTGTGGCTTTATTATGTAAACTTAAGTTTGTTTTTGAACAAAATAAAAAATTTAACCCCTTAATACATCCCTTAAAATAATATTTTTTTTCTTAATTTCAATAATATTATCAATGCAACCTCTGTACCAAATTAAATACACCCTTTAGTAAGTAAATCACTATCCGCAAACCAGCGTTTTCATAAAATTTGTAAGTCCGGTCCTGTCGGGCCGATTTTATTAAAATTTTAGCAGCACATTTTAACCTTCACTAAAGGGTTAAATTTCAATTTTGAAACGATTCTGAGAATTTTTTCGGTATTTTTGGGCCCAAAAACTTTTTTCAACCCCTAAAAACTACCCTTAAAATGGTCCGATTGGGCCCATTTTAAATAGGCTTCGTGCGGTAATGGGTTCCAATGTGTGTACCAAATTTCGTTTAAATCGATTAAGTCTGTCGAGAGTTATCGTGTACACACATATATATATAAATATATATATATAAATAAATAAATATATATATACATACATATATATATAAACATTTTCAAAAATGGTGCCAAATTGTTCAGGAGGCTATGAAACGTCGAGAAATTTTGGTCCGACCCCTAGGTCCCGCCATCCGACCGACGCCAATAGTGTATGTGCCATATTATGGCAAATACACTAATAATTATTTCCAAAATCTTAGAGCCTAATATTTGTAGACGTATTGTCGTAATATTTCAACGGCTCTTGAAAATAACTAAATATTCGTGTGTAATATGATCCTTTTTGTGAGCCTTAAATATTATGTCCTATTAAAATGCCAGAATGTTACAAGAACACTGATATGGTTTTTAAGTGCAGCAAGGATTAGCTTAAAATATGTAAAATAGATTAACAGAGAGGCAGTTGTATAACGGCATTGGTTTTTTTACCGACGTGGATATATTTTAACAGCTCACTCTATTTTATTAATAAATACTTTTCCTATTTTTAATTGTTTATAATTGTTTTATTTATACGTGACAACTCTGACAGTATTAGCTTTATAAAAGACTAGCGGCACGGTCCGGCTTCACCCGGGTGTTATGAATTTATAATTAATAAAATACAGCCCATGTTACTCGTTGATAATGTAGCTTTCTATAGGTGAAAGAATTTTTAAAATCAGTTAAGTAGTTTTTGAGTTTATCCATTACAAACAAACATACAAAAAATCAAATATTTTCTCTTTATATTATTAGTTCAGATTAAAACAATCAAGGGTGGTCCTAGATTGGCCCAAAATGGTGCACCACATTCTTAAAGGATTTTTGTGTTTTCCCTTCAGCAACTGTAGAATCTGTAGTGTGATTCTCGATCCTTCATTTGTTTACCCGAACCCTTTATCTTTAAAAATAGCGTCGGGAGAGTGGGAACCGTTTTTAGGCAAGGAGAAAGTATTTGAGATGAAGAGTGCACGGGTTAACTTCCGCTCAGCGAACGTATCAATATTCCAGATTGGGTGTGGGTACTCTGATGTTATAAAAAAATGGGGGACGGCCCCGTTTGTAATTTCTTTAAAAGAAGAGTATACTTTTTTCAAAAAGGTCGACTAATTACAATATGTTATAAATAGTTCATTTAGTGTAAGCTCTGACTGCACAAAAGTCTACCGGATAACATTACTAAAATTTTATTATTGAATTTAACAGACACTATCAAGAAAAACGTCAAATCGGTGGCAGACTATTTCACTTTTTTTATCATTTTTTGTTGTCAGTATCTCAAGTACGATTCAACACTATACTTGATGAAATTTATAGATAATAGAGAACTATCAATTATTTACAATAATTATCACATATTGAATCCATTGATTTAATCATTTGAAGAGAGGTCTAGTTATAGGTATGCAAAAACACTTTGCAAGGTAGACGATGATAATTGTAAATCTTCTTTATCTCTAAATAGTATAAAACAAAGTCGCTGTCTGCCTCTGTCTGTTTCTCCGCTTACTTCTTCTAAACCACGCAACGAATTTTGAAACGGTACTAATAGAAAAAGCGACAAACGAGGAAGGTTTGTGTATACAGGGTGGCACATCTTAAACAATGCAGTGAAATATCTCGTAAACGGCACAAACCATAAAAAAATGTTTTATACAAAAGTTATAGAGTGTCAAGGGGAACAGAATACTGTGATATCAGAATTAACATAGGTGGTGCTGTGAAGGTCAGCTTCGATTTTTTAATTGTAACTGAGTAATCGGGCTATAAAAACCATTAGAGAGCAGCAGAGAGGGTAACTGTTGTCAAGAAGACAGTCCGTCGCTAGTGAGGACGGTGTTTTGCCGCCAATAGGCTGATGACGTCACTGTGTCATTCTAAGAGTTATCGGACCTTAGACTTTTGTACGGTCACTGCTTGGACTAATTCAATGTATATCTGAAAACATAAACAATCTTAAGGTTATTTTAACGATAATTGAACGGCACCGCGCGTGAAATTGCAATTTTTGTTACAAGTTTTAAGCAAGCTTTAAGAGCGCATAAACATAGATGCATTACTGCAATCTACAAATATATTATACATATATAATGTATATAAAAGTACTATACACACATTTTTGTGCTATTTTTACTTTATTACCGCATAACCCAACATAAATATTAGCCTGTTTAATTCTGTAGATAGAAATCGAATTGAAACTCGGTTCATGGAAAATACGTATAGGTACATTTTTACTTCCCACCTCTACTATGGTAGGGAAGTAATGGATTTAGTCCGAAAAAAATATTTCGAGATTTTAACAGATCTTCACGTTTTGAGACCCTAGCAATCGTTTAAAATCATTTTCTGACTGATGTCTGTATGTGTGTGTGTGTGTGTATGTGTGTGTGTGTATATGGTCAATTTTTCGCCTTCGATATCTTAAGAACGGAACAACATACGGGCATGCCGATTGTTCTATTGTGTTTATCAGCCTTTAACTTAGATCTGATTAGATTTTGAGTCAAATCGGTTCAGTGGATCCTGAGATATTCAAAAAAACGTCCTCCATGTCACGTATTAACATAGGTAAAAAAAATATAAATGAATTCTAGATGTTATAATATGAAAAAAATGTAAATATTTTTTTTCTCTAAAATGTATAGTTTTCGAGAAAAAAAATATTTTACTAAAAAAAATAAAAATTGTACGTAAATCAAGGTAACCATGATTTTTGTTATATTAAGTTAGCCATCAGTAAATCACCAAACAAAAAAGAGGGCCATGCTTTTTTCAAAGAATAAAAATTAAATTGTGTTTTAAAGACCACCAACAGCTAAGGTTAATTGGGCCTAGTCAAAGAATAAAAAAAAAAGAGTGTTTATTTTTTGCAAATATTTACTAGGTGGGAAGTATAGGACTGATCATCAGTTGAATTTTTTAGTATCATTATTCGTGGCTAAAAATGTGAACTCAAAAATTGCGGGGGGGCGCACCGCCAGGGGCGCTCTCAAATCTTAAAATTTCACAATTTTTGTTAATAAACGTTTCAATTAAAAAACGCTTACGAGTGACATTTTTTACCAAAATGTAAATTTGAAGAATCAAGATGAGTGCAAAATAGCAGGGCGCTTTCAAAAATCTGCGGGGTGACGCACATACTCTTAGTTACGCCACAGTATCCATGGGTTTTATTAATAATAATTATTTATTAATTTTAAATTAAACTAGTGTACCCGTGCAAAACTTTTTTGCGACGACTTAATACTGTCTTCAAAGAACAATGGTTTAGTAAAGGCTATCGCCAAAAAAAAAGTTTGCCAACACAAACCTTTTTTATATGTAATATGAATCACTTTATTAAGAAAACAATAAGAAATATATATTTCAAGCTTTCACAATATCATTGTGTATACGAACGCGTGAGTAAAACACATAACCTAGCTGTTAACGATATGTTTTTAATATAATTTTTGATAAATATTTCTGATTCAAACATAACTTTAAAGTGTACGTAAAATAGTAGTTTTTTAGAAGCTATAGAACGTATCTATCAGTGTAATACTTACGTACGAATGATCTTCAGAAAAAAATCGATGAGTTTGTCGGTATTTGAGAAACTAAGTACCTACTATATTTAAAAGAGAAAAAAAATTTGCACGTACATATACATCTTTATTGTTTAATTTTAAATACTTTTGGAAATTTTGTCAATATAACCCTATTAAAATCTGGACTCTAAAAATTAAAATGTACAACTGTCAAGATGTTTCATTGTTTATTGTTTGCATAGCCTATCCACGATATGCGTACATATTTGCATTTCTCTCACACTCATGTATCGTGAACGCCGATGGATTTTCTCTGTTTACGTTTCTCTTCACCCCACTGCCCCCCTCGTCATTAGTGTATTTGCCATATGGCACATACACTATTGGCGTCGGTCGGATGGCGGGACCTAGGGGTCGGACCAAAATTTCTCGACGTTTCATAGCCTCCTGAACAGTTTGGCACCATTTTTGGAAATGTTTATATATATATATGTATATATATATATTTATATATTTATATATATATATATATATATATATATATATATATATATATATATATATATTTGTGTGTGTTCGCGGCATAACTCTCGAAAGACTTAATTGATTTGAACGAAATTTGGTAGACACGTTGGCATCCATCACCGCACAGAACCTATTTAAAATGGGCCCAATCGGACCATTTTAAGGGTAGTTTTTAGGGGTTGAAAAAAGTTTTTAGGCCCAAAAATACCGAAAAAAATCTCAGAATTGTTTCAAAATTGGAATTTAACCCTTCAGTAGAGATTAAAATATGTTGCTAAAATTTTAACAAAATCGGTACGACAGGACCGGACTTACAAATTTTATGAAAACACTAGTTTACGGATAGTGATTTATTTGCTGACGGTGTATTTAATTTGGTACAGAGGTTGCATTGATAATAATATTGAAATTAGGAAAAAAAATATTATTTTAAGGGATGTATTAAGGGGTTAAATTTTTCATTTTGTCCAAAAACAAACTTAAGTTCACATAATAAAGCCACAAGTCCTGTATTAGTAAATACACTATATTGTCGGCAGGGTTTTGGCACTGCGACCCGAGTTATTTTTACTATTATCGCTTGAAATCACCCCTTTTAAAGAAATTTCACCAAAAAAAAATAGCTATAACATATCTGTGGACTAAAGGCCTCAGTTTTAAAAAAAAATTATGTCAATCGGTTGAGCAGGGGTTGCTGGCGGATTGTCTAGAGAAATAGGGCTTGTGTTTTAAATATATATATAGACTGAATAACTTCGACCGTGCGCTTATGTCGGTGAGTTACAGACCTTTTTTAATGCGATGTGTTTTGTAATTTTTAACTGCATGTACAAAGTATGAAGGTAAATAAAACTTATAAATAACTTGTCGGTTTCCAATCAAATATAAAAGATGACTTATAAGTAATTATTATAGTGATTTATGTATTATACAAATAATAATGTTTGAGAAAAGGGTGCCTGGTCTCGAGTAATTCTCAGTAAGAGTTTCCGGAAACAGATTGCGATGCGCGATGGTTTAACGGACAAACATTCCTATGACGGAAATAGTAAACGCAGTTATGCGCAATACTTAAACACATTAATGTAGCATATGTGTTGTTTGCTAAGTGCGCTATACTTAAAGCACGTACAGGATGATCATTAAATGTAGTACCAAGTTTATCGCTTATTTTATTCGATTTGTTTTTGACGTTGATAACGTCTAATGTCTCATACTGGGGTGGCATTTTAGAAATATTAAATGTAACGGAAATAGTCAGAAGTGGTTGACATGTGAACCAAAACAGCATGCATAACTATGCTAAGGTCTCAGACACAGTAAGCCAGGTACAAACGCCATGCCGAGGTTCGAATCTCGAAGCCTATATTAATATGATTTTTTAATAATGGAAATAATAGGTATAGGTATTGAATAACAATTTAAAATATAAAAAAATAAAATGACAATTATTTTATTTATTATATTTTATGAACATTTAATTTTATAAGATACTAGCCGTTAGCCGTGGCTTCGCCCACGTATATTTCGGTTTATGATTTATTATCCCCCCCGCGAGAAATTCTCTTCCTGCGAAGCGAAGCCGAGCTGGTGGTGTTTATTCGTTCGAATTTTGTTAATACATTACTCACTCGCTTCACTCGTTCGCTCGAATTCTATTAATACATTATTGCTCATCTATACGTTATATAAGGAACTCCTGTGCAAAATTTCATGCTTCTGACTTAAAAAATGACGAACTTCCATACAAACTTACATCTCCTATTTAACCCCCTTAGGGCTTGAGAATAGCCGAGAGTGTAGCAATGCTGTTGTTTACATGGCGTTGCTATGGTTCCTCTATTACAAGTCCCCAGTTCTCGGGTTCTAGCCCGAGAGCTGAAGTGTCAATTGGATTTTCAATTTATTATTAAAAAAAAATAATGAATTGAAAATATGAATTGGTGCTATAGGCCCAAATAACCTTAGCTGTTGGTAGTCTTTAAAACACAATTTTTTTTAACCCCCTATAGAGGATACATTTACAAAAATCTTTTATAATTGCTCACCTACGTTAAATAAGGAACTCCTGTGCAAAATTTCATGCTTCTAACTTCAAAAATGACGAACTTCCATACAAACTTTCTTCCCCTATTTAGTTCCCTTAGGGGATGAATTTTCAAAAAAAATGTCTTAGTGCTCACCTACGTTATATAAGGAACTCCTATGTAAAATTTCATGTTTCTAACTTCAAAAATGACGAACTTCCATCTTCCATCCTTTATTTAAACCCCCTTAGGGGATGAATTTTCAAAATTTTTTCTTAGTGCTCACCTACGTTATATAAGGAACTCCTGTGCAAAATTTCATGCTTCTAACTTCAAAAATGACGAACTTCCATA
Organism: Mongoloraphidia duomilia; assembly: GCA_039654895.1. Taxonomy (NCBI): domain Eukaryota; kingdom Metazoa; phylum Arthropoda; class Insecta; order Raphidioptera; family Raphidiidae; genus Mongoloraphidia; species Mongoloraphidia duomilia. The sequence goes on from CM077523.1 coordinate 4,539,590, forward strand.
CAAACTTTCATGCTCTATTTAACTCCCTTAGGAGTTGAATTTCGAAAAATTCTTTTTTTAGTCGGTGATTACGTCACAAAATGCCCTTCGATTGCCCCCAAAATGCCTTTCGATTGCCTCCAAAATGCCCTTCGATTGCGCCCCCACTGTCCAAATTTCAAGTTTATATCTTAGCGGTTTGACCTGGGCGTTGTCTATCAGTCAGTCAGTGAATGAGTAACGGAACTGTTTTATATTACTTATATAGGTATAGATTTGTAACGTAGATTCCAATTCTTAAAAAAAAATGCGGGACGATCCCATTATTTGTGTTTAACGATATTTACGTCATCTATCTGTACTCACGATACAGACATCAAATTTTTTGTTACATAATATATACAGGTAAATCGTTTTCTAAAGTTCAAAAAATGCATGTCAATCGGAGTTAATTTAATCGAAATAGCATTTTAATTGAACGAATATATTTGAAATATACGAAAATTCAATAACAGGTGTTTAATATTGGCTGTAAATTGGCACGATTATTGACTATAAATTATAAAACTGAATAAAACTATACAAAATTGTTTAGAACCGTTGTTTTATATGATAATACAGTCTGCATGGCAAACGGCCAAGAAGTACAACCAATTCTGTCTCAAGACATATTAACGCAATTCTTGAACTGTGATAAACAAACTGCAGCGTAATTCGGCGATAGTTCTGTCTTTGTTTAATTAAATATAAACGAAACAGACAGCAATAGATATGAATGTATGACATCATGTCGAAGCGAAATGGCGTGTCGCCAAAGATGAAGCAATACGCGACAGTTCCAAAGACATGTGCGAGAGAAATACCATTCTGTTAGACGAAGAGCACACCGTTATATTTCCTGTGTATCGATTTGCAAAAGTCTTGTCTAGAAATTTTCAAGACAAGACAAGAGTTTTTTAATCTAGACTTAGACTTAGTGAAGTCTTGGTATTTCAAGACAAGACAAGACTTTGAAAGTCTTGTCTTGTCTTGTCTAGACGGCAACACTAATTTAGAAGGAAAATTATTTTTGCATTCTGAGAAAATGGCGTCCGCCATATTGAATTTTCCGTGACGTCATATACCTTTTGTGTAATCTTCTCAATAAAACCTTTCTTTTTATACCAATATCAATGTATTTAGATTATAGTGTTGCCGTCTAGATCTAGACTTTCTAGACTCTTATCTTGTCTTGTCTAGATTTTCAAGACAAGACTTGCAAAAGTCTTGTCTAGAAATTTTCAAGACAAGACAAGAGTTTTTAATCTAGACTTAGACTTAGTGAAGTCTTGATATTTCAAGACAAGACTTAGTGAAGTCTTGTCTTGTCTAGACGGCAACACTAGTCTCAACGAGAACTTAAATATTATCCTCATGGGGTACCAAAGTTCATCCTGCCGCAACCCCTTGGCAGCACTAACTTTTCAATTTCCGGCTGAATAAAATTTGTGCACCCTATTTGTCTACCCCATGCTAACTCACACAGACAATTCTGTCTGTGTATTCGATCCGGCGGTTGGCTCTGGGACTATGTTAAGACGTGCATGCTGTATGTTTTAAGTTCAGAACTTCAGCTGCTCCGATGTTATTTTGTCTTTCGTTTCATTTTGTTTTTAGTATAGTTACGTCTTTATGATATTATATCTCCGACCAAAAAACAAAATTGCGTATTTCGAATTTGTGCTAAAATAATAATTTGTGCTAATGGCCTTGTAGTCGATGCACACTCAATGCAATCTAATTTCTTTGGTTTTGTTTTTTGTATTCTTTTTTCTGAAATAATAAAAAAAAAGATCTTTTCTGTCTCAAAACCGCTTGTATTGAAATTTTATGAAAGAAATGGGTACGTCTGTATCGCGAGTACAGACAGATGAGTAATTACCGTTAAACACAAATAATTGTATTCGTTATCACGGAAAGAAATACATTAACTTTTATTTATTTTATAAAATCAAATGTTCGTAAAATATAACAAATAAAATATTTTTTTATATTTTAAATTGTTATACGATACTACAATGTTAATAAAAAAAATATTGAAATCCTTCGAGATTCAAACCTATAGGCTTGGCATTTGTACCTGTCGGTAGACTCGTACTTTACCACACGACCACCTGGACTGTGCCAGAGACCTTTATATAGATATGGATGCTGTGTTTTGGTTCACATGCGTCAACCACTTCAGACTATTTCCGTTTCATCTAATATTTCTAAAATGCTACTTCAGTATGAGATCTTAGACGTTATTCATGTCAAAATTATAGTTAATTTAATGATTATTCGCTGTGAGCAGATGCATGGTGCTGCTGCCTGGTGAGTGATAGCGTAAATCGGCGGTGCTAAAGTTACAATTTAATCATTCAATAATTCTGTTGAATTCAAAAATAGCAACGTGAAAAGTGTGTTTTGTGAAATTCTGTGAACAATTCAAATCATAAACCTTCTTTTTTCTCCTACCTAGGCCGAAAGTTCGTACTTTCGTCCCTGCCAAGCGGGAACAAAGTCGCTCTTTATTCCCGTGGTACGGACAAGTGCGCGTGCGCAATAGTACTTATGCCGGCTCTCACGCACCTACTTCTCTCTCCTACACATTAAAATTATTTCCTTTTAATTTTAATAACAAAATAAAATAAAAATAATAATTTTAATAATTTTTTTTTTCAATTTTGCGAACTTTCGGCCTGGCAAGAGAAAAAATAGTATGTGCAACACGGGAGGAAATTACTACATCTCCTCCCGCGTATTTGCCACCCTCGCCTTCGGCTCGGGTGGCAGTTTTATACGCGGGAGGAAATGTAGCACTTTCCTCCCTTGTGGCACAATGTACTATTTCATGATTCGCAAAGCAATTTCGGTAAGTACACTTTATGCAATCTACGCGCAAAACCGAAATGTCGGCTGCCAAATTAATGCCAAATATGTTGTTAAATTGCATCCAAAAAATTATTTTATAATCATTAAAATATAATTTTAAAAAATAATAATAAGTTATGTTATAATAAATTTAAAAGCAAATGAATTTGCGTATTATATTTTTTTATACAAAAAAATTCAAACTTTATTTTGCTAAGAAGTGTCACTTTCACGGTCAATTTTATATTTTATTATTTACTATGACGTATTTATGCTTTGCAGTTACCATAGAGAAGGCAGTTAGGTACCCCCGCATGTTTCTCTATATATCCGTTGTTGCGCGCTAACAGTCACTCTGAAATCCTCTCCATGTATCTGCTCACAGCGAAAACCATATAGAAAAATTCGACATAAGCGATTTTGTCTTCTAGTCACAGATTTCTACAAACGCTATTTTGTATATTATACCATTAGCTGTTCTGTAATTGAAATAGTAAATTGTATGTCTAGATTCGTAATGGGGCATATTACGGCGAGTTATGACAGTATGTAAAAACGAGCGATAGCGAGTTTTTAGTCACACGAGCCGTAATACCATTACGTACGAGACATGTATGGTATTTTTTGCCATACCCACTACAAAATACCTACTTTTTACGTAATTTTCAAAAAATTCTGACAGTTCATTTGCGTCGCCATCTTTTCTTCTAGTGTGCCGCGAAGTTCGTGCAAGTAAGTAATGACAGGCGCACGTAGGCGTATAAAGCGAATTGACAGAAGTTGCCATGGCAACCGTTATTTTCTGCGCTAGTGCAGAAAGTAAACCATTTTCCGCACACCTGCCTGTTAAATGGGTCATTAATGGCCGCTATACATAACATCGAAAGTAGCTATTTTGTAATGGGTATGGCAAAAAAATATTAAAAACCGCGGTCGTTTACATTTCGGTCAATCAATATTTTTATTAGTCACTAAAATCGATTTGTTTTCAATTTTGTGCTTTAAGTAAAGTGACCATCCGTCCCGATTCAGGCGGGACAGTCCCGATTTTGAGCCACGAGTCCCGATTCAACAAGCGTCCCGCTTTTGTCCCGTTTTCATTAAATCACGTGCATAAGAATGTTTATTTTTTGTCATTAGATATTTTTACCCATTCAAAGTATTTTATCAATAATTCTATATAATTGATACCTACCTTAAAAAATAAATAATATTTAAAATAAAAATATTAGCGAGTTTTTGGGGGTTTCTAGCGAGTTTTTGGGGGTTTTTAGCGAGTTTTTGGGGGTTTCTAGCGATTTTTTGGGGGTTTTTAGCGAGTTTTTGGGGGTTTCTGGCGATTTTTTGGGGGTTTCTAGTGAGTTTTTGGGGATTTCTAGCAAGTTTTTGGGGGTTTTTAGCGAGTATTATGGGGTTTCTAGCGAGTTTTTTGGGGTTTCTAGCGAGTTTTAGGGGGTTTCTAGCGAGTTTTAGGGGGTTTCTAGCGAGTTTTTGAGGGTTTCTATTGTGTTTTTGGGGGTTTCTAGCGAGTTTTTGGGGATTTCTAGAGAGTTTTTGGGGGTTTATAGCGAGTTTTTGGGGGTTTTTAGCGAGTTTTTGGGGGTTTCTAGCGCGTTTAAGGCTTTTTTGGGCGTGGAACCCAACGGTTGCCAGCGCCGGGTTTTTATAGACCTTGTCCCGCTTTTTGATATTCAGGATTTGGTCACTTTAGCTTTAAGGTTATCATTTTTAACCATCTGTAAATTAATGACCTTATTTATTTATTTATTTATATATACATTTTTTTATTCAGAAAGGCAACTTAGAGGAACAATCATATTGTCGAATGTTCAATAAATATTTTATAATTCACTAATGACGAGTTTCATTAGAAATGTAAGCTGCGTTAATCTAACCAGAACATCCAGTTTATTTAGAATAATAATATGATAGATATAGATGAATGAATAAACATTGTGACGCCTTGGAATATTAAAAAATTAACTTCAAAGCGATGCCATCAATTCAATGTTACCTATACCTTTAATTTTGGGTAAGTTTGGTTTTGCGCTCATATAGATCTGAGTGCTCTAATGCGTTCGAATTTTGCATTTATATGCTCTAAAAAATCTCTATCCTGCGTTCGGCTTTGACATCTATGAGCTCAGAGGAAAGTGAGCGAGCAAGCAGATTTAACCATCTTCAGAGCATTAATTTTAAAAATGAGCGGAAACATGAGTTGTGAGAGTGGATAAATTTCGAAGTTTATTGGAGTAGACTCCTTAAGAATCGATTTTCATATAAGGCCCCCGGTATGGAAATTTTATGAGAAGTAAAATTTATACAAGCGTTAACTAAAAAGCGTTACGTTTTTCTGCGCAACGTACCTTGCGCACCTTTCAATGTATGTGTATACTTGTATACAGCCGACGTGTACAGGGTATGCTGCGCGACAGTTGACGCATGTATGTATGTTTGCATACTGCATGGTCAAAGACAATCGTACTTAAGGAGTAAACTCCAGTCGTGCGTCGGAGCTGACACACACACTTTTTTTTGTACGAGGTAATTTTTACATAAGTAAAAATACACATAATATTTATTGAAAGAATAGTATAATAACCAATAAGTCTATACTGCATAGAATGATTAAATAAAATATTTATCATATCTATGCCCTATGGGTCGAAAAAAATCAACGTGACATGACGTGAGGTTAATAAAGTTTCATTTTGATCATGCCAAATTATAGAAAATACCATTATAGTCCAGTCACGAGAGGAAGTCCACCTTGCGTTTGGTGCAGCAAATGATTTTATTTTTTTGTGTCCTCAAGCATGTTTAGGAGATGTCAAATCCAAGTTTGCGACCTCTAAAACAGGGCGGGGGAGTTTTGGTGGGCTAAAAACCACGATTTTTTTGCACTTTTTTCAATTTCTTGCTTATAATATGGAAACGGCTGGTCCTATCGAAAAAATGGTCCTATTCAAAATTAAAGGGCACAAAATTTACTTCAAAATGCACTAGTCAAATATGTTTATGTTCTCATTTTTACCGGCCCTACAGAACTTAGAAAATCGCCAAAATTTACCAAAATGAAAAAAAAGCATTTTTTCAAGCTTTTAACTATTGAAAAACTCGAATAGCCTATAACCTTCCTTAATAAACGGGCTATCAAACAAAAAAAAATTTTTCAAATCGGACTGGTAATTCCTGAGATTAGCGCGTTCAAACAAAAAAAATAAATTCTTTTTTTGTTTGAACGCGCTAATCTCAGGAACTACCAGTCCGATTTGAAAAAATTTTTTTTTGTTAGATAGCCCGTTTATTAAGGAATGTTATAGGCTATTCGATTATTTTTTTAATTTAATCCCACAGGGAGTTAAACGTGGATGTAGGATTTTTTGTTATTACAATAAATCCTACACTCCCGTTTTCACTCTTTGGGATTGAATTTTTAAAAAACTCGTATAGGGTCTCATTGATTAGTACTTTGCTTCTTTTACAGACTGGTAGTTCCTGAGATTAGCGCCTTCAAACAAAAAAAGAGTTTATTTTTTTGTTTTGTTTTTCTAAGTTCTGTAGAGTCGGTAAAATCGGAACAAAAACATATTTGACTAGTGCATTTTGAATTAAATTTTGTGCTCTTTAATTTTGAATAGGACCATTTTTTCGATAGGATAAGCCGTTTTTATGTTATAAGCAAAAAACCGAAAAAAGTGCAAAAAAATCATGGTTTTTAGCCCACCAAAACTCCCCCGCTCTGTTTTAGAGGTCGCAAACTTGGATTTCACATCTCCTAAACATGCTTGAGGACACAAAAAAATAAAATCATTTGCTGCGCAAAACGCAAGGTGGACCTACCTTTTTAAGCTCTCGTGACTGGACTATTACATGCAGCGCTGATTTTCCCTAATAATAATAGGGCACTTCCTATGTACGTCTAAAGATTTCGATGACGCGTCTATAATCCACAATACAATAAAAAATATAAAGATTTCGATTTGCTTAGTCGTTTGACTAGAATCGTGCTGACTGCTTACAGACAAACAGACTTACTCCAGGGGCGTATCGTAGGTGCAACCGGTGCAAAACACCGTCAGGTCTCGGGGCCTTGGACCCAGGACCTCTCCCCACCCCTCCACCATCCTGTATAATAGGTAGGTAAGACAGAATTAGGGAGAAGATAATATTTTTATTAGTGGGATTTTAGTATTACTCTCAATTGAGAAAGATCTCTTAAGTGACCTAAATTTAGAGAATGTTGCTAAAAAAATTCTTTGTGGTAAAGTTAGAAGATGTGTTCGGTAGTTCGGTTGTAATTTAAAATTTCGTTATTAAGTATAATGTGTTCAACTACTTAATTGCCATTAAAAAAATTCGACTGATGACCAGTCCTATACTTCCCACCTAGTAAATATTACCAAAAAATAAACTCTCTTTTTTTATTCTTTGAAAAAAAAGCATAGCCCTCTTTTTTGTTTATTGATCTACTGATGGCTAACTTAATATAGCAAAAATCATGGTTACCTTGATTTACGTACAATTTTTATTTTTTTTAGTAAAATATTTTTTTTCTCGAAAACTATACACTTTAGAGAAAAAAAATATTTACATTTTTTTCATATTATAACATCTAGAATTCATTTATATTTTTTTTTACCTATGTCAATACGTGACATTTAGAACGTTTTTTTTAATATCTCAGGATCCACTGAACCGATTTGACTCAAAATCTAATCAGATCTAAGTTAAAGGCTGATAAACACAATAGAACAATCGGCATGGCCGTATGTTGTTCCGTTTTTACGATATCGAAGGCGAAAAATTGACCAGATACACACACACACACACATACATACATCAGTCAGAAAATGATTTTAAACGATTGCTAGGGTCTCAAAACGTGAAGATCTGTTAAAATCTCGAAATATTTTTGTCGGACTAAATCCATTACTTCCCTACCATAGTAGAGGTGGGAAGTAAAAATTATTATGGGAATAAAAAATGTTATTTCAAAATTGTTTGTCTATGATTTCAATAATAATAATAATAATAATAGTACCTAAAATTCACGGGCCCCTACAACCTACAGGTGATTGCACCGAAGGTCTAGAAGGCTTAAAAAAGCGTCTGCTTTTTGCAACATATTATTGCAAGACAATTTTGTTCAGAAGTTACATAATTGATTTATGACATATTTTTGGAAATTACGTATCATCGTCGTTAATTTACGTGACACTTCGGTGTAAATAATACAAAACGATTTACGTCACATCATGTAAAACAATGTATTGTATATAATTAGTATATTATGTCGTTATTATTATACCTATAATATACACGTGACATTATCCTTTATTGATGGGCACTAAATAAATGGGGCGTAAAATCGATGTTCATCAAATCGAGGGCGTCATGGACGCAGGAAGACCGAATGAACTTTAACTACATAGGTACAGTTTAACATTATACGAAGGCGATTATTAGCTGTACTTTACGCTAATTTAATGAATTGATCATCTGCACGTTTCTCTCAACTAAGATTTCCGGTATACATATAGCACTGGAATATATTTTTAAACTAGCCGTTTATTTACCCGGCGTTGCCCGAGAATGACAGCCTTCCTCTTACGATAGCACAATGAAATATTATACCCTAAAATCTTCTCAAATATTATATAAATTTATTTGTATATTTTTTTGAGGAATAAATAATTTGAATTTGAGGGTCACGCACTAGCGTCCCACCGCCGCCCAGCCGCACACGATAGGCATTACGCTTTACACTGACCAGTCGAACACGGTTCTTGGGGAAAGTTTACACTAGTGCGGCCTAGTGTAACAAAGTGTAACCACCTGGAAACGCTATTAGCCAAGTAAAGGTACGTGCAGTACGCAGCTGGGATTCTAGATGGTAGCATGTATGGTAGATGGTGGCTGAAATTATAAGCGCTTATAGGTTTGCACAACGAAGCTATGACACTAGCATTGATACAAGCTTAAGTCGCGTTTGAAATGTCAGATAGCGAAGACGAATATTTGTGTTCTTCTGCTACAAAGTGATATATTTTAAATACAAATTTGGGTAGGAGCTATCATGTCCACCCTATTAATAGAAAACGAGCTAAACATGGCGAATTTCATCATTTATACCAAGAATTAAAATTTTACCCAAACCGGTTTTTTGAATATTTACGTATGGAACCTAACACTTTTAAATACGTCTTAGAAAAAACTCAAAACAAATTAAATAAAAACTGGCAAAATTTAACTTATTAAACTAGTCACATCCAATGAGAAACTTGTAACGGCCATTTGACAGTTGTCACACGTTGATTGTAGTAGTCAGCGCGCTGAAAGAATGGTGAGATACATTCTTGAATCTACCAGCTCTTGTAACAGCGCTTATACCTGCTACACTCACTGCTTCGTTGTGTACGCTCGCATATATAACAATGCATTAATTTAAGCAAGCCCTGCTATGATCTACGCTACCATCTAGAATCCCAGCTCCATACTGCACGTACCTTAAGAATGGCTGGATTATATTATCAGAAACGTGAATTTGAATTTAGTTAGATAACCACATTAGCAAACATCGATGGTGTCATAAACAAGTAGTGTACCTAACCTAATTCGTCGTGCATTTGTTTTTAAAATCGTCAATTAAAACGAGTGTTTACGAGACAATTATAATTGTGTCATTGTTTTAGATACCTAATTATGTTATGTGTTCAATGCACTTAAAAGTATTTTTGTATCTAATAAATTATTAACTTCCCATTGGAAGTTATTGTAATTGTATTTGTTCTAATGCAAAAATAATATAGCAAACACATGTCATTTCTGTTCTGTACCGGTCTCTTTTATTATACTGCATATTACAAGCATACCCCTACTTCTGGGGATGCGCTCTTGAAAATAGGAAAGCTGTACGTAACCATATAACATAGTTTCAAAGAAGATAACAGATAATAATAAAACTAGTTGCGGTTTTATGAAACCGCGGTGCAAGTGAAACTTTATATAATGCCGTGAAGTTCGTGCGTAAGTAATGGCAGGCGCACTAGTGCGGTAAGTAATACACTTTCCGCACACTTGCCTGTTAAATGACTCATTAAAGGCCGCTATACAAACATCGAAAGTAACTATTTTATAGTGGATATGGCATAAACAGATAAGGTGTACAGCGTTGGGAAAAAAATATTGTATCAGAATGAGCCATGACTTTACGTATTTATATAGGGTTGCTATGGTAATTTTAGAAAACACTAAAATTACCAACTAAAAAATAATTTCCATACCCAGTTTTTTTAGAATTTTTTTGTCAAGAAATCTACAGTTTAGATAAAAAATAATTGATAAATGGATCTTTCATCTTTGATTCACAGGTTTGTGATTAGCTCTCGCATGTGAGATGTTTCGGTAATATAGCACCTATGTTAAAATATCGACTCTCGCACGTGGTGGTTTTTCAGTGACAGAATGCTTTAAAGGGAAAGAGTTGGTTGTTTGAAAATGTGTCACTGTGTGAATTGTGAACTCAGTCCGCCGCGATAGTGTAAAGTTTAGGGTTAGAATCCCTACGGTGACATAGATTTGAAAAAATGAATTTTTCCTGACTACAGCATTATGTTACGTCATTGTCTAATGGATGTTTCATAATACATATATACTTATGCATACGGCATGCATTCATTTATTGGGCTTGAGAATAGCCGAGAGTGTAGCGGCGCTGTTGTTTACATGGCGTTGCTATGGTTCCTCTATTACAAGTCCCCAGTTCTCGGGTTCTAGCCCGAGAGCTGGTAAAAGTGTCAATTGGATTTTCAATTTAATATTAAAAAAAAAAAAAAATAATGAATTGAAAATATGAATTGGTGCTAGGCCCAAATAACCTTAGCTGTTGGTGGTCTTTAAAACACAATTACCAATTACCATTCATTTATTATAAAAAATAAGATTTTATTTATACATATTATATGTCGACATCTAGAGAGAGAAAGACACACACACAGAAAGAGAGAGACATCCGTCGGAAAATGGTCTCAAATGATTCCTAGGGTGTCAAAACGTGAAGATCTATTAATAACCCGAAATATTTTTTTTTCTGACTAGAGTTGGGAAGTAAAAATATTTCCTATTGAAATATAGCGATGTGTCCGAGTTGGGTAGCGTTAAACGAGGAATGCCTGTATACACATATGAAGATAATTCGGTTTGTAGAATGTGGTACCCGTGGAGCTGTATCTTGTTTATTTATTGCATAAAATCGTATTATTTACATTGAGAGCGCAGCTGGAAATCTAAGCGATTCCATGCATTATATCAACGGCTAATAAACAAAACGGCATAAGTAATTCTTTTTTTTTTTAATTTGAATATTTACAGTGAAAACTGTCTATAACGAAACTCTCTATAAAGTAAACATTATAGCTGAGCTAAAAATAACAAAAACCGTGAGCCGCCCATAAAAGAATCAAATGTATTTTTACCCGACTGCGAAGCAAAGGGGGTATTGTGTATAACAGTATGCATGTATTTTAAATTTGTTTTGACCTCACAATTATTTTTGTTCTTAGTCACATATTATGACCATGTTGTTGATGCATTTTATTCTTTAATGGGCGGCCCAAGATTTTTTTTATGTCGCGGATGCTTTGTACACAGAAGGTCGCTGGTTCGATTACGATCGGCAACATTGCCTTTTTTTACAACTATAACTCCATATTCCACCTGATATTTGTTTATATATTTTTTCTATTTTTTTCTATTGTCTCTATTAACCTATTTATTTTTGAAGTGAAAACTTCCTTAGGCGCGCTTTGCCTGGGCTGTTAACATACAGTGATGTGAAACTTACCCGACGGTGACAATCGGGGCTATTCTATTATGATTAAACTGTGTGATTAAAAAATTATATGTATATATATTTTAAAATTAGAAAATCTGAAGTTTTCACTTCTGTCGTGTAGTCATAAGCACACGCCCATTTTTTTTATTAAACATTCAAACTTGGCGGGGTGTGCACTTTTGACTTTGCCATTAAATTTTATTAACTAAAATAAAAATATTAATATATCATCTATTACTTTCATGTCATATCATTTTGTAGTGCGCTGAAATATTGAACATACAAAGGAACACATTTTTTCTTGTTAAATTAACAAAATAGTGCTTATGTCCTTTTGTTTTTTAACCATCGATATAAGTTGCATGTTCTATATTATGGGAGTAGCGTCCAAAATATAAGTAGTGCATTTCTACCATTACATTTTAATAAAAACAAAAAAGCTGTAAACAACCCCCTTGTTATTTTGTTCATTCGATGTACACTTTTTAATTAAAATTGCATATCTCCCTGGGTGTACGGGCATTAACTTTCGAAAGAGTTAATTGATTTTAACTAAATTTGCTCCACATTTTGGAATCTACTACCGCACGAAGCTTGTTTGGAATGGACCCAATCGAACCGTTTTAAGGGTGTTTTTTATAGAGGTGGAAAAAAAATTTTGGGCCCAAAAATACCGAAAAAATTCTCAGAATCGTTTCAAAATTGAAAAACTCTTTAGTAACGATTAAAATGTGCTGCTAAAATTTTTATAAAATCGGCCCCACAGGACCGGATTTACAAATTTTATGAAAACACTAGTTTGCAAATACCTACTGATTTACTTACTGAAGGGTGTAGGTATTTAATTTGGTGCAGATGTTAGATTGATAATAACATTGCAATTACGAAAAAAATATATTATTTTAGGGATGTCTTAGGTAAGAGGTTAAATTTTTTATTTTTTCAAAAACATACTTAATAATGCCACAGTGTCTGTATTAGCAAATACACTATAATATTGTCGGCAGCGTTGGGCACTGCGACCCTTGTTTTTTAGTATCTGGGAGTGATAAATAGCATCAAAATTTATTAAAATCTCGAAATCGAATTTTCCGATGATTACAATACTTTCCTACTCTCTAGTGTCGCGAGAAAATAAAAATCAGTAAATATAGTAAGGGTCATAGTAGCTACAGCTTTTTGATGTAAAACATTCCTCTTGCTTTATGATATTTTGCATTCCAAATTGTACTGAGATATTCATGTTAATTTATACTACAAAATTCTTGAAACGGAATCACGAATTTAACAATTTATATAACACTCATGTTTATACATGAACTAATAGTGTCTCAGAAACCCAACAGTGTTATTCGAGGGTATAAACGTTCAGTTTTTAGTTCAATTTTACGTGCCACTAAATCATTCCTCAAGCTCAACCCTTAAATTTGTGACCACAAGGCAAATTTTTAATTTTGTTATTTGTTTAGCTTTAGTTTGTGTTATCAATATACTAATAGTGTATAAAACAAGCCGTGAGGTGGATCGTGTATTAGGACTTAAGTGCGACCCTTGAGGTCCACACGACGAACTTCCCAGTTTGATAAATATTTAATAATAATAATTAAATTAGATATTACACATAAAGTAATCATTTTAATCATTAAAACATCAATAATTAAGAAAAAAAAAAAAAAAAAAAACCGCTGAACCGATTTTTATAAAATTTATGTCGGATCAAAATGACGTTAACACGCCTCGATTGACACCCTTACGAAGTCGATATAATTTTTTATTCGCGAGATATTGTGTAAAATCTACTTTTTTGGAGGTTATTTGGTTAAGAAAAAAGAACGGCTGAACCGATTTAAAAAAAATTCCTTTCAGATCATATTTACGTTAATACGCGTCGATTGGCACCCCAACGTAGTCGATATCATTTTTCGTTCTCGAGATTTCGTCTTAGAAAGAAATGGACACATACGTACGTACGTACACACACACACACACACACACACAGACATCTTTCTAAAAGTAGTGTAAAAATAGTGTAGTGACCTTGAAACATAAAAATTTTTTTTCCTTTTTGATTTCGATTTTCGGACCCATTACAATAACTTCCAATGGGAAGTTAAAAATTCGACTGATGACCAGTCCTATACTTCCCACCTAGTAAATATTTGCAAAAAATGAACACTCTTTTTTATTCTTTGAAAAGAAGCATGACCCTCTTTTTTGTTTGGTGATCTACTGATGACTAGCTTAATATAGCAAAAATCATGGTTACCTTGATTTACGTACAATTTTCTTTTTTTAGTAAAATATTTTTTTTCTCGAAAACTATACATTTTAGAGAAAAAAAATATTTACATTTTTTTCATATTATAACATCTAGAATTCATTTATATTTTTTTTACTTATGTTAATACGTGACATTGAGAACGTTTTTTTTAATATCTCAGCTGAAACAATTTCGTTACCTAGGATTATGATCATATCGCTTTCATAATCCTAGGTAGCGTAATTGTCTCAGCTGTTGTCAGTGCAAAAAAGTGAAATGCGTAATACTTTACGTGTTTCTTTACAAGTTCATGCGACCAGCTGACGCACAACCCCCCTTCCACGATGCAGCTGACGATTATTTTTCAACTCACAATGATGTCAACTAAGTATTTATAAAAACAAGTTTCAGCCGGCGTACTATTACTCAAAAAGAAATTTTTTTTACCACTTTCGCAGCCTCTCACACCCAAACCCACCGCTACTTGAGCAGCTGACGGTCGGTTTACTGATTAGTTGTACGAGATCAACTATCGATATCAAAATCAGCCGGCTTACTATGACTTTTTCATTTGCAACGCAAACTCCCAGACAGTGAAGGACAAAAAATCTTTTACAAAATATTATACATAAAGTTGATAAAAAAATTAACGAAAATTCGACGTAGGTCTTTTTTCTTGTGATTACAAAAATAATAATTCAAAATTAAAATATCTAACGCATATCTGGTTTGAATACTCTATAAAATATTTAATTATTCATAAAATAAAGTAAAAATAAACGCTGCGAATCTAACTTCTGTGAATTGACATTGCTTCAATATTCTTTATCCGTTTTACGATTTCATTTTATCAGAATAAGTCAGTGAGTTGTTTTATGTAAATGAAGATTCTTCTGCTGGAATAATCCAAACATTATTCACACTTGTTTCATTCATCCACATTCAAGTCGGACTGCGAGCTGTAACTGTCTCCCTCTCCCCCAATCCCCCTACAATGTGTTCTTCCCCATTTGTCCACCGCCATTCGTTGTCATCGTTTTATATTAACACTTTCACTGCATGCAGTTGCTTATGACGTTAGTTATCGAGCGTATATAATCTACAGTCTGTAAAACTGCTGGCTTTACAGTCAGTATACCCGGCAATATTTGAAGTGAAATTTCTTAAAGTGTGGTACGTGAGAGTGATTCCGATCGGAAATAAACACTGATGACCTCAGATTTTGAGCGTCTATAATCTACAATATTGTTACAAAACTGTTTTCTGAGTTGACGGAATAAATATTTATTTACAATAATTGAAAATACAATAACAATAAATGCAACAACGAAAAGTCAGTTCTAACAATTAACAACAATAACTAAACAGTGATTAACAATTAACTATATACAATTGACTATACAGGGTGAGTTCGACCACCCGTATCAGTTGTTTTTTTAGAAAACGGTTAGTCGTAGAGAGTTGTGTCAAAAATTTGTATTATAAAAGCCCTAATAAAGAATCGAATGGTGATAATTTTTTTTCCCGGGAAGGTCGGCTTCCCTATTAGTTTGCTCCAGAATGTCCAGAACTCCGGAATTATAAATGTAACGATAGGTCGAAAGTGGTATTGTTGAAAAGATCTTTCAAAAATAAGCAAGTTTTGTAGGAACATTTTTTTTATTACTGCCACCCCTGTAAATTTCTATAAGTATAAATATAAATTATTATGTGTTCAAAACTCCGGAATTTTAGAAAGCACGATAGGTTGAAAGTGGTGCTGTTGAAAAGCTCTTTAAAAAATAGGCAAGTTTTGTAGGAAAAATTATTTAATTACTGCCACCCCTGTTAAGTAACAATCGTTTGAAATTATTTAACCAAAATTTCATAATAACGATCGAAGTCGGCATTAAAAATCTAGCAACCTTAGACATTGTCACAAGTGTTCAAACTGTCTTCCATTTACTCTTTAATACAATACTACTGAGCTCTTCTGGTTATACTGTGAGTGTACTTCTTCAGTGTTTAAGGATCGATAGATAGGTAACTAGATTTTAAATGCGGACTTTTAAGAAGTTCGTTATTATGACATTTTAATTTAGTTATTTCAAACAAATATTACTTAACAGGGGTGGCAGTAATAAAAAAAATGTTCCTACAAAACTTGCTTATTTTTTAAAGATCTTTTCAACAATACCACTTTCGACCTATCATTACATTTATAATTCCGGAGTTCTGGACATTCTGGAGCAAACTAATAGGGAAGCCGACCTTCCCGAAAAAAAAAATTATCACCATTCGATTCTTTATTAGGGTTTTTATAATACAAATTTTTGACACAACTCTCTACGACTAACCGTTTTCGAAAAAAACGACTGATACGGGTGGTCGAACTCACCCTGTATACCAGGACTATTTATTTCTAGTTATTTATTTTATCAATTTATATCACGGAACTATTTATAGTACTGCACGATTTATATCACTGATTCACCGATGACTGATTGCGCGACTCACTGTTCAATGATTTATATAGGCTGCGTGGACTGGAGCCCAGTGCTTCTCGTGTTCTCTAGAACATTCGGGCAGGTACTCGTTTGTTCAGTACGCAGACCCCGTTTCTCGGAACTCGTTGTTTGCCGTTTATATAGGTACAGGGTGATCCGTAACAATATAAAAAAAAAATTTTCAATTGCAAAACAGCCGTATAAATCTATTTAGTACCATCTTAAAAATCAAAACTTATTGGATTTAATTTCTTTACTGTGTTTTATTATGTATTTATCTGACAATGTAGATTATTTTACGATATTTTTTGACTCGAGGTCATTCCAATTTACTACCCTCGCTAAAGAGGTATAACTTTAAAAAATAAAAAAATTAATGAAACAAAGCGATAAATAATGAACTCTGAATAATTTTTAATGAGAAAGATGAATTTGGGTTCGTGCTGCGGTCCCTAAGAAGAATTTTTCCCTAGTTGCACCGCTGCAATTACGTTACCTATAGGATTATGATCAAATCGCTTTCATAATCCTAGATAACGTAATTGTCTCAGCTGCTGTCAGTGCAAAAAGTGAAATGCGCAATATTTTACGTGTTTTTTACAAGTTCACGCGAGCAGCTGACGCACAATCCCCCTCCACGGTGCAGCTGACAATTTTTTTTCAACTCACTATGATGTCAACTATTTATAAAATATGTTTCAGGCGGCGTACTATTACTTAAAAAAGATTTTTTTTTATCACTTTCGCAGCCTCTAACACACACACCCACCGCGGGTGCGTCAGCTGACGCTTGGTTTACTTTTAAAGTCATACCAGTTTTATCGAAAAAGATAACAATCGATCGGCGTAAAAACACTACCTAAAATGCAACGCAAACACCTGAGCTATTACATTATTTTAAAGATTTTAATATCACCTAGGGGAAAATTGTCTTAAACGGTTGGCAACACTGACTTACGCTGTTTGGGGTTGGTATAAGTCCGGTTGTTTGTAGCGTTGTCAGTTTAACGTAACTAATGCGCGTCGTCCGCGTCTTGTTATTGTCCATTTTCTCTGCGTTAAATGAAAATTAACTACAGCTGTACTAAACAATATACTAACCGATGCTTACAATGCTCTCTCTGTGTAAAATGACATCACGAATGCTTGCTCGCTACTGCAGATACTGAAACAGTGGCGTACCGTCTTGAGAATCGCTTTTTTTAGGGTTTCGTACCTCTGAACGGAACCTTATTACTAAGCCAACGATATCTGTCCGTCCATCGGGCATAAAGATCTCAGAAACGGTAAGAGATAGCTAGTTGAAATACTCACAGATTGCGTGTTGTTGTGGAATGAATCCTGGCAAATAATAATTTTAATTAAATAGCCAATTAATTTTAATAAACTAATGTGTAGATTTATAATGTCCGTAATTTATTGAGTAAGCAAAAAGGATGTGATACGTCTAAGCTTAAATGAATTTATAAATTGTATATAAAATTAGAATTAAGATAAGAATCTTTCGGGCTTATGAGCCGTGGTCTACTGGAATGGCTTCTTCCTCTTCCAGACGTTTCGCTTGCAACTGCCGCAAGTATCTTCAGTGGAGTGTTCGACGTGTTCGTAGTGTTCTTCTCGGTGTCCTGCTGTCGAGTGCAGGACACCGAGAAGAACACTACGACCACGTCGAACACTCCACTGAAGATGCTTGCGGCAGTTGCAAGCGAAACGTCTGGAAGAAGAAGAAGTCATTATAAAATTAGGTTAATTTTAACTAAGTATTATTTTAGTAGATAATGTATGTTTGATAACTCCATGTCATTTACAGATGCCTGATGAAATTGTCATTGAACCATGAAACGTTGCAGAGTTAGGGCCCTGTCCCACCAAAGAGGAGCAACAGTGACGCGACAGCAACACGATGTCGTCAGCGTGTATCTTTCGTGTTTAATCCATGATTTATTATACACCGTATACCCACCAACGCTCCGGCAAAGATACATCCAAGCAGCGTGTCGGCTTCTTGTTGCCGAGCGACTCACATGTCAGTTTTGAAGCAACATTCTTAAGCTGTGTGTTGCGGTGGTACATTGCAATTTCACTTGATAACATTGTTCACTGAATTGATGTAGAAAATACGTTGCTTTGGTGCATCTTTGGTGGGACTACTCCATGTCGCCTGCTTGTGTCATGTCGAAATCGTGTCGCTGATGCGTCGCTGTTGCTCCTCTTTTGTGGGACAAGCCCCTTAGAAATTAAGCATTGGTTGATTTTTCTTCATCATCCCATAACGTCCTTTTTAACCGACTTCAAAAAAGGAGGTGGTTCTCAATTCGGTTGTATTTTTTTTTATGTTTGTTACCTCAGAACTCCGTCATTTATAAACTGATTTGGAAATTTTTTTTTTATTTGAAAGGATATACTTTCAGATTGGTCCCATAGAAATTTCATCAAAATCGGTTCAGTAGTTCGGCTGATTTTAATAAAAGTTAGTAACAGCGTGTGATTCCTTAAGGTAAATGTCACTTTTTGACACATCAGACAGCGTAAGAAAGTCGGTTTAATAAAAGTGAGTAACGGCGTGTGATTCCTTTAAGGTAAATGTCACTTTTTGGCACAAAAAAGTAAAAAAACTCAAAAAACTTTTTAAGCGGACAAAAACAAAAACCTCCTTCAAAAAGCCACTAAAAAGAGGAAAATAATGAAATTTTGAGGTCTGCGCCAATTTAATAAAATATGAAGTTGGTTAAAAAGAAGATATTAATCACTATACTATACTTTTTAACCGACTTAATATTTTATTAAGTTGGCGCAGACCTCAAAATTTCATTATTTTCCTCTTTTTAGTGGCTTTTTGAATGAGGTTTTTTTTTGTTAAAAAGTTTTTGCTTAATAAATTAATATTTTTATTTTACGCTCTATGAGTCTTTGGAGATGCTTACATTTAAAATGTCCCGTTTCGTAACGCTACTGAACGTGTGTATACAAGTAAATATAATATAATGCAAGTATATTATGTATGCACGTAGACACACAGTGTATGTAATATCCGCCTTCATCGTTTTAAAGCAAGTATGAAAACTAGTTGGCAAACTAGTTGGGATATTTGGAACATTCCTGTTGCCATTGTGCCAAGTTAACTGCAGAACAAACTGGACAGGCCTCATTAGGGGTCGCGTCTTTCACCATAGCTAAATGAGTGAGTATATACGAGAATGGAGT
Source organism: Mongoloraphidia duomilia (assembly GCA_039654895.1). Lineage (NCBI taxonomy): Eukaryota > Metazoa > Arthropoda > Insecta > Raphidioptera > Raphidiidae > Mongoloraphidia > Mongoloraphidia duomilia. The sequence continues at coordinate 4,559,247 of CM077523.1, forward strand.
TCCTCAAGAAAGAGTTGAGACACCGATCGCCATTGACTTGGGAAAACGGAAGCAGCGTATGGCACTTTTTTGAAGTGAACACTTCTTATTTCTTAAGGTACGTGCAGTATGGAGCTGGGATTCTAGATGGTAGCGTAGATCATAGCAGGGCTTGCTTAAATTAATGCATTGTTATATATGCGAGCGTACACAATGAAGCAGTGAGTGTAGCAGGTATAAGCGCTGTTACAAGAGCTGGTAGATTCAAGAATGTATCTCACCGTTCTTTCGCTATCTGACATTTCAAACGCGACTTAAGCTTGTATCAATGCTAGTATCAAAGCTTCGTTGTGCAAACCTATAAGCGCTTATAATTTCATCCACCATCTACCATACATGCTACCATCTAGAATCCCAGCTGCGTACTGCACGTACCTTTATGTGCACCATCCACAACGCGTAGCGATTGCCTTTTCGCTCATTGAAAACTGTAGATGTTTGGATATTTAACAACATCCACAACGCATATTGGTTGTTTTTCATCAAACCTTTTTCAATGTTTGAACATTCAATACCATCCAAAACGCGCAGTAACTGTGTTTTCGTTCACTGAAAACTGGAGAGTGTAACTGAAGATATTTGGACATTCATCAACATCATCCACAACGCCTATGGGCTGTTTTTTCGTTTATTTATAAAGCGATACTAATCAAATTTTCCCTCCTTGTTTCCCTATTATATACGGCGGACGGGATGCACAAATCAATCCTCAATTACTGGTGTCCCAACTCTTACTTGAGGAACTCTAGACAAGAGGAACGAAGCGCAACGCATGAAGCGAAAGAACGCGCCTCTGTGTTTATGCAGAGTGGCCTTTGCTCTTTCTGTGTTTGCTGCTGCTCCGTATTACGCAGAGTGTGGGCGAGGACGAAGGATGAGTCGAGTGGATGGGCATGGATGTACGAGGATCTGAACATAAACTACTTATACATATAGTACATTATATACGCAGTCCGCTCCGGGCTCCGACCGATTATTATCTATTTAACAAGGGTGCTTGCAAAGGACGCATTACTATGAACCGATGTTTTTAAAATAAAATTGTGTCGAAGTAGTTCCTCACGCGAAACCGGCTTTAATGATACATACACGCTGAGTTTAAATAAACCCTCTTGGACTTCGGCAATCTAAAAGATTTATCTCTTACTCAGCAGAAAGGACGAAAGAATTCCTTACTCTCAGTAGAACCAGAACTGAGAATTTTGGTAGGACCCTTCACCAGACACTGTCCTCTAAGATACCATCTTGCTGCAAGGAGGCAAAAGAAACCGATGAACATATTTTGTGCTCATGCGAGGCAGTTTCTTCTAGAAGGCTGCAACATCTAAATGAAAACTAGTAAGGTTCGTTAAGAACCTAATACCAGAATGGGAATAAATACGAAGGGACTCACAAAAGATACACGCTGAACTTAAATAAAGCCTCACATTGGATTTCCACTCCTGGATTCCGGCAATCTAAGAGATTTATCTCTTACTCAGCAAAAAGGACGAAAGAATTCCTTACTCTCAGTAGAACCAGAACTGACAATTTTGATAGGACTCTTCACCGGACCCTGTCCTCTGAGATATCATCTTAAAAACATATGAGCATGGTAGAAGATGATAACTGGTCGCTTCTGCAAGGAGGCAAAAGAAACCAATGAACTTATTTTGTGTTCAGGCGAGGCAGTTTCTCCCAGAAGGCTACAACGTCTAAATGGAAGGTTCTTAGAGCCTAATGAGGTTTGGAATGCAGCCCCAGAAAGGTAATAAGGTTCGTTCTATAACTTAATGCCCGGAATGGGAATAAGTACGAGGAGACTCACAAAAGATCTTCCAGGTCGCAGTGAACAACGGGCAGTAATGCCTTACGCCCCATGTAAAATCTATCTAATCTACACGCTGAACTTCTGTCCAAGGCATTTAAATATAACTTGGCTGAAGTAATATTAGAAGGCGAACTTGTGACACCATTAACCTTATCGATCAGCTGATTGTTAGACTAAACAAGGATAGAACGTGTTTGAAATCAATAACGAATGTGTAATTACTAGGCGCTATCAAGCATAAAATATAATATGCTATAACACCTCTATGTACCCGCTTCGGAAAGGTTGCGAATTATATTGACTTTTGGAATTATTTTATGGAAGCTTGTTTCTTGTCTAAAGAGCATTCTCTATCGGAAATTACCTCCTGCACTCTTCATCTCAAATCCTAAAGACGGTTGCAGCTCTCCCGACGCTATTTTTGAAGATAAAGGGTTCGGGTAAACGCCAAATGAAGGATCAAGAATCGCACCACAGATCCTTCAAGAAAAAAATTGAAAACACATTTCTTGGAGAAACTTACAATTTTAAAAAATTACGTTATCTTTTACACGTAGTCAAAACTTTTTTTCAGAAAATTCGCCTGTAGGATCTGTAGTGTGATGGTCCTTCTTTTGGCGTTTACCAGAACCTTTATCATATAAAAAAGTCTATATGTCGCTTTTCCATGTCACAATGATCTTAGAATAATGTTTTTTCGTTGGAGAGCAGCCAATTATATAATTGTTTCGAAACATATAGGAAAAAATTTTTTACCACCCACTGGTCACAGTCAGGATTCTAACCTGAACCTTTCCACTTTCGCGGCGGAATGAGCAATACTCAACTGTGACAAGATTGCTAAACTAATATTCTCCTTATATGCTTCAGAATCAATAGATTTTCACTACATGCGAGTGTCAATTCATATCTGCTAATTCAATAGCTATAATATGAAGTGAATCTTCGAACCAGCGAGAGCCCAACATTAAAGTTATATATAATTGGCTGCTCTCCAACGAAAAAACATTTTTCAATTGCATTTCAGCCGTATAAAACTATTTTTTATGGTCATAGAATGTGACCATATCGGTGTTCTATAATTTTCAAGAAAAAGTGTTAAATAACCGTATCTACTGAACGCAAGTTTTACTGTTTTATGTCAGTTATTTATTTAATAAACTGGCCACCATTTTGTAATAAACTGAACGTTTTACTGTGGTACGTCCATGTTGAAACCATTGTAATATAAAATAAATTTAAAAGTTAAAATTATACAGGAGTAGGTAAGTTCACTTGAATTTAAATGTAAATTTAGCTTATTTTTGTTGGCAATAAAAATATCATTCTAGTAGTTGATATAACTCTCACAATGTTTTGTCACCTCGAAGATGTTTTATATGAAAAAAACTGTGTATGTATGTATGAATGTGTGTTGGTATTCGTCCAACTCATTCTTGTATCTGCTATTCTTTTTGATGTCTGAATCATGGAACTTTTATAAATGGAACGAGAAACAGGCTTCTCAAAGTTCAAACTGCAGTCAACCCCTGTTTGTCTCACTCTATTTCCTTATAGGTCTCGAATGCGCACGCGTGTCCTGAACACATACACTACACTGTAAAAAAATGGATGTAAAAATACTTTGAAAGTTAAGGTAGAATTCGCTCGATTTTCTAAGTGATTTTACATTATTATTTATTTTTACACAGAAAACTTCATAAAGGACTTTTACTGTAAAGTTAAACAAAGTTGTGATTTTTACATAAAGTAAATTAAAATTACATAATTTGTGTAATATTCCAATAAAGTGTGTAAAAATTACAAAATAAAATGTATAGTTACATATATAAAATGGATGAATACAAAACAAACTAATGTAAAATTAGTAACCACGCATGCGCAGTGTGTTTTTATGGAATCTACGCGATGTGGTGATACCTGTTTGCGACGCCATTGTCTCTTTGTGTGCCTATTACCAGATTAATCGCTGACTACAAATGAACCATCGATAATCTATGTAATCGGCCTTCTCATTTCTTACAGTGTATCGCTCAAAATTATGGAAACGTTCTTAAAAAAAATGTCATGTGTCGCGGTTCACACGACCGAAGTAACACTTCTTATGTATGAATAATGGTTTAAAATGAGCCATGACTGCATTAATTATTGCTCTATTTAGGGTTGTTATGGTGATTCGCGTCATACCATTTTTGTCACCCATTTTCGTTTCATCGAGCCAGCATTTTACCATTCAAATCGTCGAGACAATGCCGCCTAAGAAGTGTTTTTCAAAATTATTGAATGCCTCTACTTTATCGTCATCTTTAAGAGGTCTCTCTCACTGGTGGTCATTCGATAACCACTTGTGAGATATGAATATTTTGTCAAAAACTCTACACCCCCTTTTGATCCCCTTAGGGGTTGATTTTCGAAAAATTCCTTGTTAGTGGTTGCTTACGTCACAAGAGGAACATACTGTCCAAATTTTAAGTTTACAGCATCAGCGGTTTGACCTGGACGTTGATGAATCAGTCATTCAGTCAGTCAGGACATTTCTTTTTATATAATATTATACATATAACATAAGAATTAAGGTATAAGATAACTACAATTTCCGTAGAGGCCAGTGTAGCCTAGTGGATAGCGTACTTGGTACCAGCCTCTAGACTTGACTGTCGTGGGTTCGAATTCCACCTGCGCTCATGGATCTTTTGTGATGTTATTTAGTTTTAAGTTAGTTGTTATTTAATGTAATTTAAGACGCTAATGACCTAAGTTGTCGACACGTCTATAATCTACAATAAATAAATAAATACAATTTCCGAACTAAACTAATACATCTCAGCCTATGGAAAGGTATAGGCAATTCTTATTCCATAATGAAAGTTCTATGGTCTGAATATATCTTACACTGTGAGGTTTTATTCGAACACTGACCTTGAATCCCAAAATAATTTTGTAAAATAAAATTGTTGGAAATAACGTTTTAAAATTCTTTTTCGAAATTAAAATGGAAAGATAATTCAGGGTCAACTCGCCTGTGGGTGGAATCAAAATTTATCTATTGTTACTGTTCAATATCTAGTTTCAAGTTCGAAATGGACGGAAAATTTTTAAAAATATTTCGCCTGGTAATCTTGATTTTAATTCACGTTTTATAATTACTAATCTTTTTTCAATTTGTTGTAATTTCCAGCATTTTATCTTTTTCTATTCATAAAACTGACTTCTTATCAATAATAATATCTACATACCATGAGAATGAATGGTTATCAACTTATAGCGAATAAACACTCGAATGCTGGGTTTATCGTACAATTTTAACAGGCTGTTTTTAAATCCCGCTGTTAAATTTTAATTGTTTCTTACCGATATTAATTTCTTTGTTAATTTTGACCATTCTTTGGTCAGCCTGTGAACTTCACGAAACGTTGCGATCGAAAATTTGCTAATTAACATTTATTAACGATCCTATATCGATTTACGATCCTATATCCTCCGAAATTTTTAAAACGTTACTTTATGAAAGCTTTGATTTCAGTGAAAAACTCAGCCTGAATTATTTATCTCTTTAATGGAGTTTAAGTATAGTTAAAAAAATAATGCACTAAATTAAAGAAGTGAAAACTTGATTATATGCAAAACATACATAATATTATAATATTATTATAATACGTAATAATAAAAACGTAATTCTTGAAACGATGCACTCCTTGTTAGACAGTCAAGTCACCGACCCGAGCGCGCTTGATGTCGAGTGGAGCCGGGTAAACCCGATTCAGCGTCACCGAGTCTAGCGTGACTGTTCACTTTCGTTCACTATTCAAAAAGAACGCAAAGTGCGCCTAAAGAAGTTTTCACTTCAATAAAGAAACAAAAAAAAAGGGTGTGGGTCTCGGGACCCCCGACAGATGTGAAACATCAAAGAAAACGTTATTGAACTCGGTGGTATTCTCTATGTAGTAGTATATATTTTTTCAAAAGCAGCAACTAACTGTTATGCTGACGTAATCCTATATACTGCACTGTAACACACGCGGTTGTCTTCCCGTGCCCGAGCGCGCGGAAGCCGGGGGGGGGGGGAGAGAGAGAGAGAGAGAGAGAGTGCCGCAGTGGTGGGAAGAACAGCAGCGAAGGAGCGGACCAAAAATTTCGTTGCATATTTCCCCTCACGCTACTGTTCACAGCCCGACATAAGATGTTTCACATCAAAAAGTGATGACCCAACTCACGTGTAATATATAGGAAGTTCATTCGCATTTCAGGCCAATAGCCCAACAATTGCTCCGTTACATCGTCCGCAGCATTATTCATTAAGTGGACACAATGTCTGCAAAATGTTTGTGTGGGTTAACTTATTGTTTTTATTTTATCACATTTTCATGTAATGGAAATGGAACTTCTAAACACATAACATTGCCAAGGTAAATCTTGTTTAGAATTAATCATAAAACATTTGCCAAATTTAATAGCATATTGTGGTTACAATTCATAACAAGAATTTTATGACGTATTTAAATTTCACTTTCATATCAAAAGTATAAAAAAGTAATTAAAGAAATGGGTGTGTGCTTATGACCACAAGACAGAAGTGAAAACTTCAGTTTTTCTAATTTTAAAATATGTATATATGTATATATAATTTTTTAATCACACAGTTTAATCATAAATATATTAAAATCGGCCTATACAATTAAATTTAATGAATATAATACCTTAACGATAATATTAAGTTTTAGTGTCATCTGTTAGCGCACTTGTGAACTACAAATGACTTTTTACCCGTATTAAGTTTTTAGTGTCATTTATTAGCACACTTATGAATTACCAACTAGCGACCAGCTGACGCACAATCCCCTTTCTAAGATGCAGCTGACGATTATTTTTCAACTCACAATGATGTCAACTATTTATAAAAACAAGGTTCAGCCGGCGTACTATTACTTAAAAAAAATTTTTTTAACCACTTCCGCAGCCTCTCACACCCAAACCTACCGCTACTTGAGCAGCTGACGGTCGGTTTTTCTGATTAGTTGTACGAGATCAACTATCGATATCAAAATCAGCCGGCTTACTATGACTTTTTCATTTGCAACGCAAACTCCCGGACTATTACATTAGGTGTTATGGCCGCATAGAATAGCTAATTATTACAAAATTGAAAATGTTCTCAATGTTATTTTTCCTATGTATACCTCGCCGTGAGAGTCACTGTATATAATTGCTATAAGTATGAAACTTTCTGTATACAAACGGAGTTAACTGATTTTTATTTTTCAAATTTTTAATTCAATAAATTTTTATTTTGTTCATCGGTCGTATTTTCATAATTCTATACCGCATTTCCTTCTTTTGTTTGCAGAATGAATGCAACGACTGCATAATTTATTGTATATGTGCGTACTTCAAGTTCCATTCAGTTTTAATTTCTAATTCAAGAGCACCAACTTGACGTAAAATCAATATTTGTCACTACATTTCCGTTTTGTTTGTGTACTGTGTATCTACATTATTAAATATTTACATTATACAATACTCTTACATGCATACATTTATATATTAATACGTGAACACAGAAAGTTCTGGTACACTTTTTTACTATTTATTACGAAAAGAGGGGATTGAAACATATATCATTCGAAAGGAACTGTGCCATAGATGTGCACAAAAAAAATTATCTGTGAATGTTGCCCTTAAGGCAGGTAAAATAAAAAAATACTGCCTTTCTGCACGGGAGAATGCGACAATTGGTCAAATTTCGACCATAAGCAAAACTAGTTATTATTATTATTATCTGCGCATATTATGTATAATGTATATTATACAGTGTGTCCCACCGTATCAGGATTTTAACATGAGGTTACGATATTTTGTTAATATTTGCTCTCCGTTATTAATTGTTTTCGTTATTTCTATTTTACGATCTGGTTCTAAATGTCCTCAGTAATGATTTTTAATGATTTTGTAGACTTATTTTTATTTAAAACTCTTTAAAAATTTATAATAACACATTTCAAAAAAATAAGATATACATATTCTGTATACCAGTTTAATGGGCAGGTGGTACACCTCTCTGTATAGCCTAGTTGGCTAGCGCGTTGACCAGCAACAGTTACCTACACGCCACGCCCAGGTTCGAATCCCGAAAGCTTATAAATTATATAAATTTTTTTTAATAATGAAAATACATTGGATAACAATTAATAATGCATATTATTTAAAATAAAAAGTAATTATAGCGATTTTATTAACTATTTTCAAGAACAATAATTTTAAGAGTTTTTTTTTTGCAAATTATTCCGCGAAATATTTCTTTTTTCATATTTAAACTACAGAGAATATAAATAATATGTTGTAGGGCACTTTGAAGAAAACTGTCCGTTTAATATTTTTCAAGGCAATTTTTTTCTTGTTAAATATTTAATGCCAATAAACAAATAAGTTAGGTCTCATGTACTGTGCATATATTAAGGTTATAAAAAGTAGGCATTTTCCCCCTAGGTGTTCTATATTTACCTTCCCATAAACAAAGGTGTCAGTTGGGACATACGAGAATATTCTATTATTCATAAGTACCACACATTTCTTTTATAACAGATTTCACCTGAAAAAGAATAAAAATATTTATACTAGGTCGTCACGAAAGAATAACATATCTACAAAAAGTACAGTAGAATTCGATTATTATGAACTGGGTAAAGAAAGTGCAACATGACAGCGATAATGACAGAGTGATGACCTACACGAAGAGCGTGTACACTACTCAACACTGGCACGATGCTAGTGTTACACTCGTGCAAAACTACACGCCACTATAGTGTCAAAAAGTGCTTACCAGCTGAAAACGCTATAAGTAGAGTGCCCGCGGTGAGAGATGAAGCCAGGCATGTCATCAATAGTATGCTAGTGAACGCCTGCTTGCCCGCAGACAGTGCCGTGTACACAAAACTGCACATTGGGTTTTACGACGTTAGGTACAATTTTGACAAACTGCTATTCATGACAATAAACAGCCAATAGCAAGCTAGAAGGCGGGCGCAATGCATTCACGTTACTATGACGCGGTGGCTTCATCTTTCGCCGCGTGAGGTCTATCGTGTAACGCTTTGTGGCAAATTCCACTGAAAGTTTTCTTTATTTTGAAAAATAAATTTTAAAATCATTAATAATCCACCATACCGATATTTTGGTTGTATTTAATATTTAAAGGACGAATTAATATTATTAATAATGTAGGTAATACATCTTTTTATTTGTGGCTCTATTACAATTTTGATTTTTCATTTGTTTCATGTAAGCTACTGATCAACTTACTATAATATTATGAAGTGTTCGTGTTTATTGTCTCGTCACCTTCTACTGGGTCCACAACAGTTATTTAAAGCTGAGTATTTTAAAATTTAAATTAATTATTATTTATTCTCTTTCGTAAACAATGTCTTATAGACCGAGAGCTAGTGACAATATTTTGGTGTTATTTATTCAAGACCTTATTTTTGTGAAGATGTTGAGAGAGGCATATTAAAGTGTCCTGAGTAAGGGATTTTGCTAGATAGCGGTATGGGAGGGATGCAGACCGTCTCCAACATTTATCAAAATAAATGGTCACAATTATTATTGCTCCAAGGCTGAAATTGTTTGTATAGCTTGTCGGTGACCCAATAATGCCATTATAATATTTGCAGATCTATTGGTCAATATTAAAGGAGTGGCAGATCACCCTAAACGTGTCATGTACCCGATGAAATTTATATTATTAGTTCAAGGTTCAAATTTTAATATGCTGTTACGGCGACTGTTTTAAGCATATATTTCAATTTGCAGAACAAAATGTCGGTATTAATCCCCTTGCAGAACGATATAAACACCTAGGCGAACAAGTTTCCCTCTAAGAGAGGGGGTTAATACCGACATTTTGTTCTGCAAATTGAAATATATGCTTAAAACAGTCGCCGTAACAACATATTAAAATTTGAACCTTTTGAACTAATAATATAAATTTCATCGGGTACATGACACGTTTAGGGTGATTTGCCACTCCTTTAATATTGGCCAATAGATCTGCAAATATTATAATAATAATAATAATAATAATAATTCGCTTTATTTCTGTAAATACTACATGTGTAGTGTAGAAAACGTCATTACAAAATACATATGATACATTCTATAAGACATAAGAATAATTAAGTTCTCTTGGTAAAGTTACACAAGAAAAACTCGTCAATACTATAAAAATTATGACATAGCAACACATCTTTGAGCTCATTTTTGAACCTGTGTAGGCTTAGATTTTTAATTGAAAGAGGCAGATGGTTAAATATTTTTATAATAATGTTCATGCAGCCTTTGTTGACGGTGAGAAAAGTTGTTATGTAGTGGTTTTTAATTCGGGTACTGTATTCATGATGGCGTAAATTGTTCATAAAAAGCTGCGGATAATGGCATTATTGGGTCACCGACAAGCTATACAAACAATTTCAGCCTTGAAGCAATAATAATTGTGACCATTTATTTTGTTAAATGTTGGAGGCGGTCTGCATCCCTCCCATACCGCTATCTAGCAAAATCCCTTACTCAGGACACTTTAATATGCCTCCCTCAACATCTTCACAAAAATAAGGCCTTGTATAAATAACAACAAAAAATTGTCACTAGCTGTCGATCTATACGTCTATAAATGATTTTTCGTCTGTATATTGAATTAATAATAGAAAATTATTATTAATGTCTTAACGTCATTGAAAAAGACTCATAAAATAAAGAGTGACGTAATATTTACAGTGTTTCATTTGAGAGCCATTTCAGTAAGAAGACATAAATAATTAAATTGACCGAAACAGTTTAACGGAATTCGTTCAGCTCATCAAAAGATGAATTCCGTCTGTAAAGTTGTATGTCTGTTCCGAACTTGACTGGGAGTTGATTTGAAATATATAAATTCTCTGTCAATTTGCCAACACTCATCATGTATGAACTATGAATCATTTACAGTTGAATCTCGATTATCCGGGTTCACTTAATGGTTTCTTTTAGTTCATTAAGAACAGCGTCGGCCTTAGTCATCCGTGCGCCTCCGATGAGATATTCTTCAGCACCCTTTATTTCTTATTATTAATTAGCATTTTCCTTTTCTTAACTGATTGATTCGCCTTTCCCATTTTTGAGAGATGATACCTCAAGGGCAATGGCCAGCGAAGAGTTCAGTCAGTATTTTTAACTCTGCTTTGCTAAGAATAAGGAGTTATTTAGTCTTTTTAGTTGAATACGAGATAAATCTCTTGGATTGCCGGAGTTCTGGAGTAGAAATCCAACGAGAGTCTTTATTTTTATCCTCTCATTTGCGAACATCCATTTTAACATGGCTTTTAGATTAGCCGTACAGAAAGATTCTGGGTCAATCACAAATTTTCTGTCAAAAATACTTGAACAAAGTTTGATTTTTTGAATTTACAAAAGCAATTTATTATAAACAGGAATTGCGTTTTGTATCTGTTTTGTAAAAAATCAAGTTTAAAAATACGGTACATGCATCATAATATTTTCTCTAGTAGGAAGTAAAGGAAGGAATAAGAAAAAATGTTTTGTAACGATGCAGCTTCTGCTTGATGCACCGGAGTAATGACGAATCAGTTAGATGCCTAATGGTGCTCCTTCTTGTATAGTATAGTATTTATGTCACAACGAGAATAATATACCTTTGCTTGTCAAATCTATAGTCAGACAACCTTGCGAGTTCTAAGACCTGCCCAGCATCTAATAATATTATGTTGGTAATTAATATAATCACAGTTTAAACGTATACAAGCAGTTTTTCCACTCGGCAAAATTTCTGTGACAAGAAATTCATTGCGCATGCGTCGACTTAGTATAGTTTTGAAGACAGGACCGGCATATTATATTTATGCACAGTGTACCAACGATGATTTATATCTATGGTCTATACACAAATCACGAGCTAATGTGTCTATGGCACTGAATCAGGTCCTGTTCTATAGAAACACAGTCACAGAGCACTGGCTTTTCATTGGCAGCCTAACGCGAATGTCCGACGGTGGTATAGAGCAAAAAAACCAAACTTGGTAACAGAACAGCAAAGGTGCCGACAGTAAGTGAAATCACTGTATCTGTAAGCTTTGCTATAATAATGGCACTATAAACCCACCATAATGCTTAAAAATTAGTTCCATAAAAATCACAAACTTTATTGTACATATCTCACTTTATAAACTTTCCAGAAAACAGAGGCGTGTTTAATTTCTGGCTCCTCTAGGTTTTAACGCGTATGTCGCCCTTCTTGTGAGTTATATTAACTTATCGGACTGTATTTTTTAATAAATATTACAAAAACTATTAAAGGGTTTTTTGGAAGTTTTTTGCAGCCAATTTATTTATATTGAAAGAGTTTTATTTATATTAAACGTTTCGCCTTTTTAGGCATCATCAGTAATATTCTGAAATGGTATACATATATACATTAAAATGAACTAGTTATATTACAGTATTTGAAAATAAAGATAAATGAATGAATTAGATTCAAAATACTTACATTTTGTAAGAGTGAAATTATGATTTATGAACATTATTTGAAAGATGTTATTAGCGTGGTTTTTAGACAACTGTTTCTGTTTTTAAAATGAAAGAAAGTTATGAAAGCTATTGTAAGTGAATTGTAGTATTTGTATGCAAGTGTGTATGATTGTATTCAGGAGTACCAATTAACAATGGTTCCGAGAATTTTACAAAGTGTGCGCCTTTGTCTTTTTAGCTTTCGTTTAGGATTTTTCGCGCCCCGAAACGCCTTAGCTCCTTAACTTATTAGTAACACGATTGAATCATTGCGTTGGCTAACTAGTAAGATTCTATAAGCAAAGCTTTATACCTTCGTCTAATACAATTTAACCTTTATAATTTATGTTCGTAACGGCTCGTTTATTTTCGCCGCCTTTTTATACTTGCAGACGTTGTGTTTTTTTTAAGAAAATGTTGTAATGAGCAGCACAGCTTAATGACTGTTATGCATTTATACGACGTATAATAACGTAGTATCGGATAAATTTTTAATTTTTTGTCTGATTAATTTACGTAGATACTAAGTTGTAGAAAAACAAAAGGTAACAGTAACGGACTTAAGATCAAAACTGTTAAGAACACATAATCGTAGGTATCAATCTGAATAAATTAGATCTTCTATGCGCACGGAGGGGAAATGTAGGGGTAGCTAACAGATCGCGTTCATTGACAAGCGACTAGGCCCTGCAGTCAGGGTCCATTCTGATTGGTCGAATACCCTATCTTGATGTAGTTTGACACACACAGACACACCTAAACGAATGTAACAAGTAACAACTAACGAGTGAACTCTATATACTAATATGGATAGTTGATAGCGATTAAAAAATGGGTTTTGTATGTGGAGAATGTTCAAATACATATTCTTCAAGACTGGCATTAATGTTCACAAAATTAGAATGAAAACTTCAGATAATATATATCTATCTATCTATCTATCTATCTAAGGCTTGTAATCTAATTCTTTCACTAAAAATCGATCAATTTTCTGACATTTCAAAATAAAACTTAAATAAAATTTATTTTTATTTTCCAATTTCTCAAGAACACTGTTATTGTATAAATTTTGGACATCCTAATACTCAAATAACAATATTAAATTAGGTTTTATTTTGAATTGTCAAAACATTGATCGACTTTTATAGAAAGAATTAGATTACAAGCGTTACCTGAAGTTTTCGTTCTAATTTTGTGAACATTAATGCCTGTCTTGAAGAATAGGTATGTATTTGAAAATTGTCCACATGCAAAACCCATTTTTAATCGCTATCAACTATCCATAATATACAGAGTTCACTAGTTAGTTGTCACGTTCGTTTAGGTGTGTTTGTGTGTGTCAAACGACATCAAGATAAGGGTATTCGACTAATCAGAAGGACCCTGACTGCACGGGCTAGTCGCTTGTGCATTCATTGTGGCAAAAATAGAAACTGAGCGACAACAGTTGCTTCTTTATATTATTATATACAGGGTGTCCAAGACTTGCGTTGTCGGCCGATATATTGATTTTGGGTGAAGATAGAAAAGAAGTTTAAATACAAAAGTTGTATAATTTTTAATGGTGTATAACCTAAAAATATTTTCAATTATACAGCCTGTCCCATTTAAGCGTGGCAGATCAAAGTTATGTTTTTTTAAACCTAGTACGCTGTTTTTATTTGTTTTTTCAATTTTGCACCTAAATGTGAATAGAAGTTGTAAGGAAAGCCATGCTCGAAAATTCAGTAATTTTTGAGTTATTCAAGTTTTTTAAAAAATTTTGACACGTGCAGACCTTTACCTAAAATTCGACATAGCCAAAACAGAAACCTTTATCAAACTGAAATTTTGAGGATCACTAGATAATGGATGGACAATTCAAAGTCTGTCCTAAAAAAATGAATTTATTATACAGGGTGTTCAAAATAATGTACTTCTTTTACCTAACTTCAATCACGTGTAACTTTTAATTGTTAAATACAACGAGGTTATTTTTTTGCTGGAATTATATTCTTTAGGATATTTACTAACACTTTTATTAAGGGTTGTCCATACTTAAACCAAACATTTTTAAATGAAAATATTAGGTTTAGGTATGGACAACCCTTAATAAATGTGTTAGTAAATATCCTAAAGAATACAATTCCAGCAAAAAAATAACCTCGTTGTATTTAACAAACAAAAGTTACACGTGATTGAAGTTATGTAAAAGAAGTACATTATGAAAGAAGACAGCTTTGAAATGGCTTAAGGATCCAAAAATAATAAGCAAATACTGTTAATACATTATTTTGAACACCCTGTATAATAAATTAATGTTTTTAGGACAGACATTGATTTGTTCGTCTATTATCTAGTGATCCTCAAAATTTCAGTTTGATAAAGGTTTTTGTTTTGGCTATGTCGAATTTTAGGTAAAGGTCTGCACGTGTCAAAAATTTCTAAAAAACTTGAATAACTCAAAAATTACTGAATTTTCGAGCATGGCATCTCTTACAATTTCTATTCACATTTAGATGCAAAATTGAAAAAACAAATAAAAACAGGGTGCTAGGTTAAAAAAAACATAACTTTGATCTGCCACGCTTAAATGGGACAGGCTGTATAATTGAAAATATTTTTAGGTTATACATCATTAAAAATTATACAACTTTTGTAATTAAACTTCTTTTCTATCTTCACCCAAAATCGATATATCGGCCGACAACGCAAGTCTTGGACACCCTGTACATTTATGGAGATTATGTTGTTAAAATGAAATCTTTTTTATTAGTTATGTATGATTTCACGTCTAAAAATGTAGGCATATAGACGTGATACTTACTTTTTCTTTTTGTGTGAGAAACTAAAAGGAAAGTTTGATGATAATATTTTTGAAATTGATACATTTTACACGGTTCCAAAGAGGCATAAATAAGTTACATTTGATTACGTAATTTTATTTTGAGATAGGCCATTTTAATATGGGAATCACATTGTCTTGGGACATAGGAGTCATGGGTAACAGCGGACTTAACAGCTTGTAATTTATAAAGTTTTTTTTATACATTATTTTAGAGAAAATAAAGATAAAAAAAATTTTCTATATATTATTTTAGAAAGATAAAAAATATTTTCCATGCAAATGTCACTTTATTTTTTATAGTCAAAAAACCACCTTCAAATAGTGACCCAATACTGTTTTTTTTCGTAATAATAAATGTAATATTAACGATGTATCGTACAAAAAATAAAAAAATGTGAATAAAATTTTTAACATGAATATATTATATGTACCTACATTTTTGCGAGACGAGAAAAAATAATATAAAAACAGAATTTCGGGGAAAGATTTGCGAGCGTAATTTTTAAAATAGCATTACTATTAATAAATATTTCCGAGTTATTTAGCTAAATAAAAAATTTCAAATCTACTGTAATGGACATTTTAACGTGCAATTTTAAATAAAAATTCATCGTTTAGTCGGATTTTGCGTCTTTAACAATATGAATGAATTTAAATGTGCTACAGTTAAGTTCTTACTCTAAAATACGAATTAACCTTTGTTAATGAAATATTAAAGAAATGTTTTTATTAATTTTCTTAAAACACCTTATTTGAAGTTGCAACATCCACTGAACAAAACCAACAATAAAGACTAACAATATTCTAATTTGAAATTTTTTTCTGTTATTCATTAATTTTTTAAATTAAAATATTGATATTGATGCATGTTTTTGTTCAGTGGCTGTTACATTTTAAGTGAAACGATTTTCTCTAATGCATTAAATTTTCCATAACTACCACAGGTAAACAAAACTCGCTCATTTCGCGTCTTAACTGAAATTCACTTAGTCCATTTCAGGTTAATTTTGCGTTTTGGGTAAGAACAAGATTTTTTTATCGTTACGTAGGGGGGGTTGTAAGTTTAAAATTGTGTTTTCGGGGTCGGCAGCCAACCCGTTTGGCTGCCATTTTGAAAAAGGGGTGCTAACAGGTTTGGCACTGTATCTCCGTAACGGTACATCTTACAGAAAATTTGTAGAGATTTGTAGTTTAGAATCGAATTCTCTACAACTTTACTAGAGATACTTTTTGTCGTAAATTGAACAATTCAAAAGATATGCCTTATAGAAGATAGAATATTTTTTGTTTTTCTGTTAAAATATTCTATCTTCTATAAGCCATATCTTTTGAATTGTTCAGTTTACGACAAAAAGTATCTCTAGTAAAGTTGTAGAGAATTCGATTCTAAACTACAAATCTCTCTACAAATTTTCTGTAAGATGTACTGTTACGGAGATACAGTGCCAAACCTGTTAACACCCCTTTTGTCCAACTTGTTCAAACCAAAATACAAACCTAATGTAACATTTCAATGGACTAACTGTATACTTAAGCTCTTAGCTTAACATTCAACCACTATCACTTTATTTTGACATTGGCCGAGTCATTGGAGGCACGTTGCCGGACATACATACCTACATACGAAAAGTGTAATCACCTTACAATAAGTCTTGGGACTTTTACTGTAATTCCTGCTAAATAAATAAGTATGTGCATATTAATAAATTTTTGTACATATGCCAAACATAAACATTTTATAATACACATTGTACATTTATTAATACTGTACCGCGTGTATTTTTGGCACAGGACATTAATAAAACTTGTCAGAAAAATAGAAAATTGCAAGTGCTAAGAAACAAATGACTAGACTGACATGAATTGTGTCTTCATAATGATTAGATTTACAAAAATGTTTTGAAGATTTTTATAATAGACGAAAAAAGTGACTGGAATCTTTTACACATACTTTTTTTTCGGATCCTATAAATTCACCAAACGCAGTTAAATTTTATGTTCAGTATAAGTATATAACTATTTTTCTGTTTATTTGATTTGGTTTTGGCATTTATGTACATAACTTACATAATTTATGTCTATATTATATTATTGTGGTACTTTTGGTTAAGGAACTTGAAGGCTGTGACAGACGTACATATAGACGGACAGAATAGTTAGAACAATAAGGTTCCATTCTTGGGTACGAGATCGTTAAAAAAATTTTGTTTTCAAAAAGATGGGCTTAAAACAAACTTCATCAAAGTACATTGCCCATTTTACTAGAACATACTTGCTGCCCACAAATGAATTCTATTTCATTGTCTGATGCATAAAACGATGGTACTTTAAAAATTCGTCCCGGGGTTTGATTTTTACAAGATTTTATTTGACTTGCAATATAATATTATGTTAGTTTGTGTGTTGGTTTGTTTGTTTAGGTCAAAACTTCCATGCCAATTTTGAACGACTTCCACGTATCCGATCGATTTGAAATTTTGTACATATATGTATTCTCGATGACAATACATGAATAAATCGTTTTTAGAATTTAATTCAATCCCTAAAGGGTTCAAACGGGGATGTAGGGTTTTTCTTAACTAATCAACGCCCAGGCCAAATCGCTGAAGCTAGAGACTTGAAATTTGAACAATTGGTTCCTTTTTTGACGTAAGCATCCACTATGAAAGAATTTCTTGAAATTCAACCCCTACGGGTGTCAAAGGGGGGTAAAATTTTGAAAGACTAAAATGAACAAAATAAAATATTAGTAAAAAAAACTTTTTAGAGATACAAGGCTTTTATTGAAATGTACTAAAAAGGAAAAAAATAATATTTAATAATTTTGGTTCATAATAATTTATTACAAAAGCGGGGGTTGCGACCAATATAAATTATCATAGAGATTACAACCCCCGTTTTTATAATAATTATGAACCAAAATTATTAAATATTATTTTTTCCTTTATAGTATATTTCAATAAAAGCTTGTCTTTAAAAAGTTTTTTTTTACTAACATTTTATTATATAGTTCAACAGTAATAATAAACCACAAGCTGAAGTATAATTAATTTGATAGTTTTACTTACTGATACTTATTAACATCGATATTGATGATGCGATATTTCTGTTCCTCTTAGGACAGGGATGGCGAATCAATAACACGCGACGGAATATTGTCGGCACGTCCTTGATTGAGGTACACAACCGAAATAATTAAAAAATATGTTAGATGCTGTCGAAAAAATTTGACTCATTCAAATAACAGATTTATGCAATCGACACGACAAATTGACGAAAGTTTCATGGCACACAATGCATTTTCGAAATAATTCTTTTCATCTAAGCTACGTTCAGGACCGGTGTTAGGGAGGGGGTAAGCGGGTTAAAGGTACCCCGGGTCCGAACCTCCGAAGGGGCCCGGGGCTTACCTATTATACACTCAGTTACATAAAAAGTGGATCACCTAAAAGTATATGTAATTTCGATTCGTTGTATTTTCAAAATTAATAAGCCGATTTTGAAAATTCTTTTTTTGTTTGATAGAGCAGAGTTTTAGGAACATTTTTATGTATGAATTTTGAATTTCAATTAAGGCTTGATTACAGTGGAGACGGAAGAATAAGACAATGTTTTTTTGTCAAGTTTGAAGAATCCTACGGAAAGTAGCAGCAGCAGTAAAATTTTTTCCTTAATTGCATCTTATTCCTTGGCCTTTTTTGTATCGGCTCGTTTTTGTTTTCAGTAATTATCTCGAATAATACCCGAGTTATAAAGAAAAATTCAAAAAACTGCATTTATTCTTTATTAATGTCGTGGCCATAAGTAGGATGCGTCCATCATTAGTCAATGCCATTGATTGCAACTTATTCAGGAGTTATTTGTTGCACCATTATTTATCCACATAAATGAAAAACTTAACAATAAACAATAATAACCATCAATAAATTTGGACTGCCAAAGAAATTACTCATTTGTTTTGTTCCTAAACACCGATACATTCCCAGCCTACTTATGACCACGACATTAATAAAGAATAAATGCAGTTTTTTGAATTTTTCTTTATAATTCGGGTGTTATTTGAGATAATTACTGAAAACAAAAACGAACCGATACAAAAAAGGCCAAAGAATAAGATGCAATTAAGGAAAAAATTTTACTGCTGCTGCTACTTTCCGTAGGATTCTTCAAACTTGACTAAAAAAACATTGTCTTATTCTTCCGTCTCCACTGTAATCAAGCCTTGATTGAAATTCAAAATTCATACATAAAAATGTTCCTAAAACTCTGCTCTATCAAACAAAAAAAGAATTTTCAAAATCAGCTTATTAATTTTGAAAATACAACAAATCGAAATTACATATACTTTTAGGTGATCCACTTTTTATGTAACTGAGTGTATGTGACTACCGTGTTTAAAACTGCGAGCATTAAAACATTTTCCCAACATAAAAAACGTTATTTTATTTTTTGCATTACAATTTTCTATTTTCAAAAAAAAAACAAATTTTTAAGTAAAATTTTTTTGGAGGGGTCAGGGGCCTGAGAACGCTTACCCGGGGCCCGAAAATCCTAGTGCCGGCCATGGCTACGTTTGGATAATTTTTTTGTCCACTAAATTTCTTTAGGTGCTTGTTGGACCGTCATGGCAACATTAAACATTTTTTGAAAAAAATTGACACGCGTGAAAAGGTTCGCCATCCCTGTCTTAGGATAAATAATTTTGATGCAATGAAAAAAGTTGTTATTTATGACAATATTTCCACTCATGTTTACTTTGGACAGCATTTGGAGAAAAATCAGACAATCTCCTTTACATACCTAATTAATTTTAGATCAAGATTCTCGTGTTTCTGTATAAGAATAAGAGTTGTCAGATTTATCTAGACGTGAAATAGTATAATTAACATATAACAAGGATACATATCAATGTCAGAAATTTGTGACAAACTTTTGGATGCAACGAAATGCATTTCTGCAGACGCAGTCAGTCTTAATGATCGGCGAAAATGACATTGCACCAGAAGCATATCCTTAGAAGAAAACAACATTGCCAAGCGGTGATCGGTAGCTTCTTGGCCATGTCAATCAACCAGTTAATTTGCGCCAGGCGTTTCAATCATTAACAAACATTGTCAGTAATAGAACATACCTCTAATGACAACAAAAACATCAGTACCTACTATTTGCAAACGTCATAACGGGTCATATTCTGCTAGCAACAATAACAAAAGACATTCACGTCGCTTTGCAAAAATTAAATTGTGTTTTAAAGACCACCAACAACTAAGGTTGTTTGGGCCTAGCACCGATTCATATTTTCAATTCATTATTTTTTTTAATAATAAATTGAAAATCCAATTGACACTTTTACCAGCTCTCGGGCTAGAACCCGGGAACTGGGGACTTGTAATAAAGGAACCATAGCAACGCCATGTAAACAACAGTATTGCTACACTCTCGGCTATTCTGAAGCCCTACGACGCTTTGCAATTGGGTTATTAAAAAATATTGATTTGAAATTTTTTTTGCCTATAGTATGATATACTTTGATAATAATGTTACAAAACTGTTTTCTGAGTTGGCGGAATAAATATGTATTTACAATAATTAAAAATACAATAACAATAAATGCAACAACGAAAAGACAATTTTAACGATAAAAAAAACTTAAACGGTAATTATTAAACTAAACGAGCCACTTAAATAACACTTAACAAATAACTATACATACAAGGATTATTTATTTATAATTATTTATGTCACTGTATTTATATCAGATTTATTTCTAACGTTTATTTATGTCGGTCATTTACTCAGTTGCGTCAGTACGATTTATTTACATCCACTCCACTATTTATATCACTGTACTGACTGATTCGACCGTTGATTGACTAATATTTATATCACTGATCCACTTGATGGCACGACTCACCATTCACTGATTACCGATTGCGTGACACCATCGACTGATCCCTTCAACACGACACATTCGCTGTTTATATACCTGCGTCCGGTGTACGCTCAGTGCGTCCTCGTATTATCTAGCGTTGTCTAGAATCTTCGCGTAGGCACCAGTGTGTTCAACGTCAGACACCGCTTCTCAGAACTGTTGCCCGCCGTTCATATACAGAGTGATCCGTAACAATAATAAAATCTAAATTAAATAAAAAAACTAGGGTGCGGTTTTATGAAACCACGATGCAAGTGAAACTTTATTTATTTAATAAGTGAGTAATAAAAATCGCCGAAAGTATATTATAATTTTGTTTACCAGGTTTTGGTAATGTAATTTGAAATCTGATCAGTATGGAGACGAACGTAAGAATCCACATTCTATCGCTGGTGCCGATGGTAAATGGGAACTCCCCCCTGCATCCTTCTCTTTTTACTCTTCAACAAACGCCATCGCATCAACACCCCCTGCAAGAAACTGTCCCCCGGCGCTGCAAGAAACTCTGCAAGTGCAATTGTCTAAGAAAAATAAAAAATAAATAAATAAGACAATAAATATTAAATATCAAGGAGAATATGAATTAGTTGTAAAAAAAACAAATGTTATTATGGCGCACACAGGATTGGAACCAGCGACCTTCTGCGTACAAAGTAAACACTATACCTCTGAGCTATCGTAGCCGCTTGCTGTAAACCTGTTTTCATGGTATACAATGTATCGGTTAGACCGCTGCTTCGATTTGACGTGACCTCGACATGCGTAGAACGAAAAAAAACAAGGGTAATAATGTTTCACTTTAAATAGGAACATTGATTTTAACTCCTAAAAAGAACCCTTAAAATTGTATAATGACGCCCATTTTAAATAGTGTAGATACCAAATTTTGTTTAAATCGATTGTAGTTCGAGAGTTTAATCAATTTAATTTTATGAAAATTCAAATAGAAAGATTTCAAAAATGACGCAAAACTTGCAAAATCTTTAGAAATAATGCTAATTTGAGGCGTTAACAGAATAGGGCCCAGTTGTAACGAAGTAGCCAAGTAGCCAGTATGCACACATTATACTGTATCGTAGTAAGTATAAAAAAATGTTATTTCTTATATTTAAAAATAATTCTATTTTTGTTAAAACCTGTTTATAAATAATGATTTTTAAGAGTAAAAAATGACAATGATGCCAATTTTTAATAGTGTTAACATAGGTCAAAAACATGACGATTTATTAATAATTTATAATAGTTATGTTCAAAATATATGAACAGTATAATTTTGCTTCTGTTCGTCTGGTTCCCCTTGTGCAGAGGTACACAAATTGAGGGGCGCACCCCAAAAAGAGGGTGTGACAATTCTCACGGGGAAATCGACTTGAAATTTAAAAATGTAGGAGAAAAAAGTGGCAAATAAAAGATAATGGCATTGTTTAAATGCCCTTATGCAGGACGATAATGGTGCGAGTTGCGTTTGTTTATGGCATAATTTCGAGAAATGGAAGTGAAACACATTATTATATTATTACCTATATTACAGTCCAATGAAATGATACATTTTTTAGGCTAAGTTTGCATTTTGGGTAGGACAAGATTTTTTTCGGGGGTGGGGGGGCGTAAGTTTAAAATTGAGACGGTCACCCCATTTGGCCGCCATCTTGCAAAAAGGGTGTTATTATTTCTGCACTATATCTCCGTTAGGGTACATCTTACAGAAAATCTGTAAAGAGGTTTTTTGTTTAGAATCGGATTTCTCTACAACTTTTTAAGAGAAACTTTTTAAGAGAAACTTTTTGTCGTAAATTGAATAATTAAAAATATAAGCATTGGATTTTAGAAGATAGAAATTTGTCACAAAATTTTCTTTTGAGCGCTATAACTTTTTTCTTTCAATTTTAACAGAAAAACACGCCATTAGTTTTTTGTCGAGGATTTCATAACGAATAATTTTCATTCATAGTTACTCTTTCAATTTCCTTTGTTCTGAAGGATTTTACAGCGCTGCGAAGTGAGACAGAGAGGGGGGGAGAGAGAGGAAAGAGAGAGTAAGAGAGAGGAAAGAGAGGAGAGATAGAACGCAAAGATAGGGGAGGGGGAGGGAGAGAGAAAAGAGAGGAGAGGGAGGGAGGGAGAAAATAGAGAGATAGAGAGGAAAGAAAAGAGAGATTATAGAAACTCGACAAACTGTGGTTATTAGAGTCTATCGAAAGATTTAATATTTTTAAAATAATGATTGTCGAGAAGTTTATTGGTACTGAAAGTTATATATTTTTTTATTTTGTGGAAAAACAAACTTTTTTTACGTGAAGAGATATTTACAACTGCATGTTTACATAAAAAACACCACAAACTTTGCTGAAATATAGCAACCTTCCTCTTTCAGTTCTTCTAACTTTCAAGTGTAAATATGGGTTGTTCTTTCCACCCTTGCCCTGCTTTGTTATAAATCCATAGTACAAATATTACAGTAAAGTTTGCACACTTAATGAACAAAACAATGAACGTTATTATAACGAAAGTACTAACAACTACGTTTCAGTGGCGTGCTTCAATGTATCTTTTTAGGGTACCATACCACTGAACAAGTATAATTCTTGTAAATTACCACAACAAAACGGCGAAAGATGAAGCCACCGCGTCATAGTAACGTGAATGCATTGCGGCCGCCTTCTAGTTTGCTATTGGCTGTTTTGGAGATCCATGAGCAAGTTTGCTAAAATTGTACCTAACGTCATAAAACCCAATGTGCAGTGTTGTGTGCACGGCACTGTCTGCGGGCAAGCAGGCGTTCACTAGCATATTATTGATGACGTGCCGGGCTTCTCTCTCACCGCGGGCACTTTACTAGTCTTGTCTAGCGTTGATAATTCATAAGTTTCTGCAGAACACATCTACTTATAAAATTGTCCTGCTAGCAGTTTTTAAAGTTGTACTACAATAATATGGCGATTTCGTACGCCCTCAAGTGAGTTGCAGCGGTCCTTCCGGTAGAACGCTGTACATGATAGCGCCGCGACGCCCTAGGGGAGTTTTCTTTGAATAATAAAGTAATTTTAATGTCTGCTAGAGCTACGCACAGGTATTTTCTTTTTGAAGGGCGTCGCAAAAAAATTGCAACCTGTAAAGGGAGTTGCAGTTAAAAAAATATGGGGAACCTCTGGTCTATGAGATGTTCTGCAATGGCTACATCGTCAGTTACAGGTTTACAGCGTTAATGGCGTAGCCTAGGTATCAAACGATTGCAGAAATCTCTTTATAGTTTATACACATTCAGGCAGAAGCCTGCGACTGTTGAACTACTATTGCAATGCTACAGTGGTAGATAATATACAGGGTGTATAAAATAGCTGCTTTACATGTATCTAAAATGACTTTTGATAGACCGGTGTACGGAAACATATCTTTCCCACACTAGTGTGGGAAAGCAA
This sequence comes from Mongoloraphidia duomilia, assembly GCA_039654895.1. Taxonomy (NCBI): domain Eukaryota; kingdom Metazoa; phylum Arthropoda; class Insecta; order Raphidioptera; family Raphidiidae; genus Mongoloraphidia; species Mongoloraphidia duomilia. Next base: position 4,583,825 of record CM077523.1, read on the forward strand.
GCCATTTCCCTAGTAATTTACGTTTATTCTGCACCTGATCCGCCCGTTATTACATACTCCTGTACGTGTCTCGGCCTACTATAGAAGTGAAGTTGGCGACACAAATGAACTGTCAAAATTTTTTGAAAATTGGTTCTGAAAATGAAGCCAAAAGCAGCTACTTTACAGGGAGTAGGCCAAAAAATACCATACATATATCTCGTGCGAAATAATATTATGACTCGAGTGACTGTTAAAACTTGCTGGCGCTCGTTTTAGCATACTATCACTAGTCGTCAGTAATATAGGTACCTCATTACGCCACTAGGTATATAGACATAGAAATCTAGGGACGCAGTACAAACGAGTGAGGTGGTTGCTGTTAAGGGGGGGGGGGGTGAGGAAGCAATTGTGTGCCCACATTCTATTGTTTGCTTCAGTTGCGCAAGCGCTGTACGAGCAATTTAGCATGCGCAAAGACGCGAACGACTGCATCTGGCGCAATTGAGCATGCGCAAAGACACGGCCAATAGAACGTGGGCACAAGCGGAAATGTCCATAAGACAGGCATGCACCCTCCCCTGAATGGCTTCCCCCCTCGTCTAAAGTGGCACTTAATACTACATCCCCAGATTTCTATATCTATGCTAGGTATACAATTTACTGTTACACACTGTATATACCATTCGTCACAGATTTACACACACCCACAAGTCGACTGCTGACGGCGTATCTCGGCACACCACTCGTTCGCAGTAACAAGTGCTATTGGCGTGCTCAGTGTATATTATTATTCCTGCTGGGCGAAGCACACCCGTGAGCGCGCTAATGATAAAATTTCCTACCCCATTAGAGCTGTAGATTATAAATAAAATGTCCAATTAAAAATTATCGTGGCTTGGCAATCATTGTGTACGTCACAAAATTTTATCGTTGCGCTTCTTTCAATTGGACTGAGTAACGACGCCAGTCAACTTTTGCAGTTTAAATTTCTGTTTACTCGTTGAATCGGTTGAATTAAACCTATTTACTTCCCACCTCTACTATGGTAGGGAAGTATTGGATAGTCCCAAAAAATTTTTTATGGATATTTATTTTGACTGATCTCTCTCTCTCTCTCCCCTCTCACTCCCTCCATCCTTCTCTCTCCCTCCCCCCCTCTCTCTCTCTCTCCGTCTCCTTACGAAGTCGATTTATTTTTTTATTCGCGAGATATTGTGTAAAATCTACTTTTTTGAAGTCTATTTGGTTAAGAAAAAAGAACGGCTGAACCGATTTTGAAAACATTTCTTTCAGATCATATTTACGTTAATACGCGTCGATTGGCATCCTAACGTAGTCGATATCATTTTTCATTCTCGAGATTTCGTCTTAGAAAGAAATGGACACATACGTACACACACACACACACACAGACATCTTTCTAAAAATAGTGTAAAAATAGTGTAGTGACCTTGAAAAATAAAAATTTGTTATACATTTTGATTTCGATTTTCGGACCCATTATAATAACTTCCAATGGGAAGTTAAAAATACTGGAAAAACTTACAACTATTAAAAATTACGTAATCTTTGACACGTAACCAAAACTTTTTCCAAAAAAATTCGCTTGAGGCATCTGTAGTGTGATTCTTGGTCCTTCACTTGGCGTTTACCCGAACCCTTTAGCGTTAAAAATAGCGTCGGGAGAGCTATACCCGTTTCTAGGCGAGAGAAAAGGAATTGTGATGAAGTGTGCAAGGGGCAATTTTCCCTTGAGATCCCACTTAGCCAAGTTCAACTGTGAAAGGTTTGAGTTATGATAAAAGAAAATTCAAAAATGAATAATTACACAAATTAAAGACTTGTTTTTATTATAAAGACGCATTCATTTGTTTAATTGTTCGTTTTTGAGACAATAAATTTAATGAATGCTCATTGTTTAGCTGTCTACAATGTGATAAAAAAAATAGGTCTGAACTGCGGGAGGTCATTCCGAAGCTTGAAATAAATAATCAGCTTCAACATAGGGAACGAAAAAAAAGCAATATGTGTAATCAATTTTTTGTGTACTTCGTTTCATATAAGTAATATTACACAATTATTGTATTTTAATATACATGCGTCTCAAAAGTTCCTACGTATTTGGTGAAATGTGGAAAATTGCAAAATAAATTCTGAAAGCTTCAATTTTTATTTTCCATATACAGTGTGTCCCATGATAGATGTAACAAGAAGTGTAATAAACAAAAAATTTTCGAATTTCGGAATGGCATTTGGAGATCGAGTCCTGATTGATGTAAAACTAAGGTATACTTATATACCAAAACAATTGAAAATTCTACAAATTTATTATTCTCTACGATCGTTCACACTTAAACTAAAGTCTATAAAGTATAACAACCAATTATTATATCAAGCAAGACTCGATCCCCAAATCCCATTCCAAAATTCGAAATTTTTTGTTCATTACACCTCTTGTTACATCTATTCTGGAACACACCGTTTATGTTATGTTCATTTTCAAAATCGCATTAGGGACGGAGTTCCGAATCAAAGACTTTGTTCCTATACAAGAAAATTTATCGTCCCGTTTAATCCCGAAGGTGTAGATACGACAATGTCGCAATGTTATTTTTAAAAATGGTTTGCATATTTTCGGCTCCGGCGGCCAAATTGAGGCCTACTTAAGTACTACTCCTAGGTCAGCCGTCAAAATTAAACTGAAATCCAGCCAACGATTTTCTTATTTATCGCGAACATACAGACAGACCATTCTGAAGCGAAAAAAGGGATTTTACATTGTATTACATATTCCGCCTTTTCAGTCTACGAATTACCTAATTTTGGGTCATGATTTGAAAAAGTTTGAATTCAAATAGTGTGTTCTTATTTTATACGCCTGAGATAATAGCTTCACTGAATACATGTGTATGTTTGTAGGCAGGGACATATTTGGAAAATTTGCGCCTCGGGCAATGACGATTTGCCACCCCCCTTTCAGTTCCATTTTTTCTGCGTCCTACACATTGCTTCTGATATTTAAGACATTGTTAAATCCATAAAAAAAAAAAAATTCAAAAATTTAAAAAAACCCCGACCCAAAAAAAAACAATTCTTTAAAAAGTGTGAAAATAATTAATATTTACTATTATCTGGTCTATTTCTTCGTTTAGATGAAATATTTATTTCATAAATCGGGAACCGCTAAGATATTGGTATTTTTGTCAGTAGTCCCCGACGCATTTATAAATTAAATATTTCATCTAAACGAAATAAACGGTTAATCGGATATTAATTATTTTTACTTTTTAAAGGTTTGCTTTTTTGCGTCGGGTTTTTTTTTTTTAAATTTTTATTTAATTTTTTTTTTATACTTTTTAAACTAACTGAGCGCAAACTCGAAGTTTCTAGCTATAATACTGGCAGAGATTTCTATACAAACTGTGATGAGAGCTGAAAATCTTAGAAATGGCTGAACCGATTTCAATCAAACACTAAGAACCATCTCGCAAATACCAGTTTTCAAACAAACAAAAACCGTATTGAAATCGGTCCATCCATTTAAGAGCTATAATGCCACACATGTCAGTCAGACAAATAATACTTCAAACTTATAACACCCCTCTTTTTCGGAGGGAGGGTTAAAAAGAAGTAAAATAAAATACGGAAATGTGATCGTGTTAGTTATAATACTAGCCGATTGTGTATCAAGGGCGGAATGAAGACGATTTTGATGAGTGTAAACTGCGAAGTTTGCTGCACAAGCAGCGTTATTAAAATTGCATAATATCATCATTGCCACTCAGCAGTGACGACCGGCCAACTGGTCTATTACTTTTTAGAAAGGTTTATTACCTTTTTCAAAAATCTATTACTTTTTTATAAAAAAAAAACTTGCAAAAAAATGGGTGTGTGCTTATGACCACACGACAGAAGTGAAAACTTCAGATTTTCTAATTTTAAAATATAATATATAATTTTTTAATCACACAGTTTAATCATAAATATATTAAAATCGGCCTATACAATTAAATTTAATGAATATAATAAGTACCTTAACGATAATATTAAGTTTTAGTGTCATCTGTTAACGCACTTGTCGTTTGTGAACTACAAATGACTTTTTACTTGAATTAAGTTTTTAGTGTCATCTATTAGCACACTTATGAACTACACACTATTACCAGCATATTGCAAATACGTTTTCGTGTTTGAGCCCAGTAGCCCCGATTGTCACCGTCGAATGCGTTTCACATCACTGTCGTTAACAGCCTAGGCAAAGCGCGCCTAAGGAAGTTTTTACTTCAAAAATGTTATTGAATAAACGTAATTATACATTAAAAACACCGTCAGCCCGGTTTCCAGGATCAGGCACATGTACCTAAATCCAGGGCCGGTTTGTGGCATGGGCAAACTGGGAAGCTGCCCAGGGCGCCGTCGAAAAGGGGCGGCTTCAAATGTTATAAGGACTGAAAAAGATGAATAAAAAACAATTTACGCAAAACCTTCTGGAATTTTTTTTAATATTAATGATAGGAAATTGTGTACACGTTTTATTGACACGGAAATATACGGGGGGGGGGCGAAGAAATTGTTTGCCCAGGGCGCCAATTAGGCTCGCGCCGGCCCTGCCTAAATCGTATGAGTATATGACGTTATACGACTTACGAATTACATTATACTATTAAATTAAAAAACTTTTAAAATCTTCTATTTAAACGCACTTCCTTTTGATTATTTTTGGGTATAGAAAAATATTACCTTTTTTGAAAAGCTTTTACCTTTTTAAACACGAAATTGTTACATTTTGTGAAAACAATCTGGCAACGGCCGACGCGGCAATTATGTCGCCCTCGCTTAAGTCTGCCGCGGAGGGAAAGTACCCTTTTCGTCATGTGATACCCTTTTCGTTCCTGTTTGTGTGAAGTTTTGGAAAAGCAACGACTTCGTTACATAGTATTTGACAGTAACAATATTGCCACGTTCACACAAATGGCGCGTTATCATGCGATGCGTTCAGCATTGTAATCATACACTTATGTAATGTTATACATTGTACTGCCGCGGCCGTAACATAACTGAAGACACGTTCCCTGCATGTATTGCAGATACGCATGATATAACTACATTGTGATTATTCACGAATTCGCCTGACAAAGCTCACAAAATCACATATTATTCCTATAATCCATAGGTTCCCAAACTTATTTGCCCTACCGCCTCCTTTTCAGAAAGAAAATTACTCAACGCCCCCTAGAAATCTAGTTGAATGACGTAGAGGAGCGAAAAAGAGAAAACGTTGATCTTGCGTGGCCTTGTGTTGCACTACTCGATACTGATACGGCGGACATAACTCCCCGTATCCCGCGTCATTGAAAGTAGTGGGGCGCGCTCGTCATCGTTTAACGCTTTGCGCAAACGCGCCTGAAGTCGCATAGGAAGTATAATTTACTTCAGCAATAATATCAAAGAACGTGTTATAGAAGAGACATTTAGAGAAAACTTAACCGCCTCATGCGCAGAAACCAGATTTGGTTCGGATTGGTCTATTCTATTTCTGAAGGGGTGCGGTGTACATGTCAATGGCGTCAGTGTTCACTGTTTAGATTAAAAATCGAGTATTGAATTGTGTTTGAAATGCATTATCACTGTTGCATGTTTATTAACATTTTATTTCCTTTTTATTATTAATCTGTTTTGTGTACGCCACTGACTACTTCTCACATCAGTTTTTGTGCGCAGGTTTCCGTTAGGATTTGGTTTTTTCTAAATGTGTGTACTCTAACCTAATATTACTATACAGGGTGTCCCAAAAAGAATGGGACATAAAGTAACAGCTGATTCCTTACAAAAAAATATTGCGATAGACCCCAACATGTCTATTCCGAAAGTTGATATTAAAAGAGATACAGGGGGTCAAAGTTTATTTTTTATTTTTGATTTTCTTAAATAACTTTTAAAATAATTTAGGCATTTTAATGAAATTTGGTATATGGGGCTTTTTTGACATGAGAAATTCAAATCTGACCTTGGTATGGCTCTTACTTGTAGGGGGCGCCACTTACACACCTTTTCACTCATTCAAATAGTCATAACTTTTTTGTACGCACTCGTACTATTTTTTTGAATTAAAAAATTGATTTTTCCGTCATTTTTACGTAAAAAAGTATACTTTGTAAAAGTGGCTAGAAGTAAACTTTTTCAAGATATTTGCACTTAAAGTAATCGATGCAATGTGGTTTTAAATGGCAAATTTTGAAAATGAATATAGGTGGCTTTGAAAACGCCGGCGCGGCGTTATCATGGTAATTTTGACAGTTTTATTTAAAAATTCAATGTTTCTCATTAAAATGCCGCGTCATAATGATAAAAATAAAAATAAAACTTTGACACCCTGTATTTCTTTTAATATCAACTTTCGGAATAGATATGTTGGGGTCTATCGCAATATTTTTTTGTAAGGAATCAGTTGTTACTTTATGTCCCATACTTTTTGGGACACCCTGTATACAGTTGTATTTCTGTGGAGAATTTATGGATCACTTGTATGGAATAAATCTACAAACATAAATTTCATAGCGCATAATATTATTATGCATATTATTACAACTCACTGTTAAAATTTAATGGTTTTTGATAACTGCTATGTTTGTGATATATTCTGTGTAATTGAATGGATTTAATTTTCAGGAGGGTGGTTAATTCTGGTAGAATTTGCAGGTTATAGAGGAAAACAGGAAGTCATATATTAATTATAATACTACTAATGTATAATTTACCAACAAAAACGAAACTCATGCAGGTGTTACAGGATTTTATGGCGGAAATGTGTTAATTATGATAATTTAAATTGAATATCGTATATCAACTTCTAAAATCCTAGTAGAAACTCCGCGCTGAACCTCTACGAACCACCCTCCGACCTACCCTCTATACTTTCACTCCTTATCAAAATTAACTCACCACACTGCTTTTCTATTATATTTTTAGTGTTAAAGGAATAATAGGATTGGAATCATGTTTTCTTTTCTAACGAAACCAGGTTAAGTTTGAAACCATGCTATATATCTACAACTCTGTGGGGGCCGTTGAAGCAAATCCGTTCCCAGAACACCAAATATTTCAATATCCCTGCAAAGAAACAGCGTTGCGGAGATATTAGAGGCATATTATAATCTATATATATAAAACAGTTCCGTTACTGACTGACTGACTGACTGATTGACTGACAGACAACGCCCAGGTCAAACCGCTGAAGATATAAACTTGAAATTTGGACAGTAGGTTCCTTTTGTGACGTAGGCACCCACTAAGAAAGGATTTTTCGAAATTCATCCCCTAAGGGGGTTAAATAGGGGATGAAAGTTTGTATGGAAATTCGTCGTTTTTGAAGTTAGAAGCATGAATTTTTGCACATGAGTTTCTTATATAACGTAGGTGAGCACTAAGAATTTTTTTTTTGAAAATTCATCCCCTAAGGGGGCTAAAAAGGAGATGAAAGTTTGCATGGAAGTTCGTCATTTTTGAAGTTAGAAGCATGACATTTTGCATAGATGTTCCTTACATTACGTATGTGAGCAATAAGAAAGGATTTTTGAAAATTCATCCCTTAGGGCGGCTAAATAGGGGATGAAAGTTTGTATGGAAATTCGTCATTTTTGAAGTTAGAAGCATGAAATTTTGCACAGAAGTTTCTTATATAACGTAGGTGTGCACTAAGAAATTTTTTTTTGAAAATTCGTCCCTTAAGGGGGCTAAAAAGGGGATGAAAGTTGGAATGGAAGTTCGTCATTTTTGAAGTTAGAAGCATGACATTTTGCACAGGAGTTCCTTATATTACGTAGGTGAGCAATAAGAAAGGATTTTTCGAAATTCAACCCCCGAGGGGGTTAAATAGGGGATGAACGTTTGCATGGAAATTCGTAATTTTTGAAGTTAGAAGCATGAAATTTTGCACAAAAGTTTCTTATATAACGTAGGTGAGCATTAAGAAATTTTTTTTTGAAAATTCATCCCCTAAGGGGGCTAAAAAGGGGATGAAAATTTGCATGGAAGTTCGTCATTTTTGAAGTTAGAAGCATGGCATTGTGCATAGGAGTTCCTTATATTACGTAGGTGAGCAATAAGAAAGGATTTTTGAAAATTCATCCCCTAAGGGGGCTAAATAGGGGATGAAAGTTCGTATGGAAATTCGTCATTTTTGAACGGATCTGGATGAAATTTGGCACAGAGATAGATTATAGTCTGTAATAGCACATAGGCTACTTTTTATCCCGGAAAAATGTACGGTTCCCGTGGGATAGTTTTGTTTTTGTTTTTCACAGAGCAAGGGATCGACATGATTTTTTGCATAGTGGTAGTTTAGGGGTCAGAGAATGTTATAGGCTACTTTTTATCCCGGAAAAATGTACGGTTCCCGTGGGATAGTTTTGTTTTTGTTTTTCACAGAGCAAGGAATCGACATGATTTTTTGCATAGTGGTAGTTTAGGGGTCAGATAATGTTATAGGCTACTTTTTATCCCGGAAAAATGTACTGTTCCCGTGGGATAGATTTGTTTTTGTTTTATCTTTAGAACTACTAAACCGATTTTAAAAATTCTTTCACTAATAGAAAGCTACGCAGGGGGGCAGATTCTCACGGGGGAATAACGAATTAGGGGAAGATTCACGCGGGGGATAACAAATTAGAGGGGAAGATTCTAGCGGGGGGATAACAAATTCGGGGGAAGATTCGCGCGGGGGGTAACAAATTTAGGGGGGAGATTCTCGCGGGGGGATAACAAATGTAATGTATTATTAATATTCGAGCGAACGAGCGAAGCGAGTGAGTAATGTATTAATAAAATTCGAGCGAACGAGCGAAGCGAGTAAGTATTGTATTATTAATATTCAAACGAACGAGCGAAGCAAGTGTCAAATGTATTAATAAAATCCGAGCGAACGAGCGAAGCGAGTGAGTTATGTATTAATAATAATCAAGCGAACGAGCGAAGCAAGTGTCTAATGTATTAATAAAATTGCAATGTTACACTGCTGTATTTTTTATGAAAAAATAAATTTATTTCAATTTCAATTTCAAAAAATCCGAGCGAACGAGCGAAGCGAATGAGTTATGTATTATAAAATTCGAGCGAATAAACACGACCAACCCGGCTTCGCTTCGCAGGAGGAGAATTTTTCGCGGGGGGGATAATAAATTGCAATCGTAAAATACGTGGGCGAAGCCACGGGTAACGGCTAGTGATATTATAATGATCTAAGTTTTCGACGCGTCTATAATTTACAATAAATAAAATAAAAAATTGGAGGCAGCAAATTCTCCAGACCTTTGCCATTTTCGTTCACGACCATCTGATGACTTCAAACAGATTTCATCAGAAAACAAACCATGTTTCGAATCCAAGTATTCCTTTAACACGAAACATATATAGCGTTAAGGTAGTGTCGTGCTATAGGCATAGTGTCAGAAAATTCTAAATTTTCGTATACTCATTAAGGATACTATAATACAAATACGATTAAAATTTGAAGTTGATTGACCATCTCTAACTCGAGATAAACTTAATTAAATTTCGGATAATTAACACGGAGAGCATAGTATGTATGTATATAGCGTTAAGGTAGTGTCGTGCTATAGGCATAGTGTCAGAAAATTCTAAATTTTCGTATACTCATTAAGGATACTATAATACAAATACCATTAAAATTTGAAGTTGATTGACCATCTCTAACTCGAGATAAACTTAATTAAAGTTCGGATAATTAACACGCAAAGCATAGGAAAGGTTGTGTTTTTGACAAGTTTTTTAATTAAAAAAAAAAGTAACCGTCATAAATTTTCAAAAAACTAACTGTTCATTGATGTTTTTGTTCTGAGTTTAAAAAAGAAAACCCAAAAATTATTGACCTTTTTATTGTTGAGATATAATAACGCAAAGTTCAACAATTTATGAGAAAAGATTGACATTTTTATATAATCCAAGCGAACAAACTAAGTGAAATATGTGTTACTATGTGAACAACAGTTTAAGTACAATCTCTAACAAATTTTTTTTACATTTAACACTATATACTTATTTATTGTTTTACAGCGTATTATGAACGAAACTTTTGGATGTTATTGTAGTACGACAGCTACCTTAATTTTGATCAATTTATTTAAGTGACTAAACAGAGGTGTCAGTTTGTGTGACACTTAAAAATTCTTAACTTAAAAACATTAAAGGAGCGAGTACCTACTAGTATAAACTAGTGGATCTTTGTTATTCTTTTTCGCCTGCTTTATATTAGATCACTGCATTGCCTTTGATAGTATTGCTTAGTTCATTAACTTTAATGACGAAGCATCGATTCAAAGGTTGTTTAGAGGTTAAAAGGAGGTATTAATCAACGTCGCATTTAGTCTCATGTGAGTTGAGGAGTGAGGTACTACTCTTCAGTAAAGTAGGTATGTACATTGTACATATACACTGTGAGTCTGAGTACTATCTAAATCGGTAATTCCAAACCTTTTTATTCGACTGTAAAGTTGGGAAAAGTAACCTTTAGTAATCATTTTCCATTTGTGAAGTTGGAGTAGTAAAATGCCGGAGTCTGGACTATCCTATTCTACAATTAATAAAGGATTGGGAACAATAATACTTGGTCTTTAATTATTATGTAAATATGTGCATTACATCAATATTTCGATGCAAAACCGCTGCAAAGCATTCTCTATATACATTCATTATTAATTACAAATTTGTCATATAGCTACTGCTGCATATTTAGATGATTGAGCAGCTTGTTTTACAGTACGTCAACAAAATTATCGTAAAATTTTCCACACGTTAACTATAAATTGTCACTATAGATAGATAATTTATTGTGAAACTAAAAAAAGTATACAATAATCGTCAACAAACAAGAAAATAATATATAATACAATTATTTATTGAGAAAATTATATTTGCTAGCAAAAGTAATGACATAATTTCTAATTTTTTTAATATTGGTTTACAGTGTGCTAGTCTGTTTGAGTGGGAAATAATTCGAACGGCTTGTTTTTGAAGTTAGAACACCCTTATTGCCTCCGGAGAATTCCCCCATAGAATAATCCCATATTGCATCACCGAGTCGAAGAGACCATAGTAAAAGTTTAAAGCACACTCGTTAGAAACAATTTTAGTAATCTTCCTCAGAAGATAGATTCTCTTTGTTAATTTATGACATATTGAATCAATGTGCGTATCCCATTTTAGAGTACTTTCTATGTTAAGTCCAAGAAATTTCACACAACTTTTTGTAACATCCCCCGAGTCACGATATTGCATGATACAATGTTGAAGTTTTTGCTATGTTTAATAGTAATTTATTGCTAGAAAACCATGAAGTAGCTTCCTTTAAAGTTTGACTTTCCAATTATTGTTTTAACAGAAGCATGTCGTTTTGATCTGTGACAAATGTTGTGTCGTCAGCATATAGAAATGTACTGGAACAGGTAATATTTTTCGGAAGATCATTTATAAAAATAATGAAAAGAAGAGGACCCAAAATGGATCCTTGAGGAACTCCACATTGTTTCTTACAATATTGTGACTCGTCGACTTGTCGAAACTGTCAAATTACATACTCTTGGGACTGATTCTGTAATCTCAAAGTGTTCTGAGAATAAATACACACGAGGAGGACAGCTTGGTGATTAGGTCAGCTTGCTGGCCTTTGGAACAAGCTGTCGTGGATTAGAATCCCACCTCGCTCATGGATGGTTTGTGATGTCGTTTAATTTCAATTGGTGATGTTATTTGATGTTATTAAGACGCTAATAACTTCAGTTGTCGAGCGTCTATAATCTACAATAAATAATCACAGACGAGTCTCGTTATATTGCCGCTCTAGGAGTAGCAATTTTTAATTTATTTATTTATCGTAGATTATAGACGCGTCGACATCTCAGGTCATTAGCGTCTTCAACCACACTAAATAACAACTATCTTAAAACTAAATAACATCACAAAACATCCATGAGCGCAGGTGGAATTCGACAGTCCAGTCCAAAGGTTGCGGCACTAAGCACGCTAACCACTAGGCTATACTGCCCTCAGCAATTTTTAAGAAATAAGTGTTTTATCATCACGATTTTTTTTCATTCACCGATCGAGTATTTGTAAAGGAGTGCAATAATTCATGTTGAGTTGCCGTCGAGACGAGAAATTTCGACACGAGATTAACAATTTTGCTCGTCTCATATTTCGAAACGAGATCGAGGAAAAGTAGTCGTTGTCGAGACAAGAAAGTACTAAGCGTAATAGACCGAGAGCTAGTGACAATTTTTTGGTATTAATACCGACATTTTGTTCTGCAAATTGAAATATATGCTTAAAACAGTTGCCGTAACAACATATTAAAATTTGAACCTTGAACTAGTAATATAAATTTCGTCGGGTAATAATATATTTAGGGTGATCTGCCACCACTTTAATAATGGCCAATCGATCTGCAAATATTATAATGGCATTATTGGGTCACCGACAAGCTATACAAACAATTTCAGCCTTGAAGCAATAATAATTGTGACCATTTTTTTTTTGTTACATGTTGGGGGCGGTCTGCATCACTCCCATACTGCTATGTAGCAAAATCCCTTACACAGGGCACTTTAATATGCCTCCCTCAACATCTTCACAAAAATAAGGCCTTGAATAAATAACACTAAAAAATTGTCTCTAGCTGTCGGTCTATAAAGCGAACATTATTTTGCACATGTTAGAATATTAGAGAGTAACATCTAAATTAAATAATTATTAGTGAAGGCGCAAAGAAAAAAAATAGTAGATTGTATGGTGACAAGGTAATTGGATAATAGTAAATTGTATATCTAGTGGCGTAATGGTATTACTAACGAGTGGTGACAGTATGTTAAAACGATCACTAGCGAGTTTTAACAGTCACACGAGTCATATAATATCATTGCGCACGAGATATGTATGATAATTTTGTCATACCCCCTATAAAATAGCTGCTTTTATCTTGATTTTCAGAATTTTCAAAATTTTTGACAGAAATTAAAAAGTTCATCAATTAACGTTTTTAACACGCTTATATTAGCTTCACCTGTATGTTTGCGTGCTTGCTTGTTTGTCAGTTTGTATTGATTTTGACCAACTTTGAGCGGTCAGATGTAGTTTAAACTTTGTCGACTTATCAAGGACCGACGACAATACAATAATTCCATAAGTTTGTCCCATTATCCTGACCAGGATCTCCAGGACTAAAAAAAAAAGCAAAAAACTTCAGATTGAACTGAAACTTTGCACACTTATCAAGGACCGATTACAATACAATAATTCCATAAGTTTGTCCCATTATCCTGACCAGGATCTTCAGGACTAAAAAGCAAAAATAAATTATAATTTAAAAAAACTAAAAAAAACGCTTTAATGAACTAAAAAGTAAAATATAATTAATTTTATTGTAAAAAAGCGTGGGGTGCTTTATATCATATTTTCATACTACCCCACGCTTTTTTACAATAAAATTAATTATTTTTTACTTTTTAGTTCATTAAAGCGTGTTTTTTAGTTTTTTTAAATTATAATTTTTTTGTTCTTTTATTATTATCTTCTTATTTACATATTTCTTGCCACGTATTTCTTTGAATTGTAATATTATAGGTCCACATTTATTTTCAACAAAAAGGTTAAAATTATTTTTTAATCAGTTAAGATAAATAAAATAAGTAAATAATAATCATTTCAATGGAAACATTGCACTAATTAAATAAAATTAACAAATATGTCGCTTTTGAAATGATTCTATTTAGAAACATGTTATTAACGCTTCTGGTGATGCTATTCAGTTTTCAGATATTGAAATTAAATAAAGGAATCAATATAAAGTAGATCTGGAGGATTTAACACATTGAATTTTGTCTTGAATAGCCTTGCATATCTATATTGTCAAGGCAAAGTTATTTATGTCAGATTTTTGAATAACAGCCATTTTGCTGGTTAAGTATTAGTACTTGCCTTGAGATACCTTCTTACTTATAGTCCAAGCTATGACCGTACAAGTAGGATGGGTCTGAATACAACGTCTGTGCGCATGACGACGTCGTCAATATCCTTCTCTGAATGTAAGCACTCTACTGGTTGACGATACTAGTGATGGGCGATTGTAAGATATTTTTACAATCGAAACAATTCGTTCATAATAACAATCGAGTCCACAATCGACTCAGAGTTTGATTTTACAATCGAAATGTTCGATTGTTCAAGTCGATTATTTGCCAGCGAATGAGAATACAATATATAATTGCAATTCAAGGTTATATGCTAGTCGATTGAAGTCTGACGTTCACGCTACTCGCTCATCGTTGATTCACTGTTCACACTGTTCAGTCGGTCTCAGAGCACTCGATTACTGCACAATCGACCATCCATCGACTCGACGACAGTTGTTGAGTGATGAACGATTATATATTATGTGGCTCTCGACAGCGTATATCGTCTGTACGATTCAGTACTAAGCGACATGGTCGCGGTGAGCTATGAAACAACAAGAATCGAGTCCAAGTGAAACCATCGAGAGTCATCGAGATGTTTGAACAATCGAGACAATCGACTAAAATATCTCGTAATCACTAGACGATACAGTGACAGCTCGTATACCCACCCCTTCACAAGTATAATAGACGGGTCTGAGCACAAATTCGTCTGTGCGTATGATGACGTCAGTGTCCTTCTCTGAATGTAAGCGCTTTACGAAAAATTCAACATAACCAACTTTGCACTGTGGCCGAGATTTATCGCAGAAACATAACCAGAATTCGCATGTAGAGGAGATGCATTTCCAGAGTGTAGAACTGTCCGTCCGTCGCTTTGGAAGAGAGGAGAAGAGAAGAGAAGAGAGGATGCAAAGGAAAGGATTCCGTTCGCCCCGCAACCGCAGTCTCTTGTGTATGCAGAGTTAACTAAGTCGTGCAGCCTTTGTGTTATTATGTTTCAATTTGTCGGCGGCCGTATTCACTATTCACAGTGTACTGTAACACACCTACACACAACTCGACTCGACGGTTTACTGCGAACATGTCGTACTATTTTAAAAATTATAATTTAAAAAAACTAAAAAACACGCTTTACTGAACTAAAAAGTTAAAAATAATTAATTTTATTGTAAAAAAGCGTGGGGTAGTATGAAAATATGATACAAAGCACCCCACGCTTTTTTACAATAAAATTAATTATTTTTTACTTTTTAGTTCATTAAAGCGTGTTTTTTAGTTTTTTTAAATTATAATTTATTTTTGCTTTTTAGTCCTGGAGATCCTGGTCAGGATAATGGGACAAACTTATGGAATTATTGTATTGTAATCGGTCCTTGATAAGTGTGCAAAGTTTCAGTTCAATCTGAAGTTTTTCGCTTTTTTTTTTAGTCCTGGAGATCCTGGTCAGGATAATGGGACAAACTTATGGAATTATTGTATTGTCGTCGGTCCTTGATAAGTGTGCAAAGTTTAACTAAATCTGACCGTTCAAAGTTGGTCAAAATCAAGTTCAAAGAAGTCGGTTACAAACTGACAAACAAGCAAGCAAGCACACAAACAAGCAAGCACGCAAACATAGAGGTGAAGCTAATATAAGCGTGTTAAAAAGCCCAATTTTCGAAAGTAAATAGAAACTTTTTAATATTTACTGCTATTCGATATCATCAATGTTAAAATTAAAATCTAGAAGCGCTCATGTCAATTTTTGAAGCTATGCTTCTATAGGCGCGTTAGACGATTTCTGGGAGGGGAAAAACTTATGGTTTCGTGTCACGTCACCGACATGCACATGTTAAAAGTATATCTACTGTCCGATCCTTTTGAAAATTAATATCTGAGAGTTTTATAGGACACAAAAAAATAAAATGGCGTCAGATTTCAAAATGGCGACCATATGTACTTTTGTAAAAATTATTCGATCTTATTGAAAATTGATATTTAAGAGTTTTATAGGACACAAAAAATAAAATTGCATCAGATTTCAAAATGGCGGTCAAATAATAACTTTTCAATTGTATTGTCTATATAGCTTTGATAAATTCGGTTTTATATACAATGCGTAAAAAGCATAGCTTCTGTCGGGTGTCCCATAACACCTCTTGACTTTTTTTTATACAGGAAGTCCAAAATAAAAAACTAATCTTCCAAAGAGAAGATATAAAAAGCATTCCAGTATTCCAGTTTATCTAATAATATAGCTATACATTCAGAAAAGCCTTTGATAAATCACAGTTTGTTCTGGCTACAATTTTTTTCCTTTCTATTGATTTTTAATATTTTTAATAATAATAACCTAACAAGTCTTTTAAGAATAGTCCTGAATATTCTGCATGAATATTTTACAACGGTCTTCCTGCAAACATCAAGATACTACCATTCTTTAAATTTAAAAGAGAGTTAAAGTCGTTACTAACTAAAGGTACGTGCAGTATGGAGCTGGGATTCTAGATGGTAGCGTAGATCATAGCAGGGCTTGCTTAAATTAATGCATTGTTATATATATGCGAGCGTACACAACGAAGCAGTGAGTGTAACAGGTATAAGCACTGTTACAAGAGCTGGTAGATACAAGAATGTATCTCATCTTTCTTTCAGCGCGCTGACTACTACAATCAACGTGTGACAACTGTCAAATGACCGTTACAAGTTTCGCAATGGATGTGACTAGTTTAATAAATGAAATTTTGCCAGTTTTTATTTAATTTGTTTTGAGTTTTTTCTAAGACGTATTTAAAAGTGTTAGGTTCTATACGTAAATATTCAAAAAACCGGTTTGGGTAAAATTTTAATTCTTGGTATAAATGATGAAATTCGCCATGTTTAGATCGTTTTCTATTAATAAGGTGGACATGATAGCTCCTACCCAAATTTGTATTTAAAATATACCACTTTGTAGCAAAAGAACACAAATATTCGTCTTCGCTATCTGACATTTCAAACGCAATTTAAGCTTGTATCAATGCTTCGTTGTGCAAACCTATAAGCGCTTATAATTTCAGCCACCATCTACCATACATGCTACCATCTAGAATCCCAGCTGCGTACTGCGCGTACCTTAAAGCTTGTTTATACTAAGTTATTGAATTGTATTTGACTAATTAATTTAATATAATTTTAATGACGAATCCATGCTTACTGCTGTATTGGACAATAAAAATAGTCTATTCTATTCCAAATATGTTTTGATAAATCAATAGATCAATAGACTTTTCTTTTTGAAAGCCATTTTGTGGTTTGGCAATTAACTTGTGATTAAAATAATAGGGAGAGAATAGCGTTCTGTCTGAGAAGTGTTTTGCGCAAAACAATTTGTACATTATTATTATAGATTCTCGGTATTTATATGTTCGGGGTGTTCAGTTGAAACATTGCTTCTAATTCATTTAACCAGTAAAGTGGTGTCATTATTAGCATCGGCGTGAAAATGTTGACATAATTATTATTTACAAAATTATTGCTTGCTGCCAACGCTCAATTACATCTGCAAATACATGTATGTTTAACTTTAAAATATGTATATATGTCGCAGACGAATTGTAAATTTAGCGTTTTACAAAGCAACTAAACGTTTAATAAAACAGGCTATTTTGTAAAAAAGAAAACTAATAAACGAGCGTGTATTCGTTTTTCAAAGAATCTCAACAAACAATTGCCGGATCTAATGACTTTTCAGGTTTTGCATTTGTCCAAAGATTAGAAAGCGACTTGAAATAAACCCCTGGATTGCAGAATTTAGTCCCGATTCCTGCTACTTTAGACGCCAAGGGTCATTTTACTAATATTTGTTTTTTTGTAATTTTAATACTCTTTTCATTTATTGTAGGAGATTTGTGTAAAATCAATAAAAATATAATAAAAATTGGCATCTGATGCAAATTCTGGAAAATTCCCCAGATTATTTAAAATTTCCCTTTTTCCATCACTTACCCAAATTTTTCTAGGGAAATTTCACTGACAACACTGCACAGTTTTATACAGGGTGAGTTCGACCACCCGTATCAGTCGTTTTTTTCGAAAACGGTTAGTCGTAGAGAGTTGTGTCAAAAATTTGTATTATGTCCAGAACTCCGGAATTATAAATGTAACGATAGGTCGAAAGTGATATTGTTGAAAAGATCTTTAAAAAATAAGCAAGTTTTGTAAGAAATTTTTTTTTATTACTGCCACCCCTGTAAATTTCTATAAGTATAAATATAAATTATTATAAGTTCAAAACTCCGGAATTTTAGAAAGCACGATAGGTTGAAAGTGGTGCTGTTGAAAAGCTCTTTAAAAAATAGGCAAGTTTTGTAGGAAAAATTATTTAATTACTGCCACCCCTGTTAAGTAACAATCGTTTGAAATTATTAAATCAAAATTTCATAATAACGATCGAAGTCGGCATTAAAAATCTAGCAACCTTAGACATTGTCACAAGTGTTCAAACTGTCTTCCATTTACTCTTTAATACATACTACTGAGCTCTTCTGGTTATACTGTGAGTGTACTTCTTCAGTGTTTAATGATCGATAGATAAGTAACTAGATTTTAAATGCGGACTTTTAAAAAGTTCGTTATTATGACACTTTAATATAGTAATTTCAAACAAATATTACTTAACAGGGGTAGCAGTAATAAAAAAAAAATCTGTACAAAACTTGCTAATTTTTTAAAGATCTTTTCAACAATACCACTTTCGACCCATCGTTACATTTATAATTCCGGAGTTCTGGACATTCTGGAGCAAACTAATACGGAAGCCGACCTTCCCGGAAAAAAAATTATCACCATTCGATTCTTTATTAGGTCTTTTATAATACAAAATTTGACACAACTCTCTACGACTAACCGTTTTCGAAAAAAACGACTGATACGGGTGGTCGAACTCACCCTGTATAAAGGCTGACATTTTCGCCGATTTACAAGACGGTTAAACGTAGCTGCAGTTGTATTGCAAAACGCGATATGATGAAAATCCGACAGAACCAAGTCTTCATGGTTTCCGGGCTTGTAGGCCGTGGTCCGGTGGTATTTCTACCTGGCGTTTCGTCTACAACTGCGGTAGACATTCTCAAAGGCGATGTGGCAGCGATCGAAGTATCCTCCTTGGCGACTCACAGGTCAGTGTGTCAGTGACTGGTGTCCTCCCTTCTTTTATGCCTAGTACCAGTGTGTTCTCTGTTCGGTCGTAGTCCCTCTCTCTGTAATTGGTCAACTGCGCAGTGTGTAGTGGTGGGGGTGAGTTACTCGGTCGTATTCCGTCCTTGTAAGAAGGGAGGACACCAGTCACTGACACACTGACCTGTGACCCGCTAAGAAGGACACATCCCTTTCGAGAATGTCTACCGCAGTTGTAGACGAAACGTCAGGTAGAAATACCACCGGACCACGGCCTACAAACCCGGAAACCATGAAGACTTGGAACAATGCCGGTCGTGAAAGCTTGCGCACCTGGATAATCCGACTGAACGAATTTACAATTCGGCTGCAACATATATGTATCAAAACTTTTATTTGTAAAAAAACATGCGCAAAATTTTAGTAGTCTGCAAGGAAATACATCTGATAGTATAGTAAGAATTTTTATATTTTTAGAATATCGAAATAAATATTATGCATGTGTTTCATTTTATTTTTAAACATGCACACTTATTTTCAAGAAATGTCGTGATTTAAGGGAAAATGTTGTATAAAAAATAATAAATTATTTGTTTATTTTTTCGGGGAAGTCCGAAGTATTAACCGTATTTTATTTATTTTAATTCAGAGATAATTAAAACAGTTCCTGATAGCAAGTTTAGCGAAATGTGTGTCGATAAAAAGTATTAGTATTTTGTGGTTACTTTTTTAGTACCTACCTATTCATTTACTAATTACTAAGTTACTTTTTACCCGACTGCGTTCTGGTTACGATGAAGTTTCTGTTAAGAGTATTCGATACCGAAAATTACCCTCTGCACTGTTCATCTCAAATCTTTTCCGCTCGCCTAAAAAAGTTATGGTTCTCCCAACGCTATTTTTTATGCTTTTCAGTTTTTCGCCTTAGGGATCTGTATTTGTGAATCTTTGTCCTTAATTTATACTTTAATTTGCAGACGAAAATTTCGGTATTATAACCCCTTTGCAGAAACACCTAGTTTCCCCCTAAGAGAGGGGGTTAATATCGACATTTTCGTCTGCAAATTGAAATATATGCTTAAAAAAGTCGCCGTAACAACATATTAAAATTTGAACCTTGAACTAATAATATAAATTTCGTCGGGTACATGACACGTTTAGGGTGATCTGCCACCCCTTTAAAACTGACCAATCGATCTTCAAATATTATAATGGCATTATTGGGTCACCGACAAGCTATAGGTACAAACAATTTCAGCCTTGAAGCAATAATAATTGTGACCATTTTTTTTGTTACATGTTGGGGGGCGGTCTGCATCCCTCCCATACCGCTATCTAGCAAAATCCCTTCACAGGGCACTTTAATATGCCTCCCTCAACACCTTAACAAAAATAAGACCTTAAATAAATAACGCCAAAAAAATGTCACTATAGCTCTCGGTCTATTCTCGGAGCGAGTGTACAAAAGCTTTAGTTACTCTATTAATAGAATATATTATAATTACATTCAAATATTAATGAGTCTTTTTTGAGGTTATAACTTCAGTTTCCGTCAACACTACGTACTGCATATGTAAAGCGGCTGTACATATATCATGTTGACGCTGAATAGTAGGTAGTGCAGTAGCAGAAATGAGATAGAAACGTAAACATAAAATTGACGTTATATTTATTTAGAAAATAATATTTACATACTTTCATATACTTACTTATTTACATTTATACTTGTTGAACTTGCTGCACGGCTGCCAACACAGAAAATAGACAATTGCTACAAAACATTAAGCGGCTCCTACACAAACTTTGAATATTGATATTCGATTATTGTACCTATTTCCCGAGATACTATCTATACAGGTGATTCCAAAGTTGACGTTATCCTTTCATCAGCGAATAGGGCTTCAACAAATAAGATTTTTTTTCCTTTGGCGCTTTTTCGAAATATCAACATCAACGGAGATACAAGGTGTCAAAGTTTTATTTAAAAAATTAAAATTTATTAATAACTGCCAAACCACTTGAGATATTTAAGAAAAATTTTGTAAAAAAATAAAATACACATGTATGCATTCAAAACTTAATTTTAGGTGCCCATTAAAACGGTTTTTATTTTTTACTCGAAAACAAGGAATTCAATAATAATTTTTATTTTTAGAAAAATCAGTTTTTTTTCTACGCGCGCCACTGGTCAACCCAAAAATATTTTATTGATTGAAGAGTTTCCCTCTCACGTAGCTATTGACACTTACAAAATTTTTTTTAAATATCTCAAGTGGTTTGGCAGTTATTAATAAATTTTAATTTTTTAAATAAAACTTTGACACCCTGTATCTCCGTTGATGTTGATATTTCGAAAAAGCGCCAAAGGAAAAGAAATCTTATTTGTTGAAGCCCTATTCGCTGGTGAAAGGATAACGTCAACTTTGGAATCACCCTGTATATTAATTCAAATCAAACAGTATGGGTTGTGGTCATTTTTCGATACAGAGTTGGTATCATGGTTAACGTATGTTCAATTGCTTTCTTTTGTTATAAAAGCTTTTAGACAAAGAGCTAGTAACAATTTTTTGGTGTTATTTATTCAAGGCCTTATTTTTGTGAAGGTGTTGAGGGAGGCATATTAAAGTGCCCTGTGTAAGGGATTTTGCTAGATAGCGGTATGGGAGGGATGCACACCGCCCCCACATGTATCAAAAAAAAATGGTCACAATTATTATTGCTTCAAGGCTGAAATTGTTTGTATAGCTTGTCGGTGACCCAATAATGCCATTATAATATTTGCAGATAGATTGGTCAATATTAAAGGGGTGGCAGAGCATCCTAAACGCGTCATGTACCCGACGAAATTTATATTATTAGTTCAAAGTTCAAATTTTAATATGTTGTTACGGCGACTGTTTTAAGCATATAATTCAATTTGCAGAACAAAATGTCGGTAAATTGAAATATATACTTAAAACAGTCGCCGTAACAACATATTAAAATTTGAACCTTGAACCAATAATATAAATTTCGTAGGGTACATGACGCGTTTAGGATGCTCTGCCACCCCTTTAATACTGACCAATCTATCTGCAAATATTATAATGGCATTATTGGGTCACCGACAAGCTATACAAACAATTTCAGCCTTGAAGCAATAATAATTGTGACCATTTTTTTTGTTACATGTTGGAGCGGTCTGCACCCCTCCCATACCGCTATCTAGCAAAATCCCTTACACAGAGCACTTTAATATAACTTCTTCAACATCTTCACAAAAATAAGACCTTGGATAAATAACACCAAAAAACTGTCACTAGCTCTCGGTCTATTTTATTTGGTTATATAGCCATTTAAATTTAAAGCGACAAACTCGTTTCTTTATGAATATTCGATACCGTGAGATACCCCCTGCACTCTTCATCTTAAATCCTTTCCCCTCACCTAAAAACAGTTATGGCTCTCTGTACATCTGTACATTTTAGAAAAAAAATTATTAAGATTTTACTTTTAATTTTTTTTTGCCCATATGTGACAGTGAGAACATTTTTTTAATATCATTGAATCCACTGAATCAATTTGGTTCAATATCTAATCAGATCTAAGTTGATTGCTGACAAATACAACAAAACAAACCGCACGACCCTATGTCGTTCCGATTTTAAGATCGAAAGAGAAAAATTTCACCACTCAAACATCAATCAAAAAATGCTCTCAAAAGATTCCTAGAATGTCAAAACGCAAAGATCTATTAATATCCCGAAAAAGTGTTTCAGACTGAATCCGACATTTTCCCTACCATACTATACTTTAGGTGGGATTCTGTCGGGAATAATTAAAACATGGATTTTTTACGCAGTGATATATTTTGTTTAACTTGATTTGATTTCCTATTAGATTTTAGAATAATTAAAGATTAAAGAATAATTAAAACATGGAATTTTTACGCAGTGATATATTTTGTTTAACTTGATTTGATTTCCTATTAG
Source organism: Mongoloraphidia duomilia (assembly GCA_039654895.1). NCBI lineage: Eukaryota > Metazoa > Arthropoda > Insecta > Raphidioptera > Raphidiidae > Mongoloraphidia > Mongoloraphidia duomilia. The sequence goes on from CM077523.1 coordinate 4,606,878, forward strand.
ATTTTAGAGCTATTTAAAATACTGACATCAAACTATAATATAAAATATATAAATTTATTTTATGCTAAGTGAACCTTAGAACGTTTAATCAAAAGAAGAATAGTATTTTCTAGACACGTTTGAAATAGACACGTTCATGCAAAGTTCATTATGACAGTATTATCCGAACATATTCAGACCTATTCCAATTAATTACTATACTAATACAGGTTTGAGTCCTATGATATACTTGCAGACATGGGCGCCTGTAGGGCAAGATGGGGAAACTATGTTTTTTTTTAAACTAAAACTCAAAATGTATGTATATTTAACCCTGCATCTTTTCTTTCATCCATCTTAATATTATCTTGATATAAATACGTATTTTGAATTAGCAGAAATAATATACATATATCCATCTTCTCAGGCTGATTTTCCAGTCATGCTGACCGTCGGCGCTGATTGTTCAGCGCTGAGCCGTGTGGCGCTGACATTAGCAAGTGAATAATGTATATTCATAAATTATAAATTCATAGTACCCGGGCGAAGCCGAACTGGGTCGCTAGTATAATAACATATTTAAATGCCACAATGCATACATTAGTGATATAGTAAATACACTATTTTGTCGCAAGATTTCGAACTGCGACCTGAGTTTTTTACAAGCTTTTATTTGACTTGCAAGTTGCAATGTATGTTAGCTTGTTTGTGTGTTTGTTTAGGTCAAATCTTGCAAGTCAATTATGAACGACTTCCACGTATCCGATTGATTTGAAATTTTGTACACATATGTATTCCCGATCACAATACATGAATAAATCGTTTTTAGAAATAAATTCGACCTCTAAAGGGTTCAAAAGGGGGTGTAGGGTTTATTTTTGGCTAATCAACTTCCAGGCCAAATCGCTGAAGCTAGAAACTTGAAATTTGGACAGTTGGTTCTTTTTCTGACGTAAGCATCCACTAAGAAAGAATTTTTCGAAATTCAACCCCTACGGGTGTCAAAGGGGGGTAACATTTTGAAAGACTAAAATGAACAAAAATATTAGTAAAAACAACTTTTTACAGACAAGCTTTTATTTAAATGCACTAAAAAGGAAAAAATAATTTTTAATAATTTAGGTTCATAATTATAAAAGCGTGGGTCGTGACTAATAAACTATCATAGAGTTTACGACAAACGCTTTTATAATTATGAACCTAAATTATTAAAAATTATTTTTTCCTTTTTAGTGCATTTAAATAAAAGCTTGTCTCTAAAAAGTTTTTTTTACTAATATTTTTTAACGTGCAGGCAATTTGAATAGGTCCGATCGCAATTTATACAAAGAGCATGATATTCATGTATTGGCATAAATGTTACATATGTATGTGTGTTTGATATTTCTGTGTATGTTGTTTTCGAATTCCGTTGGTGGCGCGCTCTCTGCCTTCCGTCCCTCCGACGCCGTCTCCAACTTGTGGCATGTTCACCTGTCCCAAGCACGTCATGTTATGGCGTTCCACACGTCACCAGCTCGTATAAAGTGTCGCTTTATCGTCATGCCTTATACAAGTTTATAACTTTAACTTCCCCTAAGCAATTGATTATTGATTATTATTAAACTATAAGTAGATATAGTTGGTAGAAGAAAATTACTTTATTAGTTTCAATTTGCAATTCATAACGATAAAAGTTGCAGATGTTAAGATCAAAATACTTGACGAAATAATAACATTTGCTAGCAGTCAACACAATTTTACTTAATTTTATATAACTTAAAATTGACCCTGACAATTATCAACACTAATATATAAAATATTCATCTGAAATTTTGTCTTCTAGCAGGATTTTCGACTATTTTGTATGACCTAGAATAGAGAACGTGTTTCTAGGTTTGTTGTGCACAACGTCACTTAAGAACGGCTAGTCTGATTTTTATTAAACGTGGTATACTGTCACGTATACCTATATTGTAACAAAACTGTATATGGTAATTTCGGTCAAAATCTTTATTTTATTTAAATGCAGAACAACGGTACATTAACGAACTAACACAACTCTTAACAATTATTGTTTATCCATTTCTCCATTATTTTATATTCACTGTTATTTGTCACTGTTATAAATAACTGTTATAAATAACTGTTATTTGTCACTGTTATAAATAACTTTTATTGGTCACTGTTATTTCTCATTGTTATTTATATGTCCACTATTTATTTATCGTCCGAACCACTTCTGTCTACGTTTCAAAGACCACTTATTTATTTATCACCGTTATTATCACTGTTCGTTGATCCACTCTCGTCAACGCTCCACAGAATACTGATTCCAATAGTCGTATCATCTATACTTATAAACTTCTAAACACACCCCTAAGATCCAGGGTGGCGTAGAAATGGAATCCTGAACCTTTCTTCTTTGTTGAAACAATAGAATCTTCTATTGATCCACGCGTGCGCGAAGGTCCTTTATGGAATTATTGGTGTTTTCATACGGCGCGCTTCGATCCGTTACAATATTTTTCATCCGGCTGCGCTCAAGTTAAGATAATGTTCTCTTCAAAGTATTAAATATATTGAGATTTTTATTTTTACTTCACGTGTGGTCTTGAGCACTACACTATTTTTAGGGTTTCATACCTCCGAACGGAACCTTAAAGGAGCCTAGGATGTCCGTCCGTCTGTCACAAGGCTATAAGTATCTATCTCACAAGCGATAAGAGGTAGCTAGTTGAAATTTTGACAGATTGTGTGTTGTTGTGGCATGAATCCTGGCAAATAATAATTAAAATTAAATAATCAATTAATTTTAATAAATTAATGTTTTTATTTTACTATAACACTGACTCCAGCCGTACTTCTATATACTGTACTATAGAGCGTGTAACATCATCGTTCGATTTGCTCAGTTCGACTGAAAATCTAAAGGTCCGTGGTTCGATCCTGGGTTTCGGACCGCAATATTTTTGTTTATTTTTTTTATTCATCAAATATTCTGTTAAAATATTTTTTTTTACTTTTAAAATAATTTAAGTACCTACCTGATTACATTTGATACTGACAAATTTTGAAACACTAAAAAGAACAAAATAAAATATAAGTAAGAAAAACTTTTTTAAACAAGCTTAAAAAAATATTTCTGTTAATTTTTTACCACTACCTAACTCCTTATTTTTATTATTGTACGGAACCCTCGGTGCGAGAGTCAAGACTCGCACTTGGCGGGTTTTTTTTTTATTAATTGATTTATAATATATAATAATAATTACATATAGTATCTAACTGCATAATTTCAATAGTAATATATAGGAAAATGTTTCCTGCCTAACCTGGCAATGCCACTGCTAGGGCAGGATTTAATGTATTGCTACTGTACAGACAAAAGGTATATAAATCTACAATTTCGATCTTTTATTATTTCTTACCGTGTTTAAGATGATATAACTTCTATTAAATTAAATAGAAATCAATAACATTTTCTAATATCTATGCTGAAAGTTTTTTTGCTTGTCCCAGACAAGAAAACCAACTTCTAGATGAACTGGAGCGTTAGCAAAAAGTTGGCATTCTTAACTTCACTTGGGCGAAGCCGGCTAAAACAGCTATAGAGTATTCATTTTCAAGATAGAGTAATTTAAAAAAATACATTCCAACAGTGTCACTTACCTACGGCTTACAACAAAATGAATAGGTAGGTGTATACGGCCCAGTGGATTTGCAAAATTTGAAATTCTTCCGATCCACCAATCACAACTCAAGAAACAAAGGGACACAAGCTGATCACGCACGCAGGTCATTCTATCTTGGAAATGAATAGATATTTATTTGATCACAGTCGACACTGACAGAATGTATGTGACAAGTCAAAATAAGTATATGTTAATTGAAATCATAAAATTCTTTCAAATCATAAAAGCAATTCAAAATCAGGAAATTTTTCAATGTGCGTTTAAAAGAGCTAAAGTTGCTGTCTCGAATTGATATAGACTAAAATAAGCTTGTTTTCGCGCTTCTGATGCTTAATTTTAAGCCTAATTGTTTATCGTGACGAACCGTCACTGGCTAAGAACTACTTAGGACGAGTAATGGTTATGTGTGATGATCCAATTGTAATCTCTCCAGAGTACCTACTATCAATAGAGTCTATCAATCAACAAGCGTTTGCAACATAGGTTTACTCTTAGGTCGAAAACTATTGCATATATGTTACCGGCAATTGGCGAAATACGGCAATGTGCGAAATATCTAGGTATCGCCAAGTCACCAGACATTAGGACGTAATTTAACGTATTTAGATAATCTGCAAGCATTTTAGATAATCTACAAAATTTCTTCCGTAAATCTAGCTCCAGACGACATGGCCAAAGGATGCCAATATTGGCGACCAATGTTGGGTTTGGTTAGGCTAATGTGTTCAGTATCCACCCGACAGGAGTCTGTTTGGTCAGTATTGACCAAGCTTAGTATTACAACCAATGTTTAGCGAATATACACCAACATTAAACAAAATGGACAGCGAAGATGACGCAATTATTGCAAGTTTTTCAGCGGTAATAATTTCTTGTGTCCAGCTTTTAATACATGTTTCATGCAACTTATAAATCACAATAATATACACACACTGGCAAACATCGCGTAGTAAAAATTGTCCAGTCTTCTGGATGAAAATAAAGTCATATTTGCAAGTCGAGACTAGCTTTGGCCAATCCCTATGATGTATGCTCAAAAACCGCCCTCAAAGCGAATGCCTTCCAATGCCAACTTTGGTAACTGTTCAGAGTAACTGGAGGTATTAAAAAAAAAACAATAAGCAATGAAATTATTTGTTACTTCACTTGTATTAAAACCGATACAAAGCCTGAAGTTTTTACATCTCAATGTCCTCAACAATTTTTCCTGTGCACGTGCTCCTTAATTTATTATTGCATGGCAAAGGCCTTCCCTTTATCAGCCCATTTCTGTCAGCAGCTTCTGATGCCACATTTTTCCCACGAATACATTCGGCTCAACTGTCCATTTTATCTTTCATCCACCGTATCCTCATCTACAAGAAACCATTTCCTCTTGCCCAACGTTCGTACAACGTGAAACCATTTCTTCTTGCGTTAATTGTGACATGTTGCTGTTTCCGCTGCATTTTGTCAAAAAAATTTCTCAGCGTACTTTAAATAAGGAAAATGCTTCTTCTTGTATCCTTGGAAAACCTTCCAAATCCTAAACTCGGCTACGCTTTTACTGAACGAAATAAATTTAAATCAGTCATAACTAAACTGACCATTGTATGAAATTCATCCATAAAATTAGAATCTACCATTTCAGTGTCCGCTAGGTATAGATTTACTTAGAGAAAACTTAACCGCCTCATGCGCATAAACCAGATTTGGTTCGGATTGGTCTATTCTATTTTTGAAGGGGTGCGGTGTACATGTCAATGGCGTCAGTGTTCACTGTTTAGATTAAAAATCGAGTATGGAATTGTGTTTGAAATGCATTATCAGTGAATCATGTTTATTAACATTTTATTTCCTTTGTCTTATTAATTTGTCTAAATAATCTGTTTTGCGTACGCCACTGACTACTTCTCACACCAGTTTTTATGCGCAGGTTTCCGTTACGATTTGGTTTTCTCTAAATGTATGTACTCTAAGTTTAAGCAACTGTTATGAGTTGAAGGATTTTGATATTGTAGATATCAAAATCCTTCAACTCCTCTATCAAGTCAGTTGCTCATTTTGCTCACTATACAGATACAAATGTCTGTTCTGAACATAATGGTGTTTGATACTTAACGCATCCCACTATTATCAATTAGTTTTAAGCCCCACTAATAATGACAGGTGACAAAACGTTACCTGTTTAGTTCTCGTAGGTACATTAATTAACTCATGTCAAATACAGAATATATACCTATTGGTAATGACGATCTCTAACCGAGTGGTTGGACTAGCTCCTAGAAGAGAGAGTGAGAGAAAGAGATTATAGAGTATAAAATCTGAAATTTGGTACATGGTTAATATAGTGAATATAACCGACTGGTGACTTAAATATCGGTTCTATTAGAATGAGGTTTGACTAAGTCACACCCTAAAAACTAGCCGATTTCAAAATATTAGGCTCTACAAAATTATTGCAATTTTTGACCACGACCTCTTGGAATTATTAACTTCCCATTGGAAGTTATTGTAATGGGTCCGAAAATCGAAATCAAAATGTATAACAAATTTTTATGTTTCAAGGTCACTACACTATTTTTAGAAAGATGTCTGTGTGTGTGTGTACGTACGTATGTGTCCATTTCTTTCTAAGACGAAATCTCGAGAATGAAAAATGATATCGACTACGTTAGGATGCCAATCGACACGTATTAACGTAAATATGATCTGAAAGAATTTTTTTCAAAATCGGTTTAGCCGTTCTTTTTTCTTAACCAAATAGACTCCAAAAAAGTAGATTTTACACAATATCTCGCGAATAAAAAATTATATCGACTTCGTAAGGGTGTCAATCGAGGCGTGTTAACGTCATTTTGATCCGACATAAATTTTATAAAAATCGGTTCAGCCGTTTTTTTTTTAATTATTGTTAAAAATAAATAATAATTATGTTTTAATGATTAAAATGATTACTTTTCTGTGTAATATCTAATTTAATTATTATTATTAAATATTTATCAAACTGGGAAGTTCGTCGTGCGGATCTCAAGGGTCGCACTTTAGTCCTAATAAACGACCCACCTCACGGCTTGTCAAATTAGCTTAGTTTTGCTTTAGGTTTAGAAACCTATACTTATATTAATATTTTAGTCGACATAGTTCCTGTTTCGTCATTTTTGATGCAAGAAAAATGTTTGAGAAATAAAGTCATTGCCACTAGAATTATGTTATATTGTACGATACCAGTTTATTCTTGACGGCGTCAGTAAAAAGAAAGTTTGAAATAAAAAGCGAGAGTCGGAGATTTTTTTTGTAAGAAAACGTGACCAAAATATAAAATTAAAACGCGTTGCTTTTAAGTACAAAGTATAATTTATATAAAGATTTATGTTGTATTTTAAGAATATTGGTGTCATAATTTACAATATTATATTTCACAAAACTTTTTATTTAAACTGTAGGTACAAAATGTTGTTTCACAAAGAATTATTAAAATTGTTAACAACAATTTGCCCACTACTCAACCAATTAGAACCCATTTAAAAATTCGATATTAACGTGAGAGGTAAAGGCTAATTAATCTACACTTCTTCTCCTTCTTTTTCCGTAGCCTTAGCCCATTATTTGGGGTCGGCTCTCCTCGTCATTTTCATGATGAGGAGTAATTGATTTGTCATATAGTTTTACGGCCGGTTGCCATCTGACGCCAAGGTAGTGAGGCAGTGAGCCCTCTTGCTAACTGGGGCTTAGGATGTCGCCGTTGGCTTGCTCTTCCGCCGCCATCCTCTACACGACGCCCTGCCTGACGCCGTCTACTTGTCTTATAGTTTTACGGCCGGTTGCCACCTGACGCCAAGGCAGTGAGCCCTCTTGCTAACTGGGACTTAGGATGTCGCCGTTGGCTTGCTCTTCCGCCGCCATCCTCTACACGACGCCCTGCCTGACGCCGTCTACTTGTCTTATAGTTTTACGGCCGGTTGCCATCTGACGCCAAGGCAGTGAGGCAGTGAGCCCTCTTGCTAACTGGGGCTTAGGATGTCGCCGTTGGCTTGCTCTTCCGCCGCCATCCTCTACACGACGCCCTGCCTGACGCCGTCTACTTGTCTTATAGTTTTACGGCCGGTTGCCATCTGACGCCAAGGCAGTGAGGCAGTGAGCCCTCTTGCTAACTGGGGCTTAGGATGTCGCCGTTGGCTTGCTCTTCCGCCGCCATCCTCTACACGACGCCCTGCCTGACGCCGTCTACTTGTCTTATAGTTTTACGGCAGGTTGCCACCTGACGCCAAGGCAGTGAGCCCTCTTGCTAACTGGGGCTTAGGATGTCGCCGTTGGCTTGCTCTTCCGCCGCCATCCTCTACACGACGCCCTGCCTGACGCCGTCTACTTGTCTTATAGTTTTACGGCCGGTTGCCATCTGACGCCAAGGCAGTGAGGCAGTGAGCCCTCTTGCTAACTGGGGCTTAGGATGTCGCCGTTGGCTTGCTCTTCCGCCGCCATCCTCTACACGACGCCCTGCCTGACGCCGTCTACTTGTCTTATAGTTTTACGGCCGGTTGCCACCTGACGCCAAGGCAGTGAGCTCTCTTGCTAACTGGGACTTAGGATGTCGCCGTTGGCTTGCTCTTCCGCCGCCATCCTCTACACGACGCCCTGCCTGACGCCGTCTACTTGTCTTATAGTTTTACGGCCGGTTGCCATCTGACGCCAAGGCAGTGAGGCAGTGAGCCCTCTTGCTAACTGGGGCTTAGGATGTCGCCGTTGGCTTGCTCTTCCGCCGCCATCCTCTACACGACGCCCTGCCTGACGCCGTCTACTTGTCTTATAGTTTTACGGCCGGTTGCCATCTGACGCCAAGGCAGTGAGCCCTCTTGCTAACTGGGGCTTAGGATGTCGCCGTTGGCTTGCTCTTCCGCCGCCATCCTCTACACGACGCCCTGCCTGACGCCGTTTATATGTCTTATAGTTTTACAGCAGGTTGCCACCTGACGCCAAGGCAGTGAGCCCTCTTGCTAACTGGGACTTAGGATGTCGCCGTTGGCTTGCTCTTCCGCCGCCATCCTCTACACGACGCCCTGCCCGACTTCAAAGTCTTGTCTTGTCTTGAAATATGAAGACTTCACTAAGTCTAAGTCTAGATTAAAAAACTCTTGTCTTGTCTAATATCAAGACTCTAGATTAACCGAGTGGCTTACTTTACCTACTACTACTTACCTAGTTTATCTAGACTCTTGAAAATTGTCTATAGAGTTTTGGCAAGACTCTTGATCTAGAATCTAGATAAAGCAAGTCTTGTCTTGTCTTGAAAATTTCTAGACAAGACTTTTGTAAGTCTTGAAAATCTAGACAAGACAAGAGTCTAGAAAGTCTAGATCTAGACGGTAATACTAAATAAAAACACGTATAAAAAAGCCTAACTAATAAATACTTTATCGGTATATTATGTTCGAAATGTTGAACGTTTGTAAATTAAGAACATACTGTATTTTACAAAGCAAATATTCAATCTAAAATCAAAAATTACATAGGTAATCAAATTTATTTCGACTTCAGTCGATATGTTACATGCATATATATTTACCATTCATGATTCAGAGAGAAATGTAAAGCGGAATGAAAACATATGCACCGAAACTATAACCGAGTTAGTTGATAGACGTGCAATTTACATATACAAAATATATCGTACGTATAATATTATAGAAAAGAATATCAAGTTGGCTTTTATGTATATCAATTTATTAGAATTTCGGTCGATACAAATATCCATTCCGAATTACTAGAGCGTAGTCTTTTTGTTTGCATAGAAGGTCGTATTCAAATAAGTAAACTCGTGTGTCTCCCTTTTGAAAAGTAAAATGTTTCGTCGAATATACATTATACAGGGTGTCCAAGTTGACGTTGGCTAACATGGGTAACTTTGTTATTAGTGGAGATAGAAAGTCGGTTAAATGGGCAAAGTAGTGCAGAATTATGTGCTCATTAACGTCCCGTCGAAAAAACAATTGAATTTTGACACACTATGGATTTATTTAGAAAATAGTGAAAATTGCCGTTTTTGAAAACTGGCCATAACTTTTTTATTTATGAAGATATCTGAAAATTTCTTTAACCATTTTTTGATAACTTTTTATGATCTTTTCAGTGGCGTAGGTTTAATTTTTTTATATCCACTACATAATGAGATATTGACATAAACTTTTGTTTTTCTTATGGACGCCATTTTGGATTTTTAGATATTCGAATTCTGCTTATTTTTCTGATTAATTTGGTGTATCATATGCTACATTTAAAAAAAATGCAATTAACGTCCCATATTAGAGACATTAAAAACAACTGACAATCAAGTTATAATTAAGTAGTGCGAACATTTTAAGTGTAAAATTAATAATAAATCGTAGTTTGGCAGAACTGAAATATAATTTGACTGTCAATTGTTTTTATAGTGCCTCTAATATGGGACGTTAATTGCATTTTTTTTAAATGTGGCATGTGATACACCAAATTAATCAGAAAAATAAGCAGAATTCGAATATCTAAAAATCCAAAATGGCGTCCATAAGAAAAACCAAAGTTCATGTCAATATCTCATTATGTAGTGGATATAAAAAAATTAAACCTACGCCACTGAAAAGATCATAAAAAGTTATCAAAAAATGGTTAAAGAAATTTTCAGATATCTTCATAAATAAAAAAGTTATGGTCAGTTTTCAAAAACGGCAATTTTCACTATTTTCTAAATAAATCCGTAGTGTGTCAAAATTCAATTGTTTTTTCGACGGGACGTTAATGAGCACATAATTCTGCACTACTTTGCCCATTTAACCGACTTTCTATCTCCACTAATAACAAAGTAACCCATGTTAGCCAACGTCAACTTGGACACCCTGTATAGTCGACTCTCGATTATCCAAGCTAAATTGGAAAAAATATTAGTAAAAAAAAAACTTTTTAGAGAAGCTTTTATTGAAATGTACTAAAAAGGAAAAAATAATATTTAATGATTTTTTTCGTTGGAGAGCAGCCAATTATATAATTGCTTCGAAACATATAGGAAAAAATCATTTTACCAACCAGTGGTCACAGTCAGGATTCTAACCTGAACCTTTCCAATTTCGCGTCGGAATGAGCTTACAATACTCAACTGTGACATGATTGCTAAATTAATATTCTCCTTATATGCTTCAGAATCAATAGATTTTCACTACATGTGAGTGTCAATTCATATCTGCTAATTCAAGCTCATTCCGACGCGAAATTGGAAAGGTTCAGGTTAGAATCCTGACTGTGACCACTGGTTGGTAAAATGATTTTTTCCTATATGTTTCGAAACAATTATATAATTGGCTGCTCTCCAACGAAAAAAATCTTTCAATCGCATACAGCCGTATAAAAAACTATTATTATAATATTTAATAATTTTGATTCATAATTATTATAAAAGCGGGGGTTGTAATCTCAATGATAGTTTATTGGTCGCAACTCCCGCTTTTATAATAATTATGAACCAAAATTATTAGATATTAATTTTTCCTTTTAAGTACATTTCAATAAAAGCTTGTCTCTAAAAAGTTTTTTTTAATAATATTTTATTTTGTTCATTTTAGTCTTTCAAAATTTTACCCCCCTTTGACACCTGTAGGGTTTGAATTTCAAGAAATCCTTTCTTAGTGGATGCTTACGTCAGAAAAGGAACCAACGGTCCAAATTTCAAGTTTCTAGCTTCAGCGATTTGGCCTGGGCGTCAAAAAAACCTACATCCCCGTTTGAACCCCTTAGGGGTTGAATTAAATTCTAAAAACGATTTATTTATGTATTGTCATCGGGAATACATATGTGTACAAAATTTCAAATCGATTGGATACGTGGAAGTCGTTCAAAATTGACTTGCAAGTTTTGACCTAAACAAACAAACACACACAAACAAACTCCTTAGAAAGTCAGTCAAAATTAGGTTGCACTTGTGCTCATAGTTCTCCAAATCGTACTTCACTTCACATGAAGACATCTGCCATTTACACCACAGCTATGCCACTTCGTGAGAAGAAAAGTCATGCTTAAGGACGGTTGTTCGGGTGGCGTATCTCACTTTTTCAATTTTTGTCAGTTACGTCTTTACGTGAGATAAGGGACGAAATGTTTCATCCGACATTGCATATAGGACATAATACAAAGTTTTCCCAACAATCCTTATACTTTGCCTATGTAAGACTTTTTGGAAACGCTCCAAATAAAATACATCTGAAGTAATTTACGCATGTGCAAAATACAATTAATGTGAGTAATTTTTGTATAGGTAGTGATTTGTTGCATTGTTGTAGTAAGATAATTTTAAACAATATTTATAATTGCTGCCGTCTCTTGGTATTTTTATAATGTGTTACGTAACTGCTGAAGACGTTCCTTGGTCCATTTAATGTTAAATTAGTTATTTTCGATACATGTGCGTGAAGTGAGGTATTCTAGTAGGCTTAAATTGAGGAACGAGCTAAGGGACTGACGCATACACAACGAGATCTCGTTGTGTATGCGTCAGTCCCTTTATCTTCATTTTGTTACTCTTGTAAAAATTTCGTATTCCGCATAGTTCCGAAGGAAAAAAATGTTTTCTTTCGATTTTCTTAAATAATGCTAACAGATATTCCTAGTACAAGTTTAATAAAATTGTAATACAAAATTTTATGTAAACTTTGAACTCTTCTCACGGGCAAACGGTACATTTTGGTATATAAATAAATTGGGTCTAATCGACTTATTTTGACCTCTACTACACGTGGTAGCTCTGTGTCCCAGCAATTTTGGGACACCCTGTATGTTTAATAAATGTTTTTTAATGAATAATTAAATTGAAAAAATGAAGCTAATGCGAGCAAGTTTTCATACACACAAGCAATGTCCATGCGTATAAAATGTATACAGTATAATATAAATGCAGATAAAAGCTTTTTATAGCAGATAATTATTTCTCATTTTTATTCTTTGTATATAATATTAAAATATTTACGATTTAATAGTGAAGTGCAGCTTTGTTTATATAAACAAAAAATAATAATAATAATGCGGAAGGCTATAGATATTCTTACTGGAAATAAAAAGAAGAAAGACGAGATAAAGAAAATAAAAATATGTACATACCGGGTGGTGACCGTGACTGCCAAACATAGGACTTTAACATAAAAAAATCGGGCTTGAGAATGGCCGAGCGTGTAGCAATGCTGTTGTTTACATGACGTTGCTATGGTTCCTCTATTACAAATTCCCGGGTTCTAGCCCGAGAGCTGGTAAAATTGTCAATTGGATTTTCAATTTATTATTAAAAAAAAAATAATGAATTGAAAATATGAATTGGTGCTAGGCCCAAATAACCTTAGCTCTTGGTGGTCTTTAAATTATAATTTAACAGTTTTTAACATAAAAAATCAAACTTTCGGAATTTCCAACTTTCTTAATTATTCTAGGCAAAAAAAGCTTCAAATAAAAGTTTTAGAACTTGAAATTCTACATCTAAATCAATAAACAAATTTTATTTTGCATGCTTTGTGACGGCAGAAATTTGATATGAAAATGCTGAAAATTACCTCAGAAATAGATATAGCGATAGCCATAACTTAAATTAAATAATGGCACTTTTATCTGTCAGAATATTTCAACTTTCTGAGGTCATTTTCGACTTTTTCATATCAAATTTCTGCCGTTACAAAGCATGACTTTAGATACAGAATTGGTCTAAAAATTCGAAGTTTTTTGCCTAAAATAATTAGGAAAGCAGGAAATTGCGAAAGTTTTATTTTACATGTTAAAGTTCTATCTTCGGCTGTCACGGTCACCACTCGGTATACCTAAGTATTAGGTGTACAATACGTCTTATGCTATGCAGATGCACTTATCTCTGTATCTTTTCCGTCTCGCTGTTATTTCATTTGAACAAAGGTAATCGGTTCTCTTCCTGTTTTAACTCTGACACCCCTAGTATTCATTCTACATATAACTTATAAGCAACAAATTGATATTTATGTGATTCGGATCATTATTCTGCCTGCTTCATAAAACGTGTTTCATAAGTAAAGGTACGTGCAGTACGCAGCTGGGATTCTAGATGGTAGCATGTATGGTAGATGGTGGATGAAATTATAAGCGCTTATAGGTTTGCACAACGAAGCTTTGATACTAGCATTGATACAAGCTTAAGTCGCGTTTGAAATGTCAGATAGCGAAGACGAATATTTGTGTTCTTCTGCTACAAAGTGGTATATTTTAAATACAAATTTGGGTAGGAGCTATCATGTCCACCCTATTAATAGAAAATAGCGAATTTAATCATTTATACCAAGAATTAAAATTTTACCCAAACCTGTTTTTTGAATATTTACGTATGGAACCTAACACTTTTAAATACGTATTAGAAAAAACTCAAAAGAAATTAAATAAACACTGGCACAATTTCACTTATTAAACTAGTCACATATCCATTGCGAAACTTGTAACGGCCATTTGACAGTTGTCACACGTTGATTGTAGTAGTCAGCGCGCTGAAAGAATGGTGAGATACATTCTTGTATCTGCCAGCTTTTGTAACAGCGCTTATACCTGTTACACTCACTGCTTCGTTGTGTATGCTCGCATATATAACAATGCATTAATTTAAGCAAGTCCTGCTATGATCTACGCTACCATCTAGAATCCCAACTCCATACTGCACGTACCTTAAGTTGAAGTAAGTGATCTCATACCCGAGAACGTAGATGAATTTCGTCAAAATATGTATAATCGTTCCTCGAGCATCCACGTATAATCGGCGCCTATATGCTTGTGATCATCTAGCAATCTAATGTAAAGCACCGGTGGCATTATCTATACTAAAATTTTGCATCAACTCAATCAAAATGCCATTAACTGGCGGTGAATATGCCTTTTGTGAAGTTGTTTTCAAAGGGGAAACGTTTACAACATTCATAGAAAATACCTGTAATAATACCTTACATAATTCCGTTCTACATTTTGAAAACTGCTTAGATAAATTTACTAGTGGGATTATTTAGTACTCTCCTTTCTACCGCATACACATACGTAATACTCTATTCAGTTGAAATCGCTTATAATGTTTATAATCGAATACCCAAAATGTCGAAATTGTTTTCGTTAAGGAAATAGTATAATGCATTACAAGGGACGAAACACAGCGTTCGCAACTAGTGTGAAGTTTGCTCCGAGGTACGACGGCTGCAAATCACACGCGTTGCATTTTCTGTTTCGTTTCGAGTAAATGCATATAATTTTTCACAACAACGCTATTGACAATTCGATTTGAGGTACCTGCAAAAAAGCAAAAAAACCGCAAAAATAATAGATCTGTCAGATCCATGTGAAATTTATGTGGGGTTATGTCTGTTATTTTGACATTTTTTGTGTATAAATGCGAATTGAAGTTAGCGAGACTCAATCGCTCTATCTCTCTCTTAACAACGTTAAGAACAGAGAAAACCGACAACTAAAAATTTTCATCCCTATAGGGTTGAAACTCAGTTAACAGGTATCGAAAGTCGAATTTTCAATAGCGGCGTTGTGAAAAAATACTCGGACTACCTCAAATATCTTAAATTCTTGAAGATAAACTTTTTGATAAAGAAACAACTTTTTTATTACCTAATTATTTATTTATATGTGTAAAACGAGAACAAAATAGTAGATTGTATGTCTAGATACGTAATGGGGCATATTACGGCGAGTGATGACAGTATGTAAAAACGATGGAACTAATTCAAAATAGATTTTTTGCCTAAAAAAATTATTTCCTCTACTTATACACTATACAGGGTGCAGGGGCGGACTGGCCAAGGGTGCTAGGCGCTGGAGCATCCCGGGCCCTCGGAATTGTAAAAGACTCGGGCCCTCCCATTTCTCAATCCCAACAAATTACTCAAGTGTCTCCCTCGGGCCCCTACCAATATTAGCATCCCTGAAAAAATATAGCCTCTCCGCGTCTCAAAAGGAAAGGAAAATATTTCGTGAGATGATACCCGAGGCCAAATAAGGGATTAGGATTTAGGAAAATAAAACTCGTCAAAATTCAATGGCCAGTTTTACCAAACACATCCTTCTCTACATAGTATTATTGAGGACAGTGTGGTCCAGTGCTTAGCATCGAGGCCTCTGGATCAGACCGTCGTGTGTTCGAATCCCGCCTCCGCTCATGGATGTTTTGTGATGTCATTTAGTTTTAAGTGTGTTGTTATTTAATGTAATCAAGACGCTAATGACCTAAGTTGTCGACGCGTCTGTAATTTACAATAAATAAATATAGGTATTATTGAATATTCACATTGTAATATTGAGGCAACAGTGTATTGGATCTTTTTAACACTTTTCAAAACCATAAATTGCATTTTATTTACATGTAATAAAGCTTTTATGCGGCCATAGATGCAAGTGTATAATTTCAATAATAAAAAAGTTATAGTGTTTATACGTGTATTGGCACATATGTGCTAACAATAATATCTATGAAATAATACGATTTTTTAAATTCACAATAAATGTCTGATAAAACAAAGGGAACTGAAAATATTATAACAATTTAATGGTTCATTGAATGAAATTAAAGACAGGTTTAATATCTCCATTTATTGTATTGTTACAATGATACAAACAATTTACAATACCTATATGAAATATGCGAAATAACTAGACTACGGTCATTAAATAATTTTAAAAAAAAGTTTCTATTGATTTATATTTTATTGAAATGAAAAATCGAGGGCTATGTCACTTAAATGACCAAATACGTCCTTCGATTAAGACTACACACAAAATACTGATTATAATAATAAAAAAACTCGGGTCGCAGTGCCAAAACCCTGCCGACAATATAGTGTATTTGCTAATACAGGCATTGTGCTGTTATTATGTGAACATAAGTTTGTTTTTGGACAAAATAAAAAATTTAACCCCTTAATACATCCCTTAAAATAATATTTTTTTTCTTAATTTCAATATTATTATCAATGCAACCTCTGTACCAAATTAAATGCACCCTTCAGTAAGTAAATCACTACCCGCAAACTAGTGTTTTCATAAAATTTGTAAGTCCGGACCTGTCGGGGCGATTTTATTAAAATTTTAGCAGCACATTTCAATCTTCACTAAAGGGTTAAATTTCAATTTTGAAACAATTCTGAGAATTTTTTCGGTATTTTTGGGCCCAAAAACATTTTTCAACCCCTAAAAACCACCCTTAAAATGGTCCGATTGGGCCCATTTTAAATAGGCTTCGTGCGGTGATGGATTGCAACGTGCCTACCTAATTTCGTCAAAATCAATTAACTCTTTCGAAAGTTATAGCCCGTACACATATATATATATAAATATATATATATATATATATATATATATATATATATATATATAAATACATATATAAACAGACATTTCCAAAAATGGTGCCAAAGTGTTCAGGAGGCTATGAAACGTCGAGAAATTTTGGTCCGACCCCTAGGTCCCGCCATCCGACCGACGCCAATAGTGTATGTGCCATATGGCAAATACACTAAAAACTCGGGTCGCAGTGCCAAACCCTGCCGACAATATAGTGTATTTGCTAATACAGGCATTGTGGCATTATTATGTGAACTTAAGTTTGTTTTTTGACAAAATAAAAAATTTAACCCCTTAATACATCCCTTAAAATAGTTAAATTTTTCTAAATTTTAATATTAGACATGGATTTTATCAGTACACCCAATTAAATACACCCTTCCATAAGTAAATCCGTATCAACAAACTAGTGTTTTCATAAAATTTGAAAGTCCGGTCCTATCGGGCCGATTTTATTAAAATTTTAGCAGCACATTTTAATCTTTACTAAAGAGTTAAATTTCAATTTTGAAACGATTCTGACAAATTTTTCGGTATTTTTGTGCCCAAAAACTTTTTGGAACCCCTAAATGCAACCCTGAAAATGGTCCGATCGGGCCCATTTTAAATAGGCTTCTTGCGGTGATGGGTTCCAATGTGTGTACCAAATTTCGTTTCAATCGATTAAGTCTGTCGAGAGTTATCGTGTACACACATATATATATAAATATATATATATATATAAACATTTTCAAAAATGGTGCCAAAGTGTTCAGGAGGTTATAAAACGTCGAGAAATTTTGGTCCGACCCCTAGGTCCCGCCATCCGACCGACGCCAATAGTGTATGTGCCATATTATGGCAAATACACTAATAATAACTCCCGTTCTGCCTTATGTTCCTGGAGATATTGAGTTCGTTGTCAAGAATGAATCATGTAAGATTGTCTGGAATTATTCATTCAGTACTACCAGGCAACTTTCAGCTACAAAGCCGGATATAGTTCTCCTTGATAAAACTACGCGATTTATGTATGTCATCGAGTTTTCAGCTCCTGCTGAAACGAACATAGTCGCGAAGGAGACTGAGAAGCGGACAAAATATCAAGATCTTCTCTTTGAGCTTAGGAAGCAGTACCCAGAGTACTCTGTTAAATTAATTGTCCTTATAATTGGTGTTCTTGGTGGAGCCAAACCGTCACTGTTGGCAAATAATTAAAAGCTATCTAGGCATGCCAGCGTAATGCTGAGGGACTAGTCTGCCGCATGCAAAAGGCTGTGCTTATTGGGTCGCTCCGTGTACTCCGTGCGCACGACCCAAATTCACTATACTCGTCCATTTCATGGTTTGAGACGAGGTTATAGTTTCACCTTGCTCCGCAAGTATCCCTTGTGTGACGGTGACGAACCTGAAGTTTAGGGTGCTTGTGGATGCAAAATTCTTTAAGGATTTTTTCCTTCACATAATAATTTATTTATTTAGAATTCATAGTATCCCGGCTTTTTTTAACTTTTTAAAATATTTACCTATAATTAATCAATTATAAGATTATAGGTATCTGTTTTAAAAAGTAAACAAGCCGTGAGGTAGGTCGTTTATTAGGACTAAAGTGCGACCCTTGAGGTCCACACGACGAACTTCCCAGTTTGATAAATATTTAATAATAATAATTAAATTAGATATTACACAGAAAAGTAATCATTTTACTCAATAAAACATAATTATTATTTATTTTTAACAATAATTAAAAAAAAAAACGGCTGAACCGATTTTTATAAAATTTATGTCGGATCAAAATGACGTTAACACGCCTCGATTGACACCCTTACGAAGTCGATATAATTTTTTATTCGCGAGATATTGTGTAAAATCTACTTTTTTGGAGTCTATTTGGTTAAGAAAAAAGAACGGCTGAACCGATTTTGCAAAAATTTCTTTCAGATCATATCTACGTTAATACGCGTCGATTGGCACCCTAACATAGTCGACATCATTTTTCATTCTCGAGATTTCGTCTTAGAAAGAAATGGACACATACGTACGTACGTACACACACACACACACAGACATCTTTCTAAAACAGTGTAAAAATAGTGTAGTGACCTTGAAACATAAACATTTTTTCTCCGTTTTGATTTCGATTTTCGGACCCATTACAATAACTTCCAATGGGAAGTTAAAAAAACAGTAGGCATTTTAATTATTATTCATATGAATAAGTAATAATTAAGTGTGAAATCGTATTAATATTTAAAAAAATGCTCAAATTTTCTTCTTTTTAATAAGTACACTCTGCATTCGGACAAAATTAAAATGATTTGAGTCGAGATTCTCATTAAAATAAAAATCGCTACATATATGTTTAGAAATAGTCTCGTTTCATTTGGAAGTTATGGTACATTCAAATGCAGCCACTGTTGGAAATACGCTTCAGTTGCCAATTTATATGTATTAGTCTGAAGTATCATTAATGTACATCTATTTCTAGAAATAAAAGAGAACAGGTATCTAATAATAAAATTTAATTGACTTTGCTCAAAATCCTATATGTCATTGTTATAGAGGAAGCGTTTATAATCTCAAATAATTTGCACCTAAATTATTTTCATTTTATTCAATCGTCAGTTTTTTTCTAATTATTTTTGGGAAATTCTATGTTATCCAAAACTCCGTATGAGTTGTCTTACATCATTAACTAATATGCTCACTTTTATAGAGTTTATATCTAAATGAACGTGCTTTAACCCAAGGCTTCGCTCACGTGAACTTCGATTTAGTTTACAGATTCGTTTGAGTAAATGTGAACCCTATTTTAAATCGGGCGTAGCTGGATAAAAATTTCGACTATTCGAAGAAATTCCGAGACCTTGTAAAAAGTACGCTGCATTTTAAGGATGTATGGCACCTATCTCAAATCACCGAGAAATGAATGAAATTTTATAACCTTACTTCTTAATATATCTGAAATAATTACAAAAAATTTCAAAGGCTTTACTTAATAGTTTAAAAAGATAAAATATCGGCGGTTGTCAAGATAAAGGAGTTATAAATATTCACAACATCCTTGGACATAACTAATATTTCACATTTGTGAATCCTCCAAGATTTGTATTTGCACTATGCGCTTGTGGCATCGCGAGTGGCAAAAACTTGCAGTTTTAGGCCCTATTAATTTTTTCCAATCTAGCAACTTTAAAACCGTTACCATTCTTTTGGGTAGAATCAATTGTAAAATTGTAGAATCATATTGTAAAGTCAATATTTTGGCAATTACACCCAAGATAATTGTTTTCCCTTAAATACACCATTTACTAACTAAATTTAATACCAAATAATTTGAAAACTAAGCTTTGAAAAAAGACGAAAAAGGATGATGTTATGTTTAACCAAGAATTTAATAAAAGTAAAAAAAACTGAGGGTGTCGACTGTCGTTGTTATTCCGGTGTGGTTTTATTATAATATGCAACTCCTAGATGTTGAGGATAGACTGTCAGCAGTACAACTGGCAAGTAGCAAGTTAACAGCTGGTGCAGGAGGTGTGCAGATGCAGCTGGCTGCTGGATTAGGTATATCAATACACGTAGAAGTCTTACGACCTTAGTAACATCGGTAATTCCCATATCACATCCTATCTTCAATGTACACCTCCTCTGCAGCATACTTGCCTATATAGATATCTCTACGTACGGTATGCTAAAATAATATTATAATAATATATAGACTGTCTCATACTTCCTAACCATACAACTAGTATCTACACTAAATTTGTTCATTTTCAAATATGAAAAAGCAAAGATTCAAGGTCACTTCCTGGGACAATAAATGCAGCGAGCACGAGTACAGTGCTTTGCTAGTGTAGTCAAACAATAGAGATTTTCAAAATACAGAATATCTGTAGGTTTTTTACGGTATTATAATTAATCAAGAAATTATTAGTCCTATCCGTAAATAAATTCACATATTAGTGAATAACACAATATATCAGACGACATATTATCGCCATGATAATTTAGAAGTCTATAATATAAGAAAAATGTAAATGCCACTGTCGGGACTTGAACCCGAAACTAATCGGGAGTTTCGGGTTCAAGTCCCGACAGTGGCATTTACATTTACAAATATCATGGCGATAATATGTCGTCTGATATATTGTGTTATTCACTAATATGTGAATTTTTTTACGGATAGGACTAATAATTTCTTGATTAATAGAGATATTGCATGATTTTTGGTTTAGATTCGAATTATATTTGGAAGTCATGGCTAATTACACTATTCGGTGTAGAAGCCAATAATATATATATAAAAAAGTTATTGAGAGCTCACATGTGGGTGTGGCTTCAAAAACATGGCCGCCAAAAAATTGCAGTTTTAAAAAATTACATATGTGATAGTTGACGATTAAAATGCTATTAAATTTGAGTGAATTAATGTCTTAGGTTGGTGAAAACCCATACCAAGAAAATATATATGATGCAGAACGAATTTTATCTGTCGGACATTTAATTAAATGTGAAATATATATTTATCAATTTTTTCAACGTTACCAAAAAACATTTCAATACCAACAGTATGATGCTTCGGAAACTTATGAACAATAACATCTAAATCTTTAGCAGATTTACATAAACAACCGTTTACTACACAACAAACTCTAGCTTTCGATCTTTTACGTTCTGGAAAACGTTCAACTTCCATTTTAACTTTTTTATTTAATAATTAATTAATTAAATATAAATGTCAATGTTAACACCATATACTAACTAGACAGTTACAATTTTATGATAGTTTAATTTTTTATTTAAATAATTATTTGTTATTAATTATACTTAGAATCTTTTTCTTCCTGCACACTTAAAGTTTCAAAAATGAAAAATAATATGGAGATATATAGCACTGTTATTATTGGAGAGTTCATGCAAATTCCCTATTGCAGTTAGAATATGACATTTCAACATAAAGAAGGTTAGTTGAAGTCGAGTGCAAACTTAAGTTGCGCAAACAGCTTGCATGAAAATAGGTCGATGCAATAGACATATATATAATTGTGTACTTACATGCTTATCGCGGTATGATTCCAGTGCTAGCAGAACACTTATCTATAGCATTTGCAAATGCAATGTCGAGTTTTACTATGTCTAATGCGCTTTCACACAAATCCTCGAAGTCGTTTTATTGAAAGTTGAAACTATATTTCTTACAACATTTTTAAATATTTATTTTTGTTTCAGGTAAGTGGACTGCACAAATTCTTCTTATTCTAATTTGGGTGAGTTTGAAATATTTACATGTGATCATTTTTAAAATGGATTCCAAATATGGGACAACTTATCTATGTATATATTTGGATGTCAGATGGGTGGAGCTTAAAAACATGGCGGAGTTATGGGAAAATTTCAGATACGGGTTATAGTTTTGCGTGCAATTTTCAAGTGATAAGAAATGATAAATATACGAATCCTAAACAAAGGAATTTCGATGAAGGAGAACGGATTCTTAAAGCCGGACATATTATAAAATGTGCGAAAATTAAAGACAAAATTGAGCTGTTAAAAGTAGTGAACTTTACGGCATATTGCTTAAAACATCAAAATTAAAAGAAAATCTCTACAAAATTAATCATCCGAATGCTCCCTTAAGGCTGGGTTAAGTAAATAATGTAAAGACATAACTGAAATATTGTCATATTGTAATAAGTAAGTTTCTAACCTCAAAATATTTGTATACATATCTTTAGTGCTAAATTTGTCAGTCATCAGTGATTTAACTATTGTAGTACAGTATGATAATGAGTACATCTTATTATTAATATAAATTTTTTTTAATTCATAAATGCAGTTTCTTCACATTTCATTCAAAAATAATTTGCTCTAAAGTAAGTTTTACATATCAGAAAACGTCCCTGATTCCATTTTGTAAACTTTTTGTTTAGTTTACTTGTTTTATTTTTGTAATAAACAATTTCACTATAAATTTACACTGTTAGCATGTAAATTTTTCCCTTATCCGTGTAAAATTTTCTACCGCCAGATGTCATATGCCCATTTGACAGATCCCAATTATTCTAACTTTTCTTGCGGATTTCCAAAGTCTTACTTTCAAGATACAACCTTGACATTCTCAGTGAATTTCTTAAATAGGGATGGAACTCTTGGTGTGAAGACACCAAATACTAAAAAAGTAATCACGTTTCGCTAACCATGTTAGCATCATTAGGAAACGATTAAACTAGGACGTGCGTTGAAAAAAAAGTGTTAGTATAAGTTTTGTGGTTACCTATTCATAGACATTTTTCGACAATTATTGATGAAGACCGTATATTGGCTATTTTATTCCATAATAAAATGGCCAATATACGGGAATTACTGTTTCTCTACGGGATACAGTAAGAAAAAAAATGGTGTGGGTCTCGGGACCCCCGACAGATGTGAAACATCAAAGAAAACATTATTGAACTCGGTGGTATTCTCTATGTAGTAGTATATATTTTTTTTACCATAAATATTTTTTTTACCATAAAATTTCAATTCATTCATTATCATCGCATGCAACAATTGAAACTGTAAAATTTTCTGTTTCATTTTCTAGCATAGTAACAATTGGCACCCACTGTAAGATTAAGACAGAGCCTCGCCTCGTGTCATATTTATACGCTCTCTCAAAAGCAGCAACTAATTGTTATGCTGACGTAATCCTATATACTTCACTGTAACACAGCGTGTGCTATACTGTACTGTAACACCGCGTATGCTACAGTGCATGCCTGAGCCAGTGCCGCAGTGGTGGGGAAAACATCAGCGAAGGAGCGGACCAAACATTTCGTTGCATATTTTCGCTCACGCGGCTGTTCACAGCCCGACATAAGAGGTTTCACATCAAAAAATTCACAGATTTCGTAATCCTTGCAACCATCGAGGACATTGGAAATGATAACAGCATATATGAAACATAATTAACTGTTTATTATTCACACAATATTTATCAATGCACTGTTTAGTTTTGTCAGGAATAATCCTATTATTCTTCTGTTATATACGCGTTCACTTTTGCTTGATTACTTAACTTTTAAATGGATTTTTCTACAATATTTATTAACATTTGCTCAAAAATAACACCGCAGATCATCGCAAATACCTCTCAATTAACTAGACATGATATAAAACACATTTCGAAGAAATTGCACTTGTTCAATTTTGCATGATTGCTCCTCACTTGATCGCGACACCGTTGTCTTTTGGCCTTGAACGAAAACTCGTAACTCTGCCCCCATATACGAACATAATCATTTCCAATGTTAAAATTGCACTTGTTCAATTTTGCATGATTGCTCCTCACTTGATCGCGACACCGTTGTCTTTTGGCCTTGAACGAAAACTCGTAACTCTGCCCCCATATACGAACACAAACATTTCCAATGTTAAAATTGCACTTGTTCAATTTTGCATGATTGCTCCTCACTTGATCGCGACACCGTTGTCTTTTGGCCTTGAACGAAAACTCGTAACTCTGCCCCCATATACGAACATAAACATTTCCAATGTTAAAATTGCACTTGTTTAATTTTGCATGATTGCTCCTCACTTGATCGCGACACCGTTGTCTTTTGACCTTGAACGAAAACTCGTAACTCTGCCCCCATATACGAACATAATCATTTCCAATGTTAAAATTGCACTTGTTCAATTTTGCATGATTGCTCCTCACTTGATCGTGACACCGTTGTCTTTTGGCCTTGAACGAAAACTCGTAACTCTGCCCCCATATACGAACATAATCATTTCCAATGTTAAAATTGCACTTGTTCAATTTTGCATGAGTGCTCCTCACTTGATCGCGACACCGTTGCCTTTTGGCCTTGAACGAAAACTCGTAACTCTGCCCCCATATACGAACATAATCATTTCCAATGTTAAAATTGCACTTGTTCAATTTTGCATGAGTGCTCCTCACTTGATCGCGACACCGTTGTCTTTTGGCCTTGAACGAAAACTCGTAACTCTGCCCCCATATACGAACATAATCATTTCCAATGTTAAAATTGCACTTGTTCAATTTTGCATGAGTGCTCCTCACTTGATCGCGACACCGTTTCCTTTTGGCCTTGAACGAAAACTCGTAACTCTGCCCCCATATACGAACATAATCATTTCCAATGTTAAAATTGCACTTATTCAATTTTGCATGAGTGCTCCTCACTTGATCGCGACACCGTTGTCTTTTGGCCTTGAACGAAAACTCGTAACTCTGCCCCCATATACGAACATAATCATTTCCAATGTTAAAATTGCACTTGTTCAATTTTGCATGATTGCTCCTCACTTGATCGCGACACCGTTGTCTTTTGACCTTGAACGAAAACTCGTAACTTTGCCCCCATATACGAACACAAACATTTCCAATGTTTAAATTGCACTTGTTCAATTTTGCATGATTGCTCCTCACTTGATCGCGACACCGTTGTCTTTTGGCCTTGAACGAAAACTCGTAACTCTGCCCCCATATACGAACACAAACATATCCAATGTTAAAATTGCACTTGTTCAATTTTGCATGAGTGCTCCTCACTTGATCGCGACACCGTTGTCTTTTGGCATTGAACGAAAACTCGTAACTCTGCCCCCATATACGAACATAAACAATTCCAATGTTAAAAGTTCTCGCATTCGCTTTAGCCGAGATTCGAAATAGGTACATTTTCGAATATGCTAATATGATACTCTACCATTACGATTTACGCTACTTAGGTCGGTTGAGTATTATACGAGTACGTATAATGTCTGTAACAAAAGCAAGGGAAGAATGTATAGAGTTTAACGTACGCTCTTATAGCTCAGTTCAGAGATCACTAGATTAGATTTATATTTAACTCTTACTGCTCAGTGTTCGCCGCCACAGCCTGCTGTAATAATATATTCTGCACAAAGCTGTTTGTCTCTTGAGGATGTTTTATTTCAAATGGGATCACATACTTTATACTGACCACTTCGGCTTTTGAACTTCTCCGTCTGTGTGTTTTGTAGGTACCTACTGTCCTCTTCTATACATACTACAGTTGTGGCTGCTACCTATCTGTACATTTATGTACTTGTGATAAATAAACTTGTTGTTTGCGATTAAATGAACCCTCGTAATTATCATCAGATGTCACTGAATAGAGGTTAGTAAAATCGCCATTTCATGGTCTTTTTTGGTACCTGTCTGGGCTTTGTGGTCGTTTTTAAAAGCTGAAAGAGGCTTCATAATAGGGTGTTTTCCAAATATCATAATTTGTTCCCACTGCGCCTCTATATACACAGGAAACCTATACTAATATTATAAAGCTGAAGAGTTTGTTTGTTTGGTTGGTTGAACGCGCTAATCTCAGGAACTATAAGTCCGATTTGATTTTTTTTTTTGTTGGATAGCCCATTTATTAAGGAAGGCTATAGGTTATATAATATCACGCTACGACCAATAGGAGCGAAACATCAATGAAAAATGTTGCAAAAACGTGAAAAACTATTCCTTTTGAGAGCTTCCGCAACGTAAACGGGTAAAGTTACGCAAAAATCATGTATGACGGAATTGTTCCCCTTTAAAAGTTCTAAAAAAAGTCCGCGAGAGCTTATGTCTATCTTTTAAGGTTGACTCACTATAACTTTTTTTATGGTAATCAAATTTGTTCGTAATTATAATATTCAAGCGAACGAGCGAAGCGAGTAAGTAGTGTATTTACAATATTTAAGCGAACGAGCGAAGCAAGTGAGTAATGTAATTATAATATTGAAGCTACCGAGCGAAGCGAGTGAGTAGTGTATTGCACCCGAGCTTTCTTAGCACTCGGGCGAAGCCGGATGGGGCCGCTAGTCATACATAAATGCACATAGATCAACAAAATATACAGGGTGTCCTCAAAGACACTAAACACACGCCTACCACATGTTCCTGAGACCAAAATAAGCCGATTTAAGCAAACTTACCTTCTTACAAAATTGCTTAGTTTGGGCGCTATACGGCCCTGAAGTTACAATTTTGAAATCGTTTTTTACTTCCCACCTCTACTATGGTAGGGAAGTAATGGATTCAGTCCGAAAACAATATTTCGAGATTTTAACAGATTTTCACGTTTTGAGACCCTAGCAATCGTTTAAGATCATTTTCTGACTGATGTCTGTATGTGTGTGTGTGTGTATGTGTGTATGTGGTCGATTTTTCGCCTTCGATATCTTAAGAACGGAACAACATACGGGCATGCCGATTGTTCTATTGTGTTTATCAGCCTTTAACTTAGATCTGATTAGATTTTGAGTCAAATCGGTTCAGTGGATCCTAAGATATTCAAAAAAACGTCCTCAATGTCACGTATTAACATAGGTAAAAAAAAATATAAATGAATTCTAGATGTTATAATATGAAAAAAATGTAAATATTTTTTTTCTCTAAAATGTATAGTTTTCGAGAAAAAAAATATTTTACTAAAAAAAATAAAAATTGTACGTAAATCAAGGTAACCATGATTTTTGCTATATTAAGTTAGCCATCAGTAGATCACCAAACAAAATAGAGGGCCATGCTTTTTTCAAAGAATAAAAATTAAATTGTGTTTTAAAGACCACCAACAGCTAAGGTTATTTGGGCCTAGTCAAAGAATAAAAAAAAGAGTGTTTATTTTTTGCAAAATATATTTACTAGGTGGGAAGTATAGGACTGGTCATCAGTCGAATTTTTTGTTATAAATTTAAAACGGCTTGTGCGATTTTGCTAAAATTTGGCACGTTGACATAGTTTTATGGAACAAAAAAACCCATGTTAAAATGATGATTAATATTAATCCATAGGCGTAGAAATTGGGTTTTTTAATATTTGAACGTTTCAAATTTCTACGCCAATGGAAGAAAAGGGGTTTAAGTATAAAATTTAGATTCAGTAACTTATTTACTACAAAAAAGCTACTCTTAATAAGACTCGATTACTCTCATGGTTTTTGAGAAATTTGTATTTTAATAATAAGGTAATCGAAAATAATACGTTGATAATAATAAGTTGATCAATAAACAAATAAGATGGCCATGCGTTTTTCTAAGAATAAAACTGGGGATAATGAAAAAGTTATGTACAGAGTAAATTATTTTTCTTCGTCGTATAAATCTTTGTATGCGTAAAAATGGTGGACACTTTGACCACTTTTTATGACATATTTATTTATTTCTAATCATGTTTTAGTAGCTTTACTTCATATTGTAAAAATTACTGCGAATTATTAAAATACAAATTTCTCAAAAACCATTAGAGTAATCGAGTCTTATTAAGAGTAGCTTTTTTGTAGCAAATAAGTTACTGAATCTAAATTTTATACTTAAACCCATTTTCTTCCATTGGCGTAGAAATTTTAAACGTTCAAATATTAAAAAACCCGAGTTCTACGCCTATGGATTAATATTATTCATAATTTTTATATGAGTTTTTTTGTTCCATAAAACTATGTCAACGTGCCAAATTTTAGCAAAATCGCACAAGCCGTTTTAAATTTATAACAAAAAAACGATTTCAAAATTGTAACTTCAGGGCCGTATAGCGCCCAAACTAAGCAATTTTGTAAGAAGGTAAGTTTGCTTAAATCGGCCTATTTTGGTCTCAGGAACATGTGGTAAGCGTGTGTTTAGTGTCTTTAAGGACACCCTGGATATAATATTTAAATAATTTTTAAATAAATGTAGTTAGAAATGTGTCCAAAATGAACATCATGACGTCATAATTCTTATCAATAAACCTTTTCATCGACGAACATTTTTTTCATAGGCATGTGCCCGATTCCGCCATGTTTTTCAAAGACTTGTCATAGTGACAGATGGCAAGTGATTGATTTTGAAAAAAATAAATAGTAATTAAATAAGATATATTAATTAAATAAGTGGTACAACATCCTAGAAAAATATTTGAGTACTTTTAAAGATAAACTTTTTACGATAAACAATTTATGACAGGTAGGACTCTAATCTTTCAACCAATTTTCGTTTACTTCCACCAGTTTTCCGGCCGTGGCACTTCAACCACCGTCCCAATTTAGCACAAGTTCTTCCACTGTTTTGTGCACTAATTTAGCACCGTCAGTAACATTTTCATCTAAATTAACATTGAAAAACGGTTCTGATCTAGTCATTGCGACAAAAAGAGTACGAAAAGCGTACAAAACTTTTGAAAGGCGCGATTATAACCATGGCGACGGCCCTTGCGCGTAACTACTGGTGAAAAGATCTATACAGTTACTTTGTTTACATTACCATAGATACCTGTGCCGTGTATACACATAGTGTGCACACGGAGCTAGTCAAAAGAAACTGATGTGACGAAAATCACTATAACCAGTCCGCAATGAGTCAGGGCCTTTGTAATTGAATGGGACGCTGTAGATGGCGCTATACTTGTCACTAACCAGTTAGTAACGCGTTAATAATCAGTTTGAAGCTACTTAAAGCAACGAACAATCGGTGGTTGAAATTTCATTCAAGATATGGATGAACTCAAAATCGTCTTCGTATTCTATTTGTTCTGTAATATTAATACTTATTACATCACTGGAATCATTATCCATGATAGCCCACAATGATTGCGATGATCAGTACTATATGGCTTGAGGTACGTGCAGTACGCAACTGGGATTCTAGATGGTAGCATGTATGGTAGATGGTGCCTGAAATTATAAGAGCTTATAGGTTTGCACAACGAAGCTTTGATACTAGCTTAAGTTGCGTTTGAAATGTCAGATAGCGAAGACGAATATTTGTGTTATATATATATATATATATATATATATATATATATATATATATATTTGTGTGATATAAAGTGGTAGGTATATTTTAAATACAAATTTGGGTAGGAGCTATCATGTCCACCCTATTAATAGAAAACGATCTAAGCATGGCGAATTTCATCATTTATACCAAAATTAAAATTTTTACCCAAACTGGTTTTTTGAATATTTACGTATGGAACCTATAACACTTTTAAATACGTCTTAGAAAAAACTCAAAACAAATTAAATAAAAATTGGCAAAATTTCACTTATTAAACTAGTCACATCCATTGCGAAACTTGTAACGGCCATTTGACAGTTGTCACACGTTGATTGTAGTAGTCAGCGCGCTGAAAGAATGGTGAGATACATTCTTGAATCTACCAGCTCTTGTAACAGCGCTATACCCACTACACTGCTTCGTTGTGTACGCTCGCATATACAACAATGCATTAATTTAAGCAAGCCCTGCTATCATCTAGAATCCCAGCTCCATACTGCACGTACTTTAACTGTGTCTGAGACCTTAACATAGTTATACATGCTGTTTTGTTTCACATTTCCGACTGTTTCCGTAACATCTAATATTTCTGACCCCAGTATGAGACATTATACGTTATTCACGCCAAAATCACATTTTAAGCATTTTATCGAACTGGCATTACGTGATTCTAGCATTCTAGCTCAGTGTATAAAAAAAAAGAAAACGAAGACTCTGTTTAACGTGCCTAGGATTCCTATTTCAGTCTTTCGCTTGGCCAACATAAATGGCGGTTGTTTTACAAGAAATACGATATCGTCCTCAGCCACCGTTTCGCTTGCTACGTGATATGTGATACTTGAACTTACACCTTGGACAGTGTGGGTGTTCTGTAAAGTTGCGATTGAGTTGTGTAGGTATTCATGTTTACTTGCGGTACACGGAAATGGGTAGCTATAGACTATGTGCACGAAAAGGAAATGTAGAGGTGGCTGACAGATCGCTTTCATGGTGGCAGAAATTGGAACTGAGCGATAACCGTGCTTCGGCATATTAGATATATTTTTAGAGATTATTAATGAAATAATTTTTTCGAATGATTTTATTAGTGTGACGAACTTAGAGGGCATTTTGATAAAAATATTTTTGAAATTAGTATAGATACTTTAAAATTTGAATATTCATATTCATAGCGATAAAAAGGATATTTACTATTAAAGTAGATAACTTTTTTTAATTTTATATTAATAACTCGTTGACTGCCAACAACGAGTTATCTCGTGGTCGGTAATCTGTTGATAGACGTCCACCACGAGTTAACTTGTTCCTGGTTGACTGTTTTGCGGCGCCCACCACAAGTTAATTCGTGGCATTTGCGTTGAAATATTGGACGCTGGACGTCTGTAACAGACCAGTGAACGAGACAGTGGCGTTTGAAAAGTGATTTTTTTATTTTTTTAGAAACAGTGGGGAAACAAAGCCCAATATTATGCAAAAAAATGTTTGTATGAGAGCGCTGTTGCCAAGTATCAACACGCATTTTATAAAGTACGCCATTATTGTTTGATACTTTTCAGCAATAGGTAATTATTATTTTTCTCGTGATTGGCGTTCGGGAGAAGTTTTCACGAAAGTATCGTGTCAGTCAACGAGATAATTTGTCTTCTTAAGTTCTTACTTTTCTTTCTGTAACTGCACAAAAATCACAATGATTTATTTGATTTTCACCCGGCAACTCAAATGTACAGTAATTTGTCGATTAGTGCAAATAGTGACCACGTGGTGTAACTACACACAACCTTACACATAGTCTATATTGTTTTAACTGTCCCAAAACATAACTTATCTTTATCGTCCAGCAGTCCTGTTATAATGGGTATACAAGTTTAATGCGAAATTGTGTCTGTCTGGGTACAGTATGTGATGCTTTATGTAACATCGTCAACTACCATTTGCTGTAAGAGATTTATAGAATATTTCGAAAACCCGCTTGATCTCCTGGAACACACCATCTATGACGTACAACCTGCTACATTTCTAACCAGCGAAACCTTAAAACCATTACGAAAGTAATCGAAACCAGCAGACTCTTTTAGAACAATTTCAAAATTGTTAGAAGCAAATGGAGCGTTCTGGAACATTTCCGAGATTATTAAATTTTTACGAACCCTTCTAGAACAATTTAGAAATTATTAGAAGTCGATGTTTCTTCTAGAGCAATTTCGAGATTATTAAAATCCAATGGACGCTTGTCCAGAATGTAGTCTTCAGTTAATGATGGTCAGCTAAAAACTGAGCGAAACCGCCCTAGTTATTTGCCTTTTATAGATATATATACCTACTAAATGTTTAGAGAACATTTAAAATCTGGACTAATCATTCTACTCGTGGGCAAATATATTAAATTACTATTTCCACTTAAAATCCTCATAATCCTCGTGATCATAAAAACGATACAGCAATTTTTCATATACCGTCCTAGTAAAATTTCATTAAAATTAGATTAAAACTATTAGAGCAATCGCGTCACGCGTGATGCTATTGGAATATATAATTAATTAACAATGTATCAAACTCTTTATTTGGGTACAAATGTAGTAACGCCAAAATTTTTCCACACGGTTTTAAATTGCCTACGAAAATAAAATTACTAATAATAATAACAGATATTTGATATCTTTTTCAACAAAAGCAAGCACATTTTTTTTAAATAATAAAAAAAGTCAAGTCGCCTGGTACCAAAACAAATGACAGGAAGTTAAAAGAAGTTTTATTTGACAACGATAATGTAGCCGTTGCTCTCGAATTAAACGTTGGCACATGTATTCTAAATTAAATGACATAATTGTATGCATGTATTTATATTTCCTATCTTTAAATAACATTATGGTGCCTCCACACAATCGGCCATGATGGGGGATTACAGGCCATCACGATTGTGTGGAGGGCATAATCTCTTGTAATTGTCCATGATTGCTCATGATGGAGCGTGATCGCTTGGATTTTTCGGCATATTTGTTTACGGTATGGTTGTATCCGTGTTGACAGATGACAATTCACAATTAATGGCACGATTGTGTGGACAGATGCGCAATGATGATCACAATCATGGCCCATTCTGTGATTTCCCATCATGGCCGATTGTGTGGAGAAGGCATTACATGTTTTATTTTTGATAATTCATTTCGATAAATCTCGAATTATAAAATGAACCCATGGAAAACTCCTAAACGAATGGCTGGTATAGATTTTCATTAGAGGTCACCAAAGTTTGATCATCTACCATCATCAGAATCTGATCCCAATTTCTCACACCTCTAGAGTCTAGACAATCTTCTAGGTTTGGTCTAGCTAACCAGTATATTAATAAGATGCGAAATTCCCACCCCCAAACACTAATTTGTTTAGTTTTTGAGTACATTTTGACGTTTCTCCATTGTCTTCTTCACTTTTTTAGAACTTACGAGGCTGATGATCCATTTTATTCCCTGGTTTTTGCCACTAATAGGCACGTCGCATTGTGGCCATCTATATTGGAGTAACGCGCAGGCCCGGACTTAAAGACCCAGGACCCCTGACCATTGACAGTTTGGCCCCCCCAAGCCCAAAAAAAAAGAGAAAAAATGGAATTGGATCGAAATTTAGCACAAAAAAAAGTCGATAATTGGGTTATCTTAGAAAATTTTTGGGCTTTTTTTTCTTTAATTTCCATCTCCGCCCTGGCCGAGGCCCCCTTGGCGGCTGGGCCCCTAGGCCGATGCCTTGTTGGCCTAGGCAGAAATCCGGGCCTGGTAACGCGTCCAAAACATCGTATAGTCCTTTTCTGCATTTTAGCGTATTGGCGGAATCCTATTAGTATTATGTTGAATAACTCTATGATATAAAGAAATGGTGATCCGTAGATGATGTAGAAATTAGGAGAGAAAAAAACTCAGTGGCAAAAGGATCAAATAAAATTTGCAATACTGATGCTTAAATTGGCATTTATAAGTTTACGTTTCGGTGCTCATTGCACCATCCTCAGAGCATCTAAAATTAAGTTTGATTTATAATCTGTTTAAAATTGTATGAATTTCACATTAAACAAAGCAAGCGAAAGCTATTAGTATTATGAACACTACCAGCCCGATTTCGC
Organism: Mongoloraphidia duomilia; assembly: GCA_039654895.1. Taxonomy (NCBI): domain Eukaryota; kingdom Metazoa; phylum Arthropoda; class Insecta; order Raphidioptera; family Raphidiidae; genus Mongoloraphidia; species Mongoloraphidia duomilia. The sequence continues at coordinate 4,640,733 of CM077523.1, forward strand.
TTCGCAGGGGGAGTATTTCTCGTGGGGGGATAATAAATCATAAATTCTTAGCACCCGGGCGAAGCCAGATCGGGCCGCTAGTAATCTATATAAAAAATCTAAAACTGTCCTTAACAATTCGGCCCAGCAACTAACTCCGTCCTTGAGGGCAGTATAGCCTAGATGGTAGCGTGCTTAGCGCCGCAACCTCTAGACTGGACTGCCGTGGGTTCGAATCCCACCTGCGCTCATGGATGTTTTGTGATGTTATTTAGTTTTAAGTTAGTTGTTATTTAGTGTAGTTGCGAAAGACGCTAATGACCTTAGATGTCGACGCGTCTATAATCTACAATAAATAAATAAATCCTCCGTCCTTACCATTTGGAAGAGTTACTGCACAATGTGAACAGTCGGTATTTTCGCGATGTAAGCACACATGCAGTACACAACACAAACGATGTGACGCGACGGTAGGCGGTGTGCGGCACGGAGCGTTGGTTAAGGATATCAGTTTGCCCAAAGTGGTTTGTTTTAATGTGGGTCCTCCGACCACTTAATTGCTGTACCTAAGTCAACTGCCGCCCTTTACATTATTTTGTTTTGTTCCTCTACTTCTTTCTCTCAGCCCGCTCATTTAACTTAATATTCGTTATCTGAAACATAAATAATTATATAAGTTTTATATATTATGCTGTCATAGGGTAAAAACCGCTCATGTTCAGCTTTTGGCTGTATTTTCAAAAGAGTCTTTTCTCTCTATTTAATACTAGCCATGTTTCCCGGCATAATGAGTTACAGCCTAAAACAGGGATGGCGAACCTATGGAACGCGTGTTACAGGTGGCACTCGACAGAATATTGTCGGCATGGTATTGATTGAAGTTCAAAATCAAAATAATTAAAAATATGTTATATGCTGTCGAAAAAATTTGGCAAATATACGATATCGACACGACAAATAATTCTGACTCATTTTTTGTCCACTTTGGTGGGAGTTTCGGGTTCGAGCCCTGGCGGTGCATTTACATTTTTCTTATATAGCCTTCTATAATAAATACATATCATGGCGATAATGTCGTCTGATATTCTTATGTTAATTTATTTATTGTAAATTATAGACGCGTCGAAAACTTAGGTCATTAGCGTCTTGATTACATTAAATAACAACACATTTAAAACTAAATGACATCACAAAACATCCATGAGCGGAGGCGGAATTCGAACCCACGACAGTCTGGTCCAGAGGTCGCGACGCTAACCACTGGACCACACTCTCCTCGTTCTTATGTTAATGTCATTAATATAGTAAATTAAGTTACGGTCTAGACTAATCGTATTGCTTGTTAATATCATCATCGTACCGTGTCTGAGACCTTAACATAGTTATACATTCTGTGTTTTATTTCACATGTCAACCACTTCCGACTCTTTCAGTTTCAGATAATATTTCTAAAATGCCACCCCAGTATGAGACAGACGTTATTCACGTCAAAATGTATCTAGGCATTTTAAGAAAATTAAAATTCTATTTTACTAAAAATCCGACGTAAGCAGTTTCGTCCAGTGACCGTAGATATATTATGTGTAAAGTTAACTGTATGTAATAATAACATTGTGTATGTAATAATAATTCTCCTGTTGTAATTAAACATTAAATAGCATCGAATGAATTTCTGTTTTCCATTATGAAAGTTAATTATACGAAATGCTAAATGAAAATGGAACTTGTCCCTTCTTGTTTGCGTGTATATATTTTAATACTATACTCTCTGTATAACAAACATACATACATACGTACATACAGACTTCCAAAGTTATTTTTTGTCGTTAATAACAGGGATTTAACTTCGCTAAAGAAATGTATATTTGCATAATTTTATGTATAAACGTAACGTTATAAAGAGCTTTTTAATTGCACGTACGTCACTGTCTTCGAGTAAACTGGGGTGAAGCGATATGCAGGGATGCAGTGGAATCAACACTCCTGCCTGTAGCTGATTTTTTGATATAATGTTATTAATCGATATTAAATCTAACTTGTAGTTTTTGCGTAATTAATTTTGAAAAACTGAATATTTAACATGTAGACAATTTAGGATCTCGTTTAAAACGCACATTTTTCATATAATTCAATCACAACTGCTAAGAATTAAAATCTAGAAAAATGAACTTTATATTAACCAATTCTCGTAGTGTGACGAGTGTGTGACTACCGTACTCGCCTTCGGCTCGCTTGGTAAACACACACTCGTTCTGGTATAAATGCAACATAACCTTAAGAGAGTATTGTAAAATCGCGACTGACAGATTCGTCACTTAAGACACGCGTTACATACAATATTTTTTGCAACAATTGCTTCAAAAGTTCAATTTTATTTATTTTATTTATTAGTGACATTATAGCAAAGTGAATGAAATTATAGCAAAGTAATCTATAAAGTACTTTATTACGCACGTGTGTTATAAACTAAAACAAAACAGCTTTAGTCATTACTTTATAGAACGGAGTGCGTTAAAATTAACTTTAAAAACTACCGTTCGAATGCAGTAGAAGCTTCCATAAAGAATCACTTTTCAAACGGTACACAGCCATCTAAAATAATTTGTACTTTGGATGCAAGTGTTGCAAAAAATATTGAAAGTAAGAGCTTCTTTTCAAGAAAATAATGATAAATATCTATTATATTGAAAAGTTAAACTTGTTTATAATAAAAGATAAAATAAATAAGCTTAGGTAATACGTTTTTCGTGAAAAGGTAACATTTTTCAAAACTTTACTAAACTAAATGAAATATTTTTAATACAGTGTCTACGAAAAAAATATCAACTATTTCATAGTTATTAAATATTATTACGAAGCTTGATAAAAATTTTGCGTTTTTATATCAATATTATTATTGTAGAAATTATACATTCAGTGTTATCCATGCTCTGTGACTCATATACATTTATGAAAAATTAGAATTGTAGAAAAATGTTAATTTCTGTCCCCTGTTCGCTTATTTACTATTGATATTTACTTTTGAATATTTTAGAATTTAAAAAATGTTTTTTAAATAATGAAATATGTTCTATAATGCTATTACTACTAAACAATTTAAAATATAAAATAAATTATAATTTAAAAAAACTAAAAAACACGCTTTAATGAACTAAAAAGTAAAAAATAATTAATTTTATTGTAAAAAAGCGCGGGGTGCTTTGTATCATATTTTCATACTACCCCACACTTTTTTACAATAAAATTATTTTTTTAGTTCATTAAAGCGTGTTTTTTAGTTTTTTTATTTATTTTTTTATTTTTTATTTTATAAAATAATAAGTTATTTTCCCCCTAGTTTAGTAATCAAATATCAAGAAATAAGTTCGTTAATAATCGTAGGTACGTATTGTAAAGCCACTAAAAAGTAAAATTTTTTATTTAAAAAATCATAGCTCAATAAAAAATAATGTCACTAAAAAGAGAAGAATAATAAAATTTTGGGGTAGGTGCCAATTTAATAAAAGTGTATAAAAGGTTTTAGTAGTAGATAATCAAATTGGCGCCGATCTCAAAATTTTATTATTTCTCTCTTTTTAATGGCTTTTTTTTAAGGAGGATCCGTTAATCCGACACTAGCTTCGTTTTCATGGAAGCGGATTAACGACAGAGTAAATTATTTCCCCCTCCCCCTGAAAAAATTTCATTGAGCGAAGCTTCAATTAAAGGTTAGATAATAAAATTAAATTGATACTTTAACAAATTCTCATGGTTGAATCTGAGATTTGAGAACTGGGGATTTGTAGTAGACGAACTATGGAAACGCTGCATCCCTACGATCTCGGCTACTATCAGATCACACTGTAAAGAATGGTTGTAAAAATACTTTGAAAGTTAAGGTAGAATTCGTTCGATTTTCTAAGTGATTTTACATTATTATTTATTTTTATAAAAGCTTGGACTTTTACTGTAAAGTTAAACAAATTTGTGATTTTTACATAAAGTAAATTAAAATTCTATAATTTGTGTAATATTCCAATAAAGTGTGTAAAAATTACAAAATAAAATGTATAGTTACATATATAAAATGTATGAATACAAAACAAATTAATGTAAAATTAGTAACCACGCATGCGCGATGTGTTTTTATGGAATCCACGCGATGTGGCGATACCATGTTTGCGACGCCATTGTCTCTTTGTGTGCCTATTACCAGATTAATCGCTGGCTACAAATGGACCATCGATAATCTATGTAATCGGCCTTCTCGTTTCTTACAGTGTATACTAAAATATCAAGGCGTACGGTATAAGTCGTTAATACGTTTTCGAATTTATTTAGTTCCTTGTAGAATACATGGCACACTGTATCCACTAATCATAGGTATTTACATTGACAAAGATTCCATCAGGAAGATATAAAAGAAACGGGTGACGTGGCGAAACCCATTCAATTCGCGTTCGTCAGTGATTAATGAACTTTGCTATGTATTGATTTTATATTCCAGTTTTACATCATTGAATCACTGATTCGCTCGGTGATTAATTTCTCTCACCGCCCGACCATAGCTGGCTGACTGCCCTTTTTTGCAGTAGATATATTATATAGGTTAAATAGGTTAGATGGAATAATTATACTTCTAGGCCAATGTAACAATGTTGCCAGATGGTCATTTACACAAAATAGTCGAAGTATTATTAATTATCAAAATTAAAACAACGCTTGAAAAATTCTACACAATGGTTTCGGATACTTAGTTCATCTTCAGGAGTATAGATTTATACTGAATAAGTTCGGTACATGACGTTTTGGTACGGCCGTTTTGGTCCCGCCGTTTTGGTACCGGACGTTTTGGTCCCGGCCGTTTGGGTCCCAGTTATTAGATTATGACAAATAAAATTACCAATTTTTCAGACAATATATTGACAAAAATTAAATAATATATTTTAAACAATTAACGTTTCGATCCGGATTTGGAATTTCTTCGGAATTGAGCTAAAAATAAAAGTACAAAAAATAAATTAGTAATTAGTTTATACAATAATAAATGTATGCTGTGTATTTTTTCAATATGAAATATGCGTGCAGCCCAAACGGCTCAACCGATTGCATATATCGCTTTTACGCATGCGCCAATTTGCCCCGAAAATTTTTTTTCAAAACTTTCTTGTAAAATGGAATAAAAAACCATTATAAAAAGTACACCATTATTATATATAAAAAGCAACAATGGTATATATCTTTTTTACGCATGCGCCGATTTTCCTTCAAAAAACATTATAAAACTCTTGTAAAAATAGATTGAAAAATAAACCGTTATGAAAAGTATACCAATATTATATAAAAACTTCTGCGCATGCGCCAACTTTCCAACTTTATTGATATTTGTCATAATCTAATAACTGGGACCAAAACGTCCGGTACCAAAACGGCGGGACCAAAACGGCCGTACCAAAACGTCCTGCTTCGGAATAAGTTAGGTGAACTGTGAAGTTCTATATTTAGAGAAAATTCCCGTAACTTATTCAGTATAAGTCTATACTCCTGAAGATTGACGCATTCTACGGTTGTTTGTAATAGCATTTATAGAAATAAAGTGATCTATCTATCTATCTATCTTTTCTTTCTCGCGGAGGTCAGGAAATCCATCATGGACACCCGTTGGTCCTCCAACGGGTAGAGTCAGACTCCTACTTACTAAAACCTCACCCCCTCTACTCGCCATCTCACACTGGAACCGTTTCCGCATTACTTCAGTGCGAGGGCTGTCTATCTTCTCTCTTGTCTCATCTCATCTCTTCCCTTTGTCTCCATTATTAATCTAACTACTATGTAGGAACGGTTCCATGTTTCCTCGGATCCTAGGAGATCTCTCATGAGATTTTCTGCATTGAAGGATATACTTGCTATTTCGAAGTATTGTCCTCGGGTCTCATTCCACCTCGGACAGCAGAACAGCGTGTGCTCTGCTTCATCGTCAGCTCTACAATAAACACACTCAGCTGTTTCCGACCTCTTATACTTAAACAAATACTTCCTAAAGTTGCCATGCCCAGATAGCGCCTGCGTCAGGAAGTAGTCCACTTCCCCATATGACCTGTTAAGCCACGCCTGAATATTCGGGATCAGGCGGTATGTCCACCGTCTGCTTGTGCTGCGGTCCCATTTTTCCTGCCACCTAGCCATGACATCCGCGCGTGCAGTTATCCCATCCACCCCTAGGTATATCTATCTATCTAAGTGTTCGAAACGATAGTCGAACTTGTGTTCATATATGTAGAATTTTTCAAGTGTTGTTTTAATTTTAATTAAATCATGTTCTACCAAGTGCCGAGTGAAGAATATGTGAATATTTTATTATTAATTATCTCAAACTTAAAAAAAGGTGTGACTGACGCAGTAAACACGAGAGTTGATGTGTAAACTTGTTGGTTTCATTCGGAAAAAATATTGACTAACCCAATTACTTACGTTACGTCTGACGGGTTACGCTGACGGTCGATCCAATATGCAACCCATATAGATGTTTACAAATCAATTGAAAAAAAAAGTATGAAAATATATATTGTTCAATAATTTATAATCAATTTATACAAAAATTTTGATAATCGATTACTTATAGCATTATTGATTTAAAAATACCCAATTTTTTTTGAATTTTTACTCAAGTACCTATATCTTAATAAAACAAGAAATGAATTAGCCATTTTCCTGAGCGTAGTTCCTTCAATTATCCACGAGAGGCAACACTTGTGGTAAGGGCAAAAATTATTTATTCCCCATTAGTGTCGTGTCATTTCAGTGGTATAACTTAATTATTTAAATAATTTAATAATATAATAATTAAGTTATATGTACCACTAAAATGTAACGACAATAATGGAGAATAAATTATGTTTGTACCTACTACAAGTGCTGCCTCTCGTGGATAATTGAAAGAACTCTCAGGAAAATGGCATATTCACATAATGATATAATGATTGGTTTCTCTGTCTTTTTTTAAGCGGTTTTATTTAGCTTGACCCCGTATATTTGTTTGTTACTATCTTTGTTTCAAATCTTGCGACAGCTTTTTCAACTACTTCTACTTAACCGATTCTTATGAAACTTTGCACACACATTGAGTTCCTGTGACAATACAATATTATGATAATTTCAACTTGGTAACGAGGGTTTGATGATGGAATCAGGAGGTGGACAGTTGAAAGAATAAGGAGAGCACTCTCAGGAAAATGGCTCAATGACAGTCGCTGAATATTCAAATAAAAATATTTTTGACAAATCTAAATATAAGCTTTAGCATAAACATACGCATTTTCTGAAACATGTTTTTTATTAACACGAAAATAAACACCTCCTAAATCATTTAAAAATTTTAAAAATAATTCACATAATTATAAAATATGTCACTCGAAAAGCAAATGCTGTAAATAATATAAACGACTTTTTTTACACTTATAGTCCGCGTTTATTGTGTAAGTATAGATTGTATCTTGTTCTTTTGTTTTCGGATTCTTCAATTTTCACCTGGCAAGGCGCCATATTTAAATAGGAAATCGTTTGAAATGCAAAGATTATAATAGTTTTGTGTGTAAGTCTGTGTGTTATTTTTACTTGTTTAATGTTTCAATAGTTTCTATTCGATCTATTTCAATAAATCTTTCAGAACTAATATTCCACAAAGAAAATCAATAGATATCAAATTTTAAGCAAAAAGCGTTCAAATATAAAATAAAATGTGTGAATTTGTGTGTTATTTTTATTTGTTTAATGTTTCAATAGTTTCTATTCGATCTGTTTCAATAAATCTTTCAGAACTAATATTCCACAAAGAAAATCAATAGATATCAAATTTTAAGCAATAAGCGTTCAAATATAAAGCATTTAGTTCATTCAAAACGTTTTTTTTGTTGTTTTTTTATACACACTTTAAAAATCTACTTCAGATGTTTTAATTTGACACGTTCGTTTGTTTCGTTTTATATGCATCTTATTCGTTACTTGAATGTTGAGTAACATCTAAGCATCACTATTAGTCCAAGAGGTCGCGACCAAAAATTGTTAGAATTTGTAAATAAGATATATACCTAATAGTTTAGAAAGTCATTAAACGGGACACCTGATGTCGGGGCGCATTAAAAGATGTAAAAAACTAGTGTTTTGTAAAATCTGAAATTTGTTACAGGGCTAAATTATTGAATGTAGTTTATGACACAGTCAAGACCTCATTTGGGTGAACCTCATTTGGGTACCCGGCCATAGAAATATCTCTGGCAATGAATCAGCTGACGCTTTAGCCAAAGAGGGATCCAATACTACACTAATAGGACCTGAACCAGTATGTGGCATTGCTAAAGCAACTGCCAAGCAGGAAGTAACTAAATGGCTTATGGATCAACATAAGTCATATTGGAATAATATTCCAATGCAAACTCACTCAAAGGCCTTTATAGAGGAACCTCTAAGGAAAAGAACTGTAGAAGCACTCAAGCTTAGCAGGAACAATCTAAGAACAATGACAGGTCTACTTACGGGACACAGCCTTTTAAATAAACATCTGCATAGAATGGGCGCTGCTGACAACGCCCTGTGTAGCAGATGCAACGAAGCAGAAGAAACTGCTGTACATATTCTCTGTAAGTGTGAAGCCATCGTACAGACAAGATACACTTTGGATCACCCTTGATGCTTCCAAAGGACTTCAAAGACGTCAGTTTAATGAGGATTCTTGACTTTATAATATATAGGAATCCTTTTTTAGGAATCCTAAAAAACTGATAAGAAACTAGGGGAACACAATAGATCTTTTAGGTCGCGGTGGCTTCCTTCGGACTCCTAACTTTTAAATCTTAAATCTTAAGACCTCATTTTGATTGAACGGACCTGGTAGAAGTTCCAATTAAAATGAGGTCTGACTATTTTTTTCATAAATTATATTCAATAATTTAACACTGTACCAAATGTCAGCTTTTACAAAACACTTTTAAAACGCCCCGACACCAGGTGTCCCATTTCCTGACTTTCTGACTATATAATGTATTTACGCCCCAAATACTAGGTGATTTAAAATACCATAGCCTTTAGAAAATTCTTACAATTTTTGGTCGCGACCTCTTGGACTATACTCAGACAGCTGCGCAGCATTGCAGTGTGTGTCGTTTTGCATTCGTTACGGACTAAAGGTGCTCATAAATATTCTTAAAAGAATTAGGTCAGAAAAGGTTGTTACACTTTTTCTCTTTTCAAAACATTTTAATTAGAACATTTAAAAGATGTAACCTTAATTGCACTGCAGCTAAAAAGTGATCAATCTTTTATAAAAATTCTTCAACACAAAATAAATCGCTTCCTGTTTATTTTTTAAATCGATTTTAGAAAAATTCTGAATGGGGTCCTGAATCACAATGAACAAAGCTTTTCACCCGACTGCACGACAGCAAAGGCAGGGTTATGTTTTTCACGTTATCTAAGTATGTAAGTAGGTATGTATGTGAGATTTTTTATTCCTTCGTAGCGTCTAAACGACTGGATGGATTTTATTAAATAAGGCGTCATTAAATTCGTCTTAATCCCGAGAGTGACATAGGGTATATATGACGTCACGGAAAATTCAATATGATGGACGCTTTACACCATTTTGTCAGAAAAATCATTTTTCTTCTAAATACATCGATATGGGTATTAAAAGAAATGCAATCGGAGGCATACATATTATGTAAGAAGACCCCCCTCTTTGTACAAATTTGCGAAATTTTTGAAAAATAAATTCGACTCGATTCGTTTGATATTATGTCAATTTATAGAAAAAATAGCGCTGAATCGACTCCAACAGCCCGCACTTTTAGTTTCAAAGATAACAGCATCTGAGAGATTTTTGAGTTTTCTTAAAAATGCCAAAAGTAAAAAGATCCCCCTCTTTGTACAAATTTGCGAAATTTTTGAAAAATAAATTCGACCCGATTCGTTTGATATTATGTCAATTTATAGAAAAAATAGTGCTGAATCGACTCCAACAACTCGCACTTGTAGTTTCAAAGATATAAACAGCATCTGAGAGATTTTTGAGTTTTCTTAAAAATGCCAAAAGTAAGAAGACCCCCCTCTTTGTACAAATTAGCGAAATTTTTTAAAAATAAATTTTACCCAATTCTTTTGATATTTAGTCTATTTAGAGAAAAAATAGCGCTGAATCGACTCCAACAACCCGCACTTTTATTTTCAAAGATATAAACAGCATCTGAGAGATTTTAGAGTTTTCCTAAAAATGCCAAAAGTAATAAGACCCCCATGTTTTTAGTCCGCTTTTGACGCAGTCGGGTTTTTTGATAATTTTAATTTAATTTTTTAACAGTCCCTTCAGAAAGTCTTTTGCGGTTGTATAATTAGTTCTTATAACGCTCGTACCTTATTTATTGGCAAATATACTAAAAAGAATTACCCCTGCCTAACTCATTATTTTTATTATTGTACGGAACCCTCGATGCACGAGTCTGACTCGCACTTGGCTGGTTTTTTAAAATAAAAGTAAAATTAAAAAATATTGTGTAACAAAACTGTTTTCTTACGTGGGTGGAATAAATTATTTATTTACAATAATTAAAAATATAACAACAATAGATAACAACAAAATGTAACAATTATATCTCAGTTCTAACAGTCAACACTGTTTATATAATAATAACACGAACAGTAATTCTTTAACGAACTGAAGCGCTTTTAATAACACTGAACAATTTATATGCTGTATTTATTTCAAATTGACACTGTCACACCACTCTCGTTGTTGTTTGTCCGGTGACTGCTCCTGCTTATATAGAGCTAGCAGCTTGACCCCCCCCCCGCGCTCGCGCGCTTTCCAGAACATTTTGGTGGTTACCGGTGCTTCGATATCATGCTACGCCTCACCATTCTTACTTGTTCTCGATGATTCTATTGTCGCCAGCGGCGTAACACCTGGGGTTTTGCTACAATAGTATTATTACCCGACTGCGAAGCAAAGGAGTGGTAATGTGTTTAACAGTCTATGTATGTATGTATGTATGTATGTATGTATGTATGTATGTTCCTTTGAAGCACTATACAGACCAAACGCCTGGGCCAATTTTTATGATTCACACGTCAATCAATTCCCCTTAGTCCGGCGAGTGTCACTAAAGACATGACGTTAGTGAAAATTCAATATGGCGACTACAGGACGCCATATTGTGAAAATGAAAGTCAACAAACTATGTCAAGTGGGGTATCGTTGAATAGGTATTTAAAAATCATTTTTGTTTTCCCTCAACATTTTTCGATTCGACTGACCGTTTAGGATCTATATCGATTTATTTTTAACTAAAAACATTTGAAATAAAAAATTTATTAAAAAACAAAAAACCCGACTGCGTAAAAGTCGAACTTAAAAAATGGAAACAAGATCAAATAATAACATGCAGTCGGAGGTATTTCTGTTCAATTTGTTACTACTATGCCTCCAACTGCATGTTATCATTTGATCTTGTTTCCATCTTTTAAGTTCGATTTTTACGCAGTCGGGTTTTTTTATTTTTTAATAAATTTTTTATTTTATTTCTGCAATACTTGTTATAAAGTCATCTATAAAAGAACGAAATCACGTCCTGCAAAAAAACAGTATGATTGTTTACCTTCAGAGATTTATCATCATTACAGAAATGTATACATTCGATTTATTTCAGACGAACGACAAGTATAATAAAAGTGAAAAAGAAAAAGCTATTCTAAGAATGTTTACAAAAAAATATATGTGCAGGACAGAGACGGAAGAAGTTTGTGTGTGTCGAAGAGGAAAGCGAGTGTCCATGTCGTTTGAATAATGAATGCCCTCGTAGCGGAGAAGAATTGGCGACAACTGTGTTCGCGTCCGTCTGTCCGGTTGTGTGCAAGTTTTGTTGTGAGGTGAACGGGAATACAAAACTATATCCTAGAGGACTTGACCGCTTACCTACCCTACAATGTCTACTAACACTGACAGTTAGAGCAATACCTAGAGAAAACAGATAGATCAAGAGGATAGATTCAACTGTCAGACTATGAGCAAGGTTTGTTAAAAGTTGAATGTGAAGTGAGGTTATAAACTATATTCTAGATCAGTGTTCCCAAAATGAATTCCGCGTAAAAATTCAACTGAATAAATGTCTCTCACAGTTAGAGACGAAACGTTTGGAAAAACTCCAGTTGGCCACGGCTCATCAGCCCGAAAGAATTTTTCACCTTGTTTGACAATGGAAACCGGCCGTGAAAGTCTAGCGTCCGCCATATTGAATTTTCCTTGAACGACTATGACGAATCTATAGACACCTCATTTTTCAAAATCCGTCAAGCCGTTGACGCTACAGAAGATACTTACATACATGCACCCGAAGAACATTACCCTAATTCTTAGGCAGTCGGGTAGAAAAACACGTGTCGACAATCGGCTTTGACATGCGAACGCATTACCCATTGCTCTACTAGACTTACTGCAGTAGAATAGCAGAAACAAGGTATACTTGAGTAGTATAAGCGTTCAATTCTAGAGATACATACAAGATATACGAGTATATATCCATGTATGGGGAGCCTCCTAGGTATTAAACTTTTTGATTTTTATTATTTGCCAGGATTCATGCCACAACAACATACAATCTGTGAAAATTTCAACTAGTTACCTCTTACGTTTGTGAGATAGAGCCTTGTGATGGACGGACAAACAGACATCGTAGGCTCAGTAATAGGGTTTCGTTCGAAGGTACTGAACCCTAAAATTTATTTTGTTGTTGTGTGCGACTCAATAATGTTCAAAACAGGCTGAAGCCTGAAGCGGCCCAAACAGATTTAACTTAGTGATAATCAGAATTGGTAGAGATAAATTGCAATTAGAAAAAAATTATAAATCTTAGATCAGTAGGTATTTACGTACTTAATAGACAGAAATAGTAAAATTATAAAATAATATAAAAATCAACGGAAGTCTTTTTGGGACCATGTAGATTTGACAGGTTCCAATAGTTGCAGCGATTCTGCATGTTACATTAATAAGTAGAAGGGAATGGCCGAGCGTGTAGCAATGCTGTTGTTTACATGGCGTTGCTATGGTTCCTCTATTACAAGTCCCCAGTTCCCGGGTTCTAGCCCGAGAGCTGCTAAAAGTGTCAATTGGATGTTCAATTTATTAATAAAAAAAATAATGAATTGAAAATATGAATTGGTGCTAGCCCAAATAACCTTAGTTGTTGGTGGTCTTTAAAACACAATTTAACAATAAGTCGAAGTGTCGAGTGGTGTATTATAGTACCTGAGAACACATACACAGAGTCCTACCTACGTCAAAATGGAAAACAAATGAACATTCAAGGTGCGATCAGATCAGAGTGAATATGTTATACCTCTTTACAATTCTAATTACCGATGGCAGATAGTCAGAGAATAAAGATTTTAAGAATACAATGACAAAAATTTGTTGTTTTCTCTAAAGAGCTTGATTGATTACATGCACACTCTCCATTTAACTGACACAGATATTTTAAACAGACGAAAAACACATATCAAACTGTTATTCAGTTCTGTACTCTGCACAAAATGTTATTACAGTGATGGACAAAACAGTTCTTTTCCAATAACAGGTGTTACTGTGGCTGTTCCTGTGAAATAATAGTCTTATATAATAACTAGCGGTTCGGTCCAGCTTCGCCCGGGTGCTATGAATTCATGATTTATTAATATACATTACTCACTCGCTTCGCCTATGTTCTAAAGTAAAATACCACCTATCGTCTATCGAACAATGAAAAAATTCACAGATTTCGCAATCCTTGCAACCATTGAGGACATTGGAAATGATTACAGCATATATGAAACATAATTAACTGTTTATTATACACACAATATTTATCAATGCACTGTTTAGTTTTGTCAGGAAAAACCCTATTATTCTTCTGTTACATACGCGTTCACTTTTGCTTGATTACTTAACTTTTAAATGGATTTTTCTACAGTATTTATTAACATTTGCTCAAAAATAACACCGCAGATCGTCGCAAATACCTCTCAATTAACTAGACATGATATAAAACACATTTCGAAAAAATTGCACTTGTTCAATTTTGCATGATTGCTCCTCACTTGATCGCGACACCGTTGTCTTTTGGCCTTGAACGAAAACTCGTAACTCTGCCTCCATATTAGGGGTCGACAAGACAAGAATTCTTGTCTTGACAATGACTTCTTGTCTTGTCTTGAAAAAAAATCAAGAAATCTTAAAAAATCTTGTCTTGACGTTTTCTTGACATCTTATGTCTTGTCTTGACTCAAGAAATTTCAAGATCTTGAAATTTCTTGATTAACCGGTGACACCGTACATGGTGATTCCTCGCCGGCGAACTTTTTATTGCGTTGCGTGCTAACACGGCAATCTGGTGGTTCCCCGATCTTTAATTGTTTTCTGACGAACGCAAATAGCTCAGAATCTTGGAAGTATGAAATTGAAAAATACTTAAATGAGCCTAGAGGACTGAAAATTCTGAGAATATACTTGATTGGTGGAGAAGACATGAAAATGTCTACCCGTCGTTATCGAAAATGGCCAAGGATTTTCTCGGAACGCCAGCAACATCTTACATCTGTAGGTACCTGCGGAAAGGCTATTTTCAAGACCAGCTTTAACAATAACAAAGCCAAGAAATCGGCTAGGCGTTGCCTCCATAAGAAGTCTTATGTGCCTAATTAATTCATGGCTTATATATATGTGTGTGTGTGTGTGTGTACACGATAACTCTCGACAGACTTAATTGATTTAAACAAAATTTGGTACACACATTGGAACCCATCACCGCACGAAGCCTATTTAAAATGGGCCCGATCGGGCCATTTTAAGGGTAGTTTTTAGGAGTTGAAAAAAGTTTTTGGGCCCAAAAATACCGAAAAAAATCTCAGAATTGTTTCAAAATTGGAATTTAACCCTTTGGTAGAAATTAAAATGTGTTGCTAAAATTTTAACAAAATCGGCACAACAGGACCGGACATACAAATTTTATGAAAACACTAGTTCGCGGATAGTGATTTATTTGCTGACGGGTGTATTTAATTTGGTACAGAGGTTGCATTGATAATAATATTGAAATTAAGAAAAATAATATTATTTTAAGGGATGTATTAAGGGGTTATATTTTTTGATTTTGTCCAAAAACAAACTTAAGTTCACATAATAAAGCCACAAGACCTTATTAGCAAATACACTATATTATTGTCGGCAGGGTTTGGCACTGCGACCCGAGATCTTTCATTTATTGTTTTTAATTTACATTTTTGTGAGTCGGTCTAGCAAAAAATGTGTTCAATAAATTAAAATAATACGTTATGTTATGTTAAAATATGTTATCTTTTTCACAAATAAATATACGTTTTAGCGTTTTCATTGTTAGTCAAGATATTTCAAGATTTCTTGTTTTCTTGACAAGAAATCTTGGTATTGACATAACATTTCTTGTCTTGTCTTGAAATCTAAAATTACTTCTTGTCTTGATCTTGTCTTGAAATCAAGACAAGATCAAGACAAGATCTTGAAATTTTCAAGAATTTGGCGACCCCTACTCCATATTATACGAACATAAACATTTCCAATGTTAAAAATTGAAATCGACACTTAGGTAAATTCAGATGAATGACAAAAATTGATATGTTTATTAGTAAATAAAAATGCCTATTTTGACAGTAAAAATGCAATAATCTGTTTACACAAAAACATCATTACATGATGCGTATCTATGGAAACGTAGAACGCATCATTAATTCATGACCTCCTGTCTTTCCATCATCATAGGTATATGTATAGTAGTGTGAATATTATACTGTCGAAGTGTGGATGAATGACTTGTATGGTCTCCGTCGGGAAGAGTTTTCCGGGATAGATAGATATTGTAATTTATAGAATATTTATCTATCCCGGAAAAAGTAGCCTATGACCTTTGTTGGGCTCCAGGAGCCTAGAACTGCTAAAACCAAGTTCAAATAGTCTGAAGAGTTCTGACAAGCATTTTAGCAGTTCAGAAATTGCCAGCAAACACATAGCTAATAACTATCGAATAGGTCAAAAACAATTTTTTTAAAAACGAGGAAAACTGTTAATTGATTTTATATTTTCCGGTAATAAATCTTCATAATTGAGAACCAAACATTTATAAGCAATAATTTCAGTGATTTTTGCAACAACGAGGGGATTTTTTCAATGGAGTTGAATTAAGTTTAAAAAAATAAAACTCAATTCCGAAAACAATAGGCCGTCTGAAAATCCGTACCCTTGAAAAAGTTCGAGCCCGGGGAAAATCCGGTGTTCCTCTCAGTAGCGGCGCTAGGGTTTTTTTTTTGTTAGGGTGGGCATGGTAATCTGAAGGTGGACCAATAACATTTATTCCCAAAATTTCAGTGCTCGATAAAATTTTAACCCAGATTACTTGCTATACAAGAAAAACTCTTGAAATTTCGAGGGTTAAAAACCTATTTAAAAGATAACTTCTAGAGATTGTGGATTATTCCAGGGTGGACCAAGCCAGTTTAAGGTGGGCCATGGTTCATCCTCTGGCGCCGCCATTGGACACTCTCGTCTATGGTGAGGAGATACAGCACACAGCGTGGAAAATTATATGGAGTATAAGCTGATTTTCGACTTAATCTCCAGTTGATAAATTTGGTGTAAACAAAAGGATTTAGAATAAACGCTATACCTACTTGTTTTGAACTCTTTATAAGAAGCACGTTGCGAGTTGCGACGTTTGCATTGCAGAATGTGGGACGAGAACGCTAGGGTGGAGGAGACAGAGGAGAGTGATGTTCCTTGGGGATTCGACGACTAGATACGGGGGGATGTACGGGTCGGTATAGTTGTCACACACCATAGCCATTGGGCAGAAATAGATGTCCACAATCTAAGACTACCGACATCTTTTATATGTTACAGGCAATTTTTTTAAGGTCTTCTGTAATGAATTCGGAAGCAGTTTTTAGCAAATAAATAAAATCGTAACTTTCGAAATATCAACTAATTTATAGAAACCTAAATCAAATTAGCCATTTTCAGAATTTTTGTGTCTGTCAGTTTGTTTATTTTAATTTACTTCAAAAATTGATTAGAGATAGTTAAATAAAAAAGCCGTGAGGTGGGTCGTTTATTAGAACTAAAGTGCGACCCTTGAGGTTCACACGACGAACAGTTTGATAAATATTTAATAATAATAATTAAATTAGATATTACACAGAAAAGTAATCATTTTAATCATTAAAACATAGTTATTATTTATTTTTAACAATAATTAAAAAAAAAAAAACGGCTGAACCTATTTTTATAAAATTTATGTCGGATCAAAATGACGTTAACAAGCCTCGATTGACACCCTTACGAAGTCTATATAATGTTTTATTCGCGAGATATTGTGTAAAATCTACTTTTTTGGAGTCTATTTGGTTAAGAAAAAACGAAGAAAAAAGAACGGCTGAACCGATTTTAAAAACATTTCTTTCAGATCATATTTACGTAATTCGCGTCGATTGGCACCCTAACGTAGTCGATATCATTTTTCATTCTCGAGATTTCGTCTTAGAAAGAAATGGACACATACGTACGTACGTACACACACACACATACACACACAGAGACATCTTTCTAAAAATAGTGTAGTGACCTTGAAACATAAAAATTTGTTATACATTATTTTCGGACCCATTACAGTAACTTCCAATGGGAAGTTAAAAAAATACTTTGAAAAACGATTTTGGCACATGGAAGTCATCTAATGTGGATCTCCAAATAGATATTTTGACTGCTCTTTTTTATAACATCGAAAAATCAGTTATTCAGCGTCTACAAAATAATAGAAAAAGCAGTAGGTACTTACTTATTTACTTACACGGCGACGATTATCGATAACAGGCGCATGCAAACGTCCGCAGGCGTATAGAGCGAATAAACAAAAGTTGCTATGACAACCGTTATTTTCCGCGTTAGTGCAGAAAGTAAACCATTTTCCGCACACCTGCCTGTTAAATGGGTCATTAATGGCCGCTATACATACATCGAAAGTAGCTATTTTGTTGTTGGTATGGCAAAAAAGTATTAAGTATATTCACCAAAAATAAAGTAGGATACGTTATTACAAAGTATGGTTGGCTACGCTATAACTACGACCAGTATTTTTTTAATTAATTTAAAAAAAAAGTATTCATTTTAACATATATTTGTGAAGTATAGGTATATGAAGTTGTGTCAAGTTTTCAAGCAACAGATCTTTGTGTGTAGTGAACTTTTAAAAATGTTAAAGTTGGTATTAGTAAATTGATGTAGCCGTTGGCTAACACACTTGCAATAACAGATACTTCTGTTGATTCAGCAGTAACAAATCAATGGTTCTGTTCCCACAAATAATAGCTTTCTAAAACCTAAGTAAAAATGTCGATTCAATCGATAATACAAATAAGAAAACAAAAACTCTCCATCTTGATTGAAATTTTTTATGGTTACACACAGAAGGTTAGGATTATCGAGGTCTTAAGCCGGATTCTCACGACTTGTGACGAATACATTGTCCATTGCACAAGGACACAAGTGGAAAATTGTGTAACTGTTCCGAGGATTGGTGTATTCGCTAAATATTCGTGCTTGGATATACATTATACTTGTTTTGATAATAATAATTGTCACGGCAGCCCTATGACTCACTTAAAAAACGTGTCATATTGTAGCAAACCCCAAGATGTTACGCCACTGCCTCCAATAGAAACCACGAGAAAGAAAGGTCACAGTAGTAAAGCGTGGAATGGTATCGAAGATTCCAGACAACGCTAGAGGATACGAGGACGCACTGAGAGTACACCGCACGCAGGTATATAAACAGGAGTGTGTCGTGTTGGAGAGTAAGTGAATGGTGAGTCGTGCCTTCAGTCAGTACAGTGAAATAAATATTGATCAGTCAACGGGAATCAGTCAGTGTAGATTGTACTATGACAGTGTTGAACAGCGAAATAAATCTGATATAAATACAGTGACATAAATAATTACAAATAAATAATCCTTGTATATATAGTTATTAGTTAAGTGTTATTTAAGTGGCTCGTTTAGTTCAATAATTACCGTTTAAGTTTTTTTATTGTTAGAATTGACTTTTCGTTGTTTCATTTATTGTTATTGTGTTTTTAATTATTGTAAATAAATATTTATTCCGCCAACTCAGAAAAAAGTTTTGTAACAATATTTATAGACGCCGATGGCTTTAAATTAACAGGAAATTCAAAATTCGTAAACTTCCAATCTATGCCAGGGATATAAAGTTCAGGATAAAAAAACCGTGCGAAGAACTCGATGAGAAAGATTGTAGATTATAAACGCTCGACAACTGAGGTCATTATCAAGCGAAAGACGTGTGTTGCTAGTTCAAACTTAAAAAAAAAATGTTTAAAAACTACTGTGGTGAGATTAAGAAACACCTACATTTATAAATATATCTGTATCTAGAGATATCTATAGACACACATATTAGATGACGGCACATCAGTGGCGTCGCGTCGCCTTGTATTCATTGTAAAGCAGGTGGGCGGCGACTTGCATTGGGCTTCTATTTTAACGACTTTTTCGATGTCTTCTCTCTTTCTTACATTAAAAATTATCATTTGACAAAGAGAGAAATAAAAATAACTGTCGCTTCAATTAACGACACATAGTATATTCAATAAATAACAACTCCTATTTATTTGTTTCGTAAACTTCCGTTTATCCATTCGTTTAGAAAATTATTGTAACATAATGCCTACGTTTGTTATTTTATCACTATCCTAATTCTGTTACATATTTACTTACCTGGAAACAGTTACCTGAAATTAATTTTTTATATTGTTTTATTATCAAACTCAATCGAGAAGTTTCTTTGATATAATCATGAGTAGAAGTTCTTGATTGTGATGGGATCTTAGGTCTAAGAGTTCATTAGAAATGGCGGCGAAAGAACCAATACTGGTCAACGGCAGCTCTTAGTTCTTTCAAGAAGATCAAGACCTTGGTGTCAGGTGGCAACCGACCGTAAAAATCTATTTTTTATACTAATCATGAGGTCAAAATGGCACCTTTGACCTCATAATTAGGAAAGTCGACCCCGCGTAACGGGAAGAGGCAAGGATGATGATGATGATTTATTATCGTTTTACAGACCTCGTTGATTCGTGTCCAGCAATCTATTTTATTCTAGTTTTTAGAGGTTATATTTCTTTATGCGACTAATCGGCCGAGTTTACGCAAACCGTTAAACGATGCGCGCGTCCCACTGCAGGTAGTTTTTGAATTAACAACTTTAGAGAAATTCCATTATATGTCACTTAAAGTACACTTTTTACCTTGACTCATAGATGTCGTTGCCGTATAAGTCGCGAGGTATATGTTGAGGAGTATAACTTCTACCGTGTGTAAAATACCGTCTACGCTTCCACTGCAACTGACAGACAATCAAAAATTTTGGAAACATCTTTTCCCGTCTAGCTAACATTCCGGTATAATTTTTAGTATTGATACTACAGTCGACTTTTGAATTTATGGGACATATTTTCCGAACACATAGTGTATTGATTACTAAAAAGATCCGTATTCAATAATAATATTTATTGCCAGTGTATTTTGAAAATAAAAATTGATCGTGAACAGCTCGTTTTATATTTAGAAATTGGCACCACGGAAAGACAATTGTAATTTGTAATCGTAATCATTAATTATGGGATTTATTGAGTATTGACGGCATATTAATCACTGAAATAATCTGTGTTCAGTACCCTAATCTTTACCTGTACATTTTGAGAAAAAAAAACTCGTTTCGCAGTGCAGAATCCTGCCGACAAAATAATGTCATATTTGCTAATACATACATTACCCACCTGCGCTCATGTATGTTTTGTGATGTTATTTAGTTTTAAGATTGTTGTTATTTAGTGTAGTTGAAAGACGCTAATGACCTGAGATGTCGACGCGTCTATAATCTACAATAAATAAAAATAAATAAAATATAAATAAATACACACATAATTACTAACAAACTATTTTTTTCATTAATATTAAAAAATCTTCGTAAAATGAAGATTATAGACGCTCGATAACTGAGATCATTAGCGAGTATAGTTCGTAACAAGTTTAATGGAGCGGAAAAGCAATAAAACAATATGTAAGCATACGCGGCCCATACACAAAAACTGTGCCACTTATATAAATAGTGAAGTATAATTGCATGACTCACTATCTTAAATTTTAGAACTTGACTGTAGATACTTAGGTATCTACTATAAAAATATACATTCCCAAAAAATGTGCCAAATTGTTTAGAATGATGTGAAACGTCAATATTTATAGTTCAACTTCTAGGTCCCGCCATCCGACCAACGCCAATAGTGTACGTGCCATATATAGACCGAGAGCTAGTGACAATTTTTTGGTGTTATTTATTGAAGACCTTATTTTTGTGAAGATGTTGACGGAGGCATTTTATTTTTGCCCTGAGTAAGGGATTTTGCTAGATAGCGGTATGGGAAGGATGCAGACCGTCCCCAACATGTAACAAAAAAAAATGGTCATAATTATTATTGCTTCAAGGCTGAAAATGTTTGTATAGCTTGTCGGTGACCCAATAATGCCGTTATAATATTTGCAGATCGATTGGTCAGTATTAAAGGGGTGGCAGATCACCCTAAACGTGTCATGTACCCGACGAAACTTATATTATTAGTTCAAGGTTCAAATTTTAATATGTTGTTACGGCGACTGTTTTAAGCATTTCAATTTGCAGAACAAAATGTCGGTATTAACCCCCTCTCTTACAGGGAAACTTGCTCGCCTAGGTGTTTATATCGTTCTGCAAGGGGGTTAATACCGACATTTTGTTCTGCAAATTGAAATATATGCTTAAAACAGTCGCCGTAACAATATATTAAAATTTGAACCTTGAACTTATAATATAAATTTCGTCCGGTACATGACACGTTTAGAGTGATCTGCCACCCCTTTAATACTGACCAATCGATCTGCAAATATTATAATGGCATAATTGGGTCACCGATAAGCTATACAAATAATTTTAGCCTTAAAGCAATAATAATTGTGACAATTTTTTTTGTTACATGTTAGGAGCGGTCTGCATCTCTCCCATACCGCTATCTAGCAAAATCCCTTACTCAGGGCACTTTAATATGCCTCCCTCAACATCTTCACAAAAATAAGGCCTTAAATAAATAACACCAAAAAATTGTAACTATAGCTCTCGGTCAATACTATGTATAAGCAAAAACACTATTAAAAGCTGACCGTGAGCAGCCTGCTTAATAAACCTATTACGAAATAGGCATATTTTCTTTTAATTAAACAGGTAATGCCAACTCTACTGTACTTAATAATATGCATACATTTAGTGCATATGTGTGTGATATTAATGTAGTGGTAAGCGTCCACTTACCGACGACAGTTTGGCGACGCTATCTCAGTGTCGGCGCTGGCGTCGGTCAACGCGAACTACATGATCTTGACGATCGGTGTCATATCGAACTCATCTTTCTTCTCCAGAAACTACTATGCCGTCTTTCGAAATCCGTTTATATTATGTATACGTAATTAATGTTATATTTAGTGTTTACTCGTTGAATCATTAGTATTTTAGTGAATTTATTTTTAGGTTTTATATTTGTGAAATGTCGCGGGCGATGTTTCCAGTTAGTGTCATAAGTGACGTTTGTGTGTTTTAAACTTTTTAAAATTATTTAATCTGTTTTTTTAAAGTTGCGTTTTTTTAATTATTTAAAACGTGTGCCCCTTTATAATATCAAGTTATAATAATCGAAATGTTTTTCTCCGAAACATGAAAATTTTTGAGTATATGGATCCATTGTTTTTAAAAGTTTGTTTGTTTTTTTTTTTTAAACGAATTAATACGTGTGACTCTTTATAATTGTTTATGCTATCAAGTTTTAATATTCGAAACATTTTATTGTAATATTTGTGAACATTTTGAGTACGACTGTTAACCTGTTTTTAAAAAATTTATTGTGTGTGTTTTTTTAATGTGTGACCCATTATAAATTGTTTAAGGCATTTAAACTATCAAGGCATATTATTCGAAACACTTCAAATGCAAATAATATTTGTGATTGTTTTAAGTAACTACGACTGTTATCCTGTTTTTAAAAGTTCGTGTTTTTTTAAATGTGTGTCCCTTAATAAATTTTTATACAGTTGATTTATAATAGTTGAAACACCTTATTAATCAGTAGGTATTATGTGATTAAGTTTTTACAGTTCAGTATTATAAAAAAAAAACAAGAATTTAGTTACTTAACCAGAACAATTTTATTATTGGACTAACGGTCCATCCCGGCTACGCCTGGGTGGTAAGAAACAGTTTTTTTTTTGGCAAAACACCGTCATAGTTCAGCCATTTTGTACAAAATATTTACAAATTATATACACAAACCTTCCTCGTTTATCTCTCTTTCTATTAGTGAAAACCGTTTCAAAATCCGTTGCGTGGTTTAGAAGAAGTAAGCGGAGAAACAGACAGTGGCAGTCACTGTGTTTTATATTATTTAGAGAAGATTAGAAATGTATATTTCGAAAGATATGCTCCCATTTTCAGTAAAAATTAAAGAGCTTAGTTTTGGAGTAATAGTTCTCGAAATATACATTCAATAATAAAGTTGTTGTGGTTAAAAAGTAACTATAATTTTTTGTTTTTCATTATTTTCAATCATTGCAATGCTCTTAATTTTCTTTATAGCTCAATATTAGTTTGTTGAAAAATAAATAAATAAATAAATAAAAGTTTTATTTCAAAATAAATTTGCCGTTCCATGTTTATAAAAGAAAATTAAATAACAAAAAATCGAATTTTTGCAATCTTTAAATTTATTGTAGATTATATAGACTCGTCGACAACTTAGGTCATTAGCGTCTTAATATTACATCAAATAACATATTATCATTTAAAACTAAATTACATCACAAAACATCCATGAGCGAGGTTGGATTTCGAACCCACGACAGCTTGCTCCAAAAACCAGCACGCTGACCATTACACCAATAAGCTGTCCTCTTTTGCACAGTCATAAACTACCCTTATATACTTCGTGTATGGGATAATAAAAGTTTTACGTTAATGTAATAAAGACCTACTGTACTGCAATGTTTAACTGTTAAACTATGATTTGAAATCTAATTAAAAATAATCTTTTGATCAATGATATTATAATTATACTGTAAGTTGTTAATTAACTATTTGCTTTGTACATTTTACATCGAACAACTTCCTAGATTTCTGAAGTAATTACAACCGTGCCCAGAAATTACTTTACATCAATTAATTAATATTTGCATTCTGGTATCATTAACAGAAAGTGCATGTCGACATATAGGCATAATATTCTACAAATGGCATAATTCCCAAAGCTTATATTTTATTGCTAATAATTAATCTGAAATATTGTATTTTAAGAAATAGCTTGGTGACTGCGCGTTTGGGTTTGTTCTTCAAATTAAAAATGCAATATATTACAAATTGTTAATTATCCATTAATTAAGCTTCGTGGCTTACGCCACTTGTAGAATGTGTGGGTTGCGCTCTTTGACAGCTTTTAACATGTTTAACTTAAATTACCAATTTTTTAGAGTTACGCCTATTTGTTTTGGAGTACGACATGTCGATATATGCATATTACCTAATCTTGTTGTGTGAATTGAATAATTCGATTAAGGCGGTGTCAGACGCTAATAGTAGCCTTATAATAACTGCTATAATAGAGTAGTAACAGTAACTGCTAAGGCGTGGCTGTATGTTCCATATTAACGTACTATTTCTCCCAAGTTGGGCAGGAAATCCTCATTTTCATAGTTATTAATGTATTTGCCATAGAATATGGCACATACACTATTTTAAAATTCTTCAATTATTAATTCAATAATTCAATTCAATAATAATTCAATTATTTATGTTTGAACTTAATAGTATCTCACAAAAAGAATCTGTATCGTCAAAAATCAACTATCTGTTACTAACTTCCCATTGGAAGTTATTGTCATGGGTCCAATTTTGCAAATAAAAAATTTCAACGTATCTGCACGTTTCAAGGTCCATAGAGTTCAAATCTATCGTTTTTAAAGAGATGTCTGTATGTGCGTGTGTGCGTACGTTAGTGAACTTTTTTTCGTCTCACTTATTATCTCGAGAACAAAGAATGGTATCGACTACGGACCAATTTCATTCGGCGCATAATTACATAACGAACACCTGATAAGTGATAAGGTTTGCAAAAAATTTGAATTGGCGGTTTTTTTATAACAAAAAAACTACTGTGAAATTGTTGTAAAATGTTTATTAACTTCACATTGAAAGTTATTGTTTGCAGATAATTTTTCTATACGGTATAGACTGGTGTCTATAATCTCTAAGGGAACCCAATGGGAAGTCAGCAGTGTAGTTTTACCCACACACCAAGCCTCTTTTTTAAAATAATTAATTCAAAGATTATAAAAATATGAAATTTTACTAATAACAGACAAATAATATGGTTTTTAAATTTAATCCTACAAATCGTAATTTATTTCAATAAATGTAGATCAAGAGTACAGGAATCTTTGTTACGTTTGGCCTATGTTACGTGTAAATCAAAGGTCTGTTAAGCTGCGTTCTCACTATAGCGATGGATATTGATATTAATTTAGTAAAAGTGAAAGGTCATAAATAATTACAAATTCAATGTAGTTCATAGGGCTAAACTTAATGATTACAGTTAGTGTATAGTAAAGCATTTCTGTCCTTTTTTCCATGGACTACATCTTGAATTTGTAATTATGGACACGAAGGAAGGAACGAATCAGTAACCTCTGCGTATACTGTAGTTGTTTTTTTATTCGAGTTATAGACGCTAATGACATCTTTATTCGAGTTTTTTATATAGGTATTATAAAATGAGTACCTACCTACATACAAATAATTTTGCAAAAAAATATAGACGTTTTTACAAATCAATGTATCTTAATAATAATTTTGAAAGTAATGTTAAATGATTAGTAAATTCATTTTGAACAAAAAAAAAAAGAATGTTGAAATAGTAATTACATATCTAGTTGCGTAATGAGGTGTATTGCATTACCTACTGACGAGTAGTGACAGTATGTTTAAACGAGCGATAGCATTACGCACGAGATATACCTATAAGTATGGTATTTTTTGCCATATCCAGTATAAAATAACTGCTTTTTTCTTAATTTTCAGTATTTTCAAAAAAAATTTGACAGTTTTGTGTCGCCAACTTATTCTATAAGGCCGAGAGTAGCTGTCAGTAGGTAATAGCGGACAGATTAGGGTGAATAAACATAAATCACTATGGAAATGGTTTTCTTTCCCACAACTAGTGTGGGAAAGATACGTTCACGCACACCGGCCCGTCAAAAGTCACTTTACATGCATGTAAATCAGCTATTTTATAATGGGTATAGCAAAAAATAATTAATACTTCATTGTTTTTGTGACGGAGTCGCTATTTTCTATAAAAAAAATTATAGAGCATCAGAAATACATTTGGTACCTATATTTTTAAAAATGGTTAAGAAGTGAGAATACAGCTTTAGTTCTTTTTGTTAGATATTACTCAACTTAAAAATACTTTTATATAATAAAATTCAATATTGAATGATCTGTGGTTTTATTAAAATAATATCCAATGGACAAATAAATTACTCAAATAATAAAACGCAACGTGTCACATGGAGTACTTAAAAGACATTAAAAAGTGTAATTATTCAAAAATAATTTTAATAGCTTTCTTAATTATCGCGCTGAAAGCAAAGTGCTCTCTCATTTAAAACACTGTAGTGCTTCGTATTTAAATATTGCCAACGATTATGTTTTTTTTTCTCGTCGCTATTCAGTTATTTTTTACGACCAATAAAAAGAAGTGTTGTGTATTATATGGAGACAACTGAACGGGAAGTTAATAGAGTATATGGGACTGGGCATATTCATGATGGATATGGACAGTTTAAATTGTGTACTGAAGAAAATTACAGCTTGAACTTTATGAACAATATATTTAGAATGTTGATAAAAACACTAAATTGAAATATTCTAAATATGTCGATGTGTAAAGTGCCCCTTGCGGCTGATATGCTAAGTTGGCTTGTAAGTATTTTCAAAAATTTTCTATTTACTTATAATTTTAGCAATCTATGTATGTCTGTTTTCTCGTAGCGCGTAAACTACTGAACCGATTTTAACAATTTTGGTGTCAATCGATTCGTCTCAGTAGCGTGAATGGCATAGACTATCACTATATCGAAATTGGTTTCTGAATTTTTTTCTTGAAAGGATAATTTGAGCATTTCTGATAATCCGAATTTTTTGAAGTGAAAACTTCCTTAGGCGCGTTAGGCACTTTTTGCCTGGGTACTGAAAAAATGTGAAGAGTTCGCAATTTTGCGTAAGAATTCGCAACATACTTATATCATAAAAACAGCTGCCACCCGTAGCGCAGTTGGTTTAGTCTTTGCGTTCTATGCATAGGAACCTGGGTTCGAGACCTGATGGCAGCGTAGAATTTTTGGCGTTTTTTTTTCTAACTTGTACATGATATTTATTTATGTATTTTTTTATTTTTGTTATATTCTGTCTTTGACAATAATTATAATTTTTTTGAAACCAAGGTGGAATTAATTAAAAATACAATTTTAGTATTTTAGTAATAAATTATTTTTAGTTCATAAATGCGCTATAATAGATGACACCAAAAATTAGAAAATCTAAAGTTTTCACTTCTGTCGTGTGGTCATAAGCACACACACATTTTTTATTAGCTTAGCCGCTTTTTTATGTTCAATCCACTGATAGACTTTGCCCCGTCAAGTACGGGTAGACACAGATAGTAAAAAAAATGGATAATAGATTTATTGACTTTATATTGAAATTGAAAGAGGGTCTAAATTGTCAGTAAAAACTATAATTAATATGGCGGATGTGATCATGCGCACAAAATATGCTTCTATAAAATTTATTCTGTGTTGCACGAAATACGTACAGTGAATTTCACTTAATAATAATAATAATAATAATAAAATTCTTTATTCAAAAAATGTCATGGTGACAAAGAAGAGCGTCAGTAAATGACAAAGTCATTTGGTACAAATAATTAAGTACAAAGTTCGTACGGGCATTTTATAATTAAATATTCTTTAACTTTTACTTTAAACAGTCTGTAGCTTTTTACAGTCGTAATCTCTGGTGGAAGACTTTCATAAAGTTTCACAGCAGAGTATCGAGGTCCTTTGGTAAACAGGGTGAGACGATGCTCCGGTACACCGTGATTGAAACGTCCCCGCGTAGAATGATCATGATCCGGCAAATGTTGGTAGAATAAATGTTTGTTTTTAAAAAGAAAGCAAACAGACTGTAGCATGTAAATCGCATATATTGTCAAGATTCTGTTCCTAATGAAAGCTGGTTTACAAGACTCAGCAAACCTGAGATGAAATATTATTCTTATAATGTTTTTTTGCATTATAAACGCGCTTGCAATAGCAGTAGATTTACCCCAGCACAGAATGCCGTAGTTGAACAGTGGATAAACGTACGCATAGTATGCCGTTACACAGGTTGTAATGTCGCAAATACTGCGGAGACGAAAAAATAAGTACTTGAGTCTCGATAATTTAGAACATACATTGGCAACGTGCGGTTTCCATGTCAATAGGCTGTCTAAGGTAATACCAAGAAAGTTAAATACAGTTACCGTATCTATGGGGACGTTGTCGATCAAGAGAGGGACATCAAAATTTGACAGCGGATTTTTTGCTGAAAATAGCATACATTTGGTCTTGGCTTTATTAAGTTGAAGTTTATTATTTACAGTCCATTGAGATATATCAATTGAAGCCCTGGTAGATATGTCATACAGCTCAGGTAAGTTATTGCTTTTTGTCAGAACAGTGGTATCGTCCGCATACATAACAACGTTAGATGAGTTTTGAATTGAATTCGGCAAGTCATTAATATATATTAAAAACAGTAAAGGGGTGGCAGATCACCCTAAACGTGTCATGTACCCGACGAAATTTATATTACCTAGTAGTTCAAGGTTCAAATTTTAATACATTGTTACGGCGACTGTTTTAAACATATATTTGAATTTGCAGAACAAAATGTCAGTATTAACCCCGTTGCAGAACGATATAAACACCTAGGCAAGCAAGCTTCCCTGTAAGAGAGGGGGTCAATACCGACATTTTTTTCTGAAAATTGAAATGCTTAAAACAGCCGCCGTAACACCATATTAGAATTTTAACCTTGAACTAATAATATAAATTTCGCCGGGTACATGACACGTTCAGGGTGATCTTCCACCCCTTTAATACTGACCAATCGATCTGCAAATATTATAATGGCATTATTGGGTCACCGAGAAGCTATACAAACAATTTCAGCCTTGAAGCAATAATAATTGTGACCATTTTTTTTGTTACATGTTGGGGGTGATATGCATCCCTCCCATACCGCTATCTAGCAAAATCCCTTACTCAGGGCACTTTAATATGCCTCCCTCAACATCTTCACAAAAATAAGGCCTTGAATAAATAACACCAAAAAATTGTCACTAGCTCTCGGTCTATAACTACAAGGTAATCAAAACTCGCCTATGTTGCATCTTAAGTGAAATTCAGTGTAGGTATATCTCGTTGGCCTGCATTCGCTTTATATCCGACACATCCAATACTTTCTAAGATCTTTTTGCTTCTGCACATCTCTTTGTGACTGTCAAATCCTAGCTTTCTTCTCTCTGTGTGCGTTCACTTGTACAACGCGTCCTAAGATCTTGCTGTGCACAATCTTCTGATTGCTTCTTTTATATACGAGGTGCGATTTATTGTTATCAACAACCCGATTTGAGAAACGTAAGCATAACTGCAAATATTTTTGATCATTGTGTCATAGCAGATATTATTAGTGTATTTGCCATATGACACATACACTATTGGCGTCGGTCGGATGGCGGGACCTAGGGGTCGGACCAAAATTTCTCGACATTTCATAGCCTCCTGAACACTTTGGCACCATTTTTGGAAATGTCTATTTATATATGTTTATATATATATATATATATATATATATATATATATATATATATATATATATATAAATATCTATTTATATATATATGTGTACGGTCTATAACTTTCGAAAGAGTTAATTGATTTTGATGAAATTTGGTAGGTACGTTGCAATCCATCACCGCACAAAGCCTTTTTAAAATGGACCCAATCGGACTATTTTAAGGGTGGTTTTTAGGGGTTGAAAAATGTTTTTGGGCCCAAAAATACCGAAAAAATTGTCCGAATCGTTTCAAAATTGAAATTTAACCCTTTAGTAAAGATTAAAACGTGGTGCTAAAATTTAAATAAAATCGGCTCGATAGGGCCGGACTTACGAATTTTATAAAAACATTAGTATGCGGATACGGATTTCCTTACCGAAGGGTGTATTTAATTTGGTGCAGATGCTGTAATGATAACGATATTGAAATTACGAAAAAAATATTATTTTAAGGGATGTATTAAGGGGTTAAATTTTTTATTTTGTCCAAAAACAAACTTATGTTCACATAATAACAGCACAATGCCTGTATTAGCAAATACACTATATTGTCGGCAGGGTTTTGGCACTGCGACTCGAGTTTTTTTAAATTTCAGCATAGTCAAATTCCAAAATTTAAGATCTTGAGTCATGAACTCTTACTTCACTATTTATATAAGTGGCACAGTTTTTTTTTGCTTTTCAGCACTATTAACCTTGTTACGAACTATGCATGCCTCACTTGGAACTTGACTATACAGGGTGCTGAATTACTTAGCGAGTAATAGGGATTTAAACTATTCAAACTTTTGCGATTTCCTGCTTCCATAATTATTTTAGGAAAAATATCTTGGAATAAAAGTTTTAGAATATGAAATTCTGCATCTAAATCACTAAACAAAATTGATTTTGCATGCTTTGTAAGGGCATAAATTTGATATGAAAATGTCAAAATTACCTCAAAAACAGATAGCGATCGCCATGGAACTTGAACAAAATGATTAGAAATTATTCTGACACTAAAACGTCATCATTTTGTTCAAGTTCCATTCAGGATTAAATACGAGAATTTTTGACAGGCGTTCGTAGATCAGATGATCAGCTTGCTTATTCCTATGAGTTTTTGTTCGGCGTCATCAATGTAGGAAACGCGTCGTGAAGCTTGAAGCTCGCGTTGCTAGAAGCGCCGGCAACAGCCACGTTATATCGGCTGGCAGGCTTGGAGCTTAACCCTGCTTTGTCTTGTTTCTATCCTTACAGCTTCTGTGTATCTGTGGGTACAACGCAAAAATGGTTTATGTCGTGATAAAATAAGATTAATATGATGATTAAATACAATATTTAGCTATCTAATAAGTAAATAAGCCGCACTGTAAAGAATGGATGAAAAAATACTTTGAAAGTTTGCTCGATTTTCTAAGTGATTTTACATTATTATTTATTTTTACACAGAAAACTTCATAAAAACTTGGACTTTTACTGTAAAGTTAAACAAATTTGTGATTTTTACGTAAAGTAAATTAAAATTACATAATTTGTGTAATATTCCAATAAACTGTGTAAAAATTACAAAATAAAATGTATAGTTACATATATAAAATGGATGAATACAAAATAAATTAATGTAAAATTGGTAACCACGCATGCGCAATGTGTTTTTATGGCATCTACGCGATGTGCAGGCGATATCTGTTTGCGACGTCATTGTCTCTTGTCTATTACCAGATTAATCGCTGGCTACAAATGGACCATCGATAATCTATGTAATCGGCCTTCTCATTTCTTACAGTGTATGTCCGTTCGAATTGGTACGGAGCCCTAATTGTAACCTATTCGACATAAGCACTTTTGTCTTGTGACCACATATGCAGCCTGCTTGTAGCTCGATCATTCATTGTGCAACGTTATTGTAAGCCACCCTAACCCTCAACTTTGGGGATGTGGACTAATGCTCTTTATTAGCGCTAAACATTTTATCTTTAAATCGTTAATTGACTGGCAAATTCGTTTTTCTATGTATGAAATTGTCAACGCCTTACACATAAAAGTTGCAGGTTCTGATTTATTTCCTTTGTCAACCGTGCAAATTTGTAATTTATTTGAACGGAACTAAAAATGTGCTTAGAATTCATAAAAAAAATTCACAAAATATTTCGGGAAAATCGGCTTAGATGGGAAAACGCGTTTCTAGAATTTTTATCTCTGTCCGTCTGTATACCGAGTAAACTATTCCAGTTAGAACAAGTGAGAGAGATAATAAATTTTAGTAAAAAAAAACTTTTTAGAGACAAGCTTTTATTTATAAATGCACTAAAAAGGAAAAAATAATTTTTAATAATTTAGGTTCATAATTATAAAAGCGTCGGTCGTAACTAATAAACTATCATAGAGTTCACGACCCACGCTTTTATAATTATGAACCTGAATTATTAAAAATTATTTTTTTCTTTTTTAGTGCATTTAAATAAAAGCTTGTCTCTAAAAAGTTTTTTTTTTACTAATATTTTATTTTGTTCATTTTAGTCTTTCAAAATTTTACCCCCCTTTGACACCTGTATAGGGTTTGAATTTCAAGAAATCCTTTCTTAGTGGAT
Organism: Mongoloraphidia duomilia; assembly: GCA_039654895.1. Taxonomy (NCBI): domain Eukaryota; kingdom Metazoa; phylum Arthropoda; class Insecta; order Raphidioptera; family Raphidiidae; genus Mongoloraphidia; species Mongoloraphidia duomilia. The sequence continues at coordinate 4,673,404 of CM077523.1, forward strand.
GCTTACGTCAGAAAAGAAACCAACTGTCCAAATTTCAAGTTTCTAGCTTCAATGATTTGGCCTGGGCGTTGATTAGTCAAAAAAAACCTTACATCCCCGTTTGAACCCCTTAGGGGTTGAATTTATTTCTAAAAACCATTTATTTATGTATTGTCATCGGGAATACATATGTGTACAAAATTTCAAATCGATCGGATACGTGGAAGTCGTTCAAAATTGACTTGCAAGTTTTGACCTAAACAAACAAACAAACACAAACTAACATACATTGCAAGTTAAATAAAAGCTTGTAAAAAGAAGCCAGCTGCCACAACAATGCGCAGAACAAAATACAATAGGCCTGTCCAGTTGGAGCAAGCGAGAGAGATAAATACAACGCCTAGCTCGTGTTGAAGAGAACAGTGAACAGTGCGTGCTTCGTTCTGCGCATTGTTGTGGCAGCTGTGTTATATTTATCTCTTCACTTGGTCTAACTGGATAGGTCTAAAGCCCAAACTTAAAATATTAGATATTTCTATTATTAAGAGTATTCGATAGCGGAAGTTACCCCCTGCACTCTTCATCTCAAATCCTTTTCCCTCGCTTATAAAACGGCACCCGCTCTCCCGACGCTATTTTTAAAGCTATGAAGGACCAAGAATTACACTACTAGGGTTTATTCCCGGGAATTCCCGGGAAATCGTTGGGCTTTGTTCCCGGGAAATTAAGCTCGAGAAAAGTCGAGAACTCGAGAAATCATATTTTAGTCTACAAAATTGTAAAATAAAACTATTTGCCTTTGCCGTAAGCAGATCTAATTGTTTTGTATGTATGTACTATGTTCAGATGTTATTTTATTGATCTTGCAAAGTTTTAAGTTGATTTTTTCCTAATTAACCTGCCAAAATGGTGCTGTGATTGTAATTATAAGCCAGCGTAGTATTAATGTTTAAATTTTTAATTTTTTTTATTTTGTTTGAGAGAAGCTAATTTTGTTGAAAACTGTCAATAAAAGTTTTATGATTATTTTAATACTTTTATTTGACAGGGGAAACCACTTATTTTATTGATTTAAAATAAGAAATTTTTTATGATACACATTTTTAATTTTGTGACGACTTTTTTCATTATTTGAACCGAAAAAATATGCAAAAACATACGTAAATGTAAATTTCTCGAAAACCCGAGAAGACCCGAGAAATTAGTCTCGAGAATTCTCGAGACCCGAGAAACTGATAAGCTCGAGAAATCATGAACCCTATACACTACAGATCCTACAAACGAATGTTTTGAAAAAAGTTTTGGCTACGTGTGAAAGATTAGGTAATTTATATTTTTTTTAAAAGTTGTAAGTTTTTGCCGGAAATTTTTTTTCAATTTTTCGTCTGTAGGATTTGTAGTGTGATTCTCGGTCCTTCATTTGGGGTTTACCGGAATCCTTTAGCTTTGAAAATAGCGTCGGGAAACCGGGAACCATTTTATAGGCGAGGGGAAAGATTTTGAGATGAAGAGTGCAAGGGGTAACTTCCGCTGTCGAGTACTCTTATGGTACAATTGGGTTAAGAAAGATTTCCGCTCAAAATCGAGACAAAAAGTAGCATTTAGGTACCTATATGAAATATAAAAGCTTACTTCAATTTTTTTTTTTTGTTGTACTTAAAAATTCTTTTGGAACAAAAAATTAAAATTGTCACATTATTCCAAGAATTTACAGATTATGTGCACGCCAATGATTTAAATTTATTGACTGACGTTAGTTTTTTAGCCATGAACCAGATTGTGCTAACATAAAAATGAATCTTCTGTCAACAAAATGTTAAAATATTTTTATTTTTAAATTTTTATTTTCTAAGTTTGAAAACGTTTAAAATAATAATTCGCATTGTTTCTTTGATCATCAACGTTAATTTTACAAATAAAATTTAAATTAAATTTTGAAACATTTTGTGTTTTATATTTTGGTTTTGATATTGAATGCGATTAATCATTTAAAAAAAATCTTCGAAACTACTATTATTATTAAATAGTCTTTACCCCCCGGATTCGCTCGAGTTAATGTTGTTTTTTTTTTGGGTTAGGTACTGGTCAGCCATCTTGTAGAACGCGATGATATATATTGGTAGATATTCTATAGTTCAGTTCGAAAATAATTGGCAGTGAGTAATGCATAGATATTTATTTATCACAACCTGTATGTGACAAGTCAGTGAAAGAAAAACTATTAATTATAATTGTAAAATTCATTCAAATTTATAAAAGCAATTCATAACCAAAAAAAGCTGTTGAAATTGCTATCTCGATCAATCGTTGCAGGCAACTTATTAAAAATTTTAGAACCTGAAAAAGCTTAAAGGAGCCGAAAGCAATGAAACAATCGTAGAGCAATACCCATTTAATAAAGTGAAATTATGGCACAACTGATTTGATTGTATGCACACCTCTAACAACTAAACAGTTTAATCGAGTTGAAATCGCGACACGTACACAACTCGACTACTGTTTAGTCGTGGAAACAATTGTGTGTATGCGCCCGACCTAAACAATTTAGTCGAGTTGTGTATGTGTCGCGTTTTCAACTCGACTAGGCCCTTGTCCCACCAAAGAGGAGCAACAGCGACGCGTCAGAGACACGATTTCGACATGAGACAAGCAGGCGACATGGAGTAGTCCAGAGATGCGATTTATTTGAAATACTTCTATTTAAAATGCAAATACAAAATGCAAAATACCTATTTTGTATTTTGCATTTAAATGCCTTTTAGTAAAAAACATTTTGTATTTTATTTGAAATACCTTTCGAGATGTATTTTGCATTTTTAATATTCATTTCAAAATGGAAAATACTTTGTGATTTAGTTTAGCCAACATCACCAGTCAAACAAAATGAAATGAACGAATGACGATTGTATTGCCGAATTTGACCGATAGAGGCGCCTGCTAGCCATGCGCGCCCTTTTTTTCTTCTTTGGTCAGAGTGCGCGCCTTATGTCTGACTAGTGTCAATGTCAAACGAAAACGACGAGCATTATCAACCGAAATAAATGGCCACACAATTCACAAAATGGAGCCATGGCTCTCTTTTCGTTAGTCTAGTTTTTTACATTATTTTAAGTGAGTATTATTATTATTATTATTAATAACATAACAGAATTTATTGATACGCGTACTGATAAATATGACCAAAATGTCATGCAAAGGGTGCCATGTTATTAGACGTTTTTGTTCGGCTCGGCATTGTGTCTCTATTTCTCATGATAAATACCTAAAATAAATAAAAATATCTGAAATTTGGTAAAAAGGTATTTTATTTTGAAAAAGTATTTTGAAAATACCTATTTTGCATTTAGCATTTGAAATACATAACGCAAAACTATTTGGTATTTTGCATTTGAAATAGTAAATCTGAAAAGTATTTTGCATTTTGTATTTAAATGCTTTTTTAAAACCATTTTGTACATCTCTGGAGTAGTCCCACCAAAGATGCACCAAAGCAACGTGTTTTCTATATCAGTTCAGTGAACAATGTTATCAAGTGAAATTGCAATGTACCACCACAACACACAGCTTGAATGTTGCTTCAAAACTGACATGTCGAGTTGCTCGGCAACAAGAAGCCGACAGCGTGTCGGCTTCTTGTTGCCGAGCAACTCGACATGTCAGTTTGGATGTTTCTGGGACAACGCCCTAAACTTTTTAGTTGTTAGAGGTGCGCATAAAATCAATCAGTTCACTACTAAACAACGGTCGCCGAACAACTATTTAGTCGAATGCATGCTAGCGTCAATACATAGTTGTGGACATATGAGCTGCCGACGATAGTTGTTCAACAGAAAAGTCAAAAGACGATCGATGCGGTTTTATGATTTTTTGTCGTACAACTAGTGTCGATAGTATGCGCAGCCCCTTCTGATCTCATAGCCTTGTGACAAAAAATGGGCTTGAGAATAGCCGAGAGTGTAGCGGCGCTGTTGTTTACATGGCGTTGCTATGGTTCCTCTATTACAAGTCCCCAGTTCTCGGGTTCTAGCCCGAGAGCTGGTAAAAGTGTCAATTGGATTTTCAATTTATTATTAAAAAAAAAAAAAAATAATAATGAATTGAAAATATGAATTGGTGCTAGGCCCAAATAACCTTAGCTGTTGGTGGTCTTTAAAATACAATACTATACCTTGTGACAAACAACTTAACAGTTGAGTGATTAAAAATTATTGATTGTATGCGCCAGGCTTTAGTAAATATTTTACAGGTAACCGCGGTTATTGAAATATTTTAAACTTCCTATATTTTTAAAACGATATTCGCAATGTTTTTGTTCACCTTAAATAAATATTACCATTGTATTTTTTTTGCACACGAGTCGTTTTGAAATATACAATAATAAAAATTAGAGAGATGGGTTAATTGTATTGTTTTTACCAAACCGATCCCGTCAAAATGTTTTTAAAAGAATAGTCGTATTTTACAGCCGTTGGTGTTTTTTACCAAACAAACAAATGTACAATTAATTTTATAGTTGACTAATTTTGGGTTAAATCTAAACTATGTGAACTGAAATTAAGTTATTTTATACAAAAGAATTCACAAATTTCGCAATCCTTGCAACCATCGAGAACATTGGAAATGATAACAGCATATATGAAACATAATTATCTGTTTATTATACACACAATATTTATCAATGCACTGTTTAGTTTTGTCAGGAATAACCCTATTATTCTTCTGTTATATACACGTTCACTTTTGCTTGATTACTTAACTTTTAAATGGATTTTTCTACAGTATTTATTAACATTTGCTCAAAAATAACACCGCAGATCGTCGCAAATACCTCTCAATTAACTAGACATGATATAAAACACATTTCGAAAAAATTGCACTTGTTCAATTTTGCATGATTGCTCCTCACTTGATCGCGACACCGTTGTCTTTTGGCCTTCAACGAAAACTCGTAACTCTGCCCCCATATACGAACATAAACATTTCCAATGTTAAAAAAATGATTTCCGGAAAAAATATTTTTTAATATTGTTTTATAATTTCTTAATGTGTTTTAGCAATTAATTCAATTTCTACGTAAAGCAAAAAAAGTAATGAGGTGTCCTGGGACACCCGACAGAAGCTATGCTTCTTACGCATTGTATATAAAACCGAATTTTTTTACATATAAAAGCTATCGAAATTATAGCATACGCGCTGCTAAGCTAATGAGATGCATTGCATCGCCCGGTTCGAGGCCGCGTTCCAAGGCCGCGTTCGTGACGTTTTTTTTTTATATTTTAGGTCTTCTATGCCAAACATGCGTTAAGAAGCACATCTTCAATAATATTAAAAATACCAGTACCTATGCGTGTTTCCCATTTGAGAATCTGTAAGTTTAACAGTCTTTCTCTCTTGCGTTTTAGGTAGCAGGTAAAAATTAGACAGGTAAAATTGAATTTTTCATGTATCTAATAATACATTTTTTTAAATTCTGTATTAATGTATATATATAAAAAAAGATCGGTTTCCACTCTCGGGCTCTGTGGAGAAATCGGTAACTCAACTAACCGGAAACTGGGAGTTTCGGGTTCAAGTCCCGACAGTGGTCATTTGATTTTTTCTTATAGCTCAAAAATCATGGCAGCCTAGCTGTCTGAGATATTTATTATTTTCACCTCTAATTGTTATGTGAATAATATTGTGTGGATATAAGGGGGTTTTAAAATCGATTGATTTTATCATATAGGTACCAATTTTTTCTGTATTAATGAGTAATAATTTAGAATACATAAAATAACATTGCCTGTTCGGTTAGTCATTATATCATGTCGTTAGACTTAATTATAAATAAAAAAAATGTTTTTCATGCAGATTAGTAGATAATATATACATCTACTTAAGGTCTGACATTTTTTTATATAAAGGCTGACATATTACATATTTTTTTTTTTTTGGAAAATTTTTTGCAGCCAATTTATTTATTTGAATGAGTTATATTTATATTAAACGTTTCGTCTTTTTAGGCATCATCAGTCCTGGATTTATAAATAGGCCGTATAGGCCGCGGCCTAGGGGCGGAAGCGTCCTAGGGGCGGCAGATTTCAGAGGACGGTCACTTGATTTCAGAGGATAAAAGTCAAACACGTCCACTGGTTTTCTCATGGTTTTTTATACTTTCAATAAATCCCTACAAATTGTTCTGGGGAAAGGAGTTTTTCCTGTTTAAAACGCGTGAAAAATTATCAAAGGTCTTCATTGTCTCAAGAAAAAATGAATTCTCTGGCTCTTCTCTACATAGAAGCAGAGATAATGAACACCATAAACTATGATGATATTATAGATGATTTTGCTATTAAAAAGGCCCGTAAAAAATTGTATATCTTGTTTCTTTTTTACGCTGTCTTTCTTAGTGACTAATTCATTCGTTTATTTAACTTTCATTCGTTTATTTAAATAATAATTTTCCATTTGTAGTAAAGGAGGCCCCTTTACTACAAATGGAAAATTATTATTTTAGAAAGGTATGTACACGGGGCGGCGGAAATAAAGTGGCCTACACTCATAAAAAATATAAATCCGGCACTGGGCATCATCAGTAATATTCTGAAATGTTATCATATAATATACATTAAAATGAACAAGTTATGAATTGTAAATTATAGACGCCCGACAACTGAGGTCATTAGCGATGAACAAGTTATAATACAGTATTAAAGATAAATGAATGAATTAGATTCAAAATACTTATATTTTATAGTGAAATTATGATTTATGAACATTATTTGAAATGATCGTTTCAAATAATGTTCATAAATCATAATTTCACTATAAAATATAAGTATTTTGAATCTAATTCATTCATTTATCTTTATTTTCAAATACTGTATTATAACTTGTTCATTTTAATGTATTTATTATTTATTTATTTATTTATTCCTTCAAAAAAAAAAAAAATACACATTTATCGATAACAATATATATGTATAACTTTTCAGAATATTACTGATGATGCCTAAAAAGGCGAAACGTTTAATATAAATATAACTCATTCAAATAAATAAATTGGCTGCGAAAAATTTTCCAAAAAAAAAACCTTATAATATTCTCAGCCGTACTAAGCTCACTACACATATTACATATTGTAATTCTAAATTGCCAGACCAAAATTTTGTTGCGAAATATTTAAAATCCACTATTTCTAATAATAAAAAATATAACAAACGAAATTTAGGTGAGTACCTACCGTGGTGACGAAATTAATTAAAGATTACAGCATTGACTCAATAGTCAATAATAAAATCTAATAATTAAAATAGTGAGACATGATTACCTGTAAAATTTATCTACTTTCTACCTGCCTTTAGCACTAAGAAGGGATTTCTCGAAATTCAGCCCCGAGGGGGATGAAAAGAGGGTAAAATTTTGAAAGGCTAAAATGACCCAAATAAAATATTAGTAAAAAAAAAACTTTTTAGAAACAAGCTTTTATTGAAATGTAATAAAAAGAAAAAAATAATATTTAATAATTTTGGTTCATAATTATTATAAAAGCGGGAGTTGCGACTAATAAACAATCATAGAGATTACAACTCCCGCTTTTATAGTAATTATGAACCAAAATTATTAAATATTATTTTTTCCTTTTTAGTACATTTCAATAAAAGCTTGTCTCTTAAAAGTTTTTTTTTACTAATATTTTATTTTAAAGTGACTTCTGTAGCTCTGATTGTGGTAGCGTAAAAATTGCGTTTTACTGGTAGGTCAATCTAGCAGCATAGCTGTATCTGAGGCGCTATACTTTAGCACTAGTATAACATGTGTACGATGGTAAAGATAACTTTACACTCACCCAAATGTAATTGCGAAAAGATGTATGAAAACGTCGCGATGTTTCTGTTACGTTTGCCAAGAATTCGGCGTTGTTATTTTTGAATAAGTACCTACTAATCTCATAATGTTTTATTTTTAAAAAGTGGCATCTTGTTGTTAGTTTAGGCAAACAATTTTTATGTCCATTATTCACGTCCACTTTTATTATTTATTTAAAGGATAACGAAATTTGAAACGAATTTATCAAATTCAAGGATAACTAATTAACGCGTGTCAGTGAAATGTGGTAGTTTATTAATATAATTATGGAGCTATTACTGTGGTTCGTTGTTATGCAAAAACGTTAGTGAAATACAGAAAATTGTTAGTACGATTAAAGTATCGTAATTATTATTATATACAAATAAAAACTCAGCCACCGAGAAAGTGGAAGTTTCGCATTATATTGTTACGTCATTATGGGTGGTTTAAACACGAATGCAAACTTTGCATTTATTTGTATAGGTATGTTAGTGAAATATTTTCTTTTAAATCGTTTTTTTAAATTTGCAAATTGCATGTGTTATTATTACAATATTAGTAATAATATCAGTTTGCTTCAGGTTAATATAATTTATAACCGAGGTAAATTATTGCGAACGTTACATTCGTGTGCATTTTCTAAATAATATAATTTTTGCAACACTTGCATCAAAAGTTCAATGAGTCCTGTGTACCGTTTCTCAGGTGATTCTTTATGGAAGCTTCTGCTGTAGTGAGTTAAGTAAAATTTTGCGCACTCCGTGCTATAAAGTAATACTGTTTCGTTTTATTTTAAAACACGCGTGTGTTAAGTAGTACTTCATATGTAGATTACTGTGCTATATAATGTCACTAATAAAATGTTGATCTAAATTGTATTTTATTAAAATTGAACTTTTGAAGCAGTTGTTAAAAAAAAATGTGAGCCGTCGCTTGAATCTTTTATTTATTGAACTTGACAAATTTATCAAAATAAAATCTAGCCTATATCACATAGTAAAAGAATTTTTTAAATCGGTTCAATAGTTCCAGATATAATAATTTATGATTTATTACAACGCCGCGAGACATTCTCCCCCTGCGAAGATAATAAGTGAAAGAATTTTTAGAATCGGTTCAGTAGTTCGAGAGATAAGAATTTACAATTTAACACAATTTACCCTAATTTTCCCTCGTTTACTCAAATTTACCCTAGTATACCCTAATTTCTTGAATTTACTATAGTTTTCCCTAAATACCCTAATTTACTCTTATTTAGCCCTCTTTGCCTTAAGTTACCCCAATTTACCCTAATTTACCCTAATTTACTCTAATTTACCCTAAATACCCTAATTTACCCAAATTTTCGTTTAAAAAAAAAACAAAAAAATTAATTTTTGGTGTCATGAAATTTCAAAAAATTATAATTATTGTCAAAGAAAGAATATAACAAAAATAAAAAATGTTATTTATATCATGTAGAATTTAGAAAAAAAAAACGTCAAAAATTGTACGATGCCATGAGTTTCCGAACCCTAGTCCCCATGCATAGAAGGCTAAAGTGGTACCACTACTCTGCGGATGAACTTGTCTAGACAGCCGTTGTTACCGATATATGTATAACTTAATATACCCGGACAATTAATTTATAAATTATTTATTCAGTACAATATAAGTGCCGCAGTGGTGGGGAGAACAGCAGCGAAGGAGAACATTTCGTTGCATATTTCCCCTCACGCGGCTGTTCACAGCCCGACATAAGATGTTTCACATCAAAAACGCCTGGCTAAAGTGACGAATCTGACAGACGCGAGTTTACAATATTCTTCTAAGGTTATGTTGCATTTATACCAGAACTCGTGTTATTACCGCGCTCGCATTCGGCTCGCCGAATAAACTCACGCTCACTCTGGTATAAATGTAACATAACCTTACTACTTTAGACATTTGTTGCATGAACTACTATTACCAGCTTTACTATATTTTTCATTTGGCATGTTTTCACTTTCATTATGCCTATGTCGAGCGTCTATAATCTACAATTCAATTCATTATGCCCACATGAGTTCAGGTTGTACGCAAAAACAGGTTGAAAACCTCTGGCGTAGGAATAGCAAGGGGTTTGTTATCATTAAATGAGTTTGAGGATCTACTTCACGTAAATAGTATTGAAATGTATAAAAGTACGTATTTTATGATATTATTCAACGAATTCAGTTACTTATATATTATTTTCCTCTATACGGCAGGAAAAGTACTCCAGTCAGCGAATGCTGCTGACTGGCAATCTTCGATAAGCTGATTGTCTTCGATTGTACCCTTTTGGAACACCCACACGCGCTCCGGGACTTATGAACGTAGAGTCCCGTTTTGACAATTTATGAAATATTGCCTTTCTCGCCTCTATAGTTTTTCTCTACGTTTTACTGTCCGACGTATAATATAATATAAAGAAAATCCCTGAAGCTTTCTTTTTGTCGTAGACAAATTAATTGTATATGAATTTGTTGACGTGGGTCGATAACTTTTTTCCATTTATTAAAAAAAACGTAGACATTATTTTATAAAACAATTCAGTTATTACATTTGTAAGTTATCATTTATCATTCAAAACTTAACTATACTTATAACATAACCCTCAATTTATTACATAATACGTTTTTTTTACTAAATTTAATATTGGTACGTATTTTCTTTAACACGTCTTTTAAGCTTGTTCACATTTACAAATTGATTAATTTAATTTGAAAATGCGACGCACACATTTTCTCTGCTCTTCTCGCACACGGTGTTTTGCATTTGATTTAGGTCCATAGGAAAATCCATGCAATTTACGTGTTTCCTCATTCCTATTTCCAAGGTTGTTAAGTATTTTGACACATTTTATAATTTCCTCAGGAAGAGCTAATGCAATAGTTTTTAAAACTTCTATAGTTGGAAAAAAGTTATAAAATACAAATTTAAGAAAAACTTCGAAATAAGTCTTTCAAAAAGATAAAAATAATCTGTCTTGTACCAGTGAGTTCGTACCTTCCTACTTAATAGCGGTAAATCGAAACCCAGAACCCACTCGTACAAGACAGATTTTTTGCTTTACGCCAGGAGTACAGCGATTAGTGAGATACCAGAAGTATAATATAGTGATATGCTGCTATCTGTGATTATTAGTAAGAACTATAAATGACCATTGACAATATCGAAGATGACAGTGTGCTACAGTGGTTAGCGTCGTGGCCTCTGAATCAGACCGTAGTGGGTTCGAATCCCGCCTCCACTCATGGATGTTTTGTGATGTCATTTAGTTTTAAGTTAATAATAATAATAATAATTTGTTGTCAATTGAACTGAAAAATACAGTATTTTTGACTAGTGAAATACGTATAGGTAGGCACTTAATTATTTGTTATTATTATTAATTATTTGTTATTATTATTAATTATTTGTTAATTAATGTATTCAAGACGCTATAATGACTTAGACGCTAATGACCTCTGTTGTCGAGCGTCTGTAATCCACAATTCATTCATTATAATGACTTAAGTTGTTGACGCGTCTATAATTTACAATAAATAAATAGACAAAATCGAACCAAAATCAGAACCTGTACACAAAAATAAAGCTGTTTATACATAAAAAAAAATGGTTCTTGACAGACGGACATCCAGCCAGTCAGATGGACACACGAGTGATCCTACAAGGTTTCCGTTTTTTCTTATTGAGTTACGGAACCCTAAAAGCCATATTTTTCACTATATATAACTTCGTTCATTTGAACGTTATTGTATCTCTCCAAACTTTGGCAATTATCATTTATCACCTTCTGTAATAATTAATAGAGTGACAGAGATCGAGAAAGAGAGAGAAATGAGGTTCACATATAACTATAATATATGCAATATATGTGATATCAGTCTGTCTACGGAGGTTGCCAAATGTATGAAGTGTTTTGGAACTTGCCAACTGTCAAAGTGTGTCATGTTGTTTCTTTATATTATTATAAGATGATCTAGAATCTAGATATATATTATTATGTAGTTAGGTACACGATGTTGAATCACCTCGATGCGGAAATGTACCTACCTAATTTATACTTAAGTTCGCGTCCACACTGATCCGAAAATATTCAGTTGCATCACGTATGCTGGGTTACAGAAAGCATTGTCAAAAAATGACCTTAGATTGTGATCATATAGTTACAGTTTTTTACATTTTTATTATTGATTCAAGGCTGAAATTGTTTGTATAGCTTGTCGGTGACCCAATAATGCCGTTATAATAATTGCAGATCGATTGATCAGTATTAAAGAGGTGGCAGATCACCCTAAACGTGTCATGTACCTGACGAAATTTATATTATTAGTTCAAGGTTCAAATTTTAATATGTTGTTACGGCGACTGTTTTAAGCATATATTTCAATTTGTAGAAGAAAATTCCGGTATTAACCCCCTTGCAGAACGATATAAACACCTAGGCGAGCAAGTTTCCTTCTAAGAGAATGGGTTAATACCAGCATTTTGTTCTGCAAATTGAAATATATGCTTAAAACAGTCGCCGTAACAACATATTAAAATTTGAACCTTGAACTAATAATATAAATTTTGTCGGGTACATGACACGTTTAGGGCGATCTGCCACTCATTTAGTACCGACCAATCGATCTGCAAATATTATAATGGCATTATTGAGTCACCGACAAGCTATACAAACAATTTCAGCCTTGAAGAAATAATAATTGTGACCATTTTTAACTTCCCATTGGAAGTTATTGTAATGGGTCCGAAAATCGAAATCAAAAAGGAAAAAAAATTTTTATGTTTCAAGGTCACTACACTATTTTTACACTACTTTTAGAAAGATGTCTGTGTGTGTGTGTGTGTGTGTGTGTACGTATGTACGTACGTACGTACGTACGTACGTACGTACGTATGTATGTGTCAATTTCTTTCTAAGACGAAATCTCGAGAACGAAAAATGATATCGACTACGTTGGGGTGCCAATCGACGCGTATTAACGTAAATATGATCTGAAAGGAATTTTTTTAAAATCGGTTCAGCCGTTCTTTTTTCTTAACCAAATAACCTCCAAAAAAGTAGATTTTACACAATATCTCGCGAATAAAAAATTATATCGACTTCGTAAGGATGTCAATCGAGGCGTGTTAACGTCATTTTGATCCGACATAAATTTTATAAAAATCGGTTCAGCCGTTTTTTTTTTTTTTTTTTTTTTTTTAATTATTGATGTTTTAATGATTAAAATGATTACTTTTCTGTGTAATATCTAATTTAATTATTATTATTAAATATTTATCAAACTGGGAAGTTCGTCGTGTGGACCTCAAGGGTCGCACTTTAGTCCTAATAAACGACCCACCTCACGGCTTGTTTTGTTACATGTTGGGGGCGGTCTGCATCCCTCCCATACCGCTATCTAGCAAAATCCCTTACTCAGGGCACTTTAATATGCCTCTCTCAACATCTTCACAAAAATAAGGCCTTGAATAAATAACACCAAAAAATTCTCTCGGTCTGTATGTATTGATTGCTGTAGATTCACCTTAAAGTTCAGTAAAAATAAAATGTTCAGATGATTTGATTTTACTATGACAGCTGGTGACCTTGTTTATTTTTACAATTTTAATAGGTGTCTGTCATAATGTGACCCATACTCTACAGTCTAGTGACTGCGGGAGCACAAATATCATGTAAAAACTCGTGCAAACAGTAAAAATAAAACTATAGGCATTAATTTTTCAGAATGTTTGTTTAACGAACCGCGAACCGTAATGTTGTCATTTTAAATTGGGCACACGTGTCACGTGTTTGAAATGTACAGAATTCAAGTGGTTTGTGATCATATAGTTATAATAGTGATCCAAAAATCTTTAAGTTTATAGGTACTATTAAATAAGAAAATATAAAAAAATAATAATAATAATAAATAAGAGAGAATGTGCTTAAGACCATACGGTATAAGTGAAACTCTCTCACTCACGCACCAATATACTTTCGCGTTCTCTCTCATTCACGTACACTAAAAATAATCAAATAAGTAAGAACTATCTAGGACAATTTCAGAAGAAACTCCTTTCCATTTTTTCCGCCATCTGCACTGTAAAAAATGGATGTAAAAACACTTTGAAAGTTAAGGTAGAATTCACTCGGTTTTCTAAATGATTTTACATTATTATTTATTTTTACACAGAAAACTACATAAAAACTTGGACTTTTACTGTAAAGTTAAACAAATTTGTGATTTTTCACATAAAGTAAATTAAAATTACATAATTTGTGTAATATTCCAATAAAGTGTGTAAAAATTACAAAATAAAATAGTTACATATATAAAATGGATGAATACAAAACAAATTAATGTAAAATTAGTAACCACGCATGCGCAATGTGTTTTACGTGCAGGCGATACCTGTTTGCGACGCCATTGTCTCTGTGTACCTATTACCAGATTAATCGCTGGCTACAAATGAACCATCGATAATCTATGTAATCGGCCTTCTCATTTTTGTGTTAGCGAGTTAACTAATTTCTGTATAAATTTTTACATATTCGATTGGATATTTTTTTAAGTCGAACTGAAGCGCCACTGCTCTTGATGCGTGTAACAATATTTTCATGAAAACCCGCATGTGAAATATTGGTTAGGTGGACGTGATCTGCCTTCTGATTTTAACAAACATAAAAAACACATAATAATTTTACGACATAAGTAGTATTTATAGTTGAGCATACTCATACCTAATGTAAGTGACGTTAGCGCCGTATGGCGGTGTAAAACCGACTTAGAAAACAAACGACACTTTTATAAATAGGTTAGGAAGACGATAGACGAGACTTAGAATTTTTGCCGCACTAGATAGTACGTACGCAATGTCCTGTTGTCCAGAAATAAATACACATGTTCTCTGCCAGTGGCGTCACGTCACATAGTTTTTGAAGTGAAATTTCTTTAGGCGCGATAAGTGGGAGCTTGATTCCGATTGGATGTAGAAAAAATCGTGACGGAAGTAATAGTGGGAGTATTGAGAAAGGAATATAACTATGGTGTTAGTAATCCAAGAAAAATATGTCTGTATACTATTGCGGGTACAGACAGATGACATGAATACCGTTAAATACAAATAATTTGGGGCTTGAGAATAGCCGAGCGTGTAGCAATGCTATTATTTACATGGCGTTGCTATGGTTCCTCTATTACAAGTCCCCAGTTCCCGGGTTCTAGCCCGACAGCTGGTAAAAGTGTCAATTGGATTTTCAATTTATTATTAAAAAAAAAATAATGAAATGAAAATATGAATTGGTGCTAGGCCCAAATAACCTTAGCTGTTGGTGGTCTTTAAAACACACAATTTTTACAAATAATTTGTATTTGTTGTCATGTTATTTTTAATAAAACCCACAGAATGAAATCATTCTTGTTCTTCAACGCAACGCAACGCAATACGGTCATGCATTGGAAGGAAGAGACGACAGCCACGTGCTCCAAACTCGTCTGTCCAAGAAATTGTAGTATCAAAGTGCCGACAGAAAAGCAATTTTTGATGTGAAATATCTTATGTCGGGCTGTGAACAGCCGCGTGAAGGGAAATATGCAACGAAATGTTTGGTCCGCTCCTTCGCTGCTGTTCTCCCCACTACTGCGGCACTAGCTCAGGCGTGCACTGTAGCACACGCGGTGTTACAGTGCAGTATATATTTTACTATTATTTTCTCTATACTATGGTATAGTCGCAAATTCGCACGCCTATGGACACGTTGAAATCAAATGACATTTCAGACAACGGTTTAACATGCAGATATAAATAAGTTGCGCTAATCTTCACCATTTCGTTTAATTTGTTTGCCGAACAGTTGCTTTATTATTCATATTACAAAAATACGCAACATATTATTTTGCTTCGTAACATGCATTAGAAATCGTATTCGTGTCAGAATAATAATTTCGTATTACATGTTCAAAGTTCTATTACACAAAAATTTGAAGTTTTTAAAGATTAATCTTAATTATCTGCATGTTAAATCTGTGAGAAAAAATGAATTTGTTTCACATTAATGACAGCGACACTACCTACTTTTTTATTTTTATAAATAGTCTTTACCCACGTAAGTTATATACAGAACTATAGAAGTATAACAAAAATATTGAAAATTACGTTTTCCCATATAACTTTTTACTGACACCCGGTATATCAATTAACTTTTCACAACAATTCCTTATGAAAAAATTCACAGATTTCGCAATCCTTGCAACCATCGAGGACATTGGAAATGATAACAGCATATATGAAACATAATTTTATTATACACACAATATTTATCAATGCACTGTTTAGTTTTGTCAGGAATAACCCTATTATTCTTCTGTTATATACGCGTTCACTTTTGCTTGATTACTTAATTTTTAAATGGATTTTTCTACAGTATTTATTAACATTTGCTCAAAAATAACACCGCAGATCGTCGCAAATACCTCTCAATTAACTAGACATGATATATAAAACACATTTCGAAAAAATTGCACTTGTTCAATTTTGCATGATTGTTCCTCACTTGATCGCGACACCGTTGTCTTTTGGCCTTAAACGAAAACTCGTAACTCTGCCCCCATATACGAACATAAACATTTCCAATGTTAAAACTGCATTACTTTGCTGATTTAACCTATTTCTATATCATCACAAATAACGAAGTTACCCATATAACAGTCAAGAAATAGGGCGACCTGTAGATAGATTTCTATACTGCAGTGTGTGTTTGGTAGACCCGAACTAACATTGAAAATATTTACAATTTTGTAGTAAGCTAGGGGTTATAAATTCTAATGTAAATATGTAGTAGATGCTTTGTTTTTTTATTTAGCAGGTTCCGAGTACTCTTAATAGTCAACAGTTGCTATGGAAAATTGTTTAAAAAAATTCGACTGATGACCAGTCCTATACTTCCCACCTAGTAAATATTTGCAAAAAATAAACACTCTTTTTTTTTATTCTTTGACTAGGCCCAAATAACCTTAGCTGTCGGTGGTCTTTAAAACACAATTTAATTTTTATTCTTTGAAAAAAGCATGGCCCTCTTTTTTGTTTGGTGATCTACTGATGGCTAGCTTAATCTAGCAAAAATCATGGTTACCTTGATTTACGTACAATTTTTATTTTTTTTAGTAAAATATTTTTTTTCTCGAAAACTATACATTTTAGAGAAAAAAAATATTTACATTTTTTTCATATTATAACATCTAGAATTCATTTATATTTTTTTTTACCTATGTTAATACGTGACATTGAGAACGTTTTTTTGAATATCTCAGGATCCACTAAACCGATTTGACTCAAAATCTAATCAGATCTAAGTTAAAGGCTGATAAACACAATAGAACAATCGGCATGCCCGTATGTTGTTCCGTTTTTACGATATCGAAGGCGAAAAATTGACCACATACACACACACACACACACACACACACATACAGACATCAGTCAGAAAATGATCTTAAACGATTGCTAGGAGTAGGGTCTCAAAACGTGAAGATCTGTTAAAATCTCGAAATATTTTTTTCGGACTAAATCCATTACTTCCCTACTATAGTAGAGGTGGGAAGTAAAAATCACTGTACCATTTTTTCTACGTAAATCAACAACATATTTACATTAGATCTTATGGTCCATAGCCTACTACAAAATTGTAAATGTTCTCAATGTTATTTTCCCTATATAACAGTTTTTTTTAGTTCTCATTAGCATTTTAATTCTTATGACCCCGAAGTATTTCTTTGTGATTTGTTGAAGGTTCTGACGACAATAAATTTGACTTCGTCGTCAGCTGTTCATAGAACGCGATCCACTCTTCCTTTATTTTAATTTTCTGGCAAAAGTTCAGTATTAAAAACATTAATCGTTCGGAACTAATATAACAAAACAGTTTATATTTCGCGCTTAAATGACTGAATTTTGAAGACAATATATGAGTAGAAAAATTTTATAATGCATTTATTTGTAATTTAGATACTAATAAATATTATCTGTTCTACGAAATTTGTACAGATAAATAATAATAGTTTTATACGGCTGAAATGCAATTGAAAAATTTTTCGTTGGAAAGCAGCCAATTATATAATTGTTTCGAAACATATTGGAAAAAATCATTTTACCAACCAGTGGTCACAGTCAGGATTTTAACTGAACCTTTCCACTTTCGCGGCGGAATGAGCTTACAATACTCAACCGTGACATGATTGCTAAATTAATATTCTCCTTATATGCTTCAGAATCAATAGATTTTCACTACATGCGAGTGTCAATTCATATATGCATGTAGTGAAAATCTATTGATTCTGGAGCATATAAAGAGAATATTAATTTAGCAATCATGTCACGGTTGAGTATTGTAAGCTCATTCCGCCGCGAAAGTGGAAAGGTTCAGGTTAGAATCCTAACTGTGACCACTGGTTGGTAAAATGATTTTTTCCAATATGTTTCGAAACAATTATATAATTAGCTGCTTTCCAACGAAAATTTTTTCTATTATTGTACAGCTATATACATAATAATGAAACTAATAATCAATATGATTAGATACCATAAAATAAATTCACTATATTAGTGAATTGACATGATAATATCAGGCGACCCTATCGCCATATTTTTACTTCCCACCTCTACTATGGTAGGGAAGTAATGGATTCAGTCCGAAAACAATATTTCGAGATTTTAACAGATTTTCACGTTTTGAGACCCTAGCAATCGTTTAAGATCATTTTCTGACTGATGTCTGTATGTGTGTGTGTGTGTATGTGTGTGTGTATGTGTGTATGTGTGTGTGTGTATGTGGTCAATTTTTCGCCTTCGATATCTTAAGAACGGAACAACATACGGGCATGCCGATTGTTCTATTGTGTTTATCAGCCTTTAACTTAGATCTGATTAGATTTTGAGTCAAATCGGTTCAGTGGATCCTGAGATATTCAAAAAAACGTCCTCAATGTCACGTATTAACATAGGTAAAAAAAAATATAAATGAATTCTAGATGTTATAATATGAAAAAAATGTAAATATTTTTTTTCTCTAAAATGTATAGTTTTCGAGAAAAAAAATACTTTACTAAAAAAAATAAAAATTGTACGTAAATCAAGGTAACCATGATTTTTGCTATATTAAGTTAGCCATCAGTAGATCACCAAACAAAAAAGAGGGCCATGCTTTTTTCAAAGAATAAAAATTAAATTGTGTTTTAAAGACCACTAACAGCTAAGGTTATTTGGGCCTAGTCAAAGAATAAAAAAAAAGCGTGTTTATTTTTTGCAAATATTTACTAGGTGGGAAGTATAGGACTGGTCATCAGTCGAATTTTTTAGAAGGCTATATAAGAAAAATGTAAATGCCACTGTCGGGACTCGAACCCGAGGCGTCGGGCAAATTTCCAGTTACTCTATACAGTGCCAATAGTTGCACTTTTAATTTCTTTCAGAGTTTCGGGTTCGAGTCTCGACAGTGGCATTTACATTTTTCTTATTTAGCCTTCTAAAAAAATATCATTGCGATAGGGTCGTCTGACATTATTATGTTAATTCACTAATTTTACGGTCTAATCATATTAATTAAAAATTCGACTGATGACCAGTCCTATACTTCCCACCTAGTAAATATTTGCAAAAAATAAACACTCGTTTTTTTATTCTTTGACTAGGCCCAAATAACCTTAGCTGTTGGTGGTCTTTAAAACACAATTTAATTTTTATTCTTTGAAAAAAGCATGGCCCTCTTTTTTGTTTGGTGATCTACTGATGGCTAACTTAATATAGCAAAAATCATGGTTACCTTGATTTACGTACAATTTTTATTTTTTTTTAGTAAAATATTTTTTTCTCGAAAACTATACATTTTAGAGAAAAAAAATATTTGCATTTTTTTCATATTATAACATCTAGAATTCATTTATATTTTTTTTTACCTATGTTAATACGTGACATTGAGGACGTTTTTTTGAATATCTCAGGATCCACTGAACCGATTTGACTCAAAATCTAATCAGATCTAAGTTAAAGGCTGATAAACACAATAGAACAATCGGCATGCCCGTATGTTGTTCCGTTCTTAAGATATCGAAGGCGAAAAATTGATCACATACACACACACAAACATACACACACACACACACACACACACACACACACACACACACACACACACACATACAGACATCAGTCAGAAAATGATCTTAAACGATTGCTAGGGTCTCAAAACGTGAGAATCTGTTAAAATCTCGAAATATTTTTTTCGGACTAAATCCATTACTTCCCTACCATAGTAGAGGTGGGAAGTAAAAATACCATATGTAATTTCTCACAGTTCATCTGTATTTGATTATTTATATATGTACATAATGTTGTGACTTGACAACATTAACACTCTGCCAATCACAACATTGTTTAGTTGTTTCGGGTTTCTATGAGTTATTTTTAAGTGAAACTTTATTAACCTTTTTTTTCGCTCGGTTACGCATACCAAGCGTCACGTCACATCGTTGTTTTTTTACCCAACAGAAACGAACATATTATCATAATGAAACTTTTGTATTTAGTGCTTAGTTTCTGATACGACTTTTAACTTTAAATCTAGATTTAATAATGTCATTTATTTTCAACTAAATGGATCTCCATTTAAAGCAGTCGTGTCAGAAACCGAGCATTATAGTTATCATTATGGATCTAATTCATTGTCGAAATACATCTTTGTTATACGTAATTTATTATTAAGATAATATATTATATTAATTGTTCTTAGTGTACGCTTTACAGTCATGTACAATAAACATTTGTTTAAATAACATTAAACCAAGTGTAAGCAATAAATTTCGAATCGAATACTGTTATTTCAAAGGCTAGTTATAGTATGCACGACACATAAGTCATCGATGTTCTTATATGTCGGACACATTCCTGTTGACCGTGTTTAAGGGTTGGGAAAACTGCCTTTTTAGTGCATTTAAATAAAAGCTTGTCTCCAAAAAGTTTTTTTTACTAGATAATATTTATTTTGTTAATTTTAGTCTTTCAAAATTTTACCCCCCTTTGACACTCGTAGGGGTTGGATTTCGAAAAATTCTTTCTTAGTGGATGCTTACGTCAGAAAAGGAACCAACTGTCCAAATTTCAAATTTCTAGCTTCAGCGATTTGGCCTGGGCGTTGATTACTCAAAAAACCCTACATCCCCGTTTGAACCCCTTAGGGGTTGAATTTATTTCTAGAAACGATTTATTCATGTATTGTCATCGGGAATACATATGTGTACAAAATTTCAAATCGATCGGATACGTGGAAGTCGTTCAAAATTGACTTGCAAGATTTGACTTAAACAAACAAACACACAAACAAACTAACTAACATACATTGCAAGTTAAATAAAAATTTATATTAGAAATCGTGTCCATTGTGATTATAATAAAATTAAGCAAAATCGCAGGATAGTGGACAAAATAATTTGATTTATTAAATTAAATGTACGACGTTTCGTCTATAGATTTAGACTTTTTCAAGTACATACATAAAAATAACAATATTTATGAAAATTAATATTAATTACTAACCATAGCAATTAACATAAGATAGGGTACATAAGACAAAAACATGGTAACATGGTAACAAATTATGTTAACTATAAATTTTAACAATCAATAATAATAATACAAATGTTAGCATAATTTCATAACATATATAATTGTACTGACTACTTAAATTTTGAGTGTCTGTTCTATAATTAATTGATAATTGTTTTTTCTAATAAAACACATTTCACTGATATTACGTTTCTTCCAATTTGACTCTTTATCTAATATTTGAACTTCATTGAAAAGAAATTTATGCCCAGTGTCGAAATGATGAGATGACAACGCCGTCTTATTATCACTTAATAAGTTTATGTTTCTACAGTCCATTTTGTGCTGATAAATTCTATTTTTTAATAACTGTTTTGTTTGTCCCACATAGCACTTATTACATTCACAAGATATTTTATAAATAATATTAGATTGATATGAGATAGGCGTCTTGTGAATAATTTATCCAATTTATTTAAGTTATAAAACACCAACTAAATATTTGTGTTCGAAAATAATCTGTTGATCTTATAGACAAATTAAATTATTTTATCCACTATCCTGCGATTTTGCTTAATTTTGTTAAATAAAAACTTTTAAAAAAAGAAATATTACCAAACCCTAAATAACATAGATTCTAATAATAATTATATTATCTATATATTATTATATTGCTACCTACCCAAAATGATTGGCTATACCGAGCACCATTTACTTACTTAAACTATAATATTATACTCCTTGTTGTACCTAAAGTCGTATGTCTCGCATAAAGTCGAACTGGCGGTACACTGCATGGCGGCGACTTAATTAACTTAGTTTTGACAACCTAGTTAAGTTACGACACATTTTGCGGAATCAAATTCACGGTGTTTGCTGAAATTGGACTACGAATTACATTTCTATTTGACTACCGCTTGGAGAAAATATATACGAATAGATAAAGAGGTAAAACAGCCGGACTACGAGATTCGATTAAAATGTTTTTAAAGAAATGTAGGAATTATACGAGCTCAGTAAGTGCCGGTGCCACACACGCGGTTTTTTGCCGCGCGGTACCGCAAAATCGGATACACATTAGGCGGCAAGATGACGCATTTTGTCTTCAGAGAAGATGAATGTTGTTGTCCGTAAAAAACGTGCCATTTTTTCTTTCCTTGTGTATACAAATATATTGTTACGGAAATTATTTATACCTTGTTAATATTGCCGTAAAATACACTTCGATTAGCTATGTAGTTATACACGTCTAGAACGCGCGCCCGTCATTCGCCGGATGATGCCCCAAACCTCCCCTCCTTTCTTAAAGAGACCGTGTTGGCACAATTAGTTCTCGCCGGTGCCGCTAAGCTAGTACATACGCCTTGTCGTTATTGTCTACTAATTGTCTAATTGCCTACTAATGACCTAAGTTGTCGACACGTCTATGATCTACAACAAGCCGTGAGGGGGGTCGTTAATTAGGACTAAGGTGCGACCCTTGAGGTCCACACGACGAACTTCCCAGTTTGATAAATATTTAATAATAATAATTAAATTAGATATTACACAGAAAAGTAATCATTTTAATCATTAAAACATAATTATTATTTATTTTTAACAATAATTAAAAAAAAAAACGGCTGAACCGATTTTTATAAAATTTATGTCGGATCAAAATGACGTTAACGCGCCTCGATTGACACCCTTACGAAGTCGATATAATTTTTTATTCGCGAGATATTGTGTAAAATCTACTTTTTTGGAGTCTATTTGGTTAAGAAAAAAGAACGGCTGAACTAATTTTGAAAAAATTTCTTTCAGATCATATTTACGTTAATACGCGTCGATTGGCACCCTAACGTAGTAAATATCATTTTTAATTCTCGAGATTTCGTCTTAGAAAGAAATGGACACATACGTACGTACATACGTACACACACACACACAGAGAGAGAGAGACATCTTTCTAAAAATAGTGTGGTGACCTTGAAACATAAAAAATTGTTATATATTTTGATACCGATTTTAATTGATAAATTGTCACATAGCCTATAATTCCCCAAGTTTATGAGTATAGGACATAGGTTAATAATCACCTTTATAGTGTGCATAATAACAATATGTACTACTAAATTTTATGAATACAAATTGTTAGTTTGGCACTAAAAGTGCTAGTAGTACATAACTTTGTATTAAACTTTGGATTTATTTGCCAAAATGCAAGCTGTTTTGTTGATACGTATGAAGTTCTGTTTATGTTTATTGCTTAGAATATGGATTACTGTCGCAAAATGCAACATCACCTCATCTTAAATTTCTCTATGTGACAAATATGAATCATCGTAAGCTGTTTTGAGCCAAATATCATTGCCAATGCAGAATATTTTAGTCAAACACATGTTGACACCCGCTCTAAAAATTATGCTGTCTGATAATTATATTGCCCACTTAAAACAGAGCGTTTTAAGTGGGCAATATAATTATCAGACAGCATAATTTTTATGACCTTTTTGCCATACCCACTATAAATAGCTGCTTTATGTACATGTATGCATGTACAGTGACTTTAGACAGGCCGGTGTACGGAAACGTATCTTTCCCATACTAGTGTGGGAAGCCCATTTCCATAGTGATTATTCGCCTGATCCGCCCGCTATCCTGTGGGTGTCTCGGCCTACTATCGGAGTGAAGTTGGCGATACAAATGAACTGGCAAAATTGTTTTTAAAAATATTGAAAATGAAGTGAAAAGCAGCTACAGTAATGTCCGTCTATTACGACTTCGTTTATAACGACTAACCGTTTTTAGCGACGTAAATGCAAACTCAAGCTAGGTTTCATGTAGTTGATAGAATAAATTACAGTAGAGTTCGTCTATTACGACTTCGTTTATAACGACTAACCGTTTTTAGTGACGTAAATGCAAACTCAAATTAGGTTTCATCTCGGGTTTCATATAGACGTTCTATATGCGTATTATGCGTCCGCTTTATGCGTCGTCCGGTTAATACGACATAATCGCGCCGGTCCCTTGAAAGTCGTTCTATCCGAATTCTACTGTATTTTATAGTAAGTATGGCAGAAAATACCATATAGGTACCTCGTGTGTACTGAGGTTCCATGACATTTGATCCCAGCAATTTGATCTCACGACAATTGATCCCAACGACAATTGATCCCACGACATGTGATCCCAAAAAATTGTCTATAAACTAACAGAGCCTGATAAGTAATAAAGTTATTAAATTTTATTAATTTAATGAAATAATTTAATCGATTATTCTCTTTGTCGGGAAATTTGTTTGAATTAAATTTGTAGACGTTGTGATATATTTGTAATTATATTGTTATTAGAATTCTAACGAATGTAATAGTATAATGTGTTTATGAGTTAACAATCCTTTAGAGATTATGTAATGATCAAGTTGAATAATTCACTTTTATTTATCATTGCCCGGGATACGTCGTAATTTTGTCAAATATTGTCTTTTATAAATTTTGTTGAAAAATTATTGTACATAGAGACTTTGAAACATCAGGTGTGCAGTGAATTTGGTCTTTCGTGCTTTTCACATTACATCGAATTGTTAAATAAGCCATTAAAGTTTATGAAAAGTCAGCGTGATAATATGTTATTAATTCATAAAATACAATATTTGACAAAATTACGACGTATCCCGGGCAATGATAAATAAAAGTGAATTATTCAACTTGATCATTACATAATCTCTAAAGAATTATTAAATAATAAACACATTATACTATTACATCCGTTAGAATTCTAATAACAATGTAATTACAAATATATCACAACGTATACAAATTTAATTCAAACAAATTTCCCGACAAAGAGAATAATCGATTAAATTATTTCATTAAATTAATAAAATTTAATAACTTTATTACTTATCAGGCTCTGTCGGTTTATAGACAATTTTTTGGGATCAAATGTCGTGGGATCAATTGTCGTTGGGATCAAATGTCGTTGGGATCAAATGTCGTGGTATCAAATTGTTGGGATCAACTGACGGCACACCGTGTACTGATATTATGACTCGTGTGACTGTTAAAACTCGTTATCACTCGCTTTATCATACTGTCACTATATTCGTCAGTAACTTGCCTCATTACGCAACTAGATATATACAGTCTACTAGTTATACTAGCCGTGTTTAAGCCCTGGAATGACAGTCTCATATGATAATAGCATAATGAGATATTTCTCAAATATTTTTTCTACTTGTTCGTGGTAATCGCATGAAAATCGGTTGAATAGTTTCCGCGAGTCTATCGCGTTCAGTAGGTATAATAGCAGACCCCCGTTAACTAAAACCGGAATAACTATAATGAACCGCTGCTGAACTTATTAATTTGATTAAACATAGACTAAATTATTGTAAACATGAAAAAGAAAATAGACGTTGATGACCTTAGCTGTTGAGCGTCTATAACCTACAATCTGTCTATGAAAAAAAGGTGAACCAAAGTAAAGAAAAAATAAAAACGAATTTAAACTTTTTTAGTAGGTAGGTAACTACTATTCTTCAAAGTCTACACTAGAGACTAAATGATGCAGTTTTCTTGCAGAGCTATGCCAAATCACTATTCCAAATTAAATAAATTAAATGTCGCCCGGCTGCCACTAAAATTATGCCGCCCCAAGCATGTGTCTGTTTTGCTGGTGTTTAGAACCGGCCCTGTGTTCGGCACATTTAGGTAATTTCGTATTAAAAAAAAATAGATTTATATTTGCAAACTAAATAATCTTGAATGTCCGAAGTACTCTAAAGTATCGATATATTTTTGTACACAAAATGTGATCTCATTTCTTATTCAATAAAAACATAATTTATATAAAGAAAAAGTAATAGAATAGGAAATTCGTAATAAACTTTGATATGTCATAACTTTTTCATTTTTTAACGCATCCTAGTAAATGAGGTACGCATAAGATCCGAATATAGCCTAGTACAAATACACACTCCAAGAAATCAATATTTATTGGTGTAGTTTGCAAAATTGCTGCAGTTCACAGAGACGTAAATAGTAGGTGGGGTGGGGGAGATCTGTGTATATATTATGCCGTCGGCTGTTGAAGTTATTCCACTTATTCCGCGTGTGTGTATTAGCGTCTACGTTTCGGAAGAGGGGATGGGAGGAGAGGGGGCTTGTGTGTCTGTGAGGGAAGCCAAGGAGAAATAGCAGGCGCTACAGCAGTGTGCACAAAAATACAGACATTTTATTTAAAATATATACAGCTGACCTATACAGATTAAAGAATTCCGGAAGCAATTCTGAATATAGATAACTAATTAGTGCAACAAGGAATACATAATCAAAATGAGTAGCCTGACAAAGATAAAAAATCATAGCTAGGTAGATTTTTAAACATAAATTTTAGAGCATAAAGTTAATGTGTTTCAAAATAGATGTTTTATTTTGTTTAAAACCAAAATATACATGAAAAATATGACCTCTTTGTTGCACTCATTAATTGTTTATATGTTCATAATATTAGCCATTGCAGCTGAGCGTGTTATTATATAAAAAAAAAAATATATTAGCTTTCGAACAATCTGCATAATTGCCAGCTGTGCATAGTTGCCCGCTATACAGTTGTCTGCTATATAGTTGCTTGTTGCGCAGTTTCCTGTTACCTAAGGACTAGGGCAAGGGTGGCGAACCTATGGCACGTATGACATAGGTAGCACGCGCCAGAATATTGTCGCCACTGCATTGATACAAAATCGAAATAATTAAAAATATGTTAGATACTATCGAAAAAAATTTACTATCATTCAAATAACACATACGAGATCGACACGACTGGCCCTGGAAGAGTTTTTTTTTTAATAAAAAGGTAAAAGATTTTTTTTAAATGTAATATAATAAATATTAGTAAAAAAAACTTTTTAGAGACAAGCTTTTATTTACATGCACTAAAAAGAAAAAAATAATTTTTAATAATTTAGGTTCATAATTATGAAAGCGTGGGTCGTGAACTCTATGATTATAGTTTATTAGACACGACCCACGCTTTTATAGTTATGAACATAAATTATTAAAAATTATTTTTTCCTTTTTAGTGCATTTAAATAAAAGCTTGTCTCTAAAAAGTTTTTTTTACTAATATTTATTTTGTTCGTTTTAGTCTTTCAAAATTTTACTCCCCTTTGACATCCGTAGGATTTCGAAAAATCTTTTCTTAGTGGATGCTTACGTCAGAAAAGGAACCAACTGTCCAAATTTCAAGTCTCTAGCTTCAGCGATTTGGCCTGGGCGTTGATTAGTCAAAAAAACCCTACATCCCCGTTTGAACCCCTTAGGGGTTGAATTTATTTCTAAAAATGATTTACTCATGTATTTTCATCGGGAATGCATATGTGTACCAAATTTTAAATCGATCGGATACGTGGAAGTCGTTCAAAATTGACTTGCAAAATTTGACCTAAAAAAAACACACAACCAAACAAACAAACTAACTTACATTGCAAGTTAAATAAAAGCTTGTAAAAAGGTAATAAACCTCTCTCTAAAAAGTAATAGATCTGTTACAATTGTAATAGACTGGCAACACTGTATACGGGTTCCTAGTTTCTATTGCGTAACCCTAAAAAGAGAAAAAATTGATTGTATTTAAATTTTAGCCCGGTACTGTATATGAACGAGAGTAACGATAAGGGGGTGGAAGGGGGTGTGGGGGTTGAATGTTTTCAACCGCCGTAATCGTTGGTCGGAGGCTGGAAAGAGTTTATTTGATTAAACTCACAAATATATGAACTGCTCTGGGCACCCATAAAGCCTTCATCCTCAACCACTTCGATGCTGTGGCGCTCCTGCCAATAGGTTGGATTGTGTTGTTTATGCAGATCTCTTACATTTACACCCCTCAATTTTTTAACATAATTTACGAGTAAAAGCAAACAACGTTCTTGCCAATTTTTTTATGAGTCTGTTTAAACTTGCACCGCTAATATTTTTCGTGTACCCTACCGCTAGGAGGAATTGGAAAACATCGGGAATTTAAAATTATTAATTTGAGTGTATTTTTACCCGACTGCGCACGCGAAGGGTTATGTGTTTAACAGTATATGTGGGAATGTAATATCTATGTATGCATAAATGCATAATTCTTGCATTTTCCGTTCCTTGCTAGAGCGTAAGTGAGTGGACCGATTTTAGTTAATAAATATACAAGAACACAGATTTACTATAGCTATAGATTTTCCTCTCAGGTTTTTTCGCGTTAATGCCGTTAAAACCGAACGTACGGTCCAGAAAAAAGTAGCATGAACTAAAGTTGAATTTTTTAACTTCCCATTGGAAGTTATTATAGGTAATGGGTCCAAAAATCAAAATCAAATTGTAGAACAAATTTTTATGTTTCAAGGTCACTACACTATTTTTACACTATTTTTGAAAAGATGTCTGTGTGTGTATACGTACGTACGTATGTGGTCATTTCTTTCTAAGACGAAATCTCGAGAATGAAAAATGTAATCGGCTACGTTAGGGTGCCAATCGACGCGTATTAACGTAATTATGATCTGAAAGAAATTTTTTCAAAATCGGTACAGCCGCTCTTTTTTCTTAACCAAATAGACTCCAAAAAAGTAGATATTATACAATATCTCGCTAATAAAAAATTATATTGACTTCGTAAGAGTGTCAACCGAGACGTCATTTTGATCCGAAAGAAATTTTATCAAAATCGACCCAACCGTTTTTTTATTTAAAGAAAAAGACTGCCAAAAGTGGGTTTTACACGAAATCTCGCGAATAAAAAATGATATCGACTTTGTTAGGGTGCAAATAGAAGCATTTTATCCTCAACAAGACCCGAAAGAAATTTCATCAAAATCGATCAAGCCGTTTTTTTTTGTTTAAATAAAACGACTGCAAAAAAGTAGATTTTATACGAAATCTCGCCTAAAAAATGTTATCAACTTCGTTGAGGTGTCTATCAAAGCATGTTAACGTCACGGCTAGCTATGATCCGACATAAATTTTATAAAAATCGGTCCAGCCGTTTTTTTAATTTATTGTTAAAAATAAATAATAGTTATGTTTTAATGATTAGCCTTACGGCTTGTTTTTAAAGCCCTAAGTCAGAGTTTTCTGGACCTGGCACCAATTTATATTTTCAATTTTCAATTTATTACTTATTAAGTTTCATCGGTACCTACCAATTGATAGAGTATAGTAGGTATAGTGAGTTTAATCAAAATCGATGTTTATAACGGGTGATGTATCCGTTAAGATTGATTTTACAGTATGTCTAATTATAATATTAATTATATTACTAGTCATTTTACTTTAAAACAAATATTCATTTTAATTTTAATAATTTATAAGAAAGAAAAATTGCAACTTTAAAAGGAATAAGAAAACATGAACTGCAAATGTGCACGCTGTGTAATTAATGAAAGAAATGCACGTCTTCGAGCAATTAAAGTCCACTTGGATGTTATAAAGAGTCTTTGTACTTTCGTTAAAGAAATTATGGAACAATAAGTACAAAGTTTTTCTAATTAATAAGAAAACATCCAACGAATATTATATAATATGTTATACAGTGCATAACTGTGCCCAGAAGGTATCGCAAACGAGCATCGAAAAAAAAACGAATAATTTTCACTAAAACTTGAATGATATACTTTCAAATCTATTAATTAATATTATAAATGCAAAAGTGAGTTTATTTGTTTGTTTGTTCCTTTTTCACGTCTCAACTACTCAACCAATTTCTGTGAAATGTTGCACACGGGTAGCATTCGCAATGGAGATGAACATAGGTTATAATGACTAACCGGCCCGGCTTCACCCGAGTGAAAATCGCGGGTGATCTCAGAAGACCGATTTCGCCGTAACTACTGAACAAATTTTGTTCCGGTTTTCACGATTAGATAGATTGATTCACGAGGAAGGTTTAGATGGATAATTGAAACTGGTCGGCCTGGCTTTGCTCGGGCGAAAATCGGGGGTAATCTCAGAAGACCGATTTCAAAAAAAAAATTCACTGTACGATAGGTGCAGATACTGTGCTTTAGGGCATAGGTTATAATAATTAGCCGGCCCGGTTTCACCGGGGTGAAAATCGGGGGTAATCTCAGAAACTGCTGAACCGATTTCAATTTTTTTTTCACTGTTCGATAGGTGATACTCAGGTGATACTTTGCTTTGGCACACAGGTTGTAATAACTGGCTGGTCCGGAAAATAATTTATTTTACTTATGTAGTCCATTGAAATGTTATATTAGGTTTGCATTTTGGTTAGAACAAGGTGTTTTTTTCTTTGGGTAGGGGAGGACGGTGTAAATTTAAAATTGAGTTTTCAGGGTCTGCTTCCGGCACCCACTCCATTTGGCCGCCATCTTGAAAAAGGGGTGCTGACAGATTTTGCACTATATTTTCGTAACGGGGTACTTTTAACAGAAAATTTATTGATATATTTTTTATTTAGAATCGAATTCTCTACAACTTTACTGGAGATACGTTTTGTCGTAAATTGAATAATTAAAAAGTAAGCCTTATAGAAGATAGACATTTGTCAAAAAAAATTTTTTTAAGTGCTATAATTTTTTTTTCTTTCAATTTATACAGAAAAACAAAAAAAAATTCTATCTTCGATAAGGCTTATCTTCTTAATAATTCAATTTAGGACAAAAAGTATCTCTAGTAAAGTTGTCGACAAATTGATTCTTAACAAAAAACGTTTCTACAAATTTTCTGTAAGATGCACCGTTACGAGATATAGTGCAAAATCTGTTAGTACCCCTTTTTCAAGACGGCTGCCAAATAAGGTGGTTGCCGATCCCGAAAACTCAATTTTAAACTTACACCGCCCCCCCTTCGCAACGAAAAAGAAGCCTTATCCTACCCAAAATGCAAATTTAACCTAAAAAATGTAACATTTCAATGGACTACACGTGAAAGCAAAGTAATGAATTCATTATAGCCAATTTTAGTCAACATGTTAGGTTGATCGACTAATTAAAATGTAAAATAGCTCTAGTGCCAATCTATACACAACGCGCCGATATTTTTTATTGAAATATTATTCAGTTGTAATATTTCTGCACGTTAAAATTTATGGTAGTGATAGATTGGGTTGTATAAAGTCAAGCCGTTGTGGTTTACGACTGGTACTTTATGCAACGCTCCGTGACGCATACCTATACATATTATATACATACCAACGTAATACTGCAGAAAAGTAATGGGTAAAACAATTCTTTTCCAATAACAGATGTTACTGTCACTGTTCTTTAAAAACTTGTTCAAAATATCTGTTACGAAATAACCTAGTATTTGGTCGTAAAAAGTGTTAATAAAGCCGGCTCCAGACGGCATTCCAAATGTCGATATTCGGTCAATTGCCA
Organism: Mongoloraphidia duomilia; assembly: GCA_039654895.1. Lineage (NCBI taxonomy): Eukaryota > Metazoa > Arthropoda > Insecta > Raphidioptera > Raphidiidae > Mongoloraphidia > Mongoloraphidia duomilia. The sequence continues at coordinate 4,705,163 of CM077523.1, forward strand.
TGCCGTGTATTTGGAAAACAGAACCGTTACGGACCATACTTATATGAAGGTTTTGTCTTAAAATCAATCATAGATTAATCGCTTTAAGTTTGTGCACATACATAATTAACATCCTGTACTACCTACAACAAAAATAGGTAAACAGGAGGGCAGTGTAACTTAGTGGATAGCGTACTTGGTACCAGTTTCTAGACTAGACTGTTGTGGGTTCGAATCCCACCTGCCGTCATGGATGTTTTGTGATGTTATTTAGTTTTAAGTTAGTTGTTATTTAATGTAATTTAAGACGCTAATGACCTAAGTTGTCGACGCGTCTATAATCTACAATAAATAAATAAAATAGGTAAACAAACTTTTAAGTTAAACGGTTTTATTTTAAATCGTCAGCTGTACCAAAAACTAGAAAATAATTAAGACACAAACCAAGGGGCACTTTGTGTCGCTGCATCAGCGGAATAAGTAATAATCTGGGACTTTTAACAGACTAAAATAAAAACGTGGGGTGCATTTCTCTTGGTGGACTTGGAAACATTTTTCTAGACAAGCCGTTCTTAGTCTTTATGATTTCCGGGCTTGTAGGCCGTGGTCCGGCGGCTCACAGGTCAGTGTGACCTGTGAGCCGCCAAGGAGGACACTTCGACCGCTGCCACATCGCCTTTGAGAATGTCTACCGCAGTTGTAGACGACACGTCAGGTAGAAATACCACCGGACCACGGCCTACAAGCCCGGAAACCATGAAGACTTGGAACAATGCCAGCCGTGAAAGCTTGCACACTTGGATAAGCCGTTCTTATTTTATAATTATACAGTCGTTATACAGATTTTTATGTGCTCCACGTTTTTATTTTAGTCTGTTAAAAGTCCCACATTATTACTTATTCCGCTGACGCAGCGACACAAAGTGTCCCATGGTTTGTGTCCTAGTTATTTTCTAGTGTTTGGTACAGCTGATGATTTAAAATAAAACCGTTTAACATAAAAGTTTTTTTACCTATTTTTATTTTCTAGTTTTTAGTTTGATTTCTGGCCCGTATCTTTATGCAAACTCCTCATCCTTTCAACTGTCCACCTCCTGATTCCATCAAATCCTCGTTACCAAGTTGAAATTATCATAATATTGTATTGTCACGGGAACTCAATGTGTGTGCAAAGTTTCATAAGAATCGGTTAAGAAGTAGTTGAAAAAGCTGTCGCAAGATTTGAAACAAAGGTAGTAACAAACAAACAAACATACGGGGTCAAGCTAAATAAAACTGTTTAAAAACCTTCGGGATAAAAATTTAATTTTGACAGCAGTGCGCCATTATTTTTTTGGGCTGCTACTGATACATTTTGGTCCAATATGTGAAATGATGAAATGATTCCACTTTTGAAATATCAAATAGGTGTAATTTTATGGTATTAAGTATACTTAGTACTTAGTTGTTATGTTTTACATGTCGTAACTTATAAGCATAACACTCATATGAAATGCATAATTCTGACAAGCACATGAGGACTCTGGGGATTTCTCTGAACATCGCTTGCTTGTGTTAGTAAGTTTGAAATATTAATCTAATATTTTAATTACGACACTTTTCTAAATTGTAATCGTATTTGAGACAAATAAAAAACTTTTTAACAAAAAAAACCTCCTTCAAAAAGGCACTAAAAAGAGGAAAATAATGAAATTTTGAGGTCTGTGCCAATTAAAAAATGAAATTGGTTAAAAAGAAGATATTAATCACTATACTATACTTTTTAACCGACTTCATATTTTAATTGGCACAGACCTCAAAATTTCATTATTTTTCTCTTTTTAGTGCCTTTTTGAAGGAGGTTTTTTTTTTGTTAAAAAGTTTTTTATTTTTTACTTTTTAGTGTCAAAAAGTAACATTTACCTTAAAGAATCACACGCCGTTACTTATTTTTTTTAAAATCAGCCGAACTACTGAACCGATTTTGATGAAATTTCTATTGGACCTATCTAAAAATATATCCTTTCAAATAAATTTTTTTTTTCAAAATCGGTTCATAAACGACGAAGTTATCCGCGAACATACATAACCACATAAAAATATATACGGTCGAATTGAGAAACCTCCTTTTTTTGAAGTCGGTTAAAAATAATAGCACTTATTTCATAAATAATATATTTTAATCAAGTTAGATATTTTTGAAGTGATAATATCATTACGCACGAGATAATATATGTAATATGGTATTTTTTGTCATACCCCCTATTAATAGTTGTTTTTCAATTCTTTTTCAAAATTTTTGACAGCACATGTAAGCAATGTTTCCTCCAATTTTTTCGCTTATTGCGCGGTACAAAAGTATATGGGAGCAAAAATGTTCAAAACGCATGTAAAACTGTGCAAGTGGGGGGAGGTCCTGTGCCTGTGTTTGAAGTCAAAATCCCTATATTATTAAACGAGCAAATCTTGTATATATGTACCTATGTACCTATATAAATATTTTCTCGAAAACGGCTCTAACGATTTTGATCAAATTTACCGAAAAGGGGTTTCGGGGGGCAAAAAATCGATCTAACTAGGTCTCATCCCTGGAAAAATTCGTTTTCATATCGATTTTATCATTTTAAAAAACAGTTTTGTTAACGTTAGAAAACAGTGTCGTATGGTGAGTAGGCTTTGGAAAAAACAAACTATTTTCATTATTTATGTCAAATTACTCTGACAGTCAATCTTTAACTTATTAAAATAATCAGTAATTATTTGAAAAGTAAAAAAATAACAACAATAAAATCTAAACATAATTATACTTACATAATTATGTTTAGATTTTATTGTCGTTATTTTTTTAACTATTATTTAAATAAATAGGTACATTACTTTTATATTACCTATATAAAATATGTAGGTACATACGTTATGTAGTATGACGTATATACTGACGTATAATAATATTATCTACTTATAGGTATGTAATTTTTTTTCTTAAAAACGGCTAACGATTTTCATGAAATGGGAACTTTAAGTACTATTTTTTTTGAACTCACCCGAGCAAAGCTCGGTCATCCAGATATTTTTTTTAATAAATAGATATTGCAACCACGCACGCTGTACTGTACGCAAAACACACAACAAAGAGATTTCGTTTGACGTTTAAATGTCGTTAAAGGCCGTTTCAAAAAAATTTTTGACCCTCTAAATTTTACTTTTTTTTGTTAAATTTGGATTTTTGCCATTTTTAGATGCAATTCTTCTATAAAATGAAATTAAAAAAAATGGTGAACAAGCCCATATTATACGCAGAATACAAAAACGGCTGCGCAACATTTGAAAAATTAGTGCGCGGCCGCGCACCCGCGCAGCTTAGAGGAAACATTGCATGTAAGTGTGCGGGAAAGTGGGCAGAAAAGTTACTTTCCAGCACACCTGTCTGTTAAGTGACCCATTTACAGGACGGTATACACTATACAATGTAAATAAGTAGCTATTTTATAGTGGGTATGACAAAAAAATATATTATAATTGTGTTGTTGACAATTTGATATCGATTTTTGTGACGATGGACACTGATCATATTTCATTGTTTGTTTCAGAGCGACAGCCTAGCAGAACCGGAAGCCCTGCCTTGCAGCAAGGACATGGCGGCTGTCAACGCTACAGCAACGGTAAGAATCTAAATATCTCTTCCACACATTTTTCTTATAGTATTAGCAGTACATATTTTATAGGTATATGATTATAGTAGACAGGCGACTTTTACACGTGTAAAGGTACGTGCAGTATGGAGCTGGGATTCTAGATGGTAGCGTAGATCATAGCAGGGCTTGCTTAAATTGATGCATTGTTATATATGCGAGCGTACACATTGAAGCAGTGAGTGTAGCAGGTATGAGCGCTGTTACAAGAGCTGATAGATACAAGAATGTATCTCACCATTCTTTCAGCGCGCCGACTACTACAATCAACGTGTGACAACTGTCAAATGGCCGTTACAAGTTTCGCAATGGATGTGACTAGTTTAATAAGTGAAATTTTGCCAGTTTTTAGTTAATTTGTTTTGAGTTTTTTCTAAGGCGCATTTTAAAGTGTTAGGTTCCATACGTAAATATTCAAAAAACCGGTTTGGGTAAAATTTTAATTCTTGGTATAAATGATGAAATTCGCCATGTTTAGATCGTTTTCTATTAATAGGGTGGACATGATAGCTCCTACCCAAATTTGTATTTAAAATATACCACTTTGTAGCAGAAGAACACAAATATTCGTCTTCGCTATCTGACATTTCAAACGCGGTTTAAGCTTGTATCAATGCTAGTATCAAAGCTTCGTTGTGCAAACCTATAAGCGCTTATAATTTCAGCCACCATTTGCCATACATGCTACCATCTATAATCCCAGCTGCGTACTGCACGTACCTTTAAAAAACCAAAAAAAAAGCGGCCAAGTGCGTGTCGGACCACGCACAGTGAAGGCTTCCGTAGTCGGGAATAACATTCACGATTAAAATTCAAGGTTAATAATAATTTATAGTCTTTTATATTAAATTGAACATAGTTTTCTAAAAATAAGTTTGACAATAAATTATTTCCATTAGAAAGCAAATAATTGATTGTCTAAACGTGTCGCCGTAGAGTAAAATTATAACTTAGCCACCGCGATGGTGGAAGTTACGGGTTTGAGACCCGACGGTGACATAGGTTTGAATGAATTTTTCTAGTGTTGCCTTATAACGTTACGTCAATCGATGGTGTTCCTAACAGTGATGCTAACCATTTTTGCAGTAAACAAGCCGTGAGGTGGGTCGTTTATTAGGACTAAAGTGCGACCCTTGAGGTCCACACGACGAACTTCCCAGTTTGATAAATATTTAATAATAATAATTAAATTAGATATTACACAGAAAATTTCTCATTTTAATCATTAAAACATAATTATTATTTATTTTTAACAATAATTTAAAAAAAAACAAGCCGTGAGGTGGGTCGTTTATTACGACTAAAGTGCGACCCTTGAGGTCCACACGACGAACTTCCCAGTTTGATAAATATTTAATAATAATAATTAAATTAGATATTACACAGAAAATTTCTCATTTTAATCATTAAAACATAATTATTATTTATTTTTAACAATAATTTAAAAAAAAACAAGCCGTGAGGTGGGTCGTTTATTACGACTAAAGTGCGACCCTTGAGGTCCACACGACGAACTTCCCAGTTTGATAAATATTTAATAATAATAATTATATTAGATATTACACAGAAAAGTAATCATTTTAATCATTAAAACATCAATAATTAAAAAAAAAAAAAAAATAAAAAAACGGCTGAACCGATTTTTATAAAATTTATGTCGGATCAAAATGACGTTAACACGCCTCGATTGACACCCTTACGAAGTCGATATAATTTTTTATTCGCGAGATATTGTGTAAAATCTACTTTTTTGGAGGTTATTTGGTTAAGAAAAAAGAACGGCTGAACCGATTTTAAAAAAATTCCTTTCAGATCATATTTACGTTAATACGCGTCGATTGGCACCCCAACGTAGTCGATATCATTTTTCGTTCTCGAGATTTCGTCTTAGAAAGAAATGGACACATACATACGTACGTACATACGTACACACACACGCACACACACACACACACACACACAGACATCCTTCTAAAAGTAGTGTAGTGACTTTGAAATATAAATTTTTTTTTCCTTTTTGATTTCGATTTTCGGACCCATTACAATAACTTCCAATGGGAAGTTAAAAATGGTATTTTATGTTTATTTACAAAAATGAAAATATCTAGGTTTATTTCAATACAATTATTTAAAATAACTACCTCATAAAATTAAAACTATAAATGCATTTCGTGTAACAATTTTATAACTCTGTTTTTTTTTTTTGTTCGTGATAAACTTGTTTTAAGGTTAGAAAATTCTTTGATGCTTGAAATATTATAAATTCTTTTAAATTTATTGGTGTCTTCTTCAGACTATATCACAGTGCTTCTAAATCTGCACGTTAAAATTCAGAAAACTAGATATTTTGACGTATTAAGAATAATATAATACATATTCAGCTTTAATTCTGATAACATATTCTTGTATTTTTATAGCTTACTATTAAAATTGAAATCGTGCTGTACTCTTCACTAACTGAGCGAGCAAACTGAAATCTTACTTCCTTTTTATCGGGAAATACCCGAATTATTTAATTTATACAGGGCATATCACAGGATTGAAAACATGAAAACACTGTAGTTAAAATTATAATTTTTAATTTAGACAGCCATGATTGAATTCTATCTGTCACGCTATTCATTTTACTTATGTCGTCCTTGTTGTACTCAAAAAGAATAAGAAAAGTAGCAAAATATCATGTCGAAAGTTTACGTAATTTTTTTTTTTTTTTGACAAAATATGGTCAAAAAGGGCACCCGCTCAGCACCTCTTCATCTAAAGTCCAACGAAACACTTACGCTAATGACCTCTGTTGTCGAGCGTCTATAATCTACAATTCAGATACTTATTGTACGTACGTAATGCGACTAACTATATAAAAAGCGTATTAAGTCGAAAACACAGCGTCCAAAGGTTCTGAAAAACCCGTTACTACTTACCCCTGTTACAACTAGCCTCTAACTCCCTTACTATAAAATTTGGAATGTTTTTGTTAAGTAAAAGATTAAAAAAACACGTGTCGTCAGTCGGATTTGAACCCGGCTTTTCGGTGTGACATGCGAACGCCTTAGCCATTACGCTAGAAGACTTACTCCAGTAGCACAACAGAAATAAGGTATACTTGAGTAGTATAAGCGTTTAATTTCTAGATATACAAGATATACGAGTATATTTCCACATATAGGGAGCCTCCTAGTAACTAAACTGTTTAATTTTTAATATTTGCCAAGATTCATGCTACAATAACACAATCTGTAATTTCAACTAGCTATCTCTTACCGTTTGTGAGATAGAGCCTAATGTGACAAACGAACGGACGGACAGACATCGTAGACTCAGTAATAGGGTTCCGGTCGAAGGTACGGGACCCTAAAAATGAACACTTCAAATTTCAATTTAAAAATATATTATGGAAATAATAAAACAGCGTGAACTTTTGAAAATTACTAATTTTTTGCAAGTTTTAATTTAGAAAATAATTAATGATTTGCGAGTTTTTTTAATTTAGAAAATAGTTAATTTTTAATAATAGCAGAATAAAATTTGTTTTAATAATGAATTAAATGAATACATAATGACTGCAAACACTATATGAAATACCTGAGTAAGAACAATGACGTACCACAATGCCGTAATCAGGAAACATTAATTAATTCAAACTTATGTCACCGTAGGGATTTTAACCCTAAACGTTCCACTATCACGGCGGACTGAGTTGATATTACTCACACAGTGACACATTTTCAAACGATCGACTTTCTCCCTTTAAAGCATTGTGTCACTGAAAAACCACTACATGCGAGAGTCAATATTCCAACACCACTGCTAGACTACAGACAACTCAACATGTAAAGTAAACATAACAGGTGAATACAACGATGAAGTATCCATTTTTAATAGTCGATCGTTTGAAAATGTGTCACTGTGTGAGTAATGTCAACTCAGTCCGCCGCGATAGTGGAAAGTTTAGGGTTAAAATCCCTACGGTGACATAGGTTTGAATTAATGAATTTTTCCTGATTACAGCATTGTATGATGTAATATGCTTTGCAGTTTATTTAAATAGTCGACTCTCGCATGTAGTGTGTTTTCAACGTGAAATTGCTATATATAAGAAGAGATCGGTTTCCACTCTCGGGCACTGTGGAGAAATCGGTAACTCACCTAGCCGGAAACTGGGGGTTTCGGGTTCAAGTCCCGACAGTGGTCATTTGATTTTTTCTTAGATATAGCTCAAAAATCATGGCAGCCTAGCTGTCTGAGATATTTATTATTTTCACCTCTAATTGTTATGTGAATAATATGGTGTGGATATAAGGGGTTTTAAATCGATTGATTTTATCATATACCAATTGTATTACGTCATTGTTCTTACCCAGGTGTTTCATATACTGTTTGCAGTCATTATGCATTCATTTAATTGTGTATTTATTCACGACGTCCGTGTTAAAATTTGTATTTATTTAATAATAAAGTTTGATGTGAAGAAATTTTAAATAACATAGTAAACTTGAGTTGTAATTTGGAAATTCGTGTCAAGTATAAAAAAATTTGAAAACTGCTGACAGCACATTAAGTTTTCGAAGTTTAAAAATAACTAAACAATAAACATGCTAACATAATATGTATATAACATCTGTTATTTTGTCAACTCGTCCTTGTTGTGTCGAAAAGAAACGCCTAATTATATAATTCTTTATTTCTGAAAAGTTTTCTCGCGTTCTAGTTTATTATAACAACTCGAAAAGTTTAAATTATTGCAATTATTTCAACGTAAGGACAGTTTAGTAGGCTATTAAAATATTTAATGTTATTATTATAAGCTTTTAAACAAATTTCTTTAAGATTTAAACTAATATATGATTATAGTTTATTAACAGTTAAAAAGATAAAATGAACAAAAAAATAAATAGTGCGTCCACGCCGCGCCGCCGCGTTAATTTTCTCGCGATTGATGCGCAATGAATGAATGTAAGCTGCGGCTCGAATATTAAAAAAACTCGGGTCGCAGTGCCAAAACCCTGCCGACAATATAGTGTATTTGCTAATACACGCCTTGTGAATTTATTATGTTAACTTAAGTTTGTTTTTGGACAAAATGAAAAATTTATCCCCTTAATACATCTCTTAAAATAATATTTTTTTTCCTAATTTCAATATTATTATCAATGCAACCTCTGTACCAAATTAAATACACCCGTCAGCAAATAAATCACTATCCGTAAACTAGTGTTTTCATAAAATTTGTAAGTCCGGTCCTGTCGTGCCGATTTTGTTAAAATTTTAGCAACGCATTTTAATCTCTACTAAAGGGTTAAATTCCAATTTTGAAACAATTCTGAGATTTTTTTCGGTATTTTTGGGCCCAAAAACTTTTTTCAACCCCTAAAAACTACCCTTAAAATGGTCCGATTGGGCCCATTTTAAATAGGTTCCGTGCGGTGATGGATTCCAACGTGTCTACCAAATTTCGTTCAAATCAATTAAGTCTTTCGAGAGTTATGCCGCGAACACATATATATATATATATAAATAAATATATATATATATATATATATATATATATATATATATATATATATATATATATATATACACATATATATATATAAACATTTCTAAAAATGGTGCCAAAGTGTTCAGGAGGCTATGAAACGTCGAGAAATTTTGATCCGACCCCTAGGTCCCGCCATCCGACCGACGCCAATAGTGTATGTGCCATATGGCAAATACACTAAAAATAAACATTGTTCTCATAAAATCTCATTCTTTTATTGATAAGTAGATGCGGCCCGTCCGACTTCGCCCGAGTGCTCTAATTCATAATTAAATAATAGATACATTACATACTCGGTTCGCTCGTTCGTTCGAATTTATAATAATAATAACAAGCCATGAGGTGGGTCGTTTATTAGAACTAAAGTGCGACCCTTGAAGTCCACACGACGAACTTCCCAGTTTGATAAATATTTAATAATAATAATTAAATTAGATATTACACAGAAAAGTAATCATTTTAATCATTAAAACATAATTATTATTTATTTTTAACAATTAAAAAAAAAAAAACGGCTGAACCGATTTTTATAAAATTTATTTCGGATCAAAATGACGTTAAAACGCCTCGATTGACACCCTTACGAAGTCGATATAATTTTTTATTCGCGAGATATTGTGTAAAATCTACTTTTTTGGAGTCTATTTGGTTAAGAAAAAAGAACGGTTGAACCGATTTTGAAAAAATTTCTTTCAGATCATATTTACGTTAATACGCGTCGATTGGCACCCTAACGTAGTCGATATCATTTTTCATTCTCGAGATTTCGTCTTAGAAAGAAATGGACACATACGTACGTAAGTACACACACACACAAACATCTTTTCAAAAATAGTGTAAAAATAGTGTAGTGACCTTGAAACATAAAAATTTGTTAAAAATTTTGATTTCGATTTTCGGACCCATTACAATAACTTCTAATGGGAAGTTAATAATAAAAATTCTTTATCAAAAAAATCCTTATTGAATGTTAATAGTGTCATTTACAATAATTCATTATTACGTTACTCACTCGCTTCGTTCGTTCGTTCGCTCAAATTTATTAATAATTAATACGTTACTCACCCGCTTCGCTCGTTCGCTCGAATTTAAAATTAATTAATGTACGTTATTTATTCACTTAGCTCGTTCGCTCGAATTTTTACCTAATTTTTGGAAACTTTCAATTTAAAATATGTATTTTTTTGTTATCGAGGAATAAAATTGATATAAATTTGAGACACATGTTTCGGTATATTCAAAAATTTTCGTATGTATCAAATATTCAAGTAATTTATTACCAGAATCATGCAACACCACACATTGTTAATACGATTGAGCATTGGGTGCGTTCAATAATCGAGCGTATTATTTATTCTATTGCTAAATAGCACAAAAAGATTTCTGAATGCTTTTTATGAATTTCAGTTGTTAGTTAGTATGGCCGATTGTTACACAAATAAACTGCAGGGACGCTTCAATCAATTAGTTGACGACTACACACCACGTAGACGTTATTTCTCACTAGCAAAAAATCTTCAGGGTGTTTCATAATATATGCGCAGGACTTCAGGATGTGATAGCTCGTCTAAAAATATGAAAAAAGTTTATATTAACTTACCCTCTAAAATGCACCATTTTAGAGATACCTACAGGGTGTTGATACAGGGTGTTTGGGGAATTTTGAAAAGACAACTTTTGTATCATTTTTTCATTTGTTTTTAATTTTGCAATTATGAAGTTAACGTTTGGTTTTGTTACTTGTTCTAACGTTTAAATAAAATTTGTTTAATTAGTAAGAAAAAAATTTTTTTTCAAAAAATTGACCATGTTTTTCAACATAAAAGTTGATTTTTCTCGAAAACGATTGACTTTAGAGCTTATGACCAAGAGCACCTTTTTTGTGTAGAAAATATTGGCGGTACAAACGGATGTCTCAAAACCGTACTTTTTCCAGTAGCGTAGAAGTTGGGAAGGGAAACACCCACTACCTCTTCAAAACCTTCACCAATTATGACTTAAAAAAAAAATTTCCGCACAAAACATAGCCTATTATGAGTAGAAAATGCTTACCAAAGCTGATTTCTGTACGATAAACGGTTCCGGAGATATTCGCAAAAAACGAAATTTTTTTTTCAATTTCAACACCCTGTATCTCTAAAATGGTGCATTTTAGAGGGTAAGTCAATAGAAACTTTTTTTCATATTTTTGGACGAGCTATCACATCCTGAAGTCCTGCGCATATATTATGAAACACCCTGTATAAGTTCTGCAAATATTAATGACAATCTGTATTCAGCTTCTATTAAATCATTGAACAGTTCGCTAAATAAACTGAAGCGCTAAGCAACGTTGAGATTTTTGAAAACATCCAGTGTTTACAAACTCGCAAATCACAATGTTGCGTGTCAGCATAGCATGCATGCAGAAACCGTACTGTTCAACGAGCCAACACTAGTTAGAGCTAATTTAGCGCTATGCTCTTTGAACGCACCCAATGTTACCAAACCCAGCACAGCACAATCTGTGTGTATATATACTTTGTGTGGTAGTTCCAATTACACGTGTCAGTGCTAACATTAGTATTATTAAACCGCCTCGTGTGATGGATGTATCTATGTAGGCGCCATATTGTTCAACGAGATAGCACTATATAGCCAGCGCTTAGTTCTTTAAACGTACCCAATATGATCGCTATGGTAGTGACAGCATTAGTATAGTAAAGTATTATAATTTAATGATCGAGCACTACTAGTTATCGCTTAATTCTTTGAACGTATCCAATAATTATTCTCAAACTTGGATATCGCAATGCGATATGAATAATGTGACACATAAAATATACATTCTTCTGCGCATTTCAGCGCTCTAGCTACGTTGCGAAATCTGTAAAAACTTTTGTGTGGGTGTGTGTGCGCAGGCGCCGGTCTGTTTAACACTAATTAAGTGGTATTTCAAACAAGCGTTATCTTTTGCTGCGCTTTCTGAACGCACCCAGCGTATGCAACTCTTGTGCTGTGCTTTTTGAACGCACTCAGCGTTTCCAAACAAACCGATGGCAATCTGTTAAGCGCTATTTTGCGCTGTGCTTTTTGAACACATCCAGCGTTTTTAAACAAGCGTATGTTCATAATGCTAAACGTTATCTTGTGCTGTGCTTTTTGAACGCACCCAGTTTTTTCAAACAAGCCAATGGCAATCTGTTAAGCGCTATTTTGCACTGTGCGTTTTGAACGCACCCGGAGTTTCAAAACAAGCATATATTCATAATGCTAAACGTTATCTTGTGCTTGTCCTTTTTGAACGCACCCAGTGTTTCCAAACAAACCGATGGCAATCTGTTAAGCGCTATTTTGCACTGTGCGTTTTGAACGCACTCGGAGTTTGAAAACAAGCGTATGTTCATAATGCTAAGCGTTATCTTGTGCTGTGCTTTTTGAACGCACTCAGCTTTTTCAAACAAGCCAATGAAAATCTGTTAAGCGCTATTTTGCGCTGTGCATTTTGAACGCACCCGGAGTTTCAAAACAAGCGTGATGTATTAATGTGTCTGCGTTATTTTTAGAACGCACCCAACGTAATTAGCAATATGTTAAGGGCTATATTGCGCTGTGCATTTTGAACGCACCCGGAGTTTTCGAAGCCGCAGATCGCAATGTGTGTTATGTGTGTGTACGTTGTGATATTCCCTCACACGTGTCAGTGACGGCATTATATTAAACCGCCGTGCATGCATATGCAGGCGTCGCGGCGTGTTCACTGTGTGTGATCGCTCTCCACGTGTCATTCACCGGAGTGTCACAAATAACGTCGCGTCTTCTCCAACAGTCGACGCCCGACATGCACCGAGCTAAACGGAAATCACATTAGATATAGGTACCTTCCTTCATAACTATATATGATACCTAGCTTAGATATTCGCGGGGCTAGCTTAAAAAAAATCAATAACTTGTGACCTATTTATGAAATACGAAAAACCTTATTTTCACAACACCACTTTAGAAAATTCGAGTTTCGGTACCTACCTGTTTAGGGATGAAAATCTTCAGTTGTCTGTTTTCTCTGTTTTTTAACGTTGTTAAGAAAGAATGAATGAATTGTGAATTATAGACGCTCGACAATAGAGGTCATTAGCGTCTGTAACGTTGTTAAGAGGGAGATAGAGCAATTGAGTCGCGCCAACTTCAGTCCGCATATTATATTCGAAAACGTCAAAATGACAGACATAACCTCACATAAATTTCTCATAGATCTGACAGATCTAATATTTTTGCGGCTTTTTATCAGCGATATCATAGATAGAGTAGGGGAGCCAGAGGCACATCTGTGACAGTGTTACCTTGGAAAAGAAAGATAGAAAACTAAGCAGTTGTCTTTTCCTTGTCTTCTGACGCATTTGTGAATTTAAAAATTTATAGTGAGTATTGTTATCTATAGATAAACAACGTTTTGAGTTCCTGTGGACAGTAATTAATTGGTATATATGATAAAATCAATCGATTTTTAAAAAACCCCTTATATCCACACAATATTATTCACATAACAATTAGAGGTGAAAATACTAAATATTTCAGACAGCAAGACTGCCATGATTTGTAAGCTATATCTAAGAAAAAATCAAATGACCACTGTCGGGACTTGAACCCGAAACTCTCAGTTTCCAGCTAGGTGAGTTACCGATTTCTCCACAGTGCCCGAGAGTGCAAACCGATCTTTTCTTATATATAGCAATTTCAAGTATAGCCTAGTGGTTAGCATGCTTGGTGCCGCAACCTCTAGACTGGACTGCCGTGGGTTCGAATCCCACCTGAACTCACGGATGTTCTGTGATGTTATTTAGTTTTAAGTTAGTTGTTATTAGGGTTCATTCCAGGGAATTCCCGAGCCGAGAATTCCCGGGAAATCGTTAGGCTTTGCTCCCGGGAAATTAAGCTCGAGAAAAGTCGAGAACTCGAGAAATCATATTTTAGTCTATAAAATTATAAAATAAAACTATTTGCCTTTGCCTTTCAGGAAATGTAAATAAAATAAGGAACCGGCTGTCTGATAAAGCTATAAATGCTTTTTTTTTCTAAAGGCATATTTTATCAGACAGAGTAAGCAGATCTAATTGTTTTGTATGTATGTGGTACCTATGTTCAGAATTCAGATGTTGATTTATTGATCTTGCAAAGTTTTAAGTTGATTTTTTTCCTAATTAACCTGCCAAAATGGTGCTGTGATTGTAATTATAAGCCAGCGTAGTATTAACGTTTTAATGTTTAAATTTTTAATTTTTTTTATTTTGTTTGAGAGAAAATTTTGTTGAAAACTGTCAATAAAAGTTTTATGATTATTTTGATATTTTATTTGACAGGAAAACCACTTAATTTATTGATTTAAAATAAGATATTTTTATGATACACATTTTTAATTTTGTGACGACTTTTTTCATTATTTGAACCGAAAAGATATGCAAAAACATACGTAAATGTTAACAGGTTTTTGGAACTGTTCCGTAAGCGGAACAGGAACAGAACGGAACTGTTATTAAAAAATAACAGTTTGTACCACCACTACGATTGCTAGGGTCTCAAAACGTGAAGATCTGTTAAAATATCGAAATATTTTTTTTGGACTAAATTCCTACCATAGTAAGGTGGGAAGTAAAAAGTTATTCAGAATCACAAAAAACTCCTATATGACATATGACATATACATTGCAAGTAATTCTAAAATGCCAGACCAAAACTTCAATTTAACCAAGAATCTTAAAATTTGGCACGGATGAAGGTTTCATAGCACAATTTATTAAAGGAAAAAATCCGAAAATCATTAATTTATAATTCTGTGTGGAATTATTACGTAGCAAAGTTAATTTTTATTAAGTTTGTTAATTGTCAACCTCAACAAAATAATTGTCAAATTGTTATAACAGTACGGAACCCTCAGGACTTGAGTTTTACTCGCACTTATCCGTCTTTATTTGTTCGACAACTTTGACTTTACATCGACGTATTATTGTGTGCGTGATTTTTTAAAGAATATGGTTTTTCCCGCCGGAACAGGTATGGTTTCCTTCTCAGTTTCCGTTCTATTATAGTAGATACTAAAACTTTTTACTCATAGACCGAGAGCTAGTGACAATTTTTTGGTGTTATTTATTCAAGGCCTTATTTTTGTGAAGATGTTGAGGGAGGCATATTAAAGTACCCTGAGTAAGGGATTTTGCTAGATAGAGGTATGGGAGGAATGCAGACTGCCCTCAACATGTAACAAAAAAAATTCGACTGATGACCAGTCCTATACTTCCCACCTAGTAAATATTTGCAAAAAATAAACACTCTTTTTTTTATTCTTTGACTAGGCCCAAATAACCTTAGCTGTTGGTGGTCTTTAAAACACAATTTAATTTTTATTCTTTGAAAAAAGCATGGCCCTCTTTTTTGTTTGGTGATCTACTGATGGCTAGCTTAATATAGCAAAAATCATGGTTACTTTGATTTACGTACAATTTTTATTTTTTTTTAGTAAAATATTTTTTTTCTCGAAAACTATACATTTTAGAGAAAAAAAAAATATTTACATTTTTTTCATATTATAACATCTAGAATTCATTTATATTTTTTTTACCTATATTAATACGTGGCATTGAGAACGCTTTTTTGAATATCTCAGGATCCACTGAACCGATTTGACTCAAAATCTAATCAGATCTAAGTTAAAGGCTGATAAACACAATAGAACAATCGGCATGCCCGTATGTTGTTCCGTTCTTAAGATATCGAAGGCGAAAAATTGACCACACACACACACACACACACACACACACACACATACAGACCTCAGTCAGAAAATGATCTTAAACGATTGCTAGGGTCTCAAAACGTGAAATCTGTTAAAATCTCGAAATATTTTTTTCGGACTAAATCCATTACTTCCCTACCATAGTAGAGGTGGGAAGTAAAAATAGTCACAATTATTAGATATTGCTTTAATTCTGTACGATATACACAACTAGGCGAGCAAGTTTCCCTCTAAGAGAAGGGGTTGATACCGACATTTTGTTCTGAAAATTGAAATATATACTTAAAACAGTCGCCGTAACAACATATTAAAATTTGAACCTTGAACTAATAATATAAATTTCGTCGGGTACATGACACGTTTAGGGTGATCTACCACCCCTTTAGTACTGACCAATCGATCTGCAAATATTATAATGGCATTATTGGGTCACCGACAAGCTATACAAGCAATTTCAGCCTTGAATCAACAATAATTGTGACCATTTTTTTTGTTACAAGTTGGGGGCGGTCTGCATCCCTTCCATACCGCTATCTAGCAAAATCCCTTACTTAGGGCACTTTAATATGCCTCACTCAACATCTTCACAAAAATAAGGCCTTGAATAAATAACACCAAAAAATTGTCACTAGCTCTCGGTCTACTCTTTCAATGTATTATAAATACATTTGCCTTCAAGTAAAGTTATAATAAAATATCAAATTTCATTTTGCCTTGTAATTACCCGTGTACTATACACAGCACATGCCATCACGCAATATTACTATTAATATAATATAGAAATCAACAACACATTTCCTCGAAATGCTTCGGTTCTTGTCGTTTCATGAATGTTTCAGTGGAAATTGAAAACTAATAATATTAATGTTAAACCCAAGGGCAAAACCTCTTATCTCTAAATAAATTTTTTATATATTTTTTCAGAATCGAGTTGCAACGCATGTTATAAAAGCTACTTTTATGTGAAATAGTTATTTTTTGTAATTGCAACTGTTTTCGATATTTTGTCGACAAATTGTTTTTTGCAACCTTTGATGCTTTGTTAACCTGAAGCTGTTCATCCCAAAATTACTGAGTTCACTTTAACTTTTTTAAATTTGATGATTTTAAAGCTGAACTAGAGGACACTGTGGTGTAACGGTTAGCGTAGCGGTCTTTGAATCACACTGTTGTGAGTTCGAATCCCACCTACGCTCATGGATGTTTTGTGATGTAATTTAGTTTTAAGTGACTTGTTATAATTAATGTAATCAATACACTAATTACCTAAGTTGTCGACGCGTCTATAATCTACAATAAATAAATTAATTAAAGCTGAACTACAAATAAGGTTTAAATGGAAAGACTAAAAAAATGACCAATAAGCTTTAATTTGTACATATAACCAAGTGTAGTGTTATCGGATTTAAACTAACTCAACAAAAAAAAACAAAACAAAACACAGAGATTTAATCAATTCGGCACGCATATTTATTTATATATATATATAAATTTATTTTTGTTATATTTTTTCTTTGACAATAATTATAATTTTTTTGAAACCAAGGTGGAATTAATTAAAAATACAGTTATGGTATTTTAGTAATAAATTATTTTTAGTTCATAAATGCGCTATAATAGATGACACCAAAAATTAGAAAATCTGAAGTATTTACTTCTGTCGTGTGATCATAAGCACACACCCATTTTTTTAAATTTATTTATACCTATATTAATAAATAATAAATAAATACCATTGATAATACATTTTTACGAATTATCTCCGTCTCCTGTGTTGCTCAAGCTTTCAAGCAACCCAACTGATGCCGGCCCTGCAAACTCGAACTTTAAAGAATGGCTTTTAATGTAGTTCTCTTAGTTCCTGTTATTACTTACCCGTGTCACGTTTAGTCTGTCTTCCTGATTTCTTCTTTCAGGACACATAAAATGTCATTTGCGAATATACTTCGCAAAATATAGCATAAAAAAACTTTACTAAAACGTGAAGAAATATAGTATTGTTTTTTTACTCGGGCTGTAGTGTCTTCATTTATTTTAACATTCACAAAAATTTCAACGTTCAGCTAAAATGAAATGCAATTCTGTGATTTAATTAATGTTATCAAACTAAAAGACTTTATACTATAATCTCTCTATCATTGATGTTGACTATATAATATTCTAATGGTAGGTACTTATACCTACTACCTACCTATTTTATTAAAATGAGACAAAACTCTATGTCATTATAAACTACTTAGCTTTTATCAGCTGATTCGATCTTTTTCGTAGCGATGACACGTAGCAGATGACTTTAGAAGTAGTAGATATCTGGTATATCTAAAAAAGGGTAGCTATGTGCCTCACTTACAGATAAGGGCACGGTTGAAGTGAAATTTCTTTCGTCTTCGTTAACCATGCAAATTTATTTAAATAAATTAATAGTTATATACTTACCAGTGGCGGCTTCTCCTATGAGGCAGGTGAGGCAGTGCCTCACCAATAATTTTGCAAATTAAATAAATTACAAATTTATATTATTTTACTATTTGCATAAATATATCCATTAGAATTAATATTTGGCTTCATAGAAATCAGTAAAATATGGGCCTGCCGTCAATCTTAACGCGCTTCGCTCGAAATATCATCCATCCCATTTCTGCATGCGGTCGTATATGGTAGAGGCCGGCCTCGCGCTTCCTTGTCTTTCATTGGCGGTTGCCTGTTTTTGTTCTTATATCATCCATCTCATTTCTGCATGCGGTCGTATATGGTTAGAGGCTCGCCTCGCGCTTCCTTGTCTAGCGTATTAGTAATGTGAGTAATGTGGTATTTATGATATCGTAATAGTCCAGTCGAATCTAGCTTTAAGTAGCGCATAAAAACATTCTTTTGAGGCAAGCCTTTACGTAAATTTAATGCGACATTTAATGTGTGTTATTATAGTTTTCGGTAAATACTTTTGTAGTTTTTCGTGCTGATTTTTGTTTTGCTTTTTTTTCCAACAGTGGGCAGTAAAATCTAACCTTACTAAAAAAAATGTTTTTTCAACTGTGCCTCACCACTTTCAAATACCACGAGCCGCCACTGATACTTACCTAGATATAACAGGGTGTCCAAGACTTGCGTTGTCAGTCGATATATTGATTTTGGGTGAAGATAGAAAAAAAGTTTAAATACAAAAGTTGTATAAATTTTAATGGTGTATAACCTAAAAATATTTTCAATTATACAGCCTGTCCCATTTAAGCGTGGCAGATCAAAGCTATGTTTTTTGTAACCTAGCACCCTGTTTTTATTTGTTTTTTCAATTCTGCATCTAAATGGGAATAGAAATTGTAAGGAAAGCCATGCTCGAAAATTCAGTAATTTTTGAGTTATTCCAGTTTTTTAGAAATTTTTGACAAGTGCAGACCTTTACCTAAAATTCGACATAGCCAAAACAGAAACCTTCATCAAACTGAAATTTTGAGGATCACTAAATAATGGACGGACAAATCAATGTCTGTCCTAAAAAAATGAATTTATTGTAATTATCACCTTAAGTACTATCTATATTCTAAATTTAAAACCTCTAACTCGATTATAAGAAGTACCCTAGATTTATATGATGATCTATCAGTCAGTCAGTAAATCTGTAACATACGGACAGGACAAAATTATAAGGGTTCCGTTTTTTGCCACTTGGCTACGGAACCCTAAAAATGAGTGATCCAAATACATACGTGTATATAATATATTATATAGGTATTATTATTATTAAAGTACGGCAGTTGCTGTTGTATGAATATTTCTTCATCACACTGTTCTGATATTGGATCTCATATCTTCATTTCCTTCCGCTGAGGAACTTGAGAGGAGATCGCAGCTGGCGTTGTCAGCCGTACACATACACAGGCACATAATATACCCATATACCCACTTAACGTACACACATGCGACCATAGACGTGGCAAGTTATAGACGCGTAATAATGTGACATTAACTAATTGCGAATCGCAAGTTTAGATCTTGCAAAAGTACGATGATGAACTAATTGTATGGCGTTTCTATAGGTTGTGTGCACGAAGCCTACTAGCGCCGCTAGCGGGCAATAGTTCACGATTGAACTCATTTTTATTGTTGTTTTAGACCGCGACATTTTTTAATAAACGAATACCATTTAATTTAGCTGCGTGCGTATAGTATAAATATAAAATATAATATGAATTGGGACTAGGTCCAGGTAACCCTAGCAGTATGTTGCCTTAAATTGAGTTTATTATATGGAATATTTAATTTGATCCTTAAGAGCATTCAATACCGGAAGTTACCCCCTGCACTCTTTATCTTAAATCCTTTTCCCTCGCCTAAAAACGGTTATGGCTCTCCCGACATCATTTTTTAAACGGTTCGGGTAAACGCCAAAGCTGTGACTTGGAGCTTCAGGATCTGCCAACACTCTTGAGAAATCATTAATGTTGATCACTCAGCAAAGGATTAATAGAGACGCTGCATATATAATATACAACTTCTTATACGAAAATGTGACGTCACAGGTCATAACAAACATGGCAGCCAAACAGGGAATGGATGAGAATATCATTATCCTCTTCTTCTTCTTACATGTGAAAATAAATGGAGTGACTAAATATGCCGATTGGTTTCACTTTTAAATCAGCGGCGGACTCAGGATCAGAGTCCAGCCCCCCCCCCGAATTTTTTGACAACGCATAGAATGCATAGAAAAGGTCATCCGATTCAAATCTTAGCAGCGTTGGGCGTTGGCCTTTATGTTAGTTATTATGTTATTGTTATCATGTTATGTTATTAGACCAAGAAAGTAAAATGGATTGTTTGCATGAATATGTAATAAAAAAATTCGACTGATGACCAGTCCTATACTTCCCACCTAGTAAATATTTGCAAAAAATAAACTTTTTTTTTATTCTTTGACTAGGCCCAAATAACCTTAGCTGTTGGTGGTCTTTAAAACACAATTTAATTTTTATTCTTTGAAAAAAGCATGGCCCTCTTTTTTGTTTGGTGATCTACTGATGGCTAACTTAATATAGCCAAAAATCATGGTTACCTTGATTTACGTACAATTTTTATTTTTTTTAGTAAAATATTTTTTTTCTCGAAAACTATACATTTTAGAGAAAAAAAATATTTACATTTTTTTCATATTATAACATCTAGAATTCATTTATATTTTTTTTTACCTATGTTAATACGTGACATTGAGGACGTTTTTTTGAATATCTCAGGATCCACTGAACCGATTTGACTCAAAATCTAATCAGATCTAAGTTAAAGGCTGATAAACACAATAGAACAATCGGCATGCCCGTATGTTGTTCCGTTCTTAAGATATCGAAGGCGAAAAATTGACCACACACATACACACACACACACACACACACACACTACACACACACACACACATACAGACATCAGTCAGAAAATGATCTTAAACGATTGCTAGGGTCTCAAAACGTGAAAATCTGTTAAAATCTCGAAATATTTTTTTCGGACTAAATCCATTACTTCCCTACCATAGTAGAGGTGGGAAGTAAAAATTGAATACGTTACACGAGATCTATTTCGTTTAAAAACAGTATCAATATAATGTACTTGTACATAAATATTTTGAAAACCTCCCCCGAAATATTTTTCTGAAGTCGCCCCTGTTTTAAATGCTTGTAGCATCTCTGTATCTTCCTTGCTCAGTGTTGTTGATGGCATCATCTAGATCTTTACAGTCAATGGTTACGACGTCTGTACACATATTCGCATAACCAAGATACATTCCACCCATCAGCCAATCTCCCGACTCCCCTACTTGCATTACTCTTTCGCGAGACGCCGTGTACCGTCGTCGTCGTCGTCATACGCCGCGCCGTCACTGCTGGCATCACCTATGTAGATCTGCAGATAATTCGCAATTTCTCGCGACGGACTATATAATGCGATCTGCCGCTGTATGCTTAGATGTACACAGGGTATACTCGAAGCAGGGCCGCCGTTTTACTTAAATTATTAAAATCGTCTGCGAACCAGTTTTTTTTATTTTTACAAGCTTTTAGAGGGCAGTATAGTCTAGTGGTTAGCGTGCTTAGTGCCGCAACCTCTGGACTGGACTGCCGTGGGTTCGAACTTCGAATCCCACCTGCGCTCATGGATGTTTTGTGATGTTATTTAGTTTTAAGATAGTTGTTATTTAGTGTAGTTGAAAGACGCTAATGACTTGAGATGTCGACGCGTCTATAATCTACAATAAATAAAAAATACAAGCGGTTATTTAACTTGCAATGTATATTAGTTAGTGTGTTTGTTTGTTTAGGTCAAAACTTGCAAGTCAATTTTGAACGACTTATACGTATCCGATCGATTTGAAATTTTGTACACATATCATATTAGTATTCCCGATAACAATACACGAATAAATCGTTTTTAGAAATAAATTCAACCCCTAAGAGGTTCAAACGGGGATGTAGGGTTTTTTTGATTAATCAACGTCCAGGCCAAATCGCTGAAGCTAGAAACTTGAAATTTGGACAGTTGGTTCCTTTTCTGACGTAAGCATCCACTAAGAAAGAATTTTTCGAAATTCAACCCCTACGGGTGTCAAAGGGGGGTAAAATTTTGAAAGATTAAAATTAACAAAATAAAATATTAGTAAAAAAAACATTTTAGAGATAAGCTTTTATTGAAATGTACTAAGATGGAAAAAATAATTTTTAATAATTTAGGTTCATAATATTAATAATAGAGTTCACGACCCACGCTTTTATTAATAATGAACCTAAATTATTAAAAATTATTTTTTCCTTTTGAGTGCATTTAAATAAAAGCTTGTCTCTAAAAAGTTTTTTTTACTAATATTTTTTTGATACTGAATGTAAAATTAAAAAAAAATATGAAAAAATTTCAAAAACTCATTTATTTATTCCATTTACAAAACCGTCAAGTTTCACTGGCGGACCCTTTATTTACGAAGTGAAGTAACAGCCCTGTTATAGTGAAGCAAAAGTTTGCTCTAACAGCTTTCGATTCCATAAACACTTTCCTGTCATATATTCCTTGACGCTGTGAAAATATATCTTTATCATTCATTTTGTCTCACTTTCTTTCAGCTTGTGTGTAGTGTGGAATAATATTTCGAAATTTTTAAATTATTTTGTGATATCCAATAAAGCTCGTTCAAATTTGTTTTATTTTCTTACTTTTTAGGGTTTCGTATTGTGGAATTTTGAAAGGAAATAATAATTGATTAGCTATTTATAATGTGACTTATGAAATATTTTTTGTTAAAATTAATCTATAATGGAAAAAAAGAGAATTCATCGTTTTTCACTTACATTGATGAAAATTCCGCTGCAACTTTCTCGAATTTTCACTTTTAACAATTAATATCTCAGAAACTGTCGAATTGAATTGTGGATTATAGGCGCTAGACGCTCGACAATGGAAACTGTCAAATGTCAAATAATGGCTAAAAACAGAATTTGTAAATCTACCCAAACGTGCATAAAATTGAGAAAGTGCCATTAAAAAAAGGCGATAACGTTCTTCCGGAGAGGGGTGAGGGTAAAAAAGACGACTATCATAAAAGACTCGTGTTAAAAAAATAAGGTTGACCCTATCCGAGGAGTTTGGCCGCAGATCGTCTGAGATTTTTTACCCGACTGCGCGAGAGCAAAGGCAGGGTTCTGTTTTGCGCGCTATATGGTAGGTATTCTTTAATCCCTCGTAGAATCCAAACGACTGGATAGATTTTAATATAAATGAGGTGTCATTCGTCTTAATCCCGAGAGTTACGTAGGGTATATGACGTCACTAAAAAATCAATATGGCGGACGCTAGACGCCATTTTGTTAGAATGAAAAAGAAATTTTCTTTCTAAATACTTCGATATGGGTATCAAAAGAAAGGTCTCGTTAAGATGATTTCAAAAAATTAAAAAAACGTGAACGAAAAATTAAAATCCAAAACCAGGCTGCGTCAAAAGCGAACTAAAAAGATGAAAACAAGATCAAGTGATAACATGCAGTCGGAGGCATACATGTATAGTAATATAAAGATCTTTTTGATCTGATTTATTAATATCGTAGATCTTCATATAAAATTAATAATAAATAAATAAAACACAACAAAATTTGATTTAATCAAGACGAGTCTAAAATAGGTCTGATCACAACGAAATTACAATTTTGAATTACTTGTTTGTTTCAAAAGCGTAGCTAATAGAAACTGCCAAAACAAAACAATGTTGTGTCGACAATGTAGGGTATTATGTTGACTCAAAAAGACACAACATAACACCCCCCTTCGCATGGGAAAATTACAATTGAAAGTGGCCAGTTTTCAAATCTAACTGCAAAACCCACAGGAAGGAACCAAAGAATAGATATATAGTTTATTACGCATTAGTAATTACATACTAGTGTTTGTTATGATAAAAAAAATTAATTTATCATGGTGATCTTCGTCTGAGAACCATAGATGGACAGCTAGGCACGTTGTAGAAGGCGTGACGAAAGCAGGAGTCCACTAGTGAAGTTCGTGAAGAAAATGAAGTAAAATAAGTCTACGAATTGATGAAAAATAATGGTAAATAATAATTAAATCAGCTGAACATCATTCTGCTTTGAGCTTGCGTAAAAAAAAATTGTTGAACATAATTCTGCTGAAAAGACAAAAAGTATCAATTCGAGGCAGATGATCAAACACAGGGCGAACAGATAATAGCCTGGAAGTGTACAAACATATATAGGAGTGTATCGACCTCAGCAGGAGTAACCTGAAAGAATATAACGAATAAGAACTAGTTGTTCGCTTCGTAAAAATGACGGTAGCATGTCGCTAATCCGTTGCACGGAGGGAAATAAGGCAGCAAAACCCATGTCTAAATCAAAAAAGTAAATATTTGATAGACAAAATAAAAAATGTTAAATACTGAATAATTATAAATACCAAATATCAAAATTCGCAGTGTTGGTGCAATTAGTGCAAATATAAATATGAATTGTTTGATATAATGTTGTGAAATGTAATGTGAATAGATTAAATATATGTTAAAAGAGCATAAAAAGCATAAAATTATTAAAAAATATAAATGTCAAAATGAAAAAATTATCAATAAAGTATAAGTTACCATGGATGATAATCTGAAAAAGTAACTTAGGAAAATAAGTAAATAAATTTATTGTACTTAAAAATAAATGAAGCGTTTGCAAAAAATAATTAAAAAATGTCACTTTTTATCCGTTTTCCAATAAAATTCTCCATTTTAATGTAGTATTTATGTTTCTTCTAAAGCTTCTGTCCATGATATAATATTTTGAAAAAATATAAGTAATACTCATCACGTCGGGGTCACCAATTATAAAGATCTTTTTGATCTGATTTATTAATATCGTAGATCTTCATATAAAATTAATAATAAATAAATAAAACACAACAAAATTTGATTTAATCAAGACGAGTCTAAAATAGGTCTGATCACAACGAAATTACAATTTTGAATTACTTGTTTGTTTCAAAAGCGTAACTAATAGAAACTGCCAAAACAAAACAATGTTGTGTCGACAATGTAGGGTATTATGTTGACTCAAAAAGACACAACAGTAACAAGTTGAACAGAAATATCTGATGCCTCCGACTTAATCTTATCATTTGATCTTGTTTCCATATTTTTAGTTCGCTTTTGACGCTGTCGCGTTTTTTGATTTTTTTAATTTATTGAAGTAAATACTTTTTGCCTGGGTACTGAAAAAATGTGAAGCGTCGGAACTACTTCCGTAAGAATCCGAACTACTTCCGTAAGAATCCGAACTACTTCCGTAAGAATTCCAACTACTTCCGTAAGAATTCGCAACATACTTATATCATAAAAACGACCGTGTATACACTGGCCAGCCATAGCTCAGTTGGTTTAGTCGTTGCGTTCTATGCATAGGAACCTGGGTTCGAGACCTGATGGCAGCGTAGAATTTTTGGCGTTTTTCTTCTAAACTCTACGTGATATTTATTTATATATTTTTTAATTTTTGTTATATTCTTTCTTTGACAATAATTATATTTTTTTTAAACCAAAGTAGAATTAATTAAAAATACAATTTTGGTATTTTAGTAATAAATTATTTTTAGTTCATAAATGCGCTATAATAGATGACACCAAAAATTAGAAAATCTGAAGTATTTTCTTCTGTCGTGTGGTTATAAGCACACACCTATTTTTTTAATATATGGGTTGTTCCATATTAAAAGCATACCATATTAAAAGCATAACTGTAGTCTGTAAAGATTACATTTTATTGCACCGCCGCGCCGTGTAAATAAGGGCGGCTTGTGCGTAAGTAGATATAAATTTTCGGAATATTTGACGTGTAAAAACGATGCTGCCACCTTACGTGTGTACTTTTTGAAACATCAGTCAGATAATTTGTCTTCGTCAGAGTCGGCCCTGAAAGCTTAACGTCTAGGATTGGTTAGGATTACTGATTCGTATACACGTGTATGTCTTCTAAATGCAGATTTAAATACACGGCCTAGTTATCCCTACATAGCTCTTGAGGATTGCGTTTCTTTCTTAGAAGGATTGCCTATATAAGGAAGATAAGTGGGGCGGAAAAGTGTATCTTTTGAAAGTGGCACAAAAAACAAGCATTATCATTATTCTCAGATTTTATTCTTTGTCAAAAAGAAGATTACGTTTTTATTTTGGAAAAAAACTCGAAATTATTTTAAAGAACAACTCGCTTCGCAGTGCAGAACTCTGCCGACAACATAGGGTATTTGCTCATTAACATACGTTGTGGTTTTGTTCAGCAAACTTAAATTGGTTGTTTTTGGATAAAATAAAAAATTTAATCCCTTAATACATCCCTTGCTAAACTTAACTTTGAAAAACTTAAATGCTAAAAACATATGTGTGGTCGGCGCTGTTATACTCTTGTGAAACATGGGTGATTAAGAGTGTGACTGAATCAGAATTAAATGCTTTCGAAACCTGGTGTGTAAGAAAAATGTTGAAAATAAAATGGACAGAAAAATTAAAAAACAAAGAAGTTTTCCAAAAAGTTAAATATAAAAGGTGTTTAGTGAATACAATAATGAAAAGAATTCTTGGATATTTTGGTCAGATGTGTAGAGGGCATAATTTTGAGTTACAAACTTTATGTGGAAAAATGAAAGAAAATGTTTCAAGAGGCAGAAAAACATGGATATCAAACATCAAAAAATGGCTAAAATATCAGCTCATTTCAATACTTAAAAGAAATAGCAATAGACAGAATACAATGGAAGCAAGTGGTCTCCAACATCCTGTAAAGGATATGGGACATGATGATGATGATGAATACATCCCTTAAAATATTATTTTTCTAAATTTCAATATTCGACATGGATTTTATTAACCCAACATATGCACCAAATTACATTCTACACCCTTTCAGTACGTAATTCAATATCTGCAAACTAGTATTTTTACAAAATTATAAGAAAAATTGGTTAAAATTTTAACAGCACGTTTTAATCGTTACTAAAGGGTTAAATTTCAATTTTGAAATAATTCTGAGATTTTTGGGTCCAAAAACACTTTAAAAACCTTAATAACAACTCTTAAAATTGTCCGATTGGCTCATTTTAAATAAGCTTCGTGCGGTGAAGGAATCCAACGTGCATACCAAATTTCGTTAAAGCTAATTAACTCTTTCGAAATTAATTTCTAAAAATTGTGTCAAATTGTTGTCAAATGATTTTTTCCTATATGTTTCGAAACAATTATATAATTGGCTGCTCTCCTACGAAAAAATCTTTCAATATAGTTGATGTACCATTATGGCAAATAGAGGGCAGTATAGCCTAGTGGTTAGCGTGCTTAGTGCTGCAACCTCTGGACTGGACTGCCGTGGGTTCGAATCCCACCTGCGCTCATGGATGTTTTGTGATGTTATTTAGTTTTAAGATAGTTGTTATTTAGTGTAGTTGAAAGACGCTAATGACCTGAGATGTCGACGCGTCTATAATCTACAATAAATAAATTATGGCAAATACACTGAAAAGTTGTGTAGATACCCACTAAAAACAAAATAAAAACGCAGAAAAGTATGAAACAAGCATTTTTGAAATTTTTTTGAAGTCCACCAAGAGCCAGGGGCATTTTGGACCTGGTACCAATTCGCACTTTTAATTTGTTATTATTTTTAAAAATTAATTGAAAATCCAATGATTGATATTTTTATCGCTGTTCACAGATTAGAACCTTGTAACGGCGGGGGGGGGGGACTTGTAATAGAGTTGCCATATGACGATATCGCTACACACTCGACTTAAGTCAATTTTTGAAATCGATACACCGTACAAAGCTTTAGAAGAAAATCAAATCTTTTGAACTTTTATTTAGACGCATTTGTATCCCGTAGGATTTTTCTATACGTTGATACGTTGAAATTATAATATTGGATAGCTTTTAGTATTTCTTAAGGGACTGTCAATGTACAGAGTGAAGCAAAAGCAAATAGATAGTGTAGACGCTCGACAACAGAGGTCATAAGCGTCTGAGAAGCAAAAGTAGATAAGTATTATAACATATACTGATCGGATATTATTTCATTACTTCTTCTATTTCACAGGTATTGAGATCTTTTAAAAATGAGTAGAATAATAAATCGTTATAGAATTGTAGATTATAGACGCTCGACAATAAATCGTTATAACAAGTACACCGTTGTAATTCAGAAAACAAAGTTGTAGCATATTATATCGCTTTTGCGCATACGCCGATTTTCTCCAAAAACAATAAGGCTCTTCCTATTTACGTTTTAAGCAACCTACCAAAATTTGGTTTCGGTCCGCTTATCTCTTTGACAGAAATCATACTGGCAAATTACGAACATTATACTATACAAAAAAATTTTTTTGAAGCTATGCTTTTATAGGCGCGTTAGACGATTTCTGGCAGGGGAAAACTTATAGGTTCGCGTCACGCAACATGCTCATGTTAAAAGTATATCTATAGCTATTAG
Source organism: Mongoloraphidia duomilia (assembly GCA_039654895.1). Classification (NCBI taxonomy): domain Eukaryota; kingdom Metazoa; phylum Arthropoda; class Insecta; order Raphidioptera; family Raphidiidae; genus Mongoloraphidia; species Mongoloraphidia duomilia. The sequence continues at coordinate 4,734,110 of CM077523.1, forward strand.
TGTGACGTAGGGCAGTATAGCCTTATAGATGGTAGCGTGCTTGGCGCCGCAACCTCTAGACTGGACTGCCGTGGGTTCGAATCCCACCTGCGCTCATGGATGTTTTGTGATGTTATTTAGTTTTAAGTTAGTTGTTATTTAGTGTAGTTGAAAGACGCTAATGACATTAGATGTCGACGCGTCTATAATCTACAATAAATAAAAATATATTTATATTGGTATTGTGACCTATTAATATCTGAGAGTTTTATAGGACACAAAAGAATAAAATGGTGTCAGATTTCAAAATGGCGGCCATATGTACTTTTGTAAAAATTATATTTCGGTTGATTATGTATGTATTGATATATTTTTTTTTAACTAATCAAAATTGTAGGTTTTAGGGACCGTCAAAGTTGTAATTTTTAGACCTATATTTTGTTACCTGATCTATCTTAACAACGCCAAATTATACCTAGAAAGCTGTAATTCACGTCAAGTATCACTCATATCCTCTAGTATAGTTGATCAACAAATACTAAAAACAGAAAAAAGCGCCCATACATGCAAACAGTGGGCAAAAATTTTTTTTTTTGTACCTATTCTTGTATTGTTTCGTTGAATAGGGCATTTTATTTATTTTATCAAAACTGTAGGTTAGGCATAATTTATATAGTACTTGACTCGACACGCACTTAGGCATTTATTTAATTTATTTTTTGTAAGTGACCATGTTTGCGCTGAAACGTAATTATACTGTTCTAAAATTTCAGACATTCTGGAATTGTCTTGCCTACTTTAGAAACGCGATTTCGATATTAAATTAGTATCTACCATTCCTAAAGTGACCATCCGTCCCGATTTAGGCGGGACAGTCCCGATTTTGAGCCACGAGTCCCGATTCATCAAGCGTCCCGCTTTTGTCACGTGCATTAAGAATGTTTATTTTTTGTCATTAGATATTTTTACCCACTCAAAGTATTTTATTTATCAATAATGATATAATTGATAACTACCTTAAAAAATAAATAATATTTAAAATAAAAATATTAGCGAGTTTTTGGGGGTTTCTAGCGAGTTTTTGGGGGTTTCTAGCAAGTTTTTGGGGGTTTCTAGCGAGTTTTAGGGGGTTTCTAGCGAGTTTTTGAGGGTTTCTAGCGAGTTTTTGGGGTTTCTAGCGAGTTTTTGGGGGTTTCTAGCAAATTTTTGGGGGTTTCTAACGAGTTTTTGGGGGTTTCTAGTGAGTTTTTGGGGGTTTATAGCGAGTTTTTGGGGATTTCTAGCGAGTTTTTGGGGGTTTATAGCGAGTTTTTTGGGGTTTAAGCGAGTTTTTGGGGGTTTCTAGCGCGTTTAAGGCTTTTTTGGGCGTGGAACCCAACGGTTGCCTGCGCCGGGTTTTTATAGACCAATTGTCCCGCTTTTTGATATTCAGGATTTGGTCACTTTAACCATTCCCCACTTGTGGAGTTGGAATTGTAAAAGTGATAATGAAATATCATCCAATTAGTACCTACTTTTGCCCCCAACTGTATGTAAAATTGAGCCCTTTGCTATTTGAGTTGCGGATTCTGCGTCCCACTCAGAGAAGGGAGTCAGTACAAAGTGAACCTATACTGTTGACAAGGTACATATGTACCATAGATAGGTACTACAGAGAAATAAACTCTCTTCTTCTTTACAACGTAAAGGTAGATGTGTACATTTGCAGCAAACATCCATCTAAGCTTACAAACGGATAATCCTGTGTCCCCGAGCGACGGTACATACAACAAACGGTCATTGGCCCCCACCGGCGTCCCAAACCCAAATAAACGGCCGACCACTGCTATACAACATATACACTGTAAGAAATTAGAAGGCCATTTGTAGCCAGCGATTAATCTGGTAATAGGCACACAAAGAGACAATGGCGTCGCAAACAGGTATCGCCTGCACATCGCGTAGATTCCATAAAAACACATTGCGCATGCGTGGTTACTAATTTTACATTAATTTGTTTTGTATTCATCCATTTTATATATGTAACTATACATTTTATTTTGTAATTTTTACACACTTTATTGGAATATTACACAAATTATGTAATTTTAATTTACTTTATGTAAAAATCACAAATTTGTTTAACTTCACAGTAAAAGTCCAAGTTTTTATGAAATTTTCTGTGTAAAAATAAATGATAATGTAAAATCATTTAGAAAATCGAGCGAATTCTACCTTGACTTTCAAAGTATTTTTACATCCATTTTTTACAGTGTATGGAGGATAAATCCATCTTACTGTTACTGGGTGATCTGTTATGTACGAAGATAATAAACACCCAAATAATTCAAACGAAATAAAAAAGAAGTTTTTTTTTTACCCGACTAATGTCGGGTTTAAACGTACATTTTAATCACGCTGTTATGTTAATTCGCTGTTATATCTATGGTTACTTCGTATGTTTTATGTGTAAACATTTAACAGTGATTAACAAAACAGCGTGTTAAATGTACGATAAACCCGACATTAGTCATTAAATTCTTAATTTACATAATTAAATAATTATTAATTTGAAAATAAAGTCTCTAAACCGCCTATTAGGGTGTATTTTTTCGTAAATTGTTAAAAGGAACTAAGTAGGAGTTACCAAGTATAATAGACCGAGAGCTAGTGACATTTTTTTGGTGTTATTTATTCAAGGCCTTATTTTTGTGAAGATGTTGAGGGAGGCATATTAAAGTGCCCGGTGTAAGGGATTTTGCTAGACAGCGGTATGGGAGGGATGCAGACCGTCCCCAACATGTAACAAAAAAAATGGTCACAATTATTATTGCTTCAAGGCTGAAATTGTTTGTGTAGCTTGTCGGTGACCCAATAATGCCATTATAATATTTGCAGATTGATTGGTCGGTATTAAAGGGGTGGCAGATCACCCTAAACATGTCATATGTACCCGACGAAATTTATATTATCAGTTCAAAGTTCAAATTTTAATATGTTGTTACGGCGACTGTTTTAAGCATATATTTCATTTTGCAGACGAACATGTCGGTATTAACCCCCTTGAAGAACGATATAAACACCTATTTGTGCAAGTTTCTCTCTACGCAGGCGTATAGAGCGAATAAACAGAAATTACCATGGCAACCGTTATTTTCTGTGCTAGTGCAGAAAGTAAACCATTTTCCGCACATCTGCCTGTTAAATGGGTCATTAATGCCCGCTATACATACATCTAAAGTAGCTATTTTGTAGTGGGTATGGAAAAAAGTTTAGGAATCGTTGCTCTAAGAAATGGCGCGACTGAAAAAGTTTACACACCGCTGTGCTATTCTAGTTATTCCAAAGATGATAAAAACAGTAATTTTCTGAAAATTCCATGTCGGTATCCGCTTCACGTTTACTGTATATTCAAAACAACAATTGCCTCATAAGTGATTAATTTGATTATTTTTCGTGTTTGTAAATTGTTGTGTGCGTCGGTGTACTGCGCGTTTCATATAGTATTTGACGTCCGTATGAAATGTTGGGTACGTTATATAGTTTCCCGTCACTGGCTGACATACCATTACACCATCAGCTAGCAAGCCAAGTCCATTTACATAATAACTATGCGACACTAATCACTTTATGGAAATTTTTCCACCGTTGGTGCTGCTTGTATTGCAGGTACGCGAACGCCTCCTGCCCTAACAAACGCGACTTCTCGTTTAGACAATTCATTTCTCTTAAGTTGGCAAATACAGTTCGCTAATTAGTGACACGATTGGTTCATACCATATACTTTAAATTATATACCACGCATTGTCCATTTACTCAATGTGCGGTGATTGAAGTCCACAAAGAGAGCAAAAATATATCTGTGTCTCTTTTGACGAAGTAATTCCGCATTTATTCCGATGATGTCATTGGTCGATGTACGGACGTTCCATCTGAATAAAATGTAAACAAAACGCTTGACAGCTGTTGTCATGATAACGTAATTTAGTTTAATTTTGTTAAAAACAGTTTTTTTACTCATATTCCTTGAAATTCATAGTGATATAAGAAGTAAACATTAGGTTTCGGATCTTTTTGGGCATAATAATATCACTATCAACTGAAGTATTCCATGAACTGAAGTATAAACAACACTTGAAACGTAATATATAAAGACAAAGAAATATGTCATGGATGCCATTGACGTAAAACCTCAGTGCCCCAGTGGTCACTAGTATACCTGCTCTCTTTTACAAATTCTGCCTTTGTCTATCTAAGTAGCCAATCAGGAACCTGCCAGCTGAGCCCCCATAAAAAAGACAGAAATATATACCCGCATGTATGTTGGCTTCACGATTTTTGATCTATCAGCAGTATAGGTTAATATGTATATGGTTGATACGGTTGATCTTCGGCTTTAATGAATTTCCATCGAAATTTGCTTTTCAATAGCAGACAAGGCGACCCTAGAATGTCTGAGATATTTGTTGAAGATGATGTCTTCAATGGCTGAAGGATCCAAAAGAAACGCATTACGAAATTACTGTTTAAAATTTGCATTTATTGTCGGCGTTTCGTGAATTTTAATCACATTTTCAGAGCGCTATGTGAAAACATTAGTTTGTCTAAAACAAAATAGTTGTCTGAATGAATTGTGAATTATAGACGCTCGACAACAAGGGTCATTAGCGTCTGCAAATAGTTGTCATAATTAAGTTTTTGCAACACTTGCATCAAAAGTACAATTTCAGAGCTCCCAGACGGTCACTTTTTAAGGGTTTAGTCCTTTTTTTAAAGCTTCGTCTCTTTTATTTCCTTTTTTTGTAAAATGTCCCTTTTACTCCCTTTTTTCGTTGTTTACAATTTGATGTGCATTGAATATTGACTATTATAAATACACTTACTCACTCGCTTCGCTCGTTCGCTTGAATATTATAATTACGAACAAATTTGATTACCATAAAAAAGTTTTAGTGAGTCAACCTTAAAACATAGACATATGCTGTCGCGGACTTTTTTTAGAACTTTTAAAGGGGAACAATTCCGTCATAATGATTTTTGCGTAACTTTAACCGTTTACGCAGCGGAAGCTCTCAAAAGGAATAATTTTTCCCGTTTTTGCAACATTTTTCATTGATGCTCCGCTCCTATTGGTCGTAGCGTGATATTATATAGCCTGTAACCTTCCTCTAACAAAAATTTTTTTTTTCAAATCGGACTGGTAGTTCCTGAGATTAGCGCGTTCAACCAAACAAACAAACTCTTCAGCTTTATAGTATTAGTCTAGATGTACCTACATTTCGAGAGCAAATACTTTAGTACTTTAGTTTAGTATTTGCTGAAGATGGGAGCATAGCTCTCGAAATCTACATACATAAATAAAATTATTATGGTTAGACGTGACTAAACTCTTTGTTATTAAAAAAATTGGTTAATAAAAACATTATTTCAAACAATCTGCGACAATAAACAACATCAACAAAGCAAAAATATTTTTTTGCTTTTATTTTGAATTTCTTTTTCTTATACTTACTAATTTTTAAATTTTAACACTAAATAACATATGCGGCACATGTTCAATAAATAATAATATAAACTCTATTGTCTATAAACAATATAATTATCTGTCATTGTTGGTATAATATTTAAAGTGATTTTTGTTGTTTTTTTTCTGTCAAATTTACGTCCTAAACCAAATAATGCGTGTCAATAACTGTTTTTATGGTTAGTTTTGTTCCCTTTTTGGTCCCTTTTTTTTGGACTGACAAGTCCCTTTTTCCCTTTTTTTGAGGTAGTAAGTCGCTGGGAGCCCTGCAATTTTAAATGGCTGTGTACCGTTTGAAAAGTGATTCTTTATGGAAAAGATTAGTTTGTCTAAAACAAAATAGTTGTCTGAATGAATTGTGAATTATAAACGCTCGACAACAAGGGTCATTAGCGTCTGCAAATAGTTGTCATAATTAAGTTTTTGCAACACTTGCATCAAAAGTACAATTTTAGATGGCTGTGTACCGTTTGAAAAGTGATTCTTTATGGAAAAGATTAGTTTGTCTAAAACAAAATAGTTGTCTGAATGAATTGTGAATTATAAATGCTCGACAACAAGGGTCATTAGCGTCTGTAAATAGTTGTCATAATTAAGTTTTTGCAACACTTGCATGAAAAGTACAATTTTAGATGGCTGTGTACCGTTTGAAATGTGATTCTTTATGGAAGCTTCTCATGCGTTCGAACGGTAGTGTTTAAAGTAAATTTTAACGCACTCCGTTCTATAAAGTAATATTGTTTTGTTTTACTTTATAACACACGTGCGTAATAAAATACTTTATAGATTAATTTGTTGCTATAATGTCACTAATAAAATATTTATCCAAATTGTGTTTTATTTGCTTAAAATTGAATTTTTGAAGCAGTTGTTGCAAAAAATATTATATATAACGCGTGGCTAAAGTGATGAATCTGACAGTCGCGAGTTTGCGATACGAGCCTAAGGTTATGTTGCATTTATACCAGAACTTGTGTGATTGCCGCTTTCGGCTCGCGCGGTAAACACACACTCGTTCTAGTATAAATGCAACATAACCTTAGGCTCGTATCGCAAAATCGCGACTGTCATATAATTCGTCACTTATGTCACTAGTTGCATAAATTACTATTAGCAATATTGTATATCTAAATAAATAAAAATTAAATGCTGTTCATTGGTAAGCGCATCACTTGAGAACGGCTGGACCGATTTGGCTAATTTTTTTTTAAATGTTCGTAATAGTCCGAATAAGGTTTTTAGGGAAAAAAATCGGAAAAGTTGCCCGGAAAATTGGAAAATTCGGGAAAAACTGAAAGTGTTTTTTGCTATGGGATTTTTGTATGAACTCCCGACCATAACTCATAACTTTTTTCAAGTGAGTAATGTATTCGAGCGAACGAGCGGAGCGAGTGAGTAATGTATTAATAAAATCAGTTCGGCTATTAATATATAAATTCTTAGCACCCGAGCGAAGCCGAGCCGGGACCGCTAGTATAAAATAAAAATTATTAGAAAATAAACAAAACAGGAAACCACAGGAGACTCACCAAATGCCGTTGATAGATACATGTAATTATTATTGGCAAATTTAAAAACATAAAATGTAACATCGAGATTATTAATTGTTATAATTTTAAATCAATAATGTTTTATCAACATGTCGCTAACAGCAATTTGAATTTGAAAATTTGCATTTCGTTTGTCGCTATTTTCGGGGATATCGCATTTTTGAGCAGACGTCATAGTGTGTGTGTGTGTGTTAGCACGATAATTTTCGAACGACTCGATCGATTTAAATGAAATTTGGTACACATGTTGGGTTTTACCATCGATCGTAATTTATATACCTATATCGAAAATCACAATCGAATTCGACTTCACGCCAACCCGATAAAAAGATGAAATCTGCTAAAACTTTTTTTAAGCTAAACTTTATTTCGTTCGGTTATACATGTCGAGGTTACGAGAGCAGTACTCATCGAAAAGCAGATGACGATATGTTTCGTAATTGTTTTATAGACGCGTCGACATCTCAGGTCATTAGCGTCTTTTAATTCCATCAAATAACAATTTTCTTAAAACTAAATGACATCACAAAACATCCATGAGCGGAGGTGGGATTCGAACCTACGACAGTATGATCTAGAGGGTGACATGCTAACCACGAGACCACACTGTCCTCTAAGTCGCATAATAAGTGTATTATTCACTTCAATGAAAGGTTTTTGTAATAACTATAGGACGCTTCGTGCAATCTTTTCAGAAACACACAATACGTTTTTGTAAAGTAAAATTGTTGTATGGTTGGATGCCCTGCACTCCGCCCTTTCGTACGCCACCATAACTGGAGTGTGCACCAACTTTTTCATATCTATATAGCAGCTACGAGTAACATATTTAAAAATGAGTTTCACAAAATTTATGACCGCGTTTTTAACAAAAACTCGTTAACGTATTAATTTCGCCTTTTAACGTTTTTTCATAAATCATCTTTGCGTTGATTTACTAACTTGGAAAAAAGACATTTTATTATTATTTAGAACAATAGTTAATAATCAGAGGGACATTTTAGAATAAGAATTAAATATTATGTTTACCAAAAATCTGCAATATAGATTATTATAAATTATTTTTAATTTTGTATCAAATTTGCCTAGCTATGTTTAATATATTTTTACCTGAATTCCGGGACCGAATTCGACTCCGCAGGTCAGATTTTAACTCTGATGGGAATTCGAATGTTGGATTAGTGATCATAAAATTGAAGCCAGGTATAAAGAATTACCTTGGCGGGAATTCGTGTGCGCCGCTTAAGAGATACATGTTTTAAGATAGCCCAATTGTTTCTAAGATAGGTCAATTGGCGACTTATCGTATTTTTTTGTGCTAAATTTCCGACCAATCCAGTTCCATTTTTTTTAGGCTTGGGGGGCCACTAGCTGTCAAGTGCTTATGGGCCCTGGGTCTCTAAGTCCGGGTCTGCATAAGTCGATCGTAGTTTAATTTTGTATATTATAGTACGTATAGTTATCTATTGCGTTTTTTCAATAGGGTCGTCCCACATTTTTTCTTTTTAAGGTTGGAATCTACGTTACAAATAGGTATTAAAACAATTTTTTTGAGAATTTTGCGGAAGCTTTTTATACAAGAAAAAAATTCCGGAAAGTACGTATTTTTTAAAGTAATTTTAAATATACGGTTGTACCATCACGGAATCCGTCATTCACAGCCAAATTTCTCTGATTGGCTGCTGTAGTTAAATCACGCCCACTAATCCATAGATAAAGAGAGAATATGGAGATAATATAATACACTAATTTGTTAATCTACAGTTGACAAGCCGGCTGTTAGAACTTCGGTTAGGTTCTTTACGAGTTACGACTGACGAGGAACTATCCCTCTCTTTCCATAGACATAATTCCCTTTAAACTATGCGTGGACGTATGTCTGGCTTCATTGCTCTGGATTTGACGTCATCATATGGCGGCTAAGCTCATCCGTTTGAAATGAATACATTTTTTTTCAAATTCTTGTTTGCAATTAACAGAACGATATAAGAACAAAAAGTTGGATTACATTATTTGTTTGTGTATGAGGGATATAACATACACTAATCAAAAATAGGGAGGACCCTATTCAAATTCAAGTTCATTAAAAACACGACGTCGTTCTGTTATAAGTAGTAATAGGGGCGATTTAGACAGACAGCGATTTAGACGTGGTATTTTGTTTTCTTTTCTTCTGGTCTTGTGTTTGAAAAACGCACACGGATGTGGCAAATCTTTGCTAAAACATGTACGTGAAAAACGCACCCGGACGTGAAAAATAAACGCACGTACTTGAAAAAATTTCACGTCCGGATGCGTTTTTCACGTATGTGTTTTTAGTAGGGATTAGACACATCCGTGTGCGTTTTTAAAGTTTTTCAAATAATTACACGGACGTGAAAAACGCACACGGACGTGAAATTTTTTCAAGTACGTGCGTTTATTTTTCACGTCCGGGTGCGTTTTTCACGTACGTGTTTTAGCAGAGATTTGGCACATCCGTGTGCGTTTTTCAAACACAAGACCAGAAGAAAAGAAAAGAAAATATAACCTTGTCTAAATCGCTGTCTGTCTAAATCGCCCCTATTACTACTGTTATAATTCAATTTTCAAGTGGGTTCCTTACGACGTAAGTAGGGTTTAACAAATAAGTGCGGTAGGTATGTGAAATATTCTCTCACTTGCCATCAACTTTGCCAGTGGTATTGTGGCAGTAGACACTTGAATGTTATGACGGTTGTGTAATATTTATGCGCGTAGGGTAATCATGAGATGGGTCCTACGAGAGCTGAATTGTCGGGTACCAAGACACTATTATCTTTCTAATGTGCATACACTCTATCACAGAAGAAACCATATACATATTACCCTATACTGCTGATAGATCAAAAATTCGACTGATGACCAGTCCTATACTTCCCACCTAGTAAATATTTGCAAAAAATAAACACTCTTTTTTTTATTCTTTGACTAGGCCCAAATAACCTTAGCTGTTGGTGGTCTTTAAAACACAATTTAATTTTTATTCTTTGAAAAAAGCATGGCCCTCTTTTTTGTTTGGTGATCTATTGATGGCTAGCTTAATATAGCAAAAATCATGGTTACCTTGATTTACGTACAATTTTTATTTTTTTTAGTAAAATATTTTTTTTCTCGAAAACTATACATTTTAGAGAAAAAAAATATTTACATTTTTTTCATATTATAACATCTAGAATTCATTTATATTTTTTTTTACCTATGTTAATACGTGACATTGAGGACGTTTTTTTGAATATCTCAGGATCCACTGAACCGATTTGACTCAAAATCTAATCAGATCTAAGTTAAAGGCTGATAAACACAATAGAACAATCGGCATGCCCGTATGTTGTTCCGTTCTTAAGATATCGAAGGCGAAAAATTGACCACATACACACACACATACACACATCCACACACCATACACACACACATACAGACATCAGTCAGAAAATGATCTTAAACGATTGCTAGGGTCTCAAAACGTGAAAATCTGTTAAAATCTCGAAATATTGTTTTCGGACTGAATCCATTACTTCCCTACCATAGTAGAGGTGGGAAGTAAAAATCGTGAAGCCAACATACGTCTTTTTACTTCCCACCTCTACTATGGTAGGGAAGTAATGGATTTAGTCCGAAAAAAACATTTCGAAATTTTAACAGATTTTCACGTTTTGAGACCCTAGCAATCGTTTAAGATCATTTTCTGACTGATGTCTGTATGTGTGTGTGTGTGTGTATGTGTGTGTGTGTGTGGTCAATTTTTCGCCTTCGATATCTTAAGAACGGAACAACATACGGGCATGCCGATTATTCTGTTGTGTTTATCAGCCTTTAACTTAGATCTGATTAGATTTTGAGTCAAATCGGTTCAGTGGATCCTGAAATATTCAAAAAAACGTCCTCAATGTCACGTATTAACATAGGTAAAAAAAAATATAAATGAATTCTAGATGTTATAATATGAAAAAAATGTTAATATTTTTTTTCTCTAAAATGTATAGTTTTCGAGAAAAAAAATATTTTACTAAAAAAAATAAAAATTGTACGTAAATCAAGGTAACCATGATTTTTGCTATATTATGTTAGCCATCAGTAGATCACCAAACAAAAAAGAGGACCATGCTTTTTTCAAAGAATAAAAATTAAATTGTGTTTTAAAGACCACCAACAGCTAAGGTTATTTGGGCCTAGTCAAAGAATAAAAAAAAAGAGTGTTTATTTTTTGAAAATATTTACTAGGTGGGAAGTATAGGACTGGTCATCAGTCGAATTTTTTCATGCGGGTTCAGCTGGCAGGTTCCTGATCGGCTACTGTCAAGCGCTTTGCTTACATTTTGCCTGAATGAAATAGAGAGATATCTTTAAAAATTTTGTTCTGGAACGCCCGTCCATCGACCAATGACATCATCGGAATAAATGCAGAATTATTTCGTAAAAAGAGATACAGATATATTTTTGCTCTCTTTGTCGGCTTCACTCACTGCACATTGAGTAAATGGACAAAGCGTGGTATATATTTTAAAGTATATTGGAGAAACTAACTCATTGACTTACTCGTTCATTAACAGTAATTGTGAACTTGACATGATAATTATGGTTTAAAAATATATATAGGGTGTCTAAGCTTGATCGCCTACGGACAGTATAGTGTAATAAATAAACCAATTATGAGCAAAAAGGCCCTTATACATATTTTGATCCGATATATACCTACCTACCATTAATTTAATAATTAATGATTACTAATAATTTGAAAATAATTTTAAACTTCTATCTTAAAGTGTCTAGGAGCTACAGGTCTCAGAAAATTGAGTAACTGACTCATCAAAATCTATTGAGTGCTATCCGTGAATTTAGAAAGTTAATATTTGGTACATAGGTAGGTCTTTGGATGCAAAAAAAAGGAAAAAATAAAAAAGAACTTCAACTTTACCACACTGATCTAGGTAATGTCTGTGGATTTTTATAGGGAAAATTAGTTAACTTTGTAAAAAGCATTGATATTCTGCCACCAAGAGAAGTTCCATTCCAAATCTTATTTTTCCAGTTTGGAATTGAAATGACAACTTGGTACCGTTTTCGACTTCCATTCTCTTGGTGGTCGAACAAACTGGTAGAAAAGAACTTAACATATTTTTACATTAATTTGTTGGTAAGATTTCCTTCTAAACCAAACTGAACTGACGGTATACATTTAAAACAATCTTGAATGGGTGAATAAACTACGGGTGACCCTAGAACAGCCCAATGATGCACGTCATCCTATAAGGATTTTTGTGCTCTTCCTTATCCTGGATCTAGTTCTTCAATAATCTGAATCTTTTCATAAGCTCTAGAGGATTGGCGACTAGATTTTCCTGCGAAATAACTCCGTCTTCATCTATGTATCTAAAAATGACTGTTGCCATGCAGGCTAAGGTATTGCGTTTGAAAAAGAAATGTGTGGGAGTTTCGTCCTCCATTTCACAGAATCTACACAGTGTCGATTCCTTATGTATCCTCATCGTGTGCAGGGGTTTCCTTAAGGATGCGTGACCGGCTAAAAGCCCGACCACTTTCCGGGGCTTCGGTCTACCGAGTCTGATCAAGTCCTCTGTAAATCTATTTGAAGGTTCCATAATCATCTTCTTCCCATGGTGGAAGCTCAGGACAGATTCGTTTATATGGGACAGCAAGCTTTAGAATAAGGCATTTGCGATGGATTTTTTCCACGATGCTGAAGAAAATAATTTAATCAGTTAAAAGTATTTATTTTATCATTTTTTCTTTCAAGTCAACTTATGTCTTAAGAAGTATTTTTTTAAATAATTAAAAGGATTTTCTAGTCCAGCTCTGAAGTGCACACCAAATAAGTAGGTACCTACACAAGTGATTCGGAAATAGGGATGAAGCAAAAAAAAACTGTAGGCTTATCATTCTGTACTTGACATGTATTTCCCTGTACACATATTTGTGCGACACCTTTGCTTATTTTTCAGAAAAATGACATCCTCTATTATGTTTTTTGTACATAAGCTGCTTTTTATCGCCGAGTTTTTAAAAGTGGGTGTAAAAATATTATAATATATGCTTGTATTAAAATAGTGCTTCTCAAACAATGAGGACTACCAGATTTTTTTGCCGCCTGATAGCGTCACTAACAAGTGAGGTTTAATATTATGTCATTCAAATGTCTAGTACTGTTTATGTAAATCATTTAACGGATAAATCGCAGTTTTGCAGTAATTTAATTTTTTATTCCTTAATAATAGATAAATGAAGAATGGCAGATATCTTACTTGCCACTAGTGCAATCTGACGATTAAAAAATGGAAGATTTTGAAGAAAAATAGCGTGTCTAGACTTGAATGATGTCTAGTTCTTGCTCTGCCAGGTATGGCGCTGACAGGCAATTTTTAATTGCACAATTATTCGATCGACCTATCGACGGTTAGCGCAAACAGACCCAAGAATATTTTTAATTTATTATTCTTAAAAGCTTTTACCTATTTAACTTGGCTTGTTGTGTCTGGCTACAAATCTTGCTATCAAAATTTCGACTAGTTCTAATTGAGCTACAGCTTTTTTGCAAAAACATGTATAAGTCACGTAACAATGCAATATAGTATATCTAATATCATTCTAAATCCAATATGGCGCGGACGTCCCAAGATGGCGGATTACCTTCTTCTTCACAACCTCCTTGTTATGGGTACAAATGAAAAGGCTTTACGAGTAGAATATACGATGAGCTATGTTACAAGGTAATAAAATTGGCTTTCCAATCAGTGTGAAGTTTGCTACCCGAGGTACGAGGGCATGCAACCACACGTGTGGTAAACGCCAAGTTTCATACCGAGTAATTGCATATTATTTTTCACAACTCTATTGACTATTCGATTTGAGGTACCTACAATTTGGGTGTGCAAAAAAGTCGCAAAAATATTAGATTGGTCCGATTTATGTGGGGTTATGTTTGTCATTTTGATGTTTATGAATATTATATGTTGATTTAATATCGCTCTATCTCCTTCTTAATTTGACGTTATCAATTATATGCGGATCCAATCGCTCTGTCTCCCTCTTAACAACGTTAAAAAACAGAGAGAACCGACCTGAAAATTTTCATCCCTAGGGATGAAAACGCTCAGTTTCAACCCGCTTAACAGGTACTGAAAATCGAATTTTCAATAGCGGCGTTGTGAAAAGAAAATTTAAAAAAAATTATATAAAGTTTTTATTTAAAAAATGTGGTATAAAAAGTAAAAAATAATTTTCATACATCTGGAAAATAAAAGCTTTGGCGCGGCCTTTTAACACTTTTGGATAGTTACTTTGTTCTATTGACCGCCCCAAAGCTTTTAGTTACGAGATGTATGAAAATCATTTTTTTACTTTTTTCTATATTTTTTTTCAATAATAAATTCGTCATTTAATATTTTTACCTTATAATAGAGGAATCAGGGAAACTCTATATTATATAACGACATATCACTAAACGCTCGGCGACGCTAATGACCTCTGTTGTCGAGCGTCTATAATTCACAATTCATTCATACACGCTTGGCTATTCTCAAGCTTTGTTAAAAAAAATGAATCCATGGACATTAATTCAGTTGTTCTGCAGCCCTGTTACTTGCGTACTTATACAACAGCGCAAGCGCTTGCTGACAGAACTTTTTATCAAGTTTTTCTGCCACGTTTTAAGTGTAAGGAATGAAACAAGATTAAAAGCAAGTCCCTGAAGGGTCGTCGAATTCATATGAAAACGCCATTCTCCGATCGCTCCGAGAGCGAATGCTCAAGTCTGCGCCTGTTTTTTTATTGTAGCAAACCCCAAAATGTTACGCCACTGCCTCCAATAGAGAGATCGAGAAGCGGTGTCTGCTGCTGAACAATGAGTAACTGCAGGAATGTTCTAGAGAGCGCTAGAGAGAACGCGCACACACTGGGCGTAGGCACCCTTCATATATTTTAATTCTAAATTAAAACAATGTGGTCTCATGCAGGGGGAAGTTTCCTGTCTTCGAGTTTATTTAGTTAAAATTTTAGAAAATGTCAAAAAAATCATCTAAAGCGTTTTTGTAGCCTTTTTGTCTAAATACTTTAATGTTTAACATGTTGAAAAAATCCCTTCTATAAACTACAGATAAAATCTCATTTCTAACATCAAACACACAAATAAACAAATCTCTGAAGCTAATGACTATCTGTATAATGTAGACCGGACACTGGCGTCCGTAATCCCTTGTTTTTTATTTGCAATCCAGTAGGTTTTGGTATCTTAATTTATACCTATAGTTATTATTATTATTATTTTATTTCGTTCAAAAGACTACAAGGAGTCGAATTTGTCAGACATAATAAATATAAAGACAATAGCAGATATAAAAATAAAGTATAAACAATACAATAAATTATTTCATAGTAAAGTTATCAACGATATACAAACATTGTGCAATCAATGATTTCTTAAGTTTCTTTTGAAATGCATTGAAAGGCAAGTCTTTAAAGTCATTAGGCAAATCATTGAAAAGCTTCAAGGTAGCATAATGCGGACTGTTTTTAAAGAGAGAGAGAGATTACATTTAGGTAATAAGATATTGCCACAGTTACGAGTTAAATAAGAATGGTGGAAGTTTATAGTTTGAAATTCAGCAATATGCTTTTTAATAAAGCAAAATAGATATATTGATGGAATATTAAAAATTAACGATTGGTAGATCCATTTTTATTTTATAGTTATTTCATTTTGTTTAGTTAATATCGTTGTGATAAGAAAAATATCAAACAGTTAAATGTTCACACCATCAAGTATTAGCAACTAGGTATTAAATAGAAATAAATGCTTAAGTTAAGATATTTACATAAAAAATTTAAAAAATATAAGAAAAGCTTTTATTTAAATTTTTTTAAGATAAACCTTGTAGCAAACTATAGCTCTAAAAATTGCTACTTTGACGGTCTCTAAAACCTATAATAATTTTTGTAAAATAAATAAAAATATAAGACACATGTCATGGAACAGTTCATGACAACAGATAATATTCTTTATCTAAGGTTGCCAATGCTAATTTATATTCATACTCTATGGTTGCGCGCTCGTTTTAATTCCGGTGCGACGTAATTCATTATCATTGCCAAGTGCCTCTTGTGATCGGCTTGATGTCGATTCTTTCTAGTTTGCTTGAACCGCAGCTCGCAGCCAGTATCGCCGAGACGGAATCACATATCTCGGGACGAGCTGGGGTTTTATGGATAATTATCGCCCATCGGAGTCCCCCAGAGCTTTAATTATCTTCAATTAATCAAAAACAGCTAAGTAGATATTTGTAAATAATTTAGAACTAATATAAGTGATGAATGAATGTTGCGTGAAAATTATAAGCATGAGTTTATAACATGGCCGTCTGCCATTTTAGAATAAAAATTTCATAAAGGTAAAATAAATGATTAATGCTGTCAGCAGCGTCATTTACGATATTACGTTTAATTACAGATAAAATTTAATATATAAAATTTAATATTTTAATATAACCTGTTGATCAGTGTTGTATTTTAAAAATACACCGACCACGTGTATGATAATAATTGTGGAATAAAATCTGGATATATTTTGCCAATCATATACAATCAATTCATGGCATAGTTGTATTTTAACAGAATTGAATTTAATATAAAATTAATCAAAGATATTTTGATTCGCACACGCGATTTGATAATCAGAATAATATGGCCTTAACAAACCAATGTATAGTAGAATGAAGTATCACCAATTTGGTATATCACCAATCTTTACAAATTGGTGGAATTTGTTAATGAATTAATTGAGATAAGATTATACTGTTCTTTTGATCGATAATTTTAACCTATAAGAATCATCTGTCTATTTTCTTATGTCACAGATGGGTTATTCTCACCTGTGTTTAACTAAGGCAATTTTTCATTATTATCAACTAATTTTGGTTTCTATTGTGATCTAGTGTGTTTATAAAGAGATAGCACTATTATTGATTAATTTTTCATGTAACTTTGGTTGCCTAATACACTGGGTCTACATATTAACTCTAATTATGCATCTTTATAATTGATAAAAATTGTTCAGTACCAATCTAAGATTTTGATACAGATAGAGATTTGTAAATTATAATGCTCTTCAGCGGTTTTCAACTTTTAATGTGTTGAGTTAAACAGGATGTCTGTTTTAACTCATGTAAATTGTTATTGCAGTAACGTTTTGTGATTTGTAAAATTCTTGTTAAATTTATAGCAAGTTAATATATTATGATTGTTAAAGATACATAAAATTGTTTTTTTTCATGTATGAATGAATTAATTGATGAGAACCTTTGGATCTGAATAAGTTTAGTGAAGATTGTTCGAATCAATCTAAGACATTTTTGTTCAACTAAGCATCTCTCACTGTTAATATTAGAACAGTGAACTTCGTTAAAATAAGTATAACCTTTTGTAGAAAACATATTTCACTTTGTCTCGATAACAAGGACCCTCAATTGAAGTTCCACCCCTTTCTTTCAACACTTTGGACGAGTAAACATCCAAAGATAAATTAATGTGGGGAACCCAACCCTGCCTTTATGCTGATAAAACTCGAACATCCAAATTCAGTTATAATTTGTAATTGTCGACAGCATAAAAATTATTCCACCACATAATAAATGGCGACCGTGACAGGACACGATTGAGGACGATATTGTCGTTAATTTAATTTACAAATTGTGACAATCCTTTTATACGACGCGAAACCTGATTTGTTTTCTACCATGGCAGAAACACCTGATGGAACTAGAGCAAATTCCCCTACTTCGAGTATCGGAGAAGACGCTAATATAAATTCTTCTAGAACTGTTTTAGGTCAGACCACCGAGACGTTTGGAAGTCTGGACTGCAGTCGTTTATATCGCCTGAATGACGATGGGCGTCTGTTTCCGGTTACGATGGAACAAAGTCAACGGGTTAATGTGCAGACACACATCGATGCGACTGCAACTACATCCGTCCCTCAGACAACCTTTACAAATTCAAGAAGGTACGACACGTATCAAAATACTCACCAATCTGAACCAAATCTAACTCAAGCGGATAGTGCACCGAGTGTACAGTACACGACTGTGAATCATCCGCATGTGAGATTCACCGATAACTTCGGAACACGGATGACCTCGGGGAGTCAACTTCCGGAATTTAACAGCCTAGCGGGTAACTATCACGCGAGAAGGACAGGTATGTCAACAAATTTTTCTAATGGTAATGGTTGGTTTAATCCGAACATTCCGAACATAAATCTTAATAATACGAATAACCAAAATCATATTAATTGGGAGAATCTACATAATATTAACGGTATCGCCAATACTCCTTTCGTTAAAACTAGTCAAATTCAGATTCAGCTTCCGAAATTCTCAGGAGAAAGTTCGGAGAATCCGGTAGAATTTATAGACAAATTAGAAGCATATCTAAGGTGTACTCAGATTCCACCTCACTTACAATTATATCAAGTAGAGCAGACCTTCGAAGGTTCAGCATATTTTTGGTTTGACGAGTTTAAACATATGTTTAGTAATTTTGAAACATTCAAGGGTATTTTTTTGGAGGAATTCTGGGATTTTAACAGACAGCAAAAGGTTCGTCTGGAACTTTACACTAACCATTATTCGTCAAGTAAAGGACAAACTATGGCACAGTATCTATTGGAAAGCCATAAAAAATCTA
Organism: Mongoloraphidia duomilia; assembly: GCA_039654895.1. Taxonomy (NCBI): domain Eukaryota; kingdom Metazoa; phylum Arthropoda; class Insecta; order Raphidioptera; family Raphidiidae; genus Mongoloraphidia; species Mongoloraphidia duomilia. The sequence continues at coordinate 4,752,857 of CM077523.1, forward strand.
AACAATTTTATCCGCCAATTGGTGAAATGGAGTTTATTATGATTATGAAAAGGCACTTCCCTATTCACATACAAAGAGTTTTATTAACAGCACAATTAAGCTCGTTCTTAGATTTCTATAAATTATTAAAAGAACTTGATGATGTAGAATCACAGCGTGGTCCTAGTTTTCAAAAAATGGGTTCGTACAAAACGTCTCAGGAGCATGTTCCTATAAATAACGATAATACGACCTCAAAATTTAATAAAAATTCTTATGCTAAACCTCATACGATAAATGCGACAACAAATAAATATTCTACAGTTAAACCTTCCCCTCAAGTTCACTTCGTTGAAATGGATGTGGACGAGGAGGATTCATTCGAATTGGATCCAAAAAACTGGTTGGACCCCTGTCGAGACTCAGCCGCTGGACAGGGGAAAGATTAAATGTCAATTCCAGTATGGAAAATCTAAAATTCAATTCTCTATTAACTTCTAATTTGAAAAGCGATGAGATGCCATACATCAAAATTAATATAGGTAAATTTCACACAGTTGCACTTGTTGACACCGGAAGTCAGATTTCTGCTATTTCCAATGAAATGTGGGAAAATATTTCTAAAATTTATCAGATTCCATTTATTCCGGTTAAGAGTTGTAGAATTGTTAGTGCTGTTGGTCAAAGGAGTTCGGCCATCAAAAAACAGGCATTTCTTAATGTGACCTGTAATTTAATTAATTTTGAAATAAAAGCTTTTGTCGTAGACGAATTAAAATGCAGTATTATTTTTGGTGCTGATTTTTTGAACGATTACAATGCTCATATAAACTTTGATAATAGGGTTATACAATTTTATGTAGATAATCGCCTGTATACCGAGATTGACTTTCATAATATTGATGATAGGTCGTCTGATCTGGACCCTGGGATTTCAGGTGGGATCTCGAACGGGGTTGATCATCACGAAAAAACCGATTTATGTAACAAAGATTCAAATTTAATTGAGTCAATGAAATTTTCAATAAATAACCTCTCTGGATCTAATATGCTTTCGTGCGCCGATTCTGATTCCAGTATCGCGTCTTTAGATCCTAGTGACAAAAAGAGTAGTAAATTTGAGATACCGTGTGTTCGTGCAAATATGCATGGTCCACGACTATTCTCGTCGACGAAAAAACCATTGTATGTCGGACACGATGTACAAAATATTGATTTACCAGATTATAAGGTCAATGAACCTATATCTGGGAGTTGTAAATCTTCAGCTGTAAATTACAGTTTGAACGATTTAACTTTGATTCATGGCTTGCCCAGAATCACATCTTGTGGGTTGTCCGATACTTGTATCGACAACAATAATAAAAATATCAATCATTCTAGATTGAATGAATACGACGATCGAAATGTTTATACAGCTACATCTAGTTCTGGTGACGATTTCTCGATATCTGAGAAAAGGGGTCGCGACGGCGAAGCTAGTTTTAGGGAGCGTATCTCTCCGCGAAAAGAAAAAGTGCAAAATTTACCTTGTGCTGCTCTCTCGGTTAGAGATCTCGACTTGGAATCCCGGCGTCATGAGATTTTTAATAAAGTAGAAAATTTAGATTTATCTCATGATCAAAAAGCGACGCTAAGCAAATTGATTCATGATTATCGTGATATCTTTAGTGAACAACCTGGTTTGGCCAATTGTTACACTCATGATTTAAATATATCCGATACCTCGGTATTCAGGGGTAATCTATATAATGTTCCGTACAAACTTAGAGACGCGGTTACCCATGAGGTTAAAAACATGCTGGATCAGGGAATCATTGCCAGAAAGAATACAGCATATATTAATCCTATTCATGTTGTCCCAAAAAAGGACGGTAATATCCGACTAGTACTAGACGCTAGACAACTCAATAAACGTATTGCTCCCGAAACTAACAAACCTGAAAACATTGAAACGGTTTTACAACGCTTTGAAGCGATAAAATTTATGTCGGTTTTTGATCTGACAAAAAGCTTCTGGCAAATCGGACTTAATCCGGATCACCAAAAATATACTGGATTTTTGGTGAATGGCAAATCATATGTTTTTCAGCGGGTTCCCTTCGGAATTTCAACAGCTACTTCTGCACTTATTTGTTGTTTGCATGAAGCCTTGGGGGATCTGATGCATTCTTTCGTGATTAATTATGTCGATGACGTGTTAGTAATTTCTAGTAGTTTTGAACAACATATAGATCATTTGTCTAAACTTTTTGATAGATTACGTAGCGCCAATTTAACGTTGAACTTTGATAAAAGTGTTTTTTGTTCTGAAAAAGTAAAATTTCTCGGGTACATAGTTACCACTAGTGGCATATATCCCGACTCTGATAGAATTATGGCTATTCAAAATTTTCCGGTTCCAAGAAACAGAAGGAATATTCAACAATTTTTGGGATTGTGTAATTTTGATAGACGATTTGTAAATAAATTTGCAGATGTTGCCAAACCTTTATATGACATGCTGAAACAAAGTAAACTACCATTTCAGTGGTCGGAGGATAAAAATCGTGCCTTTAATGAATTAAAAAGAGCATTCACTAAAATTACTCTCTTACATCATCCTAAAATTGGTGCGGGATATTTTATCCAGACCGATGCCTCGCGTTATGCGATATCGGGCATACTATTTCAAATATGCGAAGACTCTTCGGTTAACATATTGGCCTTCTACAGTAAAATTTTACATCAGGCTCAGTTGAACTATTCATCAGTTGAGAAAGAACTTTTAGCCATCGTGGAAGCGACTAATAAATGGCATAACTACATTTATGGGGAGAACATCACTGTTTATACTGATTGTCAAGCCCTCTCTTTCGTTCTGAACAAAGGAAAATTTTATAATATTCGTATCTTGAAATGGGTACTTAAATTACAAGGTTATAATATTGACATAAAATATTGTCCAGGAAAATCAAACTTAGCTGCTGATTGCTTATCACGATATTTTCACCCCCACGATATTAGCGTAACTTCTAATGAAAATGAATTTCGTGTGTTTGGTATTATAAAGTTAGGTAATTTTAGTAATGCTAATCCATACAGTTGTATTTTTTCACAGGGTGTATTTGTTTCGCAGCGATGTGTGTCTGTACAATATGATATGTTCTACGATACGGTAAACGAGTGTAACCATAATAATTATTTATCCATTGAAATATTTTGCAATGATACCTACGGCTGTATAGATCCCTTTAATCATGATAACATCCGTGAAGTTGATAATTCTGCAGTGCAGAACTCTGTTTTCATATTTGCAATTTTTCCAAAAGGAGATTTAAAACAAATTTCTAAACTCATGACTCAATTAAAGGTTATGCAACAAGCTGATGAGACCTTAAGTCCAATTTATAATCGTCAAAAGACTGTAAATAATAATGATTCAGTCCTAGATTCTAATTCAACTTATATGATAAAAAATGATTATTTGTTTATATATGATACAAAGAAAAAATCTTGGAAATTGTGTGTTCCAAGCCAGATCGAGATGCGTTACATACGATTCTGGCACATATTCATGTGTCACCCAGGTGCGACTAAGCTTTACTTAGTCATGAATCCTTTTGTATCTATTAAGAATTTAAAAAATAAAGCTATCGAATGTGTAAACTCATGTTGGCCATGTTTAACAGCCAAGCACCCCACTGCCACTCTGCATGGTGGTTTTTATCCTGTAATATCCTATAATAAAAACGATTTGTTATCTATCGATATTGTTGGTCCACTCGTGCGCTCAGCCGGAGGTACCACTGTTATTCTTGTGATACTTGATGTGTTCACGAAATACATCACGTTGTACGCCCTGCGTAGGGCAACTACCAAAACAATTTTAACTAAATTGAGATTGAATTACTTTCCAGAACATGGTGTCGCGAAAAGGATTCTATGCGACAACGCCTCTATTTTCCGTTCGAAGAAATTCAGTGAATCGCTGTCGGAACTTGGTGTTGAGGTTACGTACACCTGCCCCTACACTCCGAAGGCAAATCCCGTTGAGCGATACAACAAGCAAGTTGGCACCTTACTGCGACTGTACTGCAACGTTCAACATACGCTTTGGAGTCGCCTGCTACCAAAGGTGGCGTTCGGGATGAATACGAATGTCAACCAATCGACTGGCGTTTCTCCGTTTGAATTGCAATACGACCGTAAACCTGGTTTGTTCATGGTTAAACAAACCGATTTTCCACAACCCGTAGAAGACAACCCGACTGATCGCGAATCCATCAGAAGACGTTTAAGGCAGCTTGCCACAGAACGCCAGCAGTCTCATGAAGATACGAAGCCATCGGTGTCGTTTAGTTCAGGCGACATGGTATTTCTGCGCACGCACCCGCTGTCATCGGTGAATGATCGTCGGTCAAAGAAGCTGGATGTCCTGTTTACAGGTCCTTTTAGAATCAAATCGAAATTGAATGCAAATGTCTACTTACTAGAACATCCTAGTTCATCTCACGAACTAGGATATCATCATATTAATCAATTTAAACGTTTTAAAGGTCAATTGCCGCTAAGTTACGAGGTGGATATAAAAAAAATCCTTTGATGGGTAATATCAAAGAATTTTTTTTTCTCTTTTTTTTCTTGTCCGGGGAATATTGTCATGGAACAGTTCATGACAACAGATAATATTCTTTATCTAAGGTTGCCAATGCTAATTTATATTCATACTCTATGGTTGCGCGCTCGTTTTAATTCCGGTGCGACGTAATTCATTATCATTGCCAAGTGCCTCTTGTGATCGGCTTGATGTCGATTCTTTCTAGTTTGCTTGAACCGCAGCTCGCAGCCAGTATCGCCGAGACGGAATCACATATCTCGGGACGAGCTGGGGTTTTATGGATAATTATCGCCCATCGGAGTCCCCCAGAGCTTTAATTATCTTCAATTAATCAAAAACAGCTAAGTAGATATTTGTAAATAATTTAGAACTAATATAAGTGATGAATGAATGTTGCGTGAAAATTATAAGCATGAGTTTATAACATGGCCGTCTGCCATTTTAGAATAAAAATTTCATAAAGGTAAAATAAATGATTAATGCTGTCAGCAGCGTCATTTACGATATTACGTTTAATTACAGATAAAATTTAATATATAAAATTTAATATTTTAATATAACCTGTTGATCAGTGTTGTATTTTAAAAATACACCGACCACGTGTATGATAATAATTGTGGAATAAAATCTGGATATATTTTGCCAATCATATACAATCAATTCATGGCATAGTTGTATTTTAACAGAATTGAATTTAATATAAAATTAATCAAAGATATTTTGATTCGCACACGCGATTTGATAATCAGAATAATATGGCCTTAACAAACCAATGTATAGTAGAATGAAGTATCACCAATTTGGTATATCACCAATCTTTACAAATTGGTGGAATTTGTTAATGAATTAATTGAGATAAGATTATACTGTTCTTTTGATCGATAATTTTAACCTATAAGAATCATCTGTCTATTTTCTTATGTCACAGATGGGTTATTCTCACCTGTGTTTAACTAAGGCAATTTTTCATTATTATCAACTAATTTTGGTTTCTATTGTGATCTAGTGTGTTTATAAAGAGATAGCACTATTATTGATTAATTTTTCATGTAACTTTGGTTGCCTAATACACTGGGTCTACATATTAACTCTAATTATGCATCTTTATAATTGATAAAAATTGTTCAGTACCAATCTAAGATTTTGATACAGATAGAGATTTGTAAATTATAATGCTCTTCAGCGGTTTTCAACTTTTAATGTGTTGAGTTAAACAGGATGTCTGTTTTAACTCATGTAAATTGTTATTGCAGTAACGTTTTGTGATTTGTAAAATTCTTGTTAAATTTATAGCAAGTTAATATATTATGATTGTTAAAGATACATAAAATTGTTTTTTTTCATGTATGAATGAATTAATTGATGAGAACCTTTGGATCTGAATAAGTTTAGTGAAGATTGTTCGAATCAATCTAAGACATTTTTGTTCAACTAAGCATCTCTCACTGTTAATATTAGAACAGTGAACTTCGTTAAAATAAGTATAACCTTTTGTAGAAAACATATTTCACTTTGTCTCGATAACAAGGACCCTCAATTGAAGTTCCACCCCTTTCTTTCAACACTTTGGACGAGTAAACATCCAAAGATAAATTAATGTGGGGAACCCAACCCTGCCTTTATGCTGATAAAACTCGAACATCCAAATTCAGTTATAATTTGTAATTGTCGACAGCATAAAAATTATTCCACCACACACATTAATACATAATCTTATCAAAAGGCCCTTTTCAATGATACCCTACAAGAATAGGTACAAAAAAATGTTTGTTAACCTCCGTTTATAGGTATGGACGCCCCCTTTAAATAAACTTTTCTAATCTTTTGTTATTTTTTCCAGTAATACATAATATGATGTGCTAATTTCAAGTCTCTATCTCATTTCGTTTAGAAGTTAAAGACCTGTAACAGACAGACAGACATCGTTGGCACAATAGGATTCCATTCTGGTACGGTGTAATAGTTTTGGTTTTATATAGGTTCTTTTATATAATTTAGAAAATAAATAACTTTATCAATTTATTTATTATTTTATTTTGTTAATCTTATATACAATTTATTAACTACAATTTATTACGTTGACGGACATAGTGACGTCTTACTAACATCTATCCTCTGTCTGCCCAAATGTCATTGTTATTCGTTATTTATATTAAAATAATCGATTACTTTGCGTTCTCAAGCCAGTACAGTTCTAAGTACATTATTGTTCAATAACTATCTGACTTTGCAATATCAATCATTTATAGTGAGTTCGTTAACACTTCCTAGTTGTGCAAATCTATATACATCAATTGTGCAATACTTACATACTACAACGGAACTCTATATAAAAAGATGTTTGGGACAACTGAATCGACGTTTACGAAACGGACGTTACAGCGTTTTCCTCCATGCTGTTGATATGCGGCGTTTTCATGACATTTCTGTTTATGACGAAGGCAGTGAGGCTGCTCAGTCTGACGTAGTAAACGTGCTTTGAGGCTATTTACTATTTAGTTGTTTTCTTTTTTTTTGTCTAAAATGTTTTAAGCACATTTTTTTATTTTAATTTTATTCTATTTATTGTCCAGTCACTGGAAACTATAGTTTCTCCAAATTAATACCTACTCATTAATAAAAAATAACAGTTTAGTCACTTCTACCACAACTTTTATTATATTGGTGAATGTACTTCAAGAGCTGCTCCCATCTTCAGCACATACTAAACTATAACTATAATAAAAGTTGTGGTAGAAGTGACTAAACTGTTATTTTTTATTGATAATCAACCACAGTGATCTTAATTATTTCTACCTACTCATTAGTTATTAATTAACTGATATACAGTGTATAATATGAGAATCTAAGCTTTCACGGCCGGCCTCTATAGGTTGTGTGTAGGGAATCCAATCTCGATCTCGCGAGATCTCGAGCCATTTTTCGATATTTAATCTCGTGGGAAGGCAATCTCGTTTTTGAAATCTCGTTCGAGATCTCGACCCGATATGGTCGAGATCTCGAACGAGATTTCAAGAACGAACGCGCTTGAGGCCAGAGGGCGCGACACTAACCACTGGACCACATTGTCGTCTGGATTCCTGTAAATAATTGAGAAAAAGGGATAAGAAAAAATCATTCTACTACGGATATAAAAGGAATTAAAAAATGTTCGTTAAACTTTATCACTTAAGCAGGTTGGTCATACTTCATTGTGATTAAATCGTTTTATTTTTTTAATTGCTCGGTAAAAATTTTGCGATAATTAAAATTTTAAAAAACATGTACAATAATGAGACGAACTCATTAGATGAAAGATAAATCCGTTAGCTAAAATAGCTTTAATAAAGTGTCTTGATATTTTAGTTGTGAAATAATTTTAAAACATGTTAAAATAAGAATGAGATGGAATGGAAAAGTTTTATATTAAGAAGTTTACAACTACAAAGACGAAAAAGTATTAAAGACAAACGTGCGGTTTTCTAACATAGTGTACGTCTAAGCAAACATGAAGCGTAGAAATTAGAATCCCATAAGCCGCTCCAGCGCAAATGTTACGAGTCCGACCGAAGGTGATATTTCAACCGAAGCCGAACAGTCGAACTTCCATCTTTTTGTACCTCTAATCGGAGCCTATTTCTCTTCTTAGTTTTTATGTTCACCATTCAAGAGAACGTTAGGATGAAAGAAGAATGTTTGAGGGTTTAGAGAAAAAAAAAATTTTTTTGTAGAATAAATAGAATAAGTTTTAATTAATGAATAATAATAAATATAGAAAAAGGACGTGGCTAATTACGCAAATAAGCGTAGAAGCCAATTATATATATATATATATATATATATATATATATAAAAAAAGAGAACGTTAGTTCACACTTCACATAGGTAGAAAGTTTTTTTTGCCAGCTCTGGATATTTTTCAGTTTTCCTCATCCAGAAGACGTCAGTCTTTGCAATCACTGATTTAGTTTTATTACGGTCCTGGGGGTCGCCAGAATTTTTTTACTTCTAAAGGAGTCGCGTATTTAAGGAAGTTGAAAAACACTGCTATAGTTAGGATTGCCGTAATTTGTTAGTTAAGTCAGGACGGTCCAGCAGGTCTGGGGATAAATCTCAATGACCGTGAAGCGCGAGCCGCGAAAAAAATTTTTTGTTATTTTAATTCAAATGTCGGTTGTAGAAATTGGGAAAACAAAGAGTAAAACTACTGAACATTGTACCGAAGAGGTGAGGTAGGTGGATATTAGTAATTAAAAAATTGGATTAGACTGTCGTGGGTTTGAGTTTCGCCTCCGCTCATGGACGTTTTGTGATGTCATTTAATTTTCAGAGAATTGTTATATAGTGTAATCAAGACGCTAATGACCTAAGTTGTCAACGCGTCTATAATTTACAATAAATAAAATAGTAATTAAAAAACTCAAAATAAATATAATGTGTATTAGAAAAATAGTTGGAATAAAAACTTCCTTAGCAAGAGAATCAATGAATCCAACAATTTTTCTAACAACTCAAGGATCACCATTGTTCTATTATCAATAGAGTCTATTTACGAAATAATATATGTATTTATTTAAATTTAATATGTTCATGTATTTATTATTATATAGCGGCCCCGTCCGGCTTTGCCCGGGTGGTAAGAAAGCCCGGGTGCAATACACTACTCACTCGCTTCGCTCGTTCGCTTGAATATTACAAATACACAACTCACTCGCTTCGCTCGTTCGCTTGAATATTATAATTACATTACACACTCGCTTCGCTCGTTCGCTTTATATACATACATACATACATACATAATTTTATTGTACAAGCGACACATGATGCCATACATAGTCACAAATTAAAAAGAATACACAATAAAAGACACATTAGAAGTTAAGTTAAAATAGGGCAAAACTCTTTTACATGATAATATGCATTTTTTATTAAGAATGCCTTCAATTTACTTTTAAAATTATTAAAGCTATGACTATTTTTAATGTCCTCAGAAAGTCTGTTATACATTAAAGCCGCTGAATAGTGTGGTGTTGCCATATATCTGGAGAAATTGCATTTGCTAATAAAAATGTTGCTACCGGACCTTGTATTATGCGCATGTATATCCTTGCAGAGAGTGTAGCCGTTTTCTCTGGCATGAATTATTATTTTATATATATATATGCAAGATAGTGTGAAAATTTTGTTTAGTATGAAGGTTTCTTTCACTGATTCTCTAGGTTTTATTATTATATTAGATCTTCCGGGAACAATTTCGTCATACATGATTTTTGCGTAGCTTTAACTGTTTACGCAGCGCACGCAACGGAAGCTCTCAAAAGGAATAATTTTTCCCGTTTTTGCAACATTTTTCATTGATGCGCCGCTCCTATTGGTCGTAGCGTGATATTATATAGTCTATAGCCTTCCTCGATAAATGGGCTATCTAAAAAAAAAATTCAAATCGGATTGGTAGTTCCTGAGATTAGCGCGTTCAACCAAACAAATAGATATAGATAGATTGAAATTTGAAAAACAGGAAAAAAATTATTAAAACGGAAAATTCGCTCTTCTAATCCTTAGAACTTTACAATTACAGACTAAGTTACGATTTAGTTTATTTTTATTAAAGTTATTAGCTTCTGTATAAATCATTAAAAACATGACTCTCTCATGATGTGGACTTTGTAGATGCGTTACTATATATACGAACACATCGATCGGTACCTAGTAGTGCTTCTATTGTAAACAGTGCAGAATTTACCAATTTTATAATATTAGTTTAGATGTATAAATGGCTACTGACTCGGTCTTTCTTCATCCCCAACTTCATTTTCATGTCTTCGTTTGACTCCTTCTGATTCTGAGTACCATTCGTAGGTACTTTTCAGACGTAAGGGCTTTCATTAATAAAACTTTGTTTTTATTTATTAAAAATCCGGACGTAATTACGAGTCCGGACATGGTTACCAAATCCGGACGAATGGCAAGTCTAGCTATAGTTAAAACGCTTAGTAAATATTACAGTTTAAGAATATCCAGAGCGACTCCATCTTGTTAGAATTATGCGAGGCTGCAAAGTACATGGTGTATACTGTATATTATATAATATTTCGCATGGCCTATTAAAAAGTTTTAATATATCTGGCGTTTAAAAGTGGCTGTTCATCTCGGGTATATTATATAACATACATATTTAGACGCTGGCGTCGTACTTTCTGCTAGTGCTGTATTATCGTTAAGTTCTATCCACTAAAAACGACGCTCGCCTTCTGCTGACAATACCTTTTAACTACGGCAATTTGCAACTAATAATACACAGTCATTGTTACGTTTAAAAATGGTTTGTTGATAAAACAGACAGTGTTTTTTTAATGTATACGAAGTTCAACAACTAAAATAAGCATCGAAAATTTGTCTGGAATTTTAAATAGAATTGAAATTTCAATATTAAATACTGAGAAATAACAATCTAGTGATGCGCGATACGAGATGATGTTTTAGTCGATTGTCTCGATTGTTACCCAGCGATGTAGCTTAGTGTTACAGCACTAGACTCGCATTGAGAAGGTACTGGGTTCGAATCCCGACGGGGGCAGATGTGGCTAGGATTTTTTCCTACTGTTTCGCGTCGAGAAACGGTAATTCCTGTACCGGCCATCTTGTTTGAGGTTTTCCATGGTTTCCCTCAATTATTCCAAATGAATATCGAGATGGTTCTTTATTCAAGGCCATGGCCGATTACCTGTCAAACTCCTATGCTCCCAAATTGCCTACCTTATCCTAATTTCCTATGATTCCTCCATTCGCACATTACTATTAATAAAAAAAAGTTGAAGTTTAAAAAATGTAGAAAACAACGGGAAGTGGTAAAATGGGAAATAGTAATGGTGCGAATGGCGTCTGTTATGACATAATGTTGAGAAACGGACGTTAAACGCATTATTATTATTATTATTGTCTCGATTGTTCAAACATCTCGATGACTCTCGATGGTTGTCACTTGGACTCGATTGTTGCTGTTTCATAGTTCACCGAGACCAAGTCGCATAGTACTGAATCGTAGTATCGTACACTGTCGAGAGCCACATAATATATAATCGTTCATTACTCAACAACTGTGGTTGAGTCGATGTTCGATTGTGCAGTAATCGTGTAAATACGAATTCAACAGTGAAGAGATCATAGAGTACCGACTGAACAGTGAACAATCAACGAGCTGCGTGAACGTCAGTCGACTAGCATATAACCTTGAATCGCGATTATATGTATTCTCATTCGCTTCTATTGCTATAACCTAAGAGACAAATAATCAACTTGAACAATCGAATATTTCAAATGTAAAATCAAACTTCGAGTCGATTGTGGACTCGATTGTTAAATTATATCTCGTAATCGCCCATCACTATAACAATCTTGCCAGATTTTCATCGTCGTTGCTTCAACGAATATAACAGATGATTAATTTGGAATTATATTCTTGTTAATGAAAGTGATCAAATAATTGATTTTGACGTGATTAACGTCTAATATCTCATACTAGAGTGACATATTAGATGTAACGGAAACAGTTGACATGTGAAACAAAACACAACATATATACCTAGTATGTTAAGGTCTCAGATACAGTAAGTCATGAATTATGATTACCTACGTGATGAACATACTAATTTTGCAGCCGGATCTTAGACTATTAGCCGTGTGGAAAAGTACGAATCTACCGACAGGTACAAACGCGAAGCCCAGGTTCGAATCCCGAAGGCTTTTAATATTTATTTATTTTTATAATGAAAATATGTATACCTATCTAGGTATTGGATAACGATTTTAAATATAAAAAAATTATAATTATTTTATTTATTATATTTCACGAACATTTAATTTATAAGATAAATAAAAGTGGATGTATTTCTTTCCATGGCAACGAATACAATTATTTTATTATAGTTTTTCTTGGTTATATTGATAAATGGATCTTTCATCTTTGATTCACCCGTTTATGATTTGCTCTCGCATGTGAGATGATTCAGTAATATAGCGCCCGTGTTAAAATATCGACTCTCGCAAGTGGTGGTTTTTCAGTGACAGAATGCTTTAAAGGGAATGAGTTAGTTGTTTGAAAATGGGTCACTGTGTGAGTAATTGTTAACTCAGTCCGCCGCGATAGTAGAAAGTTTAAGGTTAGAATCCCTACGGTGACACAGGTAATGCATTCATTTATTTGTATTTAGTCACGACGCCTTTAAATCGTGTTAAACTTGTATATTATATGTACAATTATTTGTGTTTAGCGGTATTTACGACATCTGTCTGTACCCGCGATACACAGACAATCCAATTTTTAACATTGGAAATGTTTATGTTCGTATATGGGGGCAGAGTTACGAGTTTTCGTTCAAGGCCAAAAGACAACGGTGTCGCGATCAAGTGAGGAGCAATCATGCAAAATTGAACAAGTGCAATTTTTTCGAAATGTGTTTTATATCATGTCTAGTTAACTGAGAGGTATTTGCGACGATCTGCGGTGTTATTTTTGAGCAAATGTTAATAAATACTGTAGAAAAATCCATTTAAAAGTTAAGTAATCAAGCAAAAGTGAACGCGTATATAACAGAAGAATAATAGGGTTATTCCTGACAAAACTAAACAGTGCATTGATAAATATTGTGGGTATAATAAACAGTTAATTATGTTTCATATATGCTGTTATCATTTCCAATGTCCTCGATGGTTGCAAGGATTGCGAAATCTGTGAATTTTTTAAGATTCTTTTTCACGGGATGTTATTTTCTATAGTTCAGTATTGGAACAAAGCAAACACTAATTTAAGTACCGATTTTTTGTAACAGAATCAATGGACAGTCAGGTAAATTATATCTATTTAAGTATCCGACGTAATTAAAGCTTTTAATTAATAAAACTTTTATTTTATTTGCTTCAAACTTTTACATTCAGCAGTAAACATTTAAATACCTGCACTTATTTAATTAGTAATATGTAGGTAAGTAAAATTAAATTAATTGCTATACATACCATTTGTTTTGTGCATTTCTTTAACATTCTTATACATAAATACTGTAAGTACAGTATTTCTAATCAGATGATAGATAAAGGATGTTCATAAAGTAGTATTTATAACGAGTATAATTGGTCGGACCCAATACTCATTCATATTCCTCGTCCTTTAAATTTTTTTTTAAATCTAAATGTACTGGCCTTATTTTGTGGAATTAAAAGTACCTATTTTAGATTTATTGTGACAGAATTTATAGAAATTAAAATAAATTATTTACTAGATCTTCTTTAGTTAGTACAAAAGCCATTTTTTAGTTAACTTAAAAAAACCGTCGTTCCTATTTTTAGCGAATGTACGTAAAATGGAACTGTAGCTGCCGATTGACTTTTACAGTGTGAACACACCTAATTCAATTTATTTCTTAACAATTTAATATTTTTACTTCCCACCTCTACTATGGTAGGGAAGTAATGGATTTAGTCCGAAAAAAATATTTCGAGATTTTAACAGATTTTCACGTTTTGAGACCCTAGCAATCGTTTAAGATCATTTTCTGACTGATGTCTGTATGTGTGTGGTCAATTTTTCGCCTTCAATATCGTAAAAACGGAACAACATACGGCCATGCCGATTGTTCTATTGTGTTTATCAGCCTTTAACTTAGATCTGATTAGATTTTGAGTCAAATCAGTTCAGTGGATATTGAGATATTAAAAAAAACGTTCTCGATGTCACGTATTAACATAGGTAAAAAAAAATATAAATGAATTCTAGATGTTATAATATGAAAAAAATGTAAATATTTTTTTTCTCTAAAATGTACAGTTTTCGAGAAAAAAAATATTTTACTAAAAAAATAAAAATTGTACGTAAATCAAGGTAACCATGATTTTTGCTATATTACTAGCCATCAGTAGATCACCAAACAAAAAAAAAGGCAATGCTTTTTTTCAAAGAATAAAAAAAAGTGTTTATTTTTTACAAATATTTACTAGGTGGGAAGTATAGGACTGATCATCAGTCGAATTTTTTTTTAATTATTATATAATTGACATAAAATGACCTTTTTTGGTCGCATTCTTTAGTAAAAATTATTGTATATTTTGAGTTAGTAATTCTATTTCTTTGATGTGCTAAACAACACAATAAAAACTTTCTGCTACGAAATCATATTTTTTTACTCAATCCCGCAATTATTTTATTTTGTAAATTTAACTATGGCAAAGTAATAACCCAGACGTTACTTTTTTATTTATTTATTGTAGATTATAGACATGTTGACAACTTAGGTTATTAGCGTCTTAATATAATCAAATAGCATATAAACTTAAAACTAAATGACATCACAAAACATCCATGAGCGGAGGTGGTATTCGAACCCACGACAGTTTGATACAGGGGCCGGTACGCTGACCACTAGACCACACTGTCCTCTCCCGACGTTTCATCATAAGGACGCTTTTACGGGAGCTAAAATAGTACAAGAAATTTTCTATGGTATAATTGGCATCACGGAACGGTTCTTTTCAACCTAAATTCAATCTAGAAATTTACGACTTTCTGTTGACGAAATTCAAAATAGAAGCACTTTATGTTACTGGTAAACGAAAATTATTTTTTCTTTTTTATATTAAATTAAAATAGGTGTCCATGACCTGCGGGGTTTTCGGGTTTTTTACAAGCTTTTATTTAACTTGCAATGTATGTTGGTTTGTGTGTTTCTAAAATGCCACCCCAGTATGAGACATTAGACTGATAGAGTGCCCGCGGTGAGAGATGAAGCCAGGCACGTCATCAATAATATGCTAGTGAACGCCTGCTTGCCCGCAGACAGTGCCGTGTACACAAAACTGCACATTGGGTTTTATGACGTTAGGTACAATTTTGGCAAACTGCTATTCATGACAATAAACAGCCAATAGCAAGCTAGAAGGCGGGCGCAATGCATTCACGTTACTATGACGCGGTGGCTTCATCTTTCGCCGCGCGAGGTCTAATAATTATTTATTCACTTTAGAAGCGTAGCACTTTATTAAACGGAACCATACTGTATAAGTTCAGAATAAATTATTGTAAAATATGTTTTCTTTGGAATGCAAAGAAATAAAACTTATTTTGTCTTATTTTTAAATAAATAAGTAAAACCTTTACTAACTACTACCAGAGCACGAACATAATGCTGTATTCTTGTTTCCTGATTGGCAAGCAAGAAAATAAATAACAAACGAACAACTAAAATAAAGTTAAAGTGTTATGTAATACTTCAGTATTGCGGTTAATTTGGATTTCCGGTCTCGTATATTACGAGTTTAACTTAAATTAATTTTAACTAATTTACAATTAGGTAGTGTTTTTTAGAGTTGCGTATAAAAATAGTAAAAACGAAACCTTTATGGCCGTCCGTCCGTCTGTCTGACAGTACTTAACTTCTAAACAAGGGGTTCCCAAAGTCGAGGTCGCGACTCCAAGTGGGTTCGTGGGCTGATTTTTAGGGTCACGGCCTGTTTCTGTGATTATAGAATTTATAACTCTCGTGATTATACCATTAAAGTCGAATAATAGAAAAAAAAACTAAATAAGAACAAGAAATCAAATAATAATGGAATGAAGAGGCGGAAGGGGGGTCTCTGGGGTAATTTCTATATTAATTTTACTGTACTTTTTTTATACTTAAATTCTTGATTAAACGACTTAAATTTGAATTGCTGCATTTTTTTACTGAAAAATCTTTTTTATAAACTATTTTTTACATTGCGGGGAAAAAATTTTTAAGGGTCGTGAAGGCTTTTGCAATTTTAAATTAGGGTCACCTCGCTTTGCCCGTCCCTGCTCAAAATCTTGACTACGCCCTTGGTTTTGTGTTTCTAATTTCGAAACAATAACCCGATAAATATATATTTTGCAGATGGTACATATTAATAAACATTTATTTCCCAACAGATATACATCCAATAACAGGGAAAATGAATGCATATAAACATAGCATAATAATATAAACCTAACATAAACAATCACATTATTATGTGAGTCACTGTATCTACGCCATTTTGCTAAGCAGACGTACATAGTAACCGTGTTTGTTAAATTATTGTAGTTGTTATTTCCGTTAAGAAGTTGTAAGCCGCCTTCGGGAATTCTGCAACCAGAAAGAGAACAAAGAGGATATACGTACTGAGACGCGAACGTCCCTTCTCGTGGACTATACGTGTACATTCATAGCGTTCAACGCAACGTTACAATCCATATACCGGCTACTTAGACTGTGCCCTATTTGTTTTATGTGTATCACATCGGTATTAAGCTTGGTCCCTCTAGGTGCGTTACTACACAAGCAATATCAGACTTTATATCTATTTACAAATATACCTACTTATTTGCCGTTATGTAGCTTGAACTATTTAGGTAGGTAGTTAAATTTTTCCCGTTCCAATAAGGAAGTTGCATGCATGTTTACCTAACTGCGCGACGGGAAAAGCACGGTTATGTTTAGTGTTGCCGTCTAGATCTAGACTTTCTAGACTCTTGTCTTGTCTTGTCTAGATTTTCAAGACAAGACTTGCAAACGTCTTGTTTAGAAATTTTCAAAACAAGACAAGACTTGCTTTATCTAAATCAAGACTCTTGCCAAAACTCTAGACAATTTTCAAGAGTCTAGATAAACTAAGTAGTAGTAGGTATGTAAAGGTTTACTTTACCTACTACTAGTAATCTAGACTCTTGAAAATAATCTAGAGTGTTGATATTAGACAAGACAAAAGTCCGTTAATCTAGACTTAATCTAGATCAGTGGTACACAGTTGGCTTCTCACCCCAAGGACCCGGGTTCTATACCGACTACTGACACGTTTATTAATTTTTTTTTCAATAAGCGTTCATTGAGCTTAATATTATCTTTTTCTATTGTAGGTATGCAATAATATTATTTTACGTAATATAGACATACCTACCTATGCAAAAAGTGGTGACGTAATTATTGTTAATATATAGATTAAATAGAAACTATAATTTGAACAAAGAAATAATCCGCGGTTATTACGTAGCCTGTTATACAAGTCGGGTTTCAGTTTCGCGAGCTTTAATCATGAAAAGCCTTTGATAGTATTAAATAAGCGAACAAAAGCTAAAATTGATGCGCATGATATAGAGATATTTTATGTGCTATGTACAGTCGCGGACATAATAAAGTTTACACCTGAGTTTTTTCATTTTTTTATTGTAAATTATAGACGCGTCGACAGCTTAGGGCTTAGGTCATTAGCGTCTTGATATTTAATTACATTAAATAACAATTAACTCAAAACTAAATGACATCACAAAACATCCATGAGCGGAGGCGGGATTCGAACCCACGACAGTCTAATCCAGAGGCCGTGACGCTAACCACTGGATCACACTGTCTCTCTGAGTTTTTTCAGTGCAAGTTCATCAAAAGTCAGTACCTTAACAATAAATCTAGTTTCATACCTATATTCCCCAGGGGGAACATTGAAATGTAGTTGTTCTCGCAATTGCATTCCAATGTTCTTTGGGAATTGGCATTCCCAGGAGCCCGAGCTCGTACCAGTCGATTTGTGCATGCCGGCTGGCAGATTCTAATACACAAATGGATTATTAATTGTTGTGTTGAAGACGCTAAAGACCTGAGTTGTCGACGCGTCTATAATCTACAATAATAATAATAATTTCATACCTATAGGTAAATGTCAAAAATTAAAAGAAATAATTGTTGTTTAAATATCTCGAAATTATTTAAACAATGAACAAAAATGAAGAATTGTTGCAAAATTGGAGGAAGGAATTTTCTTTTATCAAACTTTTTATGTTTTAATTGAATAATATTAAGTAATTTGGATTGTTTACTAAGCAATAGAGATGTTTTGAAAATTATTTTTTTATTGAATTTTTAGGATGTAACCCTGGTAGTTGATACCTTACTATCAAAATCCAAATTACAATATGCAAAATTTTAAAAAAGATGAATAAATAAAAATACATGAGCACTGTGGTTGGAATAAAAACAAAAATAAAGATAGTTACTTCTTACCACAACAGTTTTATTGATGGATGTACATTTCGAAAGCTATGCTTTCATCTTCAGCATATAGTATAGTGTTTGCTGAACATGAAAGCATAGCTTTCGAAATGTACATCCATCAGTAAAACTGTTGTGGTAAGAAGTAACTATCTTTATTTTTGGTTTTAGATGAATAAAGATGTAAACTAGTGATGCGCGAATACGAGATGTTTTAGTCGATTGTCTCCAATTTTCAAATATCTCGATGACTCTCGATGGTTTTCACTTGGACTCGATTGTTGTTGTTTCATAGTTCACCGAGACTGTATCGTACAGTACTGCATAGTGCATACTGCATACCCGATACTAATTCAATAGTGAAGAGATCACAGAGTGCCGACTGAACAGTGAACAATCAACGAGTCGCGTGAACGTCAGTCAACTAGCATATAACCTTGCATCGCTGCTATTGCTATAACCTATGTGGCAAATAATCGATTTGAGCAATCGAACATTTCGATTGTAAAATCAAACTCCGAGTCGATTGTGGACACGATTGTTATTATGAACGATTGCCATTGTTTCGATTGTAAAAACATTTCGCAATCGCCCATCACTAATGTAAACTAAATGTAAACTCACCCCCACCACTACACACTACGCAGTTGACCAATTACAGAGAGACGGACTACGACCGAACAGAGAACACACTAGTACTAGGCATAAAAGAAGGGAGGACATCAGTCACTGACACACTGACCTGTGAGCCGCCAAGGAGGACACTTCGACCGCTGCCACAACGCCTTTGAGAACGTCTACCGCAGTTGTAGACGAAACGTCAGGTAGAAATACCACCGGACCACGGCCTACAAGCCCGGAAACCATGAAAACTTGGAACTAATGTAAACTGTACTAAGTCCGTGACTGTACAAAATGAACAACACGGACTAGTTAAGTTCGGCTCATAGTTGCATATTACGTAATATTAAGTGCTATTCGCTATGTGCAACATTAAAGTAGCGACATCTAGCGCCATTGACCGGCGAACCCACTGCCACTTTTAGACATTATGTCAAATGGGACAACTAGTAAAAAGTGAATTAAAATGTCACAGTCATTTTCATACACTGAACTAATATTATTTATTGAACTTATATCCATTGAGACTTCTGTATTTGCAGCACTTTTTGAGTTGAGACTTGAATTTTTATAATAATTATTAAATAGACAGTAGCCATTCCACAAACAAATACTTTTCTTAACGTAATCAGTCGGCGAACATGCCATCGTGATGTTAAACATCAAACAATTAAGATATATAAGGAAAAAATCAAATACCACTGTCAGGACTTGAACCTGAAATTCCCAGTTTCTGGCTGGTTGAGTTACCTCTTACTCACACAGTGTTCCGAGAGTGGGATCTGTTCTCCTCCTATATAATATATCTATTTCAACACTAATCACACTTCATTGTTGTATTTATAAAACGGTCGTGTATCGACTGATGAGTTATTAGTTATATTTATAACTTAAAAATTAAATCCGCTCTCGCATAAAGTGTGATTTAGTGTTGAAATAGATATATATAGGAGGAGAACAGATCCCACTCTCGGAACACTGTGTGAGTAAGAGGTAACTCAAC
This sequence comes from Mongoloraphidia duomilia, assembly GCA_039654895.1. Taxonomy (NCBI): domain Eukaryota; kingdom Metazoa; phylum Arthropoda; class Insecta; order Raphidioptera; family Raphidiidae; genus Mongoloraphidia; species Mongoloraphidia duomilia. Next base: position 4,773,066 of record CM077523.1, read on the forward strand.
CAGCCGGAAACTGGGAATTTCGGGTTCAAGTCCTGACAGTGGCCTTTGATTTTTTCCTTGTATATCTTAATTGTTTGACGATTAACATCACGATGGCATGTTCGCCGACTGATTACGTTAAGGAAAGTATTTGTTTGTGGATTGGCTACTGTCTATTTAATAATTATTATATTGTAACCACAAAAAAACTCAACTCTCATTGTTGTATTTACTTGAATTTTTATTATTTTTTGAATTTGCACCCATTAATGAAGTATTTTGTAACTTACGCTTATTGAAACGTTTATGTCTTGTCAAAACTGTTCCGTTATTTAATTTTGGTTTCCATTGAGGTGAAGAAAATTTGCTGGGTACGTAATTAGGACTCAGTTCCTCTTCTCTGTTTGTATTCCCAATGAAATGTGCACTGCAAATTAGATCTTTTGATGTAGGATTCCAATTGGATGTACATCCACTAAAAAATAAAAGAATATGTCTTATTTTATTAATTTAATAACAAAATTCAAGTTGTAATTTTATAAAATTTCATTATTCTTATATTTACTTTATATTAAATATACGCAGGGTGCTGAATCATTTTGCGGGTATAATAGGGATTTAACTCGTAAAATCAAACTTTTGCGATTTCCTGCTTCCCTAATTATTTCAGGAAAAATATCTTCGAATAAAAGTTTTAGAATATAAAATTTTTCATCTGAATCATTAAACGAAATTAGTTTTGCATGCTTTGTGACGGCAGAAATTTGATATGAAAATGTCAAAATTACTTCAAAAACAGATAGCGATAGCCATGGAATTTCAACAAAATGATGACGTTTTAGCTGTCAGAATAATTTCTAATCATTTTGTTCAAGTTCCATGGCTATTGCTATCTGTTTTTGAGGTAATTTTGACATTTTCATATCAAATTTCTGCCGTCACAAAATATACTAAATTAATTTTGTTTAATGATTTAGATGCAGCATTTTATGTTCTAAAACTTTTATTCGAAGATATTTTTCCTAAAATCAGGTAGGAAATCGCAAAAGTTTCATTTTACGGGTTAAATCCCTATTACCCGCAAAACGATTCAGCACCCTGTATATTTTCAAAGTGCGTTCACACTAATTTTTTGGAACATTATTGTGAATGTACAATTAAGGTTATGATACTTACTTCTGCTTTCTCACGATAGAAATCCACTTATTTTTCTCTTTGAATTAACTTATGCTTATATTTTGGGAAACAATAAAAGCTAACATCACTATTTTTTATGTATTATTACAATTAATAATGTAGCATTTACGAACTGACCCATAAATACACGCATGTAAAGTAGGTATTTTATAGTGGGTATGGCAAAAAATACCAAAATACATACCTATGTATTGACAAATACTCTATTTTGTTGGCAGGGTTTTGTATTGCGACCTGTTTTTATTTTTTTATAATTAATTAACTTAAGAGTGGGAACATTTTTTGTCGTTTATTTTCTAAGATTTCTTTCATTTTGTTTCAGGTAAGTGTGAAGCAGTAAGACTCCAAACAAGTTGGTTTAAAATTGCAATTCTCTGATTGTACGTACATGTTACGGACTTCATCTCGTTTTAAAGCTGAAGCCAAACAAGACGGTACGTCTAATAATATTATTTATTTAAGCTGATGTTCTCCATACATCTATTTTTAGAGAAATTAGTACAATATAGGAATTAAATTTAACTGCAGTTCATAAACCGTCCAAATATTTCGTGAACTTCAGCCACGCATTTCGTAATGGTTCCATATTACTGCTTTTGTCCAATCATTTCTAGCAGTTCCGAAAAAGCAACACTTTTTGCATTTGATATAACGAGTTTAGTTTTACGATATAAATTTCAGTCTTTTTAAGCGGTTTTATTTAGCTTGACCCCGTATATTTGTTTGTTTGTTTATTACTATTGTTGTGTCTTTTTGAGTCAACATTAATACTCTACATAGTAGACCACAACATTGTTTTGTTTTGGCAGTTTCTATTAGCTACGTTATTCAAAATTGTAATCTCGTTGTGATCAGACGTATTTTAGATTCGTCTTGATTAAATCAAATTTTACTGTGTTTTATTTATTTATTATTAATTTTATATAAAGATCTACTATATTATTAAACTACGTCAAAAAGATCTTTATACTATCTTTGTTTCAAATTTTGCGACAGCTTTTTCAACTACTTCTACTTAACCGATTCTTATGAAACTTTGCACACACATTGAGTTCCCATGACAATACAATATTATGATAATTTCAACTTAGTAACGAGGATCTGATGATGGAATCAGGAGGTGGGCAGTTAAAAGGATGAAGAGTTTGCATAATGATACGGGCCAGAAATCAAACTAAAAACTAGAAAATAAAAATAGGTAAAAAAAACTTTTAAGTTAAACGGTTTTATTTTAAATCATCAGTTGTACCAAAAACTAGAAAATAATTAGGACACAAACCAAGGGGCACTTTGTGTCGCTGCGTCAGCGGAATAAGTAATAAAAACGTGGGGTGCATTTGAAATATTTCTGTTGGTGGGCGATGCACACTCGCCAAGGCTCGTGTGCGCTCGCCTATTACTCGTGGTGAAACATCGCGCCTGATTCATAAAAATTGATTTAACACACTAGTTACACAATATACTATAGATTGCGGCAGTTCAACTGTTTTATAAAAGCACGGTTGTAATTTGAAGACAGAGACAAAGTGGCTGATAGTTTTTAGAGAAAGAGAGAGAGAAGTCGTTGATAGTAGACGTGATTACATTGCTACTAAACGTTATTAATAATTCATATGATCTAAAATACCGCAGAATGTAGTAAACTGTGCCTAGGTACAATATGCTTATATAAAGTGTCCTATTTTCTTTGCAAAAATATTGTAATGTTAGAAAAAGTAAGAAATGTTGTGCCGTCAGATATTGGCTTTTTGAAAGTTTTTTTTTACATAAATTGACAGGTCATAAGCAAGTTTTATAAGATTTTTTTATTAAAAATACCAAAGTTAAATGCTTTTAAAAATTTAGTTACAAGGAGAGTGCCGAAATAGCCCGAGAGTTGAGTAGGATAATGATATGGTCTGCCCACATTTTTACAAGTTTTTATTTAACTTGCAATGTATATTAGTTTGTGTGTTTGTTTAGGTCAAATCAAGTCAATTTTGAACGACTTCCACGCATCCGATCGATTTGAAATTTTGTACACATATGTATTCCCGATGACAAAACATGAATAAATCGTTTTTAGAAATAAAATCAACCCCTAAGGGGTTCAAACGGAGATGTAGGTTTTTTTTGACTAATCAACGCCCAGGCCAAATCGCTGAAGCTAGAAACTTGCAATGACAGTTAGTTCCTTTTCTAACGTAAGCATCCACAAAGAAATGATTTTTCAAAATTCAACCCTTACGGGTGTCAAAAGGGGGGGAAATTTTGAGAGACTAAAATGAACAAAATAAAATATTAGTAAAAAAAAACTTTTTAGAGACAAGCTTTTATTGAAATGTACTAAAAAGGAAAAAATAATATTTAATAATTTTGGTTCATAATTATTATAAAAGCGGGGGTTGCAAATAATAAACAGTCTATCATAGAGATTACAACCCCCGCTTTTGTAATAATTATTATGAACCAAAATTATTAAATATTATTTTTTCCTTTTTAGTAAATACATTTCAATAAAAGCTTGTCTCTAAAAAGTTTTTTTTTACTAATATTTTATTCTTTTCTTTGAGGGTTAGAACCACTTAACAAATAGGTTACAAAACAAATATTTTGAGAATTTTTGGAAGCTTATTGTACAATGGACATCTGGTTAAAAACCAGTTGCCCTTTTATGAAACCACGGTGGAAGTGAAACTTTATTTATTTAAAAAATGAGTAATAAAATCGCCGAAAGTATATAATTTTGTTTGCATGGTTTTGGTAATGTAATTTGAACCCTGATCAGTATGGAGATGAACGTAAGAGTTCAGATTCTATCGTTGGTGACCAATGGGTATTTGATGTGCTGCTGGACTGAATATTCCTACGATATTATTTGTGTAGACGCACACGGCGCAATATAGTTATGAACATAAATGTCGCTGCTTTTTGATGAGTGCTGGTTTTGTCTATCGCTTCGATTGGACGTGACGCGACTTCGACATGCGTAACAGAACGATAAAAAACGACGCAAAAAGTTTCACTTAAAAAATTATTATTATAGTAGAGTATAGACGCGTCGACAACTCAGATCATTAGCGTCTTCAGCACAACAATTAATATTCCATTTGTGTATTAGAATCTGCTAGCCGGCATACACAAACCTTGTGGTACGAGCTCGGGCTCCTGGGAACGCCAATTTCTAAAGAACATTGGAATGCAATGAACCATTTTCCTGAGAGTCGTTCCTTCAATTGAAGGGCTTGGTGCAAGAATCATCCAAATGAAGACAGCAAGAATCATCCAAGTAAAGATGACATTGTTTTGAGGAAAAGAGGAAAAACTGATTTATATTAATATTTTCATAGAAATGTTTGGAGCAAGAACAGGCTATACACAGATACACAGACGATTCTTGCACCAAACGATGCAGAATATCCACATGGCTAGGTATATGACGCTAACTTATTTTTGCCCGATATGTGGCGTTGTGCCGTTTATTGCACCAAGGTCTTCAATTATCCACGAGAGGCAGAACTTATAGTAGGTACAAAAATTACTAAATTATTCCCCATTAGTGTCATGTCATTTTAGTGGTATAACTTATTTATTAAATTAATTAAATAATTAAGTTATACCATTAAAATGATACGACACTAACGGGAAATAAATAAAGTTTGTACCTACCACAAGTGCTGCCTCTCGTGGATAATTGAAATAACTATTCTCAGAAAAATGGCTTATTGCGAGAATAACTACAATCCAATGTTCCCCCTGAGGATTCACTTTAAAAATGCAGTGTATAATGAATGTCTTCTGGTTGATTTGAAGACAGGGGACAGCCAGTATATATACTAGCGGTATACAGATCTAGTGTAAGGGTATCCCAATTCCTTCTTGTTGTAATCTTCTCTCTGGCGAGTTTGTTTGAGTCAGCTTTCGTACACATTTAATTTGCTGAAGTAATTTCATTAATGTATAGAACCATTTCATCAGCTTCGCGTGTGCCCATAAGTCATGTAATGTAAAGTTCAAAACAGAACGGCGACTGCGACAATAAGCACAACATATCTGCGGTCACAAGGTAAAACATCCTATTTACAGTTTTCTTGGGGGCAATTTAAGGGATGTCGAAGGGAGGTAAAATTTTGAAAGACTAAAATGAACAAACTAAATATTAGTAAAAAAACTTTTTAGAGACAAGCTTTTATTTAAATGCACTAAAAAGGAAAAAATAATTTTTAATAATTTAGGGTCATAATTATAAAAGCGTGGGTCGTGAACTCTATGATTTTATTAGTCACGACCAACGCTTTTATAATTATGACCCTAAATTATTAAGAATTATTTTTTCCTTTTTGTGCATTTAAATAAAAGCTTGTCTTAAAAAAGTTTTTTTTTACTAATATTTATTTAATCACACAGTTTAATCTATAGATACTAATATTGGCCTGTTTGTAGGTTATTTATATAAATAAATAAATAAAGCTAAAGAGTTTGTTTGTTTGATTTTTTGTTTGGTTGAACCCGCTAATCTCATGAACTACTGGTTCGAATTGAAAAAGATTTTTTTTGTTGGATAGTCCATTTATCGAGGAAGGCTATAGGCTATATAATATCACGCTACGACCAATAGGAGCGGAGCATCAATGAAAAATGTTGCAAAAACGGGAAAAATTATTCCTTTTGAGAGCTTCCGTTGCGTGCGCTGCGTAAACGGTTAAAGTTGCGCAAAAATCATGTATGACGGAATTGTTCCCCTTTAAAAGTTCTAAAAAATGTCGGCGACAGCACCCGGGCGCTATAGTCATAAATATATTAAAATCGGCCTATACAATTAAATTTAATGAATATGATATACCTTAACGATAATATTAAGTTTTAGTGTGTGTGTGTTTTAAAGATCACCAACAGCTAAGGTTATTTAGGCCTATAGCACCAATATAAGTATATATTCTCAATTCATTATTTTTTTTTAATAATAAATTGAAAATCCAATTGACACTTTTACCAGCTCTCGGGCTAGAACCCGGGAACTGAGGACTTGTACTAGAGGAACCATAGCAACGCCATGTAAACAACAGCATTGCTACACGCTCGGCTATTCTCAAGCCCATTATGTTTTAGTGTCATCTTTTTGCGCACTTGTGAACTACAAATGACTTTTTACTCGTATTAAGTTTTAAGCTGTGAACTACAAAATATATGTTTTAGTGTCATCTGTTAGCGCACTTGTTAACTACAAATGACTTTTTGCTCGTATTGAGTGTTTAGTGTCATCTGTTAGCACGTTTATGAACTACACACTATTCCAAGCATACGTGTTTGAGCCGAATATCCTCGATTGTCACCGTCGGGTGCGTTTCACATGGCTATTTAAAATTGCCCAGGCAAAGCGCGCCTGAGGAAGTTTTCACTTCAAAAAATATTTGAAAATATGAAACAATTTTCAAAAATACGACATGAACCATTTTGTCTCACGGTCACAGATATTATAAGAGCTGAGATAAGTAATAAGTCCGCCCACGCGATTCATCAACAATTCCTGTAAAAGAAGAATATTACTTATGTAATCCCACAAAAACAACACGTCTTTCCCTGTGCTTTGTTCCATTTCTTATATTCACTAGTTGGAGTGCAAATATTACTAACCGTTCATTATAACAATGTGTATATACTCTAACACTAACTCTAAATGACAGATACGCGTTTCAACTCTAATCTGCTTTTTTTGCGAATGTGTAAACAAATATGGCGACAATTTTCAAGATAAGAAAAAAATTTTTTTTTAGATATTTTGTATAGGCTTTTTTAAAGGATGTATTTTTCCTTCATTATATTCAATGTTTTTATTTTGCATTTTTAAATTGGGACGATAGCCAAATCTGCCAAAACACCCTTCTTTTTCTTCACTTTTATTCATTTGAATACACGCCTGAACAAAAAAAATCGAACACTTTAAAATTTTGCGTTTTTTCGTATTTTTTATTTAACATTACTATAAGTAAATGTTGATAAACGTGTCTCGTTCAATTAAAATATACATGCTTGAGTATGGAATAATGTAACTTTATTGATTAATACTTAAAAAAATTCGACTGATGACCAGTCCTATACTTCCCACCTAGTAAATATTTGCAAAAAATAAACACTCTTTTTTTTTTTTCTTTGAGTAGGCCCAAATAACCTTAGCTGTTGGTGGTCTTTAAAACACAATTTAATTTTTATTCTTTGAAAAAAGCATGGCCCTCTTTTTTGTTTGGTGATCTACTGATGGCTAGCTTAATATAGCAAAAATCATGGTTACCTTGATTTACGTACAATTTTTATTTTTTTTAGTAAAATATTTTTTATTCGAAAACTATACATTTTAGAGAAAAAAAATACTTACATTTTTTACTTCCCACCTCTACTATGGTAGGGAAGTAATGGATTCAGTCCGAAAACAATATTTCGAGATTTTAACAGATTTTCACGTTTTGAGACCCTAGCAATCGTTTAAGATCATTTTCTGACTGATGTCTGTATGTGTGTGTGTATGTGTGTATGTGTGTATGTGTGTGTGTGTGTATGTGGTCAATTTTTCGCCTTCGATATCTTAAGAACGGAACAACATACGGGCATGCCGATTGTTCTATTGTGTTTATCAGCCTTTAACTTAGATCTGATTAGATTTTGAGTCAAATCGGTTCAGTGGATCCTGAGATATTCAAAAAAACGTCCTCAATGTCACGTATTAACATAGGTAAAAAAAAATATAAATGAATTCTAGATGTTATAATATGAAAAAAATGTAAATATTTTTTTTCTCTAAAATGTATAGTTTTCGAGAAAAAAAATATTTTACTAAAAAAAATAAAAATTGTACGTAAATCAAGGTAACCATGATTTTTGCTATATTAAGCTAGCCATCAATAGATCACCAAACAAAAAAGAGGGCCATGCTTTTTTCAAAGAATAAAAATTAAATTGTGTTTTAAAGACCACCAACAGCTAAGGTTATTTGGGCCTAGTCAAAGAATAAAAAAAAGAGTGTTTATTTTTTGCAAATATTTACTAGGTGGGAAGTATAGGACTGGTCATCAGTCGAATTTTTTCATATTATAACATCTGGAATTCATTTATATTTTTTTTACCTATGTTAATACGTGACATTGAGGACGTTTTTTTGAATATCTCAGGATCCACTAAACCGATTTGACTCAAAATCTAATCAGATCTAAGTTAAAGGCTGATAAACACAATAGAACAATCGGCATGCCCGTATGTTGTTCCGTTCTTAAGATATCGAAGGCGAAAAATTGACCACATACACACACACACACATACACACACACACACACACATACAGACATCAGTCAGAAAATGATCTTAAACGTTTGCTAGGGTCTCAAAACGTGAAAATCTGTTAAAATCTCGAAATATTTTTTTCGGACTAAATCCATTACTTCCCTACCATAGTAGAGGTGGGAAGTAAAAACAATAATGAGAGTCGAGAGATATACGAAAACACAACAAGAAAGTAGAGAAAAAACATAAGAACATAAGAACTGTTCGGTTTTTTTGTCCATGGAGTGTATACGTTTGTCAACCTTTGTGTGTAATTATAAATTAATCTTATCAATTTATTATTAACTAGCGGACCGTCCCGGCTACGCCCGGGTGATATGAAATTAATGTTTTAATGGCGGTTTTTAAGACCTACAATTTTTTCGTACATTGTTTTGATGTATCTCTAAAGATTTGGCCAGCGTTAGCCATGTAAGCGTACGAAAACATTTTTTTTGACAAAACACCGTCATAGTTCAGCCATTTTTACAAAATATTTACAAATTATATACACAAACCTTCCTCGTTTATTGCTCTTTCTACTAGAGAAAACCGTTTCAAAATCCATTGCGTGGTTTAGAAGAAGTAAGCGGAGAAACAGACAGAGGCAGACAGCGACTTTGTTGTTTTATACTATTTAGAGATTATAGTTGGCCTCTGGATCAGACTGTCGTGGGTTCGAATCCCGCCTCCGCTCATGGATGTTTTGTGATGTCATTTAGTTTTAAGTTAATTGTTATTTAATGTAATCAAGACGCTAATGACCTAAGTTGTTGACGCGTCTATAATTTACAATAAAAATAGAGATTATAGAATAAGTGCAAAATTATTAAAAAAGTTGAAAATCTCGCCAATCACAGATTATTAACGGCAACATTTTTCAGGAACGCATCCCTTGGGGTTGGCAGGAGATTACTGACCTCTAACGTTACGTAAATCGACACAGCGCACCTTTTAAATAAAAAAATCAAATCTGTTGACAAAGCGCAGTGTCCCTAGTGTCCAATAGCTAAAACGTAATCACTTAAGTCAACTTTATGCACATTGTTTTGTTTTGACTGGCCTGTGATTGGACAATGTATATTTTAAACCTTAGTTATGTGCGCACATATTATACAATGAATTTCACTTACGACCCAACCATAGGCAAGTTTTGTTTACCTAGTGGTTATGGAAAAAATTCGACTGATGACCAGTCCTATACTTCCCACCTAGTAAATATTTTCAAAAAATAAACACTCGTTTTTTTATTCTTTGACTAGGCCCAAATAACCTTAGCTGTTGGTGGTCTTTAAAACACAATTTAATTTTTATTCTTTGAAAAAAGCATGGCCCTCTTTTTTGTTTGGTGATCTACTGATGGCTAGCTTAATATAGCAAAAATCATGGTTACCTTGATTTACGTACAATTTTCTTTTTTTAGTAAAATATTTTTTTCTCGAAAACTATACATTTTAGAGAAAAAAAATATCTACATTTTTTTCATATTATAACATCTAGAATTCATTTATATATTTTTTTACCTATGTTAATACGTGACATTGAGAACGTTTTTTTGAATATCTCAGGATCCACTGAACCGATTTGACTCAAAATCTAATCAGATCTAAGTTAAAGACTGATAAACACAATAGAACAATCGGCATGCCCGTATGTTGTTCCGTTCTTGAGATATCAAAGGCGAAAAATTGACCACATACACACACACATACACACATACACACACACACATACAGACATCAGTCTGAAAATGATCTTAAACGATTGCTAGGGTCTCAAAACGTGAAGATTTGTTAAAATCTCGAAATATTTTTTTCGGACTAAATCCATTACTTCCCTACCATAGTAGAGGTGGGAAGTAAAAATTAATGCATAATAGAAAATCGGTTGACTTAAAATGCAACATCCACTGAACTAAAACATGCATCAATATCGAAAAATTGTGTTTTCAAAGACCACCAACAGCTAATGTTATTTGGGCTTAGCACCAATTCATATTTTCAATTCATTATATAAATTTTTTTTAATAATAAATTGAAAATCCAATTGACATTTTTTCCAGCTCTCGGGTTAGAAAAATTTTTTTTTCGGGATTATTGATAGATTTTCACGTTTTAACAATCTTTCCGAACTATTTTCCGACTGATTTCTCCCTCTCTCTCTCCCTCTCCCCTCTGTCTCCCCTTTCCCCCTCTCTCTCCCTTCTCTCCCCATCTCCCTCTCTACCCCTCTCTCTGCGTGTGTATGTGGTGAAATTTTTTCTCCTTCGATATCTCAAAAACGGAACGACATAAGGTCATGCAGTTTGTTTTATTGTATTTGTCAGCGCTTAACTAAGATTTTGAGCCAAATCGGTTCAGTGGCTCCTATATAAAGAGAATTGTTCTGTTGGGAAATTTTTCAGTTACGTGCGTTTGTTTACTAGGTGGGAAGTATTAACTTAAAATATTGTTTGTCATTATTGTTAGTGATGTACAGTCGCGGACTTAATAAAGTTTACACTTGAGTTTTTTAGTGTAAGTTCACAAAAAGTCAGTAGCTTAGCATCAAATTTAGTTTTTAATAGGTAAATGTAAATGTCAAAAATTAAAAGAAATAATTGTCGTTTTAATGCCTAGAAATTATTAAAACGATGACCAATAAATTATAATTTAAAAAAACTAAAAAACACGCTTTAATGAACTGAAAAGTAAAAAATAATTAATTTTATTGTAAAAAAGCGTGGGGTAGTATGAAAATATGATACAAAGCACCCCACGCTTTTTTACAATAAAATTAATTATTTTTTACTTTTTAGTTCATTAAAGCGTGTTTTTTAGTTTTTTTAAATTATAATTTATTTTTGCTTTTTAGTCCTGGAGATCCTGGTAAGGATAATGGGACAAACTTATGGAATTATTGTATTGTAATCGGTCCTTGATAAGTGTGCAAAGTTTCAGTTCAATCTGAAGTTTTTTGCTTTTTTTTTTTTAGTCCTGGAGATCCTGGTCAGGATAATGGGACAAACTTATGGAATTATTGTATTGTCGTCGGTCCTTGATAATTGTGCAAAGTTTAAACTAAATCTGACCGTTCAAAGTTGGTCAAAATCAAGTTCAAAGAAGTCGGTTACAAACTGACAAACAAGCAAGCACGCAAACATACAGGTGAAGCTAATATAAGCGTGTTAAAAAAGAAGAATTATTGCAAGATTGGAGGAAGCAATTTGCTAGTAGCAAATATTATCAAATCTTATGTTTTAATTGAATAATTTTGAGTAATTTAGATTGTATAATAAACAACTGAGGTGTTTTGATAATAATTTCTTATTGAATTTTTAGGATGTAACCGTAGTAATTGATAGATTACTATCAAAAGCCAAATTACAATATGCAAAAATTAAAAAAATCGCCAACTAGATGATACAGGTGTGAACTTTTTTAAGTCCGCGACTGTACATGTTTTTGTTCAGTGCATGTTGCATTTTAAATGAAACGGTCTTATCTAATGCATTCATGTTTTCCATAACTACCAGGTAAACAAAAACCAGTCTATGTTGCGTCTTAAGTGAAATTCACTGGATATAAGCAGTAGCACTTGATGTTGTATGTGTACAGTCGGCTAAGAGGTTCGAGGGAATAATGTATGAGCGAGGTTAATACGGGCTTAACTCTCTCGTACACGCTCCGTGGCGTTTACGGATTGGGGGTGCGACGCGACGGGAGCTTGAGGCTCCTGTGTCGCTATAACACTGCCACCGACACACGAGATACCAACTACTAAAGGAACACACTACATCCACGAAGAAAACACTACCTGTATGTCTATGGATAAAATGCAAAACCACATATGCCGAAGTTATATAATATATATTCAGATAGATTTTTACTATTCTAGGAATTGTGTTTTAAAGATCACCAATAGCTGAGGTTATTTGGGCCTAGCGCCAATTCATATTTTCAATTCATTATTTTTTTTTTTTTAATAATAAATTGAAAATCCAATTGATTTTTTTACTAGCTCTCGGACTAGAACCCGGGAACTGGGGACTTGTAAGTTGTAATAGAGGAATCATAGCAACGCCATGTAATGAATGAATGAATTGTATATTATAGACGTTCGACAACATAAGTCATAAGCATCTGAAAAGATAAAATGTAATCAAAACAAAAGCAAAAACAACAGAACGAAAGCAAAGCAACGCCATGTAAACAACAGTATTGCTACACGCTCGGCCATTCTCAAACCCTTTTACAATTCTAACTCCACAAGTTGGGAAATAGGAGGAATCTATCAATTTAGATCAAAATTCACAATTTTTACAATAGTTAATTTTCCCCATCTTTAAACGTGTTAACAAGTAAATATGTGAGTTAAGAAAATGTGTTACTGTGCCAAATTTCAAATTTCTGAGAAAATCGGCTGACAGACGGACACGTGAGTGATCTTACAAGGGTTCGAGGTCACATAAAATCGGTTCAGCCGTTCTTTTTTCTTAACCAAATAGACTCCAAAAAAGTAGATTTTACACAATATATCGCGAACAAAAAATTATATCGACTTCGTAAGGGTGTCAATCGAGGCGTGTTAACGTCATTTTGATCCGACGTAAATTTTATAAAAATCGGTTCTGCCGTTTTTTTTTTTAATTATTGTTAAAAATAAATAATAATTATGTTTTAATGATTAAAATGATTACTTTTCTGTGTAATATCTAATTTAATTATTGTTATTAAATATTTATCAAACTGGGAAGTTCGTCGTGTGAACTTCAAGGGTCGCACTTTAGTCCTAATAAACGACCCACCTCACGGCTTGTTTATTTTTCTTATCATACAATTAAACTAAGTGAGGTGTGCACTTGCAGAGTTTCTCGCGAGGCGGTGTTGATGCGATGGCGTTTGTTGAAGGATGAAAAGATTGGGGTTCAGGGGGGGAGTTCCCATTGACCACCAACGGTAGAATTTGGATTTTTACGTTCGTCTCCATACTAATGAGGGTTCAAATTACATTACCAAAACAACGTAAACAAAATTATATACTTTCCGTGATTTTTATTATCTACACATTTGGTAAATAAATAAAGTTTTACTTGCATCGTGGCTTCATAAAACCGCACCCTAGCTGTTTCTTTTGAATTACGGAACCCAAAAAATATGAAAAATTTTACATAAGCCTTTTTGATTTATCTCCATAGATACGCGTATAAATATTCCGTACCATGAAAGTCTCTTAGGTACTATATTGATTTTATAATAAATTGAATCCAAGTTTTATAAAGAACCTGAAGATGACAATAAATTCGTCGAAGTATTGACAGAATTAAAAAGTCTAATGGCAATAAATCAGGTAAAATATTGAAACTGGACCATACTCAATGGAAAACATAAGAAAGAACATGAACAAGCGATAGCATAGGTCAGTTTATTTATTTATTTATTTATTGTAGATTATAGACGCGTCGACATCTAAGGTCATTAGCGTCTTTCAACTACACTAAATAACAACTATCTTAAAACTAAATAACATCACAAAACATCCATGAGCGCAGGTGGGATTCGAACCCACGGCAGTCCAATCTAGAGGTTGCAGCGCCAAGCACGCTACAATCTAGGCTATACTGCCCTCAGCATAGGTCAGAGCCCACTGTATGTATAGTGGGATCTAAACTGAAAAATTTTTAAAAATTTCTTTTGACGATAAATAAAGTAGTCGAATAAGTCGATTCTCTTAATTTAAACATAAAAGATCCGAGAGCTGGTAAAAGTGTCAATTGGATTTTCAATGTAAGTATTATTAAAAAAAATATAATCAATTAAAAATATGAATTGGTGCTAGGCCCAAATAACCTTAGCTGTTGGTGGTCTTTAAAAACACAATAAACATAAAAGAAAATTAAAATTAATGAAACGCAGTTGAAAATAATTCTACAAACTCATATTCAGGAGTAATATATTAATTGATATAGTTTATGTACTCCTGAAGATTGGTTTGTAGAACTATTTTCAAGTGTGTTTTATTATTTTTTTGCCATACCCACTACAAAATAGCTACTTTCGATGCATGTATACCGACCTGTAATAGGTCATTTAACAGGCAGGCGTGCCGAAAGTGTTTTACTTACCGCATTAAGGTACGTGCAGTACGCAGCTGGGATTCTAGATGGTGGCTGAAATATAAGCGCTTATAGGTTTGCATAACGAAGCTTTGATACTAGCATTGATACAAGCTTAAGTCGCGTTTGAAATGTCAGATAGCGAAGACGAATATTTGTGTTCTTCTGCTACAAAGTGGTATATATTAAATACAAATTTGGGTAGGAGCTATCATGTCCACCCTATTAATAGAAAACGATCTACACATAGTGAATTTCATCATTTATACCAAGAATTAAAATTTTACCCAAACCGGTTTTTTGAATTATTACGTATGGAACCTAACACTTTTAAATACGTCTTAGAAAAACTCAAAACAAATTAAATAAAAAATTGGCAAAATTTCATTTATTAAACTAGTCACATCCATTCCGAAATTTGTAACGGCCATTTGACAGTTGTCACACGTTGATTGTAGTAGTCAGCGCGCTGAAAGAATATGGTGAGATACATTCTTGTATCTACCAGCTCTTATAACAGCGCTTATACCTGCTACACTCACTGCTTCGTTGTGTACGCTCGCATATATGACAATGCATTAATTTAAGCAAGCGCTGCTATGATAATCCCAGCTCCATACTGCACGTACCTTAAGTCATGGCGATGTCTGGTGGAAGAGAAGGTATTTTATGGTGGAAGAAAAGGTAGAAGTCTAATTGAAAATATTCACAGTTTATTAATTTTCTCAAAGTTGTTGTTCCGATGATGTATGTTTCAGAATTATTGTGTTAATGGTTTTCAAGCATATAACACCATATTAGTTACAGGTTTATTGTAATAAACTCTATTTGGAAAATTGTGTACCTACTACTACTACGAGAACAGTTATTAAACTAGTCCATGTGTCGTAAAACCACAAATATACAGTTGATTAATTAGATGATGTCACGATTATAGTTGGAGATGTAACTCTCACACTTGTATTGATGCATTGTACTTAATGTGAAGTGTATATACAGGGTGCTTAAATAATACATATTCTTCTAATAATATACGACTATTCAATAACAAATAATATTCCAAACTTGGAGTTTTGGAATATTATTTGTTACGTTAAAGCGCTTCTGAGCTGCGTCTAGATAGAATGTGGATTATAGACGATCAACAACTGAGATAATGGAGGGGCACTGCTAAATTTGACAGCTAGGGACGCCAGTTATTTGTAACTACCTCGGTCTGTGGGGAGTCCATAGTAGTGTATACAGAATAAATTTATTTAAAATAAAAAATTGTTGACAATGCCGATGTGCTGTATTTACCAATATTCAAATCATAGGGGTTTTGTATTTACGAATGATCTGGAACTGAAAAGAATTAGTGGTTGCATGCTATCAGAAGGGAAAAAATTTGATTTCTCGCGCGTTTTTCTTTGAAAACCAATGATAACTTAGGTCAGGGGTCGGCAACCTGCGGCTCTTATGATGTCAAGATGCGGCTCTCCAGTTCCATGCGCAAATATTAATAATTATATTATTTTATTTTCAAAACTCATAAAAAATATTATACTGCAAAAAAAACTTTAAACAGGATAAAAACACTCAACAGAGAACAGTGAGAATAGGTGGAGTAGAGAGTATACGGACAGCTGACATTTTTTAAATGTGGCAACACTGTTCTGTTTGTTTAGTTATTGGTGCACTGTGTCGTCAACGGTCAAAAATCAAATTTATATACCTAATCCTAATCAAATACGATAATATTGAAATAAAAATGTTAATGACTCTTTAAAAACTGGGAAATTTTGTAAATTGTAACTTTTGGCTCTTCCGTCTCAAAAGGTTGCCGACCCCTGACTTAGGTGGCTATACACCTGCTGCCATCTATATTACGTATTTGGTGCCGCAGCCTCTAGACTAACCTGTCGTGGGTTCGAATCCCACCTGCGCTCATGGATGTTTTGTGATGTTTTTTAGTTTTAAGAAAGTTGTTATTTAGTGTAATTGAAAGACGCTAATGACCTGAGATGTCAACGCGTCTATAATCTGGGTAAATGCGGGAGAGATGCCGCGGTAGGAGAGACACCGCGTGGCTATTAACTTACCTATTTACCAATGGATGGTGCTACAAGTACGTATGTTCGTTCATTTTATCTTGACACATACGTAGCATGTGTTGAATATGATTTTGTGCGTATCCTACAATAAATTTATAAATCCATTAGCATCTAATCCTGCATCTATAAACCGTACACTATAGAGATTTGAACATAACTTTCTGTTACTCCCTGTAGACTGTATACTAACCTTACCTGTATAACGATTTCCGGCTAAACGCGCGTTTCGCTGTTTACACATAACCTAATTAGAACACCGCGGACACAGCTGCGTTCGCTCTAATCAAATAATAGCATTAATTACTTGTAACTACTTTAGACATGGGATTATTCTAAGTTCAGTTTGTTTTAATTCTGCATCCTAACAGCTCTATTAGTATTGCTAATTTACTGCTAATTAAATGCACACCTTGCCCCGGTGTGTGAACCGAATTTAGCCGAATTTAACCGAATTTAAACTGTTATCTTAATCAGACCTGTTTACGAAAACTTGTAGTACCTCTAAAAGGTAATAGTAGGTTCAGTGACCTAAACAAACATTTTGTATGTTATACCCAGTGGCGGACTAAGGGGGGGTGGCTCGCCCCGGGCCTCTGATCCTGAAGGGCCTGTAAATCTCGAGAAGTCCTTCTTAATCAAATCCCAAACAAGACCAAAATATGTTTAGTAAGTAAGAGGCAGTTTGGAGTTGGAGGCCCCGTACGTATACAAAATATAAACGTAGGTCTATTTAATATGCCAGAATAATTCAGAAAATGATCAATAGGTATATTGGCATTTAATGTCAAATTGACAGCCCTGACAAGCTCTTGGACATAACGTATCAAATAAAACTAATATAAGTAATTGATCTATTAATTACTAAATTTTAAGTTGGGAACGCTAAATTGTCGATCATATATTCCACAATGTGAAAATGTTTCAAATATATTTTTTGATTCAGTTTATGATTAAAAAGTAGACTCGAATGACGTTAGTTATCGAGCGTCTATGATCTACTAAAACAAAAATAATTTAAAAGAATAAATAAAAATATAGGTAAAAAAACTTTTAAGTTAAACGGTTTTATTTTATTAAATCATCAACTGTACCTACCAAAAACTAGAACATAATTAGGACACAAACCAAGAGGCACTTTGTGTCGCTGCGTCAGCGGAATAAGTAATAAAAACGTGGGGCGCATTTGAAATTTTTCTGTTGGTGGGCTTGGAAACACATTTTTCTAGACAAGGCGTTCTTATTTAATAATTATACAGTCGTTATACAGATGTTTATGCGCTTCACGTTTTTATTACTTATTCCGCTGACGCAGCGACACAAGGTGCCCCTTGGTTTGTGTCCTAATTATTTTGTAGTTTTTGGCACAGCTGATGATTTAAAATAAAACAGTTTAACTTAAAAGTTTTTTACCTATTTTTATTTTCTAGTTTTTAGTTTGATTTCTGGCCCGTATCATTTTGCAAACTCCTCATCCTTTCAACTGTCCACCTCCTGATTCCATCATCAGACCCTCGTTACCAAGTTGAAATTATCATAATATTGTATTGTCATGGGAACTCAATGTGTGTGCAAAGTTTCATAAGAATCGGCTAAGTAAAAGTAGTTGAAAAAGCTGTCGCAAGATATGAAACAAAGATAGGTATACTCGTATTAAGGAGTCATACTAAATAAAACCGTTTAAAAATACGAATTAGCAAGGCCTTTTGGTTAAATAAAACGACATAAAAATCACAACGTTTCATCATTAAAGGATGTTGAACCGCTTGTATAACGATATAAGAATTTTAAAAAAGCTTATCCATAAACTTAAATGCATTTCAGAACATTAAATATGGAACAATTCAGCAATATACATATTATATAGTGAACATTTTCGATATATTATAAGTTTTTTGTGTCGCATCATAAAACTGTTAATAATTTCTTCAGCGAAGTTCGCGGTATTATATGTACTAGTTTGAAATTCCATGCGACCATAAAAGTGGCATTCCGTGCAAGCGGCTTATGTACCTACCTATATCTCTATGTATATTAGTTTTGAACATACATACATATAATATTATGACAGTAGCACCTGACACATCTGTATACTGATATAAAACCAACAAACCAACGCCAAATACTAACCTCTATGTACATACATTATATTATGCATCAGTGGCGTACGATCAATTTTATATTAAAATTACAAAATTATATGTTAAGACCGCGCGGCCGAAGTGAAAACTTCTATGGCGATCGTAATCGATTCGAAGCAATCCCCCAGGGGGAACATTGGAATGTAGTTGTTCTCGCAATTGCTATCCATTGTTCTTCGGGAATTGGCGTTCCCAGGAGCCCGAGCTTGTACCAGTCGGTTTGTGTATGCCGGTTGGCAGATTCTAATACACAAAGACGCTAATGACCTGAGTTGTCGACGCGTCTATAATCTACAATAATAATAATAATGATTCGAAGCAATATATAAAATGAATTTCAGTTGACGCAACATAGGTAAGTTTTGTTTACCGTAGTTATGGAAAACATAAATGCATTAGAAAAAAATGTTTCACTTAAAATGCAACATTAACTGAACAAAAACATGCATCACAATCAATATTTTAATTTAAAAAAAATTAATTACAGCAAACCTTTTTAAATTAAAATATTGTTAGTCATTATTATGTTAGTCAGGTATGCAGGGTGTCCCATTTTGATGTATACATACGATTTACGTGTAAATATTTAACATTGTTTTTCCATAAGAAGAAAATTTGGTCACAATTAGTAGGCTTTGGCAAATAGGAATATATAAAAATTGTCCCTATGTATACATCAATCAGGGACACGGTGTATATTTTTGTTCAATGAAATTAATGCACTAATGTTTTCCATAACAACCAGGTAAACAAAACCAGCATAGCTGGCGTCTTCATAAGTGTATTTCACTGTTTTTTAAAACAAAACATGGCGTAATGTCAGGCACCTTCTCACACTTAAGTCACACACGATACTTTTTATAACGAGAACATGTAAACGGGTGTGCGTAAAAAGTGACAGCCGTGTGTAAAAAGTGAAACAAAAGAGAAACCCGTGTATTTGAAAAGGACATTTTACACAGGGTTCATAATACGACTGTTTTACGCACGGTCCGTAACCGTGTAAAACACCGTTTTACATGTTCGTGTTATAAAAAAGTAGTTTTATAATTGGTTCAATAATTACTCAGATTGGCGTGAATAAACAAAAAAAAAAATTCGACTGATGACCAGTCCTATACTTCCCACCTAGTATATTTGCAAAAAATAAACACTTTTTTTTTTTTATTCTTTGACTAGGCCCAAATAACCTTAGCTGTTGGTGGTCTTTAAAACACAATTTAATTTTTATTCTTTGAAAAAAGCATGGCCCTCTTTTTTGTTTGGTGATCTACTGATGGCTAGCTTAATATAGCAAAAATCACGGTTACCTTGATTTACGTACAATTTTTATTTTTTTTAGTAAAATATTTTTTTTTCTCGTAAACTGTACATTTTAGAGAAACAAAATATTTACATTTTTTTCATATTATAACATCTAGAATTCATTTATATTTTTTTTTACCTATGTTAATACGTGACATTGAGGACGTTTTTTTGAATATCTCAGAATCCACTGAACCGATTTGACTCAAAATCTAATCAGATCTAAGTTAAAGGCTGATAAACACAATAGAACAATCGGCATGCCCGTATGTTGTTCCGTTCTTAAGATATCGAAGGCGAAAAATTGACCACACACACACACACACACATACACACACACACACACACATACAGACATCAGTGAGAAAATGATCTTAAACGATTGCTAGGGTCTCAAAACGTGAAAATCTGTTAAAATCTCGAAATATTTTTTTCGGACTGAATCCATTACTTCCCTACCATAGTAGAGGTGGGAAGTAAAAAAGAATTTAAGTTCGCTTAAATTAACATCAATAAAAATATTAAAAAACCGCTAATTTCACTGCGTTTTTTAACAAATGTTTTTTGTGGTGAAGCACTGCTTCATTTACTACATTAGACTACACGACACTGCTGCTTTCTATATTCAGCAATTCATATTAAGTATGGTCGTATTTTAAAATTCAACTATAGATGAAAGTTCTGCGCTACAAACACAATATTATACAAAATGGTCGTCAGGGACGGCTTTTTGTTATTGACATATTACCCCAATGATAATAGTGTTTTACATATCTTTATAAAACATTAGCGGCCCCGTCCGGCTTCGCCCGGGTACTAAGAAAGCCCGGGTGCAATACACTACTCAGTCGCTTCGCTCGTTCGCTTATAATATATATAATTTTTAGTTTCAAAAAAATTATACTTAATTATTGTCAAAGAAAGAATATAGTAAAAATAAAAAAATATATAAATAAATATTATGTAGAATTTAGAAAAAAAAGCCAAAAATTCTACGATGCCATCAGTTTCCGAACCCGGGTCCCTGTGCATAGAGTGCTGCGACGTTACCTCTACGCTACGAGTGGAACAGTTATGTACGGTCGTTTTTATGATATAAGTATGTTGCGAATTCTTACGGTGGGGTTACGAATTTAATTTATTAATTATTATTATTTATTAATTATGCTATATATATAAATCTTCCGTGAAAAATTATCTAACTGATGGTGAAAACCTCATCAAAATCCGTTGCGTGGTTTAGGAGGAGTTAGCGATTAAACAGACAGACAGACAGATGCGAAAAGCGACTTCAATTTATACTATCTAGAGATACATTTCGCTAGTGATGGGCGATACGAGATGTTTTTACAATTGAAACAATTGCAATCGTTCACAATAACAATCGAGTCCACAATCGACTCGAAGTTTGATTTTACAATCGAAATGTTCGTTTGTTCAAGTCGATTATTTACTACATAGGTTATAGCAATAGCAGCGAATGAGAATACATATAATCGCGATTCAAGGTTATATGCTAGTCGACTGACGTTCACGCGACTCGTAGATTGTCCACTGTTCAGTCGGTACTCTGTGATCTCTTCACTTTTGAATTCGTATTTACGCGATTATCAAGTCAATATGTCGTTTAAAATAGCATAATAATGTAAAACACACACATCTGTGCCATTCGGTGCGTTTAGTGTGGTGGTTTTCAAACAGCTATGTGGTGTTTTACATTATTACGCTATAATAAACGACCTATCGACTTGGAGACCGACTCGGTAAACGCTTCGGTTTAAGCCGCCGTGTCTGTCTTAGCCCAAATGGATAGATACGCGAGTACATTGTGGTAAAAGATACACCAGATAGCGTTGGCAGGAACCGGCACTGGACTCTGGTCTAAGGGTACACAATTTGCATATCTCTCTTCGTTTATTTTTTTTTTTTGTAACTGTGGAACATTTTTAACGCACTCTTAAATCGACTTTGCGGCAGAATAAAGCTCTTCTTGACCGTCGTATTTTTAGTATATATATACATTCTGCGAAAATTCACTCACCGAGTGTTGCAGGGTCCCAAGCGAGAGAGATGCTCTATATATGTGGTCGGTGCATAGACCGCCGGGGGGGCAACCGCCTGATGCATAATGTATCTATTGACCCAACCGCCTGGCATACTGGCTGCTCTTATGGCATTACTTCTATTTTACGCCAGTGGTCTACAACATTTTTTACAACATCTAATAATAATTATTATTCAAATACTTTTTAATAGAAAAATAATCTAAGACGTCGCAGGTAATTGGACAACAAAATTAGAAAATAGAATTGAACGTTTCATTACGTTATTGTAACTTCCTCAGCAACTGTAACAATTAATATGACAACTATTCAGTGGGATATACAGGGTGAGTTCGACCACCCGTATCAGTCGTTTTTTTGTAAGCGGTTAGTCGTAGAGAGCTGTTTTAAAAATTTGTATTATAAAAGCCCTAATAAAGAATCGAATGGTAATAATTTTTTTCCGGGAAGGTCGGCCTCCCTATTAGTTTGTTCCAGAATGTCCAGAACGCCGGAATTATAAATAGCACGATAAGTCGAAAGTGGTATTGTTGAAAAGATCTTTAAAAAATAAGGAAGTTTTGTAGGAAAATTTTTTTTATTACTGCCACTCTTGTAAATTTCTATAAGTATAAATATATATTACTAGCCGTTACCCGTGGCTTCGCCCACGTATTTTACGATTTATAATTTTATTTATCGATCGAGATTGAGATTGCTTGGAATCGAGGGTTTTTAAAAAAAATTTATTATACAATACAATGTACCTACTTCAACCTATAAGAAAACAAAAAATATAACTAACTTAACTACAAATATCTGGGTGACCGAGCTTTGCTCGGATGAGATCAATAAAAATAGCACTTACTGTGAGATATTGATTTTGTATTATTTTCTCAGAATATTATTCCGAAACGATTAACTGTCAGAATATTTTGACACAAAGTAGTTTGTTTTTTCCAAAGCCTACTCACCATACGACACTGTTTTATAACGTCAAAAAACTGTTTTTTAAAATTTTATTAATACCTACATTACTCGCTCGCTTCGCTCGTTCGTTTGAATATTATTAATTCCTTCTTCGCTCGTTCGCTCGAATTTTATTAATACATTACTCACTCGCTTCGCTCGAATATTAATAATACATTACATTTGTTATCCCCCGCGAGAATCTCCCCCCCCCTAATTTGTTATCCCCCCGCGAGAATGTCCCCACCTAATTTGCTATCCCCCCGCGAGAATCACCCCCCTAATTTGTTATCCTCCCGCGAGAATCTTCCCCCCTAATTTTTTATCCCCCCGCGAGAATCTTCCCCCCTAATTTGTTATCCTTTGCTCGTACGCTCGAATTTTATAAATACATTACTCACTCACTTCGCTCGTTCGCTCGAATATTAATAATACATTACTCACTCGCTTCGCTCGTTCGCTTGAATATTATTAATATATTACTCACTCGCTCCGCTCGTTCGCTTGAATGTTATTAATACATTACTCACTCGCTTCGCTCGTTCGCTCGAATTTTATTAAAACATTTTCACTCGCTTCGCTCGTTCGCTCGAATATTTATAATACATTACTCACTCGCTTCGCTCGTTTTTATTAATACATTATTGCTCATCTACGATACCTATATAAGGATCTCCTGTGTAAAATTTGTTATCCCCCCGCGAGAACCTTCCCCCCTAATTTGTTATCCCACCGCGAGAATCCCTCCTAACTTGTTATCCCCCCGCGAGAAACTTACCTCCTAATTTGTTACCCCCCGCGAGAATTTTCCCCCCTAATTTGTTATCCCCCCGCGAGAAACTTCCCCCCTAATTTGTTATCCCACCGCGAGAATCTCCCCACCTAATTTGTTATCCCAGCGCAAGAATCTCCCCCCCTAATTTTTTATCCCACCGCGAGAATCTCCCCCCTAATTTGTTATCCCCCCAGAGAGAATCTTCCCCCCTAATTTGTTATCCCCCCGCGAGAATCTCCACCCGTAATTTGTTATCCCCGCAAAAATCTTCCCCCCTAATTTATTATCCCCCCGCGAAAATCTTCCCCCCTAATTTGTTATCCCCCCTCGAGATTCTCCCCCCCGCGTAGCTTTCTATTAGTGAAAGAATTTTTAGAAACGGTTTAGTAGTTCCAGAGATAAAACAAAAACAAATCTATCCCACGGGAACCGTACATTTTTCCGGGATAAAAATTAGCCTATAACATTCTCTGACCCCTAAACTACCACTATGCAAAAAATCATGTCGATCCCTTGCTCAATGAAAAACAAAAACAAAACTATCCCACGGGAATCGTACATTTTTCCGGGATAAAAAGTAGCCTATGTGCTATTCCAGGCTATAATCTATCTCTGTACCAAATTTCATCCAGATCCGTTCAGCCGTTCTGGCGTGATTGAGTAACAAACATCCATCCATCCATCCATCCATCCATCCATCCATCCATCCAAACTTTCACATTTATAATATTAGTTAGATAGATTATATGTTCAGAACACGGAATTTTAGACAGCACGATAGGTTGAAAGTGGTGCTGTTGAAAAGCTCTTTTAAAAATAGGCAAGTTTCGTAGGAAAAATTATTTAATTACTGCAAGCCCTGTTAAGTAACATTCGTTTGAAATTATTAAATTAAAATTTCATAATAACGAACGAAGTCAGCATTCAAAATCTAGCAGCCTTAAACATTGTCACAAGTGTTCAAACTGTCTTCCATTTACTCTTTAATACATACTACTGAACTCTTCTGGTTATACTGTGAGTGTACTTTCAGTGTTTAATGATCGATAGGTAGGTAACTAGATTTTAAATGCGTACTTTTAAAAAGTTCGTTATTATGACATTTTAATTTAGTAATTTCAAACAAATATTACATAACAGGGGTGGCAGTAATAAAAAAAAATCCCTACATAAAGTTCATTTAATTCATCCAGTGACCTACGCTTCTAAACGTTATTTTCCACTTTTTGGTGCATTAATAAAAGCTTATTTTTTAGATTTTTTTATTTTGGTTTACTTTTGGAGTTATGTTCAAATAGAATTGATTTAAAATAAATATCTAAGGACGCTATGTAGACATAAAATGTTTGGTGAATAAAATTTGCATTTAACACTCTAGCACTATCTTTTGGGATTTTCAAATTTGGCTGTTGTACACGTATATAAGATAGCTCGAAGTTTTTGAGGGGCACTGTTTATTCTACTAGTATAGAAAATTGATATTTATACAAAACCATAGTATATAAACTACGACAACTTCATGGCATCCAGTAGAGATGCAAGTTTTCGTTACTTCTCGGTACTTTTCGTACTATTCGTTACTTTTAGGTACAATACTCGATAGTAACTATTCGTTACAAGTATTCGGAGTTCGGACTACTCGAACACTATTCATGTTTGTTTCGGTACCAGGTGGCAAGAAGGTATTACTGAATATTCGTCTGTCCGACACACTATAATATTATAAACCGCAGAACAGTAACATAACGCCATAAATATTATGACGACCTGTAATTTCTAAAACGTGAACTGTCAACAATATAAGTCAGTCAGTACTTTACGCTTGAGGGCGACAGTGATACTTTTTACTTCCCACCTCTACTATGGTAGGGAAGTAATGGATTTAGTCCGAAAAAAATATTTCGAGATTTTAACAGATTTTCACGTTTTGAGACCCTAGCAATCGTTTAAGATCATTTTCTGACTGATGTCTGTGTGTGTGTGTGTGTGTGTGTGTGTGTGTGTGTATGTGTGTGTGTGTGTGTGTGTATGTGTATGTGTGTGGTCAATTTTTCGCCTTCGATATCTTAAGAACGGAACAACATACGGGCATGCCGATTGTTCTATTGTGTTTATCAGCCTTTAACTTAGATCTGATTAGATTTTGAGTCAAATCGGTTCAGTGGATCCTGAGATATTCAAAAAAACGTCCTCAATGTCACGTATTAACATAGGTAAATGTAAATATTTTTTTTCTCTAAAATGTATAGTTTTCGTGAAAAAAAATATTTTACTAAAAAAAATAAAAATTGTACGTAAATCAAGGTAACCATGATTTTTGCTATATTAAGTTAGCCATCAGTAGATCACCAAACAAAAAAGAGGGCCATGCTTTTTTCAAAGAATAAAAATTAAATTGTGTTTTAAAGACCACCAACAGCTAAGGTTATTTGGGCCTAGTCAAAGAATAAAAAAAAAGTGTTTATTTTTTGCAAATATTTACTAGGTGGGAAGTATAGGACTGGTCATCAGTCGAATTTTTTTATAATATTATTATGCTGTATTGAAACGTCAAGTACCTATAGGTACTGTAGTTAGATGATTCAAATACAAAATATCAAGTAGGTAACTGTTTGTAAAAAATAACGATTATTTTATCATGTAGCTATTCGTTACTTCTGATCTCGTTAGGTAACGAGTACTCGAGTAATGAATAGTTACTTTTCTTGCATCTCTAGCATCTAGTCACCGCCAGTGTTGCCAATCTTCTAAAGGTTTTTTTCCTTCTAAAAGCTTAGAAAAGTCAATAGTATTAAAAAAAGTTTTTTAAGTCTATTAGCTTCTCGGAAACAATCCCATGTGTCAGATACAAACATTTTTAAGAAAAAGATTCAGGTAGGGGATTAAGAAAACCAACACGTTTTCTCACCGCCTCGTTGACCCACAATGCCTTAGGAATTAAAACACAGGACTTAAGCTTTAGGCTGGCCGCACACCAGTAAAGGAAAACGGTTTTAAACAAAAGCGTTTCTAATTATTAAGCACTAACATCGAGTCGAAGGAAATTATATTTTCATCGACGTATATTTTAAATCTTAAATCTAGATAAGCTCGAAAAAACCTAAGTAACCTAAGTAAAACACTTTTAGGACACCTGCTTATTAAACGACTCATTAAAGGCCGCTATACATACATCGAAAGTAGCTATTTTATAGTGGGAATGGCAAAAAAGATATTTCTAAGGTGACAATTTGAAAGTTTAAAAAATTTGATTTATATTTGTATATTTGCCAAGATCTTACGATTATGCATAAAATATCTCTTTATGGAGATCCGAGGTACCTCGAGCATATAGTCACACTTCTATATAAATTTGTTTTATGTCATATTTCCAGCGTATTCGTCGTCGATCTAGAAAGTACTGGAGTAACTACATATATGCGAATTGCGAAAGGTTGGTAAATACCGTGTGTGGCTTAGAAAAGGTAACATAGGGAAAATAACATTGAGAACATTTACAGTTTTGTGGTAGGCTATGGGCCATAAGATCTAATGTAAATATGTAGGTCGTTGCTGTGGAAAATTGTTTACTGAAAGGTTGTCATTTTGTTAGTTTTTAACCGACTTCAAAAAAAGGAGGTGGTTCTCAATTCGGTTGTATTTTTTATGTTTGTTACCTCAGAACTCCGTCATTTATAAACCGATTTGGGAAATTCTTTTTTTATTGGATAGGGTATACCTCGAAGTTGGTCTCATATAAATTTTACTTAAATCGGTTCAGTAGTCCGGCTGATTTTAATAAAAGTGAGTAGCGGCGTGTGATTCCTTTAAGGTAAATGTCACTTGTTGACACATCACACAGCGTAAGAAATCGGTTTAATATAAATTAAAAAGTGAGTAACGGCGTGTGATTCCTTTAACTAAAAAGTAAAAAATAAAAAACTTTTTAACAAAAAAAACCTTCTAAAAGCCACAAAAAAGAGGAAAATAATAAAACTTTGAGGTCTGCGTCATTTTAATAAAATATGAAGTCGGTTAAAAAGTAGATATTAATTAAATTGGCACTTTTTAACCGACTTCATATTTTATTCAAATGGCGCAGATTTCAAAGTTTTATTATTTTCCTCTTTTTTGTGGCTTTTTGAAGGACATTTTTTTTTGTTAAAAAGTTTTTTTATTTCTATTGTATACTTTAGAAATGTATATCACAACGATTACGTATAATAAACTTGGTTCATATCCTTCTCGAACTTTGCCTTAAATTCACTGTACTATTTTTCCTATGTTACCTTTTCTAAACCACACCCGGTATATGCTATCTGCGGTTTAAAAAAAAATCGGGTGGGGTCAATTCTGATTGTACCGCAGTGTTTTCTAGCTCTTTTGAAAATAGTTTACAAAGTTTAATTATTTTTTGTCCTACCCCCTATAAGCCCGTCCTTTCAGAAGGCGGGTTTTATATTTTTAAAGTGATTAATACAATTTTTTTTGTGTACTAATTTTTAAATATCTGTTTGTATATCATCAAATGTTTGCTTTCATATTACATCAGTGTGATCAGGTAGCGATTTTTTAAGACTGTAAATTTTATACTTCATCAGGGTTGAACAATATTCATAATAATATTATGATTCTGTACCATCCGTTTTGATTTCAAAATAGAGGCATTTTAGTACACAGTTCTCTGAACCATGGATATTAGCCTAGTTGCTGAACGTACTATATACTTTTTTTTTAATTCTGTAGCTAAAATATATTTTTTTATTTATTATATATTTTTAATTGTGTCATTGAATTTCCATATATATTGACAGTTTTTTACATTACACATGAAAAAATTGTATTGATCAACCCGGCACCTCCACCACAAATATCCACCATATTTATATTTTAGTTTTTATTTCAAAGCATTTATATACAGGCTGTTTACTAAACATACGGCAAACATTCAAAGGGTGATTCCTTGAGTAATTTTAAGAATATTTTGTTTTTTAATGATTTTCGGAAAACCGCTTTTTTTTTTAAATGAAGATTTGAGAAATCGAATAGTTGATGGGTGTAATGCAATAAGAAAGAACCCTTTTAAAGAGTTCAATAGTCAATGAGGAGAGGAACTTCAATCTTTAATAATTAATTGATAAAAAATAAATAATTAAAAAGAAAAAAAAATTTAGTACAAAAATGAAGATATTTTGTAGAGGTAAAAAGGTACAACAACTATATGTTATTATGATGATATTTTTTATTTTAGCAGTCACGTGCCTATATATAATACGTTTACATGGCGAGGATATAAATTGAACAACAATATTAATGAATAATAAATAAACATTCGTGTCGTTTAGATACATGCTGTATATGTAAGGCGCATATATGCGGTCTGTGCGGTTTACATTTTACTTATTCAGTAGGTTTTCAGCTTGTGTAATGGTTACCAACATCTCCAAGGCAAACGCATTTTCGCTTTGCGTGCTCTCCCATTTGTGTCTCTGGAAAATAGGGTTTTCGTCTTTTAAAATAAAAGAAAACGTAACATTTTCTTGTGAATTTTTGTTGTTTTCTAAACAAATACAAGATTTGAGTAATGGTTTTCCGACCAAAAGAGTATTAACATTTTTTGTTATCAAGAAATGAATTTAGTACGATTGTATATTACAAGGTATGTGAAGTTATATTTTTCAGCCAAATTACATAATTATCTCTGCACTATTGGGAAAAATTTTTCTTATCAACCGTTGTCACAGTCGGGATTCAAACCCGAAACTGTTTGAATCCCGACTGTGACAACGGTTGATAAGAAAAATGTTTCCCAATAGTGCAGAGATAATTATGTAATTTGGCTGAAAAATATAACTTCACATATTTTTTGTTATAATATTATAACAAAATTAGCTCTCGCATGTAGAACGTTCCGTCGTTGAAATTGCTGTATAAACGTGTGTCCATAAATTCATTCTCTGCATGGGGATCTCCGTTATTATGAGAAATAGATTTGGTTAAATGAAATTAAGCGTTCCTTAGGTAAAGTTGTATCAAATCACATAAATAAAGTTCAGATATTTTGCGTAGTTTATACGAGCTATAATAAAAAAAGTGAATTTTCGATTTTTTTATTTTTGCTGACGGCTGATTTATTTTTTTTTTATTATAGCGTTTTAACTACGCAAAATATCTAAACTTTACTTATGTGAATTGATACAACTTTACCTAAGGAATACTTCTTCTCATTTAATCAAATTTCTATCTCTCATAATAACGGAGATCTCCTTGCTGAGAATGAGTTTGTGGACACATTGTATAAGAGAAAACATGCATGTAAAGCATCTACTTTATAGTGGGTATGGAAAAAACTATATTAAGTCCGCGACAGTACATTAAATGGAGATATGAGTTACCTACTATTTGATATAAATATAACTTAAATTCAATGTAAATTAAATGGAGAAATTTAACATGCAGAGTCAAACGCTCCGTATGATACATTGACAAATGGATCAGCAGAATACTTTATGGAACTAGATAATGTGAATAAGGTAAAAACAGTAAAACGTGTAGATGAAGATATTCGTCTTCTTAGTCAGTTTTTTGAGAACAAACAAAGATATAAAAGCGTGTAGCTGTAGGTATGTTTGTATAAGGTGGCCAATTATTTCAGACAGTCAGCGGAAACGAAGGGCAGGTGGCAACCCTAGTGTGTAGCTATATATATATCCATATATAGTACACACTTTCATCTCTTCTTCATATCTTCTGTGTAAAAGGGCATCTTCTGGCGTACAACCTCCCACAGCACCTCTTAGATAAATGCGATATCAGAAGATAAAATCTATTAAATTTACGAGCGACGGTCTCTCTTATCCTCTTTCTCTCTTTTTCTCTTCACCCCGCGCTTCTCCGCCACTGTATACCAACATCAGATAACGCATATACACCATCTGTGGTCATAAAACGAAACTGTTTATTTCAAACTTTCGGTAAAAAGAGATTAATGCCGATTTAGTTATTCGGTTGATATTTTTGTAGTAGTAGATTGTATATCTAGATACGTAATGAGATATATTACTGACGAGTGCGAGTGTTGGACCACTTTTTTAGAACGTGCGACAACTTTTTTTATTTTTAATAATAAAGAAAATTACAGGTTTGTACTTATGGCTGACAGTTTATTCTTTTCATTGTTATAACTTAAAGTTATTTATTTATTTATTTATTTACGTCTACAAACAGGCGTTAGCCTAGTAATATGTAGACTACCCATATTACACAATACTGCAATACAAAACGCAAACAAATTAATATTAATTATACTAATACTATATGCTGCACATATAATAAACAAAAAAAAAACAAACAAATAACCATGATATACCGCATAAGTATAATAAACAAATATAAAATGTATAAAGAAATTTGAAAAATGTGAACTCAGTTATTGGTCCATCTCTCCTACAGGGGTAAGTAGAGATGGACCACATGATATTATAGAGGTGCCAACAATCAAACATAGGTATTTGAATACATATGTTTGGTTTTTTACTTTCCCTGTGAACGAGCAAGAGACACTTCTGCTGATTTTCGTACAGACAGGTCACCGGGTGGCATCAACATTTGTATCTCTTTTTCTTCGTTTTAGTGTGGTTGATAGAATTTCAAAATGTCTTGCCGTTTCAATCGGGGTGATTGAAGCGGAAAGACATTTTGAAAACTCAATCCTGAACACGAATTTTCATTTTTCGCCACCTGGTGTAAATCACCCTGTATATGAATTTATACAACAGAAATATTATTAAAGTGTAGCATACGCTGTTTTGTAATGTGGTTACAGATATGTACCCTATACTTTCTGGTAATGGTATTGCCAACCTTTCGTTATGTTCGGTTCCTATTTAAGATACAGTAACACTACATGTGAATGACTTTGTTGCGGATATTTTGATTTTACTGTATTTATATGCATGAAATCTTCTTAACAAAGATCTGATCCCATCCCTTTTGCCTAAAACTTTATCGTATTTTTGACCCGAGCACAGATTTTTTTTGTCAAATTAAAGCGCTACAGGCTAAATTAAAAAAATGTGAGTTTAAGTAAAAATCACCCTTCTTAAAAAAAATTGGTTTACGTTAGAGCTACTGAAATTTTTTATAAAGTTTATTGCAGCACGCTTAGACGAATTCTTTATCTTTAATTTCAGACCTAAATTGACCTTCTCTCTCTACATGCGAGTGATATTAATTATAGCTATATAAAAAATCTTGTTATTCTGAAGATGGACTAAGTTCCGAAAGCGCTTAATAAATGAATTTAAAAAACTTTTGGAAAGGATTTCTTCCTATTTTTATTTTTATAATTATAGCTAGGTTGTAGATGTGAATCATCCTAATAGCGAGAGCTATTCCTTTGCATATATGGAGAATGTTAGATTGGTAATCATGTCACGGGTGAGTAATGTAAAATCATTCCGCCGCGATAGTGGAAAGGTTTCGGATTAGAGTCCTGACTGTAGGAGTATAGTTGTGAAAATGTTTTTTTCCGATATTTGCTGGAATCAATTATGTAATTGGCTGCTCTTCCAATAAAAATGTTCAATGTATTATTATATACCTACGTGATTTTGTATGCACTGTGGTATTTTCTCGCCGGAATAAGTATGTTTTATTTCCAGGATTTCATCTCTCTCCGTGAATTGTATTTCAGAACAAATTCAATATATTAGGTTTATAACGTAACACAGTCGACTCATTCAACAATATTTATGAGTCTCAGAGGTTTCGATAAAAAATTAAAAAAATTTAACCTACTGCGATATGACTAACGTGTATACTATAGGTTAGGTAAGTTATTTGATTTATGGTTTTACCTATATTAAATTAATACTTTCGTTTTATTTTGTTAGACGTTTATTTTCACAATAAATTACTTGAACCGAGTGAGTGGCATAGTGATGAGAGACTTAGACACAAATTCGGAAGGTCCTGGATTAAGATCCCGACGGGATTGATGTGGTTTAAAGTTTTATCCAATTGAATCTCATCGAGAAATGGTAATTCCTCTACCTGTCTAACAATTGTTGAGGTCAGAGGTGTTCCATGGTTTCCCTCAATAATTCTAGATAAATATTGAGATGGTTCCTTATACAGAGTGAGGGCAATATAGCCTAGTGGATAGTGTAGTTGGTACCGCAGCTTCTAGACTAGACTGTTGTGGGTTCGAATCCCACCTGCGCTCATGGATGTTTTGTGATGTTATTTAGTTTTAAGAAAGTTGTTATTTAGTGTAGGTGAAAAACGCTAATGACCTGAGATGTCGACGCGTCTATAATCTACAATAAATAAATAAAAACCCTTATACAAAGTAATGGCCGATTACCTTCAAACTCCTATGCCCACAGAGTTACCTATCTTATCCTGATTTTCTGTAATTCCCCTATTCTCGGACGAACTAAGTTGAAAATAACAGGAACGTGATAAACGAATAAACGAAATATAGTAATGGTGCGAGTGGCATCTGTTATGATATATAGTCAAGTTCCAAAATGTAAGATAGTGAGTCATGCATAGTTCGTAACAAAGTTATAATGGAGCGACAAACCAATGAAACAATGTTTAAGCATACGCGTACCATGCATAAAAACTTGTTATGCTTATATAAATAGTGAAGTATAAGTGCATGACTCACTATCTTAAATTTTGGGACTTGAACTGTTAGGTAATGTCGAGAAACGGACGTTAAACGTGGGCCACTCATGTTTCTTACAGGTTGAAATTGGATTCCGAACTAAGATATTTTTTCATACCGAATTTTTTTCTGCTATTTTCGGCGGATTTTTAACCAATAATATTATTTTTTGTTTGAAATTAGGAGAGGATGTCTCTGTGGCCAAAGGATCAAATAAATTGCAACACTGAAGTTTAAAATTGCATATCTTAGCTAACGTTTCGGTGCTCTTTACAACATCTTCAGAGCATCTAAAAATTTATTTGAAAAGTTATACTTTGTATACGAATTTGTATAAATTTGACAGTAAAATAAAATATACGAAACAAGTGAGAAACTTACCAATGCTGTCAGAAAATCAGTATATTGTTCACTATAGAAATAAAGCATCATGAATTTTGTGATTTTATTAGAAAAAAAATTGTAAAAAAGTCACTAGATAAAATATTGACTCACTATTGCAATTTATTTGGTCCTTTCTCTCCTAATTTCAATCATTATCTACGGATCACCATATCTCTATATCATAGAGTTTTTTAACATTATTTGTTATTATAACATGAAATTATTTCACAAATTTCAACTCGAGTGCGATAATATTTAAAGAGAAAAAGTAAATCCTTCGGGATATACAATATTTACAGTTGAAAAATTGCAATGTTAATTGAAATGTATACATTTTTTTACTTTTAATGTATGAAATAATATTTTTTTTAATTAAAAAATATATTTGTTTATCTAACTCTCATGGGAACCGCGGATTAATGTTAGTAACATTTTAAAAATATGTTTTTTTCAATACAAGCTATAAAACGTAATACCTATTTATATTGTAAAGTACCTACCTATAAAATATATTTTTTTTTTGCAAAATTTTAACTGGAACTGTTGAATGTTAAAATTTATTTTAGTAATTGATACAATGAAATCCTTATAATTACAGCAATTTAAGTAATATTTAATTTTTGCAGAAAAAAATTACATGTCTTTGGTAATAATTTTTCGCCATTTCGAATCCTCCCGATTTTTATTAGTTCGGATTAGCGAGCATGTACTGTACCAGTAAAAGATCTTGTATCTCTTTTATTGGCATTATAATGTGTGGATTGATTTACTTTGTTTAATATCTTCCTTCTCTTTTCACCGTGTGTGCAAATGGTAGCTTGATTTGTCGATCTGCAATCGAAAGGTCATTGACGCGTGGCACTTTTGAAAATTAGACAGGTAAAAATATGAATTTTTCATGTATCTAATAATGCAACACTTTTCTTCTATTCTATATTAGCGAGTGATAATTGAGAATACATAAAATAATATTTCCTTCTCGATTGGTCAGTCTTATCATGTCGTTAGACTTATTTATAATTTAAAAAAATATTCATGTAGATCTTGCATTTTTTTATATAAAGGGTGACATATATATAATATATTGTAGATAATTGTAAAATACCAGACCAAAATTTTGTTACGAACACTTCGAAGAAAATTATTGAAAATTCACTATTTCTATAATAATAAAAAATATAACAAACGAAGTTTAGGTGTGTACCGTGATTATGAAATTAATTAAAGATTGCCATATTGACTCAATAATATACATAATTCGACATAATTTGATAATTAACAAGCCGTGAGGTGGGTCGTTTATTAGGACTAAAGTGCGACCCTTGAGGTCCACACGACGAACTTCCCAGTTTGATAAATAGTTAATAATAATAATTAAATTAGATTATTACACAGAAAAGTAATCATTTTAATCATTAAAACATATTTATTATTTATTTTTAACAATAATTAAAAAAAAAAAACGGCTGAACCGATTTTTATAAAATTTATGTCGGATCAAAATGACGTTAACACGCCTCGATTGACACTCTTACGAAGTCGATATAATTTTTTATTCGCGAGATATTGTGTAAAATCTACTTTTTTGGAGTCTATTTAGTTAAGAAAAAAGAACGGCTGAACCGATTTTGAAAAAATTTCTTTCAGATCATATTTACGTTAATACGCGTCGATTGGCACCCTAACGTAGTCGATATCATTTTTCATTTCCGATATTTCGTCTTAAAAAGAAATGGACACATACGTACACACACACATACACATACACACACATACATCTTTCTAAAAATAGTGTAAAAATAGTGTAGTGACCTTGAAACATAAAAATTTGTTATACATTTTGATTTCGATTTTCGGACCCATTACAATAACTTCCAATGGGAAGTTAAAAATAGTGTTACATTATTACATGAAAAATTTGTCTAATTTCTACCTTCTACCTAAAACGCAAGGGAGAAAAGCTGCCAGACTTACAAGGATTGTTAACATTATTTTGCCAATTACGTAGACACTTAAGAAAATCCGTCGCCGCCTCTTAGCTATATATACCTAGTTCAAGAGCTCGTGATCAAAGATTGCAAGATTTTTTTAAAGCCTAATATTTTGAGATTGTAAATAAATATGGTTACTACAGTCTAAAGGACTAGAGAAACTTTCTCTTGACGCCCATGTTGTCGCGAATGCCAATTCGCAACACATAAGACGCGAACAGAAATGCGGTTTTCTGCCTGCATACAAACCCAGTACCTAACAAAGAGGAGACACATGTAAGATGTGGGATTCTAAAGTGGATTAACAGAAGTGATATTGGATGGATGAGATTTTAGAACAGGTTTTTTTTTGTGTCCGAACGCGGGATATTGTATTTGTGTGTGTATGTGTATGTGATATCTCGGGCCTTGTCGTTTTGTATTGTTGTCTCCTGCCCAGCCAGAATAAGCGAAGGATAACATCTTTCCACCATCACCGTCATATCGCTTAGATTTATTGTTTGATTTTTATTACATCATGTGGTGACGTTAAAATGAAAAAAAATCCTAGTCCCGCTATCTGCCAGAGTCGATTATTTCCGTTTAGGTACTTTGTGTTCGAATGTTGATTAAAAATGTAATTTTTTTTAATAAGAATACTTTATTAAATCTGTGGGTATCTACATTATAATTTCCTGTTCGGATGCCTGTATTTCCAGGCCCACCAGAAGGCCCCCTTTGACCTAGGAAGCTGAAACTTTGCACACTTACAGTATAGAGCACAGGACAGAACCTAACGAAGTCGGGTTTTAGATTTTCTTCGCGGGGACAAAAGTAGAGGGTTTTATTCGAAAAAACGTCCCCGTTGATCTAGAAAGCTGAAACTTCACACACTTATAGTATTGAACACGTCACACAGGACAGAACCTAAAGGAGACGGATTTTCAATGCTCTCTCCGGGAACAGAAATAGGGAAGGGAGTGGGGTGAAAAAACATGTTACCTTCTATATTATATTTAAGAATGTATTTAGAAAACCAAGCTCACTTTATTATAGTTCTCTATAATTTTTTCGTAGATACTATACTGTGGTGTTTTTTTTTCTCTTTGCGACTTTTTTTTACACTGTGTATACTTACAATGTACAATATATACATAAAATATCATCGCATTTACTGAAAAATGTTATCAATTGGTGACAGGAACAATTATATACAGGGTGAGTTTGACCACCCGTATCAGTCGTTTTTTTCGAAAACGGTTAGTCGTAGAGAGTTGTGTCAAAAATTTGTATTATAAAAGCCCTAATAAAGAATCGATTGGTGATAATTTTTTTTTTCCGGGAAGGTCGGTTTCCTTATTAGTTTGCTCCAGAATGTCCAGAACTCCGGAATTATAAATGTAACGATAGGTCGAAAGTGGTATTGTTGAAAAGATCTTTAAAAAATAAGCAAGTTTTGTAGGAAAATTTTTTTTATTACTGTCACCCCTGTTAAGTAATATTTGTTTGAAATTACTAAATTAAAATGTCATAATAACGAACTTTTTAAAAGTCCGCATTTAAAATCTAGTTACCTATCTATCGATCATTAAACACTGAAGAAGTATACTCACAGTATAACCAGAAGAGCTCAGTAGTATCTGTTAAAGAGTAAATGGAAGACAGTTTGAACACTTGTGACAATGTCTAAGGTTGCTAGATTTTTAATGCCGACTTCGATCGTTATTATGAAAATTTGATTTAATAATTTCAAACGATTGTTACTTAACAGGGGTGGCAGTAATTAAATAATTTTTCCTACAAAACTTGTCTATTTTTTAAAGAGCTTTTCAACAGCACCACTTTCAACCTATCGTGTTTTCTAAAATTCCGGAGTTTTGAACATATAATAATTTATATTTATACTTATAGAAATTTACAGGGGTGGCAGTAATAAAAAAAAAATTCCTACAAAACTTGCTTATTTTTTAAAGATCTTTTCAACAATACTACTTTCGACCTATCGTTACATTTATAATTCCGGAGTTCTGGACATTCTGGAGCAAACTAATAGGGAAGCCGACCTTCCCGGGAAAAAAAATTATCACCATTCGATTCTTTATTAGGGCTTTTATAATACAAATTTTTGACACAACTCTCTACGACTAACCGTTTTCGAAAAAAACGACTGATACGGGTGGTCGAACTCACCCTGTATACGCATACATTTGTAAATAATTTGTAAATAATTTAAATTAATAAATATTTTTATATATATAATTTAGAAACAACAATATTATTTATTTCTTGTAATTATTGTTTCACAATAATCCCTTGATATTTCAAATAACCATTTATTATTAGCTACCTGGCGAAGTCAGATTTAAATACTATTATAAAAATCTTTTTGACTTGATTTAATATTATCGTAGATCCTTATATAAAATTATAAATAAATAAATAAAACACAATAAAATTTGATTTAATCAAGACGAGTCTAAAATATGTCTGATCACAACGAGATTACAATTTTGAATTACTTGTTTGTTTCAAAAGCGTAGCTAATAGAAACTGCCAAAACAAAACAATGTTGTGTCGACAATGTGGGGTATTATGTTGACTCAAAAGGACACAACACTATGTTAATATAAATAGGTATTTAGAAACAGTATTTTATTAGTCTTCGACATTTTTTAACCGCTCAGCTTTTTAACCGACTTCACAAAAAAGGAGGTTATCAATTCGACGCGTATAGTCAAAATACGAGTTCATTTTTTAACATTTTGTTTACGAAACCCTTAAAAAAATCGAATACGCCTTAATCCATCACTGTATTTGCACAGCCTACTGATAATTTATTATATTATATAGAGAGAGTAAGTACATAATATACAGAGTGAATCGGGAGGAATGCACCAAACTCTAGGAGTGTATTGTACACGTAAAAATAATTTTAAAAAAGTCAAATGTTGTTATCCGATTTTCATTTCTTTTCAAGTTATGTGCCAGTGTCAGTTTATTGTAAAAGCGATTTAACGGTTATTTTCGAGTGTTATTAGTGTTACAAAATGCCACACATTTATTCAAATCTTGAATATGCAAAACATGGTTTTTGTAATGGTAAATGCCGTCTAGACAAGACTTTTAAAGTTTTGTCTCGTCTTGAAATATCAAGACAAGACTTCACTTAAGTCTTGTCTTGAAATATCAAGACTTCACTAAGTCTAAGTCTAGATTAACAAACTCTTGTCTTGTCTAATATCAAGACTCTAGATTATTTTCAAGAGTTTAGATTTGTAGTAGTAGGTAAAGTAAACCTTTACATACTACTACTTAGTTTATCTAGACTCTTGAAAATTGTCTAGAGTTTTGGTAAGAGTCTTGATCTAGATAAAGCAAGTCTTGCCTTGTCTTGAAAATTTCTAGACAAGGGTTTTGCAAGTCTTGTTTTGAAAATCTAGACAAGACAAGACAGGAGTCTAGAAAGCCTAGATCTAGACGGCAACACTAAGAATATCCGTCAACGGTTTCCACATCAGAAAAGGAAATGAAAATCGGATAACAACATTTAAGTTTTTTGAAAATATTTCTACGTGTACAATACACTCCTGGAGTTTGATGCGTTCCTCCCGACTCACCCTATATATTATTATGGTATGGCAGTAGATGACTTCAGTGACCGCACAGAAAATTATCGGCAGCGGTCCGTTGCGTTTTTATGACTTCTGAATTTAATGGCAGATATGTAATCTTTATTCCCGTTGATCTTTACGATTGTAATGGTCAGCAGTAGCCGCCTGCGATTCGGTCATCACCCACCTATACACGCACAAATTTGTTCGCAGTGTTGCCAGTGCTTGGAAAATTTCCTTAGACCTAGGGAAAATTTGAGTATGTGAGAGAAAAATGGAAGTTTTGATAATCTGGGGAATGTTCCAGAATTTGCATTAGCATTTTTTTTATCAATTTGACACAAATAATATTTAATGGGTAGGTAGGTTGTGTAACTAGCAAGAGGTAAAATATGATTCCGAATCTTCATTACTTTGGTTAGTCTT
Source organism: Mongoloraphidia duomilia (assembly GCA_039654895.1). Taxonomy (NCBI): domain Eukaryota; kingdom Metazoa; phylum Arthropoda; class Insecta; order Raphidioptera; family Raphidiidae; genus Mongoloraphidia; species Mongoloraphidia duomilia. The sequence goes on from CM077523.1 coordinate 4,812,994, forward strand.
AGATCTCATACAATAAAGAAAAAATGTAATAGGTTAGCCGTAAAATATTTACACAATTTTTATTAAACTGTTTTATTTAGCTCGACCCTGTATATTTGCTTGATTGTTTGTTTATTGCTATCTTTGTTTCAAATCTTCCGACAGTTTTTTCAACTACTTCTACTTAACCGATTCTTATGAAACTTTGCACACACAATATTATGATAATTTCAGCTTGGTAACGAGAATCTGATGATGGAATCAGGAGGTGGGACAGTTGAAAGGATGAAGAGTTTGTATAATGATACGGGCCAGATATCAAACTAAAAACTAGAAAATAAAAATAGGTAAAAAACTGTAACAAAAACTAGAAAATAATTAGGACACAAACCAAGGGGCACTTTCTGTCGCTGTTGCATAAAAATCTGTATAAGGTCTGTATAATTATTAAATAAGAGCGGCTTGTCTAGAAAAATGTGTTTCCAAGCCCACCAACAGAAATATTTCAAACGCGCCCCACGTTTTTATTACCTACTTATTCCGCTGACGCAGCGACACAAAGTGCGCCTTGGTTTGTGTCCTATTTATTTTCTAGTTTTTGGTATAGCTGATGATTTAAAATAAAACCGTTTAACTTAAAAGTTTTTTAACCTATTTTTAATAGTGTGTTCATTTATAATTATATTTGTAGATACCTATCTATTAATTTGTGTTCCTTGTAAATTTATTGTTGTTTGTACATGTTCTAATAATAATAATATTGATATAATATATTTAATTATACTTTGTGAGTTTTTTGTACAGATTTATTCCATGCCTTTGCACGTGGCTGAACTCTGAACTAGAAAAGAAAATAACTATAAGAAAGTGGGATAGATAATACTCGCGCTCAAATAGTAGAACTAAAACATAACCTCAAATCTGAAATGAAATACGTTTAGAGAATTCTTATTGTTTTAGGGAAAATCTGGGGAATTTTTCAAGATTTTACTAGGGAAATTAAAGTTTCGCACCTATGGCAACACTGCTTGTCCAGTGTACGTGTGTGTGGGTGTGTGTTAAACTCTCTATTGAGTGAAAGGAGAGGGTCATCATTTGAAATGGAAATGAAGTAGAAGATGTATGCAAGCGCACCTACATTATAGGTATTAAACTAAAATTACCACTCGCTGAGCTTTTTGCGAACGGTTGAAAAAGGAATATCTTTTTTATAGTGGATTTTAGGAACATTATAGTATGTACTAGGATTACATTGATCTTTATTTCTCCACAAAACATAGGATGACACGCAATTTGTATTATATAACCATCAAGTACGTCTCACATCTTACACGACGGTTCAAATACTCAGTAAGTCTTACATGTATCGCCTACTATTTTTAAATGCTAATGAGGGCAGTATAGCCTAGTGGTTTGCGTGCTTAGTGCCCTTTATTTCTCCACAAAACATAGGATGAGACGTAATTTGTATTATATAACCATCAAGTACCTCTCACATCTTACACGACGGTTCAGTTACTCAGTAAGTCTTACATGTATCGCCTACTATTTTTAAATGCTAATGAGGGCAGTATAGCCTAGTGGTTTGCGTGCTTAGTGCCGCAACCTCTGGACTGGACTGCCGTGGGTTCGAATCCCACCTGCGCTAATGGATGTTTTGTGATGTTATTTAGTTTTAAGATAGTTGTTATTTAGTGTAGTTGAAAGACGCTAATGATCTGAAATGTCGACGCGTCTATAATCTACAATAAATAAATAAATTTAAATGATAATTTTCATTACTTTCACTGCTATCTAACAGTCAAATCTTGTAATCGAATTTTCACCCACTTCCCGTTAACCGATTGAGTTGAAATTTTGCACACTTGTGTAGTTCCGAATTCCGATGACAACGCAATATTATGGTAACTAGCTGACCGGCCCGGCTTCGTCCGGGTACAAATCGTATTTTAAAATAAATCATGTGATGTGATCAAAAAAAACAGTGTGTGACGTTAAGGCTTGACTTGAGAGTTCATTTCCATAGAAACATAGCTTAGATTGTTTACATAGGTTCAAAACAGTATTTTTAAACTATTTTTTTTATTTTCACAGCTAACTAACAATCAAATCTTGTAATTAGAAACTAAAAAGTAAAAAATAAAATAAATAAAAAAATATTTTTAAGTAAAATGTTTTTATTTTCAATTGTCTTGCATAAATGTACTAAAAAGTAAAAATAATATTCAATTTAGGTTCATACTTATAAAAGCGTGGCTCGTGACTGTAATAAATTAACATAGAGTTTACGACCCATGCTTTTATAATAATATTATAAACCTATAAGTATTAAATATTATTTTTTTCTTTTTAAAAACATTTTTTTATTTTTTGTCCAATTATTTTATGATTCGGAGTTAGCTTGAGGTGATTTTTTGAAGTCACCGCACTGACTTTTTTGCTGAACTTTATAAAGCGTGGATTTTCGTTTATCGGTAAATTACCCTTTTGATTTTTTCCGAAACCAATGAATTGCGGAATATTATAGGGTGATTAATGCCATAACGATTTATGAAATATGATAGAAATCATTCAGTCATTTTTGTTCATCAGTAAACTACTCTTATTTAGCGAGAGAAAACCCCTCCTGTGGACTCTCCTAATAACCTAAAGTTCAGGTTTCGATTCTGTCAGTTAGGCGTCTGCACAGTGCACATACGGACGAACGGGCATCCAAAACTCGTTTTATCATTATGCAAGGACCATTAAAAGCCACAATGTGTCATATTTTTGAAACTAAGAACTAAAATACATATGTTCAATAATATTATGAACGTATTAATAGTTTTTTTTCTTATACAAAATGTTTAATGATTTTTTTTGTTTCAGGTAAGCTGAAGATAACATTTCATGATCATTGATTTTTGTCGGTATGTATATATGTTTAAAATTAATCCACGTATCTTTTTTACCTACATTGCGCGCGCATACCGTGTTCACAGATGTTCCGGTAACCTCCTGAGCAATTTTAAAATTCTGGTCACCTTAAAAACGTCAATATGCAAAATATGTAATGGGTTATTATAGCTTCATAGATGAAATAATACTAGGCTATGGATGTACTAAACCTCGCGCGGCGAAAGATGAAGCCACCGCGTCATAGTAACGTGAATACAACAACTATTCATATTTTTAATTGCATATTTATTGTCATGAATAGCAGTTTGCCAAAATTGTACCTAACGTCATAAAACCCAATGTGCAGTTTTGTGTACACGGCACTGTCTGCGGGCAAGCAGGCGTTCACTAGCATATTATTGATGACGTGCCTGGCTTCATCTCTCACCGCGGGCACTCTACCTTAAGTGAAATTCATTCTATGTGTATAAGTCTGTGGTCATTTGAAAGTGAAAATTGCTCGGGTAGTTCTATTCCAAAACAATATTATTTCCAAAAAGAAATAAACAAAATTTACGTAGATGTTGGTTAATCTAATAATTTTCAAATTGCTTTGACATTCTCTCGGTTTGTTTTGGAAGTAGGCGGATGTTTTTGATGTTTACTTCAAGGACAGAGATGGAACGTCGTTGTGTTTCATCCCAATTCAACTAAAGGCTCTTATGTGACCAACAGTTTACATATAATATTCTGAAACTTTTGCAAAATTGTTTACATCGGTTTCTAAGTTTTAATAATATAATTTTATCACATTTGACCTAATTCTTTTATAGTTTCCTTTTTATGACTTTTATAAACTTATTTTCTGTCCCATTCAAATACATGCCGAAACTAGAACACGAAAAGAAGAAAGTTTTTTTAACACCGAAAATAACAAACAGCATTGTATGTTCGTATAAACACAAAAATGATGTTCATTTTTAAATATTTATTAAGATGTTTTCTTATCTGTCAATATACGGGGTGTTTAAAAAAAAATTAAAAAATCAAAAAACCCGACTGCGTCAAAAGCAAACTTTAAAGATGGAAACAAAATCAAATGATATGCCTCGGACTTCATGTTATTATAAAGATCTTTTTGATCTAAATTTAATAATATTGTAGATCCTTATATAAAATTATAAATAAATAAATAAAACACAACAAAATTGATTTTATCGAGACGAGTCTAAAATATGTCTGATCACAACGAAATTATAATTTTTTTATTTCTTGTTTGTTTCAAAAGCGTAGCTAATAGAAACTGCCAAAACAAAACAATGTTGTGTCGACAATGTAGGGTATTATGTTGACTCAAAAAGACACAACATTATCATTTGATCTTGTTCCCATATATTTTTGTTCGTTTTTAACGCAGTCGGGTTTTTTGATTTTTTTAATTTAATTTTTTATTTACGTCTTTTTAGTTTCTTTTTAAATTGTCTCAACGAGACCTTTCTTTTGATACCCATATTATTGTATTTAGATTTTTTGATTTTCTTAATTTAATTTTTTATTTACGTCTTTTTAGTTTTTTTTAAATCATCTCAACAAAACCTTTCTTTTGATACCCATATTATTGTATTTAGAAGGAAAATTTTTTACATTCTGACAAAATGGCGTGTAGCGTTCGCCATATTGGATTTTTCGTGACGTCATATACCCTCCGTCACTTTCGAGGTAAAGATAAATCTAATGACACCTCATTTCTTAAAATCCGTCCAGCTTTTAGGACGCTACGAAGGAATAAAGAATCCCACATTCTGGAAGAAACTCTGCCTCGCATGAACACAAAATACATTCAGCAGCTTCTTTTGCCTCCTTGCAAAAGCGACAGTTATCATCTTCTACCATGTCCATGTTTTTAAGATGGTATCTTAGAGGACAGTGTCTGGTGAAGAGTCCTATCAAAATTCTCAGTTCTGTTCTACTAAGAGTAAGGAATTCTTTCGTCATTTTTGCTGAGTAAGAGATAACTGCTGCGCATTTATACTTTGCAAATGCATGGCCATTGCACGGACAAGAAGTAAACACTTTGGATGACTCTTGTTGCTACCAAAGGACTTCAAAGACATCAATTTTATTGAGATGCTAGATTTTATGTGTAGTCCCTAGGATCCTAAAAAAACTGACGAGATATTAAGAGAAACACCATAGATTCTTCTATGTCGCGGTGTCTTTCTTCGAACCTCATGTCATTTAATTCTCTCTCTATCTATCTCACTATCTGCCTGAAGAGGTTCAGAAACACTGGCATAAGAAATATTATTCTTATGATATACCCACGACGTTTTATTCTGCTAATGTTTCATGATTCAGGTAGAAAGAGATGGAAATATAATATATATATATACATAATGTGTTTTGTATGATGCCTACGCACTACGGTTGACAGTCAGGTTATGACAAAATAAAGTTGTTGGGGAGAGGGAGGGGTGTTGAGTTTTCACGTTATTAAATATGTTTTCTGTACCGCATACGCCAGTCAATCTCAAATACAGTATATGTCCCATACTTTAGCAACGCCATCTTTGATATATGTTTATAACGAGTACTCAAAAAGTCTTTAAGTTTTAGTTGGCTATGTACTGTGGAAGGCAGGTCTGTACTTTATTCATATAAAGTTACATAACAACCTTAAACAAAATGCCATTTAAAGTGACATCTGAGATAGCTATAGAAGAAATATATCACAGCTTCTAATAGACCGAGAGCTAGTGACAATTTTTTGGTGTTATTTATTCAAGGCCTTATTTTTGTGAAGATGTTGAGGGAGGTACATTAAAGTGCCCTAAGTAAGGAATTTTGCTATATAGCGGTATGGGAGGGATGCAGACCGCCCCCAACATGTAACAAAAAAAATGGTAATAATGCCATTATAATATTTGCAGACCGATTGGTCGGTATTAAAGGGGTGGCAGATCACTCTAAACGTGTTATGTACCCGATGAAATTTATATTATTAGTTCAAGGTTTAAATTTTAATATGTTGTTACGGCGATTGTTTTAAGCATATATTTCAATTTGCAGAACAAAATGTCGGTATTAACCCCCTCTCTTAGAGGAAAACTTGCTCGTCTAGGTGTTTATATCGTTCTGCAAGGGGGTTAATACCGACAGTTTGTTCTGCAAATTGAAATACATGCTTAAAACAGTCGCCGTAAAAACATATTAAAATTTGAACCTTGAACTAATAATATAAATTTAGTCGGGTACATGACACGTTTAGAGTGACTAGCCACCCCTTTAATACCGACCAATCGATCTGCAAATATTATAATGGCATTATTAGGTCACAGACAAGCTACACAAACAATTTCAGCCTTGAAGCAATAATAATTGTTACCATTTTTTTTTTTTACATGTTGGGGGCGGTCTGCATCCCTCCCATACCGCTATCTAACAAAATTCCTTACTCAGGGCACTTTAATATACCTCCCTCAACATCTTCACAAAAATAAGGCCTTGAATAAATAACACCAAAAAATTGTCACTAGCTCTCGGCCTATAAGTAGCTAGGCGAGACGTGCTGGGACCAATAAGTCACATTGAAAATACAATAAAATATTTTACTTACTGATGATAGGATACCACACCTTGATTTTTCATAAATGCTTTGGAACTTTTATCGTAAAGAGTAATTAACACTACGGAATGCTAGCAAAGAATGGTATTAATGTACCTGACAGGTCGTACTTTAGTGTGAAGTTGTGGCTTCACAAGCGACATGATATTATGCTGTTTCTATAGCTATCTCTGTTCTGAGTTTGAGATTGTCTGAAGATAGATATATGCATAATGCGCCCAGGACTTAAAGACTTTTTGAACACATGTCATCGGCTCAGTTCTAAAACCCTATTTCTTTGGTTATACCTATTTTTGACATAAAACTTTTATAGGAGTGTGCGAAAACTCGAATATGGGTCGAACACTACCTGAAATAGTTTTTACACGTCGACTGATTAAGCTGTGAGCATGCTCTGATTTCTTCCAATCTCAGTGGTACTCGAACTTTGACAACAACTTACCCAGATAGACGCTAATGTTCTATGTCGTCGCGCGTCTATAATCTACAATATTATTATTAACTTACCAAGTTCATGATGTGAAAATTTATGTCATTTTACTGTATTTGTGGTTAAAGATACGAAACGTTATTTTGACGAAAGATCTAACACAAGGAATAAAGAGGGAAGGAACACCCGAGGAGCAGATTAAACAAAGAAGCTTTTGTACGAAAATACCACCAGCCAAGGCTATTCGTCAACTTACCTATACCTACTTATGTACATATACTATATTATATGCATACTGTAAAGCTATTTTATGTACTACAGAAAAAATAATTAACTAGAAAGATGAATAAGATGGATTATTCTTCAGTTAGATGAGAAAAAACATGCATGTAAATTAAAGAAATTAAAAAAATCGTTATATGCTGAGAGAACGCTTTACGTCTGTCATTTCAATAGCAAACAATACTCTTTCCTACCAACAGTAACAGATATATAGGGTAAGTTCGGTTTTCAGCTCAAATCGATCTGAGTGCTCTAATGCGTTCGAATTTAACATTTATATGCTCTATGAGCTCCGAGGAAAGCGAGCGAGCAAGCAGATTTAACTATCTTCAGAGCATTCATTTTAAAAATGAGCGGAAACACTTGTAAGAATGGACAAATTTCGAAGTTTATTTATATGAGGTAATTTTTCAATAGGAAAAAATACACGAATAATATTTATTCAAAGAATAGTAATATCCAATAAGTCTATATCGTACAGAATGATTAAATAAAATATTTATTATATCTATGGATCGAAAAAATCAACAACCGGTAGTACTATTAATTTTAAAATAAAGGAATAAAACGAAAAAAATTGCGAATCATGATTTATTATTATAACAATGTTGAATTAAATCAAAATGAGGTGCAATAAAGACTATATTTCGGCTTTAGTAATAAGAATTTAACCTACTAGCGCCATTTTATTCTGGTGTTTGGAAAAATCTGCTAGATTACGTTCGGAATTGTTAGATGGCTCGATTTGCTCGCTTATCACGTGACCAAAAATCTGTTCGCTCGGCTCGATCAATCGAGTGCAAAACCGAACTTACCCATAGTAATCGCTATATTCTAGGACAAGGATAGAGGATCTATTTACGCATCAGTTGTGATGACAGCTTGGTGTAATGGTCAGCGTGCTGACCTTTGGATCAAGCTGTCGTGGTTTCGAATCCCACCTCGCTCATGGATGTTTTATAATGTCTTTAGTTTTGTTGGTGACGTTAGTTGATGTCATTAAGACGTTAATAACCGAAGATGACGAGCGTCTATAATCTACAATTAAAAAAAACGTATCAATGCGAAAACCTAAATAGATAATTCTTGTCCAAGAATATAGCGACTACTATAATATCTGTTATGGTGGGAAAGAGTACAGAAAACTCTTTTATCCCAAATTACATGACGCGCTGCTGCCGTTCGCGGATAGGGTTACCATCCGTCCGGATTTGTCCGGACATATTCGGATTTTCGGTCTTGCGTCCGGACTTTGTCCGGATTTTTTACTTAGATGCAAACATTTTGAATGAATGTTTATTTTTTGCATTAAGTTTCTTAAACATAAAACATAAATATCAATCAGTCTGTCCGGACTTTTTTGAAATGTCCGTCTTTTTGTCAGGACTTTTCTATTTTTTTATTTATTGTAAATTATAGACGCGTCGACAACTTAGGTCATTAGCGTCTTGATTACATTAAATAATAACAATTCACTTAAAACTAAATATGACATCACAAAACATGCATGAGCGGAGGCTGGATTCGAATCCACGACAGTCTGATCCAGAAGCCGCGACGCTAACCACTGGACCAGACTGTCCTCTCAAGACTTTTCAAATTTCGAAATGGTAACTCTATTCGCGTATGAAGTCACTTTAAAAATTGTCATTGGATAAATGTACATTGTAACAATACAGACATGTAATTATTTTTACTTCCCACCTCTACTATGGTAGGGAAGTAATGGATTTAGTCCGAAAAAAACATTTCGAGATTTTAACAGATTTTCACGTTTTGAGACCCTAGCAATCGTTTAAGATCATTTTCTGACTGATGTCTGTATGTGTGTGTGTGTGTGTGTGTATGTGTGTGTGTGTGTGTGGTCAATTTTTCGCCTTCGATATCTTAAGAACGGAACAACATACGGGCATGCCGATTGTTCTATTGTGTTTATCAGCCTTTAACTTAGATCTGATTAGATTTTGAGTCAAATCGGTTCAGTGGATCCTGAGATATTCAAAAAAACGTCCTCAATGTCACGTATTAACATAGGTAAAAAAAAATATAAATGAATTCTAGATGTTATAATATGAAAAAAATGTAAATATTTTTTCTCTCTAAAATGTATAGTTTTCGAGAAAAAAAATATTTTACTAAAAAAAGTAAAAATTGTACGTAAATCAAGGTAACCATGATTTTTGCTATATTAAGCTAGCCATCAGTAAATCACCAAACAAAAAAGAGTGCCATGCTTTTTTCAAAGAATAAAAATTAAATTGTGTTTTAAAGACCACCAACAGCTAAAGTTATTTGGACCTAGTCAAAGAATAAAAAAAAAAAAAGTGTTTATTTTTTGCAAATATTTACTAGGTGGGAAGTATAGGACTGGTCATCAGTCGAATTTTTTTGTGACAAAATCTGCTTGATACTAGACAGTTATCGTGTCAACACTTCAATAATTGGAACAATAACGAAACAACAATAAATAATACATAATTGGAGATCGTACGACACCACTGTTCTATGTCCACCAGGGAATATAATATACCTACTACTACAAATGATTGGAAAGCGCTTTTCAGGAGAGTTGTCAGTAGGTAGGGGAAGCTCTGGTAGCACCGATCAGCGGGGAGCCCCGATCAGGCCGGTATTGAGATTGTGGTAATTGTTAGCGATGTCAGACCGGTGCTGCATTCTATTGGACAATGTTGGGAACTACTGTGCAAAACCCCATGTAAATCCCGCCATTATTTTTGCAGTGATGTCAAAAACTTTATATAATGACATTCGCTAGTTATTTACGTCTGACTATATGACACTGTAATTACTGTTTTTGTTTATTTTTTTAACTGAGTATCATGTCATTATTTTGACTTGTTGTTTATTATTGTTTATTATTATTAGATTATTATTATAAAGTATTTTGTTTTAGTTCTAGGTTATGAAATATTTTTGTCTGCATATTGGGGAACACCGATCAATGGTGTGTGGGAATGGCGATCGAGTGATCGGCATTATATTATAATAAAATTATAAAAAATTATTGCAATTCATTTTTTGACTATTGTAAATGAGAAAATAGTGCGATTTGTCATTTGGTAGAACTATGCGTGTGCGGTACGGTTGAGGTGCGTTAGGAAACGCATGGAAAAACTGACGCACGATGGACGTACGGTACCTACCGCAACGCCGACGGAGGTATGTGTGCATTGCCTCATTTGATATATCTCAAGTATCGCATATCGCAGTTGCGATGCCACAGCGGCACCGTACGTTTAAAAAACGGATATGTGTATCGGGCCTAAAAGAGATTATTCATGACCTAAATTCATGGTAGTTTGTAAAGCGGACAGTCAGTTCAATGAATGGACAGCAAACAAAAGCTTTCGCGGTGTTTTGTTTGGTAGAACGAGACGTGGAAGCAATCCATATTATATATAATATATATATCTATATATACATATTGTTAAGGGCGGATAAAAACATTATTTATTACGCTAATGGTCACTGTACTCTGTAATGCTAGCTGACATATATCGCCCTCCTAGGAATTAACGACAGCCACAGCACACGTTATCGACGAGATTGTATTTGACACTAATTAAATTCTCCAAAAGCTTAATTCAATAGGCCAATGAAGGTCTGTCGACACATCGAACTTTTTTCTGAGCGAAACTGCTTCAGCCAAGGTAGAAGTCAGACCGTTACGGGTCACACGAAACCGGGTTACATGCTTTTTTGAAGTGAAATCGCGTTTTTCACTGTCACGGGAAAATAAGTCAGTGACAAATTGCTTCATAAGGAAGCAATTGACTGTTTAAAAATTTGTCACTGTAGAGTAATTGTCAACTCAGCCACCGCGAAAGTGGAAGTTTCGGGTTAGAATCCCGACGGTGACATAGGTTTGAAAAATGAATTTTTCCATTGTTGCATCATATTGTTACGTCATTTTTGATGGGTGTTTTAAACACGAATGAAAACTTTGCTTTCATCTTGTAATGTCTCTGCCAAATTAAAAGTAAGATGAATTAAAACGCTAGTCTGCCTAGTATAACCTAATTTTAGTCTATATCTAATTTTAAATACGGTTTTAACCCTCAAAATTTCAACAATTTTTCCCGTAAATTCTATAGCAAGTAACTTGGGTTAAAATTTTATCGAGCATTGAAATTTTGCAATAAATGTTATTGGCCCACCTTCAGATCACCATGCCCAACACTGGCCCACTTTAACAAAAAAAACCCTAGCGTCGCCACTGTTAAGTGGTCGTCAAAGTTGCCGCTGCAAGAATCCATGTGCGGCAGACTGAATCCCGAGTGTGCCTAGTACCAGTGTGTTCTCTGTTCGGTCGTTAACTGCGCAGTGTGTAGTGCGCAGTTAACCAGTTACAGAGAGACGGACTACGACCGAACAGAGAACACACTGGCACTAGGCATAAAAGAAGGGAGGACACCAGTCATTGACACACTGACCAGTGAGCCGCCAAGGAGGACACTTCGACCGCTGCCACATCGTCTTTGAGAATGTCTACCGCAGTTGTAGACGAAACGTCAGGTAGAAATACCACCGGACCACGGCCTACAAGCTCGGAAACCATGAAGACTTGGAACAATGCCGGTCGTGAAAGCTTGCACACCTGAATTTCTTGTAATTGTTTTAGGCGAAATACTTTTATTTTGCATTATGCAATGATGCAGGCGATAACTTACTCAATTAACTATTTAAATTAAAAAAAAAGTATTTTTTTAATAATTTAACATACATAATATTGAAAAACGAAAAGAAATTTTGTGTGAAGCCAATAGATATTATAGACTTTCACTCTCATCGACGATCAAATAAAGCAATGAAAGCTGTCGCTAGCTTCCGGACTATAAATATTGTATAGTAAGTATAAAAATGAAACACTAAACTGTGCTGAGATCTCTTCTAATATCAAGTGTATAACAGGAAATAAACGATCAGTCAACCAATTACAGACAGGACTTCTCTTCTGTAGCTTCTACGCTAATCTCCCGAGGGTTGCTGGATAAAGGAAAATAAAAGAGCCTCTTCTATCTATAATATGTAGGTCTTCAGTTTCCAGTGTTTCTAAAATAATTAACTAGACTCGGAGCAATTTACAATTTAGTCATCCTGTTTAAAGAATTACTAGTGCGTTTTTATTGTAATCCGTAATCCGTAGCTTGAGCTCCTTCCCTAGCACTGATTCTCAAGTTGTGCAGGAAATCCTTAAGTATGTATTATTAAAATCAAGAAGTAACTCTAAAGTATTAAATAAAACATTAAAATATTATAATAATAGTTTTTTGATACGGCTGAAATGCAATTGAAAGATTTTTTCGTTGGAGAGCAGCCAATTATATAATTGTTTCGAAACATATAGGAAAAAATCATTTTACCAATCAGTGGTCACAGTCAGGATTCTAACCTGAACCTTTCCAATTTCGCGTCGGAATGAGCTTACAATACTCAACTGTGACATGATTGCTAAATCTATAGATTAGTAGTGATTCTGAAGCATATAAGGAGAATATTAATTTAGCAATCATGTCACAGTTGAGTATTGTAAGCTCATTCCGACGCGAAATTGGAAAGGTTCAGGTTAGAATCCTGACTGTGACCACTGGTTGGTAAAATGATTTTTTCCTATATGTTTCGAAACAATTATATAATTGGCTGCTCTCCAACGAAAAAATCTTTTATTAAAATATTAAATGGTTAATCATTAGTATGTGTTTTTGTCGTTTCAGTCGAAATTGTCAAAATGGGTTCGTCCCACATTTCTTTTTTTGTTGGAATTTACATTACAAATAGATTATGAAATAATTTTTTTGAGAATTTTTCGGAAACTTTTTCCATAATAAAAAAATCTTCAAAGTGTGTATTTTTCAATGGAATTTTAAACATAGAGTTACGCCACTACAGAAATGACGTAGACAACATTCAGTCTGTGATTGGCTGACTAGATCTACTGTGTCACGCCCACTGATCTGTCAAACTGAAATCAATTTTTATTCGTCGACAGCTTAGGTCATTAGCGTCATGATTACATTAAGTAACAATTAACTTGAAGCTAAATGACATCACAAAACATCCATGAGCGGAGGCGTGATTCGAACCCACGACAGTCTGATCCAGAGGCCGCGACGCTAACCACTGGACCACACTGTCCTCTAAATTGAAATCAAACCACGAGGAAAATAATTTATATATACATCTCGTTTTTTAGATAAAGAAGTGCGACTGTCTTCCACGTCATTATATCAGCGTTTAAATGATATTATATATATTTTTCTTTAACTCTTGTTTTTAATCAAGAGAAAGGAGCGAAAAAGTTAAATCTATATAAATTTAGACGGTTTATATAAAGATGGCTGATATAAGTACCTAAGTATAAGCATATCTCTGTATGTACACGGTATGGCCATCGATCCTTACCCGTCAAACTAAAAACTGCCTATGAAGTTGACAAGCCACTTGTTGAACTTGTTAAACGCCGCGCCGTGACGAAAACATTACCTAAAACAACTTGTGACACACTATGTATAAATATTATGTATCTACCTAAACTGAAAATATACAAGCTGCCTGATAAAGCTATACCTGCTTAAGGTACGTGCAGTATGGAGCTGGGATTCTAGATGATAGCGTAGATCATAGCAGGGCTTGCTTAAATTAATGCATTGTTATATATGCGAGCGTACACAACGAAGCAGTGAGTGTAGCAGGTATAAGCGCTGTTACAAGAGCTGGTAGATTCAAGAATGTATCTCGCCATTCTTTCAGTACGCTGACTACTACAATCAACGTGTGACAACTGTCAAATGCCCGTTACAAGTTTCGCAATGAATGTGACTAGTTTAATAAGTGAAATTTTGCCAGTTTTTATTTAATTTGTTTTGAGTTTTTTCTTAGATGTATTCAAAAGTGTTAGGTTCCATACGTAAATATTCAAAAAACCGGTTTGGGTAAAATTTTAATTCTTGGTATAAATGATGAAATTCGTCATGTTTAGATCGTTTTCTATTAATAGGGTGGACAATGGTCATGATAGCTCCTACCCAAATTTATATTTAAAATATACCATTTTGTAGCAGAAGAACACAAATTTTCGTCTTCGCTATCTGACATTTCAAATGCGAATTAAGCTTGTATCAATGCTAGTATCAAAGCTTCGTTGTGCAAACCTATAAGCGCTTATAATTTCAGCCACCATCTACCATACATGCTACCATCTAGAATCCCAGCTCCGTACTGCATGTACCTTTACATAACTATGACTCGTAAGAAGGCGAAATTGATCCCGCTATAATCTACAAATATTAACACTATTAATCAAAATTATAAATTTTAGGCGATATATCGATACATCAATATTTTCTGTGCGATATATCGAATGTATCGACGCTAATGACCTCTGTTGTCGAGCGTCTATAATTCACAAAAATAAGGCCTTGAATAAATAACACCAAACAATTGTCACTAGCTCTCGGTCTTTTGTGCTTATGGCTCCCCATGATATCTCTATGGTAGCAATGCCGTTGTTCATATGGCGTTGCTATGGTTCCTCTATTACAAGTCTCCAGTTCCCAGGTTCTAACCCGAGAGCTGGTAAAAGTGCGGTCAATTCATATTTTCAATTTATTATTAAAAAATAATGAATTGAAAATATGAATTGGTGCTAGGCCTAAATAACCTTAGCTGTTGGTGGCCTTTAAAACAAAAAAAAATACATAATATTGTATCATACATCCCTACTCATATAGCGTCTTTAAAATAGACGCATACCTTGGGTAGCGCTGTATACCTTAGGTAGCGCTGTATTGTTTCAATATTATCAAGTGTATATGTTTTGTTGTATTGTATCTTGTATGAAACAAATATATTATTCCTTAAATATATATTATTAACTTCCCATTGGAAGTTATTGTAATGGGTCCGAAAATCGAAATCAAAAAGGAAAAAAAAATTTTAAGTTTCAAGGTCACTACACTATTTTTACACTACTTTTAGAAAGATGTCTGTGTGTGTGTGTACGTATGTACGTACGTACGTATGTATGTGTCCATTTCTTTCTAAGACGGAATCTCGAGAATAAAAAATGATATCGACTATGTTAGGGTGCCAATCGATGCGTATTAACGTAAATATGATCTGAAAGAAATTTTTTCAAAATCGATTCAGCCGTTCTTTTTTCTTAACCAAATAACCTCCAAAAAAGTAGATTTTACACAATATCTCGCGAATAAAAAATTATATCGACTTCGTAAGGGTGTCAATCGAGGCGTGTTAACGTCATTTTGATCCGACATACATTTTATAAAAATCGGTTCAGCCGTTTTTTTTTAAATTATTGTTAAAAATAAATAATAATTATGTTTTAATGATTAAAATGAGAAATTTTCTGTGTAATATCTAATTTAATTATTATTATTAAATATTTATCAAACTGGGAAGTTCGTCGTGTGGACCTCAAGGGTCGCATTTTAGTCCTAATAAACGACCCACCTCACGGCTTGTTTCTAACCAATTTTGCAACGTCGAAAAACTGTGTAGGAACTAAGTTCGACTAACAAAATGTTACCTATTATTTTTAGAAATGATTCTCGAACTATTCATTCATTTTTTGTTTTGGAATTTTGCCAAATTAAAACTGAAATTAATGGTTCACAGATATGATGAATCAGAATAATTACCAACAAACAGTTCGTTGTTCACCTTGTAGAAAAAATTGAAAGTGGCTCCATAAGATGATATTTAATATTGCCACTAGTTACCATGTCAATGTCGTCTTCGTGTTATTGATACTTTTTTGACATTATTAAGTTTATTTAATTAACTCGAAAGATTATTATTTTTGAAAGCATGCCGAGTTCTATAACGGTAGATGATTGGACGTGACTAAATAGTCACGCCCAGCCATCTCCCGTTAAAATGATGAACTTTCAATAATAATGATTGTCTGTAGTCTAGACTGTACAGAAAACAGTAAGTTTTTTTATTAAATTACGAATTATATCTAGTGGCGTAATGAGATATATTACTTACGAGTAGTGACAGTATAACGACCACAATCGAGTTTTAACACTCACACGAGTCATGTATCATTATGCACGAGATATATAGTATGGTATTTTTTGCCATACCCACTATAAAATAGCTACATTTTTCTTCAGTTTCAGTATTTTCAAAAAAATTTGACAGCTCATTTGCGTCGCCAGCTTCACATTTGTAGTAGGCCGAGAGTAGCTGGTAGCTGTCAGTAGGTAATAACGGGCGATTCAGAGCGAATAAACATAAATATCTATGGAAATGGTTTGCTTACGTTCCCGCATACCTGCCTGTCAAAAGTCATTTTACATGAACACATACATGCATGTAAAGTAGTGGGTATGGCAAAACATTACTTATTAACTTCCCATTGGAAGTTATTGTAATGGGTGCGAAAATCGAAATCAAAATGTATAACAAATTTTTATGTTTCAAGGTCACAACACTATTTTTACACTATTTTTAGAAAGATGTCTGTGTGTGTGTGTGTGTGTACGTATGTGTCCACTTCTTTCTAAGACGAAATCTCGAGAATGAAAAATGACATCGACTACGTTAGAGTGCCAATCGACGCGTATTAACGTAAATATGATCTGAAAGAAATTTTTTCAAGATCGGTTCAGCCGTTCTTTTTTCTTAACCAAATAGACTCCAAAAAGTAGATTTTACACAATATCTCGCGAATAAAAAATTATATCGACTTCGTAAGGGTGTCAATCGAGGCGTGTTAACGTCATTTTGATCCGACAGAAATTTTATAAAAATCGGGTCAGCCGTTTTTTTTTTAATAATTATTGTTAAAAATAAATAATAATTATGTTTTAATGATTAAAACGATTACTTTTCTGTGTAATATCTAATTTAATTATTGTTATTAAATATTTATCAAACTGGGAAGTTCGTCGTGTGGACCTCAAGGGTCGCACCTTAGTCCTAATAAACGACCCACCTCACGGCTTGTAATATATTTGTAAGCGTAAAGCAGTATATTTAAAGATAGATTGAAGATTATAGAATATAGACGTTCGACAGCTAAGGTCATCAGCGAATATATTACTTTAAAGGAAACAATTACCTACGGGTTATTTCCATGGCTCAAATTCCATTTCAACAGTTTAACGCAGGAGGCGTTAACCTTTACACGGCAGTGGCCTCCCATGGCACCGCCACTGTAGCTAGGGCGTAAAAGTTTTTAATTCTAGAAAACTTCTAAAAAAAGTGTTAATATTCAAGTTCGACACATCTAACTATTATCTTGTATTGTTATAAAATCTCATACTAAAAACATTGGCCTTGATACAATATTTATTTACTTCGTTACCGTAGTAACCATAATATTTCATTATAGCATCGATAAGAGGTACGTACTGGTTCATTATGTAACAGGTTTTTCATGTGTTTTTCACTATAACATCGAAAAGCGTTTCATAATGGATCATGACTTCACTTGTCGATAAACTGCCTTATAGAAGATAAAAATTTGTCACAAAATTTTCTTTTAAGCGCTACAATTTTTTTCTTTCAATTTTAATTGAAAAACAAAAAAAATCTATTTTCTAAAAGGCTTATTTTTTTAATTATTCAATTTACGACAAAAAGTATCTCTTGTAATGTTGTAAAGAATTCGATTCTAAACAAAAAACCTCTCTGTAAATTTTCTGTAAGATGTACCGTTACGGAGATATAATGCAAAACCTGTTAACACCCCTTTTCAAAGATGGCGGCCAAATGAGGTGGCCGCCGACCCCGAAAACTCAATTTTAAACTAACACCGCCCCCCTCCCTACGCAACGAAAATAAATCTTGTCCTCCCCAAAATGCAAATTTATCAATGGACTATTTATAATATTCGTAGGATTATTAAGGACGTATGATGACCGACCAAAAAATCCGAAAATAACTACATATTAACTTTTTCATAACATCATATAATTATAAAAGCGTAAATGTGAAGTACATAAATACAGATGTTTATCTTTAATTATAGAAACAGAAATAAAAATAGTTTGAAATCGTTAATTTGAACATATCCAACATTTCCTATATACAGGGTGTCTCGGATCGATCTCCTACCTCAGTTGTTGAACGTCTATTTTTTGCAATATCTCCAAAGATTGAATTTACAAATTTTAAATTTAGTATAGGTACAGGGTGTCTCAGATCGAACTTCCACGGACAGTACAGTGAATTAGAGAAAAAAAATTTTAAGCAGAAAAATCTTTACACATTTTTTGATCCAATGAACCGTTAATGAGGTAATAATTAATTAATTATCACCAATAAGTTGAGCGGAATACAAAAACAATATTAATAAACCACGCCTACTTCCCCTCCGTCGACGGCGAGAAAAAAAAACGCGACGGAAATTAAAAAGAGAACATCATATAAATATATGTTATGCTGTTTTGTTTACTTCCTTCTCTTTTTATTTTGTTTTCCATATCGCGCTCTTTTTTCTCGTCGTTGACGGAGGGGAAGTAAGCGTGGTTTATTAATATTTTTTTGTATTTCGCTTAACTTAGTGGTGATAATTAATTGATTAATATCTCGTTAACGGTACATCGGATCAAAACATCTCTAGGGACTTTTCTGCTCAGAATTGTTTCACTGTATACTGCTGGTAGCCGATAGATCTGAGACACCCTGTACATCGAATTTTTCTAAGTAGGTACACCCACTCTGAATGGTCATCTCTACATAAATTCTAATTTAAACTATCGGTGTGTGAGAACTCAGTAGTAACCCTATTTTTCAGTATATTTAAATCAAACAGGAAAAAATATTTAGTCACTTCTTAACCCAACATCAGCGGCGCTGAGAGCTCTTGGTTCTAATAGAGTATGTTCAAATATGGTAAAAGAATGCCAGACAGCACTACAACATCTGGCAAATAACAGAAACAGGATTAACCTAATTTGGGTACCTGGACATCGAGATATTCCGGGAAATGAATCAGCTAATTCATCAGCAAAAGAAGGATCAAACAGTAAGTCAATGTCACCAGAACCTATATGCGGAATTGCTAAGGCAACTGCCAAGCAAGCGATGGCTAATTGGCTCTTAGAACAACACAAAATATACTGGAGTAGAATTCCAGCGCAAACATACTCAAAGGCCTTCGTTGAAGAACCTCTAAGGAAAAGAACATACTGAAGTACTAAAACTCAGTAGGAATAACTTAAGAGCTTTGACCAGGATATTAACAGGACACTGTCATCTTAACAAACACCTGCACAGGTTGGGTATTTCCGACAACACACTATGCAGCAAGTAAATATACTTTGTAAATGCGAAGCTGTCGCACAGACAAGATATAAACACTTTGGATCAGCTTTAATGATACCTAAGGATTTTAAAGACACCCGCTCAAGTAAGATACTATATTCACTGTCTGGGAATCCTAAAGAACTGATGGAACATTAGGGGAGCACAATAGACCTTATTTGTCGCAGTGGATACCTTCTGGCCCCTACTCATTAATTCTAATTTTAATTCTAAAGGTACATGCAGTATGGAGCTGGGATTCTAGATGGTAGCGTAGATCATAGCAGGGCTTGTTTATATTAATGCATTGTTATATATGCGAGCGTACACAACGAAGCAGTGAGTGTAGCAGGTATAAGCGCTGTTACAAGAGCTGGTAGATACAAGAATGTATCTCACCATTCTTTCAGCGCGCTGACTACTACAATCAACGTGTGACAACTGTCAAATGACCGTTACAAGTTTCGCAATGGATGTGACTAGTTTAATAAGTGAAATTTTGGCAGTTTTTATTTAATTTGTTTTAAACTTTTTCTAAGACGTATTTAAAAGTGTTAGGTTCCATACGTAAATATTCAAAAAACAGGTTTGGGTAAAATTTTAATTCTTGGTATAAATGATGAAATTCGCTATTTTCTATTAATAGGGTGGACATGATAGCTCCTACCCAAATTTGTATTTAAAATATACCACTTTGTAGCAGAAGAACACAAATATTCGTCTTCACTATCTGACATTTCAAACGCGATTAAGATTGTACCAGTGCTAGTATCAAAGCTTCGTTGTGCAAACCTATAAGCGCTTATATTTTCAGCCACCATCTACCATACATGCTACCATCTAGAATCCCAGCTGCGTACTGCACGTACCTTAACCCATCATCAACATTCAATAGCTACTAAACTAAATTGTCAAAAATGTATATCCAGCAGTAAAAGTGTTGAGGTTAAATTAAGAAGCAACCAAAATCACGGTGTTTTCAGTATTCTTCGAAATCAAGGCATATTGTCGATCATATTATACTTTGAGCTAACTTGATCCACGACTATTTCGAACGACGATTCGAGGGAAATTTATTCACCAATTAATGAGCATTTTAAAATTAAATGCTCATAAAAACAGTGAGGCTACCCCACTGTTATATCAGCGGTCCTCAACCCAACGGCTTTCAAAATGTTGAAAGAAATTCTTCCTGTGTGGCTTGGAAGGACTACTCTTTTTAGTTTAAAGTAAAAATTATTTTGAAAACATTTGAGCCAACTTCAAAACCGAAATCAGAAGAATATTCTTAAAAAGATAAAATATTTTTCTCTTATAGTTTTATACTAGTGATGTTGGTAATCGAGTACAAGCATCGAATGAGAACTCGATTCTTTAAAGTACTCGCTGTACTCGAGTGCATTCACGAAGTCATTTTTGACTTTTGTACTCGAATACTCAAATGTTCTCGAATACCGAGTACTCTATTCTCAAAAATAACGATTCTCCCCAACACTATTTTATACCTTCCTTCTACATTCAAAATGAAGCCGACGTAAATAAACAATCGACTTCTATAAGTGAATGTAAGGAGAAGGTGATTTTGTATACCTATAACATTTTAAGAGGTCTTCTGATTCTTTTTTGGAAATCTGTTAATTTTTTTTATGTCGAATCGAATGTGACAGTTAAACGAACAAGTTGAAAGCTCTTTCGATTCAACAGTCGTTCGACCAAGATCGTTCTGTACACAGACCTTTAGAATAGGAGAACAGGAATTGGAGCTGGCTATAAATTAATGACGGTACACTTACACTGTACGGTTGGTTAAACTAAATCAATGTAAACTGGACAATACGGGCCTGATTATCTTATTATTCGTTTTTAATATAACAGTGCAAGTGAAGAACGAATAATTTAGAGCGATGCCACACACAGCGGTTCTACGCCGACTAGCCGCCCGAGGCGGCTGCCGTCTCGACATGACACACACAGCCTATCGTCTACGCGGCAGCCAGGCGGCCGTGGCATACTGAAAACCTATAATTGCAATATACAGGGTGTCCCAAAATTGCTGGGACACAGAGCTACCACGTGTAGTAGAGGTCAAAATAAGTCGATTGGACCCAATTTATTTATATACCAAAATGTACCATTTGCCCGTGAGAAGGGTTCAAAGTTTACATAGAATTTGGTATTACAATTTTATTAAACTTGTATACTAGGAATATCTGTTAGCATTATTTAAGAAAATATTTTTTTCCTTCGGAACTATGCGGAATACGAAATTTTTACAAGAGTAATAAAATGAAGATAATTAATCAGTCTTCTCGCTAAAAAAATTTGAGAACCGTATTACCACCCCTATGAAAGTTCTGAAAAAAATGTCAGGGAGTGAGTGGTTTTAACCCTTTTACAATTTCTTTTGGGTTTCTTTGATTACCGAAAGGAGAGTAATCCTCTAAAATTCACTTTTGTCAAATTTCATTCAATTTGTTTCTCTCATTCCTGAACAGCGTACAATGTGTTTTTTTTATGTAAACTTTGAACTCTTCTCACGGGCAAACGGTAAATTTTGGCATATAAATAAATTAGGTCCAATCGACTTATTTTGACCTCTACTACACGTGGTAACTCTGTGTCCCAGCAATTTTGGGACACCCTGTATAATTAGCGATAAAAAAAACCGATGTGTGTGGCAGCGCATATATACAAAACAATGTAAATAAGCGTCACTAGAACAATAAAACCGCGCGCGTTCTTGTGGAGAGACGATGTGTCGAGGCGGCTGGCGAATATCGCAGCTGTGTGTGTTTTGCACCATTGAAAAACACTAAAATACGTGCTGCTCCGGTAGCCAGTCGACGCAAACCGCTGTGGAACCGCTGTGTGTGTCATCGCTCTTCGACTCGTTCTGAAACTGTATGAGCCGAGCAGTGAATACAGTCGCCCCACCCGACCTTTTCTCTCTCGAGCAACAATACCATGCCGCGACGCCTGTCTCTATAACCGTCCTCCTTGTACACCGCTGTATTAAAGAAACACACGCCATCGCCTTAAGACTAGGATCATTAGGGTTAAAAATATTAGCAAAAAAAACTTTTAAATGCACTAAAAAGGAAAAAATAATTTTTAATAATTTAGGTTCATAATTATAAAAGCGTGGGTCGTGAACTCTATGATAGTTTATTAGTCACGACCCACGCTTTTATAATTATGAACCTAAATTATTAAAAATTATTTTTTTCTTTTTAGTGTATTTAAATAAACGCTTGTCTCTAAAAAGTTTTTTTTATGTTGACTTTTATCCTCTGTTTAACCGTTACGAAACTAGACGCAAAAAACAATAATGAATTTCCTCTAGTCACGACCCACGCTTTTATAATTATGAACCTAAATTATTAAAAATTATTTTTTCCTTTTTAGTGCTTTTAAAAAAAAGCTTGTCTCTAAAAAGTTTTTTTTATGTTGATTTTTATCCTCCGTTTAACCGTTAAGAAACTAGACGCAAAAAACAACAATGAATTTCCTCTGAGTGTGTTTTCTTTTGCAAAAAAGTAGATCCTTACATTTTTAAAATCCTGTCTCTCAGAAAATACAGATCTAGTGGTGGAAAACACTATTTTATTTTGTTAGTAGATAAGTTTGAAAGAATCGGAAGTCAATAACTTTTAACTAACCATTTCTTTGCCACGGGTACAGATACCCTGAAGTATGAATATAGTGCATTTTTTATGTCAAATTGAATGGCAAATATTTTTGTCTATGTTGACTTTTATCTTCCGTTTAAACGTTAAGAAACTAGACCCAAAAACAACAATGAATTTTCTCTGGGCGTGTTTTCTTTTGCAAAAAAGTAGATTAGTACATTTTTAAAATCCTGTCTCTCAGAAAATACGGATCAAGTGGTGGAAAATACTATTTTATTTTGTTAGTAGATAAATTTGAAAGAATCGGAAGTCATCAATAACTTTTAACTAACCATTTTTTTGCCACGAGTACAGATAAACTGAAGTATGAATATAGGGCATTTTTTATGTCAAATTGAATGGCAAATATTTTTGTCTATGTTGACTTTTATCTTCCGTTTAGCCGTTAAGAAACTAGACGCAAAAAACAACAATGAATTTCCTCTGGGTGTTTTCTTTTGCAAAAAGTAGATCCTTACATTTTTAAAATCCTGTCTCTCAGAAAATACGGATCAAGTGGTGGAAAATACTATTTTATTTTGTTAGTAGATAAATTTGAAAGAATCGGAAGTCATCAATAACTTTTAACTAACCATTTCTTTGCCACGGGTACAGATAAACTGAAGTATGAATGTAGGACATTTTTTATGTCAAATTTAAAGGCAAATGTTTTTGCCTATGTTGGCTTTTATCTTCCGTTTAACCGTTAAGAAACTAGACGCAAAAAACAAAAATGAATTTCCTCTGGGTGTGTTTTCTTTTGCAAAAAAGTAGATCCTTACATTTTTAAAATCCTGTCTCTCAGAAAATACGGATCAAGTGGTGGAAAACACTATTTTATTTTGTTAGTAGATAAGTTTGAAAGAATCGGAAGTCATCAATAACTTTTAACTACCCATTTCTTTTCCACGGGTGTGTACCTACAATACATACAAATATACAACAGTGAAGGTTTCACACCCCCATCCGCCATTCCTTCTCCGTTTAACCACCGCACAGGTGGTAACAACGGCGTGAATTTACGTTCAGCGGCTCACTTCTAATTAATAGCATTCCCATTTTCATTACCTTCTTCCCCTTTCGCGTCTCGACGCCTGCACTTTGCCCCATACTGTACCTACTTTCTTATACATTGTGACTACGCCGCTGACTGTACAGCTGCAGAGTTGGACGAACACAATTAATATTACTAAGTGCTTAACTCGGTAAAAAATATTCTGCGCTCCTAATATTCATTTTTAAAATAATGTCACTGTCAAAGTCTGAAATGCCTGTCATAAGACCCAAGCGTTACCAGATGCTTTTAAAAAATTCTTCGTCTACACTTGATACAAAGAATATATCAGATTTACTTTTAAAATAAACGAGAAATGCAACAAAAATATTCTATTTTATTTTTTTAATTCTTAACATCCGACAAAATGCATTTTTTAAACAGAAACAATAACAAAGCGTGCTGCTTTTGGTTGGTCAACGTTTCGCAAAGTATATTTTAGTATTATTATGTATCAGTATTTCATGTGTTGATTAATGATACTTAATATCTGGATAACCGAACTTTGCTCGGATGAGTTAAAAAAAATAGTACTTAAAGTTCCCATTTCATCAAAATAGTTAGTCATTTTTAAGAAAAAAAACTACATACCTATAAGTAGATAATATTATTATACGTCAGTATACGTCATACTACATAACGTATGTACCTACATATTTTATATAGGTAATATAAAAGTAATATACCTATTTATTTAAATATTAGTTAAAAAAATAACAACAATAAAATCTAAACATAATTATGTAAGTATAATTATGTTTAGATTTTATTGTTGTTATTTTTTTACTTTTCAAATAATTACTGATTATTTTAATAAGTTAAAGATTGACTGTCAGAGTAATTTGACATAAATAATGAAAATAGTTTGTTTTTTCCAAAGCCTACTCACCATACGATACTGTTTTATAACGTTAAAAAAACTGTTTTTTAAAATGATAAAATCGATAAGAAAACGAATTTTTCCAGGGATGAGACCTAGCTAGATCGATTTTTTGCCCCCCAAAACCCATTTTCAGTAAATTTCATCCTAATCGTTAGAGCCGTTTTATCTTTGTCAGCGTTTCATTAATTTTTGAGTCGGTTTATGTTTTGTTTTCCGATTCATCCTCGCTAAAGAAGTATAACTTAAAATTAATAAACAATTCACCTAACGTCTAAAAAAACTTGTTCGTCTAAAAAAAGTTTTTTTTTATAAATCAGCTTTATTATCAAAACTGGAGTTCGAACCTGTTCATTGCAGTGTTTCACTGATCGATTGCGGAAGAAACGATATATCAATTTTTCGCACAGAAAGTGTCAGTTTTTAATTGAATAATTTTTCTTGTCACGAATAAGTAACTGATAAATTGCATGTTTTATGTAAATTTTGGAGAGTTGAAAAATGAGATTTCTGTTTAGAATTGTGTGATTTCACAGTTGATATTTATGCAAAATTAAATAATAAATAAATCTTGATTTTTATACTTAAATATTTTCTCTCTGTTTTGGGATTCCATTTTGTTTTTAATTTCTTTGCTGATATTCGCGATCACGTAAAACGAACATTTTTTGTAATAATAAAAAAATTGTTAGTGTAATGTTCCTTCTTATGAATAACTCGATTTACTATTTTATTTTGAAATATCTTTATTTGATGAAACGAAGAACATTAATGATTTTTAAAATATACATTTTTAAATACAGAAACTGAATCGTAAACTATTAGGTAATTTATAGTAATTGCATAAGCATTTAAATATAGGGTTGTACAATTAGTACATCACAGTTAGCAACCAACATTATTATTTAAGAAGGATTTAGCCCCTTCCCTCCCACCTGAAACTTTATTACATTACATGATTACATTATAGTCGCATATTGTAAGATCATTATAATGGAATATCGATGTATGCAATACGAACAAAATCGTTGCCACCATCTTTAAGAAAATCTCAATTGTTGATTTTCGTTCAACAGTAAACTACTCTTATTTGGAGGAGTAGGGAATTATTTCCGAGAAAATCGTAATTTTAGAATGTTCATTCATTACTCATAACTATACCAACTTATTTGGACGAGATGAGAAAATAAAAGGCAGGGGACAGCCGTTGTCCAGTGGTTAGCGTCGTGGCCTCTGGATCCGACTGTCGCGGGTTCGAATCCCGCCTCTGCTCATGGATATTTTGTGACGTCGTTTAGACCCAGCTTTGATATTTAATGATACTGGCCAGATACCTTATATGGTGGAGCCACCCCCCAAGTGATATTCTCTTGTATATGTGCATATGCTCTATATATGTGGACATATACAATTGGATATACCTTTTTAAAAAAATAAAATAAAAGGCAATCCCCTGAGGAAGTTCAAGTTTTAAATTTGGCTTCGATCAGTTAAACGAATCTGTCGAAATCTCTAATTTTATTTATTTTTTTTTTTCGCTATAACAAGACTTATATGGTCTCTCTAAAGTAAAGACTTAGCAGAATAATAGTAGATTGTATATCAAGATGTGTAATGGACTATATTACGACAAGTAATGACAGTATGTAAAAACGAGTGATAGCGAGTCACACGAGTCGTAATACCATTACGCACGAGATGGTATTTTTTCCCGTGTACATACTACAAAATACCTATTTTTCACTTCATTTTCAAAATATTTTGACAGTTCATTTGCGTCGCCATCTTTTTTTCTACAGTATGCCATGAAGGTCGTGAGTAAGTAATGGCAGGCGCACGCAGGCGTACATAGACTATAGAGCGAATAAACAGAAGTTGCTATGGCAACCGTTTACTTACTGCCGTAGTACGGTAAGTAAAACACTTTCCGCACACCTGCCTGTTAAATGACTCATTAAAGGCCGCTATACATACATCGAAAATAGCTATTTTGTAGTGAGTATGGCAAAAAAAAATAATTTATAATTTTTTTGTTTACCTAACAAATTAATGTGTTTTTTTTTGTTTCAGGTAAGCTGAACATTTCATAATCATTGATTTTTGTCGGTATGTATGTTTTAACAATAATTTATGTATACTGTAAATTTGTCCTGTGGTCGCTTCGTTCGAAAACAAAAATTGCTATGAAATGTATTATACATTCAAAATAAATATAAAAAACAGGACAAGTGCGAGTTAGGCTCGCGCGCCGAGGGTTCCGTAATCCGTACCATCAATCATATTATTTACCTTTGAATTAATGACCGCAAAAACTGCAAACAGCAAAAGTATAGCTATCGTATTATGTAAGTTCATTTAAATCTTGGTATAAGATTTGTTTATTATATAGCTGAATAATTTCACATAATTAGAAATTATTGTTATTCGGATTTTTTTCTTTACTTGTGCTAAATGAAACCTTCCTTCGTGTCAATTTTCAAAATTCTAGGTGAACTGGAAGTACCCTATAGGTTTTGGTGAGTGTGTCAAAATCAAAATACGTTTTTTTCAAAGGCCGTATCTTTTTTAATGCATTGAGTTAAAAGCTTGAATTTTTTCCTGGACTCAGGTCGTAGAACTTAGTATTTTATATTAAATTCAAGTTGATACCTTTAGCCGTTACTGAGAAAAAGGGTTTTGACGGACGGACATACAACAAAGTGATCCTATTTTTTCACTCTGAGGTACGGAACTCTAAAGACTATTTTATTCTAAAAAAGATTTACAACTTACTTTTTCGGTATTCGAGGATTATGAAACGTCTAAAATCTAAATCTTGATTTCGATTTTTTTTTGCCATTGCGACTTTGTTGTTTATAGACTCTAGACAATTTATGAGTAGGTACCTACATTATTGCATATATTACAGGGTGGCACATCTTAAACATTGCAGTGAAATATCTTGTAAACGGTATAAAGCATAAAAAAATGTTTTATACAAAAGTTATAGAGTGTCAAGGGGACAGAAGACTGTGATATCAGATTTAACATAGGTGGTGCTGTGAAGGTCAGGCGAAGGTCAGCTTCGATGTTTTAATTGTAACAGTGCATTTTTATTCCAGAATACGATACAGTATTTAATAGTGAACAGTAAATTATTAAGGTACATATCAGCTAAAGTTAATAAATATTGAGATATTTAGAAATTAAATAACAGTCAAAATGAACGACAATTAGATAAATTATGGCATAGCGGATAGCCATGATATTACGCACCGGCTTTCTTGGCTTGAATTCAATTCCCCAGTTCCCGGGTTCTAGCCCGAAAGCTGGTAGAAGTATAAATTGGATTTTCAATTTATTATTAAAAAAAATAAATAATGAATTAAAAATATGGATTGGTGCTAGGCCTAAATAACCTTAGCTGTTGGTGGTCTTTAAAACACAATTTATTATTTTTTTTTTAATTCAATTCATAAAAGAACCGAATTGACAAATTAAATTTGCTATTTAATTTGTAAATATCTCAATATTTATTAACTTTATCTCATATGTACCTTAATAATTTACTGTTCACTATTAAATACTGTATCGTATTCTGGAATAAAAATGCACTGTTACAATTAAAAAACCGAAAATGACCTTCGCCTGACCTTCACAGTACCACCTATGTTAAATCTGATATCAGTCTTCTGTCCCCCTTGACACTCTGTAACTTTTGTATACTTACCTAAAACATTTTTTTATGGTTTGTACCGTTTACGAGATATTTCACTGCACTGTTTAAGATGTGCCACCCTGTATATTTCTACTTCCTTGGCATTTAAAAAAAATTTAAAAACCAACGTTTTATAATTCGTTCAATTATTGTATTGACTTGGGAAAAGATGTGAAAATTCGATGAATCCAGAACATATTGTACCTAACCTACACACCGATACCTACATATTTCGTAATTAATTTTCAGTTGCCGTATTGCGACAATTTTGGTTCGAGTTTTTATATTTCAATTGTATGCCAATGTTTAATTAATTAATATCGGATTTATCTACATCCGCCCGTCGAACCTTTTGCTCCCTATGTGTGATACAATGGATACATAACACATCTCTGGCGAAGAGACAAAAACGCTTATGGTGAATTTTGAAGTGAAAACTTCCTTAGGCGCGCTTTGCCTGGGTAGAGAACGAAAGTGAACCATCCGCACTCGACGGTGACGCTCGCTGAATTGGATTTACTCGGCTCAAACACGAACACGTATTTGCAGTATGCTGGTAATAATTTGTTGTTCATAAGTGCGCTAATAATTGACACTAAAACTTAATACGCGCATGTTATTGTATATGATCAGTGTAATATTTAAAGTGTATACAAAATTATCGAATCCTCCATGAATTTTAGTTCAACAGCGCAGCTATCAAAATCCAATTCAAAGGTTAAACATTATTATCGTTAAGGTATTATATTCATTAAATTTAATTGGATAGGCTGATTTAAATATATTTATGATTAAACCGTGTGATTAAAAAAGTGGGCGTGTGCTTATGACCACACGACAGAAATGAAAACTTATAGTACTTATAATGTATAATTTATTTTAAAATTATAAAATCAGAAGTTTTCACTTCTGTCTTGTGGTCATAAGCACACACCGATTTTTTTTGTTATTTTTACCCGACTGCCAAAGACAGGAGTGTAATGTTTTTCGGGCGTATGAATTTGTATCTAATATGTATCTTTGCATTTTGGTCGGAGCCCTCTGTAGCCAAAACGGCTATGAGGGATTTTGAAAAATGAGGTGTCTATAGATTCATCATAGTCTCACGAGTGTTACCGGGTATATGACGTCACGGAAAATTCAATATGGCGGACTCTAGACGCCATTTTGTCAAATACAAAAGTATAATTTTCCTTATTTTAATTTTGGTAAAATTTGATTAATCAAATCATTAATTATACTTTACCAAAATTTCGACATAATCGGTTTTGCGTTTTGACCACAGATATAGACTATATCGTATTATGGAGCTTCACTTTTGTATCCGATATTATATTGGCTTTTTTAATTTGCGCTGTTAATTAAAAAATACAGCATTATTTAGAGACAGGGTTGTCAGATTGTCAAGCCTGTAATAAACGTAATTAGCGTATCTACACACAGAGGTTTTACAAATAAATGTTATTTATTTAAGGGTATACGCGCACTACGCAGTACGCAGTGAGTCGAAATAAAAACTAAATTTTTTTGTACCTACTAAAATAAAAAAAGGTTAAGCTGTAAATTATTAACTTAAATTTAGATGTTAGTTAAGACCACTTACAATCGGATTTACTTAATTATTTATGTTGAGGAACTCTATGATATAGAGAGATGGTGATCCGTAGATGATGTAGAAATTAGGAGAGAAAAAACTCAGTGGCAAAAGGATCAAATAAAATTTGCAATACTGATGATTAAATTTGCATTTATAAGCTTACGTTTCGGTGCAATGAGCTTATTATGATTTAAGCTAATTATGATTTAGACTAAAAAAATAAAAAAGGGAAACTTCCTAATTAATATTATGAGATCGACACGACAAGTCGACGACATAACAACCCGTCATTTAGCAGTGTGATTAAAAAAACATCGTGATTAAAATGTACGATTAACCGGCCGTAATGCTGGATTTTTGATACGATTTTCAGCTTGTCAATTGTTTTCAACTATAAATGTAGATCTTCATTTAGTTGAAAACAAAAGATAGGTATTCTTAAATCTAGATTTAAAGCTGAAAGTCGTATCAGAAACCGAACATAAGACTTGACTCGTACAAAAATATAAATATTTTACATCGGGCAACCCTGTTCAGAGAAAGGATGGTTTTATCATAATAATATAACCTTCGTTATTGCCTATCGTCGTACATGATGATAACCTATTCAAATAACGATCCACTTAACTTATTTCTGGAAATAATAGGTATCTACAATACAATTATTATATTTGCGATGAAAAAAGTTTTTTCTTATTTTTATACCGTGTGATCGATACAAAATATGCAGGTTGAAAACGGCTTGAGAATGCCCGAGCGTGTAGCAATGCTGTTGTCTACATGGCGTTGCTATGGTTCCTCTATTACAAGTCCCCAGTTCCCGGGTTCTAACCCCAGAGCTGGTAAAAATGTCAATTGGATTTCCAATGTATTATTAAAAAAAAATAAAATAATGAATTGAAAATATGAATTGGTGCTAGACTCAAATAACCTTAACTGTTGGTGGTTTTTAAAACACAATTCAATTTAATTTGCAGGGTAAAAAACTTTTTAACAAAAAAACTTCCTTCAAAAAAGCCACTCAAATACACACACACACACCTGGCAAACTCATTAGTTATATATTTTTGAACTTCTGCCCTAGCACTGGTCTTCCAAGTAGGGCAGGAAATCCTCTTTTTGTATAATCATTACAGACAGTTGTATATTTTATATTTTACTGAGGAATAAATAAATTTGAAAATTTGAATTAAGGGTTGTTCTAGATTGGCCCAAAACGGTGCACCACATAAATCATTTGGCCACTAGATTATCCTGTGGAATAATTTCGCCCTCATATATTTGTGTAACCAAAGATGGTTGTCTTCCTGTAGGCTAGAGTCTCACATTCGAACACGATACGGGTGGCTGTTTCATCGTCGATTTCCCAAAATCTACATATAGTGTTGATTCCTGATGTATCCTCATCACATGTAGGTGTTTTGTCAGAAAGTGTGATCGCTCAGAAGACCAATCGCCTTCCTGAGTGTCGGCAGCTGCTGCGTCTGATCATGTCCTCACTGAGCCGTGGAAAGGGACCTACGAACATTTTCTTCCCATATTTGTTACCTGAAACCAGATTCCAATCAGAGAGATGTTGTTGGCAGATCCATCTCCTGACTGTCTTTGCAGGACGTTTACCCCCTGGCTTAGAGACGGAGAAAGAAAAATAGTAAATCGGGGAGAGGAAAAAGAAAAAATATCAAAGTTGTATTATAGGATATAATATTTTATTTGAGTAAACAGAAAACTTAATTCCTCGATATTAAATAACATAAAAAAGCAAAACTTCAAAATTCAACTTTGGAACAGAAGCTGAAATCGTCTTGGTTTGTGTCCAATTTTTTTTTATCACGTTTTCAACGAGCCATTTTCCTGAGAGTAGTTCCTTCAATTATCCACGAGAGGCAGCACTTGTGGTAGGTACAAACATTATTTATTCCCCATTAATGTCGTGTCACTTTAGTGGTTTAACTTAATTATTTAATTAATTTAATGATAATAATAATTTAATAATTAAGCTATACCTCTAAAATGACACGACACTATGCACTGTAAAAAATGGATGTAAAAATACTTTGAAAATCAAGGTAGAATTCGCTCGATTTTCTAAGTGATTTTACATTATTATTTATTTTTACACTGCAGAAAACATCATAAAAACTTGGACTTTTACTGTAAAGTTAAACAAATTTGTGATTTTTACATAAAGTAAATTAAAATGACATAATTTGTGTAATATTCCAATAAAGTGTGTAAAAATTACAAAATAAAATGTATAGTTACATATATAAAATGGATGAATACAAAACAAATTAATGTAAAATTAGTAACCACGCATGCGCAATGTGTTCTTATGGAATCTACGTGACGTGCAGGCGATGCCTGTTTGCGACGCCATTGTCTCTTTGTGTGCCTATTACCAGATTAATCACTGGCTACAAATAGACCATCGATAATCTATGTAATCGGCCTTCTCATTTCTTACAGTGTGGGGAATAAATAATGTTTGTACCTACTACAAGTGCTGCCTCTCGTGGATAACTGAAAGAACTACTCTCAGGAAAATGGCTTATTCGTTGGAAAATGTGTGATGTTGAAAATGAAAAAATAAAATTTGCTTTCACTGGCACGGTGTCATTTCACAATATTAGCATTTTGTACCTCCTTGGAATCAATCCTGCTAGCAGCCATATATTATACACCTGAAAATAACTTAAGCGCAGTTGTTTAATAACAAAAGAAAATCTTTTATGTTCGTCTGTTTCTTTCTGACATTTAGTAAACACTTATATTTCCCCCGTAGCCTATTTGAAATCGCGTAGATACAGTTCAATCTTTTGTATATCTTTACACAAAATGTCCTAGATATAAAAAGTTTGTATGGACCGTTAATGTCCCGGTCGTCGCTGTTTGAGCTTTATACACACATAGATTGAAAAGGGTGGCCAAAGTATTTTTATTTGAAATTGAAAACATTTTTTGAAGTGAAAACTTCCTTAGGCGCGTTAGGAACTCTTTGCCTGGGTACTGAAAAAATGTGAAACGTTCGCAACTCCTTCCGTAAGAATTCGCAACCCGACCGTAAGAATTCGCAACATAGTCATATCATAAAAACGGCCGTCTACACACTTCCACTCATAGCGCAGTTGGCTACGTCTTTGCGTTCTATGCACAGGAACCTGGGTTCGAGACCTGATAGCAGCGTTGAATTTTTTGGCGGTTTTTTTTCTAAATTCTACATGATATTTTATTTATATATTTTTTATTTTTGTTATATTATACAGAGAGGTCGTAGAAATACAAAAACACAAACAGAATTTTAACCGAAAAGATGAAGGCCTCAATCTCAGTAAAATCTGGACACCAGTACTCCGACATACAAAACCAATGACCAATTGTACAAGGACGGAATATGACCGTCCACTCCTACCACTATACACTACACAATTGACCAATTACGGAGAGACGGATTACGACCGAACTGAGAACACACTGGTACTGAGCATAAAAGAAGGGAGGACACCAGTCACTGACACACTGACCTGTGATCCGCCAAGGAGAACACTTCGACCGCTGCCACATTGCCCTTGAGAATGTCAGGTAGAAATACCACCGGACCACGACCTACTAGCCCGGAAACCATGAAGATTTGGAACAATGCCGGCCGTGAAAGCTTGCACATCAGGTTACTTCTCTATTGCCGACACTACTAGTAGGCTCTGTTGATTTGGCGAACCCTGATATATAATAATCTACAGTGAACAATACTGTGCTACGCCGCCCTAGTTCTTCTTTAGTTCACTGCTCACCGAGTCCATAACAAAGTTTCTTCTTCTTTAATGTTTATTCTGTAAGTAACGATCTTCGGCACAAAAGGAATGGATTAGATGCAGTGTTGTGAACATGATACAACAGATAACTAGGTCGGTCAATTCAAAAACACGTGGAACTTGACGTCATGCTTTTCCTATTATGGGATATAAATTAGATGCAATGTTCTGAACATGATATAATAGTGGATGCGCATGCAATCATTAGTGTCTCATGAGAAGTTCCTTTTACTCTCCTGGAGTCCTGGTCTGAGATTAACATTTTCCAGTTCGAAACACGACTGCTGGACTTGATAATAACTGAGCTCGTAGACGTGCCGTTTTTAGGGTTCCGTACCTTATAAGGAAAAAACGGAATCATTATAAGATCACTCGTGCGTCAGTCCGTTTGTCTGTCACAGACGTTTTTCTCGAAAACTGCATGACGTAGGAATTTGAAATTTGGCATGATTTGTAACGCGCACATAATTCGATAATCAAAGGTTATGACATATTTTTAGTATGTTTGCCTCCTAACAGTCCTGAACAGTGGCGGCTCCTCTATAAGAGCTGCGGAGCTGCCACACTGCCAGAAAATAACGCACAATTAAAAAAAAATTGTATTATAAATTTGCATAATATGTTTTAATTTCATAATTATGAAGCCATCACATAGCATTATTATAAATGACGGCATGCCGCAGGGCCTATATTCTATAAACAGTCCTCAGCCGTAGTAAATTCACTACGCACGTGACACGTTCTGCATTTTATTTTGCACCAAAATCAATGAGCTAGAGAGAGCAAAAACAGTAAAAAATGAGACAGATTTGTACGCGTTAAGAGATATTCTGGGTGCACAGAACGGTAGTACGAACTCTAATTTAATAAAAGCAGCATATCCGGGCATATCCGAACGTTTATATAACATAGCTTATTAATGTTATTCCAAACTGAAAACGCTCTTGTCACATAGTGACTGGTGATATCTATCTGTTGGCACACACACACACACACTGGCTGGTGCATACAGTTTAATATTTTGTTTGTGTTGATGGCGATATAATTCGTTTTCAATTGTAGTTCAAATTTCAAACAATGAATGTTATAGATAACCTCACGCGTGTGAAACGTTTTTCAAATTACAAATTTGAAGAAAAACTAAAATTGAAGGCACAAGGTCGCCCTTTGCCTGATATTTTCATAGAAAAACAGTGCTCTAGCCGTGGAAAAACTTATAAGCGGCAATTCAACAAAGAACTATATTTTAAAAATAATTGGATATGCGGTTGCAATATTAAAAACGATCTTTTCTGTTTTCTGTGTGTTTTATTTGGTGGTGACAAATGGTGGACGGAAATTGGTGTAACAGACTTAAATCATTTAAGTGAAAAAGTAAAAAAATATGCACATTCAAAAAATCACCTCCATAGTGAAATGGAATTTGCGATGTTGATTTTTTTTCGAGGTCCTCGCATAATGGGGAGGGGGGCTACTCCAGTCTCCAGGTTAACTCTGCAGAACACCCATTTAAAATGTTCACGCGCCGCCACTGGTCCTGAAGTCAAAAAAAATGGGTGTGTGCTTATGACCACACGACAGAAGTGAAAACTTCAGATTTTCTAATTTTAAAATAATATATATATATAATTTTTTAATCACACAGATTAATCATAAATATATTAAAATCACCTTATCGATAATATTAAGTTTTAGTGTCATCTATTAGCGGAGTTGTGAACTACAAATGACTTTTTACTCGTATTAAGTTTTTAGTGTCGTCTATTAGCACACTTATGAACTACACACTATTACTAGCATATTGCAAATACGTGTTCGTGTTTGAGCCGAGTAGCCCCGATTGTCACTGTCGGGTGCGTTTCACATCACTGTTGTTAACAGCCCAGGCAAAGCGCGCCTAAGGAAGTTTTCACTTCAAAAACTGTTCCAAACAGTTCCGTCTAGACCCAATTTTTGAGCATTCGTTGACAAGGCTAGTGGGAAAACATTGTTTTCTATTTTTCTCGACGTGAGCCTTCCTATAGACAGTTGCAGCATCATTGATGCAATAACGTTGTCTTGATCGTAGAAGGCGTGATGTTTATAGTTTGTCGTTAAACGTTCAGAAAACTTCTATTCCTATAATATTTTAGTGAAATTGATTTTGTCTAAGTACACTAAAATGAAATAGGAAAGTTACATTTCAAGTAGAACTTTTTTTCGACCTTTTAAAATTGACTATAATTTATCCAAATATCACCGAGTTTGAGCACAGCACTGTTTCACTGACATAATAATATTCCTTATAATTTTTTAAAATGAAAATATATACGTGAAATTTTTTTTACACTATTTTTGAAAATTGTTAGCGTCATTTTGATATATGAAATTGTGACTCTAACCTCACTTTCAGTATTTCGTTCTATTTGACTATTGGCTTAAATTCTTTATGAAATAGTAGATTGTATGTCTAGATACGTAATGGGGCATATTACGGCGAGTGATGACAGTATGTAAAAACGAGCGATAGAGAGTTTTTACAGTCACACGAGCAGTATTACCATTACGTACGAGACATGGTATTTTTGCCACACCCACTACAAAATACCTACTTTTCACGTCATTTTCAAAAAAATTTGACAGTTAATTTGCGTCTCCATCTTTCCTTCCACACTATGCCGCGAAGTTCGTGCAAGTAAGTAATGACATGCGCACGCAAGCGTACGCAGCCGTATAGAACGAATAAACAGAAGTTGCTATGGCAACCGTTATTTTCTGCGCTAGTGCAGAAAGTAAACCATTTTCCGCACACCTGCCTATTAAATGGACCATTAATGGCCGCTATACATACATCGAAAGTAGCTATTTTGTAGTGGGTATGGCAAAACAATTTTCAGTATGTCCTCCTACACAACTAATGAAATAAACTTGTTCTTTATGAAAGCAATTTGACTTTGCTCGGTTTCTCAATTTTACTATTAGTTTTAACGTTTTAAACTAACTTTTTTTACTTCTTAACTTGCATTTACTACCTATTTATTATTGAAAGTCATTATAACCTAAGAAATTTTATAACTTTTCTCTGAAGCGCAAAGAAAATTTAAAATTTCCTCGTTACATAATTTCATAAGGTAGTACAACTGTAAAGGAAAATTACCGTGCACAAACTTGTGTAAAAATAATGAAAATATTTACTGACAATAAAGTAAACTTTTTTGTGATAGACTCTTCTTTCTATAATTAGAAAAGTTATTCAGTTATTTTCTATGGTTTAAAATCCATTTACATCCTGCTGTAAATGAATGGATCCTCTTTAATTTAAGTAGGTACATATAATATATGTTAGAGCAAAATATAATAATCCAAATCATAAGCCAGACTCAAAACGGGCAAAGTATTATTTTAACAAAATATAAGATATCGCAGCGCCTCGTTCGCTGGTCGACACAACATAACGATCTCTAGTCAGATATAAAAATCCATACCCTCTGTGTGCCCTTGTGTTAATGACCAGTGCTATGACGACACGAGTATTTTGTTATATAAACAAACATCCGTAGACTGAACTTCTCGCAATGACGTCTTAGCCTTTCAATAATTAACTATTAGTAACTAGACGGAACATAAATAATAACCAACAACCAATAATAATATTTTTCGCTAACATATATATTATAAAGCTCAAAGTAAATAGACCAGAGCAAATTGTAACAAATTGAGGTTATATTTTTCTATCAATGTACATTTATTAAGTTAGTTAACTATCTATATAAATTATCAATAAAAAATGGTGGAACCTTTGGTGTAAAGATACGAAATGTTACAATTACCACAAAACACCAAACCATAACAAACACTCTCGACGTACGTTTCGCCAACCAAGTTGGCATCATCAGGAGATGATTAATTTAATTTAATCATCTCCTGATGATGCCAACTTGGTTGGCGAAACGTACGTCGAGAGTGTTTGTTATGGTTGGTGTTTTGTGGTAATTGTAACATTTCGTATATAAATTATGACTTTAATTTATTAGTTTATCATTTATTGACCGTTTCGAATGTATATTTTGTAATTTTTTCTTTTGTTTATTCATTCTTCTTGATTTATTACATCTAACCTCGTCAATGTGACGTTTTACGAATGGTATAAAAACACGTTTTCGTCTGGATATCGATTATCCGAAGCACAATAAGCAGAACTACAGTAATGTTTTGTTGGCCATTGTGGTTATCTAAAAACATTTTTAACATTGGAAATGTTTATGTTCGTATATGGGGGCAGAGTTACGAGTTTTCGTTCAAGGCCAAAAGACAACGGTGTCGCGATCAAGTGAGGAGCAATCATGCAAAATTGAACAAGTGCAATTTTTTCGAAATGTGTTTTATATCATGTCTAGTTAATTGAGAGGTATTTGCAACGATCTGCGGTGTTATTTTTGAGCAAATGTTAATAAATACTGTAGAAAAATCCATTTAAAAGTTAAGTAATCAAGCAAAAGTGAACGCGTATATAACAGAAGAATAATAGGGTTATTCCTGACAAAACTAAACAGTGCATTGATAAATATTGTGTGTATAATAAACAGTTAATTATGTTTCATATATGCTGTTATCATTTCCAATGTCCTCGATGGTTGCAAGGATTGCGAAATCTTTGAATTTTTTTATTTGTTTAATAATATTAAATAATTAATTATACCACCAAAATAACACGGCACTAAATGGGGAATAAATAATGTTTGTCTCTACCACAAGTGCTGCCTCTCGTTGCTAATTGAAAGGACTACTCTCAGGAAAAAGGCTCATTGCACTCTGTAAACTTATTGAAATCCGAAAGGTTTGAGTTACGCAGAAAAACGATTGACCTGATCATTTTTAAATCCTTACAGCCAGTCCAACTCTGTACACTTTTCTGTATTGAAGCAACATAATTTATTGATTTTTTAATGTCAAAAGAAGATTAAAATAAAAAATATATAGAATCCGTTAAAAGATGAGGAGCGCATATGACATCCGCAACATATGTTCAAAGGATATGAGAAGGTCGGTAACGTTTCTCTATCTCTTTCACTTCATCAAAAAACCATCAAGATCACAAAGCATGAACAAGGATATATATTTTAAAGAGTCACCTTTGGCATCAGCTTTAGAGTTGTAAGAGAAATCAGAGCTTTCTCCTTTCTGATGTTATAACGGTCTATCGAAAAGTTCATCGCTTGAAATAGCATCCATTCGTTCTTGTCATCATAGAAGTGAGTGGACACTTCTTCGTAGACAGTGCTGGTAGAAGTATATAATATGCGCGCAGTTATATCATAATACCATGTGTTCACAAAAAATGGGTATGCCTAGTGCATAATTTGCGAAATTTTTGAAAAATAAATTCGACCCGATTCGTTTGATATTAAGTCTATTTATAGAAAAAATAACGCTGAATCGACTCCAACACCCCGCACTTTTAGTTTCAAAAATATTAACAGCATCTGAAAATCTAGACAAGACAAGAGTCAAGAAAGTCTAGATCTAGACAGCAACACTAGAGTTGACACGTTTTTAGGTCCCCCGAACCCAAAAAAGTAGTTTAAAAATGTTTATTAATCGTCTCTGGTCGCATCAAAAGCCCAAACCACTGGATTCTCCTCTGTTACGTAGGTGGTACATAATAAATCTGTCATAAACCCTGAATTCCAGGTCGTCATCGGAGAGCCAGTAAAAGTATCAATTCGATTTTCTCTATTGATTATTAAACATAATAATAAATTTAAAATATCATTTGGTACTAGACCTGGATAATCTTGCGGTTGGGGGCTTTAAAAGAAGATAACCAAAATGCGAACCATGCATAATGCAACTATAACAATAGAACATATCCTATTAACATGCTCCAAATATAATATAAATAGAATCTCAGAAAACTTACCAAACAACTTATCCGACATCCTTGGCGACAATCAGTATAACATTACCAAACTTCTTAGTTTTCTTGAGGATAGCAAATTGGCTCACCTCATCTAATAAAGTGCTATTAAAACCTGAAAAAATAATTTACTAATTAAAATATTGTGTGCAAAATTACAACATAAAATATTAAACAACCTTTACTTACCTTTAAATACTGCAAATAACAAAATTGATTAAACTAAAGTTTATAATCACATAACGGCACATATAGCCTAGTTGCTGCGCGTCTTAAAAAAAAAAGACAAATCCATGAGAAAAAATTAAGCAAAAAAACTGAATAAGGGCTTTTAAAAATTGTATACGGATTATTACAAAATCAGTTACATTTATTACAACTGTTTATAATTTAAGAATGTTTATTTTGTGTGTTGTACTATAATAGTAGATTGTATGTCTATAGATACGTAATGGGGCATATTAAGGCGAGTGATGACAATCACACGAGCCGTAATACCATTACGTACGAGACATATAATATGGTATTTTTTGCCATACTCACTACAAAATACCTACTTTTCACGTAATTTTCAAAAAATTCTGACAGTTCATTTGCGTCGTCATCTTTCCTTCTACAGTGTGCCGCAAAGTTCGTGCAAGTAAGTAATGAAAGGCGCACGCAAGCGTACGCAGGCGTATAGAACGAATAAACAGAAGTTGCTATTGACAACCGTATATTTTCTGCACTAGTGCGGAAAATAAAACATTTTCCGCACACCTGCAGCCTGTTAAATGAGCTCATTGAAGGCCACTATACATATATCTAAAGTAGCTATTTTGTAGTGGGTATGGCAAAAAGAATGGATGTCCAGTCATGCGATGTCCATATTATAATTAGGTAATCGTGAGGTCATTCTGAACCTCAATCAAAAAGTTAGCACCAAACTGATGTGTATTAAAAGAGGGGGTATTATAGATTATAGACGCTCGACAACGAAGTCATCAACATCTATGATGTGAATTAGAAGAAACTGCCGTGTTCTATTACTGGTGCTATAATAATGTAACAAAACTCTTTTCTACGTGGGCGGAATGAATATATTTATTTACAATAATTAGCAATTCAATAACAATAAACGCAACAACTATATGTCAATTCCAACAATCAACACGATAGTAATTCTTAAACAAAGTGAAACACTTCAATGACACTGAGCAAATAACTAGATTTATATACTGTATTAATTTTCGTTGTTCAACACGACACTGATTCACGACTGACTGACATAATTCCCGTCGGCTCCTTGCTTATATAGAGCTACTTGGCTTAAACAGCGCGTTATAGTACTTTCCAGACGTCTAGCAGGTACTCGTATCTTCGATACCATTCACGCCTCGCCACTGTGACCTTCCCTTCTAGACGCTTCTATTGCAGGCAGTGGCGTAATATCTTGTGATTTACTACAATAACAAGGATTTTAAATTGAAAAAATTCGACTGATGACCAGTCCTATACTTCCCACCTAGTAAATATTTGCAAAAAATAAACACTCTTTTTTTTTATTCTTTGACTAGGCCCAATTAACCTTAGCTGTTGGTGGTCTTTAAAACACAATTTAATTTTTATTCTTTGAAGAAAGCATGGCCCTCTTTTTTGTTTGGTGATCTATTGATGGCTAACTTAATATAGCAAAAATCATGGTTACCTTGATTTACGTACAATTTTTATTTTTTTTAGTAAAATATTTTTTTTCTCGAAAACTATACATTTTAGAGAAAAAAAATATTTACATTTTTTTCATATTATAACATCTATAATTCATTTATATTTTTTTTTACCTATGTTAATACGTGACATTGAGGTCGTTTTTTTGAAATATATCAGGATCCACTGAACCGATTTGACTCAAAATCTAATCAGATCTAAGTTAAAGGCTGATAAACACAATAGAACAATCGGCATGCCCGTATGTTGTTCCGTTCTTAAGATATCGAAGGCGAAAAATTGACCACATACACACATACACACACACACACACACACACACACACACACACACACACACACACACACAGACATCAGTCGGAAAATGATTTTAAACGATTGCTAGGGTCTCAAAACGTGAAAATCTGTTAAAATCTCGAAATATTGTTTTCGGACTGAATCCATTACTTCCCTACCATAGTAGAGGTGGGAAGTAAAAATTGCGTTGAACTGATACAATTATTGAAATATTATACTTAAATTTAGGAGACCAAGGAAGAATGAAAGATGAACCTGTCGCCATGTGTGGCCATCGGGCCGTAAGTTTACGAGCCCTGTTATAGGTATGACAAAGTCTATATATTATGCAATCACAGTATTTCGCGAAAACGGTTTCACCAGCGCCTGCGACTAGAAACGTTGGATATTTTCTTTTGTCGTGATGACGAGGATTTTTTTATTGTTGTTTTATGTAAATGTAATGGCCTAGTTTCCTTTTTTTCACTCTGCCATTATTGTGTGTCGAATATTGATTCAGAAGTTTTACGTTTACAGTTTTGTTATGTGTTTTTATGTCTTGTTTTTTATTTATTTTTACCCCATCTATTTACGAATCCTTAAATGTCATACAATGGTCTTGTTTATTTCAGTTAAGATCTTGACAAAATATACACATATATTTAGCCGCAGTAAGTTTTATTTTGACGTGAATAACGCCTGCATCATATTGGGGTGGCATTTTAGAAATATTAGATGAAACGGATATAGCCGGAAGTGGTGAACATATGTGAAACACAGCATGTATAA
This sequence comes from Mongoloraphidia duomilia, assembly GCA_039654895.1. Taxonomy (NCBI): domain Eukaryota; kingdom Metazoa; phylum Arthropoda; class Insecta; order Raphidioptera; family Raphidiidae; genus Mongoloraphidia; species Mongoloraphidia duomilia. Next base: position 4,855,862 of record CM077523.1, read on the forward strand.
TAAGAAGTTTTTATTTTAGTCTGTTAAAAGTCCCAGATTAGGTATCACTTATTCCGCTAACGCAGCGACACAAAGTGCCCCTTGGTTTGTGTCCTAATTATTTTCTAGTTTTTGGTACAGCTGATGATTTAAAATAAAACCGTTTAACTTAAAAGTTTTTTTACCTATTTTTTTAATAATGAAAATATGTAGGTAGATAACTTTTGGAATACCTACAATTTAAAACATAAAAAAAATAAAATTACAATTATTAACTTCCCATTGGAAGTTATTGTAATGGGTCCGAAAATCGAAATCAAAAAGGAAAAAAAATTTTTATGTTTCAAGGTCACTACACTATTTTTACACTACTTTTAGAAAGATGTCTGTGTGTGTGTATGTGTGTGTGTGTGTACGTACGTACGTACATATGTATATGTGTCAATTTCTTTCTAAGACTAAATCTCGAGAATGAAAAATGATATCGACTACGTTAGGGTGCCAATCGACGCGTATTAACGTAAATATGATCTGAAAGAAATTTTTTCAAAATCGGTTCAGCCGTTCTTTTTTCTTAACCAAATAACCTCCAAAAAAGTAGATTTTACACAATATTTCGCGAATAAAAAATTATATTGACTTCGTAAGGGTGTCAATCGAGGCGTGTTAACGTCATTTTGATCCGACATAAATTTTATAAAAATCGGTTCAGCCGTTTTTTTTTTTTTTAATTATTGTTAAAAATAAATTATAATTATGTTTTAATGATTAAAATGATTACTTTTCTGTGTAATATCTAATTTAATTATTATTATTAAATATTTATCAAACTGGGAAGTTCGTCGTGTGGACCTCAAGGGTCGCACTTTAGTCCTAACAAACGACCCACCTCACGGCTTGTTTTATTTATTATAATTTAGGAACATTTGATTTTATAAGATAAATAAAAGTAGATGCATTTTTTTTCATCATACGACAAGACCGTGTCTAGAGTGGCTTTCATTCGCGAACTAGAATTATTGCAGTATGTGTTGTTTAATACGAAGTAGCTTATCAGGCTTGAGAATAGCCGAGAGTGTAGCAATGCTGTTGTTTACGTGGCGTTGCTATGGTTCCTCTATTACAAGTCCCCAGTTCCCGGGTTCTAGCCCGAGAGCTGGTAAAAGTGTCAATTGGATTTTCAATTTATTATTAAAAAAAATAATGAATTGAAAATATGAATTGGTGCTAGGCCCAAATAACCTTAGCTGTTGGTGGTCTTTAAAACACACACACAGTAGCTTATCAGTTCACTGTTAACAGGGGTTACTGACGTTGGCCACAGATATTTCAATGGCTTTGTGCCAGCAAGTATATCAACTAATGAATTTCTGAACTATGCTTCATCATCCGATCAGCCGATCACGGAAACATTGTAAATTGTAATATAATAATATGGCAGAATCATTGGTATCTTTTCTGACTATATTATAACATTTACGTATGGTAATTCAAGTACTATTTAAAAAACAAAATAGTCAGTCCCAAAGATGATGCCGCCCATAATTTCATACCATTGACAAAAAAAATTACATACGTCAAAGAATTCCTACAAAGTTAAAATTCAAATTTGCGTGATTTTTCTATATAAAATATTCCTTTATAAATCTGTATAATTTTCGATCATCTGTATATCAGCATTATATTATATCATGTCACTTACCATCATCAATCAATACATATTATAAAACAAAGTTCCCCACCGCGTCTGTGCCCGATTTTCTCCATAACTACTGAACGGATTTTGTTCCGGTTTTCACGACCAAATAGTTAATTCACGAGGAAGGTTTCGATGTATAATTAAAACTAGCCGGCCCGGCTTCGCCCGGGTGAAATTCTAGGGTAATCTCAGAAGACCGATTTCAAAATTTTTTTCACTGTTTGATATGTGATACTTTGCTTTACGACATAGGCTATAATAACTGGCCTATCCGGCTTCGTCCGAGTGAAAATCGAGGGTAATCTCAGAAATTACTCAACCACCTGGGAGCGAACGAGCGAAGCAAGTGAGTACAGTAATGTAATAACAAATCTCGTAGCACCCGGGCGAAGCCGGACTGAGCCGCTAGTTGACTGTAAGAAAGGTTAAGGAGACAACGCGCCGCCTATACCCCATAAATTGGACAGCAAAACAGTAAATAAATTTCTTTAAAATATGCATTTAATTTTTCTTTACTTGCCTTATCTAGGTATACTAAAAAACGTAGTTATCATTTATCATTATTATTTTCGTCTGGCTTGAACCACAACTAAATAGGTACTGAAGATAAATTTGAGTTTCAGTATTTCAGTTAGCGTCTATGTATTACGTGCCACTTGTCTTTCAGCAGAACGCAGTAGACGTGGTCGTTATTTCACGTCACTAGTTACAATAACTAGCTACGCGGTATGTAACCGAATCACTAGTTTCGAGTTACATTACAAGTAGTGATTTTTGCAAATGCGTTACTAATCGAGAGCGGGTGACAGTGACACGAATAAATTCGAAGTAACCCGAACACGCACATGCCGTGGCATTCAACAAAAAGAAAAAACAAAACAGCGTAACAGTATTAGTATACGATATACGTATTACGTTTAATATCAATCATAAATACATTTAATGCAGTCAGTCCTAAGCCTGAATAAAGTATGAAGGGAAGTTAATTTATTGATTTAAGTGTATAGCTACAAACACTTAGATAGTGATTTAATGTATTTTAGTTTCGTCTCGTTTCGTGTGTAACTGTATAGTTGGTAACTGGTGGAGGTATTTATGCAAGCAATCACAGTAGCTGAATAAAAATAACTAGTTACAAAAATCACTAGTTTTGAAACAGGTGACGCCGACCAAGTCACTGGTTTCGTTACGTTTCTTGAAAATAACGTAACGACCCACGTCTAGAACGCAGTCGAGCAAACGTTTTCTTACTCTTCTTCTAATTTCCACCACGAATGTAGTCATCACAATTCATAACTTCTTGATATCCGCTGTTAATTTAATTTCAAAGTTGAAATTTGTCAAGTTAGTTGACTGACTGAGTACCATGTGCTGTAATTTTCAAATGACGCTCAATTTTAGACATTTATAATATTCCTGATTTAACGCCGTTATGAAGTAATTACGTGTTATCAATTTAATAAAATTATACCTAATTGTTCTGATATTTTAGATTTTTTCCGAATTTTTAAAATTACAATTTCTGGGACACAGAGCTACCACGTGTAGTAGAGGTCAAAATAAGTCGAATGGACCCAATTTATTTATGTACCAAAATGTACCGTTTGCCCGTGAGAAGAGTTCAAAGTTTACATATTAAACACATTTTTGAACGCTGTTCAGAAATGAGTGAAACAAATTGAATGAAATTTGACAAAAGTGCATTTTAGAGGATTACTCTCCTTTCGGTAATCAAAGAAACCCAAAAGAAATTGTAGAAGGGTTAAAATCACCCTCACCCCCTTTTTTCAGAACTTTCTTAGGGGTGGTAATACGATTCTCAAATTTTTTTAGCGAGAAGACTGATTAATTTTCTTTATTTTGTTACTCTTGTAAAAATTTCGTATTCCGAAGGAAAAAATTGTTTTCTTAAATAATGCTAACAGAATAAAATTGTAATACAAAATTTTATCTACAAAATTTTATGTAAACTTTGAACTCTTCTCACGGGCAAACGGTACATTTTGGTATATAAATAAATTGGGTCCAATCGACTTATTTTGACCTCTACTACACGTGGTAGCTCTGCGTCCCAGCAATTTTGGGACACCCTGTATAGTCTGCAATATTAAACACGCATATATTTAATTCTGTCGGGCGAATATAATCTGCAGTCTAATGTAAGCTATAGATAATTAATTATAAAGTATGAATCACTTATGCCGGGTTTATCGTTCATCTAACACGCTGTTTTGTCAATCGCTGTTAAATTTTTACACCGAATAACACATAAAACATACGAAGTAACCATAGAAATAACAGCGTGATTAACATAACAGCGTGATTAAAATGTACGATATAAACCCGACATGAGTTTGAAAAACTATTCGGTCAAAATTTTTTTGCGTGCTTCTTTTTAGTATGTAGTAGGTACTGATTATAAAAATGCATGTTATTGTTGCCATGGGGTAACTTGCATATTGTTTAAAACGCAATTATTTAAACAATTGCAAGAAAATGAAATTTTTGAATGGGACAAATTTTTCTCATATTCTTTGACTAAATACTAACATAAAAATGTCTTGACTTTTTGCAATAAATTCAATATTTTCAAAGATATAAACTTTTTAAAGATCGAAAAATCATGATTTTGATAAATTTTTAACCATTAAAAATGAGAAATTTAATGCGATATAAAAATAATCTTTTTTAAGTATATTCTTTATAAGTTTATACTATTGTAATTAATAAGATCCGTTAGCTTTCACTCACATCGACCGTTCAGCGCGCATTATATAAATAATAAAAAACAGTGGTTAAAAATGAAAATTTTCTTATTCTCGCTAACGGATCTTTTTAAAATATACCTATATAGTATAAAGAAAATATTATAGTATAATGTAAATTGTATTGGATCATTTAACAGGCTGGCAGAAGTTGCCTGCCTGTTAAATAACCCAATACAATAACAAAAAATATTTTTTTTTTATTTTCTTGTTTATTCGTTCTATCCTCCTGCGATTACATACTCACGACCCTCACGACCTACTGAAAAAGTAAAGATGGCGACGCAAATGAACTGTCAAAATTTTTTGAAATCGAAGTGAAAAATATGTATTTTGACATACTGTCAGTAACAGTATATCAAAATGAGCGATAGCGAGTTTTTACAGTTACACGAGTCATAATACCTTTACGCACGAGATTATATGGTATTTTTGCAATATATTACTGACCCCATTTCGCATCTAGATATATAATCTACTATTTTATACAGCATTGAATTTTTTTACTGATTCAAAATTAAAAGTTATAAAAATCGTGATTTTTCGAACTTAAGAAAATTCCACATTTTGTCAACTGTTCAGTAAACGCTGGCAGTTACCTAGACATATATTTACAACCATTTGTTTTGCTTTCTTATACAGAAAGATATACTCTTATCACAACATATTTTGTTCAAAGATAAAGAAACAGTTTTGTTAACAGTAGTTCCATAATTACAGCATATACCAAACAGTTTCCTGTTTGATGAACAATTTATGTAGAAACTGTGCCTTTAGACTGTCAGTTGTTAAGCCAGAGAGACTATAAAGATGTGTACTCAAGTGATTACAACTAGTTTGATAGACTTTTGGAAGTTAATGCATCAAACGAGGATGTCAAAGTTATAACTTAACGGAACGACGTCTCGTTACTGCAGTACAGCTTGTTATCTCGCTGCCAGGGTCAACGATAATGGAAGTCTGACTAAAGAGGCTACTATGTATTTTAACGTCTGTAGTCAACGTAATTTGCCTGCGTAATAAAGCTTATTAGTTGGAATTTTTAATTACTTTTAGTACAAGCTCTCATAGCACAAAAAGGTACCCCATAGAACACCTCAAAAAATGGTTAAAATTGTTAAAAACCAAGTAAAAACATGTTACCCCCGCTAAACTATAGTAAACATTTGTGCTATTTTTAAATGAATTTTTGAAATTAATTTTAAAAAAATATGAGTTTACATTTCAAAACACTTGCTTGAAATTTACACAATTTATGGTAAATAATATACAGGGTGTTAAAAAAAGAATGTAAAATATAAAAAACATTTTTTCGGTGACAGACCAATTTTTATGCATAAAAGAGATCTCAAAGTATTTTTCATCTAATAAAGTAGCGAGTTAAAGTGAATATTTTCTGAAATATCTGAGGTCAAACTTGGAGAAGTAATCAAATTCCTAATTATTTTAATTTACTTCCACAGGAACTATCAGTACATTATACATTCCTAAAGCTTCCCCTTATATTGCCCCTTCCCTTCCCCTGGCGTCGCCCATGGGTGAGATCCGTTTATTTTGTATAGCGAAGTGAATCTTGCCATTACTTCATACTTGTGACATCTGCTTTACTAATTATTAAATAAGCATTAGTATAATAACTATTTAATAACATTATGTAGCTCGCCATTCGCCAAGTTCAAATGTGTAGTTCGACATTTTAAATAGCAGTATCATTTTAAATTTCATTGTGTTAAAAATTACAAACAGTATTATTCATGATTATTATAAAATTAAGAAAAATCGCAGGATAGTGGACAAAATATTTGATTTATTAAATTAAATGTACGACGTTTCGTCTATAGATTTAGACTTTTCAAGTACATACATAAAAATTTTTATGTATGTACTTGAAAAGTCTAAATCTATAGACGAAACGTCGTACATTTAATTTAATAAATCAAATATTTTGTCCACTATCCTGCGATTTTTCTTAATTTTATTATAATTACGATGGACACGATTTATAATATAAATTCATAATTATATTTTTCAATAAAAATAACTTTGTGCGCGAATTAATAATTTAGTGTAAGTAAATTTTCTAAAGCCATGCATTCGGTGATCTATAATCTACCATCTCTCTCTGATGTGATAAGAGGGACTCTGAAACTTGGAGTCGCAGACTCATGTTTTAAAAACTGAGGTCTGAGTTAAACTTGTCTGTTGTTTTCGGCAGTCTCGTGTTTCTTTCGATTGACTTTTTCCATCGCAAAAATAGACACTTGTTCATTGAAGAATTAATAAGATATAAAATGACTGTCAGTCGTTTATTACGAACAAAGCTGTGCTGTGTCGCCAGTAACGAAAGAACAGAAGATACAGATGCACGCAGAACCAAAAAGGTATATCAGTGAATAGATTCATACTTAAACAAATTACAGTTATAATAATATTGGTATTTTTCTTCCCTTCAATGAATTTCCAAACAAATGGGTGTCTAGCTTAATGAACTACAAAACATTAATCAGTGTTCAATTTTAAAGTACAGAGTTTAAATACATTGCTGTCTTTAATTCACAATAGATTTATGATGAAGAGTTGGGGAAAACCCTGAAATAGTATATTATGTGCAACTAGTGTGTTAAATACATCTTTATGCTTCAGGAGAGATGTTTTCGGCACGAGTAATAGGCGAGCGCGCACGAGCCTTGGCGAGTGCGCGTAAAGATTTTGAACGCGCGTTGCACAGTATACTTTATTCAACACAATGCATGGCTTTAGAGCTTTATTAAATTAATATTGTCAAACACCGTAGATTCACTGATCGCAGACGCTAATGACCTCTGTTGTCGAGCGTCTATAATCCACAATTCATTCATTCACTGACCTCAGTATATCTCATACTAGTGATGGGCGATTACGAGATATTTTAGTCGATTGTCTCGATTGTTCAAACATCTCGATGACTCTCGATGGTTTTCACTTGGACTCGATTGTTGTTGTTTCATATTTCACCGAGACCAAGTTGCTTAGTACTGAATCGTACAGACAATGTCCACTGTCGAGAGCCACATAATATATAATCGTTCATCACTCAACAACTGTGGTCGAGTCGATGGATGGTCGATTGTGCAGTAATCGAGTGCTCTGAGACCGACTGAACAGTGTGAACAGTGAATCAACGATGAACGAGTAGCGTAAACGTCAGACTTCATTCGACCAGCATATAACCTTGAATCGCGATTATATGTATTCTCATTCGCTGGCAAATAATCGACTTGAGCAATCGAACATTTCGATTGTAAAATCAAACTCCGAGTCGATTGTGGACTCGATTGTTATTATGAACGATTGCGATTGTTTCGATTGTAAAAACATCTCGTATTCGCCCAACGCTATCTCATACTAAAAACATTGGCCTTGTTACAGTGTTTGTTTATTTCGTTACCATATTTCATTACAGCATCGAAAAGAGGTATTAGTGGTTTGTTATGTAATGGATTTTTCAAAGTGTTTTTCATTACAGCATTGAAAAACATTTCATAATGGATCATGACGTACTAGTCGATAAACGGCAATTTAAGATCCGCTTTGCAGACACTAAAAAACACTAAAAACGTGCATGTGTTGAATAAAAATATTTTTAACAATTTAATTTTATACTAGCACAAACAGTTCAAGCTTTGTTGTAGACAAGCGAACGGAAAATCTAATTCATAGAAAATATGTGGTCTATTTAAACCTCGGCTTAGTCTTTTAATTAAATCTGCACTGGAAATCCTAGTATTAATTTCAATAAACATAATCAAAGTAAAAAATATGTGCAAACGCATTAATTCTCGTGTTTTATTTTGCTATTCTTTTTCTTAATATTTTCATAAAGTTTAGCAATAATTTACATCCATCTCAAAAGCAAGTTTATCAAAAGATATTTCCAATATTTTGTAATTTATATAAGCTTTCGAATGCGTTTTCTGGCATGATAAATAGCTTTCCAGTAGAGAACTAGAAATATTGTAGTATTGCTCGATCATAATACATATTGGACATATTGATATATAGGATGTTTCTTCCAGTAAATATAATAAATTTGATATATTATCATCTAATAACTTTATGACTTATTAGTCAAGGAACTCGTGGTCAAAAATTGCAATATTTTTGTCAGCGGTCGGGACTCCTGGCATCGGAACGCTTTAAAAGATTAAACAAAACTAGTGCTTTTATAAAAGCTGAAATTTGGTACTACTGGAACTACTGAACTGATTCTAAAAATTCTTTCACTAATAGAAAGCTACACTATCCCTGAGTGATATAGGCTAGATATTTTATTTTGATAAATTTTTTGCGGGGGGGCGGGGATAATTCCTGGCGATAGTAGCATAACAACCATCGTTTCAAGTTATGAAATTGTTTCACATCTGCCAGGCGTTTCACGATGGTTCACATTTTTTTATTATGTATATTTAGTTGTTTGTTGTTTTCTATTTTTAACACGCTTATATTAGCTTCACCTGTATGCGGGCTTGCTTGCTTGCTTGTTTGTCAGTTTGTAACCGACTTCTTTGAACTTGATTTTGACCTACTTTGAACGGTCAGATTTAGTTTAAACTTTGTCGACTTATCAAGGTCTGACGACAATACAATAATTCAATAAGTTTGTCCCATTATCCTGACCAGGATCTCCAGGACTAAAAAAAAAATAATAAATTATAATTTAAAAAAACTAAAAAACACGCTTTAATGAACTAAAAAGTAAAAAATAATTAATTTTATTGTAAAAAAGCGTAGGGTAGTATGAAAATATGATACAAAGCACCCCACGCTTTTTTACAATAAAATTAATTATTTTTTACTTTTTAGTTCATTAAAGCGTGTTTTTTAGTTTTTTTTAAATTATAATTTTTTATTGTGTAGAATATACCATAGAAGAAAAGTTAGATGTGTAAAATAGAAAAATATTTTTTTAACCCACGAACTACCAAGTTTTACTGAGCTTAGTATCGAATCATGTTTTCAATTTTATAATATCTTTAATTAGGGGCCATCCATAAAATATGTCACGTAAAATTCACACATTTTTGACCTCTTCTTCTCCCTTTGTCACGCTGCAATCTGCATCACATTTTTGTCAACCTCCTACCTATTAATACGTCACAAAACCTACCTTCCCCCCTCCAATGAATGACGGTTTTTATGATTATTAGTAATATATTACAAAAATCTGTACTTTTAAAAAAGTATAGAATTAAAATTGATGTACTTAGGTGTTCCAAACGTCGCGTCACGTCACATTTGTCTTTTGATTTTTTCCTTATATATCTTAATTGTTTGACGTTTAACATCACGATTACGTTAAGAAAAGTATATGCTTGTGGAATGGCTACTGTCTATTTAATAATTAGAAAATATTTATGTTCGACAAATTTGATATTAAATTTGTTAAGAGATTTGACGTGAAAATTATTTCAGTTTGAAACAGGGCAGGTGAAAGCTAATTTGTGCTCATCGGTATTTGTGCGGATGTGGCTCATGGAAGAAGGCATAAGTAAATTAATCATTTATTATGAACGTGATCGTAACATTTATTTACGTCTGCAGATGATCTATGTACGCGCAACCAAACCGACATGCGATCCTTGAGAGCCGAACTTCTTTCTCTCTCATTCACTCGTCCTTAAGCCTTTATCACATTACTAACCAAAGCTGGTGACTATAACACATATTTAAGATACTTTTTAGGGTTCCGTAACTCAATAAGAAACAACGGAACCCTTATTGGATCACTCGTTTGTCCGTCTGGCTGGGTGTCCATTTGTCAAGACCCATTTATTCAGGAACGGATAGAGATATCAAGTTGAAATTAATATGAAATACTAAGGTCTACGGTCCCTTGGATGTGTAAAAAATTCAAGCAACGCAATCAAAAGATACGGCCATTTTGTGACCTATTTTGATACTCGCAAACTCACTCATCAAAAACCTATAGGGTACTTCCTGTTGACCTAGAATCATGAAATTTGGCAAAAAGCAAGGTCTCGCAGCACAAGTAAAGGGAAAAACCCGAAAATCACAAAAAGTAAAAATTAAAGAGGGTTCTATACAATCGCAAACTCACTCATCAAAAACCTATAGGTTACTTCCCGTTGACCTAGAATCATGAAATTTGGCAAAAAGGAAGGTCTTGCAGCACAAGTAAAGGGAAAAATCCAAAAATCACAAAAAGTAAAAATTAAAGGGGGTCCCCACACAAAAAATCGGAAAAATCTTTTAAAGACTGTATCTTTGGAATCGTAACATGTAGCCGGTTGAAAATTTCACAGAATATGTCTACCTAATTTAATTGTTGTAACGGTACGGAACCCTCGTAGCGCGAGTTCCATACGCACTTGATCGCTTTTATTACTTTTTGTATCATATTTGTATCTTAAATACTTTTTATTGAAATCTGTGTCCGAAAATGAAAACACTTTTTAAAAGTATCTGTTATCTAAGATACTTTTAAAATTAATTTCGACAAAAAATCATTCGGTGCCCCATACTTTTGAAAGTAGGTATCTAAGATACTTCTTAAACATATCTAAGATGTAAATTATAGACGCCCGACAACTGAGGTCATTAGCGTCTCTAAGATACTCTGTCACCGTTAATGACAAGCTCTTTCATTTGAATCTTCTCTTAAAACGGTTTAACTAACTTTTGATTTTGGCGTTCTTGAATTATATTTTGGGGTGATTCAGTGAATGTAGAAAAAATTTTGTTAATATAAAAAAAGTGTATTCGAATCATGGCAGGCGTAGCACCTAGAGAGCCCTGTAGACGTTTATTTGCACAGTTTAATATCCTTACGGTAACCAACTTATACATTCTAGAATGTGCATGTTTCGTTAAAAATAATCCTGAATTATTTTTAAATTCTGTAAACCATAAATATGACATTAGAAACAATGACATTAGATTGACAAGTTCACATCTCACAGTTGTGCAGAGGGGCCCCCGAAATGCCATGATTCGAATATATAACAAGATACCCAATGAAATAAAGAATATTCAAAGCGGGAAGCTTTTTAAGAAAAGTCTCAAAAAGAATTTACTTACAAATGTATACTACAAAACAAGAGAGTTTTTAAATAATTAAAATATGTATCTATATAATTGACGCTATTATGTACAGATTGTACGATATAAATAAAGACATTTATTATTATTACTACGGCGTCTAGCGCCCGCCATATTAAATTTTATTTTACGGTATATACCCAGGGTCACTCGTGACATTATGACGAATCTATCGACGCCTCATTTGTGAAAATTCGTCCAGGCGTTTGAGTGCTACAATAGCACAAACATATATACAAAGTTTGTTCCTGTGTAAAACTGGCTTTACAGTGCATAGCGTGTGCTGTGGGTCAGTATAGAAATGGTGAGTAGCATACATACATGCATCAAGAGAAACCGTAGAGTTCATATGTAGATATAGCGAACATAGTGAAGTAGTCGCGCTCTGAAACACACACAAATTCGTATACGCAGGGTTATATATTGCTCTGTCGATAATCCATTAGCTGCGGTCGTGTAGACTGGGGACCATTGGGTCACCGGTTCATATCCAGTAGTCTCTCTGCATACATATTATCCCTACCTACTCGCACTTCATTTTACCTACTTGTAGGATTGATGTGTCCACTGAGTGACACACACACACACACCGACACAGGTGTGCATCTCATTTTGATTGTGATTTGTGGACTGATTTAAGTGACGGAAACACTTTAGCGCAAAATAATGAGATCAAAAAATCAATATTGCGAAACTAATGGATCAGAACTACTTAGTTCTATTTGATGAGTGACGACCAATGAGCAGAAAAAGTCTTACTATGCGACTTTTTTGTCCAGGGTCTACTTTCTGAATAATAAATTTTTTACACATCTTTTTTAATTTAATTCAATTGACTTCGTATAAGTGTATTTAACGGGTACTTCTGGTTCACCCGTTCGAATAGTATTGTTACAAAACTGTTTTCTGAGTTGGCGGAATAAATATTTATTTACAACAATTAAAAATACAATAACAATAAATGCAACAACGAAAAGTAATTTTTAACAATAAAAAAACTTAGACGGTAATTATTGAACTAAACGAGTCACTTAAATAACACTTAACAAATAACTATATATACAAGGATTATTTATTTGTAATTTATTTATGTAATTATTTATTTCTAACGTTTATTTATGTCAAAGTAAATTAATTAATTGTAGATTATAGACGCGTCGACAACTCAGGTCATTAGCGTCTTCAACACAACAAATAATCCATTTGTGTATTAGAATCCGCCAGCCGGCATACACAAACCGACTGGTACGAGCTCGGGTCCCTGGGAGCGCTAATTCCCAAAGAACATCGAAATGCAATTTGCGATAGCAACCACATTCCAATGCCCCCCTGAGGGGTTTATTTATGTCGGTCATTTACTCAGTTACTTCAGTACTATTTATTTACATCCACTCCACTATTTATATCACTGTACTGACTGATTCGACCGTTGATTGACTAATATTTATATCACTGATCCACTTGATGACACGACTCACCATTCACTGATCGACTCAACACGACACACTCGCTGTTTATATATCTGCGTGCGGTGTACGCTCAGTGCGTCCTCGTATTCTCTAGCGTTGTCTAGAATCTTCGCGTAGGCACCAGTGTGTTCAACGTCAGACACCGCTTCTCAGAATTGTTGCCCGCCGTTCATATACAGGGTGATCCGTAACAGTATTTTTGAAAAAACCGCCGAACAAAATATTCCTAGATATTTCTTCATTTTTTAAGAAGAGTTTTAAGAGTTAAGAGTTAAGAGTTTTAAGAAGAGTTGTCCTGTAAAATTTTTCTCCGACGTCATTAGGGAATGCAATCTCGTTCTCGCGAGATCTCGGCTATGTCACGCCTCGGGGAATTGCCACGTCCGCAATTTGCCACGTGTACTTTTGTTTGTTTGCCCGGTCTCAGTCAGGTAGATTGGGTCGTGACGCGTTCCACTTTACTTATATCTTCCATACATGGGGCATTGGTAAGGGTTTCTCTTAAGAAACAAAACAAAAAGAAAGAAAATAACACTTCGAGATTTATCTCGGACGAGAACCGTACGAGATCTCGCGAGATTATCGAGATTGCACTGCAGCATATTTAGTGTGTTTTTACTTAAATTGTTAAAATTAATAACTTAGTAAGTATTACTACTATAGTAATACTACTGAAGGCTGATTACTATTTATTATAAGTTATAACGTTCATAGCTTCATACTACTTACTTCTAAAAATCAAGAGATTAGTAGGTGCTTACTTACTACTTTGTTGTTGTCCTAAATGGTTTTTAGGTATAATAAATGCCTTAACATTTTCTTTAAGTTTTTTCCATTACTTTTCTATTTTTTAAGGAAATTAGTAACATAACTGTTAATCTCGCGAGTTCTCGAAATTGTCAAGATCTCGCGAGACTGACTTTCCCAATCTCTCGAGATCTCGGCTTACTCAAAATCTCGCGAGATCCTAAATACTAGCTAATCTCAAAATATTGGTATCAGGCGTCTTTATCCCCGAACAAAATATCCCCGACAAAATATCCCTGACAAAATATTCCCGGACAAAATATCCTAATGACAAAATATCCCCATGATAATATCCCCGAACGAAATATCCTCGGACGAAATGTCCACCATGACAAAATAAACCTGTATAAAATATCTATATGACAAAATATTATTATTTTTTCTATAAATAGATTTAATATCAAACGAATCAGATCGAACTTATTTTTCAAAAATTTCGCAAATTTGTACAAAGAGGGAGTCTTCTTACTTTTGGCATTTTTAAAAACTCAAAAATCTCTCAGATGCTGTTTATATTATTTGAAACTAAAAGCGCGGGGTGTTGGAGTCGATTCAGCGTTATTTTTTCTATAAATAGACTTAATATCAAACGAATCGGGTCGAATTTATTTTTCAATAAATATTCATTACTTGTTCCTATTTTAATTTGTTTCTATCAATACATTTGTTTTTTGTCTTTTTTAATTGGAGATATTTTATCGTTAGGATATTTCGTTCGGGGATATTTTATCATTTGTATATTTTGTCATGGGAATATTTTGTCCGGGAATATTTTGTTCGGGGTTCAAGACGCAAAATATTAGCCTTCAGAAAATTCTTACAATTTTTGGTCGCGACCTCTTTGACATTATTTGTATATTATTTGCAGTTATGAGTTATGATAGCAAAAACTAGATGGGCGAAGCCGTACTAGAAGACAAGTCTTAAATTAAATCAGGAAGACTCATGTTTGTGTCGGTTTTTGCGTTAAGTGCGTTAACTGCTTCCTGTAACATCAATAAGTTAAACTTTTTCTTTCGCGTATCTTTAGAGGCGTCGAATAAATCAATCGTAAATTCAAAGAACTAATTTGTTTACTTCCAATTTTCGATGTGTAACGCTACTCTACCACAATGTTTATTCGAAAATGTTAAATGTGCAACATATATCAACAGGAAAAAAATACTGAGAAATAACATGGTTTTTAACGCAAAAAACGTCGTTTTTTTAAATGTATTTTCAGCTATGGAAGATGCAATTGCACACAAAATCCCACATTATACCGAGTGCCTTATTTAATGATGATGAAATCTGCAGTCATAATTGTTCATTTTTAACCCTTGTTTTTTAATTATCAGAGATCCTATGAAGCGCGTAAGTGCGACAGAGACGCAACTAATTATAGTTATAGGTCAGGGATGGTGGACCTTTTCATATCTACGTGCCAATTTTTCTTCCAAAAAATGTTTATTGTGGCCATGACGTGCCAAAAATCACCTAAAGAAATTTAGTGGACAAAATAAAAACTTTTTAATAAAAAAAAAACCTCCTTCAAAAAGGCACTAAAAAGAGGAAAATAATGAAATTTTGAGGTCTGTGCCAATTAAAATATGAAGTTGGTTAAAAAAAAGAAGATATTAATCACTATACTATACTTTTTAACCGACTTCATATTTTAATTGGCACATACCTCAAAATTTTATTATTTTCCTCTTTTTAGTGCCTTTTTGAAGGAGGTTTTTTTTTGTTAAAAAGTTTTTATTTTTTACTTTTTAGTGTCAAAAAGTAACATTTACCTTAAAGAATCACACGTCGTTACTTACTTTAATTAAAAAATCAGCCGAACTACTGAACCGATTTTGATGAAATTTCTATGGGACCAATCTGAAAGTATATCCTTTTAAATAAAAAAAAATTCAAAATCGGTTCATAAACGACGAAGTTATCCGCGAACATACATAAAACATAACCACATAAAAAATATATACGGTCGAATTGAGAAACCTCCTTTTTTTGAAGTCGGTTAAAAATTATTCAAACATAGATGAAAAGAATTATTGATCGATTATGCATTGAGTGCTATTACACTTTAGTCGCCTTGTCGTACCGATCTCATAATTATAATATTATATTATGTTATTTAAATGATAGTAAAATTTTTTATGTAATATATTTTTTTTATAATTATTTCGATTGTGTACGAATCAATGCCGTGCCGACAATATTCTGTTGCGTGCCACCTATGGCACACGTGCCATGATTCACCATCCCTATAATATAGGTTATAACCTGTAGCTCATGCGCATAGCAAACGATTTTTGCGATTTAAAAACAAAGGTAAAAAAATGAAAAATTATGAAATAAATAGATTTTCAGCAACGCCATGTCGTGTCTTCGAATTTATATACACCTAGTATATATAAGTTGTAGGTGCAGATGAAAATATATATGTTATATACTTATTTATTATCTGCCTTGAACAAAGGCTGGATAACTGCTGCACTGACTCCTGTTTTGAAATTAGTCGCGATATGCTGTGTGTGCATTTACATTTTTAAATGTATTTTAAGTGCATCGGTATTCATTGTGTAATTAGGGCTCTCGACTACGCACAAAAATACAAAAAGAGGCTTGGTGTCTGTGTAAAATCACACTGCTAACTTCCCATTGGATGCCCTTAGTTGTTTTATAAAAAAATTCACAGATTTCGCAATCCTTGCAACCATCGAGGACATTGGAAATGATAACAGCATATATGAAACATAATTAACTGTTTATTATACACACAATATTTATCAATGCACTGTTTAGTTTTGTCAGGAATAACCCTATTATTCTTCTGTTATATACGCGTTCACTTTTGCTTGATTACTTAACTTTTAAATGGATTTTTCTACAGTATTTATTAACATTTGCTCAAAAATAACATCGCAGATCGTCGCAAATACCTCTCAATTAACTAGACATGATATAAAACACATTTCGAAAAAATTGCACTTGTTCAATTTTGCATGATTGCTCCTCACTTGATCGCGACACCGTTGTCTTTTGGCCTTGAACGAAAACTCGTAACTCTGCCCCCATATACGAACATAAACATTTCCAATGTTAAAAATTTTTTTTGCAAATCTAATTAGGTGTTCATTATGTAATTGTGTCGAATAAAATTGGTTCGAAGTCGATATCATTATTTGTTCTCGGGATATGCGAGCCGAAAAAAAGTTCGCAAACGTACGAACGAACGTACGTACACACAGAGAGAAGAGAGACATTTCTCTAAAAACAGTAGATTCGGACTCTAGGGACCTCAAAAAGGCCAGATATGTCAACATTTTTCATTAACAAAATCGAACCCATTACAATAACTTCCAATGGGAAGTTAAAAATCGATATAGATAGATTGTTGTTTTGATTATGTTTTTAGGATTCCGTAGCCAAATGGCAAAAACAGAACCCTTATAATTTCGTCCTGTCCGTCCATCTGTATGTCACAGGCATTTTTCTCGGAGACTATTGGCACTATATGGATGAAATTTGGAAGGTACAATGGTGTAGTGAAAAAAATTAGTAGTTGCACTCCTGAGGGAGATTATAATAAATACTAACTGACTGATAGATCATCATAAAATATCTGGGGTACTTCCAACCAAGCTAAAGCTTTGAAATTTGAAACATTGATACCTACAGTGTTTAAGGTGATAATTACGAAAAAAATCATTAATAAAAAACTTTTTAACAAAAAAAAAACCTCCTTCAAAAAGCCACTAAAAAGAGGAAAATAATGAAATTTTGAGGTCTGCGCCAATTTAATTAAATATGAAGCCGGTTAAAAAGTATAGTATAGTGATTAATAGGTATCTTCTTTTTAACCAACTTCATATTTTATTAAATTGGCGCAGACCTCAAAATTTCATTATTTTCCTCTTTTTAGTGGCTTGTTGAAGGTTTTTTTTTTGTTAAAAAGTTTTTTATTTTTTACTTTTTAGTGTCAAAAAGTGACATTTACCTTAAAGGAATCACACGCCGTTACTAACTTTTATAAAAATCAACCGAACTACTGAACCGATTTTGATGACATTTCTATGGGACTAATCTGAAAGTATATCCTTTCAAATAAAAAAAAAATTTTCCAAATCGGTTTATAAATGACGTAGTTCTGAGGTAACAAACATAAAAAAAAAAATACAACCGAATTGAGAACCACCTCCTTTTTTTGAAGTTGGTTAAAAATCCAACATTGCGGATACGTTCTTCCCGACTATTTATTATACAAAATTGATTTTAATAATATTTATTATTTTGTTTCAGGTAAGCTGAAGATAACATTTCATAATCATTGATTTTTGTCGGTATGTACCTATGTTAATAAAAGTAATTTTTTATATCAATCTTCCCATAATTGATTAGTTCATTCTTTCATAATTATACAATATTTCCTGTACTTATTAATTTTTATTAACAAATTATGCCAAATTATCGTTGGTACGCCTTCTAAAAGTAGATTTTGATAGACAAAGATTGATAATATCGGACGTCACTGTATAATATTGTATTAAATGGGAATAGAAACCGAATTATTATATTATTTATTTTATTTATTATATTCCATGGACGTAACTACTATTTGACCAGCGAAAGAACGCTAGTCTAAAGAATGTGCATATAGCAGTATAGGGGCTCTTATTTAGGGTAAACGGCATTATTCCCTTCCTTGGTTGGATAGTAAGAGTCCTTTCACACTATCAGTCTGATCCAGAGGCCGCGACGCTAACCACTGGACCACACTGTCCTCTCGCTTTAATTTAAACTGGGTATAATTTTGCATAACAAATATAAGTTTATAGAGAAAGAGAGAGAGAGAGAGCGATCGAAAGAGCAGATTATAGATGCTCGAGAACCGAGCGAATATACACTGTAAAAAATGGATGTAAAAATACTTTGAAAATTAAGGTAGAATTCGCTCGATTTTCTAAGTGATTTTACATTATTATTCATTTTTACACAGAAAACTTCATAAAAACTTGAACTTTTACTGTAAAGTTAAACAAATTTGTGATTTTTAAATAAAGTAAATTAAAATTACATAACTTGTGTAATATTCCAATAAAATGTGTAAAAATTACAAAATAAAATGTATAGTTACATATATAAAATGGATGAATACAAAACGAATTAATGTAAAATTAGTAACCACGCATGCGCAATGTGTTTTTATGGAATCTAAGCGATGTGCAGGCGATACCTGTTTGCGACGCCATTGTCTCTTTGTGTGCCTATTACCAGATTAATCGCTGGCTACAAATGGACCATCGATAATTTATGTAATCAGCCTTCTCATTTCTTACAGTGTAAGTTTGAAAACATAAAATTGGTGACCCTAATTACTGTTGTGACTAAGATGAAAATGTTGATTGTTTAGCTAAAAGTACAAAACAATATTTTGGAAACGTAACGATGCACGTCCAGTAATTTGCGCCAGCGCTGTGCGACGGGCGTAGGTCGTAGGAGTGAGTGCTCTCTCATACAGTGATCAGGGCCGGCACGTGCGCCTGGTCAGACAGGCGATCGCCTTACGGCGCCATATTTTTAGGGCGGCATATTTTTGTAGCAGCGAATTTTTCGTGCGGTATTCTACTTTTTAAAAATGATTATATTGTTCGAGTTTTCACCGATTCTTAGTTCTACCTTCTACTACCAGATAAAAGATGTCGCATGTCGCCCAGCCGCTCGGCGCAAATACCATAAGTTGTAAAGGGGGTATTTACAAATTACAGGCAGCCAGGCAGCGTTTATAAATATTGTTATTAGAATTACATTTGTTTTTTATTTGTTAAGTAAATAAAATATATCATCGGTTTATTAATTTTTTTAATGTGTGGGGGGGGCAAAAGTTGTATTCGCTTTAGGCGGCATATTTTGACGCGCCGGCCCTGACAGTGATATATAAGCCGCTTTATTTGGAAAGTCGGGCGTCAGGCGTGGGTGACGCTCGTTCGTCTGCAGAAAATAATACACGTTAACAAAGATTTGTCACATTAACCGCTGCATGACAGAGATGCATTTCATTTTAAATTTTTATTTTAAACATACTGCGGCTATAATGCAAGAACGCTTATGTCGAATTTTGTACATCTTCAAATAGCTTTTTAGGGTACCGTACCTCCGAACGGAACCCTTATTACTGAGCATATACGATGTCCGTCCGTTCGTCCATTTGTCACAAGACTCTATCTCACAAACTGTAAGTTAGTTGAAATTTTCACAAATCCTGCCAAATAATAAAAATCAAAAAGTTTAATCTCTAGGAGGCTCCCCATGGCGTTGCTATGGTTCCTCTATTACAAGTCCCCAGTTCCCGAGTTCTAGCCCGAGAGCTGGTAAAAGTGTCAATTGGATTTTCAATTTATTATTAAAAAAAAAAAAAAATAATGAATTGAAAATATGAATTGGTGCTAGGCCCAAATAACCGTAGCTGTTGGTGGTCTTTAAAATAGAATTAAAATTAGGAGGCTCCCCATACAAGGATATACAGGGTGTCCCAAAAAGAATGGGGCATAAAGTAACAGCTGATTCCTTACAAAAAAATATTGCGATAGATCCCAACTTGTCTATTCCGAAAGTTGATATTAAAAGAGATACAGGGTGTCAAAGTTTTATTTTTATTTTTGATTTTCTTAAATAACTTTTAAAATAATCTAGGCATTGTAATGAAATTTGGTATATGGGGATTTTTTGACATGAGAAATTCAAATCTGACCTTGGTATGGCTCTTACTTGTAGGGGGCGCCACTTACACACCTTTTCACTCATTCAAATAGTCATAACTTTATTGTACGCACTCGTACTATTTTTTTGAATTAAAAAATTGATTTTTCAGTCATTTTTACGTAAAAAAGGTATACTTTGTAAAAGTGGCTAGGAGTAATTTTTTTCAAGATATTTGCACTTAAAGTAATCGATGCAATGTGGTTTTAAATGGCAAATTTTGAAAATGAACATAGGTGGCTTTGGAAACGCCGACGCGGCGTTATTTTATTTAAATTCTTATTAAAATGCCGCGTCATAATGATAAAAATAAAAATTAAACTTTGACACCCTGTATCTCTTTTAATATCAACTTTCGGAATAGACATGTTCGGGTCTATCGCAATATTTTTTTGTAAGGAATCAGCTGTTACTTTATGTCCCATTCTTTTTGGGACACCCTGTATACTCGTATATCTTGTATGTATCTCTTTCTCTAAAATTGAACGCTTATACTACTCGATTATACCTTATTTCTGTTGTGCTACTGCAATAAGTCTTGTAGCGTAATGGCTAAGGCGTTCGCATGTCACATCGAAAAGCCGGGTTCAAATCCGACTGGCCCCTTTTTAACATTGGAAATGTTTATGTTCGTATATGGGGGCAGAGTTACGAGTTTTCGTTCAAGGCCAAAAGACAACGGTGTCGCGATCAAGTGAGGAGCAATCATGCAAAATTGAACAAGTGCAATTTTTTCGAAATGTGCTTTATATCATGTCTAGTTAATTGAGAGGTATTTGCGACGATCTGCGGTGTTATTTTTGAGCAAATGTTAATAAATACTGTAGAAAAATCCATTTAAAAGTTAAGTAATCAAGCAAAAGTAAACGCGTATATAACAGAAGAATAATAGGGTTATTCCTGACAAAACTAAACAGTGCATTGATAAATATTGTGTGTATAATAAACAGTTAATTATGTTTCATATATGCTGTTATCATTTCCAATGTCCTCGATGGTTGCAAGGTTTGCGAAATCTGTGAATTTTTTTTATAATATTGTAGGTACTAAATATTTTGAAATTTTTAGACGTCAGACTTAGCTTTAACTTTGCATAAGCATAGCATTTTTTTTTACCTTTTAATTTAGTGCTCGTCATCGACGTCATTTAGGGTAACTTTGGTGTGCGCTCAGGTCGATTCAAGCGCTCTAATGCGTTCGAATTTACGTTAATTTAACATTATTTTTAAGTTACCATTGGTATCGTCCATGATGGATTAAGTATGATGTATAAAATAGTGGGAACTTGGACAAATAAAATTCTCAAACGCTAAATTTTTTTTAATAGCTGCGACGTTTCGCGAACGTTTGTCATAATTGTCTAATTACAGTGTGCCTGAAGAAGCGAACAAACGTTCGCGAAACGTCGCAGCTATTAAAAAAAATTTAGCGTTTGAGAATTTTATTTGTCCAAGTTCCCACTATTTTATACATCATAATTATTTTTAAGCTCTGAAAGATCTCTATTTGCGCTCGGCTCAAGCTGAGCGCAAAACTGAATGTACCTCTAGTTTAAATGAAAATGAAAATATAAAAAAATATAACCTAAAATTCGAAATAAACGCTTATGGCTTTGGGCCACAGATATTTTAACAACAGGCGTAGTTAAAATATAACATTTGAAAGTGTTTACTGTTATTTGTTTATTTGTGACATTGTGGAAAAATTGCATAGTTTTACATCTGCTAAAATACTGGAATGAATAATGCAACATTTTTGAGCAAGTGCAGTGATATTTTATTTTTTTTTTAGTCTACTTAACATGCGTTTAACGTCTTATGCAAATCATTAATTAAGTATCAAATTTCATTTTTCGTCCACTGTAGTAGGATTTTTGAAATATTTTATTAAAAATTAAACATAAAAAATCGGTATGGAGAATCATGCGTGACCCAATGGCGGATTCAAGCATTTGGTCAGTATATATGATCATGATCACTGCCTTAAAAACAAGCCGTGAGGTGGGTCTGTTATTAAGACTAAAGTGCGACCCTTGAGGTCCACACGACGAACTTCCCAGTTTGATAAATATTTAATCATAATAATTTAATTAGATATTACACAGACACTCGTACTATTTTTTGAATTAAAAAATTGATTTTTCCGTCATTTTTACGTAAAAAAGGTATACTTTGTAAAAGTGGCTAGGAGTAACCTTTTTCAAGATATTTGCACTTAAAGTAATCGATGCAATGTGGTTTTAAATGGCAAATTTTGAAAATGAACATAGGTGGCTTTGAAAACGCCGGCGCGGCGTTATCATGGTAATTTTGACAGTTTTATTTAAAAATGCAACGTTTCTTATTAAAATGCCGCGTCATAATGATAAAAATAAAAATTAAACTTTGACACCCTGTATCTCTTTTAGTATCAACTTTCGGAATAGACATGTTCGGGTCTATCGCAATATTTTTTTGTAAGGAATCAGCTGTTACTTTATGTCCCATTGTTTTTGGGACACCCTGTATATAATAAAATGAACGAAAATAATTCTTTGTTTTGGTTTACTGATGGCGCTTTATTAAAATTATTTGATGATTATAAATCATTTAATTTACATAATTTTGTCTATTATTATTTTTTTTGTTATTTTAATGCCCACTTGGAAATCAGTTTTGTGATATTTCAAAATAAACAAACTTGAGTTTATAATTTTTGTATTTGTGCCAACAAAAATAAAGCGAGTCAATTTTCCAGTCTTTTGTCTTTTCGTTAATTAAACATATCTCGAGAGACTGTAAATCTCGATACTTACTCGCCGTCCGTCTTCATTTGTTCGAGGATGTCACAAGTTTTGTATTTTTGTAATAAAGATATCAGATTCAACGCTACAAATATTTTATTTGTCATTTTATCTTATTATTTTGATATAAAACGTGATCGTAAATAAAATTAAGTGTTCTACAATTCACTAGCGTTATTATTTTTATTTACACAAGTGCGCGTGCGCAATAGTACTTACCTATGGCTCTCATGCACCTACTTCTGTCTCCTACACATTAAAATTATTTCCTTTAAAATTATTTTCTAATAATTTTAATAATAAAATAAAATAAAAATAATAATTTTAATAATTTTTTTTTCAATTTTGCGAACTTTCGGCCTGGCAGGAGAAAAAATAGTATGCGTAATACGGGAGGCAATTACTACATCTCCTCCCGCGTATTTGCCACCCTCGCCTTCGGCATAATGTACTATTTCAAAATTTAACCCCTACAGGTGTCAAAAGAAGGTAAAATTTTGAAAGACTAAATTGAACAAACTAAATATTATTTAAATGCACTAAAAAGGAAAAAATAATTTTTAATAATTTAGGTTCATATTTATTATAATTATAAACCTAAATTATTAAAAATTATTTTTTTCCTTTTTAGTGCATTTAAATAAAAGCTTGTCTCTAAAAAGTTTTTTTTACTAATATTTATTTTGTTCATTTTAGTCTTACAAAATTTTACCCTCTTTTGACACCCGTAGGGGTTGAATTTCGAAAAATCCTTTCTTAGTGGATGCTTACGTCAAAAAAGGAACCAACTGTCAAGTTTCTAGCTTCAGCGATTTGGCCTGGGCGTTGATTAGTCAAAAAAGCCCTACATCCCCGTTTGAACCCCTTAAGGGTTGAATTTATTTCTAAAAACGATTTATTCATGTATTGTCATGGGGAATACATATGTGTACAAACTTTCAAATCGATCGGATACGTGGAAGTCGTTCAAAATTGACTTGCAAGTTTTGACCTAAACAAACAAACACACAAACTAACATACATAGCAAGTTAAATAAAAGCTTGTAAAAAAGCTGTAAATTGTCTTTATATTTCTTAATTATTTTCTTATTTGAAATTCGTAAATCTTTTACAAAAGAAAAGTTATTCGTTTAGTTAGAGAAACCAAATGTTTATTTTTTTCAAAGTTACAAAATGCGTGATGCGAAGCTTTTACTTGTTTTGACAAAAAAGTGTCGGTGGGTATGTGTGTTGGGCAGGGCCGTAGCTAGGGGGAGCATTAAGGGACCTTAAAACATCCAGTGCCCTACTTTAAGCAATTATAAACAAGCCGCAAAGACTGTCACGACAGAATGACAGACTTGATCTCTCTGGCATTTGGAAAAACAAGATTAAATTCGTTGGACTAAATGAAGTTCTTCGGAAATTTGATAACATGGCAAGTTCTGTATTTTTTTATTTTTTTTGATTAAATTGTCACATACCGTTTTCTTGCTTTTGTAATTTGATATCACCAGATGAGGTAGGCAATCCAATTAAAAAATTGTAGTCTTTTGCTTCAGCCCTACTTTAAACTTTCAGTGCCCTATCTTGAATGCAACTCTAGCTACGGCCCTGGTGTTGGGGATGGTAGAATCCAAATGGAATGCAAATATTTCCAAAGAGAGTGAGAGAGGCGCGTTAACAGTGAGGAGGGAGAGAAAGTGCGACAAATGGTGAGTGAGTAAGTGAGAAAAGATAAGTGAAGAAGTAAGAAGTGTTGTGTGATTGCAGTAACTAACGTTTTCAGTACAAAACCACCCACTTCTTTACCTACTTTTGACACCCTTTACTGCGGCTATCAAAATTTTTATGTTATAACATCGCTAAAGCTATTTATTAAATTTTTTTCTCCTCGTACAAACCTCCGAAATAATAGTTTTAAAAAGAAAAACTAAGGTGCAGTTTTATAAAAGCATGTTGTTCAAGTGAAACTTTTTGCCCTAACCCTAAACGCATTTAATCCGAAATCGCCGGAAGTACATAATTTTTTACGTGATTTAAACTTTGCAAAGCTAAAAGTGCACACCTCGCTAAGTTAGACACTTTTTGATAGTAAAATCTATAATATATATAAAAGAAAGTCGTGTTAGTTACTTAGTTACACCATTTATAACGGCTGGACCGATTTTCATGATCTTTGATTTTTTGGATTTGTCTCCGCCCTGGCTAACAAAATAACTATTAAAACATCGGAAAAATTCACCAGGGAGCGAACGAGCGAAGTGAGTGAGTAATGTAGCTATAATATTCAAGCGAACGAGCGAAGCGAGTGAGTAACGTATCACCCGGGAGCGAACGAGCGAAGCGAGTGAGTAATGTAATTATATTTTTTTTTTATTTAGGAAAAAAAAGTGCTTCGACTACAATGGTAATTATATTATTCAAGCGAACAAACGAAGCAAATGAGTAATATACCACCCGGAATCGAACGAGCGAAGCGAGTGGGTAGCGTATTGCAGTCTGGTCGAAGCCGGACGGGGCCGCTAGTATTAACATAAATAGAGAAAATATATTCAAAATAGAAAAAAATATAAATAAATATCAAGTGGAATATGGAATAGTTAAAAAATAAACTAAAATTAATGATGCCGCCCGGGTTCGAACCAGCGAACTACTACGTCTAAAGCAGCTGCGATACCCCTACGCCAAGAATTCCGTTGTGTTTAAGCTGCTATATTTGTGATATAATATACCAAAGTGTTTGGGGTCACGCAGTGTTCAGCAATAGTGTTGGGATATATACGCGATCCTTCGATTGGACGTGACGTGACGTGACCTCGGCATTATATAGACGCTCGTTCTGTACATTTGAATTTTATAAAACAGCGTTTTGATTGTTTACACTCAAAACCCGTATATTTTATCACAATTATTGTTTCGCACAATACAGTGACTTCTTCAGACAAAAAGGGTTAAAATCTTTGTCTGATGAATATATTTAAAAAAAAATGTATGTCTGTATCGCGGGTACAGATAGATAACGTTAATACCGTTAAACACAAATAATTTTATTCGTTGTTATGGAAAGAAATACATCAACTTTTATTTATCTTAAAAAAATCAATTGTTCGTAAGATATAATTAATAAAATAATTATAATTTTATTTTTTATATTATATTTTCATTCTAGGTAGGTATAAAAAAAAAACTAAAAAAAATATTAGAAGCCTTTGAGGTTCGAACCTGGACTCGGCGTTTGTACCTGTCGGTATAGATTTGTACTTTTCCTCACGGCCACCTGGCTTACTGTGTCTGAGACCTGAGCATAGTTATACATGCTGTGTTTTGTTTCACATGTCAACCACTTTCGGCTATTTCCGTTTCATCTAATATTTCTAAAATGCCACCCCAGTATGTGAGGCATTAGACGTGACTCACGTAAAAACTGCCAGTTTAAAGCCTCTGGTAAAAATATGTTGTAACCGTACACTTTTCAAGCTATAACTCATACACAAATAAACAGTAATATTGACGAGTTACTTCGGAAATGTACGGTTGAGAATATTTTTTTACAATCCATATAACTCGCAAGAAACACGTTATTATGTACTTACACACCTATTGCTTATATAGACCGAGAGCTAGTGACAATTTTTTGGTGTTATTTATTCACGGCCTTATTTTTGTGAAGATGTTGAGGAGGCATATTAAAGTGTCCTGAGTAAGGGATTTTGCTAGATAGCGGTATGGGAGGGATGCAGACCGCCCCCAATATGTAACAAAAAAAATGGTCACAATTATTATTGCTTCAAGGCTGAAATTGTTTGTATAGCTTGTCGGTGACCCAATAATGTTATTATAATATTTGCATATCGATTGGTCAGTATTAAAGGGGTGACAGATCACCCTAAACGTGTCATGTACCCGACGAAATTTATATTATTAAATATTAGTTCAAGGTTCAAATTTTAATATGCTGTTACGGCGACTGTTTTAAGCATATATTTCAATTTTCAGATCAAATTGTCGGTATTAACCCCCTCTCTTAGAGGGAAACTTGCTCACCTAGGTGTTTATATCGTTCTGCAAGGGGGTTAATACCGACATTTTGTTATGCAAATTGAAATATATGCTTAAAAAAGTCGCCGTAACAATATTTTAAAATTTGAACCTTGAACTTATAATATAAATTTCGTCCGGTACATGACACGTTTAGGGTGATCTGCCACCCCTTTAATACTGACCAATCAATCTGCAAACATTATAATGGCATTATTGGGTTTACCGACAAGCTATACAAACAATTTCAGCCTTGAAGCAATAATAATTGTGACCATTTTTTTGTTACATGTTGCATCCGTTCCATACCGCTATCTAGCAAAATCTTTAACAATGTTATAAGTACACTAGCGGCCCCGTCCGGCTTCGCCCGGGTGCTAAGAAAGCCCGGGTGCAATACACTACTCACTCGCTTCGCTCGTTCGCTTGAATATTATAATTACATTACTCACTCGCTTCGCTCGTTCGCTATATATATAAGCCTTCCGTGAAAAATTACCTAACTGATGGTGAAAACCGCATCAAAATCCGTTGCGTGGTTTAGGAATTACATTACTCACTCGCTTCGCTCGTTCGCTATATCTATAAACCTTCCGTGAAAAATTATCTAACTGATGGTGAAAACCGCATCAAAATCCGTTGCGTGGTTTAGGAGGAGTTAGCGGTTAAACAGACAGACAGATGCGGAAAGCGACTTCATTTTATACTATGTAAAGATTAGAGATGTGCCGATTATGACTTTGGCCGACTAGCCGACTAGCCGATTAGTCGTTGTAAAGAGGCCGACTGGCGACTAGTCGGCCAAGCCGATCACGGTTTCGAGGATTTCCGTAACGATTCGTTTACAGCTGATTCGCTTGAAAGTCTCAAACGCCGCCTGCGAGCATGTCGGAACCTGTTTTGTTTACTTCGCATTGTTTCTTGTTTGTTGCTTTTGTAAGGGTCAGAGCGGTGTTTTTGTGTAAAAAATTCACAGATTTCGCAATCCTTGCAACCATCGAGGACATTGGAAATGATAACAGCATATATGAAACATAATTAACTGTTTATTATACCCACAATATTTATCAATGCACTGTTTAGTTTTGTCAGGAATAACCCTATTATTCTTCTGTTATATATACGCGTTCACTTTTGCTTGATTACTTAACTTTAAAATGGATTTTTCTACAGTATTTATTAACATTTGCTCAAAAATAACACCGCAGATCGTCGCAGATACCTCTCAATTAACTAGACATGATATAAAACACATTTCGAAAAAATTGCACTTGTTCAATTTTGCATGATTGCTCCTCACTTGATTGCGACACCGTTGTCTTTTGGCCTTGAACGAAAACTCGTAACTCTGCCCCCATATACGAACATAAACATTTCCAATGTTAAAAAATTTTTGTGTAGGTAAAGATAATACAGTTATTGTTCATTAAAGTGAAATATAGCTCAATTAAAATTTAATCATGTCAAAAAGAAAATCTCGTGTATATGGATGTTTTAACATTGGAAATGTTTATGTTCGTATATGGGGGCAGAGTTACGAGTTTTCGTTCAAGGCCAAAAGACAACGGTGTCGCGATCAAGTGAGGAGCAATCATGCAAAATTGAACAAGCGCAATTTTTTCGAAATGTGTTTTATATCATGTCTAGTTAATTAAGAGGTATTTGCGACGATCTGCGGTGTTATTTTTGAGCAAATGTTAACAAATACTGTAGAAAAATCCATTTAAAAGTTAAGTAATCAAGCAAAAGTGAACGCGTATATAACAGAAGAATAGGTTATTCCTGACAAAACTAAACAGTGCATTGATAAATATTGTGTATAATAAACTGTTAATTATGTTTCATATATGCTGTTATCATTTCCAATGTCCTCGATGGTTGCAAGGATTGCGAAATCTGTGAATTTTTTGAACAATTGGACAATGATTCCCGTAAAGTTAAGTGTAACCAATTTCAAAATGTGTAAGACTGATTATAAAATAAAAATATTAATAAATAAATATAATCAATTGGTTTTTAATTTTTATTTAATGTAATTCTCCCTACATATGTATTACTGAGAAATATATACAAAGTAAGAAGCCGGATTTGTCGGCGCTCTTTGCTGAATAGTAGCTGACTAGTCGCCGACTATGATAGTGGCCTTATGATAGTCGGCTTATCTCTAGTAAAGATAAAGATGCTCTGTTTTGTTTTACATGCAGTCTATACAACTTCCGAATATTTCCGTTACATCTAATATTTTTAAAATGCCATCCCATTATGAAGCATTCGACGTTATTCACGTCCAAAATGTCGGTCATATACGTTAGTTGAAGCACTTCGCAATACCTACATACATACAATAATATTGCAGTGGTGTTTGTCTCCTATATGTATTCATATAATGTCATTAGGGCGAATAACGGCTCGACGGCTATTTTATGTACCACGAAGAATAGGCTGTCGTTGAAAAGTGAAATTGTTTTCAGAGTGACGCACTCACTCACTCATTCGTCGTTTTGTTTTGTTCGCTCGTCACGTTATATCAAAAAATACTCCTCGCTATTCCACATGCTTTAAATTTCGTACCATATCATACAATGAAATTAAAAAAAGGGATATCATTGAAAATGTCTTTTTGTCTTTTTAAAACAATTCGTTTCAAAATGATGTTCTTTTTACGTTTTAAAAAAGCCTACATATGTGTCAGTTTTTATTTCAGCTTATACTGGAATACTTTTAATGTGTATAAATTTGACGATTTATACAGTCCATTCTGAAATAGTGTAAATTGAATTGAATTGAATTGTGAATTATAGACGCTCGACAACAGAGGTCATTAGCGTCTGTAAAGATACAAAGTGTAAACAAAACAAAAGTAAAAACAATAAAATAAAAGCAAAATCAAAAATTGACACACAACAAAATAAAATCGCTATAAGTGCAAATAAAATGTGTCATATAATATAAAGAAAGATATAAAGAAAAAACCACAAAGGCTGTAAAGGGGCCTAAATGTATATAAATAAATAAAATTAAATTAACCGGTCAAGACCGGTTTCTTTTTAAAATCGAAACAGCAGATCGACATTCGCAGGATCATTTCCTAAAACAACCGACAGATCACCTGACAATCCGATCTGCTGTCGTGTGTCCCTAAACTGGACACACTCCATTAAAATGTGCGAGACGGTAACACGAGTGTCACACGTCTCACAAAGGGGCGGTTCCTCACGAGCCATTAAAAAACCATGACTTAATCTACAGTGACCGATGCGTAGCCGTGTAAGAACCACTTCCTCCCACCTGGAGGGACGGCAAGATGTGAGCCATGGGTCAACTGTAGATTTTATAGCTCTTAAATTATTTTCCTCGACAGCACTCCATTCATCTTTCCAGAGCTGCTGCACGGCTGAAATCAGTACGTTCTTAAGGTCGTCACCGATAACGCAAAACACGAAATAGTGTAAAGCAATACATCATTTTGGTATGAAGTTTATAACAGATTCCAGTGATACCATAGATTGTACCAAGCCTTCTTTTAAATCATTCCCGAATCCAGATGAAGACTTAAAAACTTTAAGAGCACCTTACACGATCAGTATTACTGTCAATAATAATTATGCTTCAGTAATATTGTCAGTGCTCCATTAATTCAAATCGATTCTTGTTTTGTAAGAGCGCACCTTACACGATCAGTATATTGCTGTCACTATTATGCTTCAGTACTAGTTGAGCCATCAATATATTTTTTATAGATGTGATAGTTCAGCCTAGTGAATTATAGGAAGAAATTGGTTCGGAAAAGGTTGTAGAAATAATATTCAGAGAGATCTTCAAATTTGTTTAATAGCCGATATTTCGAAAAATTAATTTTTTTCTTCAGGGTTTTAACTATAGAAATTACATATTATTTAGATTTTTCGTTACAATATTGTAAATTTGTAAGATTAGCTAATTACTTACACATGTTTGAACTTGAATATGAGTGTTGTTAATAGTAGGGTAAATGCGGAAGAGATGCCGCGGTAGGAGAGACGCCGCATGGCTATTAACTTACCTATTTACTATTAATGGATAGTACTACAAGTACGTATGTTTGTTCATCTTATCTTGTCAAGATAAGATGAACGAACATACGTACTTGTAGCACCATCCATTAATAAATAGGTAAGTTAATAGCCATGCGGCGTCTCTCCTACCGCGGCATCTCTCCCGCATTTACCCTAGATAGTATTAATAACAATAGTACTATTAACTCATATTCAATTTCTAACATTGGTGTAAGTAATTACTTAATCTTACAGATTTACAATATTGTGACGAAAAATCTAAATAATATGTAATTTCTAGTTAAAACCCTGAAGAAGAAAATAAATTTTTCGAAACGTCGGCTATTAAACAAATTTGAACATATCTCTGAATATTATTTCTACAGCCTTTTCCGAACCAATTTCTTCCTAAAATATATTTTTGGTTTCTTCTGAAAATGGATTCACACAAAAAAGCCTGTCTAACCATATTTTTAGCACTGGCAAGGAAACGCCGCGTTTTAATGGACGTTTGTGGATGAAAGAATGAAAAACGTGATAAATATTTACAATATGTCGTCTTGTTAAAGGAAATTAGTACTAGAGAAATTGATGATTTCAAAAACTAATAATTTCGGATGAATGATGAAACAATTACTACAAATAGTTACTCCTTTCTTAAGAAGGGAAATTATACTTCTATACGGAGCTGTTTACTTACAAATTTTCTGTAAGATATGTACCGTTACGGAGATATAGTTCAAAACCTGTTAACACCCCTTTCTCAGGATGGTTACCAATTGGGGTGGCCTCCGACCCCGAAAACTCAATTTTAAACTTACACCGCCCCCCTTCCTACGCAATGAAAAAAAAACCTTGTCCTATACCTAAACTGCAAACCTAATGTAACATTTCAATGGACTAATATAGTCTAGAATAAATAATGTTTATTTATTTATTGTAAATTGTAGACGCGTCGACAACTTAGGTCATTAGCGTCTCGATTACATTAATTAATATCAACTCACTTAAAACTAAATGACATCATAAAACATCCATGAGCGGAGGCGGGATTCGAACCCACGACAGTCTGATCCAGAGGTCGCGATGCTAACCACTGGACCACACTCTCCTCAATAAATAATGTTGGTGCAATAGAAAAGTTGCTATTTATAATACACCTTCGTTATGGTGTTTTAAAAAACGTGTAAAAAGTCACCATTGATATCGTGCCGAGGTTCAAATTTGTTGCGAATTTTTCGGTTCCGTTCAATTTTTATTGCAAAATTCATCAATCTTGTAGAGATCAAAATTCTCTACAACTTCGGTATAAACATTTTTGATAGTTGATCCCCTAATTTTTTTTTTTTTGAGGAGAATATATTGATGGAAATTCCAGAGTGATAAAATATCTAGTGCTCGCTGGATGCAATTTCGTTAACCATAAATAAAAGACTAGGGGCAACACTATATCTAATGATTTCAACATCAATAATATTGTAGTATATGCGTTACCGGTTTGGTAACTGAGATAAGCAAACAAAAACAAGGCTGTGCTACTAGCACCTGTATTAGTAACAGTATCATGGTTACAGGGTATTCATCAATTAGGCGCGATACGAATAACACTCGTATGAATAATTTAGATAATTAATTTCTACGGATGAACAAAAACATGATTAATACTATATATATGTGTTTATACATCTGTGACCAGGAAGCAACACTGCGTATGTCGACTTTTTTGTATTCTTTCTATATAGAATGTTTTTTTGAAGCTATACTTCATTTGACGTGTTATGGAAAAATGATGAGAATGAATTTTTACGTTTTAACACCATGAAAGTAACACCATGAAGTTAGTCGAAAGTAACACCATGAAGTTAATGCGAGTTAATTTTAATTCATTATAAAAGTGTTTCCTTTATTTTAAGTAAGTACATAATCTTGTACTTATGTTATTAAGTTCAAAAAAAAGTCAACAGGTGTCATGGGACACCCAACAGAAGCTATGCTTTTTACGCATTGTATATAAAACCGAATTTATCAAAGCTATAGACAATACAATTGAAAAGTTATTATTTGACCGCCATTTTGGGATCTGATGTTTTTTTGTGTCCTATAAAACTCTTAAATATCCGTTTTCAAAAAGATCGGATAATTTTTACAAAAGTACATAATAATAATAATATTTTTTTATTGAAAAGCCACTAATGTGGATACAAACGTCAGGAAAATATAATACATATTAAAAAAGATCCTTTAAATCATAAGGCACAGTATTACAAAAATGTTTTTTTAATTTATTTTTAAAATATTCTGTTTTATTTATGATTTTTATTTCATCTGGCAATTTGTAAAAAATTTTATAGCCTATATAGATAGGACTTTTTTCAAAAAATGTTGTGTTATGCTTTAGAACAATATTGTTGTTGCGGGTGTTATATAGTTTTTGTTTATTATCTTCAAAAAAATACATAAATGCATAACTGTGAGCAGCTCATGAGCAAAAATTCCGTAAAAAGTTAGCAGCTTGTTTTCTTTAAATAGATTTCGACACGAATCTCTAAATTTTAAATTGAAGATTAATCTTAAAATTCTTTTTTGCAAAACAAAAATTCTATGTCTATCTCCTGATATTCCCCAAATAAGAATGGTATATTTGATAGTATTTACTACAAATGCATGATAAAATGTTAGTAATGTGTCTCTGTTATACACAGATTTCATCTGTTTAAGTAAATAATAATAAAAATTCAATTTTTTACATATGTTATTATTTTGAGTTACCCATTTTAATGTATCATCAATGTGTAGTCCTAAAAATTTAACAGATTGTTTTAATTGTATATCAGCATTGCAATTTGTAGTAAATAAGCTACTAACAGTCACGGGACCTCTGATCCTGAACTGCACACAGCTAGTTTTTTCTATATAAATGATTATTTGATTTTTTGACAATATTCAGATAATTGCTCAGTAACACTATTTATTTTAGTTACAGCTTCATCGAATGAATGTGCCGCTATCAACACGGCTATATCATCAGCATACATGATTACTGATTCTGTTGTTATGTATGGCCGCCATTTTGACGTGACGTGACGTGACGTGAGCGTGATGCGAATCTAAAAGTTTACCCCCTGCCAGAAATCGTCTAACGCGCCTATAGAAGCATAGCTTCAAAAATGTACGTCAGATGAATTTCGTTCAATTCGGCATTAATTGCGACGCCTGTGTGTTATTAAAGTACTTCGATGCATTCATTGGTCTTGCGGCGAAAAATGGGGAACTGGGCCATTTAATGAACTGGATGATTTCATTCGCCATTAATCTTATTTTACCAATAATCTGACGTAAGCGGTTTTAGCTTTTGGTTACAGATATATGTGTTTGTATGTGTCTGTGTGTACGTGTGAGATGATTGGTATGTCGAATATAAATATCTGAACAGCCAATGAAATATGGGAACGGTTTTTGTTGTACCTTCGAACGTGTATACTAACCAATCATATCTATATTATGGTTAAAATCGTTCAATTGATTACATATTACATTTTACCCACATTTACCAATGAAAATACCGCATCATTTTCTTTATGCGGATTTATTCAAAAGGGCTCTAACCCCCCCAACTCTCCTGCATAAAACTTTATTACACACTCCCGATTGTATTTTTGATCCGAAGATAGTTTTTTTTGTGTCAAATTTAAGCTGATTGTCCCCTCTCAGAGCGCTAGTACAGGCCAAATTTAAAAAAAATATTTCACAGGTCATTCAACGCCGTTCTAATTTACGTCAACTCTACTAAAAAAGCTTTTCAATATTTTTAAACAGTGTTCTGTAGCGCCTAGACGCATCTTTTATCTTTAATTTCAGATCAAAATGAACCATCTAAGTTCAAAAAAGCAGAAAGTTCAGAAATAATATAAATATCCCGAGAATGTTTTGCCATCTTCCTAAAGTTAAGTATTTCCTCCCTTTTTATTATTTTCTCTAAAATTTGAATAAATTATATCAGCGTGTATGTAACGTACATAATAATGAAATATTTAACGTGGTTTTAATTGCATTTGAGATTTTTATTTACAGAAATACAGTTTAATTTAAGTTTCCAGTTTTTTATGCCGTTTTATACGGCAATTCTGTTGCTTTACAAAGATATTTTACGGAATATATTTCAAATTAATTTTGCCAGATTTTAATTAAATATGCCAGAATGTTTTCACAGCAAACAGAACATATCATTTACATAAAATGTGTGTAAATCTGCAATATTATGTTTGCAACATTGCTATTTATACTAATTATTGATCATGCTATAATTAATATTTTTCAGAATATTTTTGATTCAATATTTTAGACGTGAAGTCGGAATATACTTTTTCGTAACTTCGAAAAAATGTTTGTTAAGGAAAAATACTATTCTTAAGCCGAAAAATCACTATAAACGAGTTTTTTTTTAAATTTGAATGCAGAGCTCCGTCTAACTTAAATAATGCCATTGGATTTTTTTCTAGCACTTAAAACGGCTTTACAATACATTTTTGAAGTTGGATAAATAATTATTTTTCCTTTCAAGAGGCTAACGTCATTTGCGTCAAACATTACGGCCCACTAACTACAATCCATATATTTAATACATTTCTCTATCTCATTCTGGCCTTGCGAGATCAGTGTACAGGGAACATAGGCGGGTTTATTATACAGAGTGGGCCAATGAAAACAGTCCGGGCAAGTTTTGGCCACTTAACATCAGTTTTGCGAAAAAAGCTCGCACACGTCAATTTTAGAATCAAGGGGGACATCTAAATCGATTAGTATTATTTACGTAACTTCATCCCTGAGAGCAGGGTGAATTGCACCCCAAAAATGTTTAATGGAAAGGGGTGTCAAACGATTCTCAGTTCAAAAGTCCTCTCAATTCTTTTTACAACAGACTTTTTGTTTTTCAAATCTGATCATTAATTGCGGAGAAAATGACATTTTAATTTGTATCAAGTAGTGCGTAAGCGGTCCCAGGTTGGCAGGATGGAAGGGAGGGGTATTGCTGCGGCCGAGTCCCACACTACCCGCAAACGCGGGTGGCCGTAAATAAATGAATTTTCCCTCTCATATTAAAAAAAAAGTAGTTCAATTGTTGACTACTTGATACAAATTAAAATGTCATTTTCTCCGCAATTAATGATCGGATTTGAAAAACAAAAAAACTGTTGTAAAAAGAATTGAGAGGCCTTTCGAACTGCGAATCGTTTGACGCCCCTTTCCATTAAAAATTTTTGGGGTGCAATTCACCCTGCTCTCAGGGTTGAAGTTAAGTAAATAATACTAATCGATTTAGATGTCCCCCTTGATTCTAAAATTGACGTGTGCGAGCGCAAAACTGATGTTAAGTGGCCAAAACTTGCCCGGACTGTTTTCATTGGCCCACTCTGTATGAAGAGTACGTAAGTTTTAAAATTTGTACCTCCGTAAATACTTAACGTATTAAAATGAAATAAACGCCATTATTAATTATTAATTAAATTTTTTACAGCCTCATTTTTAAAATCAGGACTAAACGAGCACCCTCCAAAATTTTGTTAATCCCCATCATTACTAATACTTTTAAATTTTCCACCAAGAATGTCGAGTTTCTTTTAGTTGTGTCAGTATTATATTTCTTCACATACTTCAATAAACTGTCAAGCGTAAATCTCTGAAACGAGCGCAGCACATGGTGTTTCAGTCATAATATTTGGGAAGTACGGAGAATACGTCACATCGTCAAGCTATATAAAATACGGGGTGCTGCGTTTGCTAAATAAACACAGAGGTTTCGGGCGGCCCAAATATAATATCATAGACTATAGAGAATCACATTAGACAGATAGTGGGTTCTGATCCCGGC
Source organism: Mongoloraphidia duomilia (assembly GCA_039654895.1). NCBI lineage: Eukaryota > Metazoa > Arthropoda > Insecta > Raphidioptera > Raphidiidae > Mongoloraphidia > Mongoloraphidia duomilia. The sequence goes on from CM077523.1 coordinate 4,893,128, forward strand.
GAAATTAAATATGATTTTACTTTTTCTTTCTGCTATCCGTTGGAAAACTGATTAATTCTGGGTTTCAGAAAGCATTGTAAAAAAATTTGATTTCATGACCTTAAATTGTAGTCATTAATTAGCCATTAATATTATGATTACAGTTTACTGAATATCAAAAATAACGACAAAATTTGCTAGTTTGGTGTTTTGTGATTATTTTTATTATTCAATCACATAATAAGTTTATTATCTCCAGTTGCATAACACAATACGTCGAAACGACGTAGAATGTGATGACCCAGGGACGATGATGCACCGGACACTAAATAAGTTTATAACTAATAAAATTTCGAAAAATCTCATCTTAGTGGGTGCTTATGTCACAAAGGAACCATACTGTCCAATTTTCAAGTTTATAGCTTTAGAGGTTTGGCATGGGCGTTGATTAGTCTAAAAACCCTACACTCCCGTTTTACCCCCTTATGGGTTGAATTTAAAAATATGCTCGAATATGGGTTTGTTTATTTTTAAAGAAGAGTTAAAGTACCTATGTTGAATTCAATACCTCTCACCGATTTGTGAGATATTTGTGAGAATGCTTGTAGTCTTTCTAATTCCTGAGATTTCGTGATGAGTCAGTCAGCCGGTCAAACAGTTAGTCAGACAGTCAGTTAGACAGGAAATTTATTTATATATATTTAGATAAAATTAATATTTTCTGATTTTTTTAAATCTTAAAGGGTCAAATATTTTATAGCAATTAAAAAATAATATCAATACAATTTGTTTTTCTTATTTAAAAATTTGTATGTATGTCGAAAAGACATCATGCGACTACATTTGTTACAAAAGGGTATGCTTAATTAACGGTAAGCTTAATCAAATTTGCTTAGCGATAGACGTTAAACGGAAACAAAAATACAATTTTAACAAATTACCGTCGGAATTGTAAATACGCTGCTCTTTCTTTTTATAACTTTGTTTATTTGTTAGGTAGCACTTCAACTGTCTTAAATAATCTCTATATTTGCGACTTTCAAAAGAAAATTAAACAATACATTTTATGTAATTTTGCAAATATCCCGTAGAGTTTGCCAAGAATTCATTTTATTTTTAAAATCATACATTTTTCTACCTCCGCAAATGACAAAACCTCTAGAATAATGTCTTTGGATGATAACTGCGGTGGGTCCGCAATATATCGGTTTGTTCGAATGTGTTTTAGACTGTGAAATAGGGTTGTCAACCATTCGAGGAAAAGACATATCTGGTTATCCTTAATTAATTTATTTACTATATATACTGAGAAAGATAAAAAACGTCAAGCGCGCCTGCGTATAACTAACAAAGAAATAAATATTAAATTAAATTACAGTTATTTATAAAAGAATGTAGGATTTCACGGCCGGAGTTAATAGAATTTTGGGCACTTCATTCGCGTGGAAGAAGAAGATGCCATTCCAGTAGACCACGGCTCATAAGCCCGAAAGATTCTTGTCTTAATTCTACATTTATTTAAATTTTATCCAATAATACAAATTAATAGTGATTTCACCAACTGCATAACTATGTTTGTTTGTCATCGTTTATTATTAATTTCTAGAAAACTTTAATTGAAAAAGTATTTTTAGTATGTTGGTAAAAAAGTGGGTGTGTGCTTATGACCACACGACAGAAATGAAAACTTATATATATATTTTAAAATTAGAAAATCAGAAGTTTTCACTTCTGTCGTGTGGTCATAAGCACACACCCACTTTTTTACCAACATACTAAAAATACTTTTTCAATTAAGTTTTAGTCATCTTTTAGCGCACTTGTGAACTACAAATAATTTATTACCAACATACCACAAATACCTTTTCAATTAAGTTTTAGTGTCATCTATTAGCGCACTTGTGAACTATAAATAACTTATTACCAACATACCACAAATACCCTTTCAATTAAGTTTTAGTGTCATCTATTAGCGCACCTGTGAACTACAAATAACTTATTACCAACATACCACAAATACCTTTTCAATTAAGTTTCAGTGTCATCTATTAGCGCACCTGTGAACTACAAATAACTTATTACCAACATACTACAAATACCTTTTCAATTTAGTTTTCGACATCAGGAGATGGTAAAAACCTTTAATCGCCTTTTGATAATAAACAGCAAAACGTGCGGCTAGAAAAAGTTGTTAGTCTTTTGGTAGTTTGTGGTTACTTTTTAAGTAGTATTTCTCGAATGACAAAGTCACGAACCCTGGACCTCAGTGTAGCGCTAACACACTAGTGCACTATTATAGCACACCGCGATCGAGTGCAAAAGCTAGCGTCGAGTCTCGCGCATATAGAGAGCCATGCCGCGCAGGCAGAGCATCTCCTGAGATTAAAGCCATAAATCGCACGTGAAATGAGTCGCTTCCCTGATTTATATCACGAACATCCGAATGCACACCGTCACCACACCGCCGCCGCCGCGCCGCCGTCGACTGCCTGAATCTTTGTATAGACTAGTCTGTATAAATGTTCACTGTTCAAAAAAAAAATTGTTCATTATGAAAACCTTTCATTCTACGTTACTAAGTTTTGCGCGTTCTCTGCTCTGTTATTAATATTTGGCGGGTTTAAATGGTTAGCTATTCCATTTTTGTGAAAATGAAGTCACGCCTTTTGATTTTTGACTATTCGACATTGATCTATCCTTGATGACGCTCAGTGTTCTGGGCGAAACATTTTCTTAAAACTTTATTTTTCGAAGAAAAGGGGGCTTGAAATGGCATTTTAGAGGAAAAATTAAAGGAATTTTGATGAATAATAAAATTTTAAAAATACCTACTTACCTATATTATTTTTTTAGGTAAGTATAATTTTTTTTGTTACAACCACTGAAAAATAGTAGTGGAACAAATCACTCGTTATACCACTGTGTGTGTGGAAAGCGAGTAAAGACAGACATAATTAATTGGGCCACTTGTCCTTGTTCCACTTCAGTCTTAATAAACTGTACGACAAAGACAATCCGCTCTCGCATGAAGTGTGATTTAGTGTTAAAATAGGTATATATAGGAAAAGAACAGATCCCACTCTCGGGGCACTGTGTGAGTAAGTGGTAACTCAACCAGCCGGAAACTGGGAATTTCGGGTTCAAGTCCTGACAGTGGCTTCTGATTTTTTCCTTGTATATCTTAATTGTTTGACGTTTAACATCACGATGGCAGGTTGCCGACTGATTACTGCTGATTACTGCTTGTGGAATGGCTACTGTCTATTTAATAATTATTTTTAAGACTGTTGTAAACACAGCATTTTTGAAACGAAGTATGCGTCTTCATTCGTTTTTCGTCTCTCAATCGAAGTGTGGATGATGATCGAAAAATTAGAAGCGGTAATTTTTCGACGTCTTCATTTATCGTAATACCTCCATATTTCTCTTTTCTTTATCTTTATGTGTGGGTATATAAATCTATGCTATATATCCAGCGTATATTATTCACCGAACTTGGATTAATTTTATGCTCAGTAAACTAAATAAATGTTCCATCTGCATTGACAGCTTTACTTAATACATCTAAGGAAAAAACTTTCATTTCTTTTTTTCAGTTTCATCATTCAATGTGCCAATTAACTGGAAAAATCGTAGTACCTATGGTTTTTTACTTCCCACCTCTACTATGGTAGGGAAGTAATGGATTTAGTTCGAAAAAAATATTTCGAGATTTTAACAGATCTTCACGTTTTGAGACCCTAGCAATCGTTTAAGATTATTTTCTGACTGATGTCTGTATGTGTGTGTGTATGTGGTCCATTTTTCGCCTTCGATATCGTAAAAACGGAACAACATACGGCCATGCCGATTGTTCTATTGTGTTTATCAGCCTTTAACTTAGATCTGATTAGATTTTGAGTCAAATCGGTTCAGTGGATCCAGAAATATTAAAAAAAAACGTTCTCAATGTCACGTATTAACATATAGGTAAAAAAAATATAAATGAATTCTAGATGTTGTAATATGAAAAAAATGTAAATATTTTTTTCTCTAAAATGTATAGTTTTCGAGAAAAAAAATATTTTACTAAAAAAAGAGAATTGTACGTAAATCAAGGTATAACCATGATTTTTTTTGCTATATTATTAGCCATCAGTAGATCACCAAACAAAAAAGAGGGCCATGCTTTTTTTCAAAAAATAAAAAAGAGTGTTTATTTTTTGCAAATATCTGCTAGGTGGGAAGTATAGGACTGGTCATTACATTTTCGTGTTTGAGCCGCGTAAACCCGATTCAGCGTCACTTACCCGAAGCGTGGCGGTTCACTTTCGTTCACTACTCAGGCAAAGTGCGCCTAAGGTAGTTTTCACTTCCAAAGTTGCCCGTGAGTACACTTCTGTACAAGTAGGTACATATTGAAGGTCATGTCACCGCGTGTCACGTCACCGTAGTGAACACAGCTTCATAAGTTTCTATAGAAAACGGCGAAAAAACTTTTTGTCACGGTGACAAGCGTTACCAGTGAGCTTTTAGCCTAAGATGACGTTCATATACTACTAGAGTATATATTTCCAGTCTATCTTCTCAATAGTCTAAGGTTTTTGTCAGCCAGTTTTATTTTTTATGCGCGTATCGCGCGAAAAAATAAATTTCATTCATTTTTCGAGCTCTATTGGGCTATGTATTTTAACTTGTAGTACAAACAGTAAATACGTTGGAAGATTTCTTTTTTAAATGCATCATACAATATTAATTTCGTCTGCGACCTTCAGTTCTTCTAATGTCCGTAGTTATTTTTACAGACGTAGCATTAAAAACACAGCTGTGGCACCTGTACGTGTAAAATTCCGTGTTGATTAATCATTTGACTTAATTCAGAAAAGTCACAACGCCATTGCATTTTTAAAAAAATATATTCTCTGCAATTCTTAAATATTTAATGTTTGCAGTATTTTTGTACACTTTTCAATAATATAACATCATTTTTCGATAATATAACATCATTTTTCATAGTGTTGCCGTCTAGATCTAGACTTTCTAGAGTCTTGTCTTGTCTTGTCTAGATTTTCAAGACAAGACTTGCAAAAGGAAAAAGTAATTTTTAATAATTTAGGTCCATAATTATTAAAAATTATTTTTTCCTTTTTAGTGCATTTAAATAAAAGCTTGTCTCTAAAAAGTTTTTTTTTACTAATATTTATTTCTAGTGGAACTAACTCTAGAACTCTCACGTCCAGTGAAAATTGCTTAAAATATGCTCTGCTACCTCGCGCCATTTTTGCGAGTTCCTGGCTTCACACATCATATTCACGCCCACGACGGTTCATGCGTGACTTGTACTACGAAAAGTTTCACGCCTAATTTGCATCTCTATCACCATCGACGCTGGTTGACCATGTTTGTTCTTTTAATCAGCTATGTTGACACAATGTGTGTACTTGAGCCGTTGTCAAGCTAGTATAAGGGAGAGTAAAGAGTCGGGGAGAAGGTACCTATCGCATGTGTTATCGGCGGTCACAAGGCTCAGTGGTTCATGTCAGAAATTTTGTAAAATAGTCCATAATTTTCAATACTAATTTAGTTATCCAGAATCGTTTTTTTAGTGTATTTGCCATAATATGGCACATACACTATTGGCGTCGGTCGGATGGCGGGACCTAGGGGTCGGACCAAAATTTCTCGACGTTTCATAGCCTCCTGAACACTTTGGCACCATTTTTAAAAATGTTTATATATATATGTATATATATATATATATATATATATATATAAATATGTGTGTGTGTGTGTGTGTACACGATAACTCTCGACAGACTTAAACGATTAAAACGAAATTTGGTACACACATTGGAATCCATCACCGCAAGAAGCCTATTTAAAATGGGCCCGATCGGACCATTTTCAGGGTTGTATTTAGGGGTTTCAAAAAGTTTTTGGGCCCAAAAATACCGAAAAATTTGTCAGAATCGTTTCAAAATTGAAATTTAACTCTTTAGTAAAGATTTAAATGTGCTGCTAAAATTTTAATAAAATCGGCCTGACAGGACCGGACTTTCAAATTTTATGAAAACACTAGTTTGTTGATACGGATTTACTTATGGAAGGGTGTATTTAATTCGGTGTACTAATAAAATCCATGTCTAATATTGAAATTTAGAAAAATTTAATTATTTTAAGGGATGTATTAAGGGGTTAAATTTTTTATTTTGTCAAAAAACAAACTTAAGTTCACATAATAATGCCACAATGCCTGTATTAGCAAATACACTATATTGTCGGCAGGGTTTGGCACTGCGACCCGAGTTTTTTTTTTGTTTAAGAGCGTTGGATTATCTTCAAATACCCCCTGCACTGTTAATCAAAGATCCTTTCCCCTCGCCTAAGAATGGTTATGACTCCCCCGACGCTATTTTTGAAGCTAAAGGATTCGGATAAATGCCAAATGAAGGACCAAGAATCACACTACAGAGCCTATAGGCAAATTTTTTGCTACGTGTGAATGATTACGTAATTTAGAATTTTTTTTAAAAGTTGTAAGTTTTTCCAAGACATTTTTTTTTTTTTTATTTTTTGTCTGTATAGGATTTGTAGTGTGATTCTCGCGGTTCTTCATTTGGCGTTTACCCGAACCCTTTAGCTTTAAAAATAGCGTCGGAAGAGCGAGAGCCGTTTTCAAGCGAAGGGAAAGGATTTGAGATGAAGAGTGCAGGGGTAAGTTCCGCTATCGAATACACTTAACTTTTTGTCTAAATTTGTTTACACTGACATTATTATTTGGTCTGGTAACTAAGTTATGTTTTAATAATAAATTAAAAATCGTATTGATACTTTATACTCAGATCAGAATATGGCAACTGGGGGCTTGTAATAGAGAAGCCATAGAGACGCCGCAAAAATAACGGCATCGCTACACGCTCGGCAACTCTGAAGTTCTCATAGGTACATATTAATATATGCCGTTAACAGCATGGTCAAGTATTTTCGATTATTATCACCTACTGGTTCTAAATACAAATAGAAACAAGCCGTGAGGTGGGTCGTTTATTAGGACTAAAGTGCGACCCTTGAGGTCCACACGACGAACTTCCCAGTTTGATAAATATTTAATAATAATAATTAAATTAGATATTACACAGAAAAGTAATCATTTTAATCATCAAAACATAATTATTATCTATTTTTAACAATAATTAAAAAAAAAAAACGGCTAAACCGATTTTTATAAAATTTATGTCGGATCAAAATGACGTTAACACGCCTCGATTGACACCCTTACGAAGTCGATATATTTTTTTATTCGCGGGATATTGTGTAAAATCTACTTTTTTGGAGGTTATTTGGTTAAGAAAAAAGAACGGCTGAACCGATTTTGAAAAAATTTCTTTCAGATCATATTTACGTTAATCCGCGTCGATTGGCACCCTAACGTAGTCGATATCATTTTTCATTCTCGAGATTTCGTCTTAGAAAGAAATGGACACATACGTACGTACGTACATACGTACACACACACACAGACATCTTTCTAAATATAGTGTAAAAATAGTGTAGTGACCTTGAAACATACAATTTTTTTCTCCATTTTGACTTCGATTTTCGGACCCATTACAATAACTTCCAAAGGAAGTTAATAATATACTTGTTTCTTAGAAGATACATACAATATAACAAAACATATACATTTGATAATATTGAAACAATACAGGGCTACCTAAGGTATTCCTGTGCAAAAAATTCGACATAACCCATTTTTCCTTCTAGTTGCAGATATATTATAAGCGTGTGTGCGTGCGTGTGTGTGTGTGTAAGAACAGCCTCCGGAGACTTGGGACGGAAAGCGCGGTGCGGTACAGCACGGTAGCGCGCGTTCGGTCGCCGGTCGTCTAGTGATTTATTTCTCCGACCGTGCCGGGTTCGTCCGGACTCCGGGTTAATGATGAAGCGGATTATACGGCCATCAGGATTATAAATGCGTCCTCGCAGACACACGCTGAATGAGCTTTTATATTATATACTTGTATACACTGGCACACATATATAGTCGCTAATCTCTACACTTGCATTTGCAACTTCTCTTATAATCAATATCTATAATATTACACAAAATTGAACTTCAGGGCTGTGTCAATACTGTTCAATTTATTTTATTGTAGATTATAGACGCGTCGACATCTCAGGTCATTAGCGTCTTTCAACTATACAGTAAATAACAACTTTCTTAAAACTAAATAACATCACAAAACATCCATGAGCGCAGGTGGGATTCGAACCCACGTCAGTCCAGTCCAGAGATTGCGGCACTAAGCACGCTAACCACTAGGCTAAGTTGATGCACTAAGTTTATATTCATTTGTATTTATGTTGTTTTTCTTTTCGTTATTTCTAAATAAAAAAAAACATCCATGAGCGCAGGTGAGACTCGAACCCACGACATTCTAACGCTATGCGCTAGGCTACACTGCCCTCTTATACTGTTCAATAGCGTATTCTAATAATATATTGCGTAACTAGTGTGCTAAATACATCTTGATTCGTCAAGCGCAATGTTTTCAGCACGAGTAGTAGGCGAGCGCGCACGAGTCTTGGCGGGTGCGCATCTGCGAGCCGTATAGCTGGAAAACCTGGAAAAGTCAGGAAATTTGACTGGTCAGGGAAAATCAGGGAAATCTCAGGGAATATTAATGGATATCAGGGATTTTTGTGAAAAAAAACGGTCAAGTGCGAATCTGAGTCACGCACCGAGTGTTCTGTACCCACTTTGAACAAATTTTGGTCGACAAACTTAGCCTTGGTACATACTAAATCTTTGCATAGTTAAGTTGGTCGGAAATTTCTCTGAAACGTAAACATAAATTGTTTATTTTTTTATATTTATTACGTACGAAAAGTTAAGGAAAAAAACTAAAAAATCACCTAGAAAGCCGGGAAAAGTCAGGGAAATTTGTTCTGGAAAAAAAGTTGCTTGCACTCCGTGAAAACATTGCGCCTGACGCATAAAGATTTAGCACACGCGTTGCACAATATACTTTGTTCAACACATGTATGGTTTCACAGCTTTATTGAATTAAGGTCAAATACCGTAGATTCACTGACAACAGTACATCTCATTCTAAAAACATTGGCCTTGATACAATATTTATTTAGGTAGGTACTTCATTACCATAGTAACCATATTTCATTATACCGTCGAAAAGAGTTACATAATGGTTCATTATGTAATGGGTTTTTCAAGTGTTTTTCGTTATAGCATCGAAACGCGTTTCATAATAGATCATAACGTCACCTGTCGATAAACGGCAATTAAAGATTCGCTTTACAGACACGAAAAAACACTGAAAGCGTGCCAGTGTTTAATAAACTAAATTAAATACTTTTTTTTATCATTCTAACAATCACAAATTAGATTTTTATTTCTGAATATAAAACACCGTTTTGTTTAAAAAGCATTCGAGCGATTTGTCTAAAATCAACTAACGCGTTTGTCTCAATTCATTCTACGAATTTACATTGTAAAAAGTAATATACAGAAGTTTGGAAATGTTGAATAAATTTCTTCAATGAATAAAATGTTTAGGAGTAATTGTGTTTGTAACTCAATCTCCAACATCAGAAACCCCTTATAGAAATTGCACTCTAAAAAATTTCAATTTAGTTAGGTAATATAATTCCTGGAAAATTCCTTTCAAATGTTCTTGTATTGTATTGTAGGTATTACATATATTATATTATTTTTTTTTTGTTAAATTCCAAATAAAATTTTCAATTCTCTACTTTTATAACATTTATAACAATGCAATTTTTATTGATTTATTTACTTTTTCCTGCATGCAGGAATGCAGTAGTGTATTGTTTATTGCTTCACAGTTATTTCAATTTGTAATTTTTGAGTTATTTGTAATCTATTCCAGAGTAGGGCTGCCCAACATTTAAAAAAAATAGATGTTGCCGTCGATTGATTCATTTAAAGATCATAGATCTTTTTCTCGATGCATTGGAAACTCAGAAGAACATGTTTGTGCATCCCTATTTCAGAGATTTATACGGCTGTTTTGTAATTATTACAAAACAGCCGTATAAATCTATTTAATATATCCAGACCCAGGTTTTTAATAATTGTTAGTTTATAGCTTGACTCATAGATGGTAGTATTTAACTGGTAAACAAAAAGACATCAATTTGTCAGCAAATAATAAAATATGTACAAATAGCCTGGCCCTTTTAATTTTTGTGAACGATATCATAAAACCAAGAACTGAAGTATGAAGTTACGAAACCGTTGAATGACTCGAACTGGACACAGTAGTGGACATATTAATTATAAAAGTTTTTCATTCTCGAAATATAGTCAACTAACTGCTTGGTTCGGCTTCGCCCGGGTGCTATGAATTTAATGTCTATTTTGACACTTAAAAATGCAATAATCTATTTTATAAAATCTCTTTCCAACACCATCCTGTCTTTCCAACACCATAGATATGCATAGTAGTGTGGAAGTGTGGATGCATGGCTTGAATGCTCTCCCTCAGGAACAGTTTCCGGGATAAAAATTAGCCTATGTCCTTTGTCGAACTTCAAGGAATCTCTTTGTCAATTTTCGTCGAAATCGGTTCAGTGATTAAGGTGTGAAAAGGTAATAAACAGACAAACACACTCGCGTTTATGTTATTATTATTAGGTAGGATGTTTGTTATGATCTCTACTTTTAATTTAATATAATTAAATATAAATAACAATGAGTTAATTTTTTTGTGGTTATAATATAGTAATTATTAAATAGAGAGTAGCCATTCCACAAGCATACACTTTTCTTAACGTAATCAGTCGGCAACCTGCCATCGTGATGTTCAACGTCAAACAATTAAGATATACAAGGAAAAAATCAGAAGCCACTGTCAGGACTTGAACCCGAAATTCCCAGTTTCCGGCTGGTTGAGTTACCACTTAATCACACAGTGCCCCGAGAGTGGTAGGAAAAGAACAGATCCCCCTCTCGGGGCATTGTGTGAGTACCACTTACTCACACAGTGCCCCGAGAGTGGTAGGAAAAGAACAGATCCCACTATCGGGGCACTGTGTGAGTAAGTGGTAACTCAACCAGCCGGAAACTGGGAATTTCGGGTTCAAGTCCTGGCAGTGGCTTCTGATTTTTTCCTTGTATATCTTAATTGTTTGACGTTTAACATCACGATGGCAGGTTGCCGACTGATTACGTTAAGAAAAGTATATGCTTGTGGAATGGCTACTGTCTATTTAATAATTATTATAATTAATTATGACCAAATTAGTTTTAATACTAGCAATAAAACTGTAAAGGGAGGCTGTGTGTCTGTCTGGCTGTTCCGCCGTAACTCTTAGATCCTTACTCCGATTTCAATGAAATTGGGCATACGACGTTAATCGGTTTGCATCGATTCTTAACAAACGAATGACCAAACTGTCAGTTTAGCAAGTGTATACTCGGTACTTGAGTACTCACCGTGCATCCACTGCAGTCACATTTAAAGTAGGCAGTACTCGAGTACTGGAGTACTCATATACCTATAAATTATACAAGTAGGTATTCGAGGTTCCATGACATTTGATCCCAGCAATTTGATACCACGACATTTGATCCCAACGACATTTGATCCCAACGACAATTGATCCCACGACATTTGATCCCAAAAAATTGTCTATAAACTAATAGCGTCTGACAAGTAAGAAAGTTATTAAATTTTATTAATTTTAATGAAATAATTTGATCGATTATTCCCTTTGTCGGGAAATTTGTTTGAATTAAATTTGTAGACGTTATGATATATTTGTAATTACATTGTTATGAGAATTCTAACGGATGTAATAGTATAATGTGTTTATTATTTAATAATCCTTTAGAGATTATGTAATGATCAAGTTGAATAATTCACTTTTATTTATCGTTGCCCGGGATACGTCGTAATTTTGTCAAATATTGTATTTTATGGATTAATAACAAATTATCACGCTGACTTTTCATAAACTTTAATGGCATATTTAACAATTCGTTATAATGTGAAAAGCACGAAAGACCAAATCGACTGCACATCTGATGTTTCGAAGTTTCTATGTACAATAGGTAATTTTTCAACAAAATTTAAAAAATACGTTATTTGACAAAATTACGACGTATCCCGGGAAATGATAAATAAAAGTGAATTATTCAACTTGATCTTTACATAATCTTTAAAGGATTATTAACTCACAAACACATTATATTTACTATTACATTCGTTAGAATTCGAATATCAATGTAATTACAAATATATCATAATGTCTACAAATTTAATTCAAACAAATTTCCCTCGATTAAATTATTTCATTAAATTAATAAAATTTAATAACTTTATTACTTATCAGACTCTGTTAGTTTATAGACAATTTTTTGGGATCAAATGTCGTGGGATCAATTGTCGTTGGGATCAGTTGTCGTGGGATCAAATGTCGTGGTATCAAATTGCTGGGATCAACTGACGGCACACCGGTATTCGAGTACATGAAGAATCGAGTTCTCATTCGATTCTTGTACTCGAGTATCACTTCTCCTGTCCAATACTGTATTTTGATAAAACATAGGTATAAGTACAACAAAGAATGTGTATCGTTATAAAACGGGAGTCCTACACTTAAAAGCTACACTTGTATCTCTTTATGAGGGATACTTCGGTTAAAGTATCTATAAACGGGAAAATTGCCCTTGTTCGCTCTCAACACCGGGTTCGGCCCTACGACTATCCCTCCCCCCCACCGACACAGTAACACATAACGCAGTCGCTATACGGCATTGCAGACGGACTCCGAGGGGACCCATTTGAAAAACACAATCATCGGTTTTAAATCCTATATTTTATATGTCAATCGATTTTAGTATTTTCAAAACGTTTATATATGTGTTAGATATTATCACATAAAGAAAAAATTGTCTGAATTTAGACAACTACATTTTTTTTGTATTAGATGTTGAAGCGTTTTTACAATAGTAGATATCTAGGGTAAATTCGGGAGAGATGCCGCACGTTTCGAAAAAATATCGTAATTTTGTAAATATTGTATTTTATGATTTTATATTTTAACACAGCCTAAAACATTCATTTAACCTTAATTATACACAAAAACAAAATAAAAATTCTGATAAAAATCATACTAAAATAAAAATAATAAAAAAAATTGCAAAGCGGCGTCTCAATAGCCATGCGGCGTCTCTCCTACCGCGGCATTTACCTGAAAAAAGACATTTTTATAGACTGTGTGCACGAAGCCTACTAACGCCGCTGGCGGGCAATAGTGCAGGATTGAACTCATTTTTATTATTGTTTTATACCGAGAAATTTTTTAATAAACGAATACCAGTTAATCTAGCTGTGGGCGTATAGTATAAATAGCATAGCATAAAAGGTACGTGAAAATTATTTTTTTTAAGTTTTTTTCTTCTTCAATTTTGACGTATAATAGAAAAATAGTTGATTCGTTATATCAGACATGGAGATGTACCTACCTCTATGTCTGTCTATATCTATTGCTAAGAATTTATGATTATTATCCCTCTCACCCCGCGAGAAATTTTTTCCCTACGAAGTGAAGTTAGCCTGGCGGTGTTTATAATAAGTATTAGTAGGATTCCGCCAATACGCCAAAATGCAAAAGAATTTCAGAGTTACGTTTTGTTACTATCACACAGGAATAATCCCCCCCCACGAAAAATTTATCAAAATAAAATACTTATAGCCTATATATCACTCAGGGATAGTTCATATAGCTTTCTATTAGTGAAAGAATTTTTAGAATCAGTTTAGTAGTTCCTGAGAATTTATGATTTATAATCCTCCCCGCGAGAAATTCTCCCCCTGCGAATCGAAGTCGGGCTGGTGGTGTTTATAATATTAGTAGAAATCCGCCAATACGCTAATATTCAAAAGAATTTCAGAGTTATGTTTTGTTACTATCCCATAGGAATTATTCTCCCATCCCGCAAGAAATTTATCAAAATAATAGCCTATGTCACTCCGAAATAGTGTAGTTTTCTATTAATGAAAAAATTTTTAGAATAGGTTCAATAATTCCAGAGATGACCTCCTACACACAAATTAATTTTACCTCTTTATATTCCCCTCCCCGCGAGAAATTTATCAAAATAAAATATAGCCTATAGCACTCAGGAATAGTGTAGCTTTCTATTAGTGAAAGAATTTTTAGAATCGGTTCAGTAGTTCCAGAGATTTCCAGCAACCTACAAACTCACAAACTTTTCTTCTTTATAATATTAGTATAGATAAACTCGTACCTACTTTAAATTCATGTGAGTTTTGTTATATTTTTTGGAAAAATCGAAAATTCTATCACGCTTTAGTAAAATTGTAGAACATCATTTTTTATTTAAGATTACTAAAGTTAAAACTAATAATAGTGTTACAAAACTGCAATGCAGCAAGCCTGTAACATTAATCTTTTAATCCCAGTACTTTTCATGTACAGTAAACCCTCGGCTTACGATTCTTGAGAAATAGACCGAGAGCTAGTAACAATTTTTTAGTGTTATTTATTCATGCAAGGCCTTATTTTTGTGAAGATGTTGAGGGAGACATATTAAAGTGCCCTGAGTAAGGGATTTTCTAGATAGCGGTATGGGAGGAATGCAAACCGCCCCCAACACGTAACAAAAAAAATGGTCACAATTATTATTGCTTTAAGGCTGAAATTGTTTGTGTAGATTGTCGGTGACCCAATAATGCCATTATAATATTTGCAGATCGATTGGTCGGTATTAAAGGGGTGGCAGATCATCCAAAACGTGTCATGTACCCGATGAAATTTATATTATTAGTTCAAGGTTTAAATTTTAATATGTTGTTACGGCGATTGTTTTAAGCATATATTTCAATTTGCAGAACAAAATGTCGGTATTAACCCCCTTGTACAACGATATAAACACCTAGGCGAGCAAGTTTCCCTCTAAGAGAGGGGGTTAATACCGACATTTTTTGAGGTTATGTGTAGCTGTCATCGTATAAGAATCTGAGTCTTTACATAATAATCTCTTGTGAGTATCCGGGATTCTGTAAACGGTAAAGAGCTTACGCATCGCATTTATAGTAACAATCATTTTGCAAAATTTGCTTTCGCAGAAATTACATGACAGTAGTAAAATTTTCATAGTAATTATTACATTTGACTGAAACCGATTTTGTACTGTAATAAACGCTTGACAAATTACCTACCAACGCACCAATGAACTAAATTTTCACTTTGAAGCTACCTGACATACCTATACATTCAAATTTAACTTAAACAATTAGGTAATCAATTTTCAATCGGTATTTTAAACGTTTTTACTGCCATCTAGAGTATTCTAACTAATAAAATGAATAAAATGGAAATAATAGTATGCAATGAAAATTCTTCAGATTTTCATTTTTCCGTTTTTTTATGATATTGAAAAATGACTTCTTTGTTTGCATAAATTGCACTGAATATTAGATAAATTGAACAGAATATTTATATAGTAAAAAATTATATTGAAAACCCTCTTTCAGAAGAAGAAATCAAGAATGCAGAGAACACTTGTTCTTCTTTATAAGAAAATTTATAAGAAAATGTCTTCGTTCGTTAAAGTTGAAAAAAATACTTTCAACTCTATTTAGTTATTTTATTTTACGATTGCATGGCACACAATCAGAGGTGGCCTGTTTAAAATGTAGCTAGTTGCTACCAACTTAAAGAACTAAAATTAATTTACGTTGATCCTGAGCGCAGACATTCGTAGGTGATAATTCTCTAAAGCAGCGGTTCCCAACCTTTTATTCTGCATCTAAATTATTAAACAAAATTAATTTTGCATGCTTTGTAACGGCAGAAATTTGATATGAAAATGTCAAAATTACCTCAAAAACAGATAGCGATAGCCATGGAACTTGAACAAAATGATGACGGATGAAATTTAATATGAAAATATCAAAATTACCTCAAAAACAGGTAGCGATAGCCATGGAACTTGAACAAAATGATTGAAATTATTCTGACATTTAAAACGTCATCATTTTGTTCAAGTTCCATGGCTATCGCTATCTGTTTTTGAGGTAATTTTGATATTTTCATATTAAATTTCATCCGTTACAACACATGCAAAATTAATTTTGTTTATTGATTTATATGCAGAATTTCCCGTTCTAAAACTTTTGTTTGAAGATTTTTTGTCTAAAATTATTAGGGAAGCAGGAAATTACGAAAGTTTGTACACGTTAAAGTCCGGCAATCACGGTCACCACTCTGTATATAACATTTTATGTATATAATATTATGTATTGTGTCCTGTCGGCAATTATAACTTTATTGTGTAGCAATTTTTATCTACGTAATGTGACTTTCGGCGACAGGAAACTTTTCCTCGCTTTTCTTTCCTATCTCTTTCTCGGAACTGCGATCTCACTTATTCACTATAACTGCGCGTCTACTACCTACTGGTAACCTTCTCGTCGTCGTCGAGTTTTCCTGCTCTCCTGCCTTACATCCAGCTCCCGCGTCTCGCCTTTGACCTCGTTGATATACATAGTTTCTCTTCACTTCCGGCGTCCAATTCCCTTATTTAAGAGATAACAGACGTATATCTGTTTCCTCAAAAAAAAATTGCTTAAGTTTAAGTTTTTTTTAACTTCCCATTGGAAGTTATTGTAATGGAAAATCGAAATCAAAATGTATAACAAATTTTTATGTTTCAAGGTCACTGCACTATTTTTACACTATTTTTAGAAAGATGTCTCTGTGTGTGTATTTACGTATGTGTCCATTTCTTTCTAAGACGAAATCTCGAGAATGAGTGATATCGACTACGTTAGGGTGCCAATCGACGCGTATTAACGTAAATATGATCTGAAAGAAATTTTTTCAAAATCGGTTCAGCCGTTTTTTTTTCTTAACCAAATAGACTCCAAAAAGTAGATTTTACACAATATCTCGTGAATAAAAAATTATATCGACTTCGTAAAGGTGTCAATCGAGGCGTGTAACGTCATTTTGATCCGACATAAATTTTATAAAAATCGGTTCAGCCCTTTTTTTTTAATTATTGTTAAAAATAAATAATAATTATGTTTTAATGATTAAAATGATTACTTTTCTGTGTAATATCTAATTTAATTGTTATTATTAAATATTTATCAAACTGGGAAGTTCGTCGTGTGGACCTCAAGGGTCGCACTTTAGTCCTAATAAACGGCCCACCTCACGGTTTGTTTATTTTTAACCTGGAAAACCGTAGACTCCTGTTTATATAAATCGATCGTGACTGAAAATGTTCCTTACAAAAGGATTTCCTTTTCATATTCCTAATATAAAAAACATGGCCATCTCATTTATTTGTTGATCTACTCATCAGCTTCTAATCTTTAAAGTCCAAGCTTTGTCGTTGCAGCCATGCATGTCTGTTAATTGCCGTTTTTTTGAGTAAAATCATAACCATCTTGATTTAAAACACATTTTTGTATACACAGTTTCGTTTCATCGAGCCAGCATTTTACCCTTCAAATCGTCGAGACAGTGGCGCCGCATATCAAAATCGTTGATAACATTGCGGGAATTGAGCGTCTATAAAATTTAAAATCCTTGACTTTTTTACCGGAAACGATAACATAAGCCGCTTTTCCTTTCGACCGCAGATATGGGATTGCAAGACTACCTAAAGCAAAACACGTTCTGTTAAGCCGTCATGTAAACTAGAGAATGGCGAATGGTGCTCAATGTAGAAGAGATTCGTGGAAAACGTAATCTGATGCCAAACAGACAGACAGACCTGAATTGAAACACGGAAAGTTAAATGTACTGATCAATGGACATTAATTAAAAGCGCGAATTTTTCGTAATTTTGACGTGAATATATACACTGTAAAAAATGGATGTAAAAATACTTTGGAAGTTAAGGTAGAATTCGCTCGATTTTCTAAGTGATTTTACATTATTATTTATTTTTACACAGAAAACTTCATAAAAACTTGGACTTTTACTGTAAAGTTAAACAAATTTGTGATTTTTACATAAAGTAAATTAAAATTACATAATTTGTGTAATATTCCAATAAAGTGCGTAAAAATTACAAAATAAAATGCATAGTTACATATATAAAAGGGATGAATACAAAATAAATTAATGTAAAATTAGTAACCACGCATGCGCAATGTGATTTTATATGGAATCTACACGATGTGCAGGCGATATACCTGTTTGCGACGCCATTGTCTCTTTGTGTGTTTATTACCAGATGGACCATCGATAATCTATGTAATCGGCCTTCTCATTTCTTACAGTGTAGCGTATAATTTCTCAAACTGGGGTGTAACAGAAATAGTCGGAAGTGGTTGATATGTCAATATGTGAAACAAAACACAGCGTGTATAACATGTTAAGATCTCAAACACAGTAAGGCCCCGTCTTACATTTCGTTTTTTTTCATCCGTTCGACTCGCCGCGATTCGGATCGTCGCTGTCGGTAAAAATGCAAGGTACGGACCGTCGGTCCTTAATTACCATACATTGCAGTTTTGGATCGCGAGTTGGATCACGGCGAGTCGAACGGATGAAAAAAGAACGAAATGTATGGCGCCCTTAAGCCAAGTGGCCGTGTAGAAAAGTACGAGTCTACTGACAGGGATCTACATTAACAGGCAAGCCCAGGTTCAAATTGTGACTGCTTTTAATGCATTTTTTTATAATGAAAATATATAACAATTTAAAATATAAAAAAATAAAATTATACAATTATTTTATTTATGATATTTTACGAACATTTCATTTTACAAGATAAATAAAAGTGCAGGATGTATTAATACAATTATTTTTGTTTAACGCAGGGGTTCCCAAACTTTTTTGATCATGACCCTAATTTAAAATTGCAAAAGCCTTCACAACCCTTAAAAATGTTTTCCCTACCATGTACAAAATAGTCTATAAAAAGATTTTTCAGTAAAAAAATGCAGCAATTCAAATTTAAGTCGTTTATTCAAAAATTTAAGTATAAAAAAAGTACAGTAAAAGTAATATAGAAATTGAAAATGGAAAGATTTAAAAATTAGTTGTCTACGCGACAAGTAGTAAAAAACAAATGAGTAGGGTAGGGAGCGTCAGGAGGCGGGTGGGATGGCTCACTCTCTCTTTATTACCCCAGATACCTTCCTCCCGCCTCTTCACTCCGTTTTTATTTGTTCTTATTTAATATTTTTTTCCTATTATTCGAATTTAATGGTAGGTATAATCACGAGAGTTATAAATTTTATAATCACGGAAACAGGCCGTGACCCTAAAAAATCAGCCTGCGACCCCACTTGGGGTCGCCACCCCGACTATGAGAACCCCTGGTTTAACGGTATACACGCCATCTGTCTGTAGGTACAGTCGCGGACTTAATAAAGTTTACACTTGCGTTTTTCAGTGTAAGTTCACAAAAACTCAGTAGCTTAGCAACAAATTTAGTTTTTAATAAGTAAATGTAAATGTCAAAAATTAAAAGAAATTATTGTCGTTTAAATGCGTCGAAATTATTAAAACGATGAACAAAAAAGAAGAATTATTGCAAGATTGGAGGAAGGAATTTGCTAGTATCAAATATTATCAAATGTGTTTATGTTTTAATTGAATAACATTGAGTAATTTGGATTGTATAATAAACAACTGAGGTGTTTTGATAATAATTTTTTATTGCATTTTTAGGTTGTAACCTTAGTAATTGATACATTACTATCAAAAGCCAAATTACAATATGCAAAAATTAAAAAAACCGGTAACTAGATGATACAGGTGTAAACTTTTTTAAGTCCGCAACTGTACATGCGAAGCAGAACCGACAGGCGAAATCAATTTTTTGATAATTTTATAAATAAAAGTATTTCTCTTATGGTGCACTCTTTCTAATTCTCCCTGCATAATTAATTTGTAAAAAAAATAATGGTTTAGAAAATGTTAAAAAAACAGATTAGATTTTCTAAGGTACTGTCTGAAACCGCACAATGGAGATTGTTCCGCGTTGCGAATTCGGTTACAAGAGTATAAAATTTAGGAAATTTAAAGCGTAATATCAGCTTACGTTTGTCGCACAGGAGTATTTCAGGGGCGCATTACGACATCTGGTGTGGGGGAGCAGGAGACACAAATGTGTTGTTATGTAACACCGGGTAGCTAAAGATAAAACCGGGATACCGTATTCGCCGGCATGTCCAGGGGTTATACAACTAGCTCAACGCAATTCATTAGAACATTTTAAAAGTCTTCTCCTGAACGTCTTATTTTTAAGGTCATTTTTATTGAAATCCAAGCAAGTAGCAATCCAGTGAAAATCATTAGATTACTCAACTATTTAATTAAGACGAAGGATACAAAGCAAGAAATACGTCCACACATAGTTAAAGAGAAGTATGTTTATGGAATTTACTTCCTCGTCAGTCGTAACTCGTGAAGAACCCAACCTTAGTTCTAACGCCGGCCTGTCAACTGTACATAAACAAATCAATGTACTTTAATATTATCTCTTTATCTTTGGATCAGTGAGCCAATCAGAGAATGCTGACTGTGAATGACGTATACCGTGGCGGTATAATTCTATATTTAAAATTATATTGAAAAATACGCACTTTTGGGATTTTTTTTCTTGTAGAAAACATTTCTGCAAATGTTTTAAATAAATTGTTTTATTATCTGTTTGTAACTTAAATTCCAACCCTAAAAAAATGTGAGGCGGTTCTATTCTCCTTGCATGACCGTACCGCATAAACAAAGAAACCCAAAAGATTTAGGTTTATTCTCAAATCCAAAATGAAATTAATACAAATCCCGTTTGTGACATAATCTGGTTCGTCCATCCTTGGAGTATGATTGACTTCTAGCTTGTGTTCTGTTCTGATGTTACTTTTGCCTTGTGCGACCTAACCTTTAAATAAGATAATCTTGTTTACGACAACATAAAAAACATCTCTGTGCACCTCTTCCCCCTTTCATCATGCACACACACACACACACACACACACACACACAACTACACTTACCCTCCTTCGGTGCCTCTGCACCAACATTCTAGTGCGACGCGATGCAGCGATGCCATATTACGGATTTTTCTCCTAGTTCTAGGCATATTTTGATAGGGAAAAAGAGATTTTTATGAAATATCTAAGGATTTTTTTAAGTGAATTGATACAGTTGAACGTGTAATGCTGCACCACCACTCCTCTGCGCTGTTGACGTATGGATTTCTTGTCAAATAGTCACGTCGCCTGTACACACACACATGGATAGACGACTTGACCATTTGGCAAGAAATTGCGCCTCAAGGGGGCGTACGGTTGCACCTCCCTGACTTAGAGACGAAGAAGAGAAAAATAAAAAAAATAATGAGAAGGGAAAGAAAAACTCATTTGGTTGAAATCTTTAAATAGATAATACATAGTATTTTTTTGAATTACCCACTTGGAAAATGCGTCACCTTGAAGTTTAAAAAAAAACGCCTGTAGCGTTACGGTTGCATTTCACGAAACTATAATTTTTCATTTTGCGGGTCTTGGAATCAATCCGACTGACGCAATATGCACGTCGAGCGTCACGTCACGTCACGTCCACGCGATCAGCCAGACCAGTACTCATCGAAAAGCAGCGACATTATGTCCATACTATATTATCCGACTCATGCATACATGTGCGATGGTAGTCGACCAGATCAGTACTCATCAAAAAGCAGCGACGTTATGGTCATAACTATATTGTCCGACTGCATACAAGTCTGATGGTAGTCGACCAGATCAGTACTCATCGAAAAGCAGCGACGTTATGTTCATAACTATATTATTCGTCTACATATAATATCGTACGAATATTCAGTCGAGCAGCACATCAAATACCCATTGACCACCAACGATAGAATCTGGATTCTTACGTTCGTCTCCATACTGATCAGGATTCAAATTACGAATGAATTGTGAATTATAGACGCTCGACAACAGAGGTTATTAGCGTCTGTTTTAAATTACGTAGGTAACCAAAGTCACGTAAACAAAATTATATACTTTCGACGATTTCGGGTTAAAAGCGTTTAGTGTTATGTCAATAAATTTTTACCTGCATCATGGTTTCATAAAACCACACCCTAGTTTTTTTTTATCTAAAAACAAAAGGGAAATGACTGCTGAGATCATTATAGAGCTGTAGACTGCTATTTTCTTTTCGGGATAATTCTAAGGAATATTTAAAATCTGACATAGCTACTTACTTCTCGCACTTATACCCATCTGGCAACACTGCTATCAATGAAGCTACATAGCTATCTATACGCGGCCATAATATATGCGCTTGTGAAGCTTCACTTCGCTTGCCTGTCATTAATTAAGTTTATAGTTAGTCATAAATTTAACATTTAAGAAGAATGTTACATTTCCGTATATACTTATATATTAAAATGTTGCTTTTTTAGTTTCTTCCTGTTTATAAAATCAAATAACTCTTGCTATATTATATAATATAATATTTACTTAGCCGTTTTAAAAAGAATTTATATTCTACATAAAAACGCTGTTGTGTACCTACTGTATATTTCAGAAATGAATATTTGTTGATACAAGATGTTAAGTCTAAGTTTTACCTTGTTTTTAATATTATAGGGACAGTGTAGCCTAGTGGATTGAGTACTTCGTACCAGCCTCTAGACTAAACTGTCGTGGGTTCGAATCTCACCTGCGCTCATGAATGTTTTGTGATGTTATTTAGTTTTAAGTTCCTCACAATGAGCCATTTTCCTGAGAGTATTCCTTCAATTATCCACGAGAGGCAGCATTTGTGGTAGGTACAAACATTATTTATTCCCCATTAGTGTCATGTCATTTTAGTGGTATAACTTAATTATTTAATAATAATAATAATTAAGTTAAATGAAAATTTTTTGTTGGAAAGCAGCCAATTATATAATTGATTCGAAACATATTGGAAAAAATCATTTTACCAATCATAGTCACAGTTAGGATTCTAACCTGAACCAACGAAAAATTTTCAATTGCAATTCAGCCGTATAAATCTTATTTATTTATAATTAAGTTATACCACTAAAATGACGCGACACTGATGGGGAATAAATAATGTTTGTACCTACCACAAGTGCTGCCTCTCGTGGATAATTTAAAGAACTACACTCAGGAAAATGGCTCATTAGGCTTCAACTTTTCAGATGGCATGACCTATCCAGAGTACTATATAGAGATCAGTGGTCTAGATAGATTATTCATTTTATGCTTTTGCATTTGCCACTATTTATTATATATGTCACAATAAGGGACACACAAATCATCATTTTAACCGAAGCGCTGCAAACGACTCCAGGGAACGGTTTGTCCATCCGCATGGAAAAATATATGTACCGTACCTTACACCAGACGTTGCCAAAATTTCTGATATATTATGTCTAACCGTAAGATAGATATTTTGCAAAACAATTTTGCATTGATCGTCTGAATCTAATGCTAATTTAGCGCTCAGGTGCGAGTCGGGTCTCGCGCAATGAATGTTCCATACTATCTTGACAAAAATAAGGCCTTGAATAAATAACACAAACAAATCATGAAGTGGGTCGTTTATTAGGACTAAAGTGCGACCTTTGAGGCCCACACGACGCGAACTTCCCAGTTTGATAAATGCGTTTAATAATAATAATTAAATTAGATAGAAAAGTAATCATTTTAATCATTAAAACATAATTATTATTTATTTTTAACAATAATTAAAAAAAAAAAAAACGGCTGAACCGATTTTTATAAAATTTATGTCGGATCAAAATGACGTTAACACGTCTCGATTGACACCCTTACGAAGTCGATATAATTTTTTATTCGCGAGATGTGTAAAATCTACATTTTTTTAGTCTATTTGGTTAAGAAAAAAGAACAGCTGAACCGATTTTGAAAAAATTTCTTTCAAATCATATTTACGTTAATACGCGTCGATTGGCACCCTAACGTAGTCGATATCCTTTTTCATTCTCGAGATTTCGTCTTAGAAAGAAATGGACACATACGTACGTACGTACACACACACACACACACACACACACACACACACACAGACATCTTTTCAAAAATAGTTTAAAAATAATGTAGTGACCTTGAAACATAAAAATTTGTTATACATTTTGATTTCGATTTTCGGACCCATTACAATAACTTCCAATGGGAAGTTAAAAAATTGTCACTAGCTCTCGGTCATTCTAAAATTAAATTTTATATGCAATGAGCTGTGAAAAATACATATTATTTTTATAGTCAGTAAACAACAGCTGTTGTTCTGTATAAACTTAACTGCGCAAAAATCGTTACAAATAAGTTGACATCAAGCGTGTGTTAAATTAAAATGTCTATTGAAAAAAAAGGAATTTCGACAACTACTAAAAAATTGAAACTTGTCAAAGAAAGTTTTTAAACTTTAGTGGCCGGGGACAGGACTTATAGAGGGTGCTGAATCGTTTTGCGGGTAGGTAATAGGGATTTAACCCGTAAAATCAAACTTTTGCGATTTCCTGCTTCCCTATTTATTTTAGGAAAAATATCTTCGAATAAAAGTTTTAGAACATAAAATTCTGCATCTAAATCATTAAACAAAATTAATTTTGCATGCTTTGTGACAACAGAAATTTGATATGAAAATGCCAAAATTACCTCAAAAACAGATAGCGATAACCATGGAACTTGAACAAAATGATTAGAAATTATTCTGACAGCTAAAACGTCAACATTTTGTTCAAGTTCCATGGTTATCGCTAATTTCTGCCGTCACAAAGCATGTAAAATTAATTTTGTTTAATGATTTAGATGCAGAATTTTATATTCTAAAACTTTTATTCAAAGATATTTTTCCTAAAATAATTAGGGAAGCAGGAAATCGCCAAAGTTTGATTTTACGAGTTAAATCCCTATTACCCGCAAAACGATTCAGCATCCTGAATAAATAGTAATTCAAATTCATATTAGACTTTTTAGGAGAAATAATTCGTATACTATGGATTTTTTCCCAATGAACTCATAAAAGGGTTAAAGAAATAAGCAGCTGGCCAATCAGAGGGGGACGGAACACGGTAAGCGCGCGCAATCCAAATAAACAAAGATGCGTGGATTTCGTATCACTGTATTGTGTTTTAAAGACCACCAACAGCTAAGGTTATTTGGGCCTAGCACCAATTCATATTTTCATTTCTTTTTTTTTTTAATAATAAATTTAAATCCAATTGACACTTTTACCAGCTCTCTGGCTAGAACCCGGGAACTGGGGACTTGTAATAGAGGAACCATAGCAACGCCATGTAAACAACAGCATTGCTACAAGCTCGACTATTCTCAAGCCCGTATCACTGTATTTTCGAAAAGTGTTCCTATAGTTTAAACGTGTACGCAATCATCTGAAAAAATATAACATTTTATTTAAGTCTATTTATATTAAATCTTTTTTACGAGCGAATGTCACCGTTGTTTTATTCTTATAGTATTACATAATATAGATAAAACGAAAACAAGAAAGGTTTGGGCTATAAATCCAATATCGAGATAATAATTTAAGTATCGTAAAATAACCATTTAGTATTCTATGGGCGCGTCGGGTTTGCAAGTAGAAAAACGATTTGAGTTAAAGCTTCAGCCTCAAGTCGTTACGCTAAGACAGGAATTTGACGGCTGATACGATAAAAGTCCGTAAAGAAATTACTACACTGACTGTACCAAAAATTATCACTGTACAATAATGTGAAAGAAACGAAAGACTGAATGCTAGAGATTTTTATTATTTTTAACAATCGATACAAAAAGAGAGGTGTTAGTGATGTGCCGGATATCCGTATCCGCGGATATCCGAGGGAAAAGAAAGATCCGTATCCGTATCCGTTAGTTTTTTGGCGGATCTTTTACGGATCTTTTACCTTATCAATTTTCAATTCATAGATAAAATTTTATATATATAGGTGGTTAGGTAATAATGAAAAACAGTTAAATTCCATTCAGATTATTTTTTATTTTTTAATATCGTTGTCAATAACTTTTTCCCATAACAGATAGTCTCTTTCCAAAGGTCGATGTGCAATATTTAGTATTTACCGCCGCGTACTCTAAGAAAGTTAAGATCCGTATCCGTATTCGCGGATTTTGAGACCAAATATCCGTATTCAGATCCGTATCCGCGGATATACATTTTTAACGATCCGGCACATCACTAGTTAGTATAAGCCAATTTGTCTGTATGGCTGTTTCAGACATCGCGCATAGCTGCAAAACGGATGAACCGATTTCAATGCGGTTTTTTTTTGTTTGTAAGAGTATGATTACAAATCGGTTCTTAGCTGTTGAGTTTAGTTTAAAAAAGTGCAAAATAAATAAAAATAAGTCGAGAAATTACAATAAATTTGAAAAATTACTGACATACGGCAACATACGGTGGTTTACCTGTATAATAGTTGAAGTCCTCTGTGTTTTAGTGGCGACATAATATTTAATTTTAGAGTTTAGTTTAAAAAGTACAAAATAAAAATTAAATTAAAAATTTTAAAAAAATGCCAACAAAAACTATTATCTAATCGGTTGTTTAAAATATGAAATAATTTAGTATTATTGATTCTTTACGAACGCGTTGGGTATCTACTGTTGCAATACGTCAACAAAAAATGAAAAACTTAAAAAAATACAGTCTCCAACGCGTTCATGAGGAATAAACTCGGGAATAAATAATATTAAATTATTTTAGTTTTTAAACAACCGATAAGATAGCAGTTTTGGGTCTGGGTTTTTTAAAAATTTTTAATCGAGTAGGTTATAATAGATATTGAAACTTACATTGACACGAGCAAATCTAGAAAAAAATCGACGCTCACCTGAATGAAGCCATTCTAGTTTATTTACAAAAAAAAAAAAAAACTGATTACCTACACATTGAGATTAATTATAATTTTTACTAGTGCGCATCTGTTTTTCCAATAATATAGGTACCTATACAAAATTATAATATATTGCTATCCCCTCCGCGAAAAATTCTCTCGCTGCGAAGAAGCGAAGTCAGGCGGTGGTATATACAATATTAGTAGGATTCCGCCAATACACTAAAATGCAAAAGAATTCCAAAGTTACGTTTTGTTACTATACCACAGGAATTATCCCCCCCTCGAGAAATTTATCAAAATAAAATATAGCCTATATCACTCAGGAATAGTACCTATATCTTTCTATTAGGGAAAACATTTTTAGAATCGGTTCAGTAGTTCCAGAGATAAGAATATTCCCCTCCCCCCTGCGAAGCTAGTGGTGTTTATAATATTAGCAGGATTCCGTCAATACGCTAAAATACAAATGAATTTCAAAGTTACGTTTTGTTACTATCCCACAGGAATTATCCTCCCCCCGCGAGAAATGTTTCAAAATAAAATACGAGTACCTGTAGCCTATATCGCTCAGTGATAGTGTAGCTTTTTATACATTATATATCATACACTATACATTATATATCATATACATTATATCTATTAAAAATTTAAAAAATAAGGTAAACCAACTTGTATTAAAAATCGCATATTTTTCTTTATTCAATTCAAAAATGACATATGGAATAGAAATATGGGGCAATTCTTGTGCAGCTTATAGAGTCTTTTTAGCTCAAAAAAAAGTCATAAGATTACTTTCTAATGCTCAGTTTAATGAACCGTGTAGACCTCTTTTTAAACGGCTTATGATCCTTACCTTCTATGATCAGTATATTTACCACTGTTTAGTACACATTAAAAAAAATATTAACAAATTTCCAGAACAATCAACAATTCATTCTCATGATACTCGGAAAAAATCCAATCTGTGTTTGCCCCTAAATAAATTTACGCATACGAGGTACGGCCCCAATTACCTGGGTTTGCAATTTTATAATAAACTGTTGCCGGAGACAAAAGCGTTACCTATTCATAAATTTAAAAGACATATAAAAGTGTATCTTGCTATAAATTGTTTTTATGATTACCAACATTTTTTAAATATTGGTGATTACATCTAATTATTGTAGACTTTTTTATTATGTATTTGACTTATATTTGACCGGTACACGGTGTAGCCAATACAAATAAATTTATTATTATTATTATTATTAGGGAAAGAATTTTTAAAATCGGTTGAGTAGTTCCAGAGATAACTCTCTATCTTATATAAACAAATTTTACCTCTTTGTAATATTACGAGTAGTATAGATTAAACTACATGTGTTATATTCTGCGAGTTTAATTCCGATAGCATAGATTTATTGCCATGGGCGTATAAATAATAATAAATATCTACATAACGTAATACAGAATCCGCAGCAAAGTGCCTTCGTAGCAATATTCGCACAATTTGTGGTAAACAGGGAAACATAATATTTCAAGTAATTAACAAAATAAAGGATAACCGCAGGAAATATATTATAGTTATTTGCCTAATCTAGTTAAAAATGTTGAAACCGCAACTGTATAATTTATTTTGTTCTTTCACATAAATTAAAGCAAGAATTTTTCAGAAACAGTACTTGAAAACGGTTTCACTTAAATTATAAAAAAAAGACTCTATAGTCCAGGGATGGCGAACCTTTTCACATCTACGTGCCAATTTTTTTTCAAAAAATGTGTAATGTTGCCACGACGTGCCAACAAGCACCTAAAGAAATTTAGTGAACAAAAATATTATCCAAACGTAGATGAAAAAAAACTCGGGTCGCAGTGCCAAAACCCTGCCGACAATATAGTGTATTTGCTAATACAGGCCCTGTGGCTTTATTATGTGAACTTAAGTTCGTTTTTGGACAAAATGAAAAATTAACCCCTTAATACATCCCTTAAAATAATATTTTTTTTCCTAATTTCAATATTATTATCAATGCAACCTCTGTACCAAATTAAATACACCCGTCAGCAAATAAAGCACTATCCGTAAACTAGTGTTTTCATAAAATTTGTAAGTCCGGTCCTGTCGTGCCGATTTTGTTAAAATTTTAGCAACACATTTTAATCTCTACTCAAGGGTGTAATTCCAATTTTGAAACAATTCTGAGATTTTTTTCGGTATTTTTGGGCCCAAAAACTTTTTTCAACCCCTAAAAACTACCCTTAAAATGGTCCGATTGGGCCCATTTTAAATAGGTTCCGTGCGGTGATGGATTCCAACGTGTCTACCAAATTTCGTTCAAATCAATTAAGTCTTTCGAGAGTTATGCCGCGAACACATATATATATATAAATAAATAAATAAATATATATATATATATATATATATATATACATATATATATAAACATTTCTAAAAATGGTGCCAAAGTGTTCAGGAGGCTATGAAACGTCGAGAAATTTTGGTCCGACCCATAGGTCCCGCCATCCGACCGACGCCAATAGTGTATGTGCCATATGGCAAATACACTAATAATGATTTCGATAACGCATTGAGTGTCATGAAACTTTAATCGACTTGTCGTGTCGATCTCATATTGTATTGTTACACGCATAAAGAGCAGTGGCGCTTCAGTTCGGCTGATGACCATTGTACTACCGATTTAGGTTCACTGGCGTATAACCATAGACAATTACCACAACCATAGACAATATGTATTAGCCTAGCGGCACTGGCGAGAACTAATTGTGCCAACACGGCTCTCGGTGAATGGTCTCCAGGCGGAAATGGAGAGGATTGGATTGCGGCATCCCGGCGAACGGCGACGCGCGTTCTACACATGTAATAACTACGTAGCTAATAAAAGTGTATTTTACGCCCATAATAAAACGGTACAAATAATTTTCGTAACAATATATTATTTGAAAGATACTTAGTCAAATTTTGTCGACAGCAATTTGCATATTTTTTAATTATTTCGATTGTGTACCTCAATCAATGGCGTGTCGACAATATTCCGTCGCGTGTCACCTATGGCACGCGTGTCATTGGTTCGCCATCCCTGGTATAGTCCCTTTTATATTTGATTGAACCAATTTTTTCGACGGTATAAAGAAATTTATAATTGATATAATTAACTCAAACACTTGGATAACCAAGGGTTAAAAAACACTTGTAATTATATAAGTTTTACAACTTAATTAAGCGTACTTACACAACTTTCATTTCGGAATACTAATACATCATCAGATTCCAAAATTTTTAAATCTATATCTTATCTATGTGAAACTCTGGGATCTGCCTGTCTGTCTGCCTGTCACAAGCCCCCAGAGCCAAACGGTACAAGCTAGAAACTCGAAATTTGGCATAGTTAAAGCTTATTATGGCCCAATGCTGTAGTTTAGATATGGGTAAATAATTCGGATAATTGCGGGTAATAATGGGGGTCGAACAGGTTATGAAAAAATGAAAAAAATTCAACCCCATCGAGTGGGGTGTCAAATGAAAGCTAGAGACCGATAGAAAACAATAATATTAAAAAAAAAATTAAAAACTGCAAAAATCGCTTGTCCCACCCCATTTATTTCTAAAGTATTAATCGAAAAAATGTGAAATAAATTTAGCTAGTGTAAGTATCATAACGTCAATATTGATAAAAAGTATAGACAACATTGTAAAGTTTAGTAGGTATATATTTACAGATTTTTGACGCATATATCTTACAAGGTTATAATGAATTCAACATACGAACTCAAGTGAGCTATGCAATAACTAGAGATACAATGGTCTAATCATGGAAACGAAAAATATCTTACATTTGTGTGTTGAGTCTCCAAGTCACTATATGAATATTATGAAGTATTAGAAATATACCTTGTATTATGTCCGTCTTGTGACTTCTTGTGAATTTACACTATGCGTTTCAGCAACGAGTTGCCATCTTCAGGTGTGGTTAATTATTTTTAAAAAAACACACATTGAGTATATTCGTAACACTATATAATATTATGATGCTAAGCACTGTGTATTATGTCGTGGTTTGTGAAATATCTCATTTATAATATAAGTAAATGTTAATTAACGATTGTACGGAACACTCATTGTACGAGGCCCGTCTCGCGCTTGACGGATTTTTATCTTTTACGGACCAAAATGTGCATATAAAAAAACTGAAAGTATATCCGGTAACATTTTAGCTTATAATATAAAATTTGTCACGCGTCACAATCATGCATTTATACGATATACAAAATACATTATCCTATCTCTTTGATAACATATAGCGACACAATCCGATGAAATCTAAGGTATACAGGGTGTTTCGTAAAGAATGCGCCAAAAAGTAAACCTGTATTCTAGACATGAAAATAATAAGATTTAACGCAACTTGCCTTATAAAAATGTCGTTCGTTTTGGATATACAGGGTGTTAAAGTTAGATTTTATATTTTAGTTTCTTTAAATAAATCGAACAGTTTTTGAGATATCTAGTTGAAATTTGGTATCCATGGGTTTTTTAGGGCAGGCAAAAATAAAATTTAAACAGATTTGAGTTTCTAAAAAGAGGGCGCTAGTTGCAGCCTATTTGGAGCACATTTATGCCCCCATTTTTTTCTCGAATTTTATAAGGCAAGTTGGGTTAAATCTTATTATTTTTATGTCTAGAATGTAGCATTCTTTACGGAACACCCTGTATATAAGGTGAACAGCGACCTATAATATCGTCGAATTTTACGAGCATCTGAAAACATTGCCATAAACCGGGAAAAGTCAGCCTTCAGAGATGATGATTCCGTCATATAACGGCGTCTCGACTCTGAAACGATGTATTTCTGAAGGAATATATACATCTGATCATATTATACATTTTAAACATGGATGCTTCAGCAACATTGCCTACACAAAATTTATATCCATATAGTGCATACAGGATCGCAAAACGCATTGTCGGAAGATCTGATCTGACAATCATTGGCAGCGGAACGTTTTTGGGGGGCACGACCACTTATGAAAATTTACATTGTAAAGAGTATTAAACATGAGTGGGGCCGGGGCTTGACGCCATTTTGGGGTAGATGGACATCTAAAATTCTCATTACTATTTAAGGAAATTACTTCAAAATTTCACATAACCACCTGAATATTTTTCTACTGAACATATTTTTAACTTCCCATTGGAAGTTATTGTAATGGGTCCGAAAATCGAAATCAAAAAGGAAAAAACAAGCCGTGAGGTGGGTCGTTTATTAGGACTAAAGTGCGACCCTTGAGGTCCACACGACGAACTTCCCAGTTTGATAAATATTTAATAATAATAATTAAATTAGATATTACACAGAAAAGTAATCATTTCAATCATTAAAACATCAATAATTAAAAAAAAAAAAAAAAAAAAAAAAAACGGCTGAACCGATTTTTATAAAATTTATGTCGGATCAAAATGACGTTAACACGCCTCGATTGACACCCTTACGAAGTCGATATAATTTTTTATTCGCGAGATATTGTGTAAAATCTACTTTTTTGGAGGTTATTTGGTTAAGAAAAAAGAACGGCTGAACCGATTTTGAAAAAATTTCTTTCAGATCATATTTACGTTAATACGCGTCGATTGGCACCCTAACGTAGTCGATATCATTTTTCGTTCTCGAGATTTCGTCTTTGAAAGAAATGTACACATACGTACGTACGTACGTACGTACACACACACACACACACACAGACATCTTTCTAAAAGTAGTGTAAAAATAGTGTAGTGACCTTGAAACATAAAAATTTTTTTTCCTTTTTGATTTCGATTTTCGGACCCATTACAATAACTTCCAGTGGGAAGTTAAAAATTGTATGTTTCAAGGTCACTACACTATTTTTACACTACTTTTAGAAAGATGTCTGTGTGTGTGTATGTGTGTGTGTGTGTGTGTGTGTACGTATGTACGTACGTACGTACGTACGTATACGTACGTATGTATGTGTCCATTTCTTTCTAAGACGAAATCTCGAGAATGAAAAATGATATCGACTACGTTAGGGTGCCAATCGACGCGTATTAACGTAAATATGATCTGAAAGAAATTTTTTCAAAATCGGTTCAGCCGTTCTTTTTTCTTAACCAAATAACCTCCAAAAAAGTAGATTTTACACAATATCTCGCGAATAAAAAATTATATTGACTTCGTAAGGGTGTCAATCGAGGCGTGTTAACGTCATTTTGATCCGACATAAATTTTATAAAAATCGGTTCAGCCGTTTTTTTTTTTAAATTATTGTTAAAAATAAATAATAATTATGTTTTAATGATTAAAATGATTATTTTTCTGTGTAATATCTAATTTAATTATTATTATTAAATATTTATCAAACTGGGAAGTTCGTCGTGTGGACCTCAAGGGTCGCACTTTAGTCCTAACAAACGACCCACCTCACGGCTTGTTAATGTTTCGAATTTGTTTGAATTCCACTGGTATAATATTATGTAATTATAATATTATGTAATTATTATTATATAATAAGCGCCACAGTTTTTATTACATGGCGTTGCTATGGTTCTTCTATTACAAGTCCCCAGTTCCCGGATTCTAGCCCGAGAGCTGGTAAAAGTGTCAATTGGATTTTCAATTTATTATTAAAAAAAAAATAATGAATGGAAAATATGAATCGGTGCTAGGCCCAAATAACCTTAGCTGTTGGTGGTCTTTAAAACACACACATTCCACGGTTTTTATTCAAGGGGAAATCTACAGGGTGGTGAACGTAACTGCTGCACATAGGGAGTTAACCTTAAAATCAAACTTTCGCGATTTCCTGCTTCCCTAATTATTTTAGGAAAAATATCTTCAAATAATAGTTTTAGAACATAAAATTCTGCACCTAAATCATTAAACAAAATTAATTTTGCATGCTTTGTAACGGCAGAAATTTGATATGAAAATGTCAAAATTACCTCAAAAACAGATGGCGATAGCCATGGAACAATTGAACAAAATGATGACGTTTTAGCTGCCAGAATAATTTCTAATCATTTTATTCAAGTTCCATGGCTATCGCTATCTGCCGTTACAAAGCATACAAAATTAATTTTCTTTAATGATTTAGATGCAGAGTTTTATGTTCTAAAACTTTTATTTGAAGATATTTTTCCAAAAATAATTAGGGAAGCAGGAAATCGCGAAAGTTTGATTTTACGGGTTAAATTCATATGTGCAGTAGTCACGGTCACCACCTTGTATAAGAACGGGTACCTTTAAATTATTTTATTGCTTTTTCGCTCCATTAAGCTTGTTAGTAAGACTAACTATCACTGAATTATGTAACTTGAAAAAAGCTAATTGCAACTGTATAAACAAAAACGAAACGTGATGAAACGACTCCATTAGCTGTTAATAAGAAACAATTTTTAACTTAAAACAGCATGGAATGAAAGACATCACATTCGTGTTTTGTGTTTGCGTGTTGGTACGAGTTATTGTCTCGACCGTGCAATGTGCGTTAATGTCGGGGGCGGCGGCGGCGGCATCAGACGCAAGAGTGCCACGTTAGTTTGGGGACGGTACAACGCAGTGAACGTGTCACACGGCTGCACACCAAAATACGTGCCATTTCTGAGATTGACGTTCCGTACGCATCAATTTATTTCGTACGCTCTCCTCACGTCCTATTCCCCACGTCCTACCGAGCCGTAGACTGCTAGGGCGGCTGGATGCATGTACATACTGGGACTGTGTCTAACGCGAACAGGTAATGTTATGTACGTACATAAAAAGACAGGGTTGCACAAAATAGAAAAATCTGGCTAGTACCAACTCCGTTTCAGAGCTTGGCAAAGCACTGAACCTATAAGTGCTTGAAGCACCGAGCATCAAGCACTTTCATAAATGCTCGATTTATTCAAGCTACAAGCACTTTCATAAATGCTCGATTTAATCAAACTACTAACACTTTAATAAATGCTCGATTTATTCAAGCTTCAAGCACATTCATAAAAGCTCGATTTATTCAAGCTACAAGCACTTTCATAAATGCTCTATTTAATCAGACTACAAGCACTTTAGTAAATGCTCGATTTATTCAAACTACAAGCACTTTCATAAAACCTCTATTTATTCAAGCTACAAGCACATTCATAAATGCTCGATTTATTCAAGCTACAAGCACTTTCATAAATGCTCGAGTTATTTGTCATTGTTATTTGTAACTGTTATAATTAAATGATATTGGTCACTGTTATTCATCACTGTTATTTAGATGCCCACTATTTATTTATCACTGTTCCGTCCGAACCACTCTGCCTACGTTCCAAAGATCACTTATTTATTTATCTCTGTTCGTTGATTCACTCTCGTCAACGCTCCACAGAATACTGATTCCAATAATAGTATCACCTATACTTATAGACTTCTAAACGCACCCCTAAGATCTAGGGTGGCGTAGAAACGGTATCCTGAACCTTTCTTCTTTGTTGAAACATTAGAATCTTCTATTGATCCACAAGTGCGCGAGGTTCTTTCCGGAATTCTTATGATGTTTTCAAACGGCGCGCTTCGATCCGTTACAATATTTTTGGGCAACCTTGGTGAAAGCACATCTTAACTTTATTCTGTAAGTAAAGCCATCATGCAAGATAAATTGTATTGCTAAACGAACAAAAGCAATTTTATCCTTTTCTATCTAATAATTTGCGATGCGGAACTTACATTATACTTGTCTCTAAAGAAACATGGAGACTTTCGCAGATGAGTTACTGTCGATATTCATATATACAGTGTTTCTTTCAAATGCATTAATCAGATTGCAAAAGAAGTGCAGTCACTATTTAAAAATATATAAATAAGTATCATGTAGAATCTAGAAAAAAAAGGCAAAAATTCCACGATGCCAGTTTCCCAACCCGGGTTCCTGTACATAGAGCGCTGCGATGTAACCTCTGCGCTACGAGTGGAACAGTTGAGTACGGTCGTTTTTATGATATACAGGGTGAGTTCGACCACCCGTATCAGTCGTTTTTTTCGAAAACGGTTAGTCGTAGAGAGTTGTGTCAAAAATTTGTATTATAAAAGCCCTAATAAAGAATCGAAGGGTGATAATTCTTTTTTCCGGGAAGGTCGGCTTCCCTATTAGTTTGCTCCAGAATGTCCAGAACTCCGGAATTATAAATGTAACGATAGGTCGAAAGTGGTATTGTTGAAAAGATCTTTAAAAAATAAGCAAGTTTTGTAGGAAAATTTTTTTTATTACTGCCACCCCTGTTAAGTAATATATGTTTGAAATTACTAAATTAAAATGTCATAATAACGAACTTTTTAAAAGTCCGCATTTAAAATCTAGTTACCTAGCTATCGATCATTAAACACTGAAGAAGTACACTCACAGTATAACCAGAAGAGCTCAGTAGTATGTATTAAAGAGTAAATGGAAGACAGTTTGAACACTTGTGACAATGTCTAAGGTTGCTAGATTTTTAATGCCGACTTCGATCGTTATTATGAAATTTTGATTTAATAATTTCAAACGATTGTTACTTAACAGGGGTGGCAGTAATTAAATAATTTTTCCTACAAAACTTGCCTATTTTTTAAAGAGCTTTTCAACAGCACCACTTTCAACCTATCGTGCTTTCTAAAATTCCGGAGTTTTGAACATATAATAATTTATATTTATACTTATAGAAATTTACAGGGGTGGCAGTAATAAAAAAAAATTTCCTACGAAACTTGCTTATTTTTTAAAGATCTTTTTAACAATACCACTTTCGACCTATCGTTACATTTATAATTCCGGAGTTCTGGACATTCTGGAGCAAACTAATAGGGAAGCCGACCTTCCCGGAAAAAAAAATTATCACCATTCGATTCTTTATTAGGGCTTTTATAATACAAATTTTCGACACAACTCTCTACGACTAACCGTTTTCGAAAAAAACGACTGATACGGGTGGTCGAACTCACCCTGTATAAGTATGTTGCGAATTCTTACGGTCGGGTTACGGATTTAATTAATTATTATTATTTAATAATTATGCTATAGATATATAAACCTTCCGTGAAAACCGCATCAAAATCAGTTGCGTGGTTTAGGAGGAGTTAGCGGTTAAACAGACAGACAGACGCGAAAAGCGACTTCAATTTATACTGTGTAGAGAAGATATGAAAACCATGTACACGGCATGACAATTTCCCGAATCTCAACATTGGTCGACATATGCCATGCTGTCTGGAGTCGGCTTTAGTCTGTAATTTTTGTTGAGTCGTTGTAAAGAGAACGTTCGGTAACTATACGGCTGTTTTATGGCATAAAATGAAACATTGATAGTAGCTATACCTATTTGCCTGGATATTATTATATGTGCAGCCGACGTGATTTCATGATCAAACATTATTTTGATCCATCATACGAATTCATGCAATATAAAAACGTTATGTGATTACGTTTAGTTTCATATAAAATTCTATGAATATATAAAAGGCATTTTTAGGATGCTAACTTAACATACTGAAGGTGGAATTTTTAAATATGCAAAACTTACAGTAAGCCGGATGGAGTTTTTCTTTTTTAATATAAAATCTATTTTTGCGACCAAATATATAGCGTAATTTATTATCTATCTACACAAATATTATGAAAATTGGTAATTTCTGCACTTTGTACAATAGAAGCACTACTAGCTATCGATCGATGTGTTCGTATATATAGTAACGCGCATACAAAGTCCACATCATGAGAGAGTCATGTTTTTAATGATTTATACAGAAGTTAATAACTTTAATAAAAATAAACTAAATCGTAACTTAGTCTGTAATTGTAAAGTTCTAAGGACTAGAAGAGCAAATTTTCTGTTTTTATAATTTTTTTCCTGTTTTTCAAATTTTAATCTATCTATATATATTTGTTTGGTTGAACGCGCTAATCTCAGGAACTACCAGTCCGATTTGAAAAAAAAATTTTTTGTTAGATAGCTCATTTATCGAGGAAGCCTGTAGGCTATATAACACGCTACGACCAATAGGATCGGAACATCAATGAAAAATGTTGCAAAAACGGGAAAAATTATTCCTTTTGAGAGCTTCCGTTGCGTGCGCTGCGTAAACGGTTAAAGTTACGCAAAAATCATGTATGAAGGAATTGTTCCCGGAAGGTTTATATATATAGTGAACGAGCGAAGCGAGTGAGTAATGTAATTATAATATTCAAGCGAACGAGCGAAGCGAGTGAGTAATGTAGTTATAATATTCAAGCGAACGAGCGAAGCGAGTGAGTAGTGTATTGCACCCGGGCGAAGCCGGACGGGGCCGCTAGTTAACTATACAGGGTGGTGACCGTGACTGCTGCACATAGGGATTTAACCCGTAAAATCAAACTGTCCCGATTTCTTGCTTCCCTAATTATTTTAGGAAAAATATCTTCAAATAAATGTTTTAGAAGAATAAAATTCTGCATCTAAATCATTAAACAAAATTAATTTTGCATGCTTTGTAACGGCAGAAATTTGATATGAAAATGTCAAAATTACCTCACAAACAGATAGCGATAGCCATGGAACTTGAACAAAATGATGACGTTTTTGCTGTCAGAATAATTTCTAATCATTTTGTTCAAGTTCCATGGCGATCACTAATCTGTCTGTGAGATAATTTTGACATTTTCATATCAAATTTCTGCCGTTACAAAGCATGCAAAATTAATTTTGTTTAATGATTTAGATGCAGAATTTTATGTTCTAAAACTATTATTTGAAGATATTTTTCCTAAAATAATTAGGGAAGCAGGAAATCGCGAAAGTTTGATTTTACCCTAATGTGCAGCTGTAGTCACGGTCACCAACCTGTACAGTCTTTACACGTGGCTTCGCTCACAGTAATGCCTCTATCGTAGCTAGACAAAAAGTTTAAACATTTTAATTTGCCACTATATCGGAAATTTCTAGAAAATAGTCATTAATCCCAATAAACTTAACAGCTTATTTTCTTATCCAAGGAATATCCTTTATTCTACAACTCACACTTTAGAAAGGAATCGTTCATAAGCCACGCGAGGGAGGTGTAGCCTAGTGGATAGCGTACTTGGTACCAGCCTCTAGATAAGACTGTCGTGGGTTCGAATCCCATCTGCGCTCATGGATGTTTTGTGATGTTATTTAATTTTAAGTTAGTTGTTATTTATTGTAATTTAAGATGCGAATGACCTAAGTTGTCAACGCGTCTATATAATCTACAATAAATAAATTAATAAAAACATAAGCCACGTAATGCTCTTGATGGGGGCGGAAGGGTGACATTAAAATATTAAACGAAGCAAATATTCGATGCGCATGACTGTGCATTGAAAAATAATAATTGAAGTGAAACACGAAAATTTAATTAGTGTAATAAGAATCATGGCTGGCTGTTTTTATTTTCCAGATACAAGACAAAATTAAGAAAGCCCATATAGTTTTAGAAAGACCTACGACAACTCTTGGTAATGGGCTACA
The DNA here is from genome assembly GCA_039654895.1 of Mongoloraphidia duomilia. Lineage (NCBI taxonomy): Eukaryota > Metazoa > Arthropoda > Insecta > Raphidioptera > Raphidiidae > Mongoloraphidia > Mongoloraphidia duomilia. Next base: position 4,932,448 of record CM077523.1, read on the forward strand.
CATTCATAAATGGCCGTCATAAATTAGAATATAAAATGCAGACAATGTCGGGCGATATAACTTCTGAATAATGCCAACAAAAACAGAATAAAACGACATTGCCAACTTAAAATTCATGCAATGTCGTTATAGTTTAAAATATTATGTTTTACCTACCGAAAAGAACGGTATCTTTGTAATATTACTCAGATAAATGTGAAATTCTTCTTACTTTTTGCAAGAATATTTTAAATTATTATCTTGAAAGCTCTCGCTATATGTAAAGCGAAATTTTGACCTTAGAAAACATTATTGTCGATATTGTTGGCACAAAATAGGTATTCAATAGTGTAGCTAGTGTACTAAATGCATCAGGCGGGATGTTTTCAACACGAGTAGTAGGCGAGCGCACACGAGCCTTGGCGAGTGAGCATCGCGAGTCGTATACGAGTGCTGAAAACATCCCGCCTGACGCATACAGATTTAGCACACGCGTTGCCCACTATACTTCATTCAAAACTTGCATGGTTTTATACTTTAATTGAATTAATGTCAAACACCTTAGATTCACTGACTGCAGTACATCTCATAATAATTGGCCTTGATACAATATTTATTTAGTATACTTTTAATATAATTTTATTAAATCTCAGATTTTTTTATTACGGTCGCCGAATTGAGCAGCCGAACATACACACATGAATCGGGTTTCTTTTCTTTTATTTATTTATTGTAGATTATATACGCGTCGACAACTTAGGTCATTTGCGTCTTAATTACATTAAATAACAACTTCCTTAAAACTAAATGACATCACAAAACATCCATGAGCGGAGAATCGAATCCAAGACAGTGTGATTCAAAGGTCGGCAACGCTAACCGTTACACTACATTGTTCTCTGGGGTTTCTTTTAATCGATCAGCGAAACTGAAAGCTAGGAACCAAGCATATTAAAAAAGAACGTTCAGAATATTGTTTCTTTATAATAAGTAGGTAATATAAATAATTGCAATTTATTATTTTTACTTCCCCCTCTACTATGGTAGGGAAGTAATGGATTTAGTCCGAAAAAAATATTTCGAAATTTTAACAGATTTCACGTTTTGAGACCCTAGCAATCGTTTAAGATCATTTTCTGACTGATGTCTGTATGTGTGTGTGTGTGTGTGTGTGTGTGTATGTGGTCAATTTTTCGCCTTCGATATCGTAAAAACGGAACATACGGCCATGCCGATTGTTCTATTGTGTTTATCAGCCTTTAACTTAGATCTGATTAGATTTTGAGATATTAAAAAAACGTTCTCAATGTCACGTATTAACATAGGTAAAAAAAAATATAAATGAATCCTAGATGTTATAATATGCAAAAAATGTAAATATTTTTTTTCTCTAAAATATAGTTTTCGAGAAAAAAAATATTTTACTAAAAAAAGAAAATTGTACGTAAATCAAGGTAACCATGATTTTTGCTATATTACTAGCCATCAGTAAGATCACCAAACAAAAAAGAGGGCCATGCTTTTTTTCAAAGAGTAAAAAAGAGTGTTTATTTTTTGCAAATATTTACTAGGTGGGAAGTATAGGACTGGTCATCATCAGTCGAATTTTTTTATTTCTAAGATACTTTTTGAAATAAATTCACTCGGTTGAATTTCGACGAGATCATTCCAATATCTCATAAATTTTCTATTCATAGAAACTATTAAAGTTGCTATTAATTTAGAGAACATTGATTCATGGGGTTGTACCGTCTGCAATTCACCGTAGGCGAAATGTCTGGCTTGCAATTCCGTTTTGTCTATACGTGACAACGGCACAGAAACGATTCCAATTTACGGAAGTTACTACTTACTTCCGTTTTATTACATGAACGTGATTCTGAACGTCTCCGGTTTATACGATAATTACTAAATTACCGCAAATTACTTTTATTTCCTCCTACTAGATACGCGTTATTTCCACTGCATGTGTATCTAAGTTGTCACTAAAGAAGAACTCACACAAGTAAATGATTGCTTAAAATTACTTTTAACGCGAAATGTCTCAAATAGTTACTAACTATTGAACTATGGGGCATTACGAGATATTTTTCCAAACGAAACAATTGTAATCTTTCATAATAACAATCGAGTTCACAATCGACTCGGAGTTTGATTTTACAATCGAAATGTACGATTGTTCCAGTCGATTATTTGCCACATAGGCTATAACAATATAGCAGCGAATGAGAATACATATAATCGCAATTATATGCTAGTCGACTGACGTTCACGCGACTTGTTGATTGTTCACTGTTCACACAGTTCAGTCGGTACTCACTACTCTGTGATCTCTTCACTATTGAATTCGTAGTACGCGATTACTGCACAATCGACCATCGACTCGATCACAGTTGTTGAGTGATAAACGATTGTATATTATGTGGCTCTCGAAAGTGTACGATTCAGTACTATGCGACTCGGTCTCGGTGAACTATTGTTACCCCTTCGCTATTTAAAGTAACTTAATAACGTTAAAAATTTATCAAAAACAATTTATCAACAACAATCGAGTCCAAGTGACAACCATCGAGAGTCATCGAGACGTTTGAACAATCGACTAAAACATCTCATGTCACGCATCACTATTAGGTACTAAACTTGTGCATTTTAATCGACTGACCGTAGTCGTACAAAAGTTTATTGGACAACATTACTAAAATTTTATATTGAATTTAACAGATATAATATAATAAAAAACATCAAATCGGTGGCAGACTAATGACCGGTTTATCGTACATTTTAATCACGGTGTTTTTTAATCACACTGTTAAATTTTGATTGCTACGTCTTCATTGGTTGCTGTGTTTCGTTACCATAACAACCCTTCATCTAACAGTGTGATTAAAAAAACACCGTGATTAAAATGTACAATAAACCGGCCATAATTCAATTTTTTTCTATTATTTTTTGTTGTCAGTATCTCGAATACAGATCCTTTAGAAATGGAAAACCTCTGTGATTTGAAACTTTGGTAAACAGTAAACACAGCACATCGGCATTGTCAATGATTTATTCTTTTAATTAAACTTATTCTGTACACACTATATTATGAAGTACCCACAGACTACGGTAGTTATATAGCTGGCGCCCCTAGCGGTCAAGTTTGGCAGTACTTATCTCCATTGACCGTATCTCAGTAATCGTTGAGAATTGACCATGAACTTTTTTGCTCAAAAAAACCTCCTTCAAAGAGCCATTATAAAGAGGAAAAAAATGAAATTTTGAGGTGTACGCCAATTTAATAAAATATGAAGTCGATTAAAAAGTATAGTATAGTGATCAATATCTTCTTTTTAACCAACTTCATATTTTATTAAATTGGGGCAGACCTCAAAATTTCATTATTTTCCTCTTATAGTGACTTTTTGAAGGAGTTTTTTTTTTGTTAAAAAGTTTTTTATTTTTTACTTTTTAGTGTCAAAAAGTGACATTTACCTTAAAGGAATCACACGCCTTTACTAACTTTTATTAAAATCAGCCGAACTACTGAACCGATTTTGATGAAATTTCTATGGGACCAATCTGAAAAAAAAAATTTCGAAATCGGTTTATAAATGACGGAGTTCTGAGGTAACAAACATAAAAAAAAACAACTCAATTGAGAACCACCTCCTTTTTTGAAGTCGGTTAAAAATGAGTGATAGATACCATAACATACTCTGCGATACCAAACTCCAAAAACAAAATGTATATTGTAAATTATAGACGCTCGACAACATTATAGGTCATAAGCGTACTTTTTGTGTCCATTTATTAATAAAACTACATAAAATAACATAAAATACTATAATAATAAACTAATTATTTTTATACCTTTTCATAATAATAAAAACACTCATAGAAGTTTATTTGTATTGCAGGTGAGTAAACTGCATCAAACGACATTGCCTTCGCCACCCACCGCTACGTGTCGTTGCAATGCTTGGCAGCATATTACGAGAGTAATTTCATCTGAATAGCAAATTGAAAACGATGTAAGTATGTTTACGTTTTCACTTGCAAATTATTGAAAAACATTCTGCGTCGTGTTTGCAATCTCTTGAATAGAAATGGGGAGTATTTTTAGTAACAGGTATTTCGGAACTGTTCCGCAAACGGATCTGAAAAATACCGGTTACTGAAGTCACTTAATGGAACGGGTCATGGATAATGAAATAATATTCTAAAATAATATACTACTGTTACAAAACTGTTTTCTGAGTTGGCGGAATAAATATTTATTTACAATAATTAAAAATACAATTAACGATATACAATAATTGCAACAACGAAAAGTCAATTCTAACGATAAAAAAAACTTAAACGGTAATTATTGAACTAAAAGAGCCACTTAAATAACACTTAACAAATAACTATATATACAAGGATTATTTATTTTATCAGGTGAATTTATATCAGATTTATTTATGTCAGACGCACTATGCGTCGCTCAGTACTTGACTTCGTATTCAACACGACACTGATTCACTGACTAATATTTATTTCATTGCGTGACACCGTCGACTGATTGCATGTTCGCTTCACTCACTCGTTATAAAATCTGCGTTGCCTATGCCCAGTGTGTGCGCGTTCTCTCTTGCGTCTTCTAGAACATTCCTTCAGCTACTCGTTGCTCAGCAGCAGACACCACTTCTCGATCTCTCTACCTGACGTTTCTATACAGGGTGATCCGTAACACTACTAAAGTGTATCATTTAGAGAAGATAGCTTAGTGAACTAGTGAACTCTGTACTAATATGGATAGTTAATAACGATTAAAAAATTATGGGTTTTCTATGTGGAGAATGTTCAGATACATATTCTTCAAGATGGCATTAATGTTCACAAAATTAGAATGAAAACTTCAGGTAAGACTTGTATTCTAATTCTTTCTATAAAAGTTGATCAATTTTTTGGCATTTCAAAATAAAACTTAATTAAAATTTATTTTTCTATTCCAATTTCTCAAGAACACTGTTATTGTATAAACTTTGAACATCCTACTATCTCAAATAACATATATTAAATTAGGTTTTATTTTGAAATGTCAAAAAATTGATCGACTCTTATGGAAAAAATTAGATTACAAGCCTTACCTGAAGTTTTCATTCTAATTTTGTGAACAATAATGCCTGTCTTGAAGAATATGTATTTGAACATTTTCCATATCCAAAACCTATTTTTTAATCGCTATCAACTATCCATATTAGTATATACAGAGTTCACTAGTTAGTTGTTACGTTCGTTTAGGTGTGTGTGTGTCATACGACATCAAGATGGTGTATTTGACCAATCAGAATAGACCCTGACTGCAGAACCTAGTCGCTTGTTTCGAGTGGAACGTGTCACTGTTGTTACAAAATGACGCGTATTTGGAACTAGTATTTTTGCGTTGAGTTACTGTTACATAAAAATATAGGTAACAGATCGTCCCATCTCTTATAGTCTTGAATAGAGAAAGTGCAGCTTCGTGTGAAATCTGCTACATAGAAGACAGCTTCTGTACTGGGTTTGACATCCTCGCTCGCTACCTAGAACTCGCTAGCACGTATAATGCAACCAGGAATAGTAAATGCGAGTGCAATGTGCAGTCGCCGCATATTGAGGAGCTCGCAGGATAAATCGGTGCCCCCGTATTTAATGCACATTGAGTTTCATACTTATACGGGGTGGAACTGAAAGTTATTAATAATTTTACATTCGCTATATCCATAGTTAAAAATAATCGGTGTCCGCGTATACATAATATTAAGTTACAAGAACTTGCTTCAGGGCGTCATCTTTATACACTATACAGGGTGTAACTGAAAGTCATTCATAATTTTAAATTCGCATATTCAAACTTAAAAAATAACCGGTGCTCGCGTATGCATATTATTGAGTTACAAGAATTTGGTTGAAGGCGTCATATTTATACAGGGTGTAACTGAAAGTCATTCATAATGTTAAACTCGCATAATCGAAGATAAAAAATAACCGGTGATCGCGTATGCATATTGAGTTACAAGATTAACTTTCTTGAGAGCGTCATATTTATACAGGGTGGAACTGAAAGTAATTTATAATTTTAGATTCGCTATATCCAAAGCTAAAAATAATCGGAGCCCGCGTATATATATAGAGTACGAGGACTTGCTTGAGGATGTCATATTTATACAGGGTGTAACTGAAAGTAATTCATAATTCGCTATATCCAAAACTAAAAATAATAGGTGCCCGCATATATATATTGAGTTGCTTGAGGACGCCATATGTATACAGGGTGTAATGAAAAGTTATTTATAATTTTTAACTCGCATATTCAAAGTTAAAAAATAACCGGTGCTCGCGTATGCACATTGAGTTACAAGAACTTGCTTGAAGGCATCATATATTTGTACAGGGTTTAACGAAAAGTTAATCATAATTTTAAACTCACATATAGGGATTTAAAGTTAACAAATAACCGGTGCTTTCGTATGCATAATATTGAAATACGAGCACTTGCTTGAGGGCGTCATATAAATGATGGATATAATTGAAAGTTATTCATAATTTTAGACTCGCGAGTAAACTCATAAATTCGTTTGAGGACATCAAACTTAACTGGAAGACCTACGTAATAAATTTTTAAAGTTATGACGTACTTAAACACACGAAATGAGTGAAGTTCTTTGTCCACAACCGAAAAAATATGTGTTCAACGAATTTTCAATATTCGCGCCCTAGGGTATGGAAACAGGAGTGAAAACTTTTTATCTCTCTCTATATATCTCTAAAACCACTTTTGGCTAGAAACACATTACTCGGGTAAAACAAAGAAATGTTGGACGGTTTTTCGAAAAACTGCCTGGACGGTGAACGGGTACATTTTTCGAGGTACTGTCACTATTTAGAATGAGCGAAACTCTGGCAATCTAAATCCCAACCCGGGCGAAGCCGGATACAACAGTTAATATTAAAATATTTTTCTCACTATGTAGGTAGTAGGTACACATTATTTATATCTTGAATTTTAGATAAGTAAAATTGTATTTTATCAGACTTATTCTGCAATTTAAACATCAAACTTTAAAATTTTTGGAGAGAAAAAACTCAGTGGCAAAAGGATCAAATAAAATTTGCAATACTGATGATTAAATTTGCATTTATAAGCTTACGTTTCGGTGCTCATTGCACCATCCTCAGAGCACCGAAACGTAAGCTTATAAATGCAAATTTAATCATCAGTATTGCAAATTTTATTTGATCCTTTTGCCACTGAGTTTTTTCTCTCCTAATTTCTACATCATCTACGGATCACCATCTCTCTATATCATAGAGTTCTTCAACTTTAAAATTTTTATTAAAAATTTTTATTGGAAGAGCAGCCAATTACATAATTGATTCCTGCAAATATCGGAAAAGATCATTTTGACAACCATAGTCACATTCAAGATTCTAACCTGAACCTTTCCACTATCGCGGCGGAATGAGCTTACATTATTCAACCGTGACGTGATTACCAATCTAACATTCTCCATTTTATCAAACTTTTAAGTTTTTATAGGAATATGTAACATACGTGCTTTAAACTAATATATTACTATGTGCTTTTCTCAGAAAATGGATGGAAGTTAAAAAAACTTCTCTTTTATATAAACAAGCTGTAACAAGTAAAGTAATTACTATTTCCTTTTGCTTGAAAAGTAATGTCACAAAGCACTCGTAATAGATCAATCAATTAATTTGTTATATGTAGAAGAACGTCTTTTGTTTAAATGAAGCACATGTCGTATATGTACGTATACGAAGGTGGCCACGAGCGCTACGACTCAATCAAAGTGCCAGACGTCCAAGAAAACCAGTGGTGCTCAACACGTGACAGAGTTTTGGCACATCGTAGTCCTAGAAATTACAATCATCAATTAATTACATATTATAAAACAAAGTCCCCCGCCGAAACTGCCTGTTTGTGCCCAATTTTCTCCGTAACTACTGAACGGATTTTGTTCCGGTTTTCACGATTAGATAGATTGATTCACGAGGAAGGTTTGGACGTATAACTGAAAGTGGCCGGCCCGGTATCGCCCGGGTAAAAATCAGAGATAATCTCAGACCGATTTCCAAAATGTTTTTCACTATTCGATAGGTGATTTGCTTTAGGAGAAAGGCTATAATAACTAGTCGGCCCGGCTTCGTCAGAGGTAATTTCAGAAATTACTGACCCGATTTCAAATTTTCTCACTGTTCGATAGGTGATACTTTGCTTTAGGACATAGACTATAATAATTAACTGGAGCAAGCGAGCGAAGCGAGTGAGTATTGTATTAATATATCATAAATTCATAGCACCCGGGGTTATTTATAAAACTCAAAAATTCATTTAACAAATTTTTTATATCACGACGAATTATGATTACCGGGCTAGAGAATAGCTGAGCTAGTATAGCAATGGTGTTGTTTACCTATACAGGGTGTATCACAGGAAACCGAACATAGGGAAAAATACACAGTACAAATTAGTTAAAATCAAAGATTGCTTTGCCCTCTATTCACGTAAAAAACCATGATAATTAATTTAGTTAAGTTAGCCATGTGTATTCTATCTTTCTCACGCTACTCATTTTGCTTATGTTTTCCTTGTTCCACTCATTACTTTTCTATGTATTCAATCCTGTGATACACCCTATAATGTTGCTAGTGCCTTATCTATAGGGGTTGGCGCCTCCCGAAAAATTTCCCTTTCCTCGTGAAACACCCTGCATTTGTTTAAGACCAAATTTTTATTTCGAGTAGCAAGATTTTAATAAAACTCGGGTCGCAGTGCCAAAACCCTGCCGACAATATAGTGTATTTGCTAATACTGGCATTGTGGCTTTATTATATGAACTTAAGTTTGTTTTTGGACAAAATAAAAAATTTAACCCCTTAATACATCCCTTAAAAAATATTTTTTTTCTTAATTTCAATATTTTTATCAATGCAACCTCGGTACCAAATTAAATACACCCTTCAGTAAGTAAAGCACTATGCGCAAACTAGTGTTTTCATAAAATTTGTAAGTCCGGTCCTGTCGGGCCGATTTTATTAAAATTTTGGCAGCACATTTTAATTGTAACTAAAAGGTTAAATTTCAATTTTGAAACGATTCTGAGAATTTTTTCGGCATTTTCGGGCCCAAAAACATTTTTCAACCCCTAAAAACTACCCTTAAAATGGTCCGATTGGGCCCATTTTAAATAGGCTTCGTGCGGTGATGGATTTCAACGTGCCTACCAAATTTCGTCAAAATCAATTAACTCTTTCGAAAGTTATTGCTCGCACACATATATATATATATATATATATATATATATATATATATATATATATATATATATATATAAATATAAATAGACATTTCCAAAAATGGTGCCAAAATGTTCAGGAGGCTATGAAACGTCGAGAAATTTTGGTCCGACCCCTAGGTCCCGCCATCCGACCGACGCCAATAGTGTATGTGCCATATGGCAAATACACTAATAAACATAATATATTACAGATAGTGGCGATTACTGTTGTGACAATGATTTTATTAGTTTTTTTTGTAAAAGCGACTGCAGTATATGGGCAGCCTGTATATATAGATAGCACGTAAATATATGCAGCGGCAAGCTTTTCTTCTCCAAACTAAGCTTTGTCACGACCGCCTGTCGTGTCAGTTTTAACTCTACGTTGATACGTCTCTTGCATACTGTGTGAGTAGAACAGAACACCTTCAACTTTAGGTCGCACTTATTAAACGCACCCCGTTGAGAGCACATTGCAGTCGAACTTCTGCGGTCAAAAAACGAACAATCCGTAGTTGCGAACTATAAATAGTCGCGTCAATGAATACATAAAACTGGCAATCTTCGGAAGTCCTCAAGCAGCTCCGATTTTGATGATTTTTTTTTTGAAAATTTTGTTTTTTTATATTATTTAAAATCAGAAACCTTTTGGAGCGGGGACAGAATTATTTCTATTGTTTAAACAATATTTATACTATTTATGCAGGAAAGAAATTTTTTTTATACAATATCCAATGAAAACTCGGATAAAAGAGACATTTATGTTATTTTTAAATTATATCTCAATATACCAACAAATTTTATAAACAATTTTAAGTTTTTAAGTTTTTTTTTTTATGTAATAATGACATAAAATTAATTTGTGGAACAAAATTAAAAAATCTTTATTAACTGAAATTTATTATTTTATATACAAAAAAAAGCAAATTTAATTTTCATTTGTATGTACTTTGCGTTTCGGAGATTTCATCTTCTTCAAGTGTTGGGTGGTTATCACAGTCACTTCTACTGCAAACTTGTTTTTACCTTTTGACATAAAATTGAAACACTTGTTGCGAAGTGCTCTGTAGAGTGACCACTTTCAAATTTTTTAAATTTTTTTACTCACTTAGATAACCCATGAATAAGTCTACAGTTTCTATATGTAAACTTAATATTTTTCGAACACTCTTTTTAGTAGAGCACTTCGCGTCAAGTGTTTTAATTTTATGTCAAAAAGTAAAAACATGAACATTAATGCTTATAACTTGAAAATTTTTCAAGTTAGTGAGATTGAACCTTAAATTTTTTATAGGCTACTAGACGGACATTTTTTTATTCGGTATGGAAAGTACTCGTAACACGTGTCAAAAAAAAAAGTAAGGCTCTATGATGATTTCAACTTTGAACTGGCTATAGCTTCTAAATTTTTAACGATATCGATATGGAACAAAAATTATGATTTAGAGCGTTCCTTGCTTTATGAACATGTGTATTTTCAATTTAAAATTCGATAAAGAACACAATAAATAAAGCTATTGAAAAGGACATTACGTTTTAACAATTGGTTTCCAAGGCTACAAAAAGCGCGTCCGATTTTCAAGAAGCTCTAGCGCGCTTACTATTTGTACCACAGAAAATTTGTAGGGATCAAAATTGTAGGAAATGTAATCCTATTTAAAATGACAGAATCTTTTTTGAGATATTTCGAAACAGGCTCATCAAAAAGTTATATGGAAATATTTTGTGAAATATTCTTTTAAAAACTGATATTTTCTCTTTATTAATAAATTGCAAAGCATATATTGATTTTATCGCAAAATTGAAGAGGGAAAATTTTTTAGAGTAGGTAACTAATTAGGAACAAAACAAAAAAAAAGTCGTCTGATTTCAAACATTGGTTAAGGAGATATTAGCGTTTTCCGTAAGGCTTACAAAATTATATTCAAAAGGGGGTGGCGGAGGAAGCACAAGGGGGATAACCGGGGACTTTTGTAAAAATACATGTCTAAAGGTGTTCTACCATCTGTGAAAAATCCAGCTCCTTGGGAATTATTTGCGACCTAAAACCTTTATTTCCCGGGCTACACGTAATGCATACGTTTTTCTTGACCCATACAGCGAATTTTTATGATGTAAATATTGAATTATTGTTCAAAACTTTTTTTTATCATCTACTTTTTATACTGAAATTAATATATGAAGAATTTTTTAGGAAAAAATAGAGACAAAAGTAAATTTTTTATATAAATATCATAGATATTTTTTAAATAATGTAAATAATTCTTTCCCCGCTCCAAAAGGTTTCTGATTTCAAATAATATAAAAAAACAAAATTTTCAAAAAAAAAATCATCAAAATTGGAGCTGTTCTTGAGGACTTCCGAGGAAAAGGCTTCATTGACGCGACTAAAATACAAACTAATAAAATTAATTTTAATAGTATATACGGTTAGCGTAGCAGGCCATTGAACCCCACTGTCGTTCGAATCCCACCTCCGCTCATGAATGTTTTGTGATGTCATTTAGTTTTAAGTTATTTGTTATTTGATTTGATGTAATTAAAAGACGCTAATGACCTAAGTTGTCGACGCGTCTATAATCTACGATAAATAAAATAAAAAAAATTTAATAGTATATTGTGCAACTACTGTGATATATACATCTTTATGCCTCAAGCGCGATGTTTTCAGCACTCGTATACGGCACGTTTTTATTACTTATTCCACTGACGCAGCGACACAAAGTGGCCCTTGGTTTCTGTCCTAATTATTTTCTAGTTTTTGGTACAGCTGATGTTTTAAAATAAAACCGTTTAACTTAAAAGTTTTTTTACCTATTTTTATTTTTTAGTTTGATTTCCTGCCTGTATCATTATGCAAACTTCTCATCCTTTCAACTGTCCACCTCTTGATTCCATCATCAGACCCTCGTTACCAAGTTGAAATTATCATAATATTGTATTGTCACGGGAACTCAATGTGTGTGTAAAGTTCCATAAGAATCGGTTAAGTAGAAGTAGTTGAAAAAGCTGTCGCAAGATTTGATACAAAGATAGTAACAAACAAACAATCAAACATAACGGGGTTAAACCGTTAAGCTAAAGAAAACCGTTTAAAAATAGTGCATTGTAGACAGCTTTGTGAGCTCCGCTAAGAGCTTTGGACTGTAAGCTTTAGTGCTAAGCCAAGTAACCACCTATTAATATTCACTGCTCTAAAGCTTCAACTCACCTACTCCAAAGACGTACGTATATATGTAGGTGTATGTTGAATAAGGTGCTGTCTTGTGGGTGTCAGTTGAATTGTGCAAGGAATATTCCGTTTTACTTGATTGTTCTCTATTTCTGTCTCGGAGTGTCAAAGAAAAAAAAGGAGTTATTGCATAGTTTTCATGCAAAACTATATACAAATTGGACAAGTACAAGAGTTTTCCAGTACATATTTCAGTGTTTGTATAGTACTAATTAAGATTATATCCCACCAAAAACATAAATGTGAAAAAGGGCCAAATTCGGTACAAAGAACACCTTCGCCGAAAAAAGAATTGAGATCTAAAGGTACGTGCAGTATGGAGCTGGGATTCTAGATGGTAGCGTAGATCATAGCAGGGCTTGCTTAAATTAATGCATTGTTATATATGCGAGCGTACACAACGAAGCAGTGAGTGTAGCAGGTATAAGCGCTGTTACAAGAGCTGGTAGATTCAAGAATGTATCTCACCATTCTTTCAGTGCGCTGACTACTACAATCAACGTGTGACAACTGTCAAATGGCCGTTACAAGTTTCACAATGGATGTGACTAGTTTAATAAGTGAAATTTTGTCAGTTTTTATTTAATTTGTTTTGAGTTTTTTCTAAGACGTATTTAAAAGTTCCATACGTAAATATTCAAAAAACCGGTTTGGGTAAAATTTTAATTCTTGGCATAAATGATGAAATTCGCCATGTTTAGATCGTTTTCTATTAATAGGGTGGACATGATAGCTCCTACCCAAATTTGTATTTAAAGTATACCAATTTGTTGCAGAAGAACACAAATATTCGTCTTCGCTATCTGACATTTCAAACGGCGATTTAAGTTTGTATCAATGCTAGTATCAAAGATTCGTTGTGCAAACCTATAAGCGCTTATAATTTTAGCCACCATCTACCATACATGCTACCATCTAGAATCCCAGCTGCGTACTGCACGTACCTTAAATGGGTGCCAAGTTTTCACTTTGCAAGTTTTCATGTTTTATATTATAATAAATTGAATCGTAGGATAGAAGACAAGACATTAAAAGAATTAAATTTAATAAATTGAACGTTTCGTCCTCGGTTTCGTCATTTATTTATGATTTCCTCAGCAACTTATTTCATAAATCAATTGTCTAATCACTAATGAATAAAATTATTAGGTAGACAATTGAATTTTAAAATAAGTAGCTGAGGAAGTCATATATAAAACCTTCAATTTATGTAATTTAATTCATTTAATTTCTTGTTCACCTTCCTACGATTCGTTTTAGTATTGTTACAAAACTGTTTTCTGAGTTGGCGGAATAAATATTTATTTACAATAATTCGTAACAATTAACTATATACAATAAATGCAACAACGAAAAGTCAATTCTAACAATAAAAAAAACTTAAACGGTAATTATTGAACTAAACGAGCCACTTAAATAACACTTAACAAATAACTATATATACAAGGATTATTTATTTGTAATTATTTCTGTCACTGTATTTATATCAGATTTATTTCGCTGTTCAACACTGTCACAGTACAATCTACACTGACTGATTCCCGTTGACTGATCAATATTTATTTCCGACTGACCCTCTGACTCACACTCGTACTGCGCTTATATAGATCGCGTAGCCCAGCCTAGTACATTCTCGCGTTCTCTAGAACATTCCGGCAGGTACTCTTTGTTCAGTATCTTCGATACCATTCCATGCTTTACTACTGTGACGTTTCTTTCTCGTGGATTCTATTGGAGACAGTGGCGTAACATCTTGGGGTTTGCTACAGTATATTATATAATTATGGACACGAATGGAGAAACAATTTTGATAATATTTAGCTAACCATTTACCCCTGTCAGTAGTAATCTGCATAATATTTTAATTGCAGTGATGCATCGACTTTTTGCAATTAACTAATGAAGCTCGTTTTTGAAATAATCCTGAATTAGTGGCGTGCGAGTCGTCCGTTGTAAACGCCCAATGTAAACAGACAAAGGTACAAAAAAAGGTGTTCCATGCGGATAGGATTGATTGATTTAAGTTTAATGCAAGCGGCGTTTGTGGGTTGTGGTGGCGCGCGCTGAGAATATAATGGAAAAACGAAAATATATATATATATAGGTATTGTACCTCTGAAAAAACGTGTTCGTCTGTGCGGCAGTGTTTTTCACAGATCGCTGTCAGAATACGCTAGTAGATGTATACTGAAATCAAATCAAATTTTCTTTTCTTTTTTGATGATAACATGGCGTGTGCCGGAAAAATCGAAAGCAACATAAGGTCGAAAAAGGTTTTCTCGTAAAATAAATACCTCTATGTTTGAGTTTAGATAGTTTTTCTTTTTTGTTTTTCCGATAATCAATATGCACTTAACATTATATAGAGTTGTTTCTTGTTAAATTGAAAACTTTCATAATAGATATACTATATTTTTGAAATTACTGTTTTCCATTCAAAGTTATTTTACATGTCGTTACACAATAATATACTCAATAATATTTTTGCTTTGTTTTCAACAAAGACTTTTTATAAATTATATAGAATTTAAATTATCGCTAGGCACTTGGTAGAACATGATTGAATAAAAATTAATAAACAAACACTTGAAAAATTCTACACATTTATTCATCTCAACGATCGTTTCGGATTTCTAACCCATCTTTAGGAGTCCGGAACGATCGATGAGATGAATAAATGTGTAGAATTTTTCAAGTGTTTGTTTATTAATTTTTAAAGACTTTTTGTAATTGCGTCGACTCGAAAATGTCCCTCCCATCTCTTCAAAGATAATTTTGAACTAAATTCATATGCTGTACGTATATTTTGTAATTTTATCTTATATTTTTAAATTGTTTATGTTGTGTCTAGGTATCACACAAAATATCCACCAAAACCCCCAAAAAGTTGCTGGAAAACGAAATTGCAAGCAGGGATTCAGTTACTGTTTTATATATAAAAGTTAACAGGTTTCTTGAGGAAACTCGTGGCTCGTGTTTTGGTTATGCAATAGTAGATAGTATATCTAGGTGCGTAATGAGTCATATTACCGACATTTTATTCTGTAAATTGAGATATATGCTTAAAACAGTCGCCAAAACAATATATATATTAAAATTTTAACCTTAAACTATTAATATAAATTTCGTCGGGTACATGACACGTTTAGGGTGATCTGCCACCCCTTTAATACTGACCAATCGATCTGCAAATATTATAATGGCATTATTGGGTCACCGACAATCTATACAAACAATTTCAGCCTTGAAGCAATAATAATTGTGACCATTTTTTTTGTTACATGTTGGTAGGGCGGTTTGCATTCCTCCCATACCGCTATCTAGCAAAATCCCTTACTCAGGGCACTTTAATATGCGTCCCTCAACATCTTCACAAAAATAAGGCCTTAAATAAATAACACCAAAAAATGATCACTAGCTCTCAAGTACTGGTTGAGAAAATTTCTAGTTTTGTGACAGTTGACGATTGTCTATACTAGGTAGGAAATATTGAACAGGCTCCTCAGTCAATTTTTTTTTATTGAAACTACAAGACTGTTCTTATGTGTTATGTAATTTACAAAACCCACTTACATAATATACCTTTACCAAATATCACAAGTCGATTTTACGTTTAAGCAAAATATAAGTTTGGTTATAAATGGGTACAAAATTAAAACTTATTACCTAATAATAATAGAAAGTGAAGACAATAGATAATGTATAAGGTGTCAGCATGAAATGTAGGTATTGATGTGATGAAACTTGTGAAGCCGTGTTAAAATAGACGAAGGGTTGCGAATGGCGGCGTCGACGGGCGAAGCTTTAAAAGGAAGGGTTGTTTACATCTTGAAATTGAACTCCGAGAATATGGGAACACATCACATCGCCGTTTGCAAAAGCTATATATAGTAATGTAAGCAGCTTCATTTAAATATCATAGACTGCTTTATTGCTTTATAACGAAATATTACATACTATTGCGGTAGTCGGGCCGGCCCGGTTGAAATATTTTATATGAATGAACAAAAATTATGATTTTTTATGAAATTAGGCAAACTGTCAGATATAGTTTACAATCATCGCGTAGGATGGCGTCACTTTGGCTTACTTTCGAAAAGAATTTTCCAAGGGAAGAAAATATTTTAATTTTGATCTGCGCATGAAAAACCCAACTTTCGACCCCGAAAAAAGAATGTAATATAAATAAGTTGCACTTTCAATGCATGCTTTACAAAAACTTATATGATACACTTTTAGAGTGTTGGGTCTCCAAGTCACTATATGAATATTATGAAGTAAGTATTAGAAATACCTTGTATTATGTCCGTCTTGTGACTTCCTGTGAATTTACATTACGCGTTTCAGCAACGAGTTGCCATCTTCAGGTGCGGTTAACCACACCTGAAGATGGCAACTCGTTGCTGAAACGCGTAGTGTAAATTCACAAGAAGTCACAAGACGGACATAATACAAGGTATTTATAATACTTCATAATATAAAAACTTATAGTTTTAATGATTGCTCATATATACTTTCTGAAAAAAATTAATCAGCCAGTAAACTGAAAAAATATTTTTATGAAAAATTCATTGAAACTGAGAAAATTCCATTTTAATAAACGTCAAACAACAAAAGTATGAACATTTTCATTTTTCAGTAGCTAATCAATCTTATTGTACTTATGTAATTAATTAATTAATAAACTAAGTGAACGGTATTGTAAAGCCACTAAAAAGTAAAAAATTAAAACTAAAAAAAAAATAGAACCTGCTTCAAAAAGTCACTAAAAAAGAGGAAAGTAATAAAATTTTGAGGTCGGCGCTAAATTAATTGCTAAAACTTTTTATATACAGTAGAATCCGGATACAGCGACTTTCAAGGAACCGCGACATTATGTCGTATTAACCGAACGGCGCACAAAGCGTACGCATAATACGCATAGTAGGTACGTCTATATGAAACCTAACTTGAGTGTGCATTTACGTCGCTAAAAACGGTTAGTCGTTATAAACGAAGTCGTAATAGACGGACTCTACTTTCATTTTAATAAATTGGCGCTGACCTCAAAATTTTATTTTCCTCTTTTTTAGTGGCTTTTTTGAAGGAAGTTCTACTTTTTTTTAAATTTTTTTATTAATTTTTTTGAATTAAATCATACCTTTAGCACCGCCGATTTACGCTATCACTCACCAGAGGCAGGATCATGCATCTGATCACAGCGAATAGAAATAATATACAACGTACAAATATTTGAATAAAGGTTTGTTTCTATTTTGCTGAACAAGATTCGGTTTATAAATGACGCTTACAATATTCGAACTCTTCGCTGAAGGCATATGATATAAAGTGTTTGTTGGAGCATCGATATTCGAGCATCTAAAGCGACTAAAAGCGTGGCGCTGTTAAATATTTGCTCCACATTTGTAGAAGAGGGAAACTTTCTCAAGTTACTTGGAAAGCGTTTACCTCCCCCTTGTGGGTATTTACACTATTGCATCAATCGGGTCGGGAATTTCAATGAAATCATTTCTAACTCTTCAATATACGTACCTAGCTAAAAATAAAAAAAATTTCAACATTTTGTTAAAAAAATAAAAACACTGTTTTTAGGAATTTACACTATTTCTTTATCCTTGACAATAGTCAAGAATAAAGAAATAGTGTAAATTCTTAAAAACAGTGTTTTTATTTTTATCTATTGATTAGGAAAGGAAGACGTGGCGGAGTCGCAACTGTCTTCTTCTAACTAGAATCTGCGTTAAACGTACGTTCACCCATTGACACGAACAACTGTCAAATTTCATTCATTCTACTGACATAACCTCGTTTTTTTAAACACGTCCGCGTGTCGTTAATAATTAAAGCAATTTGTTATGGGATGGTGTCTTGTACTTACTTCCGTTATAATGAAAATTATGACTGCAAAAAGCTAATGACTGGAAAAAGCTAAAATAGTACCTAGATATCCAATACCTAATTCATACCTAATTGATGAAAACATTTTTTTTATCCTTTTAGCTTGCCCTTCCTTGATCTAGCGGAGCTCAAACGATTTCAGGAACACTTTTTCAACTCCAAATGGAAAGAACAAACTCAATTTCTATTTATAATTGCTTAAATTATACCTCGACAAACGTCAACGAGGTTAAGTTAGGTTAGAATAAACGTCACTGGCTGAATCAAGTTAGGACATTCATTTTTCATAAACTTTTAATTTCAAATAAAAAATTATTTCACACAAAATAATAAATAATGACCGGATTTATTAATTACTTTTATGAAACAGCCATTGTTTTGGTAAAAAAATGTGTTTTAAGAGAATAGTAATGAATATTCCGTTAAACCCCATACATTTTTGAACACCAATCGACTCCACTTTAAATTTCGCGCTCAAATTAGGACCGCCTACTTCTGTAATCTATTGTTTCGTCAACACAGTGACTTCTTTCTTCCATGTCGCCATATTGATTACGTCACAAGTAAAGTCCTTCCATATAATTTCAGATTTCTATACACACTTGAATTGTTCATTCAGTGCAACACTTTTATTATAGTTTAACGTTGTGTGTTCAGGAAGCTTGCACTACATGCAGTTTCTTTTTTATAGGTAGTAAAAATGAAGAGAACTATATAAATGAACAGTTGGTAGCACCTAAAGTGTAACTGTGTAATCTTTTGACTAAATAAGTATAAAGAAACATACGGACCTTTAAGACGTCAATTGTAATAATTGTGATAGCGACATAACCTCGAAAACGAATCATATTGTAGCAAACCCCAAGATATTACGCCACTGCCTCCAATAGAAACCACGAGAAAAAAGAAAGTAGATTAACTCTGAAAGCAACCTACTTATATAGCTAAAGCTTATGAAGTTTATATGACAAATGACGTCACTGGAATCGTATTCGCCGCCATATTGATGACGCACTCTTTATGGCGGCAAATTTGAACTTTAAAGAGGGTGCTGTTTTCTGTACACCTTAAAATGTTTGATTAGGATTTTCCATGACTCTTCAAGTATACCATGAAGAGCGATGGAACTTTTGGTATGGAGATAAAAAAAATAACCACAAAACATCAAACCATTTAAAAATTCTCGACATACGTTTCGCCAACAAAGCTAGCATCATCAGGAGATGATTAAATAATCTCCTGATGATGCCAAGTTGGCAATTTTGTTAGATACGAGGTGTCACTTCTTAACCGACGATACACTGTAAAAAATGGATGTAAAAATACTTTGAAAATTAAGGTAGAATTCGCTCGATTTTCTATGGCAAAAAAACTTTCCAATACTGTAATGCCATTTCAAAGACTTATATCTATCTATAACACATAAAAACGGCAGATATTTTCCTTTCTACTTTATTTGAAAATTCAAAACATGTTTGATCTGCTGTATTTATTTACCAAATATATATTTTTAATAAGATTGTAATATCTTTAAACATATAAAAATGGTTTTGTTGTGAACTCAAAATATCACTGTCAAGACAAATATAGAAGATATTAAAAAGATAATACAGTGAATTTATTTTATTAAACATATTACGTCACAATAATAATTGTACCATAGTTACCTATTCAGAAAGTGTGTATTTTAAATTTTTTTGCCATACCCACTACAAAATAGCTACATTCGATGTATCTATAGCGGCCTAGCGGCCAATAATCACCAATTTAACAGGCAGGTGTGCGGAAAATGGTTTACTTTCTGCACTAGCGCAGAAAATAACGGTTGCCGCATAGCAACTTCTGTTTATATCACTCTATACGCCTGCGTGCGCCTGTCATTACTTACATGCACGAACTTCGCGGCACACAGGAAGAAAAGATGGCGACGCAAATGATCTGTCAGAATTTTTTGAAAATGACGTGAAAAGTGGGTATGGCAAAAAATACCATATATGTCTCGTACGTAATGGTATTACGACTCGTGTAACTGTAAAAACTCGCTATCGCTCGTTTTTACATAGTGTCATCACTCGCCGTAATATTCCCCATTACGTATCTAGACATACAATCTACTATAACATCGTTGGTCACTGGTCAATGAATGTTCTGTACTAAAAATAATTGGATATATTTTGGCATAATTCAGTCGGAAAATTCTAACGACTTCTACGGGGTGTTACATGACGTTCTGTAACTTTTAAGGGGCATATTCTTAAGTATTATGAAGTATTAGAAATACCTTGTATTTTTTGATGACCGTCTTGTGACTTCCTGTGTTTTAACACGACGCGTTTCAGCAACGAGTTGCTATCTTCAGGTGTGGTTAAATTTTTTTAAAAATTACACATTGAGTATCCGTAACACGTTATAATATTAAGCACATGCGTATTATGTAGTGGATTGTGGAGTACTGATTTAAATTTCGAAATTTTATGATTTATATAGTAGGTAGATGAAATAGACGTGTGAGTGTGTGTGTATTTATGTAGACGATTAATGAGTATTGGGTGTTTGTGTTGTTAATTATTGTGTCGTATATTATGTTTGAATTGCTTCAAAAGTTCTATTTTAAACAATTAAAAGACAATTTGGATAAATATTTTATTAGTGACATTATAGCAGAGTAATCTATAATGCACTTTATTACGCACGTGTGTTATAAAGTAAAACAAAACAGTATTACTTTATAGAACGGAGTGCGTTAAAATTTACTTTAAACACTACCGTTCGAAAGCATCAGAAGCTTCCATAAAGAATCACTTTTCAAACGGTACACAGCCTTCTAAAATTGTACTTTTGATGCAAGTGTTGCAAAAAATAATATTTAAAAGTCCAAATGTTCAGTGAAAATACACGCGTGAGCGGCGTGACATTTTTATTTAAAAGGCGATACAATCAGTGCTATAGAAATCAATCCATTTCTAATACCGTTTTTAAAAATGGTTGGCGACAGAAATCTTTTTGCGAACATATACCGACTGTTCAATAAATTTGTCAGTTCAAAAAACATTGTGATTTCTTATAAATTAATAGATTTTTTAGGTTATTAGTGTATCCCATCAAGGGTATTTGAAATAATTTTCACTTTCATGATGAGCTTTCGCTAGTACGAAGTTTCACTTCTACAACATAGCTATATTGAATTAACACTCGCATGTGGTGAAAATCTACTGATTCCGAAGCATATAAGGAGAATGTTAGATTAGTAATCATGTCACGGTTTAGTAATTGTAAGCTCATTCCGCCGCGAAAGTGGAAAGGTTCAGGTTGGAATCCTGACTGTGACTATGGTTGGTAAATTGATTTTTTCCGATATGTTTAGAATCAATTATATAATTGGCTGCTTTCCAATAAAATTTTCAGTTGTGATTTCTTTATCGAATAAATTATAATTTAAAAAAAATAAAAAACACGCTTTAATGAACTAAAAAGTAAAAAATAATTAATTTTATTGTAAAAAAGCGTGGGGTAGTATGAAAATATGATACAAAGCACCCCACGCTTTTTTACAATAAAATAAATTATTTTTTACTTTTTAGTTCATTAAAGCGTGTTTTTTAGTTTTTTTAAATTATAATTTATTTTTGCTTTTTAGTCCTGGAGATCCTGGTCAGGATAATGGGACAAACTTATGGAATTATTGTATTGTAATCGGTCCTTGATAAGTGTGCAAAGTTTCAGTTCAATCTGAAGTTTTTTGCTTTTTTTTTTTTTAGTCCTAGAGATCCTGGTCAGGATAATGGGACAAACTTATTGAATTATTATATTGTCGTCGGTCCTTGATAAATCGACAAAGTTTAAACTAAATCTGACCGTTCAAAGTTGGTCAAAATCAAGTTCAAAAAGAAGTCGGTTACAAACTGACAAACAAGCAAGCACACAAGCCCGCAAACATACAGGTGAAGCTAATATAAGCGTGTTAAAAAGGAAAATGTATTTTCCATTAAAACATCCAATTTTCAGTGACTCTGCCGCATAGATTCGGCTGAATGGCCTGGGTTATATTAACTTTGAGGGCATCGACTGATGCCCTCAAAGTCAACATAACCCAGGCCATCGCTCAAATTCAGCCGGATCTATGCGGCAGAGTCATTGAAAATTGGACCTCTCG
This sequence comes from Mongoloraphidia duomilia, assembly GCA_039654895.1. Taxonomy (NCBI): domain Eukaryota; kingdom Metazoa; phylum Arthropoda; class Insecta; order Raphidioptera; family Raphidiidae; genus Mongoloraphidia; species Mongoloraphidia duomilia. The sequence goes on from CM077523.1 coordinate 4,955,021, forward strand.
GATCCGTGCCACCGTGCGAAGCCGCGGCGGACATTTGAACGATGTCATATTTCATACATTATGGCATATATCATGGGCCTTTCAAATAAATAAAGAATTTCGTTAATACCTCACACACAGCTTGTTTTATTCCATTTCAACGTCGACCCGCCCAAATTGGAAAACCCTTTATATGGCTGGCGCCCTTAGCGGTCAAGTTTGACAGTACTCATCCCCATTTACTCTACCGTGCGTAAAGAAGTTTTACTTCAAAAATCTAGTGAAATCCTAGGTTACGTGATCGAAGTAATTTATCGAACGCACGGTATATGTACGTGAAGTGTTGTATAGCTTTGACTGGCTGAGCTTTAACTCTTTCCTCTATGTCCCGTCGACCGGAAGTAAATGGCGCGGACACTCTACCATAAAAGCCAGCCGGCACTTCAATGTTCGGACCACTGGTTCTGACACATTCGCGTTTGCTCTATAATGTTTTCCCTATTCTCCCTCCCAACCGTCCCACCTCTTCTCACACACGACCAATGTCCACCGCGCAACCCCCTTGTAACATTTCTACATGCGACTTCGTCGGACAAAACTAGCCGGTCGCAACTGTAACAAACTTCACACTGCTGGAATAATATAATATGTCAAAGCTCTTGCAAAAAGTTTTCCCTTTTATGGCCATAAATAATGTTATTTATAATATGTTCATTCATTTCTTTAAACTTCTACCTCACATTCAATTCGAGTTAAATTTGTATAAATGTTCGTAACCGCTTAAATATCTTTCGAGCTAACAAATTCACATTCACAGAATAGGTTATGTGTATACTTCAGTTGTTTGCGTTAAAAATTTTGTTTGTGAAAAACTGAACTTGAAAAAAGTTCGTGCATGTACTTATATACACTACTCCAAAAAATTAACGCACCACTAAAAATTAAGCAAAAGTTTTTCGTTAACACTACTGGTTCGATTTGGACGATTTTTTTTTGAACGACAGGTTGTCTCTTCCAGAAAGTTAGTGTACTACTGTATTCGCATAGAAACCTATTTTTTATAAATAGCGGGTGTATCAATCACAACGTGTTTTTTTTTCCATAAAATTCGTAACAACCTGTGGAGTTCAATAGTTACAATATCAAATAAAAATTGAAATCAAACTGTAGCCTTATCTTTTCATAACATTTTGTTTTTTGATTTACTCTATTATCTTTGCTACTACAGGAGAAAAACAATTTTATAGCATAACTTGATTTTATTGATTTTAATTAGCATTATAAACGTAAACGTAAGCAAAATTCGCTTGTTGCGTCTTAAGTGAAATTCACTATATATTGTATATTTGTGGGTATTTTGTAAAATACTAGTAATAAATTCCTATTTTCTAAAAATACAAATGCTCCGTAGATTCATATAAATAATTCTGTTTATATTAAGGATCGAATATAAATTTATGTTAAAAAAAAGTTGAGCTTGCTACTTTGCATAGAATGTAATTTAAAAGTAAATTAAGTTGTCAGACACTTCCTTCTATAAAAATCTTCGTACCTCTGTCGTTTATATAAAACTAATAGACCGAGAGCTGGTGACAATTTTTTGGTGTTATTTATTCAAGGCCTTATTTTTGTGAAGATAGGCATATTAAAGTGCCCTAAGTAAGGGATTTTGCTAGATAGCGGTATGGGAGGGATGCAGATTGCCCCCAACATGTAACAAAAAAAATGGTCACAATTATTATTGCTTCAAGGCTGAAATTGTTTGTATAGCTTGTCGGTGAACCCAATAATGCCATTATAATATTTGCAGATCGATTGGTCAGTATCAAAGGGGTGGTAGATCACCCTAAACGTGTCATGTACCCGACGAAGTTTATTATATTCGTTCAAGGTTCAAATTTTAATATGTTGTTACGGCGACTGTTTTAAGGATATATTTCAATTTGCAGAACTAAATGTCGGTATTAAACCCCTCTGTTGGAGGGAAACTTGCTAGCCTAGGTATTTATATCGTTCTGCAAGGGGGTTAATACCGACATTTTGTTGTGCAAATTGAAATATATGCTTAAAATAGTTGCAGTAACAACATATTAAAATTTGAACCTTGAACTAATAATAAAAATTTCGTCGGGTACATGACACGTTTAGGGTGATCTTCCACCCCTTTAATACAGACCAATCGATCATCAAATATTATAATGGCATTATTGGGTCACCGACAATCTTTACAAACAATTTCAGCCTGGAATATAATAATTGTGACCATTTTTTTTGTTACATGTTGGGAGCGGTCTGCATCCCTCCCATACCGCTATCTACCAAAATCCCTTACTCAGGGCACTTTAATATGCCTCCCTCAATATCTTCACAAAGGTAAGACCTTGAATAAATAACACCAAAAAATTGTCACTAGCTCTCGGTCTATGAGTAGATATACCTACAATATCATAAAATGTGTTCCATCAACCGATGGGGACAGTTTTAAAAAGGTTCTGTTAGCTTTTTAAAGCTAATGCCAGACGATTTGTAAATCTTGATTTGAAACTCAAAATTCTAGATAAAGTTTTTCAGATTTTTTTAGCATGGTACCACTGTTCCAGCCTTTATCAGTAGCATGATGATGGCAACCTGTCAGCAGTAAAAAAATATGATATTTTCTTAGAAAATATGCTAGGCAATAATTAAGAAGTAAAATAGTAGACTGTATATCTAGATACGATTTAGTGACACTATGTTAAAACGAGCACAGCGAGTTTTAACAGTCACATGAGTCATAATTACGCACGAGATATACAGGGTGTCCCAAAATTGCTGGGACACAGAGCTACCACGTGTAGTAGAGGTCAAAATAAGTCGATTGTACCCAATTTATTTATATACCAAATTGTACCGTTTGCCCGTGAAAAGAGTTCAAAGTTTACATAAAATTTTGTATTACAATTTTATTAAACTTGTACTGAGGAATATCTGTTAGCATTATTTAAGAAAACATTTTTTTCCTTCGGAACTATGCGGAATACGAAATTTTTACAAGAGTAACAAAATGAAGATAATTAATCACTCTTCTCGTTAAAAAAAATTGAGAACCGTATTACCATCCCTAAGAAAGTTCTGAAAAAAATGTCAGGAGATAAGGGTGGTTTTAACCCTTCTACAATTTCTTTTGGGTTTGTTTGATTACCGAAAGGAGAGTAATACTCTGAAATGCACTTTTGTCAAATTTCATTCAATTGGTTTCACTCATTTCTGAACAGCGTACAAAAATGTGTTTTTTTATGTAAACTTTGAACTCTTCTCACGGGCAAACGTTACATTTTGGTATATAAATAAATTGGGTCCAATCGACTTATTTTGACCTCTACTACACGTGGTAGCTCTGTGTCCCAGCAATTTTGGGATATCCTGTATATGATATTTTCTGCCATACCCACTATAAAATAGGTCATTTCAGTTTTAATATTTAAAAAAAAAATTACAGTTCTCTTACTGTGAATGGAAATGTGACGTAAAATTAATGATTTTTTGTGCAAAATAAAATTATTAAAAAAACAAATATATGTTCGGAATTAACGTGATATTTTTACAGAGTGAAGTACGTCTTAAGTCTCTTTTATAATTAAAATAAAGAATGTCTGTGATATTATATTTTTCTTTTTTTGTTCTAAGTGCATTTTACTTAAAACATTCATAAGTCTCCAGATGTTGCTGCTTATATAGGTGATCCGTAAGTCGTTAATGATATAAGTCAACGAAAAATATACATATTGTAAATTGAAAAGAATATAAAAATTTGCTTTTTTTTAGAGAGGTACAATTATGTCAAGTTATAAGTTCCTTTAGGAATTTTTAAATTTATATAAATTAGCTATGTTCAGTGGCGAACTAAACCCGTCGGAGGCCCGGGGCGGCAGAACTAAATGAGGCCCCCGGTCTGCTTAGAAATTGATGTATTTGTAGTGTAAATTTCGTAAAAAATGAATAATATAGATGTAATGGCTGACAAAAAAATCAAATATTTATAATAAACGACCTACCTATGTTTATATGTTGTATACGTACGGGGTCTCCAACTCTAAACTGTCTCTTACTTACTAAACATATTTTGGCCTTGTTTGGGATTTGATTAAGAAGGATTTCTCGAGATTTGGAGGCCCCTCAGGATCAGAGGGCCGGGGCGAGCCGCTCCCTCCTTAGTCCGCCACTGGCTATGTTTCTTATTCTATTCTTCTTTACAAAAAGGCTATAAAAAAATTACGCCTCCAGGACATTGGAATGTGGTTGCAATCACAAATTGCACTCCAATGTTCTTTGGGAATTAGCGCTCCCAGGGACCTGAGCTCGTACCAGTCGGTTTGTGTATGCCGGCTGGCGGATTATAATACACAAATGAATTATTTGTTGTGTTGAAGACGCTAATGACCTGAGTTGTCGACGCGTCTATAATTTACAATTAATTAATTTAATTTGTAAAAAATTCAAAAAAATTGATATATTATTATGACTGTTTCCTATTAGAAATCATTGTTACAAACACAATGGCGTTTATTTCATTTTAATACGTTAAGTCATTACGGAGATACATTTTTTTTAATTTTAAAACCTGCCTACGTGATCGGCGTCAAGGGCGTTTCTCTACAGATATTATATACTCTATATAACAAGGCCGCTATGTTCGCTGTACACTGATCTCGCACGGCCAGAATGAGATAGATAATGTATTTATTATATGGGCTGTAGGCCTGTAGCATGTGGACCGTGATGTTTGGTGCCTTAACCAACTTCAATTTATTGTCTAGCCATTTTAAGTGCTAGACAAAAAAATCCAACGGCAATATATAAGTTGGACGGAGCTCTTTGACAATCCAATGATTTAAAAAAAGTTCTTTATAGGCTCATATGATGTTTTTAAAGTACCTACCAACTTACTACTTTGAAAATATAGGTACAAGAACTTTCAAATCTGCTTTAATACAAGAAAATACGGGTGAAACAGTTTTTAATATAGGTAACACTTTTTTAATATTAATTATATACGGAATTCAAAGAACTTCCTCTAAGATCCCTGCTGCGCGCGCATCATCTGAGCGAAGGTACGCCTGGAGATATAGTTGAATTATTCTAACATTCAGTTTCTCTTTGATTTATTTTTATTAAAATTAATAACTAGTACTTATATAATAATTTTGTTAACATCAAAAACTTAAAATTGTATCCACATTTTTTCAAATTTACCGGATGACATAAAGTCTAGCAGTCTCTCTAATTTTAAGAAATGTTTGAAAAAACATCTCATAATGACCGGCAAAAAAATCGGCCATTTTTTTAAAAAGTACCCCTAACCGCATATTTTATTTCCACAAAGGGAGTTTAGCTGTTTTTCTTAGTTATTAATGCTTTTAGATGTGTATTTCATTTCATAATACCTTTAATTTTAATAATTAACAATATATGAGTTAATTGTGGACAACAATATAATAATTATTAATGTGTGGGTTTTTCAAATTTTTTCCCGCAAAAATCATAAACTATATGTTATTTTGTACACTGAAAGATCAAATTCATTCAAGCAGTGGTGCTTATGGAACACTGAGCATAAAATTGTATAAATTGTAAAAATTTTAGGATGTGACAATAAAATCTTATCTCTTATCTGTAATAATTATTAAATCAACAATGATCTGAATCCACAAAGCATTCACGTAGCCCATAGGTTGTGAATAGAATTTTTTAACATTATCCTATAACAATCGTTTGACGTTTAACAATCATGATTGATAATGTTAAGAAATTCTATTCACAACTTATGAGCTACCTTTAGTTTTAATTTGAACAGGTTAAAATCATTTTCAACCTTATTATTAACTCGATGCCACGACGGCTTAACGATGTAATTCGAGTTCGAGGAGCCCACCCTAACTTTTTACAACTAAGACAAAAATCTATTAGCATGTTTCTGTTACTTTATGAAATTAAATTTGTTTGTGTTTATTTGTGGTCTCTTTTCAGCTAATTTATGAATTCCGTGTTAACAACAAATGGTTCTTTAATCTACTATCAATATCGAGTAAAATTATTCAATATTTCAGTACTTTTGTGAAATATTTCATGGTGACCGATTTTTTTGCCCGTGAATGTACACGTTACAATGTGTGCTTTATGGTCTAAAATCTAAATGATTTATTTTATTGTGAAATGTTATTTTATATGCAATTTTTTTATGTGTTTCTGACGATTTGTATCCAAAATTTTTTTTTTTGCAAGTACATACATTTATATCATATAGGTACTAATATTATGCAGAAGAAAAGTTTGTATGTTTAATCTTAGGAACTACTAAACCGATTTAATAAAAATATAATAATAAAAAGCCTGTTTCTTGCCGACTAATATAGGCTATATATTATTATAACGCGAAGATAAAATTGGGATGTGCAGTGAGCGAAAGATGTAAAGCAAATCGGAGCTAGACAGATGTACGCTAACTAAAATATATATAAGAGTTTAGAAGAGGTAAGAAAAAAAACATAAAGTGCGAAAAAAAAAGTTTGGAGAAAATTGACTTTATATTTTCTAAAACTGGGAGTGTGCATATATTTTTAGACAGTTGTTGAAGGAATTATATTTAATTTTAAGTCAGGTAATGACATATTGAAAATCGTCACAACTTTTTTTTTTAAATTTACTAGAACCGTTTTTCTTTTAAAAATGTACTTATGCCCTTTTGCTTCTAATTTATTATTTATTACAGTAAAGTGATACGTGAAAAATTTGATGCTTTTGGTTATTTGGTTGCCAAACCAAAATCGAAGCTATATAGTATAATGATATTCGTAAATTTTAAATGTCAAATTTTTAAAATTTCAACGTATTTTTACACGTTTTTCTTTTAAATTTTTTAGACTATGTATAAACGTACGACGTCAAAGGAAAGGTGAAATATTTTATTTTGCCTCAGGTAAATACACACACACACATATATACACCTTTTCACCTATTATAAATAAAGAGTGGATACTTTAATTAACTTTGAGCATGAGGGTCGGAGGGTGGGTTTGTGCAGTAAATGATAAACAATTTAATTAAACAGGGCTACAACGCTCTATGATTTGACTCGCTGTTAATTCATTGCAGCTATCAAACGGGTGGATATTAAATTAATCTATACATATAATAAAATCGCAAACGCTTTTTTCTGCACGCTAATCTCCGAAATGGATGAACCAATTTGAATGTGGTTTTCAGTGATGATTGAGATAAGCTTGGACTAGCATTTAGTGTTTGTTTCATTTAAATCGGTTGGAAAATATAAAAGATATGTCAATTTTAAAATGCCTCTCGCGCGCGTTGTGACACCGTTAATGCAAATGTCAAAACGTAGGCTTAATTTATGTAACACCGTTGACGCAAGCTATTTCCAAGTGATTTTAACCTATTTATTTAATGATTAATCTAATTTAATTAAAAAAAATGTTCAAAATACAAACATTTAGTGTTTGTTTCATTTCAATCGGTTGGCAAATATAAAAGATATGTCAATGTTAAAATGCCTCTCGCGCGCGTTGTGACACCGTTAATGCAAATGTCAAAACGTAGGGTTAATTTATGTGACACCGTTGATGCAAGCTATTTCCAAGTAATTTTAACCTATTTATTTAATGATTAATCTAATTTAATTTAAAAAAATGTTCAAAATAGTTGATCCTCCTCCAGCTGTCCCTCGTGTAGGTACGTATGTATGTACGTTCCCTTAAAATGTCGAGCATTTTTAAGGACATAAATAAAAAATGGTTCTTAGACTATATGGGAAGTTAGGCCAAGTTTTGTGAAGCTATTTATTTAATTATTAATCTAATTTAATAAAAAAAAATGGTACAAAATAGTTAACCTTCCTCCAGCTGTCCCTCGTGCAGTGGCGGCACTAGGATTTTTTGTTAGGGTGGGCCAGTGTTGGACATGGTGATCTGAAGGTGGGCCAATAACATCCCCAAAATTTCAGTGCTCGGTAAAATTTTAACCCAAGTTATTTGTTATAGAATTTATAGGAAAAACTGCGGAAATTTCGGGGGTTAAAAAAGTATTTAAAAAATTAGACATAACATTAATTACACATAGTTATGCACGTCATATGAAAACATGTATATGGTTCAAATGTGTAATTAATCAGTTTATAATTCGTGAGTTTACTGATGAATGATGATTTATATGTTTCTATTATTTAATTTTTAAAATAATTTAACCTAGATTGAGGATAATGCCGAGGTGGGCCAAGACAGTTTAAGGTGAGCCATGGACCACCCGGCCCACCCTCTGACGCCGCCGCTGCCCTCGTGTACGCTTATAAAATGTATGTACGTTATATTATGTATGTTTTATGAACGTATGACAAACAATAATGTCTATTTGTTCAGAAATCAAAAGTGACAAAAATGTGCGGTCGATTTCTGAACGACCATATTACAGTGCGTTAAACGGCATTTGTTACGAGCGCCGCCGTTGTTGTTGATCATTGAACACGAACAATGAGGACAACCTGCAAACAGTGCGAAAAGAAGACACTGAACTGTAATAAATATTACTTAGTAAAAAAACATTTTATTTTTTAAATGCACTAAAAAGGAAAAAATAATTTTGAATAATTTAGGTTCATAATTATAAAAGCGTGGGTTTTGAACTCTATGATAGTTTATTAGTCACGACCCATGCTTTTATAATTATGAACCTAAATTATTAAAAATTATTTTTTCCTTTTTAGTGCACTTAAATAAAAGCTTGCCTCTAAGAAGTGTTTTTACTAATATTTATTTTGTTCATTTTAGTCTTTCAAAATTTCACCCCCCTTTGAATTTAGAAAAATCCTTTCTTAGTGGATGCTTACGTCAGAAAAGGAACCAACTGTCCAAATTTCAAGTTTCTAGCTTCAGCGATTTGACCTGGGCGTTGATTAGTCAAAAAAAAACCTACATCCCCGTTTGAACTCCTTAGGGGTTGAATTTATTTCTAAAAACGATTTATTCATGTATTGTCATCGGGAATACATATTATGTGTACAAAATTTCAAATCGATCGGATACGTGGAAGTTGTTCAAAATTGGCTTGCAATATTTGACCTAAACAAACATACAAACAAACACACAAACAAACACACTAACATACATTGCAAGTTAAATAAAAGCTTGTAAAAAGAACGATTATTTATAACTTTTGCTTCGCTAGCTCATTTTAAAAGTCGTTTTTGACGAGGAACCATGTCTTATCCCAACTGTAGCCGGGTAAGAAATACCAAAATACCATTTTTTAAGGTTCCGTATCTTCGAACGGAACCCTATTACTGAGCCTACGATATCTGTCCGTCCGTGTGTCACAAAGCTCAATCTCACAAACGATAAGAAGTAACTAGTTGAAATTTTCAGATTGTGTGTTGTTGTGACATGAATCCTGACAAATAATAATTAAAATTTGCAGAACAAAATGTCGGTATTAACCCCCTCTCTTAGAGGAAAACTTGCTCGCCTAGGTGTTTATATCGTTTTGCAAGGGGTTAATACCGACATTTTGTTCTGCAAATTGAAATATATGCTTAAAACAGTCGCCGTAACAACATATTAAAATTTGAACCTTGAACTAATAATTTAAAATTCGTCGGGTAGATGACACCCCTTTAATACTGACCAATCGATCTGCAAATATTATAATGGCATTATTGGGTCACCGACAAGCTATACAAACAATTTCAGTCTTGAAGCAATCATAAATGTGACCATTTTTTTTGTTACATGTTGGGGGCAGTTTGCATCTCTCCCTATCTAGCAAAATCCCTTACTCAGGGCACTTTAATATGCCTCCCTCAACATCTTCACAAAAATAAGGCTTTGAATAAAAAACACCAAAAAAATGTCACTAGCTCTCGGTCTATTAGAGAGCTCATGCCTAATCTAGAAAAATTCTTATTTAGCTAGATGACTCCATTGATCATCAACGTGTACAAAAAGACAGACATATTACGTTGAGAAATTTTGGTACTTCCGTTCAATCGACGTCAATCGTGTATGTGCCAAATAGCAAATCCACTAATAAACAATAGATTATGATAAAGTATTTTTGATGTAATCGTTGATATAGGTACCTATATTATTATATAACAGAAGCATGGTTGACGTGATGTAATTGATCAAGTTACACATGGTAGTGTTATAGTGCTTTGTTGTCAGTGATGTGAGTGGGCCCTTATGACGGTAATCAAGTTAATGAAGCATGATATTATATTACACGGATATTTGAAACCGTGTTTAAAGTTAAACAGTTGCAAAGTTCGATCAGTGGTGCGTCGCGTCATTTTGAGTTCAGTGTGATGATCCCGCGTATAACAGTCCCGTCATTTCCATCACGCCCTCACCAATTGAACACAGGGACTGCGAAAGAGCATGCGGAATATTATATAATACTAACACCACAAACACACAGAAGCGCTCTCTGCATTGTGCGATATAAGCACATATTGTATTATTATCAAATATAGCATACTCCAAATGTACAGAAATCGATAGGCTTGCCATCCATAACACTGTGCGTGGACCATTTTCCTACGTATGTGATAGCATTTTTTTTAACTTCCCGTGTGTGTTTTAAAGACCACTAAGGTTATTTGGGCCTAGCACCAATTCATATTTTCAATTCATTATTTTTTTTTAATAATAAATTGAAAATCCAATTGACACTTTTACCAGCTCTCGGGCTAGAACCCGGGAACTGGGGACTTGTAATAGAGGAACCATAGCAACTCCATGTAAACAACAGCATTGCTACACGCTCGGCTATTCTCAAGCCTCTTTTTAACTTCCCATTGGAAGTTGTTGTTTAATGGGTTCGATTTTGCGAATGAAAAATTTGGACATATCTGCAAGTTTTAAGGTCCCTAGAGTCCGAAACTACTGTTTTGAGAGATATGTGTGTGTGTGTACGTACGTACGTTCGTTGGTACGTTGGTGAACTTTTTTTCGGCTCGCATATCTCAAGAACAAATAATGATATCGACTTCGAACCAATTTCATTCGATACACATACAGTAGAGTACGTCTATTACGACTTCGTTTATAAGACTAACCGTTTTTAGCGACGTAATTGCAAACTCAAGTTAGGTTTCATGCGTATTATGCGTCCGCTTTGTGCGTCGTCCGGTTAATACGACGTAATGTCGCCGGTCCCTTGAAAGTTGTTCTATCCGGATTCTACTGTAATTAAATGATGAACACCTGATTAGGTTTGCAGAAAATTTCAATTAGCGGTTTTTTGTTTATAACAAAAAAACTACTGTATAATTGTTGTAAAATGTTTCTCGTCTCGCATATCTAGAGAACAAAGAATGATATAATTGACTCCGGACCAATTTCATTCGACGCATAATTGCATAATGAACACGTGATAATAAATTGGCGATTCATTTTTTTTTACAAAAGAAACATGTTAACCTGTACATTGAAGATAGTTTCTCTACGGTTGACTGGTTTCTAATCTTTAGGGGCACTCAATGGGAAGTTAGAACTTCCCATTTGAAGTTATTAGTGTATTTGCCATATGGCACATACACTATTGGCGTCGGTCGGATGGCGGGACCTAGGGGTCGGACCAAAATTTCTCGACGTTTCATAGCCTCCTGAACAATTTGGCACCATTTTTGGAAATGTCTGTTTTATATGTATATATATATTTATATATTTATATATATGTATATATATATTTATATTTTTATATATATATATATATATATATATAATATATAATATGTGTACGGGCAATAACTTTCGAAAGAGTTAATTGATTTTGACGAAATTTGGTAGGCACGTTGAAATCCATCACCGCACGAAGCCTATTTAAAATGGGCCCAATCGGACTATTTTAAGGGTGGTTTTTAGGGGTTGAAAAATGTTTTTGGGCCCAAAAATGCCGAAAAAATTCTTAGAATCGTTTCAAAATTGAAATTTAACCCTTTAGTTACGATCAAATTGTGCTGCTAAAATTTTAATAAAATCGGCCCGACAGGACCGGACTTACAAATTTTATGAAAACACTTATTTGTGGAATTTGTGGATAGTGCTATACTTACTGAAGGGTGTATTTAATTTGGTACCGAGGTTGCAGTGATAAAAATATGAAATTAAGAAAAAAAATATTATTTTAAGAGATGTATTAAGGGGTTAAATTTTTTATTTTGTTCAAAAACAAACTTAAGTTCACATAATAAAGCCACGATGCCAGTATTAGCAAATACACTATATTGTCGGCAGGGTTTTGGCACTGCGACCCGAGTTTTTATTGTATAATGGGTACGATTTTTAATATTTAAAATCGCTACAGGTAGAAAGACTCGTTCCATGCCGGGTGTGCAAGCCCCAACAGGAAAGGGCGCCAAATAGAGGCCCAGAAAAAATAATAATCTTAAATTATTTCTTTTATTTCTAAGATACTTTTCCAAATATCTTTTGAGTGTCATGCGCGCGCGCCTGTGGCGAGCTTATGAATAATTTATACGCATGTCTCCATCGCACATGTACGCGCGTGTATCTTTCTCACCCAATTTCTACAGTGACTTTTACGTGTCTCTATAGCGAGTTTATTGTAGATTGTAGACGTCCAACAACGAAGGTAATCAGCGTCTACCTGCAGGGTCGTTCCTAGGGTAGTCAGCATCCGTGTGTAAGATTGTAATTGGTCATCCCTCCCCAGCCCAAAAAAATATTTTACCTACTAAAAAAAAAATAAAAATTGTACGTAAATCAAGGTAACCATGATTTTTGCTATATTAAGCTAGCCATCAGTAGATCACCAAACAAAAAAGAGGGCCATGCTTTTTTTCAAAGAATAAAAAAAGAGTGTTTATTTTTTGCAAATATTTACTAGGAGGGAAGTATAGGACTGGTCATCAGTCGAATTTTTATTGTGCTATTTCATCGGTCGTGCTTTTTTCCATCGACACCTGATTCTGCACAAGAGCACAGTTCAAACGGTCAAACTGACTAGAATTATGATATTACCCGCTCATTTTCCTCTATTCACAAAACAATAACAACGTATATTTTATTACTCCATTGTTTATAGAACCAACATATAGATTTCTCTTTCATATAATATACAAACAACAACATAGAATACAATCATGTAACCGTTGCATAAAGGCTGGCCCACAATGAGGAATGTGTGGACACTTTTGGTATCTGGAATTTGACGACGTTTAAAAAAGACCAGTTATCCATGTAGAGATTTTTCTCCACCACACGATACAATTCTAACATTCCTAGATTAGCGGTGACAGAAAATGATGGACCATCGTTGGGTGGAGCTGGCGATTAACAATCTTATTTTTCGTAAACGGTTAGCGTAACGGCCTTTGGATCACACTGTCGTGGGTTCGAATCCCGCCTCCGCTCATGGATGTTTTGTGATGTTATTTAGTTTTAAGTGAGTTGTTATTTGATGTAAACAAGACGCTAATGACCTAAGTTGTCGACGCGTCTATAATTTACAATAAATAAAAAAATTATTTTTCGTATACATTTCTCTTTTCTATGACTCAGGCACATATCGAGAAGTGCTGGCACATGAGGCTATGCTTCTGAGGCCGTTGGTGATGGTTATCCCCCCCAATGGTCTAGAGTTTAGACAGATTTTTTTTATTAATAAAACCTTTCTCTTAAAGAGGGCACATCTCTAACGTAAGTTATCTTAAGATCGCCTTAACAGTGGCAACCCAACTGCAGTACTTCAAGGAAGGGTGTTGTGTTTATAAGTCTATGTATGTGATTATACGTCCGGATTTGGACTAATGAGGTATTATTAGAAGAGTCTTGATCCTTCGAGTATCCTAGGATATGCGACGTCACGAATATTCCAATATGGCTACCTAGGGCAACCATATTCTCTTATGTGAATCAGAAAATCCCATTAAGATTTGTATCAAATTAAAGGTCTTGACAAGTAGATTTCAAAAAAATATATATAAGGTATAGAAATCATCATTTACTCTACAGCGACACGATTAATCACCCATAAATATTGGCTTCGCTCGTTCGCTTGAATATTATAAATACACTACAAACTCCCTTCGCTCGTTCGCTTGAATATAATAATTACATTACCTACTCACTCGCTTCGCTCGTTCGCTATATATATAAACCTTCCATGAAAAATTATCTAACTGATGGTGAAAACCGCATCAAAATCCGTTGCGTGGTTTAGGAATTACATTACTCACCCGCTTCGCTCGTTCGCTATACAGTGTGTCCACAGACTCATCCTCAACATGGGGATCTCCGTTGTTATAGGAGATAGAGATTTGGTTAAATGAGACAAAATGTGCAGAATCTCCAGTACTACTACCCTGCGTAGTCAACCTTTCCATATTTTGCTTGGTTCGCGACCGACAGTTGAAAAACGAGATTTACCTATTTTCGTTTTTTGTTTATAACTCGCTTATTAAGTAAGTTAGAAAAAAAATATTTTCACTTTCTTAAGGCCCTTTTTTATGAAGATTTCAAATCTCTTTTCATATTTTTATTTACTTTTATAGTTTTAGAGATACTTGTATCAACTTTGTTTTTTTAAATACACGTCAAAGATGGCCATGACACCATTGGAAAGAGATTTTTTTTCTCTTTAATTTGATATGAGGGTTGATGGATTTATTTTCAAAAATAACAGAGTTATACGTAAAACACTGATTTTTAATAGTAGGCTATGCTAAATTAATTGATAAAACAAGAGAAGGCTTAGCAAACAGTTGAAATTCGCGTTGGCTTGGTAAACGGCTGTTTTGTTTTAGCTGTCAAAGTGTAGTTTGTTGCTAATTTGTCAGTTTACTAAGTGATTTATTAAATTTACTTTTGTTATCATGGAACCATTTTGTAACAATGAAAAATAAGCGATTTTCAACAATTGATCGTAAAACAGTAGTTTTGTCTTCTTCACTTATTCGCGTTGACTTAGTAAACGGCTTTTTAAATGATCCATAGTTTATTAAATTTACTCGTAAGTTTCTGTAAATAGACGAATTAGGTTGTTGTCTTCGTTCTGGATACTGATCGAAGTACATTTCTGCAGCTCTGGTCGAATTTTTGTGACATAGAATGTAACAAGATAACATATCAAATTTTTCATTGTTACAAAATGGTTCCATGATAACAAAAGTAAATTTAATAAATCACTTAGTAAACTGACCAATAAGCAACAAACTACACTTTGACAGCTAAAACAAAACAGCCGTTTACTAAGCCAACGCGAATTTCAACTGTTTGCTAAGCCTTCTCTTGTTTTATCAATTAATTTAGCATAGCCTACTATTAAAAATCAGTATTTTACGTATAACTCTGTTATTTTTGAAAATAAATCCATCAACCCTCATATCAAATTAAAGAGAAAAAAAATCTCTTTCCAATGGTGTCATGGCCATCTTTGACGTGTATTTAAAAAAACAAAGTTGATACAAGTATCTCTAAAACTATAAAAGTAAATAAAAATATGAAAAGAGATTTGAAATCTTCATAAAAAAGGGCCTTAAGAAAGTGAAAATATTTTTTTTCTAACTTACTTAATAAGCGAGTTATAAACAAAAAACGAAAATAGGTAAATCTCGTTTTTCAACTGTCGGTCGCGAACCAAGCAAAATATGGAAAGTTTGACTACGCAGGGTAGTAGTACTGGAGATTCTGCACATTTTGTCTCATTTAACCAAATCTCTATCTCCCATAACAACGGAGATCCCCATGTTGAGGATGAGTCTGTGGACACACTGTATATATATAAACCTTCCGGGAACAATTCCGTCATACGTACATGATTTTTGCGTAACTTTAACCGTTTACGCAGCGCACTCAACGGAAGCTCTCTCAAAAGGAATAATTTTTCCCGTTTTTGCAACATTTTTCATTCATGCTCCGCTCCTATTGGTCGTAGCGTGATATTATATATATAGCCTATAGCCTTCCTCGATAAATGGACTATCCAACACAAAAATAATTTTTCAATTCGAACCAGTTGTTCCTGAGATTAGTGCGTTCAACCAAATAAACAAACAAACTCTTCAGTTTTATAATATTATAGTATAGATTAGTTCATTCGATGGGTGTTCCTAAACTGCAGTAATGCATAGATAGATAGATAGATATTTATTTTGTCAATAATTGAGATACAGATCTATTTGACACGTCAAAAAAAAAGTTCACATTAAAAGAAATATAAAATTACTGGCAACATATAAATTCATCTACACTGTAAAATGCTCGCTCTAATAAGAATTTTTTTATATTTTCCTTAAAAACTGCGTAGGTATTATTTTTAAACTTTTCCGGTAGTTTATTGTAGATGTAGGCTGAATAATTTTCTGGGCAATGCTTGTATACATCTTTTGTTGCCAATGGTAGTTTTATGGCTTTTTTTCCACGAGTATCATAGCCATGTCCATCCTCTGCCAAGGCATAGCTTGCCATATTTTTGCTAGCGAAAATATATACTTTGAATCATTTGTAGTTAATATTGTGTTGTGAATAATTGTTTGCGAAAACATTTAACTAATTCATGTTATTATTATTTTATTTATTTCCAAAAATTGACTGTTTCAGAAATGTCTGTTCCTGTCTGTATTTAAAGTTTGGTCATAAAATTGTGGTCCACTTGGTATAGTAGCCATGTAGGTATTAATTGTTCATACAATGTAGGTACATACTTGAATAAAGTAATTAGTCAAAGGGTTATTTTACATATAATACAAGATAGATAGCATGGTCAGCTCCTCTTATTACAAAGGATTATGTATAAATGTAATATTATCAAAGCGTTAATTGGATTACTTGCAAATACAACATTTGATAAAGATTATCAGAACATAATATATTATAAATGGATATTAGTCTGGACCGTTCCCATATGTGAATTTATGTGATTTCTATGGAAAACTAATGTCATGCGAGAAAGTTAGAAAGCAAACTAAGTAATAATTGTATCCAGATAATTTCTAATTAATACAGGTGAGCCACTGAGATCTGGTAGTTTTCTTACGCTTACTTCTCAGCCACCATTATTGTAGTGATTGGTGATTCGTTGGGGAATCATCTTATGCTTGTATTTCGTTTTTCCTAAGCGCTTACTTTCTATAAATGAGGTTGACTCAAACATTACCAGCTCTCCATCTATTAATTTATGTCCCATTAAATGGAGTATCCATAAAAACTACTACTCATACCAAGTTTCTCGGTATTACAATTTCTGACACGTTAACCTGGGACGCACGCACGTCACTGAATCTAGTAAAAAATTGAACAAGACTTGTTATTTACTATGGCAATTTCGTACAATGCTCAATAATCTTGACATACTCAAAACTATTTATTATTCTAACTTTCAATCAGTCTGCTCTTATGGCATAATTTTTTGGGGAAATTCTTCTTCTCTACAGAGACTTTTTGTCATCCAAAAGAGCTGTTAGAATAATAACAAACTCCAACCCAATTTCATCTTGTAAAGAGCTTTTCAAGTCTTTGAAAATTCTAACTTTACCTGGTCTGTACATTTATGAATTTATCTGTTTTGTCTTCAAGAATAAAGAATTTATTCTCTAGTAATAGTGATTTTCATAATACGAGATTCAGGTCTTTATTAAGAGTTCCTCAGCACAGGCTAACTTTGTTTCAAAGTGGTGTGTATTACAACTGTGTTTGTTTTTACAATAAGAGCTGCCAATCTCTATAAAAAACATTAAGACTTTAAATAACTTCAAGCAATCTGTTAAATCTTTTTTGATACAGAAATCTTTTTATTCGATAAATGAGTATCTGTCGCAATGATAATGACTATGAATGTTTAAAATTTGTATTATATTATATGAATTTTTACATTTTATTAATTCTTTTAATATCGCTTAATTAAATTTAGTTTTCTATTGTAACTTTGTAATTACTAATTGAGGACGCATCCTCCTGTTTCGTAAAGTGTTCTTTTGGAGCAAAATATATTATTATTATTATTAATATTTTTTGAAAAAAAAACTAATAATTTGCTGAGACATCGAGAACACTTAGATTAGAGTCTAAATGTTTAGCTAATAATTTAGTTCGCCAATTCTAGGCCGTAATTAATACACTAATTATACTTCACAGTGTAATATAAGCAGTTTTTGTGCGTAGGAAAATCTAAAAACAGGATGTTTTTCATTGTTTCATTAGTCTTCCCCTCCATTAAGCTTGCTAGTAACTGGGTATTAGTCACTGACTATTATTTGCAAACTGAAAACCAAAAACTTAACAATAGAAAATAGTAAATGCTTTTAATATTTTATAAAAATTTTCTCAAAGCACCGTGTTAGAAGTTTTCTGTTATTTTGTTTTTAAAGATCTAAAAACGCTTTGTGCTTTAAATATATAGATAATAATAACCATTACCTACACAAAAGCTTTTCCAGAAAATTTGTACTTCTATTGAATTTAAATCGATTTTTATCAATTCTAAAAATCAACTTTTCAATTTTCATTAACGAAATATTTGTTGTGTATACCAGAAACAATTGAATTCAATATGTGCACTGCATTTGAAATCTTCTTTCAAACGTAAATACTGCATTTTTATAAACGAGAACAAAATCATTAAAATTGAATCTCTTTCGATTTGGAATTTAAAGTTTTCCTTTGGGAACATCCGCTGTAGAGTTTCATTAATCTGAAAATAATGAATTCTGCTTGAATATGTGGTTTCATAAATTCACTTTGCTGACGCAAATATTTATCTTTTTTCAATGATTGAAAATTCAGACATAGTGCTTTTAAATTATTGATCAGAATAGCATTTATTTTTTCAAAGAAATTATAGTATTTTTAAACGGTTTTATTTAGCATGACCCCGTATATTTGTTTGTTACTATCTTTGTTTCAAATCTTGCGACAGCTTTTTCAACTACTTTCTACTTAATCGATTCTTATGAAACTTTGCACACACATTGAGTTCCCGTGACAATACAATATTATGATAATTTCAACTTGGTAACGAAGATGATGGATTCAGGAGGTGGATAGTTGAAAGAATGAGGAGTTTATATAATGATACGGGCCAGAAATCAAACTAAAAACTAGAAAATAAAATTAGGTAAAAAAACTTTTAAGTTAAACGGTTTTATTTTAAATCATCAGCTGCACCAAAAACTAGAAAATAATTAGGACACAAACCAAGACACACACTTTGTGTCGCTTGCTTCAGCGGAATAAGTAATAATCAGGAAGACACACATTTGAAGTTAAATTTTGATGAGATGGAGGCTATAGCTAAGTGATCTCTACAGAATATACCTTCCCGAAGAAAAAAAAATATCATATCATTATTATGTTTTCACAACTACCTATTATCTACGGCCCGCGACTTTATTAATATCCTAAAGTTTAGCCCGCAACTTTCCAAAGGTTGCCCATACCTGCTATAAAGGTTTCGTTTTTTCATTCTGAGGTACGAAACCCTAAAAATAACATTCTTAAAACCATCTTATGGTCTTCCTGGCTTGTAGTCCCCACAGAGACAGTAAATTGAGGGGAACGTTGTTTCTGGAGAGCATTTTCTATGCATAATGCTCATTCAGAGGAACATAGAAATCTGATTTGAAAATTACACATAAGCCACTTTGTCGTGTGTGCGCAGATGTTCGTTTACATTCAGAAATCGAAACATTACCCTTAAGTAAATAACAAGAGTCTGAGCTGAGGTATCAGAATGGTTCGGAAAGTGGCTCTTCACAGGTCCCCAGTTCGATGCTCAATGCCCGCCAGCAAACTCTCGTTCACTGTTTTGCATTTAGATTTAGATATTAGAGTCCCAAAGAGTGGGATACTCGACTCGTCTAACACAATTTTGTGTGTGCACTTTAGATCAGCAGTTCACAATCTGTGGTACACAGGCTGCTTCCAGGTTGTAAATTGGAGGATTTTATCACACAATAAATTTAAAATTATTCTTAAAAAATGTGTAATAATTGAAGCGTTTTATTCCATGGAACAGTTTATAGATTAACAGATTTTAATTACCTATTTTTAATTATTGTTAATTTTAATCTATTTATTATCCCGACAGTGGTCATTTGATTTTTTCTTAGATATAGCTCAAAAATCATGGCAGCATAGCTGTCTGAGATATTTATTATTTTCACCTCTAATTGTTATGTGAATAATATGGTGTGGATATAAGGGGTTTTAAATCGTTTGATTTTATCATTTACCAATTAATTACTGTCCACAGAAACTCAAAACGTTGTTTATCTATAGGTAAAACCTAAGGCTTCCCGGCCTAACGAGTTTATTAAGTTGTTAAAACTTATAAAATGTTAACTCTCGCATGTATAATGATTCGACTATTTAATAGCTGTACTATGCTTTGCAGTTTATTTAAATAGTCGACTCTCGCATGTAGTGTGTTTTCAACGTGAAATTGATATATATAAGAAGAGATCGGTTTCCACTCTCGGGCACTGTGGAGAAATCGGTAACTCACCTAGCCGGAAACTGGGGGTTTCGGGTTCGAATCCCGACAGTGGTCATTTGATTTTTTCTTAGATATAGCTCAAAAATTATGGCAGCATAGCTGTCTGAGATATTTATTATTTTCACCTCTAATTGTTATGTGAATAATATGGTGTGGATATAAGGGATTTTAAATCGATTGATTTTATCATTTACCAATTATTTATTGTCAGTTTTTTAGGTATTTTTTTTATATCTTTTGTACATCTAATATGTCGGACGTGTCAGGATATATTTTATCCGTTTATATACAAAATAAATTATTTCTTTATTTTAATAGATGGACACTCGAGTTTTTTTTTCAATCAATCCCATGGATGTTTTGTTATGTTTAATTTAATTTTATGTAATTTGATATACATAGTAAGGCGTAGTTGTCGAGCATCTATAATTTAAATTAAATATATCAACTTTCTACATCTAATCGTTTATAGACACTCTGTGACAGACGGACAACGGAATCTCACCACAAGGGTTCCGTTTTTAACATTTTTGCACGGAATCCTAAAAATGATTGCCAAAGAATGATTCCTAAATGAGAGAGTGAGTGAGTGATCCCACTTCGAGGACATAGATTTTAAGCCAGCATGTTGGTATGGTCATGCTATTAATGTTGGAACATTTACTGTTAAGGTACCAGTGACGTTGCATTGGAAACAATTGCCACTTACGTCACACGTAGTTCCATTTTGAAAAAAAAACTGGTCAATTTGTTCAACGTGCGCAATCTAAGCGCACGGAGTGCGCCGGACAAGTTATCGCAACAAGCAAAACCTAGCGCGAACCTCAGTGCATATAGGGGGTTCGAACAGGGCATGAACCATTTCGAGCCCTTTTCGACCCCCCTCTATCACTGAGGTTAGTTGCGTTACAGGACTGATTTTTTTCAAGTAGGGTAAGGTTACCAAAAAGAAGCATTGTTCCAAATTTCATACGTCTCGGTGGAATAGTTTCAAAGATACGAATGTCCAAAATCACAATTTTTAGCATTCACTGACTGACTCTGACTGACTGACTGACTGATAGATCATCAAAAATCTAGGGTACTTTCAATCGAGCTAAAGCTTTAAAATTTGGAACATAGACAGTGTTTAAAATGATAATTACGAGAAAAATCGAAAATGAATGGAAATCAAACATGGCGGACTATGTAACTTTTTATTATATACCTACCTAACGGATTATGTATTCGAATTTCGATTCATCTTACTACCTGTACTTATAGTATTGTAACATAACCTGGTCTTAATTATTGTTCTGTGGTTCATATTATAGTTCATCGAACGGACGAATATTCAGTAACTAGGTATCTGCCACCTGTTACCTACCCAATGACGAATTACATGAACATGTGCTTCAAGCAGATAGTGTTGCCGTCTAGACAAGACAAGACAAGACTTTCAAAGTCAAGACAAGACTTTTAAAGTCTTATCTTGTCTTGAAATATCAAGACAAGACTTCACTTAAGTCGTGTCTTGAAATATCAAGACTTTACTAAGTCTATGTCTAGATTAAAAAACTTTTGTCATTCAAGATTATTTTCAAGAGTCTAGATAAACCGAGTGGTTTACTTTACCTACTACTAATTAGTTTATCTAGACTCTTGAAAATTGTCTAGAGTTTTGGCAAGAGTCTTGATCTAGATAAAGCAAGTATTGTCTTGTCTTGAAAATTTCTAGACAAGACTGTTGCAAGTCTTGTCTTGAAAATCTAGACAAGACAAGAGTCTAGAAAGTCTAGATCTAGACGGCAACACTACAGGCACAAACCGTTTTTTCGTTTTAACACCTAAAATGCCCGAGTACTTCCCCAGTTTTCCCCCACTTCATGTTAATTTGTTTCACGATTACGGCCATATATATATATATTAAATTCCTTTGGTTCCTTTAGGAACATAGGGCTTCTACAAGTGCTCTGAAACGAGATCTATCGAGAGCGAGTCTCTTAACTTCTTGCCAGGTGACGCCATATTCTCTCATTTCGGTCTCCATAGTGCGTCTCCAAGTATTTTTTGGACGTCCTTTTTGTCTGCTTCCTTGCGGGTTCCACTCTAGTGCGCTACGAGTAATATCAGTTTCTTCTTTTCTAAGGGAATGTCCTATACATTTCCATTTTCTTGATTTTATTGTTCTCCCTACTGGTATTTGTGCTGATCTAGCTAGTAACTCAGCATTTGAAACTCGATGGTACCATTTCAACCAGAGTATCCGTCTCAGACAATTATTTACAAAGATTTGACAAGCGTTCGTGTTCTTTTCAGAGGATTTCCATGTTTCGCATGCGTATAATAATACCGACTTGATATTTGTATCAAAAAGACGGAGTTTATTTTTCACATAGTGACGTACAAAACGTGAAATTAATTTCCCCTCGATTCGACGTCACTGAGTTCCCAGACAGTAAAGATATTCATGTATAAGTTTACACGATGCAAATCGGCTGTTTCCAAATGGAAATGAAGCTCTGTAACCGACCCATTCGCAATACCACGATCATCTGCATTAATTGCACTAATATACGTTGTTCCACAATGCTTTAGATAGTTTCACTGTGTTCTGATCTCCGTTCATCACTCACGTCCAATATCAACAGGGTTCTGTGTAAACCGTAACCAAAATTTTGTTTAATTTTCGTTTGCGTGTTGGGTCTTTTTGAGATAACATCATTACCCTGTATTATCGATAGGGTGGGTCAAAAAAATCAATTATTTTTTTTACAAGTGACACGGAAAAATGGGTTGCTAGACACCTTAAAAAAATTCTCACCAAATATGAGCTCTTAATTTTAATAGGAAGATCCTCCGCATCACAGTTTTTTATTTTTTTCTCAGTCCAATAGAAAACAAGCCGTGAGGTGGGTCGTTTATTAGGACTAAAGTGCGACCCTTGAGGTCCACACGACGAACTTCCCAGTTTGATAAATATTTAATAAAAATAATTAAATTAGATATTACACAGAAAAGTAATCATTTCAATCATTAAAACATCAATAATTAAAAAAAAAAAAAAAAAAAAAAAAAAACGGCTGAACCGATTTTTATAAAATTTATGTCGGATGAAAATGACGTTAACACGCCTCGATTGACACCCTTACGAAGTCGATATAATTTTTTATTCGCGAGATATTGTGTAAAATCTACTTTTTTGGAGGTTATTTGGTTAAGAAAAAAGAACGGCTGAACCGATTTTGAAAAAATTTCTTTCAGATCATATTTACGTTAATACGCGTCGATTGGCACCCTAACGTAGTCGATATCATTTTTCGTTCTCGAGATTTCGTCTTTGAAAGAAATGTACACATACGTACGTACGTACGTACGTACACACACACACACACACACAGACATCTTTCTAAAAGTAGTGTAAAAATAGTGTAGTGACCTTGAAACATAAAAATTTTTTTTCCTTTTTGATTTCGATTTTCGGACCCATTACAATAACTTCCAGTGGGAAGTTAAAAATTCATACCTCATCATTAATTGATTGTACATGAGAAATATTTTAAGAGAATTTTGTAGGAAATTTAATGCTCTACAAAAAAGGTATCTTATATTTTTTCCGCAAACCTCACCATTTGAAAGATATTGAAGATTTATAATAGTAATTTATTGTCGAGTTATAAAATTCATAAACAAAAATGAAATTTGTCTTAAAATAATCAAACTTAAATCTTCAATATTTTTCAAATGGTGAACTTTGCGGAAAAAATATAAGATACATTTTTTGTAGAGACTAATTATTTAGAATATGTATTTTAAAGACCACCAACAGCTAAGGTTATTTAGGCCTAGCACCGATTCATATTTTCAATTCATTATTATTTTTTTTAATAATAAATTGAAAATCCAATTGACACTTTTACCAGCTCTCGGGCTAGAACCCGGGAACTGGGGACTTGTAATAGAGGAACCATAGCAACGCCATGTAAACATCAGCACTGCTACACGCTCGGCCATTCTCAAGACAAGTTTAATTATTAAATTACCGATCATCTATGAGAAATTACGGTATTATAATACTAATAATAAAAAAATATTAATAGTCGATATGATTAGTTTCCTTCCCGCAAATAAATTCACTATATTGGTGAATCAACTTAATATATTATATCAGGCGACATGGTCGCCATGATATTTTTTAGGTTATAAATAACTGTTATAATATAAGAAAAATGTAAATGCCACTTCCGGGACTGGAACCCGAAACTCTCAATTTTGCGTCGGACAAGTTTCCAAATTACTCTACAGTGCCAACAGTAGGCAATTTTAATTTCTCTTATATATAATACCACAATGTACCACAGGAATCACTACATACCTACGCGTAAAGTATAGCGCCGTATTATTTTTTTTACATATTTTGATTTATTTTTCTGTGATTATAATAAAATTATTTTTCTAATATTCTTTTCTTTTTTTGTTTCAGGTAAGAAACGAGACTAAAAAGATAACGAATTACGAAACGATAAGCTACAAGAAAAAAATTCGAAGAATACATAATTTATATGAGATAATATGCAGGTATATTTATTTCATTTTAAACGAATATTTAAAAGTAAATTAGGAACTAGAAAAAGAAAAAAACTAAAAACTAGAAAAATTGTAACGGAAATTTTATAATCGTCATTTCGTGCGGAATTTTCTATATGACACCTAAACAAGATAACGCGCTACTAAAATTTCAGTCTATTTATGCCGAGGGTTCCGTATCTCCGAACGGAACCCTATTACTCAGCCCACGATATCTGTCCGCCCTTTCCGTCTGTCACAAGGCTCTATCTCACAAACGGTAATTTCCCTGGCTTCGCTCAGTTCCTTCAGCACAGACATTTACACGAAAGTCTCTTATTTTTTATATAGCATTCAACACACAACTTGAAATCGAAAAAAATAGATTCATTTATTTTTATGAATATTTCTATAGAAACATTAAATAAAAAACGAACTCAAAAAACATATCGTAACGAATTATGAAATCACGACTTTCTATTCTAAAAATTTGAAAAGAAGAAAATAGGTATATTTACACTTACAGACAAAAATATTGCATAATTTTTTTTTGTTTATTTCTTTTTTATGTATTTTTTTTTGCTAAATGTCTTATTCTAGGGTGTTTTACGTATAGGTACTAACAGTAGCGAACTTTCTATAAGGCCGACTAGGTCCAGGCATAGGGCGGCCAATCTGCGCCCGCTATTTAGCTGAAGCACGTACGGGACGCGGCGAGCGCGGCGCGACGGCGTGCACTGAGAAAACTCTATATGGTCTTATAACTATCAGAGACAGAAATAACTCAGAAATAAAATATTTCTAGCGGATTGACCCGAACGCAATGCTGATTTTCGTACCAGCCGCCCCTTTTTGCGAAATGTGAATTTGTACGAATAACTTCACATTTCGCAAAAAGGGGTGGCTTGTACTGACCGGCCTAAACTGCTAGTCCACCTTTGGGTACTAATGGTCAAATAATTTTACATTACCAGCCTTACAACAGATTTGTATAGGAATTCGTCACAGCGTTTTAAACGAAAAGAAATAAACATAAAAAAATATTCAATATTTTTGTCTGTGAATGTATTAGGTATATAGGTAAACTAGATGAATAAAAAAAGATGAATAATGAATAAAATGAAAAATGTAAAAATTTACATGAATAAGAATTATTCGAATTCTTATAAATGTCACAGAACAAAATTTTACATTCTGCTATCATTGAAAAGTATTAATAAATTATTTATTTGTTAATTATTATGTTTACTGTCTGTTTTTTTAAATAAATATTGTTTTAAAATGTATTCTGTTATGGAAAATATTTCTAATTTGAAAATTAAAAATTTTCCCACAAATAAAACAAAAGAACTTATGCATCATTCGTTGCAAAGGGAGTATTCTAAAAGCACAGTTGAATAATAGCATTATTTCAACGATGCAGTACATGTAGTTGAATTCATTTAATGTAACTACTATGAACTATATACATATCTATGTATGCTTTGTCTACATTATATACCGGTTATATACAGTGAAACCTCGTCGACCTCAGTTTTGCCTATACTTTATTCCCCTGGAGAACGACCTTCACAGTTCACATACCTATTATATAACTAAATAGTAAATATGCAAATTCATGCTGGGTTTCGGAACGCGTTGTCAGAAAATAGGGTTTGGCAATGGCGTTAGATTGTGATCATATAAGCAATGTAGAATTTTAAATCGATCTTGCTCAAAAAATAACTGATCAATTTAAATGTTTTTTAAACTAATTATACATGTATTTAACATACTTTTTTGGAACATTTTTCTAGGCATTTTAATTGTAAAATTATCCGTAAGAAAATTACTTACAGTACTTTTACTAACAATGAGATTAACAATCAATATGTATTCCTTAAGAATTTAAGATGATAAGTGCAGGAGGGTAACTTCCCGGTATCGAATACAATTAAGTTTACAATTTTGTTGCGTTAAATTTATGCCCAAAAAAAATGGTCTCGCGAACAACGAGGGATTACTGTATTTATGCTGTACTACTCTGAATGTTCACTGGGTTATAGAAACAGTTATATTATTGTATATAATGCTCCTGCTACTGCAGCAAAGAACAGGTTGAATCTCTGCACTTGACTAGATTTTTCTTTTAAAATGCAAATGAAATTGCAAGTGCAAGTTTGATTAGCGAAAAGTTTTCTAAATTCATAACCCAGAAAAATATTTAAGGAGTTTTACGATTTCTTATCAAACTTTTTTAAAAACTTTCAAAATTTTGTTAAAATAATATGTGAAATCTTTATTGAAACTGATTATGGAATTTTTTTAAAATTTTGTTTTAAGGTTACCAACAACCAAGCTTATTTAGGTTTAGCATCAATTCGTATTTTTCATTTATGGTTTCATTTTTTTTTTTATTTTAAAATCTGTGTAATAATGTTAAATATAATACCTTTGCTTCCACCATCTATGAATAGTGACTTAAAATAAAGAGTAGATTTCATTTCCTGAAATTTATTCAAATTTTATTTAAAAATGTTAAACATTTAGTTCAGCAATATAGCAGTAGGTACTCCGTATCAAATTTTAAAATTGGTGAGAAAATAAATTACGAATAATTATTGCAAATATAATACCTTTGCTTCCACCATGCGTGCACTTAGATATACTTAAAACAGACTAGATTACGTTTGCCTTTTGTTTTTTAAAAATATTTCGATGCGGTTTTTACTAATCGAATAAGCTGTTCCCAAGGAAGGTTCTTACGTATAAAATATTTAAATCGGTTCAGTAGTTTTTTTAAAGTTTAGTAATAAAATATCAAGAAAGAAGTCAGTTAAGACCGTGCAAAATACTTACTGCAGCCACTAAAAAATAGAACCTCTTTAAAAAACCACAAACTAAAAAGAGGAAAATAATAAAAAAATGAGGTCGGCGCCGATTTAATAAAATAAAAGTAGAAATAGGTATAAAAAGTTCTAGTAGGTACCTACCTATTTAAATTGGTTTCGACCTCAGAATTTTTTACTTTCAGTGACTTTTTTAAAATGCTTGTTTTCCAATGACAATGAGCCATTTTCCTGAGAGTAGTTCCTTCAATTATCCACGAGAGGCAGCACTTGTGGTAGGGACAAACATTATTTATTCCCCATTAGTGTCGTGTCATTTTAGTGGTATAACTTAATTATTAAATTATTATTTAATTAATTTAATAATAATAATTTAATAATTAAGTTATACCACTAAAATGACACGACACTAATGAGGAATAAATAATGTTTGTCCCTATCACAAGTACTGCCTCTCGTGGATAATTGAAAGAACTAAACTCAGAAAAATGGCTCATTCTGAGAAAATGCTATTATGTATTTTCAAAAAATCTATATAATAAACCTATTTAAAACTCTTGACAAATTTCCAATCGCCGTTACTATTATTCTTTTTTTCACAGACCAAAGAACAAAGCTATTAAAAAAACTTTTTAACAAAAAAAAAACCTCCTTCAAAAAGGCACTAAAAAGAAGAAAATAATGAAATTTTGAGGTCTGTGCCAATTAAAATATGAAGTTGGTTAAAAAGAAGATATTAATCACTATATACTATACTTTTTAACCGACTTCATATTTTAATTGGCACAGACCTCAAAATTTCATTATTTTCCTCTTTTTAGTGCCTTTTTGAAGGAGGTTTTTTTTTTGTTAAAAAGTTTTTTATTTTTTTTTTACTTTTTAGTGTCAAAAAAAGTAACATTTACCTTAAAGAATCACACGCCGTTACTTACTTTTATTAAAATCATCCGAACTACTGAACCGATTTTGATGAAATTTGTATGGGACCAATCTGAAAGTATATCCTTTCAAATAAAAAAAAATTTCAAAATCGGTTCATAAACGACGAAGTAATCCGCGAACACACATAAAACATAAAAAATATATACGGTCGAATTGAGAAACCTCCTTTTTTTGAAGTCGGTTAAAAAAGTGTTAATAGTGATGTCTTTGTGAAAGACGTAACAAATTAATAAACATAATTGGGTGTGACAGAGTCAACCTATTTAACAAGTAATCAGCAGTTCGCATAGAGCAATGTATGCAGCGGTATAGTATTTCGAGTCGCACTATAACACACGGCCATATCCATTCCGTGCATGTACGGGCAACCGGATACGGAAGGCACATAGAGTGAGGAGAAAGCGGAAGTACCGCCATCAGACGGTCACAATGGTTTCATTTTCGCACGTTTGAAAATTGCCTGAATCGAGTGAACTATAGTAATATTATGTGTACACATATAGGTTATATAGTATGTGTATGTATGAATTGAATAGTTGTGAATTAATACGAGTTTTAATGGCAAATTTTATACTTTTGATTACGTAGACTCAATCAGAAGGGATTTTCAACCTCTAACAAAGCCTGGTAATAATAATAGTGTCATGTACAGTAGCCTCTCTTATGCCCGTCCTCTGACTGCAGTGGCGGCTTGTGGTATTTGAAAGTGGTGAGGCACAGTTGAAAAAAGATTTTTTTTAGTAAGGTAGATTTTAAAGTAATTTAATATTTTAGAAATATTTAATATTTTAGAAAATTTAATATTTTAGAAAAATCACTGCCCACTGTTGGGAAAAAAAGCAAAACAAAAATCAGTACGAAAAACCACAAAAGTATTTACCGAAAACTATAATAACACACATTAAATGTCGCATTAAATTTACTTAGAGGCTTGCCTCAAAAGAATGTTTTTATGCGCTACTTAAAGCTAGATTCGACTGGACTATTAAGGTATCATAAACACCACATTATTCACATTACTAATACGCTAGACAAGGAAGCGCGAGGCGAGCCTCTAACCATATACGACCGCCTGCAGAAATGAGATGGATGATATAAGAACAAAAACAGGCAACCGCCAATGAAAGACAAGGAAGCGCAAGGCCGGCCTCTAAGTACCATATACGACCGCATGCAGAAATGGGATGGATGATATTTCTAGCGAAGCGCGTTAAGATTGACGGCAGGCCCATATTTTACTGATTTCTATGAAGCCAAATATTAATTCTAATGGATATATTTATGCAAATAGTAAAATATAAATTTGTAATTTATTTAATTTGCAAAATTATTGGTGAGGCACTGCCTCACTTGCCTTATAGGAGAAGCCGCCACTGCCTCTGAGAAGACAGGTACGTAAAAATTCGCGACGGTGCCCTTGCTGTTTTAACAAAACATTCATTGGGCAGTTAAACCCTTATAAAAATTATAATCGAGTAAACTGTAGTAATATTATTTTCTACACATATAGATATGTGTGTATGTGTATGAATTGAATATAGTTATGAATTAATACGTGTTTTAATAGCAAATTTTACTCAGCTGTGAATGGCCCTAGTGTGCCGAACCGGCTTTACTAAATAAAAAAAATAATTGGCAAATTTTATACTTTTGATTACGTCGACTCAATCACAAGGGATTTTCAACCTCGAACAAAGCCTGGTAGTAATAACAGTGTCATCATATTGTCATGTACAGTAGCCTCTCTTTAGGTACGTGCAGTACGCAACTGGGATTCTAGATGGTAGCATGTATGGTAGATGGTGGCTGAAATTATAAGAGCTTATAGGTTTGCACAACTAAGCTTTGATACAAGCTTAAATTGCGTTTGAAATGTCAGATAGCGAAGACGAATATTTGTGTTCTTCTGCTACAAAGTTGTATATTTTAAATACAAATTCGGGTAGGAGCTATCATGTCCACCCTATTAATAGAAAACGATCTAAACACGGCGAATTTCATCATTTATACTAAGAATTAAAATTTTACCCAAACTGGTTTCTTGAATATTTACGTATGGAACCTAATACTTTTAAATACGTCTTTGAAAAAATTCAAAACAGATTAAATAAAAACTGGCAAAATTTCACTTATTAAACTAGTCACATCCATTGCGAAACTTGTAACGGCCATTTGACAGTTGTCACGCGTTGATTGTAGTAGTCAGCGCGCTGAAAGAATGGTGAGATACATTCTTGTATCTACCAACTCTTGTAACAGTGCTTATACCTGTTACACTCACTGCTTCGTCGTGTACGCTCGCGCATATATAACAATGCATTAATTTAAGCAAGCCCTGCAATGATCCACGCTACCATCTAGAATCCCAGCTCCTTACTGCACGTACCTTTATGTCCGTCCTCTGAAAGGACAGGTACTTACGTAAAACTTCGAGACGGTGCCCTTGCTGTTGTAACAAAACAATCATTGGGCAGTTAAATCCGCATAAAAATTATAAATCACTATCACTTTGTCACCCGCATGGCGCCGACCTTAGTCATGTTACTATTTTATATAATTAGTACTAGCGGCCCGGTCCAGATTCGCCCGGGTGCTATGAATTTATGATTTATTATTAATACATTACTCACTCACTTTGTTTGTTCGCTCCAGTTATTATAACCTATGTCTTAAAGCAAAATATCACCTATCGAACAGTGAAAAAAAAGTTGAAATAAGTTCGGTAATTTCTGAGATTACCCCTGATTTTCACCCGAGCGAAGCAGGGTCGGCCAGTTATCATAGCCTAAGTTCTAAAGCAAAATATCACCTATCGAATATTGAAAAAAATTTGACATCGGCTCAATAATTTCTATGATTATACATTATACATCTAAATCTTCCTCGTTAATCTATCTAATCGTAAAAACCAGAACAAAATCCGTTCAGTAGTTCCGGAGAAATCGACCTTCTGAGATTACCCCCCATTTTCACTCGGGCAAACCCGGGTCGGTTAGTTATTATAGCCTATGTTCATCTCCATTGCGGAAGATACCCGTATGCAAAATTTCACAGAGATTGCTTGAGTAGTTGAGGCGTGAAAACGGAACAAACAAACAAACTCACTTTCGCATTTATAATACTAGTGAGAATTGATAGTATACAAGTATTCAAAGACCGTTTCCAGGATGCTTCCAGACGCTAATCAAACGTCCATCAGTTACAATATGTCTAAGGCGGTTTTTTTCTGTCAATGACAGATGGCTCTAAGTTTAGGTATAAGTATACCTGTATTTGTATGCAAGTGTGTATACTTGTATTCAGGAGTACCAATTGTATAGATAAAGGAATAACTTTAGGAGGTACAATAGTACCTAAAACAATAGTACTTTACACCTCCTAAAGTTATTACTTTATCTATACAGTTGGTACTCCTGAATACAAGTATACACACTTGCATACAAATATAGGTATACACTTACAATAGCTTCAATAACTCTCTTTCATTTTAATCATAAGTATACCTATTTAGGTGGAATAGTTTACCAGTTCACTATTTGATGTATTTACTGGCGTTGGATCTAGGCGAAGATTTTGACAAATGGCTCAACAAATGGTATCTAGTACCGTTTTTGTAGTAAAAAAAACTATTGAAGTAATTGAAGTAAAATTTATTTACGACCACCGTGAAGATATGCCCTAAAAAATAAAAAAGAATCATAAAAATCGGTTCATAAATGCAGAGATATGAGGTAGCGTACCTAATACATTTTTTGTAACGCATTTTTCGTCCCGCGTCATTTTACCCCCTTATATACCGCCGGGAAAGGCATAGTTCAACATGAAAAATGAATGCCTTTATAATATTATACTGGTATAAATGCTGACGTTTAATAATTTTCGGATTAAAAAAGATCTGGGAAAATCGAACTTTAATGAAAAAATAGATTTAAAAAACATCAGCATAAATTATTCTACATGTATTTTGCATACTAAAGACAATATCAGTATTGAATTGATATGTAATTACTCAAGCTCTGATTTAATTTTGTTGAAAAAATACAATAAACCGAAATGAATAAAATTTGTGAATATAAATCCTTATTTGAACTTCCATTGTTCTTGTGCAGTGTTGCCAACTTTAGGAAACGTAATCATATTCTGAAACATCATATTCAAGATTTTTCAAAATGGATGAATGGTGAGATTAAAATAGTGCTGCGGCAAATCGAACATCTAGTGTTATTTGGGCTTTGTACCAATTCATATTTCCAATTTATTATTTTTTAGGAAAAAACGGAACCCTTAAAGGGTCACTAGTTTCTCCGTCCGTTTGTCTGTCACAGTTGAATTTCTCTGCACTGTAAAAAATGGATGTAAAAATACTTTGAAAATTAAGGTAGAATTCGCTCAATTTTCTAAGTGATTTTACATTATTATTCATTTTTACACAGAAAACTTCATAAAAACTTGAACTTTTACTGTAAAGTTAAACAAATTTGTGATTTTTACATAAAGTAAATTAAAATGACATAATTTCCAATAAAGTGTGTAAAAATTACAAAATAAAATGTATAGTTACATATATAAAATGGATGAATACAAAACAAATTAATGTAAAATTAATAACCACGCATGCGCAATGTGTTTTTATGGAATCTACGCGATATGCAGGCGATACCTGTTTGCGACGCCATTGTCTCTTTCTGTGCCTATTACCAGATTAATCGCTGGCTACAAATGGACCATCAATAATCTATGTAATCGGCCTTCTCATTTCTTACAGTGTGGACTAAATAAATGTATCAAGCTGAAATTTGGCAAAATTATAAAGTTTCATAGCCGCGTAATATATTTCAAAATTCGGAACTTAAAACATATTTTTTCGTAAATTGGGGGGGGAGGTTAAAGTTTGAAATCCCCAAAAAATATCATTGTATTCGCTTAGGTATGTGGAGTATTATTTGAAACGGCTTTTATTAAGGATCTCAAAAAAATTTCTTTTTTGAGATTTTTGTTACCTACGTAGTTTTAGAGATTTTCTTAAAACCGGATCTCGAAAACTGATTCTCCCCCGCTATTTCCAAAACTGGTACGTTTATAGGTAAAATATTTTTTTATCTATAAAAAATCTAAAAGAAACTTGGCAACATTGCGTATGCGTATAATGAAGAAATGTCGCTCGTAAAATTCATACATATAGTACTATATATGAAGGCTGTTTTATAATATAGGATAACAAATTTCATTGCGACAGCCATGTCATTCTAGACTATATGCAAATCATCATCAGAAAGAAATTTTTTTACATTTTGTAATTTATTGTTTTATTGCACCATTGTGAATTCTGTTTCGAAAACCTTCGGATTTTTTCCCATTTATTTAAAATTGTATATACAATAGTAGTAATAATAATAATATATATTTATTCCATCAAGAACCTATTACAGTTATTGGAAACGTCAGAATACAAAAATCACACAGTATTAAAAAATTCCTCTTGTGAGTAAAAACAGCCATCATACAAAAATCTTTTTAGAGTTCTTTTAAAGTTAACAATATTATTAATAATTTTCATACTATTTGGAGTTAGTGACAATTTTTTGGTGTTATTTATTTAAGGCCTTATTTTTGTGAAGATGTTGAGGGAGGCATATTAAAGTGCCCTGAGTAAGGGATTTTGCTAGATAGCGGTACGGGAGAGATGCAGATCGCCCCCAACATGTAACAAAAAAAATGGTCACAATTATTATTGCTTCAAGGCTGAAATTGTTTGTGTAGCTTGTCGGTGACACAATAATGCCATTATAATATTTGCAGATCGATTGGTCAGTATTAAAAGGGTGGCAGATCACTCTAAACGTGTCATGTACCCGACATTTATTAGTTCAAGGTTCAAATTTTAATATGTTGTTATAAATAATAAATTATAAATAATAAATAAATAATAAGTATTAAATAAATAATAAATAATAATAAAACACTGTGTTTTGTTAAATTTAAAATCTAAAAAATACATACATACATGGGTGTTCTATAGCTTATGGGCCATAGAGCAGGTGGTTATAGTACATGTAAAAAAAATGATATTAATACACAAACTTGCTATTAAATTTGTACCTGAAGTTACTATTCTATCGAATGAATTGCTTGGTGAATTGAAAGTCAATTTTATTCCAAAGAATAAATTTATTCTAAGATTAGTAAATTGTATCTTTAACAGTGTTTAGTGAATACGGATTACGGGTCTAAGTAAAAGAACAAAGAAAAGTGACTTACTGCAATGTTTGAAGTAATTGAAATAAACCGTGTGGATTTTAAATTATTTTGAAGAATAATTTTATATGTTTTTCGCTTTTTGATTTAAAATAACCGTTTTGATTTATTTAATTTGTATTGTGATAAGTTATTTTTATTTTCAAGTTTTAATTTTGCAACAACAGTTCTTATGATTTATAGTTCATTATAAAGCTTTTGAGGGATTGAATAATGATTTTTGTGATGTGGATTATTCTCATTTACATGCATTCATAGAGAGGAAGAGGATATTACAGGGGGGATTCCCCGGATTTGACATTAACTGCAATGCAGAATTATATATATCGATACAAACTAGGTATGTATCCTGCCAATCTGTACCAAGGGGTTAAATGATTGACAATACTCGTATGATTGGGGTACCTACTTTCTGTGGAATACACAGGTGATTTATAAATTCAATTGTTTTGTTACAAGCAATAATCAGAAACATTTTATTTTAACCCCCAGTGGGACCCCGTCCCGCATCGTTAGAGAGTTCATATCCAACCTATAGTCTGATACAAGCGACTAGGCGCTGCAGTTAGGGTCCATTCTGATTGGTCGAATACCCCATCTTGATGTAAATAGTGAACTTTGTATAAAGTTACGCAAAAATCATGTATGACGGAATTGTTCTCGGAAGGTTTATACACTCAGTTACATAAAAAGTGGATCACCTAAAAGTATATGTAATTTTGATTCGTTGTAATTTCAAAATTAATAAGCCGATTTTGAAAATTCTTTTTTTGTTTGATAGAGCAGAGTTTTAGGAACATTTTTATGTATGAATTTTGAATTTCAGTCAAGGCTCGATTACAGTGGAGACGGAAGAATAAGACAATGTTTTTTTAGTCAAGTTTGAAGAATCCTACGGAAAGTAGCAGCAGCAGTAGAATTTTTTCCTTAATTGCATCTTATTCCTTGGCCTTTTTTGTATCGGTTCGTTTTTGTTTTCAGTAATTATCTCAAATAACACCCGAGTTATAAAGAAAAATTCAAAAAACTGCATTTATTCTTTATTAATGTCATGGCCATAAGTAGGCTGCGTCCATCATTAGTCAATGCCATTATGATTGCAACTTGTTCAGGAGTTATTTGTTGCACCATTATTTATCCACATAAATGAAAAACTTAACAATAAACAATAATAACCATCAATAAATTCGGACTGTCAAAGAAATTATTTATTTGTTTTGTTCCTAAACACCGATACATTCCCAGCCTACTTATATGGCCACGACATTAATAAAAAATAAATGCAGTTTTTTGAATTTTTCTTTATTACTCGGGTGTTATTTGAGATAATTACTGAAAACAAAAACGAACCGATACAAAAAAGTCCAAGGAATAAGATGCAATTAAGGAAAAAATTCTACTGCTGCTGCTACTTTCCGTAGGATTCTTCAAACTTGACTAAAAAAACATTGTCTTATTCTTCCGTCTCCACTGTAATCGAGCCTTGACTGAAATTCAAAATTCATACATAAAAATGTTCCTAAAACTCTGCTCTATCAAACAAAAAAAGAATTTTCAAAATCGGCTTATTAATTTTGAAAATACAACGAATCGAAATTACATATACTTTTAGGTGATCCACTTTTTATGTAACTGAGTGTATATGTAGCGAACGAGCGAAGCGAGTGAGTAATGTAGTTCCTAAACCACGCCACGGATTTTGATGCGGTTTTCACCATCAGTTAGATAACTTTTCACGGAAGGTTTATATATATAGCGAACGAGCGAAGCGAGTGAGTAGTGTATTGCACCCGGGCGAAGCCGGACGGGGCCGCTAGTTAATTTAATAGTTTTACTTACGTAATAATATATTAAATGCAATTAAATTAAGAAATCACAGAAAACAGGACAAATGATGCTTTCATTTTTTATTAGAACTTCTTCAGGTTCTCTAAGTTGAAATCACGCATGTGCAGTGTCAAGATTAGGTATTAAAAATTTTTCTTTTTTTCGACAATTTTTACTTCCCACGTCTACTATGGCAGGGAAGTAATGGATTTAGTCCGAAAAAAATATTTCGAGATTTTAACAGATCTTCACGTTTTGAGACCCTAGCAATCGTTTAAGATCCTGAGATATTAAAAAAACGTTCTCAATGTTACGTATTAACATAGGTAAAAAAAAATATAAGTAAATTCTAGATGTTATAATATGAAAAAAATGTCGAAAAAATGTAAATATTTTTTTTCTCTAAAATGTACAGTTTCGAGAAAAAAAATAAAAATTGTACGTAAATCAAGGTAACCATGATTTTTGCTATATTAAGCTAGCGCCTAGCCATCATAGATCACTAAACAAAAAAGAGGGCCATGCTTTTTTTCAAAGAATAAAAAAAGAGTGCTTATTTTTTGCAAATATTTACTAGGTGGGAAGTATAGGACTGGTCATCAGTCGAATTTTTTTTTATTAATAATCTTGACACATGCGTGATTTTAACTTAGAGACTCTGAAGAAGTTCTAATAAAGAACGAAATGTTGGTCAGTTAAGTACCTAATTGTTCAGAGCATCATTTATTCTCTTTCCTGTATTTTCTCAATTTAATTTCAATAAAGATATGAATTTTAAAAATATTAAATGCAATATTGAAGAAACTACATTTCAGTAAATATAATTTTGATGCAATAGAAAAAGTTGTTAGTCTTTTCCACTCATGTTTACTCTGCGCTGGACCAATCCCCTAGTACAGGGGTTGGCAACCTGCGGCTCGCGAGCCGCATGCGGCTCTTATGATGTCAAGATGCGGCTCTCCAGTTCCATGCGCAAATATTAATAATCATATTATTTTATTTTCAAAACTCATAAAAAATATTATACTGCAATAAAAACTTTAAACAGGGTAAAAACAGTCAACAGAGAAAAGTGAGAATAGGTGGAGTAGAGAGTATACGGACAGCTGACATTTTTTAAATGTGGCAACACTGTTCAGTTTGTTTAGTTATTGGTGCACTGTGTAGCACTGCATAGCTAGCTAAAATACTTTAATATGTTTTGTGCGAAACATTTGTATGTTTTTATATGAATAAATATTATTTCATATTTAAAGCTGTTATTTTAAATCAAAAATCAAATTTATACACCTAATCCTAATCAAATACCATAATATTGAAATAAAAATGTTAGTGGCTCTTTAAAAACTGGGAAATTTTGTAAATTGTAACTTTTGGCTTTTCCGCCTCAAAAGGTTGCCGACCCCTACCCTAGTAAATTGGGCAATGGTTATTTCGCTGCCAAATCAGAATCTACTCGAGCGAAGCCTGATCAGAAAACTAGTATAGCTTTACAAAAGTGATATAGTGTCAACTGTCAGTTATATTATTTTTAAAAAAACCATTAGAATCAATCAATGCCTCACAGAGAGCGTACTTCCTGCAATATTACTGGAAAATACGCTGGAATTCAACAGTCGTGGCGCTCTACATTGTTAGCGTGCTACGCAGTATTTAACTGTCATTTAAACGTTAACAATGTAACGCGTGCATTGTCATCTATTGTCATGGAAAATAAGCTGTCAATTTTTCAACTCTTGTTAATGTGTACAATGCACATACAATATAGCCTACATAACCTCACTTCTCTATATATATGTTAGCGAAAAAATATTATTATTGGTTATTATTTATGTTCCGTCTAGTTATTAATACTTAATTATTGAAAGGCTAAGACGTCATTGCGAGAAGTTCAGTCTGTGGATGTTTGTTTATATAACGAAATACTCGTGTCGTCATAAGCGCTGGTCATTTGGATAAGGACACACAGAGGGTATGGATTTTTACATTTGACTAGAGATCATAATGTTGTGTCGACCAGCGAACGAGACGCTGCGATATATTATATTTTGTTAAAATAATACTTTGCCCGTTTTGAGTCTGGCTTATGATTTGGATTATTATATTTTGCTCTAACATATATGTATTGTTGCTCTATCATTCTATACAAGCCTACATTCATAAACCGCCATTTTATAGTAAAGTAATGCCGAGTGATTGAATTATATCTGACTGTTTTGTATGATGCCAGAATTTAAATATTTAGTCTGATTGACTTAAATTAAAATTATACTTAATGTGCCATTTTCCTGAGAGTAGTTCCTTCAATTATCCACGAGGGCAGCACTTGTGGTAGGTACAAACATTATTTATTTCCCATTAGTGTGTGTCATTTGGTATAACTTAATTTTTAAATTATCAGTATTATTAAATAAATTAAATAATTAAGTTATGCCACTAAAATGACACGACACTAATGGGGAATAAATAATGTTTGTACCTACCACAAGTGCTGCCTCTCGTGAATAATTGAAGGAACTACTCTCAGGAAAATGGCTCATTGATTGGTATACAGTGCGTTTTATTTGCATATTAAATTTCTCCATTTGATTTACATTGAATTCAAATTAGGGGACCCCGTTCGGTCTAGTGGTTAGCGCGTCGGCCTCTAGACTAGACTGTCGTGGATTCGAATCCCACCTGCGCTCATGGATGTTTTGTGATGTCATTTAGTTTTAAGAAAGTTCTTATTTAGTGTAGTTGAAGACGCTAATGGCCTGAGGTGTCGACCAGTCTATAATCTACAATAAATTAAATTTAAATTACAGAAAATAGTAGGCTAACTCTAAAATCTACCCAAAAGCAAGTTACTTCAAATCGTATGACAAGCCGTATTGTCTCAAATTTATATTCAGAAAGCCTTTTGGGTAAATATATTGTTACAAAACTGTTTTCTGAGTTGGCGGAATAAATATTTATTTACAATAATTAAAAATACAATAACAATAAATGCAACAACGAAAAGTCAGTTCTAACAATCAACACAAGTAAACAATAATTAAACAGTAATTAATACTTAACTATATACAATTAACTATATATACAATTGACTATATACCAGGACTATTTATTTCTAGTTATTTATTTTATCAGGTGTATTTATCAGACGCACTATTTATATTTCTGCACAATTTATATCAGATTTATTTCGCTGTTCAACACTGTCACAGTATAATCTACACTGACTGATTCCTGTTGACTGATTAATATTTATATCACTGATCCGCTTGGTTGCACGACTCACCATTCACTGATTGGTTCAACACGACACGCTCGCTGTTATATACCTGCGTGCGGTGTACGCTCAGTGCGTCCTCGTATTCTCTAGCGTTGTCTAGAATCTTCGCGTAGGAACCAGTGGGTTCAACGTCAGACACCGCTTCTCAGAATTGTTGCCCGCCGTTCATATACAGGGTGATCTGTAACAATATAATGTTTAAATAGATTTTATCTCCATAAATGAAGAAAACGTTCCGTCAATAAAACATAATATTTAAACCATCCCAATGTATTTTTGGTAATTGTCAGGGTAAAAAGTGTTCATTTACCTATAGATTATAAGGCTTACGAGAAAAGTTTCGGTAAGTAATGTAAATGCGATTGTGTTTTCAATGTAGATATCTAATTCTCTATTCTCTAAGCTCTAACAATACAAAAATCTGATTGAAAACTTCTTCCATTCGCCGTCAACACGCACGGGGACTAGCCAGTGTTCAAGATGGCCGAATAGATGATGTTGAGATAAGAATAC
Source organism: Mongoloraphidia duomilia (assembly GCA_039654895.1). Taxonomy (NCBI): domain Eukaryota; kingdom Metazoa; phylum Arthropoda; class Insecta; order Raphidioptera; family Raphidiidae; genus Mongoloraphidia; species Mongoloraphidia duomilia. The sequence continues at coordinate 4,995,686 of CM077523.1, forward strand.
AACAGGAGGGAAATAAGTGTGTAATTCGAAAGACCGTTGAACGTTATTCAACACGTGATATTTTTGTTGTGAAAAATCTTTAGGCACGGGTGTAAAATCGTTTGAATGGAACGTCGTTCTAATGTTACGTCGTTCAGAACGCGCGTAGTCACGTCGCGTCTTCCCGCACACTCAGACGCTAATGACCTCTGTTGTCGAGCGTCTATAATTTACATATTCATTACACAGTCGCTATGTTACGTGTGAGTGTGTAGATATCTGTGTACCTATTGCTGTTTCAATACTTTCACAGAGAGAGAGAGTTTCTCGCGGAGTGGAGGGTAATAAATCATAAATTCTTATCTCTGGAACTACTGAACCGATTCTAAAAATTCTTTCACTAATTATCTTCGCAGGGGGAGAATTTCTCGCGGGGGATTATAAATCATAAATTCTTATATCTGGAACTACTGAACCGATTCTAAAAATTCTTTCACTAATTATCTTCGCAGGGAGAGAATTTCTCGCGGGGGGTTATAAATCATAAATTCTTATATCTTGAACTACTGAACCGATTCTAAAAATTCTTTCACTAATTGTCTTCGCAGGGGGAGAGCTATGAATTAAATGTTTGACATCTGCCAGGTGTCCCACGACGGCTCACATTTTTTTTATGATATATGTTGTGCTACAATAATTTGTTGTTTTATCTGACTGCGAAAAACGAAGGGTTATGATTTTAATTGCAATAATATTGAAAAATGGCCATTTTCTAACTACAAATCAGTAAACTATTTTCAATTTTTTGAGATAATGAAGGTAAATTAAAAGAAAAAATTATTTGTTGAATTTATGTGGCTCATTTGGCCCCCGTTAAGGTTGGCCCCGGTGGCTGGAGCCACCCAGCTGCCAGGTCCAGTCCGCCCTGATTAGTTTTGATAACAATTTATAGAAAACAGTATCCGTGTTTATATATTATTATCGTCTTTCTTTGTCTTCCAGTTATATTTTGTCGATCGGACCGTATCTATTACCAACGTATAGCCAGGGATAAGCCAGCGTACTTTTTACGCCAAATTGAACTTTGTTTCGACCTCGATGTCGCTGACAATGTTATTCCAAACCACGGCCTTATTTGTATGAGAAAATCAGTGATTCTCCATATTTAATAAGTCCACGAAAAATATATTCAGCCAATGAAAAAATATATTGCGTTTATATCGAAAATTTATTGATGTTTGACAGAATGAAAATTTCGTTGTAATAAAGCTCTGCAGACAGATAGAAGATTTATTTTCAAAAATATTTCAGGATTTAGAATACAAATTTGCCCTGTGTAAAATTTAGAAAAATTTTCCCACTGATTGTATTTTACGAATAAATACCTACCTACTAATTGCATTACAAATAAAATCTAAAATTTTTATAAAATTACTGACAAAAGATGGAAAAAATCAGTAGGTACTTGCTGTAATAAAGATCAATTTCAATGCAGGTATGAAAAAAGTATTTCTTTAGTTTTTTTTTAACCCCCCCCCCCCCTTGGCTATAAGTATTTAATCCCATGTGCCAGACACAAAATGATAAGGATTAAACACACAAGGATTAAAGGAACCAACACCTTTTCTCGCCACAGGCCCTCGCAGCATTAAGAACCCAAGACAAACACAGGACTCAGACCTTGGAAAAACACACAAAATGACTACTGTTAGTAGGGTTCATATAGTAATACTATGTCTGGCACAAAATTCATTTAAAATTTCATATACCTCGAAGTTAACCGAACTTAGGATGTGACTTAAATTGAGAAGGAAGAAAAATTCTTTCTCTCGTAGACGTTGCCATAATTGTTCTGGTGCATAATTTTGGCAAGATAGAATTACATGATTTAAATCTGCAACAGATGAATTGTCGATTTCTTTAGTTTAATTAATATAATGCAGCAGAGTGGTTGATAAAAAAATTTAGTAGTAGGCACATTTTATGTCTAGATAATTATATTATAAATCATTATTAAAATCATTAATCCTAATATCTTATAAGACCAGTTTGCGCATTCCCCAGAAAAGACCATAATATGTCTGTGACAATGTGTGCGCATGTGTCGACCTAGTATAGTTTTGAAGGCAGGACCGGCATATTACATTATTTATGCACAGTTGTATCAACTGTGATTTATATCTATGGCCTATGTACAAATCACGAGCTATAATGTGTTTATGGCACTGAATCAGGTCCTGTTCTATAGAAACACAGTCACAGAGCACTGGCTTCTCATTAGCTGCCTAACGCGCATGTCCGACTGATATAGAGTAAAAAATTCACAGATTTCGCAATCCTTGCAACCATCGAGGACATTGGAAATGATAACAGCATATATGAAACATAATTAACTGTTTATTATACACACAATATTTATCAATGCACTGTTTAGTTTTGTCAGGAATAACCCTATTATTCTTCTGTTATATACGCGTTCACTTTTGCTTGATTACTTAACCTTTAAATGGGTTTTTCTACAGTATTTATTCACATTTGCTCAAAAATAACACCGCAGATCGTCGCAAATACCTCTCAATTAACTAGACATGATATAAAACACATTTCGAAAAAATTGCACTTGTTCAATTTTGCATGATTGCTCCTCACTTGATCGCGACACCGTTGTCTTTTGGCCTTGAACGAAAACTCGTAACTCTGCCCCCATATACGAACATAAACATTTCCAATGTTAAAAACAAAACTTGGTAACAGAACATCAAAGGTGCCGACAGTAAGTGAAATCACTGTATCTGTAAGCTTTACACTGTGTTTCTATGTATGTTGATGATGTGATGGTTGAATTCATAGAGCTGACTGTACATAAAACCGGTTTGTAGCCACTGGTATAGATAAACCACGTACCCTATGGTTCGTTTAGCGGCATCAGCATCGTACTTGTGTGCGTGTGTGTTCATATACAAATACAAAAAAAAAACACAACCAGGCGGGATATATACGAGCATGGTTAGGGGTGGACGACGAGTGCGAGGGGTAAGCTTACAGAAAGAGTGAAAGTTTTAGAGCAGTTTTACGAGAGAATTCGCAATTCCAATGACAAATTCTATCAGTCACGCAGGTTGATCACCAAAACTGGTAGAGCGTTGAGTCCGATATATTGCTATTTACTACAATCACCTCTGTCCACAGTCGGGCCGATTCGCAGTGCCACTAAGCTTTGTGCTTAAAAGCTAAATTAAATTTATTTTACACCAGAAATATTATAAACTAGTGGTTACCCGCGGCTCCGCTCACGTATATTTAGATTTTTTCAAACTTCAGCACCCCGTTAATGCACCTCTCTTTATGAGGTTATCTTAAAAAATCCTAAAATACGAGATTTATTATTTGCTTTGATTATATATTAAGTTTCAAGTTGATACACGCAGCGATTACGATTTTCTATACAAACATTTCCACCACATTTCAACCCCTTAGGGGTTGATTTCCAAAAAATCGTTTCTGAGTACACTTTTACACCCTGTAAGGAACATAACTTCTAAATTTCATGTTTCTATATCTTCAGTGGTTTAGACTGTGCAATACACCTACTTTTGACCCCCTCAGGGGTTGAAATTCGAAAAATCCCTTCTTAGTGGGTGCTTACGTTACAAAAAGAACCTACTGTTCAAATTTAAAGTTTACTTATAGCTTCAGCGGTTTGGCCTGGGCGTCGATTAGTCGAAAAAACCCTACACCCCCGTTTTACCCCCTTAGGGATTGAATGTAAAAAAAAGCTCAAATGTGGGTTTGCTTATTTTTAAAGTAAAGTTAGTATGTTGAATTCAATACCTCTCACCTTAACGATATAAACATTTTGTCAAAAAACTCTACATCTCCTTTTGATCTCCTTAGGGGTTGAATTTCGAAAAATCCTTTCTTACCGGATGTCTACGGTCTATAAGGAACCTACCTGTTAAATTTCATGTTTGTAGTCTTTATAGTTCCTGAGATTTCGTGATGAATCAGTCAGTCACTCAATCAATCAACCAACTGTCAGTCAGTCAGTCAGTTTATTTATTTATTGTAGATTATAGACGCGTCGACAACTTTGGTCATTAGCGTCTTAATTACATTAAATAACAATTTCCTTGAGACTAAATTACATCACAAAACATCCATGAGCGGAGGTGGGATTCGAACCCACGACAGTGTGATCCAAAGGTTGGCTACGCTAACCGTTACACCACACTGTCCTCGTCATCCAGTCAGGACATTCGTTTTTATATATTTAGATTGTCAGAACTAGCTTATATCTCGTCCAAGTAGGACGATTGTTTTAAAGAACATTGCCCGTTTTACTAGGGGATTTGGTCAAATGTTGCCCGCAAGTGAATTACATTTCAATTTCTACTACGACACCTTCACGACGGGGCCTCAGGAGGACACTTCGGCGTTAAGAAGACCCTGGAAAAAGACCGAGAAAGATTGTGCTGGGTCAACTTTAAAAACGACGTCGAGGAGTGGATCCTTGGAAGAAAGAAAGGCACCCAAGAGGCAGTACAACACGAGAGTGGTTCATTTCAATCGGTTGGCGCCTTACGAAGGGAGCGATGTCATGACTGCGGAACAGGAAAGCGAGGCCGGAATAACTTTCTAGTACTGCCTGATGTATAACAATATTACTATGGTACTTTAAAAATCCGTCTCTAGAGACAATCTCCATAGTATTACATTACACATATTAATTTGATTGATAATTACAACCAACAAGCTTCGAGTGATACTTTGTTGATGTCAACATCGTACATTGTCAAATTTCCTGAATACAAAGGCACATAACCTAATTTGCATTTCTAATATTGCTTTTTGTGCTTCATCAAACTGCTAACACTGTTGTTGTCAATTCGCTGCAAGCGATTTAAGAAGACACTTTCCAGCTGAATATCTGATATACCGAATGTACATAAAGAAAATATAACGTCGACAATACATAATATTATGTACCTAGGTATATAGTTCGATTACCCTTATAATGATACAGTGACGTCATCAGCCTATTAGCGGCAAAACACCGCTCTAACTTAGCAACGGACTGTCTGCTTGACAACCGTTACCCTCACTGCTGCTCTCTAATGGACCACGCACAGGGAAGGGTTTCGTAGTCGAGAAGAACGTTCACAGTTAAAATTTAAAGTTAATGATAATTTATAGTCTTTTATTATAAGTTGAACGTTTTCCAAAAATAAGTTTGTACTAATTCATAGTATTTCTTAAATACACAGTGAAAAACAAAGAAATTTCTACGGTCGTTAAACTCAAAAAAATAGCGTGTAACCGAAAATATCTCACATCTTAATAACTACACAAAATTATCTGATTGAAACCAATTTTCGTTGGAGGTGTTTTTTAAGTTCTGCCACCTTACATTTTTTCAGAATTTTCCACCCCATATTTGAAAAGTTAAAGGGTGGGACACACTTTTAACGACTTTAGAAGCGCATATCTCACCAACTAATGACTTAAGTAAAAAAATCATTTTGGAACTTCTATATCATTATCCCGCACACTTATATGCACTGGATTTTTTTTCATCCATGAAATTGGATATAACTGCTAATGACTTTAGCTGTCAAGCGTCTATAATCTACACTTTGTCATGAGATTTAATACAAATCAAACACACTGTACCTGGTAACTACATAGGTAGTACCTAGGCTGAGTTGTTTAGTCAGTCAGGAATTGTTTTTATGAGGACGTCGTTGTACGTTCATTTGTTTCGTTTCGTTTTCCCTTTCATCTACATCCGCACACCCTCTCTACCTCTTACCTTTCTCTTTCTCTCTTTACAGGCACATGCTATATACTAACCAATCCAATCATCCTTCTTTTGTCGATATCCACCTAAGCGTGGGTGAATAAGAGTATACAAGGTGTCTCTGTCATGTTGACAAAGGGTAAGTTCGGTTTTGAACTCGATTGATCGAGCCGAGCGAACAGATTTTTGGTCACGTGACAAACGAACAAATCGAGCCATCTAAACAATTCCGAACGTAATCTAGCAGATTTTTCCAAACGTCAGAATAAAATGGCCCCAGCAAGTTAAATTCTTATTACTAAAGCCGAAATATATTCTTTATTGCTCCTCATTTTGATTTAATTCAATATTGTTATAATAATAAATCATGATTCACAATTTTTTTCGTTTTATTCCTTTATTTTAAAATCAATAGTACTATCGGTTGTTGATTTTTTCGACCCATAGATATAATAAAAATATTTTATTTAATCATTCTGTGCGATATAGACTTATTGGTTATTACTATTCTTTGAATAAATATTATTCGTGTATTTGTACCTATTGAAAAATTACCTCATATAAATAAACTTCGAAATTTATCCATTCTCACAACACGTGTTTCCGCTCATTTTTAAAATGAATGCTCTCAAGATGGTTAAATCTGCTTGCTCGCTCGCTTTCCTCGGAGCTCATAGAGCGTGCTTGACCTCCTCCAGATTTTAAATCCGAACGCAGGATAGAGATCTTTCAGAGCATATAAATGTTAAATTCGAACGCATAAGAGCAATCAGATCGATCTGAGCTGAAAACCGAACTTACCCAAAAATCGGACAAGAGAGAGTTAGACTGAGCGCACACACACACACAATAATAATAATTTGTTTCCACGATTAAACAGTTTAGTCGAGTTGTGTACGTGTCGCGATTTTAATTCGACTAAACTGTTTAGTTGTTAGAGGTGCGCATACAATCAATCAGTTGTGCCATAATTTCACTATTAAACTAATGGGTTGCCGAACACCTATTTAGCCGAGCGTATGCTAGCGTCAATACACAGCTGTAGACATAAGCTGCCGACGATAGTTGTTCAACAGAAAAGTCAAAAGACGATCGATGCGGTTTTATGATTTTTTTGTTGTTAAGAGAAACATTTCCCCCCCTGTAGAATACAACATTCGTGATGTGTATAAAAAAAAACTAAGTTCCCGGTACTCTCGAGAATTTTTTTTTTTTTAAAGGTGTATCCAATTGTGTATGTCCACATATATAGAGCATATGCACATATACAAGAGAATATCACTTGGGGGGTGGCTCTACCATATAAGGTATCTGGACAGTATCTTTAAATATCAAAGCTGGGTCTAAACGACGTCACAAAAGATCCATGAGCAGAGGCGGGATCCGAACCCGCGACAGTCGGATCCAGAGGCCACGAAGCTAACAACTGGACCACGGCTGTCCCCTTCTCTCAAGAAATGTGTAAACATTCAGTTTCGAATACGATAACAGCTACATTTAACCTTAAACAGCTTATATTTGCCTCCATTGGTAAATTAGTTAAATAATAAACAAATTCTGTTCATAAAAATGCCTATAAATATAGTCCCTGGCCGTATTTTTAGACGCATCGTGTATTCCACAAAAAATGAAAAAAACATTTTACCTATTTTTTTTTGTTTTTTAGTTTGATCAAAATATTTTTTTAACAAAACTATTGTTTAATAAAAACTTTTTAACAAAAAAAAAACCTGCAAAAAGGCACTAAAAAGAGGAAAATAATGAAATGTTGAGGTCTGTGCCAATTAAAATATGAAGTTGGTTAAAAAGGAGATATTAATCACTATACTATACTTTTTAACCGACTTCATATTTTAATTGGCACAGACCTCAAAATTTCATTATTTTCCTCTTTTTGGTGCCTTTTTGATGGAGGTTTTTTTTTTGTTAAAAAGTTTTTTATTTTTTACTTTTTAGTGTCAAAAAGTAACATTTACCTTAAAGAATCACACGCCGTTACTTACTTTTATTAAAATCAGCCGAACTACTGAACCGATTTTGATGACATTTCTATGGGACCAATCTGAAAGTATACCCTTTCAAATAAAAAAAAATTTCAAAATCGGTTCATAAACGACGAAGTTATCCGCGAACACACATAAAACATAAAAAATATATACGGTCGAATTGAGAAACCTCCTTTTTATGAAGTCGGTTAAAAAACTGCAATGAAAACAAAACCTACAACTCTAGGCATGTAGAAATAAAAATTATTGCCTTTTCGGCTTCTATTAAGTAATCAAAGTGCGTCTAATAATATGGCCAGGGACTGTAATACATAAATATTGAATAATTTCTCTAACCTTGAGAAGTGTTTCACAATGTCATTTTTGTTCAAAGTAAATCCATTTTTATCACATTTTTAGTAATAAAACGTTTTGTGTAGTGTAATGAACAATTTTTCGTTGAAGTTATATTAATACAATAATTAAAGCAAAACGATATAAGTACGTGTAAGTACGCAGTGAACTGATAGATTATGGATTATAGACGCTCGACAACTAAGATAATTAGCGTAGTGAAGTTTGGTAATACATCGATGTTTCCACGCAACAGACATTAATTGTAACACTAAAATATTGAAAGTACAATTTTGAAAGTAGGTACAGACATCAATTCGCGTCGAGACTCGAGATGGTAAGTGACGAACATCATTTTTAACAATTCCTTGTTATTTTACAAGCTTTTATTTAACTTGGTTTAATGCGAGATTTTTTATTCGTTTTATATTAATTTATTAATAAAATTGTTACGTTTGCATTCATTTTTGTTAATAATGTAGCAAAATTTTATCGAAATTACTTAGTTTTGACTTTAAAATGATTCTATATTATTTCATCGAATAAAAACGGAACTGTCTCATGTCCAAAATATAATTTTTTTAATAGTATAACATTTTCGTGTCCAAATTTTTTATATTGTTACTTGAAAATCGTGGAAAGGTTGGACGCAATATATTTGGACTTTATCAAGCTCTTAATAATAACAGCGTAAGTCAAACATAAATAATTTTAAAAATATTAAATGTTTTGTTTTGTGCATAGGTATTACAAAATCTATGTAGATACACTGATAATAAACTATAATATATTGATAATATATCAATATATGATAGTTTTTTACATAGATTTTGTAATATGCATAAAAACATTTAATTTTTGTTTTGCAAATAAATATTGTTTTTAATTTGCCTTGAATCCTGAGAAGTAATAAATATAAATACCGCACTTCTTGGTAAGCTAGAGCTTTGAAATTTTGCATAAGTGTGTGTCAGGTCACAACCCTGGAACTGGCAATAGCCAAGTTGGGTTGGAAAATTCCAAATTTTTCTTTATTTTTGTTGTTCACGAATGTAATTCATCTTTATATTTTTATGGAATAAATCGTATTGTATTGTATTGTAATGCGACATATTATGTGACTTCATTATAAAGTTCAATATGGCGGACGCACCAAGATGGCGGATTATTTTTTTTCTTTACAACTTCCTTGATATGGGTATCAAATGAAAAGACTAATCAAGTAAAATGCAATAAGCGATGAGTTCAATAAAATACTTAATATAAAAAAACCTTTTAAAACAACGCTTTTATAAAAAGAGTAAAAAAACTTTTTTCTGGGTTCCAAAGAAATTTTATAAAATTTGTATAAACTGCAAAAACTAGAAGTCTTGGGCGTGTATTTATTGATGCATTTTTTAAAATTTGCAACTTTTCACGCAGCTTTTAAGCTCAGACAAAAAGTTATTTTACTCTTTTTAGTATTTACATTTTTATATTATTTTCTAAGTTAGACATGTCTTAAAACTGTTAAGCAAAAGATAATGAACTGTTGAATGAATTTCGAAATGTGATACGTGCTTTTTAAAACAGTCTGTATACAATTGGAACAACTGTATGCGACTGCAATATATGTGAATACCAAGTGTCCCATGGATACAAAAAACACATCTAATCTTAAACATTTGTTATTGAAAACGAATCGATATTTTTCGAATAGTTATAACTTAAGCAAAAGCTTGAAACATACGATCGTTTACTTTGCCTGTGACGAGCTAAAACATTGGCGAACGTTTTTTGTTTTTTTCACTGTGATTTTTCTTTATTCCAATACCGCCAAGCTGTGTATTTACACATTGTAAGAATACACATAGGCGACCTTTGATATATATATTTACAGGTTACATCGTTTGATTTTTACAATTTTTTATTTAACTTGCAATGTATGTTAGTTAGTTAGTTAGTTTGTGTGTTTGTTTAGGTCAAAACTTGCAAGTCAATTTTGAAGGACTTCCACATATCCGATCGATTTGAAATTTTGTGCACATATGTATTCCCGATGACAATACATGAATAAATCATTTTTAGAAATACATTCAACCCCTAAGGGGTTCAAACGGGGATGTAGGGTTTTTTTGACTAATCAACGCCCAGGCCAAATCGCCGAAGCTAGAAACTTGAAATTTGAACAGTTGGTTCCTTTTCTAACGTAAGCATCCACTAAGAGAGGATTTTTCGAAATTCAACCCCTGCGGGTGTCAAAGGGGAGTAAAATTTTGAAAGACTAAAATGAATAAAATAAATATTAGTAAAAAGAGCTTTTTAGAGACAAGCTTTTATTTAAATGGACTAAAAAGAAAAAAATAATTTTTAATAATTTAGGTTCATAATTATAAAAGCGTGGGTCGTGACTAATAAACTATCATAGAGTTCACGACCCACGCTTTTATTAATTATGAACCTAAATTATTAAAAATTATTTTTTTCTTTTTAGTGGATTTAAATAAAAGCTTGTCTCTAAAAAGTTTTTTTTACTAATCGTGTAGATACGTAATTTATTTTACTGTCAGAATATATATTATGTTTTAACTGGATCCACCTATTTTTATTAAGTTCAGTGTAACTAAGTTAAGTTTTAATGTGCTAATAATTCGCAAAGGTTTCAAAAATTTTATGTTCCAACTCAATGGCCGATTTAGGATTGTGGAGGCTTCTGGACAGCCGAGTCTTTTGAGACTCATCTTCCGTGTTAGATTTTTTTGCCAAGTCCTGAATCCAACAAGAATTCTAAGAAAACAATATGTACAGTAGATTTTCGTCCTAGATGTATGGGGAAGAAAATGCTGACATAACGAGCCCCTTCTCTGATTTTCAATATTAAGATTTAAACTATCTGTTATTCCTTTATGAATTTAATTATTATTTAACATCGTTTTGTAGAAATTCTTTTTGGTTAAAATAAAATTATTTATTTTTTAAGCTATTAATTGAACAGAGTTAATTATTTAAAATACAATATACATATAAAATTATTATTCTATTATTAAATCGTTCAACGCTACAATATTTAGTTTAAACTTTTTAAAATCTTTTCGTTTTCCAGCGCACAAAATGCAATACCTAACTGATAAAATTTCATATAAATATTACACCAAATGAAAAACTGTATAGGTCAAGTCAATTTCCATGCCATTAAATTTAATGTTTATTGGAAGGTGTTTTGTTCAATCTTCTCTATCTCCTATATAAAATAGAAGAAAATGTTAGTTTCCGTTATAGTCATATTATATAAATACAGCCTGCCCACAGTGACCAGTGCCCTAGACATAGATAAGCAACTTCAATGTTACCAAGTTGCGATGCGGACAGTGACATCTCTTGAAATGTTCCCCAACTTGGCTATTTTCTATCTCCGAAGCGGTTGCCGAGCCGTTTGCCGAGTCGGCACGAATTAGTGTTTTTCAATGATGCAAAACACACACCGCGGCGAGAATTGCCTGCCGACTGAAAGCCGACTCTCAGCCGCCTTGACACATCGTTCTCCACAAGAAACGCCTGACTGCCGTGTTGACACCACTGTGTGTGTCATGTCGAGGCGGCAGACGGTTAGTCGACACAGAACCGCTGTGTGTGTCATCGCTCAAAGAGTATAACTTCAATAACCACAAAACACCAAACCATGACTAAGTTAGTGGTTTAATATTTTTTAGAATGCATGTATTTGCAAATATTTTATCGGCAAAGATCTGTATTGCGATCCGAGTTTTTTTTACAATTTAAATTTGTCATCCTTGTTTTAAAGTAATGATAAAGAAAATTCAACTTATATAAAAGCTGATGCTGTTGATTCTTTTCGGACCATGAATTGACTAGTTTGTGACAGTCGATCCGGATATAGTAAATATGTATATTCAAGTACAGTAGTACACACATATACCCAGCGTTGTTATGTCATTACGTTCGTACTAGATCTAATACTAAATTTTATTTTCTAGTACGTTCGCCGCAAAAAAATTTGGTACTAATGTTTTTAGAAAATTAAAATATGTATGCAATATGATGTATAAAATAGTGGGAACTTGGACAAATAAAATTATCTGCAGACGCTAAATTTTTTAATAACTGCGACGTTTCGCGAACGTTTGTTCGCTTCTTCAGGCAAACTGTAATTAGACAATTATATTGTGAAGATATTTTTACATTGATCATAAGAGAAAATAAATTTTTTTTATAATAAAATAACTTACATTAACTGTTAGCATCTTCGTTTCATTTTAGTGAACATGTATGCAATATTTACCTTTTTTCTAAGCAAAGTTTTTGGTTTTAAGTAACTAATTAGGTACTAAATGTAGAAGTGTGAAGCGCTCAATGAAAATATAGATACAGTGAACGCCTCACTTTATTTATTTTCTACATTTTAGTGCGTTGTAATAGTAATATACTTGACGTGTTTTTTTATGAATTTGGACTCGATTTTTTAAAACGCAAATTTTACCGCATTTTCATATGGCAGGGTTTGTTTACTAGGGACCTGTAATATGGTGACGCCATTTTCAGCTTTTATCTAACTAAAAATTTTGTACTGAAACTAAAAAGTTTTAAACTTTTTAGTTTCAGTACAAAATTTCACAATCTAGCACGAATTTGACAGACCCATCTATTGATGGGTCTGTCAATTTTCATCCCATTTTAACATGAATGTTTGTCATTTAGTTCCGTCTGTTTGTTCCATGATTACAATCAAACCCGTGAACCAATTCTAGATAGATAAGTACTGTAAATTATTGACGCTCGACATCAGAGGTTATAAGCGTCTGAGAATCACTTCTAACCAAATTAAACTGGGATATTAATATTACTTCCGTGTTCCGTAATATAAAGAAATAAAAGAATGGATAGAAATGGAGAAAGGGTATAGATAAATAATTTCCGATGTTAAGGTCAGATCCTCAAAACCTAAAGAAAATGGATTTTCCGCGTGACAACTGTGCAATATGCATGCGAGTAAGTTCGAATTTTTAAATTTAAAAAACGGAGGGAGAAATTGGTTCACAGAACGACTACAAAATTAAAAATTTGTTCTTAGACCCTTTTACAATCATCAATTTTTGTTTTATTTTTATCTATAAATGTTGATTAATCTTGGCTGTTGAAGACTTATTTGTATTCACAATCTCTATATTATTTTTTATTTAACTTTTTTTTTGAAATCGCAATTTTTAATTTGAGAATTTTTTTTCGGCATCTAAAATACACAGTTACCAGTGTTGTACTGTGTATTTTTTATTTATTGTAGATTATAGACGCGTCGACATCTCAGGTCATTCGCGTCTTTCAACTACACTAAATAACAACTTTCTTAAAACTGAATAAGTAACATCACAAAACATCCATGAGCGCAGGTGGGATTCGACAGTCTAGTCTAGAGGCTGCGGTACCAAGTACGCTATCCACTAGGCTATACTGCCCTCAGAATTTCTTTTCGGCATCTAAAATACACAGTTACCAGTGTTGTACTGTGTATTTTTTATTTATTGTAGATTATAGACGCGTCGACATCTCAGGTCATTAGCGTCTTTCAACTACACTAAATAACAACTTTCTTAAAACTGAATAAGTAACATCACAAAACATCCATGAGCGCAGGTGGGATTCGACAGTCTTGTCTAGAGGCTGCGGTACCAAGTACGCTATCCACTAGGCTATACTGTCCTCAGAATTTCTTTTCGGCATCTAAAATACACAGTTACCAGTGTTGTACTGTGTATTTTTTATTTATTGTAGATTATAGACGCGTCGACGTCTAAGGTCATTAGCGTCTTTCAACTACACTAAATAACAACTAACTTAAAACCAAATAACATCACAAAACATCCATGAGCGCAGGTGGGATTCGACAGTCTAATCTAGAGGTTGCGGTACCAAGTACACTATCCACTAGGCCAGGGGTCGGCAACCTTTTGAGACGGAAGAGCCAAAAGTTACAATTTACAAAATTTCCCAATTTTTAAAGAGCCACTAACATTTTTATTTCAATATTATGGTATTTGATCAGGATTAGGTATATAAGTTTGATTTTTGATTTAAAATAATAGCTTTAAAAAAGAAATAATATTTATTCATATAAAAACATACAAATGTTTCGCACAAAACATATTAAAGTATTTTAGCTAGCTATGCAGTGAACCAATAACTAAACAAACAGAACAGTGTTGCCACATTTAAAAAATGTCAGCTGTCCAGTGTCCGTATACATTCTACTCCACCTATTCTCACTGTTGAGTGTTTTTATCCAGTTTAAAGTTTTTTTTGCAGTATAATATTTTTATAAGTTTTGAAAATAAAATAATATAATTATTAAAATTTGCGCATGGAACTGGAGACCCGCATCTTGACATCATAAGAGCCGCATGCGGCTCGCGAGCCGCAGGTTGCCGACCCCTGCACTAGGCTATACTGCCCTCAGAATTTCTTTTCGGCATCTAAAATACACAGTTACCAGTGTTGTACTGTGTACGTGTGTGGTAAACTTGGTAAGGTTGGGAGATCGGCCGCGAAGACTCCAGTCAGTAGTTATACGAAATGACCGCGGTGGAGCTGAACGTATCTTCTTCTCTTTCTTTGTAAAGTGGCTATTTGTGAAAACGGACCACGTCTTATACATACCGCGTACAATTCCCCTTACGCCGCCACTTACCCCGTCCATTCCCCTGTCTGTTGCTAAAGCACGTGTATGTATTAGAAATGGCTCGTTCAAGACTGAATCTTTCAAGTTGCAGAATGAATCATATCTGAGAACGAAATAAACGAGTTTACAAAATTCATTTTTAGGGTTCCGTAGCCAAATGGCAAAAACGGAACCCTTATAATTTCGTCCTGTCCGTCCGTCCGTATGTCACAGCCATTTTACTCGGAGACTATTGGCACTATATAGATGAAATTTGGAAGGTAGGTGTTTTCTATGAAGCGCTAACAATGGTGTAGTGAAATTACGAAAATAAATTAGGGGTGGCACTCCATACATGTAACTGAAGGAAAAAATTCCAGTGCACATAAGCGTGTTGGGTATCATTAGACAGGTCTTGAAAAATGATATAGAAGTTTCAAAATGACTTTTTGATTTAAGTCAATAGCTGGTGAGATATGCGCTTCTAAAATCGTAAATAGTGTATCCCCCCTCTAAATTTTCAACTATGGAGTGAAAAATTCTGAAAAAAAAAACACTTTCAGCGAAAATTGGTTTGAATAAGATATGTTGTGTAGTTTTTGAGATATGGGATATTTTCGGTTACACGCTATTTTTGTTTAGCGACCGCAGAAATAACTTTGTTTTTCACAGTGTCTTTGAGAAATACTATGAAATACAAACTTTTTTTTTTAAATTATGTTCAACTTAAAATAAAAGACTATAAATTATTATTATTAAATTTATTATTAACTTTGAATTTTACGTTTTTCCCGACTACGGAATCCTTCACTGCGCGTGCGGTCCGACACGCACTGGCCGCTTTTTTTTATTCATCTTTCACATTAACAAAAATCACAAGATAACCGCAATAGAGCCGTTCTGCACTTGTTTGAAGTGAAATTTCTTATGCGGCGCCACTGCCTCGACGATTAGAAGGGTAAAATGCTAGATCGACGAAACAAAGAATGCAGGGCGGGAAATAATGCTTGGAATGCATCCCATCTTCTCCGCATGGTCTGTGTTATCATGGTATTTATTTTTTTATTTATTTATTTTCGAAATAATGCACAATATTACCTACTATAAAAAAATATAGTCTGTAGTCTGTAGATATATTCGAACGACAGTTGTGAAAATTGTGATTAGTCCGTCCGTTTAGCGATACATATAAACCCTGAAACAGCCAGTGGCAAGTCATTCGTCTTCTGAACTTCGCACGACGCACAGTAAGTGCTCCTAACCCTAATTTATTTTTATATTATTCCCACATAAGAAGTTTTTGTGTGCTGCCAAACTTTGATCAAGTTCGTATCTCGAGTCTTCTTAAATTACACATTAATTTTCCATACATGAATCAAACGCGGAACGAATTTAACGTGAAATATGTCGACTCTTCACAAAGAATCGCACTTTCCGTCTACGGCGTGTATATGTGTTGTTTCTGAAGGCACAAAGAATGTTCTCAAGGGAAATGGATCGCCATTCTTCCACTGCCGAACACTAACGTCGCGCTACGAAAAAATAATACTGGCCGTAATACTCATTCCTCGAAAGTTAGTACAAGAAGCCTTTATGGCCCCGTTAGACTATAATGTGTATTTTAACTGTTTCTTATTATTATCGGACATCTTCTATGTCCATTATTTACGTTTGCCATTGTCTGCAAATAGAAAACATTTTTATGATTCAGCATTTTGAAAAGTGATCTATAATAGTAGTATTATAATTCATTCATTCATTATAGGGTAAATGCGGGAGAGATGCCGCGGCAGGAGGGACGCCGCATGGCTATTAACTTACCTATGAACGAACATACGTACTTGTAGCACCATCCATTAATGGTAAATAGTTAAGTTAATAGCCATGCGGCGTCTCTCCTACCGCGGCATCTCTCCCGCATTTACCCTAGTAGTGTATTATAAAAGTTGTACACTGTTATTTTTTAACTAACTTTAAAAAAAAGTTACCAATGAGCTTTTTTCGTGAAGTACGAAAAATTTCTCACTAGCAGCGCTATAGTGAGAGTATAGCTACTGACCTAGTGTAAACAGCCAAGAAGCTGACTATATTTTATTTCTCCAGTTTCCGCGTAAGGCTACTGTCTACTTTCCTGCCCAGGAACTCGCACTGTGTATAAACTCGCCTCGCTTTCAGCCCTTCCTCTCCTACTCGAGCATCCTGCAATCCTTCCTTTCCCCTCCCGACTATTTTTAGTGTATTTGCCATATGGCACATACACTATTGGCGTCGGTCGGATGGCGGGACCTAGGGGTCGGACCAAAATTTCTCGACGTTTCATAACCTCCTGAACACTTTGGCACCATTTTTGGAAATGTCTATTTATACATGTATATATATATATATATATATATATATATATATATATATATATATATATATATATATATATATATATATATATATATATATATATATATATATATATATGTGTACGGGCTATAACTTTCGAAAGAGTTAATTGATTTTGACGAAATTTGGTAGGCACGTTGGAATCCATCACCGCACGAAGCCTATTTAAAATGGGTCCAATCGGACTATTGTAAGGGTAGTTTTTAGGGGTTGAAAAATGTTTTTGGGCCCAAAAATGCCGAAAAAATTTTCAGAATTGTTTCAAAATTGAAATTTAACCCTTTAGTAACGATTAAAATGTGCTGCTAAAATTTTAATAAAATCGGCCCGACAGGACCGGACTTACAAATTTTATGAAAACACTAGTTTGCGGAAAGTGCTTTACTTACTGAAGGGAGTATTTAATTTGGTACCGAGGTGCATTAATAAAAATATTGAAATTAAGAAAAAAAATATTATTTTAAGGGATGTATTAAGGGGTTAAATTTTTTATTTTGTTCAAAAACAAACTTAAGTTCACATAATAAAGCCACAATTATTAGCAAATACACTATATTGTCGGCAGGGTTTTGGCACTGCGACCCGAGTTTTTTTAACTGTTATCGCCATTCGTGCAGCTCGTCTTTACTAATAAGACTGCAGCTGCAAGTTAAATTTCACAGAATGTTTGGTTTTGAACTGAGAATGAATAAAGAGAAGGGGAGCTCCCGTTAGATTAGCGTTCTCTGCCACAAAAGCTCGTCTTTGTTGTTGAGCGTCTGTAATCTACAATATCTATCTATCCAAAAGCTTGTTTCCGCTCACTTAACGAACATCTTTTGTATTTTGGAAAGAATAGTTTAACTATACAACAAGTTTTTATTTATTTTTTTGTTTGGGGTTATTGAACTGTCGTTTTTCCCAAATTTCAAAAAAGTAGGTAACAGGATGATTTTTTTTAATTTGTGAACACATTAAACAATGATCAAATTTACGGTCAACTACTGGAAAAATAAGTTCACTGCCAACAGTCAGTTGTTCCACTGTAAAATTGAAATAGTCCAACAACACAAGCAGCTGGCGTTTCAGACCATCTTTACTGAAATATATAATGGATAGGTGCTCACATAATAGCCATTTTCTGCATTGTACAACCATCCTATCTTTACATAAAATTATATACATATTTTACTACATACGTACAATTGTTTTGTCCTTTTTTATAAATTTATTTTTATGTCGTCCTCTATATGTATCATAAACTATATTCAACTTTAAAAAGGAAACAAAAATTACATAGTCATATGAATTTTAATTTATGATTATAAAAACCAGTATTATCTTTAAATTATTTAAATACGGTGCATTTTCCAAGAGCATCGCTATTATGTCCATCTGTCGACTCAATGGATGATTCTTCCACTAGATTAATACTAGCATATAAATTTACTAGCGGTCCCATCTGGCTTCGCCCGGGTGCTAAGAATTTATGAGTTTATCCCCCTCCGCGAGAAATTATCCCCCTGTGAAGCGAAGTCGGACTGGTAGTGTTTATAATATTAATAGGAATCCGCCAATACTCCAATTGCAAAAGAATTTCGGAGTTACGTTTTGTTACTATCCCACAAAAATTCCCCCCCCCCTCCGCGAGAAATTTATCAAAATAAATTTTAGTCTATATCACTCAGGGATAGTGTAGTTTTCTATTAGTGAAAGATTTTTTAGAATCGGTTCAGTAGTTCCAGAAATTACCCACAACATACAAACTTACAAACAAACTCATAAGCTTTTCCTCTTTATAATATCAGGATAGATAACTACAGTGACCATCCGTCCCGATTTAGGCGGGACAGTCCCGATTTTGAGCCACGAGTCCCGACTCAACAAGCGTCCCGCTTTTGTCCCGTTTTCATTAAATCACGTGCATTAAGAATGTTTATTTTTTGTCATTAAATATTTTTACCCACTCAAAGTATTTTGTTTATCAATAATTATATAATTGATACCTACCTTAAAAAATAAATAATATTTAAAATAAAAATATTAGCGAGTCTTTGGGGGTTTCTAGCGAGTTTTTGGGGATTTCTAGCGAATTTTTGGGGGTTTCTAGCGAGTTTTTGGGGATTTATAGCGAGTTTTTGGGGGTTTCTAGCGAGTTTTTGGGGGTTTTTAACGAGTTTTTGGAGGTTTCTAGCGAGTTTTTGGGGGGTTTCTAGCGCGTTTAAGGCTTTTTTGGGCGTGGAACCCAACGGTTTCCTGCGCCGGATTTTTATAGACCTTGTCCCGCTTTTTGATATTCAGGATTTGGTCACTTTATAGATAACACGTATTTCATGGATATTCTTTTTCGAGTCAAGAGGGCAGTATATACTAGTGGATAGCGTACTTGGTACCTCAACCTCTAGACTAGACTGTCGTGGGTTCGAATCCCACCTGCGCTCATGGATGTTTTGTGATGTTATTTAGTTTTAAAAAAGTTGTTATTTAGTGTAGTTGAAAGACGCTAATGACCTGAGATGTCGACGCGTCTATAATCTACAATAAATAAATAAATACTATTTTTCAGTAAATACATGTACTGTACTTGACTCTATTCAAAAATAGATTATTTCTTAAATCATATGCTTAATTTGACTCGAAAGGGAAAAAATCTTACTAAAATGCAATAAATGATTAATATCTTTTATTGCATTTTGGTTAGATTTTATGTTTTGCCTTTTATTTCAAAACATAAATTTTTGTGATCTAAACATCTGATTACGTGCCTGGTATAAAGTTTGGATTATCTATTTCTTTTTAGATTGTTGAATCTTCAACCGTTCAACTTTTAGAGAGGTTTCCCAAATGACAAAGTTACTTACAACTTTGAATAAAATCAATTTAGATTTTTCTGTTCTCTTTTATTCATATAGTAAATAAAACTACTTTTTAGCTGAAAGAAATTTGTTTATGACAAATCATTACTGTTAAACATATTTTTTAAATTATTAAATGAATGCATAATGACTGCAAACAATATATGAACACCTATTGTAAGAACAGTGACGTAACACAATGCTGTAATCAGGAAAAATTCATTAATTCAAACCTATGTCACCGTAGGGATTCTAACCCTAAACTTTCCACTATCGCGGCGGACTGAGTTGACAATTACTCACACAGTGACAAATTTTCAAACGACCGACTTTCTTCCTTTAAAGCATTCTGTCACTGAAAAACAACCACATGCGAGAGTCGATATTCAAACACCACTGCTAGACTACAGAACATCTCAACATGTAAAGTAAACACAAACAGGTGATACAACGATGAAGTATCCATTTTTTGTGTTCATATACTGTTTGCAGTCATTATGCATTCATTTAATTGTCTATTTACTCACGACGTTCATGTTAAAATTTGTATTTATATTTTTTAAATGTTTATTTGTCTTTAGATACATTAAAATTATTTCGGTAAATATGAATAAGTAATTATTACATTCATCCACATAAGTGCAGGGTTGGAGTGAAACTTTTTCGTCTTCGTCAATATTTAAATAAATTTAAATTAATAATTATATATCTAGACACGCGGCAGTGTGTCAGCCAAGTTTGGAAAAAAGGCGACGCACCGGCAGTGTGTAAAATTACACGAACCATTTCGAGCTACTTACGACTCCCCCCCCCATAACTAAAAAAATATTAGACCTACACTCTTGCAATTTTGCATGTCAATAAGACTCTCTTGAACACCTAGAATTCCAAGTTTCATGAATAAACCTATTATAGTTCTTGGGTTATTAAGGCCTGAAAAGTGTCATTTTTATCACTCACTGACTCACTCATCAAAAACATAGACCACTTCTAGCTGACTTAGAAACTTGAAATTTGGTATTAAGGTAGATCATTACGCATATAACACTCGCATGTAGTGTAAATCAATTGATTCCGAAACATACAAGGGGAATGTTAGATTAGTAATCTTGTCACGGTTGAGTAGTTGTAAGCTCATTCCGCCGTGAAAGTGGAAAGGTTCAGGTTAGAATCCTGACTGTGACAATGGTTGGTAAAATGAATTTTTCCGGTATGTTTCGAATCAATTATATAATTGGCTGCTTTCCAACGAAAAAATTTTCAATTGCAATTCAGTCGTATAAATCTATTAATTTATATTAGTCATATACAAAGGATAAAATCTGAAAATTACAAATTATTTAAATAACAAACTCAAAAAACGAAAATAAAAATGTGGTGGAAGTAACGGCTTTCTTGGTGGGAGAGCGGGTTTCCAGTAGTTTAATATAAATTTAATTAAGGTTAATAATATATTAAAAAATAAATTGAAAAAACATGTTTGTATTATAACCCACTAAAAAGTTGGGAAGTAACATTTGAAAAATTGCCAAGATATTCAATTTTTTCTGCAAAATTCTACATTTTCGTTATCTACTACTAAAATACACACCAACCACATTTTTCAGGTTGAGTCAATTTTTGCGTGTCAAGTATTAGTCCATAGCATGTACTACCGTCCAGATACTTCAGACTTAAATTTAATTATACAGAATGTTAGTTGCAATAGTCGGAAAATGCGTAACTGTAACCTACCTTAAGTCAATTTTTTTAAATAGCACACCCTGTATACTAAATTTCAAAAAGGGCACAATTTTATGTAGGCTTCCGAATAGACAATGAGGTGGACTGAAAATATACAAGGTGTTCCATTTATAAAAATACAAGTCAGTTGTACCATAACTACACCGTACACCAGGGCTTGAGAATAGCCGAGCGTCTAGCAATGCTGTTGTTTACATGGCGTTGCTATGGTTCCTCTATTACAAGTCCCCGTTCCCAGGTTCTAGCCCGAGAGCTGGTAAAAGTCTCAATTGGATTTTCAATTTATTATTAAAAAAAAAATAATGAATTGAAAATATGAATTGGTGCTAGACCCAAATAACGTTAGCTGTTGGTGGTCTTTAAAACACAATTTTTTACACCGTACACCCTATATAGCAAAAAATAATTTTAAAGTATAGTGCTGTTAATCCAATCCAACTTTTATTCAAAACTTTTTTTCTAATTTAAATTACCATTGGTATCGTCCATGATGGATTAAGTATGATGTATAAAATAGTGGGAACTTGGACAAATAAAATTCTCAAACGCTAAATTTTTTTTTTTTTCTAATGTTCTATAATAAATGAGATATCGCCCGAGACATTCTTAGTATCTCAGCCTGTATACAGCGTGTCCACGAAAGTTCTTTACAAATAGAATTTTTTTTTATTAATTATCGGAGCAAAAATTTTTTTCTGTGGAAAAGTTCTGCTTCGTTCGAAACCTCTAAAACACCAAAGAAAATTTTTTTCGGCCTAAAGTTATACTGTTCTTTGTATGAAGAGAGATGGAGGACATGTTGAATTCTGACTTATAACTCTGAATAAATAATTATACTTAGAAGTTAGTTATGTTATAATTTTGAATTAAATTTGATTATGTAACTAATTTAGCGAAAATCTTGAATATCACAGGTAATTTTTATTTTTAGTAAAATAAAACTTTTTGATTTCCCTCGTATAACTTTAGGCCAAAAAAAATTTTTATTGGTGTTTTAGAGGTTTTGGACGAAGCAGAACTTTTCCACAGAAAAAAATTTTTGCTCCAATAATTAATAAAAAAAAATTCCATTTGTAAAGAACTTTCGTGGACACGCTGTATAGTATAATATTTTTTATTTTTTCATTTTATTGTTTTTTCTCACCATAAGCTTCGACTATTTTCTGCACCCAAATAAAATATGTATTCGTACTTAATATTATTACTATTAAAAAGTATGATTACCTGTTTCCAAAAGTTGAAGTATATCGATTCATTAACTTCATCAAAGGTTTTCTTATAATCAGTTTAATTATTTTCTTTATCAGTTGACATTAAACCTATATTTTAAGGATCCTATTACAGGTTAAAGAATATAATATTTTCATGTAAGATTTACGGAATATTGCAGAAAACGTATTTGTGTGTATGTATAAATGATCCATTTAAGAACTTCTCGATATCGAAAAGGCCGAAAGGCAACACATGACGCAGCAGTCAAAAACATTTTATATACAGACTGTTTGTTGAAAAAATAGGTAAAAAAACTTTTAAGTTAAATGGTTTTATTTTAAATCGTCAGCTGTACCAAAAACTAGAAAATAATTAGGACACAAACCAAGGGGTACTTTGTGTCGCTGCGTCAGCGGAATAAGTAATAAAAACGTGGGGCGCATTTGAAATATTTCTGTTGGTGGGCTTGGAAACAATTTTTTTTAGACAAGCCGTTCTTATTTAATAATTATACAGTCGTTATACAGATTATACACGTTTTTATTACTTATTCCGCTGACGCAGCGACACAAAGTGCGCTTTGGTTTGTGTCCTAATTATTTTCTAGTTTTTGGTACAGCTGATGAATTAAAATAAAACCGTTTTATGTCTAACATATTTTTTAATTATTTCGATTGTGTTCCTCAATCAATGGCGTGCTGAAAATATTCCGTCGATGCCACCTATGACACACGTGCATTGGTTTGCCATCCCTGCACTAGGGGATTCAATAGACGCTGATTACCTCAGCTGTTGATGGACTATAATCTACAATTAATCTATCTAACTAAGGAATTCACAAAAGATCTTGTAGGTCGCAGTGATTGTGAAGCACTTTGAAGCCTTATCGCCCCATGTTAGGATGTAAAACAGCCAGTGGCTGAACCTCGCCTTTTAGTACTTTTGGCATTAATAAATATTATTTATATTTATTATGTAAATCTAATAAATATCAGTATTGCTTTTGATTGATCCGGTTGCTTTGACTCCACGAGGTCTTTCTTCTGAACTTCTGTTGTTTTTTCTACAGCTGTTTATTTATTTTTTGAAAACCAATGTGCTTGATTTCGTTAAACAATCCGTATAACGCAATTGCCTGAATATATATATATAGATATATATGACAGAAGTAAAATACTTGGTTTGACTTGCTTAAAGAAAAGGTCACATTATAAGCACCGAGTTGCTCATTCAAGTAAAGAAATTGTCGATGCAGAAAATGTAGGTCGTTGGACGACCATTCGTATAGAATTCGTGTATATCTATCCCGTTCTTTTCTACATTCGTTCTCTGTCACTTTGTTATCCCGCAATCTCTCTTCCTCTACACACTTACCGATGTCCACTTTTCTTGCTTTGGCCATTTACTTTTTACGCGTACGAGAACCTTCTTGATACCGCTGTATACATTTTATCGCTTTATATTGCAATTTTTGCAAACTAAGCAAATCGTTTGCAAAATTTATTTTTATTTCAAAGGTTTATCACGTACGGAGAACTTTGAAGTGTAGGTAAAATGTGCTTTAAAGAATACCAACCAAATAATAAATAATTTGTTTGACAGCCATTTCTCTACAGTCTACATTCTGTCGGTGTTTTTGTGTTTTTAAAGACCATGTCTACAGCTAATTTGGGCCTAGCACCAATTCATATTTTCAGTTCATTATTTTTTTTTTAATAATAAATTGAAAATCCATTAGTTAAGATTTGCCGAAATAAATTTTATGATGTACAGTGATAGGCATGTCGGATTACAAGGGGCACCGGATTAGGCAGGGACCGGATTACCGGGGGTCCACCGTATATCTAACTAGCGGTCCCGTTCGGCTTCGCCCAGGTGCTAAGAAGTTATGATTTATTATCCCCTCCCGCTAGAAATTCTCCCCCTGCGAAGCGAAGTCGGTGGTGGTGGTTATAATATGGGCAGGATTCCGCCTATATACGCTAAAATGCAAAAAAATTTCAAAATTGTGTTTTGTTGGATTAAAGTTGAGAAGTATTTTTACAAGCTTTTATTTAACTTGCAATGTATGTTAGTTCGTTTCTGTGTTTGTTTGTTTGTTTGTTTATGTCAAATCTTGCAAGTCAATTTTGAACGACTTCCACGTATCCGATCGATTTGAAATTTTGTACACATATGTATTCCCGATGACAAACATGAATAAATTGTTTTTAGAAATAAATTTAACCGCTAAGAGGTTCAAATGGGGATGTAGAGTTTTTTTTGACTAATCAACGCCCAGGCCAAATCGCTGAAGCTAGAAACTTGAAATTTGGACAGTTGGTTCCTTTTCTGACGTAAACATCCTCTAAGAAAGGATTTTTCGAAATTCAACCCCTACGGGTGTCAAATGGGGATAACATTTTGAAAGACTAAAATGAACAAAATAAATATTAGTAAAAAGAACTTTTTAGAGACAAGCTTTTATTTAAATGCACTAAAAAGGAAAAAATAATTTTTAATAATTTAGGTTCATAATTATAAAAGCGTGGGTCGTGACTAATAAACTATCATAGAGTTCACGACCCACGCTTTTATAATTATGAACCTAAATTATTAAAAATTTTTTTTTCCTTTTTAGTGCATTTAAATAAATAAAAGCTTGTCTCTAAAAAGTTTTTTTACTAATATTTTTTCATTTCTTGTTTTCTTTTTTATATTCGTTCTTTGCAGAATTGTGTGTGTTCATATAAATAAACAATACTCACTCGATTAATCAGTAAATTCAACATTCGACTTTGGCCAAACCTTCGGTCCGATTTTGGCCGACCGAATGTTTTAACGAAGGTTTAATTTTTGGCCAAAGCCGAACCTTCGGTCGGACTAATAAAATTCCGAAAAATAAAAAAACGGATTATCAAATTATTTTCTTGTTTGTCTCGCTGCAATATGTCAGGCATTCTTCAATGATAAAGTATGTACCTATGTAGTAGTATACAATCA
This sequence comes from Mongoloraphidia duomilia, assembly GCA_039654895.1. Classification (NCBI taxonomy): domain Eukaryota; kingdom Metazoa; phylum Arthropoda; class Insecta; order Raphidioptera; family Raphidiidae; genus Mongoloraphidia; species Mongoloraphidia duomilia. Next base: position 5,021,612 of record CM077523.1, read on the forward strand.
TCATCGGATGGTAAATTCACGAATATTCTCAAATAAGAATCTCGGTCCCAATGGTTGTGCGCCATACGTGTGTTAGCAACCAACACCGCAGCAGTGATGAAGTGAGGGTCGCGCAAACGAAGGTGCCGTTCCCTTCCTTACATAAATAAATCCAACGCGCGACCTCTTGAAAGATGGCAAGTCTATTTCTCGCTCGGCTAAACAGGTACAAGCGTTGTGCCTAGCTAAGCGGTTGGGGACATTGCGTACAACTGCCTCAATACATAGCAACCTTTATATGATACTAGCCGTTACCCGTGGCTTCGCCCATGTACATTTCGTTTTATGATTTATTATCCCCCCGGCAAGAAATTCTCCTCCTGCGAGCTCGAATTTTATTAATACTGTTACAAAACTGTTTTCTGAGTTGGTGGAATAAATATTTATTTACAGTAATTAAAAATTCAATAACAATAAATGCAACAACGAAATTTCAATTCTAACAATAAAAAAAACTTAACCTGTAATTATTGAACTAAACGAGCCACTTAAATAACACTTAACAAATAACTATATATACAGGGATTATTTATTTGTAATTATTTATGTCACTGTATTTATACCTGATGCACTATTCGTCGCTCAGTACTTGACTTCGTATTCAACACGACACTGTTTATATACCTGCGTGGCGTAAACTCAGTGGTGTTCTCGATTTCTCTAACGTTGTCCAGAATGTTCGTGTAGGCACCAGTGTGTTCAGCAAGCAGTCACCGCTTCCTGCCTGACGTTTGTATACAGGGTGATCCGTAACAATACATTACTCACTCGCTTTGCTCGTTCGTTCGATCTTTATTAATACATTACTACACTCGCTTCGCTCGTTTGCTTAAATATTATTAGTACATTACTCACTCGCTTCGCTCGAATATTATTATTAAATTTCATATAAGTAATTTGTTTATATGATTGAATTTCATAGTAAAAAAGGGAATTGAATAAGCAGCCAACCAGACCATATAATAATCTAAACATGCATTTTTGGAAAGAAAAAATCACTTTACAGCCTATGTCACAGTCGGGAACCGAACCCGATCTTTTCTACTTTCGCGGCAGAATGTGCATCCTTACACTACCATGACACGATCCTTAATCTTCATATATGCAAATAATCAATCAAAAATACACAATGTGCGAGAGTTATTAATTTTGTGTAAGCACAGATGAGAATCGTCAACTAAGTGAGAGCTCGCAAATTTGTATTAGGTACAATTCTTACTATATTATAACCAGGATTAGTATTCACAATACAGTATAAGATATCTGTAGAAAATCGATGTGATAATCAACATTGTCTAATAATGAAAATACACTAAATACACCATATTATATAATACAGCAGTCGGTAGAAGTTTGGAACTAGGTTCGTTTTACCAAAATGAGGTCTGGCTGTTTTTTCATAAATTGTAATTAATAATTTAACCCTGTGTCAATTTTAAGATTTTATAAAACACTCGTTTTTTTACAGCTTTTAAAGCACCCCAACCGCTGACTTGCTGACTAGTCTATTATCTATTTATTTTATTTATTGTAGATTATAGACGCGTCGACCACTTAGGTCATTAGCGTCTAGTCTATTATCATTTACAGTGTAAATGATAATAGACAGCAAGTCAGCGGTTGGGGTGCTTTAAAAGCTGTAAAAAAAACGAGTGTTTTATAAAATCTTAAAATTGACACAGGGTAAATTTATTGAATAAATACTAGCTAACCTCAAAATACGAGCCTTTACAAAAATTTTGAATTTTTTTTATAACGAATTCTCGGAAATATTCTGGACCTATGTTCGTATAGACTTCTTCACTATTTTTATTTTAGTGCTAAAATCATATGAAATATCGATCTTTATTTTTTAGTCACCTGTACCTAGATTATGTATAGCTAATTCATCCGAAGTTCAGCGGGACTGGCAGTTCCGTTTCCACGTCTCTTGCGGGAACAGTAATACTGACTGCCCCACAGGAGAAAGATCCCTAAAACAGTGTGCCTATAAAAAGCATCCATTGAGAATAAAATAATGTATCTACAGTCTACACCGGGTTCATGTAATGGTGTTATCGCACAATATAGCTTTAAGAATGTTTAGTTGCTTTATACTATGATGATAGGCTTTATACTGTGTACAGTAATCTCTTTCTAAATCGTAGCTCGTTTAGCGCTATAGCACAATTTTGCACTATACAGGGTATTTGATTGACACCAACATATTGACTTTGCGTGTAAAATATCTCCATAAGATTAACATTGAATCGCAGTTGTATCATATAGTAGGCTAAATTTGAAATCTACTCAAAACCATGGCAACGGTCTTAAAGTTGTTTATATTGAAAAAATAAACTGTTTCTGAAATTTTATATTAGAAATCGTGTCCATCGTGATTATAATAAAATTAAGCAAAATCGCAGGATAGTGGACAATATAATTTGATTTATTAAATTAAATGTACGACGTTTCGTCTATAGATTTAGACTTTTTCAAGTACATACATAAAAATAACAATATTTATGAAAATTAATATTAATTACTAACCATAGCAATTAACATAAGATAGGGTACATAAGACAAAAAACATGGTAACAAATTATGTTGACTATAAATTTTAACAATCAATAATAATAATAATAATAATAATACAAAAGTTATTTTTATGTATGTACTTGAAAAAGTCTAAATCTATAGACGAAACGTCGTACATTTAATTTATAAATCAAATTATATTGTCCACTATCCTGCGATTTTGCTTAATTTTATTATATTTCTGAAATATTATCTGCTGTCAAAAATAAATTTGTATTTTTTATTAAATTACTTTTAGTTTTCTAAGGTCTAAGGTCATATTATACTGGTATTGTTTGATGTTGATAGCTTTTCAAGAAAGAGAGAAAAAAATAAAAAAATAAAATCGTTTTTTTATTTTGAAATTTATTGTACTTAACTCAAAAACTAAACGAATTTAGGATATGATGATACATTTTTGGAGTGTTAGGTCTCCAAGTCACTATATGAATGATAAGAAGTACATATTTCTAATACTTCTTATTATTAGGATATTATGTTTATAGAAACTTTTATCCTGGAAATTACTTGTTCCCTCGATTCCTAAAGTCCTGCCCATGAAAAATGAGACAGCCTGTATACAGAAGGTACACTCTGTTTGTCGTGGTTTGTATCCACGTTTCAGTCGACCAGTTATTTTTGAGCAAAAAAACGATTTAAAATTATACAGTGCTTCCCTTTTAAAAAATATATATCCGTATACAAGTTGATTCAACATTCACTCCCCAGCGTTCGGATATGTGTTCTACAATTAAAAATAAGACAAAAATAAAAAATACCAAAATCCCGAAATGTCGCGTATATACAAATTTCCCCGAAAATGGCTACGCTTTCGAGATTTTGGTATTCTTCATTTTTGTCATATTTTTAATTGTAAAGAATACATATCCGAGCGCTGGGGAGTGAATATTGATTCATTCTGTATATATGTGAACAATATAATTCAGATTTTCTGACAATGCGTTATGAAACTCAGCACGAGTCTTGCCACAGCTTTATTAACCACTCATGACAAGGGATTTCTGTACTTTATTTTAAATTACTAAACCCTAAGCAAATTTAATCGAGTAAATTAATAATATATCATTTCCTAGTAATACACAAAGAAATTTGTATCCTACTATATATTATGTATATAATATTTAATCACGATAGCAGATGTTGAACGGGCGGTGGCACCGTCACGTGTTTTCATTCACAAAGGTGTTCGCGCAAGCATAGAAAATCGGTGAAAGAGTAAATATTACCTGTAGGTGTATCTCCCCTAAATTTCGTTCGTAAAGAGAAAACACACTACTGGAAATATCACTTACACGCTATTGGTCACAAATTTGTTGTCGAAACAATTGAAAAACATATATATGTATTCTAAATGTAACGCTTTTATTGATTCAGAATTGAAAATATTTTTTGAAAGAAAGAAAATCAGAAAAATTTTAGATATATGATTTTTTACTTGTGTTTTTCTTTTCTTGAACGAAATTGAATATCGCAAAGGGATGAGAAATAAAAGCGTTCACGTGGAAAGACCGTGAAGGAGGCATGCATAAACAGGATGTTTGAAAAATAACTAAATAAAATATTAGTAAAAAAAAACTTTTTAGAGACATGCTTTTATTGAAATGTACCTACTAAAAAGAAAAAACAATATTTAATTATTTAGGTTCATAATTATTATAAAAGCTTGGGTTGTAAAATCTATGATAATTTATTAGTCGCAACCCCCGCGTCTATAATAATTATGAACCTAAATTATTAAATATTATTTTTCCTTTTTTGTACATTTCAATAAAGACTTGTCTCTAAAAAGTTTTTTGTACTAATATTTTATTTGTTTATTTTAATCTTTCAAAACTTTATCCCCATAGGGGCTGAATTTCGAAAAATCCCTTCCTAGTAGATGCTTATTGCTTAGTAAGCAACATGAAATTTGAACAGTAGATTCCTCTTCTGACGTAATAATTGCTTACGTTGCAGAAAAGGAACATTATGTCCAAATTTCAAGTTTCTAGCTTCAGCGATTTGGCCTAGGCGTTGATTAATCAAAAAAACCCACACCCCCCGTTTGAACCCCTTAGGGGTTGTTTTAATTCTAAAAACGATTTATTCATGCGTTGTCATCGGGAATACATATATGCGTACAAAATTTCAAATCGATCGGATACGTGGAAGTCGTTCAAAATTGACATGCAAGATTTGACTCAAACATATTAACACACAAACTAACTAACAAGTTCTCAAATTACATAATTATCTCTGCAATATTGGGAAAAATTTATCTTATCGACGAGTGGAGAAGTTCGGGTTTGAATCCCGACTGTGACAACGGTTGATAAGATAAATTTTTCTCAATAGTGCAGAGATAATTATGTAATTTGACTGAAATAATATAACTTCACATATAAAAAAAATTCGACTGATGACCAGTCCTATACTTCCCACCTAGTAAATATTTGCAAAAAATAAACACTTTTTTTTTTTTTATTCTTTGACTAGGCCCAAATAACCTTAGCTGTTGGTGGTCTTTAAAACACAATTTAATTTTTATTCTTTGAAAAAAGCATGGCCCTCTTTTTTGTTTGGTGATCTACTGATGGCTAGCTTAATATAGCAAAAATCATGGTTACCTTGATTTACGTACAATTTTTATTTTTTTTAGTAAAATATTTTTTTTCTCGAAAACTATACATTTTAGAGAAAAAAAATATTTACATTTTTTTCATATTATAACATTTAGAATTCATTTATATTTTTTTTTACCTATGTTAATACGTGACATTGAGGACGTTTTTTTGAATATCTCAGGATCCACTGAACCGATTTGACTCAAAATCTAATCAGATCTAAGTTAAAGGCTGATAAACACAATAGAACAATCGGCATGCCCGTATGTTGTTCCGTTCTTAAGATATCGAAGGCGAAAAATTGACCACACACATACACACACACACACACACACACACATACACACACACATACACACACACACACATACAGACATCAGTCAGAAAATGATCTTAAACGATTGCTAGGGTCTCAAAACGTGAAAATCTGTTAAAATCTCGAAATATTTTTTTCGGACTGAATCCATTACTTCCCTACCATAGTAGAGGTGGGAAGTAAAAATTATTTTGAAACATATTATTATTTGTTAGCTCTGAAGTTTTATTTTCATAAATGTGCATTTACTTGATACAAATTTTGTTAGGTTATGTTTCGTGACCACGCGAACATGCTGTAGCATTGATCACGATGGCAATCTGTCTCACCTGTCGCGTGTCTCTGGTGAGATCTTTCGTTCCTTCCTTCACCCAGTAATTCTACTTCCTGTGTCTCTTTCTTCCTGAGTTGCGGTCAGCGTTTCATCGCATATAGTGTAACCGTTTTGAGTAAACGTATCAACGAACAAACCTTATATCGCTTCTTGATTTTATTTTGTTTTATACGAGACGTCAACCAACATAAAAAGATAAAATAAAACTAGAGAATTAATTTTAAATTAGTGAAAGCTTATTTGTGTATAATTTTTATAACAATTTTTGAAGTTATACTTCTTTAGTGAGGGTAGTGAATTGGAATAACCCTGAGTCAAAAATTACCAACTCAGTAACAAAAAAAAACCTCCTTCAAAAACCACTAAATAGAGGAAAATATTGAAATGTTTTAATACCGACATTTTGTTCTGCAAATTGAAATATATACTTAAAACAGTAGGCGTAACAACATATTAAAATTTGAACCTTGAACTAATAATATAAATTTCGTCGGGTACATGACACGTTTAGAGTGATCTTCCACCCCTTTAATACTGACCAATCGATCTGCAAATATTACAATGGCATTATTGGGTCACCGACAAGCTATACAAACAATTTCAGCCTTGAAGCAATAATAATTGTCACCATTTTTTTTGTTACATGTTGGGGGCGGTCTGCATCCCTCCCATACCGCTGTCTAGCAAAATCCCTTACACAGGGCACTTTAATATGCCTCCCTCAACATCTTCACAAAAATAAGGTCTTGAATAAATAACACCAAAAAATTGTCACTAGCTCTCGGTCTATAGCCACATCTACCGACTGCCTCCCCCGGGATTTGAACCCAGTACTTTCCGAATGCGAATTTAGTGCTCTACTACTAAGCTACATCGCTCGGTAAAATCTGAAAAAACTGGAATTAATAATTCTACTCGGCAAAATGGATTTTCGCAAATTAGAAAACTTATAAATTATCGTTATTAATATGTCAGTGAAGTTGTTAATTTCTGTAGAAACAAGAACAACTCTTGTGCCATACGTGAACATTATAAATACATACATAATATAGTATATAGTTTTAACTTTAATTCCAGGCGCGCTATTTAAGGAGGTTTAAGAGGGTGGAACTAAAGAGACGGGGATAATTTTACGAGGGTGTGCGTTGATAAGGGAATTTATTGCGAGGGTTGGATTGCTCAGCAGTAAAATGATAAGATTTAAACTGCGTACCTACCTAGAGTCGTTTTACGTGGCCGGTTTTCTCCTATAATAATGCTTCTATATATGTATATTTCAAACAACATGTTGAAATAGACACAGTCTTTCAAATTTTGTCACCTAGCTATATTATACTTACATAATATCTCACTGTTAACTTTTAAAGGCCTTCTTACACGATAACACGGCACAATTTACTTGTCTCTGCATGTACAATGGCTGTAACAAAACGATACTTCCTCGAACATAATGGGGACCCACGTATTTTTTTGTTTCTTGAATTGGTAGTGTTTTTGAATTTAAAGCTATCAAACTTTTCTTGGAAGTTTTAGAAACTTAAAAAAAATTTAAAGTTAAATTGTTGGTCGGTTGATATCATAGGACTATATTAGATCGAGAGCTAGCGACAATTTTTTGGTGTTATTTATTCAAGACCTTATTTTTGTGAAGATGTTGAGGGAGGCATATTAAAGTGCCATGAGTAATAGGATTTTGTTAGATAGCGGTATGGGAGGGATGCAGACCGCCCCCGACATGTAAGAAAAAAAATGGTCACAATTATTATTGCTTCAAGGCTGAAATTATTTATATAACTTCTCGGTGACCCATTTAATGTCATTATAATATTTGCAGATCGATTGGTCAATATTAAAGGGGTGGCAGATCACCCTAAACGTGTCATGTACCCGACGAAATTTATATTATTAGTTCAAGGTTGAAATTTTAATATGTTGTTACGGTGACCGTTTTAAACATATATTTCAATTTGCAAAAGAAAATGTCACCATGAACTCCCTCTCTTAGAGGGAAACTTGCTCGTCTAGCTGTTTATATCATTCTGCAAGGGGGTTAATACCGAAATTTTGTTCTGCAATTTGAAATGCTTAAAACAGTCGCCGTAACAACATATTAAAATTTGAACCTTGAACTAGGATACATGACACGTTTAGGGTAATCTGCCACCCCTTTAATACTGACCAATCGATCTGAAAATATTATATTGGGTCACTGACAAGCTATACCAACAATTTCAGCCTTGAAGCAATAATAATAATTGTGCCCATTTTTTTGTTACATGTTGGGGGCGGTCTGCATCCCTCCCATACCGCTATGTAGCCAAATCCCTTACTCAAGGCACTTTAATATGCCTCCTTCAACATCTTCAAAAAAATAAAGTCTTGAATAAATAACACCAAAAAATTGTCACTAGCTCTCGGTCTATATGTTCGCACTTACATTCTAACAACCAATAAGAGTAATGATATTATGACTCGTGTGACTGTTAAAACTCGCTATCGCTCGTTTTAACACACTGCTACTATCGAACAAGTTCGCACATACCTTTCTGTAACATTCTGTAGAGTTGATGGAAAATGTATTTTAAATTCTAACAATATTGTGTAATCCATCGCTTTCCGTCTGAGAAGCAGATAGCATCATTTATTGTGCTGTGTGAGTTTTCACTGTGGATTCATTTTAATGGATAATAAAGTGGATTCACTGAAAATACCTCCCGCTTGTCGGTTAGGTTTAACATATAATAACGGCGACGAGAACGAAAACGACTGTTTGGTGGAAACAATAAAACAGGATCTCAGCTCTCTTATTTCTATCCCAGTTATAGAAGCTCTAATGTAAAATACTAAGCTCAAATATGGCACAGTTTAGTTATCGGAATCTAGAGAATTTTCTTTATTATATAATTTCGTGTGAAAATCGTTTCACAGTAATTCCGTGTTTTCACTTTATTTTCTAAAAATTCCAGAAATAATAGTATGTTTTTATATTATCTAAGCTTGTAGTTTAAATACCGATGGTGTGTAATTATGTGAAGAAAATGTGCAATTTTATGTTCTTTTACGCCATTTTGTAGAACAAAAACTTTGATACAGTTAGAATTTTATTTATTCAGTAAGCGAATAGTTTTGCCAGGATGTGTCGGGAGAAACGCACAAAACTCCAGGAGTGATTGTACACGTAAAAATAATTTTTAAAACTCGAATGTTTTTAACACGCTTATATTAGCTTCACCTGTATGTTTGCGTGCTTGCTTGTTTGTCAGTTTGTAACCGACTTCTTTGAACTTGATTTTGACCAACTTTGAACGGTCAGATTTAGTTTAAACTTTGTCGACTTATCAAGGACCGACGACAATACAATAATTCCATAAGTTTGTCCCATTATCCTGACCAGGATCTCCAGGACTAAAAAAAAAAAGCAAAAAACTTCAGATTGAACTGAAACTTTGCACACTTATCAAGGACCGATTACAATACAATAATTCCATAAGTTTGTCCCATTATCCTGACCAGGATCTTCAGGACTAAAAAAAAAGCAAAAAACTTCAGATTGAACTGAAACTTTGCACACTTATCAAGGACCGATTACAATACAATAATTCCATAAGTTTGTCCCATTATCCTGACCAGGATCTCCAGGACTAAAAAAAAAAAAAGCAAAAAACTTCAGATTGAACTGAAATTTTGCACACTTATCAAGGACCGATTACAATACAATAATTCCATAAGTTTGTCCCATTATCCTGACCAGGATCTCCAGGACTAAAAAGCAAAAATAAATTATAATTTAAAAAAACTAAAAAACACGCTTTAATGAACTAAAAAGTAAAAAATAATTAATTTTATTGTAAAAAAGCGTGAGGTAGTATGAAAATATGATGCAAAGCACCCCACGCTTTTTTACAATAAAATTAATAATTTTTTACTTTTTAGTTCATTAAAGCGTGTTTTTTAGTTTTTTTAAATTATAATTTATTTTTTCATTTGTTTTTTTGATGTGGAAACCGTTAATGGTATTCTACAACAGCAGCTGTAGTATTCTCATTACAAAAACCATAAACAAACACCATATTTTCATATTCGATTTTTGAATAATGGTGTCCCATTTTGTAATATTTTAATCGACAAATTCGAAAATAAACGTTGAATCACTTTCACAATAAACTGGACCCCCTTCTGCAATAAGGAACTAACTAAAAATGTTTGTTTAGACTCACAAAAAGGTGTTTTATACCTATTAACAGATTTGTTTTTAAAAAGTTTTTTACTTATATTTCATTTTGTTTCTTTTTAGTGTTTCAAAATTTTTCCGTAGATATCAAATTTAATTGAACTATATTTTTAAAGTAAAAAAATATTGTATTAGCAGATTATTTGATTAATAAAAAAATAAAAATATTGCGATCCGAATCCCAGGATCGAACCAGAGACCTTTAGATCTTCAGTCAAACGCTCTATCAGGTACTAGCCAGCCGAACGATGTTGTTACATGCTCAGGGTGCAGTATAGCAATACGACTCCAACCGTACTGCTATACTGTGTTATGAACGTACAACAACATTAATTTATTAAAATTAGTTCTTTAATTCTAATTATTATTTCTCAGGATTTGTGCCATAACAACACACAATCTATGAAAATTTCAGATAGAGTCTTGTGACAGACGGACGGACAGACATCGTAGGCTCAGTAATAGGGTTCCGTTCGGAGGTACGGAACCCTAAAAACCACTATTAATATTACAGGAAAAAACTAACATTAGGTTCATATAATGATACATTTAAATACTACAAGGGGGCAGTATAGCCTAGTGGTTAGCATGTTTGGCGCCGCAACCTCTAGCCTGGACTGCCGTGGGTTCGAATCCTACCTGCGCTCATGGATGTTTTGTGATGTTATTTAGTTTTAAGTTAGTTGTTATTTAGTGCAGTTGAAAGACGCTAATCATCTTAGATGTCGACGCGTCTATAATCTACAATAAATAAATAAATAAAATAAATACTACAATCACTAGTCGGCACGATTTGGCACTGCAACTGAGTTTTTTTTTATCCATCATTGTTCAAAAATCAATTTGATGAATTATTATGTGATAAAAACACTTCAGCTTCGATATAGTAAAATTGTTTTCTTAATGAGAAATACTTCGGAAGTGGAATGTTATTTATGGAAAGCTTTATAAAAACCTTTGACATGTGAAAGATTTTTATCTGATATATAAGTGAATATTCTTTGCAAACTTATCAATAATCTTATTCTTATAAAAGTGAATTGAAAGAGCTTTTTCATTTGTCAACAGATGTTTATAGTCTCACGGATTATGCTTCTTTTTACGTCTAAATCAGATAAACAACAGTTTTATAATAAGTAGGTAGGTACTATAGTTCAGAACTTAACTTTTTAATATCAAATTTTTGAGAATTAGCGAAATCTTTTTACGTTAAAATCTCTAAATGTGATTATTTTTTTTAACTTGCTTAAGTCAAATACGTTTTTTTACAAAGCTTTTCACAAATTTACAAATTTAATAGCTTTTCTGGTTTCTGCACGAGAATATCTATATTAAAGTAACAAAGATTCTAGAATAATCTAAAATAAAAACTTTAATATGAAATGACAAACTGTTTTTTTTTCAGGTAGCATAGGTACATGTGCGTTGAAGGTAGCGGTGCGTTATGTGCAATAAAAACCTGAACTTTTTGCAATACACTTGCATCAAAAGTACAATTTTAGATGGCTGTGTGAAAAGTGATTCTTTATGGAAGCTTCTACTGCATTCGAACGGTAGTGTTTAAAATAAATTGTAACGCACTCCGTACTATAAAGTAATACTGTTTTGTTTTACTTTACAACACACGTGCGTAATAAAGTACTTTATAGATTACTTTGCTATAATGTCACTAATAAGAAATTTATATCCAAATTGTGTTTTGTTTGCTTAAAATTAAAATTAAAAATTAAATTAAAATTAAAATTAAAAAACTTTTGAAGAGGTTGTTGCATAAAATATTGTATGTAACGCGTGTCTAAAATGACGAATCTGTCAGTCGCGATTTTAAATTACTCTCTTAAGGTTATGTTGCATTTATACCAGAACTCGTGTGATTACCGCACTCGCCTTCGGCTCGCGCCGTAAACACACACTCGTTCTGGTATAAATGCAACCTTAAGCTCGTATCGCAAAATCGCGACTGTCATATAATTCGTCACTTAAGCCACTACTACTACTATATACTACTACTATATTACACTCTCTTACACTCTCTTTATTACACTCTCTTTAAAATTGCTATTCCATTTTGTGCTGTTCTCATCGTTTTTAGAGTGGAAGCCAGAAAAACACATTAGTAATTTTAGTGCGGAGTACTTTCGATAAAAAAACTACCGAAAAAAATACAACTTTTCGTGACCTCGAATTTAGAACCGAATTACCTATTATGTCAACTGATGATAAGTTATGATGAGATTATAATCCAGTGCCGAAACTATAGAAATTCTTGAACTTTTTCGGGCCTCGTTCGCGGGAAATTTTTTCGGAGTATGTAATAGTATTACTAATAATAATAATAATTTTTGTTAGGAAACTACATTTTGAAGCGCAGGCACTGCAGGTAATGTTTTTTTGAAACTATAAAATACAACCTATAAGAAGTATTTTTTCTGGAAAATATATTTCTGGTGAATTTTTATCGACTGTTTCTTTTGAAAACAACTGTACAACATTCAACAAACTAAATTTCACTGATGGTCTGAGGTCTCTTTAGTCTTTATTTTATTAACTGATTTCAAAAAAAGGAGGTGGTTCTCAATTCGGTTGTATTTTTTTTATGTTTGTTACCTCATAACTCAGTCATTTATAAACCGATTTTGAAATTTTTTTTTTTATTTGAAAGGATATACTTTCAGATTGGTCCCATAGAAATGTCATCAAAATCGGTTTAGTAGTTCGGCTGATTTTAATAAAAGTTTGTAACGGCGTGTGATTCTTTAACGTAAATGTCACTTTTTGACATATCAGACAGCGTAAGAAAGTCGGTTTAATAAAAGTGAGTAACGGCGTGTGATTCTTTTAAGGTAAATGTCACTTTTTGACACTAAAAAGTAAAAAATAAAAAACTTTTTAACAAAAAAAAAAACCTCCTTCAAAAAACCACTAAAAAGAGGAAAATACTGAAATTTTGGGGTCTGTGGCAATTTAATAAAATATGAAGTTAGTTAAAAAGAAGATATTAATCATTATATTATACTTTTTAACCGACTTCATATTTTATTAAATTGGCAGAGACCTCAAAATTTCATTATTTTCCTCTTTTTAGTGGTTTTTTGAAGGAGGTTTATTTTTGTTAAAAAGTTTTTTTCCATTGGAAACTCATGTTGCTAAATAAGAAAGAAATCTTTTTTCGTCGGACTGTATTTACCCGCCAATAGACCACCGGAAAATACGTACTTCGACGTAAAAAATAGTTCTGGATATTTACGTTCGCTAGAATAGTTCTAGTCGTCTCGCTTTTCTAACGTAACGCTAAGCTAAGCGTAACCACCTGCCTGGCAAAAATATTCAAAATCTTTCTAAAAGATACGTTTAAGTCGGTCATAAGCTGACGCGTATCTTTTTTTAGAATGCAAATCACGTTGAACGTAACCTAAAGTTAATTTAAATTTAAATATATCTTTTAAAAAGCATTCCATCAATATCGTGATTACATCACACATACGTCTATAGACCTATACTTACATCCGACGCAACATATACTTGTGGATGTTGAATATATGCTGTAATTGTTTGGTATAGAATATTCCAAGGTTAAGTTTAATCGAATTGCACGTCTCAAGTAGATTCTCTGTAGTTGCATAATTTCTGTGTAGAATTAGGTATTTAAGTTTAAAAAAAATTATTAATTTTTTAATTTTTTCTAATAATTTAACATAAATAATATTGAAAATCGAAAAGAAAAATTTTTTTAAAGCTATAGATAAATTACTAAAAATTAATTAAAATGTATAAAAATTCAAAAAATATCACGTGACTTCAAAACACGCCAGGAATGTTTGTGACGTCGTTATGTTAAAATGTGTCTGCATTTGTTGGTATTTGTGTATATGTATTACACATACTATCAAAAATAATAAATTTTTAACTTGGTAACCATGGATACAAAGACCATAGATAACATAATGACGTCACAGGCGTTCGGATTCTTTCGGCGCGTTATCGGAACTGAGTTTAAAAATTAATTTTTATTTAAATATAACTTTTTAATTAGTAAGCAAAAAAATGAAATAAAAACAGTTTTGCTATAAAACTTGTATGTGGTCCTTCCATTTAAGTAAAAAAAAAAATTCATTTAAAAACCCAATTTTGGAAGCAGGGAAATATAGAAAACCCCTTCCTATGGCTTACGGTCTCGGCAGGACACATTCACGAGTTTACTAATTGACAGATATTACGATAGGAATAAAAATTAACAATATTTGCTCAATGTATTCAATTTGGATAAATATTTTATTACCTAGTGACATTATAGCAAAGTAATCTATATAATAGTATATTGTGTGACTAGTGTGCTAAATACATCTTTATACGTCAGGCGCATAAAGATTTAGCACACGTGTTGCACACTATATTTTATATAACACATGCATGGTTTTAGAATTTACCTGAATTAATAAAACAGTTACATAATGGTTCATTATGCAACTGTTTTTTTATTATAGCACTGAAAAGCGTTGCATAATGGTCACTAGTCAATAAACGGCTATTTAAGGTTCGCAAAACAGATACGAAAAAACACTAAAAGCGTGCATGTGTTATATAAAGTACTTTATTACGCACCTGTGTTATAAACTAAAATAAAACAGTATTACTTTATAGAACGGAGTGCGTTAAAATTTACTTTAAACACTACCGTTCGAACACATCAGAAGCTTCCGTAAAGAATCACTTTTTAAACGGTACACAGCCATCTAAAATAATTGTACTTTTGAGTTGCAAAAAGATATTTTGTTCAACACCCATAAGAAATAAATCATTTGGTAGCCCTACTGAGCGTGGGCGAAATAATGAGTTCCCTGATTGTTGACGTGCAGAGTGGGCGAAATCCCATTTCGCCCACGCTCATTACGGGGAACGTTTACGCAATCAATCAGGTCACCCATTATTTAGCTCGTGCGGCAAAATCCACACTCAAGGAATCTCCTCTTTCTCCCGCTAGTCGCACAATTTTCTATTGTTCAACACCCGCAAGAAATATGTAATTTCGTGGCTCTACTGAGAGTGGGCGAAATAATGAATTCTCTGACTGTAGACGTAGAGAGTGGGCGAAATAGCATTTCGCCCACGCTCATTACGGGGACCGTTTACGCAAGTGTTGATAGTTTCGTCAATCAATCAGGTCACCCATTATTTCGCCCACGCTCAGCAGAGCCACGAAATGACATATTTCTTGCGGTAGTTGAACAAAATATTGTGTGCGACTATTGGTCGAAAGAGGAGATTCCATTCGTGTGTTTTACCGCACTCGTTACGCTCATGCGGCAAAATCCACACTCGAGGAATCTCTTCTTTCTCCCACTAGTCGCACAATATACTATTATTTGACTCAATTATTTTTTTTTTACAACGCTTTTATTAACTTACTTTATCTTTTGTTGTCCGAGAAAAGTATTGTAATTAATATTTCGACCACTTCTTGGTAAACTAGAGCTTTGGATTTTTTCTATGAATCATTTTCAAATTAAAGCGGTAAGTTGCACATTTTATAATACTTTCACCTCGTGGACCAGCATGCTTAGGACAGACTATAGTTCAATTCCTATTCAGGTTAGATATGAAGGTTGTACATGCATGTTTAACCAATCGCGTGTTACCTAACGCTCAAGCTCGCCAGCCATCAGATATGAACCATGAATATAAAATCACACCCCAGCTATATGCGGATCAAACTTACTTGTGTCGTTTAGTTTAGACTTCTACCTGCGTTACGATGGGAAAGTTTTTTTTTTATATACTATAGACTTACGTGTGCATTTTTATACAGAGTGGCCCAATGAAAACAGTCACCCCAATTTTTGGCCACTTAACATCAGTTTTGCGAAAAAGCTCGCACACGTCAATTTTAGAATCAAGGGGACATCTAAATCGATTGGTATTATTTACGCAACTTCGACCCTGAGAGCAGGGTGAATTGCATCCCAAAAATTTTTAATGGAAAGGGGTGTCAAACGATTCGCAGTTCGAAAGGCCTCTCAATTCTTTTTACAACAGTCTTTTTGTTTTTCAAATCCGATCAATAATTGCCCAAAAGAAACTGCGCCCTTACTTCCTCTAATTAGAAAAGCCTAAACCTTTTATTTCGAAGGCCCATTTAAGAAATTATTCTTTTCACGGGTCACAAAATGAGAAAACTACATAATTTATTTCATTATGGAAAATCCTTTTTTTAAATTAAGTTTAAAATAGCATTTTTTTCACTGTATTTTTTATAACCTAAAAAAGGCCGTAAAAATAATATGGGCCCCATGTGTCGTATCTTTGGATAGCTTTGTTTGTACAAAAATAATCGATTAATAAGAGTAAATTAATAGAATTTAATTAGCGTCAAATTCAGGGTTTTTTTTCTCTTTTTTCTTAGCGTTTGCTGTTTATATTTTAGAACGTCCACCAGTTTTTTTTTAGTTCTACTCTACCCTGGCGCAGATTTTACATTATTGAAAAAAATTGGCAATACATAACAGAATACCCGTCCCCTACACCACCATATTACCCGTCCCCTACACCACCAAACCACCAGTTTCTTATTTTTTTATATCCGGCTATTATTGTTGTTAAACGACACGTAAATTGAAAAACTCATTCCGTTTTTCTTCTAAATTCCATTTTTGGGTCCCTCAGGGGAAACATTGAAATTTAGTTTGCATTCCAATGTTTTGTGGGAATTAGCGCTCCCACAGATCCGAGCTCGTACCAGTCGGTTTATATATGCCGGCTGGCGGATTCTAATACACAAATGGATTATTCGTTGTGTTGAAGACGCTAATGACCTGAGTTGTCGACGCGTCTATAATCTACAATAAAAAAATACATTTTCGAAATGTAATGAAATTTGCGAAATCTGCGTCTTTCTGTAAGAATGTATTCTAGCCTAAAGCTTTGGTTTCAAACCGTCGTTCTTAGGCAGAGTCGACTGTAAATAAATGTACTTAAACTTTTTGATCTTCTCTATACACAACGTGTAATCATTATAATAATATATAGAACACAAAGTTCGTGCTGTAATTTTTAAACATGTACGAAAGTAGTTACTACACTACAGCGTACAGAGTGTAACAGAAAAAATCAAACAGTTAAAATTCAAGGACAAGAAATATAACTTCCGAGAAAATCAACAAATCGATCTGAAATTTCAATTATGATGAAACAAACAGATTTATAACTAGTGTTGCCGTCTAGATCTAGACTTTCTAGACTCTTGTCTTGTCTAGATTTTCAAGACAAGACTTGCAAAAGTCTTGTCTAGAAATTTTCAAGACAATACAAGAGTTTTTTAATCTAGACTTAGACTTAGTGAAGTCTTGATATTTCAAGACAAGACTTTAGTGAAGTCTTGTCTTGATATTTCAAGACAAGACAAGACTTTGAAAGTCTTATCTTGTCTAGACGGCAACACTAATTTAGAAGGAAAATTACTTTTGCATTCTGAGAAAATGGCGTCTAGAGTCCGCCATATTGAATTTTCCGTGGCGTCATATACCTTATTTGTAATCTTCTCAACAAAACCTTTCTTTTTATACCAATATCAATGTATTTAGATTATAGTGTTGCCGTCTAGATCTAGACTATCTAGACTCTAGTCTTGTCTTGTCTAGATTTTCAAGACAAGACTTGCAAAAGTCTTGTCTAGAAATTTTCAAGACAAGACAAGAGTTTTTTAATCTAGACTTAGACTTAGTGAAGTCTTGATATTTCAAGACAAGACAAGACTTTGAAAGTCTTGTCTTGTCTAGACGGCAACACTATTTATAACTTCTAAACGGTTTGTTGTAGGAAGTTGAAATTTGACTCCAGGGGTCATTTTATCGAAAAATGTTGCACCCTTTTCAGTCTTCATTAAATGAAGTAAAACTATAATATTTTTTTCATTTAACATGTGGCATATCTTTGGGAGAGGGTTCTCACTTTGAAGTTACCAAAAAAAAATTTTGATAATTTTTTATCTTATTTTATAAAAATGTACCAAAAAGTAGGCCTCCTCCTTATCGTCAAAAGGTTTAGGACCAGCATTTTGAAAAATAACGGACATACAAAATGGTTGGCAAAGATACAGGAAAATTATAGCGCAGTTTTTGAGATTCAGTGCAAAATTGTTGAATGAATGAATTGTGGATTATGCTCGACTGCAAAATTGTTAAACTTGCTAGTAATACTACAGTATTATTTCATTTAATACTTACATATAAAGGTCGATTTGTATTATCCGGTCAGACACGGGGCAGGAACGTATCGTTTCCGGCAAGACAAACATTTTTACATGCATTTCAAATACGAATATTTATACTTAGCGTTTCCCGTCCGTTTAGACACGTATCAATACTCGTATATGAAATGCATGTAAAAATGTGTATCTTTCCGGAAACGCTACGTTCCCGCGCCGTGTTTGACCGGATAATATAAATCGAGCTTAAAGAGGCTGGTGAAGATTACAAGAAAATTATAGAGAATGATGTACGGAACCTTCGGCGCATGAAGTACGTTCATATTTGACCGGTTTATTTTTCGTTGGTTTACAGTTGCCCTTGCAAACTTTTCAAATGAATGATTATTTTATTAATTACTAAATTACCATAAAATAACAATGTTCCGGAAGCATAATTTAATTATTATTCAGAAATCAGCAATTAAAATTCCAGTCTAAAAATACCACTAAAAATTATATAACGAACGAGCAACTAAATAATATACTAGGAATTATTGTGGTAAAAAGAGATCTATTATTTTTTTAATAAATTTACAACTATCATTACGTCCGAAATGATTACAACTACATTCGCTTTTCATTGCGAATTGCTTGTGTTTTTTTGTTTTATTTTCTTTGACATTGGTGTATTCTTGAAAAAGGCCACCGCGGAAATGTCGAACTTTTTAAAATTATATTTTTTTTGTCTGTTGAATAGGGTTGCAGACACTAAAAGAAAACAAATGTATTTTAATGAGAATAACAATCGATATGATTATCTTCCTAGCCGTAACTAGAGGATTCTTGACTTTATATATAGCCTAGGAATCCTAAAAAACTGATAAGAAACTAGGGGAACACAATAGATCTTTTAGGTCGCGGTGGCTTCCTTCGGGCCCCTAACATTTAAATCTTAAATCTTAGCTGTAACTAAATACACTATAATAGCGAAAGTAACATAAGAATATCAGACGAATTATCGCTATGATATTTACACAGGGTGTACCACAGGATTGAATACATAGAAAAGTAATGAGTGCAACAAGGAAAACATAAACAAAATGAGTAGCGTGACAAAGATAGAATACACATGGCTAACTTAACTAAATTAATTATCATAGTTTTTTTACATGAATAGAGGGCAAAGCAATCTCTGATCTTAACTAATTTGTACTGTGTACTTTTCCCTATGTTCGGTTTTCTGTGATACACCCTGTATAGGAAAAATGTAAATGCACCGCCGGGACTCGTACCCAGAACTCCCAATATTCTTATGTTCATTTCACTAATATAGTGAATTTAGTTACGGCAGGGAATCTAATCATATTGATTGTTATTCTCATTGTTTATAAAACCGTATCTATATGTAAATTTCTCATAGTTACGTAATTTGAAATATATTTTAATTTCTTTTCGATAGTCTATAGATAATATATAAACCCTGAAAATCATCTAATTTTTATTTATAATATACCTATTCAAAATATGTTTTTAATAATGAAATAAAAAATTAATAATAAACACCCATCACAGCGTGTGACGTCACAACCCTCCAAACATTCTATTCTGGCGTTTGACATATTATCAACACCAGTGAATGCTGTGTGGTATTTTTTGCGAACTAAACATTGTTATAACGGTACTGATTACTGAACCCTCAGGATGTGAGTTCTACTCGCACTTGACCAGTTAAGCTTTTATTTAATTTAACTTGCTGTGTTAGTTAGTACCTATGTGTGGGTCAAATCTTGCAACTCAATTTTGAACGACTTCCATATTCCCGATGACAATACATGAATAAACCGATTTTAGAATTAAATTCATCCCCTAAGGGGTTCAAACGGGTGTGTAGGATTTTTTTGACTAATCAACGCCCAGGTCAAATCGCTGAAGCTAGAAACTTGAAATTTGGACAGTTGGTTTCTTTTCTCACGTAAGCATCCACCAAGAAGAGATTTTTCGAAATTCAATCCCTACGGGTGTCAAAAGGGGGTAAAATTTTGAGACTAAAATGGACAAAATAAAATATTAGTAAAAAAAAGATTTTATTGAAATGTACTTACTAAAAAGGAAAAAATAATAGTATTCAAAATAATTTAGGCTCATAATTATTATAAAAGCGGGGGTTTATTTATTTATTGTAAATTATAGACGCGTCGACAACTTAGGTCATTAGCGTCTAAAAGCGGGGGTTGCGACTAATAAACTAACATAGAGTTTACAACCCCCGCTTTTATAATAATTATGAACCTAAATTATTAAATATTATTTTTTCCTTTTTAATGTACATTTCAATAAAAGCTTATCTATAAAAAGTTTTTTTTATTAATATTTTTTTAAAAGGTTTTTACCTATTTTATTGTTTTAAACGTCAGGCTAATCAGCAAACTGCAATTTTAGAGGTTGGTCATACTATATTTATAAATTATTTATAGCGCTGTCACGTAAAGAGACAAAAATCAATAATTTATTATAGAATTAAATCTGCGCTTTTTGTTTTGTTGTGCACACAAAATGAAATATTCCATGCCGGAAATCCGTGTAATGAAACGTCGGATGTTCATAGTAAATGAAAACGTCAAATATTTGATAAATTTATTTATAAAATATGAATTCATTCCGGAATGTATTTTGTTCAATTAATTATGCAAAATATCTCTGTGTAATAAAAAATTAACTTTGAATTGTTCGTATTAAAAAAACGCGCATAAAATTAATTTTAAACTCCGGCATATTTTGTTTGTAAATATTTAAATTAGCATGTACTTAATTTTATTTTATAATATTTTATTTTTTATCCATCAAACCAATTCAGTTGTTTTTCTCAAATTCGTTTTAGATTTTAAGTTTAAAATTTAGCATAAAATTCATTTTTATTTATTTATTGTAGATTATAGACGCGTCGAAAACTTAGGTCATTAGCGTCTTAATTACATTAAATAAATAAATAACAACTTCCTTAAAACTAAATGACATCACAAAACATCCATGAGCGGAGGTAGGATTTGAACCCACGACAGTGTGATCCAAAGGTCAGCTATGCTAACCGTTACACCACACCTCCATAAAATTCAAATAGCAGGCAACTGCAGTGATACTTTATTTTATCGAAGTTTAAACAACATTAAGACGCTTATGACCTTTGTTGTTGAGCGTCTATAATCTACATATTTAAACAACATTGTTGTGATAAGACGGTAATCCGTTTTGGGTCATAGTTCTTCAATGGAAGGACCGATTTTGATTCAGTTTTTTTTTATAACTGACAGTTCCCACTTTACGGGGTTTTGCTTCACGAGATTTATCTATATAATAGTACAGTTCTGAAAAAAATAATTTGGCAGTGAGTCATAAATAGTTACAAGCTTAATGGAGCGGAAAAGCAATGAAACAATGTAAAACTTATGCGACGCATACTCGTCTCATGCATAAATACTGTGCCGCTTATATCACATTGTGATGTATCACTGCCAATTATTTTGAAACCGTACTATATGGTCTGTCACAAGCCTGCAATTTCTGCACTTTTAGTTGTAAAAATTTGAAATTTTACATGTCTTACCAAAAAAATGTGTGCATCTTCTGCGCCCAATAAAATGAAAATTTAAAAAAAATAAATAAAAACAAAGCTAATAAAGCGATAGACAAAAACAAGTAAAAAAACAGTGAAATATTATTAGCTATAAATGTAAAAATACAGTTTTTTTATGATTTCAGTAGAATTATCGGTAGGCACTTGGTAGAACAATATGATTGAAAAATAAATATACAAACACTTGAAAAATTCTACACGTTTATTATTCTCAACGATCGTTTCAGGTTTCTAGCCCATCATCAGGAGAGTTCAAACTAGGGATGTTCCGATCCACCAAAAAGTATCGATACTAGGTATAGATCTGGATCATATTATAAAGTATCGATATAGTATAAAATCGTATTATAAAAGATCGATACTCAATATATCGCTACATTATCGTTCTAGTATCCCAGAAAATAATAAAATGCAGACGAGCAAAAAAAACTGTAATCCGGTTAATAACCATTCTAAAAGAACTAAACTAGACAATGTATCGATACGCACTAAAATGCATCGATACTAAATTATGTATCGCATTAAAAAAATCGATATAAAATATCGAATATCGAAAGCTGAAGTATCGATACACTAAAAGATCGTTCCGTATCGCGCATCTCTAGTTCAAACTAAAACTTATTTTAAAAAATTCGAATTTGGAAACAATTAATTTTAAGTCGTTTGATACCTTTCTACACTACAGTAACAAATCATTCTATATTACTTCTATTGCTTGAAATTTTCCATCAATCATAATAATTACGATTAAAAATTAATGTATACCTACATAGAAAAATATAGGAAATAATTTGCATGGTAATGCGTGTCCAAGCGATATTGTTATAGTGGGTGTTCAAAAATGTGTGAGCCTCGTCGAGGACAGCTTGGTGTAATGGTTAGCGTGTTGGCATTTAAATCAAGCTGTCGTAGGTTCGAATGACACTTCGCTTATAGATGTGTTATGGATGTCATTAAGTTTAATTAAGAAGCTAATGGGCTGAATTGTCGCGCTAACCTTTGAAACAAGCCGTCGTGGGTTTGAATCCCACCTCGCTCATCGGCGTTTTGTGCTGTCATTTAGTTTTAATTGATGACGTTATCTGATCTAATTAAGACGCTAATAACCTAAGTTGTGGAGCGTCTATAATATTCGACTTATTACCAGACACGGCCAAGCCAAGCAGCGACTATATATGTTTTAATGTTACAATCTAGCACCCGAACCGCTGTACCGATTTTCATGAAAGTGGTCTCAAAAGATTCGTATAATATCTGTGAAGGTTAGGTGTATGATCCCGACTAGAAATTTCAGTGAGACAGTGTCTCGGCCCAAATAAGGCATACCGAATGTCAAACTTGCGGCAAGTGAGGCTTCCAAACCAGACCGACGTCTGGGAGGGAAGTAACGCAGTTGCGAGGCTTCGCCAAATTTGGCTTCCTAACTAGGTAGCAGTTTGGAAGCCACACTTGCCTGTGGCATTCTAAGTCTAATGCGACCCAAACTTGGTTTCCTAACTAGGCAACAGTTTGGAAGCTACACTTGTTGATAGTATCCTAAGCCTAATGTGGCCCAAACTTTATTTTCTAACTAGGCAGCAGTTTGGAAGCCACACTTGCTGCGTCATGAAAAAAACAAAATAGTCTATCCTTGTATGTGCTTTATTGACATTTAATATGTATAGAGAGTTTGTTCTAACTTTTTCTTTCATAAAAAATTATAATTATTTTATTTTTTTATGTTTCTTTTATGAACAATGTGCAAAAGTTATAGAGCTTAATGGCCTGCAATCTTATATAAAATTCTGCAAGTTTTTACTGTAAGACAATAAACTATCATTTTTTTATTAATTATTTATTTATTTACTGAGATCTAAAAATCGGCGAAGCCGAGTGGAACAATTAAGTGATAAGTTTAGCTCTAAGTTCCTATAGGAGCGAATAAATTATACAAATTCACTGTTGTCATTTTCATCATCTGATAACAACACAGTATAAAAAAACTCGGGTCGCAGTGCCAAACCCTGCCGACAATATAGTGTATTTGCTAATACAGGCATTGTGGCATTATTATGTGAACTTAAGTTTGTTTTTTAACAAAATAAAAAATTTAACCCCTTAATACATCCCTTAAAATAATTAAATTTTTCTAAATTTCAATATTAGACATTGATTTTATTAGTACACCCAATTAAATACACCCTTCCATAAGTAAATCCGTATCAACAAACTAGTGTTTTCATAAAATTTGAAAGTCCGGTCCTATCGGGCCGATTTTATTAAAATTTTAGCAGCACATTTTAATCTTTACTAAAGAGTTAAATTTCAATTTTGAAACGATTCTGACAAATTTTTCGCTATTTTAGGGCCCAAAAACTTTTTGGAACTCCTAAATACAACCCTGAAAATGGTCCGATCGGGCCCATTTTAAATAGGCTTCGTGCGGTGATGGGTTCCAATGTGTGTACCAAATTTCGTTTAAATCGATTAAGTCTGTCGAGAGTTATCGTGTACATACATATATATATATATATATATATATATATATACATACATATATACATAAACATTTTCAAAAATGGTGGCAAACTGTTCAGGAGGCTATGAAACGTCGAGAAATTTTGGTCCGACCCCTAGGTCCCACCATCCGACCGACGCCAATAGTGTATGTGCCATATGGCAAATACACTAATAACACGTAGAGGACAATGTGGTTCAGTGATTAGCGTCGCGGCGACTGTCGTGGATTCGAATCGCGCCTCCATTCATGGTTGTTTTGTGATATCATTTAGTTTTAAGTTGATTGTTATTTAATGTAATCAAGACGCTAATGACCTAAGTTGTCGACGCGTCTATAATTTACAATAAATAAATAACACGAGCAATTTGTTTCAATCGATTCTGGTGTATTCACACCCGGTATAATGTATGTAGCAAGGCATTTTCCTAAGAGAATGGGCGTGTATACTACAACGTAGAGTATACGAAGTTAAGTTGAACCCTATAATTTGGTTTTTATGATATTACGTTATGCTTACCCTTCGTGTAAAACAACTCTTTCTCTCTCTCCCTCTCTCACTTTTTGCCGTCTTTATCTCTCACACACATGTATATATTTTATATAAAATAAAAACGCTTTTCTGTGACTGAGTGAAACTATGAAAATAAGTGATTTTTCAACGCAAAAAATATGCGACAATCGAAACAGATTATTAACAAGCCATGAGGTGGGTCGTTTATTAGGACTAAAGTGCGACCCTTGAGGTTCACACGACGAACTTCCCAGTTTGATAAATATTTAATAATTATAATTAAATTAGATATTACACAGAAAAGTAATCATTTTAATCATTAAAACATAATTATTATTTATTTTTAACAATAATAAAAAAAAAACGGCTGAACCGATTTTTATAAAATTTATTTCGGATCAAAATGACGTTAACACGCCTCGATTGACACCCTTACGAAGTCGATATAATTTTTTATTCGCGAGATATTGTGTAAAATCTACTTTTTTGGTTAAGAAAAAAGAACGACTAAACCGATTTTGAAAAAAATTCTTTTAGATCATATTTACATTAATACCCGTCGATTGGCACCCTAACGTAGTCGATATCATTTTTCATTTTCGATATTTCGTCTTAGAAAGAAATGGACACATACGTACACACACAGACATCTTTCTAAAAATAGTGTAAAAATAGTGTAGTGACTTTGAAACATAAAAATTTCTTATACATTTTAATTTCGATTTTCGGACCCATTACAATAACTTCCAATGGGAAGTTAAATATACACAAGAATAAAGAAAAGTTTTGAAAAAAACATGCAGTTAGAGTAGAGATCATTGATCGAATTTTTTCTGCACCCTGCTGCAAAATGAAAGTACGAGTGTACACCTTGAGTTCTCCACCTCCACGTGTACCATAAAGGTTCTCGTCGCTCGTAATGTGGGATTGTAAGCCCTGTACTTAAAGATACCCGCTTATATTAGGTATAACGTCTCTCTTTGTAGGGTGTATATACCGGGACTCCGTGAAATATTTCTAAATATAGCTATGCTTTGAAAAGTATCTGGAGAGATATTAAAATTGAATAATAATATATTGTGCGACTAGTGGGAGAAAGAGGAGATTCCTCGAGTGTGGATTTTGCCGCACAAACCTAGCGAGTGCGGTAAAACACACGAGTGGAATCTCCTCTTTCGACCAATAGTCGCACACAATATTTTGTTCAACTACCGCACGAAATATGTCATTGCGTGGGCGAAATAATGGGTGACCTGATTGATTGGCGAAACTATCAACACTTGCGTAAACGTACCCCGTAATGAGCGTGGGCGAAATGCTATTTCGTCCACTAGTGGGCGAAATGGCGTCAGCGGGATAAGTAATAAAAACGTGGGGCGCATTTGAAATATTTCTGTTGGTGGGCTTGGAAACACATTTTTCTAGACAAGCCGTTCTTAATTAATAATTATAGAGTCGTTATACAGATTTTTATGCGCCCCACGTTCTTATTACTTATCCCGCTGACGCAGCGACACAAAGTGCCCCTTGGTTTGTGTCCTAATTATTTTCTAGTTTTTGGTACAGCTGATTATTTAAAATAAAACCGTTAACCTAAAAGTTTTTTTACCTATTTTTATTTTATAACCTATCCTTAGAAAAATGTATTGGATATAGCATTACAAAAACAGTGTTATAATATTTTATTTTTCTCTGTTTTTGATCTAGAAAACACGCCGTCGTTGCCACAATGCTGGTTCATAACGAGCTGTAGATACCTCTTATATTTTTTATTCATTGATATTATTTCTGCTTTAGAACAATTTTATCAGAAAATACAGTTTATACATATTTTGAATTTCACATAAAATAAAAGCGTATTTGTATGATTTTTTTACATTGCGGCTACACATTCAAACTACTGATTTTTTATTTTATAAAGTCTTTCAACAATGGTTTTGTCTTCAAAGTATTGCTAGTTATGCATAATAAATATTCATTGTAATATTTATACTAAATATGAAACTCAGAATAAAGCTACATTATTATTGTTATTATTCATAACAGCTTTTACCCGAGGCTTCGCTCGTGTTAATATGGCTTTTTAGGGTTCCGTGCCTTAGAATGGAAAAAACAGCATCACTTTGTTATCCGTCTGTATGTCTCTCCGTCAAGAGAGATCAGACGGCCGTGGATTCGAATCCCACCTGCGCTCATGGATGTTTTGTGATGTCATTTAGTTTTAAGAAAGTTGTTATTTGATATAGTTGAAAGATGCTAATGACCTGAGATGTCGACGCGTCTATAATCTACAATAAATAAAATAAAATATTCCGTATTCTATAACAACTTAACAAAACATTATATTGAAAATCCGAGTGTCAAGTTAACCCGGAACAGACAATAGACCGAAAAAAATTCGACTGATGACCAGTCCTATACTTCCCACCTAGTAAATATTTGCAAAAAATAAACACTTTTTTTTATTCTTTGACTAGGCCCAAATAACTTTAGCTGTTGGTGGTCTTTAAAACACAATTTAATTTTTATTCTTTGAAAAAAGCATGGCCCTCTTTTTTGTTTGGTGATCTACTGATGGCTAACAATATAGCAAAAATCATGGTTACCTTGATTTACGTACAATTTTTATTTTTTTTAGTAAAATATTTTTTTTCTCGAAAACTATACATTTTAGAGAAAAAAAATATTTAGGATTTTTTTCATATTATAACATCTACAATTCATTTATATTTATATTTATGTTCCGTTCTTAAGATATCGAAGGCGAAAAATTGACCACACACACACACACACACACACACACATACAGACATCAGTAAGAAAATGATCTTAAACGATTGCTAGGGTCTCAAAACGTGAAAATCTGTTAAAATCTCGAAATGTTTTTTTCGGACTAAATCCATTACTTCCCTACCATAGTAGAGGTGGGAAGTAAAAATCTGAAAAGAGAATTCGATATAAGTATTTTACAAAATTTGAAATATCGTTTTTACAATTTTTTACGAGTATTTTTTTGTTAGTTCAAGAAATTTTAATTTAAAAAATGAATGCATATTGCCATTGGTAGGGAATAGTAAAAATCCTACTGCACATAGCCCTACTAAGGACCCGTTGTGTTGTTTCAAGAAGCAGTCCTGTGCCTTCACAGAGAGCGATTAACTTATATAAATAGAAAGTCGTTAAGATATACAGTTACTTGTTTAATGAAAGGTCTGTATACATATAATAATATACTGTATGTAGGTATGTAATATGTAGCTAGAGTCTAGCTATATATATAGCTTATCAGTCTATCTCACTCAGTTTTATTTTAGCACATAATAAAATAAAGATTGTAGTTAACACGTGTGTGACAATTTGTACTGTCGTCAAAATGAAATGGAAAAAATAAAATGAGATAGTAAAAAGTTTGCAGTTTGATTATGATTAATCCACATCAGCTTTCAGTGACGTCATTGTACGGCCATGTTGCACAATTTTTTTTATCAAACACAGATTTAAAAAAAAAATTTACTCGACGATCGTTTGGGGCAATTAACCCATCTTATTTAGACTTTGAAGATGGATTAATAGGCTAATAGCCCGAAACGATCTTCAAGTAAATTTTTAAATAAATCTGTTTCTAGAATTATTTTCAACTGTGTATTCTATTTTTTATTTCATCAAGTTCTACCTAGAGTTTCTTTAGTAAGAGTTAAAACAAAGGTTTGTCGATTTCTGATTGGTTCGTTCGATCCGCCATGTTTTTCAGACAAAATTTTACTTGATGTCATTCAAAGCCAAGGTTATTAGAGTACAGGTTGTCTCGTTCCATCTGACCAATCAGCGTAAGCGCGGGAATGACGTCAGCTGGAATTTAGTTTAAATCAAGTACAAAAATTGTTGAAGATTATGCTTATTTATATTAGGTGCTTCGTGCAGATTTTTTCTTAAAATTGGCAGGAGACAATAAATAGAAGAATAGATGTTAAAAAATAGGATAATTTTTATTTTTATTACAAAATTTAGGTTTTAATATCTATAATATAAACAAACAAAAAATAAAATAATGCTCAAGAAATGGCAAATCTTGTTAATTACCTATTTTTTTAAATTTAAGAAACGAATAGAATTAACTAACAAATTGATAAATTATTATTTTATCTTTTATATTCACAAAATATAAAAAATAACCACAAAACACCATAACACTTAACAGCTATCGCAAAATTGACAACTTTTTTCACTAACAGAAGAGTCAGGTTTCTATTAGGTATTGAAAAAACATATCACACTACCATGGTTACTGTGATTTTTATTTCCAAAAATTAGCAGCGTCCATGGTCTGATCTTTTCTATTGAAGTGAGCAATCATGATATATTCCGAGTGACGTCATCCCCCCACTACTATCTATCGGAACGAGGCAACCTATACTCTACTAATATAACCTTGATTCAAAGCATCATTTTCATGATTGTTTTCTAGGTCTCAGCTACTGTCAGTGCAAAAAAGTGAAGCGCGCAATATTTTTTGTTACGTTTCCAAAGTTTTCAAAAGTATGCGCGTATTTTCACTATAACACTCCCTTCCATTGTTTTGGCTAAAAATTGTGAAATTGTGTTTTAAAGACCATCAACAGCTAAGGTTATTTAGGCCTAGCACCAATTCATATTTTCAATTCATTATTTTTTTTAATAACAAATTGAAAATCCAATTGACACTTTTACCAGCCCTCGGGCTAGAACCCGGGAACTAGGGACTTGTAATAGAGGAATCATAGCAACGCCATGTAAACAACAGCATTGCTCCATGCTCGGCCATTCTCAAGCCCTGTTGTTTTGGCTAAATATGGCGTCTGTGTCCTAACTCTTACTAGAGCAACTCTAGTTTTACCAAGTGCCTATCGAGAAATCTGTTAACTTAAAATCCTTTTTTTATTTACAGGGTGTACAAGAATTAGGCAGCACAGGTAGCGTTGGCGGATTACGACTGCCGCTGATGCAGCCATGTGGTGCCGGTGGTGGTGGTTCGGCTGCCGTCTTCATGTACAGTATGGCGGCAGCCGATGGCGGTGTTACGCTTCAACTGCGCGAATCGTGTGACACCGATGACGCAACGGCGCTGCAGGATGCCGCCAGATCTGGAGCGCTCACTACGTTGTCCATCAGCTATCAAGACGCTTCCGACATCCTCTCCGATGGAAGTATTGACGTCCTGCTTGGTACCAGCACACTACACACTTCTGGTGAGTTGACTTTAAACATGTACAGGGTGTCCAAGTTGACGTTGGCTAACATGGGTAACTTTGTTATTAGTGGAGATAGAAAGTCGGTTAAATGGGCAAAGTAGTGCAAAATTATGTGCCCATTAACGTTCCGTCGAAAAAACAATTGAATTTTGACACACTATAGATTTATTTAAAAAGTAGTGAAAATTGCTGTTTTTGAAAACTGGCCATAACTTTTTTATTTATGAAGATATCTGAACATTTCTTTAACCATTTTTTGATAACTTTTTATGATCTTTTCAGTGGCGTAAGTTTAATTTTTTTATATCCACTACATAATGAGATATTGACATGAACTTTGGTTTTTCTTATGGACGCCATTTTAGATTTTTAGATATTCGAATTCTGCTTATTTTTGTGATTAATTTGGTGTATCACAAGCCACATTTAAAAAATTTACAATTAACGTCCCATATTAGAGGCACTATAAAAATAACTGACAGTCAAATTATATTTCAGTTCTGCCAAACTACGATTTATTATTAATTTTACACTTAAAATGTTCGCACTACTTAATTATAACTTGATTGTCAGTTGTGTTTAATGTCTCTTATATGGGACGTTCATTGCAAATTTTTTAAATGTGGCATGTGATACACCAAATTAATCAGAAAAATAAGCAGAATTCGAATATCCAAAAATCCAAAATGGCGTCCATAAGAAAAACCAAAGTTCATGTCAATATCTCAGTATGTAGTGGATATAAAAAAATTAAACCTACGCCACTGAAAAGATCATAAAAAGTTATCAAAAAATGGTTAAAGAAATTTTCAGATATCTTCATAAATAAAAAAGTTATGGCCAGTTTCCAAAAACGGCAATTTTCACTATTTTCTAAATAAATCCATAGTGTGTCAAAATTCAATTGTTTTTTCGACGGGACGTTAATGAGCATATAATTCTGCACTACTTTGCCCATTTAACCGACTTTCTATCTCCACTAATAACAAAGTTACCCATGTTAGCCAACGTCAACTTGGACACCCTGTATATTTGCACAAAATCTACCCGGACGAAACCGGGCCGAAATACTAATAAACAAAATTTAAAAAAAAAAGGTGTGGGTCTTGGGACCCCCGACAGATGTGAAACATCAAAGAAAACGTTATTGAACTCGGTGGTCTCTATGTAGTAGTATATATTTTTTGTTGACATAATCCTATATACTGCACTGTAACACCGCGTGTGTTACAGTGCACGCCTGAGCCAAGAGAGAGAGAGAATGCCGCAGTGGTGGGGAAGAACAGCAGCGAAGGAGCGAACCAAACATTTCGTTGCATATTTCCCCTCACGCGGCTGTTCACAGCCCGACATAAGATGTTTCACATCAAAAATTAAGAAGGGAAGCTACTCTTGACCAAACATGAGTAATTTGTCAACATTCCAAACAACGAGTGTATCGTAGTGATGGGCGATACGACATGTTTTTACAATCGAAACAATTGCAATCGTTCATAATAACAATCGAGTCCACAGTCGACTCGGAGTTTGATTTTACAATCGAAATGTTCAATTGTTCAAGTCGATTATTTGCCACATAGGTTATAGCAATAGCACCGAATGAGAATACATATAATCGCGATTCTAGGTTGTACAGGGTGTCCAAGAGTTGCGTTGTCGGCCGATATATTGATTTTGGGTGAAGATAGAAAAGAAGTTTAATTACAAAAGTTGTATAATTTTTAATGATGTATAACCTAAAAATATTTTCAATTATACAGCCTGTTCCATTTAAGCGTGGCAGATCAAAGTTATGTTTTTTTTAACCTAGTACCCTGTTTTTATTTGTTTCTTCAATTCTGCATCTAAATGTGAATAGAAATTGTAAGGGATGCCATGCTCGAAAATTCAGTAATTTTTGAGTTATTCAAGTTTTTTAGAAGTTTTTGACACGTGCAGACCTTTACCTAAAATTCGACATAGCCAAAACAAAAACCTTTATCGAACTGAAATTTTGAGGATCACTAGATAATAGACGGACAAATCAATGTCTGTCCTAAAAACATTAATTTATTATACAGGGTGTTCAAAATAAATTACTTCTTTTACATAACTTTTGATTGTTAAATACAACGAGGGTATTTTTTTGATGGAATTTTATTCTTTAGGATATTTTCTAACACTTTTATTAAGGGTTGTCCATACCTAAACTTAATATTTTCATATAAAAATGTTTGGTTTAAGTATGGACAACCCTTAATAAAAGTGTTAGTAAATATCCTAAAGAATACAATTCCGTCAAAAAAATAACCTCGTTGTATTTAACAATCAAAAGTTACACGTGATTGAAGTTAGGTAAAAGAAGTACATTATTTTGAACACCCTGTATAATAAAATCATTTTTTTAGGACAGACATTGATTTGGCCATCCATTATCCTAGTGATCCTCAAAATTTCAGTTTGATAAAGGTTTCTGTTTTGGCTATGTCGAATTTTAGGTAAAGGTCTGCACGTATCAAAAATTTCTAAAAAACTTGAATAACTCAAAAATTACTGAATTTTCGAGCATGGCTTCCCTTACAATTTCTATTCGCATTTAAGTGCAAAATTGAAAAAACAAATAAAAACAGGGTGCTAGGTTAAAAAAAACATAACTTTGATCTGCCACGCTTAAATGGGACAGGCTGTATAATTGAAAAATTTTTAGGTTATACACCATTAAAAATTATACAACTTTTGTATTTAAACTTCTTTTCTATCTTCACCCAAAATCAATATATCGGCCGACAACGCAAGTCTTGGACACCCTGTATACTAGTCGACTGACGTTCACGCGACTCGTTGATTGTTCACTGTTCACACTGTTCAGTCGGTACTCACTACTCTGTGATCTCTTCACAATTGAATTCGCATTACGCGATTACTACACAATCGACCGTCGACTTGACCAGAGTTGTTGAGTGATGAACGATTGTATATTATGTGGCTCTCGACAGTTTACGATTCAGTACTATGCGACTCGGTCTCGATGAACTATGAAATAACAACAACCGACCACAGTTGTTGAGTGATGAACCATTGTATATTATGTGGCTCTCGACCGTGTACGTTCAGTACTATGCGACTCGGTCTCGATGAACTATGAAATAACAACAACCGAGTTCAAGTGACAACTATCGAGAGTCATCGAGATGTTTGAACAATCGAGACTATCGACTGAAACATCTCGTATCGCGCATCACTAGCCGAAAAATTTACAAAAAAAATTAAGAAGGGAAGCTACTCTTGACACAAAGTGTATAAATAATTTGTCAACATTCCAAACAACGATTGTATCGTAAAAGATAATTTACTCTGTCTTCTGTGGGATTTATAGTTGAGTTTGATAAATATCCAAACGTTCGGTGATCCGCTATCTATGTAGCGGAATTTGTCTTACACAATTAAAACGTCTGATGCTTAATCCGCATTTCTCGTCTCGTCCACGCCGCATTATCTCAGTTTCTTTGTAACTCGAAGTCCGATTTAAACAATTTTCTTTACAACATAATTATATTTTTGCAACACTTGCATCAAAAGTTTAATTTAAGAGTCCTGTGTTCCGTTTGCTAAGTGCAAGAAAATGTCGCTGATTCCAATTTCTATAAACTTTTTGTTTATTTTACGTGTTTTATTGGAGTTTACTCCTTAAGAATTGATTTTCATATAAGGGCCCGGTATGGGAATTTTATGAGGAGTGAAATTTACACAAGCCTAAACTAAAAATGTTTACCGTTAACAAAAAGCGTTGTTTTTCTTGATTATAATAACTTAATAATAATTCGCTTTATTTCTGTAAATACTACATGTGTAGTGTAGAAAACGTCATTACAAAATACATATGATACATACTATAAGACATAAGAATAATTAAGTTCTCTTGGTAAAGTTACACAAGAAAAACTCGTCAATACTATAAAAATTATGACAAACCAACACACCTTTGAGCTCATTTTTGAACCTGTGTAGGCTTAGATTTTTAATTGAAAGAGGCAGATGATTAAATATTTTTATAATAATGTTCATGGAGCCTTTGTTGACGGTGAGAAAAGTTGTTATGTAGTGGTTTTTAATTTTAATTTTAATTTAATATATTATAGCAATTAGTATAAGCCTAGCGTGATCTAGTGGCAACGTCGTTACGTTTTACGTAATAGGCCCGGGTTCGAATCTTAACACAAACATGCATGTATATCTGTATTTTAGTATTTTATCGTCTTTTTGTACAGGGTATGCTGACGCATGTAAGTATGTATGTTTCCGATCCTTTTGAAAATTGATATTTGAGAGTTTCATAGGACACAAAAAAATAAAATGACGTCAGATTTTTCAAAATGACGGCCACATGTACTTTTTCGTAAAAATTATCCGATCCTTTTGAAAATTGATATTTGCGAGTTTCATAGGACACAAAAAAATAAAATGACGTCAGATTTTTCAAAATGGCCGCCACATGTATTTTTTCGTAAAAATTATCCGATCCTTTTGAAAATTTGTATTTGACAGTTTCATAGGACACAAAAAAATAAAATGACGTCAGATTTTTTAAAATGGCGGCCATATGTAGTTTTGTAAAAATTATCCGATATTTTTGAAAATTGATATCTATTTACGAGTTTTATAGGACACAAAAAAATAAAATGGCGTCAGATTTCAAAATGGCAGCCATATGTACTTAAGGAGTGAACTCAAGTCGTGCGTCGGAGCTGACACACACTTTTTTTTACCTATTTTTTGTATTCTTTTTGAACTATTAAATTCTCTTTGATTTAGAAAATTATCTTAGAATTCAAAATACCCGTTGAGTATTTTGTAGAAAACTGTTGAATAACTGTTGCCAGAAGACTTTTGCGTGCTTATCTCGTTCTGTAAATATGAAAATATATTCAAATGTAAAGTTGTTCGGTAAATACCACTGTCACATATTCTGCTTAAATCGCTCTATCGTTTACATCATGACAATATAGGAATATAGACTTTGTGCACTAGGTTGCGTGCAGTGGCACACCGCGGCCACTATTCGCACTAATCGACAAACTAGTTTTCATTTGAGCTGCCCGGCGAAAACTAAAATAAGCCATTATTCGCTTTATGCGTTCGTGTAAAGCTACTGAAAGAAAGATACGAAAATAAATTATTAAACAAGCCGTGAGGTGGGTCGTTTATTAGGACTAAAGTGCGACCCTTGAGGTTCACACGACGAACTTCCCAGTTTGATAAATATTTAATAATAATAATTAAATTAGATATTACACAGAAAAGTAATCATTAAAACATAATTATTATTTATTTTTAACAATAATTAAAAAAAAAACGGCTGAACCGATTTTTATAAAATTTATGTCGGATCAAAATGACGTTAACACGCCTCCATTGACACCCTTACGAAGTCGATATAATTTTTTATTCGCGAAATATTGTGTAAAATCTACTTTTTTGGAGTCTATTGGTTAAGAAAAAAGAACCGATTTTTAAAAAATTTCTTTCAGATCATATTTACATTAATACGCGTCGATTGGCACCCTAACGTAGTCGATATCATTTTTCATTCTCGAGACACACATACACACACAGAGACATCTTTCTAAAAATAGTGTAGTGACCTTGAAACATAAAAATTTGTTATACATTTTGATTTCGATTTTCGGACCCATTACAATAACTTCCAATGGGAAGTTAAAAATAATAAATTGAAAATATAAAATGACACTATTTAGAAACAGGAAACATTTTCCACTCAGGCCTACAAGGGCACATGATGGCTCCCGACAACTAACTAGATCCCGAATAGTCCTAGGTCCTCATGAAAATACATGACTTTTCGTGATGAACCTGATCTCCTGGTCCCAAAGGTTAGAGTCCGAGACGTTTGCACAGCATCTCGTTGTCTGTTGGGGGCAGTATAGTCTAGTGGTTAGCATGCTTGGCGCCTCAATTCCTCTAGACTGGACTGCCGTGGGTTCGAATCCTACCTGCGCTCATAGATGTCTTGTGATGTTATCTAGTTTTAAGTTAGTTGGTATTTAGTGTAGTTGAAAGACGCTAATGACCTTAGATGTCGACGCGTCTATAATCTACTATAAATAAATCGTTGTCTGTTATTGTAAAGACCCTGGCTGTTGCTGACCTTAAAAAAATTATAATTTAAAAAAACTAAAAAACACGCTTTAATGAACTAAAAAGTAAAAAATAATTAATTTTATTGTAAAAAAGCGTGGGGTTAGTATGAAAATATGATACAAAGCACCCCACGCTTTTTTACAATTAAATTAATTATTTTTTACTTTTTAGTTCATTAAAGCGTGTTTTTTAGTTTTTTTAAATTATAATTTATTTTTGCTTTTTAATCCTGGAGATCCTGGTCAGGATAATGGCACAAACTTATGGAATTATTGTATTGTAATCGGTCCTTGATAAGTGTGCAAAGTTTCAGTTCAATCTGAAGTTTTTTGCTTTTTTTTTTTTAGTCCTGGAGATCCTGGTCAGGATAATGGGACAAACTTATTGAATTATTGTATTGTCGTCGGTCCTTGATAAGTCGACAAAGTTTAAACTAAATCTGACCGTTCAAAGTTGGTCAAAATCAAGTTCAAAGAAGTCGGTTACAAACTGACAAACAAGCAAGCAAGCACACAAACATATAGGTGAAGCTAATATAAGCGTGTTAAAAAGGAGATTTGAAATCGTGTCTATATTTATTGCAAATTATAGACGCTCGACAAGGTCATAAACGTATTAAAAAATCGTATAAATTCACCAAAATCTCAAAACGGAGGTATATGGGAAAGTAAAAAGTTTTATTTAAACATAAAATTCACAAATATGTCCGTGTAATAATATTTTATGTGGGGCATATTATGACGATGTAAACGTCAAGATAAATTTGCTCGAACACGTAGATGGAAGGAGAGTGTTTACTGAACAAGCAAGCTGCAGTAGTAGAAATATGTTAGCTAACTAGAAGGGAGTATAGCAACATACAGAGTGCCGTAACGCATCAACCAAATTGATAGTAAACAGAAACAATAATGTAAACATGGTAGAAACTGGCGCTGAGTTAGGGTTCGGAACGCTATACTGTATCTACTGGAAGAGGAAGAGAGAGGGAGAGAATATATTGAAAGAGAGAGAGAGAATTGCGGAAAACCACACTGGTTTTAAATCGTTAAAGTACGTTTAGACGGTTGATTTTTGTTCTGCGCGCGATTTTTTGAAGTAAAACTCCTTTTTCGGATTGACCTCGATACAAAAAATCAAACATGACACGAAACCAAACGACACAAAAAATCAATCAAACATTAAAGCACACATCATTTAAAAGTCTGTTAAGCGCTCAGAGAGAACGGCTGAAATTGTTGCGTGGAGAAACGTGTTAGTTTACTGTGTATAAGGTTGCAGGTTCGCGGCGCGCTTGGAGTAATATTAAATTTATTGATTTTTTTCTTTATTTATTATTAAAATAATAAAATAAAAAATTGAAAAAGTTAAAATTTAGGTATATATTATATACAGGGTGGCACATCTTAAACAATGCATTGAAATATCTCGTGATACCGTTCACGAGATATTTCACTGCATTGTTTAAGATGTTCCACCCTGTATATAATAATATATAAACCATTAAACCATAAAAAAATGTTTTATACAAAAGTTATAGAGTGTCAAGGGGGACAGAAGACTGTGATATCAGATTTAACATAAGTGGGGCTGTGAAGGTCAGGCGCAGGTTAGCTTCTATTTTTTAATTGTAACAGTACATTTTTATTCCAGAACACGATACAGTATTTAATAGTGAACAGTAAATTATTAAGGTGCATATCAGCTAAAGTTAATAAATATTGAGATATTTAGAAATTAAACAACGACCAAAATGAACGATAATTAGATAAATTATGGCTTAGCAGATAGCCATAATATTACGCA
Organism: Mongoloraphidia duomilia; assembly: GCA_039654895.1. Taxonomy (NCBI): domain Eukaryota; kingdom Metazoa; phylum Arthropoda; class Insecta; order Raphidioptera; family Raphidiidae; genus Mongoloraphidia; species Mongoloraphidia duomilia. The sequence continues at coordinate 5,059,705 of CM077523.1, forward strand.
CCGGCTTTCTTGGCTTGAATTCAATTCATAAAAGAGCCGAATTGTCAAATTAAATTTGCTATTAATTTGTAAATATCTCAATATGTATTAACTGTAGCTCATATGTACCTTAATAATTTACTGTTCACTATTAAATACTGTATCGTATTCTGGAATAAAAATGCACTGTTACAATTGAAAAATTGAAGCTGACCTTCGCCTGACCTTCACAGCCCCACCTATGTTAAATCTTTTACGAGATATTTCACTGCATTGTTTAAGATGTGTCACCCTGTATATAATTATTAATTTATTTATTTAAATTTGCATGATTGGGGAAAACGAAAACGTTTCACTACAACCGTGTGGGTGAGTCATTTACCCTTTTTGATTGAACGTGGATTGTTCCCGTGGTTTTATTAGCACCCATGAAGCTGTGAGCGTTAATTTTGCCTGTTGATTTATAACAACTGTTAAAATTTTAGTGTGATTGCACATGCCATGAAATTCCAAGACGTCGCGGGAACGAAGTCGCTGGTACAGCTAGTAGATATTTTAAATTATCAAGCAGCGAATACCAAACTGTTTGAAATGTTTCAAAATGCAGACGTTTTATAATTTAATATTCCTTGTATTAATTATTTGTAACTGACAAAACTCTTATAATATGCTTTTGACTCTATTGGTATAGAAATTATGTGCAATCAACTTCAATGCACAAACAAAACGTCTTGTAACTATTGCATCCTAAAATGAATTTATGTAAACAATAAAACGGTGAATCAGTATATACAGGGATGGGAGAGATTGCTGATGTTACATCGTTTACTTTAAATTACTCATAGTGGCTGTGCATAATTAGAGTAGTATCGTTTAGAAAATACGGGTATAGTAGCGTCAAACACTAAAACAAATATAATGAATAACCATGTTTATCATGGAATCAATAGTTTTGAGGTTAGAGTGTATAAAAATAATGTATTTAATTAATTAATGTAATCAATTTTTAAGTCTGTAAATTTTGTTCATTATAGTTGCTGAAGATATAAAATTATTTGACGAAACGTCCAACAAAAAAAAAAGAATTTGTTGATTTCTTAATTTATTTCTGTCCACGTTCCCTGATAAACCTAGCACTAAATAATTAAATCGTAACGATTTTTGTTCCCTTATGTCCACACAATATTCATAACAATTATAAGTAGTGGATAATAATATATGTCAGGCAGCGCTGCGGTTGCCCTGATTGGTTGGCTATATCTAAGAAAAGATCAAATTGCACTATCGAGACTTGAACCTGAAACTTCACAATCCACTACATAATACGCATGTGCTCAATATTATAATGTGTTACGGATATACAATGTGTAATTTTTAAAAAATTTAACCACACCTGAAAATAGCAACTCGTTACTGAAACGCGTCGTGTTAAAACACAGAAAGCCACAAGACGGACATCAAAAAATACAAGGTATTTCTAATACTTCATAATACTGAAACTTCTAGTTTTCAGCTGGATGAGTTACCAATTACTCTACAATGTTTGAAAGTAGAATCTGTTATTTTCTTAAATATAGCAATTTAATGATGAAAACGCATTGCATGCGGGAGCTAATAATTTTTAAGCTGTAATACAACTACCTAACATGAATTTCATGGACGAAAGTTTAATAATGAATAATATAAATCTATAATACTTACATGGGTATGAAACAGTGATTAAATATAGGTATTATCCAAATCGAAAACCGTAGGGTAAGTTGGATTACCTACGTTACATTCGTGAGAGCCAACTGGGAAAAATAAGGAGATAAATTTGAACATTTTGTGCGTGGGTAGGGTGTATACCGTCTGGAGCTTCCTTCATCCCTGTGTATTACACACAATGCCTGTGTTAGGCGCTGCTATGACCTTTATGTCACTCGTGCGTTGAGCCGATTGTAGCGACCGCTCGCAATAAATATCAATGGATTCCCAGTGAAAATATTGACACAGGCTTCCGTTTCATTCGAATCATATTACAACATAGCATCCAAACTGCTGCCATCTCTTGTATGTTTTCTTTAATATTATTGTGACGCCATTAATTTTATTATCTAACTAGCGGTACCTGCGACTTCGTTCGCGTGACGTTTTGGAATTTCATGGCACGTGCAATCACTCCGAAATTTTAACAGCTGTTAGATATTACTGTATACAGGGTGAGTTCGACCACCCGTATCAGTCGTTTTTTTCGAAAACGGTTAGTCGTAGAGAGTTGTGTCAAAAATTTGTATTATAAAAGCCCTAATAAAGAATCGAATGGTAATAATTTTTTTCCCGGGAAGGTCGGCTTCCCTATTAGTTTGCTCCAGAATGTCCAAAACTCCGGAATTATAAATGTAATGATAGGTCGAAAGTGGTGTTGTTGAAAATATCTTTAAAAAATAAGCAAGTTTTGTAGGAATTTTTTTTTTATTACTGCCACCCCTGTAAATTTCTATAAGTATAAATATAAATTATTATATGTTCAAAACTCCGGAATTTTAGAAAGCACGATAGGTTGAAAGTGGTGCTGTTGAAAAGCTCTTTAAAAAATAGGCAAGTTTTGTAGGAAAAATTATTTAATTACTGCCACCCCTGTTAAGTAACAATCGTTTGAAATTATTAAATCAAAATTTCATAATAACGATCGAAGTCGGCATTAAAAATCTAGCAACCTTAGACATTGTCACAAGTGTTCAAACTGTCTTCCATTTACTCTTTAATACATACTACTGAGCTCTTCTGGTTATACTGTGAGTGTGCTTCTTCAGTGTTTAATGATCGATAGATAGGTATAACTAGATTTTAAATGCGGACTTTCAAAGAGTTCGTTATTATGACATTTTAATGTAGTAATTTCAAACAAATATTACTTCACAGGGGTGGCAGTAATAAAAAAAATCCGTACAAAACTTGCTAATTTTTTAAAGATCTTTTCAACAATACCACTTTGACCTATCGTTACATTTATAATTCCGGACTTCTGGACATTCTGGAGCAAACTAATAGGGAAGCCGACCTTGCCGAAAAAAAAATTATCACCATTCGATTCTTTTAGGGCTTTTATAATACAAATTTTTGACACAACTTTCTACGACTAACCGTTTTCGAAAAAAACGACTGATACGGGTGGTCGAACTCACCCTGTATAAGATATTCAAATTTGATCAAATTCGTAAGAAAAGTGTTTCATGGGTGAACTACAACATTAGAACGTTATAAAATACTCGTGGTGACATCTATTGGTGAGTGTCAAGAGGTGGATAAAACCGCTGATCAGATACTTTGTAAGTGCGAAGCTGTCGCACAGAGTAAAGTATAAACACGTTGAATTAGCTTCAATGACTTTACAGACATCAGCTTAAGTAAGAAATTAGACAATATAAATAGTCTGGGAATCCTTAAATTTGATAGAGTGTACAGCATCCGACTCGAAGGACCACTTCGACCTACTTGAGGGCGTACGAAATCGTCATAGTGCAGTGCTTTTAGAACTCATAGCAGGAAAATTTTTATGGGTAGATATGCTTATAAACTTACAAATTATCAGCGCAAATTGTAGGCAAGACTGTAATATGTTTTGTTGAGCTGATACAAGAATTTTTATACTTGTATAATCTTGTGTGTATTTTGTAAGCAATTGTATCGCAAAATGGTACGTGTAGAGGAGATCATGTCTTGCCAGAAGGATGAACGAATCCTGCTTGAAGGACACGCTTATCTGTAGAAAAGTATTTACAGAAGCGCTACTAGCAGGACAAGCGCTGTACATTCTATCATTAAGAATTAATGGAATATTATATAGGAGAGCATAATAGACCCAATTGGTCGCAGTGTATACCAATGATGGCCCCTATCTTTTAATTCTAATTGGTGAGTATAACGTTTGCGACAGATATTGGTGAGTAACAGAAATATGGTTTTATTTTATTCCATAACATGAGAAACATGAAGTACAAATGGAATGCTTAGGTTACATACTGTTAGGAACATCATCGAATAACGTAACGCTACGGTGTAACACTGGAAAAATTCATTTCAAACCTATGTCACCATCGGGACTCAAACCCGTTTGATGTTAACAATGAAGAAGTTGAAGATAGTTATGATGTTAATGATGAAGAATTTAAAGATATAGTGAAGATGATTTGCTGATGATAAAGGCTATGGCGAATTTGCGGTGGGTAAAGATGAAAATGATAGTGATGGCGTTGTCTGATGGTGATCAGAGAGTTGAATTGCTGACGGAAGGAAGAATATAATTTTATTTTATTGGTTCGTCTAAAATATTGATTCCCATTTAAACATTAGATGTTGATATTTCAGTTAGTTTCTAAACTTTAAGATATCTCTGAATCTTCTTTGCCTTGAGGCTGTACAAAGGATTCACCGAAGTATACAAACAAAGTCTTTACCATTAGCTGTTAGTCTCACTTAACGATCGTGTTTCTTGAGGTTTCTTCATTTTGCTTTAAGCTTGTTCTTTATAACTTATTTCCTTTAAATATTGAATATGATGAAAGTAAACTTCGCGGAGGGAGTTTGGTAACATTTGTTCGGAAATATTTTTATTTAATCTGCACAAAATTCACGAACGCTGTTGAATTAATTTCAGATGAATAAACGCGATACAGAATATTTTTTGTGTAAATTTTATTAAAGAAAAAACAAATGAAATGAGTATGCATTCAGCTTATTCATAGTTTTGAAAAATATTGTGTATTTTATTCGACTGTTTAAAATTATACATTCTTTGAACTTGTTCAAACGAGCATTATTGTGTTCATGTTTTGTTTTTAAAATGTTAATTCAGGTAGAGCAGTGTTTCCCAAAATAGGTTTCGCGGAAAAAATCAGGGATTTCGGGATAGAATATGAATAACTTGAATTTTGATAAAAAATCATTTTGTATAAAATTGAACTAAATAAAAGTAAAAGACATTCGCCGTTTTTAAAATGATAAATTATTATGTATGCTGATAGGAAATACGGTAAACTCTGGATATATTGACCACTTCTCGTTCCAATAAAACGCAATTATGTATTGAAGTGATTGAAACTTACCGATAAAATAATACAAGTTCATCAGCATTCAAAATATATTTTGGATGATATTTCACGATAATTTCTTCTAACAAAATTTTAAACTTAAAACTGTACACGATTTCTAGTGATAATAAGTCATAAATAGAATTTTAAATAGTTTTTCAAAATCAATAATTTCTAGAGTAAAATTAGATAGGTATGTAAATTTGTATCGATGGTCAATTTAATAACATTCTGACCTGAATATGCTTAAAAACAGGTGGTAATTTTATAAAGGATTGGTATGTGATAAAATCGATCGATTTAAAACCCCTTAAATCCACACCATATTACTCAGATAACAATTAGAGGTGAAAATAATAAATATCTCAAACAGCTAGGCTGCCATGATTTTTGAGCTATATCTAAGAAAAAATCAAATGACCACTGTCGGGACTTGAACCCGAAACTCCCAGTTTCCGGCTAGGCGAGTTACCGATTTCTCCACAGTGCCCGAGAGTGGAAACTGATCCTTTCTTATATATAGCAATTTCAAGTTGAAAACACACTACATGCGAGAGTCGACTATTCAAATAAACTAGCAAAGCATAGTACAGCTATTAAACAGTCGAATCACTATACATGCGAGAGTTAACATTTTATAAGTTTTATCAACTTAATAAAGAGTCTAATATATATTTTTTTAAATGCACTTTTGCCTGATATTTTATATAGGTCAACTTATAGGGAGGTATACAGCTTATGGAAGTAGGTCAATATGACAGGTGTTACTGTAATTATATTTCATTTCCAAAGCAAACAACTGAAACTTAACAAAGAAGAAAAGTTCTATAGAATAACCACTGCAATTGACCTAGAATAGTATAACTCTAGCATACATGCATATATTATAATTCTTAATTATGTAAGTATATAAGACATGCTCTAAACTCATCTTTACACAAGATGGCTTAACAGCTTACGCTTACATGTGCGAGCAACCTTTTCGGTTTGTATTGCAATTAAGGATGAAATATTAATTCATTCATCAAATAAAAAATGTTCAATCAGATCTTTTTGGAGGTTTTGGATGTGCAACAAGTTCCTACAGTGGCATTTGATTTATTCTTAGATATAGCTTACCAATCAGGGCAGCAGCAGCTTTGCTGTCAGATATATTATTTGCTACTTAGGGAACGTACCCATACTACGTGACTCATTTTTTACAATTTTTTACCCCCTTCGGTGACCACCCGTAGTATATGCCAAGACCCCCTCCCCCTCTAGTTTTCACGTAGTAATTCATAAACAAACAGAAAGTTAAAAATAAATTAATTTGGCTCATATTTGTCTTTATTAATATAGCGCTTGCCGCGTGACGCTAAGAGTGCGTCCATACCTATAATTACAAGTGAAAAAATATTATCAAGAAGAAAAAACTTAAACCTAAGGCCGCCCCCGCCCCTGTGACCAAGCGTGGTATTTTGAAGATCCCCTTCCCCCCCCCTGAATGGGTCACGTAGTATGGGTACATTCCCTTAATTATTATGTGAATATGGTATGGATATAAGGGAATAAAAATCGTTTGATTTTAAAACTCGGAATATCAAAAATCCCTTCAAAACCCAAACCTACACACATTATTCAAGTTCCCTAAACTGAAAAAAATAGTTGGGAAAATAAATTACAGACACAAAATATAAAGTCTTCATGGTTTCCGGGCTTGTAGGCCGTGGTCCGGTGGTATTTCTACCTGACGTTTCGTCTACAAACTGCGGTAGGCATTCTCAAAGGCGATGTGGCAGCGGTCGAAGTGCCCTCCTTGGTGGCTCACAGGTCAATGTGTCAGTGACTGGTGTCCTCCTTTCTTTTATGCCTAGTACTCTCTGTAATTGGTCAACTGCGCAGTGTGTAGTGGTGGGGGTGAGTTCTCTACTCGGTCGTATTCCGTCCTTGTACGATTGGTCATTGGTTTTTGTATGTCGGAGTGCTGGTGTCCAGGTTTTACTGAGATTGAGGCCTTCATCTTTTCGGTTCAAATTCTGTGTGTATTTTTGTATTTCTATGGCCTCTCTGTATATTCGTGGGTCCACGGCCTACAAACCCGGAAACCATGAAGACTTGGAACAATGCCGGCCGTGAAAGCTTGCACACCTGGACAAAAGATAAAATTTAAAAGGACTCAAAGTATACATATAATAATTTGTATTAAAGAAGATTGCAAAAAGCCGCATGCGGCCCTAAGGTCGCAGGTTCTCCACTGCTGGACTTCCAGATCTTTCATAATATATACTTCGAAATCAAATAATTATACACGCACGCGAAGACGTATATTATCATACGATGCGTTTCACAGCAACACGTATGGCCAGCGGATCGGACGAGACACGTCCGACCGGTCGAAATCGAAAGAGAACGGCGTGTGATGCCCGCGCTTATGGTACAGAATTATGTCAAGTTATTGAAATAGAATAGATTCTATCTAAGCCTAAATGCACAGAAATTTTTTCTGCTTCCTTTCATCATCAATCCCTGATCCGGTGCATAGCATACCTGTGCATGTAAATGTAACGTATGTGTGTGTGTGTATGTGTTTTGTATGTATGTAACGGTGAGAACGAGATGGAATAGAGGTAAAACTCTCGCGTTAAGCGTTGTTCTTCACCGCCGCCAATTAATGAAAATAGCTCGTTAACGAGCGCTACCTGACAAAGCGCCACGCCGCGACGCCTAGCGTCCGTACGTCCTGCTGCCGTCGCCGTCTCCTTTCGGTTCACCACACACGTCGTATATTCTACAGCTTCTACGGAATAATATGTACTAGGTAGTACTGTGCGACTAACATTATACAAGGTGTCCGAACACAAATAGCACAAAATAACGTTTAATTATATCGAATCTTGTCGATCCGCAATTTTATGGACTTTTTTGGCAGTAGGACTTCAATTCGAGTATCAGTATTTTAGTCCCTATTTTTTCAGGATTAGAGATAACAGTCCCTATCTCAGCATCGTGTTTTTCTATGATATCGATAATGGTATGTTTGTAATGAAATTGACGTATAAATAACGTCTAATATCTATTGCAGGGATGGCAAACCTTTTCACATCTACGTATGTGCCAATTTTTTTCAAAAAAATGTTTAATGTGGCCATGGCGTGTTAACTTAAACAATCAAAGAAAATTAGTGGACAAAAAATGAATCAAAATTACTTTAAAATTGATATACAGATTGTATCAAATTAAAGCTGTGCATAGGCCGTTCTGTGTGCAAGACAGAGATCGATATATAAAGTATTAAGTAAGAATGAGATAAATAATCACTAAAGGAAGTGACTGTGGTTACTGTAAATAAATAATATTTATAAAACCTAATAACGTCATCTTTGTTTTTTCGCTCCTTCTATGCTGTAAAAATGTTAATCTTTTACCAGTTTACCAACTATAAAGCAACTAATTAACCACAATATTAATTCGTAATATTATTTATATCTGGTACAAAAGTTTTAACAATTATTTTATTAATTAATTTATTAAGTGTTCGAAAAGACCTCCACGTTCTTCCAAACAATATCCTAATCGATTACAAAAATTTCCCCTCACATTGGCTAACATTTGATGGTCAACGGACTGACATGCATTAGAAATTTTGAAAGGCAGCTACAAATAATTTTATTATGTCGGCGGTTGAATTACCATTTAATTATTTGGATTTTTTCCCAAACAGTTTAAATTGCCATTTTATCAATAATTTCAGTAGTGACTATTTTTACTGCAGAAAACAACGAAGACGCTATCAGGTTTGATCGGTAATATTTATTTACAGTAACTACAGTAACTTCCTATTAGCGATCATTTATCTCATTCTTACTTATTGCTTTATGTATCAATCTTTGTCTTACAACATAATGCCCTATGCACAGGTTTAATTTGATACAATCTGTATAAGATAAATAAAAGTGGTTTTATTCCTTTCCATGACAACGAATGCAATTATTTGTGTTTAACCGTCACGTCATCTGTCTGCACCCCTGATATAGACGTAGCCGTTTTTTTTCTTACATCCTGTATGTCTATTATATATATGGTTGATGATTTCGTTAACGTCGTAACTGTCGTTTGAAGCTGACAAAAATGTTCTTAATTCAGATCGTTTAATCTGACTGTACATGCGGAGGCACAACTAATGACATGACGAATAACTCCTTTAATTTTAACTTTGAAACTATTCATTCAGCGTTTTTTAACTGCAGGCTGAGCTTTTAATTTTATTTAATGAACGCTGTAAGGAATAAGCTTTGCCTGAAGGAAGTTTTAATATCGCATTGAAAGTATATTTTTGCTGAACATCGTTTAATTTAATATTTAACATTCATTTTTAGGGTTCCGTACCTCAATAAGAAAAAACGGAACCCTTATATAGGATCACTCGTTTATCCGGCTGGCTGGCTGGGTGTCCGTCAGTTAAGACCGATTTTCTCAGGAAAATTTAGAGATATCAAATTGAAATTTATACGAAATACTAAGGTCTACGGTCCCTTAAAGGTGTAAAGAATTTAAGCTTCTAGGTCAACGCATTTAAAAGATACGGCCATTTTGTCATCTCATCAAAAACCTATAGGGTATACTTCCCATTGACCTACAATCATGAAATTTGGCGAGAAGCAAGGTCTCGTAGCACAAGTAAAGAGAAAAATCCGAAAATTACAAAAAGTAAAGATTAAAGGGAGTCCTATACCTATTTTGATATTCGCAAACTCACTCATCAAAAACCTTAAGGGTACTTCCCGTTGACCTGGAATCATGAAATTTGGCAAAAAGCAAGGTCTCGCAGCACAAGTAAATGGAAAAATCCGAAAATCACAAAAAGTAAAAATTAAAGGGGGTCCCCACACATAAAACGTAAAAACTTTTTAAAGGCTGTATCTTTGGAACCGTAACATGTAGCCGGTTGAAATTTTCACAGAATATGTCTACCTAATATACTTATTTGTTGTAACGGTACGGAACCCTCGTAGCGCGTGTTCCACACGCACTTGACCGCTTTTTATTTTTTGTACATTATTTACTCTTATAAAATATTATCTAGGCACACGGCAATGTGTCAGCCAAGTGCGGAAAAGAAGGCAACGCACCGGCAGTGTGTTATATATTACACGAATCATTTCGAGCTACTTTCGACCTCCCATAACTAAAAAAATATTAGATCTACACACTTGCAATTTTGCATGTCTAATAAGGCTCTCTTGAACGCCTAGAATCCCAAATTTAATGAATAAAATTATTGTTCTTGAGTTAAGATCTGAAACAAAACACAACGTTACGGTCTATGTGGAGAAGTACTAGTCTACCGGCAGGTGTAATCGCCAAGGCCAGGTTAGAATCCCGAAGATTTTTAATATTTATTTTTTCTAAATGAAAATTTATAGGTATATTGGATAACAATTTATAATATTAAAAAAAAGAGCGTGTGGGTACTTATGTACGCACGTCAGAAGTTATACTGCTTTGACGTAACAAAACAAAAATATTTCCAAACATTTTATCCGGCGTGCCAGTACTAAACGTTTGTAAAAAAGACGATAAAATAATAAAATAATAGTATATTGTGTAACTAGTGTGCTAAATACATCTTTATACGTCAGGCGCGATATTTTCAGCACGAGTAGTAGGAGAGCGCTCACGAGCCTTGGCGAGTGAGCATCGCGAGCCGAATACGAGTGCTGATGTTTTTAGCACGAGTAGTAGTCGAGCGCACACGAGCCTTGGCGAGTGTGCATCGCGAGCCGCATACATAAAATTTAGCACACGCGTTGCACACTATACTTTATATAACACATGCATGGTTTTAGAATTTAATTGAATTAAAAAAAAACAGTTACATAATGGTTCATTATGTAACTAGTTGCATAATGGTTCATTATGTAACTAGTTACATAATGGTTCATTATGCAACTGTTTTTTCATTATAGCACTGAAAAGCATTGCATAATGAATCATTATGTAACTAGTTACATAATGAACCATTATAGCACTGAAAAGCGTTACATAATGGTCACTAGTCAATAAACGGCTATTTAAGGTTCGCAAATCAGATACGAAAAAACACTAAAAGCGTGCATGTGTTATATAAAGATACTAAATAAATTAATTTAATTTAATAAATTATTAATAAAAATAAAATTACAATTATTTTATTTATTATCATTTTACGAACATTTGATTTTAAGATAAGTGAAAGTGGAACAACGATTACAATAATTTGTGTTTAACGGTATTCACGTCATGTGTCTGTACCAGCGATACAGACATACCCATTTTTTGTCCGATGATTAATTTGCAGTGTTATCTGCTTCAGTGATTAACATGATTAGTTATAGTTGATGTTCCTGCAGTTGTAGTGCCGATGTAACCGCGGCCCATTGTCCTTCTTTATCTAATATCTGGGTAGTCTCACTCGTTTAGACCGCAACCATCACCGCACCGAATGGTTAACAACGATAATGACTGCATGTTCTCTGCGTATACATGTAATTTAAACACCGCTATCATTGTGAATTGTATACTCCGTAGTCGGCTGTAAGGGCAAAGACAGACACGGCGGTTTTAACCGAAGGGTTTACCGAGTCGAGTTCTAAGTTGTTTAATATAAAAATTAAGTGTTTTGACACTTTCGATAAGTTTTTAATAATAATAATGCCTTTATTGATGAAATAAAAATTTTATCAAATGGTGTGGAAATAGGGCATGCAAATATTCGGATGTTTCAGGTATTCGAATATTCGCTCAAATTTTAGCCAATATTCGAATATATTCGAATAATTGGTAAAAATAATAAAAACACTGGAACTTCAATAAATGACTTTTAATTATTTAAAATCAACACGCCTACTGCACGTCTATAAATCCAATCAATATTTTAACAACAAAAGCAGCTTACTTCTAATTAAAAAGAGATCAAATAATCATTTTTACTTTACTTAGTTACGTAAAAATTCAGATCAAATCAACTAAATATTAGAGCGCACATAGCTTCCGAGAACCATAGATCAAATGAACATATATTTAAGTAACCAAAAAAATTCAAAATTCTTTCTTTCTGTTTTTCCTATTCAAACAAAAATATTAAATGAGCATCTAAGACGCATTTTTATTAATTAGTACCACAAAAGTATGGAATATTGCTCCCCTATAAAAAAAATACTTCACAAATAAATAATACGTCTATTAGCACGTGCGAAGAGCAAATCAAGCAATTAAGTACACGTACGTAACGTAACGTAAGTAAATAGTTATATCAAATAAACATGCAATAATTAAAAAAAAAAACTTTCCTCGCCCCGTTTCGATTCCCCTCCCACGCCCTAGCGCGAACTTAGAGCTAGTGTAGCGTTTGTAAGATGTTTTAGCGCCGCCGTAAACCGTTTTTAAACAATTTTAATTCTTAACAAATAATTCGAATATATTCGAATAATAGGAATTACTATTCGAATAATAAATGCAGCCGAATATTCGCTTTATTCGAATATTCCGAATTGCATGCCCTATGTGGAAATCAGCTTAAAGCTGGTTTTCATTCCAAACCATCAACAAAGAAAGATACAATCATATATGTGAGAGAAAAAGAATGATACAAATATACAATAATACTTCTAAATAAATTATAAGTACAGAAACAATTTAGAGAAAAAACCAAAACAAAAAGATTCAACATATAAATTCAATATACCGGTTCTACTGTTTATAAAGATGTTTAACTTTTTCATTAAATGAAGGTATACTTGAGTTTTTTATTACATCAGGTAAATTGTTATATAAGGATGGTGCTAAATAAGAAAAACTACATTCAAATTTGGACGTTTTATGCTCAGGAATGACCAAATAGTTCACAGAGCGCAAATTGACATCAGCTGTTATTGTATCGCACCGTCTAACAATTTTATTAAACAAGTAACTTGGTTTCCCAGTTAATATAATTTTAATGCAAAAGACACAGATAATGAATCTCCATGTAATTCCTAACACTTAACATGTTGCACTGCTCACGATACTTAGAGATATGATCATAATTCCTAATTCCGTACGAGTAACGAATACATGAATTTTGAAGCACTTTCAGTCTGTCCTTGTCTACACATCTTAAAGTTTTTCGTGATCCATTCCGAGAGAATTTAACGCGATCACTCTAAACTTATTACTTTACTGTCTGAACATAATGTATACTATACGTACGTACTGCCTCAGACGTACAGACATGCTCAGACGCGTAACGTATCAGACAAAACATTCTCGCCGACAATGTTTGACGGTACGTGAATGATACGTAACGTGTCTGAACGGACCGGATACGCTAAGTATAAATATTCGTATTTGAAATGCATGTAAACATGTTTGTCTTGTCGGAAACGCTACGTTCCCGCCCCGTGTCTGACCGGATAATATAAATCGACCTTTAGTGTATCACTTACCAAAATCACTACTTGTCGTACAGCATTCATTCGACCGACATCGAATAAAAACTTGTTTGAATATTATTGATTTTTTTGCAAACATGTATTGTTATTTTTAACCATTTTTTTATCTTGTTTTCAGGTGAGTGAATCAATTATTGCATAATCGTGGTCGATGATACGTAAGTTTTAATATTTTCTATATTTTTACTATTTTTTTCAAAATAACTTTGGTGTTTTTAATTCATTTACAAGAACATTTACAAATTTTAAAATTCGTAGCAAAACAAGTTAATTTAATTGACTAGTTAATGAACCGAATTTATTAATTATTTTGAAACTTTTATTTTTATTATATTATGTCATAAGAGAAGCTATGTTTCTATAGTCTATATAACGCCGGCACGAGCAGACTTGGCACCCTAGGCGAATTATTTTAATGTGTCCCTTAAAAACAAAATTTTCGCAACAAAATAAAACATTACTGCGTGCAGCACCCCGATCATAGACAAAACTATCCGCGTCACATACACCGTAAGAGGTGATACACATATATTCGGGCCGGCACGGTTCGGCAAGAATCGGCATGTATACACATCGTCCCTCATCTCACGTAAAAACGTAACTGACGCTAATGACCTCTGTTGTCGAGCGTCTATAATTCACAATTCAATTCAATTAAAGACATAACTGACAAAAAGTGAAATACGCCACCGAACATCCGCCCTTAAACATGACTTTCTTCTCGCGTAACTGCGGTGTAAATTGCATATTCGTCTTTACGTGACACGAGCGACGACATATTTGGGTTGGCTTATTTTTCGGGTGCGCCGCACTTGTTGCGCTGATCCGCCACAGTAGACCGAGGGCTGGCCGCCCCGCGTCACCAATACGCCCGTCCGTCTCGTGTATTCACTCCTCGCCATGCCGCCCCCCAAATTCGAGCGAAATTGTACGGATTATTTAAAAATATATTTTTATGTGTCCTTTCGGTCTTATTAAGATGTGATTGCTACAGGTGAAATGGCACTTGCAAATAGAGAAATCGTTCAACTCATTGAAAATATTTTTGGCGCATACTGTATAATATTATTAATATTATCAATGTTGTGTACATAATAGGGAACCAATGCAGGAAAACTCTCTGAAATAAGCTTCGATAATCCGTTGAAGTATCACATATACACGTGGACCATACGTGACATCCACTCCACGTGTCGTTTAAAACTTATCTATAATATTATCATCGGGCAAATGCAATTCTAGTACGTCATTAGTTTAGTCCGGATGGCTATCCTTAAAATATAATGACTCTATTACTATATACATCTGTTCTGTAAACTTTCGTAAGGATGGCAAAGCAATCAAAGAAGTATAGGCGAATTTCGCGCGGTCAATTCGCATACCGAGTTCTGCACAGATTTTATGGTACCATACTCTTACGGTATATTTAAAAAATTGGGGAGGACAGAGTGGTGTAACGGTTAGCGTAGCGACCTTTGGATCACACTGTCGTGAGTTCGAATCCCGCCTCCGCTCATGGATGTTTTGTGATGTTATTTAGTTTTAAGTGAGTTGTTATTTGATGTGAACAAGACGCTAATGACCTAAGTTGTTGACGCGTCTGTAATTTACAATAAAAATAAATAAATAAAAAATCGGGGTAGGATGTGTCGTCTACACGGCCGCGAGTGCAGTTTTGAGCGTGACAACGTCTGTCTGGGATGAAAGAAATTAATAGTAGATTGTGTATCTAATGTTGTTTCGTCATACCCCTTGGGCCCTTATAAAGGATTTGGCCGCCATGTTTGTTATGGCCTGTGACATCAGACTTGGCTCCACCTTTGCATAAACAGTTGTATACGTACGTACAGCGTCTCTATATCCTCCTTGGTCAATGAGTAACGTCAACTTTTCGTACACATGGCGCGTGATAGTTCGTCGAGCCATCACAAGCCACCACGAGCACGCGTCATGTGACATGGGTCGCTCACAGTGGCGCGTGGCTCGTGGCTCGTAACTCGGTTGATCACCTCGAAGTTTGTAAGCAAACTAATGGCCATAATATTATAATATGATATCACAATAATATTGTTACGGATCACCCTGTATATAAACGGCAGGCAAGAGTTCTGAGAAACGGGGTCTGTTTACTGAACAACTGGTACCTGCGCGATAGTTCTAAAGAAAGCGAGAACGCACTAGGCTTACGGCACGCAGCGTATATAAACAGCAGTACGAGTGAGTGAGGGAATCAGTCAACAGTGAGTCACGCATTCAAGTCTACGTTGGAGCAGTCAAATAAATAGTGCCGTGATGTAAATAACCAAATTGATAAATAAATACGAGTGTAGTGGTAATAATTACGAATTATTGTATATAGTTGTTTTGTTTTGCTTTGTAATTACTGTTTAGTTATTGTTTACTTGTTTACTCAGAAAACAGTTTTGTAACAATATTAACCATACCTCTACGAACCATCTAGAACCACGATCCGTGCCAAGTCGAGCCACGAGTCATCACAAGTCACGCGCCGTGTGACCCGGCCTTAAGAGTGAGACGTTGTCACGTCAAAACGCAGTTTATTGTTGTAAAAAAATTTTAAATCCAGCATGTTCGATTTTTTACAGTACTAAAAATACATTTACGTTATGGTATAGCAAAAGGAAACGCGTTTTGTGTATATTTGAAAATTCGATTAGGTGTAGACATCCGATCTTCTCTATTGTAAACAAAATATGAGTTTATGTTCGAGAACATACAAGCATGTACACATGCAATATGTACAGTACTGTACAAAAGAATCAAACGTTAAATTGTAATCACCAACGTCCATAATTATAGATTATTGAAGATGTGCAGTTTATTCACTATTGCATAAATAATGGCATCGCTATGCGCTCGGCTATTCTCAAGCCCGTGATAGTCAGATGTGTAACCTTTGTATATTTTTTTTAATTAAAAAATATTACTGGTAACTTCAAAAAAAAGCACACACAAAGAAAAATTGTTGTATTCATACTCGATCTTCCCTGGTACTCTTGAATCTCACTGATTATTAAAAACGCGACAGTGTAAAAAATTATACGAAATTGTCAAACAACATTCTAGATGTACATTCTAGATGTACACCAACTGTGCGTAGGAAACTACACTAAAAAAAATATTAAAAGAACAAAAAACCCGAGTGCGTCTAAAGGTACGTGCAATATGGAGCTGGGATTCTAGATGGTAGCGTATAGATCATAGCTGGGCTTGCTTAAATTAATGCATTTTTATATATGCGAGCGTACACAACGAAGCAGTGAGTGTAGCAGGTATAAGCGCTGTTACAAGAGCTGGTAGATTCAAGAATGTATCTCACCATTCTTTCAGCGCGCTGACTACTACAATCAACGTGTGACAACTGTCAAATGGCCGTTACAAGTTTAGCAATAGATATGACTAGTTTAATAAGTGAAATGTTGCCAGTTTTTATTTAATTTGTTTTGAGTTTTTTCTAAGACGTATAGAAAAGTGTTAGGTTCCATACGTAAATATTCAAAAAACCGGTTTGGATAAAATTTCAATTCTTGGTATAAATGATGAAATTCGCCATGTTTAGATCATTTTTTATTAATAGGGTGGACATGATAGCTTCTACCCAAATTTTTATTTAAAATTTAGCACTTTGTAGCAGAAGAACACAAATATTCGTCTTCGCTATCTGACATTTTAAACGCGACTTAAGCTTGTATCAATGCTAGTATCAAAGCTTCGTTGTGAAAATCTATAAGCGCTTATAATTTCAGCCACCATCTACCATACATGCAACCATCTAGAATCCCAGCTGCGTACTGCACGTACCTTAACACAAAAATATGGTATCGTTAGATTAGTCTTGGTCCTTCGAGTGCCCTATAGGCTAGGACACTCGAAGGGCTAAGACTATTCTAACAATACCTGATTAGTTCTAATCGGTTTATCCGTTCCAGGGTAGCATCTGGACATACTTACATACATGACTGATAAACACAATACTCTTTGCGTGCCGTAGTCGGATAAAGATAGCATTTCAACTTCTAAGAGTGCAGTATCTTTTTGTTTGCGTTGAAATTTCGAATCGATTGTAAAACGATGTAACAATAATAAAACACGACACGAAACAAACTTTTAGCACTCTCAGTTGTGTTTGTTGAACTATAGAAAGCTCTTGCCGCTTTAACACAGGCAAATGGGTTGATGGGCGGGAGAAGGGTGACGGCGGGAGATGGGTGGGGGGTTGAGAGGGCGATGGCAGAGCCAGAGATACTCGACGGGCCCTCGAGTTTAAAGTTCGGCTAAAGTATTGCTCAAGTTTCCCCATCTTGCGATTCTCTGTGCTACTTGCTGCTGTAATAACGCGCTCTTCTCTCCGCCACATCTACTCTACTTTGCTACACTCTTCCCAGTCTTACCCTACCACACTTTCTGCATAAACATTATGTCGGGTCGCAACTACGAAATGACGAACGGTTTTACACAAAAAAATAACGTAACGTTTTTTTTTCTTTGTGGGACGGTTTTATTTGTTCTACATTTTAATGAAATACGTTTATTCACCAAGGGATTTGAAAAAATAAAGGTGTGGGTCTATTTGTTACTGATAAGAATAACAGTGGAATTTTAGACTAAAGGAATAACATTGACTTTTTTTTACTGAAAGGGACATCGATTTTTAAGTGTAATATCTACATTCAAATCATAATAAGTACAGAGTCTGGCCATGAAACCTGACGGTTTTGTAAATGGGATAAATAAATGAGATTTTGAAATTTTTTCATAATTTTTACTTCTCACCTCTACTATGGTAGGGAAGTAATGGATTTAGTGCGAAAAAAATATTTCGAGATTTTAACAGATCTTCACGTTTTGAGACCCTAGCAATCTTTTAAGATCATTTTCTGACTGATGTCTGTATGTGTGTGTGTGTGTATGTGGTCAATTTTTCGCCTTCGATATCGTAAAAACGGAACAACATACGGCCATGCCGATTATTCTATTGTGTTTATCAGTCTTTAACTTAGATCTGATTAGATTTTGAGTCAAATCGGTTCAGTGGATTTTGAGATATTAAAAAAAAACGTTCTCAATGTCACGTATTAACATAGGTAAAAAAAATATAAATGAATTGTAGATGTTATAATTTGAAAAAAATGTAAATATTTTTTTTCTCTAAAATGCATAGGTTTTGAGAAAAAAAAATATTTTACTAAAATAAGAAAATTGTACGTAAATCAAGGTAACCATGATTTTTGCTATATTACTAGCCATCAGTAGATCACCAAACAAAAAAGAGGGCCTCTAGCGTGATGTGTCAAAAAGTGACATTTACCTTAAAGGAATCACACGCCGTCACTCACTTTTATTAAAATCAACCGAACTATTGAACCGATTTAAGTTATGCGTGATCATCATAAAAAGACATATATGCGTCGACTTGAGAACCTCCTTCCTTTTTTTGAAGTCTGTTAAAAATAAATTTTAATTATGAAAAGAAAAGGATTATATTTCGTATTTTTAAATTCAAGAGCCTATGTATTGTTCTAAATGATTTAATTTTATCTTAAAAGGGTAAGTGGCAACAACACTCCAAACTTAGTAAACATTCAAAACTACTTGACTTAAAGGTAGGCAAGTTCTTTTGTATTATGTAGTTATAGAAGCCATCCTTTGGGGCGCGACACAAGAGCGGTTTCTGAGGAAGAAAAACTTACAATGAGAGATGCTCCAGATAAGACACCGGCGCGGCATCTCCACCGCAACCAACAAGATGAACAGCACCACCCCCATAACACTACCGTTGTATATATGAATTTCTAGTCGAACAATACCATGAGTTTCTACATCTATTTCTAAAGAATATATACATAAATATAATAAAACTCCTACGGCCCCCGTCTGTACATGAAATATTTTTTCAAAATTATAATCGCGATATTATCGATATGGAGGTCAAAACAGCAATTTTTACAATTTTTGTCTGTCTGTCCACGCATCACGCGGAAACTACTGAACGGATTTAAATGAAACCTGGCATGTTGGTAGCTTATGTTCTGGGTCAACATATAGGTTACTGAATTCGAAGTTGCTATATAGTTAAATAGAGCAATTTGATCCTTGAAAACAGTTGTAGAAGTTGTTGCACTTTCACGGAAGTGCTCACTTCCAACAATTTCTGCAATAGAAGTTACTTTTTATCCCGGTAAAAAAAGGAGTTCCCGCGGAGTAGTAAAAAAACTATATTATCTCCGGATGGCTCATGGAATAAAATAAAACCGTCCTGTTTCGGTTATGGAATAAAATAAAACCTTCATGTTCTGTTACTCACCTATAGGTAGGTATATGTCGCAAACAATAATATTTCTGCTACTCACCAATAGATGTCGCCACGAGTATTTCATAACGCGCTAACGTTGTAGTTCACCGATGAAACACTTTTCTTAGGAATTTGATTAAATTTGAATATCTTATAGAAAACGGTAATATCTAACAGCTGTTAAAATTTCAGAGTGTTTGCACGCGCCGTAAAATTCCAAAACGCCGCGCGAACGAAGTCGCGGGTACAGCTAGTCTATTATGTAAACAACGAAATTTCTACGATCTCGTCTATTTTCAAGACTTATGCTCGGTTGCACAAAGCGTTTAAAAACTGCAATTATATTATTACAATCTAAGGCCATTGTCAAATCAAATTTTTGACAACGCTTTGTACAACCGAGCATTAGTATTAAGAAAATGTTTCCTTGGAAAGCAGCCAATTATATAATTGATTCGAAACATATAGGAAAAAATCATTTTACTAACTATAGTCACAGTCAGAATTCTAACCTGAACCTTTCCACTTTCGCGGCGGAATGAGCTTACACTTACTCAACCGTGACAAGATTACTAATCTAACACTTCCCTTATATGCTTCAGAATCAATTGATTTTCACTACATGCGAGTGTTAGTTCATAATAGCTTTTTTTTTGTGAGGGGGAAATCCATCATGGACACCATCAGGTAGTGCCGGACTCCTACCGGCTAAAACCCCCTCACTCTCTCACTCTTCCCTCCGGAAACCGCTTAATTCATAATAGCTAGGTATATAGGTGTGAATATTCGTACTAGCGAGAGCTCATCATGAAAGTGGAAAGGCTCAGGTTAGAATCCTGACTGTAACTATGGTTAGTAAAATGATTTTTTCCTATATGTTTCGAATCAATTATATAATTGGCTGCTTTCCAACGAAAAATTTTCAATTGCAATTCAGCCGTATAAATCTACTAATTAGTTATTAAGTTATGTTTACAAAATATGTATGTCATTTTAAACAAGAAATTGATAATCTACTTGATTCCAACACATCTGCTGTAGTCGTTAATTTTCTATACTTCTATACTGAGATGTGAATTACTGCTCAGTTCTTGTAGAGGTCCGGAGTAGAAAACGGGAGGAAATGAGACATGTAGATGAAGGTAACATTTCACCTCTTTAGTGCCATCGCCGTCGCGACCTCCCGCGCGCCAGCTCTGCGTGAGTTCTTGTTGGAGTACCGGCGCGTTACTATAATATCCTCGCCGTGCCTTCCGTTTTCCTCCTGCACCATGACGTAGTACAGCACAACTTATACTATATCGTATTGCCTACCGATACAAAATCAGAACGTCTCAAACTGTTTTAGTATAACGCGTCAAAAGTGCAAAAGTATTCCTCTCTTTCCATAGACATAATATCTCTCTTTATCTATGCGTGGACGTATGTCTGGTTTTATTGGTCTGGCTTTGACGTCATTCATAGTAAATAGTGTTGCCGTCTAGATCTAGACTTTCTAGACTCTTGTCTTGTCTTGTCTAGATTTTCAAGACAAGACTTGCAAAAGTCTTGTATAGAAATGTTCAAGACAAGACAAGAGTTTTTTAATCTAGACTTAGACTTAGTAAAGTCTTGATATTTCAAGACAAGACAAGACTTTGAAAGTCTTGTCTTGTCTTGTCTAGACGGCAACACTAATGGTAATCAAATTATTGTTGAGCAACGTGTTGCAGTGTTGCTGACAGCTTGTTGAGATGTTGACGGTCAGCGAGCGTGAACATTTGTTTAGGAACAATTATTTACGTATAAGGACGTGTTTTTAGGTACTTGCTAAACATGGCAGTAGTGTGGAGTAAAGATAAAATTATGCTTTTAATTGAATTATTTGTTTCTTTTCTGGCTACTGATGGATCAATCATTCCCAGAAGTTCAAAACACTTTTAGTCATTCTCGTACAGTTACTAAATTATCCATCTGACATTCTAAGATCACTCATCAAATTTTCTCTTCTTAACAGATAATTTCGCACCCACCACCTTTTTTTCGTCTTTTTTTATTGTTAAGTCTATATGCTAGGTACAGAGAACACCTGAACAGCACTACTTCCTCCACCCCCTAGAGGGAACATTGGAATGTGGTTGCAATCGCAAATTGCACTCCAATGTTCTTTGGGAATTAGCGCTCCCAGGGACCCGAGCTCGTACCAGTCGGTTTGTGTATGCCGACTGGCGGATTCTAATACACAAATGGATTATTTGTTGTATTGAAGACACTAATGACCTGAGTTGTCGACGCGTCTATAATTTACAATTAATTAATTAATTACTACTTCCTCTGGCAACATCCTACGCAGACTGGCAGTGTGGACAAGAGATGTTGCTGTAACCATTGTTTCCAGCAACATTTGCAGTTGCTATCAACAATGTTGACCAACTGTTGCTCAACAATTGTTTACCATGAATACATGGATTAAGCTTATCAGTTTGAAATGAACACAGTTTTTTAATTCTTGTTTACAATTTAGAGGAAGGATCACTGTAAGAAATGAGAAGGCCGATTACATAGATTATCGATGGTCCATTTGTAGCCAGTGATTAATCTGATAATAAGCACACAAAGAGACAATGGCGTCGCAAACAGGTATCGCCACATCGCGTAGATTCCATAAAAACACATTGCGCATGCGTGGTTACTAATTTTACATTAATTTGTTTTGTATTCATCCATTTTATATATGTAACTATACATTTTATTTTGTAATTTTTACACACTTTATTGGAATATTACACAGATTATGTAATTTTAATTTACTTTATGTAAAAATCACAAATTTGTTTTACTTTACAGTAAAAGTCCAAGTTCTTATGAAGTTTTCTGTGTAACGATAAATAATAATGTAAAATCACTTAGAAAATCGAGCGAATTCTACCTTAACTTTCAAAGTATTTTTACATCCATTTTTTACAGTGATATATAAGAACAAAAAATTTGGTTTACATTATTTATTTATGTATGAGGAATAACATATACTATTCAAAATTATCAAATTTTCGTACACGGGACGACCTTATTGTTTGTCTAAGTATGTAAGTGCACTGAAACTTCAATTACAAAATCGGAAGTAACGAGTAAACCTGTATGAATAATGTTAGAACTTCGTGGGAACTGTACAAAGTACGCTCAAGTTTTAGTGAGAATATTGTTCATATGAACACCAAACTGCAATCTAGTTCCATTAAGTTGCAGTACACTACACTGCACAAGTGTACAGTGCAGATTGTGTGAATAAATTGATAGTTTGTGTGTATAGATTCCACAATATAAACTGTGGCAAAAAAGAAAACTGTTTATGGCAAAAAAACAAGAATAATGCTGGGTTTCAGCTTTAAATCTAGATTTAAAATGTCGTTTCTATTCAACTAAATTAAGATTTCCCTTTAGTTGAAAAAAAATTAAATGTAAAACCTCATTTAGTTGAAAACAAATAACGTTTTTAAATCTAGATTTCTTACGGATGATCAACTTGCATACCTATCTTTGGTTAACACTACAAACAAACAAAAAACATTGAAGACAGTGTGGTCTAGTGGTTAGCATCGCGGCCTCTGGATCAGACTGTCGTGAGTGCGAATACCGCCTCTGCTCATGGATGTTTTGTGATGTCATTTAGTTTTAAGTTAAATTATTGTTATTTAATGTAATCCAGACGCTGATGACCTAAGCTGTCGACGCGTCTATAATTTACAATAAATAAATATAAAATCATTCTAATAAAACATGCCTTAAGGCACGTGCAGTATGCAGCTGGGATTCTAGATGGTAGCATGTATGGTAGATGGTTGCTGAAATTATAAGCGCTTATAGGTTTGCACAACGAAGCTTTGATACTAGCATTGATACAAGCTTAAATCGCGTTTGAAATGTCAGATAGCGAAGACGAATATTAGTGTTCTTCTGCTACAAAGTGGTATATTTTAAATATAAATTTGGGTAGGAGCTATCATCATATCATGTCCACTCTATTAATAGAAAACTATCTAAACATGGCGATTTTCATCATTTATACCAAGAATTAAAATTTTACCCAAACCGGTTTTTTGAATATTTACGTATGAAACCTAACACTTTTAAATACGTCTTAGAAAAAACTCAAAACAAATTAAATAAAAACTGGCAAAATTTCATTTATTAAACTAGTCACATCCATTGCAAAACTTGTAACGGCCATTTGACAGTTGTCACACGTTGATTGTAGTAGTCAGCGCGCTGAAAGAATGGTGAGATACATTCTTGTATCTAGCAGCTCTTGTAACAGCGCTTATACCTGCTACACTCACTGCTTCGTTGTGTACGCTCGCATATGTATATAACAATGCATTAATTTAAGCAAGCCCTGCTATGATCTACGCTACCATCTAGAATCCTAGCTTCATACTGCACGCACCTTTAGAGTACTGATACATAAGCTCAATTTTATAGGCGAGCGGAGCTAATGACTCTAGCAACAATGCATTTTCTTTGCTTTATCATGTCAAAAAGAAATATTAATAACGAGAGAATCATCTATATTCTAGATCATTAAATTATTCTCCACTTTTCGCGAACATGTAAAGAATAATCATGTAGAAAGAAAATAAAATTGAAAAAAAAGAAAAATATTTTGGAAAGCTTTGACGTAAGCGGTTTTTCCTTTATGTCACAGATACCTGTACAAAACTGTTCTACCATGTGTGTAAAAGCAATCGGATACTATAGAACAATAAAATAGCAATGTGCATGTATATTGAACTTTAATGTAATCAGTTATTGTTGCAAATACATACAGTGTAATTTGTGATATAATAATAATAGTATTAATGATTATTGCTCTGAAAATTAGCAGTTAATCCATGCTATTATTTGGCAGAAATTCAATCAGACCCATAGCGTCACATGGTTTTAATAATTTTCTATTATTATTTTAAAATGAATTTGAAATTGAAATGAATTTATTTTTTCATAAAAAATACAAACAGTATAACATTGCAATGTGCATATCTGAAAAAATAATAGGTACATCTAAAGGAATCCCCGTACTAGTTAAGTTATAACGAGTCGACCATTCCAGGTCTGTCGACCTAAACCAAGTTTTGCCAGGTGATAAAAAATAACAACGATAGTAAGTTCGGCAGTGAACAGTTTTGTGAAAAGACGCTAAAAGATAAAATCTGTTTTTTTTTCTTGCATTACTAATTGTACGAATTATTTCACTAATCATTCTTATTAATAAAATTAATTTAAATGGAAAATCGAATCCAAATCTTATCTTTAATAAATTGGCGCCCAACGTGGGGCCGTTAAGTTTCATTATGTGAATGCTAAGATGGACAGAAGTTGGTTAAAAATGCTAAAATAGACAGAAAATTAATTTAAAATGGAAAATCGAACCCAAATCGTATCTGATATAAAGTGGCGCCCAACGTGGGGCCGTTAATTTTGATTATATTAATGTTAAATAGACAGAAATTGGGTTAAAACATACAAAATACAAATTCGCATTCACTGGTTGAAATTGCTCACTTTTTACCCCTCTAAACTCACTATATGCGCATCATTCATTGCATACGTGTAACTTTATATGTGTGTGTGTGTGCGTGTACAGATATAGCACACTCACTCAGATACCATCACCGCAAGTCTCGGGCTGTGTGAAGAGGTACTCCTTAAAACATAACTCTCCTCCTGAGAGTCGCACACAACTTTGCGATAACAGTGCAAAACAAGCACCTTTTTGTATAAACCTATGGATGCAGCCACAGAGCTAAAAGAAAATATGTGTCGCACACTGCATGTCCATATAGAGCAAGCGTAGCATGACGTGAATTTTCCGCAGCTATTTTTATAAACAGTCTTAAGGATGTCATCAGAACATTCTGAGATATGATAAGGGTAATTGGATAGCAGTCAATTATAAAGGGTCTAGCAATCATTATCCGGCAGATTCGAGTAGCCTATGAAAAGAAAAATAATTGACGTACGACTGTTGGTAATTGTGTTTTAAAGACCACCAACAGCTAAGGTTATTTGGGCCTAGCACCAATTCATATTTTCAATTCATTATTTTTTTTTTTTTTAATATTAAATTGAAAATCCAATTGACACTTTTACCAGCTCTCGGGCTAGAACCCGAGAACTTGTAATAGAGGAACCATAGCAACGCCATGTAAACAACAGCGCCGTTACACTCTCGGCTATTCTCAAGCCCCGTACGACTGTTAGTTTCCCGTAATTGTTAAACTTATTACATGCAATTTGTCCAGTGATGGGCCATTTTCCAGTAAATCAGCGTGATTTCGTTGTGGAAAATTTTATTCGAACATAGAGCATTTTGCAAACTCAAAGGAATTTTAGGCGTGAATTGAAAGTTGCCAGGCACGGAAGAATACCAAAACAGGACACAAATTTGAATTGGGTGGGTCAGTTCCGAGTGCATGGTAGCGTCCACGCACACTTCAAGATCTGAAAAACGCAATTCGAGATGAAATTAGAAATATTGGATCTGATTTATTACGAAGAGTAATGGAAAACTTTCTAGAAGATGCCAAGAATGTTTAAACTGCAATGGCGCTCACTTAAGAGATGTTATTTTCAAAAAGTAGCGTAAATTAATAAATTGCAGATACCAAAATTAAAAAGAAAGTCGTTATTTCTCACATTTCAACAATAGGTAACCATATACTAGGTGGTTTAAAACCACCAGTACTGATTGACGAACCCTTTATAATTTTAAAAACATTAATTGCAATATTCTGAAAGGACAGGTGCATGGACGTAATTTGAAAATTTTGATTGGGGGGTCTGGGGTTTAAAAAAATAGGATTAAAATGGTAGATTTTAAAGCCTTTTCAGATAAATTTGCGATCACAAAATTGAACAATTTCTATCAACATTATATAATATAACGAAAACCGACCTTGGAAAATTTGTATTTTTTAAAGTTTGCAATATTACGAAAATTTGTTTTCTTTGAAAATATTGGCGAGGTAATTGCCACCTCTTGCCACCCCCGAAATACGCCTATGGACAGCTGCGTATCTTCACGACGTGACGATGCCAGTACTCTTACCATAGTTTTATTAATGGTAACTATGATAACAGCACCGGTACCGTCGTAAAGTCACGTACCTGGTTACGTATCTGTCCTTTCAGAAGACAGGCATTAAAGCATAGGGTACTTTTA
Organism: Mongoloraphidia duomilia; assembly: GCA_039654895.1. NCBI lineage: Eukaryota > Metazoa > Arthropoda > Insecta > Raphidioptera > Raphidiidae > Mongoloraphidia > Mongoloraphidia duomilia. The sequence goes on from CM077523.1 coordinate 5,086,717, forward strand.
TCCGACTATACCTACTCGAGTTAAGATAAGGTGTCAACACATGCTTGCGAAACCGTAGGTGAAGGTTAGTCTTCTATAAATTTATTTTCGTTTATACCAATTGAAAATACACATTAAAAACACAATACATATGCATTATGTATGTACTAGTTGGTTCAAAATAATATATTCGTTAATCAGGTTGAAATATATATATGGTGGACGTACGGTTATTAACGGTGGAGGAACGGGTATTGAAATTTAATCTTTGACGAAAGATTATCCATATACATATGCAGGGTGACTACTTTCTGGAAAACCGGTAAAATCTGGAAAAGTCAGGAAATTTTTCAGATCAAGGATCCATTACAAACAAACATACAAAAAATCAAATCTTTTCTCTTTATAACATTAAGTACTTATGAAAAGTCGTTTTTTGGCTCATTGCTATAATCGGTCAAAATTCCTCTTTTTACTTCGAAAAACATCACAACCCTGCACCCAGTATATATTGTAGCAAACCCCAAGATGTTACGCCACGTAGAAACCACGAGAAAGACAGGTCATAGTAGTACAGCGTGAAATGGTATAGAAGATTTTAGACAACGCTAGAGAATACGAGGACGCACTGAGCGTACACCGCACGCAGGTATATAAACGGCGAGTGTGTCGTGTTGGAACAATCAGTGAATGGTGCGTCGTGCCATCAAGCGGATCAGTGATATAAATATTGATCAGTCAACGGGAATCAGTCAGTGTAGATTGTACTGTGGCAGTGTTGAACAGCGAAATAAATCTGATATAAATACAATGACATAAATAATCACATATAAATAATCCTTGTGTATATAGTTATTTGTTAAGTGTTATTTAAGTGACTCGTTTAGTTCAATAATTGCCGTTTAAGTTTTTTTATTGTTAGAATTGATTTTTCGTTGTTGCATTTATTGTTATTGTATTTTTAATTATTGTAAATAAATATTTATTCCGCCAACTCAGAAAACAGTTTTGTAACAATATTAAACTTTGAACAAATATTAATTCTATGACAGGATTGCGTTTTAAAAGAGTTATTTTTCTTCTGTAATTTTTGTGTCACATTTATTTTCATACAAAAAATGTAGAGACAATAACTGTATTTATTGTGCCAGTGTAGTGTAGTTGAATGTAGACAGGGGCCAATGACTTGGCACCATTGTAATACCGACATATCGGAATGATGCCAAGCCATCGCTTCATTTAAGCACTGGAGTACGTTATATTGCTATAATAAACAGAGCTAATGAAATGGCCAGCGGACTGAATATTTCTACTATTGAGTTGTGCCGTACTTCTAAGTGGGTTTTGTAAATTACATAACACATAAGAACAGTCTTGTAGTTTCAATAAAAAAAAATTGACTGAGGAGCCTGTTCAATATTTCCTACCTAGTATAGACAATCGTCAACTGTCACAAAACTAGAAATTTTCTCAACCAGTACTTGAGAGCTAGTGACAATTTTTTGATGTTATTTATTCAAGACCTTATTTTTGTGAAGATGTTGAGGGAGGCATATTAAAGTGCCCTGAGTAAGGGATTTTGCTAGATACCGGTATGGGAGGGATGCAGACCGCCCCCAACATGTAACAAAAATAATGGTCACAATTATTATCATTCCTTCAAGGCTGAAATTGTTTGTAATATAGCTTGTCGGTAAACCCAATAATGCAATTATAATATTTGCAGATCGCTTTCTCGGTATTTAAAGGGTGGCAGATCACTCTAAACGTGACATGTACCCGACGACATTTTTATTGTTAGTTCAAGTTCAAATTTTAATATGTTGTTACGGCGACTGTTTTAAGCATATATTTCAATTTGCAGAACAAAATGTCGGTACTAACCCCCTCTCTTAGAAGGAAACTTGCTCGCGTAGGTGTTTATATCGTTCTGCAAGGAGGCTAATATCGACATTTTGTTCTGCAAATTGAAATATATGCTTAAAACAGTCTCCGTAACAACGTATTAAAATTTGAACGTTGAACTAATAATATAAATTTCGTCGGGTACATGAAACGTTTAGGGTGATCTGCCACCCCTTTAATACTGACCAATCGATCTGCAAATATTTTTATGGCATTATTGGGTCACCGACAAGCTATACAAACAATTTCAGCCTTGAAGCAATAATAATTGTGACCATTTTTTTTGTTATATCTTGGGGGCGGCCTGCATCCCTCCCATACTGCTATCTAGCAAAATCCCTTACTCAGGATACTTTAATATGCCTCCCTCAACATCTTCACAAAAATAAGGCCTTGAACAAATAACACCAAAAAATGTCACTAACTCTCGGTCTTAGTATAGACCGCACATAAAAAATTGTAAATTAAAAATAACTTCTGTAAAATTATTATCTGCAGTAAACATGATCTGGTTCGAAGAAACAATTATACTTTTAACTATAGCCATTACTCCTTGTTTCGAACGCGTTAATGTTCCGCCCCACCCCATAAATATCCTCAGATTGAGTTTGCAAAATGGAAAAAAAAATAGTTTTGATTTTGCGAAAGAACCTAATAGCGTTTTTAGCTGGTATGCATTTGCTGACACTGGTGACGCGTAGTTTTGCACGAGTGTAACACTAGCACCGTGTCAGTGCTGAGTAGTGTACACTGTACAGGCTATCTTCGTGTAGGCCATTACTCTGTTATTACCGCTGTCATGTCGCACTATCTTTACACGGGAGTATAGCTGTAATAGCGCGCGGATCAGGGCAAATAAACATAAATCCCTATGGAAATTATTTACTTTCCACACTAGTGTGGATCATACGTTTTCACACACCAGCCTATTAAGTGACCCATTACAGGCCGGTATAGATGCATGTAAAGCAGGTACTTTATAGTGCAGGGCATGACAAAAAACATTATGCATAATTTATAGACATCATGTATATTTTTAATGTAACAAATAAGACGAGAATTGTATAAAAATAAATGATTTGATATGATTATTTTTTTACATAAATAATTTTTAGTTTGTTTGGGATGCGGGTTTACTTTTGTTATTATAATATTGTATCAGTTTTCATAAATTTACATAAAAAAATACATTCATGCAATAAGTTGTAAAAAAAGAACACAAATCAAATATTCTGTTTTAGTCTGAATAAGTGTTCAGTGTACCTCCAGCTGAATAAATACCAAAAAGAGCTAAGCTTACAAGAATTCATAAAAGTCGAAACAGACGTTGTTTTTGTTTTCTACAAATTTAAGACACTTGGATTTTATCGTTTATATGCTTTCGACTTATTTATATTTATTTTGTCAGAAAAATATGTTTCTGCTTCAGAATTCAAGATGTTGCCATTTTCTTTTTATTAGATCATTTGTTTGTGTACAAAATAGGTACATGATCTTAAGAAAATTTATTTTACAGTGATGTAACATCATGTAACATGTTTTCATAATCCATTTACTAAAGTACTCAATTTTTATAAATCTCCTATAATATTTCTTTAATAATAATGACAAATACCTAGACAATGTTTAAACCAGAGGTTCTTAACCTACGAGATGTGAAGGCCCAGGGAAGAAGGCGTAAAACTACATTAATCAATTATTACAATATTATTGGGAACCGTCAAATGAGCATGACATCTGGTGGCAGAAAAGTGTACTCAAAACGAGGGAAAAAATTACATGCTAACAGTGCAAATTTATCGTGAAATTGTTTATTACAAAAATAAAAATAATAATAAACAAAAAGTTTATCGAAAATGGAATTCGCGACGTTTTCTAATATCATGGCATTAAACATTATCAGTTATTGCCTTGTAAAACTTACTTTACAGCGAATTATTTTCTAATGACATGTGGAAAAACTGTATTTATGAATTAAAAAAATATTTTATATTAATAATAAGATGTAAGTACTCATTATCATACTGTACTACAATAGTTAAATCACTGAGCTTTTCAACAGCACCACTTTCAACCTATCGTGCTATCGAAAATTCCGGAGTTTTGAACATATAATAATTTATATTTATACTTATCGAAATTTACAGCGGTGGCAGTAATAAACAAAATTTTCCTACAAAACTTGCTTATTTTTTAAAGATCTTTTCAACAATACCACTTTCGACCTATCGTTACATTTATAATTCCGGGTTCTGGACATTCTGGAGCAAACTAATAGGGAAGCCGACCTTCCCGGAAAAAAAATTATCACCATTCGATTCTTTATTTGAGCTTTTATAATACAAATTTTTGACACAACTCTCTACGACTAACAGTTTTCGAAAAAAACGACTGATACGGGTGGTCGAACTCACCCTGTATAACAGCAGTTATAGTATAAATTATATGTATTTATGACGTATATTTGTTTGAAAGTTTCCTTTTCACAAAATGAACGTCTGTCTCAAAATGCGTATCTAATATAAATAACTTATATAAAATGCCTTTTGTATCATTATATTAAAGTTTTACATTTTTACATTTTTTATCTTTATTCGAAGTTACATTTCGGTGTATATATACAAATAAAACAATATTTGCAAAGCTATCAAAGAAATAAAACTTCCTAGAACAAAAGATAAAGAAAAAAACTTGTCTACTTCCATCACATATAAAAAATTGCAAATAAAACACATCCCCTAACGTTTCAGAAAGAACAAAAAATTGAAACATTTCCATTGTTGTCGTCTTCTTAAATCTAATTCCTGTTCCTGTTATAATATATCAGCAGTTCTTCAAAGTTTTTCTATTTGTGGAAATCCATTTTCTTTTCGTTCACTTTTTTATGGTAATAGATGTTTCTGCGATTTTTTATTTTGTTCTATTTCCCTTAATCGACAAAAATTCAAATATTAAATTCCTTATCAATAAAATTATTTTGGTCATTCCATTTGCTTACATAAAATAGATAGACCATTTAGTTATCAATAAACTTATTCACAATTAAATCTGACTATAGATGGCAGCATGGATAATGTTCTAAGCGAGACGACCTTGGTAATTTTAACACGTCAATGAAGTATCCATCCTACTCTGACCTTTGATGATATACAACTATAGACTAGCAACACTAGCTTTACTCTGGAACAGTGTTTTGACAGAATCAGCAAAATATGACAGATTCTTATATCGATGTATGGAAATACATTGGACTATACTTGAAAGTGACATGCATTAAAAACATCGAGTGAGGTATATTGAAGAAGGTGCTAGAGTACTTAGTTTTAGCTGTCCGTTTGTCTAAGGCTCTGACATTCAGCAGCGGCCATATTTGTTTCGAGTTCATCCCGACTATAGAGGTCTGCCACTTTGAATTTAATCACGAATATGCTAATTTCAATTTAAAATCATGCACAGAGATATTAAATATCTTTCTTGAACACAAAATAAATTCCAAACGTCTACTGGAAGTAATTCTTATAAGACATTTTTATTAACACGCTTATATTAGCTTCACCTGTATGTTTGCGTGCTTGCGTGCTTGCTTGCTTGCTTGTTTGTCAGTTTGTAACCGACTTCTTTGAACTTGATTTTGACCAACTTTGAACGGTCAGATTTAGTTTAAACTTTGTCGACTTATCAAGGACCGACGACAATACAATAATTCCATAAGTTTGTCCCATTATCCTGACCAGGATCTCCAGGACTAAAAAAAAAGCAAAAAACTTCAGATTGAACTGAAACTTTGCACACTTATCAAGGACCGATTACAATACAATAATTCCATAAGTTTGTTCCATTATCCTGACCAGGATCTCCAGGACTAAAAAAAAAAAAAGCAAAAAACTTCAGATTGAACTGAAACTTTGCACACTTATCAAGGACCGATTACAATACAATAATTCTATAAGTTTGTCCCATTATCCTGACCAGGATCTCCAGGACTAAAAAACAAAAGTAAATTATAATTTAAAAAAACTAAAAAACACGCTTTAATGAACTAAAAAGTAAAAAATAATTAATTTTATTGTAAAAAAGCGTGGGGTGCTTTGTATCATATTTTCATACTACCCCACGCTTTTTTACAATAAAATTAATTATTTTTTACTTTTTAGTTCATTAAAGCGTGTTTTTTAGTTTTTTTAAATTATAATTTATTGTCCATCAAAACCAACTATTAAAAAAAAGACCATGAATTTTAAGAGTAATCATGAACTCGAATCAATCTAAAAAAGCTACAATTTGAATGGATTTGGTGCGAAATTAACCTAGATATAACTTTTTGTATGAACGAAGCTCAGCTGTGATGCGCAAAGCGATAATAGAGCACATCCGCTAGTACTGTAGCGGTATGTGCAATAAAATATATAAGTGATTATCGTCAAAAATATTGTACGGATTGTAGGGAACCCTCTGCGCGCGAGTCTAACTCACATTTGACCGATTTTTATCATGATACATCCTTCAGATTCTCTGTGAACAGTTGCGATAAAGAAATGTTTTTACTTTTCTTGTTTTCGAAAATGGAGTCACTTTATTAAGGCACGACTATCAAATATTTCATCCTCTTTTGTTACATGAAACCACGTGACAGCAAAGCGCATTGCCATTAGAGCTGAGTGACAAATTGCTTTATTATGAGAAAAAAATATGCGGAAACGCGTCAAGCTTCGCTGCACACATATATACTAATATTGTCATTTTATATTGGTCTACTGTTTCAAAAAGGTTGTTTTTTATCTTTGATGTTTTTATACACAAAAATTAAATTCCCTTCTTTCCTTCTTACATAGAAATACATATTGTATAGGGAACCACTCAAAAGATAATTTAGTACCTATACAGACGTTTACTTACACCGTTTTTTAATTCCAAAGATAAAGTACGAAATATCTATAAGTCTGCATATTATGAAATTTTAAAACATTAATGGTAAAAAACCCACACTTAAAAAATTCTACAAGTGTATAAATAAAAATAAATAAAATCTGTGTTCACCTCTAATTAATAACGGATATTAATTAGAGGTGAATACAGATTTTATTTCCAATTTTATTAGTGATAACTACATCTTTTTTACTTTTAATAATTTTTATGAGTTTTTATTTTAAAAAAACCAACAATGTCATCACCATGTGGTTCATTAATCGCTCAAACAAAATACTGAAAGAAATTGACAGCATTTGACTCTGAAGATGGTATGAAGAATACCGAAACGTTAGTAAAATGCAAATTTAAAAAAATCAGTACCTATTACTTTTTATTGATCCTTTGTGCCACGGAAGTGCTCATTTCCAACAATTCTGAAAATTTATTTTTTATATTATTATTCAATAGGTACCTATATATTTTCATTATTTAAAAAGAAAAGCAAATATTAAAAGTTTTGGGGATTCGAACTTTTCCACACGGCCACTTCACTTACTTTATCGGAGACCTTAACATAGATATACAGACTGTGTTTTGCTTCACATGTCATCCACTTCTATTTCCGTTTCATCTAATATTTCTAAAATGCCACCCCAGTATGAGACATTAGTAGACGTTATTCTTGTCAAAATTCACAGCCTGTATAATCCAATGAACACAAGAGCACGGTTTTGTTTTTAATATAACGGACGAGACGTGTGCATGCGTATCCGTTTTGTTTACCCAAGTGTTTTTCTTCGGGAAGTGGAAATATATGTACGTTTTTATGTGTTCACAATATCTGAAAAGTTTATTCACTATACGTGTATAATATTATGTATATATCTATCATAAAAATATGTCGCCGGTCTATCAGACAGATGTTAGCAGTCGACAAATAAATGTAAAAAACCGGCCAAGAGCGTGTCGAGTCACGCAAAGAGTAGGGTTCCGTATTTTGTAAGTTATGCTAAACCTATACAATTTTGATAAAATAAAAACAGATTCATAATCAACTAAAAAGGTCCTTTTCAACGATACCCCACAAGTGTAGGTAGGTACAAAAAAAAATTTTTTTGCCCCCCGCTTGCATGTATAATTTTGATAAAGTAAAATAAAAACACATTCATAATCTAATCAAAAGGCTCTTTTCAACGATACCCTACAAGTATAGGTAGTAGGTACCAAAAAAAAATTTTTTGCCCCCCGTTTGCATGTATATTTTGATAAAATAAAATAAAAACAGATTTATAATCTACTCAAAAGGCTCTTTTCAACGATACTCCACAAGTGTAGGTAGGTAAAAAAAAATTTTTTTGCCCCCCGCTTGCATGTATAATTTTGATAAAATAAAATAAAAACACATTCATAATCTACTCAAAAGGCTCTTTTCAACGATACCCCACAAGTGTAGGTAGGTACAAAAAAATTTTATTTGCCCCCCGCTTGCATGTATAATTTTGATAAAGTAAAATAAAAACACATTCATAATCTAATCAAAAGGCTCTTTTCAACGATACCCTACAAGTATAGGTAGTAGGTACCAAAAAAAAATGTTTTGCCCCCCGTTTGCATGTATATTTTGATAAAATAAAATAAAAACAGATTTATAATCTACTCAAAAGGCTCTTTTCAACGATACCCCACAAGTGTAGGTAGGTAAAAAAAATTTGTTTTGCCCCCCGCTTGCATGTATAATTTTGATAAAATAAAATAAAAACACATTTATAATCTACTCAAAAGGCTCTTTTCAACGGTACCCCACAAGAATAGGTACGACAAAAAAAAATTTTGCCCCCCCCCCCTGTTTTCATGTATGAGCGCTTTCTTTTTTCTGTTTTTAGTATTTGTTGATTAAGTAAGGGATATGAGTGATAGTTGACGTGAATTACAGCTTAATGGGTAATGGCGTTGTTAAGACAGACTAGGTAACAAAACAAGTCTACAAATTGCAACTTTGACGGTCTCTAAAACCTACAGTTTTGATAAAATAAATAAAAATGAAAGCACATCCATAATCTACACAAAAGGCCTTTTTCAACGATCCCCCACAAGAATAGGTACCAAAAAAAAATTTTTTTTTACCCCCGTTTGCATGCGCCCCCCTTATATAAACATTTTTAATATTTTGTTATTCTCTCCGTCTTTGGGCCGCAGTAATACATATTACGTGTGAATTTCAAGTTCCTATCTCAATTTGCTTAGAAGTTAGAGGCCTGTGACAGACAGACATCGTTGACACAACAATAGGGTTCCTTTCTGGTACGAAACCCTAAAGTGATAGTTTTAAGATTTCGATGTGCGGAATGTATCGCCGAATGTTGACACCCACGTTTTTTCCTGCTTTTCTCTCAAAGATGTATTTGAAATTTTAATTAACTTCACGACAAATACCTAAGTTAGGTAACTTCCATGCAGGGACGTATTTATAAAATTTTCGCCCTGAGAAGCCGATTTGCCGTCTGCCTTTTCAGTTGAATTTTCGCTGCGTTCAACACATTTCTTCTGATATTTAAAACATATAGTTTGTTAAATTGTTAAATTATCTTTTTAACAGAAAAAATGTACAAAAAGTGGATTTTACTGGAGGCTTAAAAAAGACATTTCCATGATTATCCCACAAAAATATTCTCTTTAAAAAAAATTGTTACCTATCTATTTAAAAAAAAATTCAGTGTTTATATTATTGAAAAAAACTTATTATAACAATAACACCGCGGGTTAATTCCTTTTAAAGTCGTAAAAAGTGTGTAACTTTTCAAATATGAGGTGGAAAATTCCGAAAAAAATTAAGGTGGTAGAACTTCCAACGAAAATTGTTTTAAATAGGATATGTTGTGTAGTTTTTGAGATATGGGATATTTTCGTTACACGCTATTTTTTTGAGCTTCGCGACCGCAGAAATAACTTTGTTTTTCACAGTCTATTTAAAAAATACTGTTACAAAACTGTTTTCTGAGTTAGCGGAATAAATATTTATCCACAATAATTAAAAATACAATAACAATTAACTATATACAATAATTGCAACAACAAAAAGTCAATTCTAACAATAAAAAAACTTAAACGGTAATTATTGAACTAAACGAGCCACTTAAATAACACTTAACAAATAACTATATATACAAAGATTATTTATGTCAGATTTATTTATATCAGACGCACTATTCGTCGCTCAGTACTTGACTTCGTATTCAACACGACACTGATTGCCCCAACACGACACACTCGCCGTTTATATACCTGCATGCGGCGTACCCTCAGTGCGTCCTCGTCCTCTCTAGCGTTGTCTGGAATCTTTGATACCATTCCACGCTTTACTACTGTGACCTTTCTTTCTCGTGGCTTCTATTGGAGGCAGTGGCGTAACATCTTGGGGTTTGTTACAATACTATGAAATACAAACTTATTTTTGGGAATCTATGTTCAACCTAAATTATAAATCATTATTAAAGTTAATATTAACTTTGAATTTTAACCGTGAACATTCTTTCCGACTACGGAACCCTTCACTGTGCGTGGTCCGACACGCACTTGGCCGCTTTTTTATGTAATTAAGCATTTCGTGCAATATTTTATTGTTTTGAATTAAAATTATTATTCAATATTACATGAAAAATAATATCGACAACATAGTTTCGATATCCATTATTTGAGATCAGAAAATAAAAAAATATTTCTGAATATCATAAATTATAGATTTCGCGCGTGATAAAACCTTCTATTACAAAAGTTCATCTATATCAGTCAATGCCACATTGTGTTATGTAAATGATTTCGATTCACTATTTGCTATTGAACTAAAAATAGATTTTCGCAGTTCCGTTCAGTAAATAACAAAATGTAGTAAATGGAAATAATTTACATAATATTTAAACATACTCAGAATTTGGGAATAAATGGTATCGAACTCAGTTGTTACTCGTTCTACGGTGTTCTTTAATAGATATTTATGCAACAAGTGGCTTAAGTGACGAATTATATGACAGTTGCGATTTTGCGATATGAGCCTAAAGTTATATTGCATTTCGGCTCGCGGGGTAACTCACACTCGTTCTGGTATAAATGCAACATAACCTTAGGAGAGTATTGTAAAATGGCGGCTGTCAGAATCGTCACTTTAGGCATGCTTTACATACAATATTTTTGCTTCAAAAGTTCAATTTTAAGCAAATAAAACACAATTTAGATAAATATTTTATTAGTGACATTGTAGCAAACTAATCTATAAAGTACTATTTTACGCACGTGTGTTTTAAAGTAAAACAAAACAGTATTACTTTATAGCACAGAGTGCGTTAAAATTTACTTTAAACACTACCGTTCGAACGCATCAGAAGCTTCCATAAAGAATTACTTTTCAAACGGTACACAGCCATCTAAAATTGAATTTTTGAAGTGTTGCAAAAAAAACTACCTACCTGGGTATTCATAATTATTTCATTGGCAGATTTAGTAGAGGGGTATATGGAGATGTTAAATGGTTGTTATACTTTATATTTAATACTATCGACCCGGTGCGGCGTCTTGCGGGTGCTATGAATTTATGATTTATTAATACATTATACTCACTCGCTTCGCTCGTTCGCTCCAGTTGTTATAGCTTATGTCTTAACGCAAAGTATCACATATCGAACAGTGAATAAGAATTGAAATCTATTCAATAATTTCTGAAATTACCACTGATTTTCACCCGGGCGAAGCCGAGCCGGCCAGTTATTATAGCCTATGTCCTAAAGCAAAGTATCATCTATCGAACATTAAAAAAAAATCAAATCGGTTTAGTAATTTCTAAGATTAGCCCCGGCCAGGAATTATAGCCTATGTCCTAAAGCAAAGTATCATCTATCGAACATTGAAAAAAACAAATCAAATCGGTTTAGTAATTTCTAAGATTAACCCCGGCCAGGAATTATAGCCTATATGTCCTAAAGCAAAGTATCACCTATCGAACAGTGAAAAAAATTTTGAAATCGATTTTCTGAGAATACCTTCGATTTTAACCCGGGCGAAGCCGGGCTGACTAGTTATTATAGCCTTTGTTCATCTCCATTGCGGAAGCTACCCGTATGCAAAATTTCATAGAGATTGGTTGAGTAGTTGAGGCGTGAAGGCGGAACAAACAAACAAACTCTCTTTCGCATTTATAATATTAGTTGGGATTATCGATTCTTTTTTTGCGTTTAAGTCTTGCTTCATCAATTGATAACATCAGCAAATAAACACCAATAAAAGTTTTCTCATAATAATATCACTGATGGTAAATTAAGATAGTTTTCTGTTTGAATTATATCTGTGCTATATTAAACGTACTTATTAATAGAAATTACAACTTTTATGTCATAAAAATCTATTACAATCGATTTAGAAAGCTCATTAGTGTCATCGAAAATACTGTCATAAAAAACATTAGTAAAAGAAACTTTTTAAAGACACGCTTTTATTTAAATGTACTAAAAAGGAAAAAAATAAGTTTTAATAATTTAGTTTCATAATTATAAAAGCGTGGGTTGTAAACTCTACGATATTTTATTAGTCACGACCCACGCTTTTATAATTATGTAACTAAATTATTAAAACTTATTTTTTTCCTTTTTAGTACATTTAAATAAAAGCGTGTCTTTAAAACGTTTTTTTTACTAATATTTTATTTTGTTCCTTTTAGTCGTTCAAAAGTTTATCCCCTTTTGACACCCTTAGGGATTGAAATTCGAAAAATCCCTTCATATAGTGGGTGCTTACGCCACAAAAGAAACCTACTGTCCAAATTCCAAGTTTCTAGCTTTAGCGGTTTGGCCTAGGCGTTGGATGGTCAAAAAACCCTACTCCCTCTTTTGACCCCCTTAGGGATTAAATTTAATTCTAAAAATGATTGATTCATGTATTGTCATCGGAAATGCATATGCGTACCAAATTTTAAATCGATCGAATACGTGGAAGTCGTTCAAAATTGACTTGCAAGATTTGACCTAAACAAACAAACTAAAATACAAACATTACAAGTTAAACAAGGTGGGTCGTTTATTAGGACTAAAGTGCCCTTGAGATCCACACGACGAAGTTCCCAGTTTGATAAATATTTAATAACAATAATTAAATTAGATATTACACAGAAAAGTAATCATTTTAATCATTAAAACATAATTATTATTTATTTTTAACAATAATTAAAAAAAAAAGGCTGAACCGATTTTTACAAAATTTATGTCGGATCAAAATAACGTTAACACGACTCGATTGGCATCCTTACGAAGTCGATATAATCTTTTATTCGCGAGATATTGTGTAAAATCTACATTTTTGGAGTCTATTTGGTTAAGAAAAAAGAACGGCTGAACCGATTTTGAAAAAATTTCTTTCAGATCATACGCGTCGATTGGCACCCTAACGTAGTCGATATCATTTTTCATTCTCGAGATTCCGTCTTAGAAAGAAATGGACACATACGTACACACACACAGACATTTTTCTAAAAATAGTGTAGTGGCCTTGAAACATAAAAATTTGTTATACATTTTGATTTCGATTTTCGGACCCATAACAATAACTTCCAATGGGAAGTTAATAAAATCTTGTAAAAATAACAGCAGCAGTTTGTAATGCACGTGACCGGAGCCGCTGGTATACAGTAGTGATGTACCGGATATCCGTATCCGATCCGTATCCGCGGATATCCGAGGGAAAAGAAAGATCCGTATCCGTATCCGTTAGTTTTTTCGCGGATCTTTTACGGATCTTTTACCTTATCAATTTTCAATTCATAGATAAAATTTTATATAGGTATATAGGTAATTAGGTAATAATGAAAAACCGTTAAATTCCATTCAGATTATATTTTATTTTTTAATATCGTGGTCAATAACTTTTTCCCATAACAGATAGTCTCTTTCCAAAGGTCGATGTGCAATATTTAGTATTTACCGCCGCGTACTCTAAGAAAGTTAAGATCCGTATTCGTATCCGTATTCGCGGATCTTGAGACCAAATATCCGTATTCAGATCCGTATCCGCGGATATACATTTTTAACGATCCGGCACATCACTAGTATACAGCTAGTACATAATAACAACTAATGTTCCTTTTTGTTCCATAGCTTTACATTTCCCTGTGCTCTGGCATCGTGGGAATTGAGAATTAGCGAAAGACGCGTTTTCAATATTTCATCGCACAATTTGTGAACACACACACACACACATCTAATATAATATAAAGAAGATGACAAACACACGTAGGAGAGAGTTGAGCAAATAGACAGTTACGGACAAGGAATAGAATAGATGTGGCATCTAGTATGTGACATGTCTCTGCATTGCGGACAATTTTCTTTCTGTTAGAGAAGAGATACTAACACAACAGTAACGCACAGTATGGCTTCTATACCATCCGCCATCTACTTGTTCACAGTTCTCGTCGTCGTCAACTGTTTTGTGAGCGTTTTTTTCTGATTACTGTGTGTCATCCAAATCCATAGTTGACTCGATACATTTCATTGCGGATTTTTAGAAAAGACGTCGACACTTCAACTATCTTTTCGATTTAGTTTTATTTCCATTTTTAACGTGTCAAAAGATTGAGGTTAAGATTTTCTTAGAAAACTGGCACGTTGTATGAATAACCAATAATTTTCTTCATGCTTATCCAGGGCCAAGATAAGTAGTGTTGCCGTCTAGACAAGACAACACAAGACTTTCAAAGTCTTGTCTTGTCTTGAAATATCAAGACAAGACTTCACTTAAAATATCAAGACTTCACTAAGTCTAAGTCTAGATTAAAAAACTCTTGTCTTGTCTAATATCAAGACTCTAGATTATTTTCAAGAGTCTAGATTAACCGAGTGGTTTACTTTACCTACTACTACTTAGTTTATCTAGACTCTTGAAAATTGTCTAGAGATTTTGGCACGAGTCTTGATCTAGATAAAGCAAGTCTTGTTTTGTCTTGAAAATTTCTAGACAAGACTTTTGCAAGTCTTGTCTTGAAAATCTAGACAAGACAAGACAAGAGACTAGAAAGTCTAGATCTAGACGCCAACACTAATCCTAAGATATTTGGCGCCCCTCTTCATAAGAAAACACACGGGAGGGGAAGTGGGAGCGGGGTAACTGGTGATTAAATTAAATAATAATTTTTATAGAGGGTATGGCAAAAATACTATATATATCTAGTGCGTACTGATATTATGTTGCGCTCGTTTTAACATACTGTCGCTACTCGTCAGTAATATGCCTCATTACGCAACTAGATATACAATCTACTATTATAGAACAGTCGGTATAGCAGAGTGTTTTAAAGCATTACTGGATTCTTCTGCTTGATTCGTTTTCAATCCACAGAATCTGTCGTCGTTGTTCCATTCTTTTCGATGTGACAAAAAATATGACGATATATTTTCCGCGACATATTTAATTTATTAATGTCTCGCAAACTCGTCATTTATTTTAGTTTAACGTATTTTATTAAATTTATGACTGCGATATTTGATATTAAAAAGCGATGTCGATCTTTTTAAGAAATTCGTTTGAAAAGACGAACAAGAAGCATTTTTATAAAACATTTCGCTTTTTTGTTCCATTTATAATATTTCATTATGAATTTGATATCATGAACGTAATTTAACGGTTATAGTATAGTATAGTAGTATAGTATTTATTTGGTCATGGCGTCAAAAATACATTTGAATATGACAGGTCAATAATAATAATAATTAATTAGCATAATAATCATCTAGTGAATAAAAACATTTCACAATTAGAAAATGCTTTAAAGCACGTTTAAATTTGTTAAAGTCGCTGATTAGTCGGATTGACTCAGGCAATGTGTTGAAAATAGCACTACCAGCACACATAGGACTTTTTTTATATAAACTAAGCCTGTAGTTGCCTATGTAAACATTATTATTGTGACGTGTATTATAGTCATGTACATCCCTATATTATTAATCCCTATATTATTAAACGAGTAAATCTTGTATATATGTTTCTATGTATCTATATAAATATTTTCTCGAAAACGGCTCTAACGATTTTGATCAAATTTACCGAAAATGGGTTTCGGGGGGCAAAAAATCGATTTAGCTAGGTCTCATCCCTGGAAAAATTCGTTTTCTTATCGATTTTATCATTTTAAAAAACAGTTTTTTTAACGTCATAAAACAGTGTCGTATTGTGAGTAGGCTTTGGAAAAAACAAACTATTTTCATTATTTATGTCAAATCTGACAGTCAATCTTTAACTTATTAAAATAATCAGTAATTATTTGAAAAGTAAAAAAATAGCAACAATAAAATCTAAACATAATTATGTAAGTAGTTTTAGATAAAATTTAAATAAATAGGTATGTTATTTTTATATTACCTATATAAAATATGTATAGGTAAGTACGTTAAATGTAGTATGACGTATAATCTTACCTAGACCTTTTTTTCTCAAAAACGACTAACGATTCTGATAAAATTTACAGAATGGGGATTTTTCGGGGCGAGAAATCGATCTAGGTAGGAATTTTGGTTCCAGAGGGGAGCAATTAAAAAAAAGGTGTTTTTTATTTATTATAACTCGCTCAATTAAAGTCAG
Organism: Mongoloraphidia duomilia; assembly: GCA_039654895.1. NCBI lineage: Eukaryota > Metazoa > Arthropoda > Insecta > Raphidioptera > Raphidiidae > Mongoloraphidia > Mongoloraphidia duomilia. The sequence continues at coordinate 5,103,121 of CM077523.1, forward strand.
ATTGATTCGAAGTCCATTTTTACATAGATTTTATATAATATATCACAAGTGTTAAAATTGTAATTGAACACTAATATAAGAAGTGTCTTGCACAATATGTAAATAATAACAAAACGGCGGCCCGAAGGGCCGCACTTCTGGCGCCGCGGGTCTGTGTAAAAACATATCGATTTTTAAAAACTATGGTGAAGATACATGCAAAAAAAGTTTTGCGCAGGTTATAGTCTGACGTTTGTTATTAAAAGAATCGATTTTTGTGAGTTTTTTAGTAGGTACCTATGCAAAAAAAATATTTGAAATTTACTGGAAGTTGTTAAGATGACATCACAGAGAAAAAGTACTTCGATAAAGTTGATATTTGGTGTCAATGCTTAAAATTGGATTGTTAAAATGGCAACGGGCGAGCAAAATTTCATCTGATTCGAACATTTTTACAAGATATTCAATCTATGAAAATCGGTTTTTGCGAGTTCTTCAGTCATCAAAACAATAACGGCGGTAGATTTGCAAATGGCGACCTAAATAATATTTACAGGAAAAAATGCTTGATTCAAGTTGATACTTAGTTTTTACGATTAAAAATACACATAGGTAGTTAAAATATTTAACAGAAACAATTATTTTAAATTATGTTTCAGAAATAAATTCGTTTCGGAATAATATTCTGAGAAAATAATATCTCACAGCATACAAGTACTATTTTTATTGAACTCATCCGAGCAAAGCTCGGCACCCAGATATTCATTATTATGAGTAAAAGTAGCGATGTTCTGTTTCACATATTTAGCCATTGCAAAAATATATATGCAAGGGAATGTGAGAATATTATATTTGATAAAATAGGGACGACACGAATCTCTGTAAGCAAGTTTAAAAATTAATCTCAATATGCGTTTCTGAAGAATAAAAATTCTTTTCCACTGACAATTATTTCCCCAAATAACAACATTATAGCATTACTTATCCTTTGAAAAACGTTACATAAATACGTTACAATAGAAAATTTACACAATTTTTATTGTGGCTTCTAGTATTACAGTCTGAAATATACATAGTTTTGATGTTTTTTTTATTACCTATATAAAACCTCATGACCTCAGTTGTTGAGCGTTTATAATCTTTCTTTGTCTCCCTCTCTTACTTTCTCTTTATCTCTCCCTCTCTTCTTCTCTCTCTCTCCTTCCTACGTTTTATCGTTTTGATGTTTTTTTATTACCTATACAAAACCTCATGACCTCAGTTGTTGAGCGTTTATAATCTCTCTTTCTCTTCCTCTCTTATTTTCTCTCTATCTCTCCCTCCCTTTCTCTCTTCCTCTCTCTCTCCCTCCCTTCCTAAATACCTCCCTCCCTCCATCTCTTCCTTCCCCCTATATCCCTTCCTATTTCCCCTCTCTTCCTCTCTCCTTTGGAGAACAGTAACGGGAGGACAGTGTGGTCCAGTGGTTAGCGTCGCGGCCTCTGGATCATACTGTCGTGGGTTCGAATCCCGCCTCCGCTCATGGATGTTTTGTGATGTCATTTAGTTTTAAGTGAGTTGTTATTTAATGTAATCAAGACGCTAATGACCTAAGCTGTCGACGCGTCTATAATTTACAATAAATAAATAAGAACAGTAACGGTAATACCTACCAGTTATTGGAAAGGAACTGGTTTGCCCGCCGTCTCTGGTTGTGCCTGTGTATTGTACATGTAATATACGAGTAATACACCTATCTGCAAATCAATAAATCACTAAGAAGTTTCCTGCAAAAAGCATACTCATATTTCCTGCAGTGTTTATCAAATAAGTTTAAGCAGTGAACGTTCTTACACTGAATCTATATCCTTTCCAATTTCCCTTCTTTCAAAAGCATCATCAGGAACTTCTCTTTATGTCAGCATCCCTTACTTTGAGTTTCATCATCAAGACTTCATACATATAACTGCCGTCCATTTACTTTATTTTCTACCGAACAGTAGCGGCGCTAGGATTTTTTCTAGGGTGGGTCAATGTTGGACATGGTGATCTGAAGGTGGACCAATAATATTTATTCTCAAAACTTCAGTGCTCGATAAAATTCTAACCCAGGTTACTTCTAGTAGAATTTACAAGAACAATTGTTGAAATTTCGAGGGTTAAAAACGTATTTAAAAGATAACCTAGAGACAAGCGCGGATCCACCGTTGTGGGCATGCCCACAACCCTAATTGAGGTCGATACGCTGATGTTACTTATATGTTCGCCCAGCGGCTTTGCCCGCGTGGACCTATTACAAGGTGTGGGCCGGGCCGTCATACATTTGTAAACGTCTCCTTTGTAGGAATGCAATGTACCGATCGTGAGCGAGTCCGTAGTCCGACTCGCACTTGGCCGATTTTCGGGTGGCCGTGACCACAACCTTTTTTGAGGGCTGGATCCGCGCCTGCCTAGATATTGGAGATTATGCCAGGGTAGGCTAAGATAGTTTAAGGTGGACCATGACAGCACCCGGCCTATCCTTTGATGCCGCCACTGCTACCGAACTGTATTTTTACGTGTCTTTTTTCTTCATTCAAATGTTGCTTTTTATACAGGGTGTAGATCCGTTTTTGGCACGTAGAGATATTAACATAAACTAGTTTTTTTATAAATTCTAATTTCCTGTTTTGGAATACAAAAGTACTAGAAGAAATTTGTTCCGAACTAAAATCGACAGCCAAAAGTCTTTCAGTAGTTTGTTTTGGCTGTAATAGGGTCGTCCCGCGTATCAAAATTTGATAATTTTGAACGGACAACAGCGCATGTTATTCCTCATAATATATAAAAAAATAATGTAAACTAACTTTTTTGTTCTTGTATCCTTCCTATTAGTTGCAAGCAAGAATTAAAAAAATGTGTTCATTTCAAACGGCTGACCTTAGTCGCCATATTGTGATGACGTAGGAGCCAGAAATTTTCTATAAGATATTCAAATTTGATCAAATTCCTAGGAAAAGTGTTTCATGGGTGAACTACACAGTTATCGCGTTACGAAATACTAGTGGCGACGTCTATTGGTGAGTAGCAGAAATGTTATTGTTTGCGACATAACTTGGTGAGTAACAAAAATATGAAGGTTTTATTTTATTCCATTGAGTCATCCGGAATTATAGTTTTTTGACTACCCCGCGGAAACTTCTTTTTTTACCAGGATAAAAAATGTTCTATGTGTTGAGTCAGGACATAAGCTAAGTTTTATTTATATCCGTTCAATAGTTTCCGCGTAATGCGTGCACAAACAGACAGACAGGCAAAAATTGTAAAAATTGCTGTTTTGACCTCCATATCGATAATAATGTCCATCGCGATTATAATTAAAAAAAAAAAAAAATAGATCAAGAGGTGTCATGGGACACCCGACAGAAGCTATGCTTTTTACGTCAACATATGGCAAGTCCAGTACAAAATATAAATACAATATAATTGAAATAAGAACATACTTATATTATTTAAAAACACAATTTAAACAATACACACATTGAGATTTTCGCGTAATCAATTTAACTTGACTTGTATAGATACACACAGCTAGTACTAATGTTGTACAACTCGTTATCTTTGTGTTGGTGCATATACGTGTACATAGACCACAGCGCGTGCGCCAGTATATATACGTCACACTTATAACTATAGATATACTTTTAACATGAGCATGTCGCGTGACGGCATTCCGGTAACGTGACGCGAACCCATAAGTTTTTCCCCTGCCAGAAATCGTCTAACGCGCCTATAGAAGCATAGCTTCAAAAATTTCATGTACAGGCATAACCTTGTTATAGTTTTATTATACTACGCCGTGTCCCAGATTGATGATACATAGGGAATTTAGCATTGGGACAAAATAAATGGATCAGAATAAGCCATGATATTTTTATTTGCCAACGCTTGCTTGTGAGTTGTGACCAAACTTTCTTCTTATGGAAAAACAATGTTAAATATTTACACGTAAATCGTATGTATACATCAAAAACTTTTTAACAAAAAAAAAAAACCTCCTTCAAAAACCACTAAAAAGAAGAAAATAATGACATTTTGAGATCTGTGCCAATTTAATAAAATATAAAGTCGGTTAAAAAGTATAGTATCTATAGTGATTAATATCTTCTTTTTAACCAACTTCATATTTTATTAAATTGGCACAGACCTCAAAATTTCATTATTTTCCTCTTTTTAATGGTTTTTTGAAGGAGGTTTTTTTTGTTAAAAAGTTTTTATTTTTTACTTTTTAGTGTCAAAAAGTGACATTTACCTTAAAAGAGTCACACGCTATTACTCACGTTTATTAAACCGACTTTCTTACGCTGTCTGATATGTCAAAAAGTGACATTTACCTTAAAGAATCACACGCCGTTACTAACTTTTATTAAAATCAGCCGAACTACTGAACCGATTTTGATGAAATTTCTATGGGACCAATCTGAAAGTATATCCTTTTAAATAAAAATTTTTTTTTCAAAATCGGTTTATAAATGACTTAGTTATGAGGTAACAAACATAAAAAAAAAATACAACCGAATTGAGAACCACCTCCTTTTTTTGAAGTCGGTTAAAAATGAGACACACTGTATGTATAGATTGGGTATAAGCTCTCTGTTGATGTTATAAAAATCAAAGACAAAAGTTTTGGAATTATGATTGCTTTCAATAAATATGTTCAGTCTAAAAATAAAATTAATATTTGTAAAACGAAAATGTTTTAATATCCGCTCGAAAATAGTAAATCCCCTTTTGAAATTCGTTTTCAAAAAATAGAACTTGAAAACATTTTTTAGAATCGATAATATTGTGTACAGATTTTAATAAATTAATCGGAATTTAAAAATGTTTCGAAGCGAAAATTCCGGTACATTCTAATTAGTCTTTTCATTTCCATCGTTTTTAATCATTCGGTCACAACGCGCCATCCGGTCCATCGCTATGTAAATATAATTTTTTCTGTTTTTATCAATCATAAATTTATTTTTCGCTTACGAATCTCCCTACTTACTGAAGTGTTTATTTTATGGTTCATTTCAACAAAAAAATCCAACAGTTTTCTTTTTAAATGTCAAATAAAAGATAATTTTTTGTACAGGATCATCAAGAAAGTTTTTAAAATCTCTATCAATATTTGTAAGATAAATAAGGTGGTTTCCATATATTAGGACTTGTGTCCAACGCATCTCAATAGACTACGGCGGTCCTAATTTGAGCGCGAAATTTAAAGTGGAGTCGATGGCGTTCAAAAATGTATGGGGTTTAACGGAATATTCATTACTATTCTCTTAAAACACATTTCTTACCAAAACAATGACTGTTTCATAAAAATAATTAATAAATCCCGTCATTATTGGCTACAAAACTTTATTATTTCGTGTGAAATGATTTTTTATTTGAAATTAAAAATTTATGAAAAATGATTGTCATAACTCATAACACCAGTGACGTTTATTCTAACCTAACTTAACCTCGTTGACGTTTGCCGAGGTATAATTTAAGTAATTATAATTAATTAAAAATTGAGTTTGTTCTTTCCTTTTGGAGTTGAAAAAGTGTTCTGAAGTCGTCTGAGCTACGCTAGATCAAGGGAGGGCAAGCTAAAAGGATAGAAAAAAATGTTTTCATCAATTAGGTATTGGATATCTAGATATTATTTTAGCTTTTTCCTCAGTCGGAAATTTAAACTTTTTGCAGTCATAATTTTCATTATAACCGCATTCAAATACAAAACACCACCCCATAACAAATTGCTTTAATTATTAACGACGACGTATTTAAAAAAACGAGGTTATATCAGTAGAATAAATGAAATTTGACGGTTGTGTCGTCAATGGGTCAAATCTACAATCTTTCTCTCTCATAAATACGCATAGATCAACAAATACGTGTTATATTTAAAATATAATTATTGAATAACTGCCCAAGAAAAAAATAATTCTGCCTAATGGTCCATATACGATCAGATCCGAAAATTGACACATATCTATAATATTCATTTTTGCAACACTTGCATCAAAAGTACGGTTTGAAAAGTGATTCTTTATGGAAGCTTCTGATGTGTTTGAACGGTAGTGTTTAAAATAAATTTTAACGCACTCCGTTCTATAAAGTACTACTGTTTTGTTTTACTTTAAAACACACGTGCATAATAAAGTACTTTATAGATTACTTTGCTATAATGTCACTAATAAAATATTTATCCAAATTGTGTTTTATTTGCTTAAAATTGAACTTTTGAAGCAGTTGTTGCAAAAAATATTGTATGTAACGCGTGTCTAAAGTGACGAATCTAACAGTCGCGATTTTACAATACTCTCTTAAAGTTATGTTACTCGCGCGGTAAACACACACTCGTTCTAGCATTAATGCAACATAACCTTAGACTCGTATCGCAAAATCGCGACTGTCATATAATCCGTCACTTAAGCCACTATAGTTAGGTACATAAATTACTATTATATTCACATACAAACAGATCTAGTCACATCTAAAAATCACTTTACATGCATGTAAAGCAGCTATTTTATAGTGGGTATGGTAGAAATATTTTTTCGTTCGCACTGTATGTTTATAAAATATTTGTGTTGATTTCAAGCATAAAATTAATAGATATTTCGACAATCAACCGACGAGTTAGTATTATAAAACAATGGACGGTTCCATCATTTTTATGTGACAGCTGACAGTAGCTACGATATTATATCTTTGACTGCGAGATAGCGTGGCTTATGTCATTTTGCCATTCTAACTACACAAGTGGGAAATGGTTCACTATTCACTAAAAAATACTTTCCATACTCGATGACCTCGGAATGCAAAAAACGTGTAAACGTGCAGTATGGAGGTGGGATTCTAGATGGTAGCGTAGATCATAGCAGGGCTTGCTTAAATTAATGCATTGTTGTATATATATGCGAGCGTACACAACGAAGCAGTGAGTGTAGCAGGTATAAGCACTGTTACAAGAGCTGGTAGATACAAGAATGTATCTCACCATTCTTTCAGCACGCTGACTACTACAATCAACGTGTGACAACTGTCAAATGGCCGTTATAAGTTTCGCAATGGATGTGACTAGTTTAATAAGTGAAATTTTGCCAGTTTTTATTTAATTTGTTTTGAGTTTTTTCTAAGACGTATTTAAAAGTGTTAGATTCCATACGTAAATATTCAAAAAACCGGTTTGGGTAAAATTTTAATTCTTGGTATAATTGATGAAATTCGCCATGTTTAGATCGTTTTCTATTAATAGGGTGGACATGACAGCTCCTACCCAAATTTGTATTTAAAATATACCACTTTGTAGCAGAAGAACACAAATATTCGTCTTCGCTATCTGACATTTCAAACGCGATTTAAGCTTGTATCAATGCTAGTATCAAAGCTTCGTTGTGCAAACCTATAAGCGCTTATAATTTCAGCCACCATCTACCATACATGCTACCATCTAGAATCCCAGCTGCGTACTGCAAGATGTATGTGCGTTTGTCTGCCAGCACGATGCGAGTTAAGTGGATGAGCGAATCGAAACCAAATGTTCGTAGGAAGGAAGAATCCTATTTTTAGGAAAAAAATCGGCGCATGCGCAGAAGAGATGTACAGGGTGTATCACAGGATTGAGAACATAGAAAATAAAAGAGTGCAACAAGGAAGACATAAACAAATGGGTGGCGTGACAAAGATAGAATACACATGGGTAACTCAACTAAATTAATTATCATGGTTTTAAGCATGAAAAAGGACACAGCAATCACTGATCCTAACTAATTTGCACAATGGAGTTTTCCCTATGTTTGGTTTTCTGTGGTACACCCTGTATAAGTAGAATAGTTATGAAAAGTATACCGTTAAAACAATATAGAAAACAATAGAACTCCTATTTACGTGTCAAACATTCCTCCAAAATTTGGTTTCGATTTGCTCAACCGTTTGACCGGTACCGTGCTGACAGACAGACGTTTTGCAAAAAAACCAAAAAAAAAAAAAAAACACGGGAATCTCAAGTATAGCAAAATTGTAAAAAGTGAATTTTATAACATAAATTAGTTCCGTTCCCCACTTGTGGAGTTCGAATGGTAATTTAACCAAACAGAATAAAAAAATACTTATGTACGCCTTATGTACGCGCGTTAGAACTTATACTTTAAAAATCGATGTGTTGATACGGGCCTGCGGCGTCAGAAATGCGACCCTACGAACCGCCGTCATAAAGATCGGATAATTTTTACAAAAAGTCAATATGGCCGCCATTTTAAAATCTGACGTCATTTTATTTTTTGTGTCCTATGAAACTCTCAAATACCAATTTTCAAAAGGCTCGGATAACTTTTACAAAAGTACATATAGCCGTCTTTTTGAAATCTGACGCCATTTTATTTTTTTGTGTCCTATAAAAAAGTTATCAGATACAGCGAAGTTGGTGATGGTGACGTTCTTTGTCGGTTTATATTCAATTGAAGTTGAAGCACTTTTTTAATGTTTTTTCAAAAAAAAAATCTGTAAATCGGTTGACCCTGCACGCCATCCCTGGAACATCCCGCTATTTTCAAGCCCTTTGAGTTCGAAGCACTTGGTAAAATACCCAAAAGTAGATTTTTGAGCTCTTCGAGCTCAAAAATTTGGAATTTGCTGATAACAACACTATTTTAATTTTTGAAAAGCTATAACTTTTGAACGCGTTGTTCGATTTAGGTCTTTCAAAACGGCATTCGACGTAGTTTTTTAAGCTCTAAAAATATTGTAAGAGGTACAAAATCGATTGGTTAAGAAATGTTGAAGTTATTTTGAAAAAACTCTTTTTTCGAAATCTGTTGACTACGGTATCTCTCGAACGGATTAACTGATTTTGATCCGCTTAGCGGCATTCGACGCAGTTTTCTGACAGGCATACTGACATCATCGTAAAAATAGTCAGAATAGCTTCCTAGGATCACAAAACGTTGAGATCTGATGAAAACTCGATTTTCGAAAATCGGGGTGAAATCAATAACTTTCCTATTTTTGAAAATGTTCAATTTTCTTAGCGGGAAGTGAAAAATCATTTGCTTCAATTACAACTTAAGCCAGCATGTATTTATTAAATCAATCGATTTTTTCTGGCATTTATATACAAAATAAATCTAAAGGAAAAGCAAAATTACCGAAAAATTTAACATAGTCCACTTTTTCTTGTAGCCAGAAAATAGCGCTTATAATAAAACCTTTCCAGCATAAAGCCGATGAAATTAAATTCGACGGTTGGAGTAAGTCGCCATCTGTTTGATTTGCTAGACATTGATTTAATTGGAATTTTTATGAAGATATCTGCTAATATTTGGCCGCCGGTTGCGACGACGCCCTGTTCTATAATACTCCTGTGCACACAGCCGTCGCGTCGAGTCAAAACCAACGCAGCCGCCAACCGTCATCGCCACCTACAACTGCGATCAGCTTTTATAGTTTAATTAAATCCTCTACCTACTACACTGTGTATAATAATATCAACCTGCATATCTCTCTGCCCGATGCCCCGCAAAACAATTTCACGCGAGCGGTACCGTTTATTTTTATAAAGGGGCATTTAATTATTTTAATCCAAAGCAATGGAAAGAGCATGAACTGCCGATCACATGAGTCCCTTTCTGACTGAGAGCGTAACGAAAATTGTAAGTGTTAAGAATCTGTTTTGATTAAAAAACAGAATATGTGGTGATCCTGATGATATTGGAAGAAAACGACTCAAATGTGGCTTAAGGATCCAACTAGGGATTGCAATCCAGCAACGTTTTCAATCCAGCGGGATTTTTGCTGGAACGACATCAATCCAGCTGGATCCAGCAATTTATCGATTCTTTAAAAATACTTAAGAAACTTTTATTATTTTGGCTCCTCACTACAAATCAGTAAAACTTCTTACACATTTAGATAGTAAACCTAACTTTGGTTCAGTTTAACACTTGAGATAATTAACTTTACATGTTTAGTTAGTATATAATGTAGGTAATCTATAAATTATATACTATCAAATATAATTCTACAAATTAATTTATATTAATATATTATAGATAGATAGATAGACTGGCAACGGAAATGGAATAGTAATATTGAAAATGCACAATGGACAATTGAACAATTTTCACTTCGAAACAACATTTTTCCAAGCATTTGTATCAATTTTTTTTTGTAGATCTGAGATCAATCATTTGCTTTTGTGTGAATACAAACTGACAATTGATTTGCGTCATTATTTGGAAAGTTAATTACTTGCGGATCCGCAGCGCTGGATCCATCACCCGGTGCTGGATCCAGCAGGCCGAAAAATATGCTGGATCCAGCTGGATTGCTGGATGAGGGATCCAGCAATTGCAATCCCTAGATCCAATTAAGAAGCAAATACTGATGATGAAACCATATTTTTCTAAACGTTAGCCAATAAATGCATTAAAACAGTATTTGCTTCTTAATTGGATCCTTAAGCCACATTTGAGTCGTTTTCTTCGAAAATTGTAAGATTCCCGTCTTGCTTTACCACCTATATGTGTGATGGGGATACCTACATCAGTAATCAACACTATGTAGATTTTGCGAAATAGATGATGAAACAGTCACCCATTGCGGGTTCGAATGTAAGGCTCTAACCTACAGGAGGACAACCATCTTTGGTTACATCGATGAGGGCAGACTCATTCCCCAGGATAATCTAATGGCCAGTCTTCTGGAGCTCATAAGAAGAGCCAGTCTACTTGCTGACTTAGTAAAAATGGGAAGCACAAAATCCTTAGAGGATGTGGTGCACTTATTGGGACAATCTAGGACCACCATTATTTGTTTTAATCTTTACTTTACAGGCGGTTTCCTTCGTAAGGATTGGGGCGGTACCGCTGGTTTTTATAAAAGGGTGTTTAATTATTTTAATCCAAAGCATTAATGTCTCAATCCGTATATCTATCCTTCTTTTGTGTCCCAGTTTTTATAATATGTGCAAGTTGATGACAGTTTTAAAAAAGCAATGAAGAATTAGAAAAGTTTTAGTTTTGATTATATTTCTAAGGATATTCCTATCAAATATTCACATCATTCGAGTTCAAACTGAGAGCAGTGTGGTCCAGTGGTTAACGTCACGGCCTCTGAATCAGACTGTCGTGGGTTCGAATCCCGCCTCCGTTCATGAATGTTTTGTGATGTCATTTAGTTTTAAGTGAGTTATGTTATTTATGTAATCAAGACGCTTATGATCTAAGTTGTCGACGCGTCTGTAATTTACAATAAATAAATAATAAATAAACTTTCTGCTTTATGACTTTTTATTAGATTCTAAAATCGCATCTAGATTATATTATCTGTTACGCGAAAGCATATTCTGTGCTTGCATCTTAAGACAAGTATTTCTATTAATAATTTTGTAAGTTATAAAAGGTTCATTTATAATATCAGTATTCAAGGACGCTTATGAGTATAGGGTGTACGCCTTCCTAAATTATCTGCAGTATTATAGGTTGAGTGGGGTTGTCTTATAGTCGTCTCTTCTTCTTGCTTCTATTTAATGAAAAGTTTAAAATGATAGGTACCTACTTTTACATCGATCATTAACAGTTACCTGTTTAATTATATTCAAATATAAACGAGTCATCATATTTTGTTGAGTCTTAATGTTAACACTTCGATGTTTTGTGTTTTTTCATTCAATTTATTTATTTTGATATAACAAGTTTTCACTCATCCCAAAACAAAAGACAATTAAATGTTCGCCCCCTTGTAGGAGCGAATATTTCAAAATTAATTTTCTTCGAATACAAAATGTTGCATTGATATACTTTGAATCAAGATATTGTAACAAAACTGTTTTGAATTTGGCGGAATAAAATTATTTATATATAAGAGATTAATGGGAACTTGGACCGTGGGTTGATTGAAACTCAGTTAAAGTTTTAATTCGCAACGTTTCGTCTATATTTTAGACTTCTTCAGGCTCTGTGAATAATAACCACATACATTACTGTATTTCAATAATTAAATTATTTCAATAAATAAAAAATGTATACAACAATATACAATAATTTTATTAACAATGAAAAGTCAATTTCAATATACAACCCTGATATACACGAACAGTATTTCTCAAACAAAGTGAAAACACTTGTTAGCACAATATTTATTTCGGCTGTACCCGTTGTAGTCCTTCTCTGTCCGCTGTACTTATATAGAGTTGCAGTTCAACCCCCCCTCGCGCTCGTCGCGCTTCTGGAACGTTCTCGTGCCTCCGCGTATCTGCCACGCCTACACTGCATTGTTACTTTTTCCAGAAGCATCGATTGTTGCCAGTGGCGTATCATCTGGGTTTTCGTTACAATATTGTAACAAAACTGTATTCTAGTGGCGGTAAAATATTTATTTATAATAATGAATACAATAGACCGAGAGCTATAGTGACAATTTTTTGGTGTTATTTATTCAAGGCCTTATTTTTGTGAAGATGTTGAAGGAGGCATATTAAAGTGCCCTGAGTAAGGGATTTTGCTAGATAGCGGTATGGGAGGGATGCAGACCGCCCCCAACATGTAACAAAAAAAATGGTCACAATTATTATTACTTCAAGGCTGAAATTGTTTGTATAGCTTGACGGTGACCCAATAATGCCATTATAACATTTGCAGATCAATTGGTCAGTATTAAAAGGGTGGCAGATCACCCTAAACGTGTCATGTACCCGACGAAATTTATATTACTAGTTCAAGGTTCAAATTTTAATATGTTGTTACGGCGACTGTTTTAAGCATATATTTCAATTTGCAGAACAAAATGTTGGTAGAGTTAAAAATTTTATTAGTGTTACACTCAAATTTTGAACTAGACTCATAGTAGCTGTATCTCATCCAAGAAAATATGGCTGGGTTATATCAGAGACGTAAATTTTAATTTAGCGGGACAATGAAAAACAATGTTTACGTTTAATTAACCTAACTTAATTATACATTACAATGTGATTATTACATTATTAAAGTCAGCAACATAAGTAGAAGTAAATTTTAAATTCAATCAAATTCCTAAATTTTTTGAAATTTTAATAATTGAATTTACATAATTTATAATTTGTTATATTATTATATAATCTATTTTTTTTACCCCCATATATAGAAAAGTTAGAAGAAGGAGTGGATGGGATTTTTGGTCTGTTAGTTAGGGGACTACTCTCGACAACATACCAAAAATCCCACCCTCCACTTCTTCTACTAACTTTTTATGGGAGAAAAAAAATCTTAAATCTCTCTTTTATGTTTTTGTTAAATACGTCATTCTCTTCGAAATTTTATTAGCTGATAATGACCTTTTTTTTGTCCTAAAATAGATAGTTCTCGAGATTTTTGCAAAAATTCAAATTTTTGGGGGTGGTTTCACCCCCATAAAAATTATGCAGAGGGAGTAAAGGGTGGGATTTTTAGTATGTTGGTAAGGAGACCACCCTCGACAATTTGTTGCAAAATCCCCTTTGTTTATACATTTTTCCTTTAAATGCCACTTTTGTGTCTAATTCGTCTAGGGTCTAATACGTAAAATCTTTAGCAAATAAAATGTTCATTTTATAATATAATACAGATAGTAATTTTTCACTTCAACAATTTTATGTATATTTATAAAATACACGCATATGAAATGGCGTATTCATATTTAACCTTTTAATTATGTGTTTACAGGACTACAATAAAAATTTTAATTTCTTTTTAACGATTCAAAATCTATTATAGCATTTTAATGTATTGTTTTATTACGACAACAATTTTATTTCTGTGAAAATTACGCAATAAGAGCATATTTGAAAAAAAAAATATTATCACTGTTGAGACTCGAACTCGAAACCCCTATGAGTTTTATTTTTCAAAATCATATAATTTAAAACCCCCAGTGGGACAAGATAAACTCACCTGATGAATTACTGACTTACATTCGATGAAATAAATGTTACATGAATATATATTTTACTAAAAATTACAATAAAATCCTGAAAAACAATCTATTTTAAATATGTTTTCAGTAGAAATAATTTTTTTCTTTTCTTGTTTCAGGTAAGCAACTGACAATTAAGAAAAATCAAACCATATCCGAAAATTATATGCGTAAGTCAAACTCCTTTTATCATTTTTAATTAAATTTATTTTTAAAAAAAGGGTATGTGCCCCACCCACATAAGCGCACGGTTGAAGTGAACCTTCTTTCGTCGTCGTCAACCACGCGACTTAAATATGTTAATAATTATTTATGTATATAGGTAAACATTTTTCATTTTTTCAATTTATTATTTTTAATAATAAATAAAGAAAAAACAAGTCAAGAGGTGTCATGGGACACCCGACAGAAGCTATGCTTTTTACGTCAACCCATGCGATGGGCTATATTATTTAAAATCACAATTTAAACAATACACACATTGAGATTTTCACGTAATCAATTCAACTTTACTTGTACACACAGTATTAATGTTGTACAACACGTTATCTTTGTGTTGGTGCATATACGTGTACATAGGCCACTGCGCGTCCGCCAGTATATTAATTTCACAGCCACAGCTGGCCAAGCCCAATACGTATAAAGTATATCTATAGCTATAGATATACATGAGCATGTTGGTGACGTGACGCGAACCCATAAGTTTTTCCACTGCCAGAAATCGTCTAACGCGCCTATAGAAGCATAGCTTCAAAAAATCAAGAAATTTGATATTTAAATATTACCTACTCCAAAAGCGTCGTGAACCTGCAATCTTATACACAGTAGATTAATGCATTTTTCCGTACAACTATAATCTCGGTCATTCTGTGTGAGCGCTTAACAGACTTATACATGCTGTGTCCTGTCATGTTTGATTTTTTGTGTCATTCCGATTCACTAGTCTCTTCAAAAACTCAATACAGGATCTTTAAAGTTGAGTTTTATCATCGACAGTAAATTTACTATGGGAATCGAACCCATAATCTTTTACAAATCGGGCTTACGTTTTACCTAACAAATCATGCGCTTCTGTAAGGGAGAAACATTCCAGGTTATAATTAATACAAACAAATGTGTATCTGTGGCCCTAAGGCAAAACCGCTTAAGAAAAATTTGTAGAAAATAATTATTAATTAATTCAACAATGAATTCAATCCACAAAGTATTCACTTAACCCGTAGGTAGTGATAAGTATTTTTTAACATTATCAATCAGCAGATTATGCCATCATGATTGTTAATTAAACGTCAAACGATTGTTATAAGATATACAAGGAAAAAATCAGAAGCCATTGTCGGGACATAAACCCGAAATTCCCAGTTTCCGGCTGGTTGAGTTGCCACTTACTCACACAGTGCGCCGAAAGCGTAACGAAAATTGAAATACTCCCGTCTTGCTTTACCACTTATGATACATTACTAATCAACACTATGTAGATTTTGCGAAATGGAGAATGAAACAGTCACCCATTGCGGGTTCGAATGTAAGGCTCTAACCTACAGGAGGACAACCATCTTTGGTTACATCGATGAGGACAGAATCATTCCCCCAGGATAATCTAATGGCCAATCTTCTGGAGCTCATAAGAAGAGCCAGTCTACTTGCTGACTTAGTAAAAATGGGAAGCACAAAATCCTTATAGAATGCATGGTGCACTTGTTGGGACAATCTAGGACCACCCTTATTTATTACTTCCCACCTCTACTATGGTAGGGAAGTAATGGATTTAGTCCGAAAAAAATATTTCGAGATTTTAACAGATTTTCACGTTTTGAGACCCTAGCAATCGTTTAAGATCATTTTCTGACTGATGTCTGTATGTGTGTGTGTGTGTGTGTGTGTGTGTGTGTGTGTGTGTGTATGTGTGTGTGTGTGTGTATGTGTGTGTGTATGTGGTCAATTTTTCGCCTTCGATATCTTAAGAACGGAACAACATACGGGCATGCCGATTGTTCTATTGTGTTTATCAGCCTTTAACTTAGATCTGATTAGATTTTGAGTCAAATCGGTTCAGTGGTGACTGAGATATTCAAAAAAACGTCCTCAATGTCACGTATTAACATAGGTAAAAAAAAATATAAATGAATTCTAGATGTTATAATATGAAAAAAATGTAAATATTTTTTTTCTCTAAAATGTATAGTTTTCGAGAAAAAAAATATTTTACTAAAAAAAATAAAAATTGTACGTAAATCAAGGTAACCATGATTTTTGCTATATTAAGTTAGCCATCAGTAGATCACCAAACAAAAAAGAGGGCCATGCTTTTTTCAAAGAATAAAAATTAAATTGTGTTTTAAAGACCACCAACAGCTAAGGTTATTTGGGCCTAGTCAAAGAATAAAAAAAAAGTGTTTATTTTTTGCAAATATTTACTAGGTGGGAAGTATAGGACTGGTCATCAGTCGAATTTTTTTAATCTTTATTTTACAGGCGGTTTACTTCGTAAGGATTGGGACCATCGATATTTCTCTCTTCCCCGCCTCTTACTGACGCACTCAATATATATGCCACTATCGTGGCACCATGAGTTAAGTACTTTTGCGGCGGTCGCTTAGACTAGTTTTCCTTACGTTATCCATAAGAAATTTCATTTCAAAAATAATAAGAAAAATTCGACATAAGCAGTGTTGTCTTTTGGTCACAAATATATTGTCGGTGGATAACCGACATACGTCGTTAACTAATTAATTAATACCAGCGGGTGTATAGTTGACGACGTGTTTATAACCAGTGCTTAGTTTATTAGCAAATACCTACATATTACATTCGAAGTGCCTTACCTACCTACCCACTATAAGAGTACAACTTTATGTGGACATCAGGTGGATTTATGTATGGGCTGATCATATAACTCTTAATATATTTGCTCACTTTACGATTATTACTCGAATTAGTTCAAACAGCGGCAACCGACGGTACAAATACACAAAAGCTTTTATTATGTTTGTTTGTTACTACGACATCTACCTATACTTAATAAATTTGCATCGCCTTTTCATGTAGTAAAATATAGGCGGGCAAGTTACTCTAAAAAATTCGACTGATGACCAGTCCTATACTTCCCACCTAGTAAATATTTGCAAAAAATAAACACTCTTTTTTTTTATTCTTTGACTAGGCCCAAATAACCTTAGCTGTTGGTGGTCTTTAAAACACAATTTAATTTTTATTCTTTGAAAAAAGCATGGCCCTCTTTTTTGTTTGGTGATCTACTGATGGCTAGCTTAATATAGCAAAAATCATGGTTACCTTGATTTACGCACAATTTTTATTTTTTTTAGTAAAATATTTTTTTTCTCGAAAACTATACATTTTAGAGAAAAAAAATATTTACATTTTTTTCATATTATAACATCTAGAATTCATTTATATTTTTTTTACCTATGTTAATACGTGACATTGAGAAAGTTTTTTTGAATATCTCAGGATCCACTGAACCGATTTGACTCAAAATTTAATCAGATCTAAGTTAAAGGCTGATAAACACAATAGAACAATCGGCATGGCCGTACGTTGTTCCGTTTTTACGATATCGAAGGCGAAAAATTGACCACATACACACACACACATACAGACATCAGTCAGAAAATGATCTTAAACGATCGCCAGGGTCTCAAAACGTGAAATCTGTTAAAATCTCGAAATATTTTTTTCGGACTAAATCCATTACTTCCCTACCATAGTAGAGGTGGGAAGTAAAAATGCATATAGAAAATGAGTAAGTGACTAATCTCTAGCGAATGGCTAATTTTGATTTTAATCAATAAATTACATTATTCTGAACATAATTATATGTTTTTGATGTGAAACATCTTATGTCGGGCTGTGAACAGCCGCGTGAGGGAAATATGCAACGAAATAAATATGCAACGAAATGTTTGGTTCGCTCCTTCGCTGCTGTTCTCCCCACCACTGCGGCACTGGCTAGGCGTGCACTGTAGCACACGCGATGTTACAGTGCAGTATAGCACACGCGGTGTTACAGAGCTGTATATACGTCAGCATAACAATTAGTTGTGCGTATAAATATGACACGAGGCGAGGCTCTGTCTTAATCTTACAGTCACGTGTAATATATGTTTTTGATGTGATTACGTCAGCATAACAGTTAGTTGCTGCTTTTGAAAAAATATTTTTTTATTTTCAAGTGGGGTTCCTTCCCAAATGGTGTTTTTCCAGCTCCCACTCAACTTTGTGTTAGGTGAAAATTGCATATCTACCAGTAATTTTGTAAACTGTAAAGTATAAAATGTTGTACAAAAAAGTTCGCGACGGCATATGTCTAAAGTCAATAGTTTATAGATTAAGGATGACTTGCTCGCCTAATACCAATGGCGGCGCCAAGATGGCCGTATGTCCGTCCGAATAACTGAGTGCTTCTCGACCATGATTCGTCACATACATGCTGGAAAATAAATGTTATATCACAGTATGTATGTATACATTATGTATGTATGTATGTATGTATGTATGTATACAGTATGTATACATTTACACAAAAACACAATTACTTGATGAAAACATTTGGTGACCTTTCCTGGAGATTTGTACAATCGCGAAATAGTATATTGCATTCCATTTACAAGGGACGAAACACAGCGTTTGCAACTAGTGTACTTTCGTTCCGAGTAAATGCATATTATTTTCAACAACAACTCTATTGACGATTCGATTTGAGGTACCTGCAGTTTGGGCCGCAAAAATATTAGATCTGTCAGATCCATGTGAAATTTATGTGGGGTTATGCCTGTCATTTTGACGTTTTCGAGTACATAATATATGCGAATTGAAGTTGGCGCGACTCAATCGCTCTATCTCTCTCTTAACAACGTTAAAAACAGAGAAAACCGACAACTAAAAACAAGTACCGAAAATCGAATTTTCAATAGAGACGTGAGATAGTTATTTTCGATACGTGTGCGTGAAGTGAGGTATTCTAGTAGGCTTAAATTGCAGAGGCACGAGCTAAGGGACTGACGCATACAGAATTTAAGCCTACTAGATATCTCACTTTAAGCGGACGTATCGAACATAATTTTTTATAACGACTGCTTCTAAAGTTTAATAGAGAGAAAAAAAATTATGAAAACGGAAAATTCGCTCTTTGAGTTCTTAAAACTTTACAATTACAGACTAAGTTACGATTTAGTTTATTTTTATTAAAGTTATTAACTTCTGCATAAATCATTAAAAACATGACTCTCTCATGATGTGGACTTTGTAGACGCGTTACTATATATAGGAACACATCGTTCGATAGCCAGTAAATAGTGCTTGTATTGTACAAAGTGCGAAAATTTCGAATTATAAGATGTAGAGATTGTACTTTTACGCACGCTTTGGACTTTTACGCACGGTGACGGTACTTTTGCGTACGCTTTGGACTTTCACGCACGGTGACTGTACTTTTACGCACGCTTCCTAAAATACGCCTCTCCACGCCCGCCTCACAGTGTTCGAATATTGAAATTAAGAAGCAGGAGTTATAAAAATGTTTTTTTGCTACCTAAACTAAATTTGTTGCTAAGCTACTGCCTTTTTGTAAACTTACATTGAAAAACTGAAGTGTAAACTTTATTATATGTCCGCGACTGTACATCCCTCAAATCAATATTGGAAGAGTAAAGTTTTATGCAAACAATATTGAATATCTATAGTATTGTATTAATTTCAGTAACGTATAAAATTTTTACTTTTATTATTTTTTTAATTATTAATCGCCAGTTTTGATGTGTTTCCAAAATCTGGTTGGAAAAGATCTTCATAGAGCATTTCATTATACGTTTAATTCGCGTTCAAACCGTTGAATCGTAACGAGTTTTCACAATCGTACTCTGTGTAGCATTAATTGCTGCGGGTGGCACTTGAACGGGCAACATTTTTAACGGTCTCTTCTCTCCATCGTAACGCCCTCTGTGAGCTAACGGGGCGGTTTTCGTGCCGCCCGACCGTGTTGTTTATACGCCTACGTCACCTTCCCATGGGAATTGCTTACGAATAATAATTGTTGACGCTACTGATACATCGTACCATAGTCTACTGGACAACGCTACATTTTCCTCTGAAATAAATTAACCATGGTTTAACATACAGGGTCTGAATCGTTTTGCGGGTAATAGGGATTTAACCCGTAAAATCAAACTTTTGCGATTTCCTGATCCCCTAATTATTTTAGGAAAAATATCTTCCAATAAAAGTTTAAGAAAATTTTGCATCTAAATCATTAAACAAAATTAATTTTGCATGCTTTGTAACGGCAGAAATTTGATATGAAAATGTCAAAATTAACTCAAAAATAGATAGCGATAGCCATGGAACAAAATGATGTCAGAATAATTTCTAATCATTTTGTTCAAGTGCCATGGTTATCGCTATCTGTTTTTGAGGTAATTTTGACATTTTCATATCAAATTTCTGCCGATAAATCTCTTTCTTTAAACTCGTAAATTGTTATGGAAACACTAAAAACAAACCAGTTGACGGAAAATATTGACATGTTTAAATTTCTGACAGTTAATTTTAATTTAATGTAAATAGAAAAGTCTGTATTACAACAAAATAGTTACTAAGTTACTTAGGTTCTAATTACTCAAGGTTAGTAGAGTATAGGTTGCCTCATTCCGATAGATAGTAGTGGGGGGATGACGTCACTCAGAATATACCATGCTTGCTCACTTCAATAGAAAAGATCAGACGATGGACGTTGCTAATTTTTGGAAATAAAATTCACAGTAACCATGGTAGTGTGATATGTTTTTTCAATACCTAATAGAAACATGATTCTTCTGTTAGTGAAAAAAATATGATAAGTTGTCAATTTTGCGATAGCAGTTAAGTGTTATGGTGTTTTGTGGTTATTTTTAATATTTTGTGAATATAAAAGATAAAATAATTAATTTACCAATTTGTTAGTTAATTTTATTCGCTTCTTAAATTTAAAAAATAGGTAATTAACAAGATCTTTTATTTCTTGAGCATTATTTAATTTTTTGTTTGTTTATATTATAGATATTAAAACCTAAATTTTGTATTAAAAATAAAAATTATCCTATTTTTTAACATCTATTCTTCTATTTATTGTCTTCTGCCAATTTTAAGAAAAAAATCTGCACGAAGCACCTAATATAAATAAGCATAATCTTCAACAATTTTTGTACTTGATTTAAACTAAATTCTAGCTGACGTCATTCCCGCGCTTACGCTGATTGGTCAGATGGAATGAGGCAACCTGTACTCTAATAACCTTGCTAATTACTCACAAAACTAAAAAACAGCAAACTTGTACCCCGTGACGTCATATTCATAAATCAGTTTCGTTTGCGACCCCACGTACAAGAAATATCTCCGTTGAAATAAAAGATATCAAAATAATTCTTTCAGAATTTTTAAAATTATCTTCATTACAATAATGTGACAGTATCATAATTAGTATTTTCGTCCAATGAAAAGTTCCTAATTTAATAAATCACTCGATTGAAGAAAAAAAATTAAACGTTCCTAGTTTGTTTCTTGCTAACAGCTGTTTTGAATGGCAAACGTTATAAAGTTGGCTGTAACATGCAGTGTTTTAAGCATTTCAGCAGCACCAAGGGAAATGAACTTTATATTATCCATTCTTGTTTCCCCTTTACAATTTTCCCGTACGCTATATTCTACCCTACCCTACCATTTCAATGTGTCGCACACGTATAATTTGTATAACTGAAGTTCTGGCCGCGCGTCTCGTTGTTTCACGGCAGCCTATAGATTTATCTTTGTATGATTACATTTATAGTAAACCAATGCCACCCCGCTAAATTAAAATTTACATTTCTGATATAACCCAACTATTCTTACTATTTTCGAATCACATAAAAATCACAATTTTATGTGATTCGAAATTTCGATTCACATAAAATTGTGATGCGTTGGTTCTCTACTTGCTCGTTACCATAGTTACGCCATATCTTGCTGTGTTTATCGAGTATGTTATGTAAAATTGAAAAACGAAGATCAATAATATGTATTGTAATGAGCCATTTTCCTGAGAGTAGTTCCTTCAATTATCCACGAGAGGCAGCACTTGTGGTAGGTACAAACATTATTTATTCCCCATTAGAGTCGTGTCATTTTAGTGGTATAATTTGATTATTAAATTAATTGAATAATTAAGTTATACCGCTAAAATGACACGACACTAATGGGGAATAAATAATGTTTGTACCTACCACAAGTGCTGCCTCTCGCGGATAATTGAAGGAACTAATCTCAGGGAAATGTGTAACAAAATGGTTCACCCTATAGATATAAATAAGTAGAGTTGCGCGGAGGGAGGGTCAGCGGGGAGACAAGCCGCTGAGTGCCCAAGACGAAGGAAGCAGCTAAAGTAGTTGGTACCCGAGTTTTGAGTTTATTAGTTGTGTTTTGTATGTGTGGTTCCCGCCTCAAGAATTACAATGTGTAAGTAGCTTTTCATGTAATTATATTATTATTGGTAAAGACATGAGTTTTTCTTTTCACGAAGCACCTCGTTAACCCCTCATTTCCATATTAGAACATCTTTCAGGCTTTTACCGCTCGAAGCCACGCGACCTGTTAAAATGGTGGCAGCGGTGGGATGTACTTCTACGTCTTCGGTTGCGGCACAATAATTGTAATTGTCGTTTTCTCAAAGAGTCGCAATAAAAATATGACATGAGGAAGAAATACGGGAAAGTTTGAGATGTCGGCGTAAGTGCGGCCATTTTGTGTACTATAATTGCGTTCGTGCGATGGTATTTATAGAGGAATAGCGGTGAGAGCAACGGGAGCATGGCTGCTGCTGATTGCTGTCTGACCCATTTTCTTTGTTACGCTTGTGTTGTTTGTTTCCCCTACTGCTTTGCTTTGCCCCCAGCGACCCTATCTCCCCACACACACACATACACATATTAATGTATCCATGTGTGTCTGTGTGCGTGTATGTTTTGTTTACAGATTTACTCTTAATGCTAGTCCCGTTGTACAACGTTGCCATCACACCGTGAATATTGTAAATCGATAATGTAGCAAATTTAGTTTTCATTTCATTTGCATTCTGTTTGTTTGTCGCAAATTATTTTTAGAGGGTCAAATTGTGTAGCCGTATATAAAACCTCGTGATTCAAATCAAACAGTTTTTTTGCGTTTTAACATTTTTTTTGTTAACTGAAATCTTCACTATAAAAATAGTATTTCTAATAAAGACTGTATAATATGTGTTTGATAACAGCTGAGCTCATTGATATTATTGTCTGTATGGTTTTAATCGCTGAATATTTTTGTCAGGATAGAAAAATTCAATAGTAATTTAGTGTTTTTTAATTTATTATTTCTCATAATAAATTTAAAAAATGGACTGGGTGCCTCAACCACATAATCGCACGATCAAAGTAATACTTCATAGGTACTTTTTTCATTACGTTCCTTAGTTTTTGGCATTTCTAATTTTAACCTTATTTTTATTTTTGACATATCATGATAATTTATGAAATTTTCCTTAAGCCATGAAAACATAAGTATCCAGAGCCTGCTTACAACATTATAACACTATTTTGAAACGTCAAAAAATTGATTTTTTAAATTATAAAATCTACCTTTAATAAAACGAATTTTTCAGCTATAGGATAAGACCTAGCTAGATCGACTTTTTGCCCCTTTTCACTAAATTTTATCCAAATCGTTAGAGCAGTTTTATCCCTGTCAGCGTTTCAATAATTTTTAAGTCTGTTTTTAATCTGTCGGTTTATGTTTTGTTTTTCCGATTCACTACCCTCGCTAAAGAAGTATAACTTAAAAAATAACAATAAATTTAATTTTTCAGATTACTCCAAGTGCGTCGCGAACCTGCAATCTTATACACTCGCTCATGTTGTTGATCGTTCTCTTTGAGCGTTTAACGTTTAACAGAGTTATTATACATTCTATGAGAAACTATCGCGGCTATGCATTTCGTAACACATTTCGTAACGTAACGCAAATTGTTCATAAATGCATACCTACCTGTGAAGTGAGACGTTATCACGTCAAAATCTATAATAACTAGCGACCCCGTCCGGCTTCGCCCGGGTTATATATAAACCTTCCGTGAAAAAGTATCTAACTGATGGTGAAAACCGCATCAAAATCCGTTGCGTGGTTTAGGAATTACATTACTCACTCGTTACGCTCGTTCGCTATATATATAAACCTTCTGGGAACAATTCCGTCATACATGAGTTTTGCGTAACTTTAACCGTTTACGCAGCGCACGCAACGGAAGCTCTCAAAAGGAATAATTTTTCCCGTTTTTGCAACATTTTTCATTGATGCTCCGCTCCTATTGGTCGTAGACTGATATTATATAGCCTACAGCCTTCCTCGATAAACGGGCTATCTAACAAAAAAAAAATTTTTCAAATCGGACTGGTAGTTCCTGAGATTAGCGCGTTCAACCAAACAAATAGATATAGATAGATTGAAATTTGAAAAACAGGAAAAAAATTATGAAAACGGAAAATTCGCTCTTCTAGTCCTTAGAACTTTACAATTACAGACTAAGTTACGATTTAGTTTATTTTTATTAAAGTTATTAACTTCTGTATAAATCATTAAAAACATGACTCTCTCATGATGTGGACTTTGTTGGCGCGTTACTATATATACGAACACATCGATCGATACCCAGTAGTGCTTCTATTGTACAAAGTGCAGAATTTACCAATTTTATAATATTAGTTTAGATTAGATATAGAATTTAGTGTTATTCATTGATCGGTATTATTCTTATAAGTAGATAGGCAGTTGTTTGTCTATACTTCTATAGATTGTTTGTAAACGTCGAGACATGTACCTACAGCAGTGTAAGATAATCTTCCCAGCCGCATTTCTAATCCTACAAAATCCATATCAGTCACGCCATTCAGCCCACACTGCACCCAGCACACACTTTTAACGAACTTCCGGTTACAGCGAACAAATACCGTGTGTTCAGACAGAACCGTTACATAGGTCATTAAATAGCTTTACATTCATGGACAAAATTATCGAATATTTTTTGTTATTTATTTTTACTTGAAAACAATTTTAAAAGTATAAGTATTAGTCCAGTCACGAGAAGAAGTCCACCTTGCGTTTTGTGCAGCAAATGATTTTATTTTTTTGTGTCCTCAAGCATGTTTAGGAGATGTCAAATCCAAATTTGCGACCTCTAAAACAGGACGGGGGAGTTTTGGTGGGCTAAAAACCACGATTTTTTTGCACTTTTTTCGATTTCTTGCTTATAACATGGAAACGGATGGTCTTATCGAAAAAATGGTCCTATTCAAAATTAAAGGGCACAAAATTTACTTCAAAATGCACTAGTCAAATATGTTTATGTTCTCATTTTTACCGGCCCTACAGAACTTAGAAAATCGTCAAAATTTACCAAAATGAAAAAAAAGCATTTTTTCAAGCTTTTAACTATTGAAAAACTCGAATAGCCTATAACTTTCCTTAATACACGGACTATCTAACAAAAAAAAATGTTTTTAAATCGGATTGGTAGTTCTTGAAATTAGCGCGTTCAAACAAAAAAAAAATAAATTCTTTTTTTGTTTGAACGCGCTAATCTCAGGAACTACAAGTCCGATTAAAAAAAATTTTTTTTGTTAGATAGCCCGTTTATTAAGGAAGGTTTTAGGCAATTCGAGATTTTTTAAATTCAATCTTAAAGGGGGTAAAACGGGGGTGTAAGATTTTTTGTTATTACAAAAAAATCTTACTCCCGCGTTTTACCCCCTTCGGGGTTAAATTTAAAATAAACTCGTATATCCTATAACCTTCCTCAATAAACGGGCTAACTAACAAAAAAATTTTTTTTTTAAATCGGACTTGTAGTTCCTGAGATTAGCGCGTTCAAACAAAAAAAGAGTTTATTTTTTTTTGTTTGAACGCGTTAATCTCAGGAACTACCAGTCCGATTTGAAAAAAAATTTTTTTGTTAGATAACCCGTTTATTAAGGAAGGTTATAGGCTATTCGATTATTTTTTTTAATTCAATCCCACAGGGAGTAAAACGTGGATGTAGGATTTTTTGTTATTACAATAAATCCTACACTCCCGTTTTCACTCTTTGGGATTGAATTTTTAAAAAACTCATATAGGGTCACATTGATTAGTACTTTGCTTCTTTTACAGACTGGTAGTTCCGTTATAAGCAAAAAACCGAAAAAAGTGCAAAAAAATCATGGTTTTTAGCCCACCAAAACTCCCCCGCTCTGTTTTAGAGGTCGCAAACTTGGATTTGACATCTCCTAAACATACTTGAGGACACAAAAAAATAAAATCATTTGCTGCGCAAAACGCAAGGTGGACCTACCTTTTTAAGCTCTCGTGACTAGACTATATATATTTCTTCAAAAAAAATTCACAGATTTCGCAATCCTTGCAACCATCGAGGACATTGGAAATGATAACAGCATATATGAAACATTATGTTTATTATACACACAATATTTATCAATGCACTGTTTAGTTTTGTCAGGAATAACCCTATTATTCTTCTGTTATATACGCGTTCACTTTTGCTTGATTACTTAACTTTTAAATGGATTTTTCTACAGTATTTATTAACATTTGCTCAAAAATAACACCGCAGATCATCGCAAATACCTCTCAATTAACTAGACATGATATAAAACACATTTCGAAAAAATTGCACTTGTTCAATTTTGCATGATTTCTCCTCACTTGATCGCGACACCGTTGTCTTTTGGCCTTGAACGAACGCTCGTAACTCTGCCCCCATATACGAACATAAACATTTCCAATGTTAAAAATTATGAACATTTAAAAATATTCGATAATTTTGTCCATGAGTATAAATTGTTTATAATTAATGATAATACACTGATCGGCAAAAAAAACGGCCATTTTTTAAAAAAGTCCCCCTAACCGCATATTTTATTTAGCTGTTTTTCTTTATTATTAATGCTTTTAGATGTGCATTTAATTTCATAATAAGTACCTTTAGTTTTAATTTGAAAAGGTTAAAATCATTTTCAACTATACTATGATATACCGGGTGTCCCAAAATTGCTGGGACACAGAGCTACCACGTGTAGTAGAGGTCAAAATAAGTCGATTGGACCCAATTTATTTATATACCAAAATGTACCGTTTGCCCGTGAGAAGAGTTCAAAGTTTACATAAAATTTTGTATATAAAATTTTGAATTACAATTTTATTAAACTTGTACTAGGAATATCTGTTAGCATTATTTAAGAAAAAATTTTTTTCCTTCGGAACTATGCGGAATACGAAATTTTTACAAGAGTAACAAAATAAAGATAATTAATCAGTCTTCTTGCTAAATTTGAGAACCGTATTACCACCCCTAAGAAAGTTGTGAAAAAAATGTCAGGGGGTGAGGGTGATTTTAACCCTTCTACCATTTCTTTTGGATTTCTTTGATTACCGAAAGGAGAGTAATCCTCTAAAATGCACTTTTGTCAAATTTCATTCAATTTGTTTCACTCATTTCTAAACAGCGTACAAAAATGTGTTTTTTTATGTAAACTTTGAACTCTTCTCACGGGCAAACGGTACATTTTGGTATATAAATAAATTGGGTCCAATCGACTTATTTTGACCTCTACTACACGTGGTAGCTCTGTGTCCCAGCAATTTTGGGACACCCTGTATATTGATGTCACGACGACTCAACGATGTAATTTGAGTTCGAGGAGGCTGCATAGGAAGTACACGTTATTAAAAATTAGTGAAGTCTATTAATAACAGCCCACCTTAATTTTTTACAAATTCTTTAAAATCGTATTTGCATTGTTTCGGCTACTTTTTTGAATTAAATATTTTTTTGTGTTTATTTGTGGTCTCTTTTCAGATAATTTATGCATTCCGTATTAATAAACAATTAATGGTTCTTTAACCTGCTATCAATATCTAGTAAAATTATTCAATATTTGAGTACTTTTATAAAATATTTCAGGGTGGCTGGTTTTTTTGGCGCTAAGTGTATTTAAAAATAATTTTTTGTAAAAATGTTACTTTTTGAGTAGATTTCAGAGTTAGCCTACTGTTTTCTTCAATCAAATGGAGATATTTAGCACTTATATGGGATAAACTTTCTCGTATTAATGGTTTTTCTACTGCGATTCCAAAGTGATTTTCACTGGTTCTGATAGTTTTTAAATGTAAGCTTAGAAATGAAAATGCTTTAAAAGAGGAAAAAATAATTTTAACTCTGCCTGTCTGACCGATTTCGTTAAAATTTTAAGATCACGTTTTAATTTTTGCTGAAGTATTAAATTTAGATTTTAAAATAATATTTAGGTGTTTTCAAGCTCCAAAAGAATTTTCAACGTCTAAATGTCCCTCCGACAATAGTCAGGTTAAGTCCATATTAAATTAGTTTCGTGCGAGGGGATGTATACGAAATTTAATTTAAATCGATCAAGTATTTCAGGAGTTATCGCGCGAACACACACACGAACACACACACAGACAATAGCATAGGTAACGAAACTCTACCGTATTAGGTACCTTGATTCACTGTAATATCCTATGTACCGGTTTTACTCGAACACACTATATTTAATGTATTTTGCTCTATATTTCTCACCCCAGTCTCTGAAACAACAGAACGATAAAAAAGTACCAAAGCAGATTATAAAAACAGTCGCCTATATAAAAACAGCACGATAAAATATATGTAGAATGTACGAATACAGCTGTGGTAGTATTTCGAAAATCTATTTCGATTAAAAATTTTTCAAACTTCTTTTTTTCTCAGTAATATTAAAAATATTTGTTTTAACCTCAACTAAATAATATTTAACAAGCGACCCGATCCGGCTTCGCCCAGCTGCTATGAGTTTATGATTTACTAGTAGTCACCCGTGGCTCCTCTCGCATATAAAATTAAATTAAATCCACATTTAAGATCGAAGACAGACAGTACTGTAGCAATCGGCTGCGCAAATAGTCTTGCTCTTGAAAATGTTCGGTTACCTGACATTGGAAAATTTGGTCGTGATCACAATCAGACAGGCCGTCGGCACACGTTTGTCATTCACATTACACCGGCACCGACCGTAAATATATGTACAGAAATACGTAGATATAATATGTACAGACACCGACCGTCACCAGCAACACATTCTTTCAAAGAATGCCGGCGAGCGCTGTGCTGTTCCGTGCTGTGTCTATGCAGAGCCTGCAGTATAGGTGGGGATTGCGCCATATACAATACATTTGCTCACTGTTTTGTCGGTCCGTTACGTGCCGGTGCGAGCCTGTGCAGGTCGGGTATATGTAAATCATACTTTATGTAGTAAACAAAAACACTTTTACGCAGCTTTACGCAGAATCCGGAAAAACGTTTTCGTATTATATAAACACGTTTTTGCTTTATGGAAGAACCTTTTGGCTTAATGCAGTTTTGTTTAATTGGTGTACACACACTCACAGGCAAAGCGAATGCATAGTATAGACGCTATGGTGAGGTCGCGCCTAAGAAATAAATAAAAGTAGACCATTGTCACATAATTTAGATTATTTAAAAATATTAACACTGTAAAACTCGTGACATTTTGATGAAAAAAATAATTGGCTACTTTATTAAATTTTCCGTGATGTTTAAAATTTCCACTTTTTTGCACGCGAGAGTTTGAAACTGCGTGAATTTAACCTCTTATTTTATATACTGTGTATACTGTATACAGGGTGTAAACGGTTTTACCGAACATAGGGCGAAATCACCTTGCGAACATTTACAATTTTTTAACCGATTTCAAAAAAAAGGAGGAAGGTTTTCAAATCGACGCGTATATTTTTTTTTGTAGTAGGCTATGAGCATTAAGATCCAATAAATATGTAGTAGATGCTTTGTTTTTTTTTAAGCATGTTCCGAGGTACTTTTTAGGGTGGACGCACACAGAAAGATCAAAACTGTTTTAGTCAAAAACGTTTTTGTTTTAAACGAAAACGTTTTTGTTTCTACAGGACACATTTTATTGCCGGTCGGTACACAGAAAAAGCAAAGTCAGTGAAAACGTTATTTTGTCAGTATTAAAAAAGATGTCGGTTGAGATTGCTCTAGTTTTGTGGGACAATTAGGTAGTTTCTCTGCGTCCACTTTCATAATAATTAGTAATGAATTAATAATGAATTAATAATTATTAATTACGAAATAGGGAGTATTCACCACTATCGCCACGACTGATGAATATATTCACTGGTGCTCTACGCACAAACGCTACAAACGAAAAGTACCTGCGTCCTGCGCACATACAAAAGCAAAGCTGTTTCAGTTCAGTCAAAAAACATAAAACGAGAATCCAGTGTTCGACATCGAAACGCCTGACTGTGACTAAATGAGCCTAAATGTGATTTAAGACACGCGATTGATCAGTGTGCGTCAGTCCATTTACTTTGTATTGAAACATCTACATGGAACTGTTTAAGTCAAAAACGTTTTTGACTAAAACTGTTTTATCTTTCTGTGTGCGTACACCCTTATGGTCAACCGTTGTTATGGAAAATTATTGTTTAATAAATTCACTGTAGGTACTATTTTTCTACGTAATCCACTACATACCTATTTACATTGGATCTTATTACTCCTAGCCTACTACAAAATTATAAATGTTTTCAATGCGAATATAAATTATCAAATACGCATTTTTTTTAGGTATAATATACATAAAGCTATAAATTAAAATCATTTTCAAAAAACTGTCTACAACCCTTTTGTTTTAGGGCTAAATGACAGTAGATTGCAGTTATTGTTTTACGGCAGCTCCTACTGAATAATTTGTTCTGTAATGTGCTCCACAAAAATCGCTGTATCACAGAAACTCTTGAGATTTAGCCACATGTTTACAGGAACTTTTTTGCACAAAATGAACAATACTATCACATACTAAAAAATATACCATCCTGAAACACCCTGTATGTATATGTATAATACACAGTTTGCTTTACCCAAGATTTAAGATAAAAATATTATTATTCTCTTGTTGTTTTGTTTCGTTAAACTTCGAAGCATATAATATATTAAAATGAACACAGGGAAATTTGTTTTTTTTTTCACGAAACACTTTTTTGTTAGATGTATGCATATTTTTCCATGTTGTATTTATATAAAAACTACTTAAATGTTTCGCCAAAAATTTAATTGCTTTGTGAATTTTTACAGTTGATTACTAAGAGGAAAATCTAGAACAGTTAAAAATGTTATAGCAATTAAATGTTTTGTGGAATATTTAGGTATATCTATATATTATATGGATGGAATTGAATTTAATTGTGGCTTATAGACGCTCGACAACAGAGGTCATTAGCGCCTGGATGGAATTAAGCATTGTTAAGTACAATAATTTATCTCTTTTCTTTATTGCATATGTAATAATCACAGTAAGGAGTGTTATCTATCTCAGTCTCTCATTTATTATACAGGGTGTCTCAGACATGACTCCCCACGCCTGTATCTCGACTATTTTTGAAGATAACCCCATCAAATCCTATATATTCGACAAATGGGATGAAATTGTCTACAAGATAGCTGTAAATTGTCGACAATACCTCTGTATAGACCATAGACGAAACATTAAACTTTTTTTTCTTAAATAGCACCTTAGGTATTTTTTTAACAAACCTGATAGAACATTTTGTTCTCTTTTCAGTCGTGTAATTAAATACTGTTACAAAACTGTTTTCTGAGTTGGCGGAATAAATATTTATTTACAATAATTAAAAACACAATAATAAACAATAACTAAACAGTAATTACAAACCAAAACAAATAACTATATACAATAACTCGTAACAATTAACTATTATACCAGGACTATTTATTTCTAGTTATTTATGTTTCAAATATTTATATTCACTGTATTTATATCAGATGCACTATTTGTCGCTCAGTAGTCTTCATTGACTGATCCCTCGTAGGCTTGAATGCGTCACTCTCCGTTGACTGATGTTTATATAGGCTACGTAGCATAAGCCCAGTGTGTTCTTGCTTTCTCTAGAACTTTCGTGCAGGTACCAGTTGTTACAGTAAGCGGACCCCCGTTTCTCAGAACTCTTGCCTGCCGTTTATATACAGCGTGATCCGTAACAATACTATAGTGTTGTATATTATAGAATTTTCTAGATATATACCCAATTAAACTTTACATTCAGTACAACGGATAGATGCATGTACCAGGTAGATACCTTTGATATTACAAAGTTTAATTGCATTTATAATATAGAAAATTTTATAATGTAACACTGATAACTAATTGCAATGTTGAAAAGAGAATAAAAGCTTTGTCAGAATAGCTAATAAAATGTTATTTAAGTAAAAAAGTTTAATATTTCCTCTCTGACTTGCATAGAGATATTGTCGATAAGTTACCACCATTTTGTAGAGAATTTCGTCTCATTTACGAATATAATTTATAGGATTCGATGGGATTATCTTCAAAAATAATCGAGATACAGGCCTGAGGAGACTTGTATATATGTTGTAACAATATATTCATACTGTACATTTTGATGAATAAAACTTCTAAATTTTGTCATATATAAATGAAAAGTTTTTCCTCTATTTCCAACTTTGCTTATTGTTTTTATTACCTCATCTTTACATCGCGCTGGGGAAACATAGGAAACTTCCGTATGCTAACTTTTTATAATGTCCTGACAATAGTCCCTACCTAAATTAGAAAATAACTTATTTCAAAGTTCATTTTATATTCTACAATGTCAATAACCTTTCTTTACTTTCCAATTATCTCTTGTCTTTTCTGTCGCAATCTGCAAGCGTTGGTACGCCATCAGTATAACTACTATATAATAAATTATCATCATCATCATCATGAGGTTCCGTATCCTTTACAGGATTTGGGAGACCACTCGATTCCATCGAACCCCCCTCCAGGGGGGACATTGGAATGTGGTTGATATCGCAAATTGCATTCCAATGTTCTTTGGGAATTAGCGCTCCTAGGGACCCGAGCTCGTACCAGTCGGTTTGTGTAGCCGGCTGGAGGATTCTAATACACAAATGGATTATTTGTTGTGTTGAAGACGCTAATGACCTGAGTTGTCGACGCGTCTATAATCTACAATTAATTAAATTAATCCATCAAACCCTGTCTGATGTAACTGTCTTTAAATGATAGAAAGAATTAATATTCGAATATTTTTTAATATTCTAGATCCACGTGATCCGCTTTCTACCTCTTGATGTAAAGCCGTCCATTTTACCGCACATAATTAGACTTTGAAGTTCGTATTTATTCCCTCTGCATATATATATCCGAAGTATCCCAATATTCTCTTTTTAATCAATTTAACTATAAAAATCTTTCATATTTCACATTACGGAATACTTCAACGTGGCTTAATTATACAATATTTAATATTACATCAACATAATAACCTTCGCGCAGTATCTATGGACAACAAACAAAACATCTTATGTCGAATTTTTCAGAATTTTTTTCTTTATCTTCAGATATATTTTGACATGACTACGTCTCACAACAAGCCGTGAAGTGGGTCGTTTATTAAGACTAAAGTGCGACCCTTGAGGTCCACTATGAACTTCCCAGTTTGATAAATATTTAATAATAATAATTAAATTAAAACATAATTATTATTTATTTTTAACAATAATTAAAAAAAAAACGGCTGAACCGATTTTTATAAAATTTATGTCGGATCAGAATGACGTTAACACGCCTCGATTGACACCCTTACGAAGTCAATATAATTTTTTATTCGCAAGATATTGTGTAAAATCTACTTTTTTGGTCTATTTGGTTATGAAAAAAGAACGGCAGAACCGATTTAGAAAACATTTCTTTCAGATCATATTTACGTTAATACGCCTCGATTGGCACCCTAACGTAGTCGGTATCATTTTTTATTCTCGAGATTTCGTCTTAGAAAAAATGGACTCATACGTACGTACATACGTACACACACACACACATACACACATGCACACAGAGACATATTTCTAAAAATAGTGTAGTGACCTTGAAACATAAAAATTTCTTATACATTTTGATTTCGATTTTCTAACCCATTACAATAACTTTCAATAGGAAGTTAATAAGGTGTATATGCATTATCGAAAAGTGTACTTACACTGTCCGAGTAATAGATGTCGTGTCGAATAGTCCAAAGTACGTAGACAGTAGGTCTTTGCTACGCGCTTTACAGAAAACTGCATTATCTTCACCTTGCATTTTGACCGTTCACTTATGTTGTGCAGCAAACGCAACCCCTAATTGTAAGGTTAGAGGTAGTCTAATATTTGACTCATGCAATTAGTTGTGAAGTCTACATTATCGACCATGATCAGAAAAATAATTTAATAATTAAGACAAAACAAAAAAATTAATATATCATATTTTTATTAGTTTCGAACTGCCTTCATTTTATATAAAATAATGGCTTTTCACTTCATTT
Source organism: Mongoloraphidia duomilia (assembly GCA_039654895.1). Classification (NCBI taxonomy): domain Eukaryota; kingdom Metazoa; phylum Arthropoda; class Insecta; order Raphidioptera; family Raphidiidae; genus Mongoloraphidia; species Mongoloraphidia duomilia. Next base: position 5,137,513 of record CM077523.1, read on the forward strand.
TCAGTATTTTCAAAAATTATACATTCGTTGCAATAATAGAAATCAAAGCATGAAGGTTTGTTTATAGGAAAAAATTGAATATTACTATCGAGATTCGAACCCGAATAGGGCTTGAGAATAGCCGAGAGTATAGCGATGCTGTTGTTTACATGGCGTTGCTATGGTTCCTCTATTACAAGTCCCCAGTTCCCGGGTTCTAGCCCGAGAGTTGGTAAAAGTGTCAATTGGATTTTCAATTTATTATTAAAAAAAAATAATAATACATTGAAAATATGAATTGTTGCTAGGCCCAAATAACCTTAGCTGTTGGTGGTCTTTAAAACACACAACAACATCGTACCCGAATAGCGTCATCCCACTTTTTTTAGGGTTAGAATCTGCGTTACAAATAAGTAGATAATAAAACATTTTTTTTAGAATTTTTCGGAAGCTTTTTCTACAAGAAAAAAATTCCCAAAAGTGCGTATTTTTCAATGTAATTTTAAACATAGAATTATACCGTCACAAAATACGTCATTCACACAGCCTTCTCTGATTGGCTACCGTACTTGAATCACGCCCATTAATCCATAGAGAATATAGTACACTGATTTGTTTATGTACAGTTGACAGGCCGGCAGGTTGGTTCTTCACGAGTTACGACTGACGAGGAAGTATGCCTCTCTTTCCATAGACATACCTCTCTTTATGCGTGGACGTATGTCTGGTTTTATTGGTCTGGCTTTGACGTCATTATATGGCGGCGAAGCTAATTCGTTTGAAATCAACACATTTTTTAATACTTGTTTGCAATTAAGAGAACAAAAAAATTGGTTTACATTATTTGTTTATGTATGAGGAATAACATACACTAGCTGGCTTGAGAATAGCCGAGAGTGTAGCAATGCTGTTGTTTACGCATGGCGTTGCTATGGTTCCTCTATTACAAGTCCCCAGTTCCCAGGTTCTAGCCCGAGAGCTGGTAAAAGTGTCAATTTTTATTAAAAAAATAATAATGAGTTGAAAATATGAATTGGTGCTAGGCCCAAATAACCATTAGCTGTTGGTGGTCTTTAAAAACACACACAATAACATACGCTGTTCAGAATTATCAAATTTTGATACGCGGGACGACCCTATTCAAAAGAACAGTTTAAAACAATAAAAACTTTTATCTTCCTACTTAAAATTACTTACCATAAAAATGTCAATCCTTTATTTTGCATTATACATCGGCACTGGCAGCGGTAGCGGTACTGATGGTGGAGGCGCCGGGCCACGTGCCATGCCTTACGTAACGCAGAGGCAGTGTGCTTTGAATACGTAACACGATTTCAAGAGAAAGTTAAAGGTTTTCCGACAGAAAAACACTACCGAGGAATAAGCTTAAGACGTTGCGTGTAAAGAAAAAAAATATTGTGCTTCGTTCTAAAAATAACATCATATTAGAATACATATCATTTTTTATAGAAAGAATTTTCTTACTTTTTTAAAAGCTTTTATTTAACTTCACTTGCATCTATGTATCTATATATCTATGTATGTCCTGGAATTTTGTAATCAATATTTCACCCACTTCTACTGAAACTATCGGGCTGAAATTTGGCACACACGTTTGGTTCTCGGGACAATGCACGATTACTAAAATGCCGCCATTTTTAATTCAATATGGCGGACGTTACAAAATGGCAATTTATCATTTCCATAGCAACCCCTATGATATGGGTATCAAATGAAAGGGCTTGATGAGCGAACATTTTGGGGTCAATTTAAGGGCATTTTGGGGACAATTTAAGGGCATGCTGGGTGTCGAAGGGGGGTAAAATTTTGAAAGACTAAAATGAACAAAATAAATATTAGTAAAAAAAAACTTTTTAGAAACAAGCTTTTATTTAAATGCACTAAAAAGGAAAAAATAATTTTTAATAATTTTGGGTCATAATTATAAAAGTGTTGGTCGTGACTAATAAACTATCATAGAGTTCACGACACACGCTTTTATAATTATGACCCTAAATTATTAAAAATTATTTTTTCCTTTTTGGTGCATTTAAATAAAAGCTTGTCTCTAAAAAGTTTTTTTTACTGATATTTTTTTAAGATGATTTTTGTCATTCATGTGGAGGTACCATTCTCCACATGTGAAGTTGGAATGATAAAAATATAATTACATCTTCAAAAGAGTAACAAAATTCTTTTAGATCAAAATTCACATTTCATAATTTTACAATATTTTCCATTCTTCAGGATTCGAACCTGGGCTTGGCGTTTGTACCTGTCGGTAGACTCGTACTTTTCCGCACGGCCACCTGCTTATCGTGTCTGAGACCTTAAATTATTTATATATGCTATGTTTTGTTTCACATATGTCAACCACTTCTGTTTCCGTTTCATCAAATATTTCTAAAATGCCAGTCCAGTATGGGACATTAGACGTTATTTATATACGTCAAAAATCACTTGAAGGGTCGCGTCGCGTCTTTATAGGTAAAACTAGCTAGCGGTCCCATCCGGCTTCGCCCGAGTGCTAAGAATTTATGATTTATTATCACCCCCGCGAGAAATTCTCCCACTGCGAGCGTATTAGAATAATAACTTGAGCGGTTTGGCCTAGGAGTTGATTCGTCAAAAAATCATAAACCTCCGTTTTTTATCCCTTTTAGGGTTGAATTTAAAAAAAGTTCGAATATGGGTTTGCTTATTTTTAAAGAAGAGTCAGTATGTTGAATTTCAAGTTTATAGCTTCAGCGGTTTGGCCTGGGCGTTGATTAGTCAAAAAATCTTACACCCCCGTTTTACCTCCTTAGGGGTTGATATAGTATATAGGTGTAGAGCTTATAAGCTTCTTCAATAAACGGGCTATCTAACTCAAAAAGAATTTTTCAAATCGGACTAGTAGTTCCTGAGATTAGCGCCTTCAAAAATACAAACTCTTCAGTTTTATAATATTAGAACCTATAGATTTCTTTGGTCTAGTTTCGATCACGAACATTCCAGTTTGGAGCGAAGTGTGGATATAAGCCTACACAACCCAAAACGCCGTTAAACAAAGATGGAACGATATCGTTCTGAGTTTTATCGCAGTTTGTATTTAAATTTAATGTCTCTGTTTTCGCTTTAAAATGTCTTCTTTGTGACTGACTTAACTATTTATGTCTATATGTAGAAAGAACGGTGTGTCGTTAAAGTGAATTTCATATTGTTAATTATAATTTTATGTAGCGTTTAATAATAGTCCTACTAGGAGTTGGTATTTATTTATAGCAAGAAATAAAAATTCCAGTCAATTGAGCGACGAGTCAATTCCTACTCCAAAAATTCGACTGGATAGCCCAGTCCTATACTTCCCACCTAGTAAACAATCGCTCATAACTGAAAAATTTCCCAACAATACAATTCTCTTTGAATGACCTAGTGATGGGTATTTACGATCTGTTTTTACAATCGAAACAATTATTGCAATCGTTCATAATAACAATCGAGTCCACAATTGACTCGGAGTTTGATTTTACAATCGAAATGTTCGGTTGTTTAAGTCGATTATTAGCCACATAGGTTGTAGCAATAGCAGCGAATGAGAATAAGTACAATATATAATCGCGATTCAAGGTTATATGCTAGTCGACCGTTCACTGTTCACACTGTTCAGTCGGTACTCTGTGATCTCTCTGCACAATCGACTCGACCACGCAGTTGTTGAGTGATGAACGATTGTATATTATGTGGCTCTCGACAGTGTACGTTTCAGTACTATGCGACTCGGTCTCGGTGAACTATAAAACAACAACAATCGCGGCCAAATGACAATCATCGAAAGTCATCGAAATGTTTGAACAATCGACTAAAACATCTCGTACTCGCGCATCACTAGTTCAATGGCCATCCCATTTGTTTTTTGATCTATACTAAAAAACAACTAAAATCATAACCATCTTGATTAGGCAAATAAAAAAATATTTTCGCGCATTTTAACTCAAAGGCATACATGTAGTAATAAGCTGAACAGAAATATCTGATTGAAAATTTTTATTGGAAGAGCAGCCAATTACATATAATTGATTCTTGCAAATATCGGAAAAAATCGTTTTGACAACCAGTCACAGACAGGACTCTAGCCTGAACCTTTCCACTATCGCGGCGGAATGAGCTTACATTACTCACCCGTGACATGATTACCAATCTAACATTCTCCGTATATGCAAAAGAATCAATAGATTTCCACTACATGTGTGTGTAATTAATTATAGCTAGGTTGTAGATGTGAATCATCGTAATAGCGAGAGCTATTCATGTAGGTGAAAATTATTTCAAACACCCAAAGGGGATACATTAAATAAGAACCTAGATACAATGCTATAAATACCATATGGTATTGCAACATAATATTCTAGAAATCATTATTATATCTTGTAGACATCGTAAGATATCTATTTAATATAGAAATATCTGATGCCTCCGACTGTATATCATTCGATTTTGTTTCCATCTTTTTAGTTCGCTTTTGACGCAGTCGGGTTTTTTAATTAATTAATTTTTCAAATCGTTTGATTATTGAATAAATGGGTGTATATAATGAAAACTCACTCATCCTGTATAAAATGTGTAAGGAGCCTACGTTCCTTAAAAAAACCTTTTGGGGATAAATGGCTTAGTTACTGCTTGAACGTACGTGCCAAGGAGTTTAACAACGTACAGTATATGGTTTTGTTTTATACATATATCTCGATTCACACATAGAAAAATATAAGTAGATTTTGTGAACAGTGGATTTAATATTTTATTTTTTATATTTTCTCACAAATAAAATAATCTCGACCATACTTAACCTATCCTTTGTTGAATTTTTTATTTGAACTACAAAAAGAAAAGAACCGAATACCAAATACATAACTCTTCGTAGCACGGTTATTGTTTTAGAATGTATTTCATTGGTCGGATCATGTTTCATTTATGTTTTCTTTTATCGATAATAATAACGTGTTATTAATTTTGAGTAGCCTAAATCAAACGACCGTATAACACGCTTCCATCTGCCATCTGATAGTGCCACTTGCAAGTAGGGTTACCAGATGGCCGGAATTTCCGGGAATATCCCAGAATTCGTTGGTCTGTCGAGCCGAGATTGGCAATTCGAGATCTCGCGAGATAAGTCTGGGTTCGAGATTGGCCATTCGAGATTTTGCCAGATTGTCTGACGAGATTGCAATCTCGACAATATCGAGATTTCGCCTATACTTTTAAAAAGAACGTAAATTTTTTTATCAAAAATGCTTAAACTTGATGAAAAATTACTTACTTGGGGTGGTATTGCTGTTATATTTTGAAAATAAAACAAAACATTAATTGAATCTTGAAACAAAAAAATCAACGTTTATTTAAGAAAAGTAAAGAATAATAATCATCTGCACAGTGCACTACGCAACAAATCACACACGCACACAGTGACACAGCACACTATTGTTTGTGTTTTTAAAGACCACCAACAGCTAAAGTTATTTGGACCTAGCACCAATTCATATTATATGTCAATTAATTATTTTGGAGATAACTTCTTAGGAAGCATAGGGTAAGTTAGGTACTATTAGTAACGTTTACGAACATTTGGTTTGAATTGTTCTTAGACATATTCAGAATGCAGTTAGCGCGCTCGTTCTTAAAATCTCCTTCGAGATCTCGACCATATCGGGTCGAGATCTCAAACGAGATTTCAAAAACAAGAGTGCCTGTCCACGATATTAAATCTCGAAAAATGGCTCGAGATCTCGCTAAATCGAGATCTCGCGAGATCGAGATTGCATTCCCTACTCGCGACCCATAGTTTGGGAAATGCTGTATTAGACGAGATCTGGTTTGAGCAGTTCATATAGTATACTGGGTGTCCAAGATAACCGTGAAATGCATGGGGATTTCCTAAACGGTAAGAGATAGAGATTAAATAAAATATGAATATTAAATAAAAATATGAAAAGTAATTTGAAATCTTCATAAAAAAGTATCTCAATAAAGTGAAAATAATTTTCTATAACTTACAGGCGAGTTATAAATAAAAAATGAAAATGGGAAAATCTCGTTTTTCAACTGTCTGTCGCAAGCTAACCAAAATATGAGAAGTTTAACTACGCAGGGTACATAGTTATAGTACTGGAAATTTTGCACATTTTCTCTTATTTAACTAAATCTCTTACCGTTTAGAAAATTCTCATGCATTATGCTTATCTTGGACAGCCCGTATATGGTCGAAAGATATAGATATAACAATAATAATCAAATTACCTATATCATTTTGAAAATTGTTACCAACTGAAATCCACGCGCATACAAAAAAATTGTTACAAATTGATGTCAACAAATTGTTTCTGAAATGAAATAATTATTTTAAAAGCAAAACTGTCAGTTTTTTCTGAATGACTGTAATAACAATACAATTGACATTATTTCAGCAGTTATATAACAGAGAACTGAGATTGTAACAAAGTAATTGCAGAGGGTAATTTTTTTAACGTGCAGAGTGATGATGTCGCCTAACCCCAAACACACAGAAATGGCCATTCTAATTAACGTTTTTTTTTTTTTGTTGGCTCGACAGTCGGAAGCCAGTGGGCGTACGGTGCCGGTGGTACCTGGCTGCTGGGTTGCGGTAAAACACGTGGGGTCATGTGAGGCTTGCGGGGTCAGGAAACGGGACCGGCTATCGGACGGTACGGCAGCGGCAACGAGCCACCGCCCTTCATGTCCTCAGGGAACTCGCGTGCGAAATTGAGGGATGTTTGCGATTTAATACACTACAGTTTATTGCTATGTAAACGTGATTTACATATTACAAGAATTTTCAATATTCCATACATGAAAGTGAATGGAATATACCGTACGGTCTACAAAACATCTTCGATGTATTTTTTTTAAAAATATTATCGAGAATTAAAAAAATATTACAATTGTAGCGCGAAAAGTTAGCGATTGCGAACGAGTGTCAAGTTCGTCTGCCTGAGCGCACAGTAGTTTTTGTAAAAAATTAATTGAAAGAAGAACATTATTAAAAAAATAAAAACATCGTAAATGGATTAGTCATTAGTCGGTTTAAGGTGAACTGTCAGATATAGTTTACAATTACTTTCGAATTTCCGAAGGGACGAAAGTGCTTTTTTTTATCAGCGCATGCGCGACGTTTATTTGTCGTGCCCCAAAATAAGTATTATGTAATGTTGCATTTTCAATGCACGTATATATTACAAAAAATAATTTAATTTTGTCAGATTTCATTCTTTAGCTATATGATGTGCCGTCCACAAGGAGTATAAAGAGAAGGCAAGGAAGACAAAAAAGACTTTCATTTTTAAACTGTGTGAACATACATTCAAAATCCTAGAAACTCTTTTACTTTCGAAAAATCATAAAAGAGGGAAAGTCTTGTGATGGCAAAAAAAATCGAGTAGATACGAGAATTCGACGGATTTAAACGTTTCATAGTCCCTATTATTACATATCGAAAAAACGTGTTTTGAATATCCGTTCTTATAGGCAGGGGTGTGGCTAGGGTTGCCAGATCAAAAACCAAAATTTTCGGGACATTTCTAAGGCAATGGTTGAATTAAATCTTGTGTTAAAATCTTGGTAGGTACCTAGGCAATTTATTTCAGGGGGGAAAGTTATCGTGAAAAAAATGTTTTATTATTTTACTATTTTTTGTATTTATCATTAGACTTGTCTAATTTTATTCATTTATCACACACCAGTACGCTGAGATGTGGCACGCGCTTCTGAGTGTGTAAGCCACGTATAATTTTGTGTGAATCTTTAATAATTCTTTTTATTGTTCCCAATTTGTCTTTACCACATAGGGTAAGTCCGAAGAATACAATTAAATACAAGTAAAAAAATATATAATATGTACAGAAATTGCAGATAGTGCTAAATAAATACTATACTTAGCATGTAACTTAGTGTCGTTTCTTGCGATCGCGAGCACGAATCGAATTTTCGGGATAGAAGACTTAAATGTCGGGACACGGGACAAACCAACGAATTCCGGGACATTCCCGGAAATCCCGGCTATCTGGTAACCCTAGGTGTGGCTAATACCATTCAACGGCTCGAAACATAATTTTGAATTAATAATTTTGATTTTCAGGTGATTCTTCAGGGTTTTTTATGTTTATGTCTCATAGAAAATTATTTCATTTTAAAATAAAATTTCAGATTTAATACATTCCAATAAAAAACGAATTATATAACAAAATTGAAAATTTTGTAATAAAAATAAAATTTTTAACATAAAAATGAAGCTATACGAAAATTCGGCGAGACTAAAATATGACAAAAAAATACAAACAAATATCAATAAAATTCACATTTTGAAAATAATGATGCGACGCGTAGAAATAATGACATACTTATGATTTTCTTATAGACTAATGGATATACCTAACGATGATATTGTAAAAAAAATTACCTATTCTTTTTAGTACTTATAAAAACTATTGTACGTTCAAATTGTCTCCGTTGAGATTCAATGTTATAGCTGAGGACAGTGTGGTCCAGTGGTTATCGTCGCGGCTACTGGATCAGACTGTCGTGGGTTCGAATCCCGCCTCCGCTCATGGATGTTTTGTGATGTCATTTAGTTTTAAGTGTGTTGTTATTTAATGTAATGAAGACGCGTCTATAATTTACAATAAATAAAATAAATAAGAAGTTATAGCGTATTCTACTTAATTAAATACAAGGGGTGCTATTTCAATGAGAAGGGTGAATTTGTTTCCTATTTTTAACTTCCAATTGGAAGTTATTGTAATGGGTCCGAAAATCGAAATCAAAATGTATAACAAATTTTTATGTTTCAAGGTCACTACTCTATTTTTACACTATTTTTAGAAAGATGTCTGTGTGTGTGTGTGTATGTAGTGTGTATGTATGTACGTAAGTATGTGTCAATTTCTTTCTAAGACGAAATCTCGAGAACGAAAAATGATATCGACTACGTTAGGGTGCCAATCGACGCGTATTAACGTAAATATGATCTGAAAGAAATTTTTTCAAAATCGGTTCAGCCGTTCTTTTTTCTTAACCAAATAACCTCCAAAAAAGTAGATTTTACACAATATCTCGCGAATAAAAAATTATATCGACTTCGTAAGGGTGTCAATCGATGCGTGTTAACGTCATTTTGATCCGACATAAATTTTATAAAAATCGGTTCAGCCGTTTTTTTTTTTTTTTTTTTTTTTTTAAATTACTGATGTTTTAATGATTTAAAAGATTACTTTTCTGTGTAATATCTAATTTAATTATTATTATTAAATATTTATCAAACTGGGAAGTTCGTCGTGTGGACCTCAAGGGTCGCACTTTAGTCCTAATAAACGACCCACCTCACGGCTTGGTTTTAAGTGTGTTGTTATTTAATGTAATGAAGACGCGTCTATAATTTACAATAAATAAAATAAATAAGAAGTTATAGCGTATTCTACTTAATTAAATACAAGGGGTGCTATTTCAATGAGAAGGGTGTATTTGTTTCCTATTTTTAACTTCCAATTGGAAGTTATTGTAATGGGTCCGAAAATCGAAATCAAAATGTATAACAAATTTTTATGTTTCAAGGTCACTACTCTATTTTGCACTATTTTTAGAAAGATGTCTGTGTGTGTGTGTATGTAGTGTGTACATACATATGTACGTAGGTATGTGTCAATTTCTTTCTAAGACGAAATCTCGAAAATGAAAAATGATATCGACTACGTTAGGATGCTAATCGACGCGTATTAACGTAAATATGATCTGAAAGAAATTTTTTCAAAATCGGTTCAGCCGTTCTTTTTTCTTAACCAAATAGACTCCAAAAAAGTAGATTTTACACAATATCTCGCGAATAAAAAATTATATCGACTTCGTAAGGGTGTCAATCGAGGCGTGTTAACGTAATTTTGATCCGACATACATTTTATAAAAATCGGTTCAGCCGTTTTTTTTTTATTATTGTTAAAAATAAATAAAAATTATGTTTTAAAGATTAAAATGATTACTTTTCTGTGTAATATCTAATTTAATTATTATTATTAAATATTTATCAAACTGGGAAGTTGGTCGTGTGGACCTCAATGGTCGCACTTTAGTCCTAATAAACGACCCACCTCACGGCTTGTTTGGGTTATGTTTTTAGTTCCATAAAATGACACAAATAATTCAATAAAAGCGCTCATAAGACGATCGTTTTTTCCCGTAAGGCAAGACCCCCCCCCCTGCTATTGCTAATTTATTTTGACATATTGATGAAATAAAATCACCCGGTATATGTATAGTGGTTTATATAGGACTCCCCTATATTATCAGATTTCGTTCATATAGTGATATACTCACTACAAAATTAAATAAAATAATGTTTGCAAGTTAACCAATATGTGTAAAATTTGTATTTGAATTTCTGAAGCTATTCAGTTATAAAACTGTTCCACATTTTCTGTTGTTTCCCGGTAATTTATCGGCAAATAGCGATCGCTAAATTTATCAGCGTCATTCAAAAACAAACTTTTAAAATTTTATTTGCATTTTTTTGTTTTAACAATGTAAATTTTTAAATTTATGATTTTCCATGAATGACAGGAGAATCGTCTCACAGTTGCTAGAGAATTTTTTCACTAAACCACCTAATATGTGGGTCACGAAGGTGTATTGTTTTTACCAAAAATAGGACGCAATTGTCTAAGTGTTTCCGCAACTGAAGGCCGATTTTCATAGAACGTTTTGATAATAATAAAACACGTTGATGTGTTGTAAAACTCTCTGTAACAAATTTCCTACATCTTCACTGATGAACTGTCAACTAATAACTGTAAAAAATTTCGGCAAACCAAAATGGCGGCGTAAATAAATTGTTCTAAGTTGGTCACCCATTTTATGCTTTGACTCCTATATTTATTCCGCCTACTCAGAAAACAGTTTTGTAACAATACATTCACCAGTTCTCACTTTAGTTTTTTTTTTTTTTAATAAATAAATAAATAAAACTAAATAGAACTGGTGAATGTATTGTTACAAAACTGTTTTCTGAGTTGGCGGAATAAATATTTATTTACAATAATTAAAAACACAACAATAATAAATACAACAACCAAGAGTCAGTTCTAACAATTAACACAAGTAATTAACACTTAACTATATACAATTGACTACTCTAATATTTATTTTATCAGGTGAATTTGTATCACGGAACTATTTATATCACTGTATTTATATCAGATTTATTTCTAACGTTTATTTATGTCGGTCATTTACTCAGTTACTTCAGTACTATTTATTTATATCCACTCCACTATTTATATCTCTGTACTGACTGGTTCGACCGTTGATTGACTAATATTTATATCACTGATCCGCTTGGTTGCACGACTCACCATTGACTGACCGCTTCACTCACTCGTTTATATACGCTGCGTGGCTGAAGCCCAGTGCTTCTCGCGTTCTCTAAAAACTTCGCGTAGGTACCAGTTGTTACAGTAAGCGGAACCCCGTTTCTCAGAACTCTTGCCTGCCGGTTGTATACAGGGTGATCCGTAACAGTAATCAACTGGATTTTTAGCTGTCGGTGGCCTTAAAAAAAGTATATGTTTAACTGTAGCTACGTCAAATAAGTGCTACTATATTCTTATTCGTCAGATAGCGCTAGTTGTAAGTAAGGTTACACGTCAAACGCTTACATTTTTTATTCGTCAGATAGCGCTAGTGGCAAGTAAGGTATGTGTCAAACGTTTAGAGATTAATAGTCTGTCTTTAGTGATTCTTTATTTATTATCCATTATTAAGAAATAAATAAATACAATCAAAGTGCGATTTAGTCGTTAAATGATTGAATGCAGATACTTAACTTGCTAGTGGCGCCATCCGGTGGGAGGCAAATATAAACAGTAGGTACTGACATTTGAATGACATCAAAGTGACGTATACCTCACTTGCCAGTGGCGCTATCAGGTGACAGAAAAAAGCTTGGCAGCCCTCATTATTGCCGTTATATGCAATCTATAAATGAAGAAAACTTTCTTATCAAACTAAAAAGCAAAATAATTAGGTATTTGTGAGTTCTGCTAAATTGTTGGACTTTTCTCGCCATGGTTATCGAACTGGAACAGACTATTCAAGAAAATAAAATTTGTGAATGTCAATTTTGAACGTTATTTTTGTCTTCCAAAGGACTGTCTCAAACGTCCCTGTCTAATGGTAACATTTATTTGGCATTCAAGAAAATAAAATTTGCGGAGATCTGCAAATTTGATAAACGTTATATTTTTATCTTCCAAAGGAAAGACGTGCCTGTCAAATGTTAACATTTTTTTGACATTTAAGAAAATAAAATTTGCAAAGACTAATTTTGAATTTTGATAAACATTATTTTTGCCTTCCAAAGAAAAGGCATAAAAACGTCCCTGTCTAATAATGATAACATTTATTTGGCATTCAAGAAAATAAAATTATAAAGACCAATTTTGACAAACGATATTTTTGTCTTCCAAAGGCTCAAAGACGTCCCTGAGTAATGATAGCATTTATTTAACATTCAAGAAAATAAAATTTGCAAAGATCAATTTTGATAAACGCCACATATTATTATCTTCCAGGGGAAAGCAGCCCTGACGTTCCTATCTAATGATAACATTTATTTGGTATTCTAAAATGCTCCAGCAAATATCTGTTTGTTTTAAGGCCGATTTATATTATCCGGTCATACATGGGCCGGGAACGTAGCGTTTCCGACAAGACAAACATTTTTCCATGCATTTCAAATATGAATATTTATACTTAGCGTATCCGGTCCGTTCAGACACATTGCGCATCATTCACGTACGGTCAAACATTGTCTTTTTATTTATTTATTGTAAATTATAGACGCGTCGACAACTTAGGTCATTAGCGTCTTGAAATAACATAACTCACTTAAAACTAAAATACATCACAAAACATCCATGAGCGGAGGCAGGATTCGAACCCACGACAGTCTGATCCAAAGGCCGCGACGCTAACCACTGGACCACACTGTCCTCTCAAACATTGTCGGCGAGAATGTTTTGACTGATACGTTACGCGTCTGAGCATGTCTGAATACGTCTGAAACGGTACGTACGTATAAGTAGTATATATTATGTTCAGACAGTAAAGTAATAAGTTTAGAGTGATCGCGTTAAATTCTCTCGGAATGGATCACGAAAAACTTATTGAAAGTGTTAAAAACATATAATTTTTATACAATCAAGATAAAAGATGCAGCGACAGTGAACACCAAAATGACAATAACGACAATATTTTTGTTTTTCATCTTCATCTAACAATAGGGCAATTAGACATATTCTAATGATAAATGTGGGAACATTTTAAAATAACTCGCTGTATACCGAAGTTTAATTCTTTTAAACAAAGCACCTTTATCACAACTGCTTTCGTCTGGTGTCTGATAGTATAAATACCTACTGCAGGGGTCGGCAACCTTTTGAGACGAAAGAGCCAAAAGTTACAATTTAGAAAATTTCCCAGTTTTTAAAGAGCCACTAACATTTTTATTTCAATATTATGGTATTTGATTAGGATTAGGTATATAAAAAAAGTTCTGACTGCGACCGTTGACGACACAGTGCACCAATAACTAAACAAACAGAACAGTGTTGCCACATTTAAAAAATGTCAGCTGTCCGTATACTCTCTACTCCACCTATTCTCACTGTTCTCTGTTGAGTGTTTTTATTCTGTTTAAAGTTTTCTTTGCAGTATAATATTTTTTATGAGTTTTGAAAATAAAATAATATAGTTATTAATATTTGCGCATGGAACTGAACTTGGAGAGCCGCATCTTGACATCATAAGAGCCGCACGCGGCTCGCGAGCCGCAGGTTGCCGACCTCTGACCTACTGTATTTGCCGGAACGTTAACGCTACGTCCCCGCTCCGTGTCTGACCGGATAATATAAATCGACCTTTAAGCGTACCTACTTCAAGAGTAGGATGTTTCATGTTACATAATTGATCATTTATGTTGGCTTCTATTAAAGAAGCTTAAAAGAGAGTTCCTTCAGAAGGAAAGTAAATAAATTACCTCGATAAACAGTTTCTTTTAGCGTTCATAAATTTTTAATGTGAATGGCCTACAGTACAGTTTTTTTACTTTTTTTTTGTTGGTATTTATGTGTGTACTGAAATTTACGGTTTGTTGTTAATCCAGCTAATAATCGGTAATTTTTATTGATTCATTGTTGATTTTAATTAGTGTTCTCAAATCGTCAATAATTTATTACTGACTTTTTATGGTTTCATTAACGATTAATTAAATACTATAGAGCAGGGCTGTCAAACTCATTTGAGCCTCGGGCCATTTACCGTATCAGTGTAACTCATGTGCGCCGTTTTGATTTTTAGCCGACTGCGCGACAACAAAGGCAGGGTTATGTTTTTCGCGCTATCTATGTATGTAAGTATGTGGGATTATTTATTCTCTCGTAGCATCCAAACAGCTGGATGGATTTTAATAAATAGAGTGTCATTAGATTCGCCCTAATCCCAAGAGTGACACAGGGTATGTGACGTAACAGAACATTTAATATGGCGGACGCTAGACGCTATTTTGTCAAAATGTAAAAGTAATTTTCCTTGGAAATACATCGATATGGGTATCAAAAGAAAGGTCTCGTTGAGACGATTTCAAAAAACTGAAAAGATGTAATTAAAAAATTAAATCAAAAAACCCGACTGCGTCAAAGGCGAACTAAAAAGATGGAAACGAGATCAATTGATAACATGCAGTCGGAGGCATACATGTGGACAGTAATATCTGATGCCTCCGACTCTTGTTTCCATCTTTTTAGTTCGCTTTTGACGCAGTCGGGTTTTTTGATTTTTTATTTCTTTTGAAGTAATTATTATAATGCCCGATGTTAATTTTTTTTTACGTTAATAGTATTGATTAGATTTTAACCATAAAATTTAATCAACACCGGCGGATCAGTGGTTGAATGTTTCTAGTAATTAATGCATTCGCCGATGGATCGGTTTTTAACTCATTTAAACACTGTATTTCAAAACTACATTCTCTCTAAAATAGGTTAAAATGAAAATAAAACTCAGCTAAATTGAAATATACAACCCTCTTTTAAACGAAAATTGAATAGAAACAAAACGACCAACCGCTTAGAAAATTATGAATTATACTTGCTCGTAAAATGTAACCGAAAAATGCTCTGGGTAGGTTTTTATTTTAATAAAAAGGGTACTCAAAATGGAAAACGTTTATGCTGGCATATAATGAAACTAAAACGGAATAAAACAAACATCGGGAAAAAAGTAGGAATAATGATTTTAAGTAAATAAACGTTCGGTTCGGTTACAGATAAATTTCAGTGAACACTCCTACATTTGACCAAAAAGCAAAACCGCGTAAGTATATGAATTCTTTTAACAATTTATCAATGTACATTTTAAATCAGAACTCTTACCGATTTTGCGAATTTATTCAGATTTAATTTTTGAATGGGATGGCGAACCCATGCGACAGAATATTGTCGGTACGGCATTGATTTAAGGTACAAAACGGAAATAATTAAAAATAATTTGTTGTAAGAATATACGAATATCAAAGAAAACACAAAAATTGGAACGTTAAATTGACAAAAAAAATTAACTTTCTAATTTTTGTGTTTTCTCCCAAACGTCGACTTTTTAATTATAATTATTTATTGTCTGTTCCCTCAGCACAGGTTTTCCTTGGAAGGAACCTATATACTTTCATTTCTGTATAATATTTTTGTGATATATCAATGTATTTTTTTATGGAAGTAATAAATTATTATTATTATTATTATTACTATTATTAATTGGTCTTAAATGTATTGAAAAATACTATGTGTAAAAAATTTTGTCCGAAACTTCGGAATTGCGAAATCTCGGAATTTTGGTAGAGAAGCCTTCTTTTCTTTGCTGCGAAAAATAGACACTAAGCCATGGAAACCGTTTTTAACGCAGTTTGCCTTTTTGGAAAATTTTACACAAAATAGAGTTTAAAAAAAAGGCCACGTCTTGGGACCCTCGACAGATGTGAAACATCAAAGAAAACGTTATTGAACTCGGTGGTATTCTCTATGTAGTAGTATATATTTTTTCAAAAGCAGCAACTAACTGTTATGCTGACGTAATCCTATATACTGCACTGTAACACCGCGTGTGTTACAGTGGACGCCTGAGCCAAGAGAAAGAGAGAGTGCCGCAGTGGTGGGGAGAACAGCATCGAAGGAGCGCACCAAACATTTCGTTGCATATTTCCCCTCACGCGGCTGTTCACAGCCCAACATAAGATGTTTCACATCAAAAATGTATTTGAAGTTACAGGGAAAAAACAAAAATTCGACATGTGCGATTTTTCCATTTGGCCACAGGTATATTGTACATTGTACAGTAATATAGAGGTTTATACAAATGCTAGTAAATAAAGTTCAGTCGAACAGCGGCAGTCGAAGAGCTACTTTCACATAACAATCCATTTATTTCTGCTTCTAACAGCAGTGCTGTCCAACCAAATGCTCAACGTGAACTAGATTCAGTGTATTATTGCAGAATGCGGAGGAAATCTACCATTTTCTTTTACTATTCGAGGGAAAAAAGCAAAGGAAATATTTAAATATTCTACGGTAGAGAAATTTAAAAATATGGTTATAACTTAAAGATTTATTTTTAAAATAGGCATGCATTTTTTTGTAGTTTTTGTGTAGCGATTTAGATATACAGGGTGGTGACCGTGACTACTGCACATAGGGATTTAACTCGTAAAATCAAACTTTCTCGATTTTCTGCGTTTTAGCTGTCAGAATAATAATTTCTAATCATTTTCTTCAAGTTCCATGGCTATCGCTATCTATTTTTGAGGTATTTTTGACATTTTCATATTACATTTCTGTCGTTACAAAGCATGCAAAATTAATTTTGTTTAATGATTTAGATGCAGAATTTTATGTTCTAAATTTTTTTGAAGATATTTTTCCTAAAATAACTAGACTATAAGGATCAGTCACTGACTAGAATTTCCGAACTGAACTATTATATGGTTATACAAGGCCTGGAGATTCCTAGAAAGTAGAAACGGTATATGAATGATTGAATTGTGAATTATAGACGCTCGACAACAGAGGTCATTAGTGTCGAAACGGTATGAGATACTCAAGGAGAGGGAAATTTAAGTTAATATAGTGAACTTCAGCTAAATTGACTAAATAACAGCCAATCCCAACAGACCACGTTTAAAGTCCAGCAACAATATGGCGCTGCCAAAAGTTGTCATAACACAATGGCCGCACAATCCGTAAATAATAGAAATCAGTAGTTTTATTTTGTTTCATAGTGTACGTAAAAGAAACATAATATATATTCAATTCTTTCAAACGATTGCCCTCCAGACTGTACTCCACGCCAGCTTATAAACATCTTTCCAGCTACCGGATTCACAACGTGAGCTTCGCCCCAATCTTGTAACGGCATACCAACATACAATGACTGCTATACTAGTTCTTAGATCACAAGGTTTTTCGCTGACGTTTGCAAATAATCCGTTATTGCTCCATGTCGAAACTCCACACAATCCACGCCCATCCGTCATTTAGGAGGCACACGAGGCAAAAATTCCCTCTTCTTGACCTTGAAGAAGCAAACGTAAATCGAATTAAAACTCCATGTAATCCCCCAACCCCCTTCAAGGTCCATGGAAACGTCTAAATCTGTAGAAATCCCGTATTCGATTTTTTCGCCATTACCATAATATCTATGTTAAAATAATATCAATTTGACGTAATATAAAAAATAATTAAGAGCATTGTAGTTGGAACAATATTAAAAACAACAATTTAGTTACTTCTTACCACAACAATTTTATTAATAGATCTTCAGCTGAAGATGAGAGCATAGACTCCAAATGAAAAATTTTTTTTCGTTGGAGAGCAGCCAATTATATAATTGTTTCGAAACATATTGGAAAAAATTATTTTACCAACCAGTGGTCACAGTCAGGATTCTAACCTGAACCTTTCCAATTTCGCGTCGGAATGAGCTTACAATTCATATATGAATATTGACACTCGCATATAGTGAAAATCTATTGATTCTGAAGCATATAAGGAGAATGTTAATTTAGCAATCATGTCACGGTTGAGTATTGTAAGCTCATTCCGACGCGAAATTGGAAAGGTACAGGTTAGCATCCTGACAGTGACCATTGGTTGGTAAAATGATTTTTTCCAATATATTTCGAAACAATTATATAATTGGCTGCTCTCCAATGAAAAAAAAATTTTCAATTGCATTTCAGCCGTATAAAACTATTATTTATCTTACAGACTCCAAATGTACATACATGGTTCGTAGAGCAAAAACGATTATTAACGGGCGGGGCTAACATAAATATTTCAAAAATTATTTTTGAGCTAATTTGAAATCAGAATGAAGTGATTTAGGTGTCATTTATTTCAGAATTTACTGCTCTATTAATATAACACAAAACAAATTTTTAGTCAAATACCCTATTATTGATAAAATCAAAAAACAAAGATGAGATTGTATAAAGGTATTATTTATTTACAGTAACCACAGTAACTTCCTATCTCATTCTTACTTATTGTTGTATATATCGATCTCTGTCGTACACACAGAATGCAAATGCACACCTTTAATTTGATACAATCTGTATACCTAGGTATATATGTTCCTATTTCCTATATAACTAATATTAGTAATTTGATGGGAAAGATGGATAATAATTCGTATGTAAAACTTTTTTATTTATCGCCAACGTTTCGTCAACATTGCTGACTTCCTCAGGGCTCAAAATTGGACGTTTTACATATTTACTAATATGTAAAACGTCCAATTTTGAGCCCTGAGGAAGTCAGCAATGTTGACGAAACGTTGGCAATAAATAAAAAAGTTTTACATACGAATTATTGTCCATCTTTCCCATCAAATTACTAATATTAAATTACAATGGACTCAAACATTAATATATATAACTAATTCATATTTGTCACAATGCACTGAATCTGTAACCAGCAATGTGAGAGAGCGATATAATATTATATTCTGTTTCCATCTGCGGACAAATGCATGCCGCAGTATTACTATTAGAGCAAACACGCAATGCATTTCTCTGCAGATATAGAAATGGATATTATGATTTTCTACATATTATGGAACATATGGTTTTCTATCTCAATATGCTGGTCACACTTTTGAAACAGAATGCGCCATAGTAGAAGCTTTATAGATATAACGAGTGTTCAAAAAGTCGTCAAGTCCTAACAGCTAGCTGACTATGGTTAATAATTTAACCTCTATAGAACCATATGCATTGAATAGTCGTTGGGATATTGGAATTGACAGACATTTTTAAAGCTATGCTTCTATAGGCGCGTTAGACGATTTCTGGGAGGGGAAAAACTTATGGTTTCGCGTCACGTCACCGACATGCTCATGTTAAAAGTATATCTACTCTCCGGATTTTTTTCTGGAGAGATTCTTAAAGTCCAAAGTGTATTCTGCCCGTCCCCAAACACTTCTGGAACTCAAAGAAATGATTCGTGAAGAGATAAATTCGATAAACGAAGATTTACTCAGACGCGTTATGGTCAATTTCAGAAACAGATTATACAGCAATGTATAGAAGAAGACGGTGGTCATCTTAGGGATGTGATCTTTGCAAACTAAAATTGTTATAAGAAATTTCCAGAATTGTTTTCTTAGTTGGAATAATAATAAGTCCAAATATATTCTTTGTTTCTTAACAATGGCCTATTGAAAACCGTTCAATCCTGTTGCCGGACCCTGTATATGAACAAACCGACTGTCCGCAATCCGTATAAAAAGAGATCAGTTGTCTATCCCGACTCCCGAGTGTCCGTGTTATGGTATGCTTCGTAAGTACTGAGGGCGAAACCGCAAGCGGCGGCATCAGGTATTGCGCTATTAGTTTACAGTCAGCGGGCGGACGATGATGCGCTTTTTGCCGTTTTGTAAACTCGTAGACGAATGTTCAGAAACCCTCAGGGAATCCCTAATGAGCATCGCAGCATACCGTATTGTTATTGTAGAGGTACATACTAGAGGTGCGAGATTGGGTGTGAAATTTACACTGTGTTAGTGCAGCTTCTACAGGGTGCTGAATTGCTTTGCGGGTAATAGGGATTTAACCCGTAAAATTAAACTTTTGTGATTTCCTGCTTCCCTAATTATTTTAGGAAAAATATCTTCGAATGTTTTAGAACTTAAAATTCTGCATCTAAATCGTTAAACAAAATTAATTTTGCATGCTTTGTAAGGAATTTAATATGAAAATGTCAAAATTGTTTTGTTTTTACGCTTGAGTAAAATAAAACTCGATTTTCGTTAGAAAAAGAAAAGATGAATATTTAAAAAAAAAAAAACATAAGAAATACAATCAATATGATTAAACACCTATACCGTAACTAAATTCACTATATTAGTGAAATTAACAGAAGAATATCAGACGAATTATCGCCATGATATTTATATAGAAGGCTATATAGGAAAAATGTAAATGCACCGCCGGGAATCGAACCCAGAACTCCCAATTTCGCGTCGGGTAAGTTTCCAGTTACTACACAACAGCGTACATTCAATTCTTCCTATATATGCAACGATGACCACAGATCCATTAACTGCGAGAGCTATTATTTTATAACAACATTACGAATGAATGCTGGCTTTCTCATGGCCCGGACGCGCCTTACCCGACGCGAAATTGGGAGTTCTGGGTTCGATTCCCGGCGGTGCATTTATATTTTTCCTATATAGCCTTCTATATAAATATCATGGCGATAATTCGTCTGATATTCTTATGTTAATTTCACTAATATAGTGAATTTAGTTACGGTATAGGTGTTTAATCATATTGATTGTATTTCTTATGTTTATATTAAAAACCGTATATAGATTTCTCGTTATAATTTGATGAATATTTTTATTATCAATTAATTTTTTGCAGTTGATAGCACAAAGTAAATTTTATGAATGTTTTTTCAAAAGACTGAGATAAAGTTTGCAATGCCCTCTGATTATTTACATAAGTAGAGAACATTGCATAAGATGGTACACAACTAAAAATACACTGTTAAATAAAAAGAAATTAAACATTTTAAAAACTACAAATCAAAAATTACCTCAAAAACAGATAGCGATAGCCATGGAACTTGAACAAAATGATGACGTTTTAGCTGTCAGAATAATTTCTTATCATTTTGTTCAAGTTCCATGGCTATCGCTATCTGTTTTTGAGGTAATTTTGACATTTTCATATCAAATTTCTGCCGTTACAAAGCATACAAAATTAATTTTGCTTAATGATTTAGATGCAGAATTTTATGTTCTAAAACTTTTATTCGAAGATATTTTTCCTAAAATAATTAGGGAAGCAGGAAATTGCGAAAGTTTGATTTTACGGGTTAAATTCCTATTACCCGCAAAGCAATTCAGCACCCTGTATATGGTTGGATCGTGTAATGCAATGAATTGATTTATTTTTTACTCTAGAATCTAGATTTATATCCCATTTGGTACTTTTATTCACCAACAGCTAGGGTTATTTGGACCTAATTAATTAGTTTTTATTGTTTCGTACCCATTGGGTTCAAACGGAACAAAATATATGTCTGTATCTACGTCCATCTGTCAGAGGCTTCTAAACTCGTAAAATATCATCTTGAAATCTTCAATATTGCGGATCGCAATTTAGTCTACACCAACTTATAGAGTCAACTAAAGCGTATACTTAAATAATGTCTCGTGCCGTTCTGGACCGAGTCGATGCGGCGCGCTTCCTGCATTACAAAACGGATATAAAGAGCTCAGTCAGTTTGCATCTCTATCTACTATATAGACGTGTGTTCTACATAGTCAGTTAATATCTATGCAGTACTCTCACTGACTTCACTATATAATATAATGTATTTTTAGGAGTTTATATGTACCCCGTACACGTTTCTATATAGCTACTGGTCTCATAAGTTAAAGAAACTGAAGATAAAACAAATCCAAATGTCTTTTATTTGTAACCTTATTCTCTATTTCTATTATTTTAATATGTAAAATTATTAAATGCAGGTACTAACCTTACTATAGTTGTCAAAATAAATTAATAAGATTTATACGGCTGAATTGCAATTGAAAATTTTTCGTTGGAAAGCAGCCAATTATATAATTGATTCGAAACATATTTGAAAAAATCATTTTACCAACCATAGTCACAGTCAGGATTCTAACCTGAACCTTTCCACTTTCGCGGCGGAATGAGCTTACAGTACTCAACCGTGACATGATTACCAAACTAATATTCTCCTTATATGCGACTGAGTACTGTAAGCTCATTCCGCCGCGAAAGTGGAAAGGTTCAGGTTAGAATCCTGACTGTGACTATGGTTGGTAAAATGATTTTTTCCAATATGTTTCCAATCAATTACATAATTGGCTGCTTTCCAACGAAAAATTTTCATTAGTTGTCAAAGTTCTAAGGAATTGTTCAAAGATCAGAGGTTGGGTTGCTTCAGGAGGAAAGTCAAATAGTCTAAAATCTATTCAGAAATAATATTATAAAACATCCTGAAAAATTAGGTTGACTACGAGTATTTATTAACTTAAAAAAAATGTTCATAGAGTTGCAAAAGGGACATCAAACTTCAGTGACTGTTTTTATCATAGTATTTTTAAGAAATCATAAATTAATTAACATTCTTTTTATTAACAAAAGTAGCTCATGCAAACGAATTCAGAGCTTTAATATATTTTTAATTATTTAAATATTCATTGACAAAAGCACTTCATATTGAAATTATGATTATAGGTCTTAGATGTGGGTGTCTTACTTTTCATCGAAAAATACAGGTGATTCAGAAATAGACGCGGTAAAAATTAAGTAATCACTATCGTAAAATATTAAAGAAATCGGCATGTTTATTTTCGAGGAAAAAAATGAAAATGTTTTAATAGAAAGAGTGTACCCGCCACTGACGAATCAAATTTCATAATATCTATGCAATTAAGGACTAACTAAATACAAACATTTATTACTGCTTACGTAACTGCTATAAAATTTGTATAAAATGCATAATTTTATAATCTGCAGTTGTTACCGGTTGCTCGTCCGTGATATTCATAAAACAGTATGGCACATTTTACGAATATTGAAAAAACAATGGTTTTATTATATGGTGAAGCTAGTGGATATTCTAGACTCTAGAGAATGACGTCGACGGTATGCTAACTGTTTTCTTGGGTGTTGTGTCCCTGAAGCACGCTCTTAAAACGGTGCAATATTTCTAAATTTGTGAGTTTAATAAAGTTTCCAAAGTTTTGTGTAAGTACATGTCATTGTGTATTACTTTTTCTTTTAATTTTGTGTTTGTTTTTGGTGTGTATTCACCTTTAAAATTTATCTGTTAAGTAATGGCTAAGAGTTTTAATCATCTCCTGATGATGCCAACTTGGTTGGCGAAACGTACGTCGAGAGTGTTTGTTATGGTTTGGTGTTTTGTGGTAATTGTAACATTTCGTATCTTTACACCAAAGGTCCCACCATTTTTTATTCTTGGTATTTCAATTCATATTTTTTTCGCGTTTGGACAATAAAATTAGAAATTATTTTGTTTTTAAACGGTTTTATTTAGCTGGACCCCGTATATTTGTATGTTTATTTATTTATTTCAAATCTTGCGACCGATTTTTCACCCAGTTCCCGTTATTATTACACAGCCACATATCGATTACTTTGTACCTTGAAATTATGAATAGTAGATTGTATGTCTAGATACGTAATGGGGCATATTACGCCGAGTGCTGACACACGAGCCGTAATACCATTACGTACGAGATATATATGGTATTTTTTGCCATACCCACTGTAAAATACCTACTAATTATCACGTCATTTTCAAAAAATTCTGACAGTTCATTTGCGTCGCTATCTTTCCGTTCACAATGTGCTGCGAAGTTCGTGTAAGTAAGTAATGACAGGCGCACGCAGGTGTATAGAGCGAATAAACAGAAGTTGCTACGGCAACCGTTATTTTTTGCGCTAGTGTGGAAAATAAAACACTTTCCGCACACCTGCCTGTTAAATGACTCACTAAAGGCCGCTTCAGAACTTTTTTTCCTAAAAAAATATAGAGTATTATTTATTATTCTTAAATTAAAACTTATGTAATTCCGTTATTTCTTTTTTGCCATACCCACTAAAAATAGCTACCTACTTTCGATGTAGGTAGGTAGGTAGCTATTTTTAGTGGGTATGGCAAAAAAGAAGTAACGAAATTACATAAGTTTTAATTTAAGAATAATAAAAATAAAAAAAGTTCTGAAGGAAAAGGTAATCCGCCATATTGGATTTAGAGCGATATTTGATATACTATTCGGGATACAACACTTATACACGGGTGCAAAATTTCAAAGCTCTAGCTCAATTAGAACTAGTCGAAATTTTTATTGCAAGATTTGTAGCAGACAGACAGACAAGTAAAGTTAAATAAAAGCTTTTAAAAAATCATTGACCTGATCTCTACAAAATGGTAAAATTGCTACTGGCGGTAGATGTCCCCTTTTTAATCCTACAATAATAGACATATATAGACGCACTAGACGCTAATGACCCTTGTTGTCGAGCGTATATAATTCACAATTCATTATAGACGCACAAAGCCCTAGTAGTAGCGCGTATTCTTAAATTTAATTAAAAAATTTAAAGTTGATAGTTTCAAAGATATCTAGCTGCATTATTTCAAATTAGTCGACTGCTTCGGATTCTGCAGATTTCGCGATTTTCACTTGCAGAAGCAAATTGTTATCTCAAAGTGGCCCGCAAATACTAAGAAGTTTGACACTCCTTGTTTAAACGAACTCAGTTTCGTAACGTCACAATCGCAATTAATAAAACAATTATTATTGCAAATAATGTTTTGCCAATTTATTGTTCCTGTTTATTGTTTATCAATTATGTTTGTCGATAATATAATTGGTAAACACTAAATAGCCTATACTTGTATTTATTTTTCTTTCAACATCGATATCAATTCCAACCCCATGTTTTTTTGTTTTGTTCTCCCAAATAAACCCACATTTACCTACAGTTGATGAGCATGAATTTAAATTTAAATTGAATTTATTAAAGTTTTAGAGAAAATATTTGAGACATAAAAACAAAAACCCTTATATATCGAAAAGGCAGTGCTGTATCTTTTAATTGCCGCGAAAAATAAACCTACACATTCAGTGAAGTTTAAATTTATAAAAAAATCGTCCAAATCGGTCCACGCATTACGAAATTATGTGTGAACGTACCCAAAAAATACATGCATACAAGGGTCAAATTGAGAACCTCCTTCTTTTTTAAAATCGGTTATAAGAAATTAATTTAAAAAATCAAAAAACCCGACTGCATCAAAAACGAACTAAAAATATGGAAACAAGATTAAATGACAACGTTCAGTCGGAGGTATCAGATAATATTTTTGCACAACTTGTTACTACATGTACAGTCGCGGACTTAAAAAAGTTTACACCTGTATCATCTAGTTACCGGTTTTTTTAATTTTTGCATATTGTAATTTGGCTTTTGATAGTAATGTATCAATTACTAAGGTTAGGTACATCCTAAAAATTCAATAAAAAATTATTCACAAAACACCTCAGTTGTTTATTATACAATCCAAATTACTCAATATTTTATCTTGTCTCCATTTTTAATTAGTTCGCTTTTGACGCAGTTGGGTTTTTAATTTTTTAAATGAATACGTCTTTTTAGTTTTTTGAAATCGTCTCAACGTAAAATTACTTTTACATTGTGGCAAAATGACGTCTAGCGTCCGCCATA
The DNA here is from genome assembly GCA_039654895.1 of Mongoloraphidia duomilia. Lineage (NCBI taxonomy): Eukaryota > Metazoa > Arthropoda > Insecta > Raphidioptera > Raphidiidae > Mongoloraphidia > Mongoloraphidia duomilia. Next base: position 5,163,374 of record CM077523.1, read on the forward strand.
TTGAATTTTCCGTGACATCATATACCCTATGTCACTCTCAGTATTAAGACGAATCTAATTACACCTCATTTATTAAAATCCGTCCAGCCGTTCAGATGCTACGCGGGAATAAAGAATCCTACATATATATAACATACATACATAGATAGCGCTAGAGGGCAGTGTAGCCTAGTGGATAGCGTACTTGGTACCAGCCTCTAGACTAGACTGTCGTGGGTGCGAATCCCACCTGCGCTCATGGATGTTTTGTGATGTTATTTAGTTTTAAGCTAGTTGTTATTTAATGTAATTTAAGATGCTAATGACCTAAGCTGTCGACGCGTCTATAATAAACAATAAATAAATAGCGCTAAAAACATAACCCTGCCTTTGCTGTCGTGCAGTCGGGTAAAAAATATAAGAAAAATTACCAAAAATTCCACTTATAGTCAGTTTTGCCTTTTGTCCATATAAATTTATTTAGTTGTAATACTGCAAACATTTTGTCTTAAATCTACCACTGACTGACACAGGGACAATTATGTTACAATTAATTAACTACGAAAGTTATGGAGTTATACTGAACTTACAAATTGTACTTAAATAAGTTTGATGTTGCCGCATAACGACGATAAAACTACGCCCACTCACTGAAAATGTTTAGTTATATTAGTTCAATTATAATTTATTTATGGAATTATATTAATTAGTAAGTTTAAGTTGGCAGACAGTTAATTACAGTTCTAGAAATGGATCATCGTATCTAATAAACGAAACTTATCTAATCTATAAATAGATATTACTTTATAAACACTGTGTCCCAGATTCATGTATACCTACATAGGGAAAATAACGAACATTTTCAGTTTTGTAGTATGCTATGACCCATAAAATCTAATGTAAATATGTAGTGGATTACATAGAAAAAAATACTTTTAACATCAAAATTAAAGGTTCTGAAGAGGACACGATTACCTTTGAAGCGTCGGTCATTAGAGAATTTAACAAATATAATATATTATATAATAGCTATGTTCCAACCTACCATAAATGGATCGTTTTGAAACGGTAACGAAACTGTTTTTATCGGTTTTGTGCGCATGCGTCAACCTTGCACGGTTCTGTGACGGTACAAACGTAGACATTAGTTGGAACGCTTTTGTGACCGTTTTGTGCATCAAATCATGGCCTCCATGACCATGCATATGATCAAAATATATCAATTGTCATTTGTCAAATGTAAATTCCTAATTTCAGACTTTTTTGTAGTTAAAACATTTTTAGAATTACACGAATATAAATATAATTAATTTTTATTAACTAAGAATTCAAATATAAATATTTAAATTAATAACTTTGCAAAAACAAACAAAAACAAAACAAATCTCAAATGAAGAATAAAGAGATATTTGATTAGAGACGAGACAAAACAAAAATAAAACAAATTACAAATGAATAAACAACTGTCTCAAGTTGGTATTGAACAGAGACAAACGTAACAAAGTGCTTAATGCGCATGTCAGTTTTACAGTTTCATTTTGGTTTCATGTCTGAGCATGTACCGAAATGATCGTTCGGAAACCGTTCACAAACTATCACAAATTCGGTTGGAACGCTTTAAGAATCATCCACAAACAATCACAAGTTCGGTTGGAACGCGTTCTATCCACTGCGCATGAGCGTGACGGTATTATTACGGTATTCAGAGTGGTTGGAACAAAGCTATTGTTATGTTATTCTTTTGCCTTTTATTCCGTTTTTCTAAAGTAAATAAACTCCAAATAAAGTAAACAAACACAAAATAGTTTTGCATATTAATATTGATAATTCCATTTTATGAAGTGTCGAAAATTTTGTTATATCCTGTATTTGTGATGATCAATATCCCCATACTATAGGCTTGAGATGAGGTGGTACCACTGTGGAATAGGAGGTGAAGGGCGTAAAGCATGTCGCTAGGTGGTAACTAGATGTTTGGTTAAAGTTTTTGCATGCGTTAGCAAACTTTTGGCAGCTGGCAAAATTATAGTCGAATGGTTTTGAGCTTGGAATGAGTACCTAATACCTATACATAATATATCTATACCATAATATTATAATACGTGTGTGTTTCTGTAAATACATATAATATGTATCAAATAGTGAGTTAGCAAAAAGCAAGCTCTTCTTAAAAAAAGCTTTGCAATTTATTGACGTCAAAAGAACTTCTTTTTATAGAATGAAACTAAATTGTTATTTAGGAGATGGAATAGTTCGGATTTAGACTGTCATTGCTCTTTTGCCGACGTTTCGAGATATAGGTCCAGGGTGTAAAAAAAAAGTGTTCGGAAATTTTAAGGGCATATAGTATAGACCAAAATAACTAAAAAAAAATCTAATAAACATGGATCCGCAAACTAACCGTTTCAAAGATATGAGCTATTTATTTAATCCATTTTATAATAGGTGTTCTACGCATGTTCCCCGTTCATCGCAACACATGACATCTTCTTATAAACGAGTTTCGCACCTTTTCAAAAATTCTCGGTTTTACTCGAATTATCTCACAGGCTTCTATTCGTTCTTGTAAATGCGCTACATTATTAATTGGAGTAGAATAAACTAAACTCTTTAAATATCCCCAAGCAAAGAAGTCCAAGAGCGTTAAGTAAGGTACAAACAATTTCAGCCTTGGAGCAATAATAATTGTGACCATTTTTTTGTTACAAGTTAGGGGCGGTCTGCACCCCTCCCATACCGCTATCTAGCAAAATCCCTTACACAGGGCACTTTAATATGCCTCCTTCTACATTTTCACAAAAATAAGTCCTTGAATAAATAACACCAAAAAATTGTCACTAGCTCTCGGTCTATTACGTCCTATAAGAAACCTACCTGCCGAATTTCATGTTTGCAGGATTTATATTTCGTGATGAATGAATGAGTGGTATTTCGCATTTATATATTAAAATTACTTCTTGTAATCAGTTTATTTTAATGTGTTAATAAATATTTTTTGAATATCTACCAGGATTTTATTGCTAAAAAATTCACAGATTTCGCAATCCTTGCAACCATCGAGGACATTGGAAATGATAACAGCATATATGAAACATAATTAACTGTTTAATATATACACAATATTTATCAATGCACTGTTTAGTTTTGTCAGGAATAACCCTATTATTCTTCTGTTATATACGCGTTCACTTTTGCTTGATTACTTAACTTTTAAATGGATTTTTCTACAGTATTTATTAACATTTGCTCAAAAATAACACCGCAGATCGTCGCAAAAACCTCTCAATTAACTAGACATGATATAAAACACATTTCGAAAAAATTGCACTTGTTCAATTTTGCATGATTGCTCCTCACTTGATCTCGACACCGTTGTCTTTTGGCCTTGAACGAAAACTCGTAACTCTGCTCCCATATACGAACATAAACATTTCCAATGTTAAAAGTATTCGGTGAAAAAACGAGACAACTCTTTACTGTCCTTTCAATTTACGGTATATCTTCTATGATCGACTCTGCATTCTGCAACCCACTGGAGATGTTAAACAAACAATGGTACAGTTCGAACGGTTCAAGCAGTGACTAATTGTGAAACAATAAGTATTAGTGACAACTTGAATTGTCCGAACCGAACTGCACTGCAGTATTATACGAGGTTTTACTGTATCGATTCTATAGGGTCGGCTCTGCAACAACCCACAGAAGAGTTAAACAATCAATGTACTTAGAGAGCTGTTTATTTATTACAGGAGGCGGCGATGGTGACACAAGCGGCGGGGTGTCGACCACTTTCGACCTGTTCGATTCATCGAGCGGCCACGACCTGACGTTGTCCCCACAGACGTTCACCAGCTCCGCCGAGGCATTCATCAATGATAGCTCGGATAGCCTCGGTGTGCCGCCCGATACAGATAATGGTAAGTTTATCACTTTTCTTCCTTCTTCTCTATCCGTGTACGTAAATATATAGGTACCTTACTTCGTATAAACAATATTAATTACATACAATATCTTAATTACAAATCAATAGATAATCGCATTTTAATCTAATTGAAACGGTTTGAAAGGCAATATGATTCTCATACCCAAAAAAAATCCGCATAGTACAATGACTGGTCTTGCAGTGCGATATAATCATAAATATCTGGGTGACCGAGCTTTGCTCGGATGAGTTCAATAAAAACAGTACTTAATATGCTGTGAGATATTATTTTCTCAGAATATTATTCCGAAACGAATTTATTTCTGTAACATAATTTAAAACAAGCCGAGAGGTGGGTCGTTTATTAGGACTAAAGTGCGACCCTTGAGGTCCACACGACGAACTTCCCAGTTTGATAAATATTTAATAATAATAATTAAATTAGATATTACACAGAAAAGTAATCATTTTAATCATTAAAACATCAATAATTTAAAAAAAAAAAAAAAAACGGCTGAACCGATTTTTATAAAATTTATGTCGAATCAAAATGACGTTAACAAGCCTCGATTGACACCCTTACGAAGTCGATATAATTTTTTATTCGCGAGATATTGTGTAAAATCTACCTTTTTGGAGGTTATTTGGTTAAGAAAAAAGAACGGCTGAACCGATTTAAAAAAAATTCCTTTCAGATCATATATACGTTAATACGCGTCGATTGGCACCCCAACGTAGTCGATATCATTTTTCGTTCTCGAGATTTCGTCTTAGAAAGAAATGGACACATACATACGTACGTACGTACGTACATACGTACACACACACACACACACACAGACATCTTTCTAAAAGTAGTGTAAAAATAGTGTAGTGACCTTGAAACATAAAATTTTTTTTTCCTTTTTGATTTCGATTTTCGGACCCATTACAATAACTTCCAATGGGACGTTAATAATTGTTTCTGATATTTTAACTACCTATGTGTATTTTTAAGCGTAAAAACTAAGTATCAACTTGAATCAAGCATTTTTTCCTGTAAATATTATTTAGGTCGCCATTTTCAAATCTACCGCCGTTATTGTTTTGTTGACTGAGGAACTCGCAAAAACCGATTTTCATAGATTGAATATCTTGTAAAAATGTTCGAATCAGATGAAATTTTGCTCGCCCGTTACCATTTTAACAATCCAATTTTAAGCATTAATACCAAATATCAACTTTATCGAAGTACTTTTTCTCTGTGATGTCATCTTAAAAACTTCCAGTAAATTTCAAATACTTTTTTTTGCATAGGTACCTACTGAAAAACTCACAAAAATCGATTCTTTTAATAACAAACGTCAGACTAACCTGCGCAAAACTTTTTTTGCATGTATCTTCACCATAGTTTTCAAAAATCGATGTGTTTTGATACACATGCCTGCGGCGCTAGAAGTGCAGCCCTTTGGGCCGCCGTTTTGTCATTATTTACATATTGTGCAAGACACTTCTTATATTAGTGTTCATTTAAAATTTTAACACTTGTGATATATTACATAAAATCTATGTAGAAATAGACTTCGAATCAATCTGACTTTAATTGAGCGAGTTATAATAAATAAACAAGCCGTGAGGTGGGTCGTTTATTAGGACTAAAGTGCGACCCTTGAGGTCCACACGACGAACTTCCCAGTTTGATAAATATTTAATACTAATAATTAAATTAGATATTACACAGAAAAGTAATCATTTTAATCATTAAAACATCAATAATTAAAAAAAAAAAAAAAAAAACGGCTGAACCGATTTTTATAAAATTTATGTCGGATCAAAATGACGTTAACACGCCTCGATTGTCACTTTTACGAAGTCGATATAATTTTTTATTCCTGAGATATTGTGTAAAATCTACTTTTTTGGAGGTTATTTGGTTAAGAAAAAAGAACGGCTGAACCGATTTTAAAAAAATTCCTTTCAGATCATATTTATGTTAATACGCGTCGATTGGCACCCCAACGTAGTCGATATCATTTTTCGTTCTCGAGATTTCGTCTTAGAAAGAAATGGACACATACATACGTACGTACGTACGTACGTACGTACACACACACATACACACACAGACATCTTTCTAAAAGTAGTGTAAAAATAGTGTAGTGACCTTGAAACATAAAATTTTTTATTCCTTTTTGATTTCGATTTTCGGACCCATTACAATAACTTCCAATGGGAAGTTAAAAAACACCTTTTTTTTAATTGCTCCTCTCTGGAACCAAAATTCCTACCTAGATCGTTAGCCGTTTTGGAGAAAAAAAGGTCTAGGTAAGATTATACGTCATACTACATTTAACGTACCTACTTACCTATAGTTATTTTATATAAGTAATATAAAAATAACATACCTATTTATTTAAATATTAGCTAAAACTACTTACATAATTATGTTTAGATTTTATTGTTATTTTTTTACTTTTTAAATAATTACTGATTATTTTAATAAGTTAAAGATTGACTGTCAGAGTAATTTTGACATAAATAATGAAAATAGTTTGTTTTTTCCAAAGCCTACTCACAATACGACACTGTTTTATGACGTTAAAAAACTGTTTTTTAAAATGATAAAATCGATAAGAAAACGAATTTTTCCAGGGATGAGACCTAGCTAGATCGATTTTTTGCCCCCCGAAACCCCTTTTCGGTAAATTTGATCAAAATCGTTAGAGCCGTTTTCGAGAAAATATTTATATAGGTACATAGAAACATATATACAAGATTTACTCGTTTAATAATATAGGGATATGACTAATAGAGACTATACAGTGTGTCCACAGACTCATCCTCAACATGGGGATCTCCGTTGTTATGGGAGATAGAGATTTGGTCAAATGAGACAAAATGTGCAGAATCTCCAGTACTACTACCCTGCGTAGTCAAACTTTCCATATTTTGCTTGGTTCGCGACCGACAGTTGAAAAACGAGATTTACCCATTTTCGTTTTTTGTTTATAACTCGCTTATTAAGTAAGTTAGAAAAAAAATATTTTCACGTTCTTAAGGCCGTTTTTTATGAAGATTTCAAATCTCTTTTCATATTTTTATTTACTTTTATAGTTTTAGAGATACTTGTATTAACTTTGTATTTTTAAATACACGTCAAAGATGGCCATGACACCATTCGAAAGAGATTTTTTTTCTCTTTAATTTGATATGAGGGTTGATGGATTTATTTTCAAAAATAACAGAGTTATACGTAAAACACTGATTTTTAGTAGTAGGCTATGCTAAATTAATTGATAAAACAACAGAAGGCTTAGCAAACAGTTGAAATTCGCGTTGGTTTAGTAAACAGCTGTTTTGTTTTAGCTGTCAAAGTGTAGTTTGTTCCTAATTTGTCAGTTTACTAAGTGATTTATTAAATTTACTTTTGTTATCATGGAACCATTTTGTAACAATGTTACATGTTACATTGTTACACTGTTACATTCTATGTCACAAAAATTCGACCAGAGCTGCAGAAATGTACTTCGATCAGTATCCAGAATGAAGACAACCTCATTCGTCTATTTACAGAAACTTACGAGTAAATTTAATAAACTATGGATCATTTAAAAAGCCGTTTACTAAGTCAACGCGAATAAGTCAAGAAGACAAAACTACTGTTTTACGATCAATTGTTGAAAATCGCTTATTTTTCATTGTTACAAAATGGTTCCATGATAACAAAAGTAAATTTAATAAATCACTTAGTAAACTGACAAATTAGCAACAAACTACACTTTGACAGCTAAAACAAAACAGCTGTTTATACCAAGCCAACGCGAATTTCAACTGTTTGCTAAGCCTTCTGTTGTTTTATCAATTAATTTAGCATAGCCTACTATTAAAAATTAGTGTTTTACGTATAACTCTGTTATTTTTGAAAATAAATCCATCAACCCTCATATCAAATTAAAGAGAAAAAAATACTCTTTCGAATGGTGTCATGGCCATCTTTGACGTGTGTTTAAAAAAACAAAGTTAATACAAGTATCTCTAAAACTATAAAAGTAAATAAAAACAGGAAAAGAGATTTGAAATCTTCATAAAAAACGGCCTTAAGAAAGTAAAAATATTTTTTTTCTAACTTACTTAATAAGCGAGTTATAAACAAAAAACGAAAATGGGTAAATCTCGTTTTTCAACTGTCGGTCGCGAACCAAGCAAAATATGGAAAGTTTGACTACGCAGGGTAGTAGTACTGGAGATTATGCACATTTTGTCTCATTTAACCAAATCTCTATCTTCCATAACAACGGAGATCCCCATGTTGAGGATGAGTCTGTGGACACACTGTATAGTCTCTACTAGTCATATCACTGCAGGACCAGTCACTGTACTGTGCGGATTTTTTTTTTTTGGGTATGAGAATCATATTGCCTTTCAAAGTGTTTCAATTATAGATTAAAAGAGCCTAGCCTCTGCCTACAAGATGGCTGGAGCACTCGGACTGGAATTGGATAGAGACAGAGTTCTATTATAATCATAATACGATTGCGTTGGATTTAATTAAAAAAACATAATTTGCTGAATTATTTTTTTAAGACTAGTGGAGAAACATGTTTTACTTAATTTAACCCAGTTTTCTCGCAATTTTACACTATTTCTTGCGGAAAAAAATTGGCCGAGACCCCCCCTCTCCCACACGTGAGATTGGGTGAGGTTCGGCTCGACCCCCTCCCTCCCCTACACGTAATTAATGGACGCCCCCTAAGGTTTGCAAAAAAATTGAAAGGGCGGTTTGTTTTTTATAACAAAAAAACTTTTGTAAAATTGTTATAAAACGTTTCTCGTCTCTCATATCCCGAGTGCAAAAAATGATATCGACTCCGGACCAATTTCATCCGACGCATATTGAACACCTGATAAGGTTTACAAAAAATTTGAATTGACGGTTTTTTTATAATAAAAAAACTGTAAAATGGTTGAAAAATGTTAACCTGTATTGTAAATTATAGTTTGTCTACGGTAGACTGGTCTCTAATCTCTAAGGGCACCCAATGCGAAGTTAGCAATGTGGTTTTACCCACACACTAAGCCTCTTTTTACTTACACAATTGATTTAGCTTTCTATGAAGTTCAGTGAGAAATTAAACGAGACTGTCACTTAAAGAATTACTTTAAGGAAGAAGTCTGCAAATACGGATTAATATTTGAAAATTCTAAGTTCATAAAATTATTCCACAGCTCTAATTCAAATTTTAATTCCGAACTCCAATGAGTATATTTTATAAATTTGCAGCGTAGTATTTTATACCTACTATAATAGGCACTCCGCACTATTAATATAAATTCAAGATTTGTTTACTCTTTTTTTTGTTGTGATCAAACTATTTAAAGAAAAATATTCATTTATAAGTGTAATTTATGAATAGCTTCGTTAATCCATTTATAAAGTTTTGCAACTTGTAATGGAAATAAACTTTTTCATTACGCGGTAAAAGCAATAAGTACGATTTTACAAACTTTCGAATTGAGAAAGTTTTTTCAGGTGTATTATAAATTATTTGTACTTATACCTAAAAAGTCTATGTTATTATAGTTTATCAACTAGAAAAGAAAAACTTCTGTACCTATATACAGGGTGAGTTCGACCACCCGTATCAGTCGTTTTTTTCGAAAACGGTTAGTCGTAGAGAGTTGTGTCAAAAATTTGTATTATAAAAACCCTAATAAAGAATCGAATGGTGATAATTTTTTTTCCGGGAAGGTCGGCTTCCCTATTAGTTTGCTCCAGAATGTCCAGAACTTCGGAATTATAAATGTAATGATAGGTTGAAAGTGGTATTGTTGAAAAGATCTTTAAAAAAGAAGCAAGTTTTGTAGGAAAATTTTTTTTATTACTGCCACCCCTGTAAATTTCTATAAGTATAAATATAAATTATTATATGTTCAAAACTCCGGAATTTTAGAAAGCACGATAGGTTGAAAGTGGTACTGTTGAAAAGCTCTTTAAAAAATAGGCAAGTTTTGTAGGAAAAATTATTTAATTACTTCCACCCCTGTTAAGTAACAATCGTTCGAAATTATTAAATCAAAATTTCATAATAACGATCGAAGTCGGCATTAAAAATCTAACAACCTTAGACATTGTCACAAGTGTTCAAACTGTCTTCCATTTACTCTTTAATACATACTACTGAGCTCTTCTGGTTATACTGTGAGTGTACTTCTTCAGTGTTTAATGATCGATAGATAGGTAACTAGATTTTAAATGCGGACTTTTAAAAAGTTCGTTATTATGACATTTTAATTTAGTAATTTCAAACAAATATTACTTAACAGGGGTCGCAGTAATAAAAAAAAAATCCGTACAAAACTTGCTAATTTTTTAAAGATCTTTTCAACAATACCACTTTCGACCTACCGTTACATTTAAAATTCCGGAGTTCTGGACATTCTGGAGCAAACTAATAGGGAAGCCGACCTTCCCGGAAAAAAAAATTATCACCATTCGATTCTCTATTAGAGCTTTTATAATACAAATTTTTGACACAACTCTCTACGACTAACCGTTTTCGAAAAAAACGACTGATACGGGTGGTCGAACTCACCCTGTATATAACGCAATGTTATTATCAATATTTGATCAATATTCAATGAGTTACAAGGTAAACACATTCGTCGTGTTTATCATGACTTTTTATGTCAATTTTATATCTCAGCTACCGAGAAAGTGGAAGTTTCAGGTTAGAGTCCCGACTGTGACATAGGTTTCCAGTGTTACATTGTAATGTTAAGTCATTTTAGATGGGTGTTTCAAAACATTAATGCTAATTAATTAATTGGCTGCTCTCCAACGAAAAAATCTTTTTATTAATGCTAACTAAAGGTACGTGCAGTATGGAGCTGGGATTCTAGATGGTAGCGTAGGTCATAGCAGGGCTTGCTTAAATTAATACATTGTTATATATGCGAGCGTACACAACGAAGCAGTGAGTGTAGCAGGTATAAGAGCTGTTACAAGAGCTGCTATATATACAAGAATGTATCTCACCATTCTTTCAGCGCGCTGACTACTACAATCAACGTGTGACAACTGTCAAATGGCCGTTACAAGTTTCGCAATGGATGTGACTAGTTTAATAAATGAAATTTTGCCAGTTTTTATTTAATTTGTTTTGAGTTTTTTCTAAGACGTATTTAAAAGTGTTAGGTTCCATACGTAAATATTCAAAAAACCGGTTTGGGTAAAATTTTAATTCTTGGTATAAATGATGAAATTCGTCATGTTTAGATCGTTTTCTATTAATAGGGTGGACATGATAGCTCCTACCCAAATTTATATTTAAAATATACCACTTTGTAGAAGAAGAACACAAATATTCGTCTTCGCTATCTGACATTTCAAACGCGATTTAAGCTTGTATCAATGCTAGTATCAAAGCTTCGTTATGTAAACCTATAAGCGCTTATAATTTCAGCCACCATCTACCATACATGCTACCATCTAGAATCCCAGCTGCGTACTGCACGTACCTTTAAGCATTTAATGACTCTACCAGAGAATGGCCATCAAAAATTCAACCAGTATACGTTATGAGGAGTATTTACAGCCCTTAAACTTTAAAATAACGTCAATAAATAAGTAACTGAAAAAAGAAAAAGATTTAGGTACAACAATTTATCTATATATTATGTATATAGAGTAGAGTGTGGTCGGTCAAGCAAAAGGGAAATTGTTCTCTTCTGTAACTAAAGAAAAAAAGAGACAAACGAGAATGACTAGCAGAGAGAGAGCTTAATATAAATGTGACAGCTATTGGCCTTTACGAGACAGTTGAACGGCGCCACAGCTACCCTGGATCTTCCATACTAAACACTGTGGTACACACACCGGCACCGCGCTCCTCCCTGAGACCTTGACGTGGCGTCCGCCTTTTCTCGATGACACCTCTGTGATTTCGACGATTGATCGCAAACCGACTACAACTTTACTTGCACTTTTAGAACAGACCGTCACTTATTTGTTTTCTGCGTCTCGCTTTCGCCAAAACTGATTTCATCGTGGGATCGAATACTCAAAGAATTTTTTACAAGCTTTTATTAACTTCCCACTGGAAGTTATTGTAATGGGTCCGAAAATCGAAATCAAAAAGGAAAAAAAAATTTTATCTTTCAAGGTCACTACACTATTTTTACACTACTTTTAGAAAGATGTCTGTGTATGTGTGTGTACGTACGTACGTACGTATGTATGTGTCCATTTCTTTCTAAGACGAAATCTCCAGAAAGAAAAATGATATCGACTACGTTAGGGTGCCAATCGACGCGTATTAACGTAAATATGATCTGAAAGAAATTTTTTCAAAATCGGTTCAGCCGTTCTTTTTTCTTAACCAAATAACCTCCAAAAAAGTAGATTTTACACAATATCTCGCGAATAAAAAATTATATCGACTTCGTAAGGGTGTCAATCGAGGCGTGTTAACGTCATTTTGATCCGACATAAATTTTATAAAAATCGGTTCAGCCGTTTTTTTTTTTTTTTTTTTTTAATTATTGATGTTTTAATGATTGAAATGATTACTTTTCTGTGTAATATCTAATTTAATTATTATTATTAAATATTTTCAAACTGGGAAGTTCGTCGTGTGGACCTCAAGGGTCGCACTTTAGTCCTAATAAACGACCCACCGCACGGCTTGTTTGACTTGGTTTCCTGTCTGTCTGTTTGTCTGTCCGGAACAAATTTGTCAAATTAGAGCATTAATGTCACATAATATTTAGTTAAATTACATCCAGAAATTACTTTATAATTATTAAATAAGTAAAAAATATAGTAAGTTGTTATAATAAATCCAAAAGCAAATGAACATTTTGCATAATTATTATATTATTTCTGCATAAAAGTCCAAACTTTATTTTAACAAGAAGTGTCACTTTCAAGGCACATTTTATATTTTATTATTTACATAATGTATTTATGGTTAGCAGTTACCACGCAGAGAAGGGCGAGTTAGGTACTACCGAATGTTTCTCTATTTATCTGTTGTTGAGCGCTAACAGTCACTTTAAAATCCTCTCAGAGGGCAGTATAGCCTAGTGGTTAGCATGCTTGGTGCCGCAACCTCTAGACTGAACTGCCGTGGGTTCGAATCCCACCTGCGCTCATGGATGTTTTGTGATGTTATTTAGTTTTAAGTAAGTTGTTATTTAGTGTAGTTGAAAGACGCTAATGACCTTAGATGTCGACGCGTCTATAATCTACAATAAATAAATTAAAATCCTCTCCATGTATCTGCTCACCAGCGAATAGTAAAAATAAAATGTTGGCTCGATTTAAGAAAAATATCATTCCATTACATTTATATTTTCAAGCACTGAAATGCAATAATTTTGATCAAACGAAGCAAAAACATTCCTCTTCAAACAGCATATAAATCGTTTTTTTATAGTATAGGCATCCAATAGGACGACCATTTTGTGTATAAAAAAACGACGCAGCTTTGTAACGATCCCCGCATTTAAACGTCTTACATAATAATATCAGAAATAATCCATAAATGTCGAGGCAAACGCTATAAATGACAATTTATTAATCGCTAGTACATGATCGCAGCAGAACCGCAAAAGTATTTTCATGTCGAGTGATGCGTTTCCTCCTATCAGAAACAAAGTTTTGAAACGTGTCTCCAATACGAATTGATGTCAGCCAAACACACACACACCCACACACACACACATACACCAGTGGCGGCTCGTGCCTGTTTAGACAGGTGGTGCCAAAACGAAGGTCAAAATAGAAAAGAAGTACCTATAAAACATAGAAAATAACTTACCTAGTGACTATCCACGCAACTGTCTATGTTTGACTAAACAAGTACACACTGGCACAAAGTGCAACAATAGAAATCCGAAAAAAAACAGTTTAATAAAGTTCAAGACCTCTACACATTTCTGGCAAACCGTCAAATAATAAAACAAAATTGTTATCAACAATAACATTTAACCGCAACAACAATGCGTATAATTTCCAACAATGACCAAACAGAATATCGCCAATAATGTGCCTGGCACACATTTCATTTAGATTTAGCATTACAGCATAGGGAAATCATGAGTCATAGTTCTATCTCTCTTGCTCACATATAAAGGACCGTAAGGTATGCTTTGTTTACACTGTGCCTATTATTAAATGGCACAGGATACGTGTTACTGATCGCGTGGTGAAAATGTTTTAGGAAATTTGTGCGATTTAGGCTGAACTCTGCTATCCGGACGATCGATAATTTTATAAATTGATTAAAAAAATATATTAATAAAAATATTAACAAAAAATATTTTTAGACAAAATTGAAAAATTAGGGGTAGTGCCATGGCACTGTGGCACTACCCCACGAGCCGCCACTGACATACACGAACAAACGAATAGGTACCGATAGATACGATGAACGAGAGAACAAAAGTCTTCACGACAAACTTACATCAAATCAATCGATGCGTATCCTCCGCATATCAGAGTCTGACTGTTTCAACTACTGAGTTAAGAGGTTATAGAAACGCTACAAGACGTCAGACTTGGCTTCAACTTTATATAAGCAGTTTTATACGGTATAGCGTCTCTATTACCTTTTAACTCAGTGGTTTCAAAGTTAAATTCCGTTTGAGACTGAAACAATTTTGACATGTATAAAGTTCTCTAGGCAGCGCCTAAACAAGTTTTATTTTAGAAATATTTGTTAACTTGGAGCAGTGTCAGTGGCGGATTAACAGAGAAGCATCTGCTTGGGGGGCTCCCAAGTCATCAGGGGTCCCTATCCTACCGAGGCCAATTATTGAAATTTATAATTTTGATTTTCATAATCGTGTTATTTTCTATCTTCTAAATAGTTTAAGAGGCAGCGACGTAAGGCAAAATAATCACAACAATCCCTATATAAGTGTTCTCCATTTGAGAGTCTGTATGTCTGGCAGCCTTTCTCCCTTGAATTTTAGGTGGCAGGTAGAAATTAGACACATTTTTAATGCTAATAAGTAAAAGTTTGCATTGCTTTTAGTGTATGTGAACGAGAGGGCGCGGTGGTATACTGATGAGTGAGTGAGAGAGCTTCACGTCTTATAGTAATTTTATCCATTCTTTAATCTTTTGTTTCCGAAATTTGGAAAGGGATGCTAAAATTAACCATCTAAGAAAAACTCTGGGAATGTCTTTTAATAAATAATATAAAATATTGGCTTAATAAACTATTTGTAGTTCCTAGTTATTCTATATTTTACTACTAAGATTTGTGATAAAATTTCGTTCAATGTCCTTAAGTTATGCATTAAATATATTGTTACACGCATCAAGCACAGTGGCGCTTCAGTTCGGCTGATGACTATTGTACTACCGATTTAGGTTCACTGGCGTATAACCATAGACAATAACAACAAGGCGTATGTATTAGCCTAGCGGCACTGGCGAGACCTAATTGTGCCAACACGGCACACGGTGAATGGTCCCCAGGCGGATGGGGGGAGGTCAGGGGCATTCCGGCGAACGGCGACGCGCGTTCCACACGTGTATAACTACGTAGCTAATAAAAGTGTATTTTTACGGACATAATAAAACGGTATAAATAATTTCCGTAACAATATTTTGAAACATTCAGTTAGTATAATGAAAATTGAAACAAATCAACAAATCAATATTTCATTTTATTTCAAAACAACTTATGTAAAGAGAGTGCTATTGTATCTGCGATACAATGACATCAACAATGTATTTGTCAATTGCATTTGAATTGTTTCCAGCAAACTGATTTTCTATAAAAGAGCTATTATTTTGCGTCACAATAACTCGAAGTTTGCATTCAGTGACTAATTTTCATTCACTAATCTAATCGTATAAAATTCATAATCATTAATATAAATAATAATAAGTAATTTGTGTATACGGCTGAATTTTTTAATTAAAGACAGTATTTGGATTGGCAGCCAATTTGTTTTGATTATCCAGTTATTAAATTTTTTTCTTTAACAAGTTAAAGTATAAACATTTAATGAAATTGGATATCGTCAGATATATAAAATTTGTTTACGTCAAAAATTGTATATGTCCAATTTCATTAAAATATGTTTATACTTTAACTTGTTAAAGAAAAAAATGTAATAACTGGATAATCAAAACAGATTGGCTGCTAATCCAAATACTGTCTTTAATAAATAATAATATTTGAATAATAACTAGAAATAGTTGCCCTTTTCCACTTTATGAATTCACTAAAGAAACTGTATACAAATAGATGCCGTAACAATACAATATACGGGAAAAAATTATTTTATACAAGCCACCGTTTGGATTCAAACCCAAAACTCTCAGTTACTCCACAGTGGCCAATGGCCATAGGTTGACAATCATTAGTTTCCCATGTATAGCAAATGTAAGAGTTAAATTCCACTGCATGCGAGAGCTGATTTTAATCACTAACAGTGTTAAGACTTGAACCATAACGCATGCGACAGTTGTTTTAATTTTATAATATAAAATAAATAATAATGGTGATTATGTATTTTACCTAGATTAAAAATAAGTATTTGGTTAATTTTAGAGTTCCGTAGAAACTAAATTGAATGACGGATTTTGGAATATAGGCTCTTTTTTGATTTTGAGACTGGGCATCTAATTTCCATATCACACTGTGCAACAGACAAGGACAACCGAAACAAGTTTGCGATTTATAAATTTATTAGTTACAATTCGGTATAAATTTTTTTTAAATTGTGTATAAATATGTATAAAAAAACTGTTTTGACACATTCTTATATACGAAATCTATGTAAAAAAATCCTCCTCTTTCTTTCAAGACAGATTTCGAACCGATCTAAATTTAATTGAGCAAATTATAAGCAAAAAACTGTTCGTCGCGCATTTTCATCACGTTTTTGAGAGACGCGCTTAGCCTGAGTAGTGAACGAAAGTAAACCGTCACACTTCGGATCGGTGACGCTGAATCGGGTTTACTCGGCTCAAACACCAAAACGTATTTGTAGTATGCTGGTAATAAGTTTTTGTAGCTCTTAAGTGCGCTAATAGATGACACTAAAACTTAATTTTTGTAGTTCATAAGTGCGCTAATAGATGACACTAAAACTTAATTGAAAAGGTTTTTGTAGTGTGTTGGTAATAAGCTATTTATAATTCATAGGTGCGCTAATAGATGACACTAAAACATATATATATATATATTTAAATTATAAAATCAGAAGTTTTCACTTCTGTCGTGTGGTCATAAGCACACACCCACTTTTTTCATTAGAGTTTTTTCGGCATACAACATTTATTCCCCTATATATCGCCGGGAAAGACGTTCTACCTCAAAATGTATTGAATCAATTTTACACATTGAAAATAGAAAAGTTAAAATATGTCTTAAATATACGCCAATGAAAGCAATTTAATACTCTTTATTTCAAAAGAAAAAATAAATTATATGTAAGTACATTCATTGTAAAGGGTGTTTCAAAAGAGCACAAGATGTAATTTTTCTATATAAAACATGACATCATATACTCGAAAATTCCAAATTTTAATTTTAATATGAAGTAGGTATACAATATAATATGGCGATTATGTGTGGAATCGAATATCCACCGCAATATGATACATTTTTAGAGTGTTAGGTCTCCAAGTCACTATATGAATAATAAGAAGTATTAGAAATACCTTGTATTTTGGTGTCCGTCTTGTGACTTCATGTGTTGTTAACACGACGCGTTTCAGCAACGAGTTGCCATCTTCAGGTGTGGTTAATTTTTAAATTATAAAACACACATTGAGTATTCGTAACACTTTATAATATTATGATGCTCAGCACATATCTATTATGTTGTGGATTGTGAAGTACTGATTTAAATTTCGATTTTTTTATAATTTATATAGTAGGTAGATCTACCTACTATATAAATTATAAATCATAAAATCTCGAAATTAAGTCAGTACTTTACAATCCACAACATAATAGACATGTGCTTAGCATCATAATATTATAACGTGTTACGAATACTCAATGTGTGTTTTATAATATAAAAAATTAACCACACCTGAAGATGGCAACTCGTTGCTGAAACGCGCCGTGTTAACAACACATGAAGTCACAAGACGGACACCAAAATACAAGGTATTTCTAATACTTCTTACAACACAATATGCCCGCCACGACTTTGCTGGCACACTCTTGCTCTTTTAGAGAAGTTGTTGATTACATTTTCGCATATTTGGCCTTCAATTTCGCCAATGACACGTCGAATTTCTTCCTTCAGCTCAGAAATTGTGGTTAGTTGGTTGGCATAGACGGATGACTTCACAAAATCCCACAGTAAGAAGTCGCACGCCGTTGTAGCAACATGTCGCTGCACCGTTAGATCGCGCGATTTCGGTGACTAATTCTGGTTGCAAAGACACTCTGCGTACTGTTTCCGCTAAATGTTTGACAATATTTAAAATAACTTTTCATTATTAAAATCCACTGTTCGTTCGTATAGCGTTTCGTACCTGATAATCGGGATGCATCTACTTGACAGTTGTCAAATTTTTAGTCCAACAGTCTTGAAGTTCAAATCTTGCGCTCCTTTTGAAACAGCCTTTACTATCTTTAAATATCATTTATGTTCCGATAAAAAGGTAAATTAATTAGCATAATATTATTTTCCTTTATATAAAATACTTAGTCTATGTCATAGCTTGCAGATACGTCAATTCAGGTATTACAGGTATTTTATTCCTCCGTCTGCCATATTTCTTTGGAAAAAACATAAAATATAAGTGGGAGTTCTCATCAGAGATTTAATATTCAATTTCCATTGAAATTTTCTCGTTTGGAAAACTAATTAGGTAAATTATGAATGATTCTTTTATTTTCAATTAAAAAGAAATATCAGAAAGAAGAACATCTTTAAATGATAAATGGGGAAGTCAACAAGTTGTGTATTACTGTAACTGGGATTGAGCGCGTTTTAATAAGGAGCGTGTTAGGGATTTTTGTGAAAAAACTGATAAAAAAATAAGGGGCACAGTAATCACGATTACTTATTATTAACTTCCCACTGGAAGTTATTGTAATGGGCCCGAAAATCGAAATCAAAATGTTTAACAAATTTTTATGTTTCAAGGTCACTACACTATTTTTAAACTATTTTTGAAAACATGTCTCCTACTGTGTGTGTGTGTGTACGTACGTACGTATGTGTCCATTTCTTTCTAAGACGAAATCTCGAGAATGAAATATGATATTGACTACGTTAGGGTGCCAATCGACGCGTATTAACGTAAATATGATCTGAAAGAATTTTTTCAAAATCGGTCCAGCCGTTCTTTTTTCTTAACCAAATAGATTCCAAAAAAGTAGATTTTACACAATATTGCGAATAAAAAATTATATCGACTTCGTAAGGGTATCAATCGAGGCGTGTTAAAGTCATTTTGATCCGACATAAATTTTATAAAAATCGGTTTAGCCGTTATTATTTTTTTTTTTAATTATTGTTAAAAATAAATAATAATTATGTTTTAATGATTATTTTTCTGTGTAATATCTAATTTAATTACTATTATTAAATATTTATCAAACTGGGAAGTTCGTCGTGTGGACCTCAAGGGTCACACTTTAGTCCTAATAAACGGCCCACCTCACAGCTTGTTAGTTATAAATCGGTATAATTTTTTTTAATTGTGTATATGTTAAGACAAGTTTTGAACTGATCTGACTTTAATTGAGCGATAATGTTTTCTTCTATCATGTGGTCTTAAGCACACACTCTCTTTTTAGGGTTCCGTACCAGAAAGGAATTCTATTGTTGTGTTAACGACTTCTGTCTGTTACAGGCCTCTAACTTCTAAACGAAATGAGATAGGGACTTAAAATTCACACATAATATGTATTACCGCGGCCCAAACACGGAGAGAATAACAAAAGATTAAAAATGTTTATTTAAGGGGAGCGCCCATATATTCAAACGGGGGGAAAACACATTTTTTTTGTACCTATTCTTGTCGGGTCTCGTTGTAAAGGGCCTTTTGAGTAGATTATGAATGTGTATTTATTTTTAATTCTTTTATCAAAATTGTAAGTTTTAGAGAGCTTCAAAGTTGCAATTTTTAGACTTATTTTGTTACCAGATCTTAACAGCGTCATTACCTATAAAGCTGTAATTCACGTATATTGTGTTGTTAATCAACAAATACTAAAAACAAAACAAGAAAGCGCCCATGCGTGCAAACGGGGGGGGGGGGGGCAAAACAATTTTTTTTTGTACCGATTCTTGTGAGATATCGTTGAAAAGGGCCTTTTGAGTAGATTATGAATGTGTTTTTATTTTATTTATTTTATCAAAATTGTAGGTTTAACAACATTTACGTAGTACAGAACCCTCTCATTGCGAGGCTCGACACGCACTTGGCCGTTTATTTAATTAATTTGCAGTTTTTCAAATCTTCCTAACATCCAGTATTATAACAATACCTATAATATGATGTTTCCAATTTGAACAAATTATTGTTTTGCTTTGATATGTGGGATACTTCAGGGTCACGTAGAGAAGTTATAATTCGTGACCTAAATATGCTGCCCACCGTGCAAAATGTGTGTGCGGTGTGTGTGTGTTCGGTATAGCCGTAGCATAACGAACGGTCTTGCAAACATATAAATAAGTCTGGTTCTGTCGACCGTTACGACTGAAATACGACGTAAGGGCGGCGACTCCTCGGCCCACTGTCCACATTAAAATGAGGGGACGTGTGCTCTTCGGGTAATGGAGTAAGCTTGCACTCATTGATATCTATATTCAACGTATAGATGGTCAACAAATCTGTTTTCAGCAGTTCCTATTTTCATGTCTGAAGATTTTTTCACGTAGAACTGTCTTTTCCGGCGGTATATATGAAGGGGGGGGGGGTAAAATGATGCGAGACGAAAAATGTGATACTAAATAAAAATAGGTAAAAAAACTTTTCAGTTAAACGGTTTTATAAATGTACTAAAATGAAAAAAATAATATTTAATTTAGGTTCATAAGTTTAAAATCGTGGGTCGGAAACTCTGATAATTTATTATCACCCTAAAAAAATTAAAAATATAAAAAAACTTTTAAGCTAAACGGTTTTATAAATGTACTAAAAAGAAAAAAATAATATTTAATTTAGGTTCATAAGTATAAAAGCGTGGGTTGTGACTGTAATAAATTATCAGAGTTTACGACCCACGCTTTTATACTTATGAATCTAAATTAAATATTATTTTTTTCTTTTTAGTACATTTATAAAACCGTTTAACTTAAAAGTTTTTTTTTATTTTTAATTTTTTAGTGTGTTTTATTTGCTTAGTCTGATTTTATTATATTTATCCGATCCACTGAAACGTTACCGGAGCAAGACCTTTTCATCATGCTTGTGAAAATTAAAAAATGCGCTTTGCACCCAGACGAGAGCCGGGTCGGTCAGCTAGTTACCATAATATTTTATTGTCACCGGAACTACACATGGGTGCAAAATTTCAACTCAATCGGATCACGGGAACTGGGTGAAAATGCAAAAGTACGATTTACACCCGGACGAAAGCCGGACCGGTTAGCTAGTTACCATAATATTGTATTGTCACCGGAGCTACACATGTGTGCAAAATTTCAACTCAATCGGATCACGGGAAATGGGTGAAAAATCGGTCGCAAGATTTGAAGATATAGACAAACACATATACGGGTTCAAGCTAAATAAAACCGTTTAAAAATGTGTGACGTGAACCACCATAGTTACGCCGTTTCAAAAAATGTGTGACGCGAACTACCTAACATACTTACGCCATAGTTTGTTTGTGTTTTGTATCAGGCAAACTTAACGGTCCATTGACAACTATTTTAATAAATCATAAAGTGGACTACCTTGGACTTTTTTTATTGTTCATAATTATATTTGGACGGCATATGAGCTCTGAATCTCCCGAAACGCAAGCAATAAATGCAAATTTGAAGCATCAGTATATATTGCCGTGCTTTCATGAGCCAAGCCAAGAAGATTTTCTCTTCGAAATTTCACATCTGAATTAATTACTAATTAATAATAAGAAGTATTAGAAATACCTTGTGTCCGTCTTGTGACTTCATGTGTTGTTTTTTTAACCTTCACCTATGGCTCCAGGGTTTATCACATGTGCCAGCATCTTATTCCTATTACTATAACATATATAACTGGGACACAAAGATGGGTGGATTAACAGGTTTTGGGATAAGAGACAAGGAAAGCAATAGACTCTTAAATGCAGGACCAACACTAACTAGAGAGTCTTTCGATTAAGGATTTGCTGGTTAAGGAACAACACATTAGGAAGAGATAAAAAAAAATGCATGTGTTGTTAACACGACGCGTTTCAGCAACGAGTTGCCATCTTCAGGTGTGGTTAATTTTTTATATTATAAAACACACATTGAGTATTCGTAACACGTTATAATATTATGATGTTATCACATATCTATTATGATGCGGATTGTGAAGTACTGATTTCATTTTCGAGATTTTATGATTTATATAGTAGGTAGATGAAATGGAAGTATGATTGTGTATGTACAACACCCAATACTCATTAATCGTTCACATGAACGATTAATGAGTATGGGGATCACATGAACGATTAATGAGTATTGGGTTCACATGAACGATTAATGAGTATTGGGTGTTGTTGTTTATTTAAATTCGCATGGTTGACGAAAACGAAAGAAGGTTCACTTCAAGCGTGCGCTTATGTGAGTGGGGCACATACCCTTTTTTAAACCACATCGTAATGGACACGTATAACATATAGACTGGTGTGTTCTGGGGCTAAGGTAGACGTGCCTATAGTAACATAGATGAGTGAGACTGTTGAATTATGCATAAGTAGGTACGCAGGGCCTAGAGCGTGGGTCATACTCACACTTGTTTACTGACCGAGTCCCACTACCACTGCTCCCCTGTCCCACCGCCCTGTCACCTCTGCATCTTTTCATATCTCAGGGCCGGTGACAATTGTATTTGTTATTTTTAGAGATAACAAATAAAGAGAAATTATTATTATTATTATTATTATAATGCTGGGTTAGAGAAAGCATTGTCAAAACATTTGATTTGACAATGATCTTAAATTGTGATCGCATAATTAGTTTTTATACATGCAGGAGTAATCTAACGTCGTTGTCAAACTCTCTGTCAAGTAGAACATAGATTGTACTCACCAAAAAAAAAATCGTTTTTAAAGCTAAATATTTATCAATACGTGCGTGTCTGTGCCAGCGTTACTTATTCGATTTGAAACATTAATTTGGTTTTATCCAGGTGTGCAAGCTTTCACGGCCGGCATTGTTCCAAGTCTTCATGGTTTCCGGGCTTGTAGGCCGTGGTCCTGTGGTATTTCTACCTGACTGTTCGTCTACAACTGCGGTAGACATTCTCAAAGGCGATGCGGCAGCGGTCGAAGTGTGCCGCCAAGGAAGACACTTCGACCGCTGCCACATCGCCTTTGAGAATGTCTACCGCAGTTGTAGACGAAACGTCAGGTAGAAATACCACCGGACCACGGCCTACAAGCCCGGAAACCAAGAAGACTTGGATTAATTTGGTTATTATATACCTATACTTTATGAATGAAACGGAAATCGGTTTTCACAAAATGTTCACCTCTGAACGATAGTTGGAATATGGTCGGTCCTTTTTCTTTTCCCGGTTTAAACCGCTGCTGCGACCGCCTCCTGCCGCTGTCGGAGGTATCATCATTAACGTGACCGCACGCCCGGGTGTAGGAAGACCTCCTTCCGTGTGTTCCTTGTGTATGTATAGTAGGTACCTACGCGACATAAATCGTACAAACTGAATTTCACTAAACATCTTAAAAACCCAGTATAATCTACAATCTACAACATGAATTTGAGAGGACAGTGTGGTGTAACGGTTAGCGTAGCGGCCTTTTGATCACACTATCGTGGGTTCGAATCCCACCTCCGCTCATGGATGTTTTGTGATGTCATTTAGATTTAAGTGATTTGCTATTTAATGTAATTAAGACGCTAATGACCTAAGTTGTCGACGCGTCTATAATCCACAATAAACATGAATTAATGTTTTAGTTTTAAGTGAAACTTTTTAGCCTGTTTTTTTTCGTTCGGTTACGCATGTCGAGGTCACGTCACGTCACGTCTAATCAAAGAATCGCGCGTATATATCTCTATTGCAGAACACTGCGTCATCCCAAACAGACAACTTGGTATATCATAAATATAGCACTAAACACAACGGGAGGATGGAGTAGTGGTATCGCAGCTGCTTTATACGCAGTATGTCGCTGGTTTGAACCTGGGCGGCATATTTAATTTTAGTTCTTTTTTAACTATTCCATATTCCATTTGATATTTATTTTCTATTTTGATAGTGTTTTCTCTATTTATTTTTTATTTTATTATCATACAGTGTCAAATTTAGTGGGCTGTGCACTTTTAGCTTTGCATAGTTTAAACTACGTGAACAAAATTATATACTTTTGGCGATTTCGGGTTAAAAGCGTTTAGGGTTATGGCAACACAGTTTCACTTGCACCGTACCCTAGTTTTTTGGCTAGACAAACAACAAAAACGGTATAAATTTTTCAAAAATAAATTTACAATATCAATCATATTATTATTAATTATCAAAAATTTTTTATATGTATATTGTGTGCTTATTTTTGCGACATGCGACAATATTGTATCATTATTGTTCTTTGCACTAAAAAATTGTAAAAATTCCAAGTCTTCATGGTGGTATTTCTACCTAGAAATACCACCGGACCACGGGCTACAAGCCCGGAAACCATGAAGACTTGGAACAATGCCAGCCGTGAAAGGTTGCACACTTGGATTGTAAAAATTGTTAATTATATTGCTTTTTTGTATTACACTCCTGAGAAGGCAGCGTCAAAATATGAGGCAGAAAAGAGAACTGTCAAAATAAAGGGCTTCCCCATAATTGAAGATGTTTTTTATTTTGGCATCATATTATGATCGATTCGCACAGCAAATCAATAATAATAATAATAACAATGCCTTTTGTTTCTATTGTCAAGTAAAATATGCATAGAAAACGTCAAATTTATGTGTGTATCCTTGTTCCTTCTATCACAGACATTTTAAATTAAAAACCCATTAATATTCTGAATAAAAACACATTAAACGATTTCTTTGTTGCTACCATTATGCACCGAACACGATATTTGGGATTTGCTTTATGTTCTGTACAAAAAGGGTCAGTTTATATCACCGATGCCCTGATGCGTGAATCTGGCCACATTATATTGTGTGTTATAAAAATGTTTGAATGAATAAATTTTTTAGTTGACCGAATTTTAATAAAAAAATAACGTACAGGTGAGCATATAACAGTCTATATTTCCTTATTTCGAATTCGAATAAATGTTTAAATATTAAGACTTGACTAAACAAGTCCAAGTTAAAATATGTTTTTTTCTGGTGAATGTGACGTGCAGAATTTCTTCATTTAAACAGTAATTGCGCTGTCAGACTGAACGCTTTTTGCTTGAAGGGTGGCTGGTGGACTCGTATTATACAGGGTGTTGCATGACGTACTGTACAAACTTAATGAGCATGTGATTTCTAGCAAAAAATGTCCTAGGATCAAATGTTCGATTCGCCATGATTACCAAACTACAGACGTTCAAAGATTAATATATTTGGTATAGTTGTTTAAGTATTAGTTTTTTGATATCTAAATGCATTTATGCAATGATGCGTGTTCCTTTTATTTTGGCGAAAATAACCGAAGCCGTCCGATTATTGTAGCGAACACTTCTCAGGTATTTTCTGGCACTTCTAAATTTGGCGCATGTTACGGGTATACATGGTGGAAGTACAGATTTTTAGGCCACCAACAGAGGTAACAATTAATGATAACAAAAACAAGATAATATATAAAATAGGTAATCCAATGACCAATAATGCTATAAAAATTGTTCAATCTCCTAAATGATAACATAAAAAACATTTCTAACCGCAAACATTTTAAGATGGCGTGCAAAATTTTTTATATAAACACGTGCTGTTATAAAGTTGAGGATTTTTTTTTGTAAAAAAGTGTCTGTTCATTTTAAAGCAACAACTTATTAGAGACATCTTTTAAAAATTTTAACTCTTAGATTATTTGTTTGTTCATTGTTTATATTGTATTTTCTGTGTATTGACATATATCATACTCCAT
This sequence comes from Mongoloraphidia duomilia, assembly GCA_039654895.1. Taxonomy (NCBI): domain Eukaryota; kingdom Metazoa; phylum Arthropoda; class Insecta; order Raphidioptera; family Raphidiidae; genus Mongoloraphidia; species Mongoloraphidia duomilia. The sequence continues at coordinate 5,189,482 of CM077523.1, forward strand.
TTGAGTTCCAAGAAATAAATAAATTTTGAATTTTACGCTGATGACCTAAGTTGTCGACGCGTCTATAATCTACAATAAATAAATAAAAGATATTTAATTGTCATAACTGCGTTTTGTGAGTTTATTTGTTACCAATATTCCTCGTTTTAGTCATATTATAACAGTATAATATAATGTAAACAAGAGACAAACAAAACTTATTTGCGAAACCTATTTTGTCATCAACACGGAAATAATTATTTGCGAAATTGTTATTGTTTCTATAGACTTGGGTATATAAATTCGCTTTCTAATACTTGAATATATACGGGTATTGTGTCATCAAATGGGTAAACATTATATAGCTATAAATGTATTCAAACACATAGAGAATAACGGTAGGCGTATAATATCTTTACTCATAAATAAAACTAGGAATCTTCAAAAGGAAAATGAGGCTTCATGAGTACACACTTTTCATATCTACAATGAATACCAACAAACGTATTCTTATTCTAATAGAAAGAAAACGGGGTCGTCCCACGTTTTTAAAGTGAAACAGCTGTGATTCTAGATGGTAACGTAGACCATAGCAGGGCTTGCTTAAATTAATGCATTGTTATATATGCAAGCGTACACAACGAAGCAGTGAGTGTAGCAGGTATAAGCGCTGTTACAAGAGCTGCTAGATTCAAAAATGTATCTCATCATTCTTTCAGCGCGCTGACTACTACAATCAACGTGTGGCAACAGTCAAATGGCCGTTACAAGTTTCGCAATGGATGTGACTAGTTTAATAAGTGAAATTTTGCCAGTTTTTTATTTAATTTGTTTTGAGTTTTTTCTAAGACGTATTTAAAAGTGTTAGATTCCATACGTAAGTATTCAAAAAACCGGTTTGGGTAAAATTTTAATTCTTGGTATAAATGATAAAATTCGCCATGTTTAGATCGTTTTCTATTTGTAGGGTGGACATGATAGCTCCTACCCAAATTTGTATTTAAAATATACCACTTTGTAGCAGAAGAACACAAATATTCGTCTTCGCTATCTGACATTTCAAACGCGACTTAAGCTTGTATCAATGCTAGTATCAAAGCTTCATTGTGCAAACCTATAAGCGCTTATAATTTCAGCCGCCATCTACCATGCATGCTCATCTAGAATCCCAGCTGCGTACTGCACGTACCTTTAGGCGCGCTTTGCCTGCGGGCAGTGAACAACGGTGATGTGATACACACCCAACGGTGACGATTGGGGTTACTCGGGTCAAACACGAACACGTATTTCCAATATGCTGGTAATAATTTGTAGTTCATAAGTGTGCTAATAGATGACACTAAAAACTTAATACGAGTATTAAGTTATTTGTAGTTCACAAGTGCGCTAACAGATGACACTAAAACATACATAATATATTTTAATTTGTAGTTCATAAGTGCGCTAATAGATTTAGAATTACACAAAAACTTAATATGCGTATTTAAAGTGTATACAAAATTATCGAATCCTCCATGAATTTTAGTTGAACAGCACAGCTGTCAAAATCGAATTCGAAGGTAAAACATTATTATCGTTAATGTATTATATTCATTAAATTTAATTGTATAGGCCGATTTTAATATATTTATGATTAAACTGTGTGATTAAAAATTTGTATATAATATATTTTAAAATTAGAAAATCAGAAGTTTTCACTTCTGTCGTGTGGTCACCCATTTTTTTTGACGTGAATAACGTCTAAAGTTTCATACTGCGGGGTGGCATTTTAGAAATATTAGATGAAATGGAAACAGGGGAATAGGTTGACATGTGAAAAAAAACTATGTTAAGATCTCAGACGCAGTAATTTTTGCCCGACTTTGTTCTTTCGATAGATGCGAAGTATAGTCACGTTTTTTGTATTCTATTTTTGACATATGAATTTTCTGACGTTACAAACTATACCGTTATATGAAGGTACTTTATGATAATACTATAGTCCAGGGATGGGGAACCTTTATTTCGGTGATATGTAACCAGGCTGCACAATTTCCTAGTTATTCTCGCCGTGCAATATAGCCCCCATTCTTAGTTTACAGAAGTACAAGAATCAGAAGTATATAAATGATAATTTCTCAAATCATCTTTTAAATACCAATATATTGTTATACAGGGTGTATCATAGGATTGAATACATAGAAAAGTAATGAGTGCAACAAGGAAAACATAAGCAAAATGAGTAGCGTGACAAAGATAGAATACACATGGCTAACTTAACTAAATTATTATTATCATGGTTTTTTTCATGAATAGAGGGCAAAGCAATCTCTGATCTTAACTAATTTGTACTGTGTACTTTTCCCTATGTTTGGTTTCCTGTGAATGTGATACACCCTGTATATCCTACAACATAGGTATTTGAATTAAAAAAATGTTTTTATAACGAAAACAAATATATGGATATTTTTGATGTATGTATCGGTTAATCGATTTTTTTAAGTCATTATTTTAAATATTGGTAATTTCGATAATTGTTAAATATTACCCACCCCTAGCTATGACTCATCTAAATTGGACCATGTTTGATAGCATAATTTGGATTGAAGACGAATCACAGACAAAAATACGAAATCTATGACAGTGGCGGACTAAGGGGGGGGGAGGCTCGCTCCAGGCCTCTGATCCTGAGGGGGCCTCTAAATCTCGAGAAGTCCTTCTTAATCAAATCCCAAACAAGGCCAAAATCTGTTTAGTAAGTAAGGAGCAGTTTGGAGTTAGAGGCGGGCGTACGTATACAAAATATAAACGTAGGTAGGTCGTTTATTATAAATATTTGATTTTTTTGTCAGCCATTACATCTATATTATTCATTTTCTACAAATACATCAATTTCTAAGCAGACCGGGCGCCTCATTTAGTTCTACCGCCCCGAGCCTCCGACGGGCTTAGTCCGCCACTGATCTATGATGGAGTTGGAGGCCCCGTACGTATACAAAATATAAACGCAGGTAGATCGTTTATTATAAATATTTGATTTTTTTGTCAGCCATTACATCTAAATTATTCATTTTTTACAAATACATCAATTTCTAAGCAGACCGGGGGCCTCATTTAGTTCTACCGCCCCGGGAGGACAGTGTGGTGTTACGGTTAGCGTAGCGGCCTTTGGATCACACTGTCGTGGGTTCGATTCCCACCTCCGCTTATGGATGTTTTGTGATGTCATTTAGTTTTAAGAGAATTGTTATTTAACGCGCTAAATACGACCTAAGTTGTCGACGTGTCTATAATCTACAATAAATAAAATAAATCTACCGCCCCGGGCCTCCGACGGGCTAAGTCCGCCACTGATCTATGATAAAACGTCGCAAAGAAAACTCCAAAAGGACGCAGGTTCCCCACCTCTGTACTCTACCATACGTAAATATAAGCCGGTCTACTTATACGTTCTGGTTTAGGACTTATGAACTAAATACTGAAGTGGAGTTAAAATTACTAACAACCACATTATAGAAATGTACTTATCAATTTTATTTAAGTACATTCATCAACGTTCTCCATCCTTCGTGGATGGATTGGTTTGTGGGTTTTTCAGCGGTCTGGAAAATTTGTAGGGAATATTACATTCATATAAAGGATGTTTCATTTTGGTAATTTTTTAGAGATATGTACTGAAAAGTTGGATAAATATACAGACTATGTACACTGTTGCGCGTAGTGACACACTGCGGCGACTATTCGCACTAATAGACGAGTCGGGATTCGCTTGCAGGTAGTGAGCTAAGGGGAAACTCGATCGACACGCCCCTTACTGTTCGCATAGTAGAAATAATACTCAGGAGCGGGGCTGAATAGGGAGACGCCAAGAGTATAGTGCAGCCATCTGTGATAATTAGATGAAATTAACTATATATGTAATGTATAAAGTTTTTTTTTCGATGAAATTCTTCAAAATCGGTTTTATTATTGAGATAAAATATATTAATATATTCATACAGACTAATTTTTGTCGAGGACAGTATGGCTCAGTTGGTAGCGTCGCGGCCTCTGAATCAGACTGTCGTGGGTTCGAATCCCACCTCTGCTCATGGATGTTTTGTGATGTTATTTAGTTTTAAGTGATATAATATGATATTTGTTGTATTTAAGACGCTAATGACCTAAGTTGTCGACGCGTCTATAATCCACAATAAATATAAAAATTAATTTTTGTCTATAGGTTAAGTACAGCTGTAGAACCAGTAGAACTCGAGCGTAAAAGTTAAACATTGTTTAGCTTTTACGCTACATTTTTTCCATTTGGCGTTCATGTTGAAATTTTATCACGTGACCGCATTTGACGCTAGAAACCAGCGTCAAGCGTCACATAAAAATTCGCCTTAAGGCTAAACCACGGAGTATAGGTTGGAAATTCAATTTTCATCCTATTTCCCTAATTTTATGTTAAAAATAACGCTATTTAACCCAAATGTGTTCGAAGTATAATTAAAAAAAAAGTTTTTAACGATGAGAAACCAGTTGACCTGTCAAGGTCTTCATAAAGAAATGTTACTTAAATCCTAATCGTTTGTTAATAATATTAAGATTTCTGTAAAACCTGATAAATATTTATTAAATTTGACGCTACATTTTTTCGAGTTGGCGTCAATGTTTAAATTCTATCACGTGACCGTATTTGACGCTAGAAACCAGCGTTAAGCGTCACATAAAAATGCACCTTTAAAGTTTCACTTCAGACGCGTGTGATTTAGACGCACCCAGTTTTTTTCCTTTGCATTCGGAACGACTGAACGGGGCCCTTCCTGTAGAAGGCAGCGATATCACGTCTCGACTTGCAGCAAGGTAACGTCGATAGACAGATAGATGTAATTATCTTTCTTAGCTTAGAAGCCGCTTTCAGGTTAGGTGAGGTTAGGTTAGCATCGTATTTATTGCTTTAATTAAGGTTTTAGATAGTAAGTATACATAATATATACGTCTATGTATTTTACTTATGGCGTTCTATATGTATGCATAAAATGTATTCAATTTCTCAAGCAGGAAACCACCTTTTATACACTTTGTTGTTGTAATGTATTTTACTTTTAACACCGAACCAACTTCTTCTTCTTCCATTGTAAACAAGGTGTTATTCATGTTATAGTGACACGTGTCTTCTTTCTATAAAGAAACTTCTACTCTAAAGAAAAGATTTATTTTGTTTATCAGAATATGCTAGCTTAAAGCTGTTTGTATGAAGCTCAAATCCACGATGGCGTACGTAGGAAGAATTTGTATAATATATAAACGTAGCTAGTGCTAAATTTATGTATGTATGTTTCATAGAAAAGAAATATGATCTAGGAATACTTATAGACCGAGAGCTAGTGACAATTTTTTGGTGTTATTTATTCAAGGCCTTATTTTTGTGAAGATGTTGAGGGAAGCAAGGGAGCCAGTTTTCCTCTAAGAGAGGGGGTTAATACCGACATTTTGTTCTGCAAATAGAAATATATGCTTACAACAGTCGCCGTAACAACATATTAAAATTTGAACCTTGAACTAATTACATAAATTTCGTCGGGTACATGACACGTTTAGGGTGATCTGCCGCCCCTTTAATACTGACCAATCGATCTGCAAATATTATAATAAGGGTTTCGTTTTTTTCATTCTAAGGTACGGAACCCTAAAAACGGAGAATGAGAGTAATGGCAAAGGATCATATCTCTCTCTCAGAAGGCAGTATAGCCTAGTGGTTAGCGTGATTAGTGCCGCAACCTCTGGACTGAACTGCCGTGGGTTCGGATCTCACCTGCGCTTATGGATGTTTTGTGATGTTATTTAGTTTTAAGATAGTTGTTATTTAGTGTAGTTGAAAGACGCTAATGACCTGAGATGTTGACGCGTCTATAATCTACAATAAATAAAATAAATAAAGGATATCTCTATCATACCGGTTTTTCGTTCTGTCGCCTCACGAACTTACCCCCAACTATAGAAGTTTCACTACAAAAATTCTAAACGAAACCGAGAGTGACAATTTATCGTTGGAACTACTTTTTTTCTCGTTCAAAATCTGAACATGTAGTAAATGTGAGTAAATGCAACCTCATGAAATGTAATTTTAAAAGTTGAAAACGTCAAGTTTTTAGTATATAATAACAGCTATATGTACACTTAGCAGTTAACGTACAGGATGTAAACTTAGCTTCCGGGAGCATGACTGTGCATAGCAATTAACATTAAAATATAGTTTGTAGTCTAGTACAATAGAGGTGTATAATGTTGCACAATAATTGGAAGGTCAAGAACATAACACCCTATGTGGGATATTCAAAATGAAGTGCCCTTTTATTTACTTCTGGAGGACAGTATGGTTCAGTAGTTAGCGTCGCGGCCTCTGGATCAGACTGTCGTGGGTTCGAATCCCTCCTCCGCTCATGGATGTTTTGTGATGTAATTTAGTTTTAAGTGAGTTGTTATTTAATGTAATCAAGACGCTAATGAATTAAGTTGTCGACGCGTCTATAATTTGCAATAAATAAAATAAATAAATATTCGCACTTCTGGTCGAAACGAACTTCTAGAAGGTTTATGACCGCGATTTTTAAGTGAAACTTTATAGCCTAGGTTTTTTCCGTTCGGTTATGCATGTCGCGCGTCAAGTCACATCCATCTATATTGTACGACTGCAACTGTACCGGCGTTTATGTTAATAGATAGATAGATATTTATTAGTTACAGTGACAATGCTGTATGTAACAAGTCATTAACAATAATACAGTTTAAACATATAAGAAATATTCATTTAATGAGCAAAATTCAGCATCTATCAAAAAATTAAACACTGACTTTTTAAATAAGGAAAACGTTTTTATTGATCTTATAGATCTTGGAAGGTTGTTAAAAATCCTTGTACACATATACCTGCAACTGCCCTCAAACAGAGTTAGTGAATGTTTAGGATATTCATATATTGATGATTTCTGTTACTGCTCAGTTCAGAAATATTTAAAAAAATCTATGTGGGCCTGTTATTGGGATTTTCCTGTTGGCTGCATTAAATAAATAAATAAATAACTATATTGTACGACGTACGTCTATATAATATCGTACGAATATTCAATCGAGCAGCACTTTAAATACCCATTGACCACGATCGATAGAATTTGGATTCTTACGTTCGTCTCCATACTGATCAGGGTTCAAATTACATTACCAAAACCACGTAAACAAAATTAGGTGTACTTTTGGCAATTTTTATTAGGTAGGTACTCATTTACCTATTAAATCAATAAAGTTTCACTTGCAGCGTGGTTTCATAAAACCGCAACTAGTTTTTTGATGTGTAAACATCTTTACGCCCCCTCCCCAAAAAATCAAAACAAAACAATATATCTCTAGCTGGGGTGAATCCGTAAGATCTTACATGAGGCGCGAGGGATGTTGTTATAAGTAGTTGCAGCAGTTGCAGACGTTTTATTTAAGATGTTTACACATTCTACAAAAAATTTTGAAGTGAAACTTCTATTGTGACGGTAAATTCTGAAACCGATGAAACTCGAATGAAACGAAGAAGCGACGTGACAGAGATGGGTATAGATTGAGAAAAAAGAGATAGAGCACAATATTGCGACAAGCCGTGCACTTGTTATAAACAATTGAATCTCCTTCAAAAAAGTCACTAAAAAGAGGAAAATTAAAAAATTTGAGGTCGGCGCCAATTTAATAAAATAAAAAAATTTTGTATTTAAATTGGCGCTAACCTCAAAATTTTATTATTTTCCTCTTTTTAGTGTTTTTTAAGAGGTTAAATTTTTTTCATAAAAAGTGTTTTTAATCTCAGAACTCTTACACTAACATATCTTTATGTAATAAACTGGTTTTAAAGGAATATTTAGTTCTCAAAAAAGAAAAAATAAATAAATTGTTAGATCGTTAAAGCCAGTCATTGTAACTGATTTACCGGAAAGGGCCATAACACGAGCCATAGCACATTTATGTACCTACTGACGCATACTGGAAAGACAATTGATGTGAGCTACTTAACTGTTTGATACATTTTAAAATGACTTTTTTTTGCTTCTTTATTTTTTATTCGTCATTATTTTATTAGGCATGCATTTTACTATTACCTACCTACATAAAAAAATGGGTGCATATACTTATGTATGTGCGTTAGAAGTTATACTTAAGCAATTTTTACTGGGTGGCACTAGAGTTCGAGAGTTAGGTCTACTAAAAAATGTGGCGAACCGTCAAGGATAATTAAAAAATACGAAATTTTAAAGCATAGTACATTTTTTATAGATATTTAATGAATAAAAAACTAAACACTATAGTGTGGTGTCTTTTGAATCTTAAATTGCAAAACAGTATAAAAGCAAGACACTACAAAAAGGATATGAATGAATGCAGTAAGTAATGCAACTCGATAAACGCGTCTACCTCTCATACTGTAGTGTGCAGACTGCAGATACAATATTATATTATGCCGAAAAATTAAAATACTTTTCACTAGGCGGCACTAGTGCCGCCTACTTTATATGTTATTTTATGCTCTGCCCGGGGCGGCAGAACTAAATGAGGCCCCCGGTCTGCTGATAAATTGATGTATTAATAAATTGTAGTGTAAATTTCGTAAAAAATGAATAATATAGATGTAATGGCTGACAAAAAAAAATCAAATATTTATAATAAACGACCTACCTACGTTTATATTTTGATACGTACGGGGCCTCCAACTCCAAACTGTCTCTTACTTACTAAACATATTTTGGCCTTGTTTGGGATTTGATTAAGAAGGACTTCTCGAGATTTGGAGGCCCCCGAGGGTCAGAGGCCCGGGGCGAGCCGCCCCCTCCGCTCCTCCCTTAGTCCGCCACTGAACATGCATGTAAAGCAGCTATTTTATAGTGGATATAACAAAAAATTCACAGATTTCGCAATCCTTGCAACCATCGAGGACATTGGAAATGATAACAGCATATATGAAACATAATTAACTGTTTATTATACACACAATATTTATCATTGCACTGTTTAGTTTTGTCAGGAATAACCCAATTATTCTTCTGTTATATACGCGTTCACTTTTGCTTGATTACTTAACTTTTAAATGGATTTTTCTACAGTATTTATTAACATTTGCTCAAAAATAACACCGCAGATCGTCGCAAATACCTCTCAATTAACTAGACATGATATAAACACATTTCGAAAAAATTGCACTTGTTCAATTTTGCATGATTGCTCCTCACTTGATCGCGACACCGTTGTCTTTTGGCCTTGAACGAAAACTCGTAACTCTGCCCCCATATACGAACATAAACATTTCCAATGTTAAAAGTATCTATTTTATAGTGTACATGACAAAGAAGAATTTTTAATGAGTATAGCATTTTAAAAAGCCGCCTGTATATTAACTGTATAATAATATTATAATTTATATAGAAAACAATACAGCGGTAGTGAATGTTTTGTTTGTAGCGCACGGCAGTCATTTGAAACGGAAACAGTCAAAGTAATATTTCGCTGCTAATACGAAACAAAACTTGACTACATGGCGTGGAAACGCGCTGATAGATCATTTTTCCGATAATTTCGCGTTTGGTAAATTGTCCGTATGCAACAGCGGTATTACGATAACTTTACATTGTAGCTTCAAAACGTATATTTCTGTTTAAAGCTTCACAGTTATCGATTCCCATTTTATTTTATTCACACTCGTCTCTATTATCGTTCTCTATCGATAAAATCGAAATAGTGATTTAAACGCACATTTCTTGACATCAACATGCGACTATGCTATATTATTTAACAAAATAAGAGTTTAGGTTGAATATGAGTTGTTTTGATGGTGCTATAAAAAATGCGATACGCAGTTTTTTAACCGACTTCAAAAAAAGAAGGTGGTTCTCAATTCGGTTGTATTTTTTTTTTGTTTGTTACCTCATAACTCAGTCATTTATCAACCGTTTTTGAAATTTTTTTTTTATTTGAAAGGATGTACTTTCAGATTGGTCCCATAGAAATTTCATCAAAATCGGTTCAGTAGTTCGGATGATTTTAATAAAAATGAGTAACGTCGTGTGATTCTTTAAGGTAAATGTCACTTTTTGACATATCAGACAGCGTAAGAAAGTCGGTTTAATAAAAGTGAGTAACGGCGTGTGATTCTTTTAAGATAAATATCACTTTTTGACACTAAAAAGTAAAAAATAAAAAACTTTTTAACAAAAAAAAAACCTCCTTCAAAAAACTACTAAAAAGAGGAAAATAATGAAATTTTGAGGTCTGTGCCAATTTAATAAAATATGAAGTTGGTTAAAAAGAAGATATTAATCACTATACTATACTTTTTAACCGACTTTATATTTTATTAAATTGGCACAGACCTCAAAATTTCATTATTTTCCTCTTTTTAGTGGTTTTTTGAAGGAGGTTTTTTTTTTGTTAAAAAGTTTTTTATTTAGTCAAGAACTTAAATCATTTTATTATTTGAAACAAATGCTGCAACCCCATGAACAGTGACCTAACTATAGACCTGGCAAAAATCCTAGGGTCCCCGGCTTTAGGGGGCCCCGCGGATGCTAACAATATAAGTGGATATCCAACTAAAGTAGGTGTTTATTAATTTCAAATCCACCGAAATTCCAGGGTTCTCAAATTTGTAGTTACGCCATTACTCATGAAAATATTTTAAGCAAATTTTAGTTGGTTTAGTTTGTAGTAATAGTAGATTGTATATCTAGTTGCGTATAGAGTTATATTACTGACGAGTAGTGACAGTATGGTAAAACGAGTAATAACGAGTTTTAATAGTCACACGAGTCATAATAATATCATTTTTCGCGCGAGATATATAGACATGGTATTTTTTCCATACCCACTACAAAATAGCTTCTTTCCACTTCATTTTCAGTATTTTCAAAAAATATTGATAGCTCAATTGTGTCGCCAACTTCACTCCTATAGTAGGCCGGGACACGCACACGAGTATGTAAAATAGCGGGCGGATCAGGGAGAATAAACATAAATCACTATGGAAATGGATTGCTTTCCCACATTGGGAAATACTATACTGTGCAACAAGTTCGGTAAGTTGTCGATTGCCAACGAGAGCAGCGCACGAACGAAGTGAGTGCGCTCATTCGCTCGACAATCGACAACACCGCACGAGTTGCAGATACTATTTTTTAATACTAGTGCGGGATAAGTACTATCTTGGCGCTCGTTATTTAAACTTTTCATTTAAATGTAGTTTTTAAATTTCAAGAAATATTTATTATCTGTCACTTGAATGTCACTTTTTTTAGTTTTTTTAATTATTGATTAAATTGGCCCTAGAATCGATTTGCGTGTTTTATTTAAAAGCGTACGCCAAGTGTGATTTACGCACGCAAATAATACGCTAAATCCATGGAAACAGTAGAATGCCGACCTAAATAACGTGCGCCAAGATAGTACCTACTTATCCCGCATATGTAATAAAAAATACGTTCCTTTAAACCGGTCTGTCAAAAGTCATTTTACATGCATACATGTAAAGCAGCTATTTTATAGTGGGTATGGCAAAAAATTATAGAAAATATATGTAGGGTTGTATTGAAAATATAAATCGTGCTTTATAACAGATATATCAAAGTTTTTCACGAATGCAACACCATATCCCTTTGCCAATTGAAACTTTTGTACAGGGGCTGGTGTGTTAGGAATAAAAGATTTTTGTGGCCGGTAGCATACGATAATAAGTAGATAGGTATCCTACACGCTGGTACCAACGTAACAATATTTTAAACTATACAGGGTGAGTTCGACCACCCATATCAGTCGTTTTTTTCGAAAACGGTTAGTCGTAGAGAGTTGTGTCAAAAATTTGTATTATAAAAGCCCTAATAAAGAATCGAATGGTGATAATTTTTTTTTCCGGGAAGGTCGGCTTCCCTATTAGTTTGCTCCAGAATGTCCAGAACTCCGGAATTATAAATGTAACGATAGGTCGAAAGTGGTATTGTTGAAAAGATCTTTAAAAAATTAGCAAGTTTTGTACGGATTTTTTTTATTACTGCCACCTCTGTAAATTTCTATAAGTATAAATATAAATTATTATTTTCTAACTCGATGACAGTGGCGCCATTCTACGCAATGATTTTAAACTATATACGGTGTTTTTATATACAAGTACTTAATATTGTTCTTTCAATGCACTTATTACAAAAAATATTATTATGTGTTACTCGGGCGAAATTGGCGATTGCGACACGTGTAAATTGCCGTTCTCGCTGCGCTCGCGCGGACAAGCATCACACTCGTTCGCAATCGCCTACTTAATGCCCTAGTTTCACAATGTACTATCGACCCACACAGAAGGACTACCTATGTGTGTAGTTGTGACCTGGGATCACGAGTGCTGACTTTATACAGTTTATTTCGGCTACGTGAGAAATATTTCTATCATTTGTTCGTCTTCCTCTCGGATGGTTGATTGTTGTATTCTATCACGACCGGCTGCTTCCGGCTCCAACGCAACGCCCGACGCCATTTCCGCAGAACTGGACTAACCAGTAATAAGACTGGTACCTCTCTCAGACCCAAACAGGGTTGCCAGATTGTCAAACTAACTATAATATGTAATAGGTATGTGATAGTAGAGGATAGCTTGATGTCATGGTCAGAATACTGGCCTTTGGAGCAAGCTGTCGTGGGTTTAAATCCCACCTCACTCATGGATGCTTTGTGATGTATTTAGTTTTAAGTGATATGTTATTAGTGTATTTGCCATAATATGGCACATACACTATTGGCGTCGGTCGGATGGCGGGACCTAGGGGTCGGACCAAAATTTCTCGACGTTTCATAGCCTCCTGAACAATTTGGCACCATTTTTGGAAATGTTTATATATATATGTATGTATATATTTATATATATATATATTTATATATATATATATATGTGTGTGTGTGTGTGTACACGATAACTCTCGACAGACTTAATCGATTGAAACGAAATTTGGTACACACATTGGAACCCATCACCGCAAGAAGCCTATTTAAAATGGGCCCGATCGGACCATTTTCAGGGTTGTATTTAGGGGTTCCAAAAAGTTTTTGGGCCCAAAAATACCGAAAAATTTGTCAGAATCGTTTCAAAATTGAAATTTAACTCTTTAGTAAAGATTAAAACGTGCTGCTAAAATTTTAATAAAATCGGCCCGACAGGACCGGACTTTCAAATTTTATGAAAACACTGGTTTGTTGATACGGATTTACTTATGAAAGGGTGTATTTAATGTGGTACAGAGGTTGCATTGATAATAATATTGAAATTAAGAAAAAAATATTATTTTAAGGGATGTATTAAGGGGTTAAATTTTTTATTTTGTCCAAAAACAAACTTAAGTTCACGTATTAAAGCCACAAGGCCTGTATTTGCAAATACACTATATTGCCGGCAGGGTTTGGCACTGCGACCCGAGTTATTTAATGTAATTAAGACGCTAATGACCTAAGTTGTCGAGGCATCTATAATAATCTACAATAAAAAAAAAGTCAAGAGATGTCATGGGACACCCGACAGAAGCTATGCTTTTTACGCATTGTATATAAAACCGAATTTATCAAAGCTATAGACAATACAATTGAAAAGTTATTATTTGACCGCCATTTTGAAATCTGATGCAATTTTATTTTTGAGTGTATTATAAAACTCTTAAATATCCATTTTCAAAATGATCGGATAATTTTTATAAAAATACATATTGCCGCCATCTTGAAATCTGACGCCATTTTATTTTTTTGTGTCCTATAAAACTCTTAAATATCAATTTTCAAAAAGATCGAATAATTTTTACAAAAGTACATATGGCCGCCATTTTGAAATCTGCCGCCATTTTATTTTTTGTGTCCTATAAAACTCTTAAATATCAATTTTCAAAAAGATCGGATAATTTTTACAAAAGTAGATACATATGGCCGCCATTTTGAAATCTGACGCCATTTTATTTTTTTGTGTCCTATAAAACTCTCAGATATTAATTTTACATAGGCCACTGCGCGTGCGCCAGTATATTACTTTCACCGCTGGCCATAGCTATAGATATACTTTTAATAACATGAGCGTGACGGCTTACACCGTGACGCGAACCTACAAGTTTTTCCCCTGCCAGAAATCGTCTAACGCGCCTATAGAAGCATAGCTTCAATAAATAAAAATATTTAAATGTAAGTAAGCAAAATTATATTTCCTAGGAATTTATTAAAATTGACGTTTCGACAGAATCTAATAATTTTGTTTACTTACCTTGTAACCTGTGCAAACTGTCACATATTGCAAATATAACAAGGTGTTATGTTCTGTACGATAGTTACCTACTATATTACACGGAACTAATAAAAACCTGTAGTATTATTAAACATTTGGAAACTCTAAGTACAGCCTAATTTGGAGGCCTTCATCTAAAAATTATATATTTTTAGTCGTTGAATTTGAAATTGTGCTGGGCCACTGCACTGCGACTTTCTCTTTGAACTGTAATCAACCGCGGATTTTAGTTCATTAGTTATTTTATTACCCTTTCTGGATTTTTCCGAGACAAATCAATGCTGATATATTGTAGCGTCAATAATGATCGATTTATAAAATATTATCAAAATTGTTGGAGCCACTTTCGAGAAAATCACAATAATAGATTGATCAGTAAACTACCCTTTCTTGCAAATATTGACTCTTCTGCATATTTTAGAGCAAAACGGAGGACAATATAACCTAGTGGTTAGCGTGCTTAGTGCCGCAACCTCTGGACTGAACTGTCGTGGGTTCGAATCCCACCTGCGCTCATGGATGTTTTGTGATGTTATTTAGTTTTAAGATAGTTGTTATTTAGTGTAGTTGAAAGACGCTAATGACATGAGATGTCGACGCGTCTAAAATCTACAATAAATAAATAGAGCAAAACGGTAAAGAGATAAGGAAAGAAATAATTTTAAAATGCATTGTGTTGTATTTAGAAGAAACATTTTTATCGTACAATGTGCAACCCTGAACCTAACTAAAGTGTCTTCCCACGGTACATATACGTCTATAAATGTTTACTGGACTTTACTTTTTATTGTCTCCTGCGAGACTTTTCTTGATTGGAAATCAAAACTATTACAAAAGGAAGGTTAGTTATACCTAATGTAGTAAATTCGCAGGTACTATGTGGATAGTAAATAATAAAACAGATAGTTTTTTCAAAAGTGCGACGTTTATTATTTACTATAATAATAATAATACCCAGGTAAAGAGTGCCTAACGCGCCTAAGGAAGTTTTCACTTCAAAAATAATAAATAAATATCAAAACAAAGATAAGGTGAAATATAATCACAATAAAAACAACAAGATAAAATGAATTAAAATAAAATGTCCTTTAAAAAACCATTAAAACAATAATATGTCTGTCTTATTAAATGTTTGTGAAGCTTAAAAAGAACGATACGCCACTGGCACAAAATAGTCTTATCGTAATCGAAGTACCGCCTGACAACTTCTTTCAAATTACAATATTGTCTATTAAATAATTTCTATTTCAAAATCTGTCCTTGATTATGAAACAGATTTACAGAATATTTTATTCATTTGCTTCAAAATTTAGTTTCGATTTTTCTGTGCTGTCGGTTGTTGTAACTAGTGCTTATTGTTTTTTTTTTATATATTTGAAAAGTGAAAATTCTAGACAATAATTTGTTTTAATTTGGAAAGTGATACTTGAGTGAGATCCGATAATGTTAATTTTTCAAGAACCAATCTGTACTTATATTATGCTGAACGGTGCCATTAAGTTCGAACATTTACTCTGTGCTAATTGCGTCATTATTCAAAATGTAAGTTTTTTGATAACTTTTTATTTTCAAGCGGCTGACGTCACATGTTCCGAATATCACGGCTTACTCTACAGTTCATATATTTAATACATGTCCCATTTTGATAGTTGATTGATAGCAACGCTGCAATCCCTCTTAAGGCCCGTTGACACTATGCTAGTTGACTAGCACCAGCTGACTAGCGCTAGTCGACTAGCACTACTAACGCTGTTTACATATTGGTACCAGCAAATTAATACATTTTACTGTTAATTTGGAAGTTTAGTGAAAATAAGTAATGTACCGGATTTGTTATTTTTTTTAATTTTACTTTTCTCCAAACTGTAGATTCAATTTTTTTCTTTACTATATTTACTGCCAAATTTTTCATTTTCATTTCACGTTGTATGTATTCGAATGCACTATTCCGTTTATCACGATTTTTGTAATTTCCATCGTGAACATTCCACAAAATTTCGCACTCTTTATACAAAGTAATACATTTTAAGGTATCACGTTCAGTCCATCTGTTAGTTGGCGCCATTTTGAAATCGCACGACTAGCAGCAAAAGTAGAAATGCTTTTAACTTTACTGGTACTAGTCGCACTAGCACGGTACTAGCGCTAGTAACCTGTTTACATTATACTAGTAACATGCTAGTCGACTAGCGCTAGTCAACTAGCATAGTGTCAGCAGGGTATTAGGCGGTCTGGTTGTAAAGATTAGATAAAGACCACCTCGCGATTGTGACGTAAGCAGCTATTAAAATTTCAAAATTTGTATCTCCGTAAATACTTAACTTATTGAAATGAAGACGCTAATGACCTCTGTTGTCGAGCGTCTATAACCCACAATTAATTCATTCATTATTGAAAAGAAATAAACGCTATTGTGTTTCTGGCAATGATATTTCTAATAGGAAACTGTCATATATTAATTTTTTACAGCCTCATTGTGCATTAATTATTGTTTCTGTTACCTTTTTTCTTTTTTAACAACGTCTAACATTATTCATTATCTATAACTTTGGCAACAGGGCTCAATATTTTAACGTCATGCTAGTGGCAACACTGATCTACCTATACAGCGTTTGTAACTTTGCGAAGTCATCACATAGAAATTAAATGTAAGTTAAATAAATTACGATCCCATATGGAATTTAAATCACAGCGAGCTAAATATCTTTTTAAATTTAATTAAGTTTTAAATTAATAGGTCGAATGTAATATCTGTATCAATAGAGACATGGCAGTTGGCAATACATTATCCATTATACGAGTAAAGTATTTATTGATTTGCAAGTCGTGTTTCCTATGTTATAAAAGGTTTTTATAAGTTGTACAAAATGATTCAAAATACTGCAACAAAACTGTTTTCTACGTGGGCGGAATAAATATTTATTTACAATAATTAAAAATGTAACAACAATAAACGCAACAACTATATGTCAATTCTAATAACGAACACAATAGTAATTCTTAAACAAAGTGAAACACTTCAATAGCACTGAACAAATACCTAGATTTATATACTGTATTTATTTTCGTTGTTCAACACGACACTGATTCACGACTGACTGCCTTAATTCCCGTCGGCTCCCTGCTTATATAGAGCTACGTGGCTCAAACACAGCGCGTTCTAGTACTTTCCAGACGTCTACCAGGTACTCGTATCTTCGATACCATTCCACGCCTCGCCACTGTGACCTATTCTCGACGCTTCTATTGTAGTCAGCGGCGTAACATCTTGGGGTTTGCTACAATACTATTGCCACAGTGTTTTAAGCTGCATCTTTTCAGAGTGTTTCTTAAGCCAGCTCCAGACAATATGGCCAACGTATTTCAATATTGGCGAATGTATTGGCAACCAACGTTGGGTATGGTTGGGCATGTGTGATCATTTGAATATCTCTAGTATCCACATGAGAGGATTCTGTTTGACCAGTGTTGACCAAGTTTAGTACACCCAATGTTTAGCAAATATACACCAACATTAAACAAAATGAATAGCGAAGATGACGCAATTATTGCAAGTGCTTCGGAGGTAATAATTTCTTGTGCCCAGCTGCTATTAATACATGTTTCATGCAACTAATAAATCACAATAATATACACACACTGACAAACACCGCGTTATAGTGAAAACTGTCCAGTCATCTGGATGAAAACAAAGCATTATTTGTAAGTCGAGACCAGCGTTGGCCAATCCCTCTGATGTGTCTTCAAAAAACCGCCCTCAAAGCGAATGTCTTTCGATGCCAACGTTGGTGACTGTTTGTTAAATATTGGCCATATGAAAACCATCCACGCACAGCATAGCAATTGCCCAAATGTCAACATTGATCTACATTTGCCATGTCGTCTTGTCTGGAAGCGGCGAAAGGAAAACGAAACGGTAAGCAGCGCGAAACAAACCCATGTAAATGAATACACCCATTTATATTGAAGCGTTGAGGATAGCGATGCAGGGAGAAACATAAATGTTTGTCTTACACAACGGTGCTCAACGCGGTCGGAAGCCTTCGACCGACTTCGGAACGCTTCGGTGTTCCCTTCTCTCTATGACAAACCTGAAATCTAGTATTCCTTAGAACTTTATTTGTTGAAATGTTCTGTGTTTGGTTATTGTTTGCGTGCCTTTTTGACCACAATTGAAGCACTTGTTAGTATGGACCGCGTTAAACGCGCTGCATATATCTCTCTACTGTATTTGGCACAACTCGCTGCTCTCCTCTATACACCGCGCCGTAAGGTACGTCCAGTACACAGCTGGGATTCTAGATAATAGCATGTATGGTAAATGGTGGCTGAAATTATAAGCGCTTATAGGTTTGCACAACGAAGCTTTGATACTAGCATTGATACGAGCTTAAGTCGCGTTTGAAATGTCAGATAGCGAAGACGAATATTTGTGTTCTTCTGCTAAAAAGTGGTATATTTTAAATACAAATTTGGGTAGGAGCTATCATGTCCACCCTATTAATAGAAAACGATCTAAACATGGCGAATTTCATTATTTATACCAAGAATTAAAATTTTACCCAAACCGATTTTTTGAATATTTACGTATGGAACCTAACACTTTTAAATACGTCTTAGAAAAAACTCAAAACAAATTAAAAAAAACTGGCAAAATTTCATTTATTAAACTAGTCACATCCTTTGCGAAACTTGTAACGGCCATTTGACAGCTGTCACACGTTGATTGTAGTAGTCAGCGCGCTGAAAGAATGGTGAGATACATTCTTGAATCTACCAGCTCTTGTAACAGCACTTATACCTGCTACACTCACTGCTTCATTGTGTACGCTCGCATAAATATAACAATGCATTAATTTAAGCAAGCCCTGCTATGATCTACGCTACCATCTAGAATCCCAGCTCCATACTGCACGTACATTTACTCGCTCATCGCCGCTTCCTCGCTGTTTCACTCTAATCGCGAACTTATCCTTATTAAATTTAAGGAACTCGGAACAGTTGTACGATTATGACCTCTGTTGTTGAGCGTCTTTAATTTAACAATATCTATCGGAAGAATTGTGTTAAAAAATCACTGTCCCATTATATCTGACGCGCACTGGCATATATTTTTCCAGGGAAGTTAACATTTGTTGGGGCCCGAGGGAGAGACTTGAGTAATTTGTTATTTGTTGGGATTGTGAAATGGTAGGGCCCAGGCCTTCTCCAACGCCGAGGACCCGAGACGCTTCAGCGCCCCTGGCCAATCCGCGCCTGCATTATATTATGTTTAAAGTTTGGCAATAGCATCATGAGTCAGCTTGTACTTTACCTTATTATGAAATTTAAAAATATATACGTCATAGATTGTGTGCAATGTGAATATATATAAATTCTGTTTGTGACAAGTTAATTATCAGTTCCACTATATTTTTATGGATGTTTCAAAATAATGATTTCAAAAATATTTCCCACTATATTTTTATATTTATTATGTAATATTAGTTTAAATACCAGTTCTTGGGATGGGATAGTCCGAGAGCTATTGAAACATTTCAGTAGTAACAGGTCTATCGAAGAAATTCTTCAAAATAATCGCGACATCATTACCCGTCTTGTGAATTTCCTTGCAATGACTGTTTGCCTCTAATATAACCAAAAAACCTAAAATAAAACCATAAAACAATAATCTTTATGTGTAGTACTACTAGTTCACATACCAGTTCTTTGGATGGGATAGTCCGGATATTGAATTGAATTGTGAATTATAGACGCTCGACAACAGAGGTCATTAGCGTCTGAGATACCTATCGGAACCTCTCAGTGGTGGATAATAGATCTATCAAAGAAATTCTTCAAGATAATCCCGACAGCATCACCTGTCTCATGAACTTCCTTGAAATGACTGGACGTTTGCCTCTAATATAACCAAAAAATCTAAAATAAAACAATAAAACAACAAAAGTGTCACAAAAAATAGACTTATATTGACGCGCATAGCCCTGTAGCTGCGCGTCTTCATAAAATAAAATAAAAAGAGACAGGCAGACAGACGAGCGGACAAACAATGATTTTTTAAAAACATAATTGCTTTTGTACCTAAGTATATATAAACAGGGCCGGATTAACCATGTCGGGGCCCCTAGGCAATGCATTTCTCGGGGCCCCTTTTCAGCCGTTTGAAGATGATCAAGCATTTCAAAACTTTTGTTTATCATACTGTATTTCGACGCATGCTGTCAGTTGATGAAATACTCCATACTTACAGAACAGAACCATCTAGTATCGAGTAGTAGAACTAATAATATGGATGCGTTACGTAGCGTATTGTATGATTCAAACAATACGCTACGTAACGCATCCATATTATTAGTTCTACTACTCGATACTAGATGGTTCTGTTCTGTAAATATGGAGTATTTCATCAACTGACAGCATGCGTCGAAAAAAGCAATACTACCTATTGTCATTGAGGATACAAATTTTCCAATTAAATTTTCACTCTATGATACATTTTCAATTTCTTTTGTGCGCGCACGGGGCCCCTAGGCAGTTGCCTACTCTACCTAATGGTTAATCCGGCCCTGTATATAAATGACTGAAACTTAGTAATCTATATGTTTTAAATGTGACTTGACATGACTCTCGAGATAATTTAAAAATAAGTGCAGTACGGATAATCATCCCAAAATTTTCTGCACGGTAATAGTTTTGTTTTTTTCTATTTTCTTTCTCCCCTACTTATTTGTGCTGATTCCTAAACGAGCTACGTGTTCTGAACTTAAAGAATAAATTATTACCGGTCGGCTGTTATCATCGTTCCGTCGACAAAGAAATCACCATTCTAAGGGAGAGTAAGCTATAAACGATAACGTCAATGGCGTCGCAGTTTTATTTTTTAGATAGGCGACGACGGATAGAGAAACGAATCAACTCAAGAATAAGGCCGCAGTATAGTTGCACATATATAGAAATTGAGTTATGAGATAGCGTCTTGTGTTGACAATCCCCGGTGGAAATAAGTTGTTTGCGCCGCTAACTCGAACACTCCATTACTCTTGCACCCCGCGTCCCGCCCACTTTCTTATCCTCCTCCGTACCCTTCAACATCCTCAGATCCAGACGCATCGATGGAGGAACATTGAACGATTCCCATACATTGACTGACTGACGACTGACTATGTTAGCATTTCAGTCTTTTTAACCAATCATCGATACAGCTCAATTCAAAACTACGCATACCAAAAATCTCACAAGATTTATTTATTTATTGTAGATTATAGACGCGCGTCGACATCTAAGGTCATTAGCGTCTTTCAACTACACTAAATAACAACTAACTTAAAACCAAACAACATCACAAAACATCCATGAGCGCAGGTGGGACCCGAACCCACGGCAGTCCAGTCCAGAGGTTGCGACTCCAAGCGTGCTAACCACTAGACTATACTGCCCCCCTATCTCACAAGACCGAACCAAAGATTTCGAGTAATATTTTGTCGATTTACAATCAACTAGCGTAGGGGTTCCTAAACTTTTTTGATCATGACCCTAATTTAAAATTGCAAAAGCCTTCGCGACCCTTAAAATTTTTTTCCCCACAATGTACAAAATAGTCTATAAAAAAGATGTTTCAGTAAAAAAATGCAGCAATTTAAATTAAAGTCGTTTATTTAAGAATTTCAGTATAAAAAAGTACAGTAAAAATAATATAGAAATTGATCACGAAAGTTATAAATTCTATAATCATGGGAACAGGCCGTGACCCTAAAAAATCAGCCCGCGATGCCACTTGGGGGTCGCGACCCCGACTTTGTTCGGAATTGTTTCTTTATAATAAAATAAACATTAAACAATAGATAATAATTATATAAAGAATAACATTTTGTCAAAAAACTCTACACCCTCTTTTGACCTCCTTAGGGATTGAAGTTCAAAAAATCCTTTCTCAGCGCGGATGTCTACGTTCTATAAGAAACCTACCTGCTAAATTTCATGTTTGTAGGCTCTATAGTTCCTGAGATTTCGTGATGAATGAATGAGTGAGTGTGTGGTATTTCGCATTTATATAATAAGATTCTATTTGAAAATTACCTAACTATAAGTTTAAAACTCGACGTCTATGTCACGGTACGACACTGACAAACAAACAAAATCGAAGTTGGTTCCTTGTGTGTGTATAGTTTAAAGATGCGCTCCGATATTTCACAGCCGGTGCAATGTGGCAGAGTTAGATGTAGTTGAGTAATTATTTATGGCTCGGTTATATCACGTAGTACCCGGTACTACCGTAGCCGTTGATATAGGCTATACATGTATATACAACCAACAACATATCACTGTACATACAGCCGGTAAAGGCGACGATGTATGTGACGTCATCAATAACACTGATGCCCGGTGACTGCCGTTTGCTTCCACAGCCGCGCATTAGGGTTGTCCTCTTTTCTGGCGTCAAGGATTTTTACCTCTATAAAAATATGTACTTAAAATTTAAAAATCGATAAAGCGGTTGAACAGGACTCTATTCTTCAAACTCGATTTCAAAATGGCGGCCATATGACACAAAAAAAAAGCATCAGATTTCAAATTGGCGGTCAAATAATAACTTTTCAATTGTATTGTGTATAGCTTTGATAAATCGGTTTTATATGCAATGCGTAAAAAGCATAGCTACTGTCGGGTATCCCATGACGCCACTTGACTTTTTTTATTGGTTGTTTTATTTTATTTTTGCTCAGACGTTAATTACCTCAGATGTCGAGCGTACAGACGATCTACATCTGAGGTCTGATGATAAGTAGTCATAAATCGTAAATTGTTTATTAAAAATATATTTTAATTAGTCGATGTAAGATGTTCGGACAGAACTATTTAATTCTGAATGTCTTTCATCAGAATTGCGCAACCCTGACGAACATGTTACAATACCCACACTCCCACAGCTGGTCTTCTGTGTACATGTACCCATAGAAACATTGTTCTTCTCTGTTCGCCGTTTCTCTATGTCTATCACACACACACACGCACACACATCTGTATCGTCTGTATAAACACACGATGAGCTCTGGCTGTCTGATGGACCAATATTTGTTATCAACTGTTCTTAAGAGAACTCGATGCAGGAAATCAAAGAGATCGCTATTAAAAATAACTTAAAAGATGGACAAATATTATTTACATTGCTTTTGATGTCTTAGGTCTTGCATTCTTATGTTCTTTTAGGATTTTGCTTTTATAGCGTTTTTGATAAACTGTTTTCGTTGCTAAATAAACAAAAATATGAAATAGTCTAGCAATAACTAAATATTTTTCATACTGTCACAAAATGCCTAAATTTACGTTAAAATTTTTTGCTGCTAGTTTTAAATTTGACTGGAAAATTAGGTGTCTTTTGCCTCTAATGACAGCATCCCATTAAATAATGGTGAGGAGTACATTTTTCCCATCACAGTTTCAACAAAAAACATTTCCAAACAAGCCAGATATATGGATTTTTTTTTCAAAGCATCCCATTGAATAATCTGGTGTAAGAAATCATTCTTCCAGCCACAATCCTTCGTAAAAATCTTCGAGAATATCCAGTTTTTTTTTAGAATGAGTCATTGTAATGCGTATTGTGAAAGATAAAGAAACCTTCTTTTAATAATCCATACGAAGATTTTCTCCTGACCACAATGTCAGGTCAAAACTCTTCGAACCAATCCAGTTGTATGGAAGATTTTTTTTATGACGAAAGTCTTTATGAATAAACGTTTTGCAGGATAAAGAAACTTTCATTAAATAATCCTATGAAAGAGTTTATCCTTCTGACCACATTGTAGTAACAAACCTATTCGAACCAACCTGAGGACAGTGTGTTCCAGTGGTTAGCATCACGGCCTCTGCATCAGACTGTCGGGGGTTCGAATCGCGCCTCCGCTCATGGATGTTTTGTGATGTCATTTAGTTTTAAGTTAATTGTTATTTGATGAAATCAAGACGCTAATGATCTAAGCCATTGATTCCCAAAGTGGTCCAGGTGGACCCCCGGGGTCCACGGGAGACTCGACGGGGGTCTACGTTGGCGTGACAAAAAAATGGGGGTTGACAATTCGTAAGCGGGGGTCCACGAAAATTTATCTGGTTTCGATAGTGAAGAACTAAAATGTGGGCTTGACTTCACCTATCAATGTAGGCAGATAATATTTTAAGAAGCTCAGCGACTGTTACTTGTTACTGTTACCACTCCGAATGGGGAGTTTTCTAAATAAAATAAGTGAGAAATGATTGGTTTCTTGTGCTGTGAGTAGATGTCAAAAAAAAGTTGGATGGAATCACTTTTTTGATTGGCCAACTTTACTTTTTTGACATCCACTCACAGCACAATCAATTAATTAATTAACCAATCAATTCTCACTTTTTTCGAAAACTGTTAATTCATGGTTGGAACTCAGCCGCAACGCAAATTTCCATAGATCTAATCTTCACATTTTTTGTCGAGTTTTGGGAATATGGTAGAAATGTAGCTGCAGGGGATCCACCGGAACCAGCAAAATTTTTAAAGTGGTCTATGAGAAAAAAAAGTTTGGGAACCTCTGATTTAAGCTGTCGACGCGTCTATAATTTACAATAAATAAATCGAACCAACCTAGTTGTATGCAAGATTTTTTTTAAATATGAAAGTCGTGATTAAGCATTTTAAAGGATTACGAAATAGCCATTAAATAATCGTATGGAAAAGTTCTTCTAACCAAACTTTCTGCGCAAAACTCCTCAAGTCAAATTGCTTAGAAGATCTTTTTTAGAACGAATATCATTTTAAGATTTGAAGGATTAATAAATTGAATGCAGGATTTCGTTTCCTAAACTGCGTTATACACATCTGACAAGTCAGGTTCTCTCCGTTTAGAGACCTGCCTGGAGGACGAATGGGAGGTGGAAGAGATCTCTAAGAAGGATGAAGTCTGACAAAGAATCAAACGACGTGATAGCATTTCTGGCCGACACTTTCTGACAGACGTTATAGATATAGGTATTACCTTTATAGAGCTCAGTGTCAACTTAAATGACGTCATTTAATTAATGATATCAAATCGATTGATCAATTTAAGTGAAAGCGTTTTGCTTGTCTGTTGAAAATATTAGATTTTGTTTCGTATGACGCGATAAAATATTACAAGACTTAAAAATACTGTGCAAGAAAATCCCATACCCTTTCTTTTCCGATTTTATATGTTTTCTTTGTGTTTTTTGAAAACGTTTTCAGTGGGCGCCTGAACACAGTAAAGTAGACACTTTTTAAATAAACTAGTATTCATTATATTTTTCATCCCCTTGAGATGTTTCCATTTGTCTGTCAGAACTCTCTGTATCTAATATATAGACTGTTACATAAACGTACCAATTAAAATTATCTGGATGTTAGGTTCTTCTTTCAGTAATCTCGGATGCCATGTTTAGATTAACTGTGAAAAACTTAGCTATCATTTATCTAAAAAACTGAAATTTGTTGTAGATAATATTTTCTTATTTATTATTTTATGTTTCCTCTCTGAGGTCCTGTACTAAAATGGTAAAAACAGAACCCTTATGGCAAGACTATGTTGTCCGTTCGTCTGTTTGGTCTGTCACAGGTCTGTTACTTCTAAACGGTTAATCGTAGAAATTTGGCGTGCAGGATAGTGATGTGTTTCTGTGGTTTTACAAAAAAAATGTTGCATCCTCTATGAGCAATAAAGTGAAAATTAAAAAAAAATATTTAGAATGTGGCGTATATCATTGAAAAGGGCTCACTTTGAAGGTACATATTTTTTTTTGAAAATATAGCAAAAAAAGTGTGTTCCTCCTTGTTATCTCCGAAAGTACCAGGTTCTCGACTAAGTCTAAAATTTTGAAAAAAAAGACGGATACAAAGATTGGTAAAAATTACATGAAAACTATAAGTAATGAAGGTAAAATATATTAATTTTTGAAATTTGAATAAGTATAAAGAGGCTAGTATAAAGATTTACAGGAGAACTACAACG
Source organism: Mongoloraphidia duomilia (assembly GCA_039654895.1). Classification (NCBI taxonomy): domain Eukaryota; kingdom Metazoa; phylum Arthropoda; class Insecta; order Raphidioptera; family Raphidiidae; genus Mongoloraphidia; species Mongoloraphidia duomilia. The sequence goes on from CM077523.1 coordinate 5,215,738, forward strand.
AATGCTGTACGAAACCCTTGGCGCACGACTTACGGTTCATTTTTGACCAATTATTTTTAAAGGAAATAAAGAGATGTTACAGTTGGGATCTTCAAATACTAATGCTCGATTGCACAAAAGCGTTGTCAAAAATTTGATTTGACAATGACCTTAGATTGTGATAATATAATTAGTTTTTTATACATGCAGGAGCAGTCTCATGTCGTTGTGAAACTCCCTGTCATGTACAACATTAGATTGTACTCTCACAAAAACAAATGATTGATCTACATAGAAAAACATCGCTTTTCAAGCTAAATTTTCATAAAAATTCGTAGAAAATTGTTGTTTTGAAGTGGAAATTGTGCAAAAAATTATATTAAAGACTTATATACACAGTTTAAAATAAATATCGTTTCAATCGATCAATTATTTTTTGATCAGGACCGATTTAATAAAATTCTACAATGCTTTTCCTATGAAATATATGTGGTCACAATCTAAGGTCATTGTTAAATCAAATTTTTGACAACGCTTTTGTGCAATCGAGCATTACACTGTAAGAAATGAGACGGCCGATTACATAGATAATCGATGGTCCATTTGTAGCCAGCGATTAATCTGGTAATAGGCACACAAAGAGACAATGGCGTCGAAGTATCGCCTGCACATCGCGTAGATTCCATAAAAACACATTGCGCGTGCGGGGTTACTAATTTTACATTAATTTGTTTTGTATTCATTCATTTTATATATGTAACTATACATTTTATTTTGTAATTTTTACACACTTTATTGGAATATTACACAAATTATGTAATTTTAATTTACTTTATGTAAAAATCACTAACTTTACAGTAAAAGTCCAAGTTTTTATGAAGTTTTCTGTGTAAAAATAAATAATAATGTAAAATCACTTAGAAAATCGAGCGAATTCTACCTTAACTTTCAAAGTATTTTTACATCTATTTTTTACAGTGTAGTCTTTCACTTCTTTCAACGAACCTGAATTTGTAGTCCAAAATTTTTCTAACACCCTGTATATTATATTATGTATCAAAAGATCAATATGAACGGAGGTGACTTTTCAATATAAATAAACACATAAAGTATAGGTACATAGGATATATTTGAAAAATATCGAAACAAAAAAATAATAAAAAGGTTCGCACAGTCGCTTGTACTACAAAAGCAAAGCAACAACTGCATCTATACTGAAAAATATAAATCGCCAATAGCACTAAAAGTCTCTATCGTCGTCTCTTTCCCTCGCGGCTGTTATTCATCCGAATAAAATCAAATGTCAAAACTTTTTACAAGTTGAAAAATCCAAACTGAACAAAATGAAGTATAGAATAAACGATGTATTCGACAGGTCAAATACTGTACTGCAACTACTATACGTTCTCATACATTTAATATAAAAGTTTAGTTTTAAAAGTGGACTGCAGACAACTGCAATGCGAATCCCCAATGCAATGTCCACTCCATCACAAGTTCGTTATCTTATAGGAATTCATCAAAAACATTCCATTTAAACAATACAATGACATACCAACGTACTTTACAATAGTCTAACTAAAGAAACAATACATAATTGTATAAAGACACAATTGTTGTTTTTGACGTAGAACAATGTAGGTATATATAGGGAGATAGAATCAGATCATGTGAATTTTTTACGGAATCTTGTAGCCGTTATTGAGACGAATCCAACGACTTATGATACGAGGTTATTTAAGGTCATAAATAAAGAAGTTGTGTTATATGAAAATAACAAATTAAAAATTTAAATGTTACTATCAAGTGACCTTTTTTCGCAATTGATTCGATTGTTTCCATTTGCCATTTTTACACTATAGTAACTTGATTGCAAAGTTTTAGATAATAACTGTGGATTTTCATATTACACAACTTCTTTATTTATGACCTTGAAGTGACGTTAAAAAAACTCATGTCAATGGTTGTTGGATTTATCTCAATAACCGCTACAATGTTCTGTAAAAAAATCCACATGGTCTGAAATAGCTTACTTACATCACTCAGGAAGAAGGTCCTAACTATTTTTGCCGTAGCATCAACGGTTCGCGACAAAGATGACCGTTTATGCGTAACCTTTTAACCCGTACCACAAAAATCTGAAAAAATCAACAATTGTGATAATGAGGTCTACATTGAAAAAAATATATCAGCATTACATTGCATAAAGAGGATAGTGTGGTCCAGTGGTTAGCGTCACGGCCTCTAGATCATTACTGTCGTGGGTTAGAATTCCGCCTCCGCTCATGGATGTTTTGTGATGTTATTTAGTTTTAAGTTAATTGTTATTTAATGTAATCAAGACGCTAATAACCTAAGCTGTCGACGCGTCTAAAATTTGCAATAGGTAAATAAATATATTGCATAAAATATTTTTTGGGATGTATAATAATGGTACGGGCTACTAAGCTTGCAACTGATCGTTTTTTTGCAAGACATATTCTATATATGTAGATGATTCATCTTAACCAGTGAGGATGCTTATACTACACATTAAAAATTCTGCACCCAACTGTTTTATGATATATATTTGAGGGCAGTGTAGTCTAGTAGATAGCGTATTTGGTTCCGCAGCCTCTAGACTAGACTGTCGTGGGTTCGAATCCCACCTGCGCTTATGGATGTTTTGTGAAATTGTTTAGTTTTAAAAAAGTTGTTATTTAGTGTAGTAAAGACGCTAATGACCTGAGATGTCGACGCGTCTATAATCTACAATAAGTACAATTTATGATATTGTTACAAAACTGTTTTCTGAGTTGGCGGAATAAATATTTATTTACAATAATTAAAAACACAATAATAATGAACGCAACAACGAAAAGTCAATTCTAACAATCAACACAAGTAAACAATAACTAAACAGTAATTACAAAGCAAAACAAAACAACTATATACAATAATTCGTAATTATTATCACTACACTAGTATTTATTTTATTAATTTGGTTATTTATATCACGGCACTATTTATATCACTGATCCACCGATACTTGACTGCGTGACTCACCGTTGACTGATCCCTAACCCACTCGTACTGCTGTTTATATAGACTGCGTAGCATAAGTCTAGTGTGTTCTCGCTTTCTCTAGAACTTTCGTGCAGGTACCAGTTGTTAAAGTAAGCGGACCCCCGTTTCTCAGAACTCTTCTCTGCCGGTTATATACAGGGTGATCCATAACAATATATTATGTACTATATTAATAAATTTTTAAATTTTGTATTTTCATCGATCAGTGCTGTAATTATGTGCAAATATTTTATTGATATTAAGAAAACCGAAATGCAAATAAATCTAAAATCATCCCGTCACGACTTCACAAATAGAGTTATTCTAATATTATCTAAGAGAACATTTACATTTTGATTCAAATACGAACTAATATTTTACACAAATGAGAAAGTTTTCAGTCGATATGGTATATATATTATATATTTTAGATAGTGTACTGCAGTCAGGTGGCAGGAGATGGGTGGGTATTAATGAAAATGTAATTAATGTTGACTATCCAAGTAAATATTAGAACATTAGCATTTAGAGATCTGGTGAAAGCCATATTGCGGTTATGCTAAAGCTCTTACCGTATTGTATAGATCTAGACTCTAGAGCAGTGAATCCCAATCAGTGTACCACCAAATGTGTAGGAAGTGTGACGTAGTAAGACTTCCATACTGGAATTCCGAGATTTCGCTATTCCGGAATTTTGGACCATTTTTTTTTAAAATATCAATCCGGAACTTAAGAAATTAATATCGGAATTTCGGAATTAATAAAAAGATTAAAAATTAACAATTTTTAGATTAATTTGCCGACCAGAAAGTGGGCCTTAACATACATTTTTTACCAATGAATGATGATCTCTCTATATACAGGGGGAGTTCGACCACCCGTATCAGTGGTTTTTTTCGTAAACGGTTAGTCGTAGAGAGTTGTGTCAAAAATTTGTAATATAAAAGCTCTAATAAAGAATCGAATGGTAATAATTTTTTTTTCGGGAAGGTCGGCTTCCCTATTAGTTTGCTCCAGAATGTCCAGAACTCCGGAATTATAAATAGCACGATAAGAAAGTGGTATTGTTGAAAAGATCTTTAAAAAATAAGCAAGTTTTATAGGAACAGTTTTTTATTACTGCCACCCCTGTACATTTCTATAAGTATAAATATAAATTATTATATGTTCAGAACTCTGGGATTTTAGATAGGACGATAGGTTGAAAGTGGTGCTGTTGAAAATCTCTTAAAAAAATAGGCAACTTTTGTAGGAAAAATTATTTAATTACTGCCAGCCCTGTTATGTAACATTCGTTTGAAATTATTAAATTAAAATTTCATAATAACGAACGAAGTCGGCATTCAAAATCTAGCAACCTTAGTCAATGTCACAAGTGTTCAAACTGTCTTCCATTTACTCTTTAATACATAACTACTGAGCTCTTCTGGTTATACTGTGAGTGTACTTCTTCAGTGTTTAATGATCGATAGATATAGGTAACTAGATTTTAAATGCAGACTTTTAAAAAGTTCGTTATTATGATATTTTAATTTAATAATTTCAAACAAATATTACTTAACAGGGGTGGCAGTAATAAAAAAAAACTTACAAAACTTGCTTATTTTTTAAAGATCTTTTCAACAATACCAATTTCGACATATCGTGCTATAATTCCGGAGTTCTGGACATTCTGGAGCAAACTAATAGGGAAGGCGACCTTCCCGGAAAAAAAATTATCACCATTCGATTCTTTATTAGGGCTTTTATAATACAAATTTTTGACACAATTCTCTACGACTAACCGTTTTCGAAAAAAACGACAGATACGGGTGATCGAACTCAGCCTGTATATACTTAAGAGTTATAAAAAGTATACCTATATTTGTTTTTAAGTTTAATATTCGAAGGGTTCCTATAATTACTACAAGTCGATGTTGATTTTTTAGGGTTCCGTACCAATCGTAAAGAAGTTTCACTTAAAAAAAAATTATTAATGAGGGTCCGCGACAATTTTACTAATCTCTAAGTCTAAAGGGTCCGTTGTCGACAAAGGTTAAGAAACGCTGCTCTAGAGCATAGCTCTCTAGTATGTCTTCATATTTCACATTATAATGCAAGTATTAGCATTATATACTAGATTTAATACCCTCTCTCGTTGACGTCATTGTCCAAATCGCTTACTGAGGATAGGCAGAACATACCTGCCTTTTAATTACTAGCATTTTCATATTATAATGTGTCGCGTCGAAAATTTTCTGATTAATTTTATAATCAGAACTGAGGATGTCATATAATATTTTTCGTATATAATATGTTAATATGATGCAGCTTCTTCTAACGGAAGGAGGTCTTATCGATTTTAAGAGACTAATCAAATTCTCGTTTCAGTTAATAATATCAATAAAACTACAGGGCGTCCAATTTTGATGTACCTATACATATAGACCGAGAGCTAGTGACAATTTTTTGGTGTTATTTATTCAAGGCTTTATTTTTGTGAAGATGTTGAGGGAGGCATATTAAAGTGCCCTGAGTAAGGTATTTTGCTAGATCTAGCGTAACTCAGACGACTTCAGAACACTTTTTCAACTCCAAATGGAAAGAACAAACTTAATTTCTAATTATAATTGCTTAAATTATACCTTAACAAACGTCAACGAGGTTAACTTAGGTTAGAATAAACGTCACTGGATGAATCAAGTTAGGACATTCATTTTTCATAAATTTTTAATTTCAAATAAAAAATTATTTCACACGAAATAATAAAGTTTTGTAGCCAATAATGACGGGACTTATTAATAATTTATTTTTATGAAACAGCCATTGTTTTGGTAAGAAATGTGTTTTAAGAGAATATAGTAACGAATATTCCGTTAAACCCCATACATTTTTGAACGCCAGTCGACTCCATTTTAAATTTCGCGCTCATATTAGGACCGCCTACTTCTGTAGTCTATTATTTGTAAAAGACTTGGTATATGAATAAGTCTCTCTCTCTCTGTCTCTAATAAACCATGTTGCAACTTTGTTATAATTTACCTACATGCACTGTTTCTAGACAGAGATGAAATTATAATAATACGTAGTATATATTATCAGAGTGTAACAATTTGACCATATCTTGCGAACATTACATTACTGTATTCCAAATGAACTAACAAACTACCTAATATATAGATAACATGACGATATACAACTTTGGTTGATACGCTAAAACTCTATTTATTTATTGTTCAACTGTTATGCTAAACAAATTTGTAATTTATTCGTTTTCTTCCTTTATCAGAGTCAGTAGAGTTTGAGGTCGGAATAAATCAAATAGTTTTGAAAATTAGTAAAAATATTTATTTAGGAGTCCAATTTAACTTGGCTGGTAAAATATAAACGTCGCCATTTTGAAAACTATGCACTTTTTCATTTTTTGCGAACACAAGCTTTTTACAAACATAGCTTTTTTTTTGTTTCGCTGCAAAATCTTATTTTTTTTTCGAATTACAAATTTTATTATTAAAGATAAAATAAAAAGAATTATTGGACAAGATACATTACATTAAATAGTTGGATAATATACAGGGTATTTATTAAATCTACGGCAAAAATATAAGGGATGATTCCTAGGGTAATTTTAAATGTGAACTATGCCATATAAACTAATTAACCACAAGAGCACTCGATAAAAAATCGTTCTGGAATCCATCAGTCAAAAATGACCAATGGTAGATAGTTTGATCTATATAGGGAATGATAATATTATGGGGACGCGTCTATCGATTTGAAATTTCCCCGCGTGTCAAAAACGATTTCACGTCCGGCATAAATGTGTAATATGAATGTACGATTGTAATATGCGATGAGTTATCTGTGTTATTATCTCAGTAGAATAATGCCGTATGCAGATGTGAACCGTGACCAGTGAGTCTGTACTTAAAGGCGGATTTACATATATTTATTATTTTCATCTGATTTTTATTATGCAGAACGAAAATATATATCAAGGTACGTGCAGTACGCAGCTGGGATTCGGGTGCAGATGGTAGATGGTGGCTGAAATTTTAAGAGCTTATAGGTTTGCACAACGAAGCTTTGATACTAACATTGATACTAACATTGATACAAACTTAAGTCGCGTTTGAAATGTCAGATAGCGAAGACGAATATTTGTGTTCTTCTGCTACAAAGTGGTATATTTTAAATACAAATTTGGGTAGGAGCAATCATGTCGACCCTATTAATAGAAAACGATCTAAACATGGCGAATTGCATCATTTATACCAAGAATTAAAATTTTACCCAAACCGGTTTTTTGAATATTTACGTATGGAACCTAACACTTTTAAATACGTCTTAGAAAAAACTCAAAACAAATTAAATAAAAACTGCCAAAATTTCACTTATTAAACTAGTCACATCCTTTGCGAAACTTGTAATGGCCATTTGACATTAATTGTCACACGTTGACTGTAGTAGTCAGCTCTTGTAACAGCGCTTATACCTGCTACACTCCCTCATGCTTCGTTGTGTACGCTCGCATATGTAACAATGCATTAATTTAAGCAAGCCTTGCTATGATCTACGCTCCATACTGCACGTATACCTTAAGAAGTGATTAATCGAAAAATAACACGTTGTATTAACAACGTCATATTTTTCGACCAATCACTTTTTTGATGCGCTAAATTTTAGTTATACCTGTTTCAAAACAGATGTAAAGCCGCCTTAAAATACACACTGACTGCGTGCTAACGCTGTATATTGGTTCCTAGTGCTAGGACAACAGTCTAGAGATCAAGTAAAGAGGCGCCCCGAACAACCACGAAGTGTCTTTTGCAACTAGCCTGTAAACGACATTGTAAGACAGTTTATTCTGAAGTGGAGACAAACTTTACTTTGTATAGCAGTTTAATGACCAGGCTATTAAGTCTCTCCCCCAGGGGGGACATTGGAATGTAGTTGTTCTCGCAATTGCATTCCAATGTTCTTTGGGATTTGGCGTTCCCAGGAGCCCGAGCTCATACCAGTCGGTTTGTGTATCCCGATTGGCAGATTTTAATACACAAATCGATTATTAATTGTTGTTTTGAAGACGCTAATGACCTGAGTTGTCGACGCGTCTATAATCTATAATAATAATAATACTAAGTCTCGCTGTAGACGGATGGTTAGAGTCGCCGTCTACTAACAAACTTTACCCTGCACGCCAAGCCCAGGTTCGAATCCTGACAGCTTACAATATAGCATACTTTTATGCTTGTTTTTTTTATGAAAATATATTGGGTAACAATTTATATTATAAAAAAAATTACAATTTTCCACTTGATATTTATTTATATATATTTTTTCTATTTTTGCAGGTTTGGATGTGACTTTGCTGATATTGTAAAAAAATAATTACAATATCAGAAACGTCACATCTAAGCCTGTACATATTATTGCTAAAAATCTTCATATAATATTATTATATTCATTTTATATTGCAAAATGGATTTTCTAAACATTCACCATCATAACAGCATATGAGCTAAGTAATTAATATACAATACACAATCGCTCGCCTGAACTGGATCTAGTGACTTGCCGAAGAAACTTCGTGGTTGTTCGGGGCTCCTCTTTACTTGATCTCTAGACTCTTGTAGTGCTAGGTGCGGGTTTGCGGCACGTCCGCGCTCAGGCCCTATCTCTAGACATAACATAATGCATGCTCTGTCCTCATTGCGCGTGATTTACGCTCATGCATCTCGGTACCTATATCGTTATGTAACTACATAATATACGATGTGTGCCAAAAGAGTCATTGATATTCACACATTGAAAGCTTTGATACAAGTAATCCTACGGCCACACTATGCTCCTCGCACTGCTCATCGCGTTGCCGCGATGTTGCCCTAAGCGGCCACACACTGCTCTACTCGAGCTACTCATCGCGACGCTCCGCACTCGGCTTTTGCCTTTCGACAATGGAAGTTAATACTGTAGCAGCGTGCGCACTATGTCTTTATAGCATAGCAAATTTTATAAATGTTATAAAACGAAACAATATTATAATTAAACGTCGTAGTCGTCGTTCTCGCCAACGGAGATGGTGGATGACATCGATTCATTTATTTGAGCGCTTGATGCGTACTGCGTGGCGCGGGAGTATGTGGCCGGCTTATTCGTGCTCTATTGCCGGTCCTTTGACTCGCGCACCAAAAACCGACAATAAAGGGAGCACTGGGCATGACGAGCAGCATGACGTGCGGCATGGCGAGTAATGCGGCCACACTACGTTCCTGCCTCCTTTCCTCTCCACTTCCCATGCCACTCGTCGAGTGTGTGGCCGTAGCATAACATACATGCAAGAAATATAAAAGACGATGTTTCATATTCTTTTGAATAATATTTGGACCTCGTTAAGAGTATTCGATACCGTAAGTTACCCCCTGCACCCTGCATCTCAAATCTTTTCATCTCTCCTACAAACGGTTGTGGCTCTCCCGACGCTATTTTTAAAGCTAAACGCCAAATGAAGGACCAAGAATCACATTACAAATCCTTCAGGCGAAAAAAAGTTTTGCCAGGTACGTGTGAAAGATTACGTAACTTTTAAAAAGTTGTAAGTTTTTCCAGGAGTTTTTTTTTCAATTTTTCGCCTCACGGTCCTTCATTTGGCGTTTACCCGAATCCTTTAGCTTTAAAATTGCGTTGGGAGAGCCATGACAGTTTTTTTAGACGAGGAGAAAGGATTTGGGATGAAGAGTGCAGGGGGTATCTTCCGGTGTCGAATACTCTTAACCAAAAAATTGTTAGATAGATAATATTATGTTGAAGAACTCTATGATATAGAGCAGCGTTTCTCAATCTTTTTTGGTGACGGAACCCTTTTGGAAAGCGAAATACTTGACGGAACCCTACAATAAAACAATAGTTTTTAAAAGTGTATTCTTTATTAATAAGCATAATAAAAGTACAATGTAACAGTTACTTATTACTTACTTACATAACAAGTATAATAATAGAAGATATTAAAAAAGAAAAAAATCTAACTAATGGGAGGTATGAAACTGTTTTTTATTTTTCATCAATTGGTTGATATCAGGTTTGATAGAGGACAGTTGAAGTCTCATATCAGGTTCAGCGTCCAGTCTATTGCGGTATTTTGTTTTCGTGGCTGCATAGGTTGAGAATCCTGTTTCGCACTGCAAATATGTTGTTGGGAACGGGAGAAGAATATTTAGCGCCATTTTGGCAAGCATTGGATATTCATCACGAATTCTGCACCAAAAATCGTTAAGAGGCGTCGTTTTAAACAGTGACTCCATACTTGTGTCTGATGACATTTCTAAAAGAGATTCATATATCTCGTTTGACATACTTTCGGGCTTTTGTAAGTTGGGTAAAAAAGGATTATGAATCCATGAATTCAGTTTCATTTTTGTATTCTGTTCTTCTGGAAAATACTTCTCAAAAGATGCGCGCATCGAAGTGAGATATTTGACCAATTCTTCAAATACATCATCTTGAAACATTTCTGAATCGTTATCGCTAACAAACTCACTGAGTGACGTAAAACTTTCTATTTCTCTCTTTCCAACGCAAATAATCAGAAGTCAGAACGGTCGACCAGGGAGAGGTGTGTTTTAATTTTTTTTCTAAATTCTTGCGGAACCCCTACAGAAGTATCGCGGAACCCTAGGGTTCCGCGGAACACACTTTGAGTATGGCTGATATAGAGAAATGGTGATCCGTAGATGATGTAGAAATTAGGAGAAAAAAACTCAGTGGCAAAAGGATCAAATAAAATTTGCAATACTGATATTTATAAGCTTACGTTTCGGTAAGCTTATAAAAGCAAATTTAATCATCAGTATTGCAAATTTTATTTGATTCTTTTGCCACTGAGTTTTTCTCTCCTAATTTCTATAGATAATATTATTTTACTTCCGCAATTTGCGTTTTGCAATATTTATAGACGGGACTTACGATTGTGTAAGATTGTATAATAAAGTACAGACACACGTTTCACAATCCATAGCCACTTAGAACTTTTTACAAGCTTTTATTTAACTTGAAATGTAAGTATGTTAGTTTGATTGTTTGTGTGTTTGTTTAGGTCAAATCTTGCAAGTCAATTTTGAACGACTTCCACGTAGCCGATCGATTTGAAATTTTGTACACATATGTATTCCCGATGACAATACATGAATAACTCGTTTTTAGAAATAAATTCAACCCCTAAAGGGTTCAAACGGGGATGTAGGGTTTTTTTGACTAATCAAGGCCCAGGCCAAATCACTGAAGCTAGAAATGAGTATTTGTTACGTGTCTGAACGGACGGGAACCGCTAAGTATAAATATTCGTATTTGAAATGCATGTAAAAATGTTTGTCTTGCCGGAAACGCTACGTTCCCGCGCCGTGTCTGACCGGATAATATAAATCGACCTTTAGTCTATTTTCAATCAAAAACGAAATTTTGAAAAAAAATTCGAAAAACACTGTCCTAAAACTGATGTTTTTATGTCGAGAAAACTAACACTATTTGTCTTGCCGGAAACGCTACGTTCTCGTGCCGTGTCTGACCGGATAATATAAATCGAGTTTAAATAGTTTTTCTGTCAAAAAACCAACTTGTAAATAACCGATCGCTTTATTACTAGTTTCCTTTCCTTTGTTTGACTTGAAAATCTTTTATCCATGTATACCTACCTCCTTCACCTTCATGATTTCCTGTAAGCGAGCAATCGACCCCCAACTTCAGGGGCCGACCAGGTGAGCATATTAATCACAGTCACATTGTATTCCTTCGAATGCATTTATCTCTCAGCACACGTGCCACTGTTCACGTGCAGGTCTACCTCTGAGTTGAGGCCAACGTCGCCGCACCTCGTGCACATGTCGTCGTTATTCCGGTCAGGAAGTGACGTACCGATGTTCGCCCCACAAAACCCACTGTTCTTTGTTTCCGTCGTTTGTAACTGAAGTGTGGTGGGGAGGGGGATAGAGCTTCAATAGAGTTCAACATCACCGCTGGTTAAGACACGAATCGAATTCGAAATTACTCGAGTCAAATATACTTAAATGCATTTGAGTTCATAATTTGATATTGGAAAATTGTCTTTTCATTGCAATTCAATGCATAAAAGTATAATAAATCACTTCGCCATTCTGAAAGTATCCGCGCCAACTTCAAGAAAGCTGAATCAAATTATACAAGAACATTCAGATAGTTCGAATAAATGCTTGAAAGTAGTTGCCAACAAAGTTACTAACCCAGATTACTTTTCTAAAGAGATTATTTGATATCCAAGCATTGTTTCAAGTCTTCATGGTTTCCGGGCTTGTAGGCCGTGGTCCGGTGGTATTTCTACCTGACGTTTCGTCTACAACTGCGGTAGACATTCTCAAAGGCGATGTGACAGCGGTCGAAGTGTCCTCCTTGGCGGCTCACAGGTGAGCCGCCAAGCCCGGAAACCATGAAGACTTTGATTATTTGATAGTTTAGTTATTTTTCGATTATGTTGGCGTTCGACCCCTGAATAATTTTTGATGATGAGAAAATCCATCAAAAGTAATATTGTATTTATAAAAGAAACAAAAAGTAGGTACATTTAATCATGTCACTGTAGAGTAACTGATAAATCAGCCAGCGTAAATCTGGAAATCCGACAGTGACGGGAGGGCAGTATAGCCTAGTGGATAGCGTATTTGGTTCCGCAGCCTCTAGACTAGACTGTCGTGGGTTCGGATCCCACCTGCGCTCATGGATGTTTTATGATGTTATTTAGTTTTAAGAAAGTTGTTATTTAGTGTAGTTGAAATGACCTGAGATGTCGACGCGTCTATAATCTACAATAAATAAATAAAGACAGTGACGGGTTAAACAAGCCGTGAGGCGGGTCGTTTATTAGGACTAAAGTGACTTTTCATTGGGACTGACAAGTGCGACCCTTGAGGTCCACACGACGAACTTCCCAGTTTAATGAATATTGAATATTAATAATTAAATTAGAAATTACACTGAAAAGTAATCATTTTAATCATTAAAACATAATTATTATTTATTTTTAACAATAAATTTTAAAAAACGGCTGGACCGATTTTTATAAAATTTATATCGGATCATAGTGACGTTAACATGCTTTGATAGACACCCCAACGAAGTGGATAATATTTTTTTGGGGAGATTTCGTATTTAAACAAAAAAAAATGACTTGATCGATTTTGATAAAATTTCTTTTTAGTCTTGTTGATGTTAATATGCTTCTATTTGCACTGTAACAAAGTCGATATAATTTTTTATTCGCGAGATATTGTGTAAAATTTACTTTTTTGGAGTCTATTAGGTTAAGAAAAAAAACAGCTGGATTGATTTTGAAAAAATTTCTTTCAGATTATATCTACGTTTATACGCGTCGATTGGCATCCTAACGTAGTCGATATCATTTTTTATTCTCAAGATTTCTTCTTAGAAAGAAATGACCACATACGTACGTACGTATGTACGTACACACACACACACAGACACATTACGATAACTTCCCAATGAAATGGGAAGTAAATAAATACGTTTATATGATATTGCATTGTAACGTACAAATCCAAGCAAAAAAAACTCGGGTCGCAGTGCCAAAACCCTGCCGACAATATAGTGTATTTGCTAATTGGCATTGTGGCTTTATTATGTGAACTTAAGTTTGTTTTTGGACAAAATAAAAAATTTAACCCCTTAATACATCCCTTAAAATAATATTTTTTTTCTTAATTTCAAAATTTTTATCAATGCAACCTCGGTACCAAATTAAATACACCCTTCAGTAAGTAAAGCACTATCCGTAAACTAGTGTTTTCATAAAATTTGTAACTCCGGTCCTGTCGGGCCGATTTTATTAAAATTTTAGCAGAACATTTTAATTGTTACTAAAGGGTTAAATTTCAATTTTGAAACGATTCTGAGAATTTTTTCGGCATTTTTGGGCCCAAAAACATTTTTCAACCCCTAAAAACCACCCTTAAAATAGTCCGATTTGGCCCATTTTAAATAGGCTTCGTGCGGTGATGGATTTTAACGTGCCTACCAAATTTCGTCAAAATCAATTAACTCTTTCGAAAGTTATAGCCCGCACACACATATATATATAAATATATAAATATATATATACATATATAAACAGACATTTCCAAAAATGGTGCCAAAGTGTTCAGGAGGCTATGAAACGTCGAGAAATTTTGGTCCGACCCCTAGGTCCCGCCATCCGACCGACGCCAATAGTGTATGTGCCATATGGCAAATACACTAAAAAATATAACCTCAATCATTGTCTAATGCTGAAAATCACAGTAGTCGGTTCAGAAATTAAATTTCTCGGCAGAAGTCCTATGTCATATCTGCCCCCGTCGAGAACTAAACTAAAATATTTCTCAAATTCAGTCTAGAGCTATATAAGCCACCCGCCTAGCAATAAATGATGATGATAATAACGAAGCACATTTGAAGTCGGTTTGGTAGCTTGTTGAGAGATTGTTCATAACGTTAAACATCGTAATCAAACTATTCTCTTCATTAAAGCAAACAACGAGAATTTAATATCGCGAGCAATTGTTTTCACATAAACAATGGCGGTCCATTGTCTGCTGATGTGTATATTGTACCTACCTACGCATGTAAATAAAATCAAAACGTTCGGTTCGCAGGCCACCAATGAAAGGCCACAACATGATTCTGTAAGCCAGTGCAAGCCACTGAGGTAACAGTAGATTGCATGTCTAGATACGTAATGGCGCATATTACGGCGAGTGATGACAGTAGCTTTGTTCCAACCACTCTGAATACCGTAATATTACCGTCACGCTCATGCGCAGTGGATAGAATGCGTTCCAACCGAACTTGTGATCGTTTGTGGACGATTCTTAAAGCGTTCCAACCGAATTTGTGATAGTTTGTGAACGGTTTCCGAACGACCATTTCGGTACATGTTCTAGACATGAAACCAAAATGAAACTGTAAAACTGACATGCGCATTAAGCACTTTGTTACGTTTGGCTCTGTTCAATACCAACTTGAGACAGTTGTTTATTCATTTGTAATTTGTTTTATTTTTGTTTTGTCTCGTCTTTGTTCAAATATATTTTTATTCTTCATTTGAGATTTGTTTTGTTTTTGTTTGTTTTTGCAAAATTATTAATTTAAATATTTATATTTGAATTCTCAGTTAATAAAATTTAATTATATTTATATTCGTGTAATTCTAAAAATGTTTTTAACTACAAAAAAGCCTGAAATTAGGAATTTACATTTGACAAATGACAATTGATATATTTTTAACATATGCATAGTCATGGAGGCCATGATTTGATGCACAAAACGATCACAAAAGCGTTCCAACCAATGTCTACGTTTGTACCGTCACAGAACCGTACAAGGTTGACGCATGCGTACAAAACCAATAAAAACAGTTTCGTTACCGTTTGAAAACGATCCATTTATGGCAGGTTGGAACATAGCTAGTATGTAAAAACTATGTATTTTCGTAATGAAAGTATAATGAAGTAAATAAGTTATGTTTTTCGATTGGTTATTATTTATGTTGCTAAAAAATAAAAAGTACACAATTACAGACTTAGCTGTAGGCAATATTTGCTTTGTTTCAACGTGACTATTTTCCACTGTAAATACAGATATTGTATGAATTTAATTAACAAAGTAATAATTATACACCACGTTAAGTTTTTTCACAATCTTTTCTTTTATTTAATTCATTCATAAATGTACGCGGTTGGGCACTGTGTAGTAACTGGAAACTTACCCGACGCGAAATTGGGAGTTCTGGGTTCGATTCCCGGCGGTGCATTTACATTTTTCCTATATAGCCTTCTATATAAATATCATGGCGATAATTCGTCTGATATTCTTATGTTAATTTCACTAATATAGTGAATTTAGTTACGGTATAGGTGTCTAATCATATTGATTGTATTTCTTAGGTTTAAATTTGTATTGTTTTTGTCAACGTAATCTATTAATAAAATTGATAAAAAAGTTATTATGCGTATTAGTCAGGATATTTAAGGTATTAATTACGATGGTACAGTTAAAATACTAATTTTTAAAAAAAGATCTTAAAAAAATACTATCTTATTCTACACATGAATTCCTTTCATTTTTGCCAAGTATGTTTTTTCTGTAAAATGAGGAAAGCAGGAAATTGAGAAAAACCATGTTTCCATGTAAATGTCCTATATACACTTGAAATCCGGACACCCTGTATATCTTTGTTATATAATTGCTAATATGGCATCTCTACCATTTAGACTTTAGAGCATCAAAAAACAAATAAAATCATGAGATAAAGTTTATACCAGACAAATGTACTGTATATAGCTTTTCTTAATCAGTTTTCAAAAACTTTATCCGACTTTGTTCCTGTACAACCTACGGCCCACGCCTATGTAGTGCTGTATATAAAATATAATTGGTAGCTATGCTAATCCAAAATCTATCTCTACTATAAATAAACCAGCCGGTCACAAAATCTGATTTGAAAGCCACTAAATGGATATTGAATGTAATCCTTTGTTTTTATTTTTGCAACTCAAAATTTGAATAACTGTGCTGTTTATATTTTTAGCAATAAATACAAATTACGTTTGAATTGTTTTTACAATTAAATGAAAAAATAATTTGCAGGGTATAAATAAGTGACAAATTATAACATCTGCATCACAATATTGGAAAATAGCTACATTATTCTGTTCAATAAGAAATATAACAATTGGTTACCAAGGTTACAAAAAGTGCGTGATTTTCAAGAAGCTGTAGCGCGCTTACCATTAGTACCACAGAAAAGTTGTAGGAATGAAAATTGTAGGAAATGTAATCCTCTTTAAAACATTACATAATGGAAGAATTGCTTAAGTTGACCGTTTCTGAGATATTTCGAAAAAAGTAATAAAGGTGGTAAAATTTCGTGTTTTTTTCAAGATGGCGGATTTTCCCCCAGAGGAATTTTTTGGGAAGTTTGGGATATCAATCAGAACACTATTCTTTGACATTTCCACCAATTTTTTGCTTGAGGTTTCAAATGTCCAGGTCAATGTTTAATTATACCGTACTACATCCTTTATCTTAATTTGAGACGAACACGAACTCTCCAAGTTCAAAAATAAAGCCGAGGAGTGTAAATAATAAACGTTTGTTTTCACTTTTTCGCGTTACAACAAACGCACATTATTATTTTTAGGGTTCCGTCAGTGGCGGCTCGTGGGGTAGTGCCACAGTGCCATGGCACTACCCCTAATTTTTCAATTTTCTCTAAAAATATTTTTTGTTAATATTTTTATTAATATATTTTTTTAATCAATTTATAAAATTATCGATCGTCCGGATAGCAGAGTTCAGCCTAAATCGCACAAATTTCCAAAAACATTTTCACCACGCGATCAGTAACACGTATCCTGTGCCATTTAATAATAGGCACAGTGTAAACAAAGCATACCTTACGGTCCTTATATGTGAGCAAGAGAGATAGAACTATGACTCATGATTTCCCTATGCTGTAATGCTAAATCTAAATGAAATGTGTGCCAGGCACATTATTGGCGATATTCTGTTTGGTCATTGTTGGAATTTATACGCATTGTTGTTTCGGTTAAATGTTATTGTTGATAACAATTTTGTTTTATTATTTGACGGTTTGCCAGAAATGTGTAGAGGTCTTGAACTTTATTAAACTGTTTTTTTTCGGATTTCTATTGTTGCACTTTGTGCCAGTGTGTACTTGTTTAGTCAAACATAGACAGTTGCGTGGATAATCACTAGGTAAGTTATTTTCTATGTTTTATGTCTTTTCTATTTTGACCTTCGTTTTGGCACCACCTGTCTAAACAGGCACGAGCCGCCACTGGGTTCCGTACGTACCTCCGAACGGAACCTTATTACTGAACATTCGATGACCGTCAGGGAGATAGAGCCTTGTGACAGACGGACCTGTCACAAGGCTCTATCTCCCTGACGGTAAAAGGTAGCAAGTTGAAATTTTCACAGAATGTATATTGTTGTGCCATGAATCCTGGCAAAAAATCAGAATTAAGTAATCAATTAATTTTGAATTTTGAATTCTACGAGGAAATAAAGAATCCCACGAGTACAGTTTGGTCCAGTGGTTAGCGTCGCAGCCTCTGGATCAGACTGTCGTGGGTTCAAATCCCGCCTTCGCTCATGGATGTTTTGTGCGATGTCATTTAGTTTTAAGTGTGTTGTTATTTAATGTAATCAAGACGCTAATGACCTAAGTTGTCGACGCGTCTATAATTTACAATAAATAAATAAAAGAATTCCACATAGCATACTTACATACTTAGATAGCGCGAAAAACATAGCCCTGCATTTGCCGTCGCGCAGTCGGGTAAAAATGGTGTCAAGTTGTTTTGAATGCTGTGAAACGTCAAGATTTTAGTAGATCCCGCGATCCGACCAATAGCTTAAGCAACGAATAATTTGTGGATGGAAAAGTCGAAAGCAGAACGTTTGACTTAGGAACTTTGTTTGGACTAGTTAGGAGATAAACATACTAAAAGTCCTTACCCATTCGAGGTACGCCCGAGGGGGGGGCACAAAGAAGGTCCCGTTTTTTGGTTTTTTGCTTTTATCTCGAAAACGGTGCGTCGTACGAAATTTTGTTGTAGTACATAATGAAAGCTGATAAAATTCTCTACAGCTTTAACTTTCACACTTTTTATCTATCTCCATTCTTTGCCTAGCTATGAGCTTCGAAAAAGGGCCGATTTTCAAAAATGTGTTAAATTCTCTGTAGCACATTGTAACAATACGAATTTGCCAAAATCATTTCTAATTGCTCTTCCACACTATTAAAAACGCCCACACACTATTAAAAAATAACAAGCTGGGAGTACCTCCACGCGGTGAAGGCGGAAACAGTTTACTTTTAAACTGGATAAAACTCCCAATAATATCAATGAATAAAATTCTCGACCAATTTTTCAGACAATGTAATAACAAAAAATTACAACAAATAATTCAAATAATTGACGTTTCGATCCGGATTTGGATTTTCTTCAGAATCGAGCTAAAAAAATAATAATACAAAAATTAATTATTAATTAGTTTATATCTAAGAAATTAAGCCGTAGATTCGACAGATGAGGAGAAAGAAGAAGAGACAAACGCTGAGGAACCACAAGCAGGCCCGTCACGCCCAAAGAGGCAGCGAATTAAATAATTCATTTTTTAATAAGGTAGATGAGCAATAAGAAATGATTTTGGCAAATTCGTATTGTTACAGTATGCTACAGAGAATTTAACACATTTTTGAAAATCGGCCGTTTTTCGAAGCTCATAGCTAGGCAAAGAATGGAGATAGATAAAAAGTGTGAAAGTTAAAGCTGTAGAGAATTTTATCAGCTTTCATTATGTAGTACAACAAAATTTTGTACGACGCACCGTTTTCGAGATAAAAGCAAAAAACCAAAAAACGGGACCTTCTTTGTGCCCGCCCTCCTCGGGCGTACTTCGGAGGGGTAAAGACTTTTAGTATGTTTATCTTCTAACTAGTCCAAACAAAGTTCCTAAGTCAAATTTTCTGCTTTCGACTTTTCCATCCACATTCCCCTTGTGAGCACTCATTGACTGAACTACAACGTCAATACTGTATGTGCAATACAACAATTACAACAAATTCAATTTTGAGTTTGCAAAAGTCAACTTACACTGAAGTCAGACAGCGGATTAAATATTTGTATAGGTAATACATATCTACCTAATATTATTACATAATTGAATAGTTTTATATGTAAAATTATTCATTAAACTTTTCTGTACTGGCGAACAATAGTTCCACAATAATGTAACATGCATGAAGGTTGCGTTGCGCCAGGGATTCACATAATAATATACACTCGTATATTATATATGCCGATGTCAGCATCAAATTCACAACTGCGTAAAATTGACACCCACATCAACATGTTTGCTTGTCGTATACAGCTGCGACAATTCGCTATTTCAACGCCTTTGTACCGAAAATTAATATACATATTCAATGACCTCTTAATGAACGTGTTATAGTAGTTTATACAACTAGTACGATTAAGTATAAGACGCGAGGGGTGAAGTCGGCACGCGTACCGCAGACAAGAGTACCAACACCTCGAGCGTCTTATACTTAATTGTACGAGTTGTACCTATACACTATTTTTTGTAACACATATATGAAATTTACATTGTCAATTTTAGAGCTTTATTGAATTAATTTAAAACACCGACATCTCACTAATAGCTTAAAATATTGGCCTCGATCCAATATTTATTTACTTCGTCACCATAGCAACTATATTCGTATATTTCTCGTATGGCATAAAATATGTATTATTGCACGATGACGTCACAGTTTATATTTTACGCACGCCTAGCTATGCTGTCGTATCACACGAAATATGTATTATTGTACGCGCGCTATATATATTATTTTAAGCAGCCGACTGGAGGCACGAAATGTACGTTTCATATATTATGTGTTACAAAAAATCATTATAGTAAAATGTTATGCGCTTCATAACATTCGTGCGGAAAATCATGCGCGTTGCAAACATTTACGCATGCAGTAGGAAGTAAAAGACGCACCTCTTTTCGTTTACGTAGAATTCGTTTTACATGAAAATTGTCTATATGAATCAATATATCCACGAGTTTTTTCTCTTCATTATTCTAATCTATTGTTACACGCATCAAGAGTAGTGGCGCTTCAGTTCGACTGATGACTATTGTACTACCGATTTAGGTTCACTGGCGTATAACCATAGACAATTACCACAACCATAGACAATAACAATAAGGCGTAAGTATGTATTAGCCTAGCGGCACTGGCGAGAACTAATTGTGCCAGTACGGCACACGGTGAATGGTCCCCAGGCGGATGGGGGGAGGTCAGGGGCATTCCGGCGAACGGCGACGCGCGTTCCACATGTGTATAACTACGTAGCTAATAAAAGTGTATGTTTACGGTCATAATAAAACGGTATAAATAATTTCCGTAACACTATTTTAGTAAACAAAACAAACACAAGACGCCTGACGCATGAATGATGCAAGAAAGTCCCGACTCGGGACACACTTGCCACGTGCGTTACCCGAACCCTTTAAAAATAATGTCGGGAGAGCCAGAATCATTTTCGAGAGGAAGGTATAATCCCTTTTATTTCCCGTTGTTGAACTTTGGCGCCTGAAAAATTCCCGAATTGCACTTAGATTACGTTTGAACTATTTTAGACAACCGGATGTTCACGTTTACTCTCATAACTCTTGCCCCCCCCCCTCCCTAAAAAAAATTCTACGTACGCGTACGCCCTAAATACAGTCCTGTTAAATGCATGCTTTCATTTACATTTGTCGTATATATATTATATTTTATGCATTGTTTGTTTTGTATGAAATTTAACATTTTCCCCGTTGCGAAAATTATTTAAAACTATAATCAATATTTCATAGCGCGGAATAGTTAAATACACAATCTGACAGGCATGTCGTTTATTTGCCGCGCGCTATATAAAATACTAATTCACATCTGTTTGAATACGGATAAACGGCAATATATGTAGGTTATGTTGAATTTATGTTAATCAGATTTTCTCTGTACACAATTACATGCTCGTATGTGCAGTCGCGGACTTAATGAAGTTTTTGCTATACCCACTACAAAATAGCTACCAACTTTCCATGCATGTATACCGACCTGTATTGGGTCGAATTTAACAGGCAGACGTGGAATTAATTATAAATTTGTTATAAATAGTAATCATGTAGGTATTAAAAAAAATGAGTAGGTATACAAATAGTCCAGCAGTTAGGTACTTTTTACCTGGAAAGTATTCCGAAGTTAATGATATTTTGCGATGTTATTTGTGGGTACTCTGTGGAGTAGAATCTGAGTTTTCGACCTCGAGGACCCTATGCTAACGTGGGGGGAGCCGAAAAACCACGAAATTTTACCATATTTTTTGCTTTTTTTGAAATCTCTCAGAAACGGTCGACTTAAGCAATTCTTTCATTATGTAATGTTTTAAAGAGGATTACATTTCCTACAATTTTCATTCCCACAACTTTTCTGTGGTATTAATAGTGAGTGCGGGCTTGAGAATAGCTGAGAGTGTAGCGGCGCTGTTGTTTACATGGCGTTGCTATGGTTCCTCTATTACAAGTTCCCGAGTTCTAGCCCGAGAGCTGGTAAAAGTGTCAATTGGATTTTCAATTTATTATTAAAAAAAAAAAAAAAATAATGAATTGAAAATATGAATTGGTGCTAGGCCCAAATAACCTTAGCTGTTGGTGGTCTTTAAAATACAATTATAATAGTGAGTGCGCTGCAGCTAGAAACTTGAAATTTGGACAGTTGGTTCCTTTTCTGACGTAAACATCCACTAAGAAAGCATTTCTCGAAATTCAACCTCTACGGGTATCAAAGGGGGGTAAAATTTTGAAAGACTAAAATGAACAAAATAAATATTAGTAAAAAAAACTTTTTAGAGACAAGCTTTTATTTAAATGCACTAAAAAGGAAAAAATAATTTTTAATAATTTGGGTTCATAATAATTATAACAGCGTGGGTCGTGACAATAAACTATCATAGAGTTCACGACCCACGCTTTTATAATTATGAACCTAAATTATTAAAAATTATTTTTTCCTTTTTAGTGCATTTAAATAAAAGCTTGTCTGTAAAAAGTTTTTTTTACTGATATTTATTTTTTCCTAGCTTCTTTACGTCATCAGCTGACCAACGTCAATAGTGTAATGTGCCATATATAGGCAAATACACTAATAATACGAAGTGAAGTTAGTACTTAGGAAACCTAATACCCTTATGTATAATACAGTAGCTATATTACCTGCATAGTAACATATATAGGTAGGGTACAGAGTACTTTAGTACCTACATGTGTGTAGGTAAGGTAGGTATTGTATGTAAGTGGTACAGCTACTTAGGTACTCTGAAGGGATTTGTCGATATGGCAGCCGTTAAACACAATGCAGTAGTACCGGAGTACGAGAAGCTTCTTAAATGATGTAAGTTCAAATGATGCTGTCGAGTTAAGAGCATTTGCTATTGCAGGATATTAACTTATATCGATCCCCTGACGAAATATCAAAACAATGAATATGCATGCACGTACATCACTGATATCTAATTATATGGACTGTGCGATAATCGGCTAGTTCAGGGATGCGTAAAGTGACCAAATCCTGAATATCAAAAAGCGGGACAAGGTCTACAAAAACCCGGCGCAGGCAACCGTTGGGTTCCACGCCCAAAAAAGCTTTAAACGCGCTAGAAACCCCCAAAAACTCACTAGAAACCCCCAAAAACTCGCTAGAAATTCCCAAAAACTTGCTAGTAAACCCCAAAAACTCGCTAGAAACCCCCAAAAACTCGCTAGAAACCACCAAAAACTCGCTATAAACCCCCAAAAACTCGCTAAAAACCCCCAAAAACTCTCTAGAAACCCCCAAAAACTCGCTAGAAACCCTTAAAAACTCGCTAGAAATCCCCAAAAACTCGCTAGAAACCCCCAAAAACTCGCTAGAAACCCCCAAAAACACTCTAGAAACCCCGAAAAACTCTCTAGAAACCCCCAAAAACTCGCTAATATTTTTATTTTAAATATTATTTAATTTTTAAGGTAGGCATCAATTATATAATTATTTATAAATAAAATACTTTGAGTGGGTTTAAAATATCTAATGACAAAAAATAAACATTCTTAATGCACGTGATTTAATGAAAACGGGACAAAAGTGGGACGCTTGTTGAATCGGGACTCGTGGCTCAAAATCGGGACTGTCCCGCCTAAATCGGGACGGATGGTCACTTTAGGGATGCGAGCCATTTCACATCTACGTGTCAATTTTTTCCAAACAATGTTTAATGTGGCCATGACGTGCCAACAAGCAACCAAAGATATTTAATAGATTGAAAGAAGGTTTGGTTGAGGGTCATTATTTTGACCCTCAACCAAACCTTCTTTCAATTATTAACATTCTAGTATCTTCGAAACAAAGTGTCTTTTCGAAAATCATGAAAAGACAAAATATTATTAAAATTACGCAAGGAATCAACCCTTGAATTTTTGCCGTATGTTTAGTAAACACTCTGTATTTTTGCATGTTAGCAGTGTGAATTCAACTTGTACGATGGATTACGTTACATTTTCGGAAGGACACATCGTAATATAGTAGTATCCAGTATCCACCCACTCACCTGCTTACTATTGCATGTTGCACGTGTGAGTACCGTGTTAGTTCGTTTTTATTTATTGGTAGTTTTTGACCATTTCCAATGACGGATATAAATTGAATAGATAGTTGAACTGTCAGCTGAACTCGATAATTCAAAACTGACATTTATAAAACTAAATGCAGGAACTCGTTATTTTGTGTACCTGCGTTATTTTCCGATATTCAGATAAATTATTAATTAATGTATGTGTATAGGTATGAAGTATATCCGATCAATCTGTAATTTTTCAAATGCATTCAGTGATAGATCTTAATCTAAACCCACATTTAACTTGAGTTCGATTTAAACAAAATAATAACATTTTTAAACGGTTTTATTTAGCTTGCCCCGTATATTTGTATGTTTGTTTGTTACTATCTTGGTTTCAAATCTTTCGACAGCTTTTTCAACTACTTCTACTTAACCGATTCTTATGAAACTTTGCACACACATTGAGTTCCCGTGACAATACAATATTATGATAATTTCAACTTGGTAACGAGGGTTTGATGATGGAATCAGGAGGTGGACAGTTGAAAAGATGAGGAGTTTGCATAATGATACGGGCCAGAAATCAAACTAAAAACTAGAAAATAAAAATAGGTAAAGAAACTTTTATGTTAAACGGTTTTATTTTAAATCATCAAAAACTAGAAAATAATTAGGACACAAGGGGCACTTTGTGTCGCTGCGTCAGCGGAATAAGTAACAAAAACGTGGGGCGCATAAAAATCTATATAACGACTGTATAATTATTAAATAAGAACGGCTTGTCTATAAAAATGTGTTTCCAAGCCCACCAACAAAAATATTAGTTATTCCGCTGACGCAGCGACACAAAGTGCCCCATGGTTTGTGTCTTAATTATTTTCTAGATTTTGGTACAGCTGATGATTTAAAATAAAAACGTTTAACTCAAAAGTTTTTTTACCTATTTTTTTTATTCATTTTTTGTTGTCGGTATCTCGAATACGGCTCAAAACTGCTTAATGAAATTTATACCGATTATATGTTATAGAGAAGTAACAATTGTTTACAATTATCATCGTCTGCCTTGCAATTTTTTTTGCATATCTGGCAGACCTCTCTTCAAATGGATAAGTGTTCATACCAGATACCTATGCAAGGCAGACGATAAGAATTGTATATATAATTAATTGATACTTCTCTATAATTTGTCTAAATTTCCTCAAGTATAGTGTTGAGCCGTACCTATTCAAGATATACTGACAACAAAAAAATGATAAAAAAAATTGAATTAGTTTGCCACCTATTTGATGTTTTTCATCATATTAATATATTAAATTCAAATATTCAATAATAAAATTTTAGCAGTAGCGGCTCTAGGGTTTTTTCTAGGGTGGGCCAGTGTTGGACATGGTGATCTGAAAGTGTATCAATAACATTTATTTCCGAAATTTCAGTGCTCGATAAAATTTTAACCCAGGTTACTTGCAGTAGAATTTACAAAAAAAAATAGTTGAAATTTCGAGGATAACCTAGAGATTGGGGATTATGCCAGGGTGGGCCAAAACAGTTTAAGGTAGGCCATGACCCACCCTCTGGCGCCGTCACTGAATTTTAGTAGTGTTGTCCAGTAGACTTTCGATACCGTCAGAGCTTGGACTAAGAAGTGGGTTGAGGACAGTCGTGGTTCAGTGGTCGTCGCGGCCTCTGGATCAGACTGTCGTGGGTTCGAATCTCACCTACGCTCATGGATGTTTTGTGATGTCATTTAGGTTTAAGTGTGTTATTATTTAATTTATAATCAAGACGCTAATGACCTAAGTTGTCGACGCGTCTATACTTTACAATAAATAAATAAATAATTAATTTTATTGTAAAAAAACATGGGGGTAGTATGAAAATATGATACAAAACACCCCACGCTTTTTTACAATGAAATTAATTATTTTTTACTTTTTAGTTCATTAAAGCGTGTTTTTTAGTTTTTTTAAATTATAATTTATTTTTGCTTTTTAGTCCTGGAGATCCTGGTCAGGATAATGGGACAAACTTATGGAATTATTGTATTGTAATCGGTCCTTGATAAGTGTGCAAAGTTTCAGTTCAATCTGAAGTTTTTTGCTTTTTTTTAGTCCTGGAGATCCTGGTCAGGATAATGGGACAAACTTATGGAATTATTGTATTGTCATCGGTCCTTGATAAGTGTGCAAAGTTTCAGTTCAATCTGAAGTTTTTTGCTTTTTTTGTTAGTCCTGGAGATCCTGGTCAGGATAATGGGACAAACTTATTGAATTATTGTATTGTCATCGGTCCTTGATAAGTGTGCAAAGTTTCAGTTCAATCTGAAGTTTTTTGCTTTTTTTTTTAGTCCTGGAGATCCTGGTCAGGATAATGGGACAAACTTATGGAATTATTGTATTGTAATCGGTCCTTGATAAGTGTGCAAAGTTTCAGTTCAATCTGAAGTTTTTTGCTTTTTTTTAGTCCTGGAGATCCTGGTCAGGATAATGGGACAAACTTATGGAATTATTGTATTGTCATCGGTCCTTGATAAGTGTGCAAAGTTTCAGTTCAATCTGAAGTTTTTTGCTTTTTTTGTTAGTCCTGGAGATCCTGGTCAGGATAATGGGACAAACTTATGGAATTATTGTATTGTAATCGGTCCTTGATAAGTGTGCAAAGTTTCAGTTCAATCTGAAGTTTTTTGCTTTTTTTTAGTCCTGGAGATCTTGGTCACGATAATGGGACAAACTTATTGAATTATTGTATTGTCGTCGGTCCTTGATAAGTCGACAACGTTTAAACTAAATCTGACCGTTCAAAGTTGGTCAAAATCAAGTTCAAAGAAGTCGGTTACAAACTGACAAACAAGCAAGCAAGTAAGCAAGCAAGCAAGCAAACATACAAGTGAAGCTAATAAAAGCGTGTTAAAAAGAAGTGGGTTGTGCGGGCGCTCATAATATTATAATTTCAACACAGCAGTTGTGCGTATATAATTCATTTCACGTGAATTGAATAACACGTCATAGTGCAGTAATACCAACAATAAACAACAATCTGTTTAGATACTTGCTTTTATTTTATTTTGCATTGCATTCACTGAGTACATAAGTCGATGTCGCCGTCTTGTAAGGAATATTTGGCTACATGCCAAATGGTTCCCTTGTTGAAATGTTGTTTATATTTCTGTGGCCTGCAAGCAAAACCGCTTATGTTGAATTTGTGGTGAAATAAGATTAACTAGCGAGCCCCGTGCAAAAACAGGCTGTCCCAAAAGTGAACATCCATACGTCAACATAAGATAGCAAACTAAAAAAGCGGGTGTGTGTGTGGTCCGAGGATTTTTTTTAAAAAGCGTCCGTTAAAATTTTATCTCCATAGTTTTATACTTTACGAACTCACTGTATAAAGATTAAACACCCGCCCCTCCACCATATACACACGTACATCCACCATGCACGGTAATTTAGCGGTCCTTCAGCCGGGTGCTAAGAATTTATGAACTTACAGAAACCTTCATGGTAGTGAGCACAACAACTCACCAAAGTTTCATCGCAATCGGATGAGTGGTATACGAACGCATACGGGACAAAGAAACAAAGACTCATTTTTATAAGATAAAGGCTATAAAAACTGTAGCAACAATACGCGCTGCCCATCCAATGAAATGCGTTACATCGCAACGTTCCAAACTACGTTCCAAGGCCGCGTTCGTGACGTTTTGTTATATTTTATGTCCCCTATGCCAAACGTGCCTAAAGAAGCATAGCTTCAAAAAAAAATCTACATAAGGCTGGTTTTATGCGCTGCGTCTGTGAACGTCCGTTCCTAGTTCTATTGAATTAAATGTGTTGTTTTATGCACGAACGAACGCTCAGCAGGAACGTCCGTTCGCTAGATACCTTGTATTTAAAACGTCCGTTCGAAAACGGACGTTTCCTAGTTCTATTGAATTAAATGTGTCATTTTATGCACGCACGGACGCTCGCCAGGAACGTCCGTTCGCTAGATACCTTGCGTCGGTATTTAAAACGTGCGTTCCGAAAACGGACGTTCACAAACGCAGTGCATAAAATCAGCCTTAGGTCGATTTATATTATCCGGTCAGACACGGCGCGGGAACGTAGCGTTTCCGGCAAGACAAACATTTTTACATGCATTTCAAATATGAATATTTATACTAGCAGATCCCGTCCGTTCAGACACGTATCAATACTCAGATTTGAAATGCATGTAAAAATGTTTATCTTGCCGGAAACGCTACGTTCCCGTGCCGTGTCTGACCGGATAATATAAATGGAACTTTAGTCGTTTCGTGTTTTGGGCACAGATAACTGAAACAAATATACGTATACATATAAGTGCATGATGCATGATCACTTATCGAAACGATAAAAACGTTTGTCTACACTTTTACAGTCTACGGGAAAATACAATGGAGTTGGTCGTCTTATATCGTCATTTTTCAATTTATAACTTGGATACTGACCAATAGATGGCAGCAATCGGCATCAAATACGAGTTTCTTCTCTTCTATTTCTTCTTGGTTAATCTCTAAGTTGCAAAAAGTTAAGATTGTTTTTATAATTGGAAAAATAACTCTGTGTGCCAAATAAAATTATATTTAATGACAGTGGCATTTGGCATATGTATATAACTATATACCTCGACGAAAACGGTAAGGTTTCTACAGGCTCCCCATATACAGCGTGTCCACGAAAGTTCTTTGCAAATGGAATTTTTTTTTATTAATTATTGGAGCAAAAATTTTTTTCTGTGGAAAAGTTCTGCTTCGTCCAAAACCTCTAAAACACCAAAGAAAATTTTTTTCGGCCTAAAGTTATACGAGGGAAATCAAAAAGTTTTATTTTACTAAAAATAAAAAATATCTGTGATATTCAAGATTTTCGCAAAATTAGTTACATAATCAAATTTAATTCAAAATTATAACATAACTAACTTCTAAGTAATTATTTATTCAGTATTATAAATCAGAATTCAACATGTCCTCCATCTCTCTCCATATAAAGAACAGTTCTTCTTCCAAAATCCGTCACAGAATTTCGAATTTCTTTGGTGTTTTAGAGGTTTTGGACGAAGCAGAACTTTTCCACAGAAAAAAATTTTTGCTCCAATAATTAATAAAAAAAAATTCCATTTGTAAAGAACTTTCGTGGACGCGCTGTATAAAACTACTCTTATTCGAATAAAAAAAGTTTTGTAAAAAATGTTTTTGAAGTGAAACTTCTATAGTGAGAGTAAGTTCGTGAGGCGACGAAAGAGAAAAGCGACATGTCACATGACAGAGATTTTAATTTTAGATTAATTATTAGGTAGGTATATTTAAATAAATTGGCAAAAATATTTTTGTACTCGTTTATTTTTTAAATGTTTACCTTCAAACCATGAAGCTATATTAAAAACTCTTTGTTATAAAAGCTTCAAAAACTATCACGTTCGCTTTATAAAATAAACACTAGGGAGCAGGAAATTAACAACACATTGCATATGGGTTTTCTTGTGTGCCCAAATTAAGTGCAGCCGTAAGGTTACCATACGTCCGGGTTTTTCTTAACACTTATGGCCGGTTTATCGTACATTTTAAACACGATGTTTTTTAAATCACACTGTTAAATTTTGATTACTACGTGTTCATTGGTTGCTGCGTTTCGTTACCATAGCAACCCGTCATTTAACAGTGTGATTGAAAAACATCGTCATTAAAATGTACGATAAACCGACCATTAATGTTTGGAACACGGGTGATACAGATACGGGTTTCATGGACATCTGCAGATGCGGATGCAGATTTTTTGACGTCCACATCTGCAAATGCGAATGTGGAAATAATAAGAATAATAATATGTTCAACAAAATAAATGTTACTTCTGATTGGTACTAAATATTAAATTTTCTTGAAATTAAGTAAAAAATCTTATAATTTATAATCATTTTTATTTAGAAAGTCATTATTTTCATAATACTTAATAGTCAAATTTTAGAATTGGTAAATTATATTATTTGCACGCGTAGCCAAATCCCCGAACCCTATTGGCCAAGTAGCTAAAGAATTCGAGCACTGCACGTCAAGTACCAGACTAGCCTCTGATGATCTTGTCATGACTTACATCACATCCGCTAAAGCTCTGCAACGATTGTTGCGGATGCGAATGCTCCCCAGTTGCGGATTCGGATGCAGACGTCTGCAACATCCCTGATCTGGAATGCTGGTTAAATATTGACGTGTCCGGAATTTTCATAAATGTGATGAAAAATAAAATACCAATTACTTCAATAAAAATATTTTTAATAGAAATACAACTATTAACAATTAATATTTAAGTATAGACGCACAATTTCTTCTTGGTTTAAAATTATCTTATAAAACGCGTGTTAAAATATCGTCTGAAAGATAAAATAGGAAAAGTTGTGAAATTTTTTGGAAATCAATAATCCCTTCCGGAAATCTGTTTTTTTTTTCGTTCTGAGTGCAGGGCCCTGTATAACAACTATGCCATTAGTCGGTTTTTTTGCCAGTGAAATGCATGCCACAAGTTTTAATATTACCCATGCGAACTCAGTTCTGACTTCTCAATATATAGGTATTACGCTACATCAGGTCACATTGCGAGCGTTTTATAAAACAGCTTATTATTAAGATCTTCCCAACACTTCCTGGTGTAAATGTTATTTTTATTGCCAGTATATAGAAATAATAATAATTTGTTTGTATTATGAATTCTCTGTATTCCATACGAGATAAAGTTAAATTGTTTTAGCAAAATTGAGCCAAGTGAAGTCTAGCAAGTACAAGCAAATACTATACTTATTTTTGAGTGAATAACCGTTAACTTTTATCAGGTAGTATTTGCTGGCAAATTTTAAGTAAGCAATACTTAAAATTCATGAATAATCAAATATTTGTTCATTAAAAATTAATTGGTCTCAAAATTGTAACTCGATAACTTTTTTGGATCGGACTTATAAGACCGAGAGCTAGTGACAATTTTTTGGTGTTATTTATTCAAGACCTTATTTTTGTGAAGATCTTGAGGGAGGCATATTAAAGTGCCCTGAATAAGAGATTTTGCTAGATAGCGGTATGGGAGGGATGCAGACCGCTCCCAACATGTAACAAAAAAAAATGGTCACAATTATTTTTGCTTCAAGGCTGAAATTGTTTGTATAGCTTGTCGGTGACCCAGTAATGCCATTATAATATTTGCAGATCGATTGGTTAGTATTAAAGGGGTGGCAGATCACCCTAAACGTGTCATGTACCCGACGAAATTTATATTATTAGTTCAAGGTTCAAATTTTAATATGTTGTTACGGCAACTGTTTTAAGCATATATTTTTTAATTTTCAGAACAAAATGTCAGTACTAACACTCTCTTAGAGGGAAACTTGCTCGCCTAGGTGTTTATACCGTTCTGCAAGGGGGTTAATACCGACATTTTGTTCTGCAAATTTAAATATATGCTTAAAACAGTCGCCGTAACAACATATTAAAATTTGAACCTTGAATTAAAAACATAAATTTCGTCGGGTACATGACACGTTTAGGGTGATTTGCCACCCCTTTAATAATGACCAATCCATCTGCAAATGTCATAATGTCATTATTGGGCCAACGACAAGTTATAAAAACAATTTCAGCCTTGAAGCAATAATAATTGTGATCATTTTTTTGTTACATATTGGGAGCGGTCTGCATCCCTCCCATACCTCTATCTAGCAAAATCCCTTACACAGGGCATTTTAATATGCCTCCCTCAACATCATCACAAAAATAAGGCCTTGATAACACCAAAAAATTGACACTAGGTCTCGGTCTACTATAGATAGTACTTTATACAAAACAGTGTGAGCTTTATTATATACAATAATGAATGTCCTTGTTTCAGTAAGCACAAATGAAGACACAAAGAAGACCACCACAAGTACGGCGCCCACGTCGATCACAAATGAAGCAACAAAACTTACCGTCAAAAGAGCACGTCCAAAAGCTGTGTCGCCAAATCGACAAGGACCCCAACAATGCCAGGTAAAAGTCGATTCCAACATTTATTAAAAGTATTAAAATTTTTGCACACATTTTAGAATTAAACAGCTAAAATCTACGAGTTGCTTATACGAACAGATTAAAATACTAGGTCATAGCCTATAGTCGGGCCGCTTAACAGATGGAGCAATGAGAACGCATGATCACTGCGTGATCACCGCGTGCAAAATACCTGATTGGTTGTTTGAACGTTCGGGAACGAAACTATATGCGAAGGCCACCTGCGGCGCAAGCTATTCATGTGCTTTTCACGTGATCACTCCATCTGTTAAGCGGCCCGACTATAATTC
The DNA here is from genome assembly GCA_039654895.1 of Mongoloraphidia duomilia. Lineage (NCBI taxonomy): Eukaryota > Metazoa > Arthropoda > Insecta > Raphidioptera > Raphidiidae > Mongoloraphidia > Mongoloraphidia duomilia. The sequence continues at coordinate 5,248,329 of CM077523.1, forward strand.
TTACTATTTTATCATAGAATAGCGAGGTCCCTAAAATTAAGAGCAGAAATTGAAGACAGTAAGACCATTTGAAGGGCTAGAAGAGCTGACTTATCGGGTAACAACTTAAAGTGCCTATACAAAAAAAATCGAAATCATATATGGATATTCAAGCGTAATATCTATAAAAGCTCTATTTTAAAAATAAAAGGGTTTAGTTCACTTTCATTTTTTAAGGGGAACATCGGAAACAGTCATTAAATTCATCTAGATTAATATTTTTATAAGCTTTTATTTAACTTGCAATGTATGCTAGTTTGTTTGTTCAGGTCAAATCTTGCAAGTCAATTTTGAACAACTTCCACGTATCCGATCGATTTGAAATTTTGTGCACATTTATGTATTCCCGTTGACAATACATGAATAAACCATTTTTAGAAATAAATTCAACCCCTAATGGGGTCAAACGGGGATGTAGGGTTTTTTTAACTAATCAACGCCCAGGCCAAATCGCTGAAGCTAGAAACTTGAAATTTGGACAGTTGGTTCCTTATCTGACGTAAGCATCCACTAAGAAAGGATTTTTCGAAATTCAACCCCTACGGGTGTCAAAGAGGAATAAAATTTTGAAAGACTAAAATGAACAAAATAATTATTAGTAAAAAAAACTTTTTAGACACAAGCTTTTATTTAAATGCACTAAAAAGGGAAAAATAATTTTTAATAATTTAGGTTCATAATTATAAAAGCGTGGGTCGTGACTAATAAACTATCATAGAGTTCACGACCCACGCTTTTATAATTATGAATCTAAATTATTAAAAATTATTTTTTCCTTTTTAGTGCATTTAAATAAAAGCTTGTCTCTAAAGTTTTTTTTACTAATATTTATTAAAGGTTTTACTAATATTTATTAAAGGTTTGAATCCCGACAGTGACAATAAAATATTATAACTTTAATTATAATTACAAAATATCCAATATAGGGTACAAGTGTATATTTTTTAGTTATGCAGAACTAATATGTATTAGAAAGGTTACGCAAAAGTAATAACGTATAGTAGGTAGATGCAACGTCAATAAGTCTCGTAACTGCAAATACTTGTAATAAGATAACGACGATAGCAATCGTATATAGTAGTGATAGGATGAACAGTTACAGTTATTTTAGAACTGGTACTGAAAAAGAACTATAGTTCTAAGAATAACAGTTCGCAGAATTATGCCGTTCAGGAAAAGAAATTAAAACAACCTGTTCTTAAAACACCTTGTTTGATTACACAATTTGATTGCAAAATTTGATTACCCGTTTCTCAATAAGAAAAAACGGAACCATTATAGGATCACTCGTCTGGCTGGCTGGCTGGGTGTCCGTTTGTCAAGACCCATTTTCTCAGGAACGGATAGAGATATCAAGTTGAAATTTATACGAAATACTAAGGTCTACGGTCCCTTAAAGGTGTAAAGAATTTAAGTTTCTAGGTTAACGTAATCAAAAGATACGGCCATTTTGTCATCTCCTCAAAAACCTATAGGGTACTTTCCGTTGACCTACAATCATGAAATTTGGCAAGAAGCAAGGTCTCGCAGCACAAGTAAAGGGAAAAATTCGAAAATCACAAAAAGTAATAATTAAAGGGGGTCCTGTACCTATTTTGATATTCGCAAAATCACTAATTAAAACCTATAGGGTACTTCCCGTTGACCTAGAATCATGAAATTTGGCAAGAAGCAAGGTCTCGCAGCACAAATAAAGGGAAAAATCCGAAAATCACAAAAAATTAAAATTAAAGGGGGACTCCACCAAAAAACCGAAAAATCTTTATATTGGTTGTATCTTTGTAACCGTAACATGTACTGGTTGAAAATTTCACAGAATATGTCTACCTAATTTAATTGTTGTAACGGTACGGAACCCTCGTAGCGCGAGTTCCACACGCACTTGACCGCTTTTTTTATTTTCATCATGTTTTACCAAGTGCTTAGCGAGAAATCTGATGGAAATAACAATTAATGGAATTTGTTAAAAATCCTATTATTTTTATTTTTTGGGTTTTCTCGAAAGCCTTGGAGATATATTTTTACAACAAAAGACTGTTATTTCAGAACAGCTGTTTAGAACCGGTTCTTTTTAAAGAACAAGAACAATAACACCTGTTATAGGAATGGAACTGTTTAGTCCATCACTAATATATTGTTATTGCAATTATAAGCTGTGCTCCATGTCTTGCAACGAGGTAAACTAAATTAATATCTACTTTCAGGTCACTGAATCTAGTAAAGCACTTTAAGACATGAAGTACAGAGTGCGACGTCTACGTTTGTACTTATAGTAGTTTTACATACAGAGTGTACAGTCGAATCCATGTACATAAGAAATCTGTACTGCTGATAGATCAAAAATCGTGAAGCCAACATACGTGCGGGTATATATTTCTGTCTTTTTTTATGGGAACCCAGCTGGCAGGTTCCTGATTGGCTACTTCCATAGACAAAGACAGAATTTTTAAAAGAGAGCAGGTATACTACTGACCACTGGGACACTGAGGTTTTACGTCAATGGCATCCATGACATATTTCTTTGTCTTTATATATTACATTTCAAGTGGTGTTTATACTTCAGTTCATGGAATACTTCAGTGGATAGTGATATTATTATGCCCAAAAAGATCCGAAACCTGTGTTTACTTCTTATATCACTATGAATTTCAAGGAATATAAGTAAAAAACTGTTTTTAACAAAATTAAACTAGGTTACGTTATAATGACAACAGCTGTCAAGCGTTTTGTTTACATTTTGTTCGAAATGAAAGATATCTTTATTTCAACATTTTGTTCAGATGGAACGTTCGTACATCGACCAATGACATTATCGGAATAAATGCGGAATAACTTCGTCAAAAGAGACACAGCTATATTTTTGCTCTCTTTGTGGACTTCACTCACCGCAGATTGAGTAAATGGACAATCCGCGGTATATAATTAAAGTATATGGTCGAATCAAAGCATTCTTTAGATTAGATTTACATCCCCAAAAAACGTAGCAGATAGAGTGAAGGGTGGGATTTTTAGTATGTAAAGGTACGTGCAGTACGCAGCTAGGATTCTAGATAGTAGCATGCATGGTAGATGGTGGCTGAAAATATAAGAGCTTATAGGTTTGCACAACGAAGCTTTGATACTAGCTTAAGTCGCGTTTGAAATGTCAGATAGCGAAGATGAATATTTGTGTTCTTCTGCTACAAAGTGGTATATTTTAAATACAAATTTGGGTAGGAGCTATCATGTCCACCCTATTAATAGAAAACGATCTAAACATGGCGAATTTCATCATTTATACCAAGAGTTAAAATTTTACCCAAACCGGTTTTTTTTAATATTTGCGTATGGAACCGAACACTTTTAAATACGTCTTAGAAAAAACTCAAAACAAATTACATATATAACAATGTATTAATTTAAGCAAGCCCTGCTATGATCTACGCTACCATCTAGAATCCCAGCTGCATACTGCACGTACCTTTAGTTAGGATTAAAGAAGATTATACAATACCAAATAGTTTAAAAAATTATTTTAATCATAAGCGCTTTCGGACAACAATGTGTCTTCCATCATCAAATGTTCAGTTACACGTAAATATTATTATTATATAGCTTGAGTCGACAAATACATGTTGTGTTTGAAATCTATAACAAGGATTAACAATATTTTGTTAATTGCGTATGTATCATCTAAAATGGACATACTGTATATGCGCGTATATGCCGTCGTGTACGTAATATTGTATGTATAAAACAAATTAGAGCTTAATTTGAACAAATGCAACTTACGTAATGTACGGAGAAAACTTTGCCTACGAATGTTTTCTCCCCTTTCCCCTTTCCCCACCCTCGCGTGCTACGTTTCAATAATATAATTCGCACACAAGCTGTTCAAAAGTTCATAGAATTATGTTTTTGCAAGTTAGCGGTCAAATATGCACGTACTTCATGCGCCGAGGGTTCCTTATAACATTCGCGATAGTTTCCCTGTAATCTTTGCCAGTTTATTTATTTACGTGATTTTTTCAAAGTTTTACTATTATAATCCGATTACCCTAAGAATGATACCGCGTCATTGACAGAAAACGCCCATTTATCTGGACGCCGCCTACTTGACCCAGTGGCCTAGTGTGCAAAGGGTTACTGAAAAAAATGAAAAAAAAAACAAAACAAAAAAAAGTTATTTTTTTGTTTTTTTCCCTTTTTAGGTGGCCTTTTGATGATTGACGCCAATACATTGATGACGTATCGGTACCATTCTAAGAGTAATTGAACTATAATAACTATAGTGATGAGCAAAGCAAGACCAAGACTTGGACAGTCTTGGTCTTGGTCTTGCTGATTCAGTCTTGGTCTTGGTCTTGCTTATTTAGTCTTGGTCTTGGTCTTGCGTATCAAGTCGCACTTAAAGACGAGCCGCCACTGGCTCTGAAGTAAGAATTTTTAGTTTAGTCTTGTGTATTTGGTCTTGGTCTTGCATATTCGGTCTTGTTCTTGTTAATTCGGTCTTGGTCTTGGTCTTGCTAGTCTAATGATAGTCTTGGTCTTGGTCTTGCTTTTTCGCAAGACCGAGACCAAGACTCCAAGACTAAGACCAATTTTGCTCATCACTAATAATAAGAAATAAGGAGAGTACATAGTTTTTTTGGTATATTATTATATAAATGCGAAATACCATTCACTCACTCACTGACTGACTGACTCATTCATCACGAAATTTCAGAAACTATAAAGCCTACAAGCATGAAATTTGGCAGGTAGATTCCTTATAGGACGTAGGCATCCGCTAAGAAAGGATTTTTCTAAATTCAATCCCTGATTGCAGAACAACAATTTGAAGTACTTTTATCAAAAATCAAAAATTACTTTAGAAAAGACCATCAGCTCTAAAATTTTAAAACGTTCGTAGAACATTCTAGAACAAGTTGTATTAAGATTGAAAGGATTTTGGCTTCATATGCCTTATTTTTTGAGCACTCAGTCTCTTATAAAGTAATAATTTAGTTCCTGTAAAATCACCCCACATTTTGTTTCATATAAAGTAGGACAAGGAAACTTTTGACGCGGACTGTACTATAATATTAATGCTTTGAGTTTGTAACTGTAATAATTTTGATTAATGATTTGCGGTATTTAAAGCTAGATTTAACAACCTATTTAGTATTTATTTAAATTATATTTTTGAGGACAGTGTGGTCCAATGGTTAGTGTCGCGATCTTTGGATCAGACTGTCGTGGGTTCGAATCCCGCCTCCGCTCATGGATTTTTTGTGATGTCATTTAGTTTTAAGTTAATTGTTATTTATTGTAATTAAACCGCTAATGACCTAAGCTGTCGACGCGTCTATAATTTACAATAAATAAATAAAATTTAAATTATTAATATAACAAGTCGATGTTTCGATTACTTTTGTGATACCTACTTCTGAGAACTAAATTAGAAAATACAAAATATTTTTTTAAATTAGGGTCATGATCAAAACAGTTTGGGAACCGCTGCAGTAGACCACGGTTCATAAGCCCGAAAGATATTAAGTAATCTTAATTCTGCAATTTTTAAGTTTAAGACTCGAAATGTAAAGTAAATGAAGAATTGCCATTCTCTAATGCTTAGATATTGTTTCAGTTTTCTTGAAAATAAAAATTCTCATAAGCAATACAAAGGACAGTAGTTGAAGCCTTTACCATTATTCAATATTGTGTACATTATTTTTCAGGTTTGCTCTAAAGTATTCGGCAACGCGTCAGCGCTGGCAAAACACAAACTGACCCACAGTGACGAAAGAAAATATGTCTGCTCAATGTGTGGGAAGGCCTTCAAACGACAAGATCACTTGTAAGTCACGAACAAATAATTTAAGCTTGATTCAAACTAAAGGGTTTTCCAATTTGGGCGGGTCGATGTTGAAATGGAATAAAACAAGCTGTGTGTGAGGTATTAACGAAATTCTTTATTTATTTGAAAGGCCCATGTATGCCATTATGTATGAAATTATGACATCGTTTAAATGTCCGCCGCGGCTTCGCACGGTGGCACGGATCCGAGAGGTCCAATTTTCAATGACTCTGCCGCATAGATCCTGCTGAATTTGAACGATAGCCTGAGTTATGTTTACTTTGAGGGCATCGGTCGATTGTGGCTTATTGCATAGACCTGCGACTTTAGAAAACCCTACAAGAAAAAGTCTAGCGGGATCAAATCGCACGATCTTGGTGGCCAATTCACGTCACCTCTGCCAGAGATAACCATACTCTCAAATCGTTCATGCAGAAGGTTCATCGGCGCGGCGGACATTTGAACGATGTCATATTTCGTACCTAATGGCATACATAAGCCTTTCAAATAAATAAAGAATTTCGTTAATACCTCACACACAGCTTGTTTTATTCCATTTCAACATCGACCCGCCCAAATTGGAAAACCCTATAGGTATCCCCATCGGTGACGAATCCGTTACGCGTATACTATTAAAAATAACGTCTCCATAGACGGCGATGCAGGCCGAACTGTATGATTGCCATCCGGCAAACAGTGATATATTGTTTTGGTATGATTTGGACGCACAATCCACCGCGTTAAAAACGGCGCGGAAAATCCGCCCGTGTAATTTGGCTCTAAAAAGTTAACAAATCTGTATAATATAATATTTTGTTTATAGAAACGGGCATATGTTAACCCATCGCAACAAGAAACCGTACGAATGCAAAGCGGAAGGCTGTGGAAAATCCTATTGCGACGCTCGATCGTTGCGACGTCACACAGAGAATCATCACAGCGGCGGGATTCCGGCACCGGCGTCTCTTTCGCCAGCTCAAGGTGCAGCCGCTGGAGATGCCGCCTCACCTCATGCAGCAGCCGCTACCTGCATACAGTATGCACCGCCTCCAACGTCCACGAAAAACGGCGCTGTGGCGTCGGCGGCGGCGACGTCAACGACGTCGACGGTATCCGCGAAGGGACAGCAGCAACAGAACCAAACCGCTGGCGGTAATGGTTCTTCTTCTGCTGGCACGAACGGTACCGCACCCAAGAGTCAGTTGCAACAACTGTTGGCCAGTGAACCTCTCAATGCTACCAAGGTATCTATTTACGGAGAAACGTAACTTTTTGCGAAAAAAATATAGGCCAGTAAAATGGTAAACATAGTATAGTGATTCAAGTCTTCATGGTTTCCGGGCTTGTAGGCCGTGGTCCGGTGCTATTTCTACCTGACGTTTCGTCTACAACTGCGGTAGACATTCTCAAAGGCGATGTGGCAGCGGTCGAAGTGTCCTCCTTGGCGACACTGACCTGTGAGCCGCCAAGGAGGACACTTCGACCGCTGCCACATCGTCATTGAGAATGTCTACCGCAGTTGTAGACGAGACTTCAGGTAGAAATACCATCGGACCACGGCCTACAAGCCCGGAAACCATGAAGACTTGGAACAATGCCGGCCGTGAAAGCTTGCACACTTGGATATAGTGATGTTTGTTAGTTCAGTGGATGTTGAATTTTAAAACGATTTTCTCTAATGCATGAATGTTTTCCATAACTACCAGATAAACAAAACCCGCCTATGTTATAGAACGAGAGCTAGTGACAATTTTTTGGTGTTATTTTATTCAAGACCTTATTTTTGTGAAGATCTTGAGGGAGGCATATTAAAGTGCTCTGAGTAAGGGATTTTGCTAGATAGCGGTATGGAAGGGATGCAGACCGCCCCCAACATGTAACAAAAAAAATGGTCACAATTATTATTGCTTCAAGGCTGAAATTGTTTGTATAGCTTGTCGGTGACCCAATAATGCTATTATAATATTTGCAGATCGATGGGTCAGTTTTAAAGGGGTGGGAGATCACCCTAAACGTGTCATGTACGCGACGAAATTTATATTAATAGTTGAAGGTTCAAATTTTTATATGTTGTTAAGGCGACTGTTTTAAGCATATATTTCAAAATATCGGTATTAACACCCTTGCAGAACGATATAAACAACTAAGCGAGCAAGCTTCCTTCTAAGAAAGGGACATTTTGTTCTGCAAATTGAAATATATGCTTAAAACAGTCGCCGTAACACCATATTAAAATTTGAACCTTGAACTAATAATATTAATTTCGTCGGGTACATGACACGTTTAGGCGTGGTGATCTACCACCCCTTTAATACATGACCAATCGATCTGCAAATATTATAATGGCATTATTGGGTCACCGACAAGCTAACCAAAGAATTTCAGCCTTGAAGCAATAATAATTGTGACCATTTTTTTTGTTATATGTTGGGGGCGGTCTGCATCCCTCTCATACCGTAATCTAGCAAAATCCCTTACTCAGGGCACTTTAATATGCCTCCCTCAACATCTTCACAATGAGGCCTTGAATAAATAACACCAAAAAATTGTCACGAGCTCTCGTTCTATTACGTCTGAAGTGAAAATCACTGTAAATACGTGAGTAATATTCATCAATTTTATTCTTTGTGCGCAGAACGGCAATGGCAACGATGGCTTAACAAAGCAGCAGCTGGATTTAATACATCAGATAATGGAGCAAACGCAAAGACAATCTCAACAGCAAGTAAACACAACCACCTCCAAAGCTGCAACCCCTAAAACAAATTCGCATCCCAAACCAAAACTTGCTCGAACATGGAGTGCACCGGTAAGTATTTACTTTACTATTGTATTTATTTATAAATATTTATTTATTTCCAAGTCTTCATGGTTTCCGGGCTTGTAGGGCGTGGTCCGGTGGTATTTATACCTGACATTTCGCCTACAACTGCGGTAGACAGGCGATGTGGCAGCGGTCGAAGTGTTCTCCTTGGCGATTCACAGGTCAGTGTGTCAGTGACTGGTGTTCTCCCTTCTTTTATGCCTAGTACCAGTGTGTTCTCTGTTCGGTCGTAGTCCGTCTCTCTGTAATTGGTCAACTGCGCAGTGTGTAGTGGTGGGGGTGAGTTCTCTACTCGGTCGCATTCCGTCCTTGTAAGAAGGGAGGTCACCAGTCACTGACACACTGACCTGTGAGCCGTCAAGGAGGACACTTCGATCGCTACCACATCGCCTTTGAGAATGTCTACCGCAGTTGTAGACGAAACGTCAGGTAGAAATTCCACCGGATCACGGCCTACAAGCCCGGAAACCATGAAGACTTGGAACAATGCCGGCCGTGAAAGCTTGCAAACCTGGATTTATTTCTATTTATAAATAAAACCTCTCGTACCTCAGCCATTTTCAGTGTAATTAGTTACTAATAACTTGTCCCGATTGCAACGCTGTTAACATTGAGTTGTCCAAAAAGTGAGGAAAATAAGGGTTCCTTTTCCGACAGTAGAGGCGCTGCAGCTATAAGATCCCAAGTAGAGTGAGTTAACCGGGCGATTTGAATATTGATTTTTTTTTATTCAGTTTATTTCTTTTTTACATGGAAACGTGGTAGATATTAAATACCTACCACGTTTTTTTCGTCGCCGGGAGAAAAAGGTATGAAGCATGAGTGGGTAAAATAATTTACTAGTTTTTGAAAGGGAGACACGTTTAAAGTAAACTGAATCCAACAGAATAGATATGGAAAGCGTAAAGTTAGATTTGATCTTTATGTTGAACGGGGAAAGGCGAACGCTTGCAGCTCTTAATACTGTTAAAGTTTGTACTGAAAAGAGACAGAAACTGCAATTTCCGTACTTAATTATGACGTAGTTACCTTATTATAAATTCCGTTTGATATAAATTAGTTATCAGTTTGTTCACCGAGCATCTGTTACAAAATTATCCCAACTTAGGTTATAAGTATTTCTTTTTGAAAATTGATTCCGTACAATATCTATTTAAACATTCAAGGTGTAAATAATTATTTTGTATTAATTTAATGATTTTGTGGACGTATTTTTTCGTGTATAAATGCAAGTCATAAGCTTTTGAACTGTAAAGTTTTCTGAAACTGAAAGAAAAGCAACAGATTGTATTTAGATCTAATTTAAATTTTCTGTACAAATTCAATAAAAGAAACCGCATGATCGTGTTTTGTTCAGTTTTTTGATGATATCGTCATCGAAGGATTCAAATTTTTTGCTAAATCCACTATAAAATAGCTGCTTCACAAGCGATAACGACGTGATATGCTCCTTCTATACCTATCTCTGTTCTGTGGTGCTTCAATAGTGTGAAGTCCATACTTTCGAGTCTACATTTATACAGGGTGTCTCAAAAAGAATGGGACATTAAGTAACAGCTGATTCCTTACAAAAAAATACCCCAAGTTGTCTATTCCGAAAGTTGATATTAAAAGAGATATAGGGTGTCAAAGTTTAATTTTTATTTTTGATTTTCTTAAATGACTTTTAAAATAATTTAGGCATTTTAATGAAATTTGGTGCATGGGGATTTTTTGACATGAGAAATTCAAATCTGACCTTGGTATGGCTCTTACTTGTAGGGGGCGCCACTTACACACCTTTTCACTCATTCAAATAGTCATAACTTTTTTGTGCGCACTCGTACTATTTTTTTGAATAAAAAAATTGATTTTTCCGTCATTTTTACGTAACAAAGGTATACTTTGTTAAAGTGGCTAGGAGTAACCTTTTTTAAGATATTTGCACTTAAAGTAATCGATGCAATGTGGTTTTAAATGGCAAATTTTGAAAATGAACATAGATGGCTTTGGAAATTTTGACAGTTTTATTTAAAACTTCAATGTTTCTTATTAAAATGCCGCGTCATAATAATAAAAATAAAAATTAAACTTTGACACCCTGTATCTCTTTTAATATCAACTTTCGGAATAGACATGTTGGGGTCTATCGCAAATTTTTTTTGTAAGGAATCAGCTGTTACTTTATGTCCTATATTCTTTTTGGGATACCCTATATAAGTTTGGTTGGGAATGGCGTGTGAATTAACGTTGTTCTGAATCAAGGCACGCAGAGTGCTGTGGAACGACCTGGCCAGTAATTAGTCACCGTCAAATTGCGCAATTAGTTAAAAGCTGCCGGTAAAGCTCAATGCGGCGCGCATGACGTTTATGGCCATCTAAATAACGCTTGTTTGAATACGAAAGCTCTGTCGAAATACTATACGTACACCGCGCCGCCCACCATTTACGTTTTATTGCTTAAAAATTCAGTAGGCGCCGCTTATTAAAAACGTTATTACAGTAGCCGCACCTTCTTTGAGCAATTAGCGAAATATTACCCAAATGGTGGACGGAAATATTAAAGAAGCTTTATTTCCCGTGGAAATGCTATCTAATTCTCAAAAAAAATTGAATTAAATTTTGACGGCTAATTATAGAGTTTAATCATACAGGTTGTCCCAACAAAAACTTGTACCCCTGTAAAACTCGGCAAAATAAACGTTTTGACAAAAATCCAAAAACGTCGATTTTTATATCAAAGGGGACCAATTTTATGTAAAAATCATTCTTGCAACTCTAGCCCTGTATTTTCCTCTTTTTAGTGACTTTTTTGAAGAAGATTCTATTTTTTTTAAATTTTTTTACAATTATCATCGTCTGCCTTGCAATTTTTTTTTTGCATACCTAGAAGACCTCATGAACATTTATCCGTTTAGGGAAAGGTCTGCCAGGTGTGCAAACAAAATTTGCAAGGCGGACGATGCTCACATGCTGACATATAGTGTACCTGTAGAAGCAGTAATATCTCAAATAAATCATCTGCAATGATTAATTTGTAATCCATTTTAATGTTTTATAGCGACGCAATGAAAAATTTGAATAATTTATTATTAAGTGAGACAATAAAAAGTTGCTATTTGATTAAAGATTTATAATTTATGTGATTTTGTGTTTTTTTAAATGATAATTAAAAAAATTATCCCTCATTAATGTGGGTGTCAGTATTAATTAATTAATTGTAGATTATAGACGCGTCGACAACTCAGGTCATTAGCGTCTTCAACACAACAAATAATCCATTTGTGTATAAGAATCCGCCAGCCGGCATACACAAACCGACTAGTACGAGCTCGGGTCCCTGGGAGCGCTAATTCCCAAAAAAACATTGGAATGCAATTTGCGATAGCAACCACATTCCAATGGGGGGGGGGTCAGTATTAAAAGTACCTCAAAACAGTTTTATAAAATGAAAATACATGAAAATAGAAATAACAATTTCATTGCTTTAATAAACACGTTGTAAAAAAACTTTTTAACAAAAAAAAAGGCACTAAAAAGAGGAAAATAATAAAATTTTGAGATCGGCGCCAATTTAATTACTAAAACTTTTTATATATTATTATCTACTTTTATTTTATTAATTTAGCACAAGTCTCCAGTTCCCGGGTTCTATCCCGAGAGCTGGTAAAAGTGTCAATTGTACCTATTTTTAATTTATTATTAAAAAAAAATAATGAATTGAAAATATGAATTGGTGCTAGGCCCAAATAACCTTAGATGTTGGTGGTCTTTAAAAACACACAATTAATTTAGCGCCGACCTCAAGATTTTATTATTTTCCTCATTTTAGTGGTTTTCTAAGTAGATTTTTTTTGATAAAAAATTTTCTTTGCTCATATGGTCGCTCCAAAATTAAAGTATTACATCGTCAGAATGAATTCTTTTCTTCTTTTATTTGTGAAAATGTTTCATTTTATCGTCAATAATTAATGTTCAGTGAGATAGGACAAGAGAAATGAACGAAAGGTTTTTAAGCAGAAGAGTATAATATTATAAAAATTCGTTGGAACGCTTTTAAAACAGAGTTAATTTCTAGATAATGAAGACAGTGAAAATTAATTTTTATTGGTAATTTCGTTTTAATTATGCTGACGTACTGCAATTAAAACATTGACTTTGTTTTATTTTGCCCGCCGTATTATAAAAAAGATATTATTATTCTTTAATGTCTTTTAACTTTCTATTCCTGCTTTTGTACAATTTATTTAATATTTCAATACATTAAATATAATATTATTTTTATGTTGCCATTAATTAAGAGTTTAATTGCTGAAAACAAAGTAAACAAATTAAAAATGCTGCCATTATCGAAACAATACGTTTAATCCTCATTTCTCTACTATGACGTCATATCAAACGCCTGCACATCACCACTTTTATTTAACACTGACTTTCGGCTCGGTTTGCCCAGGAAGGTTTTAATTTGGCAATGAAATTATCAAAAACTTTTTTACAAAAAAAGAGCTCATACAGAAATGTATTACCAAAAGAATGTCTTTCATAGAGAAGTGTCTTCCCAAAAGAGAATAATTTGTCTTTTTTATTTATTTATTTATTGTGGATTATAGACGCGTCGACAACTTAGGTCATTAGCGTCTTAAATACAACAAATATTATATTATATCACTTAAAACTAAATAACATCACAAAACATCCATGAGCAGAGGTGGGATTCGAACCCACGACAGTCTGATTCAGAGGCCGCGACGCTACCAACTGAGCCATACTGTCCTCTTGTCTTTTTTAGAAAAATGTCTTCCCAAAACAGATGTCTTTCTTAGAAAAATGTATTTCATAGAAAAATGTCATTCTTAGAGAAATGTCTTCCTAAAGAAATATTTTTCATAGAAAATTATCTTTCTAGAGAAATGTCTTTGATATAGAAATGCTTTTCATAGAGAAATTCGTTTCCAAAAGAGATGTAGGTATTTCATAGAGAAATGCCTTTCTTAGAGGTATGTCTTTCTAAACTAAATTGAATTGAATATGATCTAGTCCGTCCATCTTATGTTTGCCTTTGCTAGGATTTGTACGTACAGTCGCGGACTTAATAAAGTTTAAACTTGAGTTTTTCAGTGTAAGTTCACAAAAAGTCAGTAGCTTAGCAACAAATTTAGTTTTTAATATAAATGTCAAAAATTAAAAGAAATAATTGTCGTTTAAATGCCTCGAAATTATTAAAACGATGAACAAAAAAGAAGAATTATTGCAAGATTGGAGGAAGGAATTTGCTAGTATCAGATATTATCAAATCTTTTTATATTTTAATTGAATAATATTGAGTAATTTGGATTGTATAATAAACAACTGAGGTGTTTTGATAATGATTTTTTATTGAATTTTTAGTATGTAACCTTAGTAATTGATACATTACTATCAAAAGCCAAATTACAATATGCGAAAATTAAAAAAACCGGTAACTAGATGATACAGGTGTAAACTTTTTTAAGTCCGCGACTGTACAGAATATTAAGTACATTACGAATACGAATATCTTTGCAACATGCTCAATGTTCAGTACGTGTTTTAATACTAAAATCATACTTTGAAAATAATGTAGGTAATCCATTATCCTCCATTTAAACTCTTAATACAAGCTTTTATTTAACTTCACCTGTTAGTTATAGATATAGTTAGTGTTTGGGTCAAATCTTGCAAGTCAATTTTAAACTACTTCCACGTATCCGATCGATTTGAAATTTTGTACACATATGTATTCCCGATGACAATACATGAATAAATTGTTTTTAGTATTAAATTCAACTCCTGAGGGGTTCAAACGGAGCCTTGTAGGATTTTTTTGACTAATCAACGCCCAGACCAAATCGCTGAAGCTAGAAACTTGAAATTTGGACAGTAGGTTCCTTTTCTGACGTAAGCATCCCCTAAGAAGGGAATTTCCGAAATTCAACTCCTACGTGGGTCAAAAGGGGGTAAAATTTTGAAAGACTAAAAACAAAATAAAATATTATTAAAAAAACTTCTTAGAGACAAGCTTTTCTTGAAATGTAAAAAGCAAAAAAATAATATTTAATAATAATACTGTTATTTTTTCCTTTTTAGTACATTTCGATAAAAACTTGTCTCTTAAAAGTTTTTTTTACTAATATTTTATATTGAAAAGTATTTTAATGAATGTTGGAGTGTATATCCATTAGTACTTAACAGCTCATTAGAAGAGTCTAATAAGTAATTAGGACTGTGTTTAAGAAATTTACGACTGGAAATAATATTTCAAATAAAAATGTAATCCTTCTTTTATTTTATTTGACTTCGTAGAGTAGAGGCGGATTAAAAAAATCCAATTAAATTACACAGCACAGACAGCAAAATCTGTCGATAAAAGCAATTGCATCCCGATCACCCTTGAAGTAGTTTCTAGATTCATCAAGTTGCCATTTATGAATTAGGTGAACTTGAGTCTATTTTTATTGACCGTATGCTTGTAGTTATCATCTGTGTATGTGCGCGAATATCTCTGAACTACTGAACCTATTTGCAAAATTCTTTCACAATTTAAAACCTACTCCTTCACGAGTAACATAGGTTATATTCTATTATTATGCTACGACAAAAAGGAATGAACGGTGAACTAAAATATAAATATAATATAATAATAAATATAAGTTATCGAGATAGGGGAAAAAAATATCGTTTAGGCCTTAGGGCATTAAATTTCTAATGGATTCCTAGACGAATTTTTTTATCGGTGTGGAAGGTACTCGTAACGCGTGTTAAAAACACGTAAAACTGAAATGATTTCAACTTTAACTGCCTATAACCTCTCAATTTTTAAAGATATCGATATGGGACAAAAAGCAAAATTTAGGGTGTTTCTTATTTTATGAACATATGTATTTTCAATTTAAAATTCGATGAAGAACACAATAAATACAGCTATTGAAAATTACATTACGTTTTAACCAATGGTTACCAAGCTTACAAAAAGCGCGTGATTTTCAAGAAGCTGTCGCGCGCTTACCATTAATACCACAGAAAAGTTGTGGGAATGAAAATTGTAGGAAATGTAATTGTCTTAATAACTTTATATAACGAAAGAATCGCTAAAGTCGACCGTTTCTGAGATATTTCGAAAAAAAAGTGGGTGTGTGCTTATCACCACACGACAGAAGTGAAAACTTGATTATATGCAAAACATACATAATATTATAATACGTAATAATAAAAATGTAATTTTTGAAACGATGCGCACTCCTTGTTAGACAGTAAACGTGGTCACCGACCCGAGCGCGCTTGATGTCGAGTGGAGCCGAGTAAACCCGATTCAGCGTCACTGACCCGAACGTAACGGTTCACTTTCGTTCACTATTCAGAAAGGACGCAAAGTACGCCTAGAGAAGTTTTCACTTCAAAAAGTGGTAAAATTTCGTGTTTTTTCGGCCGCCACAAGTTGTCCCGGGGTCGGCCATATTGGAGAACTTGGTTTTTTCATGTTGGCACCAATATATACAAATACAAAAAATAAATCTTCTATCCCACCTTTTGCAAGGAAAGCCCCTTTTTTTACTCTACTGACTGGAGTAAACTGGCAGATACTTTTCAGTCATGCCGCTTCCAGTTTACGGGAACGTAGAATACTGACAACGTATGTGAAACATTTACCATATTATAGGGCATAGGCGGTCATGGAATGAACCGAACGATGGCTGCCTTTGATCCGACTGCAATTAAATTAAATATGCAAATCGTGCAAATGGTCGAGAGCTACGTATCAACTCGAACGCGCTCTTGTATTTGTGTTGCCGTCGTTGTATAGTGTGTGTGTGTGTGTGTGTTAGTTCTCTCTCTTTCTCTTTCACTCTCGTTAGTTCATACTAGGGACGACGACAGATACCCGCGGAAACTCAAATACCCGGATCAGTGCTAGATTTAGACTTGATGTGACCCTATAAACAATAAAATGCTTGGAAGTTCCTCAAAAATTACACCAGAAAATTGAAAATATATGCAGCGAGGTTTACGTTCATATAACTATATATTGTACGTCTACAATCGCACGGGGAGGGCAGTGTAGCCTAGTGGATAGCGTATTTGGTTCCGCAGCCTCTAGACTAGACTGTCGTGGGCTCGAATCCCACCGGCCCCCAAGGGGGGACATTGGAATGTGGTTGCTATCGCAAATTGTATTCCAATGTTCTTTGGGAATTAGCTCTCCCAGGGACCCGAGCTCGTACAAGTCGGTTTGTGTATGCCGGTTGGCGGATTCTAATACACAAATGGATTATTTTGTTGTGTTGAAGACGCTAATGACCTGAGTTGTCGACGCGTCTATAATTTACAATTAATTAATTAATTAATTCGAATCCCACCTGCGCTCGTGGATGTTTTGTGATGTTATTTAGTTTTAAGTTAGTTGTAATTTAATGTAATTTAAGACGCTAATGACCTTTGGATTGTTGATCGCTACAAGTCTCCTCTGCTCAAAGCTTAAGGCCTAGTTATAGTAAACATCTCTTTGTGTTCTTGGACATGCGCATAAGACTCGACGTCTTTTCAGAGAGGCAGACATATAATATATGTCTGCATCGTAGTCTTTTCGCCCGACTCCAGACCCCGGCTAGCAATATAAGAGTATTACATATATTATGCTAAAAACCAAGAAACAAACTGTTGAAAAATACTGGTACTTATGTAAACATAATGTAAACAAGTTTCTATGGCAAAGATATGCACGTTGACGTCACACATTGTTTTTGATTTTCAGAAATTTAATCATATTTCAATAATTTATTGCATTTCAACGAATCATTAAATGTTTCTCAGATTTCAAAGTTGTGTTCAAATTGACGTAAATTTTCGTACTACGATATAAAAATGAGATAAAAAAAGCAGCAACTAACTGTTATGCTGACGTAATTCTATATACGCACGCCTGAGCCAAGAGAGAGAGAGAGAGAGTGCCGCAGTGGTGGGGAGAACAGCAGCGAAAGAGCGGACCAAACATTTCGTTGCATATTTCCCCTCACGCGGCTGTTCACAGCCCGACATAATATGTTTCACATCAAAAATCATGCATATACCCTATTGTTGCATACCAACTTAAGAGAGCTCTCTCACTAACAGTGCCCGATGAACCCTGTGGAGATCTCTATAGGCAATCAAAATCTCGAGCCCCTAAAAGACGTAGTGATCGGCTGATGACTGATAACTCTTAAATTCGGGTACTCGATTGTCAAATTTAACGGGTTCCGTCATCACTAGTTCATACAAAAAATGAACTTTGTTTCAAGTAATGGGGTCGTCGATTGTATTTGTATTTGAATATCCGTACGAAAGAAATTTTAAAAACGTAAAACTCAGAATGCAACAAACAAAATTGCCTAACACGGGTCACCAATTACAATACTGCAACCAGAGCAATAAAATAAAACAAGTAAAATTAAGAAACAGTTGTTGGATCAAATATTTATTGTACCTACGTTCAAAAATTGTTTTTTTTAAATAGGTACGTACTCGTATTTACTTTCAAGAACTACAAACATGTACTAAAATCAGTCGAGCCGTTTTCGAATAATGCAATAATGAAAATAAAATTTTTTCGCGTATAAGAACACTTGCCTGGAGCGGCAGATTTGAGAGAGCGGCATAATTTAGCAAACTATGTTTTAAATATCAGAAGCAATGTGTAAGATGTAGAGAAAATGGAAATGAAAGGAGGGCGGTAAGTCGTCTTTGTCCAGAGCGCAAATTTTACAAATAAAATTTTTTCGGGTATTTTTGTAATTTTGTTCGTGTCTTTGTTTAAAGACACGAACAAAATTACAAAAATACCCGAAAAAATTTTATTTGCAAAATTTGCGCCCTCCTTTCATTTTTATATTCTCTACATCTTACACATTGCTTCTGATATTTAAAACATAGTTTGCTAAATTATGCCGCCCTCTCAAATCTGCTGCCCCAGGCAAGTGTCCTTTTCGTATAGACATAGAAATCTAGTGACGTAGTGCAAGCGAGTGGGGTGGTTGCTGTTAAGGGGGGGGGGTGAGGAAGCAAGTGTTTCTACATTCTATTGGTCGCTTCAGTTGCGAAAGCGCTCTACAAGCAATTGAGCATGCGCAAAGACGCGGCCAATAGAACGTGGGCACATTTCCATAAGACAGGCAGGCACCCTCTCCTGAATGGTTTCCCCCCTCGTCTAAACTGGCACTTTATACTACATCCCCAGATTTCTATATCTTTTCGTCATGAGGCAAATACTTCCCTGCCCGTAACAAAACAAAATTACAGATAGAAGTCATGTTACTATATTTTATTTTACTATTGATTTATAGCTGCATTTTAAAGTTAAAAATGCAGAATGATTCATCAAATATCAGTAGCGCACGGATACTTTGACAACATTTTTTCTAATCTCCATAAGTAAAGTTCAAAGTTGAATTTTACTAAAAAATGGATGCATCGTGCTTGCATGTTTAGTAAAATTTTGGTTTAAACAAACTCATTATAGCTGTCAGTAGCGCACGAACACATGGTTACTATAATATTTTTGAAGCCTGACAACACTTTTGACAAAATGTCCGTGCGCTACTGACGTGTCACTATGTACTTTTCACTCTTTACAATGTGGTTCTGCTTTCGAATCACGGGTCAACGTTGCTTAATGACGCCTCGGTACACAGTGGTCGACCTATTACGTCTATATTTTTACTTCCCACCTCTACTATGGTAGGGAAGTAATGGATTCAGTCCGAAAACAATATTTCGAGATTTTAACAGATTTTCACGTTTTGAGACCCTAGCAATCGTTTAAGATCATTTTCTGACTGATGTCTGTATGTGTGTGTGTATGTGTGTATGTGTGTGTGTGTGTATGTGGTCAATTTTTCGCCTTCGATATCTTAAGAACGGAACAACATACGGGCATGCCGATTGTTCTATTGTGTTTATCAGCCTTTAACTTAGATCTGATTAGATTTTGAGTCAAATCGGTTCAGTGGATCCTGAGATATTCAAAAAAACGTCCTCAATGTCACGTATTAACATAGGTAAAAAAAAATATAAATGAATTCTAGATGTTATAATATGAAAAAAATGTAAATATTTTTTTTCTCTAAAATGTATAGTTTTCGAGAAAAAAAATATTTTACTAAAAAAAATAAAAATTGTACGTAAATCAAGGTAACCATGATTTTTGCTATATTAAGCTAGCCATCAGTAGATCACCAAACAAAAAAGAGGGCCATGCTTTTTTCAAAGAATAAAAATTAAATTGTGTTTTAAAGACCACCAACAGCTAAGGTTATTTGGGCCTAGTCAAAGAATAAAAAAAAGAGTGTTTATTTTTTGCAAATATTTACTAGGTGGGAAGTATAGGACTGGTCATCAGTCGAATTTTTCTTCTTTACAGGGGTACCAATATATACGACTTTTCCGTTTAATTAATTTATTGCACTGAAAATAGTAGTAAGTTACTCAATATTGAGGAACTCCCAACATCTTCATTAACAAGCCTCCAGTTTACATTAGTTTCTAATCTAAGAGCAACTGGTATGAATTTTCAATTTATCTCTTCTCTACGTAGTATAAATTGAAGTCGCTTTTCGCGTCTGTCTGTCTGTTTAACCGCTAACTCCTCCTAAACCACGCAACGGATTTTGATGCGGTTTTCACCATCAGTTAGATAATTTTTCACGGAAGGTTTATATATATATATATCATAATTAATAATTAATAATAATTAATTAATTAAATTCGTAACCCGACCATAAGAATTCGCAACACATTTATATATCATAAAAACGATCGTACTCAACTGTTCCACGCGTAGCGCAGAGGTTACATCGCAGCGCTCTATGCACAGGGACCGGGTTCGGAAACTGATGGCATCGTAGAATTTTTGGCTTTTTTTTTCTAAATTCTATATGAAATTTATTTATATATTTTTATTTTTGTTATATTCTTTCTTTGACAATAATTATAATTTTTTTAGTTTAGTTTACTAGGTATAGACATATTCTGTGAAAATGTCAACCGGCTACATGTTACAGTTCCAAAGATACAGCCTTTAAAAGGTTTTTCCGTTTTATGTGTGAGGACCCCCTTTAGTTTTAACTTTTTGTGATTTTCGGATTTTTCTCTTTACTTGTGCTACGAGATCTTGCTTTTTGCCAAATTTCATGATTCTAGGTCAACGGGAAGTACCCTTTAGGTTTTGATGAGTGATTTTGCGAATATCAAAACAGGTATAGGACCTCCTTTAATTTTTACTTTTTGTGATTTTCGGATTTTTCCCTTTACTTGTGCTACGAGATCTTGCTTTTTGCCAAATTTCATGATTCTAGGTCAACGGGAAGTACCCTTTAAGTTTTGATGAGTAATTTTGCGAATATCAAAATAGGTATAGGACCCCCTTTAATTTTTACTTTTTGTGATTTTCGGGTTTTTCTCTTTACTTGTGCTGCGAGACCTTGCTTTTTGCCAAATTTCATGATTCTAGGTCAACGGGAAGTACCCTTTAGGTTTTGATGAGTGATTTTGCGAATATCAAAACAGGTATAGGACCTCCTTTAATTTTTACTTTTTGTGATTTTCGGATTTTTCCCTTTACTTGTGCTACGAGATCTTGCTTTTTGCCAAATTTCATGATTCTAGGTCAACGGGAAGTACCCTTTAGGTTTTGATGAGTGATTTTGCGAATATCAAAACAGGTATAGGACCTCCTTTAATTTTTACTTTTTGTAATTTTCGGATTTTTCCCTTTACTTGTGCTACGAGATCTTGCTTTTTGCCAAATTTCATGATTCTAGGTCAATGGGAAGTACCCTATAGGTTTTTGATGAATGAGATTGCGAATATCAAAATAGGTATAGGACCCCCTTTAATTTTTACTTTTTGTGATTTTCGGATTTTTCTCTTTACTTGTGCTGCGAGACCTTGCTTTTTGCCAAATTTCATGATTCTAGGTCAACGGGAAGTACCCTATAGGTTTTTGATGAGTGAGATTGCGAATATCTAAATAGCTATAAAACCCCCTTTATTTTTTACTTTTTATGATTTTTGAATTTTTCCGTTTACTTGTGCTGCGAGACCTTGCTCTTTGCCAAATTTCATGATTCTAGGTCGACAAGAAGTACCCTATAGGTTTTTGATGAGATGATAGAATAGCCGTATCTTTTGATTGCATTGATCTAGAAGCTTAAATTCGTTAGACCTTTAAGGGACCGTAGACCTTAGTATTTCGTATAAATTTCAACTTGATATCTCTATCCGTTCCTGAGAAAATGGGTCTTGACAAACGGACACCCAGCCAGCCGGACAAACGAGTGATCCTATAATGGTTCCGTTTTTTCTTATTGAGAAACGGAACCCTAAAAACAATTAATTTTAATAAATTAATGTTCTTTATACTGACAAGTGTAAGTAGCGTCATCTATTAGGTATCATTAAAATATATTTCAAACCATAATATAGCAGTCAGTCAAAATGGCGTTACGCGATGATTATAAACTGTATTATTTATAACCGTCAACCGTGAGGTTCGAACTTACACTATAGTTTGCACTAATTAAATTGTTAATTTTATTTATTGTAAATTATAGACGCGCCGACAACTTAGGTCATTAACGTCTTGATTACATTAAATAACAATTAACTTGAAACTAAATGACATCACAAAACATTCATGAGCGGAGGCGGGATTCGAACCCACGACAGTCTGATCCAGAGGTCGCGACGCTAACCACTGCCCTCAATGAAATTGTTATAACCATACGGAACCCTCGGCCTCATGGCGCGATTTCAACTCGTACTTGACCTTTTTTTTTAATACTTTCACGTACATGTATTTTTACTTCCCACCTCTACTATGGTAGGGAAGTAATGGATTCAGTCCGAAAACAATATTTCGAGATTTTAACAGATTTTCACGTTTTGAGACCCTAGCAATCGTTTAAGATCATTTTCTGACTGATGTCTGTATGTGTGTGTGTGTGTGTATGTGTGTGTGTGTGTATGTGTGTGTGTATGTGGTCAATTTTTCGCCTTCGATATCTTAAGAACGGAACAACATACGAGCATGCCGATTGTTCTATTGTGTTTATCAGCCTTTAACTTAGATCTGATTAGATTTTGAGTCAAATCGGTTCAGTGGATCCTGAGATATTCAAAAAAACGTCCTCAAAGTCACGTATTAACATAGGTAAAAAAAAATATAAATGAATTCTAGATGTTATAATATGAAAAAAATGTAAATATTTTTTTTCTCTAAAATGTATAGTTTTCGAGAAAAAAAATATTTTACTAAAAAAAATAAAAATTTAACGTAAATCAAGGTAACCATGATTTTTGCTATATTAAGTTAGCCATCAGTAGATCACCAAACAAAAAAGAGGGCCATGCTTTCTTCAAAGAATAAAAATTAAATTGTGTTTTAAAGACCACCAACAGCTAAGGTTATTTGGGCCTAGTCAAAGAATAAAAAAAAAGAGTGTTTATTTTTTGCAAATATTTACTAGGTGGGAAGTATAGGACTGGTCATCAGTCGATTTTTTTTAACATTTTTTGCCTGTTATTCGACAAATATCTGTTGAGATAAATAAACAAAATGAACAAACAGAGTATTGTATACGTTAAATTACTGAAACAATACAATAAAATAAAATTGTGACCTAGATGAGTTAAACATTAAAATGTACGGCGACAGTTTCAACTGGACGCGTTATGCGGGTCAAAGGCCACGCAGTTCCCATCGGACTAGTTACTGGACCAGTGATCATCCCTTCCATGTTATCACCCCTATTTATACTGCATTCGTATGACGTCATCTTATCTTTATAATATTATGTTTATTCTTCTACAATGATATATTATTCACCCCACTACTGACAAATGTTGATATACAATGTGGCCATAGGAATGGTTAATTTTGTTAATTAATTATTATATTAATACTATTTATTTAGAGAAAAAAAACATAAAATCCCGGATTATGTCCCGAAGTTAATTTATATTAGTTACGTTTATACCTATCTAAGACTACAGTGGTTCTTAAACTGTGGTTCGCGGACCCTCAGGGATCCTTAATACCTACACGAGGAGTCTGTAAATGCTTAGGATTTTTTTCGACTTTTGCGTACCAACCGAAACTGTAAAATTGTTTATCAATATTAATATTCAGGGTGTCCCATGACTCCAGGTCCATAGCTTAAGGGCGTATTATTGAAGTTATTTTAGAGTTAAAATTGCTTAATGAACATAATTCCGAAAATGAATTAAAACTAATTACGTACTAATTAAATTAATAACATTTTAGCACTTCAACTTTCAGTACTTGTAGTTCTGTTAGGATTGTTAGGAAGCATTTTCGGACATAAAATAATTTTAACTCTAAATGACTTCAATTACACGCCCTTAAGCTATGGACGTCGAGTCATGAGACACCTTGTATAAAATGGTAGCTTTGTAAGTTATTAACTTGACTTAGATGTAGGCACTGTTTATGGGGTATCAAAATAAATCGTACATTATTATTAAAAATAAAATGAAAAAAACAATTAAAAATAAACACAATTATATAAGTAGTTGTAACTATTTAAATAATATAACTATAGGTGTGTTTTTCTTTTATTGTAGTTATATGTTAGGTATGTAATGGTATACTGTATATCTATTATAGTAGAGGTATGCAAATTCATTCTAAACGTACCTAACTATGGAATTCTTTTGCATTTTAGCGTATAAGACTAAAAAGTAAAAAATAAATATTAGTAAAAAAAACTTTTTAGAAACAATCTTTTATTGAAATGTACAAAAAAGGAAAAAATTATATTTAATAATTTAGGTTCATAATTATTATAAAAGCGAGGGTTGCAACTATAAATATACTATCATAGAGTTTACAACCCCCGCTTTTATAATAATTATGAACCTAAATTATTAAATATTATTTTTTCCTTTTTAGTACATTTCAGTAAAAGCTAGTTTCTAAAAAAATTTTTTACTAATATTTATCTTTACATAGTATAAAATGAAGTCGCTTTCCGCGTCTGTCTGTCTGTCTATTTAACCGCTAACTCCTCCTAAACCACGCAACGGATTTTGATGCGATTTCCACCATCAGTTAGATAATTTTTCACGGAAAGTTTATATATATATATAGCGAACGAGCGAAGCGAGTGGGTAATGTAATTATAATATTCAAGCGAACGAGCGAAGCGAGTGAGTAGTGTATTGCACCCGGGCTTTCTTAGCACCCGGGCGAAGCCGGACGGGGCCGCTAGTTAATTATAAAATGAAAATTCATACCAGTTCTTAAATTAGAACCTAATGTAAATTGGGGGCTTGTAAATGAAGATGCTGGGAGTGTTTTTCATATAATTAAACGAAATTGCATTGAAATTCAGAATATTGAAAGTTTGCACTTGTGTTTTATTAAAAGATATAAATCGAACAATGACCATTTAACAAAGCCATCTCAACGCGACTATTTCCATCACCACCCCTGAACGGTCAGTTTGATCTTAAGTAGTTTTGAGGGATGCTGTGTACCGGTTTTAATAAAACTCGCTTTTAATTCACTCTCTCCTATTATTATTATTATTGCGCATGTATTTATTTCTCCCCCTTGTTCTTAATTTTCGTTTTCTTTTTAAATCAGTTTAACGTTTTTAGTTATCATCTAAACGTTACAAGATTTGTGTTTTCGTGATTATCTTGCTGTGTGTTAAAATGGAAAGTTCGTTAAAAAATAGTTTGAATTAGTTTCACTTAAAACTTAGTGGTTAATATTAAAAATGTTCATTTTTTTGTGTATTTTTTGCCGTTTAGTTTCGAAATGGATAACTGGATACCTAGTTACGTTTATAATTTTCTGGTAATTGACTTTCTGTTTTCGTGTCCGTGATTTGATATTAGAAACGTGGGAATTTGTAAATTACCAAAATTTACTAGATGCGACGTTTTATCATGAATTTACGACTTCCTATGTAATAAAGAAAATTTCTAATATAATTATAGAACCTGAGGAAGTCATAAATACACGATGAAACGTATCGACTGGTAAAGTTTGGTGCACTGTAAAAAATGAATGTAAAAATACTTTGAAAGTTAAGATAGAATTCGCTCGATTTTCTAACTGATATTAAATTATTAGTTATTTTTACACAGAAAACTTTATAAAAACTTGGACTTTTACTGTAAAGTTAAACAAATTTGTGATTTTTACATAAAGTAAATTAAAATTACATAATTTGTGTAATATTCCAATAAAGTGTGTAAAAATTACAAAATAAAATGTATAGTTACATATATAAAATGGATAAATATAAAACAAATTAATGTAAAATTAGTAACCACGCATGCCCAATGTGTTTTTATGGAATCACACGATGTGGAGCCGATACCTGTTTGCGACGCCATTGTCTCTTTATGTGCCTATTACCAGATTAATCGCTGGCTACAAATGGACCATGGATAATCTATGTAATCGGCCTTCTCATTTTTTACAGTACGTTTTATTACAACCTTCCAAATTCCCACGATTCTGACCTAATTTTCTGGTAATATTTGATAATTTTTTTTATGATTGCTATAGCATAGATAAGTGAAATAATAGTGGGTTTGACCACATCATTGCGAATATTAATTTTGGATATGCAGATATAAATAAATAATGTCTTTGTTGATAAAAATAACAGTTATATCAAATGGTGTGGACTGCAGAACTGAAGCAAAGCACTTTCATAAATGCTTGATATAATTCAAGCAACAACACTTTTATTTTCAAAAATACTCAAAAAATTTCAAAAATAAGCACTCACTGCAGTGCTTAAAAATTAAGCATTAAGCATTTTAAAGTAAATTTCTGACTTCCAACATTACAATACAAAAATACAAAGCATACATTTTGTTTAGTAAAATAGGATAATGATAAATATGTTTTATGAAATGTTTAAATGTTTTATAAAAAATGCTTAGAAAGCATTAAAAATTCTTATTAAGCATAAAAAAGCTTATTAAGCATTTAAAATGTTTATTAAGCATTAAACATTCTTTAATAAATAAAACAAACAAAAACTGGCTATAGCTGTCCAACTTTATTTTTAAGTACTACGTTTCGGTCTGTTATAAGAGACCCTTTTCAAGCAATAATGATCTATACACTGTTCAATCAAATTTATAAATAACAGAAAGCAGGTAATTAGTATTAAACCTAAAACCCATTAGAAAAGAACAAACATATAGATACTAATTACTTAAGGTAAACATTTACAAACAATATAAACTAAAATTATGGGAGAACTTAGAAAAGGGTCTCTTATAACAGACCGAAACGTAGTACTTAAAAATAAAGTTGGACAGCTATAGCCAGTTTTTGTGTTTTATTTATTAAAGTAATCTTTTTCGCTGTCGGTAGAAGCTATTAAGTGATTAAGCATTAAAAATGTTTATTACAAAGAATAATAGTATAATGCGCGTTATTGCACTAGATATTACATAATATCCATCTGTCCTATTCTCTGATGTAGGTATATCAAACGCAATATTATAGTAAAAGTAGCAAAAAATTGAAGCCGCGGCGGACATATGCTCATATGAACTTTTTTTCATAAAATGGCCTGAGGAATCACACCCTGAAATATTAGCACGTCATTAAGAAAAATCGTGTATAAACTGTACATCTATATGTTGAAATTTACTTAAAAAATTACAAAGTTACTATTTTGTTTAATTAAATGGATGTTTAAAAAAAAGGTGAAGTGATTTTTAGTAAAAAATAAATAAATATGTTGCAGTCGCATCTGGTGTAACTTATTAACATTCCATGAATTGGCCAGTTATGTCAAATGGTTGAAACAAACTTAATTCGTTTAATAATAATTTCATTGATAAAATATTGATTTAAAATAAAACAATCGTCAATCAATATTATTTCTGTTTTTTTTTTCAGGCTCCGAGTACAACATCAAAAACTCAATCGTCGCAACAATCCAAGGCAACAGGCAACGTTAACAATGCGAATGGAACAGCCGCTGGCAATGCAGCCAATGTTGTTCCTCCAAAACCTGTTGAATGCAACTTATGTCATCGAAAATTCAAAAATATCCCTGCTCTTAATGGACATATGCGTTTGCATGGAGGATATTTCAAAAAGGTAAGTTATTTCATTTATTTTTGTTTTATTATCTATAAACCTAATTAAAAAATATATCTCATTATTTTGTGAACATTATTTTATATCATATTATTGAATGAGTTTAAAAAGACAGTTTCGTTTTTTTCCTAAAATTGAAAAATACGATTTTGTCTACAACAGTCTCAAGAACATTTGTCCGCGATGCTAAAATTTGAGGGCGAGAAAAATATTGATGTGTTAAATACCCATGAATTAATAGAAAATTTACAAAACTTACAAAAATCTAGTAAATTTTTATAATTTTGAAAAAGACACATTAAAATTTAAATGAAATGATTTGATTTTTTTGAAAATAAAAAATATGTACCTTTATTTAAAAAATATACTCTTAAGAGGCGGCAATTTGTCTTTTTGTCCGGGGCGACGTAACCGCTAGAGCGGGCGCTGTTGCCGCCAATTTAAAGAGATGAAATTCATTAACAAGTTAAAATTTTTAATAACAGGATGCAGAAAATAAAAAATGTGAGAAGAAAGAATCGGTAGGACCACCACTTCAAACGGCAAGTGTTAGTGTTAGAGCACTAATCGAAGAAAAGATAATCAATAAGAGAATAACAAACCCTCAAAATACCACAGCAGCTCCTACGATTGTATCGAACAGTAGTACATCGACAACGCCGACCGACGCCAGCAATCGCACGACTAACGCACCTCCACTTTTTCCTCTAACGGCAACAACAGTTACTGAAGGTACAACGACAACAACGAAAGTTACGTCTTTTGTTGTACCGGCTCCACCTTCTCAAAATAATACTGTTGTTGACAAGACGCGACGTCATTCTGATGCTGAAAAGTTCACCGTTCCTCGAATTCCGACATCATCTGTTTCATCCACAACAGCTCAACAAGAAGCCGAAGCTCTTGCAGATTTAATAATGAAACGTGGAGCAAAAGTTCAAGTAAAACGAGCGACATCTGATCCAGGGCAGTCACCGCAACAACTTCAGATACAATTTCAACCGGCTGGAGATTCATTTTCATTGTCCGGAGTGACTTATCAATCAGACGACAGTTCAGGATATTTCTCTCCGAACTTACAAGATGATGTGTTTCATCAAGTTCAAGATACAATGCTACTTCAAGGTGTTGATGCCGCACAATTAGCTGAAACGATACAATTACAAGCCGCTTCTTTGTTACAAGATCAGACGACCGACGAACAATTACAAGATATTGCATCACTTGAAGATTATGCAACTGTAACGGCCAGTTTACAAGAAACTGGACAAGTTGAAAATTCTGGTTATTCGGGAAATCGAACCGTCAGTCATGATTTGCAAGCTGTGCTAGACTCTCCATTACCTGAAAGTTTAGCCGAATTTAGTACTTACCATTCCACAAATACTTTATCATCAATACCGTCGCCTAAAGATGTATTGGGTACTTACACGTCGACACGATCCCCAATGCAATTTACTGGGTCTCCTCATACGAGTCTGGCAACTCAGAGTCCTCTACAGTCGCCTTTAATAAAACATGACTCGCCTGGATTCGCATATCCAACACCACCCGCAAGTCATGAAGGTCAATCGCCTGGTTTTGGAAATACCTCATTGCTTCCACTTTTGTCTCCTCAAAACTCAGATAACTTTACACAACCAATGAACAGTCATGGTAACAGAGATCCAGAAGAACCTCCACAAGCTTCTAGTCCATTGTCAGCTGCTTTTTACACATCAACCATGTCGAGTGCTGCAGCTGTTGAAGAAGCTCTTGAAGAAGTTCTACCTGGTGAGACAATTGCACCGGACGATATGTATCCATCTTTGACAAATTCTCCACCTCCTCAAAGTCCTATTTCTGTCGGAATGACACCCGTACAGTCACCTTTATCTAATTTACCTAATTCGACCAGTTCAGTAACATCACCTCGTCATTCTGGTCAAGTGACCTTTCCACTTTCACCGCATTACACTCTTCAATCCCAAATGATGCCAAACAGTGATGATCCATTACTATCAAGTAGTCCGAAAGATTTTGTAATGAGGAAACAGTTTGAATTCGGTGGCTTCCAGTCTTTTAAAATCGTAAGTGGTAATGGTTTAGTAGATTTTGGAAGTCAAGGTTTGACTGGAATATTAGTTGACAGCAACGGAGAGCTGAAGTTTATTCAAACGTCAGGTGCTTTTCCTACAACGAAGAATGTTGTTTTGGCAGCAAACAGTAACCTAAATTCACTTACATCGCCGTTACAACAAGTGACAATGTTGCAACAAATTCAACAACAAGCCATTAAAAAAGAAGTTCCAGAACAAACAAACAACAAGATGATTACGAATAATCACAGTTATGTAAATAATCATCATCCTAGAGTTCAGAAATTGAGTCGAACAACTCAATATACAGTACCAGGAAAACCTAATGTCATTCCACGGCCTAAATTGCATATAGCTGTTGACAATATTAAACAAGAAGAGCAAGATGATGTATTCCTTAGTCCAACTACGTAAGTTAATCTATTTTAATTGTTCGAGACATTTTATCCGTCATTGATTCGTGACTGACATTTTTATTTTTTAATTTCAGCATACCAGCAAGTCCTGTTAGATTTTCTCGTAAGAGGCCTCGATCAGAGCCACTGCTAGCTGTACCCATAGTGCATCAGTCACGTTTAAGAGCATCGAGAGGTAGACCTCCTGGAGCTGCCCCTTACACACCACCTCCTATTTTAAACCCTCAACGTACCGGCCCTGGGTTATACGCACATGCTAAATGGAAACCTAACGGCCAATTTTCATGCACAACGAAAAACATGAATAGTATAGACAGAAGCTGTGCAAACGGGTATAGCGATTCAATCCCCGAAAGTGACTCAACGCCCCATATCAACGTTGGCACTCAATATCAATGTACTATTCCGCCTTGTATAAACCAAGCTTACAAAGACGATCGAGAGCCCACTTATGAGCATCTTCTGTGGGATCCAGGCATAGTTAATAACTGCACTGATTCTGAAAGTAAGTTTAAAATTCCAGATGGCACTATTGAAGATATCCAGGCTTGAATTTGTAGGAATCCAGTTAAAAATCCACACGAAATAGTGAATATATAGTTGTACACTATTTTGCGTCAACATTAATACTCTACATCAGTGTTTTTCAAACCTGTGGGTCACAACTCCTAGATGGGTCTCAGAGTCTTACTCGGGGGGGGAGGGGGGGTCGCGGTCGCAAGCCAGGTACATATAAAATTAAGGGTTGTAGGTCCTACACTGAAATAAAAATACAATTCCAGTGAGAAGGCTGTGCCTTTTTTTTTTTTTAATAATTTGTCGAATCGTGGTTCTATTTTTGAGACGCAAATAACCAAATCATTCTCTAATTGGAGCCTATTTCTCTTCTTAGCTTTTATGTTCACCCTTGAAGAGAACGTTAGTTCACAAAGGTAGGATGTGGCGAATGGCACTAATAATTTCAAAGCTTCCCTTGCCAGCTCTGGAGATTTTTCTTTTCTCTTCATCCAGGAAACGTCAATCTTTGAAATCACTGACATAGTTTTATTACGGTCCTGGGGGGGTCGCCAAATTTTTTTACATGTGATCGCGTATTCAAGAAGGTTGAAAACATTGCTCTACAGTATTGTCGCACAACATATTTTTTGGTTTAGTTTCAAAACGCCGATAAACAATACTAATAAGTAATATAATTCAATATCTAATCCAAATTCCGTGATCTGGAGTAACTTTATACTACTCCTGATTAAATCAAATTTCGTAGATACCTATATCTTTCTATTTGGATATTGTCAATAGTGATACAAACTGATTTTATAATCAATATAATTCAATGACAAATGATCATGAAAATTCACACAGAAATTAATCGAATTTTTACCCACAAATCTACCCGGAAACAATATTTTTAGTTGAATCTCTTATTTTCGGTAATCGGCAATTGCAATTTTATATGTTTGATCAGGGGCTAGGTGACATCCTTAAATACTAGTGTACTTAATTGCTTTTTATATAAATACATACCTATACTATGTTTTCTAAAACCCATGTCTCTTAAGCACATTTAACCAGGAATGGGCAAAATTTTTATCAATTTGTTATTACCTATAATATTTTAAATGATTATTACGTTTGTGCAGTTGAAACATACTTGGAGTTTGCATGCTGTGCTGCCATTCCTGGTGGAGGTAGAAACAAAGAGTATGCTCTGCATCTTCTACATTTATGTGGTGGAAATATTCACGTAAGTAGCTTTCTTACTTTTCCAATCATAATAATAATAGCTATACAACATTTATTTTTATTACAGGATGCAATGTTACGATTAATGCAGCAAAGCCCATCGTTACCACCTGATCATCCTCTTCTAGCCTATCAATACAATGAGAGCGATCGATGGAGTTCTCTAGAAACAGATGCATTCAATCGTGCACTTTTAAAACATAACAAGGACTTCTACAACGTAGCGAAAGAGGTATATTAAAAGTTGAAAGCGGTCAGGGTGTGACTTTATCAAAAAGGCGAATGTTATGCAATAAATAATTGAAATGAAGTCTAGTCCTCTGTTGCTTTAAATTAACAAACAGCTAGTTCATGATTCCTCAGTATCCATAGCTCTATTTGTTGGACTGTTCAAATTATCAACATAGAAAATGGACTATTTTCATGGAAAATGATGCCATGAAGATGGAAACCATTGGTCATTGGTCTATTTTCACACTGGAAACTGTGTCAGTGCTTGTTGTTCGTGTTCCCATACTTGAACATCAGCTGTTGTTTTTGTGTTCAAAAAAAAGCCACGCACTAGATTTGCAATACTCGCACACCTGTATCTTAGTAGCACCAGCATTCTATAAAAACGCATGTTTTTTTAATACAAATTTTATACTTATAGGTGGGTTCAAAAACGGTTAAACAGTGTGTTCAGTTTTATTATATGTGGAAGAAGATCTGCGCTGAAGAACACAGACGTATTAGAGTCGTCAGAACACACAGAGATACTAATCACGTTGGATCAGAACATGATGAAAAAATGTGGACTGAAAATAAATTACTTGGGGTAAGTTATTTTCGCCACCATAAAAATATCTTAAAATAGTGTTAAACTTCTGTAATCAAAAACAGAATTAACCACAAACACCAAACCATAGTAATTTAATACTCGACGTACGTTTCGCCAACCAAATTGGCATCATTAGGAGATGATTAAAACTCAACTTGGTTGGCGAAACGTACGTCGAGTATTAAATTACTATGGTTTGGTGTTTGTGGTTAATTCTGTTTTTGATTATATTCACACCAAAGGTTTCAGCAACATTCTTGGTTAAACTTCTGTGATCAATCGAGGTCATCATCTGAAGATCATTCTTTAGATAACCGTTGCTTCTCTGAAAACACCCGATTTAATTTCTACCATACATTTTTTTGTTATTTAATTGTTAATTATTGATAAAATGTTTTTCACACGCTTTTATTTAACTTTGTTTCCTTTCTGTCTGTCCGGGACAAATCTGACAATCGAATTTTCGAATACTTTCCGATATCCAATTATGCTGAAAATTTGCACACACCATTGGTTCTGAAGACAATGCAATATAGTACCTATATTTAATATTATGGTAGATTCAATATGGCGGCCACCACAAAATGTTTTATTACCTTTTTCTTTACAACTCCCTCGACATGGGTATCAAATAAAAGGGTATAACAAGTAGAATACAATAAGCTGTGTGACGTCATTCTAAATTCAATATGGCGGCCGATACAAAATGGCGGATTACCTATTTCTTTACAACCTCCTTGATATTATGGGTATCAAATGAAAGGGTATGACAAGTAGAATACAATAATCAATGTAACGTCTTTATAAATCCAAAATGACGGCCAAAAATTTTGGAAGACAAAAGAACAAAATAAAATATTAATAAAAAAAACTTTTTAAAGACAAGCTTTTATTGAAATGGACTAAAAAGGAAAAAATAATCCGTTAATAATTTAGGTTTATAATTATAAAAGCATGGGTTGTAAACTCTATGATAGTTTATTAGTCACGACCCACGCTTTTATAATTATGAACCTAAATTATTAAAAATTATTTCTTCCTTTTTAGTCCATTTCAATAAAAACTTGTCTTAAAAGTTTTTTTTTACTAATATTTTTATATAAATTGTTACAGGTTATTGATACAGAACCTCCATTTGCCAATCAAGAACATCGCACCTTTAGCTGTGAATATACTGACTGTTCAGCGGTAAGTTTGCTCCATTTTTTAAATTTTAAATTTGCTTAAATTAACATCTAATTAACAATAACTAATGCATGTATACGCATTTACTCCAAAACAGAAGTCCATTAATTTCATATTAAAATGTTGAGTATATTCAAAATTGTTTCGATCAATATAGTTAATATTCTTTCAATCAGAAGTCTCAACTTGTCACTTTTATGTAATTTTATAAATTGCAGTCGACAATTCTTTAACTGACCGTCTTACTTGAATGCTAATTGAGTTTTCACTCATGAAAAACCAAACTAAAATTGATTCAGACTTCCTTTACGCAAACACAGCCAAAAGCAATACAGTCTTCTTTGGGTTATTAAAATTCTTGAAACTGTTCTTCTACACCACGACAGTTGAATTCATAGGAAGAGCAGGGCCGTCCTAAGATATTTGGCGCCCCTCTTCATAAGAAAACCCACGGGAGGAAAGGGGTGGCCGGTGAAGTTTTATAAAATTTCAAAACTTCCCATATCTAGATGTTGACGCGGCAAAGAAATCGTTTAAACTTTGTAGAAATAAATATAATTTGGTCGCTTCTAGACAGCATTCCTGGATTCCAGTCGTCAAGCCTTTGACGCGGGCCGTCATTAATAAACTGATTTGAGTGTAAGCAAAATTACCGCCCCAAAAGGCTGGCGCTCCGGGGCTATAGCCCATTTAGCCCTGTAGTTGGGGTGGTCCTGAGGAAGAGTCGACTGTAATTTGACAACAAAGGCAACAAATCGCTACCCTTTGTAAATTCATTAGTTCGTTGTCTAGTTTGATACTGGTGATTCTCATAGGCGCCGAGGCACTTGAGTTCAGATGGTCATGAATTTTCTCTGATCTCAAAATAAACGCTCGCAAATATTTTTTATTTTCAAATCACATATTAATGATTTTTTTATGAGACCGAGCTACGTAACTTTCAAGTGCAGTCTTGAAACGATTTTCCCCTCATTCCTGATACAAGACCCCCCCTAAATGCACTTTTCCTTGGAATAAGATTTTAGCCAGATACTGAAATCTAAGCAAACATTTCCTAAACAAAAATGGCAATAGTTAGGTATTGATTAATATTGTGCCTTGACTTCTTGGGTCAACATTTATACTCTACATTATGTTTTAAGCGCTTCGCTTTGGGAAAGGTACATAACGTATGGGGCAAGTTTGGACAAAATAAATCATCAGGCTTAACCAGCAAAATAACGAAATTTTATTCAAACTTAAATATTAATGGTTCATTTTACAACTTATGACAACATGAAAACTAATCTACAAAACTGATAGCGGACCATGGTCCTTAATGGCACGCAATTTGGCTAACTTGTCCCATCTTCCTTTGAACGATGTTCGGTTCAACTTCCTCACTTTTTCTAAAAATTCGTGCTCGCAATTGTTGTCTATTTTGGGTCTCCCAACCGTTTTCATAAACCTTTCGACACAATAATTACCAAAATTCTTCTATTTGCCGAGCTTGAGGGACATTTGTGGGATTATCTTCTCTCAGTATCTACATTATTGACGTCTGCTTGTATAATGGCGCGAAGCAAGATCAGGCCAAAATATTATATCGTCGTTCTGATGTTGGATATTAATAAAATAAAGCATTTTCGGTAAACATCTTTGGGTATAAAGCTCAACATCCACAGCTTCTTCCAGAACTCGGCTAACATTTCTCAAAACTTATTATTATAATATGTTATGATAACTTTCAAATGTCGGCGCCTATGATTATTACGTATAAATTATATGTTATAAATAAAATATTGCAATTTATAATGAATTCATTATAATGATATTTGGATGAAATCATGATTGGTTTAATTTGGTTGCAGAGTTTCAACTCTCGCGCAGCACTAAACGGTCATATAAGAATCCACGGCGGTACGGTCCGTCGGTCTCCCACACCAACACCAAACTCTAACAGTCACCATACCACGAACCATCATAACAACCATAATCATCATCATCACAACAATCAACAACAATGCTCTTCGAGTACGGAGCACAACAACAGACGGACAAGTATCACGACGAACAATCACGATCCATCAACATCGTCACAACACGTCCAACAACAAACCCCCAATCATCACGTTCACCACACTGTCGAGGAGTTTCCCTG
Source organism: Mongoloraphidia duomilia (assembly GCA_039654895.1). Classification (NCBI taxonomy): domain Eukaryota; kingdom Metazoa; phylum Arthropoda; class Insecta; order Raphidioptera; family Raphidiidae; genus Mongoloraphidia; species Mongoloraphidia duomilia. The sequence goes on from CM077523.1 coordinate 5,284,524, forward strand.
TAAGATCTGCGGGAAGTAAGTTAACAACCATCTCTAAAACATGGTCTCCTAAATCCACACCGTCTGTTGCGTCCGCCGGCAGGTAAATTGCTAGCTCGCCGTTGGCAGACCTGCTGCCTGTGATTTTGACCACCGTATTAATTACACCACAACGCCACCACTTATTTATTATTATTATCTGTGACACGCAACAGTAGAGCATGCCTTGCCTCCACTGCAATCTGTCTTTATTGCCTGATCTCTCCTCTTCTACCGTCACCTCTACAAATACTGTAACGTGTTGGTATTAATTATATTACTTAACAAAATTTTACCAAAGACTGTTGTAATACAGTGTAACCTTAATATAACGAACCTCAATATAACGAGCCTCAATATAACGATTTCCTCGATTTAACAAATTTTTCGAAATCCCCTAGAACTGCCCGTAAGAGCTAATCTAAAATATACCTTTACATTACGAATACATTTGTCAAAAACCTCTTTATAACGAATTTTCAATCATTGCAAAATATAAATAGAAAGTATTATTTACCTCTATATAACCTTTACATAACGTATCCTATCAATTATTTACACTCAATTCCACAATAATTCATGTCTCGACAGGTTCAGACACGTTAAACTTTTCGTAAGACAATCATTGTTGTTTGATGCTAAGTAATGTAAACACTGATGTTTGTCACTGTTGTTAGTTTTAAAGTTGCAATGGCTGAGAAACGAAAAAGGTGATCCTTAACCTTGTTAAAACGAATCGTAGTCCAACCTAACCTCTATATAACAAACCTCATTGTAACAAATTACTTGGTATAACGAATATTTTTTAATTCCCTTCAGTTTTGTAATATCGAGGTTGCACTGTATATATACTTTTAAAGTTTGTTTCAAAATTTTCTAAATGGCCGTACTAGTAGCATTTCCATGCCTCTTCTGTTATAAACCACTAATACCCAGGTTCTAACCCGGAAACTGGAAAGAATTTTAAATTTGCGATAATAACTTGAAAATATTAATTATTTTTTAGATAACTTTGACGCTTTTCTTCTGGTAACAGCACCTGGTGACAAAACTGAAGTTATCGGAAGAAAAATATCTCAAATGTTATCTTATGGTAACTTCGGATAGATTACCAATTCGTTCAATACATATAAATATTACAGTTCAATGTGTTTTGTGTTCCCTGAGCAAGCCATTGTAAATGATTGAATATTACAACAGTAAATAATATAACTTATTAAACATATTCAATTAATAGTTTATTACATCTATGTTTAATTACTCGGCAACATTTATCTATAATTTGAAAAACGTCATCTAAAAAATTAATTCGTTTGCACTGTTGGTTCTTTTCAGCTTACATGATTACATCATTAAATTTTTATTTTCATCATTTAATTCAAATTAAGAATGCCGTAGAAAAACAAATAGCACCAATTTTAGCTATAATAGTTATAAAACACTGTACGATACGTAGTCACTTTTTGGAAATCAAGATAATTTTTCTTAGAAATCTTTTTTAATATTTTAAAACTCACTAGACATATATTAATTGGTTTATATTATGAAGTATTAGAAATACCTTGTATTATGTCCGTCTTGTGACTTCTTGTAATTGAACACTACGCGTTTTAGCAACGAGTTGCCATCTTCAGGTGTTGTTAATTATTTTTAAAAAAACACACATTGAGTATTCGTAACACTATATAATATTATGATGCTAAGCACTGTGTATTATGTCGTGGTTTGTGAAGTACTGATTTAAATTTCGAGATTGGTTTAGCTACTACTTCAAATTATAACAAATATTTTTCGATTTTTTGAAAATTCATTTTTGACCTTAAAACTAAAAGAGACTTCATTCGTTATCGCAAGGATCGGATGCTTTATTTTTTTTAGTTACGGTGGGCGGCTACTAAATAAATAATTAAATCATAACGATTTTTGTTCCCAACAATTGGGTTTTTGAATGAATTTTTTTTTTTGCTTAAATGGAAAGACCACATACAAGTTTTATAGCAAAACTGTTTTTATTTAATTTTTTTGCTTACTAATTAAAATGTTATATTTAAATAAAAATTAATTTTTAAACTCAGTTCCGATGATGCGCCGAAAGAATCCGAACGCGTGTGACGTCATTATGTTATCTATGATCTTTGTATCCATGGTTACCAAGTTAAAAATTTATTATTTTTGATAGTACGTGTAATACACATACACAAATACAAATACACACAATTTTTAACATAACGACGTCACAAATATTCCTGTCGCGTTTTTTAAATTTTTATACATTTTAATTAATTTTTAGTAATTTATGGCTTTAAAAAAATGTTCTTTTCGTTTTTCAATTATATTTATGTTAAATTATTAGAAAAAATTAAAAAATTAATAATTGTTTTTAAATTTAAATACCTAATTGCATTAAGTGAAATAATATATTATATCAGGCAGCGCTGCGGCTGCCCTGATTGGTTGGCTATATCTAAGAAAAAATCAAATGTCACTGTGTGGAGGTTTCGGGTTCATGCCCGATAGTGCCATTTGATTTTTTCTTAGATATAGCCAACCAATCAGGGCAGCCACAGCGCCGCTTGATATATATTATTCACTACTTAATTGTTGTGAATATGGTGTGGAAATAACTATGAGGGAACAAAAATCATTATGATTTAATTATTTAATCGGACGCTTTGTTATTTTTTAATTTTAAAGTTTCAAATCTAAATAAATTTTAGGAAAATTAGTCAATCCGTTAAATGAACATTTGCTCCACAAACAGAAAATGATTGTAAATTAAATAATAAATTGCTTGGAATGATATAAAATTATTTGATAATTTTTGCACAATGTCTAATTGTTTTCCTCTTACTGCACTTTTTTGTACTGAATTTACCTCCATCCTTTGTTATTATCACGTAATAGAAAATGATGGAAATACATTCAGTACATAAAAGTTCCGTAAGAGGACTCACCCTGTTTATTATAATTTATATCTGTGCCTTGGTGCATACAATCTGTACTGGGGTAAAAGTTTTCGCTATAAATCCGGTGTGCTTCCTATATTATAGTTACAGTATATCCATCAAGAGACATATTTGTGTCTACGACCTTACGTGCCATGCATATCCTTAAATACTAATAAATAATTATCAGTACCAACAAGTTATTTGTCACATATCTGTGCTTTTTACAGGTCAAATAGCAGCTTTCCTCTAGGCCTTAGTGTGAATGAAAATTAGTTTATAGTTATGTTTGTATAAAATATTTAATCTATTAATGAAATAATCGAAAATAAAGTATGAATCCAACTAAAATTGAAATGATTTTTTTATGTTTGTGTTTTAACAGAGTATTTAACAAGATAAAAAGTCGCAGCGCGCACATGAAATCGCATCGGCCCGCTGATTCAGAACCACGGAGACCGAAAGCTGTGCCCTCACCGACGACGTCATTGTCTTACGACACTTCTTCATTGTCACCTACCACGTCTGCTGGAGCTCTGTCCCCTCTAATTATGCAATGAAAACTCTGAATTTCGGATTTTTGTTAATAAGTCCTGTAAGCATTTCAATAATGTTTAGGTAAGTAAGAATTATTATATAATTTATAATTAATGAAAGTACTTAATTTTCTTTTTTTTATTCATGTACGTACCTAAACCTTATGTAAATGACACTGTTTTTCCATTTTTTTTTCTTTATACATCAGAAGCTAGTAGTTTAATTTTTTTACATGTTAACTATGTGTATAAGATACTGAAATTTTTTATTTGATTTTATTAAAATACATATTTTGTGTTCTTTTGATCTTCGTCTGAAGATTATGTTCTTTGATTGGATGTTTGAAATTTAAAAAGGGATGAAATTTATAATTTGAATAAAGATTATATCTTTAAAATATGTTCTTTTTTTTAAGGAACTATAAATAGTACCTAATTAACTTATTAATAGATGAATACACGGTTAGTATGAAAATATTGAACAAGACTGTTCGTTATAATTTGTCATCTTTGTGGAAAAAATTAATTATGCTTCTAAAAAAATGTTTAGCTGTTTGACATTTTCTTTATTAATTTTTAACGCATTACTTTTATTAAAGCATACCATATTATGGAAGATCCCTGAATTGTATGTATATTATAATATATGTATATTTATAACTTGAAGAGATTTTTCTATATTTTACTGTTGAACATTCTACATTATAAAAAAGAAATATATTAATTATATAAAATTTAAAAAGCAGGGATTTTCTAACGGACATAGACTAGTGTTTTTACAAAGTAGAGGATAGTTTTTGTAGGTATCTGATCTTTAAATTAAAAAAAATAATAATAATAATTAATAGATAAATAAAATAAAGACAACAGATTGATAAACTATTTAACATTTAAAAAAAATGAAAAACGCTCAAATTTTAAGCAATCATGCAGAATGCTCACAGTATTATCCGAAACAATACGAGATGAAAATATTATTTATTTTTACTATTTTCCTCCCTTAAATATGAGCTCAAAAATTGCATTGTATAATCATAAGACATATCCTAATACAGCAATAATAAAAAAATATGTATTAAGAAATACATACAATCAAGAAGAAATAATAAGAAAATTGATATTAATAAAGTGTATCAAGAAGTGCACTGAAATTCTATATAGATATATTATATATATTTATAAATTTTATATATCGTATGCAAAGCATTGCAATGGAATAGCCTAAAAAAATGTAATTAAAAGATCGATTAATAACGAAATTTGTTAAAAAATCACTTCAGTTAAATACTGTTCATGATATTTCCAAATAAATGGAAAATGAGAGCTTGACATTAAATTATTATGAATTGTGATAAACTCGGTAATGTCTCAGTTTATTCTTTTATTCATAAATGCGCCCAACTTACACGCAAACATTTTCATTCAAAAATCTCAATAATAATTTTTGACTGTTCATTTCTACTAAACTTGAACTTGTCGTCTGACAATGAATTATAAAAAAAAAACATTTAATTCGTCGAGGTATTTAAAAATTGTTCTGTAATACTCTGTGTTGTGATTATTTTAATACAAACTGTAGATAGAAAATGTTTGTACTTAATCTAAACCTAATAAAAAAAAAGATTAGAATATCCTAGGTAAACTAAAACTATTAAATTACAATATTAATAACTGAAGTCAACTGAAATCCAGATGATCTGCATTTAAAACAATTATTATTTCCATTTTAAAGAAATGACAATCTTAGACCATTCAATCATTATACTTATTATTTGTTTTATTGAATAAACGCGTAGTGAATATTACTCATTGAAATCGATGTATAATTAATAAATGTTAATCACTTCATAATCTATATAGATTTTAAATAAATTTTAATTGTTAATTGTTCAATTATTCAAGTTTTGTAACCCCTATAATCTATATGTGGTGTTATTAAGAATGTTTATTAAAAATATTGTGTATATAATTGTAGAAATTATGATAATTGCAGTGTTTCTGTTATTCAGTTGGCTTTTATTAGTATATTAATTATTAACATTCAAATGGCCAATAATAAAGAAATTTTATAAGCTCAGGAGTTTCGTCACTAAAAACGGATGCCATTTTATTAAAACTTTGGTAGGTACATAAGTGTATGTAATGCTTATATACTGCTATTAAAATATGAAGTCATTACGATGCCGACGATAGCTGTTTCCTTATTTGAGCACTTTGTTCGTTGTGCGCATGCTCATCAGTTTCCGCATGGACACTCACATCCAGAGCCAGATTGAAAGATGTCGGGGGCCCCGGGATGACGAGGAATTGGAGGCCCCTGCAAAAATGCAATATCGATTGTCATCGTGTTTTCTCTATGAAAAACAAGTTTGTGGTGCTGTTTCGTGAGGGTTCCGGGGCGCACGCGCATTTTGCCCTGCAATACACACAACTGTCAGGCAAGTGAACAAATAAAATAAGTAGGTACTAACTAAAAAATGATTAAAATGTATTATATTTTGTGTAGACATACGACGAAAAGTGGAAAAGTTCCTTTGCGTCGATAAATATTCAACAAATTATGCATAAGTGCAATGAGCCATTTCCCTGAAAGTAGTTCTTTCTATTATCCACGAGAGGCAGCACTTGTGGTAGGTACAAACATTATTTATTCCCCATTAGTGTCGTGTCATTTTAGTGGTATAACTTAATTATTATTATTAAATTAATTAAATAATTAAGTTATATCATTAGAAGGACACGACACTAATAATGTTTGTACCTACCCCAAGTGCTGCCTCTCGCAGATATTTGAAGGAACTACTCTCAGGAAAATGGCTCATTCATTGTTTTTCTTAGTTTAATTCATTTTCACATAATATGTTTAATTTTAACCTATTACGAAACAGCTGAATTTCTCGAATGGTTTGTCTTGACGAAAATAGGCTACTAGCAATATATGAGTATTACATATATGGGTAGATATGATCTTGTTATGGATAAGTCAATTAATCGATTGACTTGGATATTATCAAATCAAAAATAATTTTAAACATCGTACAACATTGTCTTCATAAATATTAGATCAATATGGGAAAAAGTGTGATATGTTTCCCTGTTATTATTATGTTATTAAATGTAGGAAAATAGCGGAAAAGAAACGCCAAAGTAGGTCAAAAAATGTCTGAGCTGATAGTAGGAACTATGGTTGTACATAAATAAATAAATAAGATATGTAGTCATATGTGCGAGATCGTGTGATTTTTTTAACTAAAGTAAATTTTAAGTGAAAGTGATAAAACGTTTATTTCCGAAATGTTTTTAGAACTGGTGATTTTTTTCAAAATTGCAAAACGTGACTGCAAAATCACGCTAATACAAAATTGTTTTTAATATTATGTGATGATAGAAAAAATCAAAGAACAATCATTCATGTAAAAATAATAATGGAAATGATATTAGAAGTATGTATTATTTGCTGTGTCTTTCAAAAATATTAAAAAAAGAAATTAAAAACACTACCTGATTGTCCACAAAAATTAAGTGTGTCTGTTTTTATCGAAACCCCAGTAGTCCGAACATAGAGATATTCTTTTGCTATATAATTACTTATTACCTATTAAATGTAATTTTCTATTGAATAATGTTTTTGTCAACAATATTGGGATCTGACATATGTAAACAATTTACTTATGACGTAATCAATATGGCGATATAAAAAGGGGTAATTTAAAAATAAATGTAATAGACATTATCGCTTTTTTTCCCTTTTTCTATTAAAAATAGAAAATGTCTATCAGTGGCCAAATATGCAACATTCTTACCGGAATTTTGTAAAAGGAGAAAAAATTATAACCGCAAAATTGCAACGTCTCTGTGATTTCACATTAAGTTAAAAGGAAAATTGCAAAAAATAGAGAAAATATTTTTATTAAATCTATTTTTTCGATTGTTTTTAAAGCAGCTATCCTCTTTAATTTGTAAATTTATGCTGTATTCTAATATGTTTTTGGCGTAAAGAAAGCATTTATATAGCGTGACCTTCATATTCAAGATTTTAATCTAAAAATTTGTAAAAATACCAATTAACCTGTTTGTTATTAAAAATAATAATAAATTAAAAATTATGAATTGGTATAAAACTGAAAAAGCTCTAGAAAATGAGGTTTTTTATTATGTATAATTTTTTAATAAAAAACACATAATATCGCAATCGTACATGCACAATCTATAGGCCACACTTTTAGAAATGTGAAGTTCAAATTTTTATCGGCAGATGTCATAGCGACGTATGTCAATTCCCAATTCTTTACATTGAAGAATATTGTGACATAAAACATAAATGTGTGCCTGATGTTTTATAAAAATATGTGCCAATAAAATTGTTATCACTTATGTAATGTTATAGGAACATAATATGAAAATATATACCTACTCGAAACACTGAACGATTGCAGATTTAGCGCAGCTGTACTTAAAATTATAAAGTTTATTTAAATTCTGAGCTAAGCTCAAAATAATTCTGTATTTAATGTACACACTTTTTTTTAAATTTTAAATCAAGTTTTATAAATATGTCCACTATACTGTACATACTGCTGTTACAATATATTAATATTTTTGGCAACTTAATACTTAAATATTTATGGTTGATCGAAATTGTTGAAGTAAATATATTATGTAAGTTTATTTAGATTTGTTTTTTAAATTATATTCACGGGGTCACCCCCTTTCGTAAAACCGCGTAAAATTTTAATTCATGTAAACTAAGCTCTAAGCTATGTTTATTAGTAAATAAATATATAAAAATGTTGCAAGTTTCATAAAAATTGATCAAATCGTTTTTGCGTGATAATTCAAAACAGTAAGGCAAATTACAATTTTTATCAAAATATATCGTCAATTTTCCGACAATTAATAACGACGTCAGGGGAGTACGTAACAATTAAATTTACAAATTACATTTTGCAGTTCAACAGACGATAGTTTTTCAGACGAAAAAGCACTTAAAATGTCCAAACGTTAAAATGACTGCATTTGCGGGTTTTTAGGTATCGTTAAAGTCTCCAAGTTTTAACTTATATTTTGCTCTTTAACTCCGCTCTAATTAAAAATACGAAAAAATCACAAGATACTAAATTTGCAATATTTAGCTTAACAAAGCTATTAATATCAGCTTTTTATTATAAAGTCTCGTTTACAAGATACTGTATTAAAACCCGTTTTTCTAAAGTAGATAATAAAAAACCACAAGTATAGGTTCCGAATTCTATTTATAATAATATCTTTTGGTTCCAAAAGATTGGCAGAGGCTTATTTGAAGGGGGTAATCAAAATTATAGGCATCCTTTACATTTTGTATACCCACATAAAATCTCTTTTTGCGTCGCTATTTTCTAAACTTCTTCTTATTTTTTAGCTTACAAAATAAATATTTTATGTACTAATCATAATTAACAAATTATACTTACCATCATGGACGTACGCAAGGAGGTTTAGAATAATGGAATTTATGAAACTTACTGCATACGTTTTATTTCCCGTTATTGAACTTTGCCGCCCGAAAATTCCCCGAAATGCACTTAGACCGCTTGAACTATCGTTTATGAACTAATTGCAGTATGGTAACCGGATGTCCATGTTAACTCATAATTCTTGCCCCCTCCCTGAGCAAAATTCTGCGTACGCCCTTGCTTGCCATACTGTGCAGTGTGCAGTGCTTCTCATCAGTCATAATCTGTACATAAGTACCTACAATAAAAGATCGTAAATGCTTTTTTTTGCACGCTTATCTCCGCAATGGCTGACCAAATTGGATGTGGTTTTCAGTAATGTATGAGACAAACTTGGGCTAACGTTTAGTGTTTGTTTCATTTCAATCGGTTGACAAATATAAAAGATGTCTCGCGCGTGTTGTAACACCGTTAATGCAAAATATGTCAAAACGTCGTGTTAAACATATAAACTGTTTATTTATGTGACACCGTTAATGAAAACTATTTCCAAGTGATTTTAAGCCCGACTTCGCTTCGCAGGGGGAGAGATTATCGCGAGGGGATAATAAATCATACTTCGCTTCGCAGGGGGAGAATTTCTCGCGGGTGAGGATATAAATTAACAATATACTAAATATACGACATACGTGGGTTGAGCCACGGGTGACCGCTAGATAACAATATTTGCTTCAACAATTTTTAAGCATGTTGAATGTGATTTTTTTGTAAAATAATTTTAACAGCAAAACCGTATACTTTGCAAATATTTACGTCATAAGGGGTCGTGTAGAATGCAATAAATTTAAATAAGTCCGTATTGTATTTGTAAAACTAGCCATAAAAACAATTTAAAATTACTATACCAACAGCAAATCATGTGATAAAAAATAAACAAATTGGTTTAATACTAATTTATTTGGACATCCCAGTTACGGTCCAGTTAACATTTTCGGTAAAAATTGGATTGAAGAACTCTTACGGGAACGGGTAGGTTACGTAGCAGCAGAGGCGAATTTAAATATCTGGACCCCCTAGGCGCTATCTCTTTCCATTGCTGTGAGAAAAGGACTCTCGCGACTATTGGAGGGTTAAGTAATTTTACACGTGATATACTGAACGCTGAAATGTAAGGGAAACAAGTTATAGAAACATAAATACGGAGTACCTACAAACGAAGCTTGTCACATTTCTTTTTTTAACCGACTTCAAAAAAAACAGGTTACTCAATTCGACCGTATATATTTTTTATGTTTTATGTGTGTTCGCGGATAACTTCGTCGTTTATGAACCGATTTTGAAATTTTTTTTTTATTTGAAAGGGTATACTTTCAGATTGGTCCCATAGAAATTTCATCAAAATCGGTTCAGTAGTTCGGCTGATTTTAATATAAAAGTAAGTAACGGCGTGTGATTTCTTAAGGTAAATGTCACTTTTTGACACATCAGACAGCGTAAGAAAGTCGGTTTAATAAAAGTGAGTAACGGCGTGTGAAAGTAAAAAATAAATAACTTTTTAACAAAAAAAAAACCTCCTTCAAAAAGCCACTAAAAAGAGAAAAATAATGAAATTTTGAGATCTGCGCCAATTTAATAAAATATGATGTCGGTTAAAAAGAAGATATTAATCACTATACTATACTTTTTAACCGACTTCATATTTTATTAAATTGACACAGATCTCAAAATTTCATTATTTTCCTGTTTTTAGTGCCTTTTTGAAGGAGGTTTTTTTTTTTGTTAAAAAGTTTTTTATCATCGTTAAGAATTTCGAATTTAGGTGTTGCGTAAGTTTGAGACAGTATGTTTGGTTTTTGAAACGAGTCAAAACGCAAATTTAATAAACATATTATTACCTGCAGCCAAAAATACTCGAAAATCTCAAAAAAAAGTATCAATTTTTGTATATAAGAAAAAAACTATTAATAATCATCAATATTAGAGTAATAATAAAATTAGAAGAGATCAAGACGTCGTTATAAAAAACAAACAAAATAATGACGAATGGAAGGTTTCGAGATGTTTCTCTGTTAGGTAATATTCCATGGAGCATAGATAGAAAAGAGACTAAACTTCATACATTCGCTTTACCAAAAAAAAAAAAATGAGGAAATAATGGTTCCTATTCCGCCGGTAGAGGCGCTGAAGCTATAAGACCCCAAGTAGAGTTCGTAAACGGGCAATATATCGATTTTTTTGCAAAATAGAAATAAACTGAATTAAAAAATAATCGATCAAATCCATGAATTGTTTTTAAATAATATTTAATTTCGCCTTTTTCCAATAGAACTATTGCAAATGTACACGTTGTGTAAATTAAGGTGACCAGACGTCCTCCTTTGAAGAGGACAGTCCTCCTTTGGTGAGATTTGTCCTCCTCAGTGATAGTGTCCTCCTTTCCAGTGATAGTGTCCTCCTATGTCCTCCTTTCGAATGATAACGTCGTAACGACCCCATTTGTCCTACTTTTTAACGATTTCAACTAATATTTTTGTGGTTCTGTACTATGGGTAGACAATCTCACAACCGGTAGAGTAGTCACAGCATTCTTTAATGATTATATTATTTATATTATTATACAACAAATACGAATACGGCTATGGACTGTTAGATGGCGCCACTCCTGTGTGTTTCACTCTTAGATTATTAGGTCTAGAATCTAAATAATAAATAGACTGCGAAATTAGTTTTTTTTGGTGTCCAAGTGGTATCCTTCTGAGCAATTTTAAAATACTGGTTACCTTATGTAAATACAGGTTAACTGATAGATCGTAGCAGATATAATACCACGTTGCTGTGGATTCGTTCACAGGAGACTCGGGGCCTTGTAGCCACAGCGCCGCGCGTAAAATTTTTACGAACCCTTACCGGTTATCTATTTTTGAGACATGCACTTCACATACGGGCTGCAGTGATCAGTCTCCTTTCTCTCTGTCCTCCATGGTTTTGAACGATCAACTTGTACATACAGATTAAGCCACGCCTTCACCTCTTCTAATATTAATACTACTCTACAGTTGATTGGTATGTTTTCTCATTTACAAGTATTTTTCTACAATAATTAAATAATATTTCGTGTATATTTAAACGGTTTTTATACTTTTTATGATAAAAGAAGCACATTTTTAATAAAAATCGTTTCTTTTTCACAATACTGAAAATTTCATCAACAATATCTCCGTAGTTTTTAAATACGACATTAATAACCATTGTAAACTATACTTAAAAAACAGGTGTTATGTTGTATCCAAGAAGACGAGAGAAGGAGCCCGAACTTGAGTGGTTAGGGTAGGACGAATACGTCGCACGCGAAGTCTTTTTGCGTGGATAGGTTCGAGTATTTTCATAGTAACCAGTGGCTTTCGGTTGCTCCAGGTGCCAGGGTCCCAAGGGAGCGCCGCGCGCTGGCACGGCACCTTGTTCTGCGAATCGCAAGCAAAATGCTGTTAATAATAAGAAATAAAGGGTGTTGAAGAATATCTCGTCTGGGGCGCTCGGATGACTGAAGCCGGCGCTCGTAGTAACGATGAATAAATATTGCCATCAGTTTTCTTGTTGCCAATAAAATAATATGTGAGGGAGCAAGAGTAGAGACAAGAAGGACGAATGCATGCGCAGTATAGCATAGCGGATCTACTACATGATGCGAGACCTATTTCGTCTCACCTCCACTGACCAAGTTCGGTCTCCTAACAAATAATTAGCTCTAGTCTTCTTGGTTGTATCTCATCATGAACAAATGCACGTCCCCAATAATTGTATCCTAATATTATTAATATATTCATTATTACAAAACTTATATTACAAGACTAATGCAGAATTTTATATTATGTTGATCATAAAATACAAGTCAAATTGCTAGAAATTATTAACTTAAGAATTCAGAACGTTATTTTGACAATTTAAGTTTTTTCATGAATTTTTGTTTTGTATTTAGTTACTTTTTCAATCAAATTTTTTAGTCAATCGAAATCAATAAAATACCGACCAGGCGCAAATACGACGAGTCTTCGCGCACTAATTAAATTTATTTATTTATTTATTCCTTCGAAATTTATTTATTTATTTATTTATTCCTTATTATTTATTTATTCCTTCGAAATATTTATGAAAAACATTATAAAATGTTAAGAATTTTCCCACCCAACTTGACAAGCCAGTGCTAGGGTGGGAGCACAAAAATTATTTGATGATCTGACTGAAATAAAAGAAGAAATAAAACAAAAACAATAGCAAATTGTGGAATTATACTGGTGTTAAATTGATCAAAGAATTAGTTAATTATTGATTCAACCAATGGTATCACATATATTAATAGATGTTTCGAGCGCGGACTAGCTATAGGTTGGGATTGGGACATGGTAGGACACGAGCCTTCTTCAACTCCGAGGGCCCCGGACGTTCCAGCGCCTAGCGCCCCCTGGTCAGTTCGCGCCAAAGAAGTTTAAATTTTTGTGGATTTTAGTTACATACATACTTTCATGCAAAATATCTTTTTTTTTTTGGGTATTAATTATTGTTTAGTTTTAGATACTTTTTTCACGTATCTTCTGCAGGTTTGGCTTGTAATATACGAATGAGACCTATTATTTACTAGTATTGAAATAAATTTTGAAAATAAAATACCTAGTAATATAGAAATAATAATTTATAGTATCCTTGCTTTGAATCTTCCTATATCATATTTAATTGTTAATAAATAAAATTGTTGTTTTAATCATAATCAACATTTCCATCTAGCCCAGTGTACCTGACCCTTGTTAATTACACAAATTAAATTTGTTCTTAATAATATATAATTCGTTAATTGTTTATGGTATCTTTTAATTACTATTATTATAAACGTATTTATTCGCAAACGCTAATGATCTTAGTTCTCGAGCGTTTATAATCTACAAACTCTCTGTCCAATTGTTCGGATTAATTTGGAATAGACCCGATTACAGACGGGATTTCAGCAATCTCATTTGGGGGGCAAATGGCAACGTCAGGTACTGGGGTCTCTTAATTTTTTGGGGGTGGTGGTCAAATAAAATACAAAGACAACTTCAGATATTACAATTAGTTGGTAAAGTAAAGGTGCAAAATAAAAAACGAATGAAAATCAAGTCCATTTTTATTGACAGAATTTTATTTCAACAAATATTTTGTCACCAAATCAATCCGTATAATTGGACATCCGGATATTCGACGTTCGCATAATTGGAGTCACATTGTATTTGATCTAGCTACTAAATTTTGTTATAATTTACATCCACTCATATACTCTTAAATCATTGGAGCACTTTCGCTCGATTTAGCGAACCTGCGACTAAATGTGCTATATGTTTTCGATAATCGTGCGTTCATGACACATCAGTTGTGTATTTTAGTGAATAGGGTGCGGCTTTAGGCTGTTGGTAGTTGCATCTACAAGCAACTTAACTGCACAATCGTGACATAAAAAGTGGCATATGTGTGCTGCCATTAATAGATGCTTTTGAAACCTGTTGCTGTCGCATGTCGTTGTCGCCGGTTGCGATTGCGAATTTCGAAAGGTAAAAGAGAGCTATGGTTTGGCAGCTTTAAAACATCGTGTAGAGTGCCCGCGGTGAGAGATAAAGCCAGGCACGTCATCAATAATATGCTAGTGAACGCCTGCTTGCCCGCAGACAGTGCCGTGTACACAAAACTGCACATTGGGTTTTATGACGTTAGGTACAATTTTGGCAAACTGCTATTCATGACAATAAACAGCCAATAGCAAGCTAGAAGGCGGGCGCAATGCATTCACGTTACTATGACGCGATGGCTTCATCTTTCGTCGCGCGAGGTCTACCAAAGCCAGCAGTCTGTTTTGTTTACAACGACACAGAGCCGCTACGGGAGGGACCCTACCTCAAAAATAATAACCCACCTTTTCTACAATTTAGTTTTATACTCTATCCCATGAACCGATATCAGCATCTGATTGGTCGCCTAAAACACAGCAGAAGGCAGTGTAACAACTAATCATATACTTTATGTATCCTAACAGAGCATGTGCATGTTCGTGTGATAATTATATCTGTTGGTGGGAAAGACTATAGCTACGGGCTACGGATCTGCACCGACAGTGCTGGAACAATTCAACAGTTCTGTTGGATATATCCGACGACCAACAGCACTAATCTTTTTAAGAATATTTCAATACAGTTCCTCTTGATTCTTTAGAGGAACTGCATTGAAATAATACACTTAATCTTAAACTCTTACTCGAAAATTAAAAGAAGTATATTAATATTATGTTACTAATAACGACAAATTTTGAACCGTCTCTCTGTACATTAAGAATGGAAAGATATTGGAGCGAATGATTGACAAAATAAAATAAAATTTTCATTAGTTTCATATTCATGATCAAAAAAAGGTTTTTAATTAAAACTCTGGACCTATTTGGTTTCACATATTTTTCTTAATTCAAATAAAAACAACATTCATAGAATATTTCTTATCAACCAAATACATATTATCAGCACTAAGTAACGCCGGTTAGTGACCATGTGCCTCAACCAAATGACGTCACTTAGTGCCAATATGCAAATTTACTTTCTCGTCGTATTCCTTTTTTATTGTTCTTCGATTTGTGTAATAAAACCCGACAGGTCTACATTTCTTTTATTCGAAATTTTAAAACAGATTTCAACTGAAGCATTTTCGATATATTATATTGTTGTAGGTGCACTACATTTGCGTCTCAGGCATAACTTAAAAATGTGAAATAAAAGATTTTTTTTACATAAACTTGGTTTATAGAGTAAAAGACAGAATAACTGAACTGCACTTAACTGAAATATGATAAAATGAAGTGTGTATAGTTTTAAAAAAAAATATAATTATAACTTGTAATAAAAATTAGCTCAAAATATTTTCTATATTTTTTTGACTTCCTATAACATGTAATAATAAAATATATAAAAAGAGAATTCTCGAATCAATAGACCTTAGCGCGCGCAGACTAAATGGCTCCTTTGTATAGTGTACAGCTGGTTATAACCTAAAAATGTATTCATATTGTAATGAAATTATATTCGTAATATTTTTAGTATGTGTTAATTATCTTTGCAAAATAATAATTATAAATAAATGTTAATATTTTTATAGTCAGATTTGAAGAGTGAGTTTTGTGGTACTGCATTTGAAAGAAGTTACAGAAGTCGCATCATTTTTACTTATATAAATAAGATTATAATATTCATTCATTTTGCCATATTAAAAGTATAAATAATAATATTGTTATGAAATGTTATGAAAATGATCATAGATAATATGTATGTAAGGATAATAAAATACATAAAATCTGACTATGAAATGTATTTTTGTAAGAGTGATGTTGTAAATCGCTCAAAATACAATTTTGAAAAGTGTGTTCAGCCTAATTTTTAGATGTTAATTAATATTGAAGTTTACTTATAAAATTTTTAATTCACAGCACATTTTATATTTTATGTTATGAGAGCGACAAATTTCTTATAACTTTTTTTTAAATTTTTTCGTTTATCAAAATATCTCAATTTTTTAACTGAATTTAGAGTTCACATATTATTACAAAAATTGTTGTTGAAATAACTTTACATGTCCAAAAGTATTTCCATATTAATACGTATATTTTATTTATTATAACTTGTATATGTATATACTTGTATTATGGTAGGTATATTGTATGCACAATAAAAAATTATGTCAAAAAAATTAAGTTTACTTTTTGCAATCAATATTTGTACTACCTAGAATCGACCTTGCTCAGGAAGAATCGACCAGGTCACTAGAATCGATCTGTGATGTGTGTCGCTGACGACAATTCCGCGCTATCAGGAGGCGAAAGGTAGAGGTTTTTAGTCGGTAAGAATCCGACGCTACAAACTGGGTCTCTTATGTAAGATTTTCCCCTACCTACTACAAAAAAAGGTCACTAGAATCGACCTTGCTTACTAAGAATCGACCTTGTTAAGAATTGACCAGTTCAATAAGAATCGACGAACTCACTAAAAATCAATCTTAATCACTAAGAATCGACCATCACTGAGAATCACCCTCGTACGAATAGCCGACATAAATTTTGAAAATTAAGATTTTTAACTTTTCGCGAATGCCAACCGTTTGCGATTCGTTTGTGAATATTTGTGACACTTTTCATTTCGTTTGTGAGTCATTAGTTAATGAATGGTTAATTAAGAGTGCACGATTAGCCGACATTTTTTAAAAATTGATTGTAATATAGGCTTCTGGGTACTTATTCGATCGGAAATCTTTGAGAATCGACCTCGATCTTTGAGAATCGACCCTGATCTTTAAGAACCGACCCCGATCTTTGAGATTCGATCCCGATCTTTGAGAATCGACTCCGATCTTTGAGAATCGACCCCGATCTTCGAGAATCGACCGCAATCTTTGAGAATCGACCGCGATTTTTGAGAATCGAACCCGATCTTTGAGAATCGACCTAGATCATTAAGAATCGATTCTTAATGATCGAGATCGATTCTTAATGATCAAGGTCAATTCTTACTGATCGAGGTCGATTCTTACTGATCATTAAGAATCGACCTCGATCATTAAGAATTGACCTCGGTCATTAAGAATCGACCTCGATCATTAAGAATCGACCTCGATCATAAAGAATCACACTCGATCATTAAGAATCGACCTAGATCATTAAGAATCGACCTCGATCATTAAGAATCGATCTCGATTATTAAGAATCGACCTTGATCATTAAGAATCGACCTCGATCATTAAGAATCGACCTCGATCATTGAGAATCGATCTCGATCATTAAGAATCGACCTCGATCATTAAAAGTCGACCTCGATCATTAAGAATCGACCTCGATCATTAAGAATCGACTTTGATATTCCCTATTTTTTTTAAAAATTTTAGGCTCAGTAGTTTCGATGAAAAGGGGGTGTGAAATCAGACAAATAGACAGGCACGAGAGTGATCCTATAAGGCCTCCGTTTTTTCATTCAAAGGTACGGAACCCTAAAAATAGACCTTGCTCATTAAGAATCGACCTTGATTACCAAGAATCGATCTTGCTCACGAAGAATCGTCCTTGATCACTATAAGAATCGACCTTGAGAATCGACTTTACATCGGCAGAGCAGGGCCGGCGTTAGGGGGGGTTAAGCGGGGCAAAGGTACCCCGGACTTCTGAAGGGGCCCGGGGCATATCTATTATATGTGACTACCGCGTTTAAAACTGCGAGCATTAAAACATTTTCCCAACAAAAAAGGCGTTATTTAATTTTTTGCATTAAAATTATCTGACTGTTTCCAAAAAAAAACAAATTTTGGAAAAAAAATTTTTTTGAGGACAGGGGCCTAAGAACGCCTACCCGGGGCCCGAAAATCATAGCGCCGGTCCTGCGGCAGAGCCTTAATTCAAAAGTATTTCATACGTGACTAACAAATCAGCAATACCCATAAGTCTTTCTGATCCCCGCTTAAAGTGAGCAAAGTCGATTTTTACTTCTTAGTGAGTTGCGCATTTTGCATTGCAGCCCTCGGAGATCAGTCTTCTTCTTTTATAATTACTTCATGACTCAGCTAATCGTTATCGTGACGTTTCACAACACAGCTCATGCGCCAAACAGTAACCAATGGAAGGTATAGGCACCGATCACTAAGGTAAAAGATATCGAGGAGACATACCGTATACAAGTGCTTAAGTATACAAAATAGAAGACATGTTTGACGTTACAAGACCGAGTAATCATGGCGACAAAACACGGGATGGATTGGGAATATTATTCTCTTCTTCTTCTTCTCGCATATAGTACGAGGACCGAGTTACAATGGCGACTGGCTTCACTTTTAAATGCTTATTCTCATACTTCCTGTATAGCTTTAAAGCAATGACACACACAGCGGTTTGTGCCGACTCGATGTGATTTATTCGTACTTCGATGAACGCAGTATATCGAAGTGAGTAGCGAGTAATGAATTTTTAGGACTCTAGGTTAGTTCTACTTTTTGAGATTAGAGATGCAAGTTTTCGTTACTTCTCGGTATTTGTAACTATTCGTTACTTTTAGGTACAATACTCGTTAGTTACTATTCGTTACAAGTACTCGAACACTATTCGTCATTGCTTAGGTACCAGGTAGCGAGTAGAAAGTATTACTGAATATTTGTCCGTCCGAAGAACTATATTATGAACCATATAACGTTAACATAACGCAATATAATATATATAATATAATAATAATGCGTTTAACGTCCGTTTCTCGACATTATGTCATAACAGACGCCATTCGCACCATTACTATTTTCCATTTTTACCACTTCCCGTTATATATTTTTTTATTATACTTCAACTTATTTAAAAGCAATGTGCGAATGGAGGAATTATAGGACATTAGGATAAGGTAGGCAATTTTGGGAACGTAGGAGTTTGACAGGTAATCGGCCATGGCCTTGAATAAGGAACCATCTCGATATTCATCTGGAATTATTGAGGGAAACCATGGAAAACCTCAAACAAGATGGCCGGTACAGGAATTACCGTTTCTCGGCGTGAGGCAGTAGGAAAAAGTCCTAGCCACATCTGCCCCCGCCGGGATTCGAACCCAGAACCTCCCCAATGCGAGTCTAGTGCTGTGCCACTAAGCTACATCGCTGGGTCATAACGCAATAAATATTATGACGACCTGTAATTTCTAAAACGTGAACTGCCAACAATATAGCTTACTTTGCCTACTTTACGCTTAATGGCGACAAGACGATTCGAAAACCAAAAATATCAAGTAACTCTTTGTAAAAAGTAACGATTCTTTTATCATGTAGGTATTCGTTACTTCGGATCTCGTCGGGTAACGAGTACTCGAGTAACGAATAGTTACTTTTCTTGCATCTCTATTTGAGATAAAGTAAAAAGTAGTTACATAATAAGAGATATTAACATTTTATTTTGAGTACAATAAATGCTAAAAATTACTACAAAATGTATCATTGACAGTTATCAAAACACATGTTTTTACCAATTTCAGATACATTTGAAGATTTGAAAATTAATCAATATTTCTTTTTGAAATATATTCTAATATAGATACAAAACATTCCGAAAATATCAATCCGCAGTTTTGATTCTGCAGTCCGGAATATTGGGCCCGTATATAAGGATCCGTATAATAATTAATTTCTCGTTGTGGTTCTTCAAAGTAATCTTCAGATGGACTGCAACATAATAGTAGATTGTGTATCTAGGATCTAATGAAATATATTTTCGACGAGGTGTGATATTATGTTAAACGAGCGCTAGCGAGTTTTACAGTCACACGATTCAAAAACGCATTGCGTTCTAGATAAGCAATCTATTTTTATGGGGCTTGAAATGAAACTGACATTTTCTTCGACTTATACTGTATACAGAAAATATCAAAAATTCGACATTTATTTGTTACTTACGATAACATAAAATGGAGAATTTCTTCATAAATTAAATTTTTTTGTCGCCTAAAAGGAATTCTGGCAACTTCACAAATACTTCTTAATAAACATTTATGTCCGTTCAATCCAAAACTATAAAAATCATTTCATTTTAAAATTATATATTTTTTCTTTCAATTTTAA
The DNA here is from genome assembly GCA_039654895.1 of Mongoloraphidia duomilia. Taxonomy (NCBI): domain Eukaryota; kingdom Metazoa; phylum Arthropoda; class Insecta; order Raphidioptera; family Raphidiidae; genus Mongoloraphidia; species Mongoloraphidia duomilia. The sequence continues at coordinate 5,305,086 of CM077523.1, forward strand.
CAGAAAAACAGAAAATATTCTATCTTCTATAAGGTATATCTTTTTAATTATTTAATTTACGAAAAAAATATAGTCACGTTGTAGAGAATTCGATTCTAAACAAAAAACCTTTCTACAAATAACATGAATAAAACAGCGTCTTACTGTTATAACTGGCGCCTTTTTGATCCGATAGTACTTCTATATAGCAATAAAAAATGGTGGAACCTTTGGTGTAAAGATACGAAATGTTACAATTACCACAAAACACCAAACCATAACAACATGGTTTGGTGTTTTGTGGTAATTGTAACATTTCGTCACTTCTATATAGCTTATAGAAAGCTATAAAGAAGTTATTTAAAAACGCTTCATTGTTCTAAATTACTGTTATATAGCTATATATTCTTATTATAACCACAAAAATGTTACTCGTGCAAATGGACTAAATACCTGTCAATAAAATTTTCTATAATTTCGTAGAAATAAACTCTGCTGAAACACGAATTTTCATTGTTTCCACTTCGTTTCTCAATTGTTGGGACACTATATTGTGTTAGATTATATGGTAACATATAATTTGCTTGAAATCCTACATTCGTTCGGAAAGTTCTATTAGGCAATATAGTAGTTGGAACGCAAATACCAAAAACAAACTAAAAAAAAAAAACAAAACATTACTCTCTTTTGGTTTCGCATAGTTAGGTAATAAATAAATCGACGGATGAGTAATAGAACAGTTTAAATCCATAATAAATAACATTTTTAACCGACTTCAAAAAAAGGAGGTGGTTCTCAATTCGGTTTTTTTTTTTATTTTTGTTACCTCAGAACTCCGTCATTTATAAACCGATTTGGAAAATTGTTTTTTTATTTGAAAGGATATACTTTCAGATTGGTCCCATAAAAATTTCATCAAAATTGGTCCAGTAGTTCGGTTGATTTTAATAAAAGTGAGTAACGGAGTGTGCTTCCTTAAGGTAAATGTCTTTTTGACACAAAAAAGTAAAAAATAAAAAAAATTGAACAAAAAAAAAACCTCCTTCAAAAAGTCATTAAAAACAGGAAAATAATGAAATTTTGAGGTCTGCGCCAATTTAATAAAATATGAAGTCGGTTAAAAAGTATAGTACCTATAGTGATTAATATCTTCTTTTTAACCAACTTCATATTTTATTAAATTGGCGCAGACCTCAAAATTTCATTATTTTCCTTTTTAGTTGCTTTTTGAAGGTTTTTTTTTGTTAAAATTTTTTTAGGAGTTACTGTGTATATTTTTCTGTTGGAGAGTTCCATCAACATCATAAAATTCATCTACTAAATCTAACAGTTTATAACACAGTGTCATCTTTTTTCTTTCTTTTTAAATAACGCATATAGCCCCGGTGCTGCGAGTAGGATTACCAGATGGCCGGGATTTCCGGGAATGTCCCGGAATTCGTTGGTTTGTTCCGTGTCCCGAAATTTAAGTCTTCTATCCCGGAAATGCATAAGATCAACGAATTCGTGCTCGCGATCGCAAGAAACGACACTAAGTTACATGCTAAGTAGTACTTATTTATTTAGCACTATTTGCAATTTCTGTACATATATATATTTTTACTTGTATTTAATTGTATTTTTCGGACTTACCCTATGTCAGCAAAGACAAATTGGGAACAATAAAATGAATTATTAAAGATTCACATGAAATTAAGCGTGATTTACACACTCAGAAGCGCGTGCCACATCTCACCGTGTACTGGTGTGTGATAAATGAATAAAATTAGACAAGTCTAAACTCTAATGCTAAATACAAAAAATTCGACTGATGACCAGTCCTATACTTCCCACCTAGTAAATATTTGCAAAAATATTCTTTGACTAGGCCCAAATAACCTTAGCTGTTGGTGGTCTTTAAAACACAATTTAATTTTTATTCTTTGAAAAAAGCATGGCCCTCTTTTTTGTTTGGTGATCTACTGATGGCTAGCTTAATATAGCAAAAATCATGGTTACCTTGATTTACGTACAATTTTTATTTTTTTTAGTAAAATATTTTTTTTCTCGAAAACTATACATTTTAGAGAAAAAAAATATTTACATTTTTTTCATATTATAACATCTAGAATTCATTTATATTTTTTTTACCTATGTTAATACGTGACATTGAGGACGTTTTTTTGAATATCTCAGGATCCACTGAACCGATTTGACTCAAAATCTAATCAGATCTAAGTTAAAGGCTGACAAACACAATAGAACAATCGGCACGCCCGTATGTTGTTCCGTTCTTAAGATATCGAAGGCGAAAAATTGACCACACACATACACACACACATACACACACACATACACACACACACATACACACACATACACACACACACACACATACAGACATCAGTCAGAAAATGATCTTAAACGATTGCTAGGGTCTCAAAACGTGAAATCTGTTAAAATCTCGAAATATTTTTTTCAGACTAAATCCATTACTTCCCTACCATAGTAGAGGTGGGAAGTAAAAATAGTAAAATAATAAAACATTTCGAAAATCTTGGTTTTTGATCTGGCAACCCTAGCTGCGAGTTTAAATAAATCAAAAAAAATAAATTATTAATTATTACCTACCTGAAGTATTGTGGGATCAGGATAAAGAAGAATTGCTCTTTCACTTTTATGATGTTCACTTGTTACATAACAATACTCAAAAGTAATCATAATTATAACAGTATTGTATTTGAAAAGTAACATCTTTAACAAACTTACATTTACTATTATCTTCAATCTCTGTGGCATCTACTTTAAGACTCTTAAATACACAGCAATTAACAGCAACTTTTAGAAGTTTAATGACGGTATTCTGTATGATTAATGAGCACTGTAAAATTTCTGTCTCATTTTACCTTATGTAATCTCAAATTTGTTAGACAGTGACAAAAACATCACTGATTTCTAACATTGACTCTACAGAATAGCACCATAAATTAATTAAATGAAAAAGTCAAGTACAGTTACACATGGATTTTTACAGTTAATGTTTGAAACAAAGACTAAAAAAACAATGGTTCCTTCCTATCCATCGATTTTTATGCGCCTCTGTAGGAAAATGTCCTATAATCAGTGGCGGATTTAGGTTCGATACCGCCCTAGGCCCTTGCCGATGTGCCGTCCTTTTTTCTATGTAAAAGTGATTGTCAAAATTATATTATGAGTTATTTTTTTTCCACATATTAGTTATTTTTCCACAGTGTAACAGTGAGAGAGAAAATAATAAAATTCGGTCTCACAGTTTACGGAAAACTTAATCAATTTTGACTTTCCAGCGCCCGGGAAAAATGTTTAGGTTCAGGCACCTTCTTAATTTTGCCGCCCCCTCGCGGGCCTAGGCTTAAATCCATAATTATGGATCTGGTGGGAAATCCTACAGCAGATAGATCTAGTGGCCAGGGACAAGGGAAGACTTGTTTGTATTGTTGAGAGCTCAACACGCGTGAAAATTTCCCGTGTGAAATTCAACAAGAGGAATTTGCTATTTGCCATATGAGAGAAACAGTCCTCTTTCTCACTTGCACGCTCCAGACAAGGACAAAATAGACCTAGAAAAACTTATGGATGAATTCATTATCATCAGGACTAAGAAACGAACGAATGCTTAACGGTATACACGTTTTTTTCGTAAAAAATAACACTGAGAAGACTTTTTTTGGATATCCTTCACAAGTTTGTAATGTATTGCAAATTTTTGAAAATTTTCACTACCGCTGGACCTACTCAACACGGTAACACCCGCTTCTGAAACATTCCGTTCTGGCACCCCTGCTGGTGGGAAATTCTACAGCACATGGATCTGGTGGGAAATTCTACAGCACATGGATCTGGTGGCAAATGCTACAGCAGTAAACATAAAGATTCAATTAAAAATGTAAAAAGAAACTGATAATATTTTTAAAAAGAGAAAAATAATCTATATCTTGCAGCACCAGTGGGTCCGTACCTTTTAACTTAGGCTTAGGGCCTCCTCTAAATCTCACAATCTTTGCAAAAATTAAGTAGGAAGGAACGAATCCACGAAACCACTAGTATTAAGAGAGATTTTTTTTCTCTTTAAATAAGTATTAAATATGTCGGGAAGTTTTTAAAAAGTTTATTTTATTTTTATTTAAATAATACATATTTTTTCGATATAGAATAATTGCTTGTATGTCTAGATACGTAATGGGGCATATTACGGCGAGTAATGACAGTGTGTAAAGTGTAAAAACGAGCGATAGCGAGTTTTTACAGTCACACGAGCCGTAATACTATTACGTACGAGACATATATGGTATTTTTTGCCAAACACATTACAAAATATCTACTTTTCACGTCATTTTCAAAAAATTCTGACAGTTCATTTACTTTACTTCCATAGTGTGCCGTGAAGTTCGTGCAAGTAAGTAGGTAGAGTGTCCGCGGTGAGAGATGAAGCCAGGCACGCCATCAATAATATGCTAGTGAACGCCTGCTTGCCCGCATACAGTGCCGTGTACACAAAATTGAACATTGGGTTTTAAGACGTTAGGTACAATTTTGGCAAACTGCTATTCATGACAATAAACAGCCAATAGCAAGCTAGAAGGCGGGCACAATGCATTCACGTTACTATGACGCGGTGGCTTCATCTTTGGCCGCGCGAGGTCTAATGAAAGGCACACGCAAGCGTATAGAGCGAATAAACAGAAGTTGCTATGGCAACCGTTATTTTCTGCGCTAGTGTGTTAAATGACTCATTAAAGGCCGCTATACATACATCGAAAGTAGCTATTTTGTAGTGGGTATGGCAAAATGGTTTAAACAGCATTGACATATTTTTAAGAGAAGTTTTTGTACAGCTTGAAAACCACCGAAGACTGAATCACAATAAATTGATGAACTTCAAATGAAAATTCTTTGTGTGAAATATTCCACAAATGAAAACGAACAATCTGAATAAACTTGTTCGCAATCTTCAGCTTGTTTTCCAATATTTTCAGCATGTTTTCCGATATTTTCAGCTTGTAGATAAACGTCGGAGATGCTGTCATTTAAGTATTTCAATTGAGTTTTACTAAGTGACGGTCTGAAAAGATGGGAAATAATTTTTTTAGAATTAATCACTGATTGAATCAGAGTCACATTTAGTATTTTGATAATAAAGGTATAATGAGGCAAGCGCATCGATACTAATAAAACTATAGAAAGAAGTTGTGTCCGTCGTCTGTCCCCTATAACTCTTAAATTAAGCCCCTATAAGTCGAATTTCAATTAAATTTGGTAGACGTAGGTATATATAGAGCTCATCAACTCAAAGGATAGGCTACTTTATATCTGGCTTCACTCGCGTTAAAGTACAAGTAATTAAGTATTCATCCAACAGCTGAACTGATATTCAGTTAAATTCATTACGTAATGAATTTAACTGAATATCAGTTCACTATATCCATAAATACTTGTATACACGTATTTATGGGTAGTGTTTTAAATGGAAATATTTTATTTTTATTTATTGTAAATTATAGACGCGTCGACAACTTAGGTCATTAGCGTCTTGTTTACATCAAATAACAACTCACTTAAAACTAAATGACATCACAAAACATCCATGAGCGGAGGCGGGATTCGAACCCACGACAGTGTGATCCAAAGGCCGCTACGCTAACCGTTACACCACTCTGTCCTCTCAAATGGAAATATTGGAAATTTCCTAAGGCCTCGGCAAACTTATACATTTCCATGTGTAGGTATATGTAGTTTTTTAAAAGAAACATCAATGCATGGGAACGCGAAGTATTTAAAAAAAAAATAGATCAATTTTTACTTTTGTGTTTAAGCTAGGCGTCCCGTCAAAACCGACATTTATGCGAAACAAATTAACGTTCACGAAAACGAAGCCGTAGGAAAAAGCTATAATATACAGGGTGGCACATCTTAAATAATGCGTGAAATATATCTCGTACGGTACAAACCATAAAAAAATGTTTTATACAAAAGTTATAGAGTGTCGAGGGGGACAGAAGACTGTGATATCAGTTTTAACATAATGGTGGTGTGAAGGTCAGGCGAAGGTCAGCTTCGACTTTTTGCCATACCCACTATAAAATAGCTGCTTTTCACTTCATTTTCATTATTTTAAAAATTGTTTGACAGTTCAATTTGTGTCGCCAACTTCACTCTATAGTAGACCGAGAGTTGTCAGTATGTAATAGCGGGCGGATCAAGGCAAATAAACATAAATCACTATGTAAATGTAGAGTTAGTTTCCACACTAGTGTGGAATAGACGTTTCCATACACTAGCCTGTTAAGTGACCCTTTACAGGCCGATATACATGCATGTAAAGCAGCTATTTTTTAGTGGGTACGGCAAAAAAGTTTTATTAATCAAAACTATAAAAAAATGCTTACGTTAAAAGAAAATATATGAGTCTTTCTAACAGATTGTCGTCGTCCTCATTGAATGGAATTTGAGCTAAATCACATATTGACTTCAGTAAGCAATCACGTCCATTAAGTCCTAAACTGGATAATAAAATAAAAATAGCTTTTGAATTTTCAAGACGTTGTACAGTCAAACACAGTGTAGTTTATACGCTGTCAGATTACACATACACCGATTACTCAGGTCCGCCTAAGGTTTAACTCACACGTACCACATTACGACATTCTGTGGTTACGCTGTCGCAGCAATGGACCAATTTTCAACCACATCTTAGTTGGCGTGCAGACGCACGTGTGAGTAGATCGCTTTGTCGACAATACACACCAAATTTGCAGGGCAGACAGTCAGTCTGCGTGGACACAACACAGACTGCCGGCCTGTTGTTGGTGTGTCGCTGGAGAATCGCACGTGTGAGTTGTGTTGGCCTGCCGACTGCGACAATTTTGTGGATGATACCGTCAAACTTGCAGGGCTAACAGTCAGTCTGCGTTGACACAACACAGACTGCCGGCCTGTTGTTGGTGTGTCGCTGGAGAATCGCACGTGTGAGTTGTGTTGGCCTGCCGACTGCGACAATTTTGTGGATGATACCGTCAAACTTGCAGGGCAAACAGTCAGTCTGCGTTGACACAACACAGACTGCCGGCCTGTTGTTGGTGTGTCGCTGGAGAGTCGTACGTGTGAGTTGTGTTGGCCTGCCGACTGCGACAATTTTGTGGATGATACCGTCAAACTTGCAGGCCAAACAGTCAGTCTGCGTTGACACAACACAGACTGCCGGCCTGTTGTTGGTGTGTCGCTGAAGAATCGCACGTGTGAATTGTGTTGGTCTGCCGACTGCGACAATTTTGTGGATGATACCGTGAACACATAGCGACTGTCGTCGTATTGTCGGGCAATGTGTCGGACGTGTGAGTGCTGCGACCCAGTTTCCATACTTTTAGGTTACATTTTAGCTACTCTCCACAGACGACGACTTTATTGTGGTTATTGTCGTCGGAAAGTGGTACGTGTGAGTTAAGCCTAACTTTCGAAAAACTTACCTTTCCAAAAATTGTTCAACATAAAGATAAAATGTAGATCTATCAAAAACTTCATCATTATAATTATTTGTTATCGACCGTTTACTTAGAGTGGGAGTATGATATTGTGTTATATTTGTTGCTAACTCGAAATTGGCTTGAAATCCTGCACTGATTTGAAAACTTCTTTTTTCCAATGTTCCTGGCACCGATATTGCAAAAACAAACTACAATAAATTATTCATATAACAATAAAATCTGATGGCAATAGCTGTCCACAATGTATTCAATTAACTGACTTAACAATAGTGATGGGCAATACGAGATATTTTTACAATCGAAACAATTATTTATTTATACAGCGTGTCCACGAAAGTTCTTTACAAATGGAATTTTTTTTTATTAATTATTGGAGCAAACATTTTTTTCTGTGGAAAAGTTCTGCTTCGTCCAAAATCTCTAAAACACCAAAGAAATTTTTTTTCTTTGTATGGAGAGAGATGGAGGACATGTTGAATTCTGATTTATAATTCTGAATAAATAATTACTTAGAAGCTAGTTATGTTATAATTTTGAATTAAATTTGATTATGTAACTAATTTTACGAAAATCTTGGATATCACAGATAATTTTTATTTTTAGTAAAATAAAACTTTTTGATTTCCCTCGTATAACTTTAGGCCGAAAAAAATTTTCTTTGGTGTTTTAGAGGTTTTGGACGAAGCAGAACTTTTCCACAGAAAAAATTTTTGCTCCAATAATTAATAAAAAAAAATTCCATTTGTAAAGAACTTTCGTGGACACGCTGTATGTTGTAAATTATAGACGCGTCGACAACTTAGGTCATTAGCGTCTCGAAACAATTGTAATCGTTCATAATAACAATCGAGTCCACAATCGATTCGGAGTTTGATTTTACAATCGAAATGTTCGATAGTTCAAATTGATTATTTGCCACATAGGTTATAGCAATAGCAGCGACTGAGAATACATATAATCGCGATTCAAGGTTATATACTAGTCGACTGACGTTCACGCGACTCGTTGATTGTTCACTGTTCACATGTTCAGTCGATACTTACTACTCTGTGATCTCTTCACTATTAAATTCATATTACGCGATTACTGCACAATCGACTCGACAATAGTTGTTGAGTGATGAACGATTGGATATTACGTTGCTCTCGACAGTGTACGATTCAGTACTATGCGACTCGGTCTCGGTGAACTATGAAACAACAACAATCGAGACAATCGACTAAAACATCTCGTATCGCGCATCACTACTTAACAATTAGTGGTTATCAGAAAATATCAGACAGCTTGAAAGCTGCCCAATGATTATATTTAGGCTTATAATGTCGCCTGATATTTTCTTGTATTCACTAATAATTGTTAAGTGATTACGTTGTGGACAGCTATTGCCAGCAGATTCCTTTGCTATGAATTGCATCGCTGTTGGTTGATTGAGTCTTATTTAATTAATTTACAATAAATTATTGTCTCGTTTGAGTCGAAAATAATAATAAATATTTTTGAATAAATTTACGACCAATTCAACAGACAAACAATAATAATTCAAGAAATTCGACGTTTCGGCCAACGTGGTAGTCTTTTTCAAGAACATGCGAATTTAAAAGAAAACAAAAATTAGAAAGTTAAATAGACAAATTGAATGAAAATTTTAATAATGATATTGGATTTTTTTGTGTTTTCATTGACATTGAAGGCCACCACGTTGGCCGAAATGTCGATTTTTAGTGTTCCGTACCAAAATTGGCCTTACTCCGGTGTCTCCGTCAGTATGTCTGTCACAAGCTTCCAGACGGTACAAGCTAGAGACTTGGCATAGTTAAAGCTTAATATGGCCCAATGCTGTGGTTTAGATATGGAAAAATAATTTGGATTGACGGGCAACAATTGGGTTCAAACCGGTTATGAAAAAATGAAAAAAATTCAACCCCATCGAGAGGGGTGTCTAATGAAAGCTAGTGACTGATAGAAAACAGTCTTTTTTTAAAAAAATATTTAGTTAAATTGTTGGTTTAGAAAAAAAATTAGAAACCGCAAAAATCGCTTGTCCCATCCATTTATTTCTAAAATATTAATCGTAAAAATCTGAAATAAATTTAGCAAATGTATCATAACGTCAACATTGATAAAAAGTATAATCAACATTGTAAGAAGAAATCACAGATTTTTGACGCAATGTGCATATCGTACAAGGTTATCCCTATATTATTAAACGAGCAAATTTTGTATATATGTACCTATATAAATATTTTCTCGAAAACGGCTCTAACGATTTTGATCAAATTTACCGAAAAGGTGTTTCGGGGGGCAAAAAATTGATCTAGCTAGGTCTCGTTTTCTTATCGATTTTATCATTTTAAAAACAGTTTTTTTAACTTTATAAAACAGTGTCGTATGGTGAGTAGGCTTTGGAAAAAACAAACTATTTTCATTATTTATGTCAAATTATTCTGACAGTCAATCTTTAACTTATTAAACGACTCACGATTTTGATGAAATGGGAACTTTAAGTATTACTATTTTTTTTGAACTCATCCGAGCAAAGCTCGGTCATCCAGATATTAATGAATTTAACACACGAACCCAAGTCCAAACGCGTAAGTGGGCTAACTAGAGATACAATGGTGCAACCATGGAAACGAAAAACATCTCATTTATAATATAAGTAAATGTCGGTTTACATATATTTTTTAAATAAAATAAGGCTTTTATAGTTTATACCTACCCATTCAACGATTGTACGGAACACTTATTGCGCGAGGCCCGACTCGCACTTGACCGTTTTTTTAAATTATAATTATTTGTCGGTTGAATTGGTCGTAAATTTATTGAAAAAAAAACATTAGTTACACAGACGTTTATCTATTAATAATAATAAATATGATTATAAATCATACTTACTTGTAACAAAGTCGGATTCGGAAAAACGATGGCTCTTTGATAAACATGATGTACACAGTTTGTGGTTAATATTAAAGAAAGCAGATATAAGCTTGTGATTACAACAATATTATCAACAAATTCCATTCTTTAACATGCGATATTAACGTCATCATTGTTAAAGAACTATCTCTCACCTTGCTTAAACAATATTTTCCGTTGTGTTTATCTCTTGATTGTCGCTAATTGTTGATTAAATAGTAACGCCAAATATGATTTTTATCTATTATACAGGTGATCCAAAAATAGAGACCGAAATTTCGGCAGACCTTTCTATGACTCACTATACAATTTGGCCTAGTAAGAAAAAATACTTTCGGGTCCCTAATTAGAAAAACTCCAACCCAAAATTCCTAATATTTGAATACCTAAAAAACTACCTTATAGCTTCTCTTATGATGATGAAATTTATATAGTTATATATATTTATATAGTTATAATAAATCTAAGGGCATTGCAAGCATAGATTTTCTGACAGTGCGTTGTGCAACTCATACTTTTGCATTTAGATTTTCTATACAGGCTGATTCAGAAATAGAGGCGGAAAAAAACGTGGGTATAATGAAGACTAAGGAAACACGTTTACATTATTTTAAATTTTAAGTAAAAAACCCGGAACCACCCCTATCCCGACGCTTATGAAAACTGTATCGGTAATAGAAATGATGACATGATTTTATTTATTATTCCTAAATGAAAAATTATGTAATTGTGTTATTTCAAGGTACAAAGTAATCGATGTTTGGTTGTGTAATAAAAACCAAAGCATATCTAATTTTATTGTCCAAACGCGAGAAAATAAGAATTGAAATACCACTCAATCATGACCTGCACAACATAAAATGTTAAAATCCATTTATTGATGTTAATATTGAGAATCCGTGATAAAACATTTTCCAAATTCTGAGCAACTTTGACCTGTAGTAATTTAATGTATTTTTACCTTTGTTTTTCAAAAAGGAACGCAAAATTAAAAGAAAAAGTAATACACAATGATATGTACTTACACCAAAATTTTGGAAACATTATTAAACAATGAAATTCACAAACTCACAAATTTTGCACATTTTAATTATTAAAAGTGCGTGCTTCAAGGACACGATGTCCGGGAAAACGGTTGGCATACTGTCTGAGTGCTTCTGCAGAATATACGCCAATTTCACCGTATAATAATATCATATTATCTGTGTTTTCTATATTCGTATAATGTGCTATATTGTTTTATGAATAACACGGCAAGTCAATCGGTAATAACTGATTAAAAAATTACATTTTATCGTAATTTTATAGCAGTTACATAATCAGTGAGAAGGGTTTATATTTAGAAGTCTTTAACTTATATGAAATGTAATTCGCCAGTGGCGGGTACAATTTTTACAAACTTTTATTTAACTTGCAATGTATGTTAGTTTGTGTGTTTGTTTAGGTCAAATCTTGCAGGTCAATTTTGAACGACTTCCACGTATCCGATCGATTTGAAATTTTGTACATATATCTATTCCGGATGACAATACATGAATAAATGGTTTTTAGAAATAAATTCAACCCCTAAGGAGTTCAAACGGGAATGTAGGGTTTTTTTTGACTAATCAACGCCCAGGCCAAATCGCTGAAGCTAGAAACTTGACATTTGAACAGTTGGTTCCTTTTCTGATGTAAGCATCCACTAAGAAAGGATTTTTCGAAATTCAACCTCTGCGGGTGTCAAAGCGGGGTAAAATTTTGAAAGACTAAAATGAACAAAATAAATATTAGTATACAAAAAACTTTTTAAAGACAAGCTTTTATTTAAATGCACTAAAAATGAAAAAATATTTTTTAATAATTTTGGTTCATAATTATAAAAGCATGGGTCGTGACTAATAAATTATCATAGAGTTCACGACCCACGCTTTTATAATTATGAACCTAAATTATTAAAAATTATTTTTTCATTGTTAGTGCATTTTAATAAAAGCTTGTCTCTAAAAAGTTTTTTTTATACTAATATTTATTTTGTTCATTTATCTTGGCCGCAGATAATCGCGAAGTTTTTATTTGAAGCGTTCCACAGCCAGTGTTAGAGTGCCCGCGGTGAGAGAAGAAGCCAGGCACGTCATCAATAATATGCTAATGAACGCCTTATTGTTTAAAATTCCACCTATCGACGCTCATGGATCTCCAAAACAGCCAATAGCAAGCTAGAAGGCGAGCGCTATGCATTCACGTTACTATGACGTGGTGGCCTCATCTTTCGCCGCGCGAGGTCTAGCAACTGTGTTGATTTAATTGAAAGAAGAAAAAAATAAATATGTTGATATTTTAAGTATGATTTGTGCCTAATGCAAAATTCTGCATGGAAATAAAAAATGACCTCGTGATAAACTTTATTCTTTTGTATTTTGATTTTATTTATTTTCATGAAAAATATTAGCAATTTTTGAAATATGTCTAAAAAACATACCTATGCTAAAGCAGATTTTTTAAATCATCTTTTAAGTTCATTCAAATGGTGAATGTATTCATCTGGTAATAATAATAATAAAAGTGTTTTATGTAGACTAAATAATTTTCAACATATTTTTTTTCTATTAATTTGCAGAGGCTGCTGAGAATGGGAAACTGACCGATAATATCAAAACTAAAAGAAAAATGTACAAAAAAATGTCAACGGTTTAGAAAAAGTTTTATTGTAAACCGTGAAAAATGAATTATAGTGCATCCTGAAATAGTGTAAAGTAGGTAATAAATCATTTTGGTTCAGAGTTTTTGATAGATTCCAGTGGTACCATAGAGTAGGTACCTAGCCTTCTATTAAATCATTCCCAAATTCAGGTAAAGACTTAAAAACCAATAAGCTTTAAGAATGTTCTGAACGTTGTCAATTACAATTTATAACAATATATTAAATATAATCAAAACAATCTTAAAGTTTGTTGGTTATTACGTTATACCTGAATTTGGGAATTACTTAAAAGAAGGCTAGATACCTACTCTATGGTACCACTGGAATCTGTCAAAAACTTCAAACCAAAATGATTTTTTACTTTACACTATTTCAGATTGTTACGGGCATGACTCGAAAATTTAAATTTTTACAGAAGAAGAACTGTTTGGAAAGTACATAATATGGTTTAAAATGACCTAATTAAACGGTTCTTAAGAATTAATTTATTGATGATTGTCAACTTATGTAGTAATCAACCAATTAGAGTAGCGCCTCAATATTTGGTTGTAGCAATGGACAATGTTGCAAAAATAAACGTTGAACATTTTTAAAAAAGGGTTTTTGTAAAAATCAGTCAGTGCCCCATTTACATTTTAGCTTTCTTTTCGATTTGAGTCTTTAATCAATATGTATGAGATGAAATTTTCACAAGTAACAAATTACTAGAACCTCAAATTTTTTCGAGTCTAACAGGTTTATACTTTAAAAAAGGCGTAGACATTGTCGGATACATGGCTAAAATATTTTTGTCAATCATCTTGCCAAAAAAATAATTTCTGGTTAAACTAAAAATGTAATTCACGAAATCGAACAAACTATAAAAGAGCGTTGGTGTTGTAAACCAGAAAAATAACCCAAAGGAGTATCCAGGGGGAGGAGCAACAAGAGCACAGCTGTCCCCCTTCCAAGTTGGGAAAAATTAAGTTAAGCATCCATCGTCAATGGGTTTTCGCAAACAAGAAGCAATTAATGGAAGCTGTAAATAGAAGATTTGGAACTAATCCTCGCAAAACTATTGTTTAAAAATTACTATTATTTTTTGAATAAATACTGTTCTTCCTTTTGGTATTTCGTATTATTGCATGGCACCCCCATGAAAGAGGTTGAATTCTAAAACCTGCCCCCCTCTTTCGTTTTGAGTTGGATATCCCCTTGTCTTAACCACAGCAATATTATTATTGGATGTACATTTCGAGAGTTATGTTCCTAATTGTCAACAAAAACTGAACTGTTTAGTTTATGCTGATGATGGGAGAATTTTACTTGAAATATACGTCCAACAATAAAACAATGTGTTATGGTTAAGAAGTGACTAAATTGTTAACTCATAACATTGGAATCTGTTGGCAATAGCTGTCCACAACTTGTTCACTTAATAATTAGTGAATACCAGAAAATATCAGACACCATGAATGCTGCCCTGATTATATTTAGGCTATATCTATAAAAAAAATCAAATGCCACTGTCGGGTCTCGAGTAATTGGTAACTCATCCAGCCGCAAACTGGGTGTTTCGGGTTCAAGTCCCGACAGTGGCATTTGATTTTATATAGCCTAAACAGAATCAGGGCCAGCTTTCATGTTGTCTGACAGTTTCTGGTATTCACTAATTGTTAAGTGAATAAGTTTGGACAGCTATTGCTAGCAGATTCCAGTAGGAAGTATAGAGGGATTTAACGCCACAGAAATGATTATTTATGATCAAACATGATTTCTCATTCTTATGACCTTATCTTTACCACAGCGTTCATTTTGTAAAATGGCGGAGTTGCGTTTATTTTTCACGTCCGGGTGCGTTTTTCACATACGTGTTTTTAGCAGGGATTTGACACATTCGTGTTCGTTTTTCAAATAAGTACACGGACGTGAAAAATAAACGCACGTACGTGAAAATATTTCACGTCCGTGTGCGTTTTTCACGTCCGTGTATTTATTTAAAAAACGAATACGAATGTGCCAAATCCCTGCGTACGTGTAAAACGCACCCGGACGTGAAAAATAAACGCAACTCTGCCATTTTACAAAATGAACGCTGAGGTAAAGATAAGGTCATAAGAATGAGAAATCATGTTTGATCATAAATAATCATTTCTGTGGCGTTAAATTCCTCTATACTTCCTACTGATTCCATTGTTATGTATTGCGTCGGTTGAGTCTTTTATAATTAATTAATTAATTGACTAAATTGTTGTTTCGTCTATAAGAGTTAATCTAAAAAAAAATTCTAGTCATTTCGACTCGAATACAGCAAAATCGATTACAAATTTTGTGAAACAGAAAACTAGTTTGAAGAGAAACGAACTTTTTTTTGCTAACTAATTAACAAACAATAATTTAATCATGTATAATTAACTGTGTCTGCGTTATGAGAGTATAAACCTGTTGGATTTAAAAATGTTGCGGCTCTACAAATTACTGACAAATGAAAATTTTTAATATTTTTACATTATGTAAAATTTGTCACATTGCAAAACAAACGTGTGTATCTACAAACAGAGCATTTTTTCGACATAAAATTTTTACTTACGGGCATTTTTATTGGATGGATATTTTTTAAATTAATTGAGTCTGATATTATAAAAGGTCCTCTATAATTTTCAAAAATAAAATTTTCATTTTAATTCTGGAAAATACAGAGTTTTTCACTACGAACTGACAGTATCCGTAACTTCCAGAAAATTCATAGTAAAGATTTGAAAATTTGCAATTAGCCTAATAGAGATTGTTTTTTCCACTAAAAATAATTCCTTTTTTTTTGAAGTTCCCGTTATTTGGAAATTGACTTAAACTTTCTTATTTTCAATGACAATTCACATATATTATTGCATTTTAACTAGAATTTCACGTAAAATCTAAAAATGCATTAAGATACAGGGTGTTCCATTGAAAATTACGAGGTGCGTGAGAAGAAACGGACAATTATTTTCTTTAAAAAGAGCAATTCGATAAGGCTGAGCTGTAAATTGTCTATTAATTTTGAGAGATTTATATATACTGTTAGCTTGAAGTGAGAAACCCTTTGTACGAAATTCTATGAATTATTTAAAAAAACAACAAAAAAAGCTGCAAGGCAGATTGCTTCATAATATAAATTAGCAACATTAACCAGTAATCAGGGCCTGAAATCAGAGGCGTAGTAAGTTAAGCAGCTGAGCAGATTTCATCCGTGGAAAGATACAAAAATCTAAATCAATTCAATCCACTTTAAAAGAAATTCTGTATTATAAAATGTAAAAA
Source organism: Mongoloraphidia duomilia (assembly GCA_039654895.1). Taxonomy (NCBI): domain Eukaryota; kingdom Metazoa; phylum Arthropoda; class Insecta; order Raphidioptera; family Raphidiidae; genus Mongoloraphidia; species Mongoloraphidia duomilia. Next base: position 5,321,442 of record CM077523.1, read on the forward strand.
TGTTGTATCATACTGTTAAAGCTTAGATTATAAGCAGTGGAATAGAAAGATCTGCTTAGCAAACTTATTAATTAAAAAACGACTGAATATCTCCATTCTAAACCATTGATACAGATTAAAATATAGTAGATTACAAACGCTCGACAACTGAGGTCATTGGCATCAATCAGAGCTGGGGAGTATCTTGTATCTAAAATACTTTTTGAAAGTATCTAGGTACTTCTCAAAAGTATCTGGTGTCTATTAAGAATAAGAATAGTTTATTGCTAAAAAGAAGCAATTGGAATCAGAAACAATCTTAGTACTTCAGTACCTATCTAAGATACTTTTGAAGTATCTAAGTTACTTCTGAAGTATCTAAGATACTTTTAAACTAAATTTAGAAAAAATGGTCATTCGGTTGCATATAGGTACTTTAAAATACCTATCTGAAATAATTCTTAAAAGTATATTTAAGATATTTCTCAAAAGTATCTAAGATACCTTTAAAGTATAAAGTATCTTTTGTAAGATACTTTTATACAAAGTATCCTGTAATTTGTATCTTTTGAGGAATTGACTGTTTAATTAATATCTTGTATCTACATACATTTTTAAAAGTATCTTCTGCAGACGCTAATGACCTAGACTATCGAGCGTCTATAAATCTACAATCAATCAATAATATGTCGAAATACAACATATGAGTTAATTGTGGACAATAATATAATAATTATTAAATCAACTGAAACCAATCCGCAAAGATTTACTTTTCTTAACATAATCAATCGGCAACCTGCCATCATGATGTTAAACGTCAAACAATTGTTAGAATAAACAAGGAAAAAATCAGAAGCAACTGTCGGGACTTGAACCCGAAATTCCCAGTCTCAAGCTGGTTGAGTTACCAATTACTTATTATACATTCTATATAGGGAAGGGACAGATTCCACTCTCGGACACTGTGTGAGTAATTGTTAACTCAACCAGTCGGAGACTGGGAATTTCGGGTTCACGTCCCGACAGTGGCTTCTGATTTTTTCCTTGTACATCATGATGGCAGGTTGCCGATTGATTATGTTAAAAAAAGTAAATGCTTGAGGATTGGTTTCAGTTGATTTAATAATTATAATATCTAATATATCGTTTTCTGTTTGCAATGAATTTAGAAGTCAGTCATTATGAAATATTTCTACTACGCCCCTGCCTGAAACTGTGCTTTTGAAAGAAAAGAAAAACAAAAAACCGCAACAAGCATATTTATTGCTGGCAAGAAACTACTATATCAATCACTGCACCCAGCCGGACGCGCTGTTTCACTGCTTAGATTAATATTCATAATAATATAAATTTTAACAACAGTATTCTAATATATAAACAAATATTTAACAGCATTTTCAAGAGACCTTTATATTATTGACATCATTGACCTTGAGAATGGACTGCGAACCAGAAAAAGTATTGCTCAAAAAAAGAGAGATGACTGCAATGGCATATCAGTGGCGTAACTTGGAATTTTTTACCCTTACGCAGACATTTTTTCGGGCCCCATTCGAGAGAAATTTTTTCGGATAATTTCTGTTACGAAATTACATTTTGAAGTGCCGGCGCCGCAGGTAATTTTTGTTTTGAGACAATAAAGTGTATACTCTCCTAAACTGTTTCGTCTATGGACTTTTCAAAGAAATTAGCAAAATTGTCGCGAACCCCCATTAATCTAAAACAGAGTAATTTATTCAATTTGTTTGAAGTGTAAAATGTCAATTTTTTTGAAATCGGTGCAGTAGTTTCAGAGTTGTAACCCTTTTTGCTTCAGATTAATATGAAATCCATATTCTAACCAAGTGGAGGAAGTCGCGAGCAAAAGCTAATCGGAATGCAAAGCAGGTAATGTATAAGCGTTTGAATAATTTTTAACTTTTTTTTCAAAATATAAATGTTTTCATTTAAAAAATGTTGTAATATCGCTCGTCTTTTGTTAGACACTGTATAAAAGTTTATTATTTTAACAAAAAAAAAACATATTTGCGTCTTCTTACTAATAAAGAGTATGCGTTCAAATAAACTGTACTGTCCTGAGTAAATTAAAGACAACTGACAACAACCAATAGCGTTATTAGAAAAGGCAGCCACCTTATTTTCATCTCGCTCGAACAACAGGGGAAATTACTAAAGGCGGCGTTAGATATGCGGCATTTGTCAAATACCAATTAATATCAAATGTTTGATATTTGGTAAATATCTTGCAGTGTAAAACTGAAAAAAATTGGCAAATTTTTACTATTACATCAAATATTTCCCGCCCGTTTTTGATAAATTTTCACGCATCAAAGTGGGCCAATGCAGTTTGTAAAACAAAGAATTCGTATCAGATATACCTACATACTTTTGCTTAATAGGCACAATATACAGGGTGTCCCAAAATTGCTGGGACCACGTGTAGTAGAGGTCAAAATAAGTCGATTGGACCCAATTTATTTATATACCAAAATGTACCGTTTGCCCGTGAGAAGAGTTTAAAATTTACATAAAATTTTGTATTACAATTTTATTAAACTTGTACTAGGAATATCTGTTAGCATTATTTAAGAAAACATTTTTTTCCTTCGGAACTATGCGGAATACGAAATTTTTACAAGAGTAACAAAATGAAGATAATTATTCAGTCTTCTCGCTAAAAAAATTTGAGAACCGTATTACCACCCCTAAGAAAGTTCTGAAAAAAGCGTCAGGGGGTGAGGGTGGTTTTAACCCTTCTACAATTTTTTTGGGTTTCTTTGATTACCGAAAGGAGAGTAATCCTCTAAAATGCACTTCTGTCAAATTTCATTCAATTTATTTCACTCATTTCTGAACAGCGTACAAAAATGTGTTTTTTTATGTAAACTTTGAACTTTTCTCACGGGCAAACGGTACATTTTGGTATATAAATAAATTGGGTCCAATCGACTTATTTTGACCTCTACTACACGTGGTAGCTCTGTGTCCCAGCAATTTTGGGACACCCTGTATATTTGTGGTTTCTCAACTACGTTGGCAAATAGTTCGTCAAATGCCAAACAAATTGGTATTTGTCACAATGCCACATGTGTAACGCCGCTTTAACACATTCCTGAGATAGGAAACGCGCAGCCCATGCTTTAAGTCAATGATTAACATACAATAACTCACTTATTGTATGTATAACTGTTGTAAATTGTTAATATATTTTAACCAAGTTTATAATTTTCAAAGAAATGGTCGTATAGATATATAAATGCATTAAAAACAAACATGAATCAAAAGTTTGCAAAATGAAATTGCAACATCATAATAGTAGGGATGTGAAAAAATAATCGATTTTTATATTAATCGATTATTTTTTTCTTATAATCGATTTTTAACAATCGATTTTTTTAATAATAATAATCGATTTTTTATAAATCGATCAATTTTTTAATAATAATAATCGATTTTTTATAAATCGATTATATAAATTACACTTTTAAATCGCTTATATAAATTACCCTTTTTTTTATTTTTTTTTTATTAATATAAATATTAAGAAAGAATATAGGCTTTGGGAAACCCAATGCAGCCAACATTTACAAATTACACGTTTTAATCGATTTTTGTAAGCAACGCCATCTGTGCGACGGATGAAAAAACGTAAAATAAGTTCACTAAACGTAAACTAATCAGTCGGAAAATGGCGCCATCTGTATGTATTATGTAAAATAGTTTCATATCGATACCCTTCCAATTGTTTTCATTCATTATAAAAGTACGCAATTTTTCGAATAATATAGAAAAAATCGATTTTTCACAAAAATCGATTATTTCTTCAAAAATCGATTTTTTACAAATCGATTTATATTGAAAAGAGAAAAATCGATTATTAAATAATCGATTTTTTTTACTCAATGTCACATCCCTACATAATAGTTATTAACATGTTGTTCAAGAAATAGCACTGTTAGTCATATACTTTTAGGTACCTTCCCATTACATGAATCGAATAAATTTTAATTATCAACGTAATATAGGTATTCTAACACGGATATCAGAATTATGGATTCGCTGAGGGGTTGTAGTTCATTTAACGCGTCATTCACAACATTCGTGTAGTGGAAAGATCAGGGACGTACCGAGGCGGGGGTGTGACCCCCCCAAGTTTTTGTTCCGAGGGTTGAGTCGGCATTTTCGGGCCGGAGTTAGCATATTCGATAGCAGAGGGCAGTATAGCCTAGTGGTTAGCAAGTGCCACAACCTCTAGACTGGACTGCCGTGGGTTCGAATCCCACCTGCGCTCATGGATGTTTTGTGATGTTATTTAGTTTTAAGTTAGTTGTTATTTAGTGTAGTTGAAAGACGCTAATGACCTTAGATGTCGACGCGTCTATAATCTACAATAAATAAATAAAATATTCGCAAAAGTCGCGCAGTTCTTCTGATTGAGTTAGCATATTAACAAAACTTCCCCCCCCCCTCCGAACTCATGAAGCTCGGTACGCCCCTGGAAAAGATGTGACCATGAAATACCTTTTTCCATCGCAACGGCAAATAGACCGCTCGAAGGCATGATTTAATTTAAAAAAATTAAACTGTTTTGATTTAATGGATAAAAACGGTTTTTAACAATTTTTCTTGAAATTTCATTTTCTTTTTATATGCCTCATGAATTTATACGAACTTTTCTTTACAATAGCCAAAAGTTAAAAAAACATAAATGGTGCAATTTCAATATTAAAAGCGATTTACGGTACATTTCTTTGAAATGAAGTGTGCTCAAACAAAATAAATAAAAAAATGAGTGTGTGGTTTTAACAGCTTTGCTTCTAATGTTATTATTTTTACTCGTGTCATTTATATATTTTTTAAGGTTATTAAAAATTATAATAATTTTTTTCAGAAAATCTAGATTTATTCATGCAACTATTAAAATGCAAAAGAGCGTTCATTGATTTGCTGAAAAAGAAAAAATATCAAAACACCAATCTTAAATAGATTTTTAATTATATTTTAAAAATTAAAATTATATACACTGATAAGAAATTTTATACGTTTAAAAATATAATTTTGGTTTAATAGTTAAAATATAATATTATCCACAGCTAAAAATATATACACAAATTTATGTTGTGATATTTTAATAGCAGCAAATCAGTGATTTTAATAATTTTTCAATATTATATAAAAAAACAACAACGAAATGAATAAATGACATAAGTAAAAAACAAAATAGAAATGAGGTCTCTTGTATTCATTCTCATGCAAAATAGTTACTTTTTTATCAATGGTGGACGATGACTGCAATAATACTTTTTTATGCAATAAATTAATTAAATTTAATTTGGAATATTTTTTATATAAAACATTCCCTCCGTGGCGGTTTATGGAGGGATAAAGAATAGAAAATATTGTTGTACAAAAGTACAAAATTAAAACAATAAATAATGCCTAAATCCGCATCTGCATGTATTTTTGAAGTTAAAAGAATAAAATGTTCACATAATATATCATTAAACTAAATAATTTATCAATTATTACAGTTAATTTGAGCTCAACGTTACATTAATGAAAAAAAAAATTGAATAGACTAATACGATGTGCCCGTATTACATACTATTTTTAGGGGTGTTTTGTTGAAATGTTGCGTCATTGGCTGCATCATTTTTATACCTGCCTTTATTCCAACCCCTTGCTAGAAAAATTCAACTCATTATAATAATTGCAGGTAAAACCAGTGTCGGAATAGGGCTGCGCAAACAATCACGATTCTGTTTGTTAAATTTTTAAACTGTTTCAAATTTTTAGAAAGATTGTTTTTTTAAGAAAGAACGACCTATGCCCCAGATTTTATTGCCCAAATAATTATTTTATTTATTGAATAATAATTTAATCTCCAAAACATCAAGAAATGATAAAACTCAGCGCAAATTTCGAGAACAAACTAAGCTTCCTCAAACGATAACCCGGGTAGTTAAATGAACATAGAGTTTTTAACCGACTTCAAAAAAGGGAGGTGGTTCTCATTTTTAATCCACTGTGTTATGTTCTGACGATAAAATTATAGTTCTTTGCCACTAAAAAATATAACATGTGGGTACTTAAACCACTTTTATGCAGATGCGTAAAGGTATCCACGACGATATACTTAAAATAATTATTGCCATGGTATGATAAATATCATGTTAGTTTTATCGAATGAAAAATTCAAATGTGGGTAATCACGCAAAAAATATTTCTTTTTCGGTTGGTAACTCAAAACAAAGCTACAACAACGACGGTTTTAGGTATCACCATGGACAACTTTGTCCCTCTGCAAAATAAATTATTGCAGTCTACATTTAAAAAAAAAGAATATTTTAAATTAGAAAAAGATGGAAACTTTTATTTTGAAATATAATTTGACCATCCTTCACGAAACAGTTATTGAAATCAGCAAGTTTCAATGAACTTACGTTAATATAATTATGAATTAGGTGTTAAACAGATTATTATTTGTTAAAAATAAAAAACGTGTTAATTAAAAGAATAAACAAAAAAGTAACGGTTTTTGCATGAGTTTGAATAATATAACAAAAGACATTCGCAGTTCCATGAGGCTGGGTGAAACACGCATAAAATCGCATATCTTGCTAAAAATTTGCACTCATTATAAAAATAATGGGCCCATACTTACACGTTAAAATATTTATAATCTTATAATTGTGCTCCGTTATTATATAAAAATTTATTAATTTACAAATACTTAAAACATAAACTCTTCTTATAATTTTTATCACCCATCCGCCGAATTTAGCTAATATTTTCACTTTGAGTGAAGCTATTCGATTTATGAAACAATTCCGTTATTTCTGATTGAAAACTGAATGTTAAGGAAAACAATAAAATTAATAGTCCAGGCAGAGTAGGATTTTTTGATCGGAAAACACATGAAAATCTAAAAACCTTTTAGATATTATCCTCTTTTAATTTCAAGTAAATAATATTTCAGAATTCAGAAACACCAAGCGAATTTGCACCGTGTAAAAAATACGAAAGATTAGTTTTTTACAAATATCTCAAAAACTATTAATTTTACGAAAAAAAATGTTCTATAACAAATAAAAGATCGAAAAATTATCTACATAAAAGGTCTTATACAGTTTTTTCGTAGAACCAATAAATTTATATACAACGGAACAACAAAGACATGATACAGCATCTGTTGTCACCTAAACGTTATTACCTATTTGGAATTAAATTTTTACTCGAGAGTACATTAAAATACTCTGACAAACTTGAAAATAGCCGAGCGCATAGCGATACTGTTCATTGCTTTCCGTGGTTCTAAAAAAAATGTAAGTAAAGATTTTTTTTATAGATAATTTTTCGGTCTTTAATTTATAATAGAACGTTTTTTTCGCAAAAAAAATAGTATTTTTAGGGATTTTTGTAAAAAAACTGATTTTTCTTACTTTTTACACGCTGCAGATTTTCTTGCAGGAAGGGAATCACTTGGGAGACCTGACATAATACTTATTTACAAGTAAAAAAGATATCGACAAGTTTACAGTTTTCTGGCACTTTTCCGAGCATATTTTAGAATCCAGCGTGACTGGACTATAAATCAATGTCCCGTTTTTTTAGTTTCAATAACAGGACTACGGGTAAAGAATGTAATTTGATTTGGAGAAGGAGCATTAAGTAATTATACATAAAAATCATAATTATTTTTTGTGCGATATAGTCTTCATCAGTTTCCAATTCGAAATATATTAAATATTGTTGCATAAAAGCGACGTTAGTAAACTCAAAGAAAAAATTCAGCAGCATGGAAAGTCATGATTTTGTATTTTTAATCACCAGGTATATATATTAATATATTATGTTTTTTTTATTATTTTTTTTAAATATTTTTTTGCATAATAAGTTGGTGGTTTTGACTCGCCCCTCCCCTAGGAATAACCATGCAGTTCTGTTGATAGCACGTGTGATTTTTAATTAATCGGACATCATTATTTTATAATCATGGATTAGCGTTGAATACGATAATAATATAAAGCACCATAGTTATATAAATATAACTCACTATAAAATATCATCTGCACTTTCACATTCATTTAAATAGTTCATCAAAATATCGTCCTGCTCATAAAATGTACGTCCAGAGTTCTGTTCAGGCTGACGGGAAGCCACCATTTTGTGCTGCCGATGTTTACTTTACATATTGTGTTAATTTTTTTTTACTTTGGCAGTCTGTTTGACGGTTTTTATTACACTTGGAACTGTCGAACGGTCAGTGTTTTATTAAAAACTTGGTGCTATTTAACATTTTTTTTTATTTAACTACTATAATAGTTTGTCACTGTGCTAATAAAATCAGTCATTGCAATAAAAAAATTATGACATAGACATATTTTTTTCAGTCAACAAACAATAATATGCCATTAATTTTATAATTTTAACATTTCATTTTTTCATACCGTACAGTGGAGTAACTATCGGTGTGCGATGGCACACATGCGCAGCCCTCCAAGGGGCGCCGAAAAGTATATAATATTTTTTTTTTAAATTTTGTTCACTATTTTCAGGACTGCTTTACTCGCACACGGGCGCCAAGTGGTCTAGTTCCGCCACTGATACCGTAACTGCCTTTATCTGTTCGGGAAAAATTGATAAAGTCACCTAGGTATGTACTGATATTTATGCTATGTTGCAATAATGATTAATAATTGTATCACAATTGAATCAACTGATACAATTCCGATTAGAAATTGTTCAACGTAAATCAGTTGAAATTTTAATTAATAATAAACAAGCGGAGTTCTTTTTTTTTTTAAATAACACTGCCTGTTCGACTCTGTAACTATAAAATGTAAATTTGTAATCGAGACGCACAACAAACGTTAGATAACTCGAAACCATTATCACCACGAATGGTTCGAATTTTAAGTGTGTTGTAAATCGTCTTTATTACATAATATTAATTTATTATTAATATGCATTTATATATACAATCTAGCGATCTGTATGTTCAACATTATTTAGCATTATGACACAATAGAACACGCGGCGGTTATCTATAATTGCCAACTGTTTTACTCTTCGATAACTATGATGATTTCTGTTGGATTTGGATTATCGATCGAAGTAAGTCTTGTACTGAAACATTTCTATAATAATTATCTAGATGACTTTTTTAGACTTACGCTATTTTAAAATTTGGCTACTGTAATGTCTACAATTCATTATTTTTATTACATATTAATAATAACTAAGTCATTGCAGATGAATTTATCTTATGTATAAATATCTAAGAGAATGAATATAATCAATAACCCAAATACAAACATCAAATTCAATCAGGTGATTACAATAAATATCCAAAGTTGTAACTTATTCGTTGTTTTTGAAATCGAATGCGCTGTATCTCTATACACACTTTTCATGTTAACTTCATAAAAAAATGTAACAATATTCATTTAAAAGCATGCCGTCATTTTGGTTTAAAACATTATTTACAAAATGTTAACAAATTACCTAAACTATAATATTAATATTTTATAGTGTCGATTGTATTTCAGTCACTTAACAATCGAAAAACTAATTATATAGACTTCAAACAGTATCCTTTCAAAACAATTGTCATAATATTTCATTACATCACAAACATAAAGACAACTTAATACCTACTGGTCCGTTAAAAAGTGCCAATATTTATAACTAGAAATTGAATAATAATATAATAAATATAATCACTAAATATTTACATAATATCAGTTTTCAACAGTAATTTACTAAATTTTTTTTACAAATTTTTATTATGTGCACAGTCAACATAAACTTCAGAACAATTTAATAAATTTAATTCAAACAAAATAGATATTTTTAAATTATATAATATAATATATCGAATCATCATAGTTATTTTAAAATTGAATTTTTCACACAAAAATAATTGCAATGGTTTTTAAAATATATTTTATGAGACATGCACCATTTTCGTCATAACATTTTCGGAGCCATTTTGATGTAAGTAGGGAATCAATACATTAAAATGGCTGTCGGCGTATTTGTGTTAGTAAGAATTTATTACCATAGCATAAATACAGAAAGGCATATCAATAAATTTGCACTTTAATTTTTCACATACTATTGTCTCAGTTTATTAACGAGATAAAGATTTCTTTACAAATTTCAAAATTAAAAAAAAAATAATATTTTTATTTAAAACAGTAACAGATAACGTGTTTTAAAACAATTTTAATATTATATGTACATCTACAATATCAACTAATATAATAATAATAATTATTTTAATTTAACATTAACTAGTAACAGTTGAATAAGTTCTTTTACCAGAAAACAATATTGATCTAGGTTAACGTTGAAATTTCATGAAAAAATCTTTATCTCGGCGCAGCATGGTATTGATTGCAGGTATCATTTTATAACTTGCTATCGTAGTCGAGTTTAACACATCCCTGATTAAACGAGTACTGTGTCCTTCACCGTGCGTGACATAGAGTCTGAGTTCTATTGGCCGTTTCAAGCGAGACTGGGCAGCGAGTCGTTCTAAGATACGTGCTGCAAAATAAACGATCGTGTAAGAGAATTGACCGACCCAGTCTGACTTGAAGCATGTCGTCGGTTATTGTTGAACATGGCATAAGTTTTGATATTAGTTATAATATTAATAATAGTTATGTATTTATAAACAAGCAAGCTGAGATGAGATCACACAATAATAATTGAGACAAGTAAAGACATGCCCGAGTGTTCAGCCGTTATATTAATGTAAGTATATTATATATATATATATTTATGTAGTATATATATATATTATATAGTATGTACGTATATATCACACAAGTTCAATGGGTTAGAATGAGAAAATACGCAGAAGTACTTTTTGATTATTTCTAAATTCAAGCAAGTCACAACACAACGAACGATAATAAAAAAAAGTCAGGACAATTTGTCGTGCGGTGGTGCCGATCATAAATTTGATCTCGCATTCAGCAGCCGTCGGCGTCGTCCGGGGAGGGACGGGGCCTATCTCAGACGTCGGCGGTCCTCGAGGTGACGCTCGGTGTGCGAGAGTGGATGACGACTCGATGTCCGTTCTTCGTCACGTGCCCGTCGCTCTCGACCAGCACGGCCGTCTGCACGCCGGCACCGCCTTCGCCCTCACTCTCGCCCGTCGCCGTATCTTCTCCACCTCCGCCGGAGCGCAGCCGCTTGTGCTTTATTGTTAATAGTGTACACACAACCGCTCGATTACAATCTTTAAGTGTGCGTCTCGCGCGCCTTTGTCTGTCGTCTGTGTGTGCTTATGGCTCAAGTACCGCCTTTTTACTGTACTCTTATATTTCGATGCATGATATTTCTGTGACTGATTGACTGACTGACTGACTGACACTTTCGTAATCTTTTTAGTAACAGGTATGGTATTTCTGTATAACCTTTATTTATGTACAAGAGTGTCATGTCATTCGAGTGTCCATTCCAAATATCACACGGAAAAAATGATGATAACGGCCAATTATTCAACAACAAATTGAAAACAACAACAAAAAAAAAAAGAAAAAACAACAAAAACATATAAAAAAACAGTATACATTACAAACTAAAATTAATTTTGTGGGAAACAAAACTGAAACGACGTAATAACAATTTTTTTGTCATAAATATATATGTTTATTTTTCAAAAAAATATCAATTAACAAAGTGTATGTGCGTGTGTGGTTGTTAGTTGATCAAGAAGTTCGTATTTTACTAACCTTTCTCCAAGCATTCTGTATGAGTCTTGCGCAATATTCCTCTCTTTGTCGCCACAATGTGGACGAAACGGGTTCGTAGCCCACTTCGTCTGGTCTTCCAGGCTGTACTTCACCTAATTCAGCCGTCTCTTCGATGGGATTGCCTTTGCGCGCGAAGAAGTCTTTCGTCAGTGCATCGAGAATGTCGACACAAAACATTAGATCTCCTTTACATATAGGAATGTCCATTGACACGATTTTGTATTTGTTAGGTTTGTGAATTTGCAAAGGCGGCTCGAGAACATCTAAGAACTCTGACAACTGATCATAACGTATGTACTGAGTGCCGTCCGGATCGAAGTTCTGCCAAATCTCATAATACATATCGTAATCGTCATCCGTGAGACCTTCTTGAACATCCTCTGTCGCCTGAAAGAGTAATTAAACATTATCATTAACCCTAGAACTATAATAATAGTATATTGTGCGACTAGTGAGAGAAAGAGGAGATTCCTCGAGTGCGGTAAAACACACTAGTGGAATCTCCTCTTTCGACCAATAGTCGCACACAATATTCTGTTCAACTACTGCAAGAAATATGTCATTTCGTGGCTCTGCTGAGCGTGGGCGAAATAATGGGTGACCTGTTTGATTGACGAAACACTTGCGTAAACGTTCCCCGTAATGAGCGTGGGCGCATTTCGCCCACTCTCTACGTCTACAGTCAGAGAATTCATTATTTCGCCCACTCTCAGTAGAGCCACGAAATTACATATTTCTTGCGGGTGTTGAACAAAGAAATTTTGCGCACGAGGCCAAAATTTAATATTTTAGGGTCTTATTTCAATGAACCTGATATTTAAATCTAATACGGTTTGGTCACTCCAGTTTGATCGTTATCAAGGATTCATTTCAATGCATTTTCGTTTTTAGTTATTTTTATATAAAAAAATAGGAGTAGTATACGTTAACTTTATATTATGCAAGGTAGGTAGTTTACAAAATCAGCGACATTCTACTACGGTATATCGAAATATAATTCATCAAGGGATGTGCAAATAACTGAACATTCATCTAATGAACACCGAGATAATAATTATTTAAAAAAAAAAATTATATCCAACCTGTGAATAGTTTTCGAGAATAACAGCAATGTACATGTTGATGACAATCAAAAAGCTTATTACTAGATAGGAGAGTAAAAAAGTGATGCCAACAGTTGATGAACCGCAATTTCCTGGAAATCCAACTTCAGGGTTTGGCTCTAAACAATCCTCTTCATTCATAATTCCGTCTAAAACACCATCCCAACCAGCTGACGTTGACATCTGGAAAAATTAATATTCACAGTTAAATTGTGATATTCTTAAAGAGAAGAACTCAAGTAATTGTTTTCTTATTAAGTACATTTGTAATTATGATATAATTATCCGAGACAATTTTTAAAATTTAATTTAAGTATCATGAGTGTCGATTTTGTTTTGCGGTTATCTTGGTTAAGTAATACGGAAACCCTATCTTAACTCGAGCTTAACTGAGTCAAAAGTACCCTTTATGTCAAGTAGATAGTGCACAAAGTTTTATAAAAATTGGTTCAGCCGTTTTCGAGTATCTAATACTGATACAAATAGACAGACAACAATGATGGAAACACGATTTCCTATCTAGATATCATACAAAACTTTCGAGGCTTTTGTATGATTTCTAGACAGGAAAACATGGTTCCATTCAGCAAAAAACGTAATTATAGAGAGAGGTTTCATTACTATTTGATGTACCTATATTGTTTCCTAGCGACCGGGTTTGGCTTCACCCGGGTGCTATGAATATGTTTTTTACCTATCGAACAGTGAAAAAAAAATTGAAATCGGTTCAGTAATTTCTGAGATTACCCCCGATTTTCACCCGGTCGTAACCGGGCCGGTCAGTTATTATAACCAATGTCCTAAAGCAAAGTATCACCTACCGAACAGTGAAAAAAAATTTTAAATTGGTCTTCTGAGATTACCTTCGATTTTCACTCGGGCGAAGCTGGACCGGCCAGTTTCAATTATACATCTAAACCTTCCCCGTGAATCAATTTATCTAATCGTGAAAACCGAAACAAAATCCGTTAAGTAAAATCGGTTTTCTCCGATTACCCTCGATTTTTACCCGCGAGCGAAGCCTGGTCAGTCAGTTTCAATTATACATATAAACCTTCCTCGTGAAACAATCTATCTAATCGTGAAAACCGGGGCAAAATCCGTTCAATAGTTACGGAGAAAATCGGGCACATACAGACAGACACAGACAGGCAGATAGACAGACAGGCAGACATACGCGGCGGGGGACTTTGTTTTATAATATGTAATGATAATTGCAATTTTTTTACTTACTTGAAAAAGTAAAATCATGGACTGTCCAAATGTCTTGAAATTGTAGACATCGTCGAGTCCACCTTTATTTTTAACGTGCATGAAGAAAGACATGCCGAATATGGCGAAGATAAACATAACTAAAAACAGCAGTAGACAAATATTGAACAAAGCAGGCAGTGACATAGCCAATGCAAATAGAAGTGTTCGAATTCCTTTAGCACCCTTGACTAAACGCAACACTCGGCCCACTTTTGCTACTCGCACTACTCGAAGCAGTGTTGGAGAAACAAAATATTTTTCAATAATATCACTTAACACCAATCCTGAAAAATAAACAAACATTTTCAATAATCATCCATCAATATCAATATAATTTAAGTTTTAACAAATGTTGTTTACCTAAAATTGAAAGAATAACAACAACAAAATCAAACAAATTCCAAGGTTCCTTAAAATAATGGTAACGTAATGCAAACATTTTCATAAGGCACTCCGAGCTGAAGATAACGATGAAGATCATATTCAAGTAATCGAGCACATTATTGAATGAATCGTTCATTTGATAATGGTCTAGTGTCATTGTTAACATGTTCAGACCAATGAAAATCATAATGAACATGTCGAACTTTTTATCTGTTACTATTTCAAAAACAATAGCTTGAGGTCGCCACTGCAATAAAAAATAATAAATTATGTATTTTGAGAGAAAAAGATCAAGATCGAGGGTATCAGACGGATGTAAAGAAAAAAAGGCTACGATTGTATGAGGATGGAATATGGGGCTATGGAGGAAAACAAGTGCGTGAAATCAGCAAATAAGTACCGTGATGAAAAAATGAAAGCAAGATCTAGAAGCTCGTGGAATAAAGAAAGAAGCCCTGAGATGTTGGAAGGAAAATATTCATGACAGAAAAAGTGAGTGATTGTGTAACGTCAGACAGCAATTCGCTGTAGAAGGTTTATTGTAATCTTAATAATTTGAACTAATTAGACTGTGACTAAATAAAGTTTTAAAGAACTCGAAGAAGAAACGAGCTAAATGTCAATAGAAACGGAAAGCAAGAATTGAAAATGGATTGATGACACTCTTAAAATGTCAGATGAAAAATCAGGAGCCATGACAGACATGACAAAACTACATACAGTAATGAAAGACGCTAACATCACAGGAAAATGGAAATGAACAAAAACCGGTTGGGATTATCTAATAGATATCTTATATTTCAATTGGAAGGTCAGAACAACAATAATTGATTTTGGGTTTGTAGCAATGGTTTAGAAAATAATTCTTACCCTAGGTCTGGGAATGGCCTTAAGTGGCTTTTTCGAGCCCATTTTCTTCATAGCATTGTAATACTTCTTCTGATCCTCAGTCATGAACATCTCAAGAGAGCCTCCAGCTTTCTTTTTTTGTTCATTAAAATTATCAATAATCACACCAATAAACAGATTAAGAGTAAAAAATGAGCCGAAGATAATAAAGAATACAAAATATAGATACATGTAAATGTTTGTCTCACGGATTGGTTGTTTATTCACCTGAAAATTAAATTTGTATTTGGTATTAATAATATATAGATTTGATTGCAACAGGAGAATAGCCAAAAGAAAATGAATGAGCCAGTTTATCAACATAAGCCAGCTGAAATATTTTACCAATTAAAGGTTTCATCAATAAAACAATAGACTTGAAGGTTACTAAATCTGTAGTGGTGAAAATATACAGTTTAGCTACGATCTTGGACTGTAGTGGTGAAACTTACCTCGCGTGAATCAATAGCGTCATTCATAATTCCAATCCAGCCTTTGAACGTGGCTACTTGGAAAAGACACAAATACGCTTTACCGACGTGATCAAAATTCATTGCCGAGTTCTCCCATGTGTGGTTTTCTGCTTCACATGTATTCCGATCAGGAATTATTTCATAACTAATAGTTTCTTTACCGTCTTTGCCGTCATCTTGCACGCACTAGAAAAAATATTTTTATTGTAAACACTTCTGCTTTTCATTGACATTCAGAGCAAGGGCGGATCCAGGTGTGACCCCTCCCCTCAACTAGAAAAACACACATTAAATTCTTAAATCGGCCATTTTCAGGGCAAAATCTGAGCGTGCAATCTCCCCATGGTGAATATCGGGTAACGCTAATGTCGCCAGTGTCAAGACGTATAAGCTCTTGTTTTTTTAGATTAGGCTAGTTTTGATGGTTTTACGACCTTTCCTCGAATAAATCCTGGGTCCGCCCTTGATTCAAAGGCGAAGCGTATTTGAAGTTTTGGCACCCTAGGCTAAGACGTGTAAGAACCATATTATTCGCTTCAAAAATACAAAAACAATATCGTCAAATAAGCTAATTTGTTTTGTTTAAATTATTTATTTATAAAATTTTATGAAGATAGAACAGTAATATATTACTATGAGGCAAATTATTTTACATTTTCCACATTTTGTGATGTAGTTTCCCGAATTTGGCGCCCCCTAAAATCTGTCGGCTCCAACAATCTACGGCTCTAGGCAACGACCTATTTGTAAATCCGTGATTGCTCACATTGACTCACATTATATTGAATGAAATTTTATAAGAGATTCAATATTGAAAAACTAATTTTACCTTGAAGTATTTTCCCGCAAACAGTTGGACACCCATAATTGCAAAAATAAGCCAGAAAATCAGACACACCAATAGCACATTGAAGATAGATGGAATAGCTTGTACAAGGGCGTTTACGACAACCTGTAAGAAGAACATAATCTATATTAAATATCTGCAATTTAATAAGAAATTTAATTAACTCGGTAATAGCTCGGCTACTATCAAAAACGAGTTTATGCACAAACGTCATAATTAATAAATATGGTATTAATCCAGATGTTCCACTTGACTGCCGTTACAAAGCATGCAAAATTAATTTTGTTTAATGATTTAGATAAAAATATATATGAGCACTGTGGTTGGAATAAAAACAAAATAAAATATAGTTATTTCTTACCACAACAATTTTATTGATGGATGTACATTTCGAAAGCTAAGCTTTCATATTCAGCGAACACTACATTTTGATGTAGTGTTCGCTGAAGATGAAAGCTTAGCTTTCGAAATGTACATCCATCAATAAAACTGTTGTGGTAAGAAGTAACTATATTTTATTTTGTTTTTAATGATTTAGATGCAGAATTGTATATTCTATAACTATTATTTGAAGATATGTTTCCTAAAATAATTAGAAAAGCAGGAAATCGCGAAAGTTTGATTTTACGGGTTAAATCCCTATGTGCAGCAGTTACGTTCACCACCCTGTATAAGTCAAACTAATATAAGCGTGTTAATTAATTGCAAATATTTATTGTATGTATACATCCAAAAGGGACGCGGTATAATAATATAATGTATGAATTAAAAAAAACTTACCCTCATGCCCTGCATTCTAGACATAGCTCTTAAAGGTCTCAGAGCTCGCAAGGTTCTCATTGTCTTGAAAGCTTGAATTCCACCGGCACCGCACAGCGATGCAATGAAATTAATTAACGATACCTAAAAGAAAATAGTTTTTTAAAATTACCTTTATTAGAAAACGAAAGTTTCGTTTAATTATAATAATTTCTTTTGAAATTCTCACCATAACAATAACAAAGTCAAGCCAACACCAAGCATTTGTAAAATATTTTGCAAAACCAAGGGCCAGCCACTTGATTAACATTTCAATGAAAAATATAACAGTGAAAATTTTATCCATGTAATACAATATGTCTTGCAAAATTGGTCTATGTGGTAGATTGACATCTTCCAGCGCCTATAAAACAATATTATACGTAAACAAATAAAATAAATTATTAAATCATAACGATTTTTGTTCCCATATTGTCCACACCATATTCACAACAATTAAGTAGTGAATATTATCAGGCAGCGCTGCGGCTGTCCTGATTGGTTGGCTATATATCTAAGAAAAAGTGGCTTTTGATTTTTTTTCTTATTATGTCATCGCACGTATATCAAATATTTTTTCCAAAACTGAGGTTTAGTTTTTTGTGGATCAAAAGAATAAATCAAATAATCAACACACTGTCGGTCAAACAAAACCATTGTTTCGTTCAATGTTTGCATTTTTATTTCTAGTAATTTTTTTTTAGGTAATTACATTTTTAAATATCGCTGAGACTCTCGTAAGAGGCAGTAGTCTAGCTGATATTGTCTCGATAATTTTAAACCGATTTCGTCGAGACAAAATCGAGAAAGATTAACTCTCGTAGGTACGAAGATCTATGACTTAAAAAAGATTATAGTTGTGTTATTAAAAAAACTTACCAGCGCTAAACTACTAAGCAAAATCATGGTGATAACAGCGGTTTCAAAATATTTATTTTCTATTAATTGAAATGTTTTAAGTCGTAAGTTGCCCCATCCTTGCCAAAATGGCGTATCGTCATCTCCGGCAAGAAATGGGAATTTCTTATACCAATTTTCTGGGAAACAATCTGATGGATAATCGTCTGATAGAATTACGTCTTCGGTGTTGGCGTCTATTATTAATTCTTCATCTAAGGGTGCTGCTTCACAGTCACATTCTTCGTCGTCTTCAAAATCTATAGTAATAAGTAATTTTTAAAATCAAAAAAACACTCAATAATCATTTTTAGAGTGTTGGGTCTACAAGTCACTATATGAATATTATGAAGTATTAGAAATACCACGACATAATACACAGTGCTTAGCATCATAATATTATATAGTGTTACGAATACTCAATGTGTTTTTAAAAAAAATAATTAACCACACCTGAAGATGGCAACTCGTTGCTGAAATGCGTCGTGTTAAATCACAAGAAGTCACAAGACGGACATAATGCAAGGTATTTCTAATACTTCATAATACTCAATAATCAGTCTATAAACGAATTTATTTTATTAAATCATTGGATTGAGCTTCGTCTATAAATTAAATAACGCCGTTGGATTTTTTTGTCTAACACTTTAAACAGTTTCACAATACTTTTTTGAAGTTGGTTAAATAATTTTTAACTTCCCGCTAAGAAAATTGGAAATTTTCAAAAATAGGGAAGTTATTGATTTCACCCCAATTTTCGAAAATCGAGTTTTCATTAGATCTCGACGTTTTGTGATCCTAGGAAGCTATTCTGACTATTTTTACGATGATGTCAGTATGTACGTGTGTATGTAAACCTCTTATAACTTTTGAACGGCTTGACCGATCGAATCGCGATTTGCGGCCTTCGAAAGGGTTCCCCTGAACTTAGATTTTCGGAAAATTTGAACCGATTCGGCCCAATAGATTTTGAGAAATTCCAAATAACTTAAAAACAATTACTGATAAAGTGACGTTATTAGGAATGCCTCAGAATAATGTCAATTTGAAGAATAAAAGAATATTTTACCGTCTTCAATGCCTAGATCTTCTTTACTAGGATCGCGTTTTTCTTCCTCACCGTCTAACGTATCAGCGCTACCTTTGTGACTTTCATCTTTAAATGGTCGGTGCTTGTGACTGCCGTATGAAATGTTGCTAATTAAATCATCTTCTATGCAACCGATGCCGGTTATATAATCTTGATGAATCGAATTTCCAATTGTTTTACTCTTGTTTAGACTATTCTTCCCCCTCTTCAAACTAGCTTTCGAATCACCTGAAAATAAGAATGATTTGCGATGTGTATATTTTTTTCAGTTTTAACAGCGAGAACCTAATCCACAAGCTCTAGTGGATAATTGAAAGAACTACTCTCAGGAAAATGACTCATTTTTTATTTATTTATTGTAGATTATAGACGCGTCGTCTATAATCTACAATAAATAAATAAAAGGCGTTAATGACCTGAGTTGTCGACGCGACAACAAATTTGTGTATTAAAATCCGCCAGCCGGCATACACAAACCGACTGGTACGAGTTCGGGTCCCTGGGAGCGCTAATTCCCAAAGAACATTGAAATGCAATTGAGATAACAACTACATCCCAATGTCCCCTCTGGGGGGAAAAATGGCTCATTGAAGAGAAATAATTACCATGTATTGTAAATTCCATGCCATCACCTATAGTGACTTCCAATCGATCTTTTGGACTCTTTTTGTCTTTATAAATGATTCCATCGGCCAATATTTCATCGCCTGTTAATTCTAAACCACCGTCGCGGTTATCTGTATAAAAATAAAACATTATGATTCTCTAGATTTACGAAAAAAAATTAAAATTCTAATTTTTATTTACAATATTCTATATTAAACAAAGTGATATTTTCAGGGAAAATAAAAAAGTGTAATTAATTTTTATTTATAAAATCGTTAAAGTTTTCAGTACCGATTAAATTTACAATTTTTCCCTACCTTCATAGACTGTTGTTTTTGCTTTCTAATTTCAACAAACATGACAAGCTATTTTTAGAAATACAGTGGAGTCCATTTATTATGACTCCGCATATATTGACCAACCGCTTATTATGACGTACCCAATAGATTTGGTTTTAATATAATGTGTGCATAATTTTCAGTTGTTAATTATGTCGTCCGTTTAGTATGACTTAGTAAAATGTCATTATAAACGGACTCCACTATATTTTCATGCGCTTTAAACAGGAACTTACCGTACTAACCAATCTTTGATTTCAATGTACTGGAAAATACTTATTGCTCCGTTAATAAAAAGAAAAATTAATAAGTTCTAAAACAAAAGTATTAATACATTCATTTCATGCGATAAAAATGTGAAGAAATTCTAAATAAATAAATATGTGATTTTTGTGCAAAACTATAAAATATAAACATTATGATTAGTTCTAAGTAGTTTTATTTTAGGGAAGCACCAGATTTTAGCGAAGCAGGACATTTTGGTACGGCCGTTTTGGTCCCGCCGTTTTGGTACCGGACGTTTTGGTCCCAGTTATTAGATTATGACAAATATCAATAACTCAATGATCATTAATAAATAAAATTATTAGCGACCAATTTTTCAGACAATATATTGACAGAAATTAAATAATATAATTTAAACAATTAACGTTTCGATTCGGATTTGGATCTTCTTCAGAATTGAGCTAACGCTTATTTCATATTGAAAAAATACACAGCATACATTTATTATTGTATAAACTACTTACTAATTTATTTTTTATACTTTTATTTTTAGCTCAATTCCGAAGAAATTCCAACTCCGGATCGAAACGTTAATTGTTTGAAATATATTATTTAATTTTTGTCAATATATTGTCTGAAAAATTGGTAATTTTATTTGTCATAATCTAATAACTGGGACCAAAACGTCCGGTTCCAAAACGGCGGGACCAAAACGGCCGTACCAAAACGTCATGTACCGATATTTTAGAGTTCCCAGCTAATTGATGCTATAACTAAGATCATAGCCCCACAAGGGGGTGGCCAGCCGAGTTGTAACCGGGGGCCTGATGCGCGGCTGTATGGCTGCAATTTTAAAAATAACTGTAAGTGTGCAACTTTTAATTACGCCACAGATTGTGGTCAGCGAGCCCCCGTCTCAAAATGTATGGAAGGTTGACTTAGAGATTATTTTTCTTTACTTTAGGAGAACGGGATACAAGACAAAAGAATAATAACACTGATTTCAACTAAAAGATCAAGAATCTGGAGATTTTATGACGAAATTGAGGAAGGCAATACTCGTCACTTAAATCGAGTTATTCGGGCGAGTACGAGTACTAAAAAAATTTCCGAGTAATATGCCGAGTACCGAGTAATAGACGAGTACCTACTTAGCGCATCTCTATACAGGGTGGCACATCTTAAACAATGCAGTGAAATATCTCGTAACCATAAAACCATAAAAAAATGTTTTATGCAAAAGTTATAGAGTGTCAAGGGGGACAGAAGGCTGTGATATCAGATTTAACATAGGTGATGCTGTGAAGGTCAGGCAAAGGTCAGCTTAGATTTTTTTAATTGTAACAGTGCATTTTCATTCCAGAATACGATACAGTATTTAATAGTGAACAGTAAATTATTAAGGTACATATGAGCTAAAGTTAATAAATATTGAGATATTTAGAAATTAAATAACGGCCAAAATGAACGAAATTAGATAAGCTATGGAATAGCAGATACCCATGATATTACGCACCGGCCTTCTTGCTTGAATTCAATTCATAAAAGAGCCGAATTGACAAATTAAATTTGCTGTTTAATTTGTAAATATCTTAATATTTATTAGCTTTAGCTCATATGTACCTTAATAATTTACTATTCACTATTAAATACTGTATCGTATTCTGGAATAAAAATGTACTGTTACAATTAAAAAATCGAAGCTGACCTTCGCTTGACCTTCACAGCACCACCTATCTTAAATCTGATATCACAGTCTTCTGTCCCCCTTGACACTCTATAACTTTAGTATAAAACACTTTTTTATGGTTTGTACCGTTTACGAAATATTTCACTGCATTGTTTAAGATGTGCCACCCTGTATAGAGATGCGTGAAGTAGGTACTCGTCTATTACTCGGTACTATATTTTAAAGGCGTTTGAAAACTAAACAGATGTCTTGTAGCTTGATGTCATACAGGTTTGTGAATTTATTCCCAAAGTCAAAATATAGGTCCAGGGCTGGGTCAGGTTTTTCACCGGCGCGGTGTAAGCTCTGAGTTAACAAAAATGGATTTTTGGTCTCGAAAAATCAAAACACAAATTCAGCAAAAAATTATCTTTAAATCGGGAGTAAAATATCACACTAGAACTAACCATTGGCAAAAAATAAAAAACAACTTAACACATTATTTAGATTAGAGTTAGATCATTATGATTTAGAATGAAAGAGGGTTATTATAGATTAAATTAGATTAAGAAAATAATTACTGTGCAAATTGTGTACTTAAATAATGCATTAAGAATCTAATATAGAGATGACGATGGATTCCCAAGAAAAATTTAAATCTCCCGGATAGATTAAAATTAAAAACAAAATAAAATATAGTTACTTCTTACCACAACAGTTTTATTGATGGATGTACATTTCGAAAGCTAAGCTTTCATCTTCAGCGAACACTACATCAATTTATGATGTAGTGTTCGCTGAAGATGAAAGCTTAGCTTTCGAAATGTACATCCATCAATAAAACTGTTGTGGTAAGAAGTAACTATATTTTATTTTGTTTTTATTCCAACCACAGTGCTCATATATATTTTTTATTTAGATTAAAATTAAATTGCGTTTTAAAGACCACCAACAGCTTAGGTTATTTGGGCGTAGCACCAATTCATATTTTCAATTTACTATAATTTTTTTTGTAATAATAAATTGAAAATCCAATTGACACTTTTACCAGCTCTCGGGTTAGAACCCGGGAACTGGGGACTTGTAATAGAGGAACCATAGCAACGCCATGTAAACAACAGCACTGCTACACGCGCCCCCCTAATAGTCGATTTTGAAACTTAAGAATATACCTACTACCGACAATTATCTGTAATCAAAGATTCAATCCCGTGCTAATTGACTAACATTACATTTTAGTTTAAAAAATGTAAAAAACACAAATTATGAAAAAAAAATGTTAATGGAGAAGTTTCCATACCTTCAAAAGGCAAAGCCAAAGAAAAATTATTTGTGAAAACATTTTTAAAATCCGTCAATAAATAACAAAGAAATAGACTTTAAAACTTTTAAGAGGACAGTGTAGCCTAGTGGATAGCGTACTTGATACTAGCCTCTAGACTAGACTGTCGTGGGTGCGAATCCCACCTGCGCTCATGGATGTTTTGTGATGTTATTTAGTTTTAAGTTAATTGTTATTTAATGTAATATTTAAGACGCTAATGACCTAAGTTGTCGACGCGTCTGTAATCTACAATAAATAAAAAAACAAAACTTTTGATATTTTAACCATGCAGGAACATTTACTGCTGTGACGTCTTGTCTGCGCACAGCTGCGCGGGCTTAGACCAGTAGAGGGAAACTACATGGGCGGATTTTTCGAGGCGTTTTTAACGCGGCGGATTGTACGTTTCTTTTTTCTTTGAATAAAACATATATCATATCGTACCGTACCGTATCGTATCGTACCGTATAGTATCATATCAAACGAGTGAAACTAGACGAATGGAATATACGTCGCTTTTTTTTAATTCCGTCGGCGTGATATCGTCACCGTCACAACACGCTAGAAACGAAAAACATTGTTTAGTGCGGGCAAACTAGACGAGGCGACGGATCAACGACGGATGTACAGTCTGGTTAAAAAAATGTGTGGAAATATCCTGTTGATAGTCTATCTCTTAATATTAGATGAACCCACCAATGTCGTTTTTCCTTCTGTTCTTTAAAAATAAATTTGCACATACAATAGCAGCGCAACCTAATCACAGTGGAGTCCATTTTGTAATTAGCAAAAAGTTGTATTGTTTTGCGTGAATGTACTCGGCGGAAAAAACGCTTTCTGTTTTGATACCTAAAATTTAGCGGAAATCTCGTCGCGAGAAACACGCCACGGGAAATCCGCCCATGTAGTTTCGCTTTTAGAGTACCTAACATTACTACAGTTTGACAGTGTTATTGGCACGGGGTGCGCGCGCAGTGACCCTCATAAGGCTGGCAGCGAACGGGAGAAATGACGTCGAGCCACTCAAAACATTTTGTCTCAAAGCGCAAGGTTGAGCTTTTATAACTTTGTAATTGTTAACATATCTTAATAATTCTTTCACAGTTTTATATCATTTTGGTTTAATTTTTTTTTCGTTTATAAAAAAAAGAGGAAACTTCTTCATTAAGTTGTAACTTTCTGTTCTTAAATTTAGTTAAAAATAAACGAAAGTCAATTTCTGTTCATAGGAATATTAAGAGCACTGTGGTTTTAAACAAAAATAAAACAATAGTTTAGTCACTTCTTACCACAATAATTTTATTCGTGAATGTACATTTCAAGAGCTAAGCTCTTATCTTCAGCACATACTATAGGCTGAACATGTGCTGAAGATGAGAGCTTAGCTCTTGAAATGTACATTCACGAATAAAATTATTGTGGTAAGAAGTGTCTAAACTATTGTTTTATTTTTCAATTTCTATTCCCTTTTTCAAAAGTTATTTAAGACTTGCCGACCAAATTATCTGAATTATGCTAATTTAAAAAATAAAGAAAACTTAATATAGACAGGCATTTATCACCAAGAAAATGATTAGGGCAACGAAAATCGCTTATAAAAGGAAAACAATTTTTCCAAACTGGGCGGCACTCTGCCTGCCTCTCTGGCTACAGTCATGAAAATCCCAATCGATTTAGGCACCCGATTCGAAAAATCAAATGGATTCGTCATCTCTAATATCTAGTTATTAAAAAAAAAAAATCAATTTGTACTCGCTAATAAATTTCAGTGCTTCTGTAGAGTTCAGCAGCGGTGCACATAATAATAGCAATAATTATGAATCATAAAATATTTAATTAAAAAAGAAATTATTTCAATATTGGCAGTCAATTGCACAGCGCGCTTGCAAATAGCTTTTTTTTTTGGTATTTATAATTTCAGCTGAGGTGTATTATAGTGTGTGTCCATCCTTAAATACTAGATAGTACTAGAACCCGATAAGTCTTAGAATGACACAGTGACGTCATCAGTCTATTGACGGCAAAGCACCACCCTCACTTAAAAACGGGCTGTCTACTTGACAACTGTTACCCTCTCTGCTGCTCTCTAAAGCTAAACTCACACGTACCACTTTCCGACGACATCAGAACCACAATAAAGTCGTCGTCTGTGGAGAGTAGCTAAAATGTAACCTAAAAGTATGGAAACTGGGTCGCAGCACTCACACGTCCGACACATTTCCCGAAAATGCGACGACAGTCGCAATGTGTTGACGGTATCATCCACAAAATTGTCGCAGTCGGCAGGCCTACACAACTCACACGTGCGATTCTCCAGCGACACACCAACAACAGGCCGGCAGTCTGTGTTGTGTCAACACAGACTGACTGTCTGCCCTGAAAGTTTGGTGTGTATTGACGACAAAGCGATCTACTCACACGTGCGTCTGCACGCCAACAAAAATGTGGTTGAAAATTGGTTCATTGCTGCGACAGCGTAACCACAGAATGTCGTTGTATTGTGGTACGTGTGAGTTAAGCCTCATGGTTTTTACCATAGACCCAACTGAGTTCAAGTAGGCGGAGACTGGAACAATAGCCGTTGTCGAGTGATGACGTCACGGTGAGTTAGATCATAGAGCTATACAACTAGACTCGGCAATCCGTATCTTCGTAGTGTTTTGAAAACCCAGAGCTCTAACGCTGGGATCCTGACACAACTTAAATCTAGATTTAAGGTTGAAAGTCGTACCAGAAACCCAGCGTTAAACTCGTTAGACAGCAAAATTTATAGAGATTGGCCGCTTGTTCGCGCTGTTATTTTTTTTTTCAAGCCAATTGCTCAATCCAGTTGTCTATAGGTTATAAAATTACTCCTTAGGGTGGGTCAAAAAAATCAATTATTATTTTTTACAAGTGACACGGAAAAATGGGTTGCTAGACACTTTAAAAAAATTCTCACCAAATATGAGCTCTTAATTTTAATAGAAAGATCCTCCGCATCACAGTTTTTTATTTTTTTCTCAGTCCAACAGAAAAAAATTCATACCTCATCATTTATTGATTGTACAGAAAAACGTTTTAAGGGAATTTTGTAGGAAATTTAATGCTCTTCAAAAAAGGTATCTTATATTTTTTCCACAAACCTCACTATTTGAAAGATATTGAAGATTTATAATAGTCATTTATTATCGAGTTATAAAATTCATAAACAAAAATGAAATTTGTCTTAAAATAATCAAATTTAAATCTTCAATATCTTTCAAATGGCGAGGTTTGCGAAAAAAATATAAGATACCTTTTTTGTAGAGCATTAAATTTCCTACAAAATTCTCATAAAACATTTTTCTGTACAATCAATTAATATTTTTTTCTATTGGACTGAGAAAAAAATAAAAAACTGTGATGCGGAGAATCTTCCTATTAAAATTAAGAGCTCATATTTGGTGAGAATTTTTTTAAGGTGTCTAGCAACCTATTTTTCCATGTCACTTGTAAAAAAAAAATAATTGATATTTTTGACCCACCTTATTACTCCTATTTTTTATGTATACAAAAAGACGCTCGACTGTTAAAGGTTATGAGTTGTGACTCAGAGGAGAATTATTAAAAACTGCAGCATTTATACTTCGTTGCTTTGGGCGCGTTAATGTCGATTTGTTGGTCTTTTCTTAGCCCCCTTTAGTATATAGAAACACGATGTTATATAGCCTATCCAGGGGTTCCCTAACTGGGTGTCGCAGCGCTATCCTAGGGGTGTCACAAATAAATTTAGAAAAAGAAATGAGAGTAGCAATTTCAAAACTTTCACGCCGATTTGAGAAGTTATGATCGGAAAAGCAAGCTCATAATCATATCCTTATTACTTAATTGTCTTGTTTGTAGTTTTTTATGTTTTCTAATAAATAATAATTAAGATTCTTTATTCTGTGGAGTTTTCTTTGAATAATAAAGTAATTTTAATGTCTGCTAGAGCTACACACAGGTATCTTCTTTTAGAAGGGCGTCGCAAAAAAATTACGACCTGTAAAGGGAGTCGTATTAAAAAAATAAACAAACACAAGGGTCAAGCTAAATAAAACCGTTTAAAAAAGATTGGGAACCCCTGGCGCCACCCTGATGTAGGTAAGTATAAAGTGCGAACGTTGACTTGGAACGCTCCAAATAAAAACTTCCCCAATTATCTGCGACCAAAATCTTCGAACACGTCAACCTTATTTCTTGATCGCGTATTTTTTCTGATAGTTGTCAATTTTTTCTACCTCCACCCCTTTCCGCAATATCGTTAAAAGATTAAATGTAAATTTGAATTATAAGAATCCTTTTTTTGTGCAAAATAAAAATAAAACCGATTTCCCGTCTTTTCACATTTATTTTTATTACAAGCTGACGTCACTTGTGTGACCCTATTAGTGCCCTATCTATACATATACTAAAATCGTAAACGCTCTTTTGTCTGTCTGTTTGTCCACGCTAATTTCCGCAATGGCTGAACCAATTTGGATGTGGTTTACAGTGATGTATTAAGATAAGCTTGGGCTAACATTTATGTTTGTTCCATTTCAATCGGTTGACAAATAAAAAAGATATGTCAATTTTTGAAATGCGTCTCGCGCGCGTTGTGACACCGTTAATGCAAATGTCAAAACGTAGGGTTAAACATATACTGTTTATTTATGTGACACCGTTAATGCAAACTATTTTCAAGTGATTTTAAGCTCAACTTCGATTCGCAGGGGGAAAGATTCTCGCGGGGGTGGGATAATAATTCATACTTCGCTTCGCAGGGGGAATAAACCATTAATGTAACATAAAAAGATGGACACACTCCATAAAAAGTGTATGCGAGATTATTTTTATTCTTCGATTTTTTCAAGAGAATTTTACTAACCCTAAATTTAATTCGAATTTTACATCGGTTGAAATATGGTCAGTGAAACTCTCGAAGATTGTTAACCAATCTTCAAGAACTATTTAACGAAATTTAACGCTAGGTACTTAAAGAAATACTTTACACTAGGTACGCAAATCATTTTTTTCTTTGTAAGTTAATGATAGAGTATACAGCGTCCTACTCGAAGGACCACTTCGACTTACTTGAGGACATACGAAATCGTCATATTGTAGAATGTAGTACTTTCAGAACAGATAGCAAGACAATTTTATGGGTAGATATGTTCATAAACTTATAAATTATCAGAACAAATATTAGGCAAGACTGTACTATGTTTTGTTGAGCTGATACAAAAATGTATACTTTTATAATCTTGTGTGTGTATTTTGTAACCAATGGCGGTGTAGGAGATCGCGTGTCTGTACTGCCAGCAGGACGAAGGAGTTCTGCTTGTCTGTACTGCCAGAAGGATCCTGCTTGAAGGACACGCTTATAAGCGGAAATTTATCCTTCTAGCAGGACAGTAGGTCTGTACAGAAGTACTCATAGAAGCGCTACTAGCAGTACAAGTGCTTATACACTCTATCATTGCAAAATATTTTATTTTTTCATAAACGTTTCATAAAGAAAATGTCCTTTATGTTTCAATGTTTTTTAATAAACATTTCAAAGCTTCCATGTTTTTTTGTAATTTATAAATTTTAGGTAGCTGAAATTATAAAATACATAATGTATAACAATATCTCTTTGAAATATTGAGATAGAATCATGCATGAATGTACATTGGGCCAAACACAAGCATCCAGGGCAAGCGATCTGAGTGGATAAAAACCTTGATTCCAACTGGTGGAGGGTCCCTCACCTGGCGACTGATCGGATATTTGATTGGTTAACTTGAAACGTATCATCTTCAGCATGTAACGTATGCTCGATTTAACCCAATTAGAAAAGCGGCCAATTCGATCAAACGCTTCAGTTATCTTGTTCGT
Source organism: Mongoloraphidia duomilia (assembly GCA_039654895.1). Taxonomy (NCBI): domain Eukaryota; kingdom Metazoa; phylum Arthropoda; class Insecta; order Raphidioptera; family Raphidiidae; genus Mongoloraphidia; species Mongoloraphidia duomilia. The sequence goes on from CM077523.1 coordinate 5,350,950, forward strand.
TTCTTGATCGGCCGTCGGAGCTGACAGACTCGATGAACCGAAGTTGCTGAGCAGCAAGGCCAAGAAAAGGTTGAGAACCTGTTTTTTTGATATCAAAAAAATGGATTTTAATTCCTTCCAAAAATAATACTCAAAAATAAATAATTAAAGCACATCCAAATTTTAGATACCGAGAAAATATCAAAATGTCTCTTTCTCTCCTTTATTTATCTCCCCCTTCTCTTTTTAATGGGTACTTAGGGTGATAAAACGATAAAAAAGTATTACTTAGAGTCCAGACTAACATTATTTTAAGAAAAATATATTATATTCAAGGGCGTACTCAGCAAGGGGCGGGGCAACTGCTCCCTCCCCTAGAAGAAAGAATTTAGCTCAGTTAAGTAGGTACATTTCAGGTATTAACTAGTAGGTACCTATATAATAAAGTGATATCATTAGTATGTCTTCCGATTGGGATCCGTCAAATGAGCATATGACATCTGGTGGCATAAAATTGTACTCAAAACGAGGAAAAATTTTACATGGTAACAGTGCAAATTTATCGTGAAATTCTAGCTGTGTACTCCCTTGATTATATTTAAGTGGTGTCTGATATTTTCTCGGAGTTTCAAGTATAAAGTAATGTATGCCTTATTAATAAGTAAAAATTGATGTTTCAGATACTTACTACAAGATTACCAATAACGACAGTCGCTAAAAAGAACGGAATACATGATATTTCACTACCGACAAGTATACAATCCCACATCGATTCTATCCATTCTCCGCATAATACTCGGAACACTATCATAAACGAGTGCATAAAGTCTGTAAAATTCCATCTTGGCACCTCATGATCGTAAAATCGGTCCTTGTTGTCTGAAAAATAAATAGAACTTGTTAAAATGGCTATCAAAAGATGTAAATAAAACAAAATTGCTTCTGTTGTCACATTTACATGGGCGTACCGAGGGGGGGGGGGCAGCTGCCCCCCTGGACCTGGACTAATATGTAACAATGTTAAGAATTAGAATTAAAAGATAGGGGCCATAAGGTAAACACTGCGACCAATAAGGCCTATTGTTTTTTTTGGTGCCGTGACCAGGATGTTAAATGACAGTCCCACAACTCACAAGTCGTGCTTAGCGGTGACCATCATAACATTTTACTGGTTCATTTAAAATCAATTTAACAAAAAAAATTTTACATTAGTTTAATAGTTAATCTAGCGTCTGATCAAAGCTATTTTTTTTAAATAAAAAAATATGGCGGCCTCTGCTAATTTTTTCGCGGATTTTCAAGGAAAAAAGCACTAGTTTATCGTTAAAAAAATATAAGTTAAATATAAATTATTTGCCTACAGGAAATTCCTAATTTGCCCCCCCCCAGGCTAATAGACGGGTACGCCCATGCACATTTATATGACAAAACCCTTAGATACTATCACAATTTCTTTTAATTTTAATAAAATAAAAAATGACCAAATTCAGAGACAAGTCTTTTATATTTGGTAACGTAAATTTTACATATTTTTAATACTGGTTGAGCCAAGTAACCAATTTTTTAGCGAAAATGTATTACACGGCGCGTGTCACAGCAACGCGTATGGCCGGCGGAGCGGCCGAGACACGCCCGACCGGTTGACGCGCAGGTCAATTCCTACAGCTTATAGTGCGTTCAAAGCAAGGCGTGTGATGCGCGTGCGCGCAGTATAGCCATGGCGATTGATACTGAGCGTTTGATCTATTCTCCTCGACTGCACACATGGGACGTTGGACACGATTCTAGGTCCCCCCACCTAAGGGTGCCCCGGAACCCATGCCTATAAAACCTATCGGAAAATAAAAACCAAATTCCCATTTTCGAATGAAATTTGACCAGTTAAAAATAAATTTGCTCTTTTTGTTTTCCTGTAGGTTTTTGGCTCTCTAAAAGGGTCGCAAACGCAGTGTGCCCAGGAGCCATGACTTAAGACGACCCTGATTGCACAAGAGGAACTACGAAAGCAAAGATAACCGACGAAATATTGACGCGACCGACTTAGTCCAGCTCTGCAATAGATACAAAATTTACAACTAACCTGTGTAGTTCTTTCCAAACAACTGCATACCCATGACGGCAAAGATGAAGATGATAATACACAATACAAAGGTCAAGTTACCCAATGCACCCATCGTTCTGCCCATGATCGAAATCAGTAAATTCAATGTTGGCCAAGATTTGGCTAACTTAAACACTCTCAGCTGAAATGCACAAAATTTTATATTAATAGATTAAGATCTGTGTAATAATTAATAATTAATAAATACGAACCTATTGTCCTTTGCTACAAAATATATTAAAAATAAAATGTATACTGACCAGCCTGAACGATCTCAATACGGAGAGACCTTGTACACCTTCGAGCCCAAGCTCAAGTAGAGACAGTGCTACAATTATGAAGTCAAAAATATTCCAACCTTCTTGAAAGTAGAATTTGGGACTCATAGCTACTAGTTTCATAGACGCTTCGATGGCAAATGTCGCAGTGAAAAACTAAAACAAGAATATACAAATTTAAAACTAAAGTACATTATTTTTAAAGGATTGGCCTTTGCTTTGACTAGCAATTAGCCAGGGTAACTTTTGATATTAATGGCTAGGAAACGATTTGATTGATCGAGAACATAAGCGACACACATAAGGACACAAGAGAGACGGATCATAGCCCATAGGGATGTTAGAATATGAGAACTAATTTAGTACTCATATACTAACATCCCTATGATCCGTCCCTCTTGTGTCCTTATGTGTGTCGCTTATGTGAGAGGGGTGGTTGCTGTTGAGGGGCGGAGGTGAGGAAGCAAGTGTGCCCACATTATTTTGGTCGCTTCAGTTGCGCAAGCGCTGTACGTGTCAAAGTGTCGTCCAAACAATCACAAAATACTGTTTTTGCGCAATTGAGCATGCGCAAAGACGAGGCCAATAGAATGTGGGCACATGTACCATAGACATAGCATGGACATGTCCATGAGACATAAGGATGCACCCTCCCCAGAATGGCTTCCCCCCTCGTCTAAAGTGGTACTTTATACTTAGTCCCTAGATTTTCTATGTCCATGATTAGTATTGATTAGATTTATTTATTTATTGTAGATTATAGACGCGTCGACATCTAAGGTCATTAGCGTCTTTTAACTACACTAAATAATAATAATAATGCGTTTAACGTCCGTTTCTCGACATTATGTCATAACAGACGCCATTCGCGCCATTACTATTTTCCATTTTTACCACTTCCCGTTGCTTTCTACATTTTTAAACTTCAACTTTTTTTTAATAGCAATGTGCGAATGGAGGAATTATAGGAAATTAGGATAAGGTAGGCAATTTTGGGAGCATTATAGGAGTTTGACAGGTAAACGGCCATGGTCTTGAATAAGGAACCATCTCGATATTCATCTGGAATGATTGAGGGAAACCATGGAAAACCTCAAACAAGATGGCCGGTACAGGAATTACCGTTTCTCGACGTGAGACAGTAGGAAAAAGTCCTAGCCACATCTGCCCCCGTCGGGATTCGAACCCAGTACCTTCCCAATGCGAGTCTAGTGCTGTACCACTAAGCTACATCGCTGGGTTAACTACACTAAATAAAAATTCGACTGATTACCAGTCCTATACTTCCCACCTAGTAAATATTTGCAAAAAATAAACACTCTTTTTTTTATTCTTTGACTAGGCCCAAATAACCTTAGCTGTTGGTAGTCTTTAAAACACAATTTAATTTTTATTCTTTGAAAAAAGCATGGCCCTCTTTTTTGTTTGGTGATCTACTGATGGCTAACTTAATATAGCAAAAATCATGGTTACCTTGATTTACGTACAATTTTTATTTTTTTTTAGTAAAATATTTTTTTTCTCGAAAACTATACATTTTAGAGAAAAAAAATATTTACATTTTTTTCATATTATAACATCTAGAATTCATTTATATTTTTTTACCTATGTTAATAGGTGACATTGAGGACGTTTTTTTGAATATCTCAGGATCCACTGAACCGATTTGACTCAAAATCTAATCAGATCTAAGTTAAAGGCTGATAAACACAATAGAACAATCGGCATGCCCGTATGTTGTTCCATTCTTAAGATATCGAAGGCGAAAAATTGACCACACACACATACACACACACAGACACACATACACACACACACACACATACACACACACACACACACACACACATACAGACATCAGTCAGAAAATGATCTTAAACGATTGCTAGGGTCTCAAAACGTGAAAATCTGTTAAAATCTCGAAATATTTTTTTCGGACTAAATCCATTACTTCCCTACCATAGTAGAGGTGGGAAGTAATAACAACTAACTTAAAACTAAATAACATCACAAAACATCCATGAGCGCAAGTGGGATTCGAACCCACGGCAGTCCAGTCTAGAGGTTGCGGCACCAATCATGCTAACCACTAGGCTATACTGCCCTCAGTATTGATTAGAGCACTTACATAGTTTCCACTTTTCAGTGCCTTGTCCATGTCTTTGTTCATGTCGTGATGATCGAGTGCCATGAACAGTGTATTGACAACAATACACAGCGTGATGAAGAGTTCAACGAACGGATCGAACACAATTATCTCGACGTATTTTTGAAAAATAAGCCAGGGTTCGCAACAATCCCAGACGCAGAAAATGTCTATAATCTTCATTGCATTCTCTAAAAGTTTCTCTTTTAGAGTCGGTCCTTCATCGTCGTCATCCTCTGGAGTGAAATAATAAACAACTGTACAATGCATTAGTAACGAAATAGCTGAGAACACACTCTTTTTTGGTGAAAGAGGTTTTGGTGTGCGGACAGATGAATGATGCAAAATGGCTGCACGGGAGATGCGATGCTTCGCTCATTCGCAACTATCGAGCTCTATCGAATCGTGCGGTGCATCGTGCATCAGTGAGGGAGCGCAGGCAGAAGTTCTTAACCGCACTTCCGGTTTTTTTTTGTGGTTGTGTACCGTTCGTCATTTCAACGGTACAACAATACAATGGTAATACACTCGGTGTGTCTATTTGCTCAATTATCGGACTTAATTAAGGGATGTATGTACTTCAATTATTAATTTTTATTTGAATTTCTATTGCACAGAATTTTTCGTTTACATTTTAACTTATTTATTTTTATACTTAATTTAATATAGATAGATAGATTTATTAGTCAAATGCAGGGCCGCAGTAAGGAAATCTTGCGCCTGGGGCCAAAATTTTAATTTGCGCCCCCTCCCTCAAACAAACAAAAAATGCATGATACGAGATTTTTATAAGAGATTTCAACATAAATAATTAAAAAACATAAAAAATGTTCACTAATAACTGCAAAATAAACGTTATAAAAAAATTACCTAACTACGGTCTACGAAAAATCAAAACTTCGCTTTTCTGGCCTTCAATTGAGCAAATTGGTTTATTAAACGTTCATAATTCAAGTCTTTTACTATAGATATTTCTATAGAAATTATCGCCAAATATTTCATAATTTCTATCTTTAGTAATTATATTTTGCAATATTTTTATTTTTTATTTATTGTATATTTTATGTTTTGTCTAGTAGTAATCAGCCTGGCACATAAAATACTGGCGCGCCTTTGGCGCCCCATAACTTGATGCGCCCGGGGCCGTCGCCCCCTCCGCCCTACCCTTACTGCGGCCCTGGTCAAATGTACATTAACAGGGTTGACACGTCAATTACAGAAATAATCATAAATCTTACTTTACAAAATCATTTACCGAATAAAATTCTCCTTCTAATAATATTTTAAATATAGCTTTCTTAAATGCCGTGAATTTTTTGTTTCTAATTTCTAGAGTTAGTTTATTATAAAGTACCGTACACATTTGTCTGGCGCTCCTTTTAAAAAGGGCTAGGTACAGGGTATTTCAGAATATGGTTCCAATACTTGGGGATCTTATTCCTCGGATGATTTTAAGAAAAAAGAGTTCATATACTAAACCAGAGGTTCCCAAACTTTTTTGAATATGACCCTAATTTAAAATTGCAAAAGCCTTCGCGACCCTTAAAATTTTTTTCCACACAATGTACAAAATAGTCTATAAAAAGATTTTTCAGTAAAAAAATGTAGCAATTCAAATTTAAGTCGTTCATTCAACAATTTAAGCATAAAAAAGTACAATAAAAGTATTATAGAAATTGATCACGAGAGTTATAAATTCTAAAAATCAGCCCTCAACCCCACTTGGGGTCGCGACTTTGGGAACCCCTGTTAACTAATTTATTTTTATAGTTATAAGATAACTTCCAATTTCAAAAGAAGTACATACAGCCTTAACCAAAACTTCGTGTTCCCTAAAGATCCAACCTTAATAGTAAAAAAAAAGAAAAATAAAAATTACAAAGAGCCGTAAACAAAAAAATAAAGCCAATTATTAAAAACCGTTGTATCATTTCTGTCTTAAAATGGTTACCCCTAAAATGTTTTCAACACCCTGTATATTAAATACGAGAACTTACATTTTATAGTTTGCATGTTTTGAGATGTTATACAGTGTGTCAAAAAATCCCATTATATTTTTCCTATGTTCGGTATTACCGTTTAGGTACACACTGTATAAAACTACTTACTAGAATAAATTTCCTAACAAATTGTGGTTAGTCAATGAAAATAATTAGTTTCTATAAAATATTGATTTGAATCGGTTAAGAACATCAAATATTAAATTCGACTAGTCGTCTACATGTAAAGGTCAAGTTATTCTATATCTGCACAGGCACGTATTAGTTCAGCACCGACAAGCATTTCATTATTTTCATAAGAGTGTCTGTACTGATCAGGTCTTCGCATAAAATTAGAGATTTTTTTGGATTCATCTCGAAGAGAAGAAAAGAGACGAGACCGAAACTGTCATTAATAATACGATAGTGTTGTTTTTCGTCTCGTACGAAACCTAGTGCTGATACGATCCGCTTAGTATAAACATTCTAGTCCAAGCTCCCATAGCACAAAAAGGTACCTCATAGAACACCTCAAATTTAAAAGGTGAAAATGCTTGGAAAACATGCAAAAAACATGTCACACCCGACAGACAATGAAAAATTTGTTAGTTGGCAACGGTAATACCACAATTTTTTAACTAAAAACGTGGTCTCGGCGCTTAAAAAATTAAGTCTGTCATAATGAAAAACATTTTTCCGCTGACAGACTAATTTTTATGCACACAAGAGATCTCAAACTTCATTTAAAAAAAAATTAAGCTTATTTTTAGCGTCGTGCAAAAGTTTTGTTTTCTTTTTAATAAGTTTGTACGACAGCCGTGCCAAAATATCATCACATTTTTTTTAAAATGAAGTTTGAGATCTCTTCTATGCATAAAAATTTGTCTATTAGCGAAAAATTTTTTTCACTATGACAGATTTAATTTTTTAAGCGCCGAGACTAATTTCAAAATTTCATTAAAAATAGCAATTAACAAATTTTTACTTCTCTGGCGAGCATAACATGTTTTTTACATGTTTTCCAACCATTTTCATCTTTTAAATTTGAGGTGTTCTATGGAGTATCTTTTTGTACTATGAGAGCTTGGACTATTCGCTATAAAAAATATTTGTCGATGCGGAACTGATTCGCATCTTAATAGTGTAACTCAACTTTTATACTAATTTTCAACTAAAATCATTCATCTGTGTTTTGATCCACTCAAGTATTTAGTTGGCTACTTGCATAATCAACTGCTAAACATTCTCAAGCAATTAATAATTACTAAATTATGTTTACTGACTAGTGGCTACTGTTGGTTTTTAATTCAGGTTAGCATTTAAAGCTAGCGAGTGTTCTGTAAAATTGTTGATGTTTATTTGTTATCATTGTTTTGTTTTTTAGTAGAAGCAAGAAATAACAAAATTCCAGCTATAATAGATACAGTTTTTAATTTTATTAGCCAAGGAACTTTGTAGAAAGCGTTGAATGTAGTGATGTGACACGCTATTATACAGGATGTCCAACTAGTGCGTTCTCGGCCGATATATTGATTTTTGGTGAAGATAGAAAAAAAAATTAAATATTTACAAATGTTGTATGAATTTTATTTATACAACTTTTTTATTTAAACTTTTTTTCTATCTTCACCAAAAATCAATATATCGGCAGAGAACACACTATTTGGACACTCTGTATACAGAATATTCCATGACTTTATCTCTCATTTCTAAAATGATTTTGTGTTAAACCTGACATATCACATTGGATCCGATTTTCATTTGTTAAAGAGCTCTAACTTCGGAACAAATGAGAATCGGATTAGTATTGATACTACATATTTAATTTAAAACCACGTTAGAAATAAAATAAAAATGTGGCATAAAATTGTGGAACAGTCTGTATGTACATTTTATAATAAAAACACATTTTCTTTTCTTTATCAAAATGTATGACTTGAATAAATATATTTCGAGGAATTTCATTGATGATACCTCGATTTTAAAAATTAATAATCTATGATGATGCACAAAAAATAAACATAAATTCACGCCGAACACAGCACACGTTTTGCTAGCAGTATTAGCATCGTCAATGATGATTATACGCGTCTATGTTTGGAGTAAAAAATTACTCAATTTTATTTTAAAAATATTATTTTATTTTTGCCCGGCTTCAAACAAAAATACTTGATAACTTGAATAGTACCGTATGGATTTTAGAAAATACCACGTGGCTTTATTTTATAATTTTGAAAGTCAAGTTTTCTTAAATGTTTATTTTAAAATGTAAAGTCACAACACAAGTGTCTGTATGTTAATTGTGTGAGGGACAACCCTGTTATAATAAGGGTGAGCTGTGTATCGGTGGTTTTTTATGATGATGTAATATGACCTTTTCAATGGAAGTGGTTGCCAATGTAAGTTAGCTTTATGTCATTACACCCAGACCCCTATCTTACGTCGGGATTATATATACAGGGTGGCACATCTTAAAAAATGCAGTGAAATATCTCGTAAACGGTACAAACCATAACAAAATGTTTTATACAAAAGTTTTAGAGTGTCAAGAGGGACAGAACACTGTGATATCAGATTTAACATAGGTGGTGCTGTGAAAATCAGGCGAAGGTCAGGTTCGATTTTTTAATTGTAACAGTGTATTTTCATTTCAGAATACGATACAGTATTTAATAGTGAACAGTAAATTATTAAGGTACATATGAGCTAAAGTTAATAAATATTGAGATATTTAGAAATTAAATAACGGCCAAAATGAACGAAATTAGATAAATTGTGGCATAGCAGATAACCATGATATTACGCACTGGTCTTCTTGGCTTGAATTCAATTCATAAAAGAACCGAATTGACAAATTAAATTTGTTATTTAATTTCTAAATATCGCAATATTTGTTAACTTTGGCTCATATGTACCTACATTAATAATTTATTGCTCACTATTAAATACTGTATCGTATTCTGGAATAAAAATGCACTGTTACAATTAAAAAATCGAAGCTGACCTTCGCCTGACCTTCACAGCACCACCTATGTTAAATCTGATATCACAATCTTCTGTCCGCCTTAAAACTCTATAACTTTTGTATAAAACATTTTTTTATGGTTTGTACCGTTTACTAGATATTTCACTGAATTGTTTAAGATGTGCCACCCTGTATACTTTTTATTATTTTAAAAAGTGCTTCGTCAGCTAAGGTTATTAGCACTACTGCCGAATGGCATATTATACAATATATATAATGTATACACACACTATACAATATATAATAAAAAAGCTGCCAAGTGCGTGTCGGACCACGCACAGTGAAGGGTTCCGTAATCGGGAATAACGTATCCGCCATGTTGGATTTTTAATGATTTTTGATTTTTCTTGTAATTATCACTTTAAACACTATCCATGTTCCAAATTTCAATGTTTTAACTCGATTGGAAGTACCCAAGGTTTTATTTCTTGTCATAATCCGCCATGTTGAATTTTCATTGATTTTTTATTTATCTCGTTATTATCACCTTAAACACTATCTATGTTCGATTGAAAATACCCTAGATTTATGATGATCTATCAGTCAGACAGTATTTATGATGATCTATTCCTCAGGAGTGTCACTCTTAATTTTTTTTCGTAATTTCACTACACTGTTGCATAGCGCTTCATAGAAAACACATACCATTCAAATTTCATCTATATAGTGCTAATAGTATCCATGTAAAATGGCTGTGACATACGGACGGACAGACAGACAGGACGAAATAATAATGGTTCCGTTTTTGCCATTTGGCTACGGAATCCTAAAAAGGGTAAGTATTAATTATATTGGGTAAGTATTAATTTTCAGCTAAGTGATTATTTTGCGCGACTCATAATATTTAAATAACCATTTTCCATACGAATATCGCGTGGTGTAAGAACTTTAAGAAAAAGTAATTCAACCTCCAATAAACAGAAATAATTGAAAAAGTTTTTCATCTAACATAAAAACATAAAATATATCAAAAATATCCCGTTACTTCCACCATAAATGTTCCGTTTCTTACGCCATATAAAATATATGTTTTCGAAAAAAGCTTGTTTTTAACCAAAACTAGTAGGTATATTATTAACTTTGATCCATCTGAACGTTGATTAACCTTACCTTTAAACCCGAGCGTAGCTGGGTAAAAAGGACGCTAACTTTAAGTTTGGCTACGAATTAACAGTGTACTTAATTATTTTTAAATCGATACATTTTGGGTAATTCCAGTACAGACAGGGTAAACTACATTTTTATCTTTACCTGTTGCTATTATAATTATTGTTATTTTATGAATTATTATTATAATTTATGAAATATTTTGATGAGGCAGAATAGAAATCAGCTTTGGCTGCACTCTGTTCCCAAATAAAGAATTTATTATTATTATTATAAATCCAGACAGATAAAAATTCTGGTAATACATTTTCCCGTTTAAGATTCATACAAAATCAGCCATAAAATTACGGACAGATATGTTACAATTTTATATCTCGATTTAAATATTCAATTTTGAAACGACGCAAATCGAGGTCTTGGTGTACATAAGTGTGTAACTGTTTTATTTTCTTATTCGTGCTATATGGTTATGATGGAATATTTTCTGAACGGAATGATTCTACGTCACGTGATTATTATAACAAAGTGCTGTGTGTACGTTGTTAGAATTTTTTGGAATTACCTAGTTTTGTAAATGTGTCAGAGGGAATTCGAGTATGTTCGGAATAAAAACAAAAGAAGGATATTTACCTCCGTGATCACTCGCTCTACTTTGTCTACCTGCGGCTTGTTCGATGATGTCGTTTAGCACCATAACATCTGAAGAGAAACACAAAATTAATTAATATGAGATGACTATCTTTTTGATGTGAAAGATCTTATGTCGGGCAGTGAACAGCCGCGTGAGGGGAAATATGCAACGAAATGTTTGGTCCGCTCCTTCGCTGCTGTTCTCCCCACCACTGCGGCACTCTTTCTCTCTCTCGGATTCCGCGCGCTCGGGCACGGAAAGAGAGAGAGAGAGAGTACATACGAACGTACTGTAAAGCAAAAGTATATGTATACACGTGTAGGTATGTAATATAGATACTTCGCTGTGTATTTAGTTGCGTTTCTGGCGGATTACGTCAGCATAACAGTTATTTGCTGCTTTTGAAAAAATATATACTACTACATAGAGAATAGACCTCGCGCGGCGAAAGATGAAGCCACCGCGTCATAGTAACGTGAATGCATTGCGCCCGCCTTCTAGCTTGCTATTGGCTGTTTATTGTCATGAATAGCAGTTTGCCAAAATTGTACCTAACGTCATAAAACCCAATGTGCAGTTTTGTGTACACGGCACTGTCTGCGGGCAAGCAGGCGTTCACTAGCATATTATTGATGACGTGCCTGGCTTTATCTCTCACCGCGGGCACTCTACCACCGAGTTCAATAACGTTTTCTTTGATGTTTCACATCTGTCGGGGGTCCCGAGGCCCACACCCTTTTTTTAATTGAATTTATTCTTTTTTTATTTATTTTATTTGAAAAATCAACGGGCAAAGAGCCCTATAATTAGGGTTTTACGCTTACCTTTCATATCGACTACGGTTTGTGGTTGTGTGTTGTCTAAGAATGGATTGTCTGATTGCTTGCATTTCTCTGTGCCACATAATCCTGTTGCACTCCCGTCCTTAAAAATTAAAATCGATTTATTATACAGGGTGTCCAAGTTAACGTTGGCTAACATGGGTAACTTTGTTATTAGTGGAGATAGAAAGTCGGTTAAATGGGCAAAGTAGTGCAGAATTATGTGCTCATTAATGTCCCGTCGAAAAAATAATTGAATTTTGACACACTATGGATTTATTTAGAAAATAGTGAAAATTGCCGTTTTTGAAAACTGGCCATAACTTTTTTATTTATGAAGATATCTGAAAATTTCTTCAACCATTTTTTGATAACTTTTTATGATCTTTTCAGTGGCGTAGGTTTAATTTTTTTATATCCACTACATAATGAGATATTGACATGAACTTTGGTTTTTCTTATGAACGCCATTTTGGATTTTTAGATATTCGAATTCTGCTTATTTTTCTGATTAATTTGGTGTATCACATGCCACATTTAAAAAATTTGCAATGAACGTCCCATATAAGAGACATTAAAAACAACTGACAATCAAGTTATAATTAAGTAGTGCGAACATTTTAAGTGTAAAATTAATAATAAATCGTAGTTTGGCAGAACTGAAATATAATTTGACTGTCAGCTGTTTTTATAGTGCATCTAATATGGGACGTTAATTGCATTTTTTTAAATGTAGCATATGATACACCAAATTAATCAGAAAAATAAGCAGAATTCGAATATCTAAAAATCCAAAATGGCGTCCATAAGAAAAACCAAAGTTCATGTCAATATATCATTATGTAGTGGTTATAAATAAATTAAACCTACGCCACTGAAAAGATCATAAAAAGTTATCAAAAAATGGTTAAAGAAATTTTCAGATATCTTCATAAATAAAAAAGTTATGGCCTATAGTTTTCAAAAACGGCAATTTTCACTATTTTCTAAATAAATCCATAGTGTGTCAAAATTCAATTGTTTTTTTTGACGGGACATTAATGAGCACATAATTCTGCACTACTTTGCCCATTTAACCGACTTTCTATCTCCACTAATAACAAAGTTACCCATGTTAGCCAACGTCAACTTGGACACCCTGTATAGACAACAAATTAATTAGATGAATGCATCATGACTGCAAACAGTATATGAAAACACATGTTGTAAGAAACAATGACGTAACACAATGCTGTAATCAGGAAACATTCATTAATTCAAACCTATGTCACCGTAGGGATTTTAACCCTTAACTTTCCACTATCGCGGCGGACTGTGTTGACATACAATAAATACAAATTTAACACGTACGTCGTGACCAAATACATAATTAGATGAATGCATATTGACTGCAAAGAGTATATGAAAATACATGTGTTTTCCTATACTGTTTGCAGTCATTATGCATTCATCTAATTATGTATTTGGTCACGACTTACGTGTTAAATTTGTATTTATTAACAAAATTAATAATTAAGTAATGTCAATGCAACTGTAAAAAATCAAAAATAAAATACAGTCTTGAAAAATGGCAGGGAATGAGCCATTTTTCTGAAAGTAGTTCCTTCAATTATTCACGAGAGGCAGCACTTGTGGTAGGTACAAACATTATTCATTCCCCATTAGTGTCGTGTCATTTTAGTGGTGTAACTTAATTATTAAATTATTATTATTAAATTAATTAAGTTATACCACTAAAATGACACGACACTAATGGGGAATAAATAATGTTTGTACCTACCACAAGTGCTGCCTCTCGTGGACAATTGAAGGAACTACTCTCAGAAAAATGGCTCATTGGACAGGAAATTCAAAAAAGAATTAACACTGATTACTGAACCTTGTTGAACGTTTCGTTGCTTTATTGCAACTTCCTCGGCAACAAGATTCAGTGTTGATTCTTTTTTGAATTTCCTATCCAATTCCTTGCGATTTTTCAAGATTAATAAAAATTATTGACACGTATAACATAAAATACAGTGAACTTCTTCTTTATTGACACCTTTCTCCATCTTAACGATATAGAAGTTTCACTGCATTTAGTTTATTTTTAACCTTTTCACTGCGCATTTATTTTACGAGAGTGCATGCTGTGTGCGCAATTTTTTCGGCCGTTCCGTATAGATACGTCTGGAGCAGTCCACTGTTGTTATCAGTGGGGTAAAATAATGAAGCTAAATCCCGTGAAATCATATCAAATTGTTTTTTTTGCCTTTTTTGTTTAAAACATATATTTTTATCAAAAACAGAACAGTCAGTGCATGTATACACGTGTAAAACACGTGTACATACGCACTGACTTAAAAAAAAACCACAACAAAGTTCAGAATTGGTGTTCGAATAGGCGTTGGGCGTATATATACGACGGTAGCAGTTTATCGCTGTAAGTATTTTTTCCAGCCCGAACGTAAATATACGGCTGGAGCGTAACCCAGGTAATCGTAGATATATATACGTCTAGAGCAGTCAAAGGGTTAAAAATAGATCAGAAGATAATTTACCATCTCTCTGTGCGGTTTGTGATTGTAGCCAGCGTAATTGTTGGGTAGGGGTGGTCCATTGCCCATTCCTCTACCTCGAAGCTGATCTTGTTTTGTTATCACCTTATTGTTACCGACAAGGTCAGCGTGCGAAGTATAGGACATTCGAGATGCATGAGACGTATATGACGAATGACGTGAACCTAAAAGAGAAAAGCGTCATTATTAGGGTTCTGTAGTCAAAGGATGGAACCCAAGTGATCTCACTATTCTGTTTATATTTATGTCTGTCATAATGGGTAAGTTCGGTTTTGCACTAAGATCAATCTGAGCGCTCTAATGCGTTTGAATTTACATTAATTTAACGTTATTATATATTACCTAAATGTTTTCGCATCAAGTATTCGCAACGCAAATATTAAATACAATTATTATTTGCATCATTTTATATGTTCTGAAAGATCCCTGTATTGCACTCGGAACGATCTGAGCGCAAAACCGTACTTACCCAAATAGATAGGGGTAAACTCAGACAAATGCTACATTATCAATACATTTTATTAAACAAAGTCCCCCACCGCGTCTGTCTGTCGGTCTGTCTGTAACCGATTTTCTCAGTAATTACTGAACGGATTTTGTTCCGATTTTCACGATTAAAGATAGATAAATTCACGAGGAAGGTTTAGATATAAAATTTAAACAGGCTGGCCCAGCTTCGCCCGGGTGAAAATCAAGCGTAATCGCAGAAGACCGATTTCAAAAAAAAATTCAGCGTTCGATAGCTGATGATTCCTATAACTTTGCTTTAGGACTTAGGCTTTAATAACTGAAAGGGCCCGGCTTCGTCCGGGTGAAAATCGGGGGTAATCTCTGACCGATTTCAAAAAAATTTTCACTGTTCGATAGTTGGTGATACTTTGCTTTAGGACATAGGCTTTAATAACTAAAAAGGCCCGGCTTCGTCCGGGTGAAAATCGGGGGTAATTTCAGAAGACCGATTTCAAAAAAATTTTTACTGTTCGATAGCTGGTGATACTTTGCTTTAGGGCATAGGCTTTAATAACTAAAAAGACCCGGCTTCGTCCGGGTGAAAATCGGGGATAATCTGAGAAATTACTGAACCACCCGGGAGCGAACGAAGAAAGCGAGTGAGTAATGTATTGATAAATCATAAATTCATAGCGCCCGGGTGAATCCGGATCAGACCGTTAGTGCTATATTAAAAGATAAATAAGTTACGCTTACTTAAATTTCCATAATACATAGGTACAACCATGGCTCCATTTTCTTCACTCATAGGTGTTACAGCGTTCGAATCATCGGCATACGGGAGGTGTTCCTGTGCGTCAAGATAAGTCGATAGTACCAATGGTTTGCGATCTCCTCCTGGAGGACCACCCATACGTCGACCGTTACGCATTGTGAATTGATGACTTCCACGAGAACCTCTCCGTAAATTGAACGGTGACCCCGGCAGGCTTAAACTTGTCTGAGAGCACGAAAGTGAAGCCTAACTTGAAATGCAAATGCGTTTCACGTACCCATTGATCCAAATTTATTGACCATTATTACTTCTTTAATGTAGTTAGAATTTAATGAGCAAAGCCGTTCCTAGGATAGTCAGCGTTGGACCCCAGTCCAGATAATTTTTAATCTACAGGGTGTTAAAGTATGTGCACAAACTTTAAGGAATTAATGTATGATTGATTTTAAGACAATACCTTCATATAAGTATGGATCCGCAACGATTCTGTTATCCAGATAAAGGATGTTAAAATTAAAAAAAATTCGACTTATGACCAGTCCTATACTTCCCACCTAGTAAATATTTGCAAAAAATAAACACTCTTTTTTTATTCTTTGAAAAAAGCATGGCCATCTTTTTTATTTAGTGATCTACTGATGGCTAGCTTAATATAGCAAAAATCATGGTTACCTTGATTTACGTACAATTTTTATTTTTTTTAGTAAAATATTTTTTTTCTCGAAAACTATACATTTTAGAGAAAAAAAATATTTACATTTTTTTCATATTATTAGAATTCATTTATATATTTTTTTTACCTATGTTAATACGTGACATTGAGAACGTTTTTTGGAATATCTCAGGATCCGCTGAACCGATTTGACTCAAAATCTAACCATATCTAAGTTAAATGCTGATAAACATAATAGAACAATCGGCATGGCCGTATGTTGTTCCGTTTTTACGATATTGAAGGCGAAAAATTGACCACATACAGACATCAGTCAGAAAATGATCTTAAACGATTGCTAGGGTCTCAAAACGTGAAGATCTGTTAAAATCTCGAAATATTTTTTTCGGACTAAATCCATTACTTCCCTACCATAGTAGAGGTGGGAAGTAAAAAATGATTTTATTATTTATTTTTTGAATAGTTTTAGCTACTTAATTAAAACTTTGCACACAGTAATAAATAGTCAGGGAGTACATTTTGCAAGTAATTACATTATTTTTTATTCAACCATGGGCGTAGATGTAGATAGTTTTCTTAGGATTTTCAAGAAAAAATGGCATAAAAAATATGCACTTTCAAAAGACGATATCCTATCGCAGCCGAAGCTACGCCAGATCTGACCAAAACAAAATGACATGTCTGTTCGTTCGTTTATTCGATTTTTATTTATTGTAGATTATAGACGCGTCGACAACTCAGGTCATTAGCGTCTTTAACACAACAAATAACATATTTGTGTATAAAAATCCGCCAGCCGGCATACACAAACCGACTCGTACGAGCTCGGGTCCCTGGGAGCGCTAATTCCCAAAGAACATTGGAATGCGATTGCGATAACAACTACATCCCAATGTTCCCCCTGGGGGGTCGTTTATTCGAGTTACACGCTAAATTCATAACAATCTTTCTCTCTCAATCATCTCGCCTAGACCTACTGGCGCGCTCTCTCACCACTAGCAGCTGATCCATCGTCAACCGACCTCTGTAACCTTGTGTCTGTTAAGAAGTCAAATTAATCTATTAAAAACTGAATGATCTCTCTCGCACTCGTGAGTTAATTTTCATTTTAATCAAATTGTAAAATTATCAAGTTATACTAGCTTTACCCGCGTATTAACCGGTTATAACTTACATTGAAAATTATTACGGTCACTACAAACTAATAAGTTTTCTAGAAATACAACAAAATCTTCTTCTTTAAAATTTGAAAACTTTGTCGGTTGACGTATCTCTTGGTAATTTTTAATAGGATGAACCGTTTTCGAGAAAATTTCCTAATTTTTAAACTTTTCTGGAATATTATGCATTTCCTACACACGCGTTACAAATTTAAATCTCTTGTCAGAGAAGTGTGAAAAAATGTACTCTGTGATTCACGTTATAATTAAGCAGTTGGCACTATTCAAAAAAAAATAAAAAATCTTAAATTTTTTTCAAAATTTAACACCCTGTATCTAGAAAACAGAGCCGTTGAGGACTCATACTTATATAAAGGATTTGTCTTACAATCAATCATAGATTAATTCCTTAAAGTTTGTGCACATACTTAATTAACACTCTGTATAACATATATTATAATAATATGAAACTCTGCCACCAGTTTCGTAATAGTGCCTGATTTAGCCTTATAAATATCTATTAGAATATATTATTGTTGATAAAGTGCTTTCTTCCACATAATACCTACATATTATAATAATAATTAGGTTTATGAAATTTTAAGTTATCTTTCACATTAAATTTTTATTATCCTTTCGTATTGGGGCCCGTGTGCACCGCCCCCCTTGACACCCGGCACTGAACGGTCCTGTTAATGAGTGATCAAAAATTGCAAAAAAGCTTATTGCAAAAAGCAAAAGCGAAAGCAGAAAGCCTATTTTATTTGTTTTTTGTTCTTTTTAATGATCATGGCAATGAAAAGTGGATAAATGAATAATAATAGTCAATTTATTAAAACAGAATTTCTCAAAAATGTTTTAAAATGTGTACTTAAAATAGTTACAAAAATATAGTGTTATCTCTCGTAAGTTATAGTTCAAGGTAAAAAATCTCGGTAGAATCATCTATAAGTTTTTTCATACGAATAATCAGACTGACTTTCATTAAAATTAAGTTATCTTTCTCTCAATAATATTATTAATTTTTTAATATTTTTCAAAAAAATTTTCAAAGTGATTTTGGGGCATTATGTTATTTAATTTTCGGAATATTTTTGCAGGGAAAAGCGGCTGAGGGATATACAGGGTGTCCCAAAATTGCTGGGACACAGAGCTACCACGTGTAGTAGAGGTCAAAATAAGTCGATTGGACCCAATTTATTTATATACCAAAATGTACCGTTTGTCCGTGAGAAAAGTTCAAAGTTTACATAAAATTTTGTATTACAATTTTATTAAACTTGTACTAGGAATATCTGTTAGCATTATTTAAGAAAACATTTTTTTTCTTCGGAACTATGCGGAATACGAAATTTTTACAAGAGTAATAAAATGAAGATAATTAATCAGTCTTCTCGCCAAAAAATTTTGAGAACCGTATTACCACCCCTAAGAAAGTTCTGAAAAAAATGTCAGGGGGTGAGGGTGGTTTTAAACCTTCTACAATTTCTTTTGGGTTTCTTTGATTACCGAAAGGAGAGCAATCCTCTAAAATGCACTTTTGTCAAAATTCATTCAATTTGTTTCATTCATTTCTGAACAGCGTACAAAAATGTGTTTTTTTATGTAAACTTTGAACTCTTCTCACGGGCAAACGGTACATTTTAGTATATAAATAAATTGGGTCCAATCGACTTATTTTGACCTCTACTACACGTGGTAGTTCTGTGTCCCAGCAATTTTGGGACACCCTGTATAGAAAAAAAGAGATTTCCTGACTATAAACTTATGCAGAGTTCAATTTTTTTATTACTAAATATTTTGAGAAATTCTGTAATTATTGAAGTTTTAAAAAGTAAGGTTTAATTATGGCCTGTTCCAACACCAGATGAATACAGCACTAAATCAAATATATTATTTACAAATTCCAATGCAAAAATTGTCTTAGTTCAATTATGTAATCTACTGTGAAAACTCAGATAAAGTGATTTTTTGTATTGACCGATAATCAAACTAATTAGTTGCAATTTCGATACAACATTCAAAAATATCATTTAAAACATGCAAGTGTCAATTGAAAAAAAAAATCATTTTTTTCTAAGATTTTTCTAAAAAAATAGGTAAAAATATACGAACTAATACATTTTTGTAAAGAACTGCTTCTCGGGAAATAAAAAAGTTTGCAAAATAATCAGAAAGATAGATAAATAAAATTCGTTTTGGAAATATTTTAAACTAAAATGTTTGTTGTACAATGATTCTACTCATAAAAAAAACTGCTAAAACTATAAAGAAAATATTAAGCTAACTAAAGTTATTATCGCCATGCCATATTAAATCCATAGCAAAAAAAAAACATCAAAACAAAAAAGCATGCTTCAAAAAAATCGGGTGCGTGTAAATCTCACGCATCTGAAGTGAAACTTTATGGGTAAACATTTGTATAATCTGTAAACACCAATTCAACACTAATAAACGTTGGTTCTGATCTTAGGTACTAGGTATATACATTATGGCGTATATAGTTAATTTCATTCAATTATCACAGATGGCTATAGACCGAGAGCTAGTGACAATTTTCAGATGCTATTTATTCAAGGTCTTATTTTAGTGAAGATGTTGAGGGAGGTATATTAATGTGCCCTGAGTAAGGGATTTTGCTAGATAGCGGTATAGGAGAGATGCAGACCGCCCCCAACATGTTTTAAGCATATATTTCGATTTATAGAACAAAATGTCGGTATTAACCCCCTCTAGGAGAGGGGGTTAATACCGACATTTTTTTCTGCAAATTAAAATATATGCTTTAAACGGTCGCCGTAACAACATATTAAAATTTGAACCTTGAACTAATAATAAATATTTCGTCGGGTACATGACACGTTTAGGATGATATGCCACCCTTTCAATACCGACCAATCGATCTGCAAATATTATAATGGCATTTTTGGGTTCACCGACAAGCTATACAAACAATTTCAGCCTTGAAGCAATAATAATTGTGACCATTTTTTTTGTTACATGTTGGGGGCGGTCTGCATCCCTTTCATTTCGCTATCTAGCAAAATCCCTTACTCAGGGCACTTTAATATGCCTCTCTCAACATCTTCACAAAAATAAGGCCTTGAATAAATAACACCTGAAAATTGTCACCAGAGTTCGGTCTAGTACATTATACTTTTGACGCCACGCTATTTAGATCTGCCCCCCCTAGGTATTATTTCTACTATGCGAACAGAAAGGGGCGTGTAAATCGAGTTCCCCTCTCAACGCACTACTTGCAAGCCAATCCCGAACGATTCCCCGCTATCAACTCATTTAATTTCCTCCACTCCTGACGGTGTCGTTTTTTGATTTGTTCGTTACACCTGCTAAACAAAATTACTCTCATCGCGGCTAAAACAGTTTCACTTCAAAAGTGCAGAGGTATTTCAAAAAAGTGTCGCAAAACAAACTTTCAAAATATCAGAGAGAAAATTAGATTTAATTAACAGTGTTTTTTTCTTTTCTTAAAATTTGAATAATGAGACTCTTTGAAAAGTATTCTCTACCGGAGGTTACTCCCTGCGTTCTTTATCTCAAATCATTCCCCTCGCCTAAAAACGATTACAACTCTCCCGACACTATTTTGAAAGCTAAAGGATTCGAGTAAACGCCAAATGAAGGACCAAGAATCACACTACAGATCCTACAGGCGAATTTTTTGAAAATTTGACTACGTGTGAAAAATTACGTAATTTTTAAAAAATTTAAAGTTTTTCCAGGAACTTTTTTCAATTTCTCGCCTGAAAGATCTGCAATGTGATTCTTAATCCTTCATTTGGCGTTTACCCCTTTAGTTTTAAAAATAGCGTCTGGAGATCATTTTTAGGCCAGTGAAAAGGATTTGAGATAATGAGTGCGGGGGGTAACTTCCGGTAGAAAATATTCTGAATCCAGTGACAAAAATATATTTGCAATGCTTTCAATAAAACCAAGTATTGCTCAAATAATTATAGTAGCAATTCCCAAGAAGCCGTTCCTAGATTGTTATTGTATTACACAATATATACAACATCGGATTGTGTCGTAACAATTCGGGAAATCATATAGAGAATATATAAATTACCACCATTACCAGCACGCACGACATTCTACTGCTTACGTTTACAAAACTCACTGTGCTGATTTTTCGCATCTTGGTGGTATTGGACGGGGCCCTGGTTCGATGCTCGCTCACCGAGTCCAGTCCCTCTGATCGGATACTGATTCCTTCTTTGCTCTCCTTGTTGTTGTCCTCATTTCCTTTCTCTTGATTGATAAACAACTCGTAGCTTTTGTAAGAATCCGATGGACTCTTAACAATGTGCTCGGCGGCTTCAGTTGCAGCATGGGCCGCATCAGCTGCCGCAGCTGCTGCAGCCGCTCTTGCTTCCAGCTTGTTCTGCTTCGCTTGCGCTGCCTCTTCAGCTTCCTGAAAACAATTCAAACATCAATCAAAAGTTATTTTTCGTAAAGCTATGAAAATACAAAACTTCAATAAAGAGAACGAGATTGTAGATTTACAACAAATTGCCTGCTTACATTAAAGAGATATAAAATAGAAATGCGTTTACAAAAGCGTGCAAAACTATGTTGTGTAATAAATGTTATTATGGTAGTATTGAATTTTTAAATGATGCATTCTAAATGATTACCTAATTATCGTATGTACAGTCGCGGACTTAAAAAAGTTTACACCTGTATCATCTGTACTTGTTGACTTTTCAATATGTTTTTTTTCTATACATCGTTTGAAATAAATAAATAAACAAGCCGTGAGGTGGGTCGTTTATTAGGACTAAAGTGCGACCCTTGAGGTCCACACGACGAACTTCCCAGTTTGATAAATATTTAATAATAATAATTAAATTAGATATTACACAGAAAAGTAATCATTTTAATCATTAAAACATCAATAATTAAAAAAAAAAAAAAAAAAAAAAAAACTGCTGAACCGATTTTTATAAAATTTATGTCGGATCAAAATGACGTTAACACGCCTCGATTGACACCCTTACGAAGTCGATATAATTTTTTATTCGCGAGATATTGTGAAAAATCTACTTTTTTGGAGGTTATTTGGTTAAGAAAAAAGAACGGCTGAACCGATTTTGAAAAAATTTCTTTCAGATCATATTTACGTTAATACGCGTCGATTGGCACCCTAACGTAGTCGATATCATTTTTCATTCTCGAGATTTCGTCTTTGAAAGAAATGGACACATACGTACGTACGTACGTACACACACACACACACACACACACAGACATCTTTCTAAAAGTAGTGTAAAAATAGTGTAGTGACCTTGAAACATTAAAATTTTTTTTTCTTTTTGATTTCGATTTTCGGACCCATTACAATAACTTCCAGTGGGAAGTTAATAAATTAATTAATTAATAAAAATATAGACCCTCGACAAACAATTGAGCCGTACCAGCCGGGATGTATTATAAGGTTTACCAGGGTGTCATTCCGGATTGCCAAAAATTATTTATTCTTGTTTTTAAGTTTCACTGTTTTGCCAAAGAATTTTATCTTACAATTAAGGCAGTTTTGGATGTGATTTAAAATATTTACGTTCTTTGAACCTTGATGCTATTTTTTTTAGATCTACATCCCTGAATATGAGATCTACATCCCTGAATATGAGACGAATGGGCTATGAAAGATGACCATGACGGGCAAAGGCGTGCATAGAAATTTTTTCGGGGGTGGGGGGGGGGCAAAGGTTATGATGGTTTACAACGACATCCGGTTATCATACTGTAAGAAGGTCATAGATAGTCCAAAAGTTTCTAAGTGCAATTCGGCTAATATTCATGCGCTAAATTTCAATAACGGGATTATTATGAAATAATTAGCTTCATGAATTTGCACAGTTTCTTCCATTATGCCAGAACTCAGGGAGGGGGACAGTTGCTCCCCCTGCTTTTATATGGGCGTAAGCTCATGATAACAGATGTGGCAATGAATTTCACAACAAAAAAGACCGAAAGGTATACAATGACCGTATGACGGAGCTAAAGAGATGAAGGTAGCCGGGGAATTAAAGATGGTGGAGTTTGGAAAGCTGTGAACAGTACTGTAATCAAATCGCCTAGGTATCCAAAAATACGAAATGGATAAATTATTTACCCGGATGGCCTCTTCTTCGGCAGCTTCTTCCTCTTCGGCTTTCTTCTGCAACTCATCGTACGACATAGCGACGATGGCCAAGATCAAATTCACGAGATAGAACGAACCCAAAAAGATGATAACGATGAAAAACAGCATATGCCATGGACCGGCTGTTCTTAAAATCTGTAATTTAAAAAATATTTATTATAATTTTTTTCAAATGTATTTTCACTAATGCTAGGTTGCAGAAAGCATATCCAGAAAATCTAATTTGACAACAACCTTAGATTGTGACCACACATATAAGAAAAGCATAGTAAAATTTTAAATCGATCCTGCTCAAAAAATAATTGATCGATTGAAACAATATTTTTTTAAAACTGTGTATACATCTATTTAACATAGTTTTTTGTACAATTTCAACTTCTAAACAATATTTTTCTACACATTTTGATCAAAATTTAGCTTGAAAAGATATCTTTTCTATGTAAATCAACCATTTGTCTTTGTGTGAGTACAATCTAATGTTCTACATGACAGGTAGTTTTACAACGACATTAGACTGCTCCTGCATGTATAAAAAAACTGTAATTATATTATCACAATCTCAGGTCAAATCAAATTTTTTGACAACGCTTTCTGCAACCCAGCATAAAGAGGCTGTCAAAAATAAAAAAAAAAGTTTAATATATGACTGTTTTCTATTAGAAATCATTGCCAGAAACACAATGACGTTTATTTCATTTCAATCGGTTAAGTAGTATTTATGGAGATACAAATTTTTGAACTTTAATAGCTGCTTACGTCACGACACCCGCAAAGCGGGCTTTATAATTTTTACAATCAGGCCGCCTAGTGGGATTACAGCGTTGCTATCAATTAACTATCAAAATGGGACATTAAATTTATGTGCTGTAGAGTAAGCCTTGATATTCAGGGCATGTTACGTCAGCCACTCGAAACGAAAAATAAAGGAGCGGTCAATTTAACCAACTTCAAAAAGGTATTGTAAAGCCGTTTTAAGTGCGAGACAAAAAAATCCAACGGTAATATTTAAGTTAGATGGGGCTCTTTTTAACGACATAATTAATAAAAAAAAATTACTTTTACAGGCTCATTCTTAAAGGTACCTACCTGCTGATAGAGATTCTCCCAGAAATCTTGTGTCATAAGACGGAAAGCTGAAAGAAACGCCCATCCAAACGAATCGAAACTGGTGTATCCATAATCTGGGTTTGGGCCAAACCCTTGAAGGCAATGGTAATCTTCCTCACATGTACTATTATAATAAACAAACAAATAATAGTAATTTATGAAAATTTTTCGTTGGAAAGCAGCCAATTATATAATTGATTCGAAACATATTGGAAAAAATCATTTTACCAACCATAGTCACAGTCAGGATTCTAACCTGAACCTTTCCACTTTCGCGGCGGAATGAGCTTACAGTACTCAACGGTGACATGATTACCAAACTAATATTTTCCATATATGCTTCGGAATCAATAGATTCCGAAGCATACTTATATGGAAAATGCTTCGAATTGATTCCGAAGCATATATGGAAAATATTAGTTTGATAATCATGTCATGGTTGAGTTCTGTAAGCTCATTCCGACGCGAAAGTGGAAAGGTTCAAGTTAGAATCCTGACTGTGACTATGGTTGGTAAAATGATTTTTTCAATCAATTATAATATAATTGGCTGCTTTCCAACGAAAAATTTTCAATTGCAATTCAGCCGTATAAATCTTATTAATTTATAGTAATTTGTGCAACTAGTGGCTTAAGTGACGGATTACATGACCGTCGCGATTTTGCGACACGAGCCTACGGTTATGTTGCATTTATAGCAGAACTCGTGTCATCACCACACTCGCCTTCGGCTCGCGCGGTAAACATACACTCGTTCTGGTATAAATGCAACATAACCTTAAGAGAGTATTGTAAAATCGCGACTATCAGATTCGTCACTTTAGACACGCGTTACATACAATATTTTTTGCAACAACTGCTTCAAAAGTTCAATTTTAAGCAAATAAAATTCAGTACCACGAAGTTCGACTTTTAACTTCACTTTGTATTTCTGTAAGAATTGCAATTAACCTCTAGTAAATTTTAGAGTCAATAACTAGGTATCATAGTAATTATTATACTACACTAAAATTTTCGAAGAACATATTTTGCAGAAAAAAGATATATTTGAAGTTTTAAAACTTACCCAGCACCAGAGGAATTCCCACATAATGGATACGTATTACCATCTTCTGTGTACCAGTTTGCTAAAAACACATTCATAGATTTAAATAAAGGTAGGTAAAAGAAATTTACAATCTGTTTTTTTATACACATCAGTTTGATTTCAATTTCAGCAAATTTATTTTAAGAAAATGGATTTACAGGGTGTCAACGGTTTTACCGAACATAGGGCAAAAACATTGAGAACATTTACAATTTTGTAGTATGCTATGGGCTAATGTTAATATGTAGTAGATGTTTTCTTTTTTTATTTAGCGGGTTCCGAGTTACTCTTAATAGTCAATCGTTTGTATGGAAAATTATTTTAAAAATTCACTGTACGGCACAGTGAATCTTTTAAACAATGTAAATATGTAGTGGATTACCTGGAAAAAATCTATTTTTTTCATGTTATTCACCACATATTTACATTAGGTCTTATGGCCTTGTAAATGTTCTCAATGTTATTTTCCCTATGTTCAATAAAAAAGTGTACACACTGTATAATATTAAAATAAGAGTATGACTTACTTTTATTACTCATAAAATTAAACCAGTTTTCATGCGTGAGGTTGCCCCACGAACCATCCGTTGGGAACTTTCTGACACATTTTTGAGTTAGAACACCCATATAAATTTGTAAGCCCATTAAAGCGAACACAGATAACGAAAACATAGTGAGAATGATTACATCTCGGAGATTTTTTACAGACTCTATCACAGCGCCGACGATGGTTTTTAGACCTAAAATATGAAAATTTGGTTAATTCTTGCACCTATTAGATTTCTATTTCCCACCTCTACCATGGTAGGGAAGTAATGGATTTAGTCCGAAAAAAATATTTCGAAATTTTAACAGATCTTCAAGTTTTGAGACCCTAGAAATCGTTTAAGATCATTTTCTGACTGATGTTTGTGTGTGTGTGTGTGTGTGTGGTCAATTTTTCGCCTTCGATATGGTAAAAACGGAACAACATACGGCTATGCCGATTGTTCTATTGTGTTTATCAGCCTTTAACTTAGATCTGATTAGATTTTAATTTATTATTATTTTAATGAAAAACTCAGATTTGATATAAACAAAAAATGTTTAGGCTCAGTAGTTTCGGAGATGGGGGGGGGGTCAGACAGACATACACGGGAGTGATCCTATAATGGTTCCGTTTTTTTCATTCTAAAATACGGAACCCTGAAAAACAGTATTGCTACTTTATTTTGAGCATTATAAGTAAGTTTAAGAATTGTTGGAAATGAGAACTTCCGTGGCACAAAGGATCAATAAAAAGCAATACTGATTTTATTAAATTTGCATTTTACTAACGTTTCGGTATTCTTCATACCATCTTCAGAGTCAAATGCTGTCAATTTCTTTCAGTATTTTGTTTGAGCGATTAATTTATTTATTAATTAAACAAAATACTGAAAGATATTGACAGCATTTGACTCTGAAGATGGTATGAAGAATACCGAAACGTTAGTAAAATTCAAATTTAATAAAATCAGTATTGCTTTTTATTGATCCTTTGTGCCACGGAAGTTCTCATTTCCAACAATTCTTAAACTGTTTTCAAGGATCAAATTGCTCTATTTAAATATAGCAACTTCGAAATCATTATAAGTAAGTATTAAAAAGAAATGTTGAGTTACCTGGAACAATAGCGACAGTTTTAAGAGCTCGAAGTACTCGAAACGTTCTCAAGGCAGCGAGATTTCCAAGATCAATTCCCATTGTTACGTATCTGTAATATATCAATCGGTAATCAATCAATATTTTTATTCTTATGACGTACAAAACTATTACGAAACTATAGTCTTATTCAACTAATAAAATAATATACATTATTATAGACATAATTACACAGCCGAAAACATCAACCTGCCCTGAAGATTTGTTATTTTATTATTCTACGTTGAACTCAAATATATTTGGAAAAAAAAAGAAAATCTAGCGAAATTCTAACAGTATTTACATGACGTCATAAATACAAATGTAAACAGAACAAAAATTAAATTAATGTTGAATTTTTCAGAAATTATTTGTATTTTTATACCGGGTGTCCGGTCTCAAAGTCGAACATAGGGAATTAACGTTGTGTGCCATTTTTAAGTATTTTGGCTTTTACTGCTACTCGTATAGACTATAATAAGAAAACAAACAGGTACCTATCTAAGTAATGAAGAATTTAATTGGTTTTTTATTATTAAACAACGAAAAGTAATACTTAATAAAGAAAATAAAATTATAATAAATATAATAAAAATATTCACAGGTAGTCAGGACATTTAATAAAACAGAACTCTGTTTTGATTTTAGTTGAACGTTTCGTCCTTTTATTAGGACTTCCTCAGCAACTACAAAATATAAACGTAAAATTATAACCTTACATACATAATACATAAAACTATTAACTTATAATCATACCTCAATCATACGAGTTCAGAGTTCAATATACAGGGTCTTCAAAGTTAAGTCGGCACTATTGCTAACTTCGTTATTTTTGGATCTACAAAGTCGGTTAAATTAGCAAACTAGAAGTATTTTTTCCGGTGAATAAAACGATGAAAACAGAAAAACAATTGAATATCGCGTTTTCGAGTTTTATCAAAAATTTCTATTTTTTTTAATGATACACCCGGTATACAATATTCACAATCGATAGACAGTTGATTTCTGAACAAAAAGTGTCCCATAGTCTTCTATCCTTATGTCAAAAATGACTAAGTTAATAGGTAATGATTTTTCAAATTCAAATTAAAGGTAGCTGTGTTAGTGACAAGAATATCCATGAGGTGAAAAATATCGTTTATTTCAAATTATTCTATAACTTGGAAGAAAACAAAATTCAAATAAGATTCTCAAAAACATCACCCTCTTGGTCCAAGCATTTTGTAGCCCGCTTGCAACACTCCTAGTGACTCTGACAATCATAACTTGAAAACGCGATGCTCAATTGTTTTTCTGTTTTCATCGTTTTATTCAGCGGAAAAAATACTTCTAGTTTGCTAATTTAACCGATTTTGTAGATCCAAAAATAACGAAGTTAACAATAGTGCCGACTTAACTTTGAAGACCCTGTATAATGTCGAAACATATGAAACATTGTTACGTATCATTTTTCATGTATGTAAGGTTATAATTTTACGTTTATATTTTGTAGTTGCTAAGGAAGTCCTAATAAAAGGACGAAACGTTCAACTAAAATCAAAACAGAGTTCTGTTTTATTAAATGTCCTGACTACCTGTGAATATTTTTATTATATTTAACTTTTCCTGGACGTGATTCAAAACATAATTATAATAAATATTCAAATAACCCCCCATTTTCAAATAAACAATATCTCAGTCTTCATTGGAGTAATTATTCATTTTTACTTTAATTATTGTAAAAATGCTTACGTGCACCAATTACGAGTACAAAAGTTTTTTGACAATTTTATTACAGCACACTAATTCTTTCAGTGTTTTGTTTTTCGCCTACATAATTCGACATCATTACTGCAAAATCGATAAATTTCAAATTGGTATTTTAAAGTAAAAATTTCATTTTTGGTCTTATTTTTAGAATCATTTGATGCGTAATAATTTTATCTTTCGATAGGTACCATTACCTTTCTTGTACGTTGAATTGGCGAACACGAATCAGTAAAAATAAACAATACCATGTTAAATCGCTATGTTCACCTTTGAGACTGGACACGGGGTATATTATTCCAGTTGAGTTTTTGTGGAAATCTAATTTCGGTTTTCGTGTTGAGTTTAAGTGTAAAATAGATCTTGTTTGGTATCAACATTTCTTTAGACTATATTATACAGGGTGGCTGATTTTTCATTGTCCAGCTTATATCTACTGAAACATTAAAGATACAATGAAAAGTTAAAAAAGAGACTTGTGTAACTGAATCTGATCTATAAAATGGTGCAAACAATTTTGTTTCATGGCCTACTTATTTTCCGGAAAAATATCTAACTTTGTTTTTTAAGTAGGACGCTCTGTATATTTTTCCGGAATAAGATTCTAAATAAATTTCTCTTTACAACGAAGTATAAAAAGTAAGGTTTTGCCTTTAAATTACGTCTAATAATTAAAAAAAAGAAAATTTTGAGAGTCGCTGTGAAAGTTCTTTTGGCTCAAAAATGTTTAGAATTTAATGGCCGACAATTTGAACATTCATTATAAAATACACTGTGCAATGTGCATTATTCAATTTTGTTAATTTGTAGTTAAATAAATGTTGTTATAATTTTGATAACCATAGAGAAAATATTAGTAATCACAGCCGACTCTCATATTTTTTTTTTTATTTATTAGGCGTAATTTAAAGGCAAAACCCTACTTTTATACTTAGTTGTAAAGAGAAATTTATTTAGAATCTTATTCCGGAAAATATATAGAGCGTCCTACTTAAAAAACCAAAGTTAGATGTTTTTTCGGAAAATAAGTAGGCCATGGAAAAAAATTGTTTGCGCCATTTTAGGTGTGTTTGGTATCGAGGTGTAGTGTAGTGTAGTGTAGATAACTTTTCACTGAAAAGTGTAAAAAGTTCAGCAAAAGTGTAAACTAAATGTACACTTGTAACAAACGGGCTAGTGTACATTCTGAGTAGATTGTACATGCGCATTACAAAATAAATAAATGACAGATTGACTGAGTTCATTATTTCTAGTTTTTACAGTTTTTTTGGTCGTAAAAATGTTAAACTCACTGCCATATTTATCTTGTACCATTATATTTTGAAGCTCATTCATTTTTAAGAGACAAAAATTGTAAAAAACAGAGTACGAAAAAGGTATCAAATCTGTCAAAGCGATTGTCAATTCAGACATATATCACGTGACCTCTACTACACTACGTGCACTTGCTCAAAAGCCGGGACTAATGGTTGTTACACCTTTAGTCCCACACTGAAATAACAAACAGGTCAGTTGTTTTACACTTTTGTATAACAAACGTAATAGTGTAAAAAGTGTTTACACTTTTTACACTACACCTTGATACCAAACGCACCTTTTATAGATCAGATTCAGTTACACAAGTCTCTTTTTTAACATTTTCTTGTATCTTTAATATTTCAGCAGATTTAAGCTGGACAATGAAAAATCAGCCACCCTGTATAGAAATACTATATTTAATAGTCGATTACAATAAATTTGTTCAAGTGTGCAAGCTTTCACGGCCGGCATTGTTCCAAATATTCATGGTTTCCGGGCTTGTAGGCCGTGGTCCGGTGGTATTTCTACCTGACGTTTCGTCTACAACTGCGGTAGACATTCTCAAAGGCGATGTGGCAGCGGTCGAAGTGTCCTCCTTGGCGGCACACACTCATCTGTGAGCCGCCAAGGAGGACACTTCGACCGCTGCCACATCGCCTTTGAGAATGTCTACCGCAGTTGTAGACGAAACGTCAGGTAGAAATACCACCGGACCACGGCCTACAAGCCCGGAAACCATGAATATTTGGAATAAATTTGTTGTTACGTGTGACGTAAAACTAATTATATAATGAAACATAATAAAAATGTCCTCCACAATTAATTGTAAAAAAATATTGAATAAAAAAAATCTAAATTTTAGAAAATTTTTGTAGCAATTGAAGAAAGCTTTATTTTTAAAATACAGAGACCCCTATTCTGAAAGAATAAAAGAACTTCGTGACGCTATCGGCACTGTTAGACCTCGCGCGGCGAAAGATGAAGCCGCCGCGTCATAGTAACGTGAATGCATTGCGCCCGCCTTCTAGCTTGCTATTGGCTGTTTATTGTCATCATGAATAGCAGTTTGCCAAAATTGTACCTAACGTCATAAAACCCAATGTGCAGTTTTGTGTACACGGCACTGTCTGCGGGCAAGCAGGCGTTCACTAGCATATTATTGATGACGTGCCTGGCTTCATCTCTCAACGCGGGCACTCTACCATAATATTATAAATTGTAACTATGGTAACAGCACCGGTAGTCTAGCGTTTTGTGTCTATTGAAAATAGTAAGTATATTATATGTATAAATATTCCATGGTGAGTTTTTAAATATTTTATGTTAGGAATACTCATTATGTAACATTTCGTCAGATAAATATTTGTGTCTATAAATTTTGTTTTTCATAAAAAATTAACACTAAAACTAGCTAGAAAACTAATCCCTATTTTAGCTTGAATGTGCCATTTTAACTAAGATATATTTTCATACATGAGAATTCTGAAACAACGTTTGTAATTTTTATTTAGTGAAGACTAGCTAAACTGAAGTTGGCATTTGACTATTCGGTAAAATGAAAAAACTAACATTCATGTAATAAAATTTTTTTAAGTAGGTATGGTAATAGATCTTGAATTTGTTATATTTTGGTACTCACTTAATTCAGTTATGAAAAAAATGCAAATATATATAGTATCATCAAAATATACGCCCAAAGAATATTTCTAGGGCTATAGGCGTAACCAACGGGAGGCCTGGTCGGCCCGGGCCACCCCAAAGTACCATGTGGTCCACCCTAGAAATAATACGTTTTTTTTTTTCAATAACTCTCAACAAAAACTGATCAGACAGACAATATTTCGTTGTAAAACTTTACAATGGTCAATGTTTTGACACAAAATTTGTTTTCTTCAGAACCTTTGCTAATTTTTAACGCCCTGAAGATTAATGTGTATCGAAACGTCGGCAGGGCCGTAACTAGAGCTGAATTCAAGATAGGGCACTGAAAGTTTAAAGTAGGGCTGAAGCAAAAGACTACAATTTATTAATTGGATTGCCCACCTCATCTGGTGATATCAAATTACAAAAGCAAAAAAACGATGAATTACAATTTATCAAAAAAAAAAAAAAAATACAGTACTTGTCATGTTATCAAATTTCCGAAGAACTTCATTTAGATCCAACGAATTTAATCTTGTTTTTCCAAATGTCAGATAGATCAAGTCTGTCATTCTGTCGTGACAGTCTTTGCGGCTTATTTATAATGCCTTAAAGTAGGGCACTGGATGTTTTAAAGTAGGGCATTGCCCCTTAATGCCCCCCCTAGCTACGGCCCTGAACGTCGGTCATTAAAGAGTTGAGCATATAAATATTGTTATTCTTTAACATTGTGTCAACTGTTTTTCTAGACTCTAGAGTAATAATTTTATCACATTTATAGTAACAAAATTGAAAACTCTATAAATAGGACACACACTTTCAATTTATATAATTATTTGAATTAATATGAGTACTAAACAATTTGTATTTGTTCTGGTATAATATTGTTGGCCTATGTTTCCTATGAAAGATGTCGCGTCATTCATGGTTGGTTTCTGAAGACATATATTTTAAAGTATTAAATATTATTATATTCAACATGGAATTATTTCAACGTCAGAATTACCAAAGGTACAAACAGTGGTGGCCCCAGAGGGTGGGACGGGTGGTCCATGGCCAACCCTGACATAATCACCAATCTCTAGGTTATCTTTTAAATACATTTTTAACCCTCGAAATTTCAACAATTTTTCTTGTAAATTTTATAGCAAGTAACCTGGGTTAAAATTTTATTGAGCACTGAAATTTTGGGAATAAATATTATTGGCCTACCTTCAGGATACCTTGCCCAATACCTGTCCCACCCTAAAAAAAACCCTAGCGCCGCTACTGAGTACAAATAAGAATTAAAAGTAATAGGCAAAATCAAAAATAATACATTTTTAACTTGGTAACCATGGATACAAAGACCATAGATAACATAATGACGTCACACGCGTTCGGATTCTTTCGGCGCGTGTTCGGAACTGAGTTTAAAAATTAATTTTTATTTAAATATAACTTTTTAATTAGTAAGCAAAAAAATTAAATAAAAACAGTTTTGCTATAAAACTTGTATGTGGTCTTTCCATTGAAGTAAAAAAAAAATCATTCAAAAACCTAATTATGGTCAGTCAATCATTGTTGTCTTTGTATATCGCCCTCTCATCACACTGAAAGAAATCTCATGACAACCGTTTTTGTATCTTACTCTTTTGCATACGAGATATCCAGTCCCACTTTAGAGCGTAGCGTGTAGGTAATAACACACAGGTTTGGTTAGGTTTAACGCTGAAGTATCAAAACAATAGCCAAAATGCGCGGAACGATTATTCTCTATGTCATAAGGATTAAGCATACCTGTTTAAAATGTATAAATTTTTTCAATTTTTGTGTGAACTTAAGAGAAATAATATAAGAATAAACAAGCTAGTTTACATTATTTATTTACGATTGAGAAATATTGTGCAACTGTTGAAAATTATCAAATTCTATGTAGAACGACTTCATTATTTTAAGTTTACATTTGCTTAAACCGCCCCTGCTTCGTTTCTTTTTGTAGTGAACAATATGTGAAAGCAGGTAACGTATCCCTGTCGTTAAAAGGGGCTTCAAAACTGAAAATATTACCTACACGTAATTAGTGATATGTAAATTTCATAACTTTTAACTGAAAACTGTTTCAACGGGATAAGTTTTACAAATTTACCGAAACCTATGAAACTTAAACTTTTTGAGATACTGACAGTACGACTGTGTCATAAGTTTCATGCCAATTTTCAATGTATTTTGAAATTCTATAGTCAATATGAACTAAACATAGGTAACTAGAAGATAGTATTGCCTTGAGAAGCCAACCATTAATGATGAAATTCGTTCATTGAAGTGTACTAATAATAGTGCAGAAAAATATACAGGGTCGCTGAAAAGTTCGGCAAAACGATAGTTATTATTATTTTTAGACAAATACTTTTCAGATAAAAGTTAAAGTTGTACATTACTGAAAAACGACATACTGAAAGTAGAGCAGGAAAATACAACTCGATTTTTTTAATTTTATACACCCTGTATATTTGAGTCAATTTCCTGGACACTCTGCTTTTCTGTTTTTGCATGTAAACAATATTTTAGAGTCGCATAAGAAAATTTGCAAGAAAAATGCGATTAAAAATAGCAAAAATAAATAAATAAAGAAGTTTAAATATTACGTATATTTTTTATGTTCAATTAATTTTTTAGGTTTACTTTGTTTTCTTATATATTTTTTCATTTTTGTTTGCATTTATCTCGATTTTTTTACAACTCAATAGCTTTACGATAACTTTACTGTCCGTCTTCTGAAAGAATATGTACATAGCTTCGCAACGGTATCGGTGCTGATACCATAGCTATCATTCGGTAACTATGTTAACAGCGGTGCAGCTACCATAGCTATCATTCGGTAACTATGGTAGCAGCGGTGCAACTACCATAGCTATCATTCGGTAACTATGATAGCAGCACCGCTGCTACCATAGCTATCATTCGGTAACTATGATAGCAGCAGTGCTGCTACCATAGCTATCATTCGGTAAATATGGTAGCAGCGGTGCTGCTACCGTAGCTATCATTCGGTAACTATGACAGCAGCGGTGCTGCTACCATTGCTATCATTTGGTAACTATGGTAACAGCACCGGTGCTACCATAGCTAACATTCGGTAACTATGGTAGTAACACCGTTACCATTGCGAAGTTATGTAGCTGTTCTTTCAGAAGACGGACATTAAAGTTAACTGAAATATATTTTCCTATAAAAGCAGAATTATCAAGGCATGCCCGAACTTTTTAGTGACCTTGTATGTAAAATATAAATAAATTGTATCTAAAAAATTAAGTTCGTTGAGTTGATGTGTAGAAATGGGTTTATAATACCTAGCTATTTCATGTTTATAATAAAATAACGGATGTTATTTACAAGAAAACTAAATAAATTTCTAAAATGTTAAAACTCATAATTTGCTCGTTCAATAGATTTATCGTATTTTACAATAAATCGGAACAAATATCCATCTAAAAAACTGTATAGTAAAAGTACTTCAAACAACTTGTCTAAAAAACCTAATCTAGAAAAGAAATACGTAAATTAATATTGAAAAAAAAACATTCAGAAACATCCAGAAAAATTAATTACCTATATTTTATTACTTCTAATATTAAATAGGATTGTTGCAAATTTGAGTTAGTTTTTGCAGGGTGTTATAAAAGTAAATCCCGTCTCTCGAGGAACGGTCCAGTTTCCTCGTCTTTTTTACTTAAAAATATAAACATTACTGATTCTAAGGCACTTCCCATTATTCTTCAAACATTTTTCTGTGTTCTACGACAAACAAATCTCAGATTGAATCGAAGGATATTTTGGCATGACTTTATATGGTGGAAGAGCCAGTACACATGGTGGGAGTACTGGTTCATAAAAACAGATAACTGCTGTTTTGGTGCAACCAGGGAAAACTTATAAGGTTCGTTTTAAGTAAAATTTAAATATAAATAATTAATTAAACTGAATCAAAGTAAAATTAAATGTGGCAACACTGTTCTGTTTGTTTAGTTTTTGGTGCACTGTCAGAACTTTTTTCGATCAAAAAGTAAATATTATTTCATATTTAAAGCTATTATTTTAAATCAAAAATCAAATTTATATACCTAATCCTAATCAAATACCATAATATTATTAATAAAAATGTTAGTGGCTCTTTAAAAACTGGGAAATTTTGTAAATTGTAACTTTTGGCTCTTCCGTCTCAAAAGGTTGCCGACCCCTGATCTATCCTAACCTGACGAGCTGCCCCTGACTTTAATTTATATTTTTAAGTTAATTCTAAACTCAATACAGGGTGTTTATTAAGTATATTTTTAAACAATATTAAATTAAAAAGTCCAAAAAAAGCTATGTCACACGATGCTTTCTAAGGAAGCTAGAGCGTTCTAAAGATGGTACCTAAAATAATATCTCAGTAGCCTTCAGATATTTTTACAAAATTTGGCACATGTAGTAATATTATTAAGAAAAGTTTATTTGTTGTGTTATCGTTACAAAAAAAGTATACAGGAAGGTTGAAACATGAAGGCCGAAGGGTCATCTTTTTTACGCGTAATTTAGCCTCTTTGATGTTTTTTATTTTATTTATTTATTGTGGATTACAGACGCGTCAACAACTTAAGTCATTCGCGTCTTAATTACATTAAATAACAAATCACTTAAATCTAAATGACATCACAAAACATCCATGAGCGGAGGTGGGATTCGAACCCATGACAGTATGATCCAAAGGCCGCTACGCTAACCGTTACACCACACTGTCCTCTTTGATGTTTTTTGACAACGCACGATTCCTCCACTCAAATTACTCAAAAATGATCCGTTTCTTTAATTGACCTAAGATCTAAGGTTTTCAAAAATAGATTCAAAACAAGTAGATATTATTTATGAACCAATTTTTAGGTACTATCATTAACTCTCTTAGAAAGCAACATATGTACTTTTAGTTGCACTTTCTACATTAAAATTGGTCATAGAATCACCTCCTGAAGTTTTTCTATGTACTTTAGAAATAGGTATTCTGTATCTTTACTTTTTACTTTAGGAGAAAAGTGTTTAATATTTTATGCAACAATCCCATTGTTTTGATAAAATCTATGAGAAACGCCCTTTAAACATTTTCAGAATCAAAATAAAAATGTTTAACCACAATAATATTGATGTACAGCATATTGTACTAAACCACTACGCAAATTCTACAAACACAAGAGAAAATTATATTGAATAAAACACATTGGCATTATATAAAATAGATAATCAAATTAATAATAATATATTAAAAACCATCAATTTGTAACTATTTCCTAACTAAAGCCTAGTTAAAAAACAATTTTGAAACAAATATGCACAAGATAAAAGTTATTACAAAAATACTCACGTTTTAATTAACGCGTTATTGAAACTCATTTATTTTTGGAAATTGCGTATTAAAAATTTAATAAATTAATAGAAAAAAATGCAACTTTGCCGATACGATAGTATAAAAAAATGTATAAAAAAATAAATTGTAAAGCCAATTTTTAATTTACTGCTTCTGATAAATAATAAGGATTCTGGAAAATAGGTTTATAAGGAGCTAGAAAACTCTTGAACCTTCGAGATTTTCATTTTTAAGCAGAACAAAAAAATTTTATAATTTTTTGCAGTTTATAATTTTAGTCGTTTTTTCATGATTAAGACAAGAATATTATTCAAAGGGGTATATTTTTTGAATAATAACTGACATGCAGCATTCTCCAATATTTTTCTCTAAGAATTTTTGATTAGAACAATAAAAGATGAAAATTTTACGAGTGACATGGAAACTAATTTAATTGTAATAATAAAAGATACTTCATTTTAAAATAAATTTTTGTTGACGAAAAGAAAATTAGTTAGATAAATTTTTAAATAAATAAAATACAACATTTTAATTTTTTAACACTTAAGGATATTATTTTATAATAATTGTTCCGCAAAACAGAGTGGTTTTCGACAGTCTGACAGACAATGATTTTAAAAACGTGGGAAACAATTGTTATAAAATAAAGTTCTCAAGTAATGAATTAAAAAGTTGTGTTTTGTTTAATTTAAAATGTATAGCATTAATTTACATCAAGGACGACCGAATCTATTGTATAAATAATAGTTCAAACTCCCACTTTAGAAAACACTACTAAAATTTTATTAGTGAATTTAAAACATAAGAACATCGAATCGATGTCAGACTAATTCGATTTTTTAAATCATTTTTTAACGGTCAGCATCTCTTATTTATTTATTGTAAATTATAGATACGTCGACAACTTAGGTCATTAGCGTCTTGATTACATTAAATAACAACTCACTTAAAACTAAATTACATCACAAAACATCCATGAGTAGAGGCGGGATTCGAACCCACGACAGTCTGATCCAGAGGCCGCGACGCTAACCACTGGACCACACTGTCCTCGTCAGTATCTCATATACTGGTCAAAACCACTTGATGAAATTCATACAGATTGTACAAAAATATCAATAATTTACAAGGATCATTGTCTGCCTAGAAACTTTATTTCCATACCTGGCAGATCTAATTCTTGAATATTTATTCATTTGAGGAGAGGTCTGTCAGGTATGCGAAAAAAATTTGCAAGGAAGACAATGATAATTGTAAATAATTGGTATTTCTTTTCAATCCGTATAAATTTTATAAAGTGGGATACATTTTTAGAGTGTTAGGTTTCCAAGTCACTATATGAATAATAAGAAGTATTAGAAATACCTTGTATTTTTGATGTCCGTCTTGTGACTTCATGTGTTGTTAACACGACGCGTTTCAGCAACGAGTTGCCATCTTCAGGTGTGGTTAATTTTTTATATTATAAAACACACACACATTGAGTATTTGTAACAAGTTATAATATATATATATAAACACCCAATACTCATTAATCGTCCACATACATACACACTCACACTTCCATTTCATCTAATTACTATATAAATCATAAAATCTCGAAATTTAAATCAGTACTTCACAATCCACAACATAATAGACAAGTGCTTAGCATCATAATATTATAACGTGTTACGAATACTCAATGTGTATGTGTGTTTTATAATATAAAAAATAACCACACCTTAAGATAGCAACTCGTTGCTGAAACACGCCGTGTTAACAACACATGAAGTCACAAGACGGACACCAAAAATACAAGATATTTCTAATACTTCTTATTATTAGTATTATAATTTATAATATACGAGATACTGACAATAATAAAAAATGACTCGAAATTTTAAAGTAAGGCTCAAAGAATGGATTCAAAACAGCCACAATTGATAACATATGTTTCTACTCTCTTATTAGTATTATTATTTAAATTAAATAATTTTGAGATGCCACTGTTACTAATATTTTTTATTTCTATTTTGTGTATCTTTGTATGTTATTGTATTCTGTTCACAAATGGTTGTAAATATATATATATGAGGGTGAGTTGAAAACCATCATTTTATGCTGAACTCGTTTACCCCTTTTGATCTTGTTTTTTTTGGTCAATAAATTATTATTATTATTAATTAAAATTTTAATTCGAATTAGTCCGATGTTTTCCGACATAATCTATTAAATTCACTAATAAAATTTTAGTAGCGTTGTCCAGTAAATTTTTGTACGGTGGGAGCTAATTTTTGTTGACGATATAAAAATTATTTTTGTAAATAAAAATCTACACGTTTCTATCCGTCAATGGTAGCTTAAGAACAGTCTTATTATATTGGTAGCACTAAGAGGGCGTGTTCTACCATTGTTCTATTGATGACAGCTATTGAATCAGCTACAAATAGCTATGAAATCTTTTCAAAATGTATTTTAATTTTTTTTCGAAAGAGCTATTTAAATAGTTGTAAAAAATTCTGAACTATTCTAAATATAAAATTTCAGTTAAATCATGGGACATGCAGAATACCAATAAGTATTTAGTAATATTGGAAGCCAAGGGTCCAAATAGTTACAGGGTTGCCAGATATTCTGGATGTGTACATAAAAAACAAATGTCACTAAGGTATTTGTCCGAAATATTTGAAATCTGGCAACTCCATTATAAGTTTCTGAAAACAATTAGGGAATCAATTTTTACGAACTCAAAAATCACCAATTTTCAAATTCGTGTATAAAAACAAAATCGTAAAAATTTTTCGAGTACAGCATTTTGGCGGAAAAATCCTCAGGATTAAAACTCTGATATTCGATTTCCATGATAACGCTTCAGTGCTTCGCTGCACCGAAAAAAAAATGCAAAAAATTGTCAATTTTGAGTGCACCCACGAGCGTACAAACATTTTTCCCCCAACTTTTATCGTCACAGCGTGAAATATTAAAGTTTCAGCTACTGAAAGTCGAGCTACATTTTTTTTAACTCGAAGATACGGCGATTTGAAATAAAGCTTAGATATCTTCGAGTGAAAAAATTGTAGTTTGACCTGTCAGAAGCTGGATTGGACGGTGATATGCACTCAAAGTTGACAATTTTTTGCAATTTTTTTCCCAGTCAGCTTGGAAGTGGTGCAGAAATGTTATCAGAAAAATGTAATATAAGGGTCTGAAAGCTGTGGTTTTTCCCGTCATAACGCAGTATTAGAAAAAAATTTACGATTTTTTACTCATACCTGGGTTTGAAAATTAGTGTTGCCGTCTAGACAAGACAAGACTTCACTTAAGTCTTGTCTTGAAATATCAAGACTTCACTAGTCTTGTCTTGAAATATCAAGACTTCACTAAGTCTAAGTCTAGATTAAAAAACTCTTGTCTTGTCTAATATCAAGACTCGAGATTATTTTCAAGAGTCTAGATTAGTAGTAGCAAGTAAAGTAAACCTTTACATACTACTACTTAGTTTATCTAGACTCTTGAAAATTGTCTAGAGTTTTGGCAAGAGTCTTGATCTAGATAAAGCAAGTCTTGTCTTGTCTTGAAAATTTCTAGACAAGACTTTTGCAAGTCTTGTCTTGAAAATCTAGACAAGACAAGACAAGAATCTAGAAAGTCTAGATCTAGACGGCAACACTATTGAAAATTGATGATTTTTAACTTAGTAAAAGTTGTTTGCCTAGTTGTTTTGAGAAATTTATTTGTGTAATATACGGTTAATTAAAGGCACACATATTTTGAAAATTACAGTTAATACGTCGAAATATACCAGCAGTACTCCAACAGTAAAGGCAGCTCTTCAAAAATTGGTAAAAAGCCAACGAAATACAAAGAACTCTTAAAAAATAAAACTCTTAAAAATAAAATGTTATTAGCTCATAAAAGCATCTGAAATGAGATGGGAAGTATTATTTATTCGAGATTAAAATATTTCTAAACTAAATAAATCAATTCTTAAGAGATTTATTTCGTCTAAGATTTTGCTGTTTAAAGTGTTAAACCTTATCCATACCCACAATATTTTTAAAAATACGTGTTACTAAATTTCAGTGACATAAATAATGGATATGAAAGTATCCATTATTTATGTCACTGAAATTCAGTGACATAAATAAGTATTCATTATTTAATAAATAAGTATCCATTATTTAATAAATAAGTATCCATTATTTATGTCACTGAAATTTGGTAACAGGTATTTTTAAAAATATCCAGTTTATATGTCTATGTATTAATTGCTTCATGAAATTCAAGCTATTTTTTAAAGCTTTATTTTCCCGTAAATTGGTTAACGATTCAAGATTCTGATTCACGTTCCTTTACTTACAGACAATAATAATAGTAAAAGTTAATTCAACTAGGATTTCAAACAAAAATACAACAGCTTTC
Source organism: Mongoloraphidia duomilia (assembly GCA_039654895.1). Taxonomy (NCBI): domain Eukaryota; kingdom Metazoa; phylum Arthropoda; class Insecta; order Raphidioptera; family Raphidiidae; genus Mongoloraphidia; species Mongoloraphidia duomilia. The sequence continues at coordinate 5,393,124 of CM077523.1, forward strand.
TTGTTAATATTATTTAATAATCGACGTTTCGAACGAATTTGTGTTCATTTTTAGGGCACAATGGACAAGTTAACAGGATAAGCTAATTCCTGTTTGCTTGTACTTTATTAGGATTCTGTTCTGAAGATGGATACAAAGGAATTGTCCAAACTCCTATCGTACAAAAGTCTACTGGATAACACTATTAAAATTTTGACAGATAATATGAAGAAAAACATCAAATCGGTGGCAGTCTAATTGAATTTTTATATCATTTTTTGTTATCAGTATCTCGAATATGGATCAACACTACGTGATGAAATTTATACAGATTATAGAAAAGTGTCAATTATTTACAACTATCATCGTCTGCCTTGCATTTTTTTTGCATACCTTGCAGACCTCATATTGAACATTTATCCATTTGAGGAGAGGTCTTCCAGGTATAAAAAAAGGGATGTTTGTATCGCGGGTACAGACAGATGACATCAATAGCGTTAAATACAAATAATTATATTCGTTGTCAAGGAAAGAAAAACATCCGATTTTATTTATCTTATAAAATCAAATGTTCGTTATATAAAATCATTGAGATATTATAGATAGAGTAGGGGAGTCATAGGCACAACTGTAAGTGACAGTGTCAGGTTGGAAAAGTGAGTTTCTCTTTTCCTTGTCTTCTGACGCATCTGTGAATTAAAAAAATTAAAAAAAGGTATTTGATAATTCACATTTGTTACCATGGTTATCTACCAATTTGTGATATAAAAAAAATAGAAGTACATTTCTATTCTTCATCTCTATCTCTTGCACCGACGCGTCATTGAGTGGCTTCCCTCCTCTATCTATATCTCTATGTATAAAATAGATTTTTAAAGTCACTCCTCTTTTGTTCAAAACTTCACCCATCAATAAATAATATTATCAAGAAAGTATTTTTTATCTAAAATCATAAGTAAAACCTGGAGATTAGCAATTCAAGAAAAATAATATGTATTTTTTAATCTCGAACAAACAGATAATAATAATGCGTTTAATGTTATGTCATAACAGACGCCATTCGCACCATTACTATTTTCCATTTTACCACTTTCCCGTTGTTTTCTACGTTTTCTAAACTTCACCTTTTTTTCTTTTTTTAATTAATAGCAACGTGCGAATGGAGGAATTATGTAGGAAATTAGGATAAAGTAGGCAACTTTGGGAGCATAGGAGATTGACAGGTAATCGGCCATGGCCTTGATTGAGGAACCATCTCGATATTCAACTGGAATTATTGAGGGAAACCATGGAAAACCTCAAACAAGTTGGCCGTTTACCGTTTCTCGGCGTGAGGCAGTAGGAAAAAGTCCTAACCACATCTGCCCCCGCCGGGATTCGAACCCAGTATCTTCCCAATGCGAGTCTAGTGCTGAATAGCAACGTGCGAATGGAGGAATTATGTAGGAAATTAGGATAAGGTAGGCAACTTTGGGAGCATAGGAGCTTGACAGGTAATCGGCCATGGGCTTGATTAAGGAACCATCTCAATATTCATCTGGAATTATTGAGGGAAACCATGGAAAACCTCAAACAAGTTGGCCGGTACAGGAATTACCGTTTCTCGGCGTGAGGCATTAGGAAAAAGTCCTAGCCACATCTGCCCCCGCCGGGATTCGAACTCAGTACCTTCCCAATGCGAGTCTAGTGCTGTACCACTAAGCTACATCGCTGGGTTCAAACAGATAATATATATCAGAGAGTTTAGCATATTGTAAAATGCTGCACCGAAGTTATATTCTAAACAAAACCAATAACATAAATAAAATTATCAAAAAAGAAGAAAGTACTGGAAAAACGATGACGATAATATAAATAATATGCATATAAAAGACAGTTAATGAGATTTATAATCAATAATAAATTAATAGATAAATATTTAAGTAAAGGCTAAACTGTTTCTATGACTACAATGACGTATCTACTCACGCTAATGCTATCACTACGAAGTCGAGCCAATTCCATGCATCTCTAAGGTAGGTGAATGGCTGCAGAATGAAACCTCTCGCCATCACCTTCACGGCCGACTCAAATGTGTAGATGCCCGTAAAAATCACTCTGCAAACGTAGCCAACACATTTGTACTATACTTAAGTTTATGATGGATTCATGGCGATGACGCAATCCAACACCATTTTAAGCACGAATCCTACGACTGGTTTACCTACAGACCAGCAAACATCTAGTCTGTGCCACGTCGTGGGATTGGACGGACTTGTCACAGGTCTTCTCGTACAATCAATTGTTACAGGACAGCAAATAATTGTTCGACGAGTCAACTATCCCACGACTGGTGTACCCATAGACCAGCAAACATCTGGTCTGTGCCACGTCGTGGGATTGGACGGACTTGTCACAGGTCTTCTCGTACAATCAATTGTTACAGGACAGCAAATAATTGTTCGACGAGTCAACTATCCCACGACTGGTGTACCCACAGACCTGCAAACATCTGGTCTGTGCCACGTCGTGGGATCGGGCGAACTTGTCACAGGTCGCGCAAATAATTGTTACAGGACGGCAAATAATTGTTATAGGACGGCCAATAATTGTATGCTCGACAAGTCAACTATTCATTTTTAAGCCGGAATCCCACGACTGGTATAGTTGTTAAATATTTGTGATTTGTAGATACTTGCCATGTCGTGGGAACGGGAGTACTTGTACAAAAGTTTGCCGTTGGTTCTTTCCGGCAAATAATTGTTATAGGGCGGTAAATAATTGTATGCTCGACGAGTCAACTATCCATTTTTAAGTCGGAATCCCACGACTGGTATAGTTGTTAAATATATAACCATACTCAACATTGGTCTCCAATACATTAGCCAATATTGGCATAAGTTGGCTATGTCGTCTGGAGCTGGCTTCACAAGTGTCAAAACCAAAACAAACATTCGACAAGACGTATATTCAAGGAAGAATATTTTCCAAAGATACTAGTTGTGGGAAGCGTTCCACAATTTATTGCATTGGTCAAGTACTGATGTCGCGGGATCCTGGCTAAGCTGATTCACGCAGATCGCGAATCTGCATGGTAACCCAAAAAATGATTAATTTTTAATTCATTAATGCAAAAATAATAATTGGAAAAAACAACAACATTATTTATTATTAAGGTGATGCATAATGGATTTTAAATTAAATTTTGAAGATTAAATAATGAATCGAAATTAAAATTCAATTTTTCATTAATTTCCTTTATCCATTAAAAATGTAACGGGTAATTCATTAGAGTTCCATTGCTCATTAAAAATTTAATTGGAAATAGATTGAAGTTCCATTGTCAATTTAAAATATAATGAATACCTTCATTTATTCATTAAAATGTATTGAACAATGAAAAACTGTAAAATTATTAATTTAGGAGTAAATATTAAAAGTAATACATATTTACAAATTTTCTTTTAATCAACAACATCAACAATTTTATTGATGAACTGACATACAATAACCCCTCTTCCCACATCTATGCCAAACAAGCAAGGTCGTCTTAGGCCATGCAGGGGCCCTTGAACACACAGAGTTTGGGGGTCCTTTCAGAAAGCAAAAAAAAAAAAACGTGAATGAACACACCATGAACATACATTTGTTTAGTGAGTTTATTGGTTTCGGCAATTCGTAGCCCCCTTCAGGTTGGGGGCCCTGGGCTCGTGCCTCACGTGCCCTTATAGTAAAGAAGGAACTGCTACAAACATGTGAAATAGATTGCATCATTGCTATGAATTCCTTTTAAATGTTATGTTAAATATGATATTTCAAATGAATTCTATGATTTATATATGATGATGATGATCCTGCTAATTACAGTTTGAAATACAATTGAAAATTCATAAACTTTGTTGTTATAATACAGGTGATTTATAAAGGGTGTCTCAGCAAGAACTTGAATTTTGAATCGCGCGCCATTTTCGACTGTCAATTGTTGAGTCAGCCATATTTGGTGTTTGTTTAATTAAAACATTGACATTTACGAAAATGGTGCGTTATAGCTTGGAAGAACGTTTGTTAATAGTGTATTGTTACAAACCAAGTTTTCAGGTCGTGTCATCTCTCGTTTTGGAGACCAAAACTGGCCGTCAAGAAGTTGCGATTTAACTTGTTTGGACTATTTTCTCTGGGGTTTTTTGAAAAGTAAGATCTATGCGAACCACCCTGAGACAACTGAGGAACTCAAAGAAGAAATTTCACGTCAAATTCGTCAAATCCAGCAGCCCTTACTGCAAAATGTACTGCAAAATTTTGTCAAAAGAGTGCATACCTGCCAACAGAGCAACGGTGGCCATTTAACCGATATTTTGTTTCATGTGTAAATGTCATCACTCCCTCCTGCTGGATTTCACGAATTTGGCGTGCAATTTCTTTGTAATGGGTTTTCACTATTAACAAACGTTCTTCTAACCTGTCACGCATCATTGTCGTAAATGTCAATGTTTTAATTAAACAAATACCAAATATGGATGACTCAACAATTAACAGTCGAAAATGGCGCGCGATTCAAAATTCAAGTTCTTGCTGAGACACCCTTTATTTGTTTGGAATATAGAGTGTATAATTAATATTTTGTTTGTTTTTATTTTAACAATTTGTTTTGTGTATACCAGACTTAATATGGACGTATTTTTGTTGTTATTTATTATTTTTAAATCTCAATATACAGGGTGTTTCCTAATAAACGGCTCAACCTATAACTCCGTTATTTATTGTCCAATTTTATAAACGCTGACGACCTCAGCTGTTGAGAGTCTATAATCTACAATCTTCTTCTTTATTGTCCAATTTTTCAAACGATACTCAACTGTCTTGTTTCAAGTGACCGCATGTATTTTTTTTCAATGTTTTTATTAAGTTCGACATGACGTATAGGTCAAATTTAATTATTGAAATTTGACTCACTACCCGTTATCCAATTGAGTTGAAATTTTGCACACGTGTATAAGTCCGGTGACAATGCAATAAAGTATATCTAATATCATTCTAAATTCAAAATGGCGGACGTCCCAAAATGGCGGGTTACCTATTACTTCAGAACTCCCATGACATGGCTATCAAATTAAATCGTTTGAGGAGTAGAATACGATAAGCTACATGACATCATTCTAAATTCAAAATGGCGGACGCCCCAAGATGGCGGCTTTCCTTTTTCTTTACAACCCCCGACGCATCAAATGAAAGGGTTTGATGAGTAGAATAAGATAAGCTACATGACGTCATTCTAAATTCAAAATGGCGAACGCCCAATTTTAATTTAAATTTTAATAAATTAGATAACTGGGTTAGCTGATTAATATAAAATTGAAAATTTAGGACTTAGATTTTATATTTTTGTAAAGTGAAGAATTTATATATTTTTCTATTGTATAGAATTAAAATAATTAATAAAGACTATAAAGTAACAAATAAATAACTTAAAAAAAAAAACTTTTTAAAAAACAATGGTTTTATTTTGAAACAAAAATGCACTAAAAAGTAGAAAATAATTTTTTTAATGATTAAAGTTGATCAGAATAGTTTTCAACATTTGTTATAAGAAAACCATTGGGCGTTAAAACATCATAACAGCATCAGTACCTAATATTTTATGAGCGCCCAATGGTTTTCTTTTAACAAATGTTGAAAAGTATTCTGATCAACTTATAATCACTAAAAAAATTATTTTCTACTTTTTAGTGCATTTTTGTTTCAAAATAAAACCATTGTTTTTTAAAAAGTTTTTTTAAGTTATTTTTTAAATTTAGTTTGATAGAATTTTTTTCTAAATACAACGATTTCTAACTAGCGTTCGAAAACATTAATAAAATGTTTATCAACATTAAATAAGGTTTCTTATAAAATTTTCATGATTTTCAAAAAAAAATATAAGAAATCTTATTTAATTAAGATAAACATTTTACTAATTTTTTGGAATGTAGGTATTGCATAAAGTCAACCATCGTTGTAGTTAGAAAAAAATTATTTACCAGACTAAATTTAAAAAAATGCGTACATAAAAGAAATAAAAAAGTTTGTAGTAGGTTTTTCCAGAATGATTTCTATTATATTTTTTTTATTTTTGAAATATCGGAGTTATAGCGAAAGGCGATTTTTAGTAAACACCCTGTATTTATTCACAGGTAAAAGTCTTCACCTTTAATTAGAAGTTTTTATGTATTTTTCTGGAACTAGCACATTTTGTTTTGAAAAAGATATTAATATGTATATTTACGGAAAATTCTAAAATAAATAAATAGACGTATCTCAAATCAAACAGAAAAAATTATCATATTGCGCTACCTTTTGACTAATTGGCATTATGAAATATTATAAAAAAGACACAATAATTTTACAAACAACAATCTAATACAATCACTTCTATTACACATTATTAAGAAAAAAGCAAGAAACAAAACTGACATTAAATATTAATTTACAATTTGAGATACATATTTATTTTTTAACAGCCAAAAACCCAAAATGCCCGTTTATCATGTAATAGACCGAGAGCTAGTGACAATTTTTTGGTGTTATTTATTCAAGGCCTTATTTTTGTGAAGATGTAGAGGGAGGCATATTAAAGTGCCCTGAGTAAAGGATTTTGCTAGATAGGGATGCAGACGGGCCCCAACATTTAACAAGAAAAATGATCACAATTATTATTGTTTCAAGGCTGAAATAGTTTGTATAGCTTGTCGGTGAACCAATAATGCCATTATAATATTTCCAAATTGATTGGTCGGTATTAAAAAACGTGTCATGTACCGGACGAAATATATATTATTAGTTCAGGATTCAAACTTTATTATGTTGTTGCGGCGATTGTTTTAAGCATATATTTCAATTTGCAGAACAAAATGTCAGTATTAACCCTCTTGCAGAACGATATAAACACCTAGGCGAGCAAGTTTCTCTCTAAGAGAGGGGGTTAATACCGACATTTTGTTCTGCAAATTGAAATATATGCTTAAAACAGTCGCCGTAACAACATATTAAAATTTGAACCCTGAACTAATAATATAAATTTCGTCGGGTACATGACACGTTTAGGGTGATCTGCAACCCCTTTAATACTCACCAATCGATCTGCAAATATTATAATGGTATTATTGGGTCACCGACAAGCTATACAAACAATTTCAGCCTTGAAGCAATAATAATTGTGACCATTTTTTTTGTTACATGTTGGGGTCGGTCTGCATCCCTCCCATACCGCTATCTAGCAAAATCCCTTACTCAGAGCACTTTAATATGCCTCCCTCAACATCTTCACAAAAATAAGGCCTTGAGTAAATAAAGTCAAAAAATTGCCACTAGCTCTCGGTCTATAATCATCTCTCGCGCATAATCAATTTAAGAGGGCTGAAGGTTGTCGTCTCCTACAAAATTTAAATACTTTTTGTTATGTTTAACAAAGAATACATTGGTCATTGTTTCAGCGACTAAGGTTGGGTTCAGTTTCATAATATAAACGTGTTATTTCTAACAAAAATATAGAAAGCGATCAAAATATACATCAAAACACGTATTACAAATAATAAAGAATATGTTTATCACTCTCTAGAAAAAATTTAAGAGTTTCAACTACATATAAGTTCATCCAACAAAAACTGTAGCATAATGTTTGATATATCCAAGAATGAAATTTATTAAAACTAAAAAAAGTTTAGGAGACTTGTGATCTCCGCCTCCTTCGAAGGGAAAAATTCAAATGTCTTATTCTTTAAGCACCAAGCTCTTTTAGTTCAACATGTTTAAATGAAGCGATAAATAGGTACTAATCAAAATATAATTTTTGTATAACCACAATTTTTGTAAGATAAGTCGAATTATAAAAACATTTTAAACAAGCATTTGCGTGGCAAATACTTGCGAGAAAAGCTCCGATTCTCAGGAAGCTGCGCTTCCTATCAAAAAGCCTTCTTTTTTTTCTGAGTGAATAATGGAAACACATATTATAAATAACTATAATTAACATCAAAAATAAATTATTGTGTATGCATACTTTTCCACGGATTTCAATTTTATAAAAATATAAAAAACACTCATGAATGATTTTAATCGTGACTTCATTGAAAAATAGAGAAATAAGTCTATTGAAATATTATTTTTTTAATACTTACTCTGTTGACTCCACTGTGGGACTGGAAGGCATTATCATGAGAATGCAATTGGCTAGAATGGTGCTGATAATGAACAGTGAGAAGAGGGGATGCACCAGTATGTAGATGGCCACCCTGCGGATTGGATTGAACGGATCTAGGATCCACAGAGCGTCCGTCGCACTAAACCGGAATATATCCTTGCCTTTGCTTACAACTACGAATGTCTGAAACAGAAGCAAACGAATCAATAACAAGAAAGTATAATAAAACTCGGGTCGCAGTGCCAAAACCCTGCCGACAATATAGTGTATTTGCTAATACTGGCATTGTGGCTTTATTATGTGAACTTAAGTTTGTTTTTGAACAAAATAAAAAATTTAACCCCTTAATACATCCCTTAAAATAATATTTTTTTTTCTTAATTTCAATATTTTTATCAATGCAACCTCGGTACCAAATTAAATACACCCTTCAGTAAGTAAAGCACTATCCGCAAACTAGTGTTTTCATAAAATTTGTAAGTCCGGTCCTGTCGGGCCGATTTTATTAAAATTTTAGCAGCCCATTTTAATCGTTACTAAAGGGTTAAATTTCAATTTTGAAACGATTCTGACAATTTTTTCGGTATTTTTGGGCCCAAAAACTTTTTGGAACCCTTAGATACAACCCTGAAAATGGTCCGATCGGGCCCATTTTAAACAGGCTTCGTGCGGTGATGGGTTCCAATGTGTGTACTAAATTTCGTTTAAATCGATTAAGTCTGTCGAGAGTTATCATGTACACACACACACACACACACACACACACATATATATATATATATGTATATAAATATATATATATAAACAAATAAATACATACATAATATATATATAAACATTTTTAAAAATTGTGGCAAACTGTTCAGGGGGGTATGAAACGTCGAGAAATTTTGGTCCGACCCCTAGGTCCCGCCATCCGACCGACGCCAATAGTGTATGTGCCATATTCTATGGCAAATACACTAAAAAGATATGCCTATAACCAAAAATTCTGAGTTGAATCAGCTGTTAGCTTTCCTGGTACCCTAGTGTTAAATTTATTTATTTATTATTTATTTTAATTTTAAGGGTTAAAAAGCCACACAGCCATAATGTCATACAGGGAAAAATACAAGCACAAACACAACATTCAAAAAATAAGTACTAGCATGCAGAAAAATATAATATAATAGTTTATAAAAATTCAAGAATTTTTAATTTGCAATTTTGTTGAGCAAATATGATTTACGTATTATCCTTTTGAACTCTTAATGAGTAACTTTCCCTAATATTTTGAGGTAGATCATTTCATAATTTTGGGCCCAGAAAATGAAATATTGTATGCCTGTAACTATTTTGTTATAATAATATATTTAATGCAAAATATGAGTTTAAAAAAAGCATTGAAATTGGATAGCTTCCAATTTTTTAACAGCTATGGTTCGTTGTAACACGCTATGACATAATGGAATTGCATAATATTATGCGAACATGCATCTGATGTCACATGACAAAATCGCTTATGTCAAATTGTCAAATTTTAGGTATGTCAAATTTTTGATAAAACTATCTACATATTTGTCTTCTGACACGAACAAGCAATTTTTAATTGCAAATAGAAATAAATATAATAATTTTCTGCATAATATGAAACATACGGTATTATCTTATGGATACATTTTGTAGAAAAATACTGTGTGTCATTGCACACGGTTAAAGTTATAATTTATATAAATTAATAGATTTATACGGCTGAATTGCAATTGAAAATTTTTCGTTGGAAAGCAGCCAATTATATAATTGATTCGAAACATACTGGAAAAAATCATTTTACCAACCATAGTCACAGTCAGGACTCTAACCTGAACCTTTCAACTTTCGCGGCGGAATGAGCTTACATTTACTCAACCGTGACAAGGTTACTAATCTAACATTCCCGTTATGTAGTGAAAATCAATTGATTCCGAAGCATATAAGGGGAATGTTAGATTAGTAACCTTGTCACGGTTGAGTAAATGTAAGCTCATTCCGCAGCGAAAGTGGAAAGGTTCAGGTTAGAGTCCTGACTATGGTTGGTAAAATGATTTTTCCAGTATGTTTCGAATCAATTATATAATTGGCTGCTTTCCAACGCGAAAATTTATAATTTATATATTACTTCTTACACTAAATTAGTTGTTTTTATAACAAAAAAATAAATAAATAACTTGAGTAACTCAGCAGCATGTAGTAAAACTTGGAGAAACTAAAGAAATTAGTTTAAAATAATTTTGTAGTGACATCGAGCGGATTTTCTTTAAAACTTATAGTTCATTCTATCTAAAGTAGTGAGGCGCGTGCGTCGTTAAACGCTTTGCGCAAACTTTTCCGCAGTCGCATAAAGGTACGTGCAGTATGGAACTGGGATTCTAGATGGTAGCGTAGATCATAGCTGGGCTTGCTTAAATTAATACATTGTTATATATGCGAGCGTACACAACGAAGCAGTGAGTGTAGCAGGTATAAGCGCTGTTACAAGAGCTGGTAGATTCAAGAATGTATCCCACCATTCTTTCAGCGCGCTGACTACTATAATCAACATGTGATAACTGTCAAATGGCAGTTACAAGTTTCGCAATGTATGTGACTAGTTTAATAAGTGAAATTTTGCCAGTTTTTATTTAATTTGTTTTGAGTTTTTTCTAAGATATATTGAAAAGTGTTAGGTTCCATACGTAAACATTCAAAAAACCGGTTTGGATAAAATTTTAATTCTTGGTATAAATGATGAAATCCGCCATGCTTAGATCGTTTTCTATTAATAGGGTGGACATGATAGCTCCTACCAAATTTATATTTAAAATATACCACTTTGTAGCAGAAGAACACAAATATTCGTCTTCGCTATCTGACAATTCAAACGTTATTTAAGCTTGTATCAATGCTAGTATCAAAGCTTTGTTGTGCAAACCTATAAGCGCTTATAATTTCAGCCAGCATCTACCATACATGCTACCGTCTAGAATCCCAGCTGAGTACGGAACGTAACTTTAGATGTTATAAATTCAAAAATAGCAAAAAAATGACATTACTTATTTATCTGTATGGACCTAGATAATATGATACTCACCCTTTGGTTACTGTAAAATGGATCAATGTCCTCCAGTGGCGTGCTGGCAAGCTCGGGAGGGAAAGTGCCATGCAGTCGTACCGGTAACGGCACGCCCTGCTCCAAGGTGGCGTCCGGCTGTGGACCTTCATCTTCGTCCTCGTCCTCATACCGAACCTAGAGCATCGTCACATAAATTTATAAACAATTGCACTGCATTGCGTTGCATCGAGTTTGTATCGAACTTCAAACGTCGCATTATATAGATTATAGGTCAAACAGCTCTACTCTTTAAAGCGGTGCCGATTGATCTAAGTTCACTATGACACCGGAAATGCATTCAAAAATTGGAAATCCTCGAATACAATCCGATAATCGTATTACGAGCTTAATGGAACAAAACTGTCGTATTCTGTTCCATTATTCAGTCGATAGTGTTTTATCTTTTGGAAATTGGTTTAAATACATCACATTTTTTTCAAAATAAAATATATAATATGTGTGAGTATTAAAATAATAAATTAAAATGAATTTAGGATAATTCTATTTGGTAAAATTAAATAGGAAAATATTGTATAGGTAACCAAAATGTATATAGAAAAAGAGTGATTTTTTCAAATTAAAATTAATCAAATTATTAAAGAAAAATAGAAATTAATAATTGTTAAATGGATTAAAATTTGAGCTGATTAAAAAACACAGCTCTAAAAATAACGAAACTATCATGCTACGGATAAGTGCAAGCTGCAAGAAAAAATATGTAGAAATATAATTTATTTTTAAATCTGAAATAAAATTTTAAAATGTCAAAATTTACTTTTAAAAAAGTACTAAAAAAATGGACACACTAATAATCATGCCGTCAAGTACTTTTTTTGATATTCTGACATTTTTGAAAAATCATTTTTTTTAATCATTATTTTATTCATGTAAGTAAATAATCAGAATGAATCAGTTTATAACACCTTCACTAAATTAATTAGTAATTAATTTTATTTAAACCTTAAAACGCCTTTAAATTGTAAAAATATGAAAATAAAAAACTAGGGTGCGGTTTTAGGAAACCACAGCGCAAGTGAAAATTTATCGCCGTAACCCTAAACGCTTTTAACCCGAAATCGCCGAAAGTATATAATTTTGTTTCCGTGGTTTTGGCAATGTAATTTGAATCCTAATAAGACGTAAGAATTCAGATTCTATCGTTGGTCGTCAATGGGTATTTGATGTTGTATTGTATTGTATTTTTAAAGACCACCAACAGCTAAGGTTATTTGGGCCTAGCACCAATTCATATTTTCAATTCAATTCAATATTTTTTTTTTTTTTTAATAATAAATTGAAAATCCAATTGACACTTTTACCAGCTCTCGGGCTAGAACCCGAGAACTGGGGACTTGTAATAGAGGAACCATAGCAACGCCATGTAAACAACAGCGCCGCTACACTCTCGGCTATTCTCAAGCCCGGGTATTTAATGTGCTACTTGACTAAATTTTCGTACGTTATTAGTTATGAGACGTACAATATAGTTACTAACATAACGTCGCTACTTTTCGAAATTTTAGCGGGAAATTTGAATTATCAAAATCGCTAATCCACACTACGTTATAAATATTCTTATTATAACGGTATTTTTAATGAGCTAACAGCACTGAAAACATTTTGAGTACCTACGTATTCTTATAAGAGTATTGATATTACTATATAATTTGAAAATTTCATATTGAACAGCCCGCCAAAAAAGTTACTCATCAAAGATCATTCCTCACAATAGTTACCATTCGCTATCCATTAACTAGACATCAGTGTTTAGAAGCATTGCTGTATTTGATCATGAATATAATATGAGGTCAACAGCCTGTCTTTTCTGACATGCAAAACCATTTCGAAAGACCAATATTTATCTGTTTTATTTATTTTTCAGGACAGTAAACCTGTCTGCTGAAATATACGAGCGCCGTTTTCCCATGACATTAGTACTTTAAATGCAACTGTATGTACTTAAAATATACAGGGTGGTCAAGACTACACTGAATTAAAAATATACGTTGTATCATTGAAAATGTTCAGCCAATAACTTTGTTTTCAGAATTACAATTAAATTGGTTTTTATTAATAGATACAACGAAATTTTCTTTCTCTCAAGGAAGACAATGTATTTTTATCAATGAATATTTTAACATTGGAAATGTTTATAATTCGTATATGGGGGCAGTGTTACGAGTTTTCGTTCAAGGCCAAAAGACAACGGTGTCGCGATCAAGTGAGGAGCAATCATGCAAAATTGAACAAGTGCAATTTTTTCGAAATGTGTTTTATATCATGTCTAGTTAATTGAGAGGTATTTGCGACGATCTACGGTGTTATTTTTGAGCAAATGTTAATGAACACTGTAGAAAAATCCATTTAAAAGTTAAGTAATCAAGCAAAAGTGAACGCGTATATATAACAGAAGAATAATAGGGTTATTCCTGACAAAACTAAACAGTGCATTGATAAATATTGTGTGTATAATAAACAGTTAATTATGTTTCATATATGCTGTTATCATTTCCAATGTCCTCGATGGTTGCAAGGAATGCGAAATCTGTGAATTTTTTAATTGATTTTATGTTTATGAATATTTTTTCTGAGTTGTTAAAATAAACGTTGATAACATCTCTAAAGAAAGACGCTTTCTGAATCAATTTGGTTCAGCGCGGTACAATCAACACTTTAACAAATAAATAAACGAGGGTCCGTGCAATGCGTCAGATCGATTATATGACGATTGGCGAATCGACAGTATGCAGTATGTGGCCCTTCATTTATTTTTGTGTTAGTATCGATTGTTACCTGCCGTGCCGGACTGAACGCATTCAGTGCAAGTTCTTCTTACACAGTAGCGGCGCTAGGGTTTTTTGTTAGGGTGAGCCAATAACATTTATTCCCGAAATTTTAGTGCTCAATAAAATTTAAGCCAGATTACCTATACTTGATATAGAATTTACATGAAAAATTGTTGAAATTTCGTGGTTTAAAAACGTATTTAAAAGATAACCTAGAGATTGGGGATTATACCAGGGTAGGCCAAGACAGTTTAAGGTGGGCCACGGACCACCTGGCCCACCCTCTGGCCATTGTCCTTACATGTTTTTTTCTAGGATAACCCTGTACGTACCGCCTAAAGTATTCTAATATAAATTAACAAAAATATCTTTAATATTTATTTCAAAATTAGTAGCCAAATAAGTCGCTACCTGTGCCTTCTAGAGTAAAAATATATACCAATAAAAACAAAGAGAATAAAATTTTCTTCAAATTTTATTTTATAGATTTTTCCTCAAAAACGACAGATTCGCTTTCAGCGGTCGAAATAATTGAAAAAATAAAACTATCTCAAGGATTTTTAAAAGAACTGATTCATTCTGATTTTTTTTTTTGAATAATAAGTTTGTCGTAGTGACGTCAGTACTGCGTAGAAAACATATTTTGAATTTTGAAATACATATTTAATGCAAGTAGCATTAAATAGATTTCAAATTTAAATTGACGTGTACAAAAATATTATCCAGACTATTAAAGCATACATTTTTAAAACATTAAATAATAATTGTAGTAATTCTTTTTAAAATTGAAATTTAACACTTCGCCTGCCGTATAAACAAAGTCTACTCGCATTTTAAATAATTTTTTGCTACGTAATTCGAGTAACTCTCATGCTGACGCTAAGTCATGCTAGGGGACATTTTCTTGTTGTTCGTTCAAGGCTTTTGGCAGTCAACGTGTTAAATTAATTTGAACACAATAAAAATTTTAAAACATTCCGCTATTCAAATTTTTGGAGTGTATTTTGGAGTGTAAATCGTTGAGTTGTATCCAGTGTATAATTAGTAAAATCTACCCAATATGGCAGTCATCTATTATCAGGCAATTCTAGATAATTTAAGGCCACTTCAGTCAAAAATTCAAATAAATTGGAGCCTAAATGCTTCACTACGGTAATAAAAAATTGCCTTCGAAAATAACATTTTGTCTGATTCCCTTATTGTTTTGAAATTTGAGTTCTGAGTGGAATTATTTGAATAATTTTGCAACACAGTAAATTTTCTATTTACAAATCGTCGTCCATTCTACATGAAGTCGTATCTCATTTTTTCAAACTATCTAACTGCGAAATACGCCTGCGAAAATCACTCACTTTCAATATTTTGTGAAATACGACCTTACGTTAAATGAACAACGAAGGTATGGATAAAGACCAGAATCTGATTAAAAAGTCGAACATTTTTCAATTGTTATTTGCTTGGATCGCCTGTCTTTTCCAATTTCTTCAAACTAATTATTAATGTACGAGGTCTGGTATAAAAGTAAAGATAACTTATTTTATAAACCCCCCAACTGGCGACAGTTTAAGAACGACATCATTGTCCGTTGGTAGCATAAACCCTTACCAACACACAGTATGAATTTCGACTCGCTACTTGGTACTTTAAAAATGCGTAATTTCATTGTTGCTATGCCAACCGTATGCTGTGCGTGGGTATAATGAAATTTCTCCAAAACCAATAGAAAACAAAGCAATGCTTATCACTTTTCTTGATCATTTTTGGCTACAAAAACCATCCCAGTTGCCATATTCTCCAGACCTGCCGCCATGTGACTTTTTATCGTCTTAATTTTTGATTAACTCATTTAAACCTTTCTGGTTTTGGGGAAATTTCGCAAACACACTGAACATATATAATTAGTGTTCCGATTTTACACGGAGGCGTGGTCACACATTTTATGCATATAATATATTTGAGATGGAGGCGTGGTCTAATCCGATGACCACATTTGGTAATACTTTCATTTTTCTGCCACTAGATGCCATAGCGTAAAATGTCAAATCTCTATAAGGGATTTAAGAACGCCTGGCAATCGTTTAATAATATTTGATATAGAAGCGTGGCTATCACATTTTATCCATATAAGATATTTGAGATGGAGGCGGGGTCTAAGCCGATGACCACATTTTGTAATACTTTCATTTTTCTGCCACTAGATGCCATAGCGTAAAATGTCAAATCTCTATAAGGGATTGAAGGACGCCTGGTAATCGTTTAATAATATTTGACATAAAGGCGTGACAATGACATTTTCCTATACTTTCATTTTCTGTCACCAGATGTCACGCTCGTCGAAATTATCGAATCGAAACTCGAACTGTGTATTTATTACGAAGGGGTCATGCAGTACAATCGACATTGATGCCGTCTTTACAGTGTTGCTCGCTGGAGAGTTAAACAATCAGTATCGTTACTTCTCGGAACAATGTGAGTATCAAGTACTGCATGCAGATTTATCTTAATATGAATTAAAAACCATTGTTCCGTAAACCAAATAGCAATATCAGTGAATTATCTTGTAAGCTTGAAAGCGTTTATACAATAATTTAATTTAATGAAAGCTTTGTTGAATTAATTAAGTGCGAAATAATAACTAGATGTGCTTTTTTACTGTATTGCAATAATATGTAGCGATAATAATTGTTTAATAGTGATGTTATTAATTACAATTAGAGCTGATATTTCCTGTTTTGTGAAATGATTTGCTAAAATCCGTTAATTCAAATTAAACTTCAACATGTTAGCAAATCAGTGAGGGTTACCGTACATCTTTTTTTACCGCCAGATGACACTAGTGAGGTATATGTAACTTTGATGTCATTCAAATATCAGTACTGTATATTTTCCGCAACTTGATGGCGCCACTAGCAAGTAAAGTATCTGTCATTCAATCATACATAAAAAAATGACTAAACACAAACCGTTCATCTTGAAATGTTTGATATACCTTACTTGCTATATTAGCGCCATCTGAGTACCTAATAAAAATGTACACGTTTGACGCACACCTTAATTGCAACTAGCGCCGTCTGACGAATAAAAATAAGGTAGCCCTCATTCACGACGCAGTAAAAATATCGTCTAAAAATAGGGAATCGGACTAGAATAAGTTTGGTTTATGTGAGTGATCAGTTTTGGTTTTGTGTAGTTTGGTTAATTTGTTAATTTGGTTCAGTTAGTTGTTGTGATTTAAAAGATAAACAGAACTTTTCGATTTGTCAAGTTCTAGTTATAATTTAATTCAGAAATATCCAAACAACTCGTAAAATAATGAGAAAAGTTATGTTAAAATGTTCACTTCTTTTATTGGCTTGTAAAATTGTAATGAATGTAAAATCTGATTGTAAAAATAATCATAAATTTTGATTGTACAAAAGTAGATTACTGACCGATTTCTGGACACTTATTTACCAATATATTAACAAACCTTCTCATTATAATGCTCTTTAAATTTCATTAAAAAGTGAAGAATTTATTGATCTATTGATAATAACGTATTCAAAAATCACTAAAGTAAATTTAGACGACGATGGCGCCATTGTCATGCGCAGAACCATTCATTTGTTTCTATATTCATGTTGCATACATGCGCAGATTGACACATGTTTCTGTAAATGAGCAACATTAAGCTGCATGACATGATAATTTTTTTTTGAAATGTTAACATCAGAATGTATCATACAAAGGCTAAATTTAACATTTAGGTAACATTTCTAAAGAAACTTATCATTAGTTTCGTAGTCTAAATTTGCTTTCAAATTTTTTAATCTTAACTTCGAAACACGTGTTTCTTTGACAAAATTAGCATCATCAGGAAGCAATTATAACTTAGTTTTCATCAATTTCTGATGACGCTCACTTTTTTTTTGTTGAAATCTTGAGATCTAAATTAATGTAGTAAATCAAATATGATTTTAATCTATTATATTTGTTGACTACACATCCAAAATTCTATTTCCGATGCAGCGTTTTAGAGTTGGATCAGTTTACTAACTGCAAGTCGTTTGAGAATAAAGAAGCACTCACACTTTTCGGAAAAATTTAGGTTCGAATGTATTCAGTAAGTATTAAAAAAAGGCTGAAAAATAAAACTGCATTGAATTAAAACGACGCGTCGCATTTATGATCGCATAAATGTGCGACGTGCCATTTAATTCAATCCAATTTATCTTTCCGCCATTTGCCGAAGCATTAAGGTCCAATTATACACAGCTATGTAATTTCCGGGCATCAAATTTATGTACATTTGTGTATAAACTTGACGTCCGGAACGTACACGGCTGTGTACATTTGGACCTTTAAACTGATTCGATCCGACTCGACGCGAACCGAATCGAATAGATCCGATCCGAGTCGAATAGATCCGACCTGAGTCGATGCGAGTCGAATAAATCCGATCCGAGTCGGTGCAAATCGAGCCGAATATATTCGATCCTAATCCATGCGAACTAAGCCGAAAAATCCGATCCGATTAGATGTGAACCGAGGCGAAAATATCCGATCCGAGTCGATATGAACCAAATTGAATAGATACGATCTCAGTCGCTGCAAACCGAATCGAATAAATCCGAGTCGAGTCGATGCGAATCGAATCGAAAAAATCCGATCTTAGTCGATGTGAACTGAATCTAATAGATCAGATTCGAGTCGATGTAAATCGATTCGAATATATTCGATCCAAATCGATACGAACCAAGATCCGATCCGAGTCTATGCGAACAGAGTCGAAAATATTCGAGTTGAGTCGATACGAATCAAGTCGAATATATTCAATTCGAGCCGATGCAAATCAAGTTGAAGGATCTAATCCGAGACAATACGAACCGAGTCGAAAATATCCGAGTCGAGTCGATATGAATCAAGTCAAATATATTCGATGCGGACCGATTCGAATACATCCAAATGCGAACAGAATCGAATAAATTCGAGTCGAGACGATCCTGTGGAGTATACGTCTAGCTTTACAGTCACCACTTGCACTAGTAAAATAGCTCGTGTCGCCGAATCGAACTTTTAAGTGTGTCGTCAACTCTTATTATTAAAATCATAAGTAATTCAGAAATTTAGCAGCGATTTTAAAATAATTTCTATTCAACCCACCATAAGAAAAACAAACTTTTCTCAACAAATTAAATTTCAAAAACGGGCATCTGTTAGTAGGTCGCAGAAAGGGGCTGGAGGAGGAATATAGTGGGGGGCGATCACTCACGCAACCTTCTTGGTCGTTTGAACGCAATAGCAAATTAAATAACTATGAAGCACTGCAATGCTTTGGGAGTGCTAGTTTAGCTGATGATCTGTATTATTTTAATGTAATCGGGCGGATTCTCAGGATTGTTGGGAAATGTACAGGTCAACATAAATACTTAATAACAATCGGAATTCGGATTCAGAGAAATAAAGGAAACTGAAATACCTACGAAGATTCAATATCATTACTTCTTTGTATCTGTTATGGGCAGAGATATGTTTGTTGAATTAAAATCGACGTATTATCAGTGGCGGATTTACACATTTGCCGCCAGTAGGCTATTCAAATTTTGCCGCCCCTACCGACCTCTACAATTCGATACCCTAGTTCACAATCATATTAATTAAATTTTTTTTGTCAATGAAATTGTAACTTTATGATTTGTGCACCGTATCGATCGTCCTAATTACACCACCTTTTTCCCGTAATTAGTATGATTGTGAACTAGGGGATTAATAAAAGCTCAATCATGTAGTACTAATAAGGCGGAGACCTAATAACATTTAGGTAGGTACCTATTGGGATCCGTCAAATGAGTATATGACAACTGGTGGCAGAAAATTGTACTAAAACGAGGGAAAATTTTACATGCTAACAGTGCAAATTTATCGTGAAATTGTTTATTACAAATATAAAACAAGTAAAATAAACAAAAAGTATCGAAAATGGAATTCGCGACGTTTTCTAATATCATGGGCATTAAACACTGTCAGTTATTGCCTTGTAAAACTTACTTTACAGAGAATTATTTTCTGATGAAATGTGGAAAAATTGTATTTATGAATTAAAAAAATATTTTATATTAATAATAAGATGTACTTATTATCATACTGCACAACAATAGTTGAATCCCTGATGATTGGCAAATTTATAGGATTAATTTTGTAAACAAATATTTTGAGGTTAGTAACTTACCCACTTATTACAATATAACTTATTATGTTGCAGTTATGTGTTTACATTATTCACCTAACCCAACCTTAAAGGCGCATTGAACGTGGATAATTAATTTCGTGGAGATTTTCTTTTAATTTTGATATTTTTAAACAATATGTCGTAAAGATTACTGCTTTTGACAGTTCATTTTGCATGCATTTTTCTCGTTATATTTCCGACATTTGATAATATGCCCGGCTTTGAGAATCCGTTCTCCTTCAACAAAATTCCTTTGTTTAGGATTCGTACCGGCCCAATCACAAATTGCACTTATATTTATCATTTCTTATCATTTTGAAAATCATAAAATTACACGCAAAAGTATACACCGTATATGAAATTTCCCTCCCTCTGCGCCATGTTTTTTAATCTCCACCTATCTGACGGATCCCAATATAAATATGAATCTTTTTAATTTCTGTAAGACAAAAAAAAATTTTGACCCCAAATTTGCCGCCCCTAAAATCTGCCGCCCTAGGCTCCAGCCTACTCAGCCTGCTGGTAAATCCGCCACTGCGTATTATGAAGATTGAAGGAAAACCTCCATGGCATAGGATCAATAATTGCAATACCGGTATTTAAAATTTTACATATCAGTATTGCAATTAATCCTGTGCCACGGAGTTCAAGTTTTATATTAATTCTAACTTCTAAGGATCGAAATTTTGCTTTTAGAGTCAATTTAACCATTTAAATCGACATTAAACAATTATTTGAGACATACATTTTGTCACACAGGAAATTTTCGAATTTAATATACATCGAATATTTCAATGTATCATAAACGGTTCAACACAGATAGATAATTTGGGGACAGGAAAAAAATTTCCTACAAAAGTCCATTGTGTCTCCCCGACCGCTAACTAGGTCCCAAAGAGTTCTGGTCCTTTATGATGGACCTGTGTTGGTATCCAAATATTTGATTCCTATAAGGTCCGATACAACTTGAAATAATTTTCCCTAGGTCTATAAAGTAAATCGTCACCCACACAGCTTCTCTTCCTGCATTTTCTGGGAGGAACCAATAATACTGGCTTATACTGGTACGAAGGAAGTATCCAAGATTAATAAAAATCGCTAAGCCCGATTTTGGCAGGCTAAAGATAAGCGGCTTATAATCTTATGGGGCTTGTATTCAAGAAACTACTTAAAAGCCTAGCAAAAATCGGGCTTTAGAACAATTTTCAAGAAAAAAATGTTTTTGTCAATAAAATTAAGCAAAATCGCAGGATAGTGGACAAAATAATTTGATTTATTAAATTAAATGTACGACGTTTTGTTAATAGGTTTATAGAGGACCAAAATCACCTAAATAACACATCGGATACTGTGGATGAAAGATCTAAGTCTACCAAGATTTATGTTAGATTTCCATTTGTGAAGAACTTGTCTTATAAGATCAACAGATTATTTTCGAACACAAATATTAAGTTGGTGTTTTATAACTTAAATAAATTGGATAGGTTATTCACAAGACTTAAAGATAAGACGCCTATCTCACATCAATCTAATATTATTTATAAAATACCTTGTGAATGTAATAAGTGTTATGTGGGACAAACTAAACAGTTATTAAAAAATAGAATTTATCAGCAAAAAATGGACTGTAGAAACATAAACTTATTAAGTGATAATAAAACGGCGTTGTCATCTCATCATTTCGACACTGGGCATAAATTTCTTTTCAATGAAGTTCAAATATTAGATAAAGAGTCAAATTGGAAGAAACGCAATATCAGTGAAATGTGTTTTATTAGAAAAAACAATTCAATCAATTATAGAACAGACACTCAAAATTTAAGTAGTCAGTACAATTATATTATGAAATTATACTAATTTTTGTATTATTATTATTTGATTGTTAAAATTTATAGTCAACATAATTTGTTACCATGTTACCATGTTTTTGTCTTATGTACCCTATCTTATGTTAATTGCTATGGTTAGTAATTAATATTAATTTTCATAAATATTGTTATTTTTAATATTGTACTTGAAAAAGTCTAAATCTATAGACGAAACGTCGTACATTTAATTTAATAAATCAAATTATTTTGTCCACTATCCTGCGATTTTGCTTAATTTTATTATAATCACAATGGACACGATTTCTAATATAAAGTTTTTGTCAATTTTTGAGCCTCTAATTCTACCGGTTTTTAGGGGCCACTTCTCCTATTTTTAATCTAAGACCAATTTTGTGATTTCGATTCGAAGTTTCAGGAAAATCGATCTAGTGGTTTGAGTTCTAGGTACGACGACAGCAAGACGATAGGCAGATGACAAACAGAAGAAAGACAATAATTTTTTAAACATGAAACTTGAAACATGTAAATTCACCAAAAATTTAGAATGGAACATTTGCACGCTCACAAGATATCCGCAAGGGCTATACCCCATACATGGTAAAGTAAAAACATTGATAGAACTGTACGAATTATGTTGATATACTACCTATGTTCGTATAAAACTGTAATTATGTGTAATTAATTAAATTATTAATTAAAAAATACAACCATGACAGCTGTCAGTAATTATGAAAAATCTATCGGGTTAATAAAGTAATGAATTTTTTGTCCTGCCCCCTATAAAATAGCTGCTTTTCATCCATGTATCGGTCGTAAAATGATCCATTACAGGCCGGTAAAGTAACTTTAATGCCCGCCGGGAGCTAAAGTAAACATCAATAATAAATTAATGTTTTTTCAATAATAAATAAAGAAAAATTCAATAATTTTAATATTTTATATTACTCCAAGCTGAACGCGAACCAGGTATATCTAGTATACAATACAGAGATAGACCGCAATTCACGCGGCCATTGTTAGTCGATGTGTGTTACCGCATAGTAGCTGCTACTTATACATTTGCTATGTACATTTTACACTATACAGTACCTACTGGATACTACCTAACCTACTATTAGAAGTTAAGTTTGCTACACAAGTGAAATGTCAAAAATTTTGAAAATACTGGAAATGAAAACAAAAGCCGCTATTTTATACGGCGTAGGACAAAAAATACAGTGTATATTTAGAGTGCAATGATATTTTGACTCGTGTGACTGTTAAAACCTCGCTAACGCTCGTCTAACATAATGTCACTACTTGTCAATAATATACTTCATTACACCCTAGATATACAATCTACTATAATTATGTTTAGTTCATATTTTATTCTGATGGCTTTGCGGTTTATTCAAGTCACATGTAAAACTCCACCCTGCAAGCGTATAGTTGAATCGATAAACCGCTTAACAAAAATAAATGCATTAAAACTCTTTAGCTTTGTAGCCTTTTTATTCCTAATAGTACGGGAGCCAGTGATGATTTTCATACGTCATAATGCTGATGCACCGTTTTGGGGGAACAGATAAAGGATACCGAGCACATAACGTAATTCTGGTCAGTTGGCTCTAAGTGGTTGTGTTTCGTCCCTAGCGATTTTTGAAAGTGACAGAATTTCAGAATCATTGCTGATAAGAAATTTAAATTGCATATGAAAGTTTAACCTCTGTAGATCACAAAAACAACCGTCTGCCATGCCAAAACGGTTGCTATCGGCTGTCAGGGTGTCTAAGTTGCACAAATTACACATTGTCATCGTCATATAATGGGAGAACCGTTTTGGATACGACCTTCAATTTTGGAACTCGTTCGTCACTAATGAAAAGCTGTAATCCTACGAAATTTGAAAAAAAACGGCACACTAGAAATAGACCAATCACGACACTTTTGATATTAACGTGCGATATTTTTTTGGTTGTTTCGTTTATTTACGGTGACCCGTTTTTCTCCAAATTTCGTAGGATTACAGCTTTTTATTAGTGACGAAGGAGTTCCGAAATTGAAGGCTGTATCCATAACGGTTCTGCCATTATAACGATGACAATGTGTAATTTGTGCAACTTGAACACTTTGACAGACGGCAATAGCAACCGTTTTGGCATGGCAGACGGTTGCTTTTGTGATCTGCAGAGTATAATTGGGGGTCTCTAATAGACGAGCCATAGAAATTCAATATAAACGGTGGCATCCCTACGATCTTGACAATTCACAAGCTCAGCACGACATTTAAAACTTTAAAAAATATAATTTTGTTTACTAAAAGGCAGTTTAAAGTTACCTACATTTGTAATTATTGCAGTATTTTGTGGACAGAAATTTTCTTTTTTCTAGACTTTTTTCAAACATAAAGAAGTTTTACACAAACCTAACTTATAGGGAAAAGAAATAGGATGTTGAATAAGAATAGAAGAAACGAGACGTTATCATACTATTTTATATTCATTTTGAAAAAAAAATAATAAAAAGCTTATTTTAATTATTGTCCAAAAACAGTAAAGAAAACTGAATTATTAGGTGCAAGAAGTCAAAACAAAACATTCCGGTTTCACATCTAGCTACCATTTTCAACCCGTTCTCTTTATGTTTTCAGACTTAGTGATGGGCGATTGCGAAATCTTTTTACAATCAAAACAATTGCAATCTTTCATAATAACAATCGAGTCCACAATCGAGTCGCAGTTTGATTTTACAATCGAAATGTTCGATTGTTCAAATCGATTATTTGCCACATAGGTTATAGCAATAGCAGCGAATGAGAATACATATAATCGCGATTCAAGGTTATATGCTAGTCGACTGAGGTTCACGCGACTCGTTGATTGTTCACTGTTCAGTCGGTACTCTGTGATCTCTTCATTATTGAATTCGTATCGGGTATGCAGTATGCAGTACTGTACGTTTCTGTCTCGGTAAACTATGAAACAACAACAATCGAGTCCAAGTGACAATCATTGAGATATTTGAACAATTGAGACAATCGACTAAAACATCTCGTATTCGCGCATCACTATTCAGACTGTCCGGCAGCCAAATGTTTTCTTAACAATAAAAGTTACACTTATAAACGACACGCATTCTTATATAATAGCATGGCAACGTCCCAAACGGAGTGACGTGCACAGCAAAAAGGTTCATGGCGCAGAAACATTTCTGCGCAATGTTGAGCCACGCATGAAAATAATTTCAATCAACCTTTTCAATTGCATTAATGTGTACGTCACTATAAAAAATACAGTGTGTTCCAAAAAAATCTTCAAATCAATTCAAAGACTTTTCGATCACACAACAATACAAAATCATCAGCTAAGCCATTTGCTAAGAAGCAAGTGATAATTCTGAAAAATACATAATGTTTATAATAGATAAATATTTAATTAATTATATATATTGAGGGTAAATCTTACTTCTTTTTTCTTTTTTCTTCCTTTATATTCCCCGGTCTGGAATAAAGTTGGTACATACTTTAACATCAATAAGCTGGCGTCATCCCACACACACACACACACACATTTAACAACCACTCATATACAACACAATAGTAATATGTATATAGATATAGTTACAGATGGTTATATAGAATAATAAACAATAGCAGATAAATAATATATATAATAAATATTAATACAGACGGCAATGAAATGGAAATGAAAATACACACACAAATGAACGAAGCACGGTTAAATTCCAATGCAGACAACACACATACATCAATTAATATTACCTACACTGCATCTCATTAAACCTTAAATTATACCTAGGTACCCATTATAAGACACGTGCTTCGGCGAGCCGCACAGCGAGCCTTGGCATGATTTGGCATAGCTTGGCATGACACGGCACTGTGGGACATTTCTCGTGAATTGTCGGTAAATATCGCACAAGTTAAAGGAAACGCGCTGCTCGTCGAGGCTCGGCTCGCAAACACGTTCATGTAGGTTCGTGGTTTGTGCATAGCGAGCAATACAATTTCTGGTTTGTTCAAATGACAAGAGGGATTTGCGAATCCCTTTAAGCGGGGGTTTGCAAGACTCGGCACGGTGCGGCTTTTACCGTCAATTGTTCGTAAAATGGCACGAGCTAAAGGAAACGTGCAGCTCGTAAAGGTTCGGCTCGTGAACACGTTCATGTAGGTTCGTGGTTTGTGCATAGCGCGCGATGCAATTTCTGGTTGGTTCAAATGACAAGAGGAATTTACGAATCCCTATAAGCGGGGGTTTGGCACGGTGCGACTTTTACCGTCAATTGTCCGTAAAATGGCACAAGCCAAAAGAAATGCATCGCTCGTCGAGGTTCGGCTCGCGAACATATTCCTGTAGACGATGACTCTAGTTATTTTAAATGAGGGAAGGGATTTGAGAATCCCTGAACAGACCTTGCGAGCTTAAAGTTTAGAACGAACTTGCACGAGCCTCGTCGGATCGCCGAACCACGCGTCTCTTCAGTGAAAGTTTGATCGAAATCGGTTCGGTAGTTTTTGAGTTAACTCGGAACAAGACAAAAATTTTGAATCGGTACATTCAAGTCGAAATTTTGTTTAAAATAAACATAATTACAATTTAATTTAGGTATGTGTATTTATTTATTTATTTTTAATTTTTTTATTTATTTATTTTTTTTCCTCTATAAATTCATACAATACGATAATTGATATCGCACTTTGAATTATAACTCGAATATATTGACGCTTGACGTGGCCTTGGATTTTATATTATCATATATTGATTTAATATAGATATAAAATAAAACATTATGAAACATTAAACTATTTTAAAAACAGCACTTATTTTAATGAATGTAAATTTTATCTGTTTATTCATCGCATTTCTTGTATTTAAAGAAAATGAGAGAGCGTACAAAAATAAAAAAATATACACATGCTTTGTTTTGTATATTCCAAGTAAAAATTCAACAAGCTTATACACCGGTAAATAATTGCATTTCTGTTAACTAAAATACAGACAAGTTTTTAGAATTTTCGTTGAATTTTAAACTACGTTGAAATGTTTTTTTCTAGCTTTTATTTAATCATTGAATTAATAAACCTTAAAAATTTTGATTTTTTCTAAACTAATTAAGATACATACTAATATAAATAAAAGGTTCCTTTTTCCTTTGTCGATGTTTTAAAAAAGAAATAAGTACGCCAAAGCATTCTTTAACTTTTAAAATAAATAAAATTTAGGTTACACCTTTTTAAGATACATTTCACTATTTTTATCAGCAGTTTTAATGCAAGCAAAATATATGGATTAAATACAAAACTTCTTAAGGTACAAATAGAGTGAAGCAATGAGGCTAGAGGCAAGCGACGGGTCTAGCGATAAGACTTAAATTTATCAAATTCGTTTTAAATGAGAGCCCGTTCATTACAGGGTGCTGAATTGCTTTGCGAGTAACAGAGATTTAACCCGTAAAATCAAACTTTTGCGATTTCCTGCTTCCTTAATTATTTTAGGAAAAATATCTTCGAATAAAAGTTTTAGAACATAAAATTCTGCATCTAAATCATTAAACAAAATTAATTTTGTATGCTTTGTAACGGCAGAAATTTGATATGAAAATGTCAAAATTACCTCAAAAACAGATAGCGATAGCCATGGAACTTGAACAAAATGATGACGTTTCAGCTGTCAGAATAATTTCTAATTATTTTTCTCAAGTTCCATGGCTATCGCTATCTGTTTTTGAGGTAATTTTGACATTTTCATATCAAATTTCTGCCGTTACAAAGCATGCAAAATTAATTTTGTTTAATGATTTAGATGCAGAATTTTATGTTCTAAAACTTTTATTCGAAAATATTTTTCCTAAAATAATTAGGGAAGCAGGAAATCGCAAAAGTTCGATTTTACGGGTTAAATCCCTATTACCCGCAAAGCAATTCAGTACCCTGTATAGTGGAAAAATAAAATACTGAAAAATATTAAAAACTTTTTCAGTAAGTAAAAATTCTCCATATACTACTCAAATCAAAAAATGCTTATTTATTAAATACTTGATACGGGAAAATCGACTCTAGACTATTCGCACACAAAAAAAAGGAATGTGTGTATTTTACACCCTGCGAATGAATCAATATACATCGAGGTACGAAATGTTCTTGGCGTGATATCTAACAGAATTTTTCTATAAAGTTCTTATAGTTGAACAACTATCTACTAACTAATTTCCACCGCCCCTTATTTTTATTCACCGCCTCCCAATAGCTTCCGAGGATACTACCCCCCTTCCTCTGTATCAGTACAGCGCCCCCAGGAGGGGTGGTATCGTCCACTTTGGGAAACACTGGTTTAGATCGATCCTTAATCGGGGAGTTTTGTTTAAGCGTATTAATAAATGGCGCGCTTTAAGTGGAAAAATCAGTGTTATAAGTTTTAAGGTTAAAGCGGTTCACATAACTCAAAATGAATATCTCATTAGATGGAAAACGGAACCTTTTAATTACGCTGAATAATGAATATACGAAGCTACCAGTACACAAGACTATATTACGTAATGTTAAAAGGGAAGATATTATTATATATAGTATTTATATACATATTTACATAACCCTATGTAAGTAACAACGAAAACACATAAACAGAGAATAGAGAAAGAAAGAGATAATAATATATATATAGATGCATATTATGTACTATAAATATATAGAGATAATACGTATGAAAACAAAAAAGCAATGACCGCCAATTTTAGGTTAGTTTAAACTGAAAATTATTGTTGTATTGGAATGATATTTAAATTAGTACTGTCGTATCAATTACAGTTAAAGAATATCGTTAAAATTATGGCAAATAAGTTAACAAAGAAATAAAGTTGTAATTATTTCGATGCTAAATTACTATTACTAACTTTTTTTATAATTAAAGCGAAAAATTCGGTTAAATGGACAAATAACTCTTTGTTGAGCAGGATCGATTTAAAATTCTACAATAGTTTTCTTATAGAGAAATATGTGTGGTCACAATATAAGGTCATTGTCAAACTAGATTTTCTGACAATGCTTTATGCAACCCAGCATCTGTGTCCCTGATGGACAAATTGTTTTTGAAACAATGTATAGAAAGATTCTGCCGTATAGCGCCGATTACGTAGCCGTATCTTAAGGTAGAATTTCAAAATTTGCGATCCCGACGACACGTATCGTTGTATCCCGTCGCGTACGCAAATTTTGAAAATCATTTAACGTGTTGAGTCTTAAAAATGCGTAATTATGAACAATAAGTTTTACCTGTTTTTTTCTGTGACAGAACTAATTTAAATATTTCAGTATTTTTTGAATATTTGAATTTTGTATTAAGTATTTTCCTTCAGTATATTTTCATGAATGATGTGTATATTTTGTTACATTTTATTCATTGAGAATCAATCATTCACACACGTTCATTCAGTTTTTTTCAGTAATTTCTCCAATTACAGTAACCAAATCTCATCTTTTCAGAGCTGCCTTGAAAAGATCTTTTGTTTTAATAATAAATGCACATCTAACACCTGTGACAATCCATTGCACTGTAAATTATGGTGGCGGAGAAGGGTCCTGTTGGTGTGAGAAAAGGGTATTGACGGTGTGAGAAAAGGGTCTCGGTTGGCGTAAGAAAAAGGTCTCGATAGTTTAAGATACAGTTTATTAGACATCAGACTTAAAGGTAATAAAACCTGACATTAGAAGTTGCCGTTTTGTTTTAATATCCATAAAATGGCCGCACTTCGTTTCCAAGTCTACACACACGAGGATAGTCTCCCGCAGTTGGACGTTTCTGTTACAAAGAAGAGGCGTTTTTATTTAAATTCACCAATAGCAAAGGTTAAATGGGCCTGGTATCAATTCATAATTTAAAATTATTATTTTTTTAATAATAAACACCTGAGTGTCTTATACTTTATTTTATGAGTTATATACGTACTATTTTTTGTAACACATATGTTATGAAATGTACAACATTTTCCACTTTAGAGCTTCATCGAATTAATTATTTCAAACGGCGAAATCTCACTGACAGCTAAAAATATTGGCCTTGATCCAATATTTATTTAGTTCGTAACCATAGCAACTATATTCCTATATTTCTCGTATGGCATAAGAAATCGAATTGACATAAGTTTTGTCACAAATAGTGAATTATATTGAGTCAATGATGTAATTTCTAAAAAAAATTCGTCTTGATTTCGTTACCACGGTAACTACCTAAACGTTGTTATTTATTTGACAAATTATTGGTTATAAAAATATTTAAATATAAAAATCACCACGCATTTTAGAAATTTTTATGAGTTGGCACACCTGAGTATTATTTTACAGAAATGTGTAAGAGAGAAACGATTTTTAAAAAGAGAAACCTGCCGGATAAACACACCATGATTTGCAACATGGTATGCCCGCGCAATCCAGGTAAGATAAGATAAGATAAGAATATATTTGTAATGCCCAAGCTGGATACATCGTCAATTACAGTTACAATTAACAATTAAAATTTAAAAATTCCTTAATGTCATAAAAACAGTTTTCAATAAAAAACATCTTTAGTTTGGTCTTAAACAGTTTAAAACAATTAATGTCAGTTAAACAATTTGGCAGTTTATTGTAGAGGACACTACCAAAATAATTTGGGCTTTTCTGCGACATTGTTAGTCTGCATTTCCTCAGTCTTATATCCCTACTGTTTCTGATATCTGGTAAAAAAGATACATGGAATATATATAGAGGACAGTGTGGTCCAGAGGTTAGCGTCGCGGCCTCTGGATCAGACTGTCGTGGGTTCGAATGCCGCCTCCGCTCATGGATGTTTTGTAATGTCATTTAGTTTTAAGCGAATTGTTATGTAATGTAATCAAGACCCTAATGACCTAAGTTGTCGACGCGTCTATAATTTACAATAAATTAAAATATATTTTCTGAAAGTTAAAAAAACCTTTATAACTACTTTAAAAAAATATTTCCGTAACAATCTAGTGCTACGCGGAGTAAGGCATTAAACGAGGTACGTATGTAATTTATTTTTTCTCAAATTTTCGTATTAAATCTTATTTTGAAAACAAAATAAAGTTACTATACAACTCGTATTAATTGTTAACGAAACTTCTCTGGGCATAATATTAAATCAACTAAAACCTTTTCAACTTATTTGAACATTCTAAAGGTTCCGTAAAAGTTTGTCCAGGCATTTCGGGAGGATTATGTTCGTAGAATGACATTCTTCAACACAAAAGAATTTAGTATACTGTGCAAAATTCTCTACATATTTTTGTTTAATTTTTTGCCTGCATTGTTTTAATTAGTTATTTTTATTTGGACGACTTCTTTTGTTTACTACATAAATTTAATATACCTATATCGTTGGTTTAAAAGCAAAACATAAGTCAGACATCTTGGTTTTGAGAAAATGGAGTTTTAAAGTTTTCATCGTTTTGTCATAATAAATTCTAATAAACACGGAATTATGAGATAAAAAACCATTTTCTAGACAAGCGACTAGGCCCTGCAGTCAGGGTCCATTCAGATTTTTCGATTGAACGTGGACGTGACGTAATGTGACGCTCGAAATACGTAACCGAGCGAAAAAACGACGCTAATAAAGTTCCACCTTAATAATGAATGATTTTTAAAATGTGACAGTTTCATTTCAAATAGTCGAAAAAATATATTATCGAATGAAAAGCGAGGTACGACTGAATATTTTGATCGCTTGACAGCTGTTCATAAAGTACGTATAGATTCCGTACATATACTGAACAATGGAAAGTGACAACAATTCGATAAATTCTGAATGACGTGTACCTATTCCGATACATAGGGTAAAGGCGTCACTTCAGGGTGTTTACCCCTCGCGTCTTATACTTAACTGTACTAGTTGTATTAACTACTATTATACATCTAGTACAATTAAGTATAAGACGCAAGGGGTGTTGGCACACTCGCATTCGGCTTGCGTACCAAAGTCACCCCTCGCGTCTTATAATTAATTGTACTAGATGTATAAACTACTATTATTACATATGTTATGTAATAGTTCTATAAACTATAAACATAAAAGTTGTTGATTATACTGTCTTTACCCTATACAGGGTGTTTCATAATATATGCGCAGGACATCAGGATGTGATAGCTCGTCCAAAAATATGAAAAAAAGTTTTTATTAACTTACCCTCTAAAATGCACCATTTTAGAGATACGGGTGTTGAAATTGAAAAAAAATTTCGTTTTTTGCGAATATCTCCGGAACCGTTTATCGTACAGAAAACAGCTTTTGTAAGAATTTTCTTCTCATAATAAGCTATGTTTTGTGCGGATTTTTTTTTTAAGTCATAATTGGTGAAGGTTTTGTAGGGGTAGTGGATGTTTTTCTCCTTAACTTCTACGCTACTGGAAAAAGTACGGTTTTGACACGCCCATTTGAACCGCCAATGTTTTCTACACAAAAAAGGTACACTTGGTCATAAGCTCTAAAGTCGATCGTTTTCGAGAAAAATCAACTTTTATGTTGAAAAACATGGTCAATTTTTTTAAATAAATTTTTTTTCTTACTAATTAAACTAAATTTATTTAAACGTTAGAACAAGTAACAAAACCAAACGTTAACTTCATAATTGCAAAATTAAAAAATGATACAAAAGTTGTCTTTTCAAAATTCCCCAAACACCCTGTATCTCTAAAAAATAGTGCATTTTAGAGAGTAAGTTAACAGAAACTTTTTTTCATATTTTTGAATGAGCTATCACATCCTGAAGTCCTGCGCATATATTATGAAACATCCTGTATATGTCGCAAACCAGCAATTACCTTTACACGCATTTACAGTGACACGTAAATTGCTAGAGTGTTGTGTGTTTTAGGTACATACTTCACTGGGTCTGATCGATTTATTTTCAACAAAAACATGTTAATAGGTCACTGAAAATAATAGATAGCAATTTACAATTGAGACAATTTACCAATAATCGGTTTTCACAGGTGACCTGTTTTGTGAACGAATTATTTTTCAAAATTATTAAATTATCAGAGCAAAATATTGATTATGAAGTTTTATTGACTGAGGCACGTATTCAACGAGCCTAGTTAGTTATTTATTCCGTTGATTTGTTCCCCTGACAACTATTACTCGGAATAAATAGCGATAATTCAATTCACCAAACGTAGTTAAGTAATTACTGCAGGTATAAATCGTAAGAATAACTATTCGGTTTAATTTCAAGGGTATAAATATTTATTCGCCTAGTAAAATAGGATGGGCACGAAATGCACAAATTACTTTATGACCTATCCTTTTCAGGTAAATATTAATTCCATATCTTTCAGGTAAAGGCTGTTGTAGTAAAATAAAATAAATTTACATTTTCGAACGATGCGCCACCGGTCGCGGATCTTTGGTAAACGTGCTTTAGAATCAAAATATTTGACAAAATGTCCAAGGTGTATGGTATAAAGTAAATTTGTACCTGAAGTTACTATTCTATCTAATGAATTGCTTGGTGAATTGAAAGTTAATTTTAATCCAAGGAATAAATTTATTCTAAGATTAGTAACTTCTATCTTTAACAGTGTTTGGTGAATACGGGCCTGAGTTGGTAAATAAATGTAAAATAAGAGAAGCATAAAAATTGCCTCCAAAGTATGATTTTCGAAACGTTTGAAAAATATAAGTAACTGATATTTTAAATAAAAAAAAAATTCGACTGATGACCAGTCCTATACTTCCCACCTAGTAAATATTTGCAAAAAATAAACACTCTTTTTTTTATTCTTTGACTAGGCCCAATTAACCTTAGCTGTTGGTGGTCTTTAAAACACAATTTAATTTTTATTCTTTGAAGAAAGCATGGCCCTCTTTTTTGTTTGGTGATCTACTGATGGCTAACTTAATATAGCAAAAATCATGGTTACCTTGATTTACGTACAATTTTTATTTTTTTTAGTAAAATATTTTTTTTCTCGAAAACTATACATTTTAGAGAAAAAAAATATTTACATTTTTTTCATATTATAACATCTATAATTCATTTATATTTTTTTTTACCTATGTTAATACGTGACATTGAGGTCGTTTTTTTGAATATATCAGGATCCACTGAACCGATTTGACTCAAAATCTAATCAGATCTAAGTTAAAGGCTGATAAACACAATAGAACAATCGGCATGCCCGTATGTTGTTCCGTTCTTAAGATATCGAAGGCGAAAAATTGACCACATACACACACACATACACACACACACACACACATACAGACATCAGTCGGAAAATGATTTTAAACGATTGCTAGGGTCTCAAAACGTGAAAATCTGTTAAAATCTCGAAATATTGTTTTCGGACTGAATCCATTACTTCCCTACCATAGTAGAGGTGGGAAGTAATAATGACAAATTATTAGTTTCAGAATTTTTTGGTTTCCAATTGTTAGTATCTTTTTATTATAGCGCCTAAGCTACGCAAAATATCCAAACTTTATTTATGTGATTTATTACAACTTTACCTAAGAAATACTTCAACTCATTTAACCAAATCGCTATCTCTCATAATAACGGAGATCTCCATATTGAGAATGAGTTTGTGGACACACTATATACCGAATTAAATTTAAAAAATATACTAAACCATACATTCTGGTCTCTAAGAAATTAAGCCCCTTTATCTTTTTTGCTTACTATAAAACTGTTTCCCGAAAGACTGTTTTCAAAATAAATGACACCGCTTTGTAGATTGGCTGCAATTTGTGTCCCACAAGATAGCCTTGGTTGCAGATAACGTCCTGCTTCCTTCATCACAGTTCGAATCGATGTTCCCGCGTGAACATCGTTCAAATATGAATGGACTTTCAACTATGTTCAGTGCGGTGTGATTTCCAACAAACTTTTGTTCCTACGGAGTTTAACTAAACTGACATTTTGTCATTCAACATTTGGTTTAGTAAGCTTTTAAAGTTCAATGCTATCGCTATCTATTTCTGAGGTAGATACTCTCGACATATTAAATTGTTAAATTGTGTTTTAAAGACCACCAACAGCTAAGGTTATTTGGGCCTAGCACCAATTCATATTTTCAATTCATTATTTTTTTTTTAATAATAAATTGAAAATCCAATTAACACTTTTACCAGTTCTCGGGCTAGAACCCGGGAACTGGGGACTTGTAATAGAGGAACCATGGCAACGCCATGTAAACAACAGCATTACTACACGCTTGGCCATTCTCAAGCCCTATTCTCGACATATTCATATTATCTAGTGTCTGCCGTTAGAAAGTACGAAAAATTAATTTTGTTTTATTTTTTTTTATTGTAGATTATAGACGCGTCGACAACTCAGGTCAATAACGTCTTCAACACAACAAAAAATCCATTTGTGTATTAGAATCCGCCTGCCGGTATACACAAACTAACTGATACGAGCTCGGATCTCTGGAAGTGCTAATCCCCACAAAATATTGGAATGCAAACTACATTCCAATGTTTTCCCTAAAAGAATTAATTTTGTTTATTGACCTAAAATTTTATTCTCAAAAACTTTTTATTGAAGGTTTCTTGCCTAAAATAATTAGGGAAACAGAAAATTACGAATGTTTGATTTTGCATGTTAAAATTCTATGATCGACAGCCGCGATCACCACCCCGTATAATAGCTTAAGTATATGTTTGTATGTTTGTTAAAAGTAACATACTTAGTTGCAGCTTGATTATATCAGTAAGTAACCATGGAAACGAAAACAAATAATTATTTGTTTGTCTGTAATTATTACAATAATCAATGTCAATTTATTTAATAACATTGTTTTTTTTTAAATAAGTAAATATTATAGGTAAATAAACCGTAAATTATTAAACAAAATGGCGGTCAAATAATAACTTCTCAAATGTATTGTCTAAAGCTTTGATAAATTCGGTTTTATATACAATGCGTAAAAAGCATAACTTCTGTCGGGTGTCCCATGACACCTCTTTTCTTAAATTTATTTAAATATGTTTATGAAACTTAATTAAAAAAAAATAAAAATTCTAATATATTATTTAGAGCATAAACTTTCATTGTAACAAAGTTTTATATTTTATTTTGATCACTGGCATAAATACCCTCCACAATCTTCACAAGTTGCAGAGCAATAAATTTAAAGCGAACGCAGTTTAAATGGCATTTAAATATTAAATCTCAACGGATGGGTGTGTCTATGGCAAAACACATACAAGGCGAGCGACTATCACCGCCGCCACCGCCGCCGCTGCAGCCATGAGATGAGATTTGGTTGTTAAATATGTAACGGATTTGGAGCGGACAGTGAGATGCATGAGAGGTGATTGGTGTACAACAAACATACACAAACAATAAAACCTTTGTTCCTGTGAACGGTCTCTAACCGTCATTAATCAGTCAGTGAACATTCTCTGTAAGCGATTCATTTATTTAACACTAACAAATGATCGCCATCTTTGTTTTCACCTTGGCGCTTTTTTTAGGTATGACGTTGATCTACTGGAACCACTGTTATTTATTTTTACCATCGTTTCGCAAGTTTATTTCCTCCAGTGGATACATGACTCACCCGGTAGCGTAAGATAATATGCAAAAAAGATATTACAGTCATGTAATGCGTCATGCGTATTGTGTCAAGTTGTGGCGTCATCATTCGTATGTCAAGAAAACTAAACACAGGCAATAGTGGGCGCGCGCCATGGTTAGCATACTAAACTAATGATCACTATGCTAATAGACTACAGAAGTATGCGGTCCTATATTTGAGCGCGAAATTTAAAGTAGAGTCGATTGGCGTTCAAAAATGTATGGGGTTTATTACTATTCTCTTAAAACACATATCTTACCAAAACAATGGCTGTTTCATAAAAATAATTAATACCTAAATCCCGTCATTATTGGCTACAAAACTTTATTATTTCGCGTGAAATAATTTTTTATTTGAAATTAAAAATTTATGAAAAATCAATGTCCTAACTTGATTCAGCCAGTGACGTTTATTCTAACTTAACTTAACCTCGTTGACGTTTGACGAGGTATAATTTAAGCAATTATAATTAGAAATTGAGTTTGTTCTTTCCATTTGGAGCTGAAAAAGTGTTCTGAAGTCGTCTGAGCTACGCTAGATCAAGAGATAGCAAACTAAAAGTTAAAAAAAATGTTTTTATCAATTAGGTATTGGATATCTAGGTATTATTTTAGCTTTTTCCTCAGTCAGAAATTTAAACTTTTTTCAATCATAATTTTCATTATAACTGCAGTCAAGTACAAGACACTATCCTATAACAAATTGCTTTAATTATTAACGGCGACGTGTTTAAAAAAAACGAGGTTATGTCAGTAGAATGAATGAAATTTGACAGTTGTGTCGTGTCAATGGGTGAACGTACGTTTAACGCTGATTCTAGTTAGAAGGAGACAGTTACGACTGCGCCAAGCCTTCCTTTCCTAATCTATTGCTCGAACCAAAATACATCCACTATAATTTTTTAAATATATTTTTAGTACTTAATTGAACTCAGTATTATTTTGATTCAAGAAATTAGCGATAAGAGAGCGTAGTTCGTTACTTTAGTATGTTACCTGACCATGGAGCTGCGCTACTATTGACTATGTGTAGTTTTCTTGAAACACTAATGATGGCGCCACAACTTGACGTAATTCCCATGATGCATTGCATGATTGTAATATCTATTTTTATGATATTAAGGTATCGTACAACGAAAAAAGCAAGTATTGTGAATCACATATTTTATTTCCATAAACAATATTTATTTACTAACGAGCATTCCAAAGCTAAATAAATTCTTACAAATAATATGATTCCCCGAGGAATGCACCATTTCGAATGTATAAATTAAAAATGTTCGTCAGTTAATAAATTTCAATTGGCAAAAGGCTTGTTAGGTATCTAAAACATGTGATAAATAGTGCTGTCTCTTTCTATTGTTGAAAAAAAAATGCACCAATATGTTGAGTTATGCACCCACTGCAATGTTAACATGTTTAGAGCTGATGATTCGAAATCGTGTCATGCGCAGTCGACTGCAAAGGATTGTCACTCGATTCCGCATTATTGTAGTTAAGGATTGCTTAGCAAAGTTGCTAGACATTATTCTCGAGTACAATGATGCGAAATCAGTGTTGCCGTCTAGATCTAGACTTTCTAGACTCTTGTCTTGTCTTGCCTAGATTTTCAAGACAAGACAAGACTTGCTTTATCTAGATCAGGACTCTTGCCAAAACTCTAGACAATTTTCAAGAGTCTAGATAAACTAAGTACCTAGTAGTATCAGTATGTAAAGGTTTACTTTACCTACTACTACTAATCAAGACTCTTGAAAATAGGCTTGATATTAGACAAGACAAGAGTTTGTTAATCTAGACTTGAACTTAGTGAAGTTTTGATATTTCAAGACTTAAGTGAAGTCCTATCTTGATATTTCAAGACAAGACAAGACTTTGAAAGTCTTGTTTTGTCTAGACGGCAACACTAGTCATGAGCTTCTATGGTCGACTGCGCATGACGCAATTTGGAGTCATGAGAATTAAACCTGTTAAATTGTACCTACATACCAAGATAAAGACTCCGTCAAATCAAAAAACGACATAAAAATAATAGTCATAACGTTCTTTCCTCGTATATAAAAATTATTAAATGTCATTTGTTGTATTTTTTACTCAATGTTTTCAATAACCATGAAAAATATAGGCAGAAATATGGAAACAAAGTGCACTAAATTTACACTTGAATAAGTAGACCCAAATTGGTGTAATATGTGAGGTTTCTCTTCAAGAATGTTTTCTAGAACTCTCTAGAACGCGTAATGGATCATTTATAGTTTGGCCACGTCATGATCTGAATTCCGTTAGATTTGTTTTTTTTTTCAAAACGACTGTCAACATCTATTTCAGTCAGTGCTACTAATTTTCTCAAAAACGGTTGACTTTAAGACAACAAATATAAAAATTGTTTAAACAGCAGTTCATTATAATTATTAACTTTGGAATATATAACTTGCTCAAAATGTCCTTTAAAGAATATTTGTAACTACAATAATTATTAATTAATTCAACAATGAATTTT
The DNA here is from genome assembly GCA_039654895.1 of Mongoloraphidia duomilia. Taxonomy (NCBI): domain Eukaryota; kingdom Metazoa; phylum Arthropoda; class Insecta; order Raphidioptera; family Raphidiidae; genus Mongoloraphidia; species Mongoloraphidia duomilia. The sequence goes on from CM077523.1 coordinate 5,432,270, forward strand.
TAATCCACAAGGCATCCACTAGGTAGTGAATAGTATTTCTTAACATATCAGTCAGCATATTATGCCATCATGATTGTTAAACGTCAAACGATTGTTATAAGATATATAAGGAAAAAATTGTTTCACGTTTAACAATCATGATGGTATAATATGCTGACTGATGTTAAGAAATACTATTCACTACCTAGTGGATGCCTTGTGGATTAAAAATTCATTGTTGAATTAATTATTATATTGTTGTCCACAATTACCTAACTCATATATTGTTAATTATTTGTAACTACAATTTTTTTTCCGAATTTCAACCTTTTTTGAAAAAATTAGAAGCGTTGACTGAAATAAATGTTGGCAACTATTTTGAAAAAAAAAGAACTGACGTGATTCTGGTCATATATCATCAAATGGTCCATTACCATCCTTGAAAACACTCTAGGAGAGAAACCCCTACAGTAAATCAATTGAAATAGTATAATTTTTAATGTAGAGCTCAATACCTTTTTGATTTCAAGATAACAAAATTACGAACATAATTTTCAAACAGAAGTTTAAATCATAATTTCAGAATATTCAAGTCACTTCAAGTGAAAAACATATTTTTGGGCACTGTTTCCGAATTTGAATTGGAACTATTTGAAGACATTTTCAAATACACATTTTCATAATTTGGTTAACAATGAAATGTCATTTTTTTAAACTCAAACTGACCTCTGAAATCATTTCCTGAAGTTACAATATTCAAATTCTTGTAACATCTTTCGTTGACAGACGAAAAAAGAACGCTTAGATTTTTATCACAAACTCTTTCAATTTCTGAAACACGCTTCCGTTCTCTCTCAGTCACACACATACAAGCTATATGTTAAATGTAAACAGAGCGACGTGTTACAAACAAGGACGGACATATTATCCATGAATGTTTTGAACTGAGTATATGTACGTACCTCTCCTTCAGCTCTCTTCTTTTCGAGCTCTTTCTGTTTGGCATATTCCTCAGCGATGCGAGCCTCGATGGCCGCCAGAGACTCCCGTGTGAATGGACGGAATAAGCTACGTTCCTCCTCAGATAGAGAGTCTGAGTCTTCGGACATGTCTCCTCCCCCCTAGACTGTGGCGATACCCTGCAAATAAACAAAACAACACTGTAATGCAATTCAACATATAACAACTTCTGTATTTCATACTATACTGTATTTCATACTACACTGTAAGAAATGAGAAGACCGATTACATAGATTATCGATGGTCCATTTGTAGCTAGCGATTAATCTGGTAATAGGCACACAAAGAGACAACGGCGTCGCAAACAGGTATCGCCTCCACCTCGCGTGATTCCATAAAAACACATTGGGCATGCGTGGTTACTAATTTTACATTAATTTGTTTTGTATTCATCCATTTTATATATGTAACTATACATTTTATTTTGTAATTTTTACACACTTTATTGGAATATTACACAAATTATGTAATTTTAATTTACTTTATGTAAAAATCAGAAATTTGTTTAACTTTACAGTAAAAGTCCAAGTTTTTGTGAAGTCTTCTGTGTAAAAATAAATATTAATGTAAAATCACTTAGAAAATCGAGCGAATTCTACCTTAACTTTCAAAGTATTTTTACATCCATTTTTTACAGTGTATAACATAATATATTACATATACTAGCGGTTACCCGTGGCTCCGCTCACGCGCATATTTAGATTTTTTTATGCCTTCCCATACAAACTTCAAAACTCCACTGCACCCCTCCTTAGGGGTTGTCTTAAAAAATTCTAATATACGTTTTTTTTGTTTTTACCAAGTTTCAAGTTGAAACTTGGGAATACGATATTCTTACACACATTTCTCACCATTTTACCCCCTTTACGGGTTGATTTTCGAAAAATCCTTTCTTAGGCACCTCTACACCCTGCAAGGAACATAACTTTCAAAGAGGGTGTATTGCACAGCCTAAACCACTAAAGATAGAAAATCTTTAGTGGTTTAGGCTGTGCAATACACCCTCTTTTGACCCCCATATAGGGGTTGAGTTTCGAAAAATGCCTTCTTAGTGTGTGCTTACGTCACGGAAGCAACATACTTTCCAAATTTCAACTTCAACGGTTTGGCCTGGGCGTTGATTAGTCAAAAAACTCTACCCTTATAGGGGTTGAATTTAAGAAAATGCTCGAATTTGTGTTTGCTTATTTTTAATGAAGAGTTAGTAAGTTGAAATCAATACCTCTCACCTTAATGATTTGTGAGATATAAACATTTTGTCAAAAAATTCTACACCACATTTTGACCCCCTTAGGGCTTGAATTTTAAAAAATCCTGCCTGAATCCTATATAAGGAACATACCTGCCAAATTTCATGTTTGTAGTCATTATAGTTCCTGAGTTTTCGTGATGAATCAGTCAATCAATCAATCAATCAGTCAGTTAGTCAGGACATTTCTTTTTATCATATATTTAGATTTAAAACACTATCCTTCTTTCAACAGTCCGTCCAGTAGTCCCTACTCAATCGATTTACATATTTTTAGGGTTTTGTATCCAAAGGGTTCAAACGGAGCCGTATTCTTGTGGCAACTTTGTCTGTCCGTCTATCCGTCCGTCGTCCGTCTGTCAGAGACTTCTAGCTCGTAAACAGGATAAGATAGAAAGTTGTAAAGTTTACAGATTATGTATTGCTTTAACCCATAATTTGAAAATGTCAGTTTTGATCAAATATCAAGACAACGTGCAAAAAATAAAAACTATGTATTGTAAAGCCACTAAAAAGTAAAAAATAAAAATCTTTTTAACAAAAAAAAAAAAACTCTTTCAACAAAGCCACTAAAAAGAGGAAAATAATAAAATTTTAAGATCGGCGCCAATGAGCAATTTTCCTGAGAGTAATTCTTTCAATTATCCACGAGAGGCAGCATTTGTGGTAGGTACAAATATTATTTATTCCCCATTAGTGTCGTGTCATTTTAGTGGTATAACTTAATTATATTAAATTATTATTATTATTAAATTAATTAAATAATTAAGTCATACCACTAAAAAGACGCGACACTAATGGTGAAAAAGTAATGCTTGTACCTACCACAAGTGCTGCCTCTCGTGGATAATTGAAGGAATTACCTACTCTCAGGAAAATGGTTCATTTAATAAAATAAAATATGAAGTCGGTTAAACAGCGTCTATTTAATTAATATCTACTTTTTAACCGACATCATATTTTATTAAATAGGCGCCGTCCTCAAAATTTTATTTTCCTTTTTTTATTAGTTAAATATACAGGGTGATTCCAAAGTTGACGTTATCCTTTCACCAGTGAATAGGGCTTCAACAAATAAGATTTTTTTCCTTTGGCGCTTTTTCGAAATATCAACATCAATGGAGATACAGGGTGTCAAAGTTTTATTTAAAAAACTAAAATTTATTAATAACTGCTAAACCACTTGAGATATTTAAGAAACATTTTGTAATGAGCTCCATTTGGTTCTACGCATAGTTGAGCGCGACGCATCCATTAATCGGTCACCGCCCGAATTAGAGAAATTGGTTTTCTGATCAATGGATGCGTCGCGCTCAACTATATGCGTAGAACAAAATGGAGCTCATTACAAAAATTTTCTTAAATATCTCAAGTGGTTTGGCAGTTATTAATAAATTTTAATTTTTTAAATACATTTTTGACACCCTGTATCTCCGTTGATGTTGATATTTCGAAAAAGCGCCAAAGGAAAAAAAATCTTATTTGTTGAAGCCCTATTCGCTGGTGAAAGGATAACGTCAACTTTGGAATCACCCTGTATAATAGAGAGTTTTGACTGCGTATATAAATAGAGTAAGGTCAAATAGTGCAATGTTTATAGTAAACAAAGTAGGTATAGAAAAATTACGCTATTAAAAAAAGTAGTTTTGTTTAAAAAATTAGAGCTCAATAAATGTGTGTCCGTATTTCTGTTCCTGGAAAGATGAAGACACTACAGTTAGCGTCGGTTGTAAATAACATACGTGCTCGTGTCAGTCAGTCCGTCGGTCTGTCGGGCACAATCTATTGCGCCGCAGTGCTGCCTGCCAGGGTCGTACATTATTACCCTGAAAGCTAAATTATGTACCATTAAAGCAACAAAAAATTGCGAACAGAGAGGAAACCTTACTTTAATAGTATCTACGGAAATTGAATTATGCAGTGCATTAATTTGTCTATTTGGGGTTTAGAAGAGCCGAGATCGTAAGGACATCGTTGTTTATATTGCGTTTTTGTGGGTTTGTGGGTTTCCAAGTTTTTGATTACTGGTAAATATCAATTTGATTTACTATTTTTTATTGATCAAGTATCGGATTATGGAGAACATGACTTCCGTGTTTCAAAATAATTTTTAACATGAAAATTTCAGTAGAATTAGCCAGAGAGTCATTTTTGTGCACAGTGTAACGTCACGGTTTCATTTTTTTATTTATTGTAAATTATAGACGCTCGACAACTTTATCATTAGCGTCTTAATATATGGATATATGGAAAAAAAAACTTGATAGCACAATTCATTATTTAATCCGAATTTTAAACATAATAATCAGTTGAATAGACTACAGAAGTAGGCGGTCCTAATTTGAGCGCGAAATTTAAAGTGGAGTCGGTTGGCGTTCAAAAATGTATGGGGTTTAACGGAATATTCGTTACTATTCTCTTAAAACACATTTCTTACCAAAACAATGTCTGTTTCATAAAAATCCCGTCATTATTGGCTAAAAAACTTTTTTATTTCGTGTGAAATAACTGTTTATTTGAAATTAAAAATTTATGAAAAATGAATGTCCTAACTTGATTCAGTCAGTGACGTTTATTATATAACCTAACTTAACCTCGTTGACGTTTGTCGAGGTATAATTTAAGCAATTATAATTAGAAATTGGGTTTGTTCTTTCCATTTGGAGTTGAAAAAATGTTCTGAAGTCGTTTGTGCTACGCTAGATCAAGGAAGGGTAAGCTAAAAGGATAAAAAAATGTTTTTATCAATTAGGTATTGTATTTCTTAGGTATTATTTTAGCTTTTTCCTCAGTCGGAAATTTAAACTTTTTGCAGTCATAATTTTCATTATAACTGCGTCCAGGTACAAATTGCTTTAATTATTAACGACGTCGCGTTTAAAAAAACGAGGTTATGTATGTAGAATGAATGAAATTGGACAGTTGTGTCGTGTCAATGGGTGAAGGGGAAGGGAAATGACTGATTCAATTCACAACATACGTTTAACGCATATTCTAGTTAGAAGGAGACACGCCTTCCTTTCCTAATCTATTGTCGTTGACAATTTTGTCTGTTGTAATTTTTATAAGTACAATTGAAAAAAAATGTAATTAATGAACACTCGGAACTATTCATATTTTTATATACGTCTATACGTTCCAACAATTGTTACATAAAAAATGATAACATCGAATATTTATTTTTTGTTCAGACACGAAACAATAACGCAAATAAAACTTTTTATACGACAAAAAAATGACAACAGTATAAAAATTTCACTGCAGTGTTACGTAAAATCAATAAAAATAACTAAAATCGTAAGGTTGTCTGCAATAGTATCCTGCATACTAAGTGTGAGAAGGAAGTGCACCCTCTCACACTTTTCACGCACGATACGTTTTATAACGAGAACATGTAAACGAACGTGCGTAAAAAGTGATAGCCGTGTGTAAAAAATGAAACAAAAGAGAAATTCGTATGTAACCATGTTAAAAGATCATTTTTCACAACGCCGCTATTGAAAATTCGATTTTCGGTACCTGTTTAGCTGAGAGTTTCAACCCTAGGGATGAAAATTTTCAGTTGTCGGTTTTCTCTGTTTTTTAACGTTGTTAAGAGGGAGATAGAGTGACTGAGTCGCGCCAACTTAAATTCGCATATAATATTCGAAAAAGTCAAAATTACAGACATAACCTAATAAATTTCACATAGATCTGACAGATCTAATATTCTTGCGGCTTTTTTGAGCACCCAAATTGCAGGTACCTCAAATCGAATTGTCAATAGAGTTGTTGTGAAAAATAATATACAATTACTCGGAACAAACTAGGTATAGAAAGACGAAAAGGAACAAAATAAAATATTAGTAAAAAAAACTTTTTAAAGACACGCTTTTATTTATTAAATGCACTAAAAAGAAAAAAAATAAGTTTAAATAATTTAGTTTCATAATTATAAAAGCATGGGTCGTGACTAATAAAATATTGTAGTTTACAACCCACGCTTTTCTAATTATGAAACTAAATTATTAAAATTTATTTTTTTCCTTTTAGTACATAATAAAAGCGTGTCTTTAAAAAATTTTTTTACTAATATTTTATTTTGCAATTAAATAGCGAAACGGCATGCCATCATTTTCAGTGAGTATGTAGTAGCTTACGATTTAATTTTGGAATCAAAATTATCGGATTTTCACAGATTAATTATTATTAAATCTGCTAATAACACCATGCAACACCGGCTTATGAATAACCAATCAACCATTTCGGAATTGTTAATAAAGGACAGATATATGATGCGGCTTCAAACAAAATAGCTTTGTCTTTTTAACTAATAGTCAGTGATTTTACATAGGTATAAGTACTAGAATTAGATAGTAAATACCATAATATGCAATGAATCTATAAACGACTTTTTTAGGGTTCCGTAACTCCGAACGGAACCCTATTACTGAGCCTACGATGTCCGTCCGTCCGTCACAAGGCCCTGTCTCACAAACGGTATTTATAAAATCATTGGAATGAGTTTTATCTAACTTAATTAATGATCTCGTTGGATTTTTTGTCTAGAACTTAAAACGGCTTCACAATAAATTTTCGAAATCAGTTAAATAAATACTTTTCCTTTCAAAAGGCTGACGTCATTGGTGCCAAACATCACGGCTCACTATAGCTCATATATTTTAATACACTCTGTAGTTCAAGGTCAATTTAAAGCCAATTTTTTTAGTACACTGATGTTCTGGTAACATAAGGTATCTGTACGTTACACAGGTATAGTTGCAAAAATTCGTATTGTAGCAAACCCCAAGATGTTACGCCACTGCCTCCAATAGAAGCGTCGAGAAGGAAAGGTCACAGTAGTGAGGCGTGGAATGGTATCGAAGATACGAATACCTGCCGGAATGTTCTAGAGAGCGCGAGAGCGTGTTGGGCCAGGCTGCTCGACCTATATAAGCGAAGTACGAGTGACTCAGTCAGTCAGTCGTGAGTCAGTGTCGTGTTGAACTGCGAATATAAATACAGTACCTACAAATCCTGGTATATAAATATAGTTATTTGTTCAGTGTTATTTAAGTGTTTTATTTGTTTAAGAATTACTGTTTCGTTATTATTATTGTGTTGATTGTTAGAATTGACATATAGTTATTGCGTTTATTGTTATTGAATTGTTAATTATATTAAATAAATATTTATTCCGCCCACGCAGAAAACAGTTTTGTTACAGTATTTTTTTACGAGTACATAACCAGCAAATTATTTTAGAACTATATAGGTACCTACCTATAAAAATTAACATTGAAAAATAATTAATTCGGGAAAGTAAAAACGTCTTTATCGGAGGGTTTAAGAATAAAATTAAATGTCACGTAAGAAATTGAACCCAAAACTCCCCGTTTTAAAAATAATATTGCTTTTTGTTTGTGTGATTATTTAGTCGTTTCGAAAATAAGTCGGGCTTGCGAATAGCCGAGAGTGTAGCAACGCTGTTGTTTACATGGCGTTGCTATGGTTCCTCTATTACAAATCTCCAGTTCCCGGGTTCTAGCCCAAGAGCTGGTAAAAGTGTCAATTGGATTTTCAATTTATTATTAAAAAAAAAAAAAAAAACGACCAAATCACACTTCCATTTAACATCGCTACGATACTTCTCTGTGGAAACAAAAACTTGACTTATTGTCTATACCGTATAGCGTCAAAAAACAATGTGAAAATCTAAAATATAAGTGTTCGTTGTAAGAGTCACCTAATGTATCTAACCCTACCCATCACGGCCGTCCTTCTTCCTGGCCATCTTGTTTGTCTATTACCCGCTGAGCATGGCCCGAGGCTAATCCATGCCCCCTATCCTAACATCCCTACGTTTTGTCCCTCTTGTGTCCCTGTCATTTATGTTGTGTTTTATCGCGTCGCTTATATGGTTTTTAATTATCAAACTTTTAAACCCGCACTGGCTAATTGCTAGTAAAAGCAAAGGCCATTCCGTTAAAAAAAAAAAAAAAAAAAAAAATTAAAAAAAAATAATGAATTGAAAATATGAATTGGTGCTAGACCCAAATAACCTTAGCTGTTGGTGGTCTTTAAAACACAATTAATTAATTCGAAAATAAGTCAGAGGACAGCTTGGTGTACTTTGATGTAATTAGACGCTAATTAATTTAGTTGTCGAGTGTCTATAATTAACAATAAATGAAATAATTCGAAAATAAGTAAAGTGCATATACGCAATAATAAACCGATAATAATTAAACTATTTAAGTACCAGTTCCTAAACATTAATATATTAAAAATGTCAATAATTATACCCATAACAGTTAATAGCATTGCTTAATTATTCCCTTTAGACTACCATTCCTCACCCCATAATAATAATGGAATCTACCACTGCTACAATATACTGCATATCCTGCATAGAGTATTGATCTGATGGCACGCTTTCTTTACTACTGTGGTACCTATTTACAAATTTGAAAATGTTGCACAAGAAGAAGAAGAATTGCGGATTGTAGACGCTCGACAACAGAGGTCATTAGCGTCAAAATGTTGTACAAAGTTCATATTAGGGTAGACGTCTGTTGATCAACCCCAAACGTTGGCATAAAAATCCTGCCTACACTGCCTACACTATGTATAATCCACTAAAAGTAATTTTAAAAAAATTACTTTATTCCAAAAAAAAAAGTAATTTTAAAAAAATTACTTTATTCCAAAAAAAAAGTAATTTTTTTAAAAAAATTACTTTATTCCAAAAAAAAAGTAATTTTAAAAAAATTACTTTACCTATTCCAAAAAAAAAGTAATTTTTACTTTATTCCAAAAACAAAAAAAAAAAAATTTTAAAAAATTACTTTTTTCCAAAAAAAAAGTAATTTTAAAAAGATTACTTTATTCCAAAAAAAAAAAGTAATTTTAAAAAAATTACTTTACCTATTCCAAAAAAAAAAGTAATTTTTACTTTATTCCAAAAACAAAAAAAAAAATTTTAAAAAAATTACTTTATTCCAAAAAAAAAGTAATTTTAAAAAAATTACTTTACCTATTCCAAAAAAAAATTTAAAATTACTTTTTTCCAAAAGCTTCAAAAAAAAATTAAAATAATGAGCCCATAAGCGACTTGTTTTTTTAAATCTTTGGAATGAGCTCCGTCTAACTTGAATAATGCCATTGAACTTTTTTTCTTAAAACAACTTCAGAAACAAATTTTAAATTTGATTAAATAAATATGTTTCCTTTTAAGAAGCTGACGTCATTGACACCAAACATCACGGTCTACTAAAAGCCCATATATTTAATAGATTATCTATCTCATTCTAGCCGTGCGATATCAGTGTACAGGGAACATAAGCGGCCTTGTTATATAGAGTATATTATTATAATATTTGCAGTGAACACATTTTGACTCTAATGACGTAATCAGGTATTATAAGTTAAAAATTTGTATCTTCGTAAATACTTAACGTATTGAAATGAAATAAACGCCGTTGTGTTTATAGCAATGATTTCCAATAGTTTACAGTCATATAATATTAATTATTTTTTTATTTTTTACAGCCAATTTGTTTTTTTATACTTCAACTTAAATAACAGCAATGTGCGAATGAAGGAATTATAGAACATTAGGATAAGGTCGGCAACTTTGGGAGCATATGAGTTTGACAGGTAATCGGCCATGGCCTTGATATTCATCTGGAATTATTGAGGGAAACCATGGAAAATTTCCAACAAGATGGCCGGTACAGGAATTACCGTTTCTCGGCATGAGGCAGTAGGAAAAAGTTCTAGCCACATCTGCCCCCGCCGGGATTCGAACCCAGTACCTTCTCAATGCGAGTCTAGTGTTGTACCACTAAGCTACATCGCTGGGTGACACTCGGTATATAAATTATGTCCAAATATAAACGTCAAAACGGATCGATTTCAGTGTCTGAGGTAAATCCAATAATCTAAATATAGAGCTAATAAAATTTTAAACAAATCAATTGATTACGTCAGCAATCCTTACCCTATACAGTTAAATAAGGTTATAACCGATTCATTATTAAAATGTTTACACTTCTATTTTGCAATTTAATAATAAATATCATAATAGTTGGTAGATCAAGCGAAAGTCGACATAAATAAATAAACACTACTAATTCATATGAGCAACGTTTCGTATTTTTTGCCATACCCACTACAAAACAGCTACTTTCAATGTACAGCGGCCTTTAATGAGTCATTTAATAGGCAGGTGTGCGGAAAATGTTTTATTGTTCGCACTAGCGTAGAAAATAACGGTTGCTATAGTAACTTCTGTTTATTCGCTCTATACGCCTGCGTACGCCTGTCATTACTTACTTGCATGAACTTCGCGGCACACTGTGGAAGGAAAGATGGCGACGCAAATGAACTGTCAGAATTTTTTGAAAATGACGTGAAAAGTAGGTATTTTGTTGTAGGTATGGCAAAAAATACCATATATGTCTCGTACGTAATGGTATTACGGCTCGTGTGACTGTAACAACTCGCTATCGCTCGTTTTTCATACTGTAATCACTCGCCGTAATATGCCCCATTACGTATCTAGACATAGAATAGATTTACACACAAAAGTATTAAGTACAGTGTGAAGTCATCAATTAATACAGATACAATATTTAAAATCTAGAATTAAAAAATTCCTCTATGTTATAGAATCTACTATACTTAATTAAAGACTTGAAGATCTTATTTGTATCTTTAAATTATGAATTTTCAAAAACTGGTTATTCTATGTGTGTAATAATAATGACAAAGATACTATAACATTAAGAGTTTGAAGAAGTATTAATTAAAAACGAAACGTTGCTCATATTATGAATTAGTAGAGTTCATTTATTTAGATATGTCCTGCACTTTCCCGTGATCTACCGACTATTATTGTAATTGTATTTTAAAGACCACCAACAGCTAAGGTTATTTGGGCCTAGCACCAATTCATATTTTCAATTCATTATTTTTTTTTTTTTTTAAATAATAAATTGAAAATCCAATTGACACTTTTACCAGATCTCGGGCTAGAACTCGGGAACTGGGGACTTGTAATAGAGGAACCATAGCAACGCCATGTAAACAACAGCGCCGCTACACTCTCGGCTATTCTCAAGCCCCCCGACTATTATTATAAAAATATGAACACGATTATTAACTTCATAAATATCATAGATTCGTAACTAAACTTCTAGTTTTCACCGTGGGTTCGCTCACGTGAACGTCGATGTTAACCGCTCGCGTTATTATCGGTTTTGATAGGAACCCTATCTTCCATCCAAGCGTAGCCATGGGGTAAAAATTACCCCATACTTTAAGTTTGAATAGGTACTTAGTGAAAGTGTGCTAAGTTTCGTCAAAATCAGTCCAGGCATTTTCGATGGATGCGTGTTCTTCCGTCTAGGTATCATGCAAAATACTGGAAACCCAGCGAATAGACGCTTATAACCTCAGTTGTCAAGCGTCTATAGAATAGAATAGATTGGAATGGAATGGAATTGAATGGATTGGATTGGAATGGAATAGAATGGAAGGGAAGAGAAGGGAATGGAATGAAATGGAAGGGAATGGAATGGAATGGAAGGGAAGAGAAGGGAAGGGAATGGAATGGAATGGAATGGAAGGGAATGGAATGCAAGGGAAGGGAAGGGAATGGAATGGAATGGAAGAGAATGGAATGGAAGGGAAGGGATTGGAATGGAATGGAAGGGAAGGGAATGGAATGGAAGGGAATGGAATGGAATGGAAGGGAAGGGAAGGGAATGGAAGGGAAGGGAATGGAAGGGAAGGGAAGGGAATGGAATGGAATGGAATAGAAGGAAATGGAATGGAAGGAAAAGGAATGGAAGGAAAAGGAAGTGAAGGGAAGGGAATGTAAGGGAAGGGAATGGAATGGATTGGAATGGAAGGGAAGTAGACGGAACGGAACTGAACAGAACGGAACTTAACAGAACGGAACGGAACAGAACAGAATAAAATAGATGTTTTTTTTGACTCCAAATAAAAGCATAAAAACAACATATAAGTGTATTAAAAATGGTAAAATTACCTACTTTATTCGGAAAGAAGTTTGTTTGAAATTAATTCTATTTAATTGAAATATTCAGGAACTTTTGAGACACCTGTAAATTAATGCATGCAACCATGCTATAGGCATTGTGTCACTTTCTATATTGATTTCTTAATTTAAACTGGATAAATGCAGTTCATTTATAGCGTGGCAATTGACGGCGCCGAGGCGTATGCAACCGAAATGCCATTCTGTGACATAAAAGGTGTGTTTGTTGGTGCATTTCCGACGGTTCTAAACTGGTTCTGTTAGTTCTAAAGCGTTTATTGACACTATAGAGCTCCTCGGATTGTTAGAATTGCGTGTTTATAGGTCAAATTCTTGGACTGTTCGTACTTGGTAAGTTTATACTGGGACTGATTAATTATCTTCTTCACAATTAAATGTGTATTTTAAACGGTATGTTTTGACAACAGCACAGAGCGCACACTCGGAACTGATTTTAGTAATAAATCAGTTTTTTGGAATAATAAATCAGTTTTTTGGAAAACAATAATATTCTGATTTGATTCTATTCGTCCAGTCTTAATTGTTTGAACAGTAGGTAAGTGCTATAGAAATGTTCTAGAACTAGACCAACAAACAAACTAGGACAGTATGATCTAGTGGTTAGCATGCCGGCCTCCAGATCAGACTGTCGTGGGTTCGAATTCCACTTCCGCTCATGGATGATTTTTGATATCATTTAGTTTTAAGAAATTTGTTATTTGATGTAATTAAAAGACGCTAATGACCTGAGATGTCGACGCGTCTATAATCTGCAATAAAAAATAAATGGACCAACAAACACGCCTAAAATGAACTAAAAAGGTACGTTGCATCAGTGATAATGTTCATACTTTTTAACCAATAACTTTATTCATATGTAAAGAAAATGTATTTCTTTAAATTTTAAACTTAATAACGAGGTCATATCCTGTTTCTTTCTACTCATTTTTAAATTGAATGCTCTGAAGATGGTTAAATCTGCGTGCTTGATCTCCTCTAGATGTTAAATTCGAACGCATTAGAGCTCTCAAATCCGAACTTACCCACAATATGTCGGACATTTAAATATTCACCCCCACTCTGATACCCTCCATTTTAATGTTAAATTCGCATAAAATGCATATATGAATGGAAATGCATTTATGACAACCATGATAGAAAGTCGATTTAAAACACGTAAACTATATTCCAAATATAGAATTCCAGTTATTTTCAATCAGAATAATATTAATATTATTTTATTTGATATACGGACAGCGAATATAATTTGTATGTTATTATGTATATAACATTCATATTAAAGCAACTATCACACAGACGGAGTTATTATCTGTCTCTGTCACGCCAAATTCAGTAACGACTGAGTGCAAGCAAGACGGAAATAGTATTTTTCACGCTGTGGCCACCGGGCGGTGCGTGTCACGCCGTCGCACGCGTTGCTTACGTCGAACAGCAGTTAATGTCACAAACCCGCAGTTAATGTCGTCATGTCATACCATTTGAATTATTGAAATAACTGTTACAATAAGCTTTAATGCTTCACTCTATAGTCTACACTCTACATCATGTCCAAGAAAGGTCGAATACGAGGAAGGCAATCGTTCATTCTTTTTACCCGACTGCGCTACAGCAAAAGTAAACATTTTTGCTATCTATGGTATGTAAGCCCGTTGACATCGGGTATTCTTACACAATAATACGTTCTAAACTCGCGTAATACTCTGTATGTAGTGTTGCCGTCTAGATCTAGACTTTCTAGACTCTTGTCTTGTCTTGTCTAGATTTTCAAGACAAGACTTGCAAAAGTCTTGTCTAGAAATTTTCAATACAAGACAAGACTTGCTTTATCTAGATCAAGACTCTGCCAAAACTCTAGACAATTTTCAAGAGTCTAGATAAACTAAGTAGTAGTATGTAAAGGTTTACTTTACCTACTACTACTAATCTAGACTCTTGAAAATAATCTAGAGTCTTGATATTAGACAAGACAAGAGTCACACTTTTGACAGGCCGGTGTGCGGGAACGTATCTTTCCCATATTAGTGTGCGAAAACAAACCATTTCCAGAGTGATTTATGTTTATTCGCCCTGATCCGCCTGCTATCATTTACTGACAGATACACTGTAAAAATTGGATGTAAAAATATTTTGAAAGTTAAGGTAGAATTCGCTCGATTTCCTAAGTGATTTTACATTATTATTTATTTTTACACAGAAAACTTCATAAAAACTTGGACTTTTACTGTAAAGTTAACCAAATTTGTGGTTTTTATATAAATTAAATTAAAATTACATAATTTGTGTAATATTTCAATAAAGTGTGTAAAAATTACAAAATAAAATGTATAGTTACATATATAAAATGGATGAATACAAAACAAATTAATGTATAGTAACCACGCATGCGCAGTGTATTTTTATGGAAAATACGCGATATGCAGGCGATACCTGTTTGCGACATCATTGCCTCTTTGTGTGCCTATTACCAGATTAATCGCTGGCTACAAATGGACCATCGATAATCTATGTAATCGGCCTTCTCATTTCTTACAGTGTACTGTCTGCCTACTATAGAAGTGAAGTTAGCGACACAAATGAACTGTCAAAAAATTTTGAAAGTACTGAAAAAATGCATAATTGTAGGTGCGATTAGAACAGAAAAATAAACGACTGTTAATTTTTTAATAATTATTAATTAATTCAACAATGAATTTTTAATCCACAAGGCATCAACTAGGTAGTGATTAAAAATTCATTGTTGGATTAATTAATAATTATTATATTGTTGTCCACAATTACCTAACTCATATATTATTATTTAGTTAATTATTTAGTCAATCTAAACTTTATTTTTATAAAGAGTAAAAGGTGACAAATGTTTTAAACGAACAACGACGCAGAAAACTGTGCAATAATAGCACCTACATTAGTTCAGAGAGCGGAAGGCGTTAGTATGTCATGGCTCATTTTTTTACATAAACTATAAAGAAACGAGGCCAAAGCGTTCATAAATATACATTTAGTTTATAGTAATTTATGGAAAATCTCATATAAACACTAGACTAGCTTCTTTTGCTCGGTGTTGAAAGAATACGTGATCAAAATATTTATAGTCAAAGAACTGATATTTTGTGAATTTACGCGTTTTTTATGTGTCGAAAGCATTTATCGGCAAAGCCAAAACAAGAAACAGCTTATAAATAAAGATCAATGAAATGCAAAATCTTTCCGGAAGTAACGTAATATTAAAATGACAATTTCCATGATTTATAGTATTGGATTTGAAAAATAATAGGGCTTGAGAATAGCCGAGAGTGTAGTAATGCTGTTGTTTACATGGCGTTGCTATGGTTCCTCTATTACAAGTCCCCAGTTCTCGAGCTGGTAAAAGTGTCAATTGGATTTTCAATTTATTATTAAAAAAAAATAATAAATTGAAAATATGAATTGGTGCTAGGCCCAAATAACCTTAGCCGTTGGTGGTCTTTAAAACACACAATTGAAAAAATATTAGTAAAAAAAACTTTTTAAAGACACGCTTTTATTTAAATGTACTAAAAAGGAAAAAAAGTTTTAATAATTTAGTTTCATAATTATAAAATCGTCTCAGTGGTTCTCGAGTTTTGAGAACCTTCTTTTTATAATATATTAGTATATAAATACACAATAAAATCCAACTTTTAATATATTTTATTAACTTCCCATTGGAAGTTATTGTAATGGGTCCGAAAATCGAAATCAAAAAGGAAAAAAAATTTTTATGTTTCAAGGTCACTACGCTATTTTTACACTACTTTTAGAAAGATGTCTCTGTGTGTGTGTGTGTACGTGCGTACGTATGTATGTGTCCATTTCTTTCTAAGACGAAATCTCGAGAATGAAAAATGATATCGACTACGTTGGGGAGCCAATCGACGCGTATTAACGTAAATATGATTTGAAAGAAATTTTTTCAAAATCGGTTCAGCCGTTCTTTTTTCTTAACCAAATAACCTCCAAAAAAGTAGATTTTATACAATATCTCGCGAATAAAAAATTATATCGACTTCGTAAGGGTGTCAATCGAGGCGTGTTAACGTCATTTTAATCCGACATAAATTTTATAAAAATCTGTTCAGCCGTTTTTTTTTTTTTTAATTATTGTTAAAAATAATTAATAATTATGTTTTAATGATTAAAATGATTACTTTTCTGTGTAATATCTAATTTAATTATTATTATTAAATATTTATCAAACTGGGAAGTTCGTCGTGTGGACCTCAAGGGTCGCACTTTAGTCCTAATAAACGACCCACCTCACGGCTTGTTTATTTATTGTAATTAATGCGTCGACAGCTTAGGTCATTAGCGTCTTGATTATATTAAACAACAATTAACTTAAAACTAAATGACATCACAAAACATCCATAAGCGGAGGCGGGATTCGAGCCCACGACAGTCTGATCCAGAGGCCGCAACGCTAACCACTGTACAACACTGTCCTTCTAACTTTTAATAGGCTCATAAAAATTCAAATGGATAATAAAGAAGAGTAGCAAAGTAAAAATATGAAAAGAAAGGAAACAAAAGAGTTAAGATCTCAAAACAAATGATGAAACTTGAAAAGTGTGAAAGAGGAAGCTTTTGTTATAAGTTCTCAAGAAACAATCAGTAGTCATAATACCTATAGTGAGAAGAAATGAGTTGAAATACAAAACCAATCGGGTGACATTTACGTTCTGTGAGTATAATAATTCTTCATTTGCGGAATCAAGCCAAATGAAAGAACAGTGATCAAAGAAGGCTGCACTTGTGACAGTAAATGGCCGCAGGATATCAGAAATAAAGGGCGCTGTGATACGTCCGATTGTTTCCGCTAGAATCACGGAATAAGGCTAGAAATATAGCGCCAACGATTTCTTGACTCGTAAAAGACGAAAACAATTTTATACGAGTACTAGCGGCTTGGTTCGGCTTCGCCCGGGTGCTATGAATTTACGATTTATTAATACATTACTGCAAAGTATCACCTATCGAACAGCGGAAAAAAATTTGAAATCGGTCTTCTAAGATTACTCCCGATTTTCACCCGGGCGAAGTCGGACCGGCCAATTTCAATTATACATCTAAACCTTCCTCGTGAATCAATCTATCTAATCGTGAAAACCGGAACAAATTCCGTTCAGTAGTTACGGAGAAAAGGGTCTTCTGAGATTACCCTCGATTTTCACCCGGGCGAACCGGGCCGGCCACTTTTAATTATACATCTAAACCTTCCTCGTGAATCATCAATTTATAATCCGTTCAGTATACTAGACTGCTAAGTGTCAAACATAATTTAACGCTTATACTACTTGAAAGGTTGTCGGCTAGATGTCATCAGGTAAGGTACGTTTTTTTGTAAAATCCAACATTAACGCGAGTGGAGTTGTGAGTAAAGACTAGTAATAGTTATAAACGGCGCTAAAATATTGAAACATTTAGTAGACGATTCCGGTCGACGAGGGCAGTATAGCCTAGTGGTTAGCATGCTTGGCGCCGCAACCTCTAGATTGGACTGCCGTGGGTTCGAATCCCACCCGCGCTCATGGATGTTTTGTGATGTTTTTTTAGTTTTAAGTTAGTTGTTATTTAGTGTAGTTGAAAGACGCTAATGACCTTAGATGTCGACGCGTCTATAATCTACAATAAATAAAATAAGATTCCGGTCGGCAAATAAATCAATAAAGAAGCAGCTGAAGGATGCGGATAAACCACTCGACGGAGTTCTGCAGTTAATCTATTTATTTCCTTGTTTGAAGCTATATAAAAGTATAGCTATCATTATTTATATTATTATAACAGTCGAGTTAGCATATTGAAACATCTGCTTGGCACACAAATCGATAACTAAATTAGCTGAGGGCGTGGATTAGGGCTGGGCGATATTAAAATATCATTTATATTTTTATATCTAACAGTTCCGTACGCTAATATCTAAAGCCTATATTTTACGTAGACGCATTTTTAGGATTCCGTTGCTTTATTACTTCCCACCTCTACTATGGTAGGGAAGTAATTAATGGATTTAGTCCGAAAAAAAATATTTCGAGATTTTAACAGATCTTCACGTTTAGAGACACTAGCAATCGTTAAGATCATTTTATGACTGATGTCTGTTATATATATATATATATATATATATATATATATATGTGTGTGTGTGTGTGTGTGTGTGTGTGTATGTGTGTATGTGTGTGTGTGGTCAATTTTTCGCCTTCGATATCGTAAAAACGGAACAACATACGACCATGCCGATTGTTCTATTGTGTTTATCAGCCTTTTACTTAGATCTGATTAGATTTTGAGTCAAATCGGTTCAGTGGATCCTGAGATATTAAAAAAAACGTTCTTAATGTCACGTATTAACATAGGTAAAAAAAATATAAATGAATTCTAGATGTTATAATATGAAAACAATGTAAATATTTTTTTTCTCTAAAATGTAGATACAGTTTTCGAAAAAAAAATATTTTACTAAAAAAAATAAAAATTGTACATATATCAAGGTAACCATGATTTTTGCTATATTACTAGCCATCAGTAGATCACCAAACAAAAAAAAGGCCATGTTTTTTTTTCAAAGAATAAAAAAAGAGTGTTTAATTTTTGCAAATATTTACTAGGTGGGAAATATAGGACTGGTCATCAGTCGAATTTTTATATCTAACAGTTCCATACGCTAATATCTAAAGCCTATATTTTACGTAGACGCATTTTAAGGATTCCGTTGCTTTATTTTTATTGTAGATTATAGACGCGTCGACATCTCAGGTCATTAGCGTCTTTCAACTACACTAAATAACAACTTTCTTAAAACTATAAATGAGATCACAAAACGTTCATGAGCGCAGGTGGGATTCGAACCCACGACCGTCTGATCTAGAGGCCGACGCGCTTACCACTAGACCACACGGTCCCCGGATTCCGTTGCTAAATGGCAAAAATAGAACCCTTATAATTTCGTCCTTTATTTATTTATTGTAGATTATAGACGCGTCGGCATCTCAGGTCATTAGCGTCTTTCAACTACACTAAATAACAACTATCTTAAAACTAAATAACATCACAAAACATCCATGAGCGCAGGTGGGATTCGAACCCACGGCTAATTTCATCCTGTCCGTTCGTCCGTCCGTCCGAATTCCAAAAACGCTTCGAACGAAAGTTGGTTTGAATAAGGTATGTTGTGTAGTTTTTGAAATATGGAATATTTTCGATTACGCGCTATTTTTTTGAGTTTAGCGACCGCAAAAATAACTTTTTTTCGCAGTGTCTTTGAGAAATACAAACTTATTCTTGGAAAACTATGTTCACCTTAAAATAAAACACTATAAATTATTATTAAATTCATTATTAACTTTGAATTTTAACCGTGAACGTTCTTTCCGACTACGAAACCCTTTACTATGCTTGGTCCGACACGCACTTGGCCGCTTTTTAAAATTTAGATTGCCGGGGTTATCTGGCTTTATACCGATTTATATTTTTAACTATCGGCCCGGTCCGGATTCGCCCGGGGACTATGAATTTATGATTTATAAATACATTTATACCCACTCGCTTCGCACACTCGCTCCAGTTATTATAGCCTATGTCCTAAGACCTATCACCTATCGAACGGTGAAATTTTTTTTTGAAATCGGTCTTCTAAGATTACCTCCGATTTTTGCCCGAGCGTAGCCGGGTTGGCCAGTTTCAATTATAAATCTAAACTTTCCTCGTGATTCAATCTATCTAACCGTGAAAATAAATAAATAAATAAATATACGTTTATTGTTCCTTTTACGAAACAAAAGGAGCGGGATTCAAACAATGTTTGTTCTTCCACCCGTCCATTTACAAAATAGATATAGGTACAGACATTTTAAAGTATTTAAACCAAAACAGTTAAATTTTTACTTCCCACCTCTACTATGGTAGGGAAGTAATGGATTTAGTCCGAAAACAACATTTCGAGATTTTAACAGATTTTCACATTTTGAGACCCTAGCAATCGTTTAAGATCATTTTCTGACTGATGTCTGTATGTGTGTGTGTATGTGTGTGTGTGTGTGTGTGTGTGGTCAATTTTTCGCCTTCGATATCTTAAGAACGGAACAACATACGGCCATGCCGATTGTTCTATTGTGTTTATCAGCCTTTAACTTAGATCTGATTAGATTTTGAGTCAAATCGGTTCAGTGGATCCTGAGATATTCAAAAAAACGTCCTCAATGTCACGTATTAACATAGGTAAAAAAAAATATAAATGAATTATAGATGTTATAATATGAAAAAAATGTAAATATTTTTTTTCTCTAAAATGTATAGTTTTCGAGAAAAAAAATATTTTACTAAAAAAAATAAAAATTGTACGTAAATCAAGGTAACCATGATTTTTGCTATATTAAGTTAGCCATCAGTAGATCACCAAACAAAAAAGAGGGCCATGCTTTCTTCAAAGAATAAAAATTAAATTGTGTTTTAAAGATCACCAACAGCTAAGGTTATTTGGGCCTAGTCAAAGAATTAAAAAAAAGTGTTTATTTTTTGCAAATATTTACTAGGTGGGAAGTATAGGACTGGTCATCAGTCGAATTTTTTTAAAAACAATCCAAGATTAGTTAATGCTTTGAAGCCTTCTACGATCAATTAACAGCTTGATTATAGTCAAGGATAAAGGTTTTAAACTAGATTTATGGATAGTTTGTTTAATAATGTCACTCAGCTCGTTTAAATGCTTTGGCGCTAAATATGAAAAGGACTTTTTGAAAGAAATAGAGAAAAAACGGGGTATAACAAATGTGATATGTCTGCTGCTATATGGATTATTACCGATTTCTAATTTGACATTAAGATAATTAGGTTCAAGTGTTTTGAAAATTTTAAAAATAAAATTATATTAAATTATAATAAATTAGTTTCGAGGTGTTGAGAACTGTCACCAGTTTATTGCTAAAAATTATAATGAACTAGCCGTCACCCGTGGCTTCGCCCACGTATATTTCGATTTGATTTATTATTCCCCCCCCCTCGAGAAATTCTCCTCCTGGGAAGCGAAACCGGGCTGGTGGTGTTTATTCGCTCGAATTTGATTACTACATTACTCACTCGCTTGGCTCATTCGCTTGAATATTATTAATATATTACTCATTCGCTTCGCTCGTTCGCTCAAATTTTATTAATACATTACGCACTCGCTACGCTCGTTTGCTCGAATTTTGTTAATACATTACTCACTCGCTTCGCTCGTTCGCTCGAATTTTATTAATACATTTTTGCTCACCTACGTTATATAAGGAACTCCTGTGCAAAATTTCATGCTTCTAGCTTCAAAAATGATGAACTTCCATACAAAATTTCATCCCCCTTAAGGGATGAATTTTCAAAAATCCTTTCTTATTACTCATCTACGATATATAAGAAACTCCTGTGCAAATTTTCATGCTTCTAGCTTCAAAAATGACGAACTTCCATACAAACTTTCATCCCATTTTTAACCCCCTTAGGGGATGAATTTTCAAAAAAACATTTCTTAGTGCTCACCTACGTTATATAAGAAACTCCTGTGCAAAATTTCATGCTTCTAACTTCAAAAATGAAAAACATCCTTTTATCCCCTATTTAACCCCCTTAATTGATGAATTTTCAAAAATCCTCTCTTAGTGGGTGCCTACGTCACAAAAGGAACCTACTGTCCAAATTTCAAGTTTATATCTTCAGCGGTTTGACCTGGGCGTTGTCTGTCAGTCAATCAGTCAGTCAGTCAGTCAGTCAGTAACGGAACTGTTTTATATATATAGATTGAGAATATGAACTAGTATTGAGTCCCGGCAGTTGTTTTGTGACAAAAAATTATATTTACTCGCCTGCAAAGTTGATTAACAAATTTGATAATCAAATTGTTTTCGTCTAACAACAGCTTAATTTAATTCTTTAAAGCACATGAATATGTAGAGCAAGGACACAATGAAGGATATGATTCACAGGGTTGCGACAAAGGGCAAGGATAACAACTGTCTGTTAAATGAAGGGCTAACACAAGCATGAGAGTCTTTCGAATCTGAATTAATTCAATAGTGCGGTTCGAAAATAATAGTTAGTGATTCATACACCTATACTTCACAGTTTTTTTGCATGGGACGTCCCATGCATAAATACTGTGAAGTATAAGTGTATGAATCAATAACTATTTATTTATTGTAAATCATAGACGCGTCGACAACTTAGGTCATTAGCGTCTTGATTACATTAAATAATAACTCACTTAAAACTAAATTACATTACAAAACATCCATGAGCGGAGGCGGGATTCGAACCCACGACAGTCTGATCCAGAGGCCGCGACGCAAACCACTGGACTACACTGTCCTCCGCAAACTATTACCGTACGGGTAATGTGTATGCTTTACATTGTTTCATTGTTATAATTGCTGCTCCACTAAGCGTGTTAGTAACTAAGTATGACTCACTGCCAATTATTTCCGAACTGAACTATAGGTTATGGAACAATACAAAAGGAATTTAGATCTGTGATCTAATTTGCTAGATCAGGGGTCACTGACTGGCGGACAGCGATCCGCATCCCGATCGCAAAAACATTTTTACGGACTTTAACAAGAGAAGAAATATTCAAACTCGTACGCAGGGTCGGATTTAAAGGTATGAAGGTCCTAGGATAACGAAGAAGTGGAGACCCCTAATAATTTTTAAAGAGCATGAAAATTTGTGTAGGCCTTCTTATATGCGGAGGCTCCATAGCTTCAGCCTCTGTTGCTCTCCCCTAAATCCGACCTTGCTCGTATGTAATCGAATTCGTGGATATCCGAGATGTGAATGAACCCGGTCTGAAAAAATAACTGATATCATAGAACGTTAGTCTTGTCGAACGTCGGGGTGTCGCGTGTAAAGATTTATTTCTCTTAGTTTAACACGTCTAATATATCTTATCTTTGTGTCACATTATCTGTCCCATGAGTTTAAGACGCGTGTATATGTACACCACGTGACTGCTTCATAATTTTGGTACCGTATTCAGCAAAATAACTACCTACTTAATGCTGTTATAGGTTATTAACTGTTTGACGCACAAAATATGACAGAATTTTTTTTCAAACCACTTTTTGACATTCGCAGAGGACTTAAAAACGTATAAATTTACCGAGAAATCAAAATCCAGGTTTTGAAGTAAAATTTCTTAGGCGATACTGCCTCGGGTACATGACACATTTAGGATGATCTGCCACCCCTTTAATACTGATCAATCGATCTGCAAATATTATAATCACATTATTGGATCACCGATAAGCTATACAAACAATTTCCGCCTTGAAGCAATAATAATTGTGACCATTTTTTTTTTGTTACATGTTGGGTGCGGTCGGTGCGGTCTTCATCCCTCCCATGCCGCTGTCTAGCAAAATCCTTTACTCAGGACACTTTAATAGCCTCCCTCAACATCTTCACAAAAATAAGGCCTTGAATAAATAACACCAAAATATTGTCACTAGCTCTCGGTCTATTATTCTCATAGTTAAAATCCGGCAGTCGCCTCTGCGCTACCCTGTAAATAACTCATTCACATAATATTGAATTCCTATAAATTACCATCAAATATCAATTCATTTTCATTAATTAATTAATTGTAGATTATAGACGCGTCGACAACTCAGGTCATTAGCGTCTTCAACACAACAAATAATCCATTTGTGTATTAGAATCCGCCAGCCGGCATACACAAACCGACTGGTACGAGCTCGGGTCCCTGGGAGCGCTAATTCCCAAAGAACATTGGAGTGCAGTTTGCGATAGCAACCACTTCCAAAGTCCCCCCTGGGGGGGAATTTATTTTCACTTTAATTATACTGAAATGTACAAAAATTAAAATATATATAACATTTATAAATAATCCTAGGTATATAACATCAGCTTAACAGCGTGTTGTTTGTTTTGATAAATGAAAGCAAATGGCTTTTGTTTTCATTACGAAAAATGAGAAGAAATTTCCATTGAAACATTTTTCTGTTTAATTAACGCACGAGTAGTGGATATATTCGAGGTCATTGCCCTGCCATTCTGGAAATTGCTACCAGTGTCAACATTTTTTAAAACGGACTAATGAAGCTTTGAAACAGAAAGTTGTTTCAATTGTTTCATAAAGTGAATTTTACGTAACACGTTGACTACGGTTCTTACCCCCGGAGTCAAGTAACCGTCCATTATTTATACACGGGATTCATTTTCATATTATATAATACTAGTTCTGTACGAGGCCCGTAATTTTCTTACCATTTGTGTTATAATATTTATTTATTTATTGTAAATTATAGTCGCGTCGACAACTTAGGTCATTAGCGTCTTGTTTACTTCAAATAACAACTCACTTAAAACAAAATAACATCACAAAACATCCATGAGCGCAGGTGGGATTCGAACCCACGACAGTGTGATCCAAAGACCGCAACGCTAACCGATACACCACTCTGTCCTAGCTTTGTGTTATAATAACGCTACAAGTATCTTTTTGTTACAAATTATTGTCAGATTACAAATATGACGAAATTATTTTCGTTGAAAGTGTTTTTTAAGTTCTACCACCTTAATTTTTTTTAGAATTTTCCAATCCATAGTTGAAAAGTTAGATGGGGAGACACACTTTTTACGACTTTAGAAGCGCTTATCTCACCAACTATTGACTTCAAAAAAGTCATTTTCAAACGATACCATACACGCTTATATGAACTGGAATTTTTTTTATTCCTTAGTTACATGTATGGAGTGATACCCATAATTTTTTACTTCCCACCTCTACTATGGTAGGGAAGTAATGGATTTAGTCCGAAAAAAATATTTCGAGATTTTAACAGATCTTCACGTTTTGAGACCAGCAATCGTTTAAGATCATTTTCTGACTGATGTCTCTCTCTCTGTGTGTGTATGTGTGTGTGTGTGGTCAATTTTTCGCCTTCGATATCGTAAAAACGGAACAGCATACGGCCATGCCGATTGTTCTGTTGTGTTTATCAGCCTTTAACTTAGATCTGATTAGATTTTGAGTCAAATCGGTTAGTGGATCCTGAGATATTAAAAAAAAACGTTCTCAATGTCACGTATTAACATAGGTAAAAAAAATATAAATGAATTCTAGATGTTATAATATGAAAAAATGTAAATATTTTTTTCACTAAAATGTATAGTTTTCGAGCAAAAAAATATTTTACTAAAAAAAGAAAATTGTACGTAAATCAAGGTAACCATGATTTTTGCTATATTAAGCTAGCCATCAGTAGATCACCAAACAAAAAAGAGGGACATGCTTTTTTTCAATTAATAAAAAAAGAGTGTTTATTTTTTGCAGATATTTACTAGGTGGGAAGTATAGGACTGGTCATCAGTCGATTTTTTTTTTCGTAATTTCACTACACCGTTGTATAGCGGTTCATAGGAGACACCTACCTTCTAAATTTCATCTATATAGTGCCAATGGCTGTGACATACGGACGGACGAACAAGACGAAATTATAAAGGTTCAGTTTTAGCCATTAGGCTACGGAACCCTACAAAAGAACTCGCTTCTCCACCATCAAAACACGGCTTCTCCATCAATACAACGCAACATCGTAATATCTATACCTTGATGGTGGACGGACGGGTAGTCATAATTAATATAAAATAACAACTTCATGAATAACCCTTTGGATTATAGACGCTCGACAACTGACTTCATAAGCGTTGAATTGTTTTAATTTACGTTAAAATTCGCTTTCCGCAGTTTCATTTTTTGAGGTCCCCGGAATGTAAAAATCGTGTTCTTGCAAAAAGTCTGTTATGTTCGTAATATGCTTCATGGTGGAAGGACGGGTATTCGTATTTAATTTCATTACAAATCAATGAATAGTAGATACTTTAAGTCAAAATTAACTTATTAAACCCCCGGAGTGCAAAAAACGCATTTTCGCAAAAAAAGACTGTCGGTGTAATTAGATAATAAAGTAATTAAATTGGCATCGACCTCAAAATTTTATTATTTTCCTCTTTTTAGTGGCTTTTCTGAAGGTTTTTTTTGTTAAAAAGTTTTTTTATATTCATGTAGAGATAGTTACCGATATCGAAAAATCCACATCAAGCGACCGCCCGTTAACTAAACCACGTGTTTTTAGAAAACGAATTGTTATTTTCAAAAACCGTTTCTACAATTTATTAAGGCACTAATTTAACTATTTAAATAAGTGAAAATAAACATTTCTAAATGTACACATACTAACGTGAAAAATAAAAAAAGTTATTTTTCGACACATAATAGTTAATACAATTATTGATGTTTAACGATATTTACGCCATCTGCCTGTATCCGCGATACAGATATACACATTTTTTTTAACTAAACTGTCAACTTGATTTAGGTCCGCATTCACCGAGCCTAGTTAGTTATTTATTCCGTTGATTTATTCTCCTGGTAACTATTACTCGGAATAAATAGTGATAATTCAATTCACCAAACGTAGTTTCCAGGTATAAATCGTAAGAATAACTATTCTGTCCAATTTCCAGGGTATAAATATTTATTCGCCTAGTAAAATAAGATGGGCACGAAATGCACAAATTACTTTATGACCTCGAGACCTTTTCAGGTAAATATTAACTCCATATCTTTCAGGTAGAGGCTTTTGTAGTAAAATAAAATAAATTTACATTTTCGATCGATGCGCCATCGGTCGGATCTTTGGTAACGTGCTTTAGAATCAAAATATTTGACAAAATGTCCAAGCTCGGTGTATATTATGGTATGAAGTAAATTTGTACCTGAAGTTATTAGTCTATCAAATGGATTGCTTGGTGAATTGAAAGTTAATTTTATTCCAAGGAATAAATTTATTCAAAGATTAGTAACTTCTACCTTTAACAGTGTTTGGTGAATCCGGGCCTTAAACAACAAAATAATTGCTCAACTAAAGTTGCCAAAGTGCGCAAAGCTTCAGTTTAAGAATTAATCTCAACTCATCCTTCCAACGTCAACGCAAGGATAGTCTCATTATCACCATTAAACTTGTCGGCTTGATGGCGTTGCATCTTTGGAAATAACACCGACCTGTCTGCTCTGACATAATGAACAAGTACAAAGCCGCACAAAGCTTTCGTATGAAACAAACAACAATACAATAATTTCTAGGTAGGAATAATGCAGTATCTTATAGGTATAGAACACAGGACACCAGCATACTGTGGTGTTGCCCTATATACAGAGAGTCCCATAACAAACTGCCCATTTTAATATTCGAATAGGGTTTGATAGTCCAAGCTCCTACCGTACAAAAGTCTACTGACAACACTATTATAGCAAATTAACACTTTGCGTACCGGAACAAAAAAACATAATTTCTTCCTAGTCCCAGTTTGTGCTTACATACGTTTTTCTTATTACATCTGACTTGTAAACTAGACGCAAGAAAATTACAGTTAATACCGACGTCTAGTTAACTAGTCTCTGTATTCAAACCAATTATTGATTTTTACAGTATTTTAGTGACATCTGTTGAAGAAGTGAATGAACAAAAAATACGTTGACTAGTTAACAAATCGTTGTATTTTAACATATACCCCCTTGTGTTAACTAAATGTGCAAAAAAACGACTTAAACATTTTTTTTGTGAATGGTGGTAATTGGTGATAATGAAACACTATTGAAATTTGGAACCACTCCTGCTGTTTAAAGGTGTTTATAAAGCATTTTTCTTATTGCGGGATTAACGGCATTTTTTGTTTTTTTTACTTGTTACTTAAGGCAAATTTTGCAAGTCAAGTAAACTGGACACTAATTATTAATCAATAATTGTGTATGTCTAGTTAACTTGACGTCGGTACGCAAAGTGTTAAAAAAATTGGTTGTGTGCTAATGACCACACGACAGAAGTGAAAACTTCAGATTTTCTAATTTTAAAATAAATATATATATAATTTTTTAATCACGCAGTTTAATCATAAATATATTAATATCGGCCTATACTACAATTAAATTTAATGAATATAATACCTTAACGATAATATTAAGTTTTAGTGTCATCTGTTAGCGCACTTGTGAACTACAAAATATATGTTTAGTGTCATCTGTTAGCGCACTTATGAACTACACACTTTTACCAGCATATTGCAAATACGTATTCGTGTTTGAACCGAGTAGCCCCGATTGTCACTGTCGGGTGCGTTTCACACTACTCTTGTTAACAACCCAGGCAAAGCGCGCCTAAGGAAGTTTTCATTGCCTGTCGAGAAACGGACGTTAAACTCATTATTATCATTATTATTATTTCGATTTTTCGTTTCATCGGCTCACGAGCTTAATATCCTCACTAATGTTACCGTCTAGATCTAGACTTTCTAGACTCTTGTCTTGTCTTGTCTAGATTTTCAAGACAAGACTTGCAAAAGTCTTGTCTATTGCAAGTCTTGGTCTAGAAATTTTCAAGACAAGACAAGAGTTTTTTAACTTAGACTTAGTGAAGTCTTGATATTTCAAGACAAGACTTTAGTGAAGTCTTGTCTTGATATTTTAAGACAAGACAAGACTTTGAAAGTCTTGTCTTGTCTAGACGGCAACACTAATTCAGAAGGAAAATTACTTTTGCATTCTGAGGAAATGGCGTCTAGAGTCCGCCACATCGAATTTTCCATGACGTCATATACCTTATTTGTAATCTTCTTAACAAAACCTTTCTTTTTATACCAATATCAATGTATTTAGATTATAGTGTTGCCGTCTAGATCTAAACTTTCTAGACTCTTGTCTTGTCTTGTCTAGATTTTCAAGACAAGACTTGCAAAAGTCTTGTCTAGAAATTTTCAAGACAAGGCAAGAGTTTTTTAATCTAGACTTAGACTTAGTGAAGTCTTGAAAATTTCAAGACAAGACTTAAAAGAAGTCTTGTCTTGATATTTCAAAACAAGGCAAGACTTTGAAAGTCTTGTCTTGTCTTGTCTAGACGGCAACACTTACCCTCACTAAGAAATTTGATTTCAAAAGTTAATAAGTTTGGATTTTATACAAATATCAAAATGGGTAGTCGAATATGGAAAGCCTTGTATGCTGTTGATACAAAACTGAAAACAGAGAAAATGTCCTTGTGCGAGAAAGGAGAGGCCAACTTTAATCGTATTCCTGTCTGCTCTAGTGGTTCTCTCAACGGAAGGACGATCTTGCTGCACGAAAAAAACTACAACTGGAATATTTCAACTTTACGGTACAATGAAAATGTTCTTAAAAAATGTGTTGTGTATCTGGTTCGACGAACTTATTGAACTTCTATCATAAAAAAAAACTTTTTTATAAAACAAAATAAAATATCACTAGCCATTTTTTCGTAAATTAGGTCAAAGAGTATAAACATAGAGGCGACTACGAAAAAGGAAGGGTTATTATTTTAACAGTCTTTGTAGATGTATGCATATAAGTTCGTTACCCCGTAGGGCAAAATCTACTGAACCGATTTTCTTAATCGAGGTGTCACGCGAGTCACGAGGCTTATTATTATTATTATTGCAGATTATAGACGCGTCGACAACTCAAGTCATTAGCGTCTCCAACACAACAATTAATAATCCATTTGTGTATTAGAATCTGCCAGCCGGCATATACACAAACCGACTGGTAAGAGCTCGGACTTCTGGGAACGCCAATTCCCAACAAACATTGAAATGCAATTGCGAGAACAACTACATTCCAATGTTCCCCCTGGGGGGGGGGGCGTCCTAGGCTATAACATATTTTTGCGAATTCAAAATCGTGGTCTAAATTTTTTTTCAGTCAATTCTATGAAATGAATGAAAATATAGCGACGATTCCAAAAATGTATATAATTTATGGTTATTTTTTACTTCCCACCTCTACTATGGTAGGGAAGTAGGTAATGGATTTAGTCCGAAAAAAATATTTCGAGATTTTAACAGATCTTCACGTTTTGAGACCCTAGCAATCGTTTAAGATCATTTTCTGACTGATGTCTGTATGTGTGTGTGTATGTGGTCAATTTTTCGCCTTCGATATCGTAAAAACGGAACAACATACGGCCATGTCGATTGTTCTATTGTGTTTATCAGCCTTTAACTTAAATCTGATTAGATTTTGAGTCAAATCGGTTCAGTAGATCCTGAGATATTAAAAACAAGTTCTCAATGTCACGTATTAACAAAGGTAAAAAAAATATAAATGAATTCTAGATGTTATAATATGAAAAAATGTAAATATTTTTTTTTCTATAAAATGTAGTTTTCGAGAAAAAAATATTTTACTAAAAAAAATAAAAATTGTACGTAAATCAAGGTAACCATGATTTTTTGCTATATTAAGCTAGCCATCAGTAGATCACTAAACAAAAAAGAGGGCCATGCTTTTTTAAAAGAATAAAAAAGAGTGTTTATTTTTTGCAAATATTTACTAGGTGGAAAATATAGGACTGGTCATCAGTCGAATTTTTTTTATGAAAAATTGAGTGGATTTTGGAAGAAAATAACATCAGTAATGCGTTTCTATCTTGATTCTTACGTTACGCTATGATTTCCCCTTCAGCCATCATCTAAGAGATGGCCACATGAGAAACATAATATAGATGGCAGCAGGTATTTATATATTATATAGCCACCTAAGTTAAACGCGCGAGAAATCAATTTTTTTCCTTTCTGATAACATGCAACCACTTTTTTTCAGTTCCGGATCCTTTGGAAATACAAAACCTCTATGATTTGAGCATTGATAACACATCACATCGGCATTATCAATGATTTATTATTTTAAATAAATTTATTCTGTACACACTACTATGAACTGCCCACAGATCGAGATAGCTACATAGCTGGCGCCCCTAGCGGTCAAGTTTGGCAGTGCCCATCCGGATCAAAGCTCTACATAGTGAAGTTAACTATTGTTAATCCCTGATCCAATTGGAACAGAAATCAATAGGTATCAAGTCCTTACCGTTTACAGCTCTAAAATATACTGGAGAGCATATATATTTTGTAAATGTTTAATTTAACATGCTAATTCGATATGCGTCAAATATTATGCAACAAAATGTAATACAAAGCCTGTCAAACACAATACCACTCCTTTGGCTTTGCCATAAGTCGGGTAAAAAAACATATCCTGAGGTGAAAAAAACTCCATTATTTCATCTAGACTGTATTTCACTGCGCTTCTACTGTAACACAGGTGTGTGTATCTGTGTGTATGTTTGTGTTGGTATGTATATAACATATATTATCTTAGAACATTCGTTATGGAATGTGAAACAGACTACTCAAACTGCTGACAATATCTCGTGTCTTTAGGTCTAAAATTCGCTCGCTTTCCAAACATATATCCAACGCTCAAAATTATGAAAACGCCTTAAAAAAAGTGTGTGTGTCAGCTCCGACGTAGGTTACATATGGCCGCCATTTTGAAATCTGACGCCATTTTATTTTTTTGTGTCCTATAAAACTCTTAAATATCAATTTTCAAAAAGATCGGAAAATTTTTACAAAAGTACACGGCCGCCATTTTGAAATCTGACGCCATTTTATTTTTAACTCTTAACTTGTAGGCCTGAGAGCAGTGAGAATTTTTCCTGCCCCCCTTTTGTA
This sequence comes from Mongoloraphidia duomilia, assembly GCA_039654895.1. Taxonomy (NCBI): domain Eukaryota; kingdom Metazoa; phylum Arthropoda; class Insecta; order Raphidioptera; family Raphidiidae; genus Mongoloraphidia; species Mongoloraphidia duomilia. The sequence goes on from CM077523.1 coordinate 5,464,174, forward strand.
CCTATCTATAGGAGGGTATAGGCAATTCCTGTTCCAAAAGTAAATGTTCTAGGGAATATATACGCATAGCGGAGTGTAAAGAACCACTGAGCCACCGACAACGGCAACAAATGGTAATGAATCCCACACTAACACATACATACGACGCGGCGGTAACTCCGTACAGAGCAAAGCGAATTAACTTCGGTATTACTGCAGCACGCGATATATATACAATATATTATTATGTAAACGTATAGGGGCTATTCGTTGATGCCACGGGGATTCCCGCTTGCACCAAATACTCACAACTGGGTGTTTCTATATTTAAAACCAGATTATTTGCTTAGCTGATTATCGGGCACTGGAAATATATGTGGACTGTGTGGTGTAATGGTCAGCGTGCTGGCCTTTGGATCAGACAGTCGTGGCTTCGACTTTGAATTCCATCCTCTTTTGTGTTATCGTTTGAACCTAGCTTTAATATTTGATGATAGTGACCAGATATCTTATATGGTGGATCCACCCCCCAAGTGATTATCTATTGTATATAGGCATAATATGCTCTATATATATGTGGACAACTACAATGAGCCAGTTTCCTGAGAGTAGTCCATTCAATTATCCACGATAGGCAGCACTTGTGGGGGGTACAGACATTATTTATTCTCCACTTGTGTCGTGTCATTTTAGTGGTATAACTTAATTGTTTAAAATTATTAAACAAATAAAAAAATGTTTTTAAATAACCACAATGCCAACAAAACATTGTAGTTTTGCTAATTATACCTCGGATATAATCGATATCCAGATGAAAACGTGTTTTTTATACAATTCCTAAAATGTTACATTGGCGGTCATTGAATGTGATAAATTGAGAATGGATTTGACAAAAGAAAAAATAACAAAATTTACATATAAAACGGTCAGTAAATGATAAACTAATAACTTAAAATCACAATTTATATGGGTAGTTAACTAACTTAATAAATGTATAGATATTGATTGAAAAATATAACCTTAATTTGTTACACAATAAAGTTCATTAATTATTATTAAATGAATTGTCTTAATTACCAAGTTAGTATATTTGACACATATTTCGTTCTGAAATAAGTTTTAAACTTATTATTATTTTGAACGGCTGTTATTTGAGTCCGAAAATACAACTATAAAATCAATATAACCTATAGCATTCTGACCTGTCAATTAATTCATTTTTCCTTAAATTTTTAAATTACAGCAAGATAGGTGTTTAAAGTAAAATAAAACAATATTAGGTACTTTATAGCACGGAGTGCGTTAAAATTTACTTCACGCACTAGGTACCGTTCGAATACCACAGAAGCTTCCATAAAGAAATCACTTAACAAAATGGTTCACAGCTATATAAAATTGTACTTTTGATGCAAGTGTTGCAAAAACTATCTTACTATAGATATTTTATTATTGATATTTTTGTAAGAATAGAGAATGTTGTATAAGCAAATATATAAATATTGATGAGATTCAACGCGATATTGGAGATGATTTGAATATATTTAAAACAAATCGACTAGTTTTGTGACATGAAGAATTCATTCAAATACAAAGGTGGTTATATAGCAGTTGGTGACAGCAGCTGTTGTTCTAGAAATGTATTATACATAATATAAAATGTTCTGAGTTAACTTGAACTCAAAATGTATATTCGTACAAACTGAGATAAAATATATCATAAATAAAATGAACATTATGTAAAAAACAAATAAATAAGATTTCGTGATCCAGTACCTATAAGTAATTAAATTTATGCTACTTATAGCTTTCTGGTCCGGCTTCACCCGGGTTGATTTTGGTTTAACAACGAAGTAATCAAGAGCAACAAATATTTCAATTTAATTTAGAAATCGCGCTGGGAATCCCCGGACTTGATTTATACTTTTTCCTCAACCAAAAAAAAACTTTAAAAATTAAAAAAAAATCCGACTACTGCCAACACAAAGTTATAAAATAAACCTCAGATACGAAAGTAGTCGGGTAAAAAGATATTCTCAGACGCTTATGACCTCAGTTGTCGAGCGTCTATAATGTACAATTAATTCATTTTAAAACGATATTCATTTTAGTGCCATCTCACTAGCGTCTTGATTACATTAAATATAACAACTCACTTAAAACTAATTAACATCCATGAGCGGAGGCGGGATTCGAACCCACGACAGTCTGATCCAGAGGCCGTGACGCTAACCACTGGACCACACTGTCCTCTTTTTACGCTTTGTCGTTTTTTTATTAAAAGGAGATACTTTTGTTCTTAAAAAAAATCGAATATCTCGAAAACGTAAGAGATAATATACGTTCTACATTCGCCATTTTATTTTTTCAAAATTTCATATAAGTACTCAATGCCATTCGTGAGACTAATAGCGTTTTCAGCTGGTATGCACTTTTTGAAACTACACTGTAAGAAATGAGAAGGCCGAATACGTAGATTATCGATGGTCCATTTGTAGTCAGCCATTAATCTGGTAACAGGCACACAAAGAGACAATGGCGTCGCAAACAGGTATCGCCTGCACATCGCGTAGATTCCATAAAAACACATTGCGCATGCGTGGTTACTAATTTTACATTAATTTGTTTTGTATTCATCCATTTTATATATACATAACAGTATATGAGTTAGGTAATTGTGGACAACAATATAATAATTATTAATTAATTCAACAGTGAATTTTTAATCCACAAGGCATCCACTTAGGTAGTGAATAGTATTTCTTAACATATCAGTCAGCATATTATGCCATCATGATTGTTAAACGTCAAACGATTGTTATAAGATATATAAGGAAAAAATCAGAAGCCACTGTCGGGACTTGAACCCGAAATTCCCAGTTTCCGACTGGTTGAGTTACCATTTACTCACACAGTGCCCCGAAAGTGAAATCTGTTCCTTCCCCATATATACCTATTCAATACAATATGGGGAAGGAACAGATTTCACTTTCGGGGCACTGTGTGAGTAAATGGTAACTCAACCAGTCGGAAACTGGGAATTTTATATATGTAACTATACATTTTATTTTGTAATTTTTACACACTTTATTGGAATATTTCACAAATTATGTAATTTTAATTTACTTTATGTAAAAATCACAAATTTATTTAACTTTACAGTAAAAGTCCAAGTTTTTATGAAGTTTTCTGTGTAAAAATGAATAATAATGTAACATCACTTAGAAAATCGAGCGAATTCTACCTTAATTTTCAAAGTATTTTTACATCCATTTTTTACAGTGTAGTGGCGCGTAGTTTTGCACGAGTGCAACAATAGCACCGTGTCAGTGCTGAGTAGTGTGCACACTCTTCGTGTAGGCCATATTACTCTGTCATTACCGCTGTCATGTTGCACTTTCTTTACACGACTTCCCTGCGACGGTGGTAGGAACTACGACAGGAGTGACAATGGCTGATAGGTATTCTGCGTCAGTGCCGTACCCCAATTTTTAAAATACATTTCAATTTAAAACTTAAAATATCAGAGCGTTTATATTTTTGTAAATGTAACTTCAAAAGTGTCTGACAGCTGACAGAAAACTTACTTTCATCTACAGAACTCTAGTAAAGAACCATGAGAAGCAAGTTATATGAACTTTATTATGCAACTATAGTTCTAAAGTATTATAACACAAAAATTAAAGCAAGATTTGATACATAAAATAAAATTGTTTTGAAACTCACCAATTGCCGTCTAAATAATCCATAAATTGGTGTTCAAAATACTTAATGTCCCGAAGATTAAAATAAATGAAAACACAAATATTAAACACTACAATTAACTATATATTTGTAACCGAAAAAAAAAGAAAAATACTTTCAAAGTATAGATTTGCCTACAATAATATAAAATATATAAATCAAAAAAATGAATGAAATGAATCAATTTGCAAAATTTAATAAGTGAAAACGTAAAAAAATTGATTATAAATATTCGAACAGGATATTGTGAAATGTTATCAGAATGAACGCGCACTTCTTACTGCAAAATTGCCAGTCGAGCGACCTTAGTATAACCCTTAGGCGGCTCTCACACTGAGGCAACAAGCACTAAGCAACTGGCAATACGCAACACACAATAATATTGCTAACAAGTATTTTACATAGAATTAAATTAGGGGTCTCACATTAGAGCAACTCGATATCGGTCGAACCAAAAATATTGCTGGTTGCGGTGATATTATTTCTAGCGATACACCATGCATGTTGAAAAGCGATAATTATTGCAGTTTTGCGAGTCGTGACGTACGAAGTTTGTACATAGATAACTACGTTTTATTATTTTATTCTTAAAAACTGTTCGAAATCGGGTAGGATGGGCTCTGAGTTCCCTTGCGCAGATGTTTCCCCCCATGATTTATTAATTGAGTAAAAGCTGGGTGCACCCAATATCTCCTGTTCGTTCGTCGTTTTTTTTTTAAATGCCGCCATAGTAATATCATGTCATCGGAGTCGTTGGATGACATGATGATCAGAGGTTTCTGGCAATACTGTTGTTTCAATGTGAGAGAGAACCAAAATAATATTGCGTATTGCTTATTGACAGTTGCTTGTTGCCTCAGTGTGAGAACCACCTTACACTTATTAGATAAATTATTTAATAAGGCTTACATAAAAACTGAATAAAAATAATTACTGCTTATAGGCCGAAGGAATACAAAAATGTTTAACTATTGCCTACATGCAGGTGAAAAAAAATTAAAAAAAATGTTCAACACGCTTTCAAATTTTTTGTCAATTTTTATAAAAAAACATTATAGCTGTTCTTATCTTAAAATGTTTTTTTACGTCCCACGTATTAAAATTTGATAATTTTGAACCGTGCATATTATTTCTCATATACATAAATAAACTTTTTCGTTTTTACAAACAAGAATTAAAGAAAAATTGATTTATTTATTGTAGATTATAGACGCGTCGACATCTCAGGTCATTAGCGTCTTTCAAACTACGCTAAATAACAACTTTCCTAAAATTAAATAACATCACAAAACATCCATGAGCGCAGGTGGGATTCGAACCCACGACAGTCTAGTCTAGAGGCTGCGGTACCAAGTACGCTATCCACTAGGCTATACTGCCCTCAATCAAAGAAAAATGCCTACATATTTTAAACGGTGAGCATAAACCGCCATATGACGACGTAGAAGACAGTCACACTTCTTTATCTATTGAAAGGGATGTATATAAATTATCTTCCTCGTGTTTGAGAGATCAGTGGGCGCGTGACGCAGTAGATTTAGTCAGCCAATCACAGGCTGAATATTTGTCTACGTCATTACTCATTTCTGTGTCAAGATAATTCTATGATTAAAATTCCAATCTGAGGACAGGTGGTTCAGTAGTTATCGTCGCGGCCTCTGAATCAGACTGTCGTGGGTTCGAATCCCGCCTCCGCTCATGGATGTATTGTGATCTCATTTTGTTTTAAGTGAGCTATGTTATTTAATGTAATCAAGACGCTAATGACCTAAGTTGTCGATTTTTTAATTGTAACAGTGCATTTTTATTCCAGAATACGAAACAGTATTTAAGAGTGAATAGTAAATTATTAAGGTACATATGAGCTAAAGTTAATAAATATTGAGATATTTACAGATTAAATAGCAAGTTTAATTTGTCAATTCGGTTCTTTTATGAATTAAATTCAAGCCAAGAAAGCCGCTGCGTAAGATCATGGCTATCTGCTATGCCATAATTTATCTAATTGTCGTTCATTTTGGCTGTTATTTAATTTCTAAATATCTCAATATTTATTAACTTTAGCTCATATGTACATTAACAATTTACTGTTCACTATTAAATACTGTATCGTATTCTGGAATAAAAATGCACTGTTACAATTAAAAATTTGAAGCTGACCTTCGCCTAACCTTCACAGCACCACCTATGTTAAATCTGATATCACAGTCTTCTCTTTTGTATAAAACATTTTTTATGGTTTGTACCGTTTACGAGATATTTCACTGCATTGTTTAAGATGTGCCATCCTGTATATATAACGTAGATTCAAAACAATGTGGGACGACCCGATTATTATAACGTACAAAATCTAATCAAAAGGTGTCCAAATGAGCTTGCGTTCTACGACACTGACTCTCTGAAACGGTAAATTCAGCAGCATCATTTCATATTTCCATTATCACGTGTCATCGCGTCTCTGGAGGCTGTCTAGTCAACTTGTTTCAATAGCTGCATTCATATACATATTTCGTATTATGAATGTTTCATTGTAATTAATAATATGACTCGATAATATACTGTCTGTACTAGTAGACCAAGAGCTAGTGACAATTTTTTGATATTATTTATTCAAAGCCTTAGTTTTGTGAAGATGTTGAGGGTGCCCTGAGTAAGGGATTTTGCTAGATAGCGGTATGGGAGGGATGCAGACCGCCCCCAACATGTAACTAAAAAATGGTCACATTATTATTATTGCTTCAAGTCTGAAATTGTTTGTATAGCTTGTCGGTGACCCAATAATGCCATTATAATTTTTGCAGATCGATTGGTCAGTATTAAAGGGGTGGCAGATTATCCTAAACGTGTCATGTACCCGACGAAATTTATATTATTAATTCAAAGTTCAAATTTTAATATGTTGTTACGACGACTATTTTAAGCATATATTTCAATTTGCAGAACAAAATGTCGGTATTAACCCCTTTGCAGAATGATATAAACACCTAGGCGAACAAGTTTCCCTCTAAGAGAGGGGGTTAATACCGACATTTTGTTCTGCAAATTGAAATATATGCTTAAAATAGTCGTCGTAACAACATATTAAAATTTGAACTTTGAATTAATAATATAAATTTCGTCGGGTACATGACACGTTTAGGATAATCTGCCACCCCTTTAATACTGACCAATCGATCTGCAAATATTATAATGGCATTATTGGGTCACCGACAAGCTATACAAACAATTTCAGCCTTGAAGCAATAATAATTGTGACCATTTTTTTTGTTACATGTTGGGGGCGGTCTGCATCCCTCCCATACCGCTATCTAGCAAAATTCCTTACTCAGGGCACTTTAATATGCCTCCCTCAACATCTTCACAAAAATAAAACCTTGAATAAATAACACCAAAAAATTGTCACTAGCTCTCGGTCTATAGGCATGTGAATCGTTCATAGGATGTTGTCTGATTTTGGTTCTAATGTTGCCAAGAGTAAACATGACTTATTATTAATGTAAGAAATAACTAGAGTAATTTTTAACTTAATAAAATCTTCTAGCATTGGTCTTAAAAATTTTATTTATCATCATAAACATGTGGGATGGCAATACAACATTTATTTTGTAGCTTTCATATCATTAAAGTAACATGGTTGCACATATTTTGAGCACCTAGTATTAGCGAATAAAGTTTGAGCCTCGGTTTGAGTTTTATTAAAAGTCACCAAGTGATAAGATTTAAAAAATTTTGTTTTATTGTTAGTCCAGCAGTCTTTGCGCTCTGAATTGTCTGGATAAAGGCTACAGAAACGCAAAAATATTTATCCTATCGGATAGCAGAGCAGCTATTATGGCTCTATGTTCACACAAAATTGAGTCAAGACTGGTCTGGGAATGCCTAGATACTGTTGATAAACTGGGTGCATACAACAGAGTAACCCTAATGTGGGTTCCAGGGCATACAGGCATCGAAGGCAATGAAGTAGCAGACTCCCTCGCTAAAGAAGGAGGAACTAAAACCTTTATAGGCCCAGAACCTTTCTGTGGCTATTCTAAAAGCCACATCAAATTAGAGGTTCGCAAATGGGAGGAAGATAAGAAAATCTCTCGTTGGAAGTCCACTCCAGGACTGAAACAATCAAAGAGATTTATATCGCATAGCACAACAAGGACCAAAGAACTCCTTATTCTCAGCAAAGCAGAACTGAGAATAATGACAGGACTCCTCACAGGCCACTGCCCTTTGAGATACCATCTCTCAAAAATGGGTAAAGTCCAGGATGACAACTGTCGATTCTGTAAAGAAGCAAAAGAAACTGCCGAACACATTCTATGTGAATGTGAAGCAGTGTTCTCCAAAAGGCTGCAACATCTTAACAGGCCTTTTCTAAAGCCTGAAGACATATGGAGAGAAGCCCCCAGAAAGGTTATAAGGTTCATAAAAAGCATTTTACCCGACTGGGAATAAACTATTAGGGGACTCACAAAAGATCTTATAGGTCGCAGTGATTGTGAGATATATAGTGTCTTATCACCCCGAGTAAATCTAATCTAATCTAATCTAGTCCAGCAGTCAGGTACTTTTTACCTGGAAAGTATTCCGAAGTTAATGATATTTTGGTATGTTGTTTGTGGGTACTCTGTGGAGTAGAATATGAGTTTTCGACCTCGAAGACCCTGTGCTAACGTGGGGGGAGCCGAAAAACCATGAAATTTTACCACCTTTTTTGCTTTTTTCGAAATCTCTCAGAAAAGGTCGACTTAAGCAATTCTTTCATTATGTAATGTTTTAAAGAGGATTATATTTCCTACAATTTTCATTCCCACAACTTTTCTGTGGTACTAATGGTAAGCGCGCTGCAGCTTCTTGAAAATCACCCGCTTAGGATCCTCGAGGTCGAAAACTCAGATTCTACTCCACAGAGTACCCGCAAACAACACACCAAAATATCACTAACTTCGGAATACTTCCCAGGTAACCCCCTTCATTTATTACCTGCCGCTTGGACTATATAGAATACTAACTAAACGGAATTTCGCATATCATAGCAACGTGGTTGATTATTAAGATTTAAGAGTATCACGGAACCTGGTAAATAAAAAAAACAAAGCAAGGGAAACATTGGAATGTAGTTTGCATTCCAATTTTTTGTGGGAATTAGCGCTCCCAGGGACCCGAGCTCGTACCAGTCGGTTTGTGTATGCCCGCTGACGGATTCTAATACACAAATGGATTATTTGTTGTGTTGAAGACGCTAATGACCTGAGTTGTCGACGCATCTATAATCTACAATAAATTAAAAAAATGTAAATGTTCTCAATATTATTTTCCCTATGTTCGGGTAAAACCGTTTACACCCTGCATATACCAAACGTCTAAAACTTTAGTCTACCGATGGAAACACATGTTTATGAAAGTCCAGCAAAGTGTCCACACTCATCAAGTCAGGTTTACGACTCTCCCAACTTGGCTTACAAGTACAGAAGCACTTACATTTATTGCTAACGTCAGACTTAATAACGCGTCACGTTTTGTATCAGTCGACTTGGCTTCTGAATTGGACGCCCTGTCACAAATACCGGATCACAGCATACGCATGTATACACGTGTCCTTGACACGACCTCTCGTCTTGTTTATATATCTGTGACTTAAAAGAAAAACCGTGTATGTCAAATTTCTTATGCGCCGCCACTGTCTCGAAGATTTGAAGGGTAAAATGCTAGCTCGATGAAACTAAAATGTGTAAACAAAAATGTGGTGACGGCAAAGAATGTTTGGAATGTGTCACCTCTTCTCGCTGGGTCTGTGTTATATTGTATAGATGCATTCGAACGCCAGTATTGTGGTCGGTCCTTCTACTGGTACATATAAATTTTAAAACAGCCAGTGGCAAGTCATTCGATTTCTGGCTTCGCACGACGCACAGTGAATAAGTGCTCCTAGCCTTAAATTGATTATTATATTATTCATACATAAAATGTTTTACTTCGGTCGTGTGTGCCGCGACATATGCTTTTTAATACAGTCAGGGTCCATTCTGATTGGTCGAATACCCCATATTGATGTCGTTTGACACACACACACACACACACCTAAACGAACGTAACAGCTAGTTAGTGAACTCTGTATACTAATATGGATAGTTGATAGCGTTTAAAAAATGGAATATGTGGAGAATGTTCAAACACATATTCTTCAAGACAGGCATTAATGTTAACAAAATTAGAATGAAAACTTCAGATTTAAGGCTTATAATCCAATTCTTTCTATAAAAGTCGATCAATTTTCTGACATTACAAAATAAAACTTAATAAAAATTTATTTTTCTGTTCCAATTTCTCAAGAACACTGTTATTGTATAAATCTTGGACATCCTAATATCTCAAATAATAATATTAAATTAGGTTTTATTTTGAAATGTCAAAAAATTGATCGACTTTTATAGAAAGAATTAGATTACAAGCCTTACCTGAAGTTTTCATTCTAATTTTGTGAACATTTTGTACCAAACATTTTTTTATGGTTTGTACCGTTTACGAGATATTTCACTGCATTGTTTAAGATATGCCACACTGTATATTGTAACTTGTGTGTGTATTGTAACTTGTCACACTAGTTCACAAATAAATCTATTCCACTCCATTAAATCGACGTTAATCTTTTTTAATACAAACTCGACACATAATATTTTTGGCTTGTGGCCATAGATATTTTGGTTATTTATTTTTATGTGAGTGCAATATAAATCACTTCTTTTAGGTTATGTCAAATATTGAATCATACATAATATTGGGTAAGTTCGGTTTTACGCTCAGATTGATCGGAGTGCTCTAATACGTTCGAATTTAACATTTATATGCTCTGAAAGATCTCTATCCTGCGTTCGGTTTTAAGATCTGGAGCAGATCGAGCGCGCTCGATTTGCTCCGAGGAAAGCGAGCGAGCAAGCAGATTCAACCATCTTCAGAGCATTCATTTTAAAAATGAGCGGAAACACTTGTTGTGAGAATGGATAAATTTCGAAGTTTATTTATATGAGGTAATTTTTCAATAGGTAAAAACACACGAATAATATTTATTCAAAGAATAGTAATAATCAATAAGTCTATATCGCACAGAACCAGTACTACTATTAATTTTAAAATAAAGGAATAAAACGAAAAAAATTGTGATTCATGATTTATTATTATAACAATGTTGAATTAAATCAAAATGAGGAGCAATAAAGAATATATTTCGGCTTTAGTAATAAAAATTTTAATTATTAGCGCCATTTTATTCTGACGTTTGGAAAAATCTGCTAGATTACGTTCGGAATTGTTTAGATGGCTCGATTTGCTCGGTTGTCACGTGACCAAAAATCTGTTCGCTCGGCTCGATCAATCGAGCGTAAAACCGAACTTACCCATTATGTGATATAAGTTTCAAAATGAATACTTAATATTTTTTTGTATACTTATATTGTTACTCATCTGCTTTTTAACCGACTTCAAAAAAAGGAGGTGGTTCTCAATTCGGTTGTATTTTTTTTATGTTTGTTACCTCATAACTCAGTCATTTATGAACCAATTTTGAAATTTTTTTTTTATTTGAAAGGATATACTTTCAGATTGGTCCCATAGAAATTTCATCAAAATCTGTTCAGTAGTTCGGCTGATTTTAATAAAAGTGAGTAACGGCGGGTGATTCTTTAAGGTAAATGTCACTTTTTGACATATCAGACAGCGTAGGAAAGTCGGTTTCGACGGTTTAATAAAAGTGAGTAACGGCGTGTGATTCTTTTAAGGTTAATGTCACTTTTTGACACTAAAAAGTAAAAAATAAAAAACTTTTTAACAAAAAAAAACCTCCTTCAAAAAACCACTAAAAAGAGGAAAATAATGAAATTTTGAGGTCTGTGCCAATTTAATAAAATATGAAGTTGGTTAAAAAGAAGATATTAATCAGTATAGGTACTATACTTTTTAACCGAATTCATATTTTTATTAAATTGGCACAGACTTCAAAATTTCATTATTTTCCTCTTTTTAGTGGTTTTTTGAAGGAGGTTTTTTTTTTGTTAAAAAGTTTTTTATTAGAAAAATGAAATCTGAAAATGTTTACCTCAAGCTTTTCATAAAAGATGAATACCTACTAAACATGTATGTCATTCGACTAGTGAGATATTGTTTTTATGAAAAAATAAAATCAATAATTGATAATATCTAATAATAGCAAATACTATAGAAACAAGCCGTGAGGTTTATTAGGACTAAAGTTACTTTTAATTGGGACTCACAAGTGCGACCCTTGCGAGGTCCACACGACGAACTTCCTAGTTGATAGCTCAATCCGCCGCGATAGTGGAAAAATTCGGGTTTGAATCCCGACTGTGACAATGGTTGATAAGATAAATTTTTCCTAATATTGCGGAATACATTATGTAATTTGGCTGATATGTAACAATATAATTCTACTTATGTATTTCACAGTCGTACTAAATTCACTCTTTAAAATTACTACGATCAAATAAATATTGAATTTAATTATGATAATGGCATTCTGTGTTATATACCACTCATTACTGGTTAAATCATAACACTAGTTTGCCATATGTATTTATCTGACAATGTAGTGTATCAAAAAGATAGCTACAGATAATATAATTGATACATTATGTGTTCATAAATTACGTGTCTATATGTATTTATTGACTCTTGCCCTAACAAGCAGTACATATTGAATAAAGCCCTAACTCGCAAAAATTAAAAATAATTTCAAAATTCATGCTAAAAACTCTCACATGTAAGATGATTCATAATAATCTACTTAATAAAAATAACAACTCTCGCATGAAGTGAAATTATGATTTATCAATACTTGTCACGGTTGAGTAAATGATAGCTCAATCCGCCGCGATAGTGGAAAAGTTCGGGTTTGAATCCCGACTGTGACAATGGTCGATAAGATAAATTTTTCCTAATATTGCGGAATACTTACATTATATAATTTGGCTGATGTAACAATATAATTCTACTTATAATAATTTATGAACCAAAATTATTAAATATTATTTTTTCCTTTTTAGTACATTTCAATAAAAGATTGTCTCTAAAAAGTTTTTTTTACTAATATTTTATTTTGTCCATTTTAGTCTCGATTTTAGTCTTTCAAAATTTTACCCCTTTTTGACCCCCTCGGGGCTGAATTTCGAGAAATCCCTTCTTAGTGGATACTTACGTGTACGTCAGAAAAGGAATCTACTGTCAAAATTTCAAGTTTCTAGCTTCAGCGATTTGGCTTGACCGTTGATTAGTCAAAAAAACCGTACACCCTCGTTTGAACCCCTTAGGGGTGAATTTAATTCTAAAAATGATTTAATCATGTATTGTCATCGGAAATACTTATGTGTACAAAATTTCAAATCGGTCGGATACGTGGAAGTTGTTCAAAATTGATTTGCAAGATTCGACCTAAACAAACACGCAAACAAACTAACATACATTGCAAGTTAAATAAAAGCTTGTAATAACGGCATTTTCATTAATATGACGCAAATTTTTATATTAAAGGTGAAAAAACAGGATGAGTTTTTGGATCACACGGTATATTAGAGTGATTAGAGACAACACTAAGTAAAGTAAACATAATTAAAGTGAAGACTGGGAAAGACATTTAGCGTAAATTAGAGTGACGTAAATGTAACAAATAACAGATACTAGTTCGGAAATTGGGCTACCAATAACACTGAACTAGTACCTTATTGCTGTAAGCGGGTAAAACTTTCGGAATTTTCGAATTAAATGTTAAACTCAAACTTTTATCAGGATTCTCTGCCATTAATATCAGTTCCGAATTCATATTTAACTTCGTTATTTAATAAACAACTTAAGCCTGAATCACACGAAGCTGGAATGCCTGCTCGATATCTCTGCTAGGTTTTAAGCGTTCTGTGGCGCTGAATCTCGTGCTGGTTTTGGCTTAAAGCCGCCTCTACACGTTGGGCCAACGTGTTGGGCCAGCCTGTTGGGTCAACGTGTACAGGCCCACTTGGCGTATTTTGGTCGTTGGCGACCAACACTGGCCGGTCAGACGAATAGTGTCGGTTTTCGTGCACACATCAAAGGATCTTGGCGCGCAGTGTTCACACGTTGGTACTTTTGCCCAACATGCTGGCCCAACGTATAGAGCCGGCTTCACACGATGCGCGCTTTAAAGCTGGATTTGTAGATAGTTGTGATGCGTGCGCAGTGACAGCACTGTTTGACAGTTCAGATATCGACAAAAATGGACGACAACACGATTACAGCAGAAGTTTTTCGTCGCAAACGAATAAGCAGTTATTGCGTTTTTATTAATTTGTGAAAGAAGACGAAGACATAAACGTTTAAACAACCGTCTATGACGCCATGTTCGTTTATGACGTAGTAGCCCACGTGAAAATACACTGTTTTTTGATTGGTTCTTACTAAAATGCAGCAGAGAATCAAGAACGAAAAATAGACCGTTTCTAATTCTGAAATCCAGCAAGGGGTCCACACAAGGGAGCCCGCAGTGATGTCATTTTCCATCGCTGCGGCCAGGAAGCAATCCAGCGGCGAAATCAGCGTCGTGTGATTCGAGCTTTACACACGATTCTTGACTATTGGGTGGAGGAAATACTATAAATACTTGAATGTAGGTAAGCATAAAAATAGCCAAAGTAGCTTTGATAAGCGAAATACCATACATAACCGCAACACCAGGAATATATAATAGTATATTGTGTAACTATAGTGTGCTAAATACATCTTTATGCGTCAGGCGTGATGTTTTCTGCAGCACTCGTATACGGCTCGTAGATGCGCACTCGCCAAGGCTCGTGCGCGTTCGCTTACTACTTGTGCTGAAAACATCGCGCCTGATGCATAAAGATTTAGCACATGCGTTGCACACTATACTTTAATCAACACATGCATGGTTGTAGAGCTTTATTGAATTAATGTCAAACACCGTAGATTCACTGACAGAAGTACATCTCATTCTAAAAACATTGGCCTTATAATATTTATTTACTTTATTTATTATTTTTTAATTCTCTTAAAATGCAAATTTTGTTAGATCAATTATAACTTTTTATGATACTTATAGCAATTTATATTTAAATTGAGATTTAAAATTTATAAAATTATTTAAAAAATTTAGTGTTTACTTGAGGAGATTGTAACCATTATTATGTACCTAATTTGGTCATAGATTACTATAGACACCATACGATGTCGACCTACATTTTGTCATTTATGTTTCACTCAACTAAAAACATTTCACCAGTTCCAAATGCAAGCAGTGCGGTCTAATAGAACACTGCAGGCTACTGCCATCTGCGGATCAAAGATTGGCCCTCGAAGAACCATTTGATAATTTCGTAAGCCAGAACTAAAATGCTGATGGCACTTTATACTATACTAGCAACCTCGTCCGGCTTCGCCCGAGTGCTAAGAAAGCAGTTAGACAGGGCCGAACTGAAACAGTTTATGAAAACAAATCTGCCAATGGGGCCGACCCACAGTGAGAGCGAGTGAGTAAATGGGTCTGTTCTTGTAACCAAACAGTTCTAGTGTAGAACAGAACTGGAACACAACTGGGTTTCATTCATATGAAGGGATCAATACTGACGCACCGTTGTGCCGTGCCACTGCAGTTATATTATGTAAGAGTGTATGTGTACGTCTGTAAGTAGACTATGGAAGTATTCTATACAGGGTGTTCGAAATTAACAGTGCTATTGTGTATGATCAATATAGTAATTTACAGTGCTGTTAATTTTTTGAAGTGAATATTTCTTATGCGAATCCGGACGCGTTTGTGCATACGCAAACGATGACGCGCGTGCCCCACTACTTTCCATGAGAAGCAGACGAAGAGTACGGGAAGTTATTTCCGCCGTACCAGTATATCAATGTCAAATTTATTAACCATAAACTTATACATTTAATAATGAAAAACATCGTTAGTTTCAACTTTTGTCAACATTTTTTTTAATTCGAAAAATGCAAAAAAGGTTAATTTTGCGAATAAACACGATGCTTAATTATTTTTCTAGTTTCATCATCGTAATTTACGTAAAAAATATAATATATCTGTATTAGATATGCCTGTCGAATTGACAACCTCCTTTTTTCAGCCGGTTAAAATGCTCCTTTAACCAAAGTAGTAGCTCCAATAATAGAAAAGTGCCCTTAACTTTGAACACCCGGTATACAGGGTGTAGAATCGTTCATGACATTTCCTCAAGTTATTAGAGTTTCGTACGAAAATAGTGAAAGACGAAACCTTTATGATGAAATTTCGTTATTCGTCCGGTCTGATCTGCCACAGGCCTAGTACCTTCTATTAAGCGGTTAGTCGTAGGAAGTAGAAATTTGGCAGGCAGATAATTTTATTTTACAGCTCGTTTTACCAAAAAAAAAATGGCGTCCTCTACGACCAATAAATGTAAATAAAGAAAAATTCAATTTAGCGCATGGCATATTGTTGAAAAGGGCTTACTTTAAAAATAGGTATACCTATTTAAAAAAAAATTTAATTTTTTTGTTCAATCAAGGATTCAGATTCGCATCTCTACAGTGATAATTTTTTAACTTCCCGTTGGAAGTTATTGTAATGGGTCCGAAAATCGAAATCAAAATGTATAACAAATTTTTATGTTTCAGTCACTACACTATTTTTAGAAAGATGTTTGTGTGTGTCTATGTGTATGTGTGTGTGTGTACGTATATACGTACGTATGTGTCCATTTCTTTCTAAGACGAAATCTCAAAAATGAAAAATGATATCGACTACATTAGGGTGCCAATCGACGCGAATTAACGTAAATATGATCTGAAAGAAATTTTTTGAAAATCGCCTCAGCCGTTCTTTTTTCTTAACCAAAAAGACTCCAAAAAAAAAGATTTTACACAATATCTCGCGAATAAAAAATTATATCGACTTCGTAAGGGTGTCAATCGAGGCGTGTTAACGTCATTTTGATCCGGCATAAATTTTATAAAAATCGGTTCAGCCGTTTTTTTTATTATTGTTAAAAATAAATAATAATTATGTTTTAATGATTAAAATGATTACTTTTCTGTGTAATATCTAATTTAATTATTATTATTATTAAATATTTATCAAACTGGGAAGTTCGTCGTGTGGACCTCAAGAGTCGCACTTTAGTCGACCTAATACCCGACCCACCTCACGGCTTGTTTTTTTGTGAATCATCGCTTGGAAACTACCGAGCACTTACAGCACAAGTTTATAGGTTAAATCGTTTCCAGTTAACTCTATATCTATGTGGGTGTATGAGTACACATACACTGTACATTTAACTAAACACCTCACCCACGCAGTACATGTTGTGGTGTTACAGTTATCCCTTTGAAATAGACTTATGTATAAATCTAAGGCATCAAAACGAAACCGTTTATCTGTGGTAAAAATTCCAGCCAGTTCAGCGACGTGTCTATTCCAGCTTTAAACCATAAATGTAGTTTGGGCGATTACGAGATGTTTTTACAATCGAAACAACTGTAATCGTTCATAATAACAATCGAGTCCACAATCGACTCGGAGTTTGATTTTACAATCGAAATGTTCGATAGTTCAAGTCGATTATTTGCCACATAGATTATAGCAATAGCAAAGAATGAGAATACATATAATCGCCATTCAAGGTTATATGCTAGTCGACTGACGTTCACGCGACTCGTTGATTGTTCACTGTTCAGTCGGTACTCACTACTCTGTGATCTCTTCACTATTCAATTCGTATTACACGATTACTGCAAAATCGACTATCGACTCGACCAGAGTTGTTGAGTGATGAACGATTGTATATTATGTGGCACTCGACAGTGTACGATTCAGTACTATGCGACTTGGTCTCGGTGAACTATGAAACAACAACAATCGAGTCCAAGTTACAATTATCGAAAGTCATCAAGATGTTTGAACAATCGAGACAATCGACTAAAACATCTCGTATCGAGAATAACTACATGAATGACATAAATTCAAGAGCCCGTCCAGTGGCGTAGCTAGAAATAACGACCCCTTACGTAAGCATAGTCGGAGAACCCCCCTTATTTATAAAGCCGAATACAGAAATGTGACTAGGTCAGGGGTCGGCAACCTGCGGCTCGCGAGCCGCATGCGGCTCTTATGATGTCAAGATGCGGCTCTCCAGTTCCATGCGCAAATATTAATAATTATATTATTTTATTTTCAAAACTTATAAAAAATATTATACTGCAAAAAAAAACTTTAAACAGGATAAAAACACTCAACAGAGAACAGTGAGAATAGGTGGAGTAGAGAGTATACGGACAGCTGACATTTTTTAAATGTGGCAACACTGTTCTGTTTGTTTAGTTATTGGTACACTGTGTCGTCAACGGTTCTAATCCTAATCAAATACCATAATAATAAAATAAAAATGTTAGTGGCTCTTTAAAAACTGACAAATTTTGTAAATTGTAACTTTTGGCTCTTCCGTCTCAAAAGGTTGCCGACCCCTGGACTAGGTCAACAAATGATTTTCCAGCGAGTTAATAAAATATTATTTTGATAATGTTCTATACATTTGTATTTTCTTTTCAGTTTGCCTGTGCAGGGCCCAGAGCCCCTCGCACTCGATTGCTCCTCCGCATTGCTAACTCTCGCCATACAGTAGCTACGCCACTGAGCCATTTTAATGAACAATCGACATTGTTTTTTTTTTGTTCAGTAAACAGGAGTCGATTTCACTGACGTACAGGTAATAGCCTATGATTGCTTTACACGTGGGCGAATCTATTGATTTATTGACAAGAAGCAATATCTGTTGTAGGTAATTTTTTGTAAAACCACTTTTAGATGTCACACATTAAATTAATTGTTTATTTCATTTAATACTCCAGAATTAATTCAAATCACGAAACGAATTTTGATTTTTAAGGTCAGCAAGAGCTATAATAGGGCTTAGTTTCAATTTATATTTTCAAATTATTATGTTTTAATGATAAATAATGAAAATCCAAATGACATTTTTACTAGTTTGGCTTAGAATATGATTGATTTTAATAAGTGCTTCAATTCTTAAATTATTCTGAGATGCTTTTCATTGAAATTGGAATTTTGTCATTCTGTCTTCGTGTAACGCTTATTTTGCTGTAACTAGTATATCGTTGTTGCATATAAATGTACTAAAAAGAAAAAAAATAATAAGTATTTAATTTTGGTTCATAATTATAAAATCGTGGGTCGTAAACTCTACGATCATTTATTACACTCACAACGCACACTTTTATAATTATGAACCTAAATTAATTATTATTTTTTTCTTTTTAGTAGTACATTTATGCAAGACTTTATTGACAACAAAATCATTTTCTAAAACAAATTTTTAATTTATTTTATTTTTATTTTATTATTATTTATATTATTTATTTTATTTTCTTTTTAGTTTAGCTAAAAAAAATTATTTAAAAATACTGTTTTGTACCTATATGTAAACATGATGCAAACAATCTAAAATATATGTTTCTATGGAAATGAACTCTAATGTCAAGCCTTAACGTCACACACTGTTTTTTTGATCGCAACACATGATTTCTTTTAAAGTGCTATTTGTACCCGGACGAATCCGGGCCGGTCAGCTAATTACCATAATATTGTATTGTCATCGGAACTGAACAAGTGCAGTGCAAAATTTCAACTCAATTGGTTAACGGGAAGTAAGTGAAAATTCGATTACAAGATTTGATTGCTGGCAACACTAAATAAAAGCATTATTTGAGACAGGATAGGGCTTAGAAGTAATTTGCTTACCGACAAAATCAAAAAAATATTATAAGAGAGAAAATCGCATTACTTACATCATCCAACCACATTTATACAAGGAAAATTAGCACTTTTAATTTCTTATCATATTAATTTGTGTTATCAGTTTATCATATTTATATTTTCCCAAAAATCAGTATTAAAAATATAAAAATCTGATATATAAAATAAATGCTTTATTATATCTATTCCTTATGCATCCACAACAGAATTAAAAAGTCACTTTTCACTACAAAATTATTATAAAGTTACATTAAAATTCACTTTGGCCGGATGGAAATATTATTGAACTCTAGTGATTACAACATTACAATAAATAAAAAATCCCATTTCTAATTTAAAAATCAACCAAAAAACCATAAACCATAACTTGCAAATACTGCTGATTATTTTGAACTTCTTTCACATTTTTTAGATTTTTTTAAAAATTTATGGATCTTCCATCACAGGATATTCTTTTTCATATTTGTTAAAACACTTGAAGTTGTCGTTAATGTGAAATTAGTCATGTAATTAAATACTTTATATAATGTGCATACTATCCAAAACTATTATAATATTATTTGTTGTTTTTTAACCGACTTCAAAAAATAGAGATTATTAATTGTTTTTAAGTTTATATACTTATTAGCATTACGTACTATTTTTTATTATTATCATTACTTGAACAAATTATTGTTTCTAAATAAAAAAATCGTTTCAATTTTCTGCCCGATATAACGTTTACTTCCACCACTAGCAAGACCTTTACTTCCACCATTAGCGAATACAGCCTTATGCGATGATATGTTATTTGTCCCAATCACAGCCACCTTATTGAGTGAGTGTATCCTTTGAAATACAATACGAAAATACGAAACTATCCACTATTTAGCAATCTTACCGTACGTTTACATTGCAGTATTATATAACTAGCTGAAACCGGATTACGAGTAAATCTGTGGTCGCATGGCAAAAATGCTTACGCTATTTTTAAATATGTAACAATATAGATATATTTACTAGCTTTCTAGTCCAATTTCTTATTTTAATTGGCACAGACCTCAAATTTTCATTATTTTACTCTTTTTTGTGCCTTTTTGAAGGAGGTTTTTTTTTTGTTAAAAAGTTTTTATATATTGTAGATTATAGACGCGTCGACAACTTAGGTCATTATAGCGTCTTAATTACATCAAATAACATATCACTTAAAATTAAATGACATCCATGAACGAGGTGGGATTCGAACCCACGAAAGCTTGCTCCAAAGGCCAGCACGCTGACCATTATACCAAACTGTCCTCTAACTGCATACGAACATCAACACGTTGACTTGATAACCTATTTTTTGAAGTCGATTAAAATAGACATAAGCCGCTTTTTCTTGTTGACCCAGAAAGATTTTCTCTGAACTGGATCATATTACATAATATGAATGATTCATATTGTGTCAGCGAGATCATTAAACAAGGATATGTAAAGATGTATTTACACGAATGCACCAGGGGTGTTGGGGACAACTAGTTCAAACCGGATGATGGTGGAGGTGAAGTGTTCGTGACAAACGTCACACACTTCACTATAAACACATTAATAAATTCGGTACAGTTTTTTTGGTGTATTTACACGCAACACATACGTTCGGAGAATTTTCTGTCATGTTTATATAACAGTTATTTGTTTGTACAACAATATTTTGTATAAAAAAGGTGCATAAAGCATCGTGAATTGTAGCTTTGAGTTTTTTAACGACTGTTTAACAATTCTTTAATCAAAAGCGACCAATATTTGAAAACAAAAAATAATGACCTTGACCTTTTTAATCAATAAAATTAGGTCAATTTGAATTTTGCAAAACAATATACCGATTGTCTTACCAAACAACCTAAAATTATATGTTGTTTTTCTTCCCTTTCAATCTAATATTTCTTTATTAGTTTAATTACTTTTACTAACTACTTAATCTACCTATCATCAATTTCCAACTTTCTAAGTTCGAATACTGGCTGAAGGCTAGAGCCAGGGCCAAGAAAAACAAACCGTGAGGTGGGTCGTTTATTAGGACTAAAGTGCGACCCTTGAGGTCCACACGACGAACTTCCCAGTTTGATAAATATTTAATAACAATAATTAAATTAGATATTACACAGAAAAGTAACCATTTTAATCATTAAGACATAATTATTATTTATTTTTAACAATAATTAAAAATTAAAAAAAAACGGCTAAACCGATTTTTACAAAATTTATGTCGGATCAAAATGACGTTAACACGCCTCGATTGACACCCTTACGAAGTCGATATAATTTTTTATTCGCGAGATATTGTGTAAAATCTACTTTTTTGGAGTCTATTTGGTTAAGAAAAAAGAACGGCTGAACCGATTTTGAAAAAATTTATTTCAGATTATATTTACGTTAATACGCGTCGATTGGCACCCTAACGTAGTCGATATCATTTTTCATTCTCGAAATTTCGTCTTGGAAAGAAATGGACACATACGCACGTATACACACACACACGCACACAGACACCTTTCTAAAAGTAGTGTAAAAATAGTGTAGTGACATTGAAACATAAAAATTTGTTATACATTTTGATTTCATTTTCGGACCCATTACAATTACCTACAATAACTTCCAATGGGAAGTTAATAATTTTATGGCTGGGTATCCAATGTTCGTCCATGTGAATTTTCAAATTATTTTACACCCACTGTAACCTCACATAATATTTAAATGGAAAAACATTCGCGCTAAAAATATCAGCCAATACATGCAACTCGTGTCTTTTTTTCCAATATTTATGTATATTATTTTATAAATAGACATGGTAGAGTAGTATTGAAATTTGAAGAGGTCACGTCTACATAAAAAAGCGAAAGTTACGCAATAATAAGAATGAATATCGTTTTAAATTCACAAACGCTCACGACAGCACTTCCTCTATTCTGTCAAAGTAGAGTGTGAATCAGGTTGTATCTGACAGACAAAAAAAAACGATATTTATCTGGAATTATTGAAGAAAATCACGGAAAACTTTAACGAAATGGCCAACACAGGAATTAACGTTTTTCGGCATGAGGCAAATGTTAGTGATGGGGGTGGTACGAGATGTTTTTACAATCAAAACAATTGCAATCGTTCATAATAACAATCGAGTCCACAATCGACTCGGAGTTTGATTTTACAATCGAAATGTTCGATTGTTTAAGTCGATTATTTGCCACATAGGTTATAGCAATAGAAGTGAATTGCGAATCAAGGTTATATGCTAGTCGACTGACGTTCACGCGACTCGTTGATTGTTCACTGTTCACACTTTTCAGTCGATGCTCTGTGATCTCTTCACTATTGAATTCATATTACGCGAATACTGCACAATCGACCATCGACTCGACCACAATTGTTGAGTGATGAACGATTGTATATTATGTGGCTCTCGACAGTATACGATTCAGTACTATGCGACTCAGTCTCTGTGAATTATGAAACAACAACAGTCGAGTCTAAGTGACAACCATCGAGAGTCATCGAGATGTTTGAACAATCGACTAAAACATCTCGTAATCGCGCATCACTAAAAAAAGTCCTAACCACATCTGCCCTTTTCGGAATTCGAACCCAGTACCTGCCGAATTCGAGTCTAGTGCTTTCACCATTGCGCTATATCGCTCGGTTAGTTTTACGTGCAATACGATTTGATATAACACAGAATAGTATTGTTACGGATCATACTGTATATAAACGGCAGGCAAGAGTTCTGAGAAACGGGGTCTGCTTACTGAACAACTGGAACCTGCGCGAAATTTCTAGAGAAAGCGAGAATACACTAGGTTTATGCCACGCAGCATATATAAACAGCCAGTGCGAGTGAGTCAGTCAACGGTGAGTCACGCAGTCAATTTTACGGTGGATCAGTGATATAAATAGTGCCGTGATATAAATAAATAGATTGATAAAATAAATACTAGTGTAGTGGAAATAATTACGAGTTATTAGTTACGTGCTATTTATTGTTTTGTTTTGCTTTGTTTAAGAATTACTGTTTAGTTATTAGTGTATTTGCCATAATATGGCACATACACTATTGGCGTCGGTCGGATGGCGGGACCTAGGGGTCGGACCAAAATTTCTCGACGTTTCATAGCCTCCTGAACACTTTGGCACTATTTTTAAAAATGTTTATATATATATGTATGTATATATTTATATATATATATATATATATTTATTTATTTATTTATATATATATTTATATATATATATATGTGTGTACACGATAACTCTCGACAGACTTAATCGATTGAAACGAAATTTGGTACACATATTGGGACCCATCACCGCAAGAAGCCTATTTAAAATGGGCCCGATCGGACCATTTTCAGGGTTGTA
Source organism: Mongoloraphidia duomilia (assembly GCA_039654895.1). Classification (NCBI taxonomy): domain Eukaryota; kingdom Metazoa; phylum Arthropoda; class Insecta; order Raphidioptera; family Raphidiidae; genus Mongoloraphidia; species Mongoloraphidia duomilia. The sequence continues at coordinate 5,488,073 of CM077523.1, forward strand.
TTTAGGGGTTCCAAAAAGTTTTTGGGCCCAAAAATACCGAAAAATTTGTCAGAATCGTTTCAAAATTGAAATTTAACTCTTTAGTAAAGATTAAAATGTGCTGCTAATATTTTAATAAAATCGGCCCGACAGGACCGGACTTTCAAATTTTATGAAAACACTAGTTTGTTGATACGGATTTACTTATGGAAGGGTGTATTTAATTCGGTGTACTGATAAAATCCATGTCTAATATTGAAATTTAGAAAAAATTAATTATTTTAAGGGATGTATTAAGGGGTTAAATTTTTTATTTTGTCAAAAAACAAACTTAAGTTCACATAATAATGCCACAGTGCCTGTATTAGCAAATACACTAATTGTCGGCAGGGTTTGGCACTGCGACCCGAGTTTTTTGTTTACTTGTGTTGATTGTTAGAACTGACTTTTCGTTGTTGCATTCATTATTATTGTGTTTTTAATTATTGTAAATAAATATTTATTCCGCCAACTCAGAAAACAGTTTTGTAACAATATTTTGGTGTTTACATATCTATATTTCCATAGTTGAGCACGGTATCTGCGTGTTAGTTATATTTACATAATATTTCTACACATTGCATACTGTTTCGATACAAACACGAGGAAACAAACACTATTATATAAAGTGCTCCATCGAGTGTCCTGCCATCTCAATGATGGATCTCAACCTCAAAGAAGTCGAAGCAATTGACAAAAGTAAAATCTTGAACTTTAAAGTTAAAAGGAAGATGCAAATACGTCAGTACTCTCAGATAACACTGTTATACAGGGTTACTTTCGAACAAAGTTAAATCCTACCAAAAATTCAAAAATCACGTTAGGATCAAATAGACACCGAAAAGAATCGAACAAAAAAAAGTTTTTTTAAATCGGTTCATTCGTTTGAACTGTAACGACTTATACAAAAAATCGTGACAATCTCATAGATTCACAGAGGATTTATTTATTTATTGTAAATTATAGACGCGTCGACAACTTAGGTCATTAGCGTCTGGATTACATTAAATACAACTCACTTAAAACTAAATGACATCACAAAACATCCATGAGCAGAGGCGGGATTCGAACACACGACAGTCTGATCCAGAGGCCGCGACGCTAACCACTGGACCACACTGTCCTCGATCCACAGACAAAGCGATTGTATACTCGTATAGGCGCTTCTAGCTTTGCTTAGGTCGCGCCTAAAAATGTGCCTACGTAAGTTCTGACAAAAATTTTATACAGACGCAGTGTCCTCTTTATGCTTTTACACGGCAAGTTTACAGTTTTATTAAGTTTTTAGCTAAAAAGATCTTTTATATGTACCTATGTACCTATATATAAATATTTTCTCGAAAACGGCTCTAACGATTTTGATCAAATTTACCGAAAAGGGGTTTCGGGGGGCAAAAAATCGATCTAGCTAGGTCTCATCCCTGGAAAAATTCGTGTTCTTATCGATTTTATCATTTTAAAAAACAGTTTTTTTAACGTTATAAAACAGTGTCGTATGGTGAGTACCTAGGCTTTGGAAAAACAAACTATTTTCATTATTTATGTCAAATTACTCTGACAGTCAATCTTTAACTTATTAAAATAATCAGTAATTATTTGAAAAGTAAAAAAATAACAACAATAAAATCTAAACATAATTATACTTACATAATTATGTTTAGATTTTATTGCTGTTATTTTTTTAACTAATATTTAAATAAATAGGTATATTACTTTTATATTACCTATGTAAAATATGTAGGTACATACGTTATGTAGTATGACGTATACTGACGTATAATATTATTATCTACTTATAGATATGTAAGTAATTTTTTTTCTTAACAACGACTAACGATTTTGATGAAATGGGAACTTTGAGTACCTACTATTTTTTTTGATCTCATCCGAGCAAAGCTTGGTCATCCAGATATTGATGAATAATTAGAAAAAACCGATCAAGTGTGAGTAAAACTCGCGCAATGAGGGTTCCGTACTCCGTTACAACAATTTAATTGGTGTAAACTGTGTCTAAGTTAAAAAGCGCAGTGTAAGCTCGGACTTCACAGTAGTTGACAGTTATATGGTGATTCCAATATAAATATTATAGTTTATAATCATCGCGCAAGATGACGTCACTCCACTTGTCAGTATATAAAAACATTACTTTATAAAAATTAATTGATTATTTAATTCTATTTATTATTTGCCAGGATTCATGCCACAACAATCCGTGACCTCATAGAGCCCTGTGACAGACGGATGGACAGAAATCGTAGGCAGGGTTCCATACGGAGGTACGGAATCCTGAAATACAGTGATTGATCTATCATTTACGTTTCCCTCTACGATCGGGGCTATTAAAAGTGAACACATGTAATATGATTATGTCGCGCGCGCTTTAGGACACTGTCGTGATGACGGACGGTGTGCACAATATTTACATATCAGACCACATCAATATGTTTGCCTGTCAAATGTTGATGATGCTAAATTATGTCTACATTACATTAAATATTTGCTCTTTACGCACAACTGCGGACCATAATACTCAGTTCATGGCCCCTTATATACAGGCTGTTTCAAAAAACATGTGCCATCGCCTGTGGGGTGATTCATTAATTAAAAATAAGACAAGTAGTTCCTGTCAACATTGTACCGCAGATGCTTTGTTTCAAAGATACAGGATGTTAAAAAAAATTTCGGTTTATTATTGATATCTACTTGGTATATGATAAAATCAATCGATTTAAAACCCCTTATATCCACACCATATTATTCACATAACAATTAGAGGTGAAAATAATAAATATCTCAGACAGCTAGGCTGCCATGATTTTTGAGCTATATCTAAGAAAAAATAAAATGACCACTGTCGGGACTTGAACCCGAAACTCCCAGTTTCCGGCTAGGCGAGTTACCGATTTCTCCACAGTGCCCGAGAGTGGAAACCGATCCTTTCTTATATATAGCAATTTCAAGTTGAAAACACACTGCATGCGAGAGTCGACTATTCAAATAAACTAGCAAAGCATAGTACAGCTATTAAACAGTCGAATCACTATACATGCGAGAGTTAACATTTTATAAGTTTTATCAACTTAATAAACTCGTTAGGCTGGGACGCCTTAGGTTTTACCTATAGATAAACAACGATATCTACCTAAATAAAATTACAGTAAATGTTGAAAATGGCCACCATCAGCTTCATAACAAGCATTCAACCTTCTATGTTAAGATCTTCTCACTCTGACACAAATACGAGGATTTTGTCCGAACTCTGAATTTATAATTACATTTCCAATAAGCGGGACTTGATAATTTGGACGCTCTGTAAATACAGCATATTATGAATACAGTAGAGGGCAGTGTAGCCTAGTGGATAGCGTACTTGGAACCAGCCTCTAGACTAGACTGTCGTGGGTTCGAATCCCACCTACGCTCATGGATATTTTGTGATGCTATTTTATTTATTTATTGTAGATTATAGACGCGTCGACATCTCAGGTCATTAACGTCTTTCAACTACACTAAATAACAACTTTCTTAAAAACTAAATATTATCACAAAACATCCATGAGCACAGGTGGGATTCGAACCCACAACAGTCTAGTCTAGAGGCTGGTACCAAGTACGCTATCCACTAGGCTGCACTGCCTTCCCGAACTCTGACAAACACCATTCAATACGTTCTAAAAGTTCTTCTCTTTTTAACTGACTTCAGAAAAAGGAGGTAGTTCTCAATTCGGTTGTATTTTTTTTTATGTTTGTTACCTCAGAGCTCCGTCATTTATAAACCGATTTGGAATTTTTTTTTTATTTGAAAGGATATACTTTCAGATTGGTCACATAGAAATTTCATCAAAATCGGTTCAGTAGTTCGGCTGATTTTAATAAAAGTTAATAACGGCGTGTGATTCCTTAAGGTAAATGTCACTTTTTGACACATCAGACAGCGTAAGAAAGTCGGTTTAATAAAAGTGAGTAACGGCGTGTGATTCCTTTAAGGTAAATGTCACTCGATAGAGAATTCTCTTAAGTAAGACTAGATGGTAAACTTCTATTCTCTGAAATACGTCATTAAGAATTATTACTGAACATAATTTACTGGCCTTTGGAAAAATATTTTTTCCTTAAAAATACGTAACGTTTTGTAACCATAACCGGCGGATAGAAAACAGCGCATACATACTTACAGACACACATATATACAGACATACATGTAACCAGTCCTTTAGAGGTATGGCTACATCTGATCGATATTTTTGTCCTAGCTTCACGCCGCATTTTCCTTGACTATATAACCTGCTGTAAAATTTACTTTTTCACAGGCGTCGCTAGGAAAACTTTAAACGGAAAATGCGATCTTTTGTTTCTCAGAAAAGTGTAACGTCTGGTGCAAAAATACAAAATTATGCGGAATATTTTATATCACTTTTAGAATTTCACGGAAACTGAAAACAAATGAAATAAACGGTTCGACACAACTCAGACTGCGTTTTCAGGCGAAACTTTATTCATATTGTATGCAATAAAATCCTACAATGCTTTTCTTATGAAGAAATAGAGGACAGTGTGATCCAGTGATTAGCGTTGCGGCCTCTGGATCACACTGTCGTGGGTTCGAATCCCACCTCCGCTCATGGATGTTTTGTGATGTCATTTAGTTTTAAAAGAATTATTATTTAATGTATTTAAGACGCTAATGACCTAAGTTGTCGACGCGTCTATAATCTACAATAAATAAATAAATGGAGAAATATATGCTTGGTCATTGTAAAATCACATTATTTTTCTAACAATGCTTTCTGCTACCGAGCATTAATATACTAATACCTCAACATATTTTTACCTATAAAAACAAATAGACCGCGAGAGCTAGTGACAATTTTCAGGTGTTATTTATTCAATGCCTTATTTTTGTGAAGATGCTGAGGGAGGTATATTAAAGTGCCCTGAGAAAGGGATTTTGCTAGACAGCGGTATGGGAGGGATGCAGTTCGCCCCAACATGTAACAAAAAAAATGGTCACAATTATTATTGCTTCAAGGCTGAAATTGTTTGTATAGTTATATGTCGGTGAACCCAATAATGCCATTATAATATTTGCAAATCGATTGGTCGGTATTAAAAGGGTGGCAGATCACCCACAACGTATCATGTACCTGACGAAATTTTTATTATTAGTTCAAGGTTCAGATTTTAATATGTTGTTACGGCGACTGTTTTAAGCATATATTTCAATTTGCAGAACAAAATATCGGTATTAAGCCCTTTGCAGAACGATATAAACACGTAGGCGAACAAGTTTCTCTCTAAGAGAGGGGGTTAATACCGACATTTTGTTCTGCAAATTGAAATATATATGCTTAAAACAGTCGTCGTAACAACATATTAAAATTTGAACCTTGAACTAATAATAAAAATTTCGTCGAGTACATGACACGCTTAGGGTGATCTGCCACCCTTTAGTACCGACCAATCGATCTGCAAATATTATAATGGCATTATTGGGTTCACCGACATGCTATACAAACAATTTCAGCCTTGAAGCAATAATAATTGTGACCATTTTTCTTGTTACATATTGGAGGCGGTTTGCATCCCTCCCATACCGCTATCTAGCAAAATCCTTTACTCAGGGCACAATAATGTGCCTCCCTTAACATCTTCACAAAAATAAGGCCTTGAATAAATAACACCTGAAAATTGTCACTAGCTCTCGGTCTATAAAGAAAAGCGATTTGAAGTAAATTTTAACTCACGACTAACTAGGCTTATGATCTCTGAGATTAAAAACGCGTTTTTGGTGAATCAAACTACGTCACTGCAAAAATAAAATAGGTATTGTATTTTGAAAAAACATTTGCATATATACTAATTATGTACAAGCGGGGCAGTTACATGCCACATGCATATGGAGCTAACCTAGTTAAAATATTATACTTGGACATCGCCTGCATGGCTCAGAACTAACATACATCCCAACAAAATCATCATATTTAAATCAATCTGACAAATTCGACTCCTTGTAGTCATTTGAACGAAATAAAATAAATAAATAAATATTCTATTTTTCATTAAAACGATAGTCGTCTACAATAGCTATCTCTTTCTCTCATTTCGGTGTAAATATTATAGGGGAATGTTCTATTCACATTCCATGTCTGCTAAGATTTCCTACAATTTTCATTCCCACAACTTTTCTGTGGTACTAGTGGTAAGCGCGCTGCAGCTTCTTGAAAATCATCCGCTCGGTTTTTTGTAACCTTGGTAACCAATGTGTAACATGTGTATTTTCAATTTAAAGTTCGATGAAGAACAAAATAAATAAAACTATTGAAAAGAATATTACATTTTAACCATTGGTTACCAAGGTTACAAAAAGCGGACCGGGTGATTTTCAAGAAGCTGCAGCGCGCTTACCATTAGTACCACAGAAAAGTTTAATTTATTTATTGTAGATTATAGACGCGTCGACATCTAAGGTCATTAGCGTCTTTCAACTACACTAAATAACAACTAACTTAAAACTAAATAACATCACAAAACATCCATGAGCGCAGGTGGGATTCGAACCCACGGCAGTCCAGTCTAGAGGTTGCGGCGCCAAGCACGCTACCATCTAGGCTATACTGCCCTCACCACAGAAAAGTTGTGGGAATAAAAATTGTAGGAAATGTAATCTTCTTTAAAACATTACATAATGAAAGAATTGCTTAAGTCGACCGTTTCTGAGAGATTTCGAAAAAAGCAAAAAAGGTGGTAAAATTTCGTGGTTTTTCGGCTCCCCCACGTTAGCACAGGGTCCTCGAGGTCCAAAACTCAGATTCTACTCCACAGAGTACCCACAAACAACATACTAAAATATCATTAACTTCGGAATACTTTCCAGGTAAAAAGTACCTGACTGCTGGACTATATTAGAAGTTTATTTTGTAGGTACTTTTGTGTCAGACGCAGTCCTTTTAATAGTTTTTTTTACTAATTAAATTCACCTTATAATAATTGTTTTTTCTCGAGTTAGGTATAATTCAGAAACGAACTTCGAGTACGATTCTTAACACGAAACCAATAATAATAAGTTTCATGTAACAATTTTCCTTAGGCTGAAAAATTAAATAGTCTTTGACAACATCGCTGTAAAAACATACTTCATGAAAAGTATTCGTGCGCTTAGATGTTTCTCTTTATGATAAAAATGATTGCTTATTTATATTTATTATATAATTCAAGTACAGAAGCTTGTTTAAATTTTTACAAAGAATTAATATAAATGTGTTTATAAGAGCGTCTTAAAAATTACTAACCGTAATCAATACTGTTACGGATCACCCTGTATATAAACGGCAGGCGGGAGTTCTGAGAAGCGGTGTCTTCTTTCTGTAACAACTAGCACCGGCACGAAGGTTCTAGAGAAATCGAGGAGACACTGGGCTTACGCCGCGCGGCCTATATAAGCAGCAAGTACGCGTGAAGTCAGGCAGTGTAGATTATACTGTGACAGTGTTAAACAGCGAATATAGAGCGAAACAATCTGATATAAATATTTGAATATAAATAACTAAAAATAAATAGTCCTGGTATATAGTTAAGTGTTATTTACTGTTTAGTTATTGTTGATTGTTAGAACTGACTTTTCGTTGTTGCATTTATTATTGTTGTGTCTTTAATTATTGTAAATAAATATGTATTCCGCCAACTCAGAAAACAGTTTTGTAACAATACAAACAAATGAATTTGTAAATTTGTCTGCATTATTGTAAGTTTTTAACCCTTTAGCATCTGACATATACACTGGCGAGTCATATCTTCAAACTAGACACTATTTCTTAACGCTTTGACGAGAGTTTAAAACCAGAAGACACACGATGTATAAATGAATTGCATTAAAATATTTCTGTAAGAGAGGGGGTTAATACCGACATTTTGTTCTGCAAATTGAAATATATGCTTAAAACAGTCGCTGTAGCAACATATTAAAATTTGAACCTTGAACTAATAATATAAATTTCGTCGGATACCATGACACGTTTAGGGTGATCTGCCCACCCTTTAACACTGACCAATCGATCTGCAAATATTAGCTATATGTTCCAACCTGCTATAAATGGATCGTTTTGAAACGGTAACGAAACTGTTTTTATCGGTTTTGTGCGCATTCGTCAACCTTGCACAGTACTGTGACGGTACAAACGTAGACATTGGTTGGAACGCTTTTGTGACCGTTTTGTGCATTAAATCATGGCCTCCATGACCATGCATACGATCAAAATATATCAACTGTCATTTGTCAAATGTAAATTCCTAATTTCAAACAAAACAAATCTCAAATGAAGAATAAAGAGATATTTGAACAGAGACGAGACAAAACAAAAATAAAACAAATTACAAATGAATAAACAACTGTCTCAAGTTGGTATTGAAAAGAGACAAACGTAACAAAGTGCTTAATGCGCATGTCAGTTTAACAGTTTCATTTTGGTTTCATGTCTAGACTATGTACTGAAATGATTGTTCGGAAACCGTTCACAAACTATCACAAATTCGGTTGGAACGCTTTAAGAATCGTTCACAAACGATCACCAGCCGGTTGGAACGCATTCTATACACTGCGCATGAGCGTGACGGTAATATTACCGTTTTCAGAGTGGTTGGAACAAAGCTATTATAATCATTATTGAGTCACCGACAAGCTATATAAACAATTTCAGCCTTGAAGCAATAATAATTGTGACCATTTTTTGTTACATGTTGGGGGCAGTCTGCATCCCTCCCATACCGCTATCTAGCAAAATCCCTTACTCAGGGCACTTTAATATGCCTCCCTCAACATCTTCACAAAAATAAGGCCTTGAATAAATAACACCAAAAAATTGTCACTAGCTCTCGGACTATAATGCTAGCGATGCTGTAGAAAAGTTCCACGTTTGTGCAAACGAAACCGAAAATATAAATCACACTGTATGGTGCCGAAACAATTAAAATTAACTAATACCATGCAACAAAAAATTTTTGAAAGGCAAATAATTTTTCAGATATTAGAGAATACCTGGGTACTAAAAATGCGGTTAAAAAAAACTCTACCTTCATATCTAAGTACAACACCTTTGCAACATAATTAATATTCAACAGAATGCAAATTTGCTCTAGGATATAATATTATATAACTATAGGCTATACTCTGAGACATGAATAAATTATTTCACAACGCTGTTCTTACTTCTTTTCATAATTATCTTGTTTTATAATTTACAAAAATAAAAAAGAGGTATTGAAATTTGTTTTCAATAACGAAAACAGTTTTTGCATTATTTTTCGTAATTACACTGTAAAAAATGGATGTAAAAATACTTCGAAAGTTAAGGTAGAATTCGCTCGATTTTCTAAGTGATTTTACATTATTATTTATTTTTACACAGAAAACTTTATAAAAACTTGGGCTTTTACTGTAAAGTTAAACAAATTTGTGATTTTTACGTAAAGTAAATTAAAATTACATAATTTGTGTAATATTTCAATAAAGTGTGTAAAAATTATAAAATAAAATGTATAGTTACATATATAAAATGGATGAATACAAAACAAATTAATGTAAAATTAGTAACCACGCATGCGCAATGTATTTTTATGGAATCTACGCGATGTGCAGGCGATACCTGTTTGCGATGCCATTGTCTCTTTGTATGCCTATTACCAGATTAATCGCTGGCTACAAATGGACCATCGATAATCTATGTAATCGACCTTCTCATTTCTTACAGTTTACTACTCTCTTAAGAATTTTAAAAAACTTAGGTCGCTGAGGTGCCAGACCCTGTCGACAATATAGTGTATTTGCTAATATATAGGAATTGTGGCTTTATTATGTGAACTTAAGTTTGTTTTTGGATAAAATAAAAAAAATAATAATATTTCTTCGTAATTGCAATATTAATATCAATCCAACATCTATACCAAATTAAATACACAAATATTCAGTAAGTAAATGCGTATCCGCAAACTAATGTGTTCATAAAATTTGCCGAACCGATTTTATTAAAATTTTAGTAGCACATTTTTATTTTTACTAAAGGATCAAATTTCAATTTCGAAACTATTCTGAGAATTTTTTCACTGCTTTTAGACCCAAAAACATTTTTCAAAAAAAATGGTGCCAAGTTGTTCAGAATGGTATGAAACGTAATAGTACATTGTGCCACAAGGAAGGAAAGTGCTACATTTCCTCCCGTGTTGCGCATACTATTTTTTCTCCTGCCAGGCCGAAAGTTCACAAAATTGAAAGAAAAAAAAATTATTAAAATTATTATTTTTATTTTATTTTATTATTAAAATTATTAAAAAATAATTTTAAAGGAAATAATTTTAATGTGTAGGAGACAGAAGTAGCACCGTGAGAGCCGGCATAATATATTATTGCGCACGCGCACTTGTTCGTACCACGGGAAAAAAGAGCGACTTTGTTCCCGCTTGGCAGGGACAAAAGTACGAACTTTCGGCCTAGGTAGGAGAAAAATAAATTTTGGTCCGACCCCTAGGTCCCGTCATCCGACCGACGCCAGTAGTGTATGTACCATATGGCAAATACACTAAAAATAGATTGCGTGCTTAAGACCACACCGTAGAAGTGGAAATCTCTCACTCACCGGTATACTTTCGCGACCTCTCTAGTTCACCATAAACTAAAAACAATATGTAACCACAATTTTTCCAAGACTATTCTTGCACGGAATCCAATACTAAATCTTAAAAACAAAACTGCAAATTATTTTTAAACCCCAATTTATTTTTTTTTATTTATTGTAAACTATAGACGCGTCGACAGCATAGGTCATTAGCGTCTTGATTACATTAATTAACAACTCACTTAACAGTCTGATCTAGAGGCCCGACGCTAACCACTGGACCACACTGTCCTCAAAACCCAATTTAATCAAATAATGCTTAAAGAGGTAAATACGCAGATTTACAAATCAACTTATTTTTTTGATATCTTTAAATCGTTTCTGGTAAAAACGTATAGTTTTTCTTTAAAAGTTGTGTAAATTAGTAAGTTGTAAGAAATAATGTAAAATATTATAGAAATTATATAATATAATTACGTAGAATTAAATTAAATTACTTTACATATAAAAAATAACGTCAGAAGTCATCGAACTAGGAAATAAACTCACTTTGTTCGAGTTTTGCGTGTCAATTATTTTGCACAATAGAAAAAATAAATCGAGACCTAGAAGTACGATATCCATTGTTTACGTTTTTAGGTGATATTTCGTATGCAAGTTTCCATTAAATGGAAACTTTCCTGACGCGTAATCGGGAGTTTCGGGTTCAAGTCCCGACAGTGGCATTTACATTTTTCTTATATTATAGCCTTCTATTAAATATCATGGCGATAATATGTCGTCTGATATATTGTGTTATTCACTAATATGTGAATTTATTTACGGATAGGACTCATAATTTCTTGATTAATTATAATACCGTAAAAAAACCTAGAGATATTCTGTATTTTGATTATAGATGTTTTTCACGTCAAAAAATTAACAGTAACTTCCGTATAAATGAATATAATATACCGAAGCAAGCGTTGTCAATCAGTTCTCATTTCTGCCGCAATAAACACGATCTGTCAGTTACCCCTACATTTCCCCTCTGTACACACGTCTACAGTAAAAATCGATTACTTTCCACTAAATGAAATCTTATTGTGTAAGAATTAGGACAACATGAATAGTACAAATAATAAATCCATCGCTCTATTGTCAAACGGCTTTTAGTAAAGAGTGCGTTATTAGTTTTTGTTTCAGTCTGAAATAATCTACAAATGAGTGTAGTTGCATCGCTGTTGAAAAAAAAAACATATTTCTGTACTTACTGCAGAAATTGTTTGATCAAAACAACGTCGCTCCATGAGTTCAGCGTTGTTTGTTGTTACAAACAACAAGAGAAAAACTGTGCCATCGTTTACATATTAACATAAAAAAAATTCCTGCAGCATTTTATGCCGGTTCCAGACAACATGGCCAACGAATGTTAAGAAAGCAATTCGTGTATTTTTAAAATACTTTTAAAATAAAGTGGAATATTTATTTATTTATAACAACAATATTGATGAAGCGATATTTCTATTCCTTCAGAATTGGTGCAACAAACAAATGGTTATTTAAATAATATTATAACCAACGTATGCCAATGTTGGCGAATGTTAAGGAAGCAATTGATGTATTTTTAAAATACTTTCAAATAAAGTGGAATACTTATTTATTTATAACAACAAAATTGATGAAGCGATATTTCTATTCCTCCAGAATTGGTGCAACAAACAAGTGGTTATTTAAACATATGACAAACGTATGCCAATGTTGGCGAATGTTAAGGAAGCAATTGATGTATTTTTAAAATACTTTCAAATAAAGTGGAATACTTATTTATTTATAACAACAATATTGATGAAGCGATATTTCTATTCCTCCAGAATTGGTGCAACAAACAAGTGGTTATTTAAACATATAACCAACGTATGCCAATGTTGGCGAATGTTAAGGAAGCAATTGATGTATATTTAAAATACTTTCAAATAAAGTGGAATACTTATTTATTTATAACAACAATATTGATGAAGCGATATTTCTATTCCTCCAGAATTGGTGCAACAAACAAGTGGTTATTTAAACATATAACCAACGTATGCCAATGTTGGCGAATGTTAAGGAAGGAATTGATGTATTTTTAAAATACTTTCAAATAAAGTGGAATACTTATTTATTCATAACAACAATATTGATGAAGCGATATTTCTATTCCTCCAGAATTGCTGCAACAAGCAACTGGTTATTTACGACAAAATCTTTCGAACCTCACTCATGTTTACTTTGAGCAGCATTTGGATCAAAATCAAAAAATTTCAGTTGAGTTTTAAATTTGAAAAAAATTTTCGAAAAAAAAACTCGTTAGATTGTTTATAAACTAGTTAAAGAATTAAATTTACACTTGTCAGTATTAATTAATAAAAATATAACAGCAATTTTATAGAATTGCGTCATAAATCAGTACACTGCAAGTGAGCTCATGAAAATTTCTATGTGTTGTTTTCACGTACACAAATAAAAATGTTTTCTCTTTGCACTGGCAAATCTATGTGTGTCAGTGTGTGTGTGTGCACAAAAGTAGTACGATGTACGACAGTCGATCATTTAGTACCAAACAGATATATAGGTATAGCGCTTCCTACAAATGCAGCTATATAATAAACATGAGTCTGAACTATACCATATACATAAATAAAAATGAAGTATCTGTCTGTGATTTAAAATAGATAATGTCTGATACTGGGGTAGAATTTTAGAAATATCAGATGTAACGGAAACAGTCGGAAGTGGTTGACATGTGAAGCAAAACACAGCTAGTGTTGCCGTCTAGACAAGACAAGACAAGACTATCGAAGTCTTGTCTTGTCTTGAAATATCAAGACTTCACTAAGTCTAAGTCTAGATTAACAAACTCTTGTCTTGTCTAATATCAAGACTCTAGATTATTTTCAAGAGTCTAGATTAGTAGTAGTAGGTAAAGTAAACCTTTACATACTACTACTTAGTTTATCTAGACTCTTGAAAATTGTCTAGAGCTTTGGCAAGAGTCTTGATCTAGATAAAGCAAGTCTTGTCCTGTCTTGAAAATTTCTAGACAAGACTTTTGCAAGTTTTGTCTTGAAAATCTAGACAAGACAAGAGTCTAGAAAGTCTAGATCTAGACGGCAACACTAACTTTATAGCGCTCCATAAAAACTACGTGAAATGTCACGGAAGTGTAGCGTGGGCGTGACACGTTTGTGGCGGGCAATTTGAAAAGTTCTATACAGGGTCTAGAGCGTAAGGTCATTTTTTGGTAGGATAGAACTTATTATACTAGATCGGGTCAGAGATGCACTTTCTGTATGAAACAAAAGTGCCTATGACGTACATAAAGTACATAAAAGTACGTTTGTAAATACAAAACGTACATACGCTACTAGATATGTTAAATATTAATGAAAGTATAAACTTTCAGATGATGTACAACATTTCAAGTCTTCATATCAAAAATAATATTTTATCTTAACGTTTGATCTTACAAAATATTACAGTGGAACTAAATGTATACCGATTTCATATTCATTCTGATTGTAAAATCAAATTAGCATTTTATTCTGTGTTTTTTGAAGTGAAAACTTCCTTAGGCGCGCTTTGCCTGGGCTGTTAACAACAGTGATGTGAAAGGCACCTGACGGTGACAATCGGGGCTATTCGGCTCAAACACGAACACGTATTTGCAATATGCTGGCAATAGTGTGTAGTTCATAAGTGTGCTAATAGATGACACTAAAAACTTAATACGCGTTAAAAGTCATTTGTAGTTCACAAGTGCGCTAACAGATTACACTAAAACTTAATACGCGTATTAAGTTATTTGTAGTTCACAAGTGCGCTAACAGATGACACTAAAACTTATATATTGAATCATTATTTATGACTTCTTTAATTGATTCAATATTTTATAAACATTATGTTTAAAAACCTTATTTTATTATTTATTTATAATATTTCGATCAAGTATTTGGCGAGGATTTGCCCGAACACTCATTACCAGGGTGATAAATAATATACCTAGATTTGATATTTTTTTTTCAACAGAGAGAAAAATTTGAAAAATAATTGAACGTGAAAATGTAAATAAACTTTTTTGTTGCGTCTGGAATTTGTCTGAGTCAGTAGTATAATTTTGTGTCTTGTATTTTGTAAATTTCTTGATTGTTTTGAGTCGTAGTCTGGTAATTTCTGTATCGTTCTAATATTATTAATCACCCTAATATAGTTATTTATCAAATTCGTATTTCTATATTAAAATTATTGAACATTCATTTTATACTGTACGGTACCTATATTAATTATTAATATTATTATTTCTGTTATAAGGAACGTTTTAATATTTGAAACTATTCTATTTATTGATTTACATTTTCTGATTATTTAAATTAAACGTTGGTAAATATTAATTTTGATTTTTTTTTATTCTTTTTATATTAGATTTCTACTATTCCAGAAAACTCTGGACAGATCAATTGGGCCCTAATTAAACACCGTTTCTGGAATAGTTGAACTTAGAATTACTTTAATTAAGATTTTTTTATGTGTAGGTAATGGTCAATCTTTCTTTTATAATTCCACTGCGAGAAAGATTGATACAATATATACTTTAATTTGTAGTTCATAAGTGCGCTCATAGATGACACTAAAACTTAATATATGATCACTGTAATATTTAAAGTGTATACACAATTATCGAATCCACCATGAATTTTAGTTGAACAGCGCAGCTGTCAAAATCTAATTCAAAGGTCAAACATTATTATCGTTAAGGTATTATATTCATTAAATTTAATTGTATAGGCCGATTTTAATATATTTATTATTAAACTGTGTGATTAAAAAATTATATATATATTTTAAAATTAGAAAATCTGAAGTTTTCACTTCTGTCGTGTGGTCATAAGCACACACCCACTTTTTTATCTATATAAATACACTGTGTCCACAAACTCATTCTCAACATGGGAATCTCCGTTATTATATGGGAGATTGAGATTTGGTTAAATGAGATGAAGTGTTTCTTAGGTAAAGTTGTATCAAATCATATAAATAAAGTTTAGATATTTTGCGTAGCTTAGACACTATAAAAAAATAAATCAGCCGTCGGCAAAAATAAAAAATGCGAAAATTCATTTTTTTTATTATAGCGTCTAAACTACGCAAAAAATATCTAAATTTTATTT
The DNA here is from genome assembly GCA_039654895.1 of Mongoloraphidia duomilia. Classification (NCBI taxonomy): domain Eukaryota; kingdom Metazoa; phylum Arthropoda; class Insecta; order Raphidioptera; family Raphidiidae; genus Mongoloraphidia; species Mongoloraphidia duomilia. The sequence continues at coordinate 5,503,881 of CM077523.1, forward strand.
ATGTGATTTGATACTTTATCTTAATCAAATCTCTATCCCTCATAATAACGGAGATCCCCATGTTGAGAATTAGTTCGTGGACACATTGTTTATAATAAAACTGTTTAACAAAAAAAAAACCTCCTTCAAAAAGCCATTAAAAAGAGGACAATAATAAAATTTTGAGGTCTGCGCCAATTTAATAAAATATAAAGTCGGTTAAAAAGAAGATATTAATCACTATATAGGTAGGTACTATACTTTTTAACCGACTTCATATTTTATTAAATTGGCGCAGACCTCAAAATTTCATTATTTTCTTCTTTTTAGTGGCTTTTTGAAGGAGGTTTTTTTTTGTTAAAAAGTTTTTTATTTTTTACTTTTTAGTGTCAAAAAGTGACATTTACCTTAAAGGAATCACACGCCGTTACTCACTTTTATTAAACCGACTTTCTTACGCTGTCTGATGTGTCAAAAAGTGACATTTACCTAAGGAATCACACGCCGTTACTAACTTTTATTAAAATCAGCCGAACTACTGAACCGATTTTGATGAAATTTCTATGGGACCAATCTGAAAGTACCTATATCCATATATTGTTATTTATTTAAAACGGCTTGTTCGAGCCATTTGACTTATTAATATTTAAGTTTCAATTGTAACTTAAAAATAAATCGGCTCTCGCATGAGATGTGATTTAGTGTTGAAATAGGTATATATGTATAGGGAAGGAACAGATTCCACTCTCGGGGCACTGTGTGAGTAATTGGTAACTCAACCAGCCGGAAACTGGGAATTTCGGGTTCAAGTCCCGACAGTGGCTTCTGATTTTTTCCTTATACAGGGTCTTCAAAGTTAAGTCGGCACTATTGCTAACTTCGTTATTTTTGGATCTACAAAATCGGTTAAATTAACAAACTAGAAGTATTTTTTCCGGTGAATAAAACGATGAAAACAGAAAAACAATTGAACATCGCGTTTTCGAGTTATGTCGAAAATTTCTATTTTTTTAAATGAGACACCCGGTATACAATATTCACAATCGATAGACAGTTGAATTCTGAATTCTTCCAAGTTATAGAATAATTTGAAATAAACGATATTTTTCACCTCATGGATATTCTTGTCACATTCTATTTTATGGTGAGGCAAAGTTGCCTCTAACACAGCTACCTTTAATTTGAATTTGAAAAATCATTATTAACTTAGTCATTTTTGACATAAGGATAGAAGACTATGGGACACTTTTTGTTCAGAATCTAACTGTCTATCGATTGTGAATATTGTATACCGAGTGTCTCATTTAAAAAAATAGAAATTTTTGACATAACTCGAATACGCGATGTTCAATTGTTTTTCTGTTTCCATAGTTTTATTCACCGGAAAAAATACTTCTAGTTTGCTAATTTAACCGATTTTGTAGATCCAAAAATAACGAAGTTAGCAATAGTGCCGACTTAACTTTGAAGACCCTGTACATCTTATAACAATCGTTGGACATTTAACAATCATGATGGCATAATATGCTGACTGATATGTTAAGAAATACTATTCACTACCTAGTGGATGCCTTGTGGATTAAAAAAAATCATTGTTGAATTAATTAATGATTATTGTACCTATATCCTTTCAAATAAAAAGAGAATGTTCCTCCTTTTTTTGAAGTCGGTTAAAAAATGCACTATAAGCTATTTGATGAAATCAGTGACTAAATTGTAGATTATAGACGCTCGACAACAGAGGTCATTAGCGATCAGTGACTGAGACTTAATTGTGAACGTGTGTTAAGTAGAAACAGCTTGAAAATAAAATTGTTGAAAAATAAATGAAAATAAAACATAAAAATGTATAAAAGAGATAAAAAAGAAAGATGCACTTCGCTGTAGAGTGAAAGTGTTAATGAACTAGGTAATAAAAACATGGAAATTCAATTTAAAGACTTAATTGACTTAGTAATGTGTATTCAAAATCTAAATCCATCGTTTGCTTACAAATAAAACCTGTTTCATTAAAAACTATTTTCACTTTATTTATTGTAGATTATAAACGCGTCGACAACTTAGGTCATTAGCGTCTTAAATACATTAAATATAACAATTATCTTAAAACTAAATGACATCACCAAACATCCATGAGCGGAGGTGGGATTCGAACCCACAACAGTGTGATCCAAAGGCCGCTACACTAATCGTTACATCACACTATCCTCTCATTAAAAAACTAGCGGTCCCGTTCGGCTTCGCTCGGGAGCTAAAAATGTATGATTTATTATCTCCCCTTCGCGAGAAATTCTCCCCCTGCGAAACGTATTAGTAGTAGTGATGGGCGATTACGAAATATTTTAGTCGATTGTCTCGATTGTTCAAACATCTCGATGACTCTCGATGGTTTTCACTTGGACTCGATTGTTGTTGTTTCATATTTCACCGAGACCAAGTTGCATAGTACTGAATCGTACAGACGACGTACACTGTCGAGAGCCACATAATATATAATCGTTCATCACTCAACAACTGTGGTCGAGTCAATGGATTGTCGATTGTGCAGTAATCGAATGCTCTGAGACCGACTGAACAGTGTGAACAGTGAATCAACGATGAACGAGTAGCGTAAACGTCAGACTTCATTCGACCAGCATATAACCTTGAATCGCGATTACATGTATTCTCATTCGCTGGCAAATAATCGACTTGAGCAATCGAACATTTCGATTGTAAAATCAAACTCCGAGTCGATTGTGGACTCGATTGTTATTATGAACGATTGCGATTGTTTCGATTGTAAAAACATCTCGTATTCGCCCAACGCTAATTAGTAGAATAGCTTCAGCTGTTTGTAGTAAAAAAATCCACCAACGTTTTACCCCCTTTGGGATTGAATTTAAAAAAATGGTCGAATAAACCCCCCCCCTAGCGAGAAATTCTTCCTCTGTGAAACGTGTTATAGTATAATAGCATCAGCGGTTTGTAGTAAAAAATTCTGCACCCCGTTTCACCCCCTTTAGGGTTGAATATAAAAAAAACTCGAATAGCCTATAACCTTCCTCAATAAACGGGCTATCTAACCAAAATAATTGTTTTTTAAATTGGACTGGTAGTTCCTGAGATTAGCGCGTTCAAACACACAAACAAAATCATCAGCTTCATCATATTAGTATAGATTAAAACCAAATATAAAGAATAAACGGGTTGTTGGAAGGGCAACCAAATTATATACTAACAATAATGCATGAAAAATGCATTTTTATCAACCAATGTCAAACCCGAATCTTCCTTTGAAAAACTCATCCGCCGCGATAGTGGAAGGGTTTGAGTCCCGACTGTGACGTTAGTTGATAAAATTGCATTGTAATATATAATTTGGCCGCTCTTCCAATAACCCTTTCATTTTAAAATCTACAGCCGTACTAAACTCAAATTATAAACCAAATTTAAAATATCCGACTGAATATTATTTTTACCTATAGATAAACAACGTTTTGAGTTTCTGTGGACAGTAATTAATTGGTATATGATAAAATCAATCGATTTAAAACCCCTTATATCAACACCATATTATTCACATAACAATTGGGATTTTAAATGAATTTTTTTTTTTACTTAAATGGAAGGACCACATACAAGTTTTATAGCAAAACTGTTTTTATTTAATTTTTTTGCTTACTAATTAAAAAGTTATATTTAAATAAAAATTAATTTTTAAACTCAGTTCCGATAACGCGCCGAAAGAATCCGAACGCGTGTGACGTCATTATGTTATCTATGGTCTTTGTATCCATGGTTACCAAGTTAAAAATTTATTATTTTTGATAGTATGTGTAATACATATACACAAATACCAACAAATGCAGACACATTTTAACATAACGACGTCACAAACATTCCTGGCGCGTTTTGAAGTCACGTGATATTTTTTAAATTTTTATACATTTTAATTAATTTTTAGTAATTTATCTATAGCTTTAAAAAATTTTTTCTTTTCGATTTTCAATATTATTTATGTTAAATTATTAGAAAAAATTAAAAAATTAATAATTTTTTTTAAACTTAAATACCTAATTAGAGGTGAAAATAATAAATATATATAAGAAGAGATCGGTTTCCACTCTCGGGTACTGTGGAGAAATCGGTAACTCACCTAACCGGAAACTGGGGGTTTCGGGTTCAAGTCCCGACAGTGGTCATTTGATTTTTTCTTAGATATAGCTCAAAAATCATGGCAGCCTAGCTGTCTGAGATATTTATTATTTTCACCTCTAATTGTTATGTGAATAATATGGTGTGGATATAAGGGGTTTTAAATCGATTGATTTTATCATATACCAATGAATATTATTTATTTACATATTTATACAAATAAATGCTTTTTATGTTAGCATTAGTGTTAGGAACATCGAAAGACGTAACGTTACAAAGCAATTACTAGAAAAATTCATTTCAAACCTGTCACTGTCGGGACTTAAACCCGAATCTCCCACTATCGCGGCGGTTGAGTTATCATTTACTCTACAGCGATTATAAAGCAACTAATATTTCACATCATACGAGAGCTGATTTTTAAAATAACTCAGCCGCTGCGATAGTGGTTAATATTTTGCGATTATTTTGCTCTGTAGTAAGATTCTTGGTCCTTCATTTGACGTTTATCAGAACCCTTTAGCTTTAAAAATAGCGTCGGGAGAGCCATAAACGTTTTTAAGCGATGCAAAAGGATTTGAGATGAAGAATGCAGGAAGTAACTTCAGGTATCGAATACTCTTAAGATAGGCTTCCCGTCAAAACCGAAATTTATACGAGCAATTCTGCTGGAAAAATTGACGTTCACGGGAGCAAAATTGCGGGCAAAAGTTAGTATAGAAATAGATTTAAACAGTACTAGAATATTCTATGCCTCTAAAGTCAAAGGGCAAAGGGTTTACTGAAAATATGAAGTAATGAAACCACGTTTATTATGTTCAAATATGTAAATTCTCAGCACGGAATACGGTGTTCCATTTAAAAGACGCGTTTAATGCATTCAATGTTGGATTCGGTTTCCCTCAAACACTTAAGATTTTCTTCATCGGCTATTATAAACGAAGGAAAACAGGGAGCAAACGTCCACGCATGTCATAAGAAAAGCTCAAGTAATTACCAACGTTTCCACAAATCAATACAATCTATTTTAAACCCGTTATAATAAAAAAACTATTCGTTTTTTTTGTTCATTTTCCAAGTAGATATAGTTTTATAAAACGCTATTTATGTACCTACAGTGCGAGCGAAAAATATTCATTGTTGAAAAAAAATAAGTTTCTGCTTCTTTTTTGTACATCAAAATTAAATATCAATAGAATTTATTTTAAGCCCGTTATAATAAAAACTATTTTTATTAGTTTTAGGCCCGAGCCTAGTTAGTTATTTATTCCGTTGATTTATTCCCCTGATAATTATTACTCGGAATAAATAGCGATAATTCAATTCACCAAACGTAGTTAAGTTTACTGCAGGTACAAATTGTAAGGTAAAATTGTTAGACGGTGCGATACAATAACAGCTGATGTCAATTTGCGCTCTGTGAACTATTTGGTCATTCCTGAGCATAAAACGTCCAAATTTGAATGTAGTTTTTCTTATTTAGCACCATCCTTATATAACAATTTACCTGATGTAATAAAAAACTCAAGTATACCTTCATTTAATGAAAAAGTTAAACATCTTTATAAACAGTAGAACCGGTATATTGAATTTATATGTTGAATCTTTTTGTTTTGGTTTTTTCTCTAAATTGTTTCTGTACTTATAATTTATTTAGAAGTATTATTGTATATTTGTATCATTCTTTTTCTCTCACATATATGATTGTATCTTTCTTTGTTGATGGTTTGGAATGAAAACCAGCTTTAAGCTGATTTCCACACCATTTGATAAAATGTTTATTTTATCAATAAAGGCATTATTATTATTATTATTATTATTATTATTATTATAAATCATAAGAATAACTATTCTGTCCAAATTCAAGGGTATAAATATATTCAATTGCAATTCAGCCGTATAAATCTATTAATTTATTATAAATATGTAGGTAATAATTGATATATAAATATGTAATAAGATATAATATTATAAGTTTATATGAGTTGTACAACTAATGTATGTGGTTATTATTCACAAAGCCTGAAGAAGTCTAAAATAAATTTACGAAACGTTGTGATTTAAAAAATGTAACTGAGTTTCAATCAACCCACGGTCTAAGTTCCCGTTAAAAGTTACGATGGACATGACAACCAAAAACATTTATAATAAACTAGCGGCCCGGCCCGGCTTCACCCGGACTGCAATACACTACTCACTCGCTTCGCTCGTTCGCTCCCGAGTAGTACATTACTCACTCGCTTCGCTCGTTTGCTCTCGGGTGAATTTTTCCGATGTTTTGATAGTTATTCTGTTAACCAGGGCGGAGACAAATCCAAAAAATCAAAGATCATGAAAATCGGTCCAGCCGTTCTCGAGTTATAAATGGTGTAACTAACTAACTAGCACGACTTTCTTTTATATATATAGATACTAGCGGACCCGTCCCGGCTTCGCTCGGGTGGTATGAAATTATGATTTAATAGCGGTCACCCATTACTCCGCTCACGTATATTTAGTATAGCTGATCCGGCAAACGTTGTTAATAATTTCTAGAAATAATTACATTACTCACTCGTTTCGCTCGTTCGTTTGAATTTTATTAATACAGTACTCACTCGCTTCGCTCGTTCGCTTGAATATTATAATTACATTACTCACTCGCTTCGCTCGTTCGTTTGAATTTTATTAATACACTACTCACTCGCTTCGCTCGTTCGCTTGAATATTTTCGCCTACTAACTCGCTTCGCTCGTTCGCCATATATGTATTTCTTAAAGCTTAATATAAAAATCGCGATTAAAAATCAGGGGTTGATCGTATAAGGGTGAAAATTTAGAGTTGTATGTATTTTTCAATGCTGAATCATGAAAAAATTAAAAAAAAAATTTTGTCAAAAAAATAAAAAAAAAAAATTGGGGTGGACCACCCTTAACATTTAGGGGGATGAAAAATAGATGTTGTCCGATTCTCAGACCTACCCGATAAGCATACAAAATTTCATCAAAATCGGTCGAGCCGTTTCGGAGGAGTTCAATTACGTACACCGTGACACGAGAATTTTATATATTAGATTTATCCGCCTAGTAAAATAGGACGGGCACGAAATACACAAATTACTTTACGACCTGGCGACCTTTTCAGGTAAGTAAATATTAATTCCATATCTTTCAGGTAAAGGATTTTGTAGTAAAATAAAATAAATTTATATTTTCGATCGATGCGCCATGGGTCTTTGGTAAACGTGCTTTAGAATCAAAATATTTGACAAAATTGTCAAGGTGTATGGTATAAAGTAAATTTGTACCTGAAATTACTATTCTATCGAATGAATTACTTGGTGAATTGAAAGTTAATTTTATTCCAAGGAATAAATTTATTCTAAGATTAGTAACTTCTATCTTTAACAGTGTTTGGTGATTACGGGCCTTAATACTATAAAACAAAGTCGCTGTCTGTCTCTGTCTGTTTCTCCGTTTACTTCTTCTATTCATAATTTCATATCACCCGGGCGTAGCCGAGACGGGCCGCTAGTCAAATATAAATCAATAGAATTTATTTTAAGCCCGTTATAATAAAAACTATTTTTAATAGTTTTAGAAGAATAGGAAGAAAACTTTATTATTAAATAAAAATTGTTTTTCTTCTTTTTTTTGACATAAAATTTAACGTTCCACAAATTATTCAAATTTATCGTAAGCCTGTAACTTGTAATAAAAATTGTTTTTTTCAGTCATTTTTCTAAACAAACAGCTTTAGAAAACGATATTTATATATAGAGCAAATGAAAAAATGTATAATTAAAAAAATACAATATATTTCTCCCAGCGATGTATTTTTTAAACTTAATTTGTTTTTTCTTTTCTTTTAATAGCTGAATTTCAATTTTTGAGTTTTAAACAATCCTGATATCAGGAAACTGATAAATAATTTAAAAAACGTATCAATATTTCGTTAGAAAATAAAATTGTAAAGTTTAATAACTTCCAAAAATAAAGCCTCTCGAAAATATAAATCCGATATTTACATCTCCAACTTGACTTAATGAATAAAATCTTGAGTACACTTTATCTTTCGAAAAAAAATCTTTATTTCATTTAGCAGACATTTCCATTTATCAATTTTCGTGAAAGCATCGTAACCCTAGCGCAGAAAGTTGTCTGCTTTCCAAGAACTGAAATAAAACTGCTTCCACGAATTTTCCGTGTGCATCTCATACGCTTCGCAATGGGTAATTCCCGGCATTTCTACACAAACTTGAAACAATTAATTATCTACTTAAATGACATCTGTTGACAACAAAATACATTAATTCAGTTAAATGCTCGATACTGAAATATCTCCGTTTAAAAAACGTATCTAGTAATTACTGTTCAATCATTAAAAGTCTACGAAACTAAAAAAATAAATACATAATTTCCGTGTATAACTTTTTAGTAAACATATTATTTTAAAATATCAAAGGTTGAAATATTTAGAATTATTGATTACTAGCGGTCCGGTCCGGGTTCGCCCGGGTGCTATGAATTTATGATTTATTAATACAGTATACACACTGGCTTCGCTCGTTCGCTCCAGTTATTATAGCCTATGTCAAAAAGCACAGTATCACCTATCGAACAGTAAAAAAATTGAAATCGGTTCAGTAATTTCTGAGATTACCCCAGATTTTCACCCAAGCAAAGTCGGGCCGGTCCTAAAGCAAAGTATCACCTATCGAACATTGAAAAAATTAAAAAAATTGAAATAGGTTTAGTTATTTCTGAGATTATAATAATTATTTATTAATTTTAAAAATGCTGAGAGGGGAAAAGCAAAAATGTAAAATGAAGTATAACTTCGACCGTGCGATTATGTGGGTGAGACACATACGTACGCTTTCTTAACTATTAATAAGTGAGCGTTGGATTTTTATTTATTTATTGTAGATTATAGACACGTCAACTTAGGTCATTAGCGTCTTAAATTACATTAAATAACAACTAACTTAAAACTAAATAACATCACAAAACATCCATGAGCGCAGATGGGATTCGAACCCACGACAGTCTAGTCTAGAGACTGGTACCATGGTACCAAGTACGCTATCCACTAGGTCAGGGGTCGGCAACCTGCGGCTCGCAAGCCGCATGCGGCTCTTATGATGTCAAGATGCGGCTCTCCAGTTCCATGCGCAAATATTATAATAGTTATATTATTTTATTTTCAAAACTCATAAAAAATATTATACTGCAAAAAAACTTTAAACAGGATAAAAACACCACAACAGAGAACAGTAAGAATAGGTGGAGTAGAGAGTATACGGACAACTGACATTTTTTAAATGTGGCAACACTGTTCTGTTTGTTTAGTTATTGGTGCACTGTATCGTCAACGGTCGCTAGCTAGCTAAAATACTTTAATATGTTTTGTGCGAAACATTTGTAGGTATGTTTTTATATGAATAAATATTATTTCATATTTAAAGCTATTATTTTATTTAAATCAAATACCTAATCCTAATCAAATACCATAATATTGAAATAAAAATGTTAGTGGCTCTTTAAAAACTGGGAAATTTTGTAAATTGTAACTTTTGGCTCTTCCGTCTCAAAAGGTTGCCGACCCCTGCACTAGGCTATACCACCCTCGTGAGTGTTGGAAAATACTTGTTTAAAAATATGTTAAGTGCCTGACACAGCATTTCCTAATTATGTTTAGAAAGTATATCAGCTGTTAACTTAAAAAAAAAGTTGTTTTTGAATAAAGCGTACCGCAAAACACGTACTGCGTTCCGAATATAAAAGTTGCAGAGTGTTGTCGTTAGGGATTTCCAGGGAATTTTCTTTTGTCTGCAATAAGAACAAGGTATCCCGAAGGTCCATGGCACAGTAAGCTGCCAAACAACAATTTTTATTTCGTCGTCAATAAACGTTTGTTTGAGCTTTAACTAAAGTCGAATGGAATGCTTTGTAGTTTACAAAATGAAAGCATAACGAAAAAACAAAACAAGAACAGGTAAAACATATATCGTGTTTCACAAATTTATATCCATTCAAGGCAATTTATTTATAGCCAATGTCGATTGATGAATCACACACTTATTTTGTTTCTCATACCCTGAAAAATTTATTCAGACAATAAACCGTTTACTGAAATTTCATTGAAAAATAATAGTAGATTGTATTTTTAGTCTCGTATTGGAGTTTATTACTGACAAGTTGTGACAGTATGTAAAAACGAGCGATAACGAGTTTTTACAGTCACACGAATCGTAATAATAATAAGTTTATTGTCATTCGTATATAGGTATATCATACATGGTGACAGTCAAGATATTCATGTACACTATAGAAACATTTTTCAATTAACATTTTTTTATAGTTCTTTTTAAATTTTTAGTATCTAAATCTCTTCATTGGGCAATTTATCAAAGAATTTTATACCATAATAATTTGGTCCGAACGTGCATAGCTGTGTAAAGGCAAACACAGATTAAGCTTATTTCTGGTGTCATGACCGGTTTAGTTTTTTTTACGCATGTTGGGTTTTTTGATTTTTTAATTTATTTCTTTTTATAACGTCTCTATAAAAATAAGAAAACTTTATACAAAAGAAAGGTATATAATTCCACCTAAAGAAAATTAGGTACTTATAAAAGATATAATAAATCTAAGATATTTTTACACTAGTTTAAACTCTGATAAAGACATATGGCTGCGAGCGGCCATCAATGAGAAATGTAACAAACTTTGACAGATAATTCCTTAGACAAATAAAACAAGAAGCTTAAATGAAGCTGAAATACATCTAACTCAAGTATTTCTAGCTAATCTAAAAAATTATTAATAGAATTTTTTATTATATACCGCATTTTATTTCTTATTTTTAAAGGTCAATAAAATACCCATTTCTTGGCAGTGCATTTTTAACGGTTGTAACTCATTAATAACTTACTGTATGAATTTTTCTTTTTTAAATTAACCTAGGAAATTGCCTGCCAAAATATACCGATACAAAACTTTCTAGAACCCTGTATATATTATGGACTTCACAAATACGGCGAAACAAATCAATAAGATTTCGGCAGACGAAAAACTGTGTACCTATTATAATATATAATTATTTTTCTCTTTCGAAATCAGTTTAATCGCAACTTTGTGAAGCACTCAGTAAACTAAAGAAACCTTTAAAACAATTCTTATTTAAAAAAAACGGGACTAGTCCCCAAATAAAACTTCAAGATAATATATGGTGGAAGTACGGGTTTATGGTGGAAGTATGGGTATGCGGTGAAAGTACTGTATAAGGAAGTTCAAGAATATAGTGGATGTACGTGTATATGGTGGAACTATGGGTATATGATAAAAGTGATAAAAGTACTGTCATACGGAAGTTCAAGAATATGGTGGAAGAACGGGTATATACTAAAGAAACTTTTATAACAATTCTTATTAAAAAAAACGGGACTACTCCCCAAATGAAACTACGGATATAAAACTTCAAGATTATATATGGTGGACGTACGGGTTTATGGTGGAAGTATGGATATGCGCTGTAAGTACTTTTATAGGGAAGTTCAAGAATACAGTGGATGTACGTGTATATGGTGGAACTATGGGTGTATATGATAAAAGTATTGTCATACGGAAGTTCAAGAATATGGTGGAAGAACGGGTATATACTAAAGAAACTTTTATAACAATTCTTATTAAAAAAAACGGGACTACTCCCCAAATGAAACTACGGATATAAAACTTCAAGATTATATATGGTGGACGTACGGGTTTATGGTGGAAGTATGGATATGCGCTGTAAGTACTTTTATAGGAAAGTTCAAGAATACAGTGGATGTACGTGTATATGGTGGAACTATGGGTGTATATGATAAAAGTATTGTCATACGGAAGTTCAAGAATATGGTGGAAGAACGGGTATATAGAGGAAGTATGGTATGCGGTTAAAATACTGTTATACGGAAGTTCAAGAATATAGTGGCAGTACGGGTATATGGTCGAAGTATGGGTATACGGTTAAAATACTGTTATACGAAATTTCAAGAATATAGTGAAAGTACGGATATATGGTCGAAGTATGGGTATACGGTTAAAATACTGTTATACGAAATTTCAAGAATATAGTGAAAGTACGGGTATATGGTGGAAGTATGGGTATACGGTTAAAATACTGTTATACGAAATTTCAAGAATACAGTGGCAGTACGGGTATATGGTGGAAGTGCGGGTATATGGTAAAAGTACTGTTCAAGAATATGGTGGACGTACGGGTATATGGTGGAAGTGACGATGTAAATACAAGATAAAAAATGTAATATCGCAAGTTCAATAATATAGGAAGAGAATCTATTTTATGAAACGAATAACTCTGAAGACCTTGTAAAACATTCAAACAAAAACAATAATAGAAACGGTTTGGTCAAAATCAATAGGAACTAAAAATATATGTTCGGCTTATATAATATTTTGTAAAAACTATGTCCATAAATACATAAAAAAAAATTATCTATTAAAAATCTGTAAACTGTCTAAATAATAAAACGAATATTTTGAATTTAAAAGATTATTGGTTTAAAAATGCAAAAACTATATGACACTGTCGTCGCATTATTTTCTCTTTTGCTCGTAATAAAATATTGAATGAGTTAGACAGAGAAAACATGACAATGTCTACGTCATTTAAATTTGAAACAACTATATTTGTTTACTGTTTTCTAATATAGATATTTGATATCTGTAATTCAGTAATACTGGGTTTTTAAATTATTTTAAGGTTGAAATATTTTCTTGGCTCAAAATCAATACAAACATGATATATTTTTTGAGCGGTATCATTTTAAGAACTATTACACAATCTTAAGATAGATTTTTTCTCAACAAATTGGTGCAGTACTCACGCATTAAATTTTATGTATAATTTTAATAGTCAGTAATTTTTTTCTAGTTGAAAAACGACAAGAAATATAGGTCAACAACCAAAAATAGTTTACTTTCATCCCAACAGATTTGCTTTAATTTCGTAAATCTTATATAAAAATTGCATGATCGTAATTTTGCACGCAAATAAAAACTTAATCTTTGATAGAAATAAACAAGACAAAACATGAAGGTCAAACAAGAGGTAGTAAGTATGTTTAGTTGTTAGTTCCTTCCACAATTTAGATATACATATTTTCAGTTTTCTGCAAACAGATAAACATTTTGAGTGGCCCAATGTCACTCATTGCGGTATACGTCAAAATCGATCTGTAGGTACCAACAAGCAAGCAAGCACAGCAAAGTGAGGTGACCCACTAAACACATATATATATAGGAAATACATATTATACTCACATCAACTGTTCTTGTACCAATAATGGCTGTTGGAGAAATCATCGGTTACAACCTTCCTCATTTATTGTTTTCTTTTGAGTACCTCACAACTCCGATGAAGGTATTATGAGGACATAGAGAATTGTTGTCAAAACGACGAAACAATTTTAATCTATATGTATATATATATGCGTGTGTGTGTATATATGGATATATGTTATAGATTGTATATATATATTATTTCTATAATATTAAAACGGTATAAAACGCAGTTCGTCTGTCATTTTGCAGCGCGCACTTTAACACGTTCGCGCAACACACACTGGTTAAACAATGCTCTATCACTAAACTAACAATCTGCTTACACTAATGCACACTGGATGGTCTTGTTCATTGTTAAAACTTCTCCGATTCCTGCCACGGACGCCATTTTGTCCTCTGTCTGTCGTCGTCGCTAGCGAAAGCTGCGCCGATCGCTAGGAATGTGAAACGATCTAAGGCCCGGAAGAGTGGCCGGAGTAAGCGCTACTTGTTTTCTATACACCGTTACACTATTCGAACCTACGACATTTGTCACCATACTTGCCGATCACAACGCCAGTCTATAATAAAGGGTCTTTCAATAAGGACATAACAATTTTGTTTTATAATACGGAACATAACCTACAAACTTTTTTATGATCTGTCAAAGTCAAAACGTCAGTCAAGGCTTACATTTTTATCATGGTGAAGTTCACGGACGAGCAACGTTTGGAAATCGTTAAAACTTACTACCAAAATTCTGAGTCGGTAGTCGCAATTTTGGTAAACGTTTAATCTCGAGAAATGGTCCAGTCGAATGGCCACCTCGCTCATGCGATTTGACGCCGTTGGATTTTTTCTTATGGGGTTACCTGAAGTCGAAGGTTTATGCCAACATTCCAACAACGTTAGAGGAGCTCAGGAACAATATTGAACGCAAAATTGCCAACATTCCAGCTGATATGTGTGAAAGAGTGATTGAAAATTGGATCCAAAGAATCGATCGCTCCATCGTGCTCGTGGTGGTCATATGAACGACGTCAAATTCTATACATAATTGTAACATGTGTACTACACCTGGAATAAATTTCAGCCCGATATCTCAATTATTCTGTGTTTTATTTAAATACCAAATTGTTATGTCCTTATTGAAAGACCCTTATCTGCAACCAAAAAAAAAGGGTGTGGGTCTCAGGACCCCCGACAGATGTGAAACATAAAAAAAAACGTTATTGAACTCGGTGGTATTCTCTATGTAGTAGTATATATTTTTTCAAAAGCAGCAACTAACTGTTATGCTGACGTAATCCTATATACTGCACTGTAACACACGCGGTTGCGACGTTTGAGCACGCCTGAGCCAGAAACGCAACTAAATACACAGCGAAGTATCTATATTACATACCTAAACGTGTATACATATACTTTCGCTTTACAGTATGTTCGTATGTGTACTCTCTCTCTCTCTTCCCGTGCCCGAGCGCGCGGAAGCCGAGAGAGAGAGAGCCGCAGTGGTGGGGAGAACAGCAGCGAAGGAGCGGACCAGAAATTTCGTTGCATATTTCCCCTCACGCGGCTGTTCACTGCTCGACATAAGATGTTTCACATCAAAAAAAGTGGCTGTGGGTGTGTGTTTATGGCCACACGACAGAAGTGAAAACTTGATTGTATGCAAAACATACAATAATGCAGGGTTCGGCAATCAGTACTGGTGGTTTTAAACCACCTCGTATATGGTTATTGTTGAAATTTGAGAAATAACAACGACTGCAGCTATTGGTTTTTTACACGAAAAAAAATGGAATCGTATGCTCATTCGGTAAAAAACAGAATACCAACAAAAACGTGCGATGTATTTCCGTGTGAACCTATAGCCTTACATTTATTTATTTATTGTGGATTATAGACGCGTCGACAGCTTAGGTCATTAGCGTCTTAATTACATTAAATAACAAATCACTTAAATCTAAATGACATCACAAAACATCCATGAGCGGAGGTGAGATTCGAACCCACGACAGTGTGATCCAAAGGCCGCACTGTCCTCCCTAGCCTTACACTTGGAAATACTATAGGCTGGCGTAAAATGAAATCATGGAAAGTCAATGTTATTACAGATAACTGAAGATATTTTGAAAAAAAAATTTTTGTTCAACACCCTCAAGAAATATGTAATTTCGTGGCTCTACTGAGAGTGGGCGAAATAATGAATTCTCTAACTGTAGACGTATTTCGCCCACGCTCATTACGGGGAACGTGTACACAAGTTTTGATAAATTCGTCAATCAATCAAGTCACCAATTAATTCGCCCACGCTCAGCAGAGCCACGAAATGACATATTTCTTGCGGTAGTTGAACAAAATATTGTGTGCGACTATTGGTCGAAAGAGGAGATTCCACTCGTGTGTTTTACCGCACTCGCTATGCTCGTGCGGCAAAATCCACACTCGAGGAATCTCCTGTTTCTCCCACTAGTCGCACAATATACTAATCCCCAACAAACCTTAAACTTCCGAAATAATTACTAACCCTAATGCGATATTTTTTGAGCTAAATGTCGTGATAACTGAACACTCTCACTACGTTTTCAATCACTGCATACTGAGGTAAGTACACATTTTCTCTGTTCACTGTAAGAAATGAGAAGGCCGATTACATAGATTATCGATGGTCCATTTGTAGTCAGCGATTAATCTGGTAACAGGCACAGAAAGAGACAATGGCGTCTCAAACAGGTATCGCCTGCACATCGCGTAGATTCCATAAAAACACATTGCGCATGCGTGGTTACTAATTTTACATTAATTTGTTTTGTATTCATCCATTTTATATATGTAACTATACATTTTATTTTGTAATTTTTACACACTTTATTGGAACATTACACAAATTATGTAATTTTAATTTACTTTATGTAAAAATCACAAATTTGTTTAACTTTACAGTAAAAGTCCAAGTTTTTATGAAATTTTCTGTGTAAAAATAAATAATAATGTAAAATCACATAGAAAATCGAGCGAATTCTACCTTAACTTTCAAAGTATTTTTACATCCATTTTTTACAGTGTTTATTAGTTTGTCTATGGTCAATTTTTTAAAACTCCGTAACGTGTACCTACAAAAAACGATCAGTTTCCATGGTAACTTATAAATTCCCAAGCGGTCATTACATATTAAATGCGTAACTGATAATAGTGTTCAGAGTCCGCACATGCGCAATACGGCATCAGGAGCGGCAGAGCGGAGCAAGGAGCGTAGTGCGAGACTGGCTGGCGCGAGTGACGTCACGACAGTCAGTAATGTTGCGGAAAGCGTTACCCCGGTAACGATAGTACGCATGCGCGTTCGTCGAACCGTTCACCTTCAAACACCGCCATCGTCAAAAGCTGCGAGGATCGATACGGTCGTAGCCGAGGACCATGGGACGGCGCGACGACATGATCGTACAACAACTGCACCGGCGATCGTCGACTGTTTCGCCCAACGCCACACTCTCTAACACGCACACACGCGTAACCAACTTCCAAGTGACAAAATCCCTAGAATGGTAACATTTAATGCCTCAAGCCGTGTGTATCTATATAACGTTAAAGAGAGAAGAACTCAACTCTTCTTGCGTCGTTCATCGATTTTAAAATCTTCGTTATACACGAACCGTTTGTCGTTTGTTTGCGTTTAATTTGAAATGTGGCGGGAATGGCGTGACGACTAGCACGCCCTATATGAACTAATTTGTATATTTTCTGGTGTTTGAATAAATAACTAGCTACTTCTAGAAGGATGCAATATATTTTGTTGGTATATATGAAATAATTAATGTTATATAATAAATCATTCCAAATATTTGAATTTGGATGTTATTTTTTTAAACAGTGTAATGGTTTTCATTGTGAATATTAAAATAAATAATAATACCTTACTTATTAACATTTGTACAAATTTTTTATGTATCTACATTGGATTCATTGTTTTTAAAAATGTAAAATATGAATTTATACTTGGTTATTATAACACCATTATTTATTCGTGTATAAATATTTTGTAATCAATAAAGTTAGTTGTTTACAAAAATTTAATTACATAAATTACATAAAACTGTGTTATGTTCTCTCGCGGATTAATTTTTTTTATTCTATTATTTTATGCGTCAAATTTTTTTTGGAAATTATATACAGAATTTTTGACGCATGAAGAAAGTTTTTTTCCCTTTTATTATAAAATATATTAATATAGGATACTATAATAGATTCGGTCATCCAATACATTTTAAATTAAATAAAAATAGGTAAAAAAGCTTTTAAATTAAACGGTTTTATTTTAAATAATCAGCTGTACCAAAAACTATAAAATAATTAGGACACAAACCAAGGGGCACTTTGTGTCACTGTGTCAGCGGAATAAATAATAAAAACGTGGTGCGAATTTGAAATGTTTCTGTTGGTGGGCTTGGAAACACATTTTTCTAGATAAGCCGTTCTTATTTAATAATTATACAGTCGTTATACAGATTTTTATGCGCCCTACGTTTTTATTATTTATTCCGCTGACGCAGCGACACAAAGAGCCCCTTGGTTTGTGTCCCAATTATATTCTAGTTTTTGGTACAGCTAATGATTTAAAATAAAACCGTTTAACGTAAAAGTTTTTTTACCTATTTTTATTTCTAGTTTTAGTTTGATTTCTGGCCCGTATCATTATGCAAACTCCTCATCCTCTCAACTGTCCACCTCCTGATTCCATCATCAGACCCCCGTTACCAAGTCGAAATTATCATAATATTGTATTGTCACGTGGACTCAATGTGTGTGCAAAGTTTCATAAGAATCGGTTGTAGTTGAAAAAGCTGTCGCAAGATTTGAAACAAAGATAGTAACAAATAAACAATCAAATAAATATACGGGGTCAAACTAAATAAAACCGTTTAATAATAAAACGCAGCGTTTTACTTATTTACACTCAAGAACTTTATTTTATCAAAATTGTTTCGCACAACACAGTGGCTTCGTCAGACAAAGATCTTAAACTATTATCCTGTACGAAACAATTCTTTTTATTATTATTGTAGATTACAGACGCGTCGACAACTCAGGTCATTAGCGTCTTCAACACAACAATTATAGTAATCCATTTGTGTATTAGAATCTGCCAGCCGACATACACAAACCGACTGGTACGAGCTCGGGACTCCTGGAAACGCCATTTCCCAAAGAACATTGGAATACCATTGCGAGAACAACTACATTCCAATGTTACCCCTGGGGGAGAAACAATTCTTATAAAATAAAAATGTTAAGTGTAAATAAATTAAAATTATTTTATTTTATATGAATATCAAACGAATTTACCATTTTTTATAAGCTTTTTGCTTAATAACTGAACTAATTAAATTTTCTTTAATTTTAATGAAAGCCTTAATTAAAATAAATAATATATAGATTCTATGCGCATTTCAATGTTAATTGCTGCAATTATCTAGATAAATCAATTAAAGAAAAGGCCTAATTTTCAAGCACAATTAATGTAATTAAGTGAAACATGAGATCAATTTAGATCATGACTACATTAATAATAATATAGAGGATGATCCACGGAGAAGGCCTGTTGGCCGGACAAGGTTTTACACAATATGTATTTTTATAAGCATTTGAATAGGCAATAAATTGCTAGATTCCATTCAATGAAAATATTTTGTATATTTTGATATTTGATATTTTTACTTTGACTTCTTATATGTAGGGTCTTTCAACAAGAAGTGTCATTGTAAATCAACAGAAAATGCAATATTTTTGTGAAAAGTGGTAATATTTTTGTTAAAAAAACTCTATGACTATAGAAATATGGTGATCCGTAGATAATGTTTTAAGTTAGGAGAGGAAGTCTCTGTGGTCAAAGGACCAAATAAATTGCAATACTGGTGTTTAAAATTGCATATCTTTGCTTACGTTTCGGTGCTCTTCAGAGCATCTAAAAATTCATATGAAAAGTTATGCTTTGTGAAATCTGACATAAATTCAAAAGTAAAAATACAAAACAAGCGAGAAACTTACCAATGCTGTCAGAAAATTAGTATGTTGTACACTATGCTCTGAAGATGGTGTAAAGAGCACCGTAACATAAGCAAAGATATGCAATTTTACACATCAATATTACAATTTATTTGATCCTTTGCCACAGAGACTTCCTCTAGGTAATATTTTTATTTTAATCCAAAGCACAAATACTCTGAGGCTAGTAAGTATATTATATTTTCGTACGAATTACATTTAGTTCAATTAAAACCTTTGGTGTTAAGATACAAAATGTTAAAAATGCCACAAAACAGCAAACCTTTTAAAAATTTCTTGACGCACGTTTCGCCAACCAAGTTGACATCATCATGAGTTGATTAAATCATTTCCTGATGATGCCAACTTGGTTGGCGAAACGTATACGTCGAGAATTTTTAAATGGTTTGGTGTTTTGTGGCATTTTTAACATTTTGTTGCAAAGTTTTGATTAGAAGAAAAATTAGTCAATTATTTTATTTAATATTTATTTCACATCACCGCAGTGATCGGACTGAAAACCGCTGGTTTATTGAATATCATTTACCGGTTGCCATATAGTAGCACTGTCCGTAGAGGACAGTGTGGTCCAGTGGTTAGCGTCGTGGTCTTTGGATCAGACTGTCATGGGTTCGAATCCTGCCTCCGCTCATGGATGTTTTGGGATGTCATTTAGTTT
This sequence comes from Mongoloraphidia duomilia, assembly GCA_039654895.1. NCBI lineage: Eukaryota > Metazoa > Arthropoda > Insecta > Raphidioptera > Raphidiidae > Mongoloraphidia > Mongoloraphidia duomilia. The sequence continues at coordinate 5,524,029 of CM077523.1, forward strand.
TTTAAGTGTGTTGTTATTTAATGTAATCAAGACGCTCATGACCTAAGTTGTCGACGCGTCTATAATTTACAATAAATAAAGCATTGTCCGTACATGCCAGAATGGCCACAGAGTAACGTATATTAATTAATTATAAATTAGAACGAAGTAGTTAGTGCACCCGGACGAAGCCAGACGGGGCATCTAGTATGCTCATAAAAGCACGTAAAATTGTGCCTTGAGGATGGACATAATTATGGTTAAAGTGGAAAAAAAGAGATTAAACTACCATTAGGAGATATAGATTTGTGTGTAGGTATTAGTATTGTCCAGGAAATAGCATCGATGATTTTGTCTATTATTCGGGTATTATTATGATTATATCAGACAAATTAAACTTTTAGACGCTAATGACCTCAGTTGTCGAGCGTCTATAATCTACAATTCATTCATTCAAATTAAACTATGTATCTTAATAAACAAAACAAATATATTTTAACTAAAAAGAAAGTAAACAAAAACAAACAAAATATTAAATAAGTATAATAAAATTACAAAAATAAATACATCCAACGTTTCAATTTGTAGTTGTCTATTTTTGGTCACATTCTTTTTACTAATTATTTACATAGAAAAACTATAAATATACAATTTTAAAATCAAAAAACTCGGGTCGCAGTGCCAAAACCCTGTCGACAATATAGTGTATTTGCTAATACAGGCCTTGTGGCTTTAATACGTGAACTTAAGTTTGTTTTTGGACAAAATAAAAAATTCAACCCCTTAATACATCCCTTAAAATAATATTTTTTTCTTAATTTCAATATTATTATCATTGCAACCTCTGTACCAAATTAAATACACCCTTCAGTAAGTAAATCACTATCCGCAAAACTAGTGTTTTCATAAAATTTGTAAGTCCGGTCTTATCGGGCCGATTTTATTAAAATTTTAGCAGCAGATTTTGATCTTTACTAAAAGGTTAAATTTCAATTTTGAAACAATTCTGAAATTTTTTTCGGTATTTTCGGGCCCAAAAACTTTTTTCAACCCCTAAAAACTACCCATAAAATAGTCCGATTGGGCCCATTTTAAATAGGTTCCGTGCGGTGATAGATTCCAACGTGTGTACCAAATTTCGTTCAAATCAATTAAGTCTTTCGAGAGTTATGCCGCGAACACATATATATATATATATAAATATATAAATATATATTTATATACATATATATATAAACATTTCCAAAAATGGTGGCAAATTGTTCAGGAGGCTATGAAACGTCGAGAAATTTTGGTCCGACCCCTAGGTCCCGCCATCCGACCGACGCCAATAGTGTATGTGCCATATGGCAAATACACTAAAAATGAATTGAAATTTATTTAGTATAAGTAAAATCTTCATTTGCAAGACACATTGCTTATCATCAAGGTTAGTAAGCATATTTTGGTTTCAGAACAGTCTTATTTAAATTTCGATTTATTTACACCAAACTTAATTCTTCTTACAGAAAAACAGTGTTAAATATTTCCACGTAATTCGTATGTATATATCAAAATGAGACACCCTGTATAATCCAAAATGTGCACCGAATTAAATACACCACTCAGTAAGTAAATCCGTATCCGCAAAATACCGTTTTTATGTCGGGTCGATTTTATTAGTGTATTTGCCATATGGCACATACACTATTGGCGTCGGTCGGATGGCGGGACCTAGGGGTCGGACCAAAATTTCTCGACGTTTCATAGCCTCCTGAACACTTTGGCACCATTTTTGGAAATGTCTGTTTATATATGTATTATATATATATATATATATATATATATATATATATATATATATATATATATATATATATATATATATATATATATATATATATTATATATATATATGTGTACGGGCTATAACTTTCGAAAGAGTTAATTGATTTTGACGAAATTGGGTAGGCACGTTGCAATCCATCACCGCACGAAGCCTATTTAAAATGGGCCCAATCGGACCATTTTAAGGGTGGTTTTTAGGGGTTAAAAAATGTTTTTGGGCCCAAAAATACCGAAAAAATTCTCAGAATTGTTTCAAAATTGAAATTTAACCCTTTAGTGATGATTGAAATGTGCTGCTAAAATTTTAATAAAATCGCCCCGACAGGTCCGGACTTACAAATTTTATGAAAACACTAGTTTGCGGATAGTGATTTACTTACTGAAGGGTGTATTTAATTTGGTACAGAGGTTGCATTGATAATAATATTGAAATTAAGAAAAAAAATATTATTTTAAGGGATGTATTAAGGAGTTAAATTTTTTATTTTGTCCAAAAACAAACTTATGTTCACATAATAACAGCACAATGCCTGTATTAGCAAATACACTATATTGTCGGCAGGGTTTTGGCACTGCGACCCGAGTTTTTAAAATTTTAGCAGCACATTTTACTCTTCACTAACGACTTAAATTTCAATTTTGAAACGATTCTGAAAATTTTTTCGGTATTTTTAATCCCTAAAAACTATCCTTAAAATAGTCCGATTGGCCCCATATTAAATAGCTGCTTCGTGCGATGATGGATTCCAACATGTGGACCAAATTTAGTTAATATATAATTATACATTTCCAAAAATGATGACAAGTTGTCCAGAATGATGTGGAACGTCGAGAAATTATGGTCCCGCCTCTAGGTTCTACCTACGACTAAATTTTTAACTACGCCTCTGCATGAGAGTACATGTAAGTATTATCACATTTGCTATAATAGCAGTGTAAATCTAACTAAAAATAACTGGTAATCGATACCAAAGACATGATTACAATAACCATATTCATTATATGTCCATGATATTAATAAACAATAAATGTATTTGACCGATACATATACCGTATGTCCCCAGATTGAGTTTAATAAAAAAATGTCAACACAACATTTTTTGATTGCCTTCAAACAAAGAGTACCAAAAGTACCTACTCTTGGTGGACACTAGAGGAAACAACAATTTAGTTACGTGTTAACCACAACAATAATAAAAAAAACTCGGGTCGCAGAGCCAAATCCTGCAGAAAAAAAGTGTATTTGCTAATACAATGCAATGTGGCTTTATTATGTGAACTTAAGTTTGTTTTTGTACAAAATAAAAAATTTAAACCCTTAATACAACCTTTTAAATATTTACATTTTTCTAAATTTTAATATTTGACATAGATTTTATCAATGCAACATCTGCACCAAATTGGGTTTTTAAGTGAATTTTTTTTTTTACTTAAATGGAAGGACCACATACAAGTTTTATAGCAAAACTGTTTTTATTTAATTTTTTTGCTTACTAATTAAAAAGTTATATTTAAATAAAAATTAATTTTTTAACTCAGTTCCGATAACGCGCCGAAAGAATCCGAACGCGTGTGACGTCATTATGTTATCTATGGTCTTTGTATCCATGGTTACCAAGTTAAAAATTTATTATTTTTGATAGTATGTGTAATACATATACACAAATACCAACAAATGCAGACACATTTTAACATAACGACGTCACAAACATTCCTGGCACGTTTTGAAGTCACGTGATATTTTTTAAATTTTTATACATTTTAATTAATTTTTAGTAATTTATCTATAGCTTTAAAAAAAATTTCTTTTCGATTTTCAATATTATTTATGTTAAATTATTAGAAAAAATTAAAAAATTAATAATTTTTTTTAAACTTAAATACCTAATTATATATACATCAGTAAGTATTTGACTATCTGCAAATGTTTTCATAAAATTTGTAAGTCCGGACCTGTCGGGCCGATTTTATTAAAAATTTAGCAGCACATTTTAATTTCTACTAAAGGGTTAAATTTCAATTTAGAAACAATTCCGAGAATTATTCCGGTATATTAAAACGCCATAAAAAAACAATCTCTAAAATGATCCAATTCCAGGACCCATTTTAAATAGGCTTCGTGCAGTGATGGATTCTAATATGTGTTTTTAACGCTCCTATAAATAATAATTTGCGATTGTTATTGGTAGAGCACTGCCCGATCCATTTATAATGAAAAATTCGATTATGTAGTTTCAACAGATCTGTTTGTTTCAAGCCAAGCAGTTTTTTTCGTGAAATCAAAATTACAAAAATTAATAGATTTTATATACGGCTGATTGGCTATTGAAAATTTTTGTTAGAAAGCAGCCAATTATATAATTGATTCCAAACATTGATATATCTAGGTACTTATTTAGTGTATCCCATTTGGGTATTTTGAAATAATTTTCATTTTCATGATGAGCTCACGCTAGTACGAAGATTCACATCTACAACCTAGCAATAATGAATTAACACTCGCATGTAGTGAAAATCAATTGATTCCGAAGCATATAAGGGGAATGTTAGATTAGTAATCGTGTCACGGTTGAGTAATTGTAAGCTCATTCCGCCGCGAAAGTGGAAAGGTTCAGGTTAGAATCTTGACTGTGACTATGGTTGGTAAAATGATTTTTTCCAATATGTTTGGAATCAATTATATAATTGACTGCTTTTCAACAAAAATTTTCAAAATTACATTTTCTTCTCTTTTTTAAACTTAATCCGAGGACATACGGTATATTGTACACAGAGCGCATCGTCACCTAATCACCATACGGAAAAAATGTATAATGTAGGTATTAATTTCTTATAAGAAAATTATATAGGCAACATTACATAACCGCGTCTAAAATAACCACTCTTTCTAACAAAATACGGTACTTGAATGGAACTTTCCGTTACTTTTTTACGATACAAAACAAAACTATATTTAAACCAAACTCTAAAATCTAAGAAACACTGAACTATTTGTCAAAGCGCATTAATTTATTGAAGTTGCTGTGCTCTTAAAAACAAGATGTGACCTCAGTCAGCTTTGGTGACGTCAAAAGTGCTTTGTATCTAACTGTTTCAACAAAAAATTAATAAAAACCGATTTTAATAATTTCAATGTAGTTAGGTTCAGAATGAATACGGATTGGTCTTATATACTTTTTATTTAAATCGATTCAGACGCTAATGGCCTCTGTTGTCGAGCGTCTTTAATCCACAATTCACTTCAATTTAAATCGGTTCATTAGTTTCGTTTTTTTCTAGTAATCAAATTATTTTTTTAATTATGTTGTACCTCATATCTCCTTTATTTGTAAGCCGATTTTAATGATTTCTTTTCTAATCAATAGGGCATACCTTCAGGTTGGTCTCACATAAATTTTACTTAAATCGGTTCAGTAGTTTTTTTTAGTAATTCTATATAGCAAGACAGGAGTTTAATACACAATATTGCAAAATCACTAAAAAGTAAAGAATAAAAATAGAACCTCCTTCACAAAAAAAACACTACAAAGAGGAAAATAATAAAATTTTGCGGTCGGCTCCAATTTAATAAAATTTAAAAAATAAGTAATTGAATTGGCGCCAACCTCAAAATTTTATTTTCCTTTTTTAGTGTTTTTTTTTTGAAGGAGGTTCTATTTTTAAACGGTTTTATTTAGCTTGACCCCGTATAATATGTGTTTGTTTCTTTCTCTGTTTGTTTATATTTTCAAATCTTGCGACCGATTTTTCACCCAGTTTCGATTGAGTTGAAATTTTGCACACGTCTGTAGCTAAGGTGATAATACAATATTATGGTAACTAGATGACCGACCCGGCTCCCGTCCGGGTGCAAATCGCATTTTTGAATTTTCACAGGCAAAAGGACTTGCTCCGGTAATGTTTCAGTGGATCGGATAAATGTATTAAATTCAGACTAAACAAATAAAGCACACAAAAAAATTAAAAATAAAAATAGGTAAAAAAAACTTTTAAGTTAAACGATTTTATAAATGTACTAAAAAGAAAAAAGTAATGTTTAATTTGGGTTCATAAATATAAAAGCGTGGGTCGTAAACTCTATGATCATTTATTACAGTCACGACTCACGCTTTTATACTTATGAACCTAAATTAAATATTATTTTTAACACGCTTATATTAGTTCCACCTGTATGTATACGCTAATGACCTATGTTGTCGAGCGTCTATAATCTACAATTCATTCCTGTATGTATGTTTGTATCTAAGCAACGGATTCTTTGAACGCGATTTTCACCCACTTCAAAACTTCAGATTGAACTGAAACTTTGCACACTTATCAAAGACCGATGACAATACAATAATTCAATTAGATTGTCCCATTATCCTGACCAGGAATCTCCAGGAATAAAAAAAAAGCAAAAAACTTCAGATTGAACTGAAACTTTGCACACTTATCAAGGACCGATGACAATACAATAATTCAATAAGTTTGTCCCATTATCCTGACCAGGATCTCCAGGACTAAAAAAAAAGCAAAAAACTTCAGATTGAACTGAAACTTTGCACACTTATCAAGGATCGATTACAATACAATAATTCCATAAGTTTGTCCCATTATCCTGACCAGGATCTCCAGGACTAAAAAAATAAAAACAAATTATAATTTAAAAAAACTAAAAAACACGCTTTAATGAGCTAAAAAGTAAAAAATAATTAATTTTATTGTAAAAAAGCGTGGGGCAGTATGAAAATATTACAAAGCACCCCACGCTTTTTTACAATAAAATTAATTATTTTTTACTTTTTAGTTCATTAAAGCTTTTTAGTTTTTTTAAATTAAGTATCTTGTATCTGTTTGATATCTTGTATTTATAGATACTATTTTACAGTATCTTCTGCAGTTCTGCTCAATAGTTGATGAAACATGCTGTAGATGCGTTTATATAGTTGAAACGTCAATCGAAGAATTAAGGCAGACGGGTTCGATACCTTATCGACGCATTCGTATACTTTTATAGCACATATAAATATTGCCCAAACATCCCGTGTTCCCAAAACTGTGGTCCATTAAAGGTTACGGTCCTCATCAAACCATATTAAGATTTACAATAAAATTCCACTACGGTCAAGTTCCAAAATTTAAGATACTGAGTCATGCACTTGTACTTAACTAATTTTATATAAGCGGCACAGTTTTTATGCATGGGACGCGTATACTTACATTGTTTCATTGCTTTTCCGCTCCATTAATCTTGTTACAAACTATATGCGTGATTCACTATCTTAAATTTTGGAACTTGAGTATAGAAATGAAAAACTTACCACTACATATTTCTAAAAAAAGACTAAGAGACACGCTGTGTAGTACGTCTCATAATAATAATAAAAAAAATTTGTAATTTTTTTATGAAAATTTTCTATAGGTATCTACCTATTTGTACAAAACAGAAAATAGATAATCTTTTCTATATTTTCGAGGTTAGCATGCTTGGTGCCGCAACCTCTAGACTTGACTGCCGTGGGTTCGAATCCCACCTGCGCTCATGGATATTTTGTGATGTTATTTAGTTTTAAGTTAGTTGTTATTTAGTCTAGTTGAAAGACGCTAATGACCTGAGATGTCGACGCGTCTATAATCTACAATAAATAAATTAAAATTTTCTATATTTTCTATCCATGAAAGTAAAAATTTAAATTTAAAAAAAAAAGTGGGTGTGTGCTTATGACCACACGACAGAAGTGAAAACTTGATTTTATGCAAAACATCATATTGTAATATTATTTTATTATAATACGTAACATGTCATAAAAACGTAATTCTTGAAACGATGCACTCCTTGTTAGACAATAAACGTAGCTGATGACGACTGGAGCCGAGTATATACGATTCAGTGCGTCACCGACCCAAGCGCGCTTGATGTCGAGTGGAGCCGATTAAGCGTCACCTACCCGAGCGTGACGGTTCACTTTCGTTCACTATTCAGAAAGAGCGCAAAGTGCGTCTAAAGAAGTTTTCACTTCAAAAATGGTTTTTTACAATATATTATTATGTAAAATATTGATGACGTAAAAGTTAAAATTATTGTATATAATGAGAAATGTTGAGAAACGCTGCTATCCAAGTCGATCGCATACAATTTGTGGAAGCATAAATGCATTTTTATTATTTACCTTCAACCATATCTACGTACCTTCAATATTTTACGCAAACAAAATATATGTACAGATGTACATTTTATTCGCTCCTGAAATTTTAAGCCCTAAAGTAAAATTTGTATAACTGATTATAGACCGAGAGCCAGAGACAGTTTTTTTGTGTTACTTATTCAAGGTCTTATTTTTGTGAAGATGTTGAGGGAGGCATATTAAAGTGCCCTGAGTAAGAGATTTTGCTAGATAGCGGTATGGAAGAGATGCAGACCGCCCCCAACATGTAGCAAAAAAATGGTCACAATTATTATTGCTTCAAGACCGAAATTGTTTGTATAGCTTGTCGGTGACCCAATAATGTCATTATAATATTTGCAGATCGATTGGTTAGTATTAAAGGGGTGGCAGGAAAAATTCGTTTTTTATACATTTTATAAGTTCTAAAAATCAATTTTTTGACGTCTCAAAATAGTGTAATATCGTGTAATATTGTACTCAGGACTTGGATATTTATGTATAGATGTTATGATATCCATTGATTTTTCTAACTTACTTAATAAGCGAGTTATAAACAAAAAACGAAAATGGGTAAATCTCGTTTTTCAACTGTCGGTCGCGAACCAAGTAAAATATGGAAAGTTTGACTACGCAGGATAGTAGTACTGGAGATTCTTCACATTTTGTCTCATTTAACCAAATCTCTATCTCCCATAACAACGGAGATCCCCATGTTGAGGATGAGTCTGTGGACACACTATATAAGTATAAAGCCACAAAATTCGACAATACCAGCATTCTTAATGACAAACTAACACTAAAATCGAGCATAATATACGACACAATAATTAACAACACAAAAACACCCAATACTCAGTAATCGTCTACACACATACTCACATTTCCATTTCATCTACCTACTATATAAATCATAAAATCTCGAAATTTAAATCAGTACTTCACAAACCACGACATAATACACAGTGCTTAGCATCATAATATTATATAGTGTTACGAATACTCAATGTGTGTTTAAGAAAATAATTAACCACACCTGAAGATGGCAACTCGTTGCTGAAACGCGTAATGATAAATCACAAGAAGTCAAGACGGATATAATACAAGGTATTTCTAATACTTCATAATAAACTAGGTATCATCGTTTATTATTATATACGGTTATTTTCACACACCTTAATTTGCAAACCACAATTCCAACCCTGCTTGTAAAACGCATTTTTTAATGAAGTTATCTTAAAATATCTAAAAAGGCTTTAAAAAGTGTTGTGAGACCCGTCATAAAATAAGCAATAACATTTATAGTTTATAAAAATAAAATATTGAAACGACTGGATTAGTTTCGAAGACACAGTTGGAATTAAATTTCATGTACGAGATACAACGGGACTAAATAAAAGGCGAAATGTTCGTGCGATAATATTTCGAAAACATCGGTCACCAGAGACTAGGTCATGTGCTTTGTAGATGGGTTTTTCGCGTTTTCTCTACAGAGAATTACAAACTTTCTACCAAACTCTAGATTGGTTATCAATTTACTTTTTCTTTTGGAAATCAATTACGATATATCTGTTGACAAAATGAACGAAACAAACAAGTTTACTTTTCTTCAGAAGTACTAACCTTAATTTATAAACAAATGGAAACAATTAAATAAAAGCTATATACAGGGTGGGGCAGAATGGAAGGGCGATTTTGAAATGAGAATAACTCAACTGTTTTTGAACTTAAAATTTTAATTACGAAAAATGAAAGCTTAGATGTTACCCATTTACCATTATTATAAAGTGAGGTATTCTAGTAGGCTTAAATTGAGACACGAGCTAAGGGACTGACGCATACACAACAAGATCGAGTGCGCTGTATACCCCCACAAGCCGTTAGGCAAGTGGGGGTAAGCGCACGAGATCTCGTTGTGTATGCGTCAGTCCCTTTAGCGAGTGTCTCAATTTAAACCTACTAGAATACCTCACTTTACGCACACGTGTCGAAAATAACTATTATGCGTCAGGAGCGATGCACACTGTCCAAAGCTCGTGTGCGCTCGCCTACTACTAATAGCGAGTGCCTCAATTTAAGCTTACTAGATATCTCACTTTAAGCGGACGTATCGAACATAATTTTTTATAACGACTGCTTCTAAAGTTTAATAGAGAAAAAAAAATTATGAAAACGGAAAATTCGTTCTTCTAGTCCTTAGAACTTTACAGTTACAGACTAAGTTACGATTTAGTTTATTTTTATTAAAGTTATTAGATTCTGTATAAATCATTAAAAACATGACTCTCTCATGATGTGGACTTTGTATGCGCGATACTATATATAGGAACACATCGATCGATAGTCAGTAAGTGCTTGTATTGTACAAAGTGCGGAAATTTCGAATTTATAAGATGTAGAGATTGTACGCACGCATTGGACTTTTACGCACTGTGACGGTACTTTTACGCACGCTTTGGATTTTCACGCACGGTGACTAAAATACGCCTCTTTACGCCCGCCTCACAGTGCTCGAATATTGAACTTTAGAAGCAGGAGTTGCAACGGTCCCAGTTGTTGTGGACCTTTCGTTGCACCAGATCGCTGCCTTTCGTCGGCCGGGATCGGCTCGCCGGAAGCCAGGGTACGTGCAGCGATGTTACGGGTACTTAAAAAATGATTTAACTAGCGTCTTTTCAAACAAAACAATATTTATTCACAATTTTAGTAATTACAAGAAAAGGTACATTAACAAAAAAACAATTCTCAATGTTACATAATGGGCACAAGCGGCCGTAAAACGGAGGGGGATAAACTAGTTGAGGATCTCTGGCGGCCACACAAGTCACGGTGTAAGCTCCGCCAGGGGAGAGAAAGCGGGGTCGGAACTCAGGGGCTGGGCCGGAACCACCGGTGACGATTTCTCGCTGTGAGCTTTTCGGCCCTCAACACCGGTGTGCAGGATAGGTGCTGGTGGCCCTTCCAGGCTGTGAGTCAATCGACTCGCAACACCAGTTGGTAGAGAGACGGGTGCAGACGCGGGTAACGGCTAGTAGATGCGGGATGCGGACGGTGCCTTGTACAATTGAGATGAAGTCTATTAATTGTACAAGGCGGACTGACTGGTAAGTCTAGTCGCTTTTTCAGTCTATATTTCTAAGACTCCATATATATATGCACCGTGCGACATGCGAGAGTCAATAGTTTAAACACTGTTTTTCACTTGTCAATTTATTTTCGCGACTGACGGCGATTGATCGCGAACAAACTCAAGGACCACTTCCCGGCACTCGTATTAGTGACGATGCACTGTCCCTATCGTCACATAAAAAGATGTATTTATAGCACACTAGTTACACAATATACTATTCTTCATCTCCGTTTCAATTAGGATTCACCATTAGCGTCCATTGAAAGTGTGGCCGTACGAAAGCAAGACATTCAAGTCACGCGTGAGAACGAGTCGGTCTCATACGCACTCTTGTGTGACTCAACTGTTAACTAGTACTTAGTACCTACGATCTGTAGGCCCCCAGGTTTCTGTATTCGCGCCACATCATTCAAGGTGAAATTCATACCGCCGCTGCGGCAGGTCAGATTGCGATCTAATCACGGTCAAAAAATATTTACCACTAAGCAAACACGGAAAAAGATTTGTGAAACTAAATAAATATAATTTCATTCAATAAAAAATTTGTTTAAATACAGTGAAAACACTTATTTGTTATAAATATTACACAGGACTAGCGGCCCCGTCCGGCTTCGCCCGGGTGCTAAGAAAGCCCGGGTGACACTACTCACTCGCTTCGCTCGTTCGCTTTTTATATATAATTTTTAGTTTCAAAAAAAATATAATTATTGTCAAAGAAAGAATATAAAATAAATAAAAAAATATATAAATAAATATCATGTAGAATTTAGAACAAAAAGCCAAAAATTCTACGATGCCATCAGTTTCCGAACCCGGGTCCCTGTGCATAGAGTGTTGCGATGTTACCTCTACGCTACGAGTGGAGCAGTTATGTACGGTCGTTTTTATGTTATTTATGAATTCTTACGGTCGAGTTACGAATTTAATTAATTAATTATTATTTATTAATTATGCTATATACAGGGTGTATCACAGAAAACCGAACATAGGGAAAACTCCATTGTGCAAATTAGTTAGGATCAACGATTACTTTGGCCACATATGAGAATGGGTACCATGGTAACGCTGACTAACCATTAATTTTAATAACAATAATAGCTAATAATGAATAATTAGAAAAACCAGTTAAAATAAATTCTTCAATATTAAATGAATTAATTTTTATTAATGAAACAATTTTTTATTAAGAAAATATTTTTTTAACTAATAATTAAACAAAACAAACAGTTAAAATAAAAAATTAAAGCAAATGTTCAAATAAACCTCCATTTTGAATTAAGCAGTGGCTTAATCGGTTACAAAAACTTTGTCTCACTTTATCTAACATAACAGGAGTCATATTGAAACATACTTCGACGACTTTGTCTTTAAGCTCATCCAGATTTTGCCAAATTTTGTCAAATGAACAGCAAAATGCATTTGTTACTGTATACGTACACCATGGTAACCATGGTAACGACCTCTGAATAGAGGGCAAAGCAATCTCTGATCTTAACTAATTTGTACTGTGTAGTTTTCCCTATGTTCGGTTTCCTGTGATACACCCTGTATATATAAATCTTCCGTGAAAAATTATCTAACTAAAAAGACGTAAATTAATAAAAAATTATTAAAAAACAAAAAACCCGACTGCGTAAAAATCGAACTTAAAAGATGGAAACAAGATCAAATGATAACATGCAGTCGGAGGCATAGTAGTAACAAATTGAACAGAAATACCTCCGACTGCATGTTATCATTTGATCTTGTTTCCATCTTTTAAGTTCGATTTTTACGCAGTCGGGTTTTTTGTTTTTTAATAAATTTTTTATTTCAAATGTTTTTAGTTAAAAATAAATCGATATAGAACCTAAACGGTCAGTCGAATCGAAAAATGTTGAGGGAAAACTAAAAATGATTTTTAAATACCTATTCAACGATACCCCACTTGACTTTCATTTTTTTCATTTTCACAATATGGCGTCCTGTAGTCGCCATATTGAATTTTCACTAACGTCATGTCTTTAGTGACACTCGCCGGACTAAGGGGAATCGATTGACGTGTGAATCATAAAAATCGGCCCAGGCGTTTGGTCTGTATAGTGCTTCAAAGGAACATACAAACATACATACATACATGCATAGGCTGTTAAACACATTACCACTCCTTTGCTTCGCAGTCGGGTAAAAAACAAACAATAACCCGACTACGTCAAAAGCGAACTAAAAAGATGGAAACAAGACCAAGTGATAACATGCATTTGGAGACATACCTATAACAAGGCCTTCAACTGCATGTTATTATTTGATCTTGTTTTCATATTTTTATTTTGCTTTTGACGCAGTCGGGTTTTTTGATTTTTTAAATTTAATTTTTTATTGTAAGTCACAAAACGCGGAATATTATTATAGATCATTCTGGATGAATAATTCAATAGGATATTCAGCTCACTAGGATCGTGTAAAGTTCGCATTAAATTTAATCCACAGATGTATTGCATGTTAGCTTAATAACGAACATCCCCCGACACTCAACTGTTTACTTATGTAAATGAATGGAAACTCAACAATGGAACCAACACACACACAGACAAGAGTGACTTACCTTAAATAGACATATTAATTACGATGATTATTATTAAAATATATATACAGGATGTCCGGATTTCAAGTGTAGGTACATATAGGACATTTACATGGGAAAATGGTTTTTCTCAATTTCCTGCTTTCCTATATATTTTAAAGAAAAAATATACTTGACAAAAATGAAAGGAATTCATGTGTAGAATAAGATAGTATTTTTTTAGATTTTTTTTTTCTTTTTTTTTTTTTTGAAAATTTGTATTCTGTACCATCGTAATTAATACCTTAAATATCCTGACTAATACTCATAATAACTTTTTTATCAATTTTATTAATAGATTACGTTGACAAAAACAATACAAATTTAAAAAATTGAAAAACCTATTTTTTTCAAATATTTTGAAATTTTTTTTAACACGCTTATATTAGCTTCACCTGTATGCTTGCTTGCGGGCTTGCGTGCGTGCTTGCTTGTTTGTCAGTTTGTAACCGACTTCTTTGAACTTGATTTTGACCAACTTTGAACGGTCAGATTTAGTTTAAACTTTGCATACTTATCAAGGACCGACGACAATACAATAATTCCATAAGTTTGTCCCATTATCCTGACCAGGATCTCCAGGACTAAAAAAAAAAAGCAAAAAACTTCAGAATGAACTGAAACTTTGCACACTTATCAAGGACCGATTACAATACAATAATTCCATAAGTTTGTCCCATTATCCTGACCAGGATCTCCAGGACTAAAAAGCAAAAATAAATTATAATTTAAAAAAACTAAAAAACACGCTTTAATGAACTAAAAAGTAAAAAATAATTAATTTTATTGTAAAAAAGCGTGGGGTGCTTTGTATCATATTTTCATACTACCCCACGCTTTTTTACAATAAAATTAATTATTTTTTTACTTTTTAGTTCATTAAAGCGCGTTTTTTAGTTTTTTTAAATTATAATTTATTAACCAACGTAAGCTCTAGCTAAAATTTACCTAAAAATTATTATGAATATTTGTTAGAATACGCTTCCTTACTAATGATAATTTCATACATAGGGTGTACATAATAGGAAATAATTTTTTATTTTGACTCATATTCATAATAATTTTTGGGTAAATTAATACAAGTTAAACAAATTTGAAAACAAAAATAATTTTTTTTTTTAATTTGCTTTCTGACTTTACTAACATAATCTATGGATAAAATTGACAAAAAAATTATTATGAGTATTAATCAGGATATTTAAAATTACGATGGTGAGTGAAAATACAAATTTTCAAAAAATAAAAAAAAACAAAATGAAAAAACTTTTAAAAAGTACTATCTTATTCTACGCATAAATTCCTTTCATTTTTGCCAAGTATGTTTTTTCTATAAAATGTATAGGAAATTAAGCAGGAAATTGAGAAAACCACTTTCCCATGTAAATATCCTATGTACACTTGAAATCCGGACATCCTGTATATTGTCTTAATTAATTGGATTTTTCGCATTGTATAAAAGTTTGTAATGTCAAATTGATCTAGTTATAATTACATATTCACAGTAAATTTATTTTAATACTAAACATAAATACCTGTATCACATTGTAAATTATTATAATAACATAGGTACACCTATACGAAAGTGACAGTAATGTTTTAAACATAATGTCGAAAGCATTATCAGAAAATCTGTTTTGACAATGGCCACACATATTTCTCCATAAAACGCCCCCTACACGCACATACAAAATGTAGAAACAGTTAACCCGCATTTAAATTTTGAAAAATTACATTAGCTCTAAAAAAAATATATACCCGCCCTGACTATAAACAGACGTACAAAGATCAAGATTTTGTTTAAAACATTATTTTTAAAAAATAAAAATATTTGCAGATCACTTCACACCAATCTGTGCATTAAGTTCACAGTAGAAAATCGTGGTCCAGTCTCAAGGATGCCATAGACGCTGATGATTTCAGTTGTCTAACGTCTATAATCTACAAGCTCTCTCTTTCTTTCTCTCTCACTCACACACACACACGCACACATGCACGCACGCACACACATCACAAAAATACAAAATCGACAATTGAATAAAGAAGCATCACGTGGGCCAGAGTGACACTTCCCTTATCAAAATGCCATATCATACAACATTAAATTGACGGACAACAAATTGAACTGGGTGTCCAAACCTCTGCAAAAAGATAAAGCAATTAGTAAATATATAAGTAATGATTATTATTTTTATTAATAATTATTTGAGTCTGCTAAAATATGAAAATATAATCAACGAATCTCCTGATGATGCTAACATTGTTAGCGAAACAGGCGTCTAGAAAATAGTCCGCAAAGTTCCGTTGAGAATGTTTTATCTAGTCTTAGATCATTTATAGTATTAATCTGCTATAGAAATACTTGTTGACATCTTATTTTAATTTGCCGACGCGGCCATTCATTTGTAAAATGTATAATATAGAAATGAAGTTCGATAAAATTTCAAAAAAAAAATTACCTACTCTAGTTTTTATAGAAACGAATTAATTGAATTTTGAAGCTTTTAGTCCACAATAGTAAATAAACCCATAGTAAATTTTAGTAAATTATCTATAAAAATTTAAACCCATCCCTGTTACATAGATAAAAATACAAAGACTTAAATTTTATAAAAATATTTGCAGATCCTTTCAGAAAATTAATTATAACAATGATGAATTATTTTAATCATCAAAAGTGCAGCATCTCAAAAACTGACTTTAAATTCCAAAAATAAAAGAAATCAAAATTAACAACAAATAGATTAACCGAAATTAAAACCTTGAAAAAATCCCTTGGCTTCCACGACGGCTCCACGTTGTTCCCCGGGACTGAAGATTGAAGAAATGCAGCACATGGCCCTTGGAACTCTGATTTCAGTCAGAAGCTGCTATGTTATGTCTTTGTCAGCAGTCAAAGCAGGGCGTTTCTATTAAAGTTGTAATTATCTGAAATTGCAAATAGCCCAAATTTACAAAAAAATATATCCCCTTTGCCCAAAACATCAGACAATCTGTGAGCGAACACCTGCAAATATTACACAAATAGCAAAAATTGTTGACAAAATTTATAAATAATCGTTGCTAAGTTACTTTTTTGGGGGCTCACTGGCCACAATGCGCATAAATGTTGTCGAATTCGTACTGTAAATATTTTTCGTCATTAGAATGCACTGTTCGAAAAACTCGACAAATTATACATAAAATTGATAATAAACACTTTGACTTCAAAATATACACTGTTACACATATTCCGAAAGTGTACGCCTTAAAAAGGCGGAGGTTCTTAATTTGACGCGTATTTTTTTATTAATTATTTTTTATTAATTATTCGGAATTAGGCACGGGGATCGGGGCATGCAGAGTAAGCAGTGAAGATGTTTTTCGTGACAAAACAATATAATATAATAAAAAAATTAAAAAAATATTTTCAACTTGCAAAAAAGATGAACTGTACAGAAATAACTGTCATCAGGAGCGGCTACGCCCTCTACGGCGAGGGCAAATGCTGCATGCCTAAATATTTTTCAAAGTTTTGGCAAAATGTCGAAAATTTCACCGTAAGGGATGACGACGTATGGGTCGTCATTTATTCCAAAACAGGTAAATTTAATACTGAAAAATACCTTAAAATATGTCGAATGATAGATAAGATAAGATTAAAAATGACTTAAGCCGCATCCAATTTATTAGGGTCAACTCACACATGCTACTTTTTGTCGCGCGATTTTCCAATTGAGTCACT
This sequence comes from Mongoloraphidia duomilia, assembly GCA_039654895.1. NCBI lineage: Eukaryota > Metazoa > Arthropoda > Insecta > Raphidioptera > Raphidiidae > Mongoloraphidia > Mongoloraphidia duomilia. The sequence goes on from CM077523.1 coordinate 5,541,434, forward strand.
TGGAGATCGTCAGATGTATATAGCTACCATTTATTTATTTATTAATTGTAAAATTATAGACGCGTCAACAACTTAGGTCATCAGCGTCTTGATTACATTAAATAACAACACACTTAAAACTAAATGACATAACAAAACATCCATGAGCGGAGGCGGGATTCGAACCCACGACCCCGGCAAGGAAATAAATAGCCGAGTCGACATTCGTAACCAATCTCTATACTAATATTATAAAGCTGAAGAGTTTGTTTGTTTGTTAGGTTGAACGCGCTAATCTCAAGAACTACTGGTTCGAATTGAAAAAATATTTTTGATATTTTTGTGTTGGATAGTCCATTTATCGAGGAAGGCTATAGGCTATATATTATCACGCTACGACCAATAGGAGCGGAGCATCAATGAAAAATGTTGCAAAAACGGGAAAAATTATTCCTTTTGAGAGCTTCCGTTGCGTGCGCTGCGTAAACGGTTAAAGTTACGCAAAAATCTAGTGTGACGGAATTGTTCCCTTTTAAAAGTTCAATTTGTTCTAAAATAATGCATTATTTGCGAAGGTGTTTTTATAAACATGATTCAAGCGAACGAGCGAAGCGAGTGAGTAGTGTATTGCTCCCGAGCTTTCTTAGCACCCGGGCGAAGCCGGACGGGGCCGCTAGTTATAAAATAAACGTGCAAACTTACCGAAATATTCTGGCCACAGCCTGCAACTCCTAGGGTCTGACAAAATGCAATTCCAACGCAAATATGAGTACTACGTGTTGACGGATCCATGGTTAGTGTACTTCCGTAATTTGTGTCCCTTTTCTTTATCTGAAATAGCAAACAATTCATATTTTACAAAATTTCATAGTTGATAAGGCACAGGAGTACCTAGTTTAGGTTTTTGGTCTAACTACAAATTATTTGAATAAACCCAAATTTTAAAAAATAATCAAATTAATGATCATTTCGTTTAACTAAAAATATTAATTTGCAAAATATACCTACCTATAATCTATACTTATCAAAAATTTAACTTACAAATTTACTTTTATAAGAAGATATCTTAACGAAAATAAAATTGATAATTTAACAATTTATTAACTTACTACGCGAATGAACGAAATAATTCCAATTAATTACGCAACAGATATTATTGACAAAGTCAAATAAAACAGTGGTACTCAAGCTTGGTATAAAAAGTTCATTACATTGTATATTATTTAATATGAACTACATCCTCGAGTTATTAACAGTTTGACGTCTACTTATATAAGATTTATTGCATGTGCCTACGTTTTTTAAAAGTGGATAATGTAATATATCTTTGTATTTCGTGTTCTACCTAATTTTTATATTTTTTACGTGGCAAATTATCTATTCGATCATTCATTTTAATGTATTTATAATGACTGTAGGACTGTAGGATCTGTAATGTGATTCTTGGTTCTCCATTTTGCATTTACCCGAACCCTTTACCTTTAGAAATAGCGTTAGGAGAGAGGGAACCGTTTTATAGGTGAGGGGAAAGAATTTGAGATGAAGAAAGCAGGGGGTAACCTTAAATGCAAGGTTAGTAGAGTATAGGTTGCCTCATTCCGATAGATAGTAGTGGGGGGATGACGTCACTCAGAATATACCATGCTTGCTCACTTCAATAGAAAAGATCAGACATGGACGCTGCTAATTTTTGGAAATAAAAATCACAGTAACCATGGTAATATGATATGTTTTTTCAATACCTAATAGAAACATGATTCTTCTGTTAGTGAAAAAAATATGATAAGTTGTCAATTTTGCGATAGCTGTTAAGTGTTATGGTGTTTTGTGGTTATTTTTAATATTTTGTGAATATAAAAGATAAAATAATTAATTTATCAATTTGTTAATTAATTCTATTCGTTTCTTAAATTTAAAAAATAGGTAATTAACAAAATCTGCCATTTCTTGAGTATTGTTTAATTTTTTGTTTGTTTATATTATAGATATTAAAACCTAAATTTTGTGATAAAAATAAAAATTATCCTATTTTTTAACATCTATTCTTCTATTTATTGTCTCCTGCCAATTTTAAGAAAAAATCTGCACGAAGCACCTAATATAAATAAGCATAATCTTCAACAATTTTTGTACTTGATTTAAACTAAATTCTAGCTGACGTCATTCCCGCGCTTACGCTGATTGGTCAGATGGGACGAGGCAACCTGTACTCTAATAACCTTGCCTTAAATGGATAAAATTATTACAATTTTAAAATAATATTTCATTTGTTTCAACGAATGATGTAATTTACAAATTATAACATATGTACTTTATTTGTCATAAAAAACGACGTCCAACAATCCCGGCTATTCTCAAGCACATGAATGAATGAATGTTTATTGCACATAAAAACGTAATAAAGGCACGGTTCAACTTACGTTGTTCTACCACCTAGCCTATAAAAAATTACAAAATTAAAAAATATATTAAAAGAAAAATTACTGCCCCAGTTGCTCTGTCAACAGTTTGCAGAAAAATTATTTTTATTATAATTTTTTACATGAAGCGTTTAAAATTAATTTAAAGATACTTAATACCGATTATTGTAATTATTATAAAAAAAACATACCTATTAGCAAGCATATTTTGTCGTTATAAAAATTTCAATAAAACTAAAAAAAATATCACAGACAGTTCAAAAATTCAATATTCCGACCTAATTTACGTAATAATATCATAAGACAGTTCAACATTTTGATATTTGCACTTCATTTACTTAATTTTATAATAAACAATGTCAAACTTATAAGAAATGACCTTCAAAGTACATCAAAATCGTGTTCGAAACAGTACGGTACCCGCAGGTATATATTACCACTGTGAAACGTGTATGAAACAGCTGATCGACCGACCTACTGAGTACCTGTTAAATCTAGCCTAAAAAACATGTAATATTTTTGCACAAAAAATTTACACAAACCGATCGAAATCTATTCCCACACATTAAAAAAGACCCAAAATCAGTAATTATACACATTTTCAACATGAAAAACAACTTTAAATCCTAGTGTGTAAGCTTTCACGGCCGGCATTGTTCCAAGTCTTCATGGTTTCCGGGCTTGTAGGCCGTGGTCCGGTGGTATTTCTACCACCGGACCACGGCCTACAAGCCCGGAAACCATGAAGACTTGGAACTTTAAATCCTTTAAAAATGAACATTAGTTTTCAAGTAATCTGACTTAGGTACCCTTATGATCAAATATGCAAAAATTACATGTCAGATAAAACACACATCGTTTCTTGAATTCCACATAAATATTATATCAAAAAGACCACAACGACTTTAATTTTTAGATTTTATATAATTTTGACCTGGACACAAACTTTCAAATTCGAAAAGCATTAATTTTTTGGAGAACACGTTAACAGAACCAAAGTAGTAATTGCAAAACATAAAAACAAAACACGAATCGGCGTCATTAGCTGGGCTCCTCTAATTGGCTAAAAAATTACCACTAAATTCAAATCATTGATTTTGAACTGACAATCTAGTCATAATATTCATTTATGGCAATTTCTGTTATTTAATCGCATTTTCTCTGTTTTTGACTCATTTATTTGCATAATAAATGTTTGAATATTGTATAATGTAGATACATATTATATTTTATGTAAGCAATCTATAAATTAATACGTGAACACCGAAAGTTATGGTTTCTTTTTTTACTATTTATTATGAAAGGAGGGATATGCAACATATATCATTCGAAAGGTACTGTGCCATAGATGTGCAGAAAAAAAATCATAAAGTTCACCATTAAGGTAGCACGGGAGAATACGACACTTGGTCGAATTTCGACCAAAAGCGATATATTAATATTTTGTCATTAAATTAATTATAGATTATTGACGTTCGACAACTGAGTCTTAAGCGTATTAATTAATTATTACAATGGAGGATAGCTTGATGTAATGGTCAGCGTGCTGGCCTTTGGTCAAAGCTGTTGTGGGTTCGAATCCCACCTCGGTCATGGATGTTTTGTGAATTCGTTTAGTTTTAATTGATGATGTTATTTGATGTAATTAAGACGCTAATGTAAGTAAGTAAGTAAGTAATATATTGCAGTCGTTCCATACAAAGAGTACATAACAATGTCAATTGCCATACAACATACAAAGTTAAAAAAAAACAAAACATATCAAATAAATATCTAAAATTTACAATTTATTAACTTCCCATTGGAAGTTATTGTAATGAGTCCGAAAATCGAAATCAAAAAGGAAAAAAAAATTTTATGTTTCAAGGTCACTACACTATTTTTACACTATTTTTAGAAAGATGTCTGTGTGTGTGTGTGTGTGTGTGTGTGTGTGTGTGTACGTATGTACGTACGTACGTACGTACGTATGTATGTGTCCATTTCTTTCTAAGACGAAATCTCGAGAACGAAAAATGATATCGACTACGTTGGGGTGCCAATCGACGCGTATTAACGTAAATATGATCTGAAAGGAATTTTTTTTAAATCGGTTCAGCCGTTCTTTTTTCTTAACCAAATAACCTCCAAAAAAGTAGATTTTACACAATATCTCGCGAATAAAAAATTATATCGACTTCGTAAGGGTGTCAATCGAGGCGTGTTAACGTCATTTTGATCCGACATAAATTTTATAAAAATCGGTTCAGCCGTTTTTTTTTTTTTTTAATTATTGATGTTTTAATGATTAAAATGATTGCTTTTCTGTGTAATATCTAATTTAATTATTATTATTAAATATTTATCAAACTGGGAAGTTCGTCGTGTGGACCTCAAGGGTCGCACTTTAGTCCTAATAAACGACCCACCTCACGGCTTGTTATAATTTTTCATTCGCAAAATCGGACCCATTACAACAACTTCCAATGGGAAGTTAAGTTAAGATATTTTTATCCTGCACGACCTATTAATTAATAAGTGAGAGTTACTTTGCGAATTGATCTATATTACATATTTTGTAATTTATTTTTACCGGACTGTGGATGAGCCAAGGAAGAATATTGTGTTTATCAGTCTATGTATGCATAATACGACTATATCCAGATGTTACGCTTTAGGGCTGCAAAGCAGAGACCGATTTGGACAAAATATGAGATATCGTTATAGAATAGTCTTGACCATCCGAATGTCCTAGGATACATGACGTCACGAATATTCCAATATGACGGCCAAGAGACAATCTCACTGAGATGAGGAATTAAATTAAAGGTCTTGACGAGTAGATTTCAAAAATATACAGTATACAACAGGTAAAGTGCACATAGAGAAATTAGCATTGGGAAAAAATGAATGGATCAGAGTGAGCCATGACTTAAAATGTACGTATTAAATTATATAGACTTGCTATGGTTATTTTAGTGTTTTTATTTTAGTTTCAATTCGAAATACTAAATCTTACAATGGTGTCTAGACTTCTTGATCAATTCTGAGTTTATGATGCACTTGATAAATTTATTTCAGATTTTTCCGATTAAAACTTTAGGAATAAATGGGGTGGGACAAGCAATTTTCGCAGTTTTTAATTTTTATCTTAAACAAATTTAACCAAAAAATTTTTTAAAAATATTACCGTTTTCTATGGATCACTAGTTTTAACTAGACACCTCACTCGATGGGGTTGAATTTTTTTCATTTTTTCATAACCTATTTGACTAGCCATTATTACCCGTAATTATCCGAATTATTTATTCATAGATATCTAAATTACAGCCGTTCCATAACAAGCTTTAACTGTGCCAAATTTCAAGTCTCTAGCTTGTAAACTGTTTGGCTCTGGGAGCTTGTGACACAGACAGACGGACGGAGTGAGGTCATAAGTGTTCCGTTTTTCCAATTTTGGTCCGGAACACCAAAAAAAGATAATTATTGGAGGCTATATAAAACATGAAAAACATCTCATACTAAATGAGTTCTTAAATAGAAAATTTAGGAGACTTTGTGGAGAATTTTTTTCTGTGTGCCAAATCAAATATATCTAATATTTTCAAAATTACGTCTGGTCCTTTTTATGTTTAGGTTTAATCTTAGTATGCAGACATGTAAAACTGTACAGATTTTGTAAAAAAAATTTAAAAGAGAAACAAAAAGATAGAAAAACCTAGAAATATGCTAATGTATGACATTGTATTTTATGAGAAGGAGATCGAACAATTATTATGATCCATTCGATATATTGTTTAAAAGTTCATCGACTTGAGTCCTTATCTACTGATTTTATAAATTTCCAAAAATCTGTTCAATTAAAATCTTACGAATAATAATTACCAACTTTAATAATATGGGAACCGTTGTTATAAATAGTGGCTTAAACCTCCAGACAGACGCGTAGGTAAGCATCGCGACGCCGGGCCTCTGGTGGCACTAAAACACGACTAGGGAGGGGAAGAGTACAAAATGATCAACACTGCTTTAATTGGTCTGTTTGTGTTGTGTAATAATACGAAATAATTAATGACAACATGGACATCCATAGGTACAATTTGTTGTTTAGTGTTTTACTTTTAAGTAATTGTAATTCGAAAAAAAATTTCACCGCTATGAAAGATACGCATAAATTTCTCAAAATTTCAAAGGCTAAAGAAAATTACATGCGTTCAGCACCGACAAGCATTCCTTTTTCAGTGCAATTGCACAGGAGTGTTTGTACAAATACGATTTGCTTCGTATAAACACTCCCGGTGCAAATACGACAATATTTGTTTGGTCGGGGCTGAACAGATACGCTCCGTATCTGTTCGGATAGCGTAACATTTTTTTTAGTTATTGTTATAGATTATTAACGCGGCGACAACTTAGGTCATTAGGTCAATTAATAACATATATCACTTAAAATTTGATGACATTACAAAACATCCATGAGCGAGGTGGGATTCGAACCCACGACAGCTTGCTCCAAAGGCCAGCACGCTGAGCATTATACCAATCTGTCCTCGATAGCATAAATATACTTAAATATTTACTGAACAAAATTTTAAAATTAATAAGAAAATTTCAAAGAATAATTATTTTAATTTTTGTTTAATAGCTATTTAAAAAAAATCAAAATAATTAATGACTTGAATTGAATCTTTATGCATAAAATCGTACGCCGTAGATCGTGAAAGCAGAACAAAATTTTTCGATCCCGGAAAGGACACAATTAAACAAATAGCCGAGTCGACACTCGTAACCAATTATTAAAAAAAACTTGCAAACTTACCGAAATATCCCGGCCCCCGCGATGAAGCAACATTGTTCAGCAAACTCCTAGGGTCTGAAGAAATGCAATACCAATGAGTACTTCGTGTTGACGGATTCGTGGTTAGTGTACTTCAGTAATGTGTGTCCCTTTTAAGATGTATTTATCTGAAATAGCAAACAATTCATATTTTACAAAATTTTAAAGGCGATATAGTAAACTTGGTCTGGAAATTTATCAGTAACGAACTGTCTCTCTAGACAGTGCTGTTAAAATAATTTCTTGCTCTATAAGATAGAACAGGATCAAATTCTTACAAGAATGAAATTAGACGACGAATGGAAGTTCAAATATTGTATTTATTTTAATAAATTACAGACACTTGAAATAAATGAATTATTTTACCTTCGCCGGTGGATTTCAACGTTACTGACCAAATACGGTATTAAATCACTTGAATATTTTATAGATCTTGATACGTTAATAAAAAAAAAATAACTGCGAGTGTAAATTATTGTAATTGCGGAAGAATATTACGCCAAAACCTCACCGCAATCTAAGATCACCGTTGAGAGATGCAAATTTAAAAAATATTACAAATTTTACGTGTTGACGCGACGAAGTGTATTTTTTCAACAAAAATTCTAAATGCATTTTTTGAAAAAATTACAAGGTATCGGCCAATGATAAATAAAAGTTGAATTATTCAACTTGATTAATTATTATATAATTATACTGAATCAAAGGTTGTATTCTTGAGCTATAATAACTGATTCTTGAGATGTAAATGTATTTCAGAGATTGAAATGTATTTCAGATAATATAAACAAATAATTATTTAAATCAATTTATTTATTGTAAATTATAGACGCGTCGACAACTTAGGTCATTAGCGTCTTGATTACATTAAATAAAAACACACTTAAAACTAAATGACATCAAAAAACATCCATGAGCGGAGGCGGGATTCGAACTCGCGACAGTCTGATTCAGAGGCCGTGACGCTAACCAAATCGTGACATACGTTAGTTATGTTACAATTAAATCAAACGGTTTAAAATTCCTAACCCACATAAAGTGGCATAGTTATTAAGTTTGTTAAATTGTTAAATTGTGTTTTAAAGACCACCAGCAGCTAAGGTTATTTGGGTCTAGCACTAATTCATATTTTCATTTCATTATTATTTTTTTTAATAATAAATTGAAAATCCAATTGACACTTTTACCAGCTCTCGGGCTAGAACCCGGGAATTGGGGATTTATTTTTTGGGAACACTTCGAAATGAAAAACACGATTTTTGCAAGAAAAAAAATCGCGTTTTTCACTTCGAAGTGTTCCCAAAAATTGAAAAATTGAAATTTCGAAAAACCCTTCCAGCGTTACCTGGGGAAAGCGATTATCTAACGATCAAAATTTCCGATGATCCATGAGCACCGAGTTATGAGGGGCACCGCAATTCTACTTTTTTCTGAGACGCTTCCAAATAATTGCGGCCATTGCCGTATTTTTCAATATTTCTCCATGAAAATTTTACAAAATATTCTTCAAATGTTATACTTTGATGTCCCATTGGTTTTAATAAATAGATTTTAACTGACTTGTCGAAAAAAATTCACAAAAATGTGCCTTTTTTGTACGAATTAACCTTACCCTCCCCTTATAAACAGATTTTGTATAGAAACGAAAGGATCATTAGTAAGTGAACTGAGGATTTACACAATATCTGGCGGATAAAAAATTATATCGACTTCGTAAGGGTGTCAATCGAGGCATGTTAACGTCATTTTGATTCGACATAAATTTTATAAAAATCGGTTCATCCGTTTTTTTTTTATTATTGTTAAAAATAAATAATAATTATGTTTTAATGATTAAAATGATTACTTTTCTGTGTAATATCTAATTTAATTATTATTATTAAATATTTATCAAACTGGGAAGTTCGTCGTGTGGACCTCAAGGGTCGAACTTTAGTCCTAATAAACGACCCACCTCACGGCTTGTTGCTACAGTGTTCGTTAACCCAAAAAATGAAAAGCGTGATACTTCTCTGCAATAAGATTGCTCGCATAAACTATTTATGAAAGCAATCTTACTGAGACGTATGTTGTTAATCACTTAATACGTTACGTAAACAATTTCGATAACTCGTTAAATACAAACAGATTTTGTATAGTAACGAACGGATCATTAGTAAGTGAACTGAGGATTTAAAGTTTAAACTAGTGTTAAACACATCTCAACACGCTTTAATTGAAATTACCAACGAGAGATATATTAACGCTCGTGGGAAAGCCATTTTTCATTTGATCCTTTTTCAATTAAGTAAATTGGTAAAGGACAAAAAGCATATACGTCAATACAAAACGTGTCTCTCTATAATACACTTTTTTTGTTGTCTGCTTATATAATTCATTTCTTATGTACATTATTAATGGTTTCTTTCGAAAGACGTTTGTGTTTTGTTTCAAACAAAAGAACGTCTTTAGATTTAATAGTAAAAAATGCTTCATTCACTCATTCATTTATTCAATAAAAACGATGCATCTACAATCTAAAACAAGCCGTGAGGTGGGTCGTTTATTAGGACTAAAGTGCGACCCTTGAGGTCCACACGACGAACTTCCCAGTTTGATAAATATTTAATAATAATAATAATTAAATTAGATATTACACAGAAAAGTAATCATTTTAATCATTAAAACATCAATAATTAAAAAAAAAAAAAACGGCTGAACCGATTTTTATAAAATTTATGTCGGATCAAAATGACGTCAACACGCCTCGATTGACATCCTTACGAAGTCGATATAATTTTTTATTCGCGAGATATTGTGTAAAATCTACTTTTTTGGAGTCTATTTGGTTAAGAAAAACGAACGGCTGAACCGATTTTGAAAAAATTTCTTTCAGATCATATTTACGTTAATACGCCTCGATTGGCACCCTAACGTAGTCGATATCATTTTTCATTCTCGAGATTTCGTCTTAGAAAGAAATGGACACATACGTACGTACATACGTACACACACATACACACACAGACATCTTTCTAAAAATAGTGTAAAAATAGTGTAGTGACCTTGAAACATAAAAATTTGTTATACATTTTGATTTCCATTTTTGGACCCATTACAATAACTTCCAATGGGAAGTTAAAAATAAATAAAAAAAATTACGCATCTAGATAATATACAATCTACTATTTAAATTTTAAATTATCCAAAAATATACTCACATATTGATAATAGGTGGCATGCACTCTGAAATAAGAGAAAAATATATAAGTAGGTATAAAAAAATTGCAAAAATATAAAACAAAAATATAACCAACATGAATAAACAAAAAATAAATGATTAACCATGGTGTAAGAGACAGGACTGTGCTGAATTGAATTGTGTTTTAAAGACCACCAACAGCTAAGGTTATTTGGGCCTAGCATCAATTCATATTTTCAATTCATTATTTTTTTTTAATAATAAATTGAAAATCCAATTGACACTTTTACCAACTCTCGGGCTAGAACCCGGGAACTGGGGACTTGTAATAGAGGAACCATAGCAACGCCGTATAAACAACAGCATTGCTAAACGCTCGGCCATTCTCAAGCCCAGGACTGTCTGCTATAGTATAATTAATTACCTATACACGTTTTAATAAAAATAACAAAACGCCGGATTCATTTAACAGAATGAAAAAATTTAGGGCCCAAAAATATCGAAAAAATCGTCGAAAATGTTTCGAAAACGATATTTAACTCTGGTACTCTGTATACCTTTAAAATTTTATCACACATATAGGCTCATACAAAAATGAAAACACTAGTTTGCGGATAGTGAATTACTTTTTGAAGGGTTTATATAATTTGGTGCATATGTTGGGTTAAGAAAATGTTATCAAATATTTAAATTGAGAATTTTTAAACGTTGAATTTTTTATTTAAATCAATTTAAGGTCGCATAAATATATACATTTAAATGCTACAATACATATAGACGGAGAGCTAGTGACAGTTTTTTTGGTATTATTTATTCAAGGCCCTATTTTTGTGAAGGTGTTGAGGGAGGCATATTAAAGTGCCCTGAGTAAGAGATTTTGCTAGATAGTGGTATGGGAGGGATGCAGACCGCCCCCAACATATAGCAAAAAAAATGGTCACAATTATTATTGCTTCAAGGCTGAAATTGTTTGTATAGCTTGTCGGTGACCCAATAATGCCATTATAATATTTGCAGATCGATTGGTCAGTATTAAAGAGGTGACAGATCACCCTAAACGTGACATTCTTAAATCTAGATTTATAAACCTGGAAATCATATCAGATTCCAAACATTATGGCCGGTTTATCGTACATTTTAATCACGATGTTTTTTAATCAAACTTTTAAATGACGGGTTGCTATGGTAACGAAACGCAGCAACCAATGAACACGTAGCTGTCAAAATTAAACATCGTGCTTCAAATGTACGATAAACCGGCCATTAGTGTGCTGTCTGTTTTCGTTAATCGCGCGTTCTCGATGCATTAGTTATGTATTTCAGCGAGTAGTGTGTGGGCTTGCGTAAACCCACACTCTACTCGCAGAAATACACAACTAATCAACAACAACTGGTAGATGTCGACGCGTCTATAATTTACAATAAATAAAAGTAAACAACTGGTAGCTGCATCTGACGATCTACGAGCGATTTAGTCGCACAATCGTGATACAAAAAGTACAATTTGTGCGCTAATCTTTAACATTGCGTAAACCCACACTCTACTCGCAGAAATACACAACTATAATCAACAACAACTGGTAGATGTCGACGCGTCTATAATTTACAATAAATAAAAGTAAACAACTGGTAGCTGCATCTGACGATCTACGAGCGATTTAGTCGCACAATCGTGATACAAAAAGTACAATTTGTGCGCTAATCTTTAACATTGCGTAAACCCACACTCTACTCGCAGAAATACACAACTAATCAACAACAGCTGGTAGATGTCGACGCGTCTATAATTTACAATAAATAAAAGTAAACAACTGGTAGCGGCATCTGACGATCTACGAGCGATTTAGTCGCACAATCGTGATACAAAAAGTAAAATTTGTCCGCTAGTCTTTAACATTGCGTAAACCCACACTCTACTCGCAGAAATACACAACTAATCAACAACAACTGGTAGATGTCGATGCGTCTATAATTTACAATAAATAAAAGTAAACAACTGGTAGCTGCATCTGACGATCTACGAGCTATTTAGTCGCACAATCGTGATACAAAAAGTACAATTTGTGCGCTAATCTTTAACATTGCGTAAACCCACACTCTACTCGCAGAAATACACAACTAATCAACAACGACTGGTAGATGTCGACGCGTCTATAATTTACAATAAATAAAAGTAAACAACTGGTAGCTGTATCTGACGATCTACGAGCGATTTAGTCGCACAATCGTGATACAAAAAGTACAATTTGTGCGCTAATCTTTAACATTGCGTAAACCCACACTCTACTCGCAGAAATACACAACTAATCAACAACAACTGGTAGATGTCGACGCGTCTATAATTTACAATAAATAAAAGTAAACAACTGGTAGCTGCATCTGACGATCTACGAGCGATTTAATCGCACAATCGTGATACAAAAAGTACAATTTGTCCGCTAGTCTTTAACATTGCGTAAACCCACACTCTACTCGCAGAAATACACAACTAATCAACAACAACAGATGTCGACGCGTCTATAATTTACAATAAATAAAAGTAAACAACTGATAGCTGCATCTGACGCTCTACGAGCGATTTAGTCGCACAATCGTGATACAAAAAGTACAATTTGTGCACTAGTCTTTAACATTGAAGTGTCTACTATTTGAGAAACATCTCGATCTGTCAGCGGCATCAGTTAATTTTTGACCCTAAGATTAATGCCATCACCAATAAAGATGTAAGTTTGTCATTCAGAAAGTCGTAAGGTCTCTGCAGTCGCTAGAAACTCGTAACCCCATGACCGTTTAAGTGATTTAGAGCAAGTGAAGGCAATCTGCGTTATCTCTACTCATTCATTACTTTCCCTTTCCCTTCAGCTTATACATCTTTCGATAGGTATAGAATTCGTTTTTGTCTATTAATAAAACATGACGCTAAAAATGTCAGTCACATTATCTGTCATAACAATTTTTATTTATTTATGCGGAGTTAATTAATTACTATACAGGGTGTTATTTAAGTACGTGGCCAAACTTCAAGGGGTGATTCTTTCGTCTTAGAATCACTCAAAGTATCACTCCTTGAATTTTTGGCCACGTACTTAAATAACACCCTGTATAAGGTAAAAGCACCTGTTCCTGACCATGGACAGGTGATCTCAACCACTTTTAAGAATAGACTACAGAAGCAGGCGGTCCTAATTTGAGCGCGAAATTTAAAGTGGAGTCGATTGGCGTTCAAAAATGTATGGGATTTAACGGAATATTCATTATGATTTTCTTTAAACATGCATTTCTCACCAAAACAATGGCTGTTTCATAAAAATAATTAATATATACCCTCATTATTGTTTACAAAACTTTATTATTTCGTGAGAAATATTTTTTTATTTGAAATTAAAAATTTATGAAAAATGGATGTTGGAACTTGATTCAGCCAGTGACGTTTATTCTAACCTAACTTAACCTCGTTGACGTTTGTCGAGGTATAATTTAAGCAATTATAATTAGAAATTGAGTTTGTTCTTCCCATTTGGAGTTGGAAAAGTGTTCTGAAGTCATCTGAGTTACGCTAGATCAAGCGAAGGTAAACTAAAAGTACCTATAAAAGAAAATATTTTTACTAATTAGGTATTGGGTATTTAGGTATTATTTTAGCTTTTCCCTCAGTCGGAAATTTAATTTATTTATTTATTGTAGATTATAGACGCGTCGACATCTAAGGTCATTAGCGTCTTTCAACTACACTAAATAACAACTAACTTAAGACTAAGTAACATCACAAAACATCCATGAGCGCAGGTGGGATTCGACCCACGGCAGTCTAGTCTAGAGGTTGCAGCGCCAAGCACGCTACCATCTAGGCTATACTGCCCTCTCGGAAATTTAAACTTTTTGCAGTCATAATTTTCATAATGACTACAGTCGGGTACAAAACATCACCCCATAACAAATTGCTTTAATTATTAACGAAAACAACGTATTTAAAAAAACTCGGGTCGCAGTGACAAACCCTGCCGACAATATAGTGTATTTGCTAATACAGGCCTTGTGGCTTTAATACGTGAACTTAAGTTTGTTTTTGGACAAAATAAAAAATTTAACCCCTTAATACATCCCTTAAAATAATATTTTTTTCTTAATTTCAATATTATTATCAATGCAACCTCTGTACCACATTAAATACACCCTTCCATAAGTAAATCCGTATCAACAAACTAGTGTTTTCATAAAATTTGAAAGTCCGGTCCTGTCGGGCCGATTTTATTAAAATTTTAGCAGCACGTTTTAATCTTTACTAAAGAGTTAAATTTCAATTTTGAAACGATTCTGACAAATTTTTCGGTATTTTTGGGCCCAAAAACTTTTTGGAACCCCTAAATACAACCCTGAAAATGGTCCGATCGGGCCCATTTTAAATAGGCTTCTTGCGGTGATGGGTTCCAATGTGTGTACCAAATTTCGTTTCAATCGATTAAGTCTGTCGAGAGTTATCGTTTACACACACACACACATATATATATATATATATATATATATATATATATATATATATATATATATATATATATACATACATATATATATAAACATTTTCAAAAATGGTGCCAAATTGTTCAGGAGGCTATGAAACGTCGAGAAATTTTGGTCCGACCCCTAGGTCCCGCCATCCGACCGACGCCAATAGTGTATGTGCCATATTATGGCAAATACACTAAAAAACGATGTTATGTCAGTAGAATGAATGAAACTTGACAGTTGTGTCCTGTCAGGGCGACGGGAAAGACTGATTCAAATCACAACGTACGTTTAACGCAGATTCTAGTTAGAAGGAGACATTTGCGAGTTGCGACTCCGCCACGCCTTCCTTCCAAACTAATATTATAAATGCGTAAGTGTGCTTGTCTATTTGTTACCTCTTCGCGGCTTAACCACTGAACCGATTTCGACGAAAATTGGCAAAGAGATCCCTTGAAGTCCGACAAAGGACATAAGCTATTTTTTCCCGGAAACCTGAACATAGGGGACTAGATCTCGAAAATTTAATTTCGATCTCATCTCAGAATATGAAACAATAAAATTATCTCGTGTCGAGATTTCTTGTCTCTTCTCGTCCAGACGAGGAAAGATTTTCATAAGTCATTTATAACCGCAAACAAATTTCAGTGTTCCCAAAATACGGCTTATGGATTTATTTATTTATTTATTGTAAATTATAGACGCGTCGACAACTTAGATCATTAGCGTCTTGATTACATTAAAGACACTTAAAACTAAATGACATCACAAAACATTCATGAGCGGAGGCGGGATTCGAACCCATGACAGTCTGATTCAGAGGTCGCGACGCTCACTACTGGACCACACTGTCTTCACGGATTATGGAACATCACCATAAATCACCCTGTATAAATAATATAAAAATTAGCTCCTCTAGCGGCAGAATAGTACAGTTTCACTTGTAACGTGACGGCAGACTTAAAAGTAAAAATTCCGAACGTTTAGGTACACGACGCGTGGCGTCGCTCCACGGCGCTCATCGTACACAAAATCGGCATGCAGATACCTATACGGACGATCATAGAGGGCACTGGGAAGCGTCGCGACATGCGCCGACGGCGGCGCCGCGTGCCAACAATGACCACTGTATTGGGATCGAACACTTCTGCATGCCAGCTGTTCAGTTCGGCAGAGGCGCTGTCCAGATATCATACAGAGCGATACTCACACAGGACTTTAAACACACTCTATGTGTAACCCGGTTAATGTTTGTGCCTCTTAATCGCGTTCGATTCACTTTAAAATATAGCTGGTTAATCAAAAATGAAACCCGGCTAAACGGTCGTTGTGTATATTATCGCGGTTATACGTGTTGTGTGACGTACAGAATAACAATACATCCGTTTCTATTACTTCCTATCTAGGAATTGTTTATACATTACTTAATTAATCAATCGATTGTTTTTTTTTGTCATTAAGTTTGTACTCAATGACGTTACAGTGATGTTATTTATTTTTTAAATGTGAACGTACTAATACAACGTTACGTTGCCTACCCGGAGTTTATTTCGTGAACGATGTGGTATGTAATTAACCTATTTCTTACCATGCTTTTTGAAGTGTAACTTCTCACGCGTTTGCGTTAAATATTTTTTGCCATACCCACTATAAAATAGCTGCTTTACACGCATGAAAAGTGACTTTTGACAGGCCTGAATGCGGGAACGTATAATTTATTAAATTTTCCTTAAGCCATGAAAAACATAAGTATCCTAAGTCTGCTTACAATATAACGTTTGGGAAAGCAAACCGTTTCCATAGTGATCTATGTTTATTCGCCCTGATCCGCCCGCTATTACCCACTGACACAAAATGAGCTGTCAAAAAATTTTGAAAATAAAGTGAAATACAGCTATTTTATAGTGTTAAAATTTGTGTTTTAAAGACCACCAACAGCTAAGGTTATTTAGGCTTAGCACCAATTCATATTTTCAATTCATTATTTTTTTTTCATAATAAATTGAAAATCCAATTGACACTTTTACCAGCTCTCGGGTTAGAACCCGGGAACTGGGGACTTGTAATAGAGGAACCATAGCAACGCCATGTAAACAACAGCATTGCTACACTCTCGGCTATTCTCAAGCCCCTTTTTATAGTGAGTATGGCAAAAAATACCATATATATATTCCATGCGTAATGATAATATGACTCGGGTGTTAAAACTCGCTATAGCTCGTTTTAACATACTGTCATTACTCGTGAGGAATATACCTCATTACGCCACTAGATATACAATCTACCATAACAACAATGTAACCCATGGCAATGAAAAACAAATCATATATTATTTTGTAAATGTCATAACATTTAGATATAGTTTTTGCTTAAGTATAAGTTTCACTTCTATGTAATGTGTAGTGTAAGCAGCAGGTCACTGTTTTCCGGACGGTGTTCATACAGTTCGGCCGTCGTCGGACGAACTGTATAGTTTTGTCCGCTTAGAAACGCGTTACAAAGCGCTTACTAGAATCACTGTTTGCCGGACGGCGTTTATACAGTTCGGCCGGCGACGGCAAAACCGAACTTATCCCATGGTAGGTTTTTTTAACTCTATTTAGCGTAACATTATGTCAAAACATTCCATCTCTAGGTACATAAATTCTAAATTTAAATACTAATGTTGTAGGTTACAGTACAATAATTTTTATTAATTACAACCTCTTTTTACATGGCGGTCGACGTTTCGACAAATTATATTGTCCTATTCATGACCTAACAAACAAATTAGAAAGAAAATAGGTCATGAATAGGACAATATAATTTGTCGAAACGTCGACCGCCATGTAAAAAGAGGTTGTAATTAATAAAAATTGTACTGTAACCTACAACATTAGTATTCATTATAACATAGTACATAACCGTAAGCAATCTAAATTTAAACTGTGTGTCTAATGGGCTTAGTGGATCATTCAAAAGTCTATTATTAAATGAAAATTTTTATAATTTAGCATATCACATAAGTGTTAACAATGTATTTATCGATGTTAAGAATCTGTTTTGATTAAAAAACAGAATATGTGGTGATCCTGATGATATTGGAAGAAAACCACTCAAATGTGCTTTAAGAAGCAAATACTATTTTAATGCATTTATTGGCTAACGTTTCGAAAAATATGGTTTCATCATCAGAGCTCAAATGCCGTCAAATGATGAAAACATATTTTTCGAAACGTTAGCCAATAAATGCATTAAAATAGTATTTGCTTCTTAATTGGATCCTTAAGCCACATTTGAGTCGTTTTCTTCCAATGTATTAATCATTGTCTTCACTTTACTATTGCAGTTTTTGAACTGTTTGACTCATTTTTAACTTATTTTTTATTTTATCTGTATCCTACAGCCTTCCTGCAAAAATGTTTATAAAGAAAACCGCATCAAAATCGGTTCACAGACAGACAAATATAACATATACAGGGTGTATCACAGGATTGAGAACATAGAAAATAAATGAGTGCAACAGGGAAGACATAAACAAAATGGGTAGCGTGACAAAGATAGAATACACATGGCTAACTCAACTAAATTAATTATCATGGTTTTAAGCATGAAAAAGAGCACAGCAATCACTGATCCAAACTAATTTGCACAATGGAGTTTTCTCTATGTTCGTTTTTCTGTGGTACACCCTGTGTACAGTCCAAATATATCCCCTCCTATTTTTGTTGGTTGGGGATTAAAAACTAAGTCCACTGCACTCAGGTGCTAATTTACTATTTGGGCCACCATAGGCCTCAAGATATTTGCCATCTATTGCGTAGAATGGAATAGAATAAAAATTTATTTCATACAAAGAACCTTATAAGGTACGTACACAGTCAAAAAATAACATAAGTTACATTATAAAAATCTACATAAATATGGGTTGAAAAAGGGCTATATCGATATAAGTGTACATAATTATTTAGAATTTATATGTCACTCTATATATTTCGACTAGTTTTGCCGTCTAGATAAGACAAAACAAGACTTTCAAAGTCTTATCTTGTATTGAAATATCAAGACTTCACTAAGTCTAAGTCTAGATTAAAAAACCCTTGTCTTGTCTAATATCAAGACTCTAGATTAACCGAGTGGTTTACTTTACCTACTACTACTTAGTTTATCTAGACTCTTGAAAATTGTCTAGACTCTAGAGTTTTGGCAAGAGTCTTGATCTAGATAAAGCAAGTCTTGTCTTGTCTTGAAAATTTCTAGACAAGACTTTTGCAAATCTTGTCTTGAAAATCTAGACAAGACAAGACAAGGCAAGACAAGAGTCTAGAAAGTCTAGATCTAGACGGCAACACTAGTTTCGACAAATAGACTCACTAAAAGACATTTTTACTTCCCACCTCTACTATATGGTAAGGAAGTAATGGATTTAGTCCGAAAAAAATATTTCGAGATTTTAACAGATCTTCACGTTTTGAGACCCTAGCAATCGTTTAAGATCATTTGCTGACTGATGTCTGTATGTGTGTGTGCATGTGTGTGTGTGTGTATGTGGTCAATTTTTCGCATTAAAAGCGAAGTTTGCTGTATATATGTCAAATATCAACATTTTGAAACTATGCTTCTTAACGCACGTTAGGGACCTAACACAAAAAATGAAACGTCTCGAAAAATTGTAACGTCACGAACCGATGCAACGCACCTCATTGGCTGGGCAGCGCGTATTGTTGCTATAGTTTCTATAACTTTTACTTATATGTAAAAGAGTCTAAATAATTATTTATTACTATATCGATATTAAATTATATTAATTAAAAATTGCATTTCTATTTAAATATTTTCTTTTCAATTACTTGTATTTTTTTAGCTTTGATAAATCCGATTTTATAATATACAATGCGAAAGAAACTTCTAGATCGGGTGTCCTACGATACCTCATGACTTTTTAAAAATACTGAAAATGATGTCCCATAATTTTATGTAATACGACGTCACAACCAATTCCTCATTCTAAAAGAATGGAATTTTATTTATAGTTAATGTTATGCGTATAAAAAATAACACATTATTTTAAATATACATAAAAATAATCTTTAATTAAAAGCTAAGTTGTAAATTATTTATATAAAACGTCATTTCAAGAGTCATAATAAAATTAATCAATCAATTACAAATGTTTGGTTTGAACATTTGATGAAAGTTAAAAGCGAAATTGTTAAAAAATAGAGAGATTTTAATGAACTGTAATTGAGAAATGTTTTAAAAAAACCGGCCAAGTTCAGACTCGCGCACCGAGGGTTCCGTACAATAAGTCGAGGTAGGTAGGGGTAAAAAATTAACAGATTTGTTTTTAAAAAGTTTCTTTTACATACATTTTATTTTGATCTTTTTGGTGTTTCAAAATTTTTCCGTATCAAATTTAATTAAATTATATTTTTAAAGTAAAAAAAATATATTAACAGAATATCTGATTAATAAATAATCAAAAATATTGCGACCCGAAACCCCGAATCGAACCAGGGACCTTTAGATCTTCAGTCAAGCGCTATACCAACTGAGTTAGCCGAACGATGTTATTACACGTGCATAATGTAGTATAGCAGTACGACTCCAGCCATACTGCTTACTGTACTATGTTTATATTTATTATAACTTATAGACACATCGAAGGGCTTGAGAATAGCTGCGGTGTAGCAATGCTGTTGTTTACATGGCGTTGCTATGGTTCCTCTATTACAAGTCCCCAGTTCCCGGGTTCTAGCCCGAGAGCTGGTAAAAGTGTCAATTGAATTTTCAATTTATTATTAAAAAAAATAATGAATTGAAAATATGAATTGGTGCTAGGCCCAAATAACCTTAGCTGTTTGTGGTCTTTAAAAAACAATTTTTATTTTTTTTTAGACACATCGACAACTTAGATCATTAGCGTCTTGATTACATTAAATAACAACACACTTAAAACTAAATGACATCACAAAACATCCATGAGCGGGGTTGGGATTTGAACCCACGACAGTCTGATCCAGAGGCCACGGCGCTAACCACTGGACCACACTGTCCTCTACTGTACTATGAACGTGTAACAACATTAATACATTAAAACAAGCCGTGAGGTGGATCGTTTATTAGGACTAAAGTGCGACCCTTGAGGTCCACACGACGAACTTCCCAGTTTGATAAATATTTAATAATAATAATTAAATTAGATATTACACAGAAAAGTAATCATTTTAATCATTAAAACATAATTATTATTTATTTTTAACAATAATTAAAAAAAAAACGGCTGAACCGATTTTTATAAAATTTATGTCGGATCTAAATGACGTTAACACGCCTCGATTGACACCCTTACGAAGTCGATGTAATTTTTTATTCGCAAGATATTGTGTAAAATCTACTTTTTTGGAGTCATTTGGTTAAGAAAAAAGAACGGTTGAACCGGACCTTGAAACATAAAAATTTGTTATACATTTTGATTTCGATTTTCGGACTCATTACAATAACTCCCAATAGGAACTTAATAACTAATTATTTAATTCTAATTATTATCTGCCAGGATTCATGCCATAATAACACACAATCTGTGAAAATTTCAACTAGCTACCTCTTACCGTTTGTGAGATAGAGCCTTGTGACAAACGGACGGACGGACAGACATCGTATAGGCTCAGTAATAGGGTTCCGTTGGAGGTACGAAACCCTAGAAATGTGTTATATGAAAATAATTCTTTTGATATTCGTAAGCACGTGTGATAGGAGTGCACATTTCAAAACTGACAATGTAAATTTTATTATTTGGAACTTCGAACTTACTTTAAAATCATTTTATTTGAGATTTATTCACACTGAATGTGGCAGCACATATTATAATAATATATCGACGTATTAAAGTCTGCAGTCCATTGCTATACAGGATGTATCACAAGATTGTGAACATAGAAAAATA
The DNA here is from genome assembly GCA_039654895.1 of Mongoloraphidia duomilia. NCBI lineage: Eukaryota > Metazoa > Arthropoda > Insecta > Raphidioptera > Raphidiidae > Mongoloraphidia > Mongoloraphidia duomilia. The sequence goes on from CM077523.1 coordinate 5,563,258, forward strand.
ATAAGTGCAACAAGGAAGAAATAAACAAAATGCGCGACAAAGATACAAAGCATTGTTATAACTAAATAAATGTTTGCCATACCCACTATAAAATAGGTACTCTACATGCGTGTATGTCATGGAATGGATCAGTTAACAGGCAGGTGTGTTGGGCTTGAGAATAGGCGAGCATGTAGCAGTGCTGTTGTTTACATGGCGTTGCTATGGTTCCTCTATTACAAGTCCCCAGTTTTCGGGTTCTAGCCCGAGAGCTGGTAAAAGTGTCAATTGGATTTTCAATTTATTATAAAAAAAAATAATGAATTGAAAATATGAATTGGTGCTAGACCCAAATAACCTTAGCTATTGGTGGTCCTTAAAACACCATTCACAATTCAGGCAGGTGTGTTTTTAAAACACACTAATGTGGAAAATAAACAGTTTTCGTAGTGATTTATGTTTATTCGCTCTGATCCGCCCGCTATATTACCTACATGCCAGCTACTCTCCGTCTACTATAGAAGTGAAGTTGGCGACACAAATGAACTGTCAAAATTTTTTGAGAATACTGAAAATGAAATGAAAAGCTGATATTTTTTTTACTAGGTATGGAAAAAATATATATCTTGTGCGTAATGATATTATGACTCGTGTGACTGCTAAAACTCGTTATCACCCGTTTTAACATAGAATAGAATAGAATAGAATAGAATAGAAAAGTTTATTTGTAAATTAGTATACAAATACAAATTACAAAATCGCCAAAACTCACTCACTACTCGTCAGTAGTAGGCCTCATTACGCAACTAAATAGACAATCTACTAGGTATTTCATAATAATCTTAGGAAGTTTAAAACGCGATTTACGCTTGAAGAAAAAATCAATTTATTTAATGGATTTATGGTAGCAATTCAGTTATTAAAACTATCAATATATTTATAGTGGTTTTCGAAAATCGACCCATTCCTTCAATATCCAACATTTCAATAATCTCTCTAATATCCAATATAATTAAAGGTACGTGCAGTATGGAGCTGGGATTCTAGATGGTAGCGTAGATCGTAGCAGGGCTTGCTTAAATTAATGCATAATTGTTATATATGCGAGCGTACACAACGAAGCTGTGAGTGTAGCAGGTATAAGCGCCGTTACAAGAGCTGGTAGATTCAAAAATGTATCTCATAATTCTTTCAGCGCGCTGACTACTACAATCAACGTGTGACAACTGTCAAATGGCCGTTACAAGTTTCGCAATGGATGTGACTAGTTTAATAAGTAAAATTTTGCTAGTTTTTATTTAATTTGTTTTTAGATTTTTCTAAGACGCATTTAAAAGTGTTAGGTTCCATACGTAAATATTCAAAAAATCGGTTTGGGTAAAATTTTAATTCTTGGTATAAATGATGAAATTCGCCATGTTTAAATCGATTAATTAGGCTGAACATGATAGCTCCTACCCAAATTTGTATTTAAAATATGCCACTTTGTAGCAGAAGAACACAAATATTCGTCTTCGCTATTTGACATTTCAAACGCGATTTAAGCTTGTATCAATGCTAGTATGTCAAAGCTTCGTTGTGCAAACCTATAAGCGCTTATAATTTCAGCCACCATCTACCATACATGCTACCATCTAGAATCCCAGTTGCGTACTGCACGTACCTTAACAATATTGAATAACATACTGTTTCCAATTTAATTTCAATTGCATTATTTATATTTTATATTAATTATTTCAAATCACTTTATGCTTTAATTAATTTTCTATGCATAATTTGGATGTTTATTTAAATTTTGTATAAAAATTTACTAACAATTTTGAATAACATTCTGTTTCCAATTTAATTTTAATTGCGCTATATACATTATATTTTAATAATGAGTTTAATAATTTTAATTCACTTTATGCTTTAATTCATTTTCTATGCATACTTACTTTGGATGTTTATTAGTGTATTTGCCATATGGCACATACACTATTGGCGTCGGTCGGATGGCGGGACCTAGGGGTCGGACCAAAATTTCTCGACGTTTCATAGCCTCCTGAACACTTTGGCACCATTTTTGAAAATGTTTATATATATATGTATGTATATATATATATATTTATATATTTATATATATATTTATATATATATGTGTGTACACGATAACTCTCGACAGACTTAATCGATTGAAACGAAATTTGGTACACACATTGGAACCCATCACCGCAAGAAGCCTATTTAAAATGGGCCCGATCGGACCATTTTCAGGGTTGTATTTAGGGGTTCCAATAAGTTTTTGGGCCCAAAAATACCGAAAAATTTGTCAGAATCGTTTCAAAATTGAAATTTAACTCTTTAGTAAAGATTAAAACGTGCTGCTAAAATTTTAATAAAATCGGCCCGACAGGACCGGACTTTCAAATTTTATGAAAACACTGGTTTGTTGATACGGATTTACTTATGAAAGGGTGTATTTAATGTGGTACAGAGGTTGCATTGATAATAATATTGAAATTAAGAAAAAAAAATATTATTTTAAGGGATGTATTAAGGGGTTAAATTTTTTATTTTGTCCAAAAACAAACTTAAGTTCACGTATTAAAGCCACAAGGCCTGTATTTGCAAATACACTACATTGTCGGCAGGGTTTGGCACTGCGACCCGAGTTTTTTAAATTTAGTACCTATAAAAATAATTTAAATAAAAAAAACTTTTAATATACCACGTTTTTAAAACGGACAAAAAAGTATAAAATAATTTCTCCTAGCCCCATACAGATTTATAACCCCATAAATATGTGTAAGATTTAAAACGAAAAACGTGGGGTGCATGCAATAGATTCATACATCAACTATCGCTATTGCACCCCACGTTCTTTGTTTTAAATCTTACAAATAATTCTGTATGGGACTAGAAGAAATTATTTTATACTTTTTAGTTCGTTTTAGAAACGTGATATATATTAAAAAAAATTCATTTAAATAATTATTTTATTATTTTTTTGGGTTAATATTGCATTATCATTCAGTTCTGAGCTATGTTTAAAGTTTCAAGTCTCTAGCTCATCGGGAAGTTAATTTAAAATCGATTGCAAAATTTGTACCGAACAAACAGACAGACAAGAAAGCGAGTTAATAAAAACGTGGTAAAATTCACCTAGACTATATCTTTGTCAGGCTACTATTTTTTTTTTGACTTCCTTGTCGAATATTTAATATTCTCCAAGCTAGGGCTCGAACCCCGAATCTTGTAGTTCATAGCGTAGTTACTCAGCCTAATAATACGAATAGCCTTTTCTTATATCCTTGCGATGAACAAGAAATATACACAACAATTTTATCACTAAAGAATAAGAAGTCTGTGGGTTGGGACAATATTCCTACGCATATACTAAAATCATGTGCTACCGTTATAGTTAAACCCTTGTGTTACATTATAAATCTTTGTCTGCTCCAAGGTATTTTCCCATCCAAGCTAAAAGTAGCAATGGTTAAACCACTATTCAAAAAAGGTGATCCCTCATGCATTGACAATTATCGACCGATAGCTCTTCTTAGCAATATGTCTAAAGTGTTCGAAAAAATTATCTTAAATCGACTAAACCATTTTCTCGATGCTCACGGTGTGCTATGTATAGAACAACATGGATTTCGTTCTGGCAATTCTACTAGTGCCGCTATTTTCAAACTTATAACTAGTGTCAGTGAAGCCTGGAGCAAAAAGAGTTTAAGTGTGGCAGCTCTTTTCGATCTATCTAAGGCATTTGACAGCGTGCACCATGACTTACTTCTATTGAAATTTAATGAAATTGGTAAAAGAGGTACGGCTCTCGATCTAATCAAGTCCTATCTCACTGACCGTACACAACTCGTTAAATTACACACAACGAATAATGGCTTTACATCAACTGTATGTTCATGCGATTTAGTAAACTCACGAGGAGTCCCACAAGGATCGATACTTGGCCCGTTGTTATTTCTAATTTACATCAACGATTTTCCTAAATGTGTCAAAGGCAATATAATATTGTTCGCTGATGATGTGGCAGCCATTTATGACAGCGAAAGCAAAGTGGACCTTTTATATAATATTGACAGTTCTGTGTCTACAATCAAAAACTGGTTCAATGAAAATAGTCTTAAACTTAACCTGACCAAGTCTAAATTTATTAAATTTGGTGAATATGGCGATAGTGACACAACTTTGACTCTTCCCGAGAACGGTAACATCCAATTAGATGAAATAGTAAAGTTTCTTGGCATCCTAATAGATAAAAACCTAACGTGGAAATATCATATCGAGCAGCTCAGTAATAGCATCAGTAAATATAGTTATCTTTTGAGAGCTTTAAGCAACTTCGCTCCACGATCTGTGTTACTGAATGTTTATAATGCCTACGTGGCGTCAAACTTTCGTTATGGAATTATCTTTTGGGGTAATTCTCCGTATGTTCATGAACTTTTTGTTATTCAAAAGCGCTGTGTAAGAACTATAGGAAATGTTGGACCTAGAGAATCATGCAGGCCGTTGTTCAAGGGCATAAAAATACTCACTATACATGATATTTTCATCTATGAATGCTCTATCTTCTGCAAAAAATATCCGCAGCTTTTTATGAACAATTTGCGCCATCATGAATACAGTACCCGAATTAAAAACCACTACATAACAACTTTTCTCACCGTCAACAAAGGCTCCATGAACATTATTATAAAAATATTTAACCATCTGCCTCTTTCAATTAAAAATCTAAACCTACACAGGTTCAAAAATGAGCTCAAAGATATGTTGCTATGTCATAATTTTTATAGTATTGACGAGTTTTTCTTGTGTAACTTTACCAAGAGAACTTAATTATTCTTATGTCTTATAGTATGTATCATATGTATTTTGTAATGACGTTTTCTACACTACACATGTAGTATTTACAGAAATAAAGCGAATTATTATTATTATTATTAAAATCTGCGAAATCTTTGGACTTTGATCCATTAAACAAACCTATAGTCGGGCCGCTTAACAGATGGAGCAATGTAAACGCATGATCACTGCGTGATCACCGCGTGAAAAGTACCTGATTGGTTGCTTGAACGTTCGGGAGCGAAACTATATGCGAAGGTCACGCCTGAGGCGCAAGCTATTCATGTGCTTTTCACGTGATCACTCCATCTGTTAAGCGGCCCGACTATAGGTAACGCTATACACTATACAGGTATCATTGAACCATAAAAAACTTCCATTGTATTTTCCCTCTGTGGTACTACTTTTTACACACTGTATATGAATAATATACAATTAATGGATCGAAATGAGTCATGATTTGTGATTACATTAATTATTGATTTATTTAGGGTTGTTATGGCAATTCGCGTCACATCATTTTTGTCACCAATTTTCGTTTCATCAAACTAGCATTTTACCATTCAAATCGTCGAGGCAGTTCGGCCTAAGAAGTTTTACTTAAAAAAGTTCAAAGAACCGTCTTAACACGGACTACAGACTACTTCAAAAATTAAAAGATAATAGCTTATAAATGCAGCGGCACTTTTGACGTACACTGTATAATTAAATCAGTTAAGAAATTTTCACTGAAAATTAGCATTTATGAATCACTTTAAGTTAAACCTGAAAGGTCATCAAAACTGAACATTAATATATTTCAAAGTTGTTTAAGCTATGCTCGCTATGAATAAAAATAGACTGTTTTAAAAAGAGAATGTTTGTGAACATAAATTCATTCATAATCTACAATAATTTGACATTCGTTTATAAGTTTTCTTACCGAAGACATTTAATATAGTAGATTGTATATCTAGATGTGTAATGGACAATATTACGACGAGTGATGACAGTAATGTAAAAACGATAGCGAGTTTTTACAGTCACACGAGTCATAATACCATTACGCACGAGATATATATGGTATGTTTTGCCATACCCACTACAAAATACCTACTTTTCACTTCATTTTCAAAAAAATTTGACAGTTCATTTGCGTCGCCATTTTTACTTCTACAGTATGCCGTTAAGTTCGTGAGTAAGTAATGGCAGGCGCACGCAGGCGTATATAGAGCGAATAAACAAAAGTTGACATGGCAACCGTTTACTTACCACCCTTTTGTGGTAAGTAAAACACTTTCCGCACACCTGCCTGTTAAATGACTCATTAAAGGCCGCTATACATAGGTACATATCGGAAGTAGCTATTTTGTAGTGGGTATGGCAAAACAGTTTTTTTCCATACGAACTGTTTTCGAGATATACGCAAAAAACCGAAAAAAGGGACCTTTGAAGTGCTCTGTCCCCCTCTTACGTCCACCAGAGGATCAAGGACTTTTAATATGTTTTTGTGTTAACCAGTCCAAACAAAGTCCCGAAGTCGGTTTTTGCGCTTATTGACTTTCCGGCTAGACCAGGGGTCGGCAACCAGCGGCTCGCGAGCCGCATGCGGCTCTTATGATGTCAAGATGCGGCTCTCCAGTTCCATGCGCAAATATTAATAATTATATTATTTTATTTTCAAAACTCATAATAAATATTATACTGCAAAAAAAAACTTTAAACAGGATAAAAACACTCAACAGAGAACAGTGAGAATAGGTGGAGTAGAGAGTATACGGACAGCTGACATTTTTTAAATGTGGCAACACTGTTCTGTTTGTTTAGTTATTGTTGCACTGTGTCGTCAACGGTCGCAGTCAGAACTTTTTTTTATATACCTAATCCTAATCAAATACCTGCATAATACTGAAATAAAAATGTTAGTGGTTCTTTAAAAACTGGGAAATTTTGTAAATTGTAACTTGTGGCTCTTCCGTCCCAAAAGGTTGCCGACCCCTGGGCTAGACCCCTCTTTAGATCACTGAGCTAATGCCCTATCCTAAATTCAGTTCTAGCTACGGCCCTGCATCTATATCATTAGTAACTTATTATTCATACATAAACGTTTTCAAAATATGTACGCGCAAACTCACAACAACGCTGACCGTTATATTAGCAAACTTAAGATGTAGGTACATAATAAATATATCTATTAATAAAATTGAAGGTCATAATTTCTAAATATGTGAACTTTCAACATGTGAACAGTAAAAATATTAAAGTTTACAGCAACACTCTGCTTTTTTATTGCGAAATACGTTATTTTTATAATTTTTGTTACCAATTCTTAAAACAATATTTATGTGTTGTTAAAGTTATTATTTCTTGTTTACATAAATGTATATTCAAATTCTTTTCGCAGAAAAAAAGTGTAAACACTGCTGTTAACCGTGCATTGTATGAACTATAAGTATTAATATTGTTAAAAAATTTGAAAAAAACGACTAAATGAAGAAAATACAAGGTGATTCTGTAATGAGTACCATAAATGATACAGGATGTACCTACTGTCAAAATAATACGAAAACCAAGAATAACTTTTTTCCAAAAGTGCTTCCCTAACAAGATACAGGGTGTTAAAGGGTCGATTTGGAGAACACTTATTTGATCGTATCTTTTAACTGGGTTGAACAATTTAATTCATTTTTGGTAGACATCTACTACGTAATAAGGACCGTAAACGGACAAAATTTTGTTGCATTTGAACAACCCAGTGGCGTAGAATTGGGGGTCATGTTCCAATGGAGGACACTTTGAAAACTTACTTTAATTTTATTTTTACTAATTTTTATTTTTTTGTTAATTAAACTTTATTACCTAGATGTATTCGACTTTAAGTATTTTATTTGTTTGTTAATATAACTTTTTCTGTGATAACTTTGCAGCCTGGTATTTCACATAGTGACACGCAAGTCAGAATATCTCGGAAACGGACGCTTCTGGGCAAATGAAACAAGTGTACCTTTTTTGTTGTATTTGAAACAATAATACTAAAAAAACAAAGAAAAATGGAAAAAAACCAACAGCAACTTTTTTTGGGGGGAAAAAGTGTCACATGACTCCCAATTCTACGCCACTGGGTTGTTCAAATGCAACAAAATTTTGTCCGTTTACGGTCCTTATTATGTAATAGATGTCTACCAAAAATGAATTAAATTGTTCAAACCAGTTAAAAGATACGAGCAAATAAGTGTTCTCCAAATCGACCCTTTAACACCCTGTATCTTGTTAGGGAAGCACTTTTGGAGAAAAAGTTATTCTTGGTTTTCGTATTATTTTGACAATAGGTACGTCCTGTATCATTTATGGTACTCATTACAGAATCACCTTGTATTTAAAAATGAATATTTATAAAAAGTTAAAAATAAACATTCAATAGAAAATGAGTAACAATGAGAGGCAGAAGAAAATAGTTCTATATAGCCACAACTGCTCCCCGCTAGTGGTTGGCGAATACGAGATGTTTTTACAATCGAAACAATTGCAACCGTTCATAATAACAATCGAGTCCACAATCGACTCGGAGGTTGATTATTTCTCGGAGTCGATTATTTGCCACATAGGTTATAGCAATAGCAGCGAATGAGAATACATATAATCGCGATTCAAGGTTATATGCTAGTCGACTGAGGTTCACGCGACTCGTTGATTTTCACTGTTCACACTGTTTAGCCGGTACTCACTACTCTGTGATCTCTTCATTATTGAATTCGTATTATGCACAATCGACCATCGACTCGACCACAGTATTATTTTGAGTGATAAACGATTGTACATTATGTGGCTCTCGACAGTTTACGATTCAGTAGGTACTATGCGACTCGGTCTCTGTGAACTATGAAACTTAACAATCGAGTCCAAGTGACAACCATCGAGAGTCATCGAGATGTTTGAACAACCGAGACAATCGACTAAAACATCTCGTATCGCGCATCACTACTCCCCGCTGGGATTCGAACCCAGTCTCTTCCGAATGTGAATTCAGCGCTCTTCTCTCAGTACCTAGGTAGTAGACCTCGCGCGGCGAAAGATGAAGCCACCGCGTCATAGTAACGTGAATGCATTGCGCCCGCCTTCATATAGCTTGCTATTGGCTGTTTATTATCATGAATAGCAGTTTGCCAAAATTGTACCTAACGTCATAAAACCCAATGTGCAGTTTTGTGTACACGGCACTGTCTGCGGGCAAGCAGGCGTTCACTAGCATATTATTGATGACGTGCCTGGCTTCATCTCTCACCGCGGGCACTCTACATCTTACAGTCTTATTATATGTATAAGTTGAACAGTTTTTATGCATAAGACGCGTACCTATGCTCAGTGCTAGAGTGCCCACGGTGAGAGATGAAGCAAGGCACGACATCAATAATATGCTAGTGAATGCCTGCTTGCCCGCAGACAGTGCCGTGTACACAAAACTGCACATTGGGTTTTATGACGTTAGGTACAATTTTGGCAAACTGCTATTCATGACAATTAATAGCCAATAGCAAGCTAGAAGGCGAGCGCAATGCATTTACGTTACTATGACGCGGTGGCTTCATCTTTCGCCGCGCGAGGTCTACATTGTTTCATTGCTTTTCGCTCCATTAAGAGTATATTCTCTACCGGAAGTTACCTCCTGCACTCTTCATCTCAAATCCTTTCCCTCGTCTAAAAACTGTTACAGCTCTCCCGACGCTATTTTTAAAGCTAAAGGGTTCGGGAAAACGCCAAATGAAGGACCAAGAATCATACTACAGATTCTTCAGGCGAAAAATTGAAAAACACTTTCCTAAAAAAATTTACATTTTTTGAAAAATTACGTAATCTTTCACACGTAACCAAAACTTTTTTCAAAAAATTCTCCTATAAGATCAGTTTGATTCTTGATCCTTCATTTGGTGTTTGCCCGAACCCCTTAGCTTTAAAAATAGCGTCGGGGGAACTGTCGCCGTTTTTAGACGAGGGGTGATTCTTGATCCTTCATTTGGTGTTTGCCCGAACCCCTTAGCTTTAAAAATAGCGTCGGGGGAACTGTCACCGTTTTTAGACGAGGGGTGATTCTTGATCCTTTATTTGATGTTTGCCCGAACCCCTTAGCTTTAAAAATAGCGTCGGGGGAACTGTCACCGTTTTTAGACGAGGGGAAAGGATTTGAGTTGAAGAGTGTAGGATAGAGTATACTCTTAATAGTGGGGCCGCCAAGCGACGAATCCAACTTCAACCTTGCACTTTGTGATAGAGAGATGCCACTCGGTACGAATGTTGGTCGAACCCATATCTTCACTTTAAGATGTGAAGGCATTTTGGGCCCCGCGACCGGGCCCCTAGACAGGGTGGTTGCGTAACTTTCAGGGGCAAAACGCCTGTAACTCAGCAACCGTTCCTCGCACAGTTCTGGGGGTAGTCTCATTGGATTCAGCACACTCTATTTCATATGGAACGGTCCTCAGACCACCTTCGAAACTTCCCCAGCCCGCGTACAGAGGTGAAATATAAGGACGTAAGTGCAAATGATCGTCCAATATGTGTAAATGTTTATATCATATGACATGAGAAAGTCAAAAAGGCTCCACTACTTAAAGTGAAGATATAGGTCCGACCAACATTCGTACCGAGTGGCATATCTCTATCACGTCGTACATGGTTTAAACACTTAACGGCCCCACTACACCCCCTTTTCAAGGTGGCGGCCAAATGGGGTGGCTGCCGACCCCAAAAACTCATTTTTAAATTTACACCGCCTCCCCCTACGCAACGAAAAAAAAAACCTTGTCCTACCCAAAATGCAAACGTAGCCTAAAAAAATTTAACATTTCAATGGACTACTTGTATTTCACCCCTATATACGCGGGCTGGTGGAGGTTTCGAAGGTGGTTTGAGGACCATCCCGTATGAAATAGAGTGTGCTGAATCCAATGAGATTACCCCCAAGGCTGTGCGAGGAACGGTTGCTGAGTTACAGGCGTTTTGCCCCTGAAAGTTACGCAACCACCCTGTCTAGAGGCCCGGTCGCGGGGCCCAAAATGCCTTCACATCTTAAAGTGAAGATATGGGTTCGACCAACATTCGTACCGAGTGGCATCTCTCTATCACAAAGTGCAAGGTTGAAACGCTTAACGGCCCCACTATAACCTTATTACGAACTATTCATGACTCACTATCTTAATTTTTGGAACTTGACTATATACAATATCGGAAAAGTCCATGTTGTGTATTTTTTCATTTTATATGACTATAGCTGTACTGCACGGAATCCACTAAAAAATAATTAGCTTTTATGTAAAAAATATATATAGATATTTTTATGACATTTAGATGACCTTCCTTAAACTTTTCAAAACTATTTAACAGCAAAAACGTAGTATATTGTTCACTTATAATGCTCGTAAATAATTATAGTATGTATAAAAGCTCTCTGATTAGGGTAATTAGACCCTTTTCAACTTGTTATGCATTTATGCAAGTCGACAAAACGAAAGAAATAATGTAATTTACCGCGTAAATCTACACCACACAAAGAAAAACATTCTCAGTAAATAATTAAATTATATACCATTATATAGATCGGCTCTATGTAGTGGAGTTTGGTGTAATAACTATACAGAGTGTTCAAAAAGTAACGCCGCGGAGTTAGAGGACGTATTTTTTGTGAAATTTCGTATCGGAAAAACTTTAATGACCTCAGTTGCCGAGCGTCTATAATCTTCAATCCTTTATCGTTTTTGTGTTCGAATTGTAACTACCAAGTAAAAACAAAGTTTTCGCCTGTATAATTATTGATCTTGTAAAATAAGAAGCTAAATCACCTTGAGACGAGAGAAAATTTATTAAATGTTTTTTTTTTGACGAATTACACAAACAATATTTATTAAACAAACCCGGACGAAGCAGGACCGGGCTGCTAGTATCACATAAAATTGCATTTTGTTTTCAGCTTCTATGAATGTAATGTTTATCATAATGTTTTTTATATCATAATGTGTTTTATACATAATGTTTTTATATGACCTTTTGTATCCACGTGATGGCCATGCTAATAAAAGTTTATCTATCTATCTAGTTATTTTTTATTTCTGGCGCCCCAGGCCAGAGCCTAGCTGGCCTGACCCTCGGGCTGGTTTTGACTTCTGCTGTTTAATTCGCAAATTCATAAGAAATATGCCGTCAAAATCCTCCCCACGTAAGATCTCCAGTCGTTACAAAACAACCAACACTTTGCCGTGATCGGCCAACATTTAGCAATTTAACACGCGATCATCTTTTGGCATATTACGGGAAGATATCACTAATTTTTTTTCTTTATTAGGGGACAGTTGGGTAAAACGGGATACTTAGTGTTCTAAGTCTCACAACTTTTTGAATGAAGTATTTCAAAGGACTATTTTTTGACTCCTGTTTCACTTATAAATGGACTTTTGATTGTCACCATTCTTTATGAGCAAAATAGAAGTCAAATTTTTTTTTGAAAAAGTAGTAAGTATCCCGTTTTAGCCACCTAGTCGGATAAAACGGGATACCTATACTTTTACAAGTTCCATAACGTTTATCCTTCAGGAAAAAAGACACAACATGGTAAATTTAAAATATATTGTGAAAAATACAAAAAAAAAAACGTAACAAAACCCACTTCTCATAAAAAATATGTAGTTGGATAAAACGGAATACTACCCGTTTTAAGCAACCACACAGTGTCCGATTTTACCCAACTGTTGATTGCGAAACACGTAACCATATTTTAGTAAATAAACAAAGCAAATTCCTAAAAACTGTTGTGCATAACTATATAGTAAACAAACATTAGTATTCTCTAAATCTACTCATATTCGGTTAATTTTGCCTGTAAACTGAAAAATCGACTTTTGAAAATACGCCAAATACTTTACTTTTACCTAACTTTTTGACACTTTCACCTGTTCCGTCATCGAAACTAAAGTAGATACATCACTTGCCGGGCATAGGTAAACATCGAGGGTTATTAATCCCGCTCCTACCCGATAGATCGTACTATTTGTTTTGAAATAAAACGTGGTATCTCGTTTTACCAGCCCATCATGTTTTACCCAACTGTCCCCTACATATTGTATACTATTATTCCATCTTATTGCGAATAGAAAATTTATTAAATTGAGCTATTATTGTTAACAAGTATCAGTTATAATAATAATTGTATTTTAAAGACCACCAACAGCTAAGGTTATTTGAGCCTAGCACCAATTCATATTTTCAATTCATTATTTTTTTTTTTTTTTTTAATAATAAATTGAAAATCCAATTGACACTTTTACCAGCTCTCGGGCTAGAACCCGAGAACTGGGGACTTGTAATAGAGGAAACATAGCAACGCCATGTAAACAACAGCGCCGCTACACTCTCGGATATTCTCAAGCCCAACAAGTATCAGTTATCATCAATTAATTTACATTATATTACCTTCGCTGGGTCAATATCTTTTGCCATCGATGATCCATTATTAATCAGTAGTAACGAACCAATGTTATCATCCAACTATTTACCATTATTGGGTCAAGATATGGGTGCCATTATCTTGCCATTCTTCCAAGTCTGGCAACCGGTTATAGCCCGATTCTGGGTCGATTATTAAACCGTATATGGCTCGACATTATTTTTGGGAAAGCTTGTATAGTTCATCGATGGATCCAATTACAATTAGCCATTGTCCCCTTTAAAAGGGGCCGCGATTGTTAGAACATGTGCGATAGCAGTAATTATCGATTGCAGTCAAGATAATTGCAGCATAACTCTATAGTCATTGTTATATTAAATTACAACGGAGTTAATATTGGACTTGTAGAGGGTAGTGGTCTGGGGTAAAAGCACTAGAATCATAATATTCTGAAATCACTAAGTCCCGAGGGCGTGACAAAGGATTTTTCTCTACTACCTATACAGTCAGTGCTGTAGTTACCGTAGGGCAAAGTGGGGCAGTACCCCAGGACCCCTTGGCCAACCCTAATGCTAACCCTAATACATTTACATGGTTAGGGGGCCCAGTTTATTTTTGCCCCAAGGCCCTTGGTCAACTAGCTATAACGCCATTGTTTTAAGTAAGTGGAGATTTGGAGGTCAACGGTCAAAATAAATTCGACAGTTTTGAAAATTTATGGAAATATTTATTTATACGTCCCATTTAACTAGGCAGAATGCATTTTACGGGGACTCAAAAAACACTCCGCCATTTTGAAAAATATGCACTTTTATTTTAATTTTTTTGAGTCCCCGAAAATTAATATAGGTACTTATTTAAATAGCGCGGATAAATAAAAATTCCATAAATTTTCAAAATCAATCGAGTTATTCCGGCCGAAAATTGCATAATATGAATTCTGAAGACTTCAATATTATGAGTGTTTGGTATATTAATCAATTTTCTTTATTTATTTATTTATTGTAGATTATAGACGCGTCGACATCTCCTATAGGTCATTAGCGTCTTTCAACTACACTAAATAACAACTTTCTTAAAACTAAAGAACATCACAAAACATGCATGAACGCAGTACCAAGTACGCTATCCACTAGGCTATACTGCCCTCAATCAATTTTCTTACAATAATAACATTTTTGCGCCAAAGAAGTCGTAGATCACGTCTGTACGGAATCTCAATTTTGTTACTGAAGCAGTTACGCGGAATTGCAGAGTGACTTTACGCGGTTTTGTAGTTTCACCGGTGATATAAACAAGGAGGATGTACCGCAGTATATCAAGTACTTGAATAACTTTGTGTCAGTACATATTGTCTACTCTATATATCAGGGGTGGCCAGCTACACGGTCTTTGTGAGCCATAGATAGATAGATAGATTTATTACGCAGCAGTGACAAAACTGTATGACGTAAGTCATACAATAATAAAAATTACATATTAAAAATTACATATCAATAATAAAAATTACAAAGCAATAACAAAATATGCATAATATTAATTTTGGTATTAAAATTGGTAGTCATAAAATTCAGAGATTTTATAAAAATCTTGTTGGACTAAGAGTTTAAAAATTTCGCTTTTGAACTTTTTAAACTGCGTTGTATTTTTGATACCAGTCGGAAGATGGTTGTAAAGCTTTTGGCAATTGTACTTACAGCTGTGCTCAAATAGTGAGTTGCGGTGTTTTGAGATTTTAAAGTTGTGCTTCTTTCTGGTATCATAGCAGTGTAATAGTTGAGGTAAGGTTATGAAAAACCGCACCACTATTCAAGGTCGTGCCCGCCCCACCAACCAATACATCTACAAGCAGACAATATTCGATTCTACTCCTTATAAATAAGGACCCAGCCAGCTGATTTAATCAAGACGAGTCTAAAATATGTCTGATCACAACGAAATTATAATTTTGATTTACTAGTTTATTTCAAAAGCGTAGCTCATAGAAACTGCCAAAACAAAACAATGTTGTGGTCGACAATGTAGAGTAGGTATTAATGTTGACTCAAAAAGACACAACAATAGTACATATTGTGTAACTAGTGTGCTAAATACATCTTTATGCCTCAGGCGCGATGTTTTCAACACAAGAGTGCTGAAAACATCGCTCCAAAGATTTAACACACGCGTTGCACGCTATACCTTATTCAACACACGCATGGTTATAGACTTTAAATGAATTAATGTCAAACACCTCAGATTCACTGACAAAAACAAAAACAGTACTTGTCAATAACAAATAAAAACTCGGGTCGCAGTGCCAAACCCTGCCGACAATATAGTGTATTTGCTAATGCAGGCCTTGTGGCTTTATTATGTAAACATAAGTCTGTTTTTGGACAAAATAAAAAATTTAACCCCTTAATACATCCCTTAAAATAATATTTTTTTCTTAATTTCAATAATATTATCAATGCAACCTTTGTACCAAATTAAATACACCCTTCGGTAAGTAAATCACTATCCGCAAACCAGTGTTTTCATAAAATTTTTGTAAGTCCGGTCCTGTCGGGCCGATTTTATTAAAATTTTAACAGCACATTTTAATCTTTACTAAAGGGTTAAATTTCAATTTTGAAACGATTCTGAGAATTTTTTCGGTATTTTTGGGCCCAAAAACTTTTTTCAACCCCTAAATACAACCCTTAGAATGGTTCGATCGGGCCCATTTTAAATAGGCTTCGTGCGGTAATGGGTTCCAATGTGTGTACCAAATTTCGTTTAAATCGATTAAGTCTGTCGAGAGTTATCGTGTACACACATATATATATATAAATATATATATATATATATATATATATATATATATATATATATATATATACATATATACATAAACATTTTTAAAAATGGTGGCAAACTGTTCAGGAGGCTATGAAACGTCGAGAAATTTTGGTCCGACCCCTAGGTCCCACCATCCGACCGACGCCAATAGTGTATGTGCCATATGGCAAATACACTAATTATTTATTGTTTTGCAATGTGAAAAGCGGGCACGAGCCGCATTGCGGCCATCCCTGCATAACCGCTCTAGTCTTGAAGTGTTTCAACGCTATCTCTCATCTCAGTCTCTTACTTGAATATTGTCAAAGGTAACTTGACGCGCTCTTCTTTCTAATAATGACTAACTATACCGGTTGTTTACCGTCACAAAGGGCTCATCATCTCAAAGTGAATATCTTTTGTTTTGACATGTCAATTTATGGAACAAAATTAAATAATTTTGTTCAAAAAACTTTTTAACAAAAAAAAACCTCCTTTAAAAAGCCAATAAAAAGAGGAAAATAATAAAATTTTGAGGTCTGCGCCAATTTATTAAAATATGAAGTCGGTTAAAAAATATAGTACCATAGTCATAAATATCTTCTTTTTAACCAACTTCATATTTTATTAAATTGGCGCAGACCTCAAAATTTCATTTTTTTCCTCTTTTTTGTGGCTTTTTAAAGGAGGTTTTTTTTTTGTTAAAAAGTTTTTTATTTTTTACTTTTTAGTGTCAAAAAGTGATATTAACCTTAAAGGAATCACACGCCGCTACTCACTTTTATTAAACCGACTTTCTTACGCTGTCTGATGTGTCAAAAAGTGACATTTACCTTAAGGAATCACACGCCGTTACTAACTTTTATTAAAATCAACCGAACTACTGAACCGATATTGATGAAATTTCTATGGGACCAATCTAAAAGTATATCCTTTCAAATAAAAAAAATTTCAAATCGGTTTATAAATGACGGAGTTCTGAAGTAACAAACATAAAAAAAAATACAACCGAATTGAGAACCACCTTCTTTTTTTGAAGTCGGTTAAAAAGAATAGTTCGTGTTTTCATTTTTTAGGAAAAAACGCAAAAAAGCATATAATTTTAAAAGTTTTGTTAGTTACAGTTAAAAAAAATTTAATGTTATTTAAATGCAAAAAATTCCCGTTTAAAACGCCTTGTGACGCCATAATTGGTATTTTAATGATAAAATAATTTTTTGTTTCGTTTGTATACATGTAAAGTGACTTTTGACAGGCCGGTGTGCGGAAAAGTATCTTTCCCACACTAGTGCGGGAAAGCAGACCATTTTTATAGTGCACTTTATTCGCCCTAATCTGCCCGCTATTTACCTATTGACAGCTATACTCTCCGCCTACCATAGGAATGAAGTTGGCGACACAAAATGAACTGTCAAAATTTTTTTGAAAATACTTAAAATGAAGTGAAAACCAGCTATTTTATAGTGGGTATGGCAGAAAATATCATATATATCTCGTGCGTAATGATATTATGACTCGTGTGACTCACTACTTGTCGGTATTATTATTCAAATTCAAATTTTTTATTCCTCAGTAAAAAAAATATACAACTGTTTTACAAAAAGAGGATTTCCTGCCCAACTTGGATTATTATTGTAGATTATAGACAACTCAGGTCATTAGTGTTTTCAACACAACAATAATTAATAATCCATTTGTGTATTAGAATCTGCCAGCCGGCATACACAAACCGACTGGTACGAGCTCGGACTCCTGGAAACGCCAATTTCCAAAGAACATTGGAATGCAATTGCGAGAACAACTAGATTCCAATGTTCCCCTGGGGGAACTTAGTATTGTACCTACCTCATTATGCCACTACAATATATTATATACAATCTACTATTAAAAAATTCGACTGATGACCAGTCCTATACTTCCCACCTAATAAATATTTGCAAAAAATAAACACTCTTTTTTATTCTTTGAAAAAACGCATGGCCCTCTTTTTTATTTGGTGATCTACTGATGGCTAGTAATATAGCAAAAATTATGGTTACCTTGATTTACGTACCAATGTTCTTTTTTTAGTAAAATATTTTTTTCTCGAAAACTATACATTTTAGAGAAAAAATATATTTACATTTTTTTCATATTATAACATTTAGAATTCATTTATATTTTTTTTACCTATGTTAATACGTGACAATGAGAACGTTTTTTTTTTAATATCTCAGGATCCACTGAACCGATTTGACTCAAAATCTAATCAGATCTAAGTTAAAGGCTGATAAACACAATAGAACAATCGGCATGGCCGTATGTTGTTCCGTTTTTACGATATCGAAGGCGAAAAATTGACCACATACACACCACACACACACACACACACATACAGACATCAGTCCGAAAATGAGCTTAAACGATTGCTAGGGTCTCAAAACGTGAAGATCTGTTAAAATCTCGAAATATTTTTTTCGGACTAAATCCATTACTTCCCTACCATAGTAGAGGTGGGAAGTAAAAATTGAACAGACTTCATAAAAGAATGTAAAAAAGAACAATATAAATTATTTTTTCCTTCCTTTTACAATGATCATCTCTACCTACATTCAGTTAGAAGCCGGCGTACATAAACCACTATATATGAGGACAGAGTGGTGTAACGGTTAGCGTAACGGCCTTTGGATCACACTGTCGTGGGTTCGAATCCCGCCTCCGCTCATGGATGTTTTGTGATGTCATTTAGTTTTAAGTGAGTTGTTATTTGATGTAAACAAGACGCTAATGACCTAAGTTGTCGACGCGTCTATAATTTACAATAAAATAAATAAATAAACATAAACCACTATGACTAAATAATAGAGAAACTTGGCTATTACGAATCCTGGATATAACGAACAAAAATGAAAGTCCGGTCAAAGATATGCTTTGTTCAATATTATTATGTTTAATCGTTATAACGAACCATGAACCACGGTTACAACGAACCCACGAATATTAAGACCTATTATTTTGTACTGTCACATAAATTCGCTTCCTGGTAACGAACTATCGTGTCACATAATGTGATGCAAACTGACGTGCAGGGTGGAATTGGTTGCATGTGAGCGTGTGTTACGTCACTAATCAAGTGGTTTGTTTTGACAGACTAAAAATGATTAGTTCTTCAATAAAAAATATTATCGTCACATATCAAAATGTTTGTCTATAGCAGGGGTCGGCAACCTTTTGTGACGGAAGAGCGAAAAGTTACAATTTACAAAATTTCCCAGTTTTTAAAGAGCCAATAACATTTTTATTTCAATATTATGGTATTTGATTAGGATTAGGTATATAAAAAAAAAGTTCTGACTGCGACCGTTGACGACACAGTGCACCAATAACTAAACAAACAGAACAGTGTTGCCACATTTAAAAAATGTCAGCTGTCCGTATACTCTCTACTCCACCTATTCTCACTGTTCTCTATTGAGTGTTTTTATCCTGTTTAAAAATTTTTTTGCAGTATAATATTTTTTATGAGTTTTGAAAATAAAATAATATAATTATTAACTTCCCACTGGAAGTTATTGTAATGGGTCCGAAAATCGAAATCAAAAAGGAAAAAAAATTTTTATGTTTCAAGGTCACTACACTATTTTTACACTACTTTTAGAAAGATGTCTGTGTGTGTGTGTGTGTGTGTGTGTGTGTGTACGTACGTACGTACGTACGTATGTGTACATTTCTTTCAAAGACGAAATCTCGAGAACGAAAAATGATATCGACTACGTTAGGGTGCCAATCGACGCGTATTAACGTAAATATGATCTGAAAGAAATTTTTTCAAAATCGGTTCAGCCGTTCTTTTTTCTTAACCAAATAACCTCCAAAAAAGTAGATTTTACACAATATCTCGCGAATAAAAAATTATATCGACTTCGTAAGGGTGTCAATCGAGGCGTGTTAACGTCATTTTGATCCGACATAAATTTTATAAAAATCGGTTCAGCCGTTTTTTTTTTTTTTTTTTTTTTTTAAATTATTGATGTTTTAATGATTGAAATGATTACTTTTCTGTGTAATATCTAATTTAATTATTATTATTAAATATTTATCAAACTGGGAAGTTCGTCGTGTGGACCTCAAGGGTCGCACTTTAGTCCTAATAAACGACCCACCTCACGGCTTGTTAATATTTGCGCATGGAACTTGAAAGCCGCATCTTGACATCATAAGAGCCGCATGCGGCTCGCGAGCCGCAGGTTGCCGACCCCTGGTCTATATCGAACTAATCCTTGGCAAAACGAACGAAAACTAGGCTACTTAAGGGTTCGTTATAGCCGAGTGACGAGTTTCACTGTAATTGCGTCGACTAATTGAATGTAGATAAGGAAGGTGATTGTAACGAATGGAGAATTTATTTTATCTATTTTTGTCGAATGAATTTTTTACAATCTGATTACACTTTCAAAATGTCACAAAAATACATATTAAATTTTATTAACTTCCCATTGGAAGTTATTGTAATGGGTCCGAAAATCGAAATCAAAAAGGAAAAAAAATTTTTATGTTTCAAGGTCACTACACTATTTTTACACTACTTTTAGAAAGATGTCTGTGTGTGTGTGTGTGTGTGTACGTATGTACGTACGTACGTACGTACGTATGTATGTGTCCATTTCTTTCTAAGACGAAATCTCGAGAACGAAAAATGATATCGACTACGTTGGGGTGCCAATCGACGCGTATGAACGTAAATATGATCTGAAAGGAATTTTTTTAAAATCGGTTCAGCCGTTCTTTTTTCTTAAGCGAATAACCTCCAAAAAAGTAGATTTTACACAATATCTCGCGAATAAAAAATTATATCGACTTCGTAAGGGTGTCAATCGAGGCGTGTTAACGTCATTTTGATCCGACATAAATTTTATAAAAATCGGTTCAGCCGTTTTTTTTTTTTTTTTTTTTTTTTTTTAATTATTGATGTTTTAATGATTAAAATGATTACTTTTCTGTGTAATATCTAATTTAATTATTATTATTGAATATTTATCAAACTGGGAAGTTCGTCGTGTGAACCTCAAGGGTCGCACTTTAGTCCTAATAAACGACCCACCTCACGGCTTGTTCAATTTACAATACGATAACGAGAAATAATATTATGAAAATTATGGTACTAAAGAAAGTAATAATTCTGTAAAATTAATCTACTAAAATCTATATTTTACGCGAGGACATTCAACCACGTAACAAAACGAAAAGAAAATTGAAAACGCTGCTAATGTTAAGTATAATTTTATCATGGCTTTCATATCATAAATATTCCAATTAAAATTTTATGTTTATTACTAGGTATACTCACGCACAAAGAAGCGTTTGGTGGAAAAAGTTCGAGCGATTATTTTCGTTTTTCATTAATAACTAAACAACTATATTAAATATGGTACCCTTGACATTTATTGCTTGTAAACGAGTTGTAGACATGGTACCTTCATTGTGTAGAAGTATTAATCCGAGAGCTAGTGTCAATTTTTTGGTGTTATTTATTCAAGGCCTTATTTTTGTGAATATGTTCAAGGTGGCATATTAAAGTTGCCTGAGTAAGGGATTTTGCTAGATAGCGGTATGAACGGGATGCAGACGCCCCCGCAACATGTAACAAAAAAAATGGTCACAATTATTATTGCTTCAAGGCTGAAATTGTTTGTATAGCTTGTCGGTGACACAATAATGCCATTATAATATTTGCAGATTGATTGGTCAGTTTTGAAGGGGTGGCAGATCACCCTAAACGTGTCATGTACCCGACGAAATTTATATTATTAGTTCAAGGTTCAAATTTTAATTTATTGTTACGGCGACTGTTTTAAGTATATATTTCAATTTGCAGAACAAATTAACCCCCTTGCTAAACGATATAAACACCAAGGTGAGTAAGTTACCCTCTAAGAGAGGGGATTAATACCGACATTTTGTTCTGCAAATTGAAATATATGCTTATAACAGTCGCCGTAACAACATATTAAAATTTGAACCTTGAACTAATAATATAAATCTCGTCGGGTACATGACAAGTTTAGTATGATCTGCCACCCCTTTAATATTGACCAATCGGTCTGCAAATTATAATGGCATTATTGGGTCACCGACAAGCTATACAAACAATTTCAGCCTTGAAGCAATAATAATTGTGACCATTTTTTTTTGTTACATGTTGGGGGCGGTCTGCATCCCTCCCATACCGCTATCTAGCAAAATCCCTTACTCAGGGCACTTTAATATGCCTCCCTCAACATCTCCACAAAAATAAGACCTTGAATAAATAACACCAAAAAATTATCACTAGCTCTAGCGTACTAATACTTCTGTATATGTTGTGAACAGAATTGGAAACAACAGCAATCCAGTCTAACTGTAGTTCAAAAAGGAGTAATAAATTCAGTTATTAAAATCTATAATAATAATAATTATTACCGTCAAAAATAAAAAACCAACTGCTTGGCATTTAAAAAAAAATAATTAAAAGACATGCTGTGTGATCAATGTCACTACAATATTAATGCATGTAACTTTTTTTCAATTGACAATTTCTATGTATCTTGTACAAAACAGAAAATAAAATATTCTATTCTATTCTATGAACATCAATATGTATCAAAGTATCAAAGTGTTTTAAACGCTGATGTATTTTCTACATCCTTGTTTGTTCAACTGCATTGTGCAGGGTGCCTTCATTGCGTGAGACGATCTGAAAAACGAGCCTTTTGAAGTCGTGGTATACTATCACCGGAAGAAGTTAAGCCTCGTTCACACTAACACGTTCTGTCATCAATAGACGAGCATCAGATTTCATTTACAATGCAAATGACAAAAAATATGCCACGGGCTTCTATTGACTTTTTTTCTAAAGTCATTCGATATCAATTTGAACATGGAAAGTAATTTAATCCCGGAAATGCGTTTTGACGTGAATAATGTCTAATGTCTCATACTGGGGAGGACGCTAATGATCTCTGTTGTCGAGCGTCTATAATTCACAATTCATTCATTCATACTGGGGTGGGAAATTTGGCAGGTAGGTTCCTTATAGGACGTAGGCATCTGCTAATAAGGAATTTTTCGGAATTCAACCCTTAAGGGGGTCAAAAATGGTGTAGTGTTTATTAACAAAACATTTTCATAATATCTATATCAAAAAGCGATAAGGTAAGAGGTACTGTTTATTTTTATTTATTGTAGATTATAGACGCGTCGACATCTCAGGTCATTAGCGTCTTTCAACTAACAACTAACTTAAAGCTAAATAACATCACAAAACATCCATGAGCGCAGGTGGGATTCGAACCCACGGCAGTCCAGTCTAGAGGTTGCGGCACCAAGCATGCTAACCACTAGGCTATACTGCCTTCTTTAAGTAAGAGGTACTGAATTCAACATACTAACTCTTCTTTAAAAATAAGCAAACCTCTGTTCGAGTTTTTTTTTTTAATTCAACCCCTGAGAGGGTAAAACGGGGGTATAGAATTTTTTGACTAATCAACGCCCAGACCAAACCACTGAAGCTTATTAACTTGAAATTCAATATACTAATTCTTAAATTTAAAAATGGGCAAACCCATATTCGAGAATTTTATTTAAATCATAATTTCATAACACCCGGGCAAAGCCGGATTGGTACCGCTAGTTGTTAATAAATCCTTGTATTTTGTGGCCACAGTTATAAAGATGGACGGAAACAAAAAGGTCTTATTGACATTACCGCTTACATCAGCAAATTATTTTTCATATTTATTGAATGCTGTCCAAATAACCTTTTCAAATTGTAAATTGAATTTATGAATCTTGAAGTTCCAAGTTATTGCCGAACTCGAGAACGGATTGTCTGTTGGCGCGCATAGGTACACGGGCGACTTCACAGATGATACAATATTTTTTACGGCAGCTCCGGTACGCATTTTATGACAATCAGAGTCGGCTTAACAAAAATGTGAATCCTTTAGTCAAGATTTTTAAACATATGAAATAATAAGATGGGTACCTCCCATAAAAGAGTGTGTTTTAAGACAATCCTAATCTATACATTAGTATATAAAAAACTTTTTAACAAAAAAAAACCTCCTTCAAAAAGTCACAAAAAAGAGGTCTGCGCTCATTTTAATAAAATATGAAGTCGGTTAAAAAGTAGATACCTATTAATTAAATTGGCACTTTTTAACCGACTTCATAGTTTATCAAAATGGCGCAGACCTCAAAGTTTTATTATTTTCCTCTTTTTTTTGGCTTTTTTAAGCAGGCTTTCTTTCATGAAAAAGTTTTTTATTTTTTAGTTAAAGGAATCACACGCCGTTACTCACTTTTTATTTTATATTAAACCAATTTCTTACGCTGTGTGATGTGTCAAAAAATTACATTTACCTTAAAGGAATCACACGCCGCTACTCACTTTTATTAAAATCAGCCGAACTACTGAACCGATTTAAGTAAAATTTATATAAAAAATACGACCGAATTGAGAACCACCTTCTTTTTTGAAGTCGGTTAAAAAGGAAGTCTGGATAGGTGTCTGTCTGTCTGGATAGGCTAATCTCAATAACTCTATATTCGATAGCTTATTTCGTGGGGAAGGTTTAGGTCTATAATAACTGCCCGACCCGGCTTCGCCCGGGTGCAAATCGGATTGATTCCAAGCCAGATTCGAACCTCGAATCTGTAGACGATAGTGTATTGCGTATAACCGCTCGACCACCCAGCTAGTTGTTGTCAGCGCTTAGCACTATATACATTATACAATCTACTATTTATTTTGTTCATCCCAGACAGACGTTGTCACGTCCAAAACATCTGCACACTGCCTACCACGATTTTTTTGGTTTCACGAACACCGAGATAAAATATGTAGGATGGTTTTACCTCATTATGCTATTATAACCGAGCCCGAACAACGTCGGGTAAATACGGCTATATAGTGTCTTTATAAAAATGTCGTAGGTATAGGATTTTTTTCTTAAGCCGGACCTGACAGCACATTTTTCCAGCAAACGAGGTGTAGTGCTCCGTCGAATATGTCCCATAAACACACACTAGCTGCCGGCATTTTATCAAAACACCTTCACTTCCCTGGATAACGCTTTAATCCACAGTTCAGAACAGCGTTTTACTGCAGCAGTTCGCTTGTTAAGGCTTTACTGTACCTAGAACGCATCCATTAATCTTTATAAAATGGAAGTCACAATTTTACTTCCAAGTTCCGCAAGGAAATGGAAATAATATGTTGATAAGGTCTCGTGTCCGAGATAGAGTCAAATTCTGATTGTACTATCTTTAAAACCTAAGAAAAAATAAAATATTAGTAAAAATAAACGTTTTAAAGACAAAGCTTTTATTGAAATGGACTAAAAAGGAAAAAATTGTTTTTAATAATTTAGGTTCATAATTATAAAAGCGTGGATAGTGACTAATAAACTATCATATAGTTTACAAACCACGCTTTAATAATAATATGAACCTAAATTATTAAAAATTATTTTTTCCTTTTTAGTCCATTTCAATAAAAGCTTGTCTTAAAAAAGTTTTTTTTTACTAGGTAATATTTTATTTTGTCTTTTTCAGTCTTCCAAAATTTTCGGCCGCCATTTTGGATTTATAATGCCGTTACACTGCTTATTGTATTCTACTCGTCATACCCTTTCATTTGATATCCATATCAAGGAGGTTGTAAAGAAATACGCGAGATAGGTAATCCATTTTGTGTCGGCCGCCATATTGAAATTAGAATGACGTCACACAGCTTATTGTATTCTACTTGTCATACCCTTTTATTTGATACCCATGTCGAGCTAGGGGGTTGTAAAGAATAACATAATGGTGGCAGTGCAGCATGTGCGCCTGTCTGTGCTGCTGTGGAATTTTCTTTCGTTAACAATATTCGTCCAAAAATGTTCCGATTTGAATGTTTTATTTTTGAAGTTATACTGCTTAAAGGTACGTGCAGTATGGAGCTGGGATTCTAGATGGTAGCGTAGAACATAGCAGGGCTTGCTTAAATTAATACATTGTTATATATGCGAGCGTACACAACGAAGCAGTGGTAGCAGGTATATAAGCGCTGCTTGATTCAAGAATGTATCTCACCATTCTTTCAGCGCGCTGACTACTACAATCAACGTTTGACAACTGTCAAATGGCCGTTACAAGTTTCGCAATGGATGTGACTAGTTTAATAAATGAAATTTTGCCAATTTTTATTTAATTTGTTTTGAGTTTTTTCTAAGACGTATTTAAAAGTGTTAGGTTCCACACGTAAATATTCAAAAAACCGGTTTGGGTAAAATTTTAATTCTTAGTATAAATGATGAAATGTTTAGATCGTTTTCTATTTATAGGGTGGACATGATAACTCCTACCCAAATTTATATTTAAAATATGCCACTTTGTAGCAGAAGAACACAAATATTCGTCTTCGCTATCTGACATTTCAAACGCGACTTAAGCTTGTATCAATGCTAGTATCAAAGCTTCGTTGTGCAAATCTATAAGCGCTTATAATTTCAGCCACCATCTACCATAAATGCTACCATCTAGATTCCCAGCTGCGTAATGCACGTACCTTTAGGCGTCTAATGAATTTTTTTTTTAATTATTCAATATACGACGAAAAGTATCTCTATAAAAATTGTAAAGAATTCGATTCTAAACAAAAAAACTTCTCTACAAATTTTCTGTAAGATGTACCGTTACGGAGATGTAATGCAAAACCTGTTAGCACCTCTTTTACAAGATTACGCCCAAATGGGGTAGCCGCCGACCCCAAAAACTCAATTCTAAACTTACACCGGTCTCCCCTACGTAAGGAAAAAAACCTTATCCTACCCAAAATGCAAATTTAGCCTAAAAAATGTAACGTTTCAATGGACTACTTATTAATTTTTTCAGTTCCGGAATTGATATGGCTAAAAATGTTGTCCGAAATTCCGGTATGGAAGCCT
The DNA here is from genome assembly GCA_039654895.1 of Mongoloraphidia duomilia. NCBI lineage: Eukaryota > Metazoa > Arthropoda > Insecta > Raphidioptera > Raphidiidae > Mongoloraphidia > Mongoloraphidia duomilia. Next base: position 5,590,246 of record CM077523.1, read on the forward strand.
TACTTGCGATCAAATATGCTATATCCAGGTGTGCAAGCTTTCACGGCCGGCACTGTTCCAAGTCTTCATGGTTTCCGGGCTTGTAGGCCGTGGTCCGGTGGTATTTCTACCTGACGTTTCGTCTACAACTGCGGTAGACACTAACACTACACACTGCGCAGTTGACCAATTACATAGAGACGGACTACGACCGAGCAGAGAACACACTGGTACTAGACATAAAAGAAGGGAGGACACCAGTCACTGACACACTGACCTGTGAGCCGCCAAGGAGGACACTTCGACCGCTGCCACGTCGCCTTTGAGAATGTCTACCGCAGTTGTAGACGAAACGTCAGGTAGAAATACCACCGAACCACGGTCTACAAGCCCGGAAACTATGAAGACTTGGAACTATGCTATAGTTTAGCCTTAACGCATATATCATAAAGTTGGGTCCTTGCAGCTTGTGCTGTAAAAAGTGACAAGTGTGTGACGCAGTGACACCGCGGCGCTATGTAAAATCAAAGATTTCGTATTCTGTAAGACGCGACACTCAAAAAAAAGCTGATTTTCGACACAAAGGTCAAAAGAGGTGTAGAGTTTTTTGACAAAAGATTTTCGTTTGTCAAAAATCGTTAAGGTGAGGGGTCCTAAATTCAACATATAACTTTTTTTTTAAAATAAGCAAACCTCTGTTCGAGCATTTTTTTAAATTCAACCCCGAGTTCAACCCCTAAGAGGGTAAAACGGGGGTGTACGATTTTTTGACTAATCAACGTCCAGGCCAAACCGCTGAAACTATTAACTTGAAATTCAACATACTAACTCTTCTTTAATAAAAAAATTTTTAACAAAAAAAAAACCTCCTTCAAAAAGCCACTAAAAAGAGGAAAATAATGAAATTTTGAGGTCTGCGCCAATTTAATAAAATATGAAGTCGATTAAAAAGTATATTATAGTGATTAATTTTAATATCTTATTTTTAACCAACTTCATATTTTAGGTATTAAATTGGGGCAGACCTCAAAATTTCATTATTTTCCTCTTTTTAGTGACTTTTTAAAGGAGGTTTTTTTTTTGTTAAAAACTTTTTTACTTTTTAGTGTCAAAATGTGACATTTACCTTAAAGGAATCACACGCCGTTACTCACTTTTATTAAACCGACTTTCTTACGCTTTCTGATGTGTCAAAAAATGACATTTACCTTAAGGAATCACACGCCGTTATAAACTTTTATTAAAATCAGCCGAACTACTGAACCGATTTTGATGAAATTTCTATGGGGCCAATCTGAAAGTATATCCTTTCAAATAAAAAAAAATGTTTCCCAATCGGTTTATAAATGGTGGAGTTCTGAGGTAACAAACATAAAAAAAACAAGCCGTGAGGTGGGTCGTTTATTAGGACTAAAGTGCGACCCTTGAGGTCCACACGACGAACTTCCCAGTTTGATAAATATTTAATAATAATAATTAAATTAGATATTACACAGAAAAGTAATCATTTTAATCATTAAAACATCAATAATTAAAAAAAAAAAAAAAAAAAAAAACGGCTGAACCGATTTTTTATAAAATTTATGTCGAATCAAAATGACGTTAACACGCCTCGATTGACACCCTTACGAAGTCGATATAATTTTTTATTCGCGAGATATTGTGTAAAATCTACTTTTTTGGAGGTTATTTGGTTAAGAAAAAAGAACGGCTGAACCGATTTTAAAAAAATTCCTTTCAGATCATATATACGTTAATACGCGTCGATTGGCACCCCAACGTAGTCGATATCATTTTTCGTTCTCGAGATTTCGTCTTAGAAAGAAATGGACACATACATACGTACGTACGTACGTACATACGTACACACACACACACACACACAGACATCTTTCTAAAAGTATTGTAAAAATAGTGTGGTGACCTTGAAACATAAAAATTTTTTTTCCTTTTTGATTTCGATTTTCGGACCCATTACAATAACTTCCAATGGGAAGTTAAAAATACAACCGAATTGAGAACCACCTCCTTTTTTTGAAGTCGGTTAAAAATAGGAAAACCCATATTCGAACATTTTAATTAAATCATAATTTCATACCACCCAGGCGAAGCCGGACGGGTAACGCTAGTTCTGTATAAAATTTAAATCAAACTTCATTCTTATCTTTGCGCGCATTATGCTACACGTTTAATGACTGAACGTTTTATAGAAAAAAAATTTATTAAAGAAACAAAAAACCCGACTGCGTAAAAATCGAACATAAAAGATGGAAACAAGATCAAATGATAACATGCAGTCGGAGGTATTTCTGTTCAATTTGTTACTACTATGCCTCCGACTGCATGTTATCATTTGATCTTGTTTCCATCTTTTATGTTCGATTTTTACGCAGTCGGGTTTTTTGTTTTATAATAAATTTTTTATTTCCTTCCTTTTAGTTGAATCTACTTATCAAGCCTTTTCATTTGACCCCACACACAGAGTTTTACCGATTTTTTGCGTACTGACAAAATAGCGTCTAGCGCCTACCATATTGAATTTTCCGTGACGTCATATACCCTACGTCACTCTTGGGATTCAGACGAATCTATTGACACCTCATATTTCAAAATCCGTCAAGCCGTTTAGGCTACAGAGCGTGATAAAGAAATATACATACATACATACACTCGAAAAACATTACCCTCCTTCTGGGGCAGTCGGGTAATAAAAATATGACTTAATATCAAAGAAACCGCTCAAATCGTCGCCTCTTTATAAAATATATTTACTCTTTGGTAGAATCAAAGTTCACCGTTCCAAACCGCATTTCCTCAATATATTCTATGTAATATTGTGATAAAAAATATAGGTTGAAAGCGGTGATTGGAAAATAAAATATTAGACAATATTGTTTTTTTACATGATTTAACTCATATTGAATCAAGAATTATTTCTAACCGATCTATACTCATATTATGACTAAAAATTGTGTTAAATTGTGTTTTAAAGACCACCAACAGAAGGTTATTTGGGCCTAGCACCAATTCATATTTTCAATTCATTATTTTTTTTTAATAATAAACTAAAAATCCAATTGACACTTTTACCAGCTCTCGGGCTAGAACTCGGGAACTGGGGACTTGTAATAGAGAAACCATAGCAATGCCATGTAAACAACAGCACTGCTAAACGCTCGGCCAGTCCCAAGCCCCATATTATGACAAGATCAAATGATAACATGCCGTCGAAGGGACTGTTACCCTGTTTTTGGTTCGATTTTGACGCGGTCGTGTTTTTTAATTTTTTAAATTTAATTTTGTATTTTTTATTAAGTTTTTTGAAGGAAAATTACTTTTATATTCTGACAAAATGGCATCTAGCGTCCACCATATTGAATTTTCCGTGACGTCATAAACCCTTTGTCACTCTTGGGAATAAGACGAATTTAATGACACTTCATTTATTAAAATCCATCCGGCCGTTTGGGCGCTACGAGGGAATAAAGAATCCCACAAACCGAGCCACAAACATATTATACAGTGTGCACACATATAGATATTAGACGCTAATGACCTCTGTTGTCGAGCGTCTATAATCTACAATTCATTCACATATAGATAATATTAGGATTTTTAGCGTAGTAATAAAAATAAATTTAAAATATTAATTGGTTGCGTGCCTAGGTAACCCTGAAAATCGATGGCCTTAAAATAATAATATTAATAAATAATATTACTTAGAAATAATTGACTGTCATAATATTCTATAATATTTTCAGCAAACTATTTTACTACAGAATACCCTATTAGATAATTTGTCGATTTCATATTTTTATGCAATAGATTAATAACATAAGATACGGAACTGATACAAAATTATAATCGTAACGTCTGTGCGCAACACTAAAATTTATTTTAAAAATCTTTACAAAGAATCTGTTCTAAATAACTGTTATGAAATAATAGACATTTGTTATAATAAAAATAGGTAAAAAAACTTTTAAGTTAAACGGTTTTATTTTAAATCATCAGCTGTACCAAAAGCTAGAAAATAATTAGGACACAAACCAAAGGGCACTTTGTGTCGCTGCGTCAGCGAAATAAGTAATAAAAACGTGGGCGCATTTGAAATATTTCTGTTGGTGGGCTTGGAAACACATTTTTCTAGACAAGCCGTTCTTACTTAATAATTATACAGTCATTATACAGATTTTTATGCGCCCCACGTTTTTATTACTTATTCCGCTGATGCAGCGACACAAAGAGCTCCTTGGTTTGTGTCCTAATTATTTTCTAGTTTTTGGTACAGCTGATGATTTAAAATAAAACCTTTTAACTTAAAAGTTTTTTTATCTTTTTTATTTTCTAGTTTTTAGTTTGATTTCTGGGTGGTATTATTATGCAAACTCCTCATCCTTTCAACTGTCCACCTCCTGATTCCATCATCAAACACTCGTTACCAAGTTGAAATTATCATAATATTGTATTGTCACGGGAACTCAATGTGTGTGCAAAGTTTCATAAGAATCGGTTAAGTAGAAGTAGTTGAAAAAGCTGTCGCAAGATTTGAAACAAAGATAGTAACAAACAAATAAATATACGGGATCAAGCTAAATAAAAACCGTTTACAAATATACCTCTGAAGTTTTGGAGAGGTTTAGACGCTAATGACCTTGACTGTCGAGCGACTGTAATCTACAATAACTGTCTACTAGAGAGAGTTAACCATTCTTCAAGAACAAGTTTTTGAGAGCCTTATTATTTGAAAACCTGTCCCTTGAGCATCTGTTCTTTGACAACAAAAATCCTTTCCTTTATCATTGAGAATTTGTTATTTTAAAAATGTCCCTTAAGAACATGTTCTTTGAGATTCTGTTCTTTGATAACCTATTCTCTGATAATCTGTTTCTTGAGAACCTGTTCCCTGAGAACCTTTTATCTAAAAACCTCTTCTTTAAATACTCATTCTTTAAGAACTGTTATTACTGATCAAAGTGATCAATCTGAAACCCGTTATTTTTAAAACTAATTCTTTTGCAGTAACAGTTAAAACAACTGTTATTGTTATTTCGTTCCATCACTTCAGCGTTAGTTTAATAAATTTATGGGTCAAAAGACCTTTATTTTGCGGCAAATAAAAGAGTAAAAAACAACAAAGACACGTCATAACATAAATATTTAAAAGATAAGTAGATATGCTAGCCTTTTTCAGTTTATTTGAGCGCTTCATTAGTCCTATTGTGTTCTGAATCCTTAATCATTAGTTTATTCCGTGGGGAGAAAGACTTTCATGAACGACCGCAATTCTAAATGACACCGTTTAATAAACTAGTATGTTTTAAATAAATAAAACCCATTTGCTTGCCACAAAACAGGACGTAGACACAACATAACATGTATCATACATATTAGGGGTGTGCGAATGTTCCAAATTTCTACTTTGATTGAGGACAGTGTACCAGAACTCGTGTGATTACCGCACTCGCCTTCGGCTCGCGCGGTAAACACACACTCGTTCTGGTATAAATGCAACATAACCTTAGGCTCGTATCGCAAAATCGCGACTTTAAGCCACTAGTTGCATAAATTACTATTATGCACACCTCCTATCTAAAGTCGTATAGAATAAAATATTTTTCGTACTAGTTCAAATATATTATATTACGGCCGTGCGATATATATTATTTTACGTAGCCGACTAGACACACGATATGTTCTACATTTTATAAATGTGTTACAAATAGGTCAGTGAACGAAGATCCGAAATTGGCAAATAAATACAATAAAGCGCGTAGTCTGGATTATTAACTTCCCATTGGAAGTTATTGTAATGGGTCCGAAAATCGAAATCAAAAAGGAAAAATTTTTTTTATGTTTCAAGGTCACTACACTATTTTTACACTACTTTTAGAAAGATGTCTCTGTGTGTGTGTGTGTGTGTGTGTACGTATGTATGTGTCAATTTCTTTCTAAGACGAAATCTCGAGAACGAAAAATGATATCGACTACGTTGGGGTGCCAATCGACGCGTATTAACGTAAATATGATCTGAAAGGAATTTTTTTAAAATCGGTTCAGCCGTTCTTTTTTCTTAACCAAATAACCTCCAAAAAAGTAGATTTTACACAATATCTCGCGAATAAAAAATTATATCGACTTCGTAAGGGTGTCAATCGAGGCGTGTTAACGTCATTTTGATCCGACATAAATTTTATAAAAATCGGTTCAGCCGTTTTTTTTTTTTTTTTTTTTTTTTTAATTATTGATGTTTTAATGATTAAAATGATTAGTTTTCTGTGTAATATCTAATTTAATTATTATTATTAAATATTTATCAAACTGGGAAGTTCGTCGTGTGGACCTCAAGGGTCGCACTTTAGTCCTAATAAACGACCCACCTCACGGCTTGTTATTTTAAGTGGTAGGGGTGACCCCCAGGTATAACATATTTAAAGTCCCCAGCCGGGGGTTGTGAGCCTTGGGCGGAAGGGGGGTGAAAAGGTCCCTTTTTTTGGTTGTTCGTAAATATCTCGAAAACTAAGCGCCCTAGAAAAAAAAAACTCTTCATAAATAATGAAGCTGATTAAATTTCCTAAAAAAGGTATGTTAATTTTTTTAGGAGTTGGACTCGGCAGGCACAGGGCAACCTTTTTGAACCAGAATTTTTTTTCTAACCCCTGAACTCAGGAGGCGTCCGTAGGTCGGTATATTCAGAGAAAAAACCACTGAAGATAGAAACGTGAAATTTGGATTTCTTTTGTGACAAAAATAGACACTAAGAAAGGATTTTTCGAAATTCAACTTCTGAGGGGGTCAAAAGGGGGGCGTAGTTATTCAGAAAAATGTTCATATCTCACGTATCGTTAAGGTGAGAGGTATTTGTATTGCTCCTAAAAAAAATTAATATACCATTTTGTAGGAAATTTAATCAGCTTCATTATTTATGAAAAGTTTTTTTTCTAGGACGCTTAGTTTTCGAGATATTTACGAAAAACCAAAAAACAGGACCTTTTCACCCCCCTCCCGCCCAAAGCTCGCATCCCCCGGCTGGGGACTTTTAGTATGTTATACCTGGGGCCACCCCGACCACTTAAAATAATAACTCAGACTACACGATTTATTGCATTTATTCTTGCTTCGTTGACTGAGCTAAAAAAAATTTGGTAAATACATGACCCTTTACACAGTTTAAAAAATTATCGTTTCAATCGATCATTTACTTTTCAAGCAGGATCGATTTAAAATTATCTTATGGAGAAATATGCGTGCTCACAATCTAAGATCATTTCTAAATCAAATTATCTGACAAAGGTTTCTGCAACCCAGGATTAGACTATATTTACCTTTAATATTTGACATTAAATACAATGGTATGTTAAACAATAAACATAGCTAGTAGCGATGAACTCATCGGTTCCCGAAGATAACTTTTTATTTATATTTAGAAAAAAAAAGTATACAGGATGTTTCATAAACACTGTGCCAAAATTACAGAGATTGTAGAAGGCATCAAAATAAGCAATTGTGGTCAATACACCCCTGTCCGGAAATGTATCTTTTTGGCGATAGGTAGGTACTATTATTTTATTAATACAGAATATTAAAATTGGGCCATTTCGATAGCAACTTACTTAACTACCTACTTAATTGTTAATAGGAAGTAGGCGATCCTAATTTGAGCGCGAAATTTAAAGTGGATTCGATTGGCGTTCAAAAATGTATGGGGTTCAACGGAATAATAATAATAATAATAATAAATTTATTTATCACGTAGTCAACATAGTACATCGAATTCATTACTATTCTCTTAAAACACATTTCTTACCAAAACAATGGCTGTTTCATAAAAGTAATTAATAAATCCCGTCATTATTTGCTCCAAAACTTTATTATTTCGTGTGAAATAATTTTTTTTTAATTAAAAATTTATAAAAATGAATGTCCTAACTTGATTCAGCCAGCGACGTTTATTCTAACCTAACTTAACCTCGATGACGTTTGTCGACGTATAATTTAAGCAATTATAATTAGAAATTGAGTTTGTTCTTTCCATTTGGAGTTGAAAAAGTGTTCTGAAGTCGTCTAAACTACGCTAGATCAAGAGAGGGCAAGTTAAAAGGATAAAAAAATGTTTTCATGAATTAGGTATTGGATATCTAGGTATTATTTTAGCTTTTTCCTCAGTCGGAAATTTAAACTTTTTACAGTCATAATTTTCATTATAACTGTAGTCAAGTACAAGACACCATCCCATAACAAATTGCTTTAATTATTAACGACGACGTGTTTAAAAAAACGAAGTTATGTCAGTAGAATGAATGAAATTTGTCGTGTTAATGGGTGAACGTACGTTTAACGCAGATTCTAGTTAGAAGGAGACAGTTGCGACTCCGCCACGCCTTCCTTTCCTAATCTATTGTAAATACTTAATGTGAATCGCACTGATAAATTATTCCCGTAATTGTTTCAAGGTGCTCTTGATTGATTTATTTTTATTTATTGTAAATTATAGACACGTCGACAACTTAGGTCATTAGCGTCTTGTTTACATCAAATAACAACTCACTTAAAACTAAATGACATCACAAAACATTCATGAGCGGAGGCGGGATTCGAACCCTCGACAGTATGACCCAAAGGTCGCTACGCTAACCGTTACACCACTCTGTCCTCTGCTCTTGATTGAAATACGCTACATAACGAGATACATAATAAACAAAAAATCATTGATTTCTTTTAGAGCCAAAACGGCGCATATCCAGGCAGGTATTTATTGACCAAAATTGCTTATTTTAATGCCTTCTACAACCGCTATAAGTTTAGCACAATATTTATGAAACATCCTGTATATGTTTAGGTCACAATAACAAAACAAAAATTACATCTCGTGTTATATGTGTAATATGCAATAAAAAAGAAAATAATAATAAAAAAATACGTTTAAAGAAACTCTAGTAGGAATGGCAGTCCAACTGAGTCGATGCAACGGAATCCGGAAGTCATTTAACGTTCAACTTATTTCTTTTACCGTTAACTGTTAAACTGATATTGCTTACTTTCCTTTAAACATTTCTTGGAATTCTAAATTATATTTCTAATCTTATAATGTACATTAAGAATTACTAACCTAATTTTAAATAAACGATCCGATACAACAAAAATACAGCGAAACAGCGCAGAACGAACCTTGATATTTTCATCATGACGCCTAATTATAACCGATTACGTAAGCTTCAATTGGTTAAGATTAAATCGATAAAAATTACAAATTAAAAATTATTACTACATCACTTATCAAAATTTAAAAAAAATTAAAATAAACTACTTACTGGTAATCCTCAAACAGAAGTTCGTTGTTCAACGTCCGATGATTCATAACCTCCTGTATTTTTGATTTTTTGTTAACTAACATCAAACATTTGAAAAAAACCGAAACCCGTGAGGTTTTTATTATGATCATTTTTTATTATTTTGATAGCACATGATCAGACAAATCACCGGTATAAGTCTTACAAAATGTTTCTTGGACACCATGTATATATCACTGCACGTGGCCATTTTTCTAACATATTAAATGCACTAATACAACACCTTCAAAAATCGAAACACTATTAACTAAACATTGACTAGTAAAAACTATTTAACAAGATCCTGCCTGATCATTACGTAATAAGCATAATGTAATAAACGGACGGGTGTCGTTTGGAAGGGGGTATACCCCCTCTGAGAATTTAATCATTATGCGAATAATAAACTAAGCATTGATACAAAGATTAGTTCAAATTATACAGGTGTCCACACGAAAACCGTTCACACATTTTTGACTTTGTCAACAATTTTCAATTTATTATTTTTTTAATAATAAATTGACTTCCTTTCTTATTAGTCAGTATGTCGCTTATATTTTCTACCAATCAAATTATTTCAGCTCATTATATCTTAGAACTTGTCAAAACTAGCTCTGACTATAATTGCTTGTTTAAGCAAAGGCCAAAAAAAAAATGAAAATCTAATTGATACTTTACCTGTTGTCAGATTAGAACCTGGAAACTGGGGGCTTGTAATAGATAGATAGATAGATAGTTTATTTAGTCATATTGGAGATACAAGTATCTATATATGACGAGTCAGATTACAAATAAAATTACATGTTAAAATCTTTGATATTGTATAGACACGCTTCAGTCAGAGTTTTTTTAATTTTATTTTTAAAAACATTGTCAGGTAGATCTTTAATTGTTTGGGGTAAACTGTTGTAAAATTTTTGCGAAAGGTAATAAAAATCGTTTTGAGTGCTAGATAGGTTGCACTTAGGCAATCGTAATGCTTCCTTCTCTCGCGTGTTATGTGAGTGATTATTATTTTTAAGAAAATATAATATATTTGCCTTAGCAAAAATCAGTAGATGATATACATAGAGAGACGGTATAGTCATTATTTTATAATATTGAAAAAATGGGAGTCATGTACAAACGGCATTGTTAAACGTCCCAAAAATTAAAATATAGAAATTCAAAAATACCAAATACACCAAAACCCGTTTCAGTAAGCGACGAATAAAAAAAAATGAAGAACAATTTAAAAAGAAAAAATAAAGGAAGGAAATCAGTGGAAATAATTCAGCCAATAAATTTCCCTCGAGCGCGAGCGTTGAAACAATTGAATGATATGTTGAAAGGGAAGAATTATTTCATGTGTTAAATTATAAAGGATCTATATTATACAATCTTATTTTTAAGATAGGTACTACGCCAGGGGTGGCGAACCTTTTCACATCTACGTACCAATTTTTTTCAAAACAGTTCAATGTGGCCATGACGTGCCAACAAACAACCAAAGAAATTTAGTGGAAAAAAAAGTTCTATAGCTATCTCTGTTCTGAGGTAGGGACTATCAAAAAGTGAGAAAAAAATTATTCTATGCAAATTGTACGTGAACGCAAAACCGCCCCTTATTGACCCTGGTCCTTTGAAAATAAATATCTAAATATATTTAATTAATTAAACTAAGTATCTAATTTGATTACGAAGTAGTAATTTAAATTCAGTATATTTCATATATTATAAAGCATAGACAATAGCATTATTAATTGTGACAGAACACGAACCTATTTCAAGCTGCGGCGTCGGCTACTTGGGCTATTAAAAACGAATATGAACTATTTCCAGTCCAATCATATATCAGTCAGTGTTGCCAGATGTCTGATGTACCATAATTATGGCACACATCATCAGGGCTGGCCTTAGCGAATAGGTGATGCCCTGGGCAAGATTTTTAAGCCTCCCTCTCCTTATTATCTAAATGAGTGATCCCCACCAAAAATATTTTTTTTCCAATGACACATTTCCCTATTTGTTCCTTCCCACCTCTACTATGGTAGGGAAGTAATGGATTTAGCCCGAAAAAAATATTTCGAGATTTTAACAGATTTTCACGTTTTGAGACCCTAGCAAACGTTTAAGATCATTTTCTGACTGATGTCTGTATGTGTGTGTGTATGTGGTCAATTTTTTGCCTTCGATATCGTAAAAACGGAACAACATACGGCCATGCCGATTGTTCTATTGTGTTTATCAGCCTTTAACTTAGATCTGATTAGATTTTGAGTCAAATCGGTGCAGTGGATCCTGAGATATTAAAAAAAACGTTCTCAATGTCACGTATTAACATAGGTAAAAAAAATATAAATGAATTCTAGATGTTATAATATGAAAAAAATGTAAATATTTTTTTCTCTAAAATGTAGTTTTCGAGAAAAAAAATATTTTACTAAAAAAAATAAAAATTGTACGTAAATCAAGGTAACCATGATTTTTGCTATATTAAGCTTGCCATCAGTAGATCACTAAACAAAAAAGAGGGCCATGCTGTTTTTCAAAGAATAAAAAAAGAGTGTTTATTTTTTGCAAATATTTACTAGGTGGGAAGTATAGGACTGGTCATCAGTCGAATTTTTTTATAGCGTTTTCAGCTGGTATACACTTTTTGACACTAGTGGCGCGTAGTTTTGCACGAGTGTACTAACACCGCGTCAGTGCTGAGTAGTGTACACGCTCTTCGTGTACACTACTATATTGTTTTTTTTAAAAATTAAACCAAGAGCCGACGTTTCGGACCACATCAGTCCTTAATCATGACCTACAAAAATTATAGAAATTACGGAAATTCTGTAATTTCTATAATTTTTGTAGGTCATGATTAAGGACTGATGTGGTCCGAAACGTCGGCTCTTGGTTTAATTTTTTAAAAAAACAATATAGATTCTTATAGCCTTTCTTCCTGTTTAATAAAAGGATATTTTGCAAATCTATATATTAATAGGCCAGGCGTTTTTTTGTACGCCTATCTCCTTCTAAACTACTGAACCGATTTTGCCGATGGAGGTCATTTGAAAGGGCTCTCTGTGCAGATGTGCAATAAGGTCTCAGAATTGCGATAAGTGGATTTTAAGGATTAAAAAAAAAATCAAGAAATCGTTTTTTAACCTCACAAAATAGAAGATGTTGGTGTAAGCAAGCTTTGGAAAAAACAACAAACAATTTGCATTATGTCAAAATAATGCCAGTTTATCTTTTTTAGATATTAAATTAAACATTAAATGATTTTAATACAAAGGGGACATAATTTGCTCGATTTTTGAGCGACAGGATGGCTAGTAATTATTATTTGCTAACGTCAATAGTTAACTAGCAGTTCGGTGTTTCTAGCTAACAAACACATGGTCATAAATTCGTTGGTTATCTTTTATCAGCTAAAAAGAAATGAAAATACTATCTATATAATGATATGCATGTCGCTATAATATCTGTGCCTACAAGACAAAATCGCTATGTCGATAAAAGATTAATAACGATTGAATCGTTCAAAATAATCCAGTTTGCTATTTTTCACTGCAATTGAGTTTTTGAATGAATTTTTTTTACTTAAATGGAAAGACCACATACAAGTTTTATAGCAAAACTGTTTTTATTTAATGTTTTTGCTTACTAATTAAAAAGTTATATTTAAATAAAAATTAATTTTTAAACCAATGACGCGCCGAAAGAATTCAAACGCGTGTGACGTCATTATGTTATCTATGGTCTTTGTATCCATGGTTACCAAGTTGCACACAAATTTTAACATAACGACGTCACAAACATTCCTGGCGCGTTTTGAAGTCACGTGATATTTTTTAAATTTTTATACATTTTAATTAATTTCTAGTAATTTATCTATGGCTTTAAAAAAAATTTTCTTTTCGTTTTTCAATATTATTTATTAATAAAGAGTTTAGTCACGTCTAACCACAATAATTTTATTAATGAATGTACATTTCAAGAGCTATGCTCCCATCTTCAGCAAATACTAATCAGTTTAGTATTTGCTGAAGATGGGAGCATAGCTCTTGAAATGTACATTCATTAATAAAATTATTGTGATTAGACGTGACTAAACTCTTTATTATTAAATTAAACCACAATGCTCTTAATTATTCTTAATATTATTTATGTTAAAATTAATATTTTTTTAAATTTAAATACCTAATTGCTGCAGATGAAAACAAATTTCTAAATTTTAACCGATTTATTAACTCCTCCATGGATCTCTCATCGGAATTAAGTAAAGAAATAGCACCATGTAGGTTTTTGTTCAGTGAGTGGTGCATTTTAAGTGAAACGATTTTCTGTAATGCACTAATGTTTTTCATAACCTCCATGGGTAAACAAAACTCGCCTATTTTGCGTTTTAAGTGAAATTCACTCGCTGTGAGCATGTGATGCATGGTCCTGCCGTCTGGTGACTGATAGCGTGGATCGGCGGTGCTAAAGTTACAATGTAATCAATAATCATTCAATAATAATAATAATAATAATAAATTTTTATTAATTCATAAAAACTGAAAAATACAGATATGAACAGTCAATGGAAAAATATAATTGGTTACATATTTAAATATTCAGGGACGTCATAGCGAAGCAGTTTTTAATTAGGTAAAATTTCAAATGTTTGCAAAATAACTTTAAGTCTGTAATTTCTTGCAATCTACTTGGCAAATTGTTAAAAAGAGTAGGTCCGGCACATTTCGGGGACTTTGAATAGAATGTCGATTTATATTTGTAGATATGAATTTGCAATGATTGTCTCGTGTTATGATCATGAATCATAGAGCTATCCGTATACTCGTCTCTACTCTTGTTGAATTCAAAAATAGCAACGTGAAAAGTGTGTTTTGTGAAATTCTGTGAACAATATAAATCATAGGTAACAATTCGATGGGTACCTAACTATTATCTCATATTTCTCTATTTATCCGTTGTTGCGCGCTAACAGTCACTCTGAAACCCCTTCCATGCATCTGCTCACAGTGAATAGGAACGCATCGATCACTACAGTGTGCTGTACTGAACGTAGTTCGGGAATTTCGATTTTTAACCGACATCAAAAATAGGAGGTTTCTCAATTCGACCGTATATATTATGTTTTATGTGTGTTCGCGGATAACTTTGTCGTTTATGAACCGATTTTGAAATTTTTTTTATTTGAAAGGATATACTTTCAGATTGGTCCCATAGAATTTTAATTTAATTTATTGTAGATTATAGACGCGTCGACATCTAAGGTCATTAGCGTCTTTCAACTTCACTAAATAACAACTAACTTAAAACTAAATAACATCACAAAACATCCATGAGCGCAGGTGGGATTCAAACCCACGGCAGTCCAGTCTAGAGGTTGCGGCGCCAAGCACGCTAACATCTAGGCTATACTGCCCTCGGTCCCATAGAAATTTCATCAAAATCGGTTCAGTAGTTCGGCTGATTTTAATTAATAAAAGTAAGTAACGGCGTGTGATTCTTTAAGGTAAATGTCACTTTTTGACACTAAAAAGTAAAAAATAAAAAACTTTTTAACAAAAAAAAAACTCCTTCAAAAAGCCACTAAAAAGAGGAAAATAATGAAATTTCGAGGTCTCCGTCAATTTAATAAAATATGAAGTCGGTTAAAAAGAAGATATTAATCACTATAGGTAGGTACTATACTTTTTAACCGACTTCATATTTTATTAAATTGGCGGAGACCTCAAAAATTCATTATTTTCCTCTTTTTAGTGGCTTTTTGAAGGAGGTTTTTTTTTGTGAAAAAGTTTTTTATATCCTCACTGATTGGGTGACTCATCGACGCACAGTCAAAACCGCTTAACCTAGCAACTTGAAATTTTAGGAATGTTTTTCCTTTATGACACCCACTATAAATGAATTTAAATTTTAAAAAATCTGATCTCCACGAGCCCCACGCGGAGTTCCTCTGTTGTCTAGCGTCTATAATCCACAATATCTATCTATCCCACGTAAAGTCAAACGAATTTCGCTCACCCACGTACATTTTAATTAGCGGTTTTGTCTTTTGGTCAGTGATATAAAATATTATGTATATAGGTACCTAGCATGTATATGTGTTGGCACACACGCCTATTATCCAATACATGACATGTTATCAAATAATAAATACCGCCACAGCACACTTTATCGCCCTCCCATCTCTCTGAATTTAGATGGGAACAGTATAAACGGTTTACAACTGGTTTAACCATTTTAAGAGCTAAGTTACATAACGCATTGTCATAAAATGGTCTTCAACCACTTTCAAAGTTATCAAGCACAGTTCAAATCAAATTATTTAAAAGTATTAAATTTAATAATACACGCGTAATTAAATTTTCATAATTTTATATAAGTATCTACATTATAACTTGAAGTGGTTCTTAAAAATAAAAGCAATAAAATTGAAGGCTAAATTTAATATTATGTAAGTATATGCTTCTGGCATAAACTTGAAGCTATACACGTTTCAATATTTGCTATGAATATTATTATAAAATTTATATGAACCTGTAAACGTCATTTATTTATTATGTCATTAGAAAGAGCCCCGTGTAACTTAAATAACGAGTTTGATTTTTTTATCCAGCACTTAAAACGGCTTCACAATACATTTTTAAAAATAAATAAGTTTTCTTTCGTCGTGAGAATCCCTACATGATGGAAATCCGAGTAACTCGCCGTGGAATAAAGTATAAATAAAAATCTTGAGAAAGGTAAAATTAATTATACACTTGCAAATACAGCTTGAAGGACAATCGACTAGACCCTACAGTCAGGATCCATTCTGATTGGTCGAATACTCCATCTTGATGTCGTTTGACACTCACAGCACGCCTAAACGGACGTAACAACAAACTAGTGAACTCTGTATACTAATATGATAGCGATTAAAAAATGGGTTTTGTTACGTATGTGGACAATGTTCAAATGCATATTCTTCAAGACCTAGGCATTAGTGTTCACAAAATTAGAATGAAAACTTCAGGTAAGGCTTGTAATCTAATTCTTTTTATAAAAGTCAATCAATTTTCTGACATTTCAAAATAAAACTTAATTAAAATTTATTTTCCTATTCCAATTTCCCAAAAATACTGTTATATATGGTAAACATTTTGGATATCCTAATATCTCAAATAATAATAATAAATTAGGTTTTATTTTGAAATGTCAAAAAATTGATTGACTTTTATAGAAAGAATTAGATTACAAGCCTTACCTGAAGTTTTCATTCTAATTCTGTGAACATGCCTGTCTTGAAGAATATGTATTTGAACATTGTCCACATACAAAACCTATTTTTAATCGCTATCAACTATCAATATTAGTATACAGAGTTCACTAGGTAGTTGTTACGTTCGTTTAGGTGTGTGTGTGTCAAACGACATCAATATGGGGTATTCGACCAATCAGAATGGACGCTGACTGCAGGGCCTAGTCGCTTGTGCTTGAAGGTGAGTCGTGCATGCACAGTAGATTGTGACTAATAGCATTCGCACATAGCGCCAATCACATTTGCAGTTCGAGAAAAAGTAGGTACCAAATGGCATATAAACAGAGTGAAAAATAAAGTTGTAGACAAAGAAATCATTCTCAGCTACGCACAGACAAGTGCACGCGGTACACCCTGTATACTCTGTTGAGTAGGTTAAATCGGATGAGAACAAACATTAACGCCATTATTACAATGTACCGTGCCAGAACCCCGCGTCCCCATTGGTCCATTATATTGTTTATCAGTAATTCCCAAGTGCAATAAAAACTACGTCGAGATAATAATACAACATCGTTTATTTGAGAGCGAAAATAAATGACAAACAATTCTGCATTTTATATATTTGTTTAATTAAAATACCTTAAATTGTTCAAACACTGTAGCTCAATAAAAAATATAGTGCGTGGTGAAGTTTAGAGTTTGATAATACGAACGATCGATAATAAAACGAATGTAAATTTTTTAAAGTAATTCTAGTAGTCCAAGCAGCAGGTAATAAATAATGGGGGTTACCTGGAAAGTATTCCGAAGTTAATGATATTTTGGTGTGTTGTTTGTGGGTACTCTATGGAGTAGAATCTAAGTTTTCGACCTCGAGGACCCTGTGCTAACGTGGGGGAGCCGAAAAACTACGAAATTTTACCACTTTTTTTGCTTTTACGAATTCAATAGTGAAGAGATCACAGAGTAGTGAACCGACTGAATAGTGTGAACAGTAAACAATCAACGTCAGTCGACTAACATATAACCTTGAATCGCGATTATATGTAATCTCATTCGCTGCTATTGCTATAACATATTATGTAGCAAAGAATCGACTTGAGCAATCGAACATTTCGATTGTAAAATCAAACTCCGAGTCGATTGTGGACTCGATTATTATTATGAACGATTGCAATTGTTTCTATTGTAAAAACATCTTACGAGATGTTTTTACAATAGAAACAATTGCAATCGCCCATCACTGGCTAAATATATGCAATAATAATAATGCGTTTAACGTCCGTTTCTCGACATTATGTCATAACAGACGCCATTCGCATCATTACCATTTTCCATTTTTACCACTTCCCGTTTTATACATTTTTATACTTCGCAACTTAATTAATAGCATGTGCGAATGAAGAAATTATAGGACATTAGGATCAGGTAGGCAATTTTGGGGGCATAGGAGTTTGACAGGTAGTCGGCCATGGCCTTGAATAAGGAACCATCTTGATATTCATCTCGAATTAATGAGGAAACCATGGAAAACCTCAAACAAGATGGCCGGTACAGGAATTACCGTTTCTCGGCGTGAGGCAGTAGGAAAAAGTCCTAGCCACATCTGCCCCTGCCGGGATTCGAATCCAGTCCTTCCCAATGCGAGTCTAGTGCTGCAGTACCACTAAGCTACATCGCTGGGTAAATATATGCAATATTATGAGTAGGTACATAATGTAGAAGTACGCATTATCACGTGAGATTAAATACATATAATAAAAAATCATTATTAACGAAACGTTAGCAAAGCAAACCAAGTGAGCCGGTTATATGAACAAGAAGTTATAGGTACATAAAGTTGGAATGATAAATGTGACTAATATACTGTTTATTTTCCGTACGAATAACCTGTTTATATACCTAACAAAAGTAACAAAAACTGAACAGCTCTATATAAAGCAGTCGCTATTAAATTTCAAGCGATTTACCAACAGAGAAAATATTAACTATCGATGTCACTCATTTACAGAAAAATGCTATTAAACGTTCAACTTTGTAATTACATTTTTTGATATATTGCTCAGACATCAAATAAATTTAACATTTTATTAAAAATTTGAATTTTTAATGAAGTCTGAAATTTATGCTATTATACCAAACGAAGAACATTATTTATTAGAGTTCCCATTGGAAGTTGTAATGGGTCCGATTTTGCGAAGAAAAATTTGGATATATCTGCATGTTTTGAGGTTCCTAGAGTCCGAATCTTTTGTTTGTAGAGATATGTCTCTGTGTGTGTACGTACGTGCGTGCGTTCGTACGTTGGTGAATTTTTTTCGGCTCGCATATCTCAAGAACAAATAATGATATCGACTCCGGACCAATTTCTTTCGACGCATAATTGCATAATGAACACCTAATAAGGTTTGCAAAAAAATTGAACTGACGGGGTTTTTTATAACAAAAAAATTCGACTGATGACCAGTCATAATAATGGATCCAGCGTTTTGGCCACGTGACACTCTAATCAATAGGTTCTTCTTTTCCAAGAAAAGTATGACTGAACACAAGGATTTTTTTCGAAAGATAGCCTCGACTCCATCACAATGAATGAACACTCTCAAAAACAAGCTTGCAATAAGTCAAAAGTACAAAATCAGCATACTAAAATCGACGAAAAATTGGACGAACATTTAAAAGTATTGCATTTAAACATACAAGGCCTGAATAGTAAAATTGGATCTTTAGAAGTGTTGTTAAGTGACCTCAATGTTGATGTATTATGTTTATGCGAACATTGGATGAACAGTAGTGAAATAAGTTTTACAAATCTGGACAATTACACATTAACGAATTCTTTCTGTAGGACATCCATGTTGCGTGGTGGTGTCTGCATTTATATTAAAAATAGTCTGAATTTCTCAAAAATTAATTACCCTAAAATAGTTGAGCATAATTTTGAATTAACTGTTGCCGAAATTACTCTCTACAATAATCATAAAATTTTAATTTTGACGATATATCGTGCACCCAACGGGGACTTCCAAACCTTTATAGACTATCTCACTGAAGCTCTAGATGACCTTTATGATCACCGAAAGCTTATGATTGTGTGTGGTGATTTTAATATCGACTTCTTATCAAATAATTCCGTAACGCAAAAACTAAAAGAAAAACTAGTGAATTTGTTCTTGTCATTTAATATGACCGCTACTGTACATTTACCTACAAGAGTAACTGAACGTACCGCGACGTGCATTGACAATATTTTTACCAATATTTGTAAACCGTACAATATTTCAGTTTGTGACACATTTCTGTCCGATCATAATTATCAATTATTAGATGTAAAAATAGTAGATTTAAATCCTTCAATTTCATATGTTTACAAACGCGTGTTCTCGGATATTAATTGTCAATATTTTGTATCTTTGTTTATAAACGAAAAGTGGAAACATGTTTATGAGGCTGGATCCATTAATGATAGTTTTAACGAATTTTATGAAACATTGTTACATTTTTTTAACTGTGCTTTTCCTCTAATTAAACTCAGAAACAATACTCAAGATAAGAAATGGGTTACGCCTGAAATGCAACAGCTTAGTAACTTGGTGCGGGATATGAATGTCATTGATAAAACTATAAATAATAATGACTTCCATTCATTTTATAAACAATTAAAACGGGATTATAAAAAATATATTAATGAATGCAAAAAAGCGGCCACTATGAATCATATAAATAACGCTAGTAATAAAACTAAAGCAGCCTGGGAAATTATTAACAAAAAGTATATAGGGCGCAAATGCCACACAAGTAATGTCACCTCTCTTGTTGATGAGGATGGTAATAATATTACCAATCCTTCAGAAATATGTAACTATTTTAATAATCACTTCAGCATTCCTTCCTCTTCTAAGTCTAACATCAATAAAGCTCAAACTAATTATAATATTAACTCTCCGGAAGCGAATCTTTTCTTAGTACCAACTGATTCTACAGAAATTGCTGCCATTCTAAATAATATTGGTAGTGGAAACTCAGCTGGAATCGATGAATTTCCATGCTTTTTGTTAAAAACATGTGCAAAGTATATTACAGAACCGCTTGTTTATCTAATTAATGAATCACTTACCCAAGGAATTTTCCCTGACAATCTTAAGACGTCCAAAGTAGTGCCCATTTTTAAAAATAAAGGAAAACCAGACGATGCTTCCTGTTATCGACCAATATCTGTACAATGCACGGTATCAAAAGTTTATGAACTAATTTATCTCAAACGTTTAATTAAGTTTCTGGACAAATTTAAGGTAATAAATAAAAATCAACACGGCTTTCGGACCGGTAAATCCACCGAAACTGCTATCTTTGAGGCCTATAGTTTTATACTTAACTCATTAAATCTTAAAAATTACACTGTCAGCTTATTTTTTGATTTGTCTAAAGCATTTGATCTGGTCGATCATAAAATCTTAATCTGTAAAATGGAACAGTATGGTATTAGAGGTATTCCATTAAAGTTCATTGAATCTTATTTAGCTAATCGACAACAGATAACTGTTCTTTACACTCAAAATAATACTGTAAAATCTAATAGAGCTCACGTATGCACAGGGGTTCCTCAAGGTTCTATATTAGGGCCTGTGCTTTTTACCATTTATATCAATGATCTACCTCAAAACCTGCCTGACTCGTTAAAGACGGTAATTTATGCCGACGACACGACCATCCTAATATCCGACAAATCTAAATGTGAATTAAAAACTATTGCTGATCTCGCGATTCAGAAAATAAATGAGTGGTGTGTTACTAATAAACTTAAACTTAACGCGAGTAAATCACAGTTCATAAACTTTTTGCCAAAAAATGTTGGTGTGTCAGAAAGTTTATTTTTGAAGGTTGAAAATAAATCTCTTCAGCAAGTTATGCATTCAAAATTCCTCGGCGTCAATATTGATTGTAAATTATCTTGGAATGAACATCTAAAATATCTTGCAACTAAGTTAAGCAAATCTTGCTATTTATTAAAACAACTACGTCCTACTTCTGACATTAAAACCCTTCTATTAGTTTACAATGCACATTTTTTATCCCATCTTTCTTATGGCATAATTTTTTGGGGCTCGTCCAACGTACATGACGTTTTCATATTGCAAAAAAGGGCTATTCGATACATGTGTGGTGTATCTTTGCGCACCCCTAGTCGACCATTATTCGCACGACTAAAAATTTTGCCAATTGCATCTTTGTATATTTTTAAATTGTTGACTTTTTTTAAAAAATATTTTAATCAATTTGATATATATTTTAACAATGACATCCATAGCTACAATACACGATCTGGCACTGATATCCACATACCATTTAATAGACTTAGTGTTACAAACAGTGGTCCACTTGCAATGGCCATTCGATTATATAATAATTTGCCGGTTAATATCCGCAATTCAAAAAAATTTAACTTAGCGGTGAGGCAATTATTACAAGATAAATTGTACTATAGCGTAAATGAGTATCTGGATGATAATTTGATTTCCTAATTTTTCTATATTTACTTGACTTGTCACATTCGATGTACTATGTTGACTACGTGATAAATAAATTTATTATTATTATTATTATACTTCCCACCTAGTAAATATTTTCAAAAAATAAACACTCTTTTTTTTATTCTTTGACTAGGCCCAAATAACCTTAGCTGTTGGTGGTCTTTAAAATACAATTTAATTTTTATTCTTTGAAAAAAGCATGGCCCTCTTTTTTGTTTGGTGATCTACTGATGGCTAGCTTAATATAGCAAAAATCATGGTTACCTTGATTTACGTACAATTTTCTTTTTTTAGTAAAATATTTTTTTTCTCGAAAACTATACATTTTAGAGAAAAAAAATATTTACATTTTTTTCATATTATAACATCTAGAATTCATTTATATTTTTTTTACCTATGTTAATACGTGACATTGAGAACGTTTTTTTGAATATCTCAGGATCCACTGAACCGATTTGACTCAAAATCTAACCAGATCTAAGTTAAAGGCTGATAAACACAATAGAACAATCGGCATGCCCGTATGTTGTTCCGTTCTTAAGATATCGAAGGCGAAAAATTGACCACATACACACACACATACAGACATCAATCAGAAAATGATTTTAAACGATTGCTAGGGTCTCAAAACGTGAAAATCTGTTAAAATCTCGAAATATTTTTTTCGGACTAAATCTACTTCCCTACCATAGTAGAGGTGGGAAGTAAAAATGGTTGTAAAATGTGAACCTGTATAAATAGTTTCTCTACGGTAGGCTGGTCTCTAATCTCTAAGGGCAGTGGGCACTCAATGAGAAGTTAACAGTGTGGTTTTACCCACACACCAAGCCATTTTGTATTATTATTATCACAATATCACCTTACGATGAAATTTTTATATCAAAACCTTAGTTATATTATGCAAATAAATGTTTTTTTTAGTTAGTTACTAAAAAATTCCAGTCAATTGGGCGCGGGACCATTCCAAATTCAAAAGTACTAACATTTGGCATAATAATAAAATTAAGAAAAATCGCAGGATAGTGGACAAAATATTTGATTTATTAAATTAAATGTACGACGTTTCGTCTATAGATTTAGACTTTTTCAAGTACATACATAAAAATAACAATATTTATGAAAATTAATAGTAATTACCTCGGTAATTACTAACCATAGCAATTAACATAAGATAGGGTACATCCTGCAATTTTTCTTAATTTTATTATAATCACGATGGACATGATTTCTAATATAAAGTTAGTATTTGCTTTTCGTTTCCATAGTTACATATTATGGTTTCACACATAAAAATTAACCTACATGCCTGTCAGATAACTCATTTACTATAATATTTAGAAAAAAGTCAATGTAATCTAAATTAATACCATTCCCCACTTGTGGAGTAACATAATAGAATACAATTCTCAACGTAGCAATTCTGGGTTTTTTTAAGAACTTTTCCCAGAAAAACAAGTCAAATTAACATAAAGAACTAAAGAATGTGTACTGAAATACAAAAAAAAAATGTTGTGGTAGGTTACAGGAACGCCATATCAAAATCTGTAACAAGATGTACATTTATTTTATACCTTATGACAATAAAATAATATCTTATCTTATCAACGTCTTGCACAAATTCTACGACTCTCTCTTCGCCGATCTGTTGAACTGCTAGGCGATCTTTTTCGTTTTTTTGAACGCTGTTTGTCTGGTCGTTTTCTTTCACGGCTCCGATTAATTTCTCCTTCTGGTCTACCTCGACTATTTTTCCCATTATCTGTTGAATCTTCATCGCTTAGATCCAATTGTGCCAATAGTGCCAATTTTTCTTTCAATAAACTTTTCAATGTATTATTTTCAAATTCATCTTTCTTTCTTTTTTCCAATTTTACGTCGGAAGTTTTCCTTTTCTTCTTATCTTCCTTGTCAAAACCGAACATTTCATCGCTTAGATCCAATTCTTTCAATATATTTTTTTCAAATTCGCCTTTTTTTCTTTTTTCTAATTTCACATTGCCAGTTGTTTTCACCGTCGTATTGACTTCTTTTTCGTCAAAATCGAAGTCAAATTCCGATTCATCCCAATTAATAATTAGCACGTCATCACTGTGTGCCATCTTAAAATATATATTTCGTTATATTTACTTTTATAATATGTTCAACCACTTTATCGGTTTTTACTGAACTTTCACTTAGGCCACAATTTTAAGAGATATTACACTTTCAGAAATATTTTGAACACTAAATGTCTTCAGCCCGTATCGAGGTCATTTATACTGAAGTTTCTATGTACCTGAGAAATCTAAATGTAGGATTAATTATGATGACCATAGATTGGGTTTTTTGATGTACCTACCTGTGAAATCTTAATGAATTATAATGACCATAGATTGGGTCTGCACCATCGGGTGTATAAAATTTAACTACGTATTTCATTTGGGTTAAATACATCGCAATACATATTAGTCATTAATTCCGTGCCTTCTTGCGAGTTTAACATAAATATAACCTTAAAATGAAAACATTGAATTAGTAATGATACGCGATGGATGAATGTATAAATAATATTAAAAGTCTTATATTGAATTCAACTGATATCGTGCAAAAGCTATAATTACCAAGATCTAAACAATTTCTCTCTGAATGTACGTCCGAAAAAAGATGAGCAAATATCTTGCAGTGAGTTGATAGATGGATTTCTCGATTTAGTATTGGAATAAGAATCAAATTGGTTGTGACTTGTGAGATATATCTACATTAAAGCTGTTAATTGATCGTGGAAGGCTTCAAAGCATTAACTAATCTTGGATTGTTTTTAAAAAATTTTAACTGTTTTTGTGTAAATATTTTAAAATGTCTGTACTTATCTTTTGTAAATGGACGGGTGGAAGAACAAACATTATGTTTGAATCCCGCTCCTTTTGTTTCATAAAAGGAACAATAAACGTATATTTATTTATTTATTTATATCCCAATTGTCAGAGACATGCAGTTATAAAAAATCTATTTCAACACGCTGATTTTAATAAAGTTAAAAACAACACAAACAGTGACAACAGATTTAAGGCCTTGTCCCACCAAAGAAGAGCAACAGCGACGCGACAGCAACACGATGTCGCCAGCGTGTATCTTTCGTGTTTAACCCATGGTTTATATACACCGTATACCCACCAACGCTCCGGCAAAGAAACATCCAAGCAGCATGTCGGCGTCTTGTTGCCGAGCGACTCGACATGTCAGTTTTGAAGCAACATTCAAGCTGTGTGTTGCAATTTCACTTGATAACATTGTTCACTGAACTGATGTAGAAAACACGTTGCTTTGGTGCATCTTTGGTGGGACTACTCCATGTTACCTGCTTGTGTCATGTCGAAATCGTGTCGCTGACACGTCGCTGTTGCTCCTCTTTGGTGGGACAAGGGCTTTAGAGTGAAGTTGTTGAAGTCTTGGTAATTATAGCTTTGCACGATATCAGCTAAATTCAATAGGCTTTTGATATTATTTAAACACCGACCATCGACCATCGCATATCATTGCTGATTCAATGTTTTCTTTTTAAGGTTATGGTTAAACCCGCAGGAAGGAACCGAATTAATGATTAATATTTATTGCGATGTACAGCGTCAAATCGCTCTGTATCGCTGTATGTTAGGAGTAGAAATAGAAGTGTTTGACATTTACCAATCATACCGCCATACAGAACGATTTATTTACTGTATGGAATTACGCCGCCAGGATGGCTCGATGCGTGCAGTTCCTGACAGTATAATGCTAACATAAAAAGCAATTAATTGCATAATATAATTAAGGTTTTGATATGAAAATTTAACCACAAGGTAATATAAATATAGTTTTAGTTACCAAGTACAAACAACTATGACAAGTGAAATCCAATTTTGAACGATTAATTAGTTGAATGTCAGCCAACAATGCGAAGGATAGGACCTTTAATGACGAATCACTTAATCCGCTGATTGTTCATTTGATATAGCCTGTTGGCTATTCTAAAACCTGCACCATGTTTAAATACGGTACCTACGGTTTATCAGTAGTAAAGATCATTCAACGCGATAACGTTTCATCCTCGTGTTTACTATAAGACTTTTTGAACATTCAATTAGAAGTTGGCGCAAACAAACCACAAACAGTGGCATAGCTATCGTAGGGCAAAGTCAGGCAGTGCCCCAGGACCCCAAAACTAAAAAGTCTTGAGAAATAGTAGTTCAGTGATTTTAATTTATGGTTACATTGTAAGTTTCCAGCTTTGAAAAGGACAGTGTGGTTAGCGCAGCCGACCTTTGGATCACACTGTCGTGGGTTTGAATTCCACCTCCGCTCATGGATGTTTTGTGACGTCATTTAGTTTTAAGGAAGTTGTTATTTAATGTAATTAAGACGCTAATGACCTAAGTTGTCGACGCGTCTATAATCTACAATAAATAAAATAAAATCCAGCTTTGAAAAAAACTGCTACATATATATATATTTTGATAATATTGGTTAGGGCGGCCAGTTTATTTTTTTGCCCTGGAGCCATTGACTATAAAAAAGAAATAATTGCAATTAATGTAGGTATAGGGAAAGTGATATTGTAAAACGTAGAGAAAAAATATCTTGTCAATTTTTAAAGTGAATCTTTTTAACCCGCACAATTTTCTGTAACGGAAATTGACAAGAGTGGCGTCACATTCTGAAAAATAAAATTATAACTGCACTTTGTCTTAAGGTACGTACAGTATGGAGCTGGGATTCTAGATGGTAGCGTAGATCATAGCAGGGCTTGCTTAAATTAATGCATTGTTATATATGCGAGCGTACACAACGAAGCAGTGAGTGTAGCAGGTATAAGCGCTGTTACAAGAGCTGCTAGATACAAGAATGTATCTCACCATTCTTTCAGCGCGCTGACAACTACAATCAACGTGTGACAACTGTCAAATGACCGTTACAAGTTTCGCAATGGATGTGACTAGTTTAATAAGTGAAATTTTGCTAGTTTTTATTTAATTTGTTTTTATGCGATGGCAACCACATTCCAATGTCCCTCCTTGATTATATATTATTCTTTGACAATTCTACAGATAAAAAAACTCAAAAAAAAATGGACACGGTATGTAATTACAAATAATAAAATTGTATTAAATAAAAAAATTCACTTCTACCAAGTGTGATCACGACACACCTGATTTTTTTAAAGATTATTCGATACTTTTCGTTACCCCCTGCACCAAATTAAAGATTAAGAATCACACTACAGGCGAAAAATTGAAAAATATTTTCCTGGAAAAACAACTTAAAAAAATTATAAAATACGTAATCTTTCACACGTAGCCAAAACTGTTTTTCAAAAAATTCACTTGTAGGATCTGTAGTGTGATTTTTGTTCCTTCATTTGGCGTTCACCCGAACCCTTTAGCTTTAAAAATAGCGTCGGGAGAGCCATCATGTCGAATCATGTGCAATTGTAGTATATAAGTATTGCACAATTAATGTATATACATTTGCACACTAGGAAATATTACTGAGGTCATTGATATGCAAAGTCAGCAGAGTTATTGAATAATAAAATACTTAAAACTGTGCTGGCTTGAGAACGCAAACTAATCAAATATATTAATATAAATACAATGACATTTGGTCATACAGGGGATAGAAGGACAGAGGATAGATGTTAGTACAACGTCACTATGTCCGTAAAGTAATAAATTATAGTTCATAAATTGTATATAAGATTAATAAAATAAAATAATGAATAAATTGATAAAGTTATTTTTTTTCTAAATTATATAAAAAGAACCTATATAAAAACCAAAACTATTACACAATCAAGAACGTATACTCCGACTCGGCAAAAACTTGTCGTGTGTTAAAAAGGGTTCGTTGGACATCGAATTATATTTAGAATGCACTGTACAAGTTTTGATGCTTAGTTAATCTTACTGTAGAATTCGCGGTCATCTGGCGTATAAGTAAAATACGACGTCTTTGATAATACGGATAGTTAAACCACAGCAGAGCAATGCGGATTTGTACGACTACGAGCGTGGCGTTGTGACGAATGCAAGGGTTACAGAAACTCTCATTGGCCTATGCTGTATAATTAAAGACAACGGACTTATGTACAGTAACAACTTCTCTAAACACAAACAGATTTAATGAACAACATCTCACTTCCACTTTTACATTTTACACAGGATGGCACTAAACAATTCAGTTAGTAGTCAATTGGGTCTTTTTAAGACAACATCAATTCTCTACATTGTGGACCACAACATTGTTTTGTTTTGAAGTTTCTATGAGCTACGCTTATAAAACAAGCAAGTTTAATCATTACAAGCTTTAATTTTATTGTTGTTAAAAATTAATAAACAAACACTTGAAAAATTCTACACATTTATTCATCTGATGATGGGTTAGAAGCCCGAAACGATCGTTGAGATGAATAAATGTGTAGAATTTTTCAAGTGTTTGTTTATTAATTTTTATTCAATCATATATGTATACCCAATGACAATTCACGAATCAATAGTTTTTAGAATTAAATTTAGCACCTAAGGGGTTCAAACGGGGGTGTAGGGTTTTTTTGACCAATCAACGCCCAGGCCGAATCGCTCAAGCTAGAAACTTGAAAATAGGACAGCAGGTTCCTTTTCTGACGTAAGCATCCACCAAGAAGGGATTTTTCGAAATTCAACCCCTACGGGGGTCAAAAGGGGGTTAAATTTTGAAAAACTAAAATGAACAAAATATAATATGTATTACTAAAAGAAACTTTTTAGAGACAAGCTTTAGTAAAATGTACTAAAAAGGAAAAAATAATTTTTAATAATTTAGGTTCATAATTATTACAAAAGCGGAGGTTGCGACTAATAAGCTATCATAGAGTTTACAGCCCACGCTTTTATATAATAATTATTAACCTAAATTATTAAATACTTATTATTTTTACCTTTTTAGTACAGTTCAATAAAAGCCTGTCTCTATAAAAAAAATTTTTACAAATATTTTATTTTAAATCTCATTCTAAACAGACATATTTCGACATGTCTTGATTAAATCAAATTTTATTGTGTTTTATTTATTTATTTTATTTTTATATAAAGATCAATAATATTACAGCTGTGTGAACTCCCGATTTTGAGATAAAAAATTTTGTTTGGTCCAATCTGTAGCTTTTCGTTTGTAGTTGTTTGTAGTGAAAAGATTTTTGTTTGTAGTTCAATGGTTTTCGAAAAAAATCAAAAATTTCCCCTCCCTCACACTTTTGAATTTCGAAAATCCGACTTCACAGTCATGTTCGGAATCGTTTGTAGTTATTTGTAACGATTTTACTTTCTTATTCTTCTCTCTTCATCTATGAATGGTCCCGTCAACGAATTGCTTAGAATTTTTTGTTCAGTGTAACTTAAAATGATTTAAAGACTTTTTTCCGAAGACTTCAGTTACCTGCATACGAAATAATTTTGACAGTGACACGAAATAAGAGAATGACATTTGAAACAAGACTTAACTTTGCAACCCATGTCCCGGTCGAAAATCTACGTAAGTTCCGGTTAAAGATTCTATTGCTTTGTTGGCTGCACACAAACACATATATGTACATTAGAGAGAGCGAGAGAAAGAGAGAGTTATGTAATATGTAACGACTTCCTGTCGGTTTATCAACGCTAGCAGACATCTGGTGAGATGTGAATGTTGCTAACCTTGGGACAATAGCAACGGGGTATAGTCGAGCTGTGAGCCAAGTGCCTTATCCGAGATAAAAGCAAATGGGGGCGTTTGTACAATGTTTGGAGAGTGAATTGTACGAACATGCCTCTGTAAGATGCACTGTTTTATCGTCTAGAATGTTACTGCGTCCTAACAACATCTAAAATTGATTATATTTATGACATACTGTGATGTCAATCATTAATAGACAATTCTTTTTAAACTGATCTAAAACATTTCTACGGGCGTGCCGCAAGGATCCGTTATAGGACCACTTTATTTATTCTTTATTTATATAGTTATCATAGAACAAACGCCAGCAAGAGGGATTACTCCTGAAGGACGTCGTGAACTAATATGGGTTGTAGTGTCAATTATCATACGCTACACTGCTACAGGATTGAAAGGGGGTGGAGGAATAAAATTATAAATTGGAAATTCTAAGATATTTGCACCAGTCAACTGCAGAAACTGATCTAAAATATTTCTACGGGCGTGCCGCAAGGATCCGTTATAGGACCACTTTATTTATTCTTTATTTATATAGTTATCAGAGAACAAATGTCAGCAGGAGGGATTACTCCTGAAGGACGTTGTGAACTATTATGGGGTGTAGTGTCAATTATAATACGCTACACTGCTACAGGATTGAAAGGGGATAGAGGAATAAAATTAGAAATTAGAAATTCTAAGATATTTGCACCAGTCAACTGCAGAAAAAGCTCTAAATTCAAAGTGGCTGACCTGTATAGTCGGTAACTGCAATTAATTCAAAGCGGGATGAATTCAAAACAAATATGGTCGCTGGTGAATGTCAGAACCTTAGCCCACAGATATAGAAATGAACAGCTAGAATCAAGTACATCACCTTCTTCAATACACCTCAACCGACGTTTTTCATGCATCCCTTTCACTCGTACTCGTACAGTTATCGGGAGTCGACTGTACAGACAGTTTTGTTACGCAAGAAGCTACATTATGTTTAACATATTAATTTAATCTAAGCAAACATAGACGCAGATATATCAGAAAATAGGAACGGTATTGTGATGTACGGATTTAATTATTTAAACACGACCATACAGAATGTAAAGCAGATTTTCATACATGGGGGCAGTATAGCCTAGTGGTTAGCATGCTTGGTGCCGTAACCTCTAGACTGAATTGCCGTGGGTTCGAATCCCACCTGCACTCACGGATGTTTTGTGATGTTATTTAGTTTTAAGTTAGACCTCACGCGGCGAAAGATGAAGCCACCGCGTCATAGTAACGTGAATGCATTGCGCCCGCCTTCTAGCTTGCTATTGGCTGTTTTGGAGATCCAATAGCAGTTTGCCAAAATTGTACCTAACGTCATAAAACCCAATGTGCAGTTTTGTGTACACGGCACTGTCTGCGGGCAAGCAGGCGTTCACTAGCATATTATTGATGACGTGCCTGGCTTCATCTCTCACCGCGGGCACTCCAGTTGTTATTTAGTGTAGTTGAAAGACGCTAATGACCTTAGATGTCGACTCGTCTATAATCTATAATAAATAAACAGATTTTCATACATAACGAGACAATTATATAATTTTAGAATATTTTCTTGTTTTGATTAAGTAATAAATTGTTGGAGAGATAGGACTCAAGTGATTGTTACTTTTTAATAATTGTTTATTTTGGAAATTTAAATAAAATAAACATTCGTTTAAAAGTTACAAATCCTTGAGTCCTGTCTCTCCAACGATTTATTTATCACTTATTCAAGATGGACAAAAACACAAATAATAATTTTCTTTTTCTCATTCTATTTGAATGAAAACTTTTTGCTTAGTTTATATAAGTGAAACAAAATATTCAATTGTCTTCACAAAAAAATAATTTTAAAAATTCAGAAGACTTCAAAAAATGATTCAGAAAAGAAAAACTATTTTTAACCGACTTCAAAAAAAAGGAAGGTTCTGTTTTTCCCTATAGTATGTAATATGTGTGTATGTGCGCGATTTTTTCACAAACTACACGACTGATTTTTATGATTCTTTTTTTATTTAATACAACAAACCTTGGGGATGGCTTTTATATAAAATTTACTAGCGGACCCGTCCCGGCTTCGCTCGGGTGGTATGAAATTATGATTTAATAGCGGTCACCCATTACTCCGCTCACGTATATTTAGTATAGCTGATCCGGCAAACGTTGTTAACAATTTCTAGGAATAATTACATTATTTACTCGCTTCGCTCGTTCGTTTGAATTTTATTAATACAGTCCTCACTCGCTTCGCTCGAAATACACTACTCACTCGCTTCGCTCGTTCGCTTGAATATTTTCGCCTACTCACTCGCTTCGCTCATTCGCTTGAATATTTTCGCCTACTCACTCGCTTCGCTCGTTCGCTTGAATATTTTCGCCTACTCACTCGCTTCGCTCGTTCGCTTGAATATTTTCGCCTACTCACTCGCTTCGCTCGTTCGCTTTAATATTATAAATACACTACTCACTCGCTTCGCTCGTTCGCCATATATGTATTTAAATAATATATATATATATATATATATATATATATATGTAAATTAGAAGTAAAAAAAAATAATTATTAAGACCATTAATTTAAATAATAACTATCCTATCATCTAAGTTGGACCAAATTACGTATATATGCCAATTTTCATGAATATCGGTTGAGTCGTTTTTGAGTTTATTCGGAACATACACAGTGACACGGATTTTTTATGTATTAAGATTTAAATCGGTTCAGTAGTTCGACTGTTTTAATAAAAAGTAAGTAACGGACTGTAACACCGTTAAGGTAAAAGTCAATTTTGACACAGCGAAGTCGGTTAATAACGTGCAAACTACGTATTCTAAATACACTAAAAAGTAAAAAATAGATAAAAAATTAAAAAGAAAAATAGAACCTCCTTAAAAAAACCACTAAAAAAGAGGAAAATAATAAAATTTTGTTGCTAAATTTTGACAAAAATATCCTGAAAAACGTAGTTTCGAAAGAGAAATGAATGCAAAATGTCTGTAAAAAATCACTATTTCGTTGATTTGGAAAATGCAAGCCTGAATTTTGAGATCGCAATTAAAATTCATGAA
Source organism: Mongoloraphidia duomilia (assembly GCA_039654895.1). NCBI lineage: Eukaryota > Metazoa > Arthropoda > Insecta > Raphidioptera > Raphidiidae > Mongoloraphidia > Mongoloraphidia duomilia. Next base: position 5,623,092 of record CM077523.1, read on the forward strand.
TTTTCTGGCCCCACACAAAAAAATCATGGGCGCATCCGCATAGTGCGAAGGGTACCTATTTTAATAATATGAAAATTTTGATGCAATTAATTTCGTTCTGAGAATGCGAAATTTACTTTATTAATGACTACCACTCCCCTTTATATTTTACTCTGATGCGATGGTTTTGTAGTTCAAGGATTTTGTTAAAACACGTACAGCTGCGAAACTCATTTTTTATATGATGATTCTTCAAGGACTTGACGCAATGTTAAATACAAGCGATTTTTTCAATTTAAATCTAAAAATGTAGCATCAGATTTAGGTCCGTAATCACCAAACACTGTTAAAGATAGAAGTTACTAATCTTAGAATAAATTTATTCCTTGGAATAAAATTAACTTTCAATTCACCAAGCAATTCATTCGATAGAATAGTAACTTCAGGTAAAAATTTACTTTATACCATACACCTTGGACATTTTGTCAAATATTTTGATTCTAAATCACGTTTATCAAAGATCCGACCGATGGCGCATCGATCGAAAATGTAAATTTATTTTATTTTACTACAAAATCCTTTACCTGAAAGATATGGAATTAATATTTACCTGAAAAGGTCGCCAAGTCATAAAGTAAACACTGTTAAAGATAGAAGTTACTAATCTTAGAATAAATTTATTCCTTGGAATAAAATTAACTTTCAATTCACCAAGCAATTCATTCGATAGAATAGTAACTTCAGGTACAAATTTACTTTATACCATACACCTTGGACATTTTGTCAAATATTTTGATTCTAAATCACGTTTATCAAAGATCCGACCGATGGCGCATCGATCGAAAATGTAAATTTATTTTATTTTACTACAAAAATCTTTACCTGAAAGATATGGAATTAATATTTACCTGAAAAGGTCGCCAAGTCATAAAGTAAACACTGTTAAAGATAGAAGTTACTAATCTTAGAATAAATTTATTCCTTGGAATAAAATTAGCTTTCAATTCACCAAGCAATTCATTCGATAGAATAGTAACTTCAGGTACAAATTTACTTTATACCATACACCTTGGACATTTTGTCAAATATTTTGATTCTAAATCACGTTTATCAAAGATCCGACCGATGGCGCATCGATCGAAAATGTAAATTTATTTTATTTTACTACAAAAATCTTTACCTGAAAGATATGGAATTAATATTTACCTGTAAAGGTCGCCAGGTCATAAAGTAATTTGTGCATTTCGTGCCCATCCTATTTTACTAGACGAAAAAATATTTATACCCTTAAAATTGGACAGAATAGTTATTCTTACGATTTATACCTGCAGTAAAAATAAATTGGCGTGCAAAAAACTTCCAAAAAACCCTATAAAAAATATTATAAATTGGTGAAGTATTATTTTTATATTTTAAGAAATAACACCTTGGCCTAATAAAATTCGATTTATTTTGCTTTAAATTTAACAAGAAGAAGTGAGACAAGAGTAAACCCGAAAGGATAGAATTTGTCTGGGATTTAATGTATAGATATCAACTGTCACAGCTCTTAAAGAGGATAAGATTAGTGTGTTTGTGCAAGGATACCTCTATAGTCATCTCTTTTCGACTAAGCTGACATCTGGTGAGATTTTACAAAACGAGTATAGATGATATATTAAAGTATAGCTTCTACATTTTCACACGACATGACTGTTGGTAGTTTTATAAAAAAGAGTCACTTGGTCCCAGTATCTACCAATTCATATTTTCAATTTATTATTTTTTACTAATAAATTTAAAATCCAATTGATAATTTTACCAGTTCTTAGATAAGAATCTGGGAACTAGGAGACCCATTTTTATACTCTAAATGGAAAGCTATTAAAGATTAAATCATAACGATTTTTGTTCCTTTATTGTCCACACCATATTCACAATAATTAAGTAGTGAATAATATACTTATATCAGGCAGCGCTGTGGCTGCCCTGATTGATTGGCTATATCTAAGAAAAAATCAAATGCCACTGTCGAGACTTGAACCCGAAACCTCGGTGGCATTTGGTTGTTTCTTAGATATACAGCTGCTGTTTTTCTACTAAAGTTCATGAAGGATAAAGTTAATAAATCTATAGACAGACGGATTACTACAGGGATAGTGACATCGGACTGAATTCTGTAAAACTATGTTTATTACTAAAATTATATTTTTAGTTTCAAAAAAATTATAATTATAGTCAAAGAAAGAATATAACAAAAATAAAAAAATATATAAATAAATATCATGTAGAATTTAGAAAAAAAAGCCAAAAATTTTACGATGCCATCAGTTTCCGAACCCGGGTCCCTGTGCATAGAGCGCTGCGACGTAACCTCTACGCTACGAGTGGAACAGTTATGTACGGTCGTTTTTATGATATAAAGTATGTTGCGAATTCTTACGGTCGGGTTACGAATTTAATTAATTAATTATTAATTATTATTATTTATTAATTATACTATATATATAAATCTTCCGTGAAAAATTATCTAACTGATGCTGAAAACTGCATCAAAGTCCGTCGCGTGGTTTAGGAGGAGTTAGCGGTTAAACAGACAGACAGACGCGAAAAGCGACTTCAATTTATACTATGTAGAGATGTAGAGAAGTGTACTGCAGAATACGTGTAAAGTTGCAAGTTCTGCAACCCATGATGATTCACCCTGTATATGTAAAACAAATGTGAAGGAGTTATCTTTATTTTACAGCTGCTAGTAGACATATCCCAACTTAAATCCGACCATTCTACCACCAAAGTGAACCGGCTACATAGAAAATGTACGGATTGTTCTATTCAAATATTTAATGCGTCTAACCTATGCAGAGAATACCGTAATTACTAGATGACTCGTGATTTTATTCACTTAAACAATTTTATGACAACAATTTACTACATTAGATTGCTGTCTCAGTAAATTTTGCACGATATAAAACCGTTAAACCGTTAGTGGTATGTAATCCACTAGAGATGGGCATATCAGTGAATTTTCAGTAGCAGTGAAAACTGTGAATGCTACTTTTTATTCACTGCTACTTTTAGCAGTGAAAAATTTCACAGTTAAAATATCTCAGGTAAACTGGTAAAATCCTTTCAATGCGCAGTGTGGCATATATGCATTGTGCACTGTGCAGCGAACTGGGTTAGTTGTTAGGATATAATATAGCAGCGGTGAAATGAATTATGAAAAAATGCGTTTCACAGTCACTATTATTACCTATTAGGCATAACAAAAGATTTGACCGGATGTAACGTAAAGCAGATTTGTATTTTGCATGAAGGTCACTGTGAAAAATGGGTACCTATATTTTTTTTGTCCATGTATTTTTTGATACGTTAATTAACATTATCTAAATTTGAATTAATAGAAAAAATTATTCGAAACACTTTTGGACAATCCGCGTCAAGAAACATTAACAAAGCAAATATATTTTTTTGCTTTTATTTCGCATTTACTTTTCTTATACTTCCTAATTTTTTACACTTAAATAACGTACACTGTACAAGTTATTAAAACAAATCAATATCTTGTGCCAATAGATAATGATATACGTAAATACGATAGGTACCTACCTACCTGATAAACCATATTTTAAATTTTTCACTGTTGGGTACAATAGGTAGGTAGCAGGTACACATCTGTGAGTGTGAACGTAATTGTAAACTGTGAAATGCTAGCGAACTGTGAACTATTCACATTTCACAGTATGCAGGTAGCAGTGTGCAGACCATACTAGTTGGATGTGTAAACGTTAAGAGTGAAATTGGTAGCAGCTACTTTTAAGTGATATCTTTTAAGGTCGCTGTGAAAAATTGATATCTGTGAAAAAGTAGCAGTGAAGTGAATACTTACACATCACTATAATCCACCATAAACCAGTCTTCATACGGATGTGGGTTTTGAGTGGCAGATATAACATTCAAACAGTGAGGTCAACCCCATCAATTACAATTTTAATATTCTATTATGTGGCATTACATTTGCATACTGCACTACATAATATATACCATGTGTCCCCTGATCGGATTATATAATGCGTTTTACGTAAAAAATTTATTCTTCATAACCGATTACAATGAAATTTTGCATACACATGGAGAGCATTTTCCGTAAGGACATAGGCTACTTTTTTCATCTATGCAATGAATTCGAGTTCATTGTTTATAACAATCGAATTTGTGAGTTCATTGTTCATAACAATTGAATTTTAATAGATTCCGTTTTCGTAACTTTATTTCATGTTTGTTTTAGACCCTGTTTCAATGTTAGTAACGTTATTTCAGTCGTCTTCGTTGAAAAAACTCGAATTCGTTACATTGGTCCTATTTTCAATAACAAATCAATTGTTTATAACAAATTTAATTGTTACATATTTTTCGACAAGTCAATTTTTTATTGTTTAAAGCAATTGTTATATTAACAGTATACTGAATATACGTGAGCGGAGCCACGGATAGCCACTAGTTTATTATATATTTTTATATATTAAGAAAAATTGGAAAATTAAATTGTACCTCAATTTTACAAATTTTATCATTTTTTCTCATAAAATATGAGAAAGTATTATTTTTTACAAAGTTCCAATATCTGCAATAAAAATGGTTGCTAAATAGACCATTTTTATTATTTATATTAACGCTTTCAAAAAATTCTGAAACTGTACATTATGCTACGTAACCTCCACCACTTATACCGGTTCTTCCACCATAATTTCACATATTTTATCTTGGACACGATTTTTCGACTGTCACCATAGTCATATACTGTCATTTCCTTACGGAAAAAAATTAATAAATTGGAAAAATGACAGAACTAAATAAAGTAATAGTAATAATTAAAAAAACTCGGGTCGCAGTGCCAAACCCTGCCGACAATATAGTGTATTTGCTAATACAGGCGTTGTGGCATTATTGTGTGACACATAAGTTTTTTGACAAAATAAAAAATTTAACTCCTTAATACATCCCTTAAAATAATTAAACTTTTCTAAATTTCAATATTAGACATGGATTTTATCAGTACAACATCTGCACTAAATTAAATACACCCTTCCATAAGTAAATCCGTATCAACAAATTAGTGTTTTCATAAAATTTGAAAGTTCGGTCCTGTCGGGCCGATTTTATTAAAATTTTAGCAGCACATTTTAATCTCTACTAAAGAGTTAAATTTCAATTTTGAAACAATTTTGACGATTTTTTCGGTATTTTTGGGTCCAAAAACTTTTTGGAATCCTCTAAATCCAACCCTTAAAATGGTCCGATCGGGCCCATTTTAAATAGGCTTCGTGCGGTGGTGGATTCCAACGTGCCTACCAAATTTCGTTAAAATCAATTAACTCTTTCGAAACTTATTGCCCGCGCACACACACACACACATAAAATATATACATATATAAACAGACATTTCCAAAAATGGTGCCAAAGTGTTCAGGAGGCTATGAAACGTCGAGAAATTTTGGTCCGACCCCTAGGTCCCGCCAGCCGACCGACGCCAATAGTGTATGTGCCATATTATGGCAAATACACTAATAACTTTTTTAAAGACTGTAAATAACAGTACAAACGGCGTCAATATATTACAGTATATCAGCTGATCAAATATTCCTGAATCGAATAGATACATTTCTCAGCAAGAAAGTATTTTAAGGTTTTTTTTAAATTTATTGAAGTTACATTTATTTCTTATATTAGTTGGTAAGTGATTAAATAATGTACTAGTAGCATATCTTGGGGATTTTGTAAATAAACGGTCAAGTACGCGTGTCGAGTCACGCAAAGAGTAGGGTTCCGTACTATGTAAATTATGCTAAACCTACAATTTTGATGAAATAAATAAAATAAAAGCATATTCATAATCTACTCAAAAGGCCGTTTTCAACGATACCCCACAATAATAGGTACAAAAAAAAGGTTTTTGCCCCTCGTTTGCACGTTAATTACAGCTTTAAGGTACGTGCAGTATGGAACTGGGATTCTAGATGGTAGCGTAGATCATAGCAGGGCTTGCTTAAATTAATGCATTGTTATATATGCGAGCGTACACAACGAAGCAGTGAGTGTAGCAGGTATAAGCGCTGTTACAAGAGCTGTTAGATGCAAGAATGTATCTCACCATTCTTTCAGCGCGCTGACTACTACAATCAACGTGTGACAACTGTCAAATGGCCGTTACAAGTTTCGCAATGGATGTTACTAGTTTAATAAATGAAATTTTGCCAGTTTTTATTTAATTTGTTTTGAGTTTTTTCTAAGACGTATTTAAAAGTAATAGGTTGCATACGTAAATATTCAAAAAACCGGTTTGGGTAAAATTTTAATTCTTGGTATAAATGATGAAATTCGCCATGTTTAGATCGTTTTCTATTAATAGGGTGGACATGATAGCTCCTACCCAAATTTGTATTTAAAATACACCACTTTGTAGCAGAAGAACACAAATATTCGTCTTCGCTATCTGACATTTCAAACGCAATTTAAGCTTGTATCAATGCTAGTATCAAAGCTTCGTTATGCAAACCTATATAAGCGCTTATAATTTCAGCCACCATCTACCATACATGCTACCATCTAGAATCCCAGCTGCGTACTGCACGTACCTTTATAGGTAATGACGTTGTTAAGATAGATCTGTTAACACAATATGTAAAAAAATTGCAACTTTGACGGTCTTTAAAACCTACAATTTTTTTAAAATTAAAAAAAATACACGTTCATAATTTACTCAAAAGGCTCTTTTCAACAATACTCCACAACAATAGGTACAAACAAAAAAATGTTTGACCCCCGTTTGCATGTATGGGCGCTCTTCTTAAATAAACCTTTTTAATCTTTTTTATTCTCTCCGTCTTTGAATACATAAATTTATTATGTGTCAATTTCAAGCCCTTATCTCATTTCGTTTAGAAGTTAGAGGCTTGTGACAGACAGACAGACATCGTTGGCACAACAATGGGGTTCCTTTCTGGTACGAAACCCTAAAAAGAAATTTGTAAAAAAATCGTTATAAATTAAACTCCTTCGTCTAGTTTCATAAACAATTGTACTGTGTGACATGTAATTATTGGAATCTAACCAAATTTCAATGCGCTACTTGAGAAACAATGAAACTTTTACGAGCATTCAAAATTTTATTTCAAATTCTCTAGGGTAGAATATTTCGTGCTTCTAATTTTAATGACTTATTCAGAATGACATCTTCACGATATTGCAGCTATTTGAACATAGTAATGTGTTGCAGTGACGTAGATGCGGGGGTGGTCCAGAGGATCTAGACCCCCCAGAACAATCTAATTTAGTTAGTATTTTTTAAATTTCATTCTTAAAAAAGGCAGTATTTTATTTATATAGCTAAGGTAAAACATCCAAAATATATTTACAATTTTTTTTAGTACAGATTGTCCGAAAACAAATCTGAATATAGTAAATTAATGAGTGCAACAAGGAAAACATAAAAAATAGGTATTTATTGTTGATAAAAAATATATTATTTATCAACGATAGATTGATAAAAAATTATAAACTACGGAACCCTAAAAATTGACGAACCCCGCAAAGAAAAAAAGCCTATCTATGCCACTGATGTGTTGGTATGAGAAAAAATAAGCATACTAAATAAAGAAAAGTACTTGAAAGTTTTTTCTTAGTATTGGAATTATCGAAGAATGTTTGAAAGAGCTATTGTACAAAGAATATAAAAATTTGATTTGTACTTCGCCAAGATATTTATGAACTTGTTTTCTCTTCTTTATTATACCTTACCTACTTATAAACAAAAACAAACCGACGAATGTTCTTAGTTATTCTATATTTTCTTTAAACATAATCATAACCTTCAATTAAACGATTAAAAAAATAAAATAAATATTGCACGAATGAACCTTCTCACATAATAAAATTAAGAAAAATCGCAGGATAGTGGACAAAATATTTGGTTTATTTAATTGAATGCACGACGTTTCGTCTATATATTTAGACTTTTTCAAGTACATAAAAATAACAATATTTATGAAAATTAATATTAATTACTAACCATAGCAATTAACATAAGATAGGGTACATAAGACAAAAACATGGTAACATGGTAACAAATTATGTTGACTATAAATTTTAATAACCAATAATAATAATAATACAAATGTTAGTATAATTTCATAACATAATTATACTGACTACTTAAATTTTGAGTGTCTGTTCTATAATTGATTGAATTGTTTTTTCTAATAAAACACATTTCACTGATATTGCGTTTCTTCCAATTTGACTCTTTATCTAATATTTGAACTTCATTGAAAAGAAATTTATGCCCAGTGTCGAAATGATGAGATGACAACGCCGTCTTATTATCACTTAATAAGTTTATGTTTCTACACTCAAAATTTAAGTAGTCAGTACAATTATGTTATGAAATTATACTAACATTTGTATTATTATTATTATTGATTGTTAAAATTTATAGTCAACATAATTTGTTACCATGTTACCATGTTTTTGTCTTATGTACCCTATCTTATGTTAATTGCTATGGTTAGTAATTAATATTAATTTTCATAAATATTGTTATTTTTATGTACTTGAAAAAGTCTAAATATATAGACGAAACGTCGTACATTCAATTAAATAAACCAAATATTTTGTCCACTATCCTGCGATTTTTCTTAATTTTATTATAATCACGATAGACACGATTTCTAATATAAACTTCTCACATAACTTTTTACTTTCCTATATACGAAGTATTTAGGGAGAGTCTTGTGATAAGGTGAAAATTTTATTGATTGCTAATTTAGTAATTATATACGTTTTTAAATTTCGAGAATCCAAAAAAGTAGTTTTCAAAATACGTCTATCAGTCGCATGTCTTCGCATATCCTCTTTACTATGTTTTAATATTTTAAAATAAATTTCACATCAACAATTTAGGATTTCTTTAGTAGAATGTAAAAGCGGTATATCGTAAAATCTTTTTTAAGAAGCGACTTATTTCTAAATACGAACAGAACAATGCAAACAAATGGGCGTCTAGTAAACAACTTTATCAAAATCGATTTGGAAGACAAGTGGACAGAAAAAGAAGCAATTTATTTTTTATTGTATGACTTGATAATAAAATAAAAACAGGAATAAATGCGTACAAAGCTATTTTTTTAAAATGAAAGTTCTATAGGTAAATTTAATACCAAGTAAAAATAGAAGATATCTACTGTTTTTCATTAAATTATTCGTTTAATGATTAATTAGATTAATTAGATGATGGTTAAAGCCGAAGTCTTCGCGTGGCGTATGGATTAAAATAAAAACGCAACGCTGATGATAATTTTTTATATTTATCTAACGTTTCGACAGCGTTCCTGTCATCATTAAAGATATAGTATCATTATAATATCTGACAATACTATTATTTTAAGACTCATGTATAATAATAAATATTAGTAAAAAAAACTTTTTAGAGATAAGCTTTTATTTAAATGCACTAAAAAGGAAAAAATAATTTTTAATAATTTAGGTTCATAATTATAAAAGCGTGGGTCGTGAACTCTATGATAGTTTATTAGTCACGACCCACGCTTTTATAATTATGAGCCTAAATTATTAAAAATTATTTTTTCCTTTTTATAATGTTAGTATGATTCCGCCAATACGTTAAAATGCAAAAAAATTGCAGAATTACGTTTTATAACTATCACACAGGGACAGGAACTATATACATGTTTCCGTGATGAAAAGTCTCCTATATGTCCTACTCCAGGACCTAAAGTAACTATGTCTTAAATTTCATGAGAATCCGTTAAGCCGTTGCGAGTTGAGTGGTAACAAACACACACACACAAACTTTCACATTTATAAGTAGAGATACATTAATTACAAAACTTGAGACCGAGCTTGAGACGAAGATAATATTGTGGAAAGCTTGTCTAATTATAATTATTCTAGAAAATGCAATGCCAAGAGAAAACACTAGTAAAAAAACACAAGAGCTTCAGAGATTTTATGCAGTACGGGCAAAACGGCGCATCTAATAAAAAGCAAAGTTGTTCTTTGCCATTAAAAAAAGCAATTATGTTTCCCGAAACATAACAGTCTGATAAAACAATCCTCCGCGGGAACAAATTTAATGAATGAGCACGTTTTTTGTAGTAAAAGTCTGTGACCAAAAGGCCAAATTATCCATGTCGAAATTATCATCAAATAGAATTAGTTTTTTTTTGTTTTGGCCACCAGCCTCTAAGATTATTTGGGTATAGTATCAATTCATATTTTTAAATTTATTATTTACTAGCGGCCCAGTCCGGTTCCGTCCAGTTGCTATGAATTTACGATTTATTATCCTTCCCCGCGAGAAATTCTCCCCTTGCGACCCCGGCAAAGCTAGGCTGCTGTTGTTTGTAATATTAGTAGGAGTCCGCCAATACTCTAAAATGCAAGAAAATTAGAGTTACGTTTTGTTACTATCCCACAGGAACTATACATTTTTCCGGGATGAAAAGTACTCTTTATCCTTATCCAAGACCTAAAGTAACTATATAGCAAATTTCATGTTATCCGTTCAGCCGTTACGGAGCTGACTCGCTGAGTATTAACAAACATACCCACAAACTTTGGCATTTATAATTTTAGTAGAGTTTTAGATCTTCTCTACTCTTATACATACAAAGAGGTATACATACAAAGAGGTAACTTTCACCAACGTATTCCCTGGTTCATCAGGATTATCATAGGTTAAATTCAAAGTGATTTCTACCCGGGCGAAGCCGGACCGGACAGCTAGTTAATATTAAATTGAAAAACCAGTTCTTGGATTGATTGTAATAGAGGAACCATGGGAACGTCATATAATAAACAACTCCATTGCTACCATAGAAATATCATTATCCAAAAAAGTGTGGATGCAAAAAATAGAGATGGAGAATAGAGCAGTTTTCTATCTTCTTCTATCACAAATACATAACCATGGTTACAAATGTAAATTAACAATACCTACTATATACATTTTTCAATTCACAAAATATGCGTCAGAAGACAAGGGAAAGAAAACTGCTTCGTTTTCTATCTCTCTTTTCCAGGGTAACACTGTCACTTACAGTTGTGCCTAGGGCTCCCCTACTTTATTTATGATTATCCAGGTGTGCAAGCTTTCACGGCCAGCATTGTTCCAAGTCTTCATGGTTTCCGGCCTTGTAGGCCGTGGTCCGGTGGTATTTCTACCTGATGTTTCGTCTACAACTGCGATAGACATTCTCAAAGGCGATGTGGCAGCGGTCGAAGCGTCCTCCTTGGCGGCTCACAGGTCAGTGTCCGCTGCCACATCGCCTTTGAGATTGTCTACCGCAGTTGTAGATGAAACGTCAGGTAGAAATACCATCGGACCACGGCCTACAAGCCCGGAAACCATGAAGACTTTATTTATGATTGCTACTCGCTCGGCTATTCTCAGACCCGATTTGTTTTTAAATGGCCACTAGTTGCTAATATTGTTGAGGACTAGTACCAGTTGAGAGGACAGAGTGATGTAACGGTTAGCGTACAGCAGGCCTTTGGATCACACTGTCGTGGGTTTGAATCCCACCTCCGCTCATGGATGTTTTATGATGTCATTTAGTTTTAAGTTATTTGTTATTTGATTTGATGTAATTAAAAGAGGCTAGTCGACGCGTCTATAATCTACAATAAATAAATAAAAAGTACCAGTTGATATTAATAAACCGTTCTGAAATGTAGTTTTAATTTGAGGTTTATGTAGAGATGTTTTGACATGTTACAAAAATGTTGTTAAAAAATCTGTATAAAGATACTAAATACTAAATATTCGGCATAAGCGGTTTTGCCTTTTGGCCACAAAAATCTAGGCAACAAAATAAGTTACGAGAAAACATATTACAGAAGTGTACAGCATGTTCTTTTATTTGTAACTTAAGACTAGCTTAATTAAAAAGATTATAAAAATTCTACACTAAAAAGAATATTTTTAGTCTTCTTAAAATTTCTTTAACTAATTTAAATAATTTTTACTACACAAAAAATTGGATCAAAAAATTGTCGCGAAAGTTTCCATAAAAAATATTTTTTTCGCAGCCGTTAGTCATGAAAGGCTGAAGATTGTATTTAGTTTAGTCTCTGAAGATTTTGCTTAGAAATTTTACTTAGAAATAAATGTTTGAAACATAATCCTAACTCTCATTTCCTTTATAAAAAAATAGAATACATTTATGGCGCTATTCTGTATGATCAATGTTTAGAATTTACAGCACTGTAAAATTTCTGTCTCACTTTACCTTATGCAATGTCAAATTTGTTAGAAAGTGACAAAAACTTAACAGTACTGTAATTTTTAACATTGATCCTACAGAATAGCACCATTAGTATCTAATTCGTAAGTATAAAAGTATTGAACAATTAGAGACAAGTAGTGTTGGGGAGAATCGTCTTTTTTGAGAATCGAATACTCGGTACTCGAGTACTTTCAAGAATCGAGTACTTATCCGAGTACCGAGTACTCGAGTACTGTCTAAAATGACCTTCTTAATTCTCATTGCATGCAGTTGATAGTTTGTCAGCTGCTTAGTGCTTGCTCGTTCGTTAATCGATGCCAATTGCCAATCTAGTACCGCGGCTCAGTGCTCACACATTACTCACATTAGCTGGTGGTGGAAAGGGAAACACTGTTAATGTTGACAAAACGCCTATCTATATTCTATAGTAGGTTGTATAATGTATTCGGTATTCGAGACTCGAGTACACGCCGTGCAGGCGCAGAAACGCATTAACTATAGAAAGAATTCAATCCCTGCACAGTGCACAGTGCACTGCGGTGTGTACTGTGTAGTGTGTACTCGGTCTCGAGCACTCGAATACCGGCGTTTATTCGTGCAGGTGCAAAAACGCATCAACTGTAGGAAAAATTCAATCCCTGCACTGCAATGTGTACTCGGTCTCCAGTACTCGAATAGCAATTACAAGTACTCGAGTACAGCGAGTACTTTAAAGAATCGAGTACTGAATCGATTCTTGTACTCGAGTATCCCATCACAAGAGACAAGTTTTTATCGAAATGTACTAAAAAGTAAAAAATAATATTTAATAATTGACGTTCATAATTATTATAAAAGCAGAGGTTGCGACTAATAAACTATCATAGAGTTTACAACCCACACTTTTATAATAATTATGAACCTAATTTATTAAATATTATTTTTCGCCTTTTTAGTACCCACATTTCAATAAAAGCTTGTCTCTAAAAAGTTTTTTTTTGATGTGAAACATCTTATGTCGGGCTGTGAACAGCCGCGTGAGAGGAAATATGCAACGAAATGTTTGGTCCGCTCCTTCGCTGCTGTTCTCCCCACCACTGCGGAACTCTCTCTCTCTCTCTCTTGGCTCAGGCGTGCACTGTAACACACGCGGTGTTACAGTGCAGTATATAGGATTACGTCAGCATAACAGTTAGTTGCTGCTTTTGAAAAAATTCGACTGATGACCAGTCCTATACTTCCCACCTAGTAAATATTTGCAAAAAATAAACACTCTTTTTTTAACTTCCCACTGGAAGTTATTGTAATGGGTCCGAAAATCGAAATCAAAAAGGAAAAAAAAATTTTATGTTTCAAGGTCACTACACTATTTTTACACTACTTTTAGAAAGATGTCTGTGTGTGTGTGTGTGTGTGTGTGTGTGTGTACGTACGTACGTATGTGTACATTTCTTTCAAAGACGAAATCTCGAGAACGAAAAATGATATCGACTATGTTAGGGTGCCAATCGACGCGTATTAACGTAAATATGATCTGAAAGAAATTTTTTCAAAATCGGTTCAGCCGTTCTTTTTTCTTAACCAAATAACCTCCAAAAAAGTAGATTTTACACAATATCTCGCGAATAAAAAATTATATCGACTTCGTAAGGGTGTCAATCGAGGCGTGTTAACGTCATTTTGATCCGACATAAATTTTATAAAAATCGGTTCAGCCGTTTTTTTTTTTTTTTTTTTTTTTTTTTTTTTTTTTTAAATTATTGATGTTTTAATGATTGAAATGATTACTTTTCTGTGTAATATCTAATTTAATTATTATTATTAAATATTTATCAAACTGGGAAGTTCGTCGTGTGGACCTCAAGGGTCGCACTTTAGTCCTAATAAACGACCCACCTCACGGCTTGTTTATTCTTTGACTAGGCCCAAATAACCTTAGCTGTTGGTGGTCTTTAAAACACAATTTAATTTTTATTCTTTGAAAAAAGCATGGCCCTCTTTTTTGTTTGGTGATCTACTGATGGCTAACTTAATATAGCAAAAATCATGGTTACCTTGATTTACGTACAATTTTTATTTTTTTTAGTAAAATATTTTTTTTCTCGAAAACTATACATTTTAGAGAAAAAAAATATTTACATTTTTTTCATATTATAACATCTAGAATTCATTTATATTTTTTTTTACCTATGTTAATACGTGACATTGAGAACGTTTTTTTTAATATCTCAGGATCCACTGAACCGATTTGACTCAAAATCTAATCAGATCTAAGTTAAAGGCTGATAAACACAATAGAACAATCGGCATGCCCGTATGTTGTTCCGTTCTTAAGATATCGAAGGCGAAAAATTGACCACACACACACACACACACACACATACACACACACATACACACACACACACACACACACACACATACAGACATCAGTCAGAAAATGATCTTAAACGATCGCTAGGGTCTCAAAACGTGAAAATCTGTTAAAATCTCGAAATATTTTTTTCGGACTGAATCCATTACTTCCCTACCATAGTAGAGGTGGGAAGTAAAAATATATACTACTACATAGAGAATACCACCGAGTTCAATAACGTTTTCTTTGATGTTTCACATCTGTCGGGGGTTCCAAGACCCACACCCTTTTTTGCTAATATTTTATTTTTAATACAGATCAGTTTATTTTGATCCAAAGTCGAATGAAACTTTCAAAGAATGCTGAAAATCAACAAAATAAAAAAGTTTCATATTCAAACCAGTCGTACAAACAAAATAGATAACATTTTGGGTGAAATATAGATGTAAAACATTCAATGACTGCAGGAGCAACGAACGCCGTTGTACCGGAGTGTTTGCGTATGTATTCACGCACAGTTCCGAACTATATCTCACAACACTGCAGCATTGTTGCCAAACGTACCATAATAATTTATGGTGCCCGTCATAGAAATAGGAATAATAGGTAGAAGTAGCACACAGACCTGGATGGCATAACTAGTTGCTGGTCTAATATGTCTTGCTTGTAGGTACACTCGACAGTGTGCATTTACCAGTGGACGCGTAAACATCTCTGTGTATTTGACTTATAAAATGACAATTATTTTATAAAAATGGTTAAATGTGCAGTTACATGTTGTAAAAGTGACAGTGGAAGATTTTCGAAGCAAAAAAGCGACATAAGTTTCTTTAGGTAAGCAAGAAATATTATTTTAATAAATGTGTGTTAAATGTCATTCGGCCATGGCAGCCATGACAGTTTTGATGGCTGTAGACAGAGTCGGACTTGGCACATATTAATAATTTTTGTTTGCTTGTAATATTATTTATAATTTAATATTGATTTTTATTATCACAATTATCAATATATTATGATTAATATTTAAGTACTTAATCAGTTTTTTTCATCTCAGGCTGGATGAAATTTTACATTTCAAAGTATTTTTAGTTGTTTTAATAATATGGTTCCGGTTTGTTTTACAACAAATTTTTTCATCTTATAATAAATAAAATAAAGTTTCTTGTTAAATACTGATTTTTTTATTTTGCCATTTTCTATTTACCTACCATTTGTTTTTTTATAATACATACTTAAATATTTGCAAAAACGGATTTTCACAGATATCATCATTACAATAATATATTACAGGTAAGTTTTAAGACTTTTAAAACATTTTAATCATGAATGACGTCAAAAATAACTGAAAACTTAGATTGTGGTTCCCTTTTTTATTTACACGAGGCATACGTTATATTCTAAATTCGATAGCACATCTATGTAAAGTGAGCGAAATATAAGCATAAAACACCATTTGTTAAAATGTTAGTCTCTTCTGAAACTAAAATTTAAAAATCAAACAAAAAAAGTTTTTGGGCTATAGATACAAAAAGCGTAACAGACGTGCACAACGCGAGTGTATATATAAAGCGTCCAACTGACGCTATCGCGTCTAATAAAAATTCTGAATACGTCTCTGATATGTCACGTGCTACTATGTTACCGCCTGCACCCCGCTTCTTCTTATGAAAGTTCTGCCTAAAAGCTATCATTGTACGCAGTCTATAATATTCCCAGGTCTGTGGTGCCCGTAGACACAGTCTGTGCCTTAGTCTGAGGCTACACTAGATCCGTGTCAGACCAGATCCGATCAGACCAGACCAGACCAGACCAAATCAGACACTTCAGACGAAGTGGCTACATAGGGAGTGGATAATATCCGACGGGTTTTGACGGGCCTATCGGATCGGTTCCGTTTCAAACAAACTGTTTATCACCTTTATAAAATTATTAATAAAAATGAAAAATGTGCAGATGTATTGTACATATTATAAACCAGGGCTCCGAATTTATTCGAATAAATGAATATTCGAATGGTCGAATACTTTCAAAACAGAGTTATTTAATATTAGAATTTTCGAATATTCAAATACATATTTGAATATCTACTCGTTTTTTATATAAGCTCTAAATAACCGAAACAGTTTTTTCCTCGGTTTTTTCTTTGTTGAACAATAATATTTTTTGATGTGCAAATTTCGATTATTTGGATATTTAAATATTTGTCATAGACTGTAGTTAGCTTCTTTCCGGATTGAAATGAAAATCAAAATGCACTGCATTTATTATTTTTTATCGTTGTTCAACAATAACATTTATTATACATTTATACAACAGCTGTTCTTTGTTTTTGGCGTCCCTGAGTCCTGACCCCTGTCATGAGTATCGGCTGTCGCCAATTATTACTCATTGCTGTGTTTACGTTTTGATTTCAATATGCGATTTATGATTTTATAGATTAGCGATAGAGATAACAATTTTTTCAGAAATATAATGTAATTTTTTTTTAATCATTTAACAGTTATGCTATCTGTTATGACTGCCTAGTATTGTTAGATTTAAATTTTATTGTTGGGAAACTTGTGAGGGCCGTGACTCGACAGACTTCAGGATCTTTGTCAAAAATCCAAAAAACAGCTAAATTTTAATTAATTTTAACTATTCGAATAGAAGTTTAAATGAATATTCGAATACTTTAATTTGAAAAATACCGAGCCCTATTATAAACAACAAACAAAACAAACAAACTTCAACAATGCGTTGAAACCGATCAGAGTTAATTTACTTTCATTTTATGGACTACTCATAGATTAATTAATAAATAAATTATATTTTCAAATCATACCTGAAAGATTCATTTTTTCGCCAATATCTCTCCACAAAAGACCTTTCACGTCTCTGTTCTGGTATCTTTTGTCTCTTTGGTCCCAAATAGGAGGCTTTTCACGTACAAGATCAATTAAAAGTGATTTGTCCATACTCACAATTGATATTCAAACACGTTTTTAAAAAATAATACAATACAATAAGACAATCTTGTAATAATAGCTAGCATACACAACACTGTTTGTTGAAAACTGTCAAATGTACGGCCGTAGTCTGACGAAAATTTCAAACACGTTTGATATCATCCGACGGTCGGAACGTGTCTGTTGTAATCTGACATATTCTGGCGCGGTCTGGAGTGAACACTGTAGCCACTTCATAAAGTTACTGGTGTTTGTTCACATCCGACAATACGGATCTGATCTGGTCTGAAACGGCGCCAATGTAGCCTCAGCCTAAGGCACAATATGTGCCTACTATATCAACATGCATACTTCAACTGGCCGCTGAAGCAAGCGTGTTGAGAAAGGGAAGTGTACTGAAAATAATAGTAAAAACTATGGTATAATTGAATTTGCGAGTTGATTCTTTTAAAAACAATTCAAAATAATAATTTCATGTTTATAACGATTTTTATACGCTTTTAAGAAAGTAGTAAAGGTATTACATTGTAAGAAATGAGAAGGCCGATTACATATAGATTATCGATGGTCCATTTGTAGCCAGCGATTAATCTGGTAATAAGCACACAAAAGAGACAATGACGTCGCAAACAGGTATCGCCACATCGCGTAGATTCCATAAAAACACATTGCGCATGCGTGGTTACTAATTTTACATTAATTTGTTTTGTATTCATCCATTTTGTATATGTAACTATAGGTACATTTTATTTTGTAATTTTTATACACTTTATTGGAATATTACACAAATTATGTAATTTTAATTTACTTTATGTAAAAATCACAAATTTGTTTAACTTTACAGTAAAAGTCCAAGTTTTTATGAAGTTTTCTGTGTAAAAATAAATAATAATGTAAAATCACTTAGAAAATCGAGCGAAACCTACTTTAACTTTCAAAGTATTTTTACATCCATTTTTACTTCCCACCTCTACTATGGTAGGGAAGTAATGGATTTAGTCCGGAAAAAATATTTCGAGATTTTAACAGATATTCACGTTTTGAGACCCTAGCAATCGTTTAAGATCATTTTCTAACTGATGTCTATATGTGTGTGTGTGATCAATTTTTCGCCTTCGATATCACAAAAACGGAACAACATACGGCCATGCCGATTGTTCTATTGTGTTTATCAGCCTTTAACTTAGATCTGATTAGATTTTGAGTCATATCGGTTCAGTGGATCCTGAGATATTAAAAAAAAAGTTTTCTATATGTCACGTATTATAACATAGGTCAAAAAAATATAAATGAATTCTAGATGTTATAATATGAAAAAAATGTAAATATTTTTTCTCTCTAAAATGTAGTTTTCGAGAAAAAAAATATTTTACAAAAAAAAATAAAAATTGTACGTAAATCAAGGTAACCATGATTTTTGCTATATTAAGCTAGCCATCAGTAGATCACTAAACAAAAAAGAGGGCCATGCTTTTTTTCAAAGAATAAAAAAAGAGTGTTTATTTTTTGCAAATATTTACTAGGTGGGAAGTATAGGACTAGTCATCAGTCGAATTTTTACTTCCCACCTCTACTATGGTAGGGAAGTAATGGATTTAGTTCGAAAATTTTTTTTCGAGATTTTAACAGATCTTCACGTTTTGAGACCCTAGCAATCGTTTAAGACCATTTTCTGACTGATGTCTGTATGTATGTGTGTGTGTGGTCAATTTTTCGCCTTCGATATCTTAAGAACTGAACAACATACGGGAATGCCGATTGTTCTTTTGTGTTTATCAGCTTTTAACTTAGATCTGATTAGATTTTGAGTCAAATCGGTTCAGTGGATCCTGAGATATTCAAAAAAACGTCCTCAATGTCACGTATTAACATAGGTAAAAAAAATATAAATGAATTCTAGATGCTATAATATGAAAAAAATGTAAATATTTTTTTTCTCTAAAATGTATAGTTTTCGAGAAAAAAAATATTTTACTAAAAAAAATAAAAATTGTACGTAAATCAAGGTAACCATGATTTTTGCTATATTAAGCTAGCCATCAGTAGATCACCAAACAAAAAAGAGGGCCATGCTTTTTTCAAAGAATAAAAATTAAATTGTGTTTTAAAGACCACCAACAGCTAAGGTTATTTGGGCCTAGTCAAAGAATAAAAAAAAAAAGTGTTTATTTTTTGCAAATATTTACTAGGTGGGAAGTATAGGACTGGTCATCAGTCGAATTTTTTTTACAAAATTTAGTGGTCACTGGTCCGCACAACAAAAAAGGCTGGGAATCGCTGCAATATACTGTTGTTAACAAATTCAATGTTTTAACAGGCAGGCAACCCCAAGAACGTTTTTTACCGTACCAGCGACGCCTATAGATTGCAACATGCACCGCACTCAAGTTCCACATACGTTATGTATGAAATTATTTCAACAAAGCCGAAAAACACGCTTGGTTAACAAAAATCTGATACAAAAATCCGATAAAATTTCAATTCGCACACAAAATGAACAGCTCATTTTTTGTTGCTTATTTGAGTAAGAGGATTATATTGAATTTTATCACAGATTTTTGTTTTACAAATAAGTATTGAAAATCATCAAATAGAATATTTAACAATAATTGTATAATATCAACATGAAGTATGAACATAATATGCCCCATTTTACTTTTCAATTAAGTTTTAGTGTCATCTATTAGCGCACTTGTGAACTACAAATAACTTATTACCAACATACCACAAATACCTTTTCGATTAAGTTTTAGTGTCATCTATTAGCGCACTTATGAACTACAAAAAAACTTATTACCAGCATACTAAAAATACGATTTCGTATTTGAGCCGAATAAACCCGATTCAGCGTCATCGATCCGAAGCATGACGGTTCACTTTCGTTCACTACTCAGGCAAAGCGCGCCTAAGGAAGTTTTCACTTCATTAAAATAGATAACACAGCGTTTTAATTTATTTACATTTAAATTTTTTTTGCCATACCCACTACAAAATAGCTACTTTCGATGTATGTATAGCGGCCATTAATGACCCATTTAACAGGCAGGTGTGCGGAAAATGGTTTACTTTCTGCACTAGCGCAGAAAATAATGGTTGCCATGGCAACTTCTTTTAATTCGTTCTATACGCCTGCGTATGCTTGCGTGCGCCTGTCATTACTTACTTGCACGAACTTCGCGGCACACTAGAAGAAAAGATGGCGACGCAAATGAACTGTCAGAATTTTTTGAAAATTACACAAAAAGTAAGTATTTTGTAATGGGTATGGCAAAAAATACCATATATGTCTCGTACATAATGGTATTACGGCTCCTGTGACTGTAAAAACTCGCTATCGCTCGTTTTTACATACTGTTATCACTCACCGTAATATGCCCCATTACGTATCTAGACATATAATCTACTATTTTATTGCTTGTTCGAAAATGTAGAAGTGTAAATAATTAACTAAAGCGCTATGTTCTATTAAATTAAAAATGTTTAACAGGTTCAACTTTTGGCCACAAATATAAAACTTTAATTTCATCTTTTTTAAGTTTTTCTAAACAACTTAACAGTTATGCTGAGTTGCAGAAAGAATTGTCTAAAAATCTACTATGACAATGACCTTAGATTGTGACCATACATATTTTTCCATAAGAAAGACGTAGTAGAATTTTAAATTGATCTTGCTAAAAAATAATTGACCGATTTCAACGATTTTTACTTCCCACCTCTACAATGGTAGGGAAGTAATGGATTTAGTCTGAAAAAAATATTTCGAGATTTTAACAGATCTTCACATTTTGAGACCCTAGCAATCGTTTAAGATCATTTTCTGACTGATGTCTCTTGTGTGTGTGTGTGTATGTGGTCAATTTTTCGCCTTCGATATCGTAAAAACGGAACAACATACGGCCATGCCGATTGTTCTATTGTGTTTATCAGCCTTTAACTTAGATCTGATTAGATTTTGAGTCAAATCGGTTCAGTGGATCCTGAGATATTAAAAAAACGTTCTCAATGTCACGTATTAACATAGGTAAAAAAAATATAAATGAACTCTAGATGTTATAATATGAAAAAAATGTAAATATTTTTTTCTCTAAAATGTATAGTTTTCGAGAAAAAAATATTTTACTAAAAAAAGAAAATTGTACGTAAATCAAGGTAACCATAATTTTTGCTATATTACTAGCCATCAGTAGATCACCAAACAAAAAAGAAGGCCATGCTTTTTTCAAAGAATAAAAAAGAGTGTTTATTTTTTGCAAATATTTACTAGGTGGGATGTATAGAACTGGTCATCACTCGAATTTTTTTAACTGTGTATTGGGATCCGTCAGATAGGTGGAGTTTAAAAAACATGGCGCAGAGGGGGGGAAATTTCATATATGGGGCTATACTTTTGCGTGTAATTTTATGATTTTCAAAGTGATAAGAAATGATAAAATATTAAGTGCAATTTGTGATTGGGCCGGTACGAATCCTAAACAAAGGAATTTCGTTGAAGGAAACAGATTCTCAAAGCCGAACATATTATCAAATGTCGGAAATATAACGAGAAAAATACATGAAAAATGTAGTAATGCAAAAGTAGTAATCTTTACGGCATATTGCTTAAAAACATCAAAATTAAAAGAAAATCTCCACGAAATTAATTATCCGTTCAATGCTCCTTTAAGGCTGTGTTAGGTGAATAATGTAAACACATAACTGCAACATAATAATATGTTATATTGTAATAAGTAGGTAAGTTACTAACCTCAAAATATTTGTATACACATAATTAGTCCTAATTTTGTCAATATTCAGAGATTTAACTATTGTAGTACAGTATGATAATGAGTACATCTTATTAGTAATATAAAATATTTTTTTAATTCATAAATACAATTTTTCCACATTTCATTAAAAAAGAATTCGCTGTAAAGTAAGTTTTACAAGGCAATAACTGATAGTGTTTAATGCCATGATATTAGAAAACGTCGCAAATTCCATTTTCGATAAACTTTTTGTTTATTTTACTTGTTTTATTCTTGTAATAACCAATTTCACGATAAATTTGCACTGTTAGCATGTAAAATTTTCCCCCATTTTGATACAATTTTCTGCCACCAGATGTCATATGCTCATTTGACGGGTCCCAATACATGTAAAATTTAGCTTAAAAGCGACCTTTTTCTATGCAGAGCAATCATTTGTTTTTGTGCGATACAATTTAATGTTCTAAATGCCAGAAAGTTTGATAACGACATTAGATTGTTCCTGCATGTATAAACACTGTAAGTAAATGATCAAAATCTAAAGTCATTTCCAAATCAAATTTTTTAACAATGCTTTCTGCAACCCAGCATTAAAGTAGTGTTTTTTAAACTACTTCAACTGGCCTCATAACGACAAAAGTAAACAGACAAAAAAGTAGAATGTAGGACATTCTAGTTAACTCGGTAATCGATATTGGTACAGTGACTACAAAACAGTCTGTATAAAAGTAACGCTACATATCATTCCAGTCATTTAGAAACACAAAGTTTTAACATCTTCTAAAATATTTATGTTACAGAAATACAGACATGCTTTATTTGTCTCCAATCGATTTTCATATCAAGGTAAAATGAACGTGAACTGGTTTCTCAACGTACTTTTTTACACATACAATAAAATTGTAAAGTAATTTTAATACTTTTACGATACAATCGATTTATTCGGTTGGTACGTTTTTTTTATTTTAGCTGCGTGTTCTACATAATTGTAAACACCAAAAATTGTGTTTGAACAAATAAAATTAATTTTTATCATGAAAAATAAGTGTTCTTAGATTGATTTTTAGATAGTATAAAAATAATAATTTGGCCTTTTCATATTTTAGGCTTGGGAGCAAAATCCTAGAAAAATTAATTTTTGTTTCTGTTAAATAAAACGTACCTACTAATGGGCTCTGTACCAATGAGGTAAAATCTATAGAGGACGCATACCGTATACAACTGCTTATAATAATAATAATAATAATAAAAATAATATAATAAAGTATTGGGTAATAAGGACCAGTTAAATGTATAAATTATTTATTCTTTGCCAACGTTTCGTTGCGAATTTGCAACTTCTTCAGGGCTCTACAACAGTAAAGTACATACATAATTAATTTTTGAATTATAAAAGAAAAAATTTTTAACCTTTAAAATTTCTTACCAAATGGTCAATGTTATACATTATAAAAGTTATACATTATAAATTTTAAAGGTTAAAAATTTTTAACTTCCCACTGGAAGTTATTGTAATGGGTCCGAAAATCGAAATCAAAAAGGAAAAAAAATTTTTATGTTTCAAGGTCACTACACTATTTTTACACTACTTTTAGAAAGATGTCTGTGTGTGTGTGTGTGTGTGTGTGTGTACGTACGTACGTATGTGTACATTTCTTTCAAAGACGAAATCTCGAGAACGAAAAATGATATCGACTACGTTAAGGTGCCAATCGACGCGTATTAACGTAAATATGATCTGAAAGAAATTTTTTCAAAATCGGTTCAGCCGTTCTTTTTTCTTAACCAAATAACCTCCAAAAAAGTAGATTTTACACAATATCTCGCGAATAAAAAATTATATCGACTTCGTAAGGGTGTCAATCGAGGCGTGTTAACGTCATTTTGATCCGACATAAATTTTATAAAAATCGGTTCAGCCGTTTTTTTTTTTTTTTTTTAAATTATTGATGTTTTAATGATTGAAATGATTACTTTTCTGTGTAATATCTAATTTAATTATTATTATTAAATATTTATCAAACTGGGAAGTTCGTCGTGTGGACCTCAAGGGTCGCACTTTAGTCCTAATAAACGACCCACCTCACGGCTTGTTTCTTTTATAATTCAAAAATTAATTATGTATGTACTTCACTGTTGTAGACCCCGAAGAAGTTGCAAATTCGCAACGAAACGTTGGCAAAGAATAAATAATTTATACATTTAACTGGTCCTTATTACCCAATACTTTATTATATTAACATATGTGATGGACGTAAAAAACAGAAATAATAATAATGCGTTTAACGTCCGTTTCTCGACATTATGTCATAACAGGCGCCATTCGCATTACTATTTTCCATTTTACCACTTTCCCGTTGTTTTCTACATTTTCCAAACTTCACGTTTTTTTTTCTTTTTTAAATTCCCATTGGAAGTTATTGTAATGGTTCCGAAAATCTGAATCAAAATTTTTAACAAATTTTTATGTTTCAAGGTTACTACACTATTTTTAAACTATTTTTGAAAAGATGTCTGTGTGTGTGTACGTACGTACGTATGTGTCCATTTCTTTCTAAGACGAAATCTCGAGAATGAAAAATTATATCGACTACGTTAGGGTGCCAATCGACGCGTATTAACGTAAATATGATCTGAAAGAAATTTTTTCAAAATCGGTTCAGCCGTTCTTTTTTCTTAACCAAATAGACTCCAAAAAAGTAGATTTTACACAATATCTCGCGAATAAAAAATAATATCGACTTCGTAAGGGTGTCAATCGAGGCGTGTTAACGTCATTTTGGTTCGACATAAATTTTATAAAAATCGGTTAAGCCGTTTTTTTAACTTCCCATTGGAAGTTATTGTAATGGGTCCGAAAATCGAAATCAAAATTTTTAACAAATTTTTATGTTTCAAGGTCACTACACTATTTTTAAACTACTTTTGAAAAGATGTCTGTGTGTGTGTGTGTGTGTGTGTGTGTACGTACGTACATGCGTATGTGTCAATTTCTTTCGAAGACGAAATCTTGAGAATGAAAAATTATATCGACTACGTTAGGGTGCCAATCGACGCGTATTAACGTAAATATGATCTGAAAGAAATTTTTTCAAAATCGGTTCAGCCGTTCTTTTTTCTTAACCAAATAGACTCCAAAAAAGTAGATTTTACACAATATCTCGCGAATAAAAAATAATATCGACTTCGTAAGGGTGTCAATCGAGGCGTGTTAACGTCATTTTGGTTCGACATAAATTTTATAAAAATCGGTTAAGCCGTTTTTTTAACTTCTCATTGGAAGTTATTGTAATGGGTCCGAAAATCGAAATCAAAATTTTTAACAAATTTTTATGTTTCAAGGTCACTACACTATTTTTAAACTACTTTTGAAAAGATGTCTGTGTGTGTGTGTGTGTGTGTACGTACGTACATGCGTATGTGTCAATTTCTTTCGAAGACGAAATCTTGAGAATGAAAAATCATATCGACTACATTAGGGTGCCAATCGACGCGTATTAACGTAAATATGATCTGAAAGAAATTTTTTCAAAATCGGTTCAGCCGTTCTTTTTTCTTAACCAAATAGACTCCAAAAAAGTAGATTTTACACAATATCTCGCGAATAAAAAATTATATCGACTTCGTAAGGGTGTCAATCGAGGCGTGTTAACGTCATTTTGATTCTACATAAATTTTATAAAAATCGGTTCAGCCGTTTTTTTTTTTTAATTATTGTTAAAAATAAATAATAATTATTTGGCTTGTCCGAACCCTAATAAAGGAATTTATTATTATTATTATTATTATTATTATGTTTTAATGATTAAAATGATTACCTTTCTGTGTAATATCTAATTTAATTATTATTATTAAATATTTATCAAACTGGGAAGTTCGTCGTGTGGACCTCAAGGGTCGCACTTTAGTCCTAATAAACGACCCACCTCACGGTTTGTCATATATTAGCTATTAGAGTGTTAAATAATATAGATTGGGTTATATTTTATCGTAGTGGGACAGGTTTGCTCTATTCGAAATACTAGCCCCCGTGTTCATTCCGCTCTTGACGAACAAACTGTGCAAAGTTATATAATGGCAAACAACATAACATTCCTTGCTTAAACTTACAACAAACTTTGCAAATTCCAAAACTAAGAGTTTACCGCTGCAGTGTTATGATAAACATTATTGTTAACTATTTTAACCTTTGAGTGACTGTCGACTGATGCTGAATAGGAGAAAGCTTTGTCAGAAATTCTGGTTTACGATCATGCATATTTCTTTAAAAGAAAAGCATAGTAGAATTTTTTTTCGAGCTTGCTTATAAAATAACTGATCGATAAAAACGACATTTTTTTCTAAACTGTGTAGATATAATATGTTTAATATACTTTTTTGTAAAATGTTTATTGGATAAGCAGCCAATGTTCAGGTTAGATTCCTGACTATGACTATGGTTGGTAAAATGATTTTTTCCGATATGTCTGGTATCAATTATATAATTGGCTGCTTATCCAATAAAAAATGTTCAATTGCAAATCTGTTATTTATACTTTTTTGTACAATTTCCCCTTCGAAAGAACCTTTTCTTTGGCATTTTTATCAAAATTTAGTTTGAAAAACGTTCTTTTTCTGTGTATAGATCAAGTCATTTGTTTTTCTCTGAGTACATTCTGTTATGTAGATTGTAGAATATTAGTTCTACATGACAGAAAGTTTGACAATGACATGAGACTATATAAACTATAATGTGTGGTTTCAGTCTACAGTGATTGTCAAATACGATTTTCTAACAATGAGTTCTGCAACTCAGCATGATGCTGGGTAGCAGAACGCATTTTTAGTAAGTCTGGTTTGATAATGACCTTACATTGTATACATAATTACAGTTTGTACTTTTTACAAATGCATGAACAATCGTTGCCAAACTTTTTATTATGTAGAACATTAGACAGTACACACAGAATAACAAATGACTGATCTACGTAAGAAAAGATCGCTTTTCAAACTACATTTTTATCAAAATGCCTTTGTAAATATTGTTTGGAAGGGGAAATTGTGCAAAAAAGTGTTTTAAATACATAACATACAAGCAGTGAGGTGGGTCGTTTATTATTACTAAAGTGCGACCCTTGAGGTCCACACGACGAGCTTCCCAGTTTGATAAATATTTAATAATAAGAATTAAATTAGATATTACACAGAAAAGTAATTAAAACATAATTATTATTTATTTTTAACAATAATTAAAAAAAAAAACGGCTGAACCGATTTTTATAAAATTTATGTCGGATCAAAATGACGTTAACATGCCTCAATTGACACCCTTACGAAGTCGATATAATTTTTTTTTCGCGAGATATTGTGTAAAATCTACTTTTTTTGGAGTCTATTTGATTAAGAAAAAAGAACGGCTGAACCGATTTTGAAAAAATTTCTTTCAGATCATATTTACGTTAATACGCGTCGATTGGCACCCTAACGTAGTCGATATCATTTTTCATTCTCGAGATTTCGTCTTAGAACGAAATGGACACATACGTACGTACGTACGTACACACACACACACACACAGACATCTTTCTAAAAATAGTGTAAAAATAGTGTAGTGACCTTGAAACATAAAAATTTGTTATACATTTTGATTTCGATTTTCGGACCCATTACAATAACTTCCAATGGGAAGTTAATAATTTAAAAAACCGGTCAAATGTGAGTCAGACTCGCGCATCGACGGTTCCGTACAATAATAAAAATAAGGAGTTAGGTAGGGGTAAGAAATTAACAGATTTAATTTTAAAATGCTTTTTTACTTATATTTTAATTTTGATCTATAGTCTAATAGTACAGTAAAAAATCAAGCTTCTATCTCAATGCAATAAAAAAATATGGCCTTTCAAAAATCACATTTTTAGGGTTCCGTATCAGAAAGGAATCCTATTGTTGTGCCAACGATATCTGTCTGTCTATCACAGGCCTCCTTCTAAACGAAATGAGATAGGGACTTGAAATTCACACAATATATATATAACCGCGGCCTAAAGACGGAGAGAATAACAAAAGAATAAAAAGTTTTATTTAAGGGTTGCGCCCATACATGCAAACGAACGGGGTCAAGAAAAAAATGTTTGTACCTATTCTTGTGGGGTATCGTTTAAAAGGGTTTTTTTGAGTAGATTATGAATGTATATTTATTTTATCAAAATTGTAGGTTTCAGAGATCGTCAAGATTGCAGTTTTTAGACCTATTTTGTTACCAAGTGTATCTTAACAACGTCATTCCTATAAAACTGTAAATCACGTAAAGTATCACTCAAGTCCTCTAGTAACTAGTTAATCAGCAAATACTAAAAGCAGAAAAAAGAAAGAGCCTACTTATACCTACATGCAAACAGGGGACAAAAACATTTTTTTTGTACCTATTCTTGCGGGTATCGTTGAAAAGGGCCTTTTGAGTCTATGTATTATGAATGTGTTTTTATGTTATATAGATAGGTACCTATTTTATCAAAATTGTAGGTTTTAGCAAACGGGGAGCAACACATTTTTTTGTACCTATTCTTGTGGGGTATCGTTGAAAAGGGCCTTTTGAGTAGATTATGAATGTGTTTTTATTTTATTTATTTCATAAAAACTAGGCATGGCGATCTAAGATCGATTAATCGAAGAATCGATTGTTTCGACCAGTAAAATCGATTTTTTTTATCGATATTAAGCAATCAATCGAACCAGTGATTCGATTTTAGACTCGATTTTTTTTGATTCGATAACAATGCTACCGTGATATTATTTACAATAAGTTGAACGTAGGCACCCATACCAAATACATGTAAATAAATTACAGTTTTTCACTTAATTAATCATAAATTCGATAGATGGCTGTATGGCCTTAGTTCCCTTCGCCTTTTACAACTTTAATAAAGTTAAAAACGATAAAAAATCGATTATTGTAGTGTCTTTTTATTCTTCATATAAATAAAAGCTCAAATAAAACACATAGAAAAGAGATCGATTTTTAAGAAATCGATCTTTTAGACCTCGATTTTTTTGTAAATCGGTATTTCCGACTTCGATTCAGATCGATTTAAAAATCAATCTTTTTCAAGACGAATCGCCATCCCTAATCAAAACTGTAGGTTTAGCATAACTTACATAGTAAGGAACTCTTTGCGTTGTTCAACACGCACTTGGTCGTTTATTTATACTGACTCACTCGTAAAAACCGTGTCCGAAACAAGTGAAATTTAATATAGTTTCCAATCATCGCGTAGGATGATTGGCAACTATATTAAATTTTTATAACATTACGAAACCCTCAAGGCGCGAGTTCAACTCGCACTCAATAAATAAATTATTTTAATTCCGCGAGAAAATAACCTGAAAATTTTTTAGACCCCCTAATGACGGCATTTAAGTACTCGCGTACATTCACATGTTTTTATATGAAAATATATAGAATTTATTTTTATCATAAATTTAAAATTTTAAATTAAACCTTTTCAGAAAACTACCTTCTTTTCACAACTGTAATTCCAGCACACTGCAAATAAATATTGAAACTATCAACATAAAATTTTTATAACTTGATGTCGAGACAACATTTTGAAAACACTCTATATTATTATAAACTCCGGACTGGAAAAGCGAAGAAGGTTGTACCTTCATATACATGTTTTATTGATCCAATTTTATTATCAACATAAAACTGGCTATGAAACACAGTTTTCCTATTTCCTTATAATGGAAATCAATTTTGATAGCCGTAATGAACGTGTAATTTACTTTTACCTCGGAGACAAGTTTCCATTAAATATTACATACAGTGCGTTTCGAATAGTTGTCCTTTGCGTTCACGGAGCCAGGAGTAAGCGGCAGAACGACTTTTGTTTGAGGGGACTATAGACCCACGATCACTTATGAAAATTGACATTGCACTGTAAGAAATGAGAAGGCCGATTACATAGATTATCGATGGTGCATTTGTAGCCAGCGATTAATCTGGTAATAGGCACACAAAGAGACAATGGCGTCGCAAACAGGTATCGCCTGCACATCGCGTAGATTCCATAAAAACACATTGCGCATGCGCGGTTACTAATTTTACATTAATTTGTTTTGTATTCATCCATTTTATGTATGTAACTATACATTTTATTTTGTAATTTTTACACACTTTATTGGAATATTACACAAATTATGTAATTTTAATTTATTTTATGTAAAAATCACAAATTTGTTTAACTTTACAGTAAAAGTCCAAGTTTTTATGAAGTTTTCTGTGTAAAAATAAATAATAATGTAAAATCACTTAGGAAATCGAGTTAATTCTACCTTAACTTTCAAAGTATTTTTACATCCATTTTTTACAGTGTGTAATCAGAAACGGATCCAGAAGGGTAAATGGAGTGAAGGGTTGAAACTGAGCGTTTTCATCCCTAGGGATGAAAATTTTCAGGTCGGTTCTCTAGCTGTTTTTTAACGTTGTTAAGACGGAAACAGAGCAATTGGATCCGCATATAATTTTCGAAAACGTCAAATTAAGAAGAAGATAGAGTGATATTGAATCCGCGTATAATATTCATAAACGACAAAATGACAGACATAGCCCCACATAAATCTGACAATCTAATATTTTTGCGACTTTTTTGCACGCCCAAATTGTAGGTACCTCTAATCGAATTGTCAATTGTTGTTATGAAAAATAATATGCAATTACTCGGTATGAAACTTGGCGTTTGCAACACGTGTGGTTCCATGCCCTCGTACCTCGGGCAGCAAACTTCACACTAGTTGCAAACGCCAAGTTTCTTACCTTGTAATGCAATATACTATTTAATCTCCTGACTTTTAAATTTGGAATGGTACACAATCTTTGTAACACAAGTTTGTTATTGTTACATTAAAATTTACTTCTTGTTAATATAAACACAAAGTAGGTACTTTGTTACGACAAAACTTTGAGAATCGTACTTAAAAAAGCTTTACAGTATTGAAATAACAACACGGGTCGCGGTTGTCTTCTTTATGTGTATAATTTAAATTCACATCTAGAATAAAGACTACAATGGAATTCGCAACTCCAAAAACATTTCTTTGAATGATATTTGAAAAACTTTTGATCCTCTTAAATAACATAAGTTAATATATTTCAGGTTTGAAAACATACAGTGAATTTCACTTAAGACGCAACATAAGCAAGTTTTGAAGTGAAAACATTTTAGTTAGGCACTCTTTGCCTGGGTACTGGAAAAATGTGAAGCGTTTGCAACTAGTTCCGTAAGAATTCGCAACCCGACCGTAAGAATTCGCAACATACCTATATCATAAAAACGGCCGTCTACACACTTCCACCCATAGCGCAGTTGATTACGTCTTTGCATGCTATGCATAGGAACCTGGGTTCGAGACCTAATGGCAGCGTAGAATTTTTGGTGTTTTTTTTTCTAAATTCTACATGATTTTTATTTATATATTTTTTTATTTTTGTTATATTCTTTCTTCGACAATAATTATAATTTTTTTGAAACCAAGGTGGAATAAATTAAAAATACAATTTTAGTACCTATTTTAGTAATAAATTTTTTTTAGTTCATAAATGCGCTATAATATATAACACCAAAAATTAGAAAATCTAAAGTTTTCACTTCTGTCGTGTGGTCATAAGCACACACCCATTTTTTATTTGGTAGTTATTTTAAATTTAAAAAAATGTACAGAGTTTGAGAGAGCGCGGAGAAAGTATAACTATGCATTCGCATTTCGCATACTGTATACCGTACTCTACTATTTTAGTAGTTATATTTTCTCCGCGCTCTCTCAACCCCTGTATTTTTTTTTACAAAATTCCGTTACGAATAGTCTTTTACAAAACTTCATTCATTTCTCGGTGATTTGAGAGCTGTAATATATCCTTAAGTTATAGATATATTCTCTCTCAGGAAAAAATATAAATTATAATATGAAAACGTTTTGTTTATTTATTAATTTTCTAATAAAAAACATTTTGCAAACATTACCAGAAAATACGACGCACTTAAAGGAATAGATGACATTGTATTTTATTTTTTCGCTCCATTCATAATGTCACTATAATATTTTATGAATATATATACAGTTCGGATAACTAAATTATTCATTCTCCATTACATAAATAGTGTAGAATCAAAATAAAATGTATTTTGATTTAACGAGCTCCCATTTCAAATCTATTTTTATTGAGCTAAATTTGTTTAATATTAAGTTGTTTTTTATTTTACTTCTAATTTTATACTCAAAATCAGTATCCAAAAAAACTTTTTTCTCGGCGAACATATCGCTAAATATGTTAGCATCATCAGGAGATGATTAAAATTAATTTAATTATCTCCTGATAGTTGAGGTTAGGAGAGTTCGGATCATGGTTTTGCTTCCCCCCCCCCTAGAATAAATCCTCGAACCACCCTTGAGGCTAACATGATTAGCGAAACGTGCATCGAGAAAAAAATGTTATCCTGAGTTGCAGAAAGCATTGTCAGAAAATCTGATTTGACAATGACCTTATAGATTGTGACCACACATATTTCTCCATAAGAAAGCATTGTAAAATTTTAAATCGATGCTGCTCGAAAAATAATTGATCGATTGAAACGATATTTTTTTAAACTGTGTATATTACATCTAATGCTGAACTGTTCAAATGAACTTCACCGCCATCTTGAAAAATGGATGCCGTTAGCCGTTTTCAAGATCAGTAAATGGCACTGGAATTTTAACTTTAGAAACCAACATCGGTGTTATCAAAAAAATAATAATATACCTCGGTAATCTCCCAACATTCTATATGTTACGCTTCCCCAATCTTGTCCTATATACATCAAGAAATGGATTTTGGAGTTCGATTTCCCACGGGATACAAAAAAAAATTAATTTGTGCTTTGTTTCGTTCGTTCACGATGCGACGCCTTATAGGGCCAACGCACACACGCTACTTTTTGTCGTACGATTTTGCGATTAAGTCAACTGAAAATCGTCAGATGTAGCTACCAATAGCGTTTAAGGCATAGACATAGAAATCTATAGGGACGTAGTACAAGCGAGTGGGGAGGTTGCTGTTAAGGGTGGGGGGCGGTGGGGAAGCAAGTGGGACCACATTCTATTGGTCGTTTTAGTTGCGCAAGCGCTGTACGAGCAATTGAGCATGCGCATAGACGCGGACGACTGCATCTGGCGCAACTGATCATGCGCAAAGACGCGGCCAATAGAACGTGGACATGTCCTTAAGACAGGCTTCCCCTGAATGGCTTCCCCCTCGTCTAAAGTGGCACTTTAGACTACACCCCCAGATGTCGATATCTATGGTATAAGGCCACACACTCTTTGCTGAAATACACGTAACACGGCTGTTATATCACGAGCATATATGTAATACTCCTATATCGCCAGCTTCATTCTATCACCTGTAAGAGAAAAGCGCGCCGAGAGATAGAGATGCTAGATTAGACTTGGGTGCTAACACGCATGTGCAGCGAGACACCGACGTGTCGTTTACTCGTTTACTTGTGTTACCGCACGCGTACTATGTTATATGCTAGTATTACATATCCAAGGCTGTGCGACAGAGAAACGATAGTCTACGCTCTACTGTCGGCGACATGCCTCTTTCTCAAGCTGGCAATATAATAGTATTACATAATATTGTTACGGATCACCCTGTATATAAACGGCAGGCAAAAATTCTGAGAAACGGGATCTGCTTACTGTAACAACGAGTACCTGCACGAAAGTTCTAGAGAACGCGAGAATGTACTCGGCTTAAGCCGCGCAGCATATATAAACAGCCGATGCGAGGGAATGAATCAGTCATCAGTGAGTCACGCAGTCAGTCAGTGTAGATTATACTGTGACAGTGTTGAACAGCGAATATAGTGCGAAATAAATCTGATATAAATACAGTGAATATAAATATTTAAACATAAATAATTAGAAATAAGTAAATAATCTTTTTTATATTAAATAGTTATTTGTTAAGTGCTATTTATTGTTTAGTTATTGTTTACTTGATTGTTAGAACTGACTTATCGTTGTTGCATTCATTATTATTGTTGTGTTTGTAATTATTGTAAATAAATATTTATTCCGCCAACTCAGAAAACAGTTTTGTAACAATATATTATGATCACGAGAAATTTAGAACAGCTATAAGTGATCATTAAATCGCGATTTAAATCGATTGCACATATAACCACCGGTGACGTCTCAGAACATAGATAGCTATAGAAACAGCATATCATGCCGCTTGTGAAGCTACAACTATACACTAAAGTACGATCTGTCAGTTGCATTATGATCATTCGTTGCTTGTATTCCGTAGTGTTAATTACTCTTTATTTGATAAAGTTGTGTTTTATTGTAAAAAATGGTGTGTTGTTTGCCTGGATATGACAATAAAGGTTTCAAAGCGCTTGTGTATCCTAAATCGCGCGTTTTCGATACAAAAAATAGCACGTGTGCGCTGATCCTTAGACACAAGGTTGCGACAACTCGGAGTAATTTGAAAACCTGTAGACTAGTCTATTGTATACGTTTATTATGATCAACGCACTCATGGATGTTTTGTTAGTTTTAAGTTAGTTGTTATTTAATGTAATTTAAGACGCTAATGACCAAGTTGTCAACGCGTCTATATAATCTACAACAAATAAATAAATACATCAGCAATAACTAACTTTTAAAATTTTACGTTTCATGTTAACGTTTACTGATCGAAAATAACCAAGTAAGAATGAATTGTGAATGATAGACGCTCGACAACAGAGGTCATTAGCGTCTGTTAACCAAGTGAGAGTTTGTTAGGTAATGCCAACTGTAAAATACTATTTTCAGACGATCTCCACACCCACTTTAAGATTGTTGATTTCCCACGTTGCTACGTCATACAGCTAACGCAACGTGGCTATATACAGAATGAAACAGAAAATTATTGTTGAAAGTCGAAACTAAAAAGAACATATTATTGTTTTCTTGTGTAATTAAAAGGCAAAATTTGGTTGTAATAGTCCATTGTGTTGTTAGGGCAGAAAGTAGACGTTTGCGACGAGTTGTAGAGTTTGCCACCGAGCGAAGAACAACACATTGAATATACAGGTGACTTTTTTTGTGTTTATTTGTGGCCTCTTTTCAGCTAATTTATGGATTCCGTATAAACAACAAATGGTTCTTTGACATACTATCAATATTGTTACAAAACTGTTTTCTGAGTTGGCGGAATAAATATTTATTTACAATAATTAAAAACACAATAATAACGAATGCAACAACGAAAAGTCGTTCTAACAATCAACACAAGTAATTAACACTTAACTATATATACAATATTTAATACTTATTATTTAATACTAATATTTAATTATAACACTTGCTATATACAATGACTATTTATTTCCAAGTATGTCTATTTATAATTCACAAAATACTGTTTATTTTTTTCTATATTTATGTCAACTTATTTAAAGCAGATTTATATATTTTTGCACTATTATTATCGCCCGTACTTGTAAACGCCCAGTACTTCACTAACTGATTGATCGTGTGACTCAACGCTAATATATAGACCGTGCGGCGTAAGTCCAGTGCCTCCTCGATTTCTCTAGAACCTTCGCGCGGTTACTAGTTGTTAGGTAAGCAGGACCCCGTTTCTCAGAATTCTTGCCTGCCGCTTATATACAGGGTGATCCGTAACAATATCTAGTAAAATTATTCAATATTTTAGTACTTTTGCGATATATTTCAGAGTGGCCGATCGGTATAGTATAAATCGTTGTTCTTCTAACTGTCATTTAAGAGAGGTTCTACTGTATTTGATAATGTAATTTCTGTATAGCAAGGTATATTCGCTGTTACTGCTATCCCATTCTAGATTATGAGATAATACAATAAGCTGACTGTGTCGAAAGCGAAGATGTTGAAATTATATAGTAAGATTAAATTAAGGAAAAAGGTTACAAGGTCACTTGTAGTAACTTTTAGTTAGATGGAATTTATTAAAATTTAAGAGTTAACTCGCACACACACACAAACACACGTTTCCAAAAATGGTGCCACATTGTTCAGAATGATATGAAAACGTTGATATTGTAGCAAACCCCAAGATGTTACGCCACTGCCTCCAATAGAAACCACGAGAAAGAAAGGCCACAGTAGTAAAGCGTGGAATGATATCGAAGATTCTAGACAGCGCTAGAGAATACGAGGACGCACTGAGCGTACACCGCACGCAGATATATAAACGACGAGTGCTTCGTGTTGGGGGGATCAGTGAATGGTGAGTCGTGCCATCAAGTGAATCAATCAACGGTCGAATCAGTCAGTACAGTGATATAAATAGTGGAGTGGATGTAAATAAATAGTACTGAAGTAAATGACCGACATAAATAAACGTTAGAAATAAATGCTGATATAAATACAGTGACATAAATAATTACAAATAAATAATCCTTGTATATATAGTTATTTGTTAAGTGTTATTTAAGTGGCTCGTTTAGTTCAATAATTACCGTATAAGTTTTTTTATTGTTAGAATTGACTTTTCGTTGTTGCATTTATTGTTATTGTGTTTTTAATTATTGTAAATAAATATTTATTCCGCCAACTCAGAAAACAGTTTTGCAACAATATTTTTTGGTCCGATCCCTAGGACCAGCAATTCGACCGACGTCAATTATTATATTGTAATAAGAGCACTGCGTTGTTACCTTCCTATAGCCATGCGGTGAGCGTGGCTGCTTCGTATGTATAAGGCTCTCGGTTCGAAGTCAATTGGCTCCGTGAAATATTTGTTTTTTTTTCATATTTATATATAGGTACTAGCCGGTACCCGTGGCTTCGCCCACGTAAAATTTGATTTATGAGAAATTCTCCTCCTGCGAAGCGAAGCCGGGCTCGAATTTTATTAATACATAACCCACTCGCATCGCTCGTTCGCTCGAATTTTATTTATACATTACTCACTCGCTTCGCTCGTTCGCTCGAATTTTATTAATATAATACTCACTCGCTAATTCGCTCATTCGCTCGAATTTTATTAATACATTACTGACTTGCTTCGCTCGTTCGCTTGAATATTATTAATACCTTCTTCGCTCGTTCGCTCTAATTTTATTAATACATTACACACTCGCTTCGCTCGTTCGTTTGAATATTAATTATACATTACTCATTCGCTTAGCTCGTTTGCTCGGATTTTATTAATACATTACTCACTCGCTTCGCTCGTTCACTCAAATTTTATTAATACATTACTCACTCGCTTCGCTCGTTCGCTCGAATTTTATTAATACATTATTGCTCACATACGTTATATAAGGAACTCCTGTACAAAATGTCATGCTTTTGACTTAAAAAATGATAAACTTCCATACAAACTTTCATCCCCTATTTAACCCCTTTAAAGGATGCATTTTCAAAAATCCTTTCTTATTACTCACCTACGTTATATAAGGAACTTCTGTGCAAAATTTCATGCTTCTAACTTCAAAAATGACGAACTTCCATACAAACTTTCATCCCCTATTTAACCCCCTTAGGAAATGAATTTTCAAAAATCCTTTCTTATTGCTCACCTACGTAATATAAGGAACTCCTGTGCAAAATGTCATGCTTCTAACTTCAAAAATGACGAACTTCCATACAAACTTTCATCCCCATTTTAGCCCCCTTAGGGAATTAATTTTCAAAAAAAAATTTCTTAGTGCTCACCTACGTTATATAAGAAACTCTTGTGCAAAATGTCATGCTTCTAACTTCAAAAATGACGAATTTCTATACAAACTTTCATCCCCTATTTAACCCCCTTAGGGGTTGAATTTCAAAAAATCCTTTCTTAGTGGGTGCCTACGTCACAAAAGGAACCTACTGTCCAAATTTCAAGTTTATATCTTTAGCGGTTTGACCTGGGCGTTGTCTGTCAGTCAGTCAGTCAGTAACGGAACTGTTTTATATATATAGATAACCAGTTAGCTGCGTGAAATTTTTCTTTTTTTATTCAAATTAATAAGTAATGATAATTTTTATAATAATTATTACCTGTTTATAAAAAAAATATTTCTTAAGTATTAATAATTATGCGTTCCTTTACCATTTCATCCGACTGCGATGAAACTTTGTTAAGTTATTGTGCGTACGCCCGCAAAGGCTTTTGAATTATATAATAATTCGTCCGGTTTCGCCCGAGTGAAAAAAGTGATCTCAGAAACTACTTATCCGATTGCGACGAAACTTTGGTGAGTTGTTGTGCGCACGCCCGCGAAGCTTTTTTATTAACACCCTGTATAAGCTGAAGTATATATTTTGTGAGATTGAAAAAGAATCTTCTTATGGATATTAAGTGAAGCCCAAAGGGCCAAGTTTGCGAAGCGAATAAAACAAACTTAGATAAGATAAGATAAAAATATTTATTAAGCTAGTTATTATATACAGGTGTTTACATAATTATTTTAATGCTGGTACCAAAAACCACCCAGGACATTTAATGTTTCATAATTTATGATTACATAATGTGATGCTTGTTTTATACTCTTATTTTTATTTATATGGGAAAAATTGTAAAAACCCATCCTACATAGCAGGAAATGCAGAATGATGTTGCAAAAAAAAAGAAAAATAATGTTATTATGCTATCAAAGATTCAAAATGTTTTATTTGTTTGTGTTTTTTCTTATCGCTTTTTGAATAATCGCCAATAGAGTAAATCATTTCATTTTTGTTGTTAGCAGTTTTTTCAAAAAAGTTTTTAGTTACGTTTAAAATGTATTTACCGATATATTCAATATTAAGATCATTATGAATTTGAGACAGTAAGGTCCATCTGGGATATCCTCCCACTATTCTCAAGCATTTATTTTGAACTATTTGTAAAGTTTTGATGTTAGTAGCGCAGGTAAAGTTCCAAGCAGGAGAAGCATAAGTGATAAGAGGCCTGATAACAGCTTTATAGATTAGCATTTTATTTTGGATGTTTAATTTAGATTTGGAATTGAAAATAGGGTACAGGCTGGACAGTAGTCCTATTGCTTTATCGGCAGTCTTTTTAATGTGGTAAGTAAATGTGAGTCTGCTGTCCAAGTGCAGCCCGAGATATTTAACGTTTTTATTCCATTATATGTTGAGGTTATTAATATTGATGTTATTTTTAATAACTGGTCGTCTTTTTGTGAAAATTATTGCATCGGTTTTTTCAAAAACAAACTTAAAGTTTTGATAGTAGGTGCTCCATATGCTTACTGTGATGGGGAGCATGGCAGCACGCCAGGGGGAAAACTTTTACTGATTTTAATATTCAGAGCGCGACGACGATTCCAACTATTATTTATTTATAAAAGCTGTCAAGTACAAAGACAGACAAACAAATTCTAAGAGAAAGTTCGGAATAAATTTGGAAACATCTTACTTAAATAATAACTAAATGAAATACAATTGAAAAGCAAGACTAAAATCTTGTTCCGAAGTGAGAATTGTACAAAAAACTGTGATAAATACATTAACATAGTTTTTTGTACAATTTTCACTTTGAAATAACATTTTTGTTAAATACATGCATAACGTAGTTTAAAAAAATGGGTATGTCTTTATCGCCGATACAGACAGATGACGTGTCACGTGAATACGGTTAAACTCAAATAATTGTATTCATTGTCATGGAAAGGAATATATTCACTTTTTTTATCTTACAAAATCAAATGTTCGTAAAATATAAAAACTCGGGTCGCAGTGCCAAACCCTGCCGACAATTAGTGTATTACAGGCACTGTGGCATTATTATGTGAACTTAAGTTTGTTTTTTGACAAAATAAAAAATTTAACCCCTTAATACATCCCTTAAAATAATTAAATTTTTCTAAATTTCAATATTAGATATGGATTTTATCAGTACACCCAATTAAATACACCCTTCCATAAGTAAATCCGTATCAACAAACTAGTGTTTTCATAAAATTTGAAAGTCCGGTCCTGTCGGGCCGATTTTA
Organism: Mongoloraphidia duomilia; assembly: GCA_039654895.1. Classification (NCBI taxonomy): domain Eukaryota; kingdom Metazoa; phylum Arthropoda; class Insecta; order Raphidioptera; family Raphidiidae; genus Mongoloraphidia; species Mongoloraphidia duomilia. Next base: position 5,663,367 of record CM077523.1, read on the forward strand.
TTAAAATTTTAGCACCACATTTTAATCTTTACCAAAGAGTTAAATTTCAATTTTGAAACGATTCTGATAAATTTTTCGGTATTTTTGGGCCCAAAAACTTTTTGGAACCCCTAAATACAACCCTAAAAATTGTCCGATCGAGCCCATTTTAAATAGGCTTCTTGCGGTGATGGGTTCCAATGTGTGTACCAAATTTCGTTTCAATCGATTAAGTCTGTCGAGAGTTATCGTGTACACACATATGTAAATATATATAAATATATATTTCTCGACGTTTCATAGCCTCTTGAACACTTTGGCACCATTTTTGAAAATGTTTATATATATATATAAACATTTTCAAAAATGGTGCCAAAGTGTTCAAGAGGCTATGAAACGTCGAGAAATATATATTTATATATATTTTCAAAAATGGTGCCAAAGTGTTCAAGAGGCTATGAAACGTCGAGAAATTTTGGTCCGACCCCTAGGTCCCGCCATCCGACCGACGCCAATAGTGTATGTGCCATACTATGGCAAATACACTAATAATTGCAGTAATTTTATTTTTTCTTAAATTGTTAACCAATACCTCTATATACCTAGGTATCTAGGTATAATCTATATATTTTCTTTATTAAAAAAATGTTAAAGCCTTCCGGATTCGAACCCGGGTTTGGCGTTTATACCTGTCGGTAGAGTCTTACTGTTCCACACGGCCACCTGGTTTACTTTATCTGAGACCTTAACATAGTTACACATGCTGTGTTTCGTTTCACATGTAAAACATTTCCAACTATTTCCGTTACATCTAATATTTCTAAAATTCCACCCCAGTATGTGACGACGTTATTCACGTCAAAAAAATTGGCTCAATGCAGTAGGATTTTATTTAAGGTAGTTGTCGTGCTATGGGCATAGTGTCAGAAAATTCTAAATTTTCGTATACTCATTAAGGATACTATAATACAAATACCATTAATATTTGAAGTTAATTGACCATTTCTAACTCGAGATAAACTTTATTAAAGTTCGGATAATTAACACGGAGAGCATAGGAAAGGTTGTATTTTTGACAAGTTTTTTAATTAAAAAAAAAAGTAACACTCAGAAATTTTCAAAAAACTACCTGTTCATTGATGTTTTTGTTCTGAGTTTAAAAAAGAAAATCCAAAAATTATTAACCTTTTTATTGTTGAGATATAATAACGCAAAGTTCAACAATTTTTGAGAAAAGATTGACATTTTTATATTATAATCCAAGCGAACAAACTAAGTGAAATATGTGTAACTATGTGAACAACAGTTTAGGTATAATCTCTAACAAAATTTTTTTACATTTAACACTATACTTATTTATTGTTTTACAACGTATTATGAACAAAACTTTTGGATGTTATTATCACAAGACAACTACCTTAACACTTTGCGTACCGACGTCAGGTTAACTAGACATACATAATTATTGATTAATATTTAGTGTCCAGTTTACTTGACTTGCAAAATTTGCCTTAAGTACCAAGTAAAAAAAACAAAAAATGCCGTTAATCACGCAATAAGAAAAATGCTTTATAAACACCTTTAAACAGCAGGAGTGGTCCCAAATTTCAATAGTGTATCATTATCACCAATTACCACCATTCACAAAAAAAATGTTTATTTCGTTTTTTTGCACATGTAGTTAACATAGGGGGTATATGTTAAAATACAACGACTTGTTAACTAGTCCACGTATTTTTTGTTCATTCACTTCTCCAGCAGATGTCTCTAAAATACTGTAAAAATCAATGTTTGGTTTGAATACAGAGACTAGTTAACTAGACGTCGGTATATTAACTGTAATTTTCTTGCGTCTAGTTTACAAGTCAGATGTAATAAAAAAAACGTATGTAAGCACAAACTGGGATTAGGAAGAAAATATGTTTTTTTGTTCCGGTACGCAAAGTGTTAAACAAACTCACAATCTTGCAGGAATTCTGCATCAATATATTTTTAACCATCCCTGTACATTGTGCAATTGTGTCGTGAGTCTTGTAAGCAACATGGTGATGAATACCTTCTCTTAATATAATGACATCATTATTTTGATTCTGTGATGCAGAGCAAGAGCTGAAACACTTGTCCTCGAATCCGACCCCAAATAACATGATTACACTCTGTTTTATTAGTGTATTTGCCATATGGCACATACACTATTGGCGTCGGTCGGATGGCGGGACCTAGGGGTCGGACCAAAATTTCTCGACGTTTCATAGCCTCCTGAACACTTTGGCACCATTTTTAGAAATGTTTATATATATATGTATATATATATATATATATTTATTTATTTATTTATTTATATATATATATATGTGTTCGCGGCATAACTCTCGAAAGACTTATTTGATTTGAACGAAATTTGGTAGACACGTTGGAATCCATCACCGCACGGAACCTATTTAAAATGGGCCCAATCGGACCATTTTAAGGGTAGTTTTTAGGGGTTGAAAAAAGTTTTTGGGCCCAAAAATACCGAAAAAAATCTCAGAATTGTTTCAAAATTGGAATTTAACCCTTTAGTAGAGATTAAAATGTGTTGCTAAAATTTTAACAAAATCGGCACGACAGGACCGGACTTACAAATTTTATGAAAACACTAGTTTACGGATAGTGATTTATTTGCTGACGGGTGTATTTAATTTGGTACAGAGGTTGCATTGATAATAATATTGAAATTAGGAAAAAAAATATTATTTTAAGGGATGTATTAAGGGGTTAATTTTTCATTTTGTCCAAAAACGAACTTAAGTTCACATAATAAAGCCACAGGGCCTGTATTAGCAAATACACTATATTGTCGGCAGGGTTTTGGCACTGCGACCCGAGTTTTATTTATGCACAGCACTAGCGGTCCCGTCCGGCTTCGCCCGGGTGCTAAGAAAGCCCGGGTGCAATACACTACTCACTCGCTTCGCTCGTTCGCTTGAATATTATAAATACACTACTCACTCGCTTCGCTCGTTCGCTTGAATATTATAATTACATTACTCACTCGCTTCGCTCGTTCGTTTGAATTTTATTAATACACTACTCACTCGCTTCGCTCGTTCGCTTGAATATTTTCGCCTACTCACTCGCTTCGCTCGTTCGCTTGAATATTTTTGCCTACTCACTCGCTTCGCTCGTTCGCTTGAATATTATAAATACACTACTCACTCGCTTCGCTCGTTCGCCATATATGTATTTTTTAAAGCTTAATATAAAAATCGCGATTAAAAATCAGGGGTTGATCGTATAAGGGTGAAAATTTAGAGTTGTATGTATTTTTCAATGCTGAATCATGAAAAAATTAAAACAAAAAATTTTGTTCAAAAAATAAAAAAAAAAATTTGGGGTTGACCACCCTTAACATTTAGGGGGATGAAAAATAGATGTTGTCCGATTCTCCACCCTACCCGATAAGCACACAAAATTTCATCAAAATCGGTCCAGCCGTTTCGGAGGAGTTCAATAACATAGGTACACCGCGACATGAGAATTTTATATATCGCTCGTTCGCTTGAATATTATAAATACACTACTCACTCGCTTCGCTCGTTCGCTTGAATATTATAAATACACTACTCACTCGCTTCGCTCGTTCGCTTGAATATTATAATTACATTACTCACTCGCTTCGCTCGTTCGTTTGAATTTTATTAATACACTACTCACTCGCTTCGCTCGTTCGCTTGAATATTTTCGCCTACTCACTCGCTTCGCTCGTTCGCTTGAATATTTTTGCCTACTCACTCGCTTCGCTCGTTCGCTTGAATATTATAAATACACTACTCACTCGCTTCGCTCGTTCGCCATATATGTATTTTTTAAAGCTTAATATAAAAATCGCGATTAAAAATCAGGGGTTGATCGTATAAGGGTGAAAATTTAGAGTTGTATGTATTTTTCAATGCTGAATCATGAAAAAATTAAAACAAAAAATTTTGTTCAAAAAATAAAAAAAAAAATTTGGGGTTGACCACCCTTAACATTTAGGGGGATGAAAAATAGATGTTGTCCGATTCTCCACCCTACCCGATAAGCACACAAAATTTCATCAAAATCGGTCCAGCCGTTTCGGAGGAGTTCAATAACGTACACCGCGACACGAGAATTTTATATATAAGATAATGATTTAAAAAAAAAATATGAAAAAAAATTTAAAGAAACATACAAGTTGCCAATTATTAACAAATAGTACTACTGTATTACTGGGCGCTGCGATGTTTGTCCGTCCGTCCGTCTGTCACAAGGCTCTATCTCACAAACGGTAAGACGTAGCTAGTTGAAATTATCACAGTTTGTGTGTTGATGTGGCATGAATCCTGGCAAATAATAAAAAATCAAAAAGCTCAAGCCCTACGAGGTTGTAAGTTTGACGCCCAATAGCTGAGATCATTAACGTCTACAAAACAAAAACTAAATCGATATAAAATGTTCTATTTCAGGCTTTTTTTGTTGTTAAAAACATTTTGAAAATGAAAAACTTATTTGATGGCTAGTCGTAAGAATAATATAAATAAATAAACGTACTAAATGTTTTAACTGTTAAAAACTTCTTTTGGTAAAATATGCTAGCTACATTTTTTTTGGAAATAAAAAATATGCATATTATTAATTTGTAGTCGTGATGTTTTTGAGCGTTTGTTAAAAATTGTATTGTTCGTCTAACATTTACCTATTTTAAATTTTTAGAATTACACGAATATAAATATAATTAAATTTTATTAACTAAGAATTAAAATATAAATATTTAAATTAATAATTTTGCAAAAACAAACAAAAACAAAACAAATCTTAAATGAAGAATAAAGAGATATTTGAACAGAGACGAGACAAAACAAAAATAAACAAATGAATAAACAACTGTCTCAAGTTGGTATTGAACAAAGAAAAACGTAACAAAGTGCTTAATGCGCATGTCAGTTTAACAGTTTCATTTTGGTTTCATGTCTAGACTATGTACCGAAATGATCGTTCGGAAACCGTTCACAAACTATCACAAATTCGGTTGGAACGCTTTAAGAATCGTTCACAAACGATCACGAGTTCGGTTGGAACGCATTCTATCAACTGCGCACGAGCGTGACGGTAATATAATGGTATTCAGAGTGGTTGGAACAAAGCTACTAACACTCCAGCAGCTCTGTGTGAAGTAGTCTCTCCTCCACTATTTGATAGCGAGATCAGTGCGTGCTCATGTTTTTCAAGTATCAAGCTGCGTTTCTGAACCTGTACATTAGATTTAATTTAAACACAATAAATGATAGTTTGTTTATAAATTTTCTCGGTAAAAATAACGTGTATATTATCATATGCCATTTCCATCATTTTCAAATAATAAATGAGACTCCCTGATGTTATATTTATAGAGTCGTCTAGCAAATTAAAGAAAAAAATAATGGTTTCAAATAGCACTTACATCGCATACGCAACAATTTAATGAATTACCGGGACACAAACACGATTTTATTATACAGTACGTTCCATTAATGCTTTGAGAAAAAATAAATCAACTTTGATATCTATATCTAAGCCTATTATAAGTTATAGAATGTAGTTTTATCAGTAGAGACGCTAATGACCTCTGTTGTCGAGCGTCTATAATTAAAGTGACCAAAACCTGAATATCAAAAAGCGGGACAAGGTCTATAAAAACCCGGCGCAGGCAACCGTTGGGTTCCACGCCCAAAAAAGCCTTAAACGCGCTAGAAACCCCCAAAAACTCGCTAGAAATCCCCAAAAACTCGCTAGAATTCTCAAAAAATCGCTAAAAACCCTCAAAAACTCGTTAGAAACCCCAGAACCTCGCTAGAAACCCCCAAAAACTCGCTAGAAACCCCCAAAAACTCGCTAGAAACCCCCAAAAACTCGCTAGAAACCCCCAAAAACTCGCTCGAAACCCCCAAAAATTCGCTAGAAACCCCCAAAAACTCGCTAGAAACCCCTAAAAACTCACTAGAAACCCCCAAAAACTCGCTAAAACCTCGAAAAACTCGCTAGAAATCCCCAAAAACTCGCTAGAAACCCCCAAAAACTCGTCAGAAATCCCCAAAAACTCGCCAGGAACCCCCAAAAACTCGCTAGAAATCCCCAAAAACTCGCTAGGAACCCCCAAAAACTCGTCAAAAACCCCCAAAAACTCGCCAGAAACCCCCAAAAACTCGCTATAACCCCCCAAAAACTCGCTAGAAACCCCCAAAAACTCGCTAGGAACCCCCAAAAACTCGCTAGAAACCCTCAAAAACTCGCTAATATCTTTATTTTAAATATTATTTATTTTTTAAGATAGGTATCAATTATGTAATTATTGATAAATAAAATATTTTGAGTGGGTAAAAATATCTAGTGACAAAAAATAAACATTCTTAATGCACGTGATTTAATGAAAACGGGACAAAAGCGGGACGCTTGTTGAATCGGAACTTGTGGCTCAAAATCGGGACTGTCCCGCCTAAATCGGGACGGATGGTCACTTTACTATAATCCACAATTCATTCATTTATCAGTAGATTGTATAGATTATTATCGAAATTCGACAACTTAAGCCTTAGGTCATCAGCGTCTAAAAATAGTTTTATCCTTGTCTCGATTAAATATCACTAAGAAAATATTAATTTACAAGTGAAATACACATAAAGCAACAGATATGCAACTCCATTGTAAATTAATATTTTCGAATTTTATTATTATTTTATTATTATCGATAAAACTGGAAATTTAAAATAGTCTGCAATTCCGCTTGTTTAAGTATTTTTTTTTAGTGTTGCCGTCTAGATCTAGACTTTCTAGACTCTTGTCTTGTCTAGATTTTCAAGACAAGACTTGCAAAAGTCTTGTCTAGAAACTTTCAATACAAGACAAGACTTGCTTTATCTAGATCAAGACTCTTGCCAAAACTCTAGACAATTTTCAAGAGTCTAGATAAACTAAGTAGTAGTCTGTAAAGGTTTACTTTACCTACTACTACTAATCTAGACTCTTGAAAATAATCTAGTCTTGATATTAGACAAGACAAGAGTTTGTTAATCTAGACTTAGACTTAGTGAAGTCTTGATATATCAAGACAAGACTTAAGTGAAGTCTTGTCTTGATATTTCAAGACAAGACAGGATTTTGAAAGTCTTGTCTTGTCTTGTCTAGACGGCAACACTAATTTTTTTAGGAAAAAAACTATCTGCAGTTATTATATTAGGAATATAATAGCTATATAATTGAATGTTTTTAGGGTACTAGAAGGGAGTCCTGTAGTCAACGATGTCTGTCTGTCACAGGCCTCTAACTTCTAAACGAAATGAGATAGGGACTTGAAATACACATATAATATGTATTATCGCGTCCCAAAGACGGAGAGAATAAAAAATATTAAAAAATGTTTATTTAAGGGGAGCGCCCATACATGCAAACGGGGGTAAAAAAAATTTTGTTTATACCTATTCTTGTGGGGTATCGTTGAAAAAGACCTTTTGAGTAGGTTATGAATGTGTTTTTATTTTTATTTATTTTATCAAAATTTTAGGTTTTATAGAGACCGTCAAATTTGCAATTTTGAAGCTTATTTTGTTACCAGGTCTATCTTAACAACGCCATTACCTATAAAGCTATAACTCACGTCAAGTATTACTCATATCCTCTTATCAACAAATACAAAAACAAGCCGTGAAGTGGGTCGTTTATTAGGACTAAAGTGCGACCCTTGAGGTCCACACGACGAACTTCCCAGTTTGATAAATATTTAATAATAATAATTAAATTAGATATTACACAGAAAAGTAATCATTTTAAATATTAAAACATAATTATTATTTATTTTTAACAATAATTGAAAAAAAACGGCTGAACCGATTTTGAAAAAGATTCTTTCAGATCATATTTACGTTAATATGCATCGATTGGCACCCTAACGTAGTCGATATCATTTTTCATTCTCGAGATTTCGTCTTAGAAAGAAATGGACACATACGTACGTACGTACACACACACACACACACAGACATCTTTCTAAGAATAGTGTAAAAATAGTGTAGTGACCTTGAAATATAAAAATTTGTTATACATTTTGATTTCGATTTTCGGACCCATTACAATAACTTCCAATGGGAAGTTAATAAATCTGTAAGCATAACTTACTACCTACAGAACCCTACTCTTAATTGCGTGGCTCGACACGCACTTGGCCGGTTTTCCTTTTGTTTCTTCAATAACAAAAACAAGAACCAACAGTTAAGATAGGAAATAGACAAAATAAATTTTGTCTATTTCCTTCCTTAACTGTTGGTTCTTGTTTTTGTTATTGAAGAAACAAAACGAAATTTGTACTTAGATAGTATCAGATAACAAATAAAATACTACAAGTAAACGAAAAGAAACTTTTAAATACATATAAAACAAAAATATAACAAAGGAAATTGTTTTATTAGCTTTCGAACACAATTAAAGGTTTGGCAAGAATCCAAACTAAATATCTTGTGAGTTTTTGTATCGAAATCACACCTCTAAATAAACAATAAAAATATATACATTTAGAACTATTTCAAGTTTACAAGTTTTATAAACTTCTTTATATTTAAACAGAATATGCAGTCATTGTTAAACAAAATTTAAAATTACAAAAAAGTACTGGAAGATAGAGAGAAATGCTGGATTTTTGCTATAGACTTTAAGCCTTAAATCTTTTAAGAATGTCATATTTTGTTTTCAACTAAATTGAGTTAAATCAAATTATAATGAGAAATCTATATACGGTTTTTTATATAAACATGAGAATAACAATCAATATGATTAGACACCTATACCGTAACTAAATTCACTATATTAGTGAAATTAACATAAGAATATCAGACGAATTATCGCCATGATATTTTTTTAGTGTATTTGCCATATGGCACATACACTATTGGCGTCGGTCGGATGGCGGGACCTAGGGGTCGGACCAAAATTTCTCGACGTTTCATAGCCTCCTGAACATTTTGGCACCATTTTTGGAAATGTCTATTTATATATGTATATATATATATATATTTATATATATATGTGTACGGGCTATAACTTTCGAAAGAGTTAATTGATTTTGACGAAATTGGGTAGACACATTGCAATCCATAACCGCACGAAGCCTATTTAAAATGGGCCCAATCGGACCATTTTAAGGGTGGTTTTTAGGGGTTGAAAAATGTTTTTGGGCCCAAAAATACCGAAAAAATTCTCAGAATTGTTTCAAAATTGAAATTTAACCCTTTAGTGAAGATTAAAATGTGCTGCTAAAATTTTAATAAAATCGCCCCGACAGGTCCGGACTTACAAATTTTATGAAAACACTAGTTTGCGGATAGTGATTTACTTACTGAAGGGTGTATTTAATTTGGTACAGAGGTTGCATTGATAATAATATTGAAATTAAGAAAAAAAATATTATTTTAAGGGATGTATTAAGGGGTTAAATTTTTTATTTTGTTCAAAAACCAACTTATGTTCACATAATAACAGCACAATGCATGTATTAGCAAATACACTATATTGTCGGCAGGGTTTTGGCACTGCGACCCGAGTTTTTTTAAATTGAGTTAGTTGAAAACAAATGACATCCTCAAATCTAGAATACAATTATTTGTGTTTAACAATATTCACGTCATCTATCTGTACCAGCGATATAAATCATACCCATTTTTTTCTCAAATATACTGCTCTATTTGTTTGATTTCACTTTCCCATAAACGAAGTATACCGGGTGCTGATTTGCTTTGCGGGTAATAGGGATTTTACATGCAGTTTATTTAAATAGTCGACTCTCGCATGTAGTGTGTTTTCAACGTGAAATTGCTATATATAAGAAGAGATCGGTTTCCACTCTCGGGCACTGTGGAGAAATCGGTAACTCACCTAGCCGGAAACTGGGGGTTTCGGGTTCAAGTCACGACAGTGGTCATTTGATTTTTTCTTAGATATAGCTCAAAAATCATGGCAGCCTAGCTGTCTGAGAATTTTATTATTTTCACCTCTAATTGTTATGTGAATAATATGGTGTGGATATAAGGGGTTTTAAATCGATTGATTTTATCATATACCAATTATGTAAAATCATGTTTATGAATTTTCCTGCTTCCCTATATATTTTGGTGAAAAAAAAAACAAATACAAAATTTGTTCATAATTAAAAACCCTACCTGACACGTATGTTTACAAATTACCAATATGCGCTTTTAATTACAAAATAATTATTAAATTAAAAATAATTTATCCGAATATCCATGACAAACAAAATCATGGCTATTCGGATAAAATATTTGTAATTTAAACTTAATTACAGTTTCTTAATAATTATCTTATAATTAAAAGCTTCATATTGATAATTTACAAACATACGTGTCAGGTAAAGTTTTTAATTATGAGCAAAGTTTGTATTTGTTTTTTTTTCACCAAAATATATAGGGAAGCAGGAAAATTCATAAACATGATTTTATATGTAAAATATCACCCGCAAATCAAATCAGCACCCGGTACGTAGATAGTCTTGTATAAAACTTCGAGTTTGAGTTTTTGGTGAATTTGCATGACACCTGAATCTAAAATAGTTATTTTCTATACGTGTGCGTGAAGTGAGGTATTCCAGTAGGCTTAAATTGAGGCACGAGCTAAGGGACTGACGCATACACAACGAGATCTCGTTGTGTATGCGTCAGTCCCTTTAACGAGTGCCTCAATTTAAGCCTACTAGATATCTCACTTTAAGCGGACGTATCGAACATAATTTTTTATAACGACTGCTTCTAAAGTTTAACAGAGAGAAAAAAAAATTATGCAAACGGAAAATTTGCTCTTCGAGTCCTTAAAACTTTACAATTACAGACTAAGTTACGATTTAGTTTATTTTTATTAAAGTTATTAACTTCTATATAAATCATTAAAAACGTGACTCTCTCATGATGTGAACTTTGTAGACGCGTTACTATATATAGGAACACATCGATCGATAGCCAGTAACTAGTGCTTGTATTGTACAAAGTGCGGAAATTTCGAATTGATAAGATGTAGAGATTGTACTTTTACGCACGCTTTGGAGTTTTACGCACGGTGACAATACTTTTGCGCACGCTTTGGACTTTCACACATACGGTGACTGTACTTTTACGCACGCTTACTAAAATACGCCTCTTCACGCCTGCCTCACAGTGCTCGAATATTGTAAACTTTAGAAGCAGGAGTTATAAAAAAGTGTATATTTAAGTATCTGTCTGTGGAAGCATTAAAAATTATTAGAAGTATGCTCTAATTAATAAACCATACCACCTCAAGAATATTCCTAACACTTACCGCCAAAAGAAATCCGATGACTCTCCACGACCCAGTGCTCCTGTTAGATACCTAAAAAAAAATTGTTAATTATTATTGTTAATTATTGTACCTATGCTCTGTTAACATGTATACTTACCTTACATAACATATGTATATACCCAAGGTTTTAAAAGTACTCTACTAACCTTGGTATATACCCACCTTACATAACATATTATTGTATTTCATACCAATTTGTATAATGTATTATGTGCTAATGACCATATTGTAGTCGAAGCACTTTTTTTTTCCTAAATAAATAAAAAAAAATTCGACTGATGACCAGTCCTATACTTCCCACCTAGTAAATATTTGCAAAAAATAAACACTCTTTTTTTTATTCTTTGATTAGGCCCAAATAACCTTAGCTGTTGGTGGTCTTTAAAACACAATTTAATTTTTATTCTTTGAAAAAAGCATGGCCCTCTTTTTTGTTTGGTGATCTATACTGATGGCTAGCTTAATATAGCAAAAATCATGGTTACCTTGATATACGTACAATTTTTATTTTTTTTAGTAAAATATTTTTTTTCTCGAAAACTATACATTTTAGAGAAAAAAAATATTTACATTTTTTTTCATATTATAACATCTAGAATTCATTTATATTTTTTTTACCTATGTTAATACGTGACATTGAGAACATTTTTTTGAATATCTCAGGATCCACTGAACCGATTTGACTCAAAATCTAATCAGATCTAAGTTAAAGGCTGATAAACACAATAGAACAATCGGCATGCCCGTATGTTGTTCCGTTCTTAAGATATCGAAGGCGAAAATTTGACCACACACACACACACACACACACACATACACACATACACACATACAGACATCAGTCAGAAAATGATCTTAAACGATTGCTAGGGTCTCAAAACGTGAAGATCTGTTAAAATCTCGAAATATTTTTTTCGGACTAAATCCATTACTTCCCTACCATAGTAGAGGTGGGAAGTAAAAAAAATGTTGAATTGTTGTTGAAATTACAGGCAAAAGTCCCGTTATAATTTTACATTCAAAATCGATCTGAGCCAATAATACAGTTAAATTTATAAATAGATATTTAACTAGACGACCGCATTTGATGTACGAACCGTTCCGCACCTACTTTAGGTTTCATTACAAACGAACTGACCTATTTCCCATTAACAAAGAACACGTAATGTTTTAAATATTACCTCGGTTCACTCGTACAATTCATTCTAATCTTATTAATATTTCATTGTGTCACTGTACGCCCACCACCAGTGTCCCACTACCTACACCACAATTATAAAATACTTCGTACCACTATTTCCTTTCGACGTTTTCTCTCTTTATTTCTCTATCACTTTTCACATTCGTTCCTCCCTGTTTTTAGTATGATTAATATAACCCACTTTCTTGCTGTCAACGGAGTTCTTCATTATCACATGTTTTTAATTATATAATGTGTCGCTTAATATTAGCTTACAACAAAATAAATGGGTAAATAGTAAATACGGTTCAGTACATTTGCAAAATTTGAAATTCTCCCGACCGACCAATCACAACTCAAGAAACAAAGGGACATGAAAGCTAATCACGCACACAGGTCACTCTATCTTGAAAATGAATCCGTAGTTACAAAGTTGTGACATCACCTAGCGCTCGGGTCCCTTTGGCGCGTCAACGGCTCTCTTTTTATAAATATTTTTTAAAAACGTATCTTCTTTCTTTATACAGGATGTAAACGGTTTTACTGAACATAGGGCAAGTAACATTGAGAACATTTACAATTTTATAGTAGGCTATAGGCTATTAGATCTAATGTAAATACATATGTAGTAGATGCTTGTAGTTTTTTTTTTATTTAACAGGTTCCGAGTTACTCTTAGTAGTCAACCGTGGCTATTGAAAATTGTTTAAAAAATTCACTGTACTATTTTTACTTCCCACCTCTACTATGGTAAGAAAGTAATGGATTTAGTCCGTAAAAAATATTTCGAGATTTTAACAGATCTTCACGTTTTGAGACCCTAGCAATCGTTTAAGATCATTTTCTGCCTGATGTCTGTTTGTGTGTGTATGTGGTCAATTTTTCGCCTTCGATATCGTAAAAACGGAACAACATACGGCCATGCCGATTGTTCTATTGTGTTTATCAGCCTTTAACTTAAATCTGATTAGATTTTGAGTCAAATTGGTTCAGTGGATCCTGAGATATTAAAAAAAACGTTCTCAATGTCAAAAAAAATATAAATGAATTCTAGATGTTATAATATGAAAAAAATGTAAATATTTTTTTCTCTAAAATGTTCAGTTTTCGAGAAAAAAAATATTTTACTAAAAAAAATGAATATTGTACGTAAATCAAGGTAACCATGATTTTTGCTATATTAAGCTAGCCATCAGTAGATCACTAAACAAAAAAGAGGGCCATGCTTTTTTTCAAAGAATAAAAAAAGAGTGTTTATTTTTTGCAAATATTTACTAGGTGGGAAGTATAGAACTGGTCATCAGTCTAATTTTTTTTTTTGCAAATATTTACTAGGTGGGAAGTATAGAACTAGCCATCAGTCGAATTTTTTTTAATGTTTTTTTAATTTGTTTCAGGTGGAACAATGCGGCGTCTCATAAGTCATAGTCACCATCATCAGCTACAGTGATGACAACTCACGATGAGACAGCCAGCCTTCTGGTGCGGGCGTCGTCGCTGAGTGCCGCAGCGCCGGTCGTGACGGCGGTGACGAATAACAACGCGTCACCGTCATCTGTGCAGGTGTCGACCGGCGTGGGCGGCGTACAACAATCGGCGTCATCCCAACAACACCACCAACAACAACAGCAACAACAACAGAGCCAACAACAACACTGTAATAAACCAGTCTTGATGCGCCAAGAATGTACGACGTTTCTGGCTTCGTCTCATCATCCTCAGCTGTCGGTTTTTTCAGACAGTGAAGAGGATGGCTCGATATGTGTGGAGGAGAATAGCACCAGATCTGTGCCTGATATTGAACTGCATTGCAGGTTAGTCCTTCAGCATTTATTATAAAGGTACGTGCAGTATGCAGCTGGGATTCTAGATGGTAGCATGTATGGTAGATGGTGGCTGAAATTATAAGAGTTTATAGGTTTGGACAACGAAACTTTGATATAAGCTTAAGTCGCGTTTGAAATGTCAGATAGCGAAGACGAATATTTGTGTTTTTCTGTTACAAAGTGGTATATTTTAAATACAAATTTGGGTAGAAGCTATCATGTCCACCCTATTAATAAAAAACGATCTAAACATGGCGAATTTCATAATTTATACCAAGAATTAAAATTTTACCCAAACCGATTTTTTGAATATTTACGTATGAAACCTAACACTTTTAAATACGTCTTAGAAAAACCTAAAAAAAATTAAATAAAAACTAGCAAAATTTCACTTGTTAAACTAGTCACATCCATTGCGAAACTTGTAATGGCCATTTGACAGTTGTCACACGTTGATTGTAGTAGTCAGCGCGCTGAAAGAATGGTGAGATACATTCTTGTATCTACCAGCTCTTGTAACAGCGCTTATACCTGCTACACTCACTGCTTCGTTGTGTACGCTCGCATATATAACAATGCATTATAATTTAAGCAAGCCCTGCTATGATCTACGCTACCATCTAGAATCCCAGCTCCATACTGCACGTACCTTAAGACATTAAATCATCGCGACGACACTTCCAATTTAAGATGATGACGACAGCACTGTCGTATCTATACTTATACTAGCGGCCCGGTTCGGCTTCGCCCGGGTGCTGTGAATTTATTAATAGTTAATACATTACTCACTCGCTTCGCTCGTTCGCCCCCGAATACTATAAATTTATTATTTATTAATACATTACCCGCTAGCTTCGCTCAAGTTATTATAACCTATGTCTTACAGAAAAAAAATTTTTCCGGTCGATAGGTAGATCGGAAAAAAAAATTTGAAATCGGTTCAGTAATTTCTGACATTACCTCCGATTTTCACCTGGATGAAGCCGGGCCGGCCAGTTATTATAAGTCTATATCCTAAAGCAAGCTAGTACCTATCGAACAGTAAAAAAAAATTTGAAATCGGTCTTGTGAGGTTACTCCCGATTTTCACCCGAGCGATGCCGGGCCGACCAGTTTCAATTATACATATAAACCTTCCTCATAAATCAATCTATCTAATCGTGAAAACCGAAAAAAAATCCGTTCAGTAGTTACGGAGAAAATCGAGCACGGACAAACAGACGGACGCGGCGGGGGACTTTGTTTTCTAATGTGTATTGATTGATATAATGAAGAAAAGTTTATTTGTTATGGGTGATTTTAGTAACTACGGAATTGCCGATTTGGAAAATTATTTCATAATTATTACAAATTGATTACGTGCATTGTATCTGACACAATTGTAATCTATATATATAAAACAGTTCCGTTACTGACTGACAGACAACGCCCAGGTCAAACCGCTGAAGATATAAACTTGAAATTTAGATAGTAGGTTCCTTTTGTGACGTAGGCACCCACTAAGAAAGGATTTTTCGAAATTCAACCCCTAAGGGGGTTAAATAGGGGATGAAAGTTTGTATGGAAATTCGTCATTTTTGAAGTTAGAAGCATGAAATTTTGCACAAGAATTCCTTATATTACGTAGGTGCGAGCAATAAGAAAGGATTTTTGAAAATGCATCCCCTAAGCGGGTTAAATAGGGGATGAAAGTTTGTATGGAAATTCGTAATTTTTTAAGTTAGAAGCATGAAATTTTGCACAGAAGTTCTTTATATAACGTAAGTGAGCAATAATGTATTATTAATATTGGAGCGAACGAGCGAAGCGAGTGAATAATGTATTAATAAAATCCGAGCGAATAAACACCACCAGCCCGGTTTCGCTTCGCAGGAGAAGAATTTCTCGCGGGGGGATAATAAATCATAAATCGAAAAATACGTGAGCGAAGCCACGGGTAACGGCTAGTATCTTTATAATTTTGCGTATACTTAGAATTAATTCTGAAGATGACATGAAGTATGTCGAAACGTTAGTAATAGATGGCATCTGTGCCACGAGGTCTTCCTTTTCAATCTCTGTTTGATGATTTGTTTGTTACACCGTTATAAGAAGTTACACTTCAAGAATTCCTTTCATCTCGCAAAAAACATGAATTTACGCTCTCTTATACAATAAACTACGTAAACTTTGAAGAAAATAAAATCATTGTTAAAAAAACTCGGGTCGCAGTGCCAAAACCCTGCCGACAATATAGTGTATTTGCTAATACAGGCATTGTGCTGTTATTATGTGAACATAAGTTGATTTTTGGACAAAATAAAAAATTTAACCCCTTAATACATCCCTTAAAATAATATTTTTTTTTTCTTAATTTCAATATTATTATTAATGCAACCTCTGTACCAAATTAAATACACCCTTCAGTAAGTCAATCACTATCCGCAAACTAGTGTTTTCATAAAATTTGTAAGTCCGGACCTGTCGGGGCGATTTTATTAAAATTTTAGCAGCACATTTTAATCTCCACTAAAGGGTTAAATTTCAATTTTGAAACAATTCTGAGAATTTTTTCGGTATTTTTGGGCCCAAAAACATTTTTCAACCCCTAAAAACTACCCTTAAAATGGTCCGATTGGGCCCATTTTAAATAGGCTTCGTGCGGTTATGGATTGCAACGTGCCTACCCAATTTCGTCAAAATCAATTAACTCTTTCGAAAGTTATAGCCCGTACACATATATATATATATATATATATATATAAATATATAAATATATAAATATATACATATATAAATAGACATTTCCAAAAATGGTGCTAAAGTGTTCAGGAGGCTATGAAACGTCGAGAAATTTTGGTCCGACCCCTAGGTCCCGTCATCCGACCGACGCCAATAGTGTATGTGCCATATGGCAAATACACTAAAAAATGCAATATAAGACAGAGCATACGCTATCTTTCAATTTCCATACCACACTGTACAACAGACAAGGACAACCGAAACAAGTTCGCGATTTATAAGATAATGTCGCATTTATATATTTAGATTTGGATATAAATCTGCTTAAAAAAACTGTGTTGACACAATATTATACATAAAATCTATCTAGAATTTTCTCCTCTTTCGTTTAAGACAGGTTTCGAATCGATCTGACTTAAATTGAGCAAACTATAAGCAAAAAACACCGTTTTTTCTAATTTGCTCCCCTCTGGGGCCAAAATTCAAAAATCGGGCGACGTTAGGATCAAATAGACCCCGAGAGGAATTGAACAAAAAAAAGTTTTTTAAAATCGGTTAACCCGTTTGGGCTGTACGACTGATACAAAAAATCCGTTACACAGATTCACAGATTGACAGACGTACAGACAAAGCGAGTGTACATAGGCGCTTCTAGCTTCGCTAAGATCGCGCCTAAAAACGGCTTTTGCCAAAGGATTAATTTATGCTGCAGAATACAATATTTACATCAAAAGCTCGCATCGATTCTCTTTGCTTTTATCGTGTGGTCTGGTTGTCTGTCGAGTGGCGGTCTCTAAAAAGTGGAATGGGTCGAGAGCGATCGTGTCATTGCAACCCCGCCGCTGACACGATACGTTTCGACAGAAAACAGGACAAGATAGAATCAAATCGACATAATACATTATGAAAGCGATGCACGGACGACGTCTGTGTTTCCTGAGGGACATACGTACTCGTGATCTGTCTATAAGCTTCACTTCATAACATCGTTGTCGGGCTGAACAAATTTACCTATACAGGGTGAGTTCGACCACCCGTATCAGTCGTTTTTTTCGAAAACGGTTAGTCGTAGAGAGTTGTGTCAAAAATTTGTATTATAAAAGCCCTAATAAAGAATGGAATGGTGATAATTTTTTTTTCCGGGAAGGTCGGCTTCCCTATTAGTTTGCTCCAGAATGTCCAGAACTCCGGAATTATAAATGTAACGATAGGTCGAAAGTGGTATTGTTGAAAAGATCTTTAAAAAATAAGCAAGTTTTGGAGGAAAATTTTTTTTATTACTGCTACCCCTGTAAATTTCTATAAGTTTAAATATAAACTATTATACGTTCAAAACTCCGGAATTTTAGAAAGCACGATAGGTTGAAAGTGGTGCTGTTGAAAAGCTCTTTAAAAAATAGGCAAGTTTTGTAGGAAAAATTATTTAATTACTGCCACCCCTGTTAAGTAACAATCGTTTGAAATTATTAAATCAAAATTTCATAATAACGATCGAAGTCGGCATTAAAAATCTAGCAACCTTAGACATTGTCACAAGTGTTCAAACTGTCTTCCATTTACTCTTTAATACATACTACTGAGCTCTTCTGGTTATACTGCGAGTGTACTTCTTCAGTGTTTAATGATCGATAGATAGGTAACTAGATTTTAAATGCGGACTTTTAAAAAGTTCGTTATTATGACATTTTAATTTAGTAATTCCAAACAAATATTACTTAACATGGGTGGCAGTAATAAAAAAAAATCCGTACAAAACTTGCTAATTTTTTAAAGATCTTTTCAACAATACCACTTTCGACCTATCGTTACATTTATAATTCCGGAGTTCTGGACATTCTGGAGCAAACTAATAGGGAAGCCGACCTTCCCGAAAAAAAAAAATTATCACCATTCGATTCTTTATTAGGGCTTTTATAATACAAATTTCTGACACAACTCTCTACGACTAACCGTTTTCGAAAAAAACGACTGATACGGGTGGTCGAACTCACCCTGTATATTCGGTTGTGGTGGTCGAAACTGTTATTTTTTGAGAACAGATTTTCCATACATTTTTTGTGAGCAACGCTCGTAACTGAAAATTTTCCTTACAAGATGATTCTATTTTCAAATTCTTAATATAAAAAGCATGGCAATCTCACTTGTTTGTTGATCTACTATAAAGGCCAACTAAAATCATAGACATCTTGATATATTATACAGGGTGTTTCATATAATATGCGCAGGACTTCAGGATGTGACTGTTCGTCCAAAAATATGAAAAAAATTTTCTATTAACTTACCCTCTAAAATGCACCATTTTAGAGATACAGGGTGTTGAAATTGAAAAAAAAATTTCGTTTTTTGCGAAATCTCCGGAACCGTTTATCGCACAGAAAACAGCTTTTGTAAGCATTTTCTACTCATAATAAGCTGTTTTGTGCGGAAAATTTTTTTTGCAATTATTAAGTTAACGTTTGGTTTTGTTACTTGTTCTAACGTTTAAATAAATTTTGTTTAATTAGTAAGAAAAAAATTTTATTTAAAAAAATTGACCATGTTTTTCAACATAAAAGTTGATTTTTCTCGAAAACGGCCGACTTTAGAACTTATGACCAAGATTACCTTTTTTGTGTAGAAAATATTGGCGATTCAAATGGGCTTCTCAAAACCGTACTTTTTCCAGTAGCGTAGTAGTTGGGGAGAAAAACACCCACTACCCCTTCAAAACCTTCACCAATTATGACTTAAAAAAAAAATTTTCCGCACAAAACATAGCTTATTATGAGTAGAAAATGCTTACAAAAGCTGTTTTCTGTACGATTAACGATTAACGAAATTTTTTTTCAATTTCAACACTCTGTATCCCTAAAATGGTGCATTTTAGAGGGTAAGTTAATAGAAACTTGTTTTCATATTTTTGGACGAGCTATCACATCCTGAAGTCCTGCGCATATATTATGAAACACACTGTATATCAAATAAATTATTTACGCGTACTTTTTTTACCATTTTTTCTCGAAATCTATATATTTTAGTACCTATTAAAAATTTAAAAAAGCCCCGACGCACAAATGCAAACCTTTAACAAATGAGAAATAATTAATTTCTACTATAGCTGACCCAATGCACCGTCTATTTCTTCGTTTACTTGGATGAAATATTTAATTCATAAATGCGTCGGGAACGCTGATGCATTGATATTTTTATCATTTACAGTGATCTCCGACGAAGAAATATAGACGGTGCATCGGGCCAGATATACTGAGTGATCCATTTTAATCTTTTTTTGAAATTATTGGGAAGGGGCAACATTTTCTGAAAAAAATGTTCAGACATAAGTTATGTAGTTTGGAGGGGGACATCGTTTGGAGACAAAAACCACCCCCCACCCCACCCCTCTGCGCAGGGGTGGGGGAGACTTCGACATTTTAAATAGGAACCCCCATTTTTATTGTGTATTATGATTCTACGGGAAAAAATATGAACAAAGAAAAATAAATAGTGAAAAATAAATTTTGAAAAATTTTTGAAAAAAATTTTTTTTTTTGGGAAGTGAATTCCTTCTTCTTTTTTATGATTTTTCATGTTTTCTTGCTCCATTGCGTGAAATTAATTTTTTATGAAAAAAAAATTTTTTTAAAAATTTTTCAAAATTTATTTTCACTATTTTTTTTTCTTTGTTCATATTTTTTCCCGTAGAATCATAATACACAAAAAAATGGGGGTTCCTATTTAAAATGTTGAAGTCACCCCCACCTCTGCGCAGGGGGGAGGTGGGGGGGTGGTTTTTGTCTCCAAACGATGTTCCCCTCCAAACTACATAGCTTATGTCTGAACATTTTTTTCAGAAAATGTTGCCCCTTCCCAATAATTTCAAAAAAAGATTAAAATGGACCACCCCGTATAGTAGACTTTAATCATTTCTCACCCTGTCATTCCGTTTTTGAGATATCAAAGGAGAAATAATTTCAGAAGGAGAAAAAATTTCACCCTACACACACACACACACACAGGGAGAGAGATCGAAAAATAGTCTCAAACGATTCCTAGGGTATCAAAACGCGAAGATCTATTAAAATTCCAAAAAAAATTGGAATTATAGGTACCTACTTCCCTACCATAGTAGAGGTGGGAAGAAAAAAAGAACGGAAAGACATAAGAAAGGAAAAACATAAGCCGCACGCAGCACAATATTTTTTATATAAAACTTAATATTTCTCTGTAGAGTCCAAAATTCAAAGCCGTTTGAATCATTTGCGATTTCCCTCGGATACAGTCAAACTCTTCCAGAATATAAATGATAGGATTATTTTCGTTTTATCGTTTTTACGCTTTATCGGACCACATAATCACATCTAAATGTAAATAGATAATTATAATTCCTTCCAGAGCTACTTATATAATCTAATAACTAAATGCATCATTAAGCTCACAAAGATAATAAGATTGGCCAGTTACAATTTAACTGATAGTTTTAGAACAGAACCGGATTATGTGGTAAAATAAAATTAACTAGTGTACCCGTGCAAAACTTTTTTGCGACGACTTAACACTGTCTTCAAAGAACAATGGTTTAGTAAAGGCTTTCGCCAAAAAAAAATGTTTGCCAACACAAACCTTTTTTATATGTAATATGAATCACTTTATTAAGAAAACAATAAGAAATATATATTTCAAGCTTTCTCAATATCATTGTGTATAGGAACGCGTGAGTAAAACACATAACCTAGCTTTTAACGATATGTTTTTAAAATAATTTTTGATAAATATTTTTGATTCAAACATAACTTTAAAGTGTACGTAAAATAGTAGTTTTTTAGAAGCTATAGAACGTATTTATCAGTGCAATACTTACGTACGAATGATCTTCAGAAAAAAATCGATGATTTTGTCGGTATTTGAAAAACATCGGTTTTTCTTCCAAGTTGCCAATCACTTTCTTCGTATTTCAACTTATATTATAAGGCACGAATATGAATACCTTTTTTCAGGTGTAGTTATAGACTTATTGCAACACTGAAGTAACCTCCCTTCATTATAATGTCATTGTCAATGGACGTTTTGTCAATATAAAAAACTATTAATAATGTGTCTAAACTAAGTACTATATTTAAAAGAGAAAAAAAATGTGCACTTACATAATATACATCTTTATTGTTTAATTTTAAATACTTTTTGAAATTTTGTCAATATAACCCTATTAAAATCTGGGCTCTAAAAATTAAAATGTACAACTGTCAAGTTGTTTCATTGTTTATTGTTTGCATAGCCTATCCACGACATGCGTACATATTTGCATTTCTCTCACACTCATGTATCGTGAACGCCGATGGATTTTCTCTGTTTACGTTTCTCTTCACCCCACTCCCTTCGTAATTTTTACTATTATCGCTTCAAATCACCCCTTTTAAAGAAATTTCACCAAAAAAAAAATAGCGATAACATATCTGTAGACTAAAGGCCTCAGTTTAAAAAAAAATTATGTCAATCGGTTGAGCAGGGGTTGCTGGCGGATTGTCTAGAGAAATAGGGCTTGTGTTTTAAATATATAGATGACACAGTTTGTATTTTTAACCGACATCAAAAAAACAGAGGTTATCAATTCGACATGTATATATTTTTTTATTATTATTATTTTTAATAAATACAAATTTTAACACGGACGTCGTGAATAAATACACAATTAAATGAATGCATAATGACTGCAAACAGTATATGAAACACCTGAGTAAGAACAATGACGTAACACAATGCTGTAATCAGGAAAAAATCATATAATATATTCAAACCTATGTCACCGTAGGGATTTTAACCCTAAACTTTCCTTTATCGCGGCGGACTGAGTTGACATTACTCACACAGTGACACATTTTCAAACGATCGACTTTCTCCCTTTAAAGCATTCTGTCACTGAAAAACCACTACATGCGAGAGTCAATATTCCAACACCACTGCTAGAACAACCGACTCCACATGTAAAGTAAACACAACAGGTGAATACAAAGATGATGTATCCATTTTTAATAACACCAAGAATAATATAGAATTTCTATCATATACTGTTTGCAGTCATTATGCATTCATTTAATTATGTATTTGGTCACGACTTACGTGTTAAATTTGTATTTATTGCATATGTGTTATAATCCAACCTCAGATTATGTGTTGTTCCAATTAATTTGCTTCGATATATGATAGAAATTCTATATTGTCTTGGTGTTATTAAAAATGGATACTTCATCTTTGTATTCACCTGTTGTGTTTACTTTACTTGTGGAGTCGGTTGTTCTAGCAGTGGTGTTGGAATATTGACTCTCACATGTAGTGGTTTTTCAGTGACAGAATGCTTTAAAGGGAAAAAGTCGATCGTTCGAAAATGTGTAGCTGTGTGAGTAATGTCAACTCAGTCCGCCGCGATAGTGGAAAGTTTAGGGTTAAAATCCCTACGGTGACATAAGTTTGAATTAGTGATTTTTTCCTGATTAAAGCGTTGTGTTACGTCATTGTTCTTACAACAGGTGTTTTCATATACTATTTGCAGTCATTATGCATTCATTTAATTATTTTTAATGTTTGTTCAGCCATAACTTCTCGAGGGGTTAACCAATTTGAAAAATCTATACTATTTTATGGGCGTGGTTCTCCACTATATGACCAGTTTTTTATGCCTTGTGATCTCGCGCAATACAAAGGTAATTCCTGTTCAAATAAAAGCACACGTAAAAATAACTACCCATTCTTTAGTGACAAATATTAGGGAGGTAAATAAATTTGTTTCGTATTGCCTTGGCGCCCATAACTGCGTAAATTGGCTCGTGCATATATTCTACTACTTTATATCCTGTAGTCGATGGACCTCTCGAAAACACTGGTAAACTTACAGTTGATATTTTTAAACTTGTATACCTATTTGTTCTTGAATGAATGAATTGTAAGTTATAGACGCTCGAGAACTGAGGTCATTAGCGTCTAAAACAATAAATGTAAATAAAAACGAAAGCAAAATCAAAACTTTATTTGTTCTTTTAATAGTAGATAATAAGTAAGTAAGTAAGTAATAAGTAATAATTTATTGTCAATCGAACTGAAAAATTCAGTATTTTTGACTAGTCAAATATACAGGGTGTCCCAAAATTGCTGGGACACAGAGCTACCACGTGTAGTAGAGGTCAAAATAAGTCGATTGGACCCAATTTATTTATATACCAAAATGTACCGTTTGCCCGTGAGGAGAGTTCAAAGTTTACATAAAATTTTGTATTACAATTTTATTAAACTTGTACTAGGAATATCTGTTAGCATTTTTTCCTTCGGAACTATGCGGAATACGAAATTTTTACAAGAGTAACAAAATGAATATAATTAATCAGTCTTCTCGCTTAAAAAATTTGAGAACCGTATTACCACCCCTAAGAAAAAAATGTCAGGGGGTGAGGGTGGTTTTAACCCTTCTACAATTTCCTTTGGGTTTCTTTGATTACCGAAAGGAGAGTAATCCTCTTTTGTCAAATTTCATTCAAATTGTTTCACTCATTTCTGAACAGCGTACAAAAATGTGTTTTTTTATGTAAACTTTGAACTCTTCTCACGGGCAAACGGTACATTTTGGTATATAAATAAATTGGGTCCAATCGACTTATTTTGACCTTTACTACACGTGGTAGCTCTGTGTCTCAGCAATTTTGAGACACCCTGTATATAGGTAGGTACATAATTATTTAAAATAAGAATAAAATTCATCTAGCGAATAAAAAGCGTTTTTGACGAGCAATGCTTTAACCGTGGATTTAAATTTAGAAGATAAGAAGAAGATAAATTTCTGTATTCTGCAGGCAATGTATTATATAAATAGACTGAAATATTTGACAGACTATATTTGAAAATGTTATTATTTGCCATTGGTGTTATTAAGTCTAGTTTTGGTGCGAGTATTATAATAGGTGAATAAAATCGGAAAGAACTCATAAAAAATTAATATTGTGACAGTCTTTTAATATATTATTTTTTTTAATAATGAATATTGGCATCAACAGTATGCGGGCTAGATTGTTAAAAGTTAGTAAAAGACAACTATAAACTTGAAGTGACCAACTTAGGAACGTTTCCGCTTTAGTTTATTTCTTTGGTCTACACTTATCATAGTTCCTACGAAAATTACAATAATTCAATAAGGCTGAAGAATTTTCCTGACAAGTATCTCCAGGACTAAACAACAAAGCTATGCTACTTCAGAGTTTGAACTGACAACTTCTCCAAGAAATTCGTTTTCAAGGTCCGGGTGACAGTCACGCGGCACGATATTTCCAAAAGTTATTTCCAGTTTGTCATGTGCTGGTAATCTAACACGGTAACTTCCAGGACTAAATCTTTTTCTATAAACTCGTAAGATTGTTACTGGAAACACTGCACACTTAACAAGGACCGAGTTGACGAAGGAAAATAATTGACATAAGTTTGTCAAATTTTCCTGACCAGTTAATCTCAATTTAATATAAATAGAAAAGTCTGTAATTACAACAAAATAGTTAACAAGTAACTTACGGTTCTAATTACTCACAAAGCTGAAAAACAACAAACTTGTACCGCGTGACGTCAGTATTAAAAAATCAGTTTCGTTTGCGACCCCACGATACAAGAAATTGAATATCTCCGTTGAAATTAAAGATTCAAAAGCGTATTCTTTCAGAATTTTTAAAGTTATCTTTATTATAATGATGTGACAGTATCATAATTAGTATTTTCGTCCAATGGAAACTTCCTAAGTACAATTATTATATTTTACGAACATTTGATTTTATAAGATAAAATATAAAAGTAGATGTATTCCTTTCTATAACAACGAATACAATTATTTGTGCTTAACGGTATTCACGTCAAATGTCTGCACCCGCTATACAGACATAACCGTTTTTTACAGTGTTGGTATGGAACCTAAAAACTTATCTCTCTATGTCGACTGTTCTTTCAACAATGTTGTCAATTTAAACCCATATACCTACCGCGGTGTACAAGACAACAAGAAGTAAATAAACTAATAATAAAAAACGGAACTAAAAATGTAGGAGTTTATGTCCGATAACAAAGTCCGTTACACTTTTACAAAGTGCAACATATCTACCGTGTGTTTTAAAAAAATTGACATAACAAGTGCGTTTAAACCTACTTGGAATTGAGAACTGTTTGGTTATTTTAAAATATTACAAATCTATAGCTATTTATTATTCAACATTTTGTTAAAAAATAAAACACTGGGTTTATATGATAGAGTGGGTACTTAGGTACTTGATGTAAATTAATATTCAACATTTTGTTAAATAAATTATAATTTAAAAAAAACTAAAAAACACGCTTTAATGAACTAAAAAGTAAAAAATAATTAATTTTATTGTAAAAAAGCGTGGGGTAGTATGAAAATATGATACAAAGCACCCCACGCTTTTTTACAATAAAATTAATTATTTTTTACTTTTTAGTTCATTAAAGCGTGTTTTTTAGTTTTTTTAAATTATAATTTATTTTTGCTTTTTAGTCCTGGAGATCCTGGTCAAGATAATGGGACAAACTTATGGAATTATTGTATTGTAATCGGTCCTTGATAAGTGTGCAAAGTTTCAGTTCAATCTGAAGTTTTTTGCTTTTTTTTTTAGTCCTGGAGATCCTGGTCAGGATAATGGGACAAACTTATGGAATTATTGTATTGTCGTCGGTCCTTGATAAGTCGACAAAGTTTAAACTAAATCTGACCGTTCAAAGTTGGTCAAAATCAAGTTCAAAGAAGTCGGTTACAAACTGACAAACAAGCAAGCACGCACGCAAGCCCGCAAGCAAGCAAGCAAGCATACAGGTGAAGCTAATATAAGCGTGTTAATAAAAATAACACACTGATGGTCGATTTATCGTACATTTTAATTACGATGTTTTTTTAATCACACTGTTAAATTTTGACAGCTACGTGTTTATTGGTTGCTGCGTTTCGTTACCATAGCAACCCGACTTTTAACAGTGTGATTAAAAAAACATCGTGATAAAAATACACTATATCTTTATCCAGTTTTTAAGACGTCGAACGTCTTAAAAACTGGATAAAGTCCATTAATTGCAGATCAAATTGCAAAATACTTAATGATGAAAAGTATCCTGTTAAATTGTTGAAACACGCGGTATATAGATCAATGTTTTCATGTGGAAGATACGTTTGTAGAACGTTATAGCAGTTTGAAATTGAAGGTATTATCTCTAAAATGAATGGTCCATTTATTGTGTCGTTTTAAAACTTGGCACAAACAAACAAAGCAATCAGCGCCAAATATCGCAAGCAAACCTGAATTGAATAAAACATTTTATCTGAGTACACAATTGCATTGAAAAAATTGAAGATGTTTTTCATACAAATTTATGTAAATTCTGTTTAGTATACTTGTCGCACGACTGTCAACTGTAAAAAAAGAAGCAGTGCCTTGACATCCTTGATATTATAATATTGTTACAAAACTGTTTTCTGAGTTGGCGGAATAAATATTTATTTACAATAATTAAAAATACAATAACAATAAATGCAACAACGAAAAGTCAGTTCTAACAATCAACACAAGTAAACAATAACTAAACGGTAATTAACACTTATGTACAATTGACTATACTAATATTTATTTTATCAGGTGTATTTATATCGAGGAACTATTTATATATCACTGATCCACTTGATTGCACGACTTGCCATTGACTGATTGACTGATCGCTTCACTCACTCGTTTATATAGGTACGCTGTGTGGCTGAAGCCCAGTGCTTCTCGCGTTCTCTAGAAACTTCGCGTAGTTACTCGTTGTTCAGCAAGCAGACACCGCTTCTCAGAATTCTTGCCTGACGTTTGTATACAGGGTGATCCGTAACAATATGATGTCATTATAATCAGACATGGAGGGTAGACAGCTGTGCGTTCAGTATCCTACTAATGTTTACTATTGGCACAAAAATGAGAGAAAGAGATAACTATTGCATTATCTCTTTCTGATATTATGATTGGTTCTTTGTCTTAATGTCTATATTCTTATGCTTTTTATATTGTCATGTTATTTGAAAATTAAATAAGTTTTCATATTCATAGCAACCATACATGTTTGGGCGAAGAACTGACCCATTCCATGCATACATACACGCATGTAAAGTGTATAGTGGGTATGGCAAAAATAATTATAACCATAATATTTTAATCATTATATTTTCGAACATTTGATTATATATAAGATAAATAAAAGTGGATATATTCATTTCCAACGAATACAATTATTTGTGTTTAACGCTATTCACGTCATCTGTCTGTACCTGCGATACAGATATACTCAATTTTGAGTTACTGATCAGCAGGAGCAGTGGCTCAAAAAACTGACGTTAACGCAAGCAAAGCCGCGGGTAAAGACTACTTTAGATGTAATATGTGTGAACAAGTTCCGTAAAACATATTGTTACGGATCACCCTGTATATAAACGTCAGGCAAGAATTCTGAGAAGCGGTGTCTGACGTTGAACACACTGGTGCCTACGCGAAGATTCTAGACAACGCTAGAGAATACGAGGACGCACTGAGCATACACCGCGCGCCAGTATATAAGCAGCGAGTCGACGGGAATCGGGCAGTGAATGGTGAGTCGTGCCATCAAGTGGATCAGTGATATAAATATTAGTCAATCAACGGTCGAATCAGTCAGTACAGTGATATAAATAGTGGAGTGGATGTAAATAAATAGTACTGAAGTAACTGAGTAAATGACCGACATAAATAAACGTTCGAAATAAATCTGATATAAATACAGTGACATAAATAATTACAAATGAATAATCCTTGTATATATAGTTATTTGTTAAGTGTTTTGCTTTGTTTAAGAATTACTGTTTAGTTATTATTATTGTGTTGATTGTTAGGACTGACTTTTCGTTGTTGAATTTATTATTATTATGGCGTTTTTAATTATTGTAAATAAATATTGTAAATAAATATTTATTCCGCCAACTCAGAAAACAGTTCTGTAACAATATTTTTCTGGCCTGCTGCTTAACATTTTTTCTTAGAAAAATAATTTGGAAAACATTTGCATTAAAAATGCGCGCCGCGGCGCCGGATACCAAATTCAAAGTTGCACATAATTGGTTTAATGCAGCAAGCATGTCGGATTTGTAAATAAATAAGATATACCTAGATGTTTTCTTTAAATAAACAGCCGTTACATTCTTTCCGTGTTTCTTAAGATGATCTGAAGTGTAGATCTGCACTCGACTCTCACGCGCACGAGCGTATATTATAGTCTAAGAGGCAGCGACGTGTCTACGTAAGGCAAAATAAACTCAACAATCCTGTATGAGTGTTTCCACTTTGAGAATCTATAAGTCTGGCAGCCTTTCTCTGTAGCGTTTTAGGTGGCAGGTAGAAATTTGACACATTTTTCATGTAATAATTTAACACTATTTTTTTTTAATTATTAAATTGTATATTAGAAGCCAAGTCGCATAGTATTTTTTTTTCTCGCTTCCAAATAAAAAAAAAAAATTGTATATTACTTATTGAGTCAATGTTAAATTAAATTGTGTTTTAAAGACTACCAACAGTTAAGGTTATTTGGGCCTAGCACCAATTGATATTTTCAATTCATTATTTTTTTTTCTTTAATAATAAATTGAAAATCCAATTGACACTTTTACCAACTCTCGGGCTAGAACCCGGGAACTGGGGACTTGTAATAGAAGAACCATAGCAACTCCATGTAAACAACAGCATTGCTACACGCTCGGCCATTCTCAAGCCCTTTGACTCAATGTTGTAATCTTTAAACAATTTTATTATTAGAAAGAGTGGATTTACAATAATTTCTTTCATATTGTTCGCAACAATATTTTGGTTTGGCATTTTAGAATTACAATATGCATACCTATATCAACGTTTACATAAAAAATATGCCAGACCTTACGTAGATACACGAAAAAAAATTTTTTAATCATAAATAAGTCTAACTACATGATAAGAACGACCTATCGAGCAAGAAATGTTATTTTATGTATTCTAAATTATTACTCATTAATATAGAAAAAATTCGATTGATGATCAGTCCTATACTTCCCACCTAGTAAATATTTGCAAAAAATAAATACTCTTTTTTTATTCTTTGAAAAAAAGCATGGCCCTCTTTTTTGTTTAGTGATTTACTGATGGCTAGCTTAATATAGCAAAAATCATGGTGACCTTGATTTACGTACAATTTTTATTTTTTTTAGTAAAATATTTTTTTTCTCGTAAACTGTACATTTTAGAGAAAAAAATATTTACATTTTTTTCATATTATAACATCTAGAATTCATTTATATTTTTTTTTACCTATGTTAATACGTCACATTGAGAACGTTTTTTTTAATATCTCAGGATTCACTGAACCGATTTGACTCAAAATCTAATCAGATCTAAGTTAAAGACTGATCAAGACACAATAGAATAATCGGCATGGCCGTATAT
Organism: Mongoloraphidia duomilia; assembly: GCA_039654895.1. Taxonomy (NCBI): domain Eukaryota; kingdom Metazoa; phylum Arthropoda; class Insecta; order Raphidioptera; family Raphidiidae; genus Mongoloraphidia; species Mongoloraphidia duomilia. The sequence goes on from CM077523.1 coordinate 5,693,906, forward strand.
ATTGTTCCGTTTTTACGATATCGAAGGCGAAAAATTGACCACATACATACACACACACAGAGACATCAGTCAGAAAATGATCTTAAACGATTGCTAGAGTCTCAAAACGTGAAGATCTGTAAAATCTCGAAATATTTTTTTCGGACTAAATCCATTACTTCCCTACCATAGTAGAGGTGGGAAGTAAAAAGTGTTGCATTATTAGATACATGAAAAATTCATATTTTACCTGTCTAATTTCTACCAGCCACCTAAAACGCAAGGGAGAATGGCTGCCAGACTTACAGATTCTCAAATGGGGAACACGAATATTTTAAATATTATTTTGCCTAATTACGTAGACACTTGAGAAAAACCGTCGCCAGCTCTTCGTCTATTAAGAGCACTGTACTAGATGTGTATTTTGATTTAATTATAGTACGTTTGTTGAGACCGCAGTTCTCGCGCCGCCCTCGGAGCCTTTGATTCATTAGCTTCACTACAGCACCAGATAATATTTTGTTTCTACTTCACGTACCGCGCGCCTTCATTATGGCTTCAGTCGTGTGTGTTATTAATTTACACTCACAGCTGTGTACATTCTTTACAAATATCAAAGGGCGCAAGTCGAAGTTACTTATGTCGAATTTTTATTAATATAAGGATTCCGTCCAGTTCAGACATGGCGGAAACCATGCGGATGCAATCCGCACGGATCAACCGAGCGGAGCTTATTTACATTAGCGTATATTCGTTCATGTGGATTCCGGATCGTCAATCCGCGCGGATGCCGGATCGTCAATCCGCGCGGATGCCGGATTGTCAATCCACACGGCTGCCGTCACTCGACCGCCATAAAATAGAGCCGTGCGGCGTCCCCGCGATCCGTTACTGCGTTCAGTTGCTTTGCGGAAGCCGTGCGTTTCGTACGTGCGATCAAATATAAACACATTGCTTCTTTGACTACCATCTTTGAAATGATGATTTAATCTCGCCCCTCTCCTGCACATCCGTACGTTCACCGCGGCTGTCTGAACACAGTATATTTTTCCGCAGTTCAAAACGCGCGGTCACAAACGTACACGCACGGATTCCGCAGTGTCTGAACGAACCCTAAATTTTCTCATGAATTACACGTGGTATCGACTTGAAATTTGGGATAGTTATAAAGTTTGTGTTCCCGTAAAAAATTAAACAAAAGCATTTTTACTTCCCACCTCTACTATGGTAGGGAAGTAATGGATTTAGTCCGAGAAAAATATTTCGAGATTTTAACAGATCTTCACGTTTTGAAACCCTAGCAATCGTTTAAGATCATTTTCTGACTGATGTCTGTATATAGTGTGTGTGTGTGTGTTTATGTGGTCAATTTTTCGCCTTCGATATCGTAAAAACGGAACAACATACGTCCATGCCGATTGTTCTATTGTGTTTATCAGCCTTTAACTTAGATCTGATTAGATTTTGAGTCAAATCGGTTCAGTGAATCCTGAGATATTAAAAAAAACGTTCTCAATGTCACGTATTAACATAGGTAAAAAAAAATATAAATGAATTCTAGATGTTATAATATGAAAAAAATGTAAATATTTTTTTCTCTAAAATGTACAGTTTTCGAGAAAAAAAATATTTTACTAAAAAAAAATAAAAATTGTACGTAAATCAAGGTAACCATGATTTTTGCTATATTAAGTTAGTTAGCCATCAGTAGATCACTAAACAAAAAAGAGGGCTATGCTTTTTTTCAAAGAATAAAAAAAGAGTGTTTATTTTTTGCAAATATTTACTAGGTGGGAAGTATAGGACTGGTCATCAGTCGAATTGTTTTAAACGAAATGTCCAACGTGCAAACTAAAAAGTTAAAGAATTTCCATTTACCAAAAATCCAACATGAACCACTTTTTAGTGTGGCCCTAGAAATATACACCAGCTCGTCAATGCTTGAGTGACTCGATGAATTCCTGTATTCCTGGAAATAGGTCAAACATTTACAAGAGTACAGGTGAACGTTGTTTACCGAATCACAGTATTCATGACAAGTGATGTAGAATGGAAATATTCGTTAATGAGAATATTCTCTTACAGAATTTTTTATCAATACACCAGATGAAGCAATACAAATTCCATTCATCCGTGATTAGGGTTATCAGGTCCAAAAATAGAAAATCCGGACTCGGCATTATATTTAGCCGGACATTTTGCCCTAAAAGTCGGACTATCTATTTTAAATAGAAATATAGTCAGTTGGATATTTTCAATCATTTATTAATCATCAATTACAGTCAGTTATTTGCGAGATCAATCTTAAAAACGTGCTTAAACTAAAAAAATAATCACTAAACAGCCTTTTCGTCTCCTTATACTTATTCCTCGCGCTTACGTCATTAGCTTGGAACGGGCCTTAGTTGTGCGTTCTCTAATTCATCGCTAAAAAGCCTATCAAAAGCCGGACTTGTATATATTTAGCCGGTCACGACCGTGAAAACTCGAACATGTCCGGCTAAATCCGGACACCTGGCAACATCATATAAGTAGGTACTACTAAATTTTTTAGTCGGAAGGTTTGGTCTGTGACAAGTCTTTTCTAATTTGGATGATGCCCGGTAATAACACGAAAAATGCTGCATATTTAATTCAAATAAATTATTTATACCCATTTATTAAATTGTGGCTAGTTATTCATTTCATAGACAGTATTCCGTTTCCACTGGTTTCGTACCCTGGATTCCGGCGAGCCATGCGGCCCGACGCAAACCAGTGGACCTGTGCGACACATGTGTGCGAACACCTAAAAAGCCACGACGTTGCAACTAATTTAACAACGAAATCAACGATCATATTTAAAAATAAAAAATCATATTGCAATAAAATTGTGATTAAAAAAGTTATGACTAATGCTCTTTTTGACCTAGTTCCTATAATTATTTCGATTAAAAACTCTGATATCATTTTATAATATAAACAGATTAGCCAGTTCAAGTTGGTTCTTGCATCATGAAGCCCGCAGGCCTATATAGCATAAAAAAGGGTTATTTTTTGTATTGTTACATAGACAACTCCGTTATAGGTTTATTTTAATTGTAAACTGTAAAAGTACATGGATAGTGTTGCCACTTACCAGTACCGCAATTAGAAAAGCCGGACTCAACGTTGTATTTAGCCGGACATTTTGCCCTTTAGGCCAAATCGCTGAAGCTAGAAACTTGAAATTTGGACAGTTGGTTCCTTTTCTAACGTAAGCATTCATTAACAAAGGATTTTTCGAAATTCAACCCCTTCTTGTGTCAAAGGGGGGTAAAATTTTGAAAGACTAAAATGAACAAAATAAAAATTAGTAAAAAAAACAAGCTTTTATTTAAATGCACTAAAAAGGAAAAAATAATTTTTAATAATTTAGGTTCATAATTATAAAAGCGTGGGTCGTGTCTAATAAACTATCATAGAGTTCACGACCCACGCTTTTATAAGAGTGCACTGCTGCATTAGTATACTTTTATGTGAAAATATTAGTAAAAAACTTTTTAGAGACAAGCTTTTATTTAAATGCACTAAAAAAGAAAAAATAATTTTTAATAATTTAGGTTCATAATTATAAAAGCGTGAGTCGTGTCTAATAAACTATCATAGAGTTCACGACCCACGCTTTTATATTTATGAACCTAAATTACAAAAAAATATTTTTTTCCTTTTTAGTGCATTTAAATAAAAGCGTGTCTCTAAAAAGTTTTTTACTAATATTTTCACATAAAAGGATACTAATACAGCAGTGCACTCTTAGACGCTAATGACCTCTGTTGTCGAGCGTCTATAATCTACAATTCAATTCAGCAGTGCACTCTTAGTCTTAGCCCAGCTCCAGACGATATGGCAAATGTCGGACAATGTTAACATTCGGTCAATTGTAAAACGAAATGCAATAAAACTTTCTTCACTACACATAAAAAAGTGTGAATATTATTCATATTCTCGGAAAATGCATTATTACAGTGATTCATAGCAAACACTTTTTAGTGTATGCAAATATCACGCTATTAAAGCATTATACAGTGAACGATAATTAAACTACTGCATTTGCCAACAAAAATAAACTTTGGATATAATCGTTTTCCTATTAAGAAAACACATGACGATAGAACATGTACATATAAAACCTGTACTGCTGGTAGATCAAAAATCGTGAAGCCATGTCATAGATAAAGACATTTTGTCCGAATTAAATAAAGAGATATCTTTAATTTCAACATTTTGTTCAAATGGAACGCCCGTACATCGACCAATGACATCATCCGATTAAATAGAATAGAACAGAAGAATAGAATATAACTTTATTTAGGGTGCAACAAAGCCAGAAAGGCTATATGTGTGTTGCCCCTTTCAAAATTACAATAATAATAATATAACAATTATTAAAATAATTAAAATTAAAAAAAAACTTTTTAACAAAAAAAAAACTCCTTCAAAAAACCATTAAAAAGAGGAAAATAATGAAATTTTGAGGTCTGTGCCAATTTAATAAAATATGAAATCGGTTAAAAAGTATAGTATAGTGATTAATATCGTCTTTTTAACCAACTTCATATTTTATTAAATTGGCACAGACCTCAAAATTTCATTATTTTCCTCTTTTTAGTGGTTTTTGAAGGAGGTTTTTTTTTTGTTAAAAAGTTTTTTATTTTTTACTTTTTAGTGTCAAAAAGTGACATTTACCTTAAAGGAATCACACGCCGTTACTCACTTTTATTAAACCGACTTTTTTACGCTGTCTGATTACGTCAAAAAGTGACATTTACCTTAAAGAATCACACGCCGTTACTCACTTTTATTAAAATCAGCCGAACCACTGAACCGATTTTGATGAAATTTCTATGGGACCAATCTGAAAGTATATTCTTTCAAAATAAAAACAAAATTTCAAAATCGGTTTATAAATGACTGAGTTATGAGGTAACAAACTTAAAAAAAAATAAAATACAACCGAATTGAGAACCACCTCCTTTTTTTGAAGTCGGTTAATAAACATTAAAATTTATAAGGAGATAATTATAAGTATTAATATACTAATATAACAATATTATACGGAACATAAATTAATACTTATTCATCAGGTATAGTGTATAACAATTGTTCTTAAACGAGTTGTAGTTAGATAAAGATCGAATAGATAGCGGTAGTTCATTCCATAAACGTGGACCGCATATAAAAAATGATGTTGAACCAACTGATGTTCTGCATATAGGTATTTTCAGTGCCCAATTGTCTCTTACCGTGTACTGATGGTGAGACTTTAAAAATGTAATCTTTTCAGATATATATAGGTTCTCGATAAAATAAAACATTGTAAATAAAAGTTAAAATATGTAAAACTCGTAACTGCTCCATGTTTAATAAAGAGTGTTCTAATCGGATAGGGGTTAAATGACTACGTATGTTAATGTGATACACATAACGTATACACGAATTTTGAACCTATAATGCGGAATTACTTTGTCAAAAGAGACACAGATATCTTTTTGCTCTCTTTGTGGGCTTCGCTCACCGCACATTGTGTAAATAGACGAAGCTTGGTACAATAATTTATAGGTACTACATGCGATAGAATGATGATAAGAACAGTTGTTGCAGTTTCTACTCATATTGCCAACAAACTTTTGAAAGCACCGTGTGTTCAACTACGTAGATATCGGAATTGAGAATAAAGTGGTATGACGTGACATATTTATCTCATTTTATTTTAGTGATGCGCGATACGAGATGTTTTAGTCGATTGTCTCGATTGTTCAAACATCTCGATGACTCTCGATGGTTATCAATATTGGACTCGATTGTTGTTGTTTCATAGTTCACCGAGAGCGAGTCGCATAGTACTCTCGAGATCCACATAATATACAATCGTTCATCACTCAACAACTGCGTGGTCGAGTCGATAATCGATTGTGCATAATACGACGTGTAATAATTCAATAGTGAAGAGATCACAGACTAGTGAGTACCGACTGAACAGTGTGAACAGTGAACAATCAACGAGTCGCGTGAACGTCAGTCGACTAGCATATAACCTTGAATCGCGATTATATGTATTCTCATTCGCTGCTATTGCTATAACCTATGTGGCAAATAATCGACTTGAAGAATCGGACATTTCGATTGTAAAATCAAACTCCGAGTCGATTGTGGACTCGATTGTTATTATGAACGATTACAAATTATTATTTTGATTGTAAAAACATTTCGTATCGCCCATCACTATTTTATTTTCAAACTCTGCCTCAATATGGAACGTGATTCATGAACACTAAATATGATCGTTACACTAGAAAACTTATAACTATAAATTTCTTCGCCAAAGTATTTACGTATTTAAATATTCAAATATCGCCGAGGAAAAAATATCATTAACCTAAAATGTACCAGTCAATTTTTACAGTTGCATTGGCAGTATTAACGATGCTGTCAATGTTAATCACCAGGAATATAAACTTGGAACTTTGCCAAAATATACGTCATTATGTTTGTGACCACAACGAAAAGTGGCCTATGTAAAATCTTTTGTAAAACAAGATCACTGGCAAACAAATTCGTATTTTCTAATTTTTTTATTTATTTTTAGAGGGATATTTGATATGGGATCGATTTTGTCATTTCGCTTCGAGGTGTGACCGTCTTGAACACGCGCATGCAAAATTTGAACAAAATCGATATATAGACCATAAGTGTTTCGTTTGCACGGAATACTAATTATATCGCGAAAATGTTACGTACGCCAATTTGCCTTGTGACCGCAAATATATACTCGCGTCTCTTAAAAACCATTTTATAACGGTGAGATAAAGCGAAAATCTAGAATCACAAAATAAACAAGAAAGTTGATTGACTGTGTACTCATTCTGCCATTCAGAAATTAAATTTGAGCGTTTCAAATGAAATTTGAAAACAGATTAACAGTAGTTAAAAAGAAGTTTGTGAGAAAATTAGAGAAAATGAAATATATATAAATCGATTTACTTATAAAGTTTGCTGACCAATTAATTTGACCTTGAGTAGTTTAGGAACCCCTAAACTCGCATTTAGGCGAAATATCAAAAAACATGAATATTCAGACGCTAATGACTTCTGTTGTCAAGCGTCTATAATCCACAATTCTATTCAACAACAGGAGTATAGTAAACGTGAACCAGGCGTTGACGAATTTCAACATATTTTCGTTTCTTAAGACACACCTTTGACTCTTCCAATTTAAATATGAAGGTCGAGTTATATTATCCGGTCAGACACGGCGCGGGAACGTAGCGTTTCCGGCAAGACATACATTTTTACATGCATTTCAAATACGAGTATGGATACGTGTTTGAACGGACGAGATCAGCTAAGTATAAATATTCATATTTGAAATGCATGTAAAAATGTTTGTCTTGCCGGAAACGCTACGTTCCCGCGCCGTGTCTGACTGGATAATATAAATCTAGCTTAAGTCGAGGATTATTAAATTAATTTCAAACGGTACAATGCCTTCAATAAATAGTACAATTACATAATTTAAAACAAAATTTGCCGCATCACAGAAATTGTAAATTGAATTACGATTCGCAGGTGCCTGATTTCCATGTTAACGAATTATTTATACAAGCTGTTTTGCATCAGACTGAAAATAGAACGAATTGTTATTTAATTAAAATAAAGCAACTTTTTTAACCGACTTCAAAAAAAAATGTAGATTATCAATTCGACATGTGCATATTTTTTTTATTAATGTTTGTTGTCATAACTTGTCGAGGGGTTGACCGATTTGAATAATTTCAATGTCGTTGAGTTCAGAATGTTAACGGAATGGTCATATATAATTTTTATTTAAATCGGTTCAGTATACTTTCTTTTTTTTTTCAAGTAATCAAATTAATTTTTTTTAATAATGAATAAAAAATCCAATTGATACTTTTACCAGTTTTAGAACCTAGGAACATTGCTCTCGAAACGTACATCCAATAATAAAACTGCTGTAGTTAAAAAGTGACAAAATTTGTTGTTTTTTGCAAGGATCTATAACCAAAAAGGAAGAGATCTCCGATCATGCAAACAAAAAGTTACAAAAGACGTAAAGAAAAAATAGCAATCGTTTGATAATATTTTCTTTAATACACCTATTGTAAAAGTGTATAAGAAAAAACTGTTCACCGTTACTATTATAGCATTGATTTAGATAAAAACTTCACGACACATTTTCTTTGTGACTTCATCAAAGAAAAAACACGCATCGGACTATAACCATTCACATGTATACTATAATTTGTTATTGTGGTGTAGAATCGAGTGAAGGGTAGTTCTTTATGACTTTATGAGGATTGCGGCGCCAAATTAGTTATACAGGTTATCACAAAAAGTTTAGAAAACTTCAAGGTAAATCCAGTACATTTAAATGATAAATAATAATAATTTTCACTTTCATGTTGGGCTCTCGCTGGTATACGAGGATTCACTTCATATCATAGCTATTGAATTAGCATATATGAATTGACACTCGCATGTAGTGAAAATCTATTGATTCTGAAGCATATAAGGAGAATATTAATTTAGCAAACATGTCACGGTTGAGTATTGTAAGCTCATTCCGCCGCGAAAGTGGAAAGGTTCAGGTTAGAATCCTGACTGTGACCACTGGTTGGTAAAATGATTTTTTCCAATATGTTTCGAAACAATTATATAATTGGCTGCTCTCCAACGAAAAAATTTTTCATTTAAATGATGTTTGCACATTTTAAATTTAATAACCCACACAGTTTCAATTTATTTCATTCAAATTATGCACGCTTTCACTGTTTTTTCGTGTCTGTAAAGCGGATCTTAAATATCCATTTTTCGACTGGTAACTGCGCATAATTCATTATGAAACGCTTTTCGATGCTATAATGAAAAACAATTGAAAAATCCGTTACGTAATGAATCATTGTGTAGGCAGACCTCGCGCGGCGAAAGATGAAGCCACCGCGTCATAGTAACGTGAATGCATTGCGCCCGCCTTCTAGCTTGCTATTGGCTGTTTATTGTCATGAATAGCAGTTTGCCAAAATTGTACCTAACGTCATAAAACCCAATGTGCAGTTTTGTGTACACGGCACTGTCTGCGGGCAAGCAGGCGTTCACTAGCATATTATTGATGACGTGTCTGGCTTCATCTCTCACCGCGGGCACTCTACCTCTTTTCGATGTTATAATAAAATATGGTTACTATGGCAACCAAGTAAATAAATATTGTATCAAGACCAATGTTTTTATTATGAGATGCCCAGCTGCTGTCAGTGAATCTAAGGTGTTTGACATTAATTCAATAAAGCTCTAAAACCATGTATGTGTTGAATAAATGCGTGTGCTAAATCTATATGCGTCAGGCGCGATCTTTTAGCACGAGTAGTAGGCGAGCACGCCCGAGCTTTCGCGAGTGCGCATTTGCGAGCCGCATACTAGTGCTGAAAACATTGCGCCTGACGTATACAGATGAATTTAGCACACTAGTTGCACAACATACTATTATTTGACTACTAAACAAATTAAAATGCTGTGTTTTATTATTTTTTAAGTGGATAACATTAATTTACGTCAATTCGTAATATCTGAATCTATTATTAAAAAAACATAATATGCTTGTCAATTTGTAACTTTAAAATCGCTAGGCCGATTTTAATTAAATTTCGTATTGTTACAAAACTGTTTTCTGAGTTGGCAGAATAAATATTTATTTACAATAATTAAAATACAATAACAATAAATGCAACAACGAAAAGTCAATTCTAACAACAAAAAAACTTAAACGGTAATTATTGAACTAAACGAGCCACTTAAATAACACTTAACAAATAACTATATATACAAGGATTATTTATTTGTAATTATTTATGTCACTGTATTTATATCAGATTTATTTCTAACGTTTATTTATGTCGGTCATTTACTCAGTTACTTCAGTACTATTTATTTACATCCACTCCACTATTTATATCACTGTACTGACTGATTCGACCGTTGATTGATTAATATTTATATCACTGATCCACTTGATGGCACGACTCATCATTCACTGATCGCCCCAACACGACACACTCGCCGTTTATATACCTGCGTGCGGTGTACGCTCAGTGCGTCCTCGTATTCTCTAGCGTTGTCTAGAATCTTCGATACCATTCCACGCTTTACTACTGTGACCTTTCTTTCTTCTCGCGGTTTCTATTGGAGGCAGTGGCGTAACATCTTGGGGTTTGCTACAGTATACTACTCCCACAGATTCACTTAGTACACAAACTTAAACTGCGGGGCGTTTCTTACCCGGAAAAATTAAAATAAAGTCCCCATCAAAACTAATATAAAAATCCGTCTTTCAGCGAGCGAAATCGACATTTACACCAGAAAATCCGCAAGCAAGAGCTAGTAGCCTAATAAATCTATTTTGGTACAGCCTGTATATACAGAGCAAAAGTTATTGTCATAGGAGGCAAACAAACAACGATAATAATTCACGATTAAAACCTAAATACTGCAGCGTAGATTCTGTTTTGTTCTTAATTTATCTTTATATACACGCAATATAAAAACCTCAGTAATATATATTATACTTATAATAATAACAATTGCCACCGCTGAATTTACATTGGTGATACGCATTTTAAGGCTTTAGTTAATCCTTTGAAATAAGCTCTAATAAGGATTCGTTCTTTCACGAGTCTAAAAAAAACTATCAAGGCTGAAATGTTTCTTTGGTTAATTTAAAAAGATAAAACAAAATGAAAGTCTTTGTTTTTATATTCAGTCATATAAAAGAAATAATTCAGATTGCTGCGGTAAATTACAATTACATATATAATTTCGGAATACTGTAAGAGCAGTATTGTAGAATGCAATTATTAAGTAACAACTTTCTCAAAAGAAAGAGTTGTCAGAAAATCTGATTTGACATTGACCACGAGGACAGTGTGGTCCAGTGGTTAGCGTCGCGGCCTCTGGATCAGACTGTAATTATATGATGACAATCTAAGATCACATTTATAGCTAATTTCCAGAAGAGCTGGAGAGTTGAAAACGAATGATAAAAAATCAGAAATCCGTAAATTCTTAACCCAAAGAGAGCAAAAGAGCAAGTTTTTTTCACAATATGTAATTACAAAACTACAAACTTTAGAAAAATAACTTTCTATACAAAATTTTCTTTTAAAAATGAATAAAGTAATAAATCGCTATTAGGAGTATACCGTTGTATTTAAAACAAAGCTATAGCTTGTACATATCACGTCTGCGCATGCGTTGATTTTCCCCAAAAACAATAGGGCTTTTCCTATTTACGTGTCAAACATCCCACCAAAATTTTATTTCAATCCGCTTAGCCGCTTTATCGGAGGAGACCTCAACTAGGAAAAGTAGATATAGGTATAGTAAAATTGTAGCAAGTTACGCATCATGTACCTATTTGTGTATTTTGGAAAACAGATTATTGCATTTTTAACTGTCAAAATGGACAATTTTATAAATTCATAGCACCCGGGCGAAGCCGACCAGGCAGATAGTTTATTATAACGATAACAATTTTTATTGCGACTCCCGAATTTACATCCGCTATGTTATAGGTACGTTAAGACATATAAATCCCTTGAAATGAGCTACAATAAAGATGCGCTTTTTCACGATTCTAAAAGTCTTCAACGGTAAAAGAATATTTTTGAAGTGAAAACTTCTTTAGGCGCACTTTGCGTTCTTTCTGAATAGTGAACGAAAGTGAACCGTCACGCTCGTGTCGGTGACGCTAAATCGGATTTACTCGGCTCCACTCGACATCTAGCGCGCTCGGTCGGTAACCACGTTTACTGTCTAGCAAGGAGTTCTCCGTTTCAAAAATTACGTTTTTATTATTAATTTATTACCTATTATAATAATAAAATAATATTATAATAGTATGCATGTTTTGCATATAATCAAGTTTTCACTTCTGTCGTGAGGTCATAAACACACACACACACAATTTTTTTTAGTTTAATTTAAAAACGAAGTGAAAGTGTTTTCAATATTTTGTTTTCATTCATGCAAAAATGTATTAGTTATAAGTCTGCAAAACTTTGTAGACTTTTAATGACGAAATTTAAAATAGATAATCGCAACACTTTCAATAGTTTTCGTGCAATCGTGAAACTTCTTGGCAGTTTCCCAAATATTATTCAGGTGGCCACATTTTTCGAAACGTCCACAAAAAATTTTTTTGAACATCAAAATAGATATATTAAATAGATAGATAGATATTAAATAGAATGTATCCCCTTTGGGTGTTTGAAATAATTTCACCTACATGATTAGCTCTCGCTACTACGATGATTCACATCTACAACCTAGCTATAATTAATAACACTCGCATGTAGTGGGAGTCTATTGATTCCTTTGCATATGTGGAAAATGTTAGATTGGTAATCATGTTCACGGTTGAGTAAATTGTAAGCTCATCACTGACTGATTCACTGACTGACTCTGTAACGCTGTAAGATTTTGAAATATTAGTGTGCTTGAAACTTGTATATTACTTAAGTAAGTCAAATTTCCATGACAGTGAATCGTGAGTGAGCTTTGGAATTTGAATAAACATTCAACGGGCGACTTAAGCGCCTTACAACTAACTAATAGATATTCGAGAATAATCCAATCTTAACGAGCTTGAGAATTATGTGTTTAGTAATATTCTACTTGTTAATTCCCATATATTTATTACTAGATACATATAGAGTCAGGCCCGTATCTTCAATGTATACTGATCGGGCACGGCCAGAATGAAATAGATAATGCTTATATTTGACAGTTGAGGACGTTGAGGCACTTCAAGGTCATTGTTCGTGTTCCTATAATAGGCATGGGGAAACTACCGCATATATTTTTACTTCCCACCTCTACTATGGTAGGGAAGTAATGGATTTAGTCCGAAAAAAATATTTCGAGATTTTAACAGATTTTCACGTTTTGAGACCCTAGCAATCGTTTAAGATCATTTTCTGACTGATGTCTGTATGTGTGTGTGGTCAATTTTTCGCCTTCGATATCTTAAGAACGGAACGACATACGGGCATGCCGATTGTTCTATTGTGTTTATCAGCCTTTAACTTAGATCTGATTAGATTTTGAGTCAAATCGGTTCAGTGGATCCTGAGATATTAAAAAAAACGTTCTCAATTTGTATTAACATAGGTAAAAAAAATATAAATGAATTCTAGATGTTATAATATGAAAAAAATGTAAATATTTTTTTTCTCTAAAATGTATAGTTTTCGAGAAAAAAAATATTTTACTAAAAAAAATAAAAATTGTACGTAAATCAAGGTAACCATGATTTTTGCTATATTAAGCTAGCCATCAGTAGATCACCAAACAAAAAAGAGAGCCATGCTTTTTTCAAAGAATAAAAATTAAATTGTGTTTTAAAGACCACCAACAGCTAAGGCTATTTGGGCCTAGTCAAAGAATAAAGAAAAAAGTGTTTATTTTTTGCAAATATTTACTAGGTGGGAAGTATAGGACTGGTCATCAGTCGAATTTTTATAAACTTGATTATCTTTCGTCAATCAGCTCAAAAAAATTACATTTCTCGTAAACAGAAAAATTTCGTTCATGTCCATCTTTCAAATTTTAACTTCAAATAATAAAACCATAGATAGAGTAGGGGAGCCAATAGGCACAACTGTAAGTGACAGTGTTACCTTGGAAAAGAGAAATAGAAAACGAAGCAGTTCTCTTTTCCTTGTTTTCTGATGTACAAGGTGAGGCAAAGTAAAGAGCGATTTTGAAAAGCACGGGAATCGTGCTCAGCTGCTGGAAGGTAGTGGGGATGCAGTCGGCCATATTCCTGACACGCTTCTAGCACTCCCTCCACGCGCGTACGCTTTCAAAGCGTTTTATCAAAATGGCAGCTCTTACGTGCAAGCACGTCGTGCTTTTCGCACCCATTTTCAATTTTTTGTGGGGTTACCTGAAGAGCAAAGTTTATCAGGATAACCCACCAAGAACAGTTGAAGCATTGAAAGAACGTATTCGACAGAAGGTGGTTCAAATCCCACTGGCAATGCTGTGGAATGTGATGAATAACTTCAAAGCTCGCTTGGAAGAATGTCTACGCCTGAACGGGCGTCATCTTACTGGGGTTATTTTTAAAACTTAGTTATATTCATTTAATTTTCTTGAATGCTTTTTTCTGTGGTGGTAAAAATACAATTTTGAAAAATTGATGGCATTTGTTTTTTACAGCCTTTTCAAAATCGCTCTTTACTCTGCCCCACCCTGTATTTGTGAATTTAAAAATTTGTAGTAGGAGTATCGGTGATTTACATCTGTAACCATGGTTATGTAATTTGTGATAGAAAAAGATAGAAGAACTGCTCTATTCTCCATCTCTAACTTTTGCATCCACACTTTTTTGGGTGGCTTCCCTATTCTATCTATGATATTTCTATGAACAAAACGCGGGAAAAGGTTGTCTGTGCCTAGTTTAAAGTGACAGTTTCATCTGAAATATTCTATTGGTCGAGAACAACCTACCCGAGCATGCGCATAATCTGATCACTACGTGCATCAAGAGAGAGAGAGAGAGAGAGAGATGGTGTTTTCGCTACAAATCATCAGTTCTTGTCTATATACCTTAACAATAGTAGGTATTAAATATATGTTAATTCCACATAAATGCTTCCAAATAACTTTACGCTGTTAATCCTTTTCATATCTGTTTTATTATGATTTCATCCTTTCACAAATTGGTTATTAATTAACTGACAAACATCCACAAAATATAACATAGGTATAGCGATATTTTATTCAAGTGAAGATTCTTCAGAATCAGTAAATATTTTGCCCTTAAGTGACCCCAACACGCAGTGGAATGTTTGTATGTTTTGTTTGTGCTGACATGTTTGTACTACAAATATTACAATTACACTTAGCGATTTGTTTGTACTGTTATGCTTGTACAAACATGATGTTGCGTGTAGGGATAAAACATATTTACTGTCAGAATATTCTGATAGTAAATATGTTTTGTCCCAACAAAGTTTGTACAAACATAACAGTACAAACCAATCGTATCAAGCGATTACAGGAAGTTGATTTAAAAAAAGCAATATTGCCATCCTTCTGTTTGCACAAACAAAATGAAGTGACATTATATGTCGTTTCGTGTAGAAGCATACAAAATTCTTAAGTTGTTTGTACAAATTTGTATGAACGTGTGGGGATGAAACATATTATTTGTACATTTTGTATGTAGCTACATACAAATCGTTCAAACATTTCGTTGCGTGTAGGGGGCGCTTTAAAGGTGACTATACTTTTTTCTAACAAACAATACCTGAATACAAACAATACCTGAAATACCTTGAAAGCAGTTCGTTTTTAAACGGTTTTATTTAGCTTGACCCCGTATATTTGTTTATATATTTGTTTCAAATCTTGCGACCGATTTTTCATCCAGTTCCCGTTATCCGATTGAGCTGGAATTTTGCACACATGTGTAGCTCCGGTGACAATACAATATTATGGTATCTAGCTGACCTGCCCGACTTCGTCCGGGTGTAAATCATACTTTTAAATTTTCACCCACTTCCCGTGATCTGATTGAGTTGAAATTTTGCACACATGTGTAGCTCCGGTGACAATACAATATTATGGTATCTAGCTGACCGGTCCGGCTTTTGTCCGGGTTTAAATCGCACTTTTGAATTTTCACCCACTTCCCGTGATCCGATCGAGTTGAAATTTTGCACACGTGTGTAGCTCCGGTGACAATACAATATTATGGTATCAAGCTGACCGGTCCGGCTTTCGTCCGGGTGTATCTCGTACTTTTGAATTTTCACCCACTTCCCGTGATCCGATTGAGTTGAAATTTTGCACACGTGTGTAGCTCCAGTGACAATACAATATTATGCTGACCGACCCGGTTCCCGTCCGGGTGAAAATCGCATTTTTGAACTTTCACAGACAAAAGGTTTTGCTCCAGTAACGTTTCAGTGGATCGAATAAATGTAATAAAATCAGACTAAGCAAATAAAGCACACTAAAAAAATTAAAAATAAAAATAGGTAAAAAAACGTTGAAGTTAAACGGTTTTATAAATGTGCTAAAGAGAAAAAAATAATATTTAATTTAGGTTCATAAGTATAAAAGCGTGGGTCGTGACTATAATAAATTATCATAGAGTTTACGACCCACGTTTTTATACTTATGAACCTAAATTAACACGTTCACTACCGGCCACTTTTGCAGGGCGCACGTCAGTAGCCGGCATCGGAACTTTGAAATATTGCAGTATTTGAGCGTCATGCTCCATAGCGGCACCTAAATATAAAAAATGTCGAAACCGATAATGCACAGATATGCAGTATGACGTTCTTAAGAAGCCGGAGTAAACACAACACTCTCTGTCAATAGCCGACACAGTACTGAGCTGTACTAGCTACTTATACCTGTGGCACACATGGTGTGACATCGGCGCTTGACGATAACAGCCGATGGCACACGGTGTGTGACATCGGCACTGGACGTGTTAAATATTATTTTTTTCTTTTTAGCACATTTATAACTTATAGCTTCTGTTTCAAAAAAATTAACTATAACTTAAATTGTTCAACACGTCAATTTGACTGTCACGATTATGTTTTCATCTTCATTGTATCGTTTTCTATGCATTAAATAAAATACCATTCATAAGCTTAATTAAATCCTTTTCAAGCGTAATTTAGAACGCAGTACGTCATCAATCTAAGTGAATAATTGATTGCTTTTTAGTCTGTTTAAGTGATCAATTACAATTTTAATACACCTCTGTCTTCACGCCGTAATAAATTTAACAGACGAAATATAGTAACTAAACGTAAAACGTGATGATAAAGCTTTGTGTAACGAATTGGCATCGATTACGGACGATTAATAATATTGTTGTATGTACAATTTACAAAGTAGCTGTTAAATTGGTTCCACACTAATTGGTTTTATTATTAAGAAGCAAACGAATAAGAGTTAAGGAGTGTCATTTAATACATTTCAGGCTGTCTATGGACATGACACTAGAAATATTACTAATGTAATTCGGCCGAAGTCTACAATGACATTATTTAACAAGCCGTGAGGTGGGTCGTTTATTAGGACTAAAGTGCGACCCTTGACGTCCACACGACGAACTTCCCAGTTTGATAAATATTTAATAATAATAATTAAATTAGATATTACACAGAAAAGTAAAAATTTTAATCATTAAAACATAATTATTATTTATTTTTAACAATAATTTAAAAAAAACGGCCGAACCGATTTTTATAAAATTTATGTCGGATCAAAATGACCGCGTTAACACGCCTCGATTGACACCCTTACGAAGTCGATATAATTTTTTATTCGCGAGATATTGTGTAAAATCTACTTTTTTGGAGTCTATTTGGTTAAGAAAAAGAACGGCTGAACCGATTTTGAAAAAAAAATTTCAAATCATATTTACGTTAATACGCGTCGATTGGCACCCTAACGTAGTTGATATCATTTTTCATTCTCGAGATTTCGTCTTAGAAAGAAAGGAACACATACGTACGTACGTATACATACGTCCCCCACACACACACACTACACACACAGACATCTTTCTAAAAATAATGTAAAAATAGTGTAGTGACCTTGAAACATAAAAATTTGTTATATACACATGCGTACGTACGTACATACGTACACACACACACACACACAACATCTTTCTAAAAATAGTGTAAAAAACATAAACATTTTTTCTCCGTTTTGATTTCGATTTTCGGACCCATTACAATAACTTCCAATGGGAAGTTAATAATAGCCCCGAATATCATGCTTTGAAAATGTTCAATATGTTGCCGCATGATATTAAAAATCTGGAATTTAATAAGTTTCAAAAAGAAATAAAGGCAGCTTTACTCAATCAGTGTCTTTATTTAATATGTATTTTACTTCAGCGTACCTATTTGTATTTTACTATTTTATTTGTATTTTGGTGTTTCACGAATTCACTTGTAATCGTATTATGGATTAATAAATTCTAATTCTAATAAATCTCGATTACATGTAATATGAAATATTAAAATTTATAAAATTGAAGATAACATCGACATCGACAAAATGTCGATATTAACGCCCTCTCTTAAAGGGAAACTTGTTCGCCTAGGTGTTATCGTTCTGCAAGGGGGTTAATAACTACATTTGTTCTGCAAATTGAAATGTATGCTTAAAACAGTCACCGTAACAACATATTAAAATTTGAACCTTGAATTAATAATATAAATATATAAGAGATTAACGGGAACTTGGACCGTGGGTTGATTGAAACTCAGTTAAAGTTTTAATTCGCAACGTTTCGTCTATATTTTAGACTTCTCCAGGCTCTGTGAATAATAACCACATACATTACTTGTACAACTCATACAAACTTATAATATTAAATATCTTATTACAAACCTTAAAACTAAAACACGACTATGTCAGTAATAATCTGTCGTCATTATTCATTTACAGCGATAATATAATATTCAATAATCCTTTTGAAATAATTGATCATAATAATTTCATTAAAATTCATTTGTTCAACAGACACAATTTTTAAAACAACATGGCTGTTTAATACAAAAATCCAACTATTGAAATAATTAAGTGACATAATCACTAATTATGCGTAACATAATCTAATCAGTCTCTCTAAAAATCTTCTTTCATTACCGATAGTAAATATAATCAGAAAGTAAATTGCTCCAAAGGCCAGAACGCTGACCATTACACCAAGATGTCCTCTTTTGTACAATCTTATATGAATTTATCTATAATATGCTAATATTCGCAAGCCAACCCACTTCCAGCGTTTATATAAAAATGAAGCGGCAGTGTCAGATATCCAAAAGTATAACTGTCAGCTAATTATTACATCCTGCATTTTATGTGAGTTTTCCTGAGAGGTTTTTATAAAGGAAAATATTCTCCACTTAAAACTGAATTCGGTTTGACGACAACTCAAGCATTTCATTTTAATAGAGACTGTGAAAATAAAGAGGATGAATCTCTCTCAGTACAAATGAACTTCCGACGTTTGATCTTATTTTAATTTTATATAGAGTGTGATTCTAATAACACGTAAAAACATCAAAGAAAACGTTATTTATTTATTTATTTATTTAATGCAGCCAACAGGCAAATCCCAATAACAGGCCACAGAAAAAAAATATATACAAAAAAGAAATAAAATACAATTGAAAATACATAGCATATCATACAATAAAAAATCATTTGCCATAAAGTATTACATTTACAAATTATACATGAATAGAAAATTCTACATAATATTTATTTATGAGGAGCATTCAGTTCATTCTACTTAAGTAAGTGGTCTGTTAATATTTTTCTAAATTTTTTAAATTTTAAATCAAATAAGTTAATTTTAGTTTCATACAGCAGTTTATTTACAATAGAGCACATTTTGTATATAGGAGCATTCTTTTCATGATTAAACTTAGGGAAAGGTAAGTAGAAAGTGTTAGAACTTCTAGAAAAATACGACGGAGCTGAAAAGTTAAGATTCTGTCTGGTACTTATGTCATCAATTTGATTGTGTACCACTTTATATATGTAAAAACACGCAAATAATTTCCTACGATCCTCTAGACTTAATAAATAGTAGTGCATCAACAGATTTATATACGGTTCATAAGTTGGGTAAAAGCCATACTGTTTCAGATATAAAAAACGCAGAAACTGCTTCTGAATTTTCTCTATATTATTTACATGCACCCTATAAAACGGCGACCAAACATTTGTTGCAAGTTCTAAATGGCATCTAACATAAGTATTAAACAGTTTGATAAGTACTTCAATAGACTTAAATTCCCTAGAGTTTCTTAAAATATATCCCAGCAGCCTTTTCGCTTTTTTTATGGACTCTTCTACTTGTCTATTAAAAGTCAATTTAGCATCAAAATAAATGCCCAAATCTTTTACTGTATCTTTCCTAGGAATTGAGTCAGCATTAAGTTTATAGATAAAGTAAATTATTGAACTCGGTGGTATCTATGTAGTAGTATATATTTTTTCAAAAGCAGCAACTAACTGTTATGCTGACGTAATCCTATATACTGCACTGTAACACTGCGTGTGTTACAGTACACGCCTGAACCGAGAGAGAAGAGTGCCGCAGTGGTGGGGAGAACAGCAGCGAAGGAGCGGACCAAACATTTCGTTGCATATTTCCGCTCACGCGGCTGTTCACAGCCCGACATAAGATGTTTCACATCAAAAACTGGGTGCGTGTAAAGTCTTGTCTTGTCTTGTCTAGACGGCAACAGGAGATCAGAAGGGACTGTGCGTTCGCATATTTTCGACACTATAGTTGTACGACAAAAAATAAAAAAACGCGTCTTTTGACTTTTCTGTTGAACAACTATCGTCGGCAGCTTACGTCTACAGCTGTGTATTGGCGCTAGCATACGGTTCGGCGACACATTAGTTTAATAGTGAAGTTATGGCGCAACTGATTGATTGTATGCACACCTCTAACAACTAAACAGTTTAGTCGAGTTGAAATCGCGACACGTACACAACTCGACTAAACTTTTTAGTCGTGGAAACAATAGTGTGTATGCGCTCGGGCTTAGTGCGCTATCATTATTAACAACTTTAAAATATAAAAGCAAAAAAACTCTTACCTTACTGAGACGTTTTCATATTGTTCCCTGGAAAGAAATAAAAATATTAAAATATATTTTGAAAGTATTGAATTGAATTGCTATAATTTAATGTCGACGCTAGCGATTCTGGAAGTAATTTTGATGTGAAATTTCGAAGACACATCTTCTGTGATTTGCTTAAAGATTATTAAAATTGCATTTTTATTGCTAATGTTTCGACTCATGATTTATTCTTATCTTCAGAGCTCCGTTGCCATCCAAATAATCAGTAAATTGTCAGTTATTGTCTATATTAGTTTACGAAGTGACTACTTTCTGATCATTGGAATTTTGGACGGATTTTGAGCTCTGAACTTTAACAATAAACGCCACTTTAATCATCAATATAGCTGTTTTCAAAATATTTATCTTCGATACTTCACAATTCACATCAGAATATTTTGAAAGGTATATTTTGTAATCTTTGACAAAATATGTCTTTTTATAACTCCTGCTTCTAAAGTTCAGTATTCGAGCACTGTGAGGTGGGCGTGAAGATGCGTATTTTAGTAGGCGTGCGTAAAAGTACAGTCACCGTGCGTGAAAGTCCAAAGCGTGCGCAAAAGTACCGTCACCGTGCGTAAAAGTCCAAAGCGTGCGTAAAAGTACAATCTACATCTTATAAATTCGAAATTTCCGCACTTTGTATAATACAAGCACCATTTATATATTTTTGAATGCAGCAAATTTGTAAAATATCAACCAGATTTATTTCATAGAAACCATAGAACTCATGCATATACTACTCGTGACAAAAATAATTTGAAAACAGATTTCTCGGCACTGACAGTTACGTATAGGGGTGTCAGAAATGCCATGATTCGGATTTATAATAAAATGCCAAATCATTTGAAAGATGAACCAAATAAAAATAAATTCAAAAATGACTTAAAAACATTCCTGTTGGGACTTTGTAGCTATTCGTTAAAAGAAATTCTGTAATGCAATGATTATGACGCTATTTATACTTTATGGTTAATCAAAAAAAGATTTTTTATTATTATTATTATTATTATTATTATTTACTGGCTATCGATCGATGTGTTCCTATATATAGTAACGCGCCTACAAAGTCCACATCATGAGAGAGTCATGTTTTTAATGATTTATACAGAAGTTAATAACTTTAATAAAAATAAACTAAATCGTAACTTAGTCTGTAATTGTAAAGCTTTAAGGACTAGAAGAGCGAATTTTCCGTTTTCATAATTTTTTTTCTCTATTAAACTTTAGAAGCAGTCGTTATAAAAAATTATGTTCGATACATCCGCTTAAAGTGAGATATCTAGTAGGCTTAAATTGAGGAACCAGCTAAGGGACTGACGCATACACAACGAGATCTCGTTGTGTATGCGTCAGTCCCTTTAGCGAGCGCCTCAATTTAAGCCTACTAGAATACCTCACTTCACGCACACGTATCGAAAATAACTATTTTAGTATATTTGCCGTATAACACAATACACTATTAGTGTCAGACCAAATTTTTTTGTTATTTTTGTTCATTACGGCACCCGAGACGACACCCTTTATGCACATTGTCGTGACATAAGATAATAGAAGTAAATAAAATATGTGAAATGAAAAATTGTTGAATGGAAGCACATTTTCAAATAATGCATTTTTCAGATAGCATAAAATGTGGCATGAAAAATATTTGTAAAGTTATTGAAATCCAACAGAACCTGAAATGCATGCCATGATTGTTTTTTATTTCACTATTTTTCGCGACTGCAATAAAAGACTTCAGATGCTGCAATGGCTATAACATTTCAAAAGAGGTTAAATAACACAGGTACAGATATTTATTTTTATTCTGAACGTTTTTCAGGTTAAGGCTTCATTCACACCATGGCCCCCACATCCTGTAGCTAGACCCCAAGGCAATATCTTTAGCGGGCCCCCCTACCTCCTGCTTTGATTTTTTTTGTCTTCTATTCAAATCTCTTAGTTTTTTTTCCAGGGGAAATATTTGCAAACTACATTCCAATGGTTTATGGGTTAGCGCTCCCAGGTACCCGAGCTCGTACTAGTCTGTTTGTGTATACCGGCTAACACCTAACCGCTGATGACCTCGTCTATAATCTACAATCGCCACGTCAGGTCTCTCTTAAACCCAGGCTAGAGCCCTGCGTCATCATTATTATATAATATTAAAAAAAATTTTAACAAAAAAACCTCCTTCAAAAAAGCCACTAGAAAGAGAAAAAAAATAAAATTTTGAGGTCTGCGCCAATTTAATAAAATATTAAGTCGGTTGAAAAGTAAATATTAATTAAATTGGCACTTTTTAACCGACTTTCTATTTTATTAAACTGGCGCCGACCTCAAAATTTTATTATTTTCCTCTTTTTAGTGGCTTTTTTGAAGGAGGTTTTTTTTTTGTTAAAAAGTTTTTTATTTTTTACTTTTTAGTGGCTTTACAATGCATAGTTTCGCGTTATTAACCGACTTCTGTCTTGATATTTGACATTTACCTTAACGGTGTTACAGTCCGTTACTCACTTTTTAATAAAATCAGTCAAACTACTGAACTTAAGAAAAATTTATATGGGGCCACCCCGGAGGTATGCCCTATAAAATAAAACAATAATCATCAAAATCGGTTCACAAATACAGGAGCAAACGGTGAACATACATCCATTCATACATACATAAAAAACATAGGTATCCCGAATATTGAACCTCCTTCTTTTTTGAAGTCGGTTAAAAAGACTTTGTAGGGGTTTCCTCAGGTTTTTAACTTCCCATTGGAAGTTATTGTAATGGGTCCGAAAATCGAAATCAAAACGTATAACAAATTTTTATGTTTCAAGGTCACTACACTATTTTTACACTATTTTTAGAAAGATGTCTGTGTGTGTATGTGTGTGTGTACTATGTACGTACGTACGTATGTGTCCATTTCTTTCTAAGACGAAATCTCGAGAATGAAAAATGATATCGACTACGTTAGGGTGCAAATCGACGCGTATTAACGTAAATATGATCTGAAATTTTTTTTTTCAAAATCGGTTCAGCCGTTCTTTTTTCTTAACCAAATAGACTCCAAAAAAGTAGATGTTCCACAATATCTCGCGAATAAAAAATTATATCGACTTCGTAAGGCTGTGAATCGAGGCGTGTTAACGTCATTTTGATCTGACATAAATTTTATAAAAATCGGTTCAGCCGTTTTTTTTTTTAATTATTGTTAAAAATAAATAATAATTATGTTTTAAGGATTAAAATGATTACTTTTCTGTGTAATATCTAATTTAATTATTATTATTAAATATTTATCAAACTGGGAAGTTCGTCGTGTGGACCTCAAGGATCGCACTTTAGTCCTAATAAACGACCCACCCACGGCTTGTTTTTTTTTTTCATTTTCCCCCTACTCTCTTAAATAACAGCAGTTTCCTGGTGGACTAACGAAAATCTGCAGTGGAAAATCAGTGCGGTGGAACCATATTGTGACCGTACAGTGCACTGAGGATGCAACTATTCCTATATAAACCAGGATTGAATAGTCAATAGAGCATCGACATCATAAGCATTAAGTTGAGCTAAATTAAATTCCGTCGGGTCTAGCTAAACTAAATTCCATTCGACTCAATGATTTACTAGGAAATTGTACAGAAATAGGTATAAGAATTGAAGCAAGTGGTCACAGGTTAGACTCATTAATAGGATTGTGCATCTGTACATTATATAGAATCTAAATTTAAAATGCAAAGCCAAAGAAGCCCGTTCACTTTTTCTTTAAAATTTTTAGCGTGCGTTTGTTAAGTTATTTCAATTACCACTCAACTTCGTATATGCGATATATTATTGAAATACGTACCGTAAAACGGGGTTACTTCGACAGGTTTTAGCTATATTTCGTATTATGCGAAAAAAACCATTCTCTTTAAAACCTTGGATTGTGTCATCGTAACAATTGAAGCCTTGGCTGTTTATAGCCAAAATATTTTCCCCCACCCCCTTCTACCTTTTCAGAAAGCCTGAAAAAAAATCATTATAATATACGTGTCGAAGTTAGCCCCGCTGTCGAAGTAGCCCCATTTTACGGTACTTTTTGCTGTTATTAAATAGATCTCGATCAAATATACTATAAACTATTTTGTAACACATAAATGAAATGTACAACATAGCTAGGCGTGCGTAAAATATAAACTGTGACGTCAGCACGCAATAATACATATTTTATTCCATACGAGAAATATAGGAATATAGTTGCTATGGTAACGAAGTAAATATTTTTAACTGTCAGTGAGATTTCGGTGATTGAAATTGATTCAATAAAGCTCTAAAGTTGAAATTGTTGTACATTTCATATATTTGTTATAAAAAATAGTGTATACAACTAGTAAAATTAAGTACTATAAGACGCGAGGGGTGAAGTTGGTACGCGAGCCGTAGGCGAGCGTACCATCATCCCTCGCGTCTTATATTCACTTAATTTCACTAGTTGTATAAACTGCTATTTAAATATTTTATAACTAGTGAAATTAAGTATAAGACGCGAGGGATGATGGTAAGCTCGCCTACGGCTCGCGTACCAACTTCACCTCTCGCGTCTTATACTTAATTTCACTAGTTGTATATACTACTATTAAAATT
Source organism: Mongoloraphidia duomilia (assembly GCA_039654895.1). Lineage (NCBI taxonomy): Eukaryota > Metazoa > Arthropoda > Insecta > Raphidioptera > Raphidiidae > Mongoloraphidia > Mongoloraphidia duomilia. The sequence goes on from CM077523.1 coordinate 5,719,210, forward strand.
TATAAACCTTTTTCAAAAAACGTAGTCCTACGGAAAACACTGCGGTACAATCAAAACTGAACCCACCCGACTTTTTTTTTGTTCAAGTAAAGTTTTAAACAAAACGTATTTATTTCAAATATATAATAATTTTCAAATTCAAGCGTGTTATTTTCCAGATATTAACTGGTTTCACAAATTAAAAATTTATAAAGGTACTTTAGAGAAACGTAAATAATATATGAGAAGTTTTAACAATTTGTAGGTACAACGTTTAGTGAAAATGTAAACTTATTCATTTTACATTATTTATGGACAACAATAAACAAAAAACTGAAAATAAAATCGTTTGCATTAAATATTAATAGTTATAATTAGTGTTCTATTATAGTAAGGTCTTCTAATATGTCAATTTCTGTATGCGCTATACGGGCGGTGAACTGCTCAGCCTCAGGTGTATAATAGGGATTGAACATACAGGGTGCTGAATCGTTTTGCGGGTAATAGGGATTTAACCCGTAAAATCAAACTTTTGCGATTTCCTGCTTCCCTAATCATTTTAGGAAAAATATCTTCGAATAAAAGTTTTAGAACATAAAATTCTGCATCTAAATCATTAAACAAAATTAATTTTGCATGCTTTGTGACGGCAGAAGTTTGATATGAAAATGTCAAAATTGCCTCAAAAACAGATAGCGATAGCCATGGAACTTGAACAAAATGATGACGTTTTAGCTGTCAGAATAATTTCTAATCATTTTGTTCAAGTTCCATGGCTATCGCTATCTGTTTTTGAGGTAATTTTGACATTTTCGTATCAAATTTCTGCCGTCACAAAGCATGCAAAATTAATTTTGTTTAGTGATTTAGATGCAGAATTTTATGTTCTAAAACTGTTATTCGAAGATATTTTTCCTAAAATAATTAGGGAAGCAGGAAACCACAAAAGTTTGATTTTAAGGATTAAATCCCTATTATACCGCAAAACGATTCAGCACCTTGTATATAAAAATCATAAATATGCAGTTTCCTGCTCTCCTGTTTTTAGAGCAAAAATTCATTAAATGAAAACTGATCACTGTTAAATTATCTACATGACAGGTCACGTATAACGAAACGAAAATATTTTTTATGCAAGTATACTTCATTATTTATATAAGCGGCACAGTTTTTACAATGTAAACATGCGTCCCATGCATAAAAACTGTGCCGCTTACATAAGTTGTGAAGCATACTTACATACGTCACACCTTGATTTTTTATATCTAAGTATAGTTAGGTAATTAGGTAATTTCATCTAATTATGACAGATAGCTATACTATATTATACTCTTGTCCCCTGTGTATTATTAGTGTATTTGCCATATGGCACATACACTATTGGCGTCGGTCGGATGGCGGGACCTAGGGGTCGGACCAAAATTTCTCGACGTTTTATAGCCTCCTGAACACTTTGGCACCATTTTTAGAAATGTTTATATATATATGTATATATATATATGTATATATATATATTTATATATATATATATATATATATATATATATATATATATATATATATATATATGTGTGTGTTCGCGGCATAACTCTCGAAAGACTTAATTGATTTGAACGAAATTTGGTAGACACGTTGGAATCAATCACCGCACGGAACCTATTTAAAATGGGCCCAATCGGGTCATTTTAAGGGTAGTTTTTAGGGGTTGAAAAAAGTTTTTGGGCCCAAAAATACCGAAAAAAATCTCAGAATTGTTTCAAAATTGAAATTTAACCCTTTAGTAGAGATTAAAATGTGTTGCTAAAATTTTAACAAAATCGGCACGACAGGACCGGACTTACAAATTTTATGAAAAAACTAGTTTACGGATAGTGATTTATTTGCTAACGGGTGTATTTAATTTGGTACAGAGGTTGCATTGATAATAATATTGAAATTAGGAAAAAAAATATTATTTTAAGGGATGTATTAAGGGGTTAAATTTTTCATTTTGTCCAAAAACAAACTTAAGTTCACATAATAAAGCCACAAGGCCTGTATTAGCAAATACACTATATTGTCGGCAGGGTTTTGGCACTGCGACCCGAGTTTTTTTCTACTATGCAAACGAACTACCTGCATGCCAAATCCCGATTGCGTTCCCCGCTAGCAGATCATTTCATTTCCTGCACTCCTGATGGTATCGTTTTTGATTTTTCCGTTACACTGTTACACAAAATTACTCTCATCGCAACAAAAAAAGCTTCGTTTCAAAAAATTTACCACCCGTCTGTATCCAAACCTACTATCCTTCCATAAATTTAGCACTCCAGCTACTAAAATAATCAGTTTTTCGAAAATAGAATTAGCCTAATGTAATTATAAAATAGTATATTGTGTAAGTATAACTAGTGTGCTAAATACATCTTTATACGTCAGGCGCGATATTTTCAGCACAAGTAGTAGGCGAGCACACACGAGCCTTGGCGAGCCGAATACGAGTGCTGATGTTTTTAGTACGAATAGTAGGCGAACTGCATACGAGTGCTGAAAACATCGCGCCTGACACATAAAGATTTAGCGCACGCGTTGCACACAATACTTTATATAACACATGCATTGTTTTAGACTTTAATTGAATTAAAAAAACAGTTACATAATGATTCATTATGCAACTGTTTTTCATTATAGCATTAAAAAGTAGTTTAAAAAGTAACTAGTTACATAATGAACCATTATAGCACTGAAAAGCGTTACATAATGGTCACTAGTCAATAAATGGCTATTTAAGATCCGCAAAACAGATACGAAAAACACTAAAAGCGTGCATGTGTTATATAAAAATGTTTATCTGTTTATAATCTGTTCATAGATATTTTTTGTTTATCAAATGATTTAATGTTTGAATCGAAAACGCATTTTTTCCTTCAAATGTTACCTATTTGTTATTTTTTTCCAATTTTTGTTCGCTGTTGTTTCTTTTTCATGGAATAAGTTATGAAAACCATCAATCAACGCTTCTATACGTCGGAAGTCATTTTGTTCATATACTGTCATTTATTTATTCAATATACAGTGTGTTCACAAACCAGAAATACATTTTGAAAGTCGAAAAAAAAAGTTATTTTAAAATTAAAATTAAAGCTGACGCTTGATGGTCTTAAAATACATTAGAAGTTATCTTATTCAATGGCGTCATCCCGCTCAACAAAATTTGATAATTTTGAACAGTGTACATTATTCCTCATACATAAACAAATAATCACAAATAATGTAAACCAACTTTTTCGTTTTTATATCCTTCCTCTTAATTGCAAACAAGAATTTAAAAAACGTATTCATTTCAAACGGGAGAGATGAGGCGCCATAATATGATGACGTATGAAGTTTACTAACGGTGTACGTCACATCCGCCCATAGATAAAGACAGGTATGTCTCTATGAACAGAGAAGCATAGACGTCAATGGAGAGAAGTATATAATATTATGTTGTTCCTCGTCACTCTCAGTTGTCAATTTGTGATAAACATAACCTAAATATAAACAACAGCTGATTGTCAATTCTTTAAGTATCTCTCTTTAATATCTATGGGACCTAGTCTAAGGGATCGGTGGGCGTGATTAACTACAGGCAGCAAATCAGCTAAAGCTCAGAACTTGTGACGTATTTCCGTTGCGGGAAAATTCTATGTTTAAAATTACTTTGAAAAATACTTTTGGGAATTTTTTTCTTATAGAAATAGCTTCCGAAAAATTCTCAAAAAAATTGTTAACTTCCCATTGGAAGTTATTGTAATGGGTCCGAAAATTGAAATCAAATTGTATAACAAATTTTTATGTTTCAAGGTCACTACACTATTTTTAGAAAGATGTATGTGTGTGTATGTGTGTGTGTACGTATGTACGTACGTATGTGTCCATTTCTCTCTAAAACGAAATCTCGAGAATGAAAAATGATATCGACTACTTTAGGGTGCCAATCGACGCGTATTAACGTAAATATGATCTGAAAGAAATTTTTTCAAAATCGGTTCAGCCGTTCTTTTTTCTTAACCAAATAGACTCCAAAAAGTAGATTTTACACAATATCTTGCGAATAAAAAATTATATCGACTTCGTAAGGGTGTCAATCGAGGCGTGTTAACGTCATTTTGATTCAACATAAATTTTATAAATAAATTTTATAATATCTAATTTAATTATTATTATTAAATATTTATTAAACTGGGAAGTTCGTCGTGTGGATCTCAAAGGTCGCACTTTAGTCCTAATAAACGACCCACCTCACGGCTTGTTTTATTATCTATTTGTAACTTAGAATCCAACCCTAAAAAAAATGTGGGACGAGCCCATTCTATTCTTTCATCAAAGTACTTGAAACTGTTGTGCTAGTGGAATATTTATTGAAGGCACTATACATTCTTATTTATGTCAAAATGTAACAGGATAGCATTGTTCAACAGAAAAAGAGGTTGCATACCTACTTAATATTATATATCAATACTTCAATTTTCTTTGATGATCAGCAAAGCAGAAAATTCAATCGACTCGCGTTTGACGCTTACAATATATAGTGCTTGTATTCTTACGCTATTCTTGCCAAACTAAATATTACAATGCAATTTTTGGAAAATAGCAATCTATATTTATCATCTTTTATTTGTTTAGAAATGGGTAGTAACAGTGAATAATATATAATGTTTTTGTACGATCGAATTCCCTTTTTAAAAATTTAAGTTGAAAAATACGAAACATTCGATCCTTTGAACCATGGAGGATAAAAAGAAAAGAGACCAATCTCCATGCATTCGCGTTGTCCAAAAAGTGAGGAAAATAGGGGTTCCTATTCTGACGGTAGAGGCGCTGAAGCTATAAGACCTCAAGTAAAGTGGGTAAACCAGACGATTTGAATACCAACTTTTTATTGCAAAATAGAAATAAACTGAATTAATAATCGATCAATTCCATGAATTGTTTTTAAATATTATTTGATTTTATATTATAGCTACAGTGCCGCGCATTAAAGCTTTTACAAATCCTTCGTATTGCGGCCTGCCGACATCAGTCCCCTTTCTCTTTATCCTCCATGCTCTGAACGATGAGACAACATTCCGAGAATTTATTTATTGATGACGCAACTTGTTACAAATCATGAAAGACTCGTTTTGTATATTTTAAAAAGGTATGTCGTTTTTTCAAACCTTTTCAAAAACCAGCTTTTAAAATAAGTTAAAACCTTCGTCTATAACTTTTAAAAATACCTTTTACATCCACTTCACTTAAACTTACGTACAGAGTTGGATTCAAGTGAAATTTATTTTAATGAAAGTGCCGCAGAATTTAAACTGTGTCTCTCAACCTTAAAAATATCTTATAGGTTATTTTTTATATTTCCGACTAAAAATGTAAAATAGTCATGTAGTACATGAAATACATGAAATAACAACATCAATTTAAAACTAAACAGAGGGCAGTATAGCCTAGTGCAGGGGTCGGCAACCTGCGGCTCGCGAGCCGCATGCGACTCTTATGATGTCAAGATGCGGCTCTCCAGTTCCATTCGCAAATATTAATAATTATATTATTTTATTTTCAAACCTCATAAAAAATATTATACTGCAAAAAAACTTTAAACAGGATAACAGATAACAGTGAGAATAGGTGGAGTAGAGAGTATACGGACAGCTGACATTTTTTAAATATGGCAACATTGTTCTGTTTGTTTGGTTATTGGTGCACTGTGTCGTCAACGGTCGCAGTCAGAACTTTTTTTTATATACCTAATCCTAATCAAATACCATAATATTGAAATAAAAATGTTAGTGGCTCTTTAAAAACTGGGAAATTTTGTAAATTGTAACTTTTGGCTCTTCCGTCTCAAAAGGTTGCCGACCCCTGGCCTAGTGGATAGCGTACTTGGTACCGCAGGCTCTAGACTAAACTGTCGTGGATTCGAATCCCACCAGCGCTCATGGATATTTTGTGATGTTATTTATTGTAGTTGAAAGACGCTAATGACCTGAGATGTCGACGCGTCTATAATCTACAATAAATAAAGTAAATAAAAACTAAACATCACAAAACATCCCTGAACGAGGTGGAATTTGACCCCACGACAGCTCGATCCAAAGGTGAACATGCTGACCATTACACCAAGCTGTCCTCAGTGACAGTTCGAACAATTTTGAAGGTCCTATTGTATCTAAAACTAGTGCCATATTCTATTCTTGGTCAGCTGTCAAAATTTTTGATGTAAAACATCTAATGGCGCGCATATGGGAGTAAAAACGTTTTAATGACACGTCGCGTCTGACATTCCGCGTCGCGTTTGACCACCTAGTGCACTATACTGTTACACACTCGCTATTTTACGTGTGAGTGTGTGTGTGAATACTTGTGTATTGAAACGAATTTAAACAAGCGAGCGTCGTGATCGTTCCGAGCTGTTTTGTAATACCTTCGTAGAGTGAGAGTTTCTCGCGGGTAGGGGGGATAAATCAGAAATTCTTATCTCTGGAACTAGTGAACCGATTCTAAAAAAACTTTTTCTAATTACCTTCGCAGGGGGAGAATTTCTCGCGGGGGGGTGGTAATAAATCATAACTTATTATCTCTGGAACTACTAAACCGATTCAAAAAAAATGTTCACGAGTTATCTTCGAAGGGGAGAATTTCTCGCGGGAGGGGAAACAAATCATAAATTATTATCTCTGGAACTACTGAACCAATTCTAAAAATGTGTTCACTAATTATCTTCGAAGGGGGAGAATTTCTTGCGGAAGGGGTAATAAATCATAAATTCTTATCTCTGGAACTACTGAACCGATTCTAAAAATTCTTTCACTAATAGAAAGCTACACTATCTCTAAGTGATGTAGGCTATATTTTATTTTGATAAATTTGTCACGGGGGGTTCAAGCTATATGAAATTGTTTCACATCCGCCAGGTGTTCCACGACAGCCCACATTTTTTTTAAGGTTATGTGTATCTGTCATCGTATTCTAATCTGAAGGTTTTACATATCTCTTGAGAGTATACCGGGGACTCAATGTTTATTTATATTTTCCACTCTTTTGAACTGCAAAGCCCAAGCTCAAAGCTGCCTGACGACCCTGAGCCATCTCTTAGGTGCAACCTACATGCCGTCTTTTGATAGTATAGCCGTAACCCGGAAACGTGAAATTTTTATTACTCAACTGACACCAAAGAAACCAAACAAGTCCGAATGAACTAATATACATAAAATCTACTGCGAAGTTGGACTCATAAAGTTACAACAGTTCATTAAACATGCAACGAAGAAAGATAGTAAACCTTTTTTATTAGTGTATTTGCCATAATATGGCACATACACTATTGGCGTCGGTCGGATGGCGGGACCTAGGGGTCGGACCAAAATTTCTCGACGTTTCATACCCTCCTGAACAATTTGCCACCATTTTTAAAAATGTTTATATATATATATTTATATATATTATATATATATATATATATATATATATTATATGTGTGTGTACACGATAACTCTCGACAGACTTAATCGATTGAAACGAAATTTGGTACACACATTGGAACCCATCACCGCAAGAAGCCTATTTAAAATGGGCCGGATCGGACCATTTTCAGGGTTGTATTTAGGGGTTCTAAAAAGTTTTTGAACCCAAAAATACTAAAAAAATTGTCAGAATTGTTTCAAAATTGAAATTTAAATCTTTAGTAAAGATTAAAATGTGCTGCTAAAATTTTAATAAAATCGGCCCGACAGGACCGGACTTTTAAATTTTATGAAAACACTAGTTTGTTGATATGGATTTACTTAGGAAGGGTGTATTTAATTTGGTGCAGATGTTGTACTGATAAAATCCATGTCTAATATCGAAATTTAGAAAAAATGAATTATTTTAAGAGATGTATTAAGGGGTTAAATTTTTTATTTTGTCAAAAAACAAACTTAAGTTCACATAATAATGCCACAATGCCTGTATTAGCAAATACACTATATTGTCGGCAGGGTTTGGCACTGCGACCCGAGTTTTTTTTAATTTGTTTTTACTCTCTACGCACCTACAAGATATAATCAGTTATAATGAATTGAAATTCTTCAAGTTAAAATCAAATTTAAACGATCGCGGATGTGTAAGTTTTAAAAATTCTTAATTAGTTTTTAATTTTTAATGACAACATTTTGAACCTAGATTATTGTTTTAAAAGATTAACGACCGGTTTATCATACATTTTAATCACGATGTTTTTTTAATCACACTGTTAAATTCTGACAGCTACGTGTTCATGGGTTGCTGCGTTTCGTTACCATAGCAACCTGTCATTCAACGGTGTGATTAAAAAATATCAGTGATTAAAATGTACAATAAACCGGCCATTAGATTTTTATTAATATTATCGTAATTGTTTGTTTTTTTTGAGCAGATATTCTCGATCTTTTTTGTTTGGAGGAGGACTTTTGTAAAAATATCGGGGAACCACTGCCTAGTTGACACATTTTAAGTTCGATTTAAACTTGAAATTCAAAGCATATACTTTAATTTAAGTAATAATTGTAATTAGTTTAACGTCTGAATTAAATATTTATAAAAAAAAAATTATCAAATTCACAGACAGATACATTAAAAGATGGTCAACGTTTCGGCCAAGATGTTGGCCCTTTTCAAGATCTGAATAAATTATCAATAAAATAAAGATCAAAAATTTATAATATTGTCATTACAATTTTTTTATCTTTATTTTATTTATAATTTATTCAGATCTTGAAAAGGGCTAACATCTTTTAATATAATATGCTTGTCTGTGCATTTGGTCATTTTTCATTTTATAATATTTTAACTAATAAATGTTTCGCAATTTTGCAACTTAAGCAATGCGAAATATTGTGCTTTCTATATTTTTTATAGAAAAATTCTCTATTACTTACCTCAGTTTAAAAAAAAAAAGATCACGAATGAATATTTATTGGAAAAGTAAATCTTAAAAATTATTGACACCTTCGAATGGAAAGGTACCTTAAACAAGTGGTTAATAGTGTCATGTTTTTTGCAAGAGAATAAAAAAATGGGTGTGTGCTTATGACACGACAGAAGTGAAAACTTCAGATTTTCTAATTTTAAAATATATATATAATTTTTTAATCACACAGTTTAATCATAAATATATTAAAATCGGCCTATACAATTAAATTTAATGAATATAATACCTTAACGATAATATTAAGTTTTAGTGTCATCTGTTAGCGCACTTGCGAACTACACACTAATACCAGCATATTGCAAATATGTGTTCGTGTTTGAGCCGAATAACCCCGATTATCACCGTCGGGTGCGTTTCACATCACTGTTGTTAACTGCTCAGGTAAAGCGCGCCTAAGGAAGTTTTCACTTAAAAAAGAGTACCTAGTCCTACTGTATAGCCCGTAGAACCACTGAATCGAATAAATTACAATCAGTGACAATATACCATGAACAAATTATAACGATGAAATTATTTAATGAAACTTCACGCCACAAGGTGAGTTTTCACAGTAAAGGTACGTGCAGTATGAAGCTGGGATTCTAGATGGTAGCGTAGATCATAGCAGGGCTTGCTTAAATTAATGCATTGTTATATATGCGAGCGTAGCAGGTATAAGCGCTGTTACAAGAGCTGCTAGATACAAGAATGTATCTCACCATTCTTTCAGCGCACAGACTACTACAATCAACGTGTGACAACTGTCAAATGGCCGTTACAAGTTTCGCAATGGATATAACTATAGTTTAATAAGTGAAATTTTGCCCGTTTTTATTTAATTTGTTTTGAGTTTTTTCTAAGACGTATTTAAAAGTGTTAGGTTCCATACGTAAATATTCAAAAAACCGGTTTGGGTAAAATTTTAATTCTTGGTATAAATGATGAAACTCGCCATGTTTATATCGTTTTCTATTAATAGGGTGGACATAATAGCTCCTACCCAAAATTGTATTTAAAATATACCACTTTCTAGCAGAAGAACACAAATATTCGTCTTTGCTATCGACATTTCAAGCGCGACTTAAGCTTGTATCAATGCTAGTATCAAAGCTTCGCTGTGCAAACCTATAAGCGCTTATAATTTCAGCCACCATCTACCATACATGCTACCATCTAGAATCCCAGCTGCGTACTGCACGTACCCTTATGGAGCTAACTGTGAGTTATTATATGTGCATATCGTTAATTTGGTTACCACTCGAAGGAAGGTACTAACCTAGTTGCACAGTTTCTTATTAGACGGAAATATAAATTTATCGTCAAACCCGTTACTTCCACCAGGAGACGCACGGCACCTCCACCAGATATATAATTTCTAATATAACAATATTACTATTATAACTATGCAAATTGCTACAGCGATTATAATGCGATTAATAAAACATGTGAGCGCATTTTATTCATACAGGGTGTTTGCAGTTTACTTTTTACTTCCCACGTCTACTATGGTATAAGGAAGTAGTGTTGCCGTCTAGATCTAAACTTTCTAGACTCTTGTCTTGTCTTGTCTAGATTTTCAAGACAAGACTTGCAAAAGTCTTGTCTAGAAATTTTCAAGACAAGACAAGACTTGCTTTATCTAGATCAAGACTCTTGCCAAAACTCTAGACAATTTTCAAGAGTCTAGATAAACTAAGTAGTAGTATGTAAAGGTTTACTTTACCTACTACTACTAATCTAGACTCTTGAAAATAATCTAGAGTCTTGATATTAGACAAGACAAGAGCTTGTTAATCTAGACTTAGACTTAGTGAAGTCTTGATATTTCAAGCCAAGACTTAAGTGAAGTCTTGTCTTGATATTTCAAGACAAGACTTTGAAAGTCTTGTCTTGTCTTGTCTTGTCTTGTCTAGACTGCAATACTATAGGAAAGTATTGGATTCAGCCCTAAATATTTTTTTTCGGGATTTTAATAGATCTTCACGTTTTGACATCCTATAAGGAATCGTTGGTGATTATTTTCCGATTGATGTCTGTGTAACGCGCATGACCTAATCACGACAAGGGCTGTGTGGTGAAATTTTTTCTCCTTCGATATTTCAAAAATGGAATTACTTAGGGCGATGAGGTTTATTTTATTGTATTTGCCAGCACCTCACTTAGATCTGATTAGATTTTGAGGCAAATCGCTTCAGTGGTTTCTGAGATATTCAAAAATTTTAATATGTTCTTACGGCGACTGTTGTAAGTATATAATATTTCAATTTGCAGAACAAACTGGTCACAATTATTAATGCTTCAAGGCTGAAATTGTTTGTATAGCTTGTCGGTGAACCAATAATACCATTATAATATTTACAGATCGATTGGTCTGTATTAAAGGGATGGCAGGTCACCCTAAACGTGTCATGTATCCGACGAAATTTATATTATTAGTTCATTGTTCAAATTTTAATATGTTGTTACGGCGACTGTTTTAAGCATATATTTCAATTTGCAGAACAAAATGTCGGTATTAACCCCGTCTCTTAGAGGGAAACTGGCTAGCCTAGGTGTTTATATCGTTCTGCAAGGGGGTTAATACCGACATTTTGTTCTGCAAATTCAAATATATGCTTAAAACAGTCGTCGTAACAACATATTAAAATTTGAACCTTGAACTAATAATATAAATTTCGTCGGGTACATGACACGTTTAGGGTGATCTGCCACCCCTTTAATACGGACCAATCGATCTGGAAATATTATAATGGCATTATTGGGTCACCGACAAGCTATACAAACAATTTCAGCCTTGAAGCAATAATAATTGTGACCATTTTTTTGGTTACATGTTGGAAGCGGTCTGCGTCCCTCCCATACCGCTAACTAGCAAAATCTCTTACTCAGGGCACTTTAATATGCCTCCCTCAACATCTTCACAAAAATAAGGCCTTGAATAAATAATACCAAAGAATTGTCACCAGCTCTTGGTCACTGTTCAAGAGATTCATTAAAAAATAACATAAATTATGATTTTGAATGAAATAGGTACTCAAGAAATAAGAACAAACGAATTTTGCACGTAAGAACAAATTATTTAAGTACAGTTCAGGAATTTCTGTTTCATAATTATGCTGATGTTTAAGATTCATTTGGCTACTACAGGGATGACGAACCTATGGCCCGCGTGTCATAAGTGGCACGCGACAGAATATTATCGGCAAAGTATTAATTGGTAAAGGTACAATCAAAATAATTAAAAATATGTTAGACAATAGACGCTGTTGAAAAAATTTGACTATCATTCAAACAACATATATTTTGAGATCGACACAAGTCGACGAAAATTTCATAGCACTCAATGCATTATCGAAATAATTCTTTTCATCTACGTTTGTATAATTTTTTGTCCATTAAATTTCTTAAAGTGCTTGACCCGTCATGGTCACACTAAAAATGTTTGAAGTAAATACTTCCTTAGGCGCGTTATGCACTTTTTGTCTGGGTACTGAAAAAATTTGAAGCGTCCGAACTACTTCCGTAAGAATTCGCAACATACTTATATTATAAAAACGACCGTGTAAACACTGGCCAGCCATAGCTCAGTTGGTTTAGTCGTTGCATTCTATGCATAGGAACCTGGGTTCAAAACCTGATGGCAGCGTAGAGTTTTTGGCGTTTTTTTTTCTTTTTTAAATTCTACATGATATTTGTTTATATATTTTTTTATTTTTGTTATATTTTTTTGTTGACAATAATTATAATTTTTTTTAAACCAAGGTGGAATTAATTAAAAATACAATTTTATTATTTTAGTAATAAATTATTTTTAGTTCATAAATGCGCTATAATAGATGACACCAAAAATTAGAAAATCTGAAGTATTTACTTCTGTCGTGTGGTCATAAGCACACACCCATTTTTTTTATTTTAATGAAATTTGGCGCGTAGATGTGAAAAGGTTCGCCATCCCTGGATACTATTTAAAAGCAACCGTAAAAAATAAACTGCTATTTTAACCCGGATGTCTATTTTTACAGTATAATAATTCAAGCAAATAAGGAGCATGTAAATGTCTCACACACATTACATACACTGTGTTCCCAAAAAGTTGACAAAATTGGCATACAAGTTTTTCAGTTAATAAAATTAAGAAAAATACCTACTCAGTTTTCAAAGAAAATATATTTTCCTTGAAATCTGAGTAGGTATTATTTTTTTTTTTTTAATTTATTAGAGCTGGCATTTTACAGTGTAGATAAATTTTTATGTTGCCAGTATAATTTTATATTTCTTATATTATGTGTACTGTTTTGAAATGTCAAATAGAATTATATCTCAATTATTGACAAAATAAATATCTATCTATCTATACGGTGTGATAAAATTGTGCAAATAAAGATGTTTTTCGTTTTATTTGCCTTGTTAGAAATAAAAAATCTGTAAATCGGTTGACTCTGCAGGCCATCTCTGGAACTTCCCGCTATTTTCAAGCGCTTTGAGTTCGAAGCACTTGATAATATACCCAAAAGTAGATTTTTGAAGGAGCTCAAAAATCTAAAATTACTGTTAACACTATTTTAATTTTTGAAAAGCTATAACTTTTGAACGCGTTTTTCGATTTTGATCTTTAAAACAGCATTCGACGCAGTTTTTTAAACTCTAAAAATATTGTAAGAGGTACACAATCGATTGGTTGAGAAATTTCGAAGTTATTTTGAAAAAACACTTTTTTCGAAATCTGTTGACTACCTACGTAATCTCTCGAACGGATTAACCAATTTTGATCCGCTTAGCGGCATTCGACGCAGTTTTCTGAGGAGAAGAGCTGATTAGATTATGAAATCAATCGGTACTATAATCTAAAAGTTATTTTGAAAAAACATCGTTTTAACAACTTTTTTTTCCCGGTTTTTTTGCAATTTTTCAAAATCTATTAGGCCGAATCAGTTCAAATTTTCAGGAAATCTAAATCGGTCAAGCCGTTCAAAAGTTATGAGAGGTTTACATACACACACACAGAGAGAGAGAGACATACTGACATCATCGTAAAAATAGTCAGAATAGCTTCCTAGGATCACAAAAAACGTCGAGATCTGATGAAAATTCGATTTTCGAAAATTAGGGTGAAATCAATAATTTCCCTATTTTTGAAAATTTTCTTAGCAGGAAGTTAAAAAAAGTTCTTTATAAAAATACATCAGTATAAGGTGCACTTCTAAATTTTTCAGATTTATTTCTCAAACATCCTGTATGCGAAATGGTTTGGAAGAGTTTGCAAAGACTTGTTGACGACGTTTTATTACAACTTTACGACTTTCGAGTAAAATATTTTTCCTACAAATAAATATCCCGTTCAGAAAATAAAAATAACGTCGCTTACACCTGAGACAGTCTGTATAATAATTTGAATTTCTAGTATAAACCAGCTATATAAAAATACGTGTATACAAGCTAATAGACATTTCCGTACAGGAAACACACACGTTCCGTGCGTGCTCATTAAAATGTCCCAGCAGTACCTAGTGCCTACAGTAAGAAACCTGTTTATTACAAGCTTTTATTTAACTTGCAATGTATGTTAGTTAGTTACTTAGTTATTGTGTTTGCTTAGGTCAAAACTTGCAAGTCAATTTTGAACGACTTCCACGTATCCGACCGATTTGAAATTTTGTACACATATGTATTCCTGATGACAATACATGAATAAATCGTTTTTAGAAATAAATTCAACCCCTAAGGGGTTCAAACAGGGATGTAGAATTTTTTTACTAATCAACGCCCAAGCCAAATCGCCGAAGCTATAGAAACTTGAAATTTGGAAAGTTGGTTCCTTTTCTGACGTAAGCATCCACTAAGAAAGGATTTTTCGAAATTTAACCCCTACGAGTGTCAAAGGGGGGTAAAATTTTAAAAGACTAAAATGAACAAAATAAATATTAGTAAAAAAAACTTTTTAGAGACAAGCTTTTATTTAAATGCACTAAAAAGGAAAAAATAATTTTTAATCATTAAGGTTCATAGTAATTATAAAAGTGTGGGTCGTGAACTCTATGATAGTTTATTAGTCACGACCCACGCTTTTATAATCATGAACCTAAGTTATTAAAAATTATTTTTTCCTTTTTAGTGCATTTAAATAAAAGCTTGTTTCTAAAAAGTTTTTTACTAATATTTATTTTTAATTCTTTGTTTGCTAATGGAAATTAAAGAAACTTTAGATATTTCCGTTTAGAGAATTAACGTAGAAATTTAAAACCTATTAGAAATTGACTTTACTACAACCTATTATTTGAGAGATGATAGCCAGAAGAGTTAAGGCCTGAGCACATTAGCGCGGTGGCGGTAGCGTTTGAACGCAACACTAAAAAACAAATTGATACGCGCATATATTATGTCGCTGCTTGTCAGCGTTAAGAGCGTTCTGGTGCAGCGTTCTATGGCGCGGTGGCGGTCAAACACAACTTGTTGAGTTTGACCGCGTGTACCGACGTATAGTAAACGATATTGTTGAGATGGCGAATGACGAAGACAATTCTACTGAAAAACTAATTAAAAGTCACCTCAAACACCACTGCAACAGTGTGGCCTATTCAAAAAACGCCATCGCCACCGCTATCGCCAGCGCCACCGCGCTAATGTGCTTAGGCCTTTAAATGTAATTACTTATAAAAGTTTCATTGAAAAATTAAAGACTAATCGCTTATACTCTTACATCTTACTATAAATACAATTTTTCGAGGACAGGTTAGTGTAACGGTTAGCGCGCTGGCCTTTGAATCAAACTGTCGCCGATTTGAATCCTACCTCCGCTCATGGATGTTTCATGATATCGTTTCAATTAATTTGATGTAATTAGATACCAATTACCTTATAGTTATCTATAATCTAAAATAAATAGTGTTCTTCTGGGTGTCCTGCTGTCGAACACTACGACCACGTCGAACACACCACTGAAGATGCTTGCCGCAGTTGCAAGCGAAACGTCTGGAAGAAGAAGATGCCATTCCAGTAGACCACGGCTCATAAGCTCGAAAGATTCTTATCTTATTTCTATTAACGCCGGCCGTGAAAGCCTACATTCTTTTATTAATTCATTTTATTGTTCCCAATTTGTCTTTACCGACATAGAGTAAGTCCGAAGAATACAATTAAATACAAATAAAAATATATAAAATATGTACAGAAACTGCATATAGTGCTAAATAAATACTACTTAGCATGTAACTTAGTGTCGTTTCTTGCGATCGCGAGCACGAATTCGTTGACCTTATGCATTTCCAGGATAGAAGACTTAAATTACGGGACACGGGTCAAACAAACGAATTCCGGGAATATCCCGGCCATCTGGTAACACTAGTCGCCAGTGATGTGTAAAATCTAAACTCGTATTTTAATAGCAGAACGAACGGTTCACAGCTGTGTCTTCTTTCTCTTTCTCTCTATCTTTATCTCTTTTCAAACGCTATGAAAATGTGTGCGCTCGCTGACACGCTGCAGCACAAACACCAACTGTAGGCCGGACCGCAGAATCATATTATATTAAATTGAATAGCGCGCGCTTCTCCTTACTTCCTGTTACACATTTCCGTCGCATTCACGAAATTAGTTCCACCAAATGCCGCATATCGATCAGCTAAGATGTTATACATGAAAATTCTAAGCAGAAAAGTCCTCAGACCCTCGCTAAAGAAGATTAACTTAAAAAAAAATGGGTGTGTGCTTATGACCCCACGACAGAAGTGAAAACTTCAGATTTTCTAATTTTAAAATATATATACAGGGTGTCCCAAAATTGCTGGGACACAGAGCTAGCACGTGTAGTAGAGGTCAAAATAAGTCGATTGGACCCAATTTATTTATATACCAAAATGTACCGTTTGCCCGTGAGAAGAGTTCAAATTTTGTATATAAAATTTTGTATTACAATTTTATTAAACTTGTACTAGGAATATCTGTTAGCATTATTTAAGAAAACATTTTTTTCCTTCGGAAATCAGTCTTCTCGCCAAAAAAATTTAAGAACCGTATTACCACCCCTAAGAAAGTTCTGAAAAAAATGTCAGGAGGTGAGGGTGGTTTTAAAACTTCTACAATTTCTTTTGGGTTTCTTTGATTACCGAAAGGAGAGGAATCCTTTAAAATGCACTTTTGTCAAATTTCATTCAATCTGTTCCACTCATTTCTGAACAGCGTACAAAAATGTGTTTTTTTATGTAAACTTTGAACTCTTCTCACGGGCAAACGGTACATTTTGATATACACTCAGTTACATAAAAAGTGGATCACCTAAAAGTATATGTAATTTCGATTCGTTGTATTTTCAAAATTAATAAGGCGATTTTAAAAATTCTTCTTTTGTTTGATAGAGCAGAGTTTTAGGAACATTTTTATGTATGAATTTTGAATTTCAATCAAGGCTTGATTACAGTGGAGACGGAAGAATAAGACAATGTTTTTTTAGTCAAGTTTGAAGAATCCTACGAAAAGTAGCAGCAGCAGTAGAATTTTTTCCTTAATTGCATCTTATTCCTTGGCCTTTTTTGTATCGGTTCGTTTTTGTTTTCAGTAATTATCTCAAATAACACCCGAGTTATAAAGAAAAATGCTAAAAACTGCATTTATTTTTTATTAATGTCGTGGCCATAAGTAGGCTGGGAATGTATCGGTGTAAGCCTATAGGACCCGTCGCTGGTCTTCTTGATTTTAGACCAGCAGATTTTATTCTGCGGCGGACAGTGTTGTTGCAGACATCCGTGCCTCTAACTTGCCGCAAATTTCGATTTGTCGTAACTGCTGTCTGGCGACGATTTCTTAATGTTTCTAACAGAATGAAGCGGTCATCTCGGAAAGAGGTTTTTCTTGAAAATCCAGAATCAACTCTTCTTCTGTATTGCCCCGTCTCTTGAAATCGGCGAATTACCCTGGATACCGTGGATTGTGGCAATCCAATTACCCGGGATACATATCTTTGACTACGTCCATCATTAGTCAATGCCATTATGATTGCAACTTGTTCAGGAGTTATTTGTTGCACCATTATTTATCCACATAAATGAAAAACTTAACAATAAACAATAATAACCATCAATAAATTCGGACTGTCAAAGTAATTATTCATTTGTTTTGTTCCTAAACACCGATACATTCCCAGCCAACTTATGGCCACGACATTAATAAAGAATAAATGCAGTTTTTTGAATTTTTCTTTTTAACTCGGGTGTTATTTGAGATAATTACTGAAAACAAAAACGAACCGATACAAAAAAGGCCAAGGAATAAGATGCAATTAAGGAAAAAATTCTACTGCTGCTGCTACTTTCCGTAGGATTCTTCAAACTTGACTAAAAAAACATTGTCTTATTCTTCCGTCTCCACTGTAATCAAGCCTTGATTGAAATTCAAAATCCATACATAAAAATGTTCCTAAAACTCTGCTCTATCAAACAAAAAAAGAATTTTTAAAATCGGCTTATTAATTTTGAAAATACAACAAATCGAAATTACATATACTTTGAGGTGATCCACTTTTATGTAACTGAGTGTATAAATAAATTGGGTCCAATCGACTTATTTTGACCTCTACTACACGTGGTAGCTCTGTGTCCCAGCAATTTTGGGACACCCTGTATATATATAATTTTTTAATCACACAGTTTAATCATAAATATATTAAAATCGGCCTATACAATTAAATTTAATGAATATAATACCTTAACGATAATATTGAGTTTTAGTGTCATCTGTTACCGCACTTGTGAACAACAAATGACTTTTTACTCGTATTAAGTTTTTAGTGTCATCTAGGTATTAGCACACTTATGAACTGCACATTCAGCATACTGCAAACACGTGTTCGTATGAACTACACACTAATACCAGCATATTATTGCAAATACGTGTTCGTGTTTGAGCCGAGAAGTCCCAATTGTCACCGTCGGGTGCGTTTCACATCACTGTTGTTAACAGCCCAGGCAAAGCGCGCCTAAGGAAGTTTTCACTTCAAAAACTAAAGTCTTTCCGTATAAATATTATATTTTCAAAGCACAATATATTTCTTTTTCGAGTGTGAACTAGGCTTTATGGGAAAGTTGATAATGCCCTAAATAAGTGGGACGAGTAAATTCAATGTCTGTACATGAAATACGTGAGACATTGTCACTAGAAATGGAATCGATACAGTGAAGTGTGTCTGTAGATACAGTTACGTTTAATATTTACAAAATACCAGGTGTACCCGAAAGAAATTACTTGAGGCAGTCATAATATTTCGCCCATCATTTTAGACATAAAAAAGAACAATCTGTGAAATAATTTCCAGTTAGCTCAATTTTTGTATTATACTTTCGTTATGGTGTTTGAAAAAACGTGTAAAAAGTCCCCATCGATATCATGCCGGCGTTGCCAGATATTTGAGGTTCAAGATCACGAAAAACCGTTTGTTGCGAATTTATCGGTTCCGTTCCATTTTTAGTGAAAATGGTTAGTATCAATCTTGTAGAGAACAAAATTCCCTTCAACTTTTGTATACATTTTTTTTTGCCTGCAACTCATAGTTTTGCTTATTTAGTACCCGCGGCGTCCTCCCCCTCGATTTTACATTACGTGATAATGCTGCTTCCCGATGATAATGATTTGTACCTTTAATTTTAAGTTAAACTTTAAGCTAACGATTAATAATTTTATCGAAATTAGTGCAGTAGTTCTCTAGTTATAAGCAAACAAACCGACAGCAGTCAGACAGAGAGACAGACAATTTTTTTTCAAAAATACGATATTTCTACTTGACATCAATTATAAAGACTACTATTCGTAAAGGAATTTTGTAAAAAAAATTTACAGGGGTTGAGAGAACGCACTTGTAATTTTTTTTACAAAAATCCTTTACGAATAGTCTCTATAATTAGATTAGATTAGATATATTTACACACAAAAGTATTAAGTACAGTGAAGTCAAATACAATAAAAACCAGTGGGAAGTTAACAAGCCGTGAGGTGGGTCGTTTATTAGGACTAAAGTGCGACCCTTGAGGTCCACACGACGAACTTCCCAATTTGATAAATATTTAATAATAAAAATTAAATTAGATATTACACAGAAAAGTAATCCTTTTAATCATTAAAACATAATTATTATTTATTTTTAACAATAATTAGAAAAAAACGGCTGAACCGATTTTTATAAAATTTATGTCGGATCAAAATGACGTTAACACGCCTCGATTGACACCCTTACAAAGTCAATATAATTTTTTATTCGCGAGATATTGTGTAAAATCTACTTTTTTGGAGTCTATTTGGTTAAGAAAAAAGAACGGCTGAACCGATTTTGAAAAAATTTCTTTCAGATCATATTTACGATAATACGCGTCGATTGGCATCCTAACGTAGTCAATATCATTTTTCATTCTCGAGATTTCGTCTTAGAAAGAAATGGACACATACGTACGTACGTACACACACACATACATCTTTCTAAAAATAGTGTAGTGACCTTGAAACATAAAAATTTGTTATACATTTTGATTTCGATTTTCGGACCCATTACAATAACTTCCAATGGGAAGTTAATAACTCAAAATAAAATATAAGCAATAAAATTACTATGGCAACCCTATATATACGTAAATTATGAGTAATGACTCGTTCTTGTCCAATCATTTTTAACAATGCTAAATGTCCTATGTATACCTTACCTGTTCACATACTGTATCTACCACCGTACTACCAGAAAATGATCACAGTAGTTAGTTCTAATACCGATGAGGGCAGTATAGCCTAGATGGTAGCGTGCTTGGCGCCGCAACCTCTAGACTGGACTGCCGTGGGTTCGAATCCCACCTGCGCTCATGGATGTTTTGTGATGTTATTTAGTTTTAAGTTAGTTGTTATTTAGTGTAGTTGAAAGACGCTAATGACCTTAGATGTCGACGCGTCTACAATCTACAATAAATAAATAAATCTAATACCGATGGCCCATTTTAAAATGATACCCGGTATGCAAGTAAAGCTTGTCGTGCACCTCGAGCGATATAGGTCAATGTCATTCATACCATAATGATGATACATATATATGTAAATGTAGGTACTTACTACAATGTGTTAGTGTGTGTGTGTATGTTTGTATGTTAGTTGGTGTGTGTTCATAACGCTCGTCCATCAATTGTGACGTCGAACACTGTGTTCAATACAGTATACAAAAAATATATAAAGTAAGCATTGAAGCACAGAACGTTTCAGTTTAGTTTGTTTTTCAAACCACAGAGAGTGTTGTGAAGCTTCTGTCAAGAGGTCTTGAAACATTTATGTATTTGAACAATGTTTTGCTTATAATCCACTCAAAAATATTGCATTACAAACACTAACACATAAAATTATCCTGGGACAACTCTCTGTAATTTCCATTTCTTGAGGGATTTTCGTGTATTTTGTAATATTGGGATCTGTCAAATGGGCATATGACATCTGGTGGTAGAAAATTTTACTCGAATAAGAGAAACATGTACAGTCGCGGACTTAAAAAAGTTTACACCTGTATCATCTAGTTAGCGGTTTTTTTAATTTTCGCATATCGTGATTTGGCTTTTGATAGTAATGTATCAATTACTAAGGTTACATCTAGGGTTCATTCCCGGGAATTCCCGAGCCGAGAATTTTCGGGAAATCGTTGGGCTTTGTTCCCGGGAAATTAAGCTCGAAAAAAGTCGAGAACTCGAGAAATCATATTTTAGTCTATAAAATTATAAAATAAAACTATTTGCCTTTGCCGTAAGCAGATCTAATTGTTTTGTATGTATGTACTAGGTTCAGATGTTGTTTTATTGATCTTGCAAAGTTTTAAGTTGATTTTTTTCTTTTTTTCCTAATTAACCTGCCAAAATGGTGCTGTGATTGTAATTATAAGTCAGCGTAGTATTAACATTTTAATGTTTAAATTTTTAATTTTTTTTATTTTGTTTGAGAGAAGCTAATTTTGTTGAAAACTATCAATAAAAGTTTTATGATTATTTTGATACTTTTATTTGACAGGAAAACCACTTAATTTATTGATTTAAAATAAGATATTTTTTATGATACACATTTTTAATTTTGTGACGACTTTTATCATTATTTGAACCGAAAAGATATGTAAAAACATACGTAAATGTAAATTTCTCGACAACCCGAGAAATTAGCCTCGAGAATTCTCGAGACCCGAGAAACTGATAAGCTCGAGAAATCATGAACCCTACAGTTACATCCTAAAAATTCAATAAAAAAAAATATAATCAAAACACCTCTTTTGTTTTATATACAATCCAAATTACTCAATATTATTCATTAAAACATAAACATAATATTTGATACTAGAAAATTCCTTCCTCCAATCTTGCAATACTTAATTCTTCATTAATTTTGTTCATCGTTTTTATAATTTCGAGGCATTTAAACGACATTATTATTTCTTTTAATTTTTGACATTTATATGTACCTATCAAACTAAATTTGTTGCTAAGCTAGGTACTTACTTTTTGTGAACTTACACTGAAAAACTCAAGTGTAAACTTTTTTAAGTCCGCGACTGTACATGGTAAGAGTGTAGTACGTTCATCGTGAAATTTTTTATTACAAGAATAAAATAAGCAAAAGTTTATCGAAAACGGAATTTGCAAAGTTTTCTAATATCATGGTATTAACACTATCAATTATTGCCCTGAAAAACTTTACAGCAAATTATATTTTCTAATGAAATGTGAGGAAACTGTATTTATGAATTAAAAAATTATGTACATATTTATATTCTTTTAAACTATAAAACCATAGCAACTATCGAAATTTTTCCCTTAAAAGGGCACTGCACAAAAAGTTGCCGATAATAAACCGTTAGAGGCGCTGTCGTCGCTGTAATTGTAATATTTTCTAAAATATTGTGAGTATTTCGTCTACTAGCGTATAGAGGACACTAATAGAACAATAATATTTATAATAAGAGTTGATCTATGATAATTGTTTTTCAGAAACTGCTATGGAAATACTGTAAATAAAAAATTTAAATTTTTTAGCAAAAATGTGTCAAAAAAATTATTATTAGATACTAATATGATAATATCTATATAATTTAAAAAGGAAGTCCAGACTGACAGATACGTCAAATTGATTGATCTAACCGCTGAAGCTATAAACTTGAAATTTGGACAGTACCTACATTCCTTTTTTGACGTAAGCACATAACTAAGAATAGATTTTTCGAAACTCGACTCCTAACGGGGGTCGAAAGTTTTTTGACAAAATGTTCATATAGACTAAGAGCTAATAACACTTTTTTTAATTTATAAGACATGGAACTTTTTCTAAAAGATGACTTTTATATATGTCTACAAGGGGTAAATAATCTGTCAGTCCAAACGCGGGGCAAAACTACCCCATATTTTTTTTTCACTCTTGCGAAAAAGATAGACTCATGTGAGTTTATAAGACTTGACATTTGGACTGCTTTTTCTTTACCATTAGTAAGTCTAGAAAAAAACTGACATACTGTTTGGACGAGGCTAACTCCCTGACAGACGATTAATAAGTTTTTGAAAAATGCATTGAATTTTATATATAAAGTCTGCCATTTCAGCAACGGTTTTATAATAATTTTTAAATAATCAAACTTGAAGAACAGGCGAATTTGGCGGGGCTAACATCAAAAAAACTATAGCGAGGTTCTGTAACGAAATTAGTTGCTCTATAAGCCTATAAATATAAGTTTATAGAACTGATTTATAAAATGGATTTCTGTATGCTTTATAATTTTATTGAACTCTATAAAACTATATACAAATTCTATAAATCTTATGGCGTATAATGGTCGCCATATCTCTTATATAGTTGATATGACAGCTGGTAATGACATACAAAATGAATATTCCACACATATTTTTTCTTTTGGAAGAAGATCATCGAAGGTAGAAATGTAATTACTGTTTTTATCAAATTTATTAAATAAACAGGTTATAATTTATTTTTGTATACCTACTAGAAACAATTTACAATAAATAAATACTGTACTGATCAAAGGTTGTATTCTTCTTTCTGAAACGTTTATTTATGGCCCTGAAACAGATTATTATAAAGCATTACATATAAAATATAAATGTTATTTATATTCATCAAAATTATACAAAAAAAAATTGCAGATTTAAATTAGTATGAAGTAACAAAAAAAGAAATAAACTGTAAATACAAACCTTTGCGACATTTCTTCAACCATGTTTTCAAAACAAACCTCACTTTTTTTATTTGACAGTTCAATGAGGGCTACCGTTTTTGTACTCACCAGTTGGCGCCACTGTCGTACTGAAGTATAAGCTGTCGAAGTTTGTTATTCAAAGGCAATACTCATAAAATATGATAACGCTTTCGTGTTTTCAGAGTGGACTTGTCCTCTATAAAAAAGCAAATTATTTTGTGTACATGTCACTAGACTCTAGAGCCGCTAAATATTCATTCATCATCATATTATAGCCTTTTCTATGAATTGCAGCATACTCAGTCATTCCCACATTGTCTTTGGAAACCTCTAAAAAGTAAGTGGTAATATTCACTATATCGTTATCCAAATCAGGCGATACACTTTTCGACGTTACACTGCTGTACAAACTGTCTGAAGGCCTCTCAACAGAACGCCAAATCGTTTTGTAGTATTTCATCTTCTATATTTCTAATAAAATTTTTATTTCTATCATAGGTTTGAAGTCTATAGAAAGAAAAAAACATAGCTGTAAATTCGGTAAATAACCATACTTTTGACAAAAATGTGTTTGTAAACAGTAAACAAACTTACCTCTGAATTAGCTGTTCTTTCAGCCCGCTTAATTTTGCACCTCTTTTTTTTAGCTCCGCTTTTAAAGCACTGACATTCATTGACCTGTAACTCATATTTGCCATAATCTCAGGTATTGCAAAATATTCACAACATTATTCTAATTAGAAATAAACCCGCGTAGTCCACCCACAAACATTGACATTTCAGAGACCTCACTATACACTATAGACTTATAGTGCTATAGCGGCGAATGCCCTCAAGGAGTATAGATGACAGCTTTATAAGTTAATCTCTATTTTACGTTTTATATAGACCGTACAGAATATGTTGATTGTTCTCTATAAAATAATATAAATAATATTTTATACAGCTCTGTAACTTATAGGCTCTATAAATTTATAGAGTTATTGACAGAAATTTCAGAACCTAGTTATAAGAAATACTTATTTTCATGTGCGTCCAACAGCAGGCGCGAGAGTACGAAAGATAGCTATATCATATATGAAAAAATTAAACTTTAGTAACAATAATCCACGTAATCATGGTTACAGTCAGATTTTAGCGCGCGCTTTCGTGACTTCCCTGGTAGTACGAGAGCTAGGGGCATTTTGAGGGTAGTCATTTTACCAAGGCTGATTTTCATCTATATGTAAGCTCTTGTATACTATGGAAACGACCGTCAGCTGCGGCCTGCGACCATTAGGGTGGATGTGGGAGTAATAGTGCCGCCCTTCGCGTTGGAAATCGTGAAAAAAAAATAATAGTACCAAAGCTGAAAATTTTTGTATACATTATTTATGATAATAAATGATAAAAAATCACCTTCAGCTGCAAAAATACCGGTGGAAAATGCTTCAGCTGCGCGTATAAACACGTGAAAATCGAGTCAAATGGTACTTTTAGATTGCGTTAATTAGAAGTTTGATGAAACTTTAATGGTAGATAGGGGGTGCCACTAGAACATTCCAGCCAAGTTTCCCCCTCGGATTCCGCAAGGGATGGCCGCCATCTTGAATTTAAGGGATGAAATCATATATCTTGGTAAATACTGCTTGTACGTGAAAAATTACTATTACAAAAATTGTTAAGGAGGATGTATCCAACAACTTTTGTTTGGAAAATTTTTTGAAATTTCTTATTATTCAAAAGTTATAAATTTTCAAAAATTATACTGTTGGGGGTGGAAACGGTTTTTTAGATTTTACAACAAAACGGTCAATTGGGGGTGAAAAATGGTTATGACAAAAGTTGTAGCTTTTGATTTTCTCTACAATATGCTTGGTACGAATATAGAAGGCG
This sequence comes from Mongoloraphidia duomilia, assembly GCA_039654895.1. Classification (NCBI taxonomy): domain Eukaryota; kingdom Metazoa; phylum Arthropoda; class Insecta; order Raphidioptera; family Raphidiidae; genus Mongoloraphidia; species Mongoloraphidia duomilia. The sequence continues at coordinate 5,745,201 of CM077523.1, forward strand.
CCAAAAGTCGACCAGCGTCAATATTTTTCCGAAATTAACCCCAAAGGGGGTGGAAATGTTTGTATAGAAAATCGTATTCCCTGCGTGTATCAGCTTGAAACTTAGTATAAATACTCTTCAAAACAAATAATTGAACACGTTTGATCGCACGGTTGACAATAATAGATAACAATAATTTAAACTTGGATAAAATATTTATATTGCTAATAAAGTACCATTAGCAGCGAAACGATTGGAGCTGTAAGATTCTGGTTCTAGCTATTGTATCCAGAATTGTGTCGTTATTACGACCTGATCAATTTCAAATTTCACAACTTGATAGTTTCCTGAAAAACCTTGATTTTTCGTATTTTTTCATTGTTGTGATTTGTCTTAGATTTTTGTAGGGACACAATCTACCGTGTGGCCCAACCATAGCCTGGAGATAGGCGCTTTCTGATTGGGGTAGGGATCCGATCACTGTTTGCCCAAACAATCTCGTTTTGGAGTTTTTTTAATTTTCTCTTAGTTACTGAATTTCTGTATTTTCGGGAATAATTCTAGCACTCCCGGAAAACTATGGTTTCGGATTTGTGTTACGTCGTTATCGATATTTTGAGTGGATTTCCCCATAAGATTATCCCAGTGGCATTTTCTTTATGTACCATGCTATCCGGAATATTCCTGTGGGATAAATTATCATTTTTTATCGAAATCTAGATGCTGTGTCTCATGCCGTATCGTTACGTCCAGTTACCTTATTGCTGAATTTTGTGACTTCCATATCGCCGTGAAATTATTAAAGATTTTTGTTCCCGAAGGATGCATTGACAATAATTTCTAAAGATTAATAATTGTTTTTTGCGTATTATTATCACATTTTGTATCAGTACACCGTACCGATTTATTTGAAATTCCCGTGACGAATTTACGCGATTCCCGTGGGAATTTTCCGGGAATTTCGGAAATATTCTTTTTGAAAATAGTTTTTTTTCGTTCGCTTAGAACAGTGGAGTATCTTATCGCACCATCTGAATTAAAAATTAAATGTTTTAATTTGTTTAATATCCCATTTTAGATATTTTCTTTGGAGACAGCAAGTGATTCTCCTGGATCCCTGCTTGTCTGTTGTTGTTAGTTTTGTTTTTTTGAAGTAAATACTTCCTTGGGCGCGTTATGGACTTTTTGCCTGGGTACTGAAAAAATGTGAAGCGTCCGAATTTTCGTAAGAATCCGTAACTACTTCCGTAAGAATTCGCAACATACTTATATCATAAAAACGACCGTTTACACACTGGCCAGCCATAGCGGTCTCGTTGCGCTCCACGTATAGAGACCCGAGTTCGAGACTTGATGGCAGCGCAGAATTTTTGGCGTTTTTTTTCTAAATTCTACATAATATTGATTTATATTTTTTTTTATTTTTGTTATATTCTTTCGCTGACAATAATTATATTTTTTTTGAAACCAAGGTGGAATTAATTAAAAATACAATTTTGGTATTTTAGTAACAAATTATTTTTAGTTCATAAATGCGCTATAATAGATGACACCGAAAATTAGAAAATTTGAAGTATTTACTTCTGTCGTGTGGTCATAAGCACACACCCATTTTTTTAGTGAATGTTTTGGGTTGTTGCCTATTATTGCCTCTGAGCCTCCTATAATCTGGACTGTCTGGGCGTGGCTGCCTGCGATTCAGTGTCCTGGCGCCCTATTATTCTTTTAGTCAGTGAATTCGCATCTAAAGAGCACTTTACTCAACTTCTTGGGTTCCGAAATTTACCCTTGTACTTTTGGGTCTGTTGTGTTGTTTTTGTCGAGTGGGTAGGTGGTGGGGTTTCTCAGTGCGTTTATCTGTTAAACTTATAATAAATTGTGTATTATAATTGGTTTATTAAGCCCTTCTTCGGGCATTTCTCGTTATTGTTTTCACGTTGTTATTGTTATTTTTTATCGATTTCTTTTAGTTCGAACCACGACTAACCACTAGCTAGCTGTGGTCACCCATTGTGGGTAAACGCTTTGTTACAATGACAAGCGACTAAACCCTACAGTCAGGGTCCATTCTGATTGGTCGAATACCCCACCTTTATGTCGTTTGACACACACAAACACATCGAATCGAGCGTAACAACTAACTAGTGAACTCTGTATACTAATATGGATAGTTGATAGCGATTAAAAAATGGGTCTTGTATGTGGAGAATGTTCGAACACATATTCTACAAGACAGGCATTATAATGTTCACAAAATTAGAATGAAAACTTCAGGTAAGATTTGTAAACTAATTCTTCCTATACAAGTCGATGAATTTTTTAACATTTCAAAATAAAACCTATAATTTTAATATTATTATTTGAAATATTAGGATGTCCAAAATTTATACAGTAACAGTATTCTTGAGAAACTGTAATGGAAAAAAAATTCGACTGATGACCAGTCCTATACTTCCCACCTAGTAAATATTTGCAAAAAATAAACACTCTTTTTTTTATTCTTTGACTAGGCCCAAATAACCTTAGCTGTTGGTGGTCTTTAAAACACAATTTAATTTTTATTCTTTGAAAAAAGCATGGCCCTCTTTTTTGTTTGGTGATCTATTGATGGCTAGCTTAATATAGCAAAAATCATGGTTACCTTGATTTACGTACAATTTTTATTTTTTTTAGTAAAATATTTTTTTTCTCGAAAACTATACATTTTAGAGAAAAAAAATATTTACATTTTTTTCATATTATAACATCTAGAATTCATTTATATTTTTTTTTACCTATGTTAATACGTGACATTGAGGACGTTTTTTTGAATATCTCAGGATCCACTGAACCGATTTGACTCAAAATCTAATCAGATCTAAGTTAAAGGCTGATAAACACAATAGAACAATCGGCATGCCCGTATGTTGTTCCGTTCTTAAGATATCGAAGGCGAAAAATTGACCACATACACACACACACACATACACACATACACACATACACACATACACACACACATACAGACATCAGTCAGAAAATGATCTTAAACGATTGCTAGGGTCTCAAAACGTGAAAATCTGTTAAAATCTCGAAATATTGTTTTCGGACTGAATCCATTACTTCCCTACCATAGTAGAGGTGGGAAGTAATAAATTTTAATTAAGTTTTATTTTGAAATCTCAGAAAATTGATCGACTTTTATAGAAAGAATTAGATTACAAGCCTTATCTGAAGTTTTCATTCTGATTTTGTGAACATTAATGCCTGTCTTGAAGAATATGTATTTGAACATTCTCCACATAAAAAACCCATTTTTTAATGGCTATCAACTATCCAGATTAGTATACAGAGTTCACTTGTTAGTTGTGTCGTTCTTTTAGGTGTGTGTGTGTGTCAAACGACATCAAGATATTCGACCAATCTGAATGGTACCTGACTGCAGAGTCTAGTCGGTTGTGTTACAATGTTTATGATTGCATCAACCAATTTGTAATGTATATATTTGTTTAAAAATAAAAGTTTTTAATACATAAAAAATATTTATTACGTCATTTACCATGTTTACCTGAAGCGTAAAAGTAGCGTTTTAAGAATAATCTTAATATCGATTTTCGTACGCATAAGCGCATCTAATATCACTTTTCTTATGTTGTTTAGCCTTAGTAAATTGAATTGAATTTATTCTTTCATAAAAAATACAAGCAGTGTGCATAATATCTGAAAAAATAATAGGTACCTACATCTAAACTCTAAAGGATACCTCGTAGGCCGTACTAGATGTACTTTCACAATAAACAATATTATTAGCCCCTGTTGAAAATAAAGGAATTATATGCTATAAAAAAAATAAAATTAAAAAATTAACGAACTGAACTTAATTACCTATTTCAAAACGTCAAAAAAATATTTAATATTTTCAACAGAAAGCAGCCATGACTTTAATTCTTTTTTAAAGTTATTATAGCTCGAAATACTTGAAAGGTGTTTAGGAAATTTATTATAGAAATACGGTCCAGTGAATGCGAAATGTCGTTGGAATCTGGTTTTATGAGCCTTTGGCACAAATACAGCTTGTTGTCTAAATGAATGATTAGTTACTTTATAATTGACACAGCCACATCTTAAGTAGAAAATTTTTAAGACCTTATAAACATACAAGGGTCAAATAAACAATTTTTTTTAAATATTGGAAATGAAAGCTCATTTGCGATTTTAAAACATATGGATCAAGCTATTTTTTTATGAATTATTGTAATTGATTTGAAATGCTTATAATAATATGCACCTCCCCAGCATTCAAGTACATAACCCAGCTTAGAGTAAATAAGCGCATGGTATACACATGCATTAAACTACATGACATTTTTTCTTAATAGTACATTATACTGAGCGAATTACGTACAGACGTGCAAATATTTGATATCTGATACTGCCAGAAAAGTTTGCAATTCAAATGAGAGACCTTTTCTAACTTGATGCATCCTATTGTCTTTGCAATCAGAGCAGACAGGTACATGATAAACAATATCCCAATTAATTTCTGAACTCTGAAGAACTATGAATTTCAAATATCATATGTTTGGATTTGTCGCTTAATTTTAATTTGTGAGCATGGAACCATTTATTGATCAAATTTAAATGTGTTAACACTTTTAACTAAGCAAAACTGAGTTTTGATTTCGCATAAACGCTTTAACCAATATTATTGAGCATGTTGACAAGACATTTAGAGAATAAAACTGAACTGAACCAAAACTTTCCATGGTCCTAGCCAAAACGAAGTTCACCAAATAAAATTTTTTACATGTTAATATATTTCATATAAAATTTTTCACTTATTTGTTATTAGAACGATGGGTATCACAATTAACGTCAAATGTGTTTTCACATTTGAGTTTGACAGCTGATGACAATGGACGATGTAAAGCAAAATGAACGTCGCGCCCTGCGCCATCTCTTAGATATTAGCTACACTTTTTTTAGTTATTGATAACACCGCGGTTGCATTATCTGTCATTAGTGACTTTTTACTAAACGATTTGCTGTTATTATTAACAGTTTCGTATTGAAATTTAGCATATCCATTTTTTGTCTTTCAAAGTATGTTTTAAATGTCTAAAAATCCTTTTTCATTGAAAAAAATATTTCAAGTTCAATCTGAATTCCTACTTTTATTAATTTCAATACATGACCCCAAATATGTTTAATACAAAGAATATCATCTATAGAATCTTACAGATCTCACAAATTGACTGTATTGTTTATATAAAAGCTGATTCTTTGAGTAAAAAATTGGGAAAAATGACATATGGTAGCGCCATCTTTTGAAATTGGTGCCAGGCAGATTCCTATTAACTCCGTCATGTTTTAAAGCCCCTCCCATTTGACAGATCCCAATAGACTTGGAAAAAACGTTTAGAGCGTTTGTCTATCTGTCTGTTTGTTTGTTTGTATTACCATCGCTCTAAACCAGCTAATCAGAATGAGCCATTTTCCTGAGAGTAGCTCCTTCAATTATCCACGAGAGGCAGCACCTGTGGTGGGTACAAACATTATTTATTCCCCATTAGTGTCGTGTCATTTTAGTGGTATAACTTAATTATTTATTTAATTTAATAATAATAATTTAATAATTAAGTTATACCACTAAAATAACACGACACTAATGGGGAATAAATAATGTTTGTACCTACCACAAGTGCTGCCTCTCGTGGATAATTGAAGGAACTACTCTCAGGAAAATTGCTCATTGAATTACACTTTACACAATTTAGCGCCCCGCGAAAGCGTAAATAAGAAGGAAGACTTAATTGTACTAGTTATATAAACTACTATAATAAGTAATTAACAACTTGCAATTTCCATGTGTTTCCAGTACAAACAGACCGCAAAAAATTCTATAATATCTCATCATTGGCTATTAGTAGACTTCATCATAGGACGCTACTAATATATTTTAGTGCAAATTATCTCTTTCAAAGTTAGGTTTTTTTATTTCTTTTATGTAGGTATACATTTACTAATTAATATCTGGATGACCGAGCTTTGCTCGGATGGGTTCAAAAAAAATAGTACTTAAAGTTCCCATTTCATCAAAATCGTTAGTCGTTTTTAAGAAAAAAAATTACATACCTATAAGTAGATAATATTATTATACGTCAGTATACGTCATACTACATAACGTATGTACCTACATATTTTCAAATAATTACTGATTATTTTAATAAGTTAAAGATTGACTGTCATAGTAATTTGACATAAATAATGAAAATAGTTTGTTTTTTCCAAAGCCTACTCACCATACGACACTGTTTTATAACGTTAAAAAAACTGTTTTTTAAAATGACAAAATCGATAAGAAAACAAATTTTTCCAGGGATGAGACCTAGCTAGATCGATTTTTTGCCCCCCAAAACCCCTTTTCAGTAAATTTCATCCAAATCGTTAGGGCCGTTTTCGAGAAAATATATATATAGGTACATAGGTATCTGGTACATAGGTACTCGTACATAGGTACATATATACAAGATTTGCTCGTTTAATAATATAGGGATATAATTAGTGTTGTACCTCGAAATATAATTAACATAATAATACAATTCGAAAAGTTAAAATTATTATTATCATTCCAGTCGAATAGTTTTATTAATTTATGCGTTTTCATATTGAAACCAATCATTGTAAATTTCACAGATATGGGTATTGTTTACACAATGAAAACAAACAATAATTTATCCAAAGGTTACAGATAATCAGAATCAACAAAACGAGTATAATAACAATGAAAATATATCACAACAACCAGTGTTGTAGATTTAAAGCCTCACTCAAACCGAACCTGCCACGTTCACGGCCACGACGATGGCCCAACTGCGGACAATCGCAACACGTTATTTAGGTTATCTATATTTTATTTTGATCATTTTTTTCCGTATCAAATTTAAAGTATATTTTTAAAGTAAAAAAAATATATTAACAGAATATTTGATGAATAAAAAATAAAGTGAAAAATTCCACAATATTTACATTATTAAAAAAAAATCACGTATCGTCAGTTGGATTTGAACCCGGCTCTTCGTGGTGGCATGCGAACTTCGTTACCGCTACTCCACGTGTACCACAGCACAAACAATCGTATATTTGATACAGTTGGCACAGCTCTATGTCTAATTTTCAGTTTCCCGTGGGAATTTAACGACTTAAGATTTTCGTTTAGGTTTTCTTGTAAGCTATGCGTGAGACCCTATATTTACTATTTTTTTTCAAAATTTTAGGTTCAGTGGTTTCTGAGTTAAGGATATTTAAATAACTAAAATCGAGGGTACCTACATTAACTACATAAATATGGTGGGAGAGTGGGTATGTATGGTGGAAGAAAGGCTACTCTAACATATTTTTAATTATTTCGATTTTGTACCTCAATCAATGCTGTGCCGACAATATTCTGTCACGTGCCACCTATGACACGCATGCCATAGGTTCGCCATCCCTGCACTAGAAGATCTAAATATCTGACTAATAGTTTAAGTACAAGTAATGTTCAACTGCAGTATCAACAAATATTTAAATTACAAAAATCGAGAGTACATTTTGCTACATAAATATGGTGGGTGAACGTGTATGTATGGTGGAAGAACGGTTACATATTTTAAAATTCCAGTATCACCTTTTAAGGTCCTGTCTCATCAGACTGTCATGGCAGCGCAACTGGTTGCGCTACCGTGGTTTCTTTAGGCTTCCCACGAAGTTACTAAAAAATTGCTAGGTAACAAAGTTACCAAAAGAGATACCAGACAGGATGCAGTTTCAAAAAATCATTTTTGTTGCAAAGATTAATATTATTTATAAATTATGTTTTATTTATTTATTGTAGATTATAGACGTGTCGACATCTAAGGTCATTAGCGTCTTTCAACTACACTAAATAACAACTAACTTAAAACTAAATAACATCACAAAACATCAATGAGCGCAGGTGGGATTCGAACCCACGGCAGTCCAGTCTAGAGGTTGCGGCTATAAATTATGTTGAAATTCGCAAAAATTAATATCTATTTATGTTAAAAAGATTTCTTTCATCGTAAAAAAATTGTATTAAATAAAAGTAGATTTTTTATTAAAAATTTTTTTTTATTTAAAGTTAAATTTGGAAGCTCCACCTTTTTTTGAAGTCGGTTAAAATACATTTTCTAGAGCTGAATCTACTTTGAAAATAGATTTGGCGTCGAATGGCTATGCTAAGTATATTTTAAAATCAGATTAGCAGATATAGCATTGAAAGTCGTATAAGAAACCGAGCATTAAAGAAATAATTATTCTAATTTCTCCGCTCCAGACGAAACCCGAAATGTCCTCGCTAAGGCACTGACTATTATACCATAATATGAGATAAATTTATATAACATTCACGAATATGGTGGAATAATTAAATTATAAACGGAAATTAGTTATTAACTTATAAAATAAAATCTTATATTTTATCTATCGATATAAATTTTTTATTGTTTTATAAAAAATCCGTTAAAAAATGTGTCAAAATATACAGATACGACTGTGTTGCAATCGAAGACGCAGAACTACGTCTATATTAACATTTTTGAAGTGAAAACTTCTTTAGGTGCGTTAAGGTACGTGCAGTATGGAGCTGGGATTCTAGATGGTAGCGTAGATTATAGCAGGACTTGCTTAAATTAGCATTGTTATATATGCGAGCGTACACAACGAAGCAGTGAGTGTAGCAGGTATAAGCGCTGATACAAGAGCTGCTAGATACAAGAATGTATCCCACCATTCTTTCAGCGCGCTGACTACTACAATCAACGTGTGACAACTGTCAAATGGCCGTTACAAGTTTCGCAATGGATGTGACTAGTTTAATAAGTGAAATTTTGCCAGTTTTTATTTAATTTGTTTTGAGTTTTTTCTAAGACGTATTGAAAAGTATTAGGTTCCATACTTAAATATTCAAAAAACTGCTTTGGATAAAATTTTAATTCTTGGTATAAATGATGAATTTCGCCATGTTTAGATCGTTTTCTATTAATAGGGTGCACATGATAATTCCTACCCAAATTTATATTTAAAATATACCACTTTGTAGCAAAATAACACAAAAATTCGTCTTCGCTATCTGACATTTCAAACGCGACTTAAGCTTGTATCAATGCTAGTATCAAAGCTTCGTTGTGCAAACCTATAAGCGCTTATAATTTTAGCCACCATCTACCATACATTCTACCATCTAGAATCCCAGCTGCGTACTGCACGTACCTTTAGGCACTCTTTGCCTAGGTAGTGAAATAAAGTGAACCGTTCGCGTTCGCATGCTTGCATTCGCAGCCCGATGGTGAGATTCGCTGAATCGGGGTTACTCGGCTCAAACACGAACACGTATTTGCAGTATGCTATTAATACACGTCTAGGTACTGACTGCTCTTACAACTTACAAATCAATAAAGCGATTTCTTTTTAAATGGTTTTTAAATTAGTAGGGAATTTCTACTACTACTTATCTAAAATTTCAAATGCTTCTAGCTCAGTTAGGATAGCGTTCCGGGTATATGTTTTTGACTTGAAACCCCAGCAACATAGTCCCAGGCTATGGCAGTCATGTAGTGGGACACCTGTATATATGTTTTAGTGTCATCTATTAGCGCACCTATGAACTACAAATAACTTATTACCAACATACCGCAAATACCTTTTTAATTAAGTTTTGGTGCCATCTATTAGCGCACCTATGAACTACAAATAACTTATTACCAACATACCGCAAATACCTTTTTAATTAAGTTTTGGTGCCATCTATTAGCGCACCTATGAACTACAAATAACTTATTACCAACATACCACAAATACATTTTCAATTAAGTTTTGGTGCCATCTATTAGCGCACCTTGAACTACAAATAACTTATTACCCACACACTACAAAAACCTTTTCAATTAATTTTAGTGTCATCTATTAACGCACTTGTGAACTACACAAAACTTATTACCAGCATACTACAAATACGTTTTCGTGTTTGAGCTGAGTAAACCCGATTCAGCGTCACCGACGCGAAGCGTGACGGTTCACTTTCGTTCACTACTCAGGCAAAGTGCGCCTAAAGAAGTTTTCACTTCAAAAATATTCGGACAGTCGAAAGCGTCTAAATATAATCAATGACGACATCGAAAAAGTATTTCTCAACTGACAGTAATATTTTCACCATCATTTCGTTAATTAGTTTCTAGTACCGGGGGTGATCTATTAGGCACGCAATTTCACGATGCATTGCTTTAATGGGTTGCGTGATCAACAAGTCATCATATAGATACCTATTGATAAACATGCTGATAAAAAATATTATTATAACAAGTGTCGACTTTTTTTCTTGTCAAAACAAACTGACGAAAAAAATTAATCTATAATTCAACAAATAATTAGCTATTTTCAAATGTTTTTAGGTCATATCATTATACAATGACCAACTAAAGAAGGTATACATTATCTATATCTACAAACTGTAGGGTGCGCTCCGAAGTAAGAGTGCAAAAACTCTCAGGGTGATTAGAATTTTTTTAAATATAAATCATAAATTCGTTTTTTATGGTCAACTTTTCGACAAAATTCTTTGTCTTCTTCACGACCTACAATTATTTATAAAAAATATTTTTTTAATTTTACGCCTTGACGAAGCAAAAAGACTGTTTGTCGAAACATTGGCCACTAAAAAAAGAGAGTGTGTGCTTATTTTGCGTTTTAAGTGAAATTCACTGTATAAGTACAAACTCATATTCAAAACAAGCCGTGAGGTGGGTCGTTTATTAGGACTAAAGTGCGACCCTTGAGGTCCACACGACTAACTTCCCAGTTTGATAAATATTTAATAATAATAATTAAATTAGATATTACACAGAAAGGCAATCATTTTAATCATTAAAACATAATTATTAGGTATTTATTTTTAACAATAATTAAAAAAAAAAAAAAAACGGTTGAACCGATTTTTATAAAATTTATGTCGGATCAAAATGACGTTAACACGCCTCGATTGACACCCTAACGAAGTCGATATAATTTTTTATTCGCGAGATATTGTGTAAAGTCTATTTGGTTAAGAAAAAAGAACGGCTGAACCGATTTGAAAAAATTTCTTTCAGATCATATTTACGTTAATACGCGTCGATTGGCACCCTAACGTAGTCGATATCATTTTTCATTCTCGAGATTTCGTCTTAGAAAGAAATGGACACATACGTACGTACGTACACACACACACACATACACACAGTGACATCTTTCTAAATTAGTGTAAAAATAGTGTAGTGACCTTGAAACATAAAAATTTGTTATACATTTTGATTTCGATTTAGGGACCCATTACAATAACTTCCAATGGGAAGTTAAAAAATTATTTTTAATAATAATTTGACATCAGTTTTAACCTCAAAAGATTTCTCGTCATAATTATGACTATAAATTGAACCGAAATGTCGACATAAATCATAGTTTAAACCAGGCGCGGATCCTTGACTATACAGGGTGTTTCATAATATATGCGCAGGACTTCATGATGTGATAGCTCGTCCAAAAATATGAAAAAAAGTTTCTATTAACTTACCCTTTAAAATGCACCGTTTTAGAGATACAGGGTGTTGAAATTAAAAAAAAAATTTCGTTTTTTGCGAATATCTCCGGAACCGTTTATCGTACAGAAAACAGCTTTTATAAGCATTTTCTACTCATAATAAGCTATGTTTTGTGCGGAAGTTTTTTTTTTAAAGTCATAGTTGGTGAAGGTTTTGAAGGGATAGTGGGTGTTTTTCTCCCCAACTTCTACGCGACTGGAAAAAATACAGTTTTGAGACGCCCATTTGAACCGTCAATGTTTTCTACACAAAAAAGGTACCTTGGTCATAAGCTCTAAAGTCGATCGTTTTCGACAAAAATGAACTTTTATGTTGAAAAACATGGTCAATTTTTTTACATAAAATTTTTTTTTACTAATTAAATAAAATTTATTTAAACGTTAGAACAAGTAACAAAACCAAACGTTAACTTCATAATTGCAAAAAAAAATTCCGCACAAAACATAGCTTATTATGAGTAGAAAATGCTTACAAATGCTGTTTTCTGTACGATAAACGATTCCGGAGATATTCGCAAAAAAGGAAATTTTTTTTTCAATTTCAACACCCTTTATCTCTAAAACGGTGCATTTTAGAGGGTAAGTTAATAGAAACTTTTTTTCATATTTTTGGACGAGCTATCACATCCTGAAGTCCTGCGCATATATTTTGAAACATCCTGTATATACCTAGACTATAGTTAAAAAATATTTTTTTACCTAATTTTTTGGTTTCATACACACAAATAACAAAATCAGAACGAAACTCCTGGAAGATAGGTAACTATCATAAAAATTGCCCCCCTCCCTCAAGCGAAAACCTGGATCCGCGCCTGGATTAAACTGTGTCATATTTACTGCTGTATACTAAAACCCATTAATGTTTATTAATTATTATAGTCTTAGGCAATCACCAACTCGAACTCACAACTATTATTTGGTTTACAGAATCGACGCAAAAGGAGGATGTCGCGGTAACATGGTGGGCGCTGGTATCGGAAGTGGTGGTCCTAGTGCGATGCGAAACAGAAGCTCGTCGAACGCGTTCCAACAATTGGCGCCGGTGACGTCACCGCGATGCCAACACAACGTCGAACGACGCACCTCGCACACACCTGTTTCGACTCTGAAAATCGTACGTTCTATTTCACGAGAGAGTGTGAGATCCGCCCATCATTGCACGTGTCCCTGTCTCAACGCACAGGTATCTCTAGCTAAACTACATTCCGGCTCTCTATTGTCTAATCTAACTCTACACCAGTATAGCGCTAGTCTTACACTATAATTAATTAATTATTCAACAGTGCAATAGACCCATAAACACACATGACACAAGCCTGTTAGTGTAACACTGCCTCATACTCTAATCTGCACTGATGTTTTATTACGCCGGTTCAGTGCAGTCTGCATTGGTGTATTTCTACGTAAATAAGCATTTGATTAATCATATTTAACAGATATTTATTTAAACAACGTTTTGAGTTCCTGTGGACAGTAATTAATTGGTATATGATAAAATCAATCGATTTAAAAACCCCTTATATCCACACCATATTATTCACATAACAATTAGAGGTGAAAATAATAAATATCTCAGACAGCTAGGCTGCCATGATTTTGGAGCTATATCTAAGAAAAAATCAAATGAAATGCAGTTTATTTGAATAGTCGACTCTCGCATGTAGTGTGTTTTCAACTTGAAATTGCTCTCGGGCACTGTGGAGAAATCGGTAACTCACCTAGCCGGAAACTGGGAGTTTCAGGTTCAAGTCCCGACAGTGGTCATTTGATTTTTTCTAAGATATAGCTCAAAAATCATGGCAGCCTAGCTGTCTGAGATATTTATTATTTTCACCTCTAATTGTTATGTGAATAATATGGTGTGGATATAAGGAGGTTTTAAATCGATTGATTTTATCATATACCAATTTAGATATTTATTTGACCATATTCATAGTTAACCCTTAAGGTAAGTGATAAGGGTCCCTTCGCTGAGGGTTACTTAAGTGCTGAGGGCACCTTATTCATAGGAGCGTTTCATAGTCATTTCCTTGAGTTAGGGAAAAATTATAGTAAACCTCCATGATTTTTTCCTTTAGAACAGTTGGTCATACTGTAGACCGATTGTGTTTAGGTGTCATTTTTGATATAAATGCGTGTTTTACTGTTTTTACTTTTTCGACACTTATAAGAGACATACTATCCACCCTTAAGGTGAGGGTGATGTAAGGGCCCTTACAGACGTCAATTTTGACTATGAAACGCATATTCGATTTGAGGGTATGAGTAAGTGTCCCTTACTACTTAAGGGTTAACTATGAATACGGCCGTAAACTAACTTTTTCAAATGTAGGATATTTGATTTTATTCGTCAAAAATAAAATATTTTTAACATTTTTTTTTCGAAATTTTGACTTTACACTTTATAATAATGTATTGATACCGATACGCTTTAACTTTTGCTCTGGTGCTGCTGATGTAACACTAAATTTACAGTAATCTGCACTGTATAATGTATATTACACTAATGCAGTAATAATATGTGTGCGTAGCGCTAACTAACACAATAATATAATGATTGAAATTAGGAGAAGAAATCTCTGTGGCCAAAGGATTAAATAAATTGCAATACTGAAGTTTAGAATGACATATCTTAGCTAACGTTTCTAAATTTTAGTATTGCAATTTATGTGATTCTTTGGCCACCGAGACCTCTCCTAATTTCAAGCATTATCTACGGATCACCATATCTCTATAGGGTTTTTTGGAAGTTTTTTGCAGCCAATTTATTTATATTGAAAGAGTTTTATTTATATACTAAACGTTTCGCCCTTTTAGGCATCATCAGTAATATTCTGAAATGTTATACATATATACATTAAAATGTCCGCAGCGCCATGTTTTATATTATTAGAAGATGTTAATTCATTGAAGTCTGGTTTATTAATATGTTAAATAAAAATGTACATTCAACATAATTTCTAAATTATGTAATTATTCTATAGTTAGGTAATTACTTGAAATATAACTAAAGGCAGATATACAACAGTTATATTACAGTATTTGATAAAAAACTTTTTAACAAAAAAAAAAAACTCCTTCAAAAAGGCACTAAAAAGAGAAAAATAATGAAATTTTTAGGTCTGTGCCAATTAAAATATGAAGTTGGTTAAAAAAAAGAAGATATTAATCACTATACTATACTTTTTAACCGACTTCATATTTTAATTGGCACAGACCTCAAAGTTTCATTATTTTCCTCTTTTTAGTGCCTTTTTGAAGGAGGTTTTTTTTTTGTTAAAAAGTTTTTTATTTTTTACTTTTTAGTGTCAAAAAATAACATTTACCTTAAAGAATCACACGCCGTTACTTTCTTTTATTAAAAAATCAGCCGAACTACTGAACCGATTTTGATGAAATTTCTATGGAACCAATCTGAAAGTATATCCTTTCAAATAAAAAAAAAGTTTCAAAATCGGTTCATAAACGACGAAGTTATCCGCGAACATACATAAAACATAACCACATAAAACATAAAAAATATATACGGTCGAATTGAGAAACCTCCTTTTTTTGAAGTCGGTTAAAAATAAAGATAAATGAATGAATTAGATTCAAAATAGTTACATTTTATAGTGAAATTATGATTTATGAACATTATTTGAACGATGCTGTTATTAGCATGAATTTTAGACAACTGTTTCTATCTTTAAAATTAAAGAAAATTATGGAAGCTATTGTAAGTGTATTGTTGTATTTGTATGCAAGTGTGTATACTTGTATTCAGGAGTACCAATTGTATAGATAAAGGAATAACTTTAGGAGGTGTAATGTACTATTGTTTTAGAGGTTGTCTGCAAAAAACTTCCAAAAAACCCTATAATATCCTCAGCCGTATACTAAACTCACTACGCACCATATCTCTATATCATAGAGTTTTTTAACACAATAATAATATAATCTAACCAAAATTATTCTATAGCTTATAAGTTTTTACTGTTCAACACCGCTGCAAAATTAACATGTACAAAACGTTTTTATATGTGCAGCGTCAGCTTTACACTTTCTAACCTCACTTTACACTAGCTAAATTATAGTGCAACAGCTTTACATATCCCGTTCATCAATGCTTCTGTCCATGGTTAATACAATTATACACAGTTAATATTTTAAGGACAGTGTAAAACTGACTTTTGACCGCTAGGTTTCTGATACGAGTTTCATTGCTAAATCTGCTTTCTAAGTACTTTTAGCACTAACATGTGCTAAAAATACTTTTATCTTAAATCTACTTTCAAAGTCGTACCAGAAATTGAGCAATTAGCCTTCTAATGTCCGTTTCCTGAAAGGACAGATACTTAGCTTCACGACTGTATCTGTGCTGTTACTATGCATGGTAACTATAGTGACAGCACTGGTACCGTTACGAAATTACGTACCTGTTTATTTAGAAAACGAGCATAAGTGTGAGTAGGCTTCTAGATGACATGGCCAATGTATGCCAATATGTTGGCGAATGTAGGTACTGGCGACCAATGTTGGATATGAATTTGAATATGTCCAATCTACACAGCAAAATTCTTATTTATTGTAGATTATAGACGCGTCGACATCTAAGGTCATTAGCGTCTTTCAACTACACTAAATAACAACTTAAAACTAAATAACATCACAAAACATCCATGAGCGCAGATGGGATTCGAACCCACGGCAGTCCAGTCTAGAAGTTGCGGCACCAAGCATGCTAACCACTAGGCTATACTGCCCACCCAATGTTTAACGAATATACACCTAAAATGGATGGCGAAGATAACGCAATTATTGCGAGTGCTTATAATACATGTTTCATGCAACTCAAAAATCGCAATAATATACACACACTGATAAACACAGCGTAGTGTAAATTACTGTCCAGTCGTCTGTATGAAAACAGTCATATTTTCAAGTTGAAACCAGTGTTGGCCAATCCCTTTGATGTGTGTTCAAAAAACCGCCCTTAAAGCGAATGTCTTCCAATGCCAACATTGGTGACTGTTAAATATAGGGCACAGGAAAGCCATCCACACGGCATAGCAAATGCCCGAATGTCAACATTGGTCGACATTTGCCATGAAGTCTGGAGCCGCCTTGAGACAAATACTCAAAGGTTTATTTCTTGAAAACTCAACGAACGCTCAGAAAATCGAGCATAAGAGGATGTTTCGTAATAATCTGCACCCAAATAAACAATTTAATATAAAATATTAGTATTTTTTTTTGGGAAAGGTTCGTTTAATCCTAACATACAATAGAAAGTTTGTAATTAATTTAACCTAAGAAATTTAATTCGCCAATATTAAGTCGGATTAACCTGTAATTAATATTTAAAAGAAGACTAATAGTAAATAATTTTGTTCGTACCGTCACTTCCATACGTTGGAACAAATATTTTAATGGACGCTCTGTACGAAACCCTCTAGGGAATAGATATGCAATCTAGTTTGCACAGTTAAGCGTGGGTATACCGAATTATATTCAATAATTAAAGACGTATTAACTGTGCAAGCCATAGTGTTAAGTTAGTCCTCGAGGTGTGATTGTATACGCTATATGACTATATTTTTAATAGACATTACCTTACAAAACCAGATTGTGTGCGAGTCCAAATGAACGAGCATTTATATCAGTAACTAAATGATACTATCGTAGAATTACCCAAACTTTTTAACTGAAATATTAACTTCAAATTTTTTGTCACTCTTCACGAATCGTTTTTTAGAGAACCGTAAGAAACGAAGAAAATTGAAAGGTCCTAAAAATTACATCAGTATAGTGAATTGTCGCAATAAGAATTAAAATTATTAATTAAAAAATTAATAAATCCGATATGTGAGGAATTTGAATCCCTGATCTACAGGTTACAACTGTTACTAAAGGTACGTGCAGTATGGAGCTGGGATTCTAGATGGTAGCGTAGATCATAGCAGGGCTTGCTTAAATTAATGTATTGTCATATATGCGAGCGTACACAACGAAGCAGTGAGTGTAGCAGGTATAAGCGCTGTTATAAGAGCTGGTAGATTCAAGAATGTATCTCACCATTCTTTCAGCGCGCTGACTACTACAATCAACGTGTGACAACTGTCAAATGGCCGTTACAAGTTTCGCAATGGATGTGACTAGTTTAATAAATGAAATTTTGCCAGTTTTTATTTAATTTATTTTGAGTTTTTTCTAAGACGTATTTAAAAGTGTTAGGTTTCATACGTGAATATTTAAAAAACCGGTTTAGGTAAAATTTTAATTCTTGATATAAATGATGAAATTCGCCGTGTTTAGATCGTTTTCTATTAATAGGGTGGACATGATAGCTCCTACCCAAATTTGTATTTAAAATATACCACTTTGTAGCAGAAGAACACGAATATTCGTCGTCGCTATCTGACATTTCAAACGCGATTTAAGCTTGTGTCAATGCTAGTATCAAAACTTCGGTGTGCAAACCTATAAGCGCTTATAATTTCAGCCACCATCTACCATACATGCTACCATCTAGAATCCCAGCTGCGTACTGCACGTACCTTAACTCTTGATTACTGAAACTTGATAGATAGATTCAATAATGTCGTCCCGCGTATCAAAATTTAAAAAATTTGAATAGTGGGTGTTATATTCCTCATACATAAACAAATAATGTAAACCAACTTTTTCGTTCTTATATCCTTTCTTTTAATTGCAAACAAGAATTTAAAAAATGTGTTCATTTCAAACGGCTGAGCTTAGCCGCCATATGATGACGTCAAAGCCAGACACACTTTCGCGCATAGAAAGAGAGGTATATATCTTTCTCGTCAGTCGTCACTCGTAGGTACTATCTCTCTTTATCTATGGATTATTGGGCGTGATACGGTGATAGTACATTCAACTACAGCCAGCCAATCAAAGAAGGATGGCTGTGAGTGAAGTAGTTCCGTAGCGGTATAAGTCCATGTTTAAAATTACATTGAAACATACAAACTTTTGGGAATTGTTTTCTTGTAAAAAAAGCTTCCAAAAATTCTCAAAAGTATTGTTTTATTATCTAAAATTAAGGTAAATTCCAACCCTTAAAAATGCGGGACGACCCCATTGGTAGGAGGAAAAACTCCCGCTTTACTGAGGCCTACAAGGGTGCGTTCCACTTGGCAACCGCAACGCCCACACCAAATCAAACATCCTTATAAAAGAAACGACGTTTGGTCGTTGTGGGCGTTGCGGTCGCCAAGTGGAACGCACCCATTTAATGAAGTTACGATTTTCCCAATTTTGATACTTCAAGCATTTACGCGAAACTTGAGTGACGTTACGCGGTATTGCAGAGCTAAGCAATTTTGCAAAATTTGGCTGGAACTCATCGAAAATTATCACAAAAATAAATTTTACAGTAGTTAACTAATATAAATGTTCGTCCAGTAGATACGCTTATTTTAATGTGTTCATGATTTTATCAGTAATCAGTAATGATAGTCATTTGTGAAGCTGAACCATTTGTGGAATGTTCACGGTTTATAAAATACAAAACAGAAACATAGAAAGCTATTTATAATTTCAGTTTTGTAGAGTTTTATGAAAACAATTTAAGGCCAAACTTTAAAGGTCTAATTCCATAAATTCTCTCAATGTTTTCCAATACACCAACAAATTTTTTTTTTCAAAAATTTTTTTATAAGCCTGCGATTTAATTTTAAACACGCATTGTTTCCATGAACTATTTTTACATTTCATTCCATTTTATTTATTTGTGAAATAACCCCATAGAATATTTTTAGGGGGTTCGAACATCTATAATGTACGATCTAACTTTAACGGGGTTCAAAATAGCGTATAATAATTTCACAATACAAATACGTTTTAATAGTGCTTCGGCACAAATCGGAGTCGCTCGGCTTTATTGAAAATACTTCGTACGTCCATACATGAGCAGGCGACGAGAGAGACTTACCTCAGCTGCACCACGCGGCACATCCACACAAGCGACTAGACCCTGCAGTCAGTGTCCATTCTGATTGGTTGGATACACCATCTTGAAGTCGTTTAACACACACACCTAAACGAACGTAACAACTCACTAGTGAACTCTGTATACTAATATGGATAGTTGATAGCGATTAAAAATGGATTTTGTATATGGAGAATGTTCAAACACATTTTCTTCAAGACAGGCATTAATGTTCACAAAATTAGAATGAAAATTTCAGATAAGGCTTGTAATCTAATTCTTTTTATAAAAGTCGATCAATTATCTGACATTTCAAAATAAAACTTAATTAAAATTTATTTTCTATTACAAATTCTCAAGAACACGGTTACTGTATAAATTTTGGATATCCTATAATATCTCAAATATTAATATTAAATAAAAAATTTATTAAAAAAACAAAAACCCGACTGCGTAAAAATCGAACATAAAAGATGGAAACAAGATCAAATAATAACATGCAGTCGGAGGCATAGTAGTAACAAATTGACCAGAAATACCTCCGGCTGCATGTTATCATTTGATCTTGTTTCCATATTTCATGTTCGATTTTTACGCAGTCGGGTTTTTTGTGTTTTTTTTAATAAATTTTTTATTTCCTTCCTGTTAGCTGAATCTACTCATCAAGCCTTTTCATTTGATACCCCACACACAAGGTTTTACCGATTTTTTGCGTACTAAGAAAATGGCGTCTAGCGCCCGCCATATTGAATTTTCCGTGACGTCATGTACCCTATTTGAAATGTCAACGAAACCTTTCTTTTGTTTTGATTTTGGTACCTATATCAATGTATTTAGAAGGAAAATTACTTTTGCATTCTGACAAAATGGCGTCTAGCGTCCGCCATATTGAATTTTCCGTGACGTCATATACACTATGTCACTCTGGGGATTCAGACGAATCTAATGACACCTCATTTTTCAAAATACGTCAAGCCGTTTAGGCTACATAGCGTGATAAAGAAATATACATACATAGATACATACATACACTCGAAAAACATTACCTTCCTTCTGGCACAGTCGGGTAATTAGGTTTTATTTTGAAATGTCAAAAAATTGATCGACTTTTATAAAAAAAAATAGATTACAAGCCTTACCTGAAGTTTTCATTCTAATTTTGTGAACATTAATGCCTGTCTTGAAGAATATGTGTTTGAACATTCTCCACATACAAAACTCATTTTTTAATCGCTATCAACTATCCATATTAGTATACAGAGTTCACTAGTTGGTTGTTACGTTCGTTTAGGTGTGCGTGCGTGTGTCAAACGAAACGATATCAAGATGGGATATTCGACAAATCAGAAATGGACCCTGACTGCAGGGCCTAGACGCGTGTCACGTCCACGCTACGCTCGTCGCGTCGGCGGTTTTCTTTTATGGAGACCGACAGCAATCGGTTTCCATTCGGCACAGCCCGACCGACACCTTGCCAAACTTCACTGCCGATCGGCATAGTATAACTACCCCTCAAAAATACACTTTAATGATCTTTCGAGACTGCCTGAAATTTTCAGACATTCCCAAATTGATGTCAGCCCCCAGGTGCTACACCACTGTTTCAATAAACGATGTAGTCTCTAAACGGGACTTAATGTAATTTTAATGATAACTCTATTCATTCTAACCTTTCAAAAAGAATTTTTATTGATTTTCTGATAATTATTTTATAAATATGCATTCGTGTCTATAAAAATCCTAGTGTTTGTGTTATTATAAAATTGTACCCACAAGGCAAAATGTGCTATGTCTATTTTTTCTAGTTTCAAGATATTGTTTAGATAAAAAAATTATTTTTTAACTATAGATAAACAACGTTTTGAGTTTCTGTGGACAGTAATTAATTGGTAAATGATAAAATCAATCGATTTAAAACCCCTTATATCCACACCATATTATTCACATAACAATTAGAGGTGAAAATAATAAATATCTCAGACAGCTATGCTGCCATGATTTTTGAGCTATATCTAAGAAAAAATCAAATGACCACTGTCGGGATTCGAACCCGAAACCCCCAGTTTCCGGCTAGGTGAGTTACCGATTTCTCCACAGTGCCCGAGAGTGGAAACCGATCTCTTCTTATATATAGCAATTTCACGTTGAAAACACACTACATGCGAGAGTCGACTATTTAAATAAACTGCAAAGCAATAGTACAGCTATTAAACAGTCGAATCCCGACAGTGGTCATTTGATTTTTTCTTAGATATAGCTCAAAAATCATGGCAGCATAGCTGTCTGAGATATTTATTATTTTCACCTCTAATTGTTATGTGAATAATATGGTGTGGATATAAGGGGTTTTAAATCGATTGATTTTATCATTTACCAAAAAAATTATTGTTAACTAGTTTGTGTGAAAATGTTTTGTGGTAGTACCATAGAGTAGGTATAAGTATCTACCCTTCTCTTTACCAAATTAAGGTGAAGACTTAATTACCAATAAACTTTAAGGACCGGTCATTGTACTTAATTTAAACCAGTGTTGTCAACTCTGGGGAAAGTCGCTAAATATAGGGGATTTGGAACTGTCCTTGGCGACAATATTTTTTTTTTGGGATTAGAGACTTAATAACCAGTAAACTTTAAGGGCCGGTATTACCATTGTACTTAATTTAAACCAGTGTTGTCAACTCTGGGGGAAAGTCACTAAATATAGGGGATTCTGAACTGTCCTTGGCGACAATATTTTTTTTTTGGGATTAGAGACTTAATAACCAGTAAACTTTAAGGGCCGGTATTACCATTGTACTTAATTTAAACCAGTGTTGTCAACTCTGGGGGAAAGTCGCTAAATATAGGGGATTCTGAACTGTCCTTGGCGACAATATTTTTTTATTTGGGATTAGCGACTTCTTTAGATACTTTTTTAGAATAATCGGGGAATATTTGGAGACTTTCACAATTAGTAAATTATAACCCCGGGCCTCTGATCCTGGGGGGCCTCCAAATCTCGAGAGGACAGTATGACTCAGTTGGTAGCGTCGCAGCCTCTGAATCAGACTGTCGTGGGTTCGAATCCCACCTCTGCTCAAGGATGTTTTGTAATGTTATTTAGTTTTAAGTGATATATTATGATATTAGTTGTATTTAAGACGCTAATGACCTAAGTTGTCGACGCGTCTATAATCCACAATAAATAAATAAATACAAATCTCGAGAAGTCCTTCTTAAGCAAATCCCAAACAAGGCCAAAATATGTTTAGTAAGTAAGAAGCAGTTTGGACTTGGAGGCCCCTAACGTATATAAAATATAAACGGTCGTTTATTATAAATATTTGATTTTTTTTCTCAGCCATGACATCCATATTATTCATTTTTTACGAAATTTACACTACAAATACATCAATTTCTAAGCAGACCGGGGACCTCATTTAGTTCTGCCGCCCCGGGCCTCCGACCGGCTTAGTCCGCCACTGGCCGTAAGACTGTTATGATTAAGTATATTAAATATTACTTATTGTTATAAATAATAGAAAATGTTTAGAACAATCTTGAAGTTTATTAGTTATTGAGTATTTACCTAAATTTGAAAATGATTTAAAATAAGGCTATAGGTACCTACTCTATGGTACCACTGGAATCGGCCAAAAACTTCAATCCAAAATGATTTATTTTATAGTCCATACTATTTCAGGATGGGCTATAGCCTTCATTGACATAGCCCACTTTGCATTATGACAATAACCCTAAAAAAAGTCCCGATTTTATTAATATCTACAAAAATACACACGCTAGAATTTAAAAGTTTATAAAAAAATTAAACCTAACAATTTGCGTATTATAACATATTCCATAGGAAACAAAGAAATTTAAAAATACTTCATAACATGCTACAAAAGAATGTGAAAAATGTTTAGCATAAAAATATCCATTTCAGAATTTATTGCAGGTATTGATAGTTCAACATGCAATTTCAATATGACACGAAAATCTTTAAATTATCCATATTTCAAAAATAATATGACAAGAAGAAAATTTTATATGTAGGTAATAAAAAAATGATATATGGAATTGTTTTTAACAAATAAAAAATATTTAATCTAGGTGCTTATTACTGGGTTAAAAAAAGCGTTACGTTGAAGTTTTTAAAACAAAAAGGGTTAATAAATAACTAGGTATATAACACCAAAATGAGTTATGCATTATAAAATGTGTTGATACATTTTCCAGAAAGTAGAAACAAGGGTATGTAAAATATTATCTTAAGCTACGTCCACAAAAGCTACAATATTACAGTAGTATAGTAAAGTTACGTTAATATAAATGTGAACAGAACGTTAAGACCGTTTTAGACGGAAGGAATTTAACACCAAATTTGTAATCGAATTTTCCATCAAATTTGTGATAAAATTTGTAACTAGTCATCAATTTTGCCATCAAGTCATCATATATATTTGTTGTCGATTTCCTAACACATTTTCCATCAAATTTCAAAATATATCATCAACTTTATAATCAAATATGCCATTAAATTTGTCATCAAATGGTTATTAAATGCGTATTTTTTCCTATCTTATAGAAAAAATAGAAAAACGGATTAAAAAAGGAAAAACAAATCGGAGCACAGACAAATATCGCGCATGCTTTGACAACAAATAGATTAAAATAAAATATATTGTGTTTCATTTTACATCACAAAATTTTGTTGAAATTTGACGTCAACAGAATTTTCGTTTAAATCCGTCACGTTTCTATTGCACTACGTCAGGTGTTCCACAGGGGTTCAATCTTGGACCTCTGTTATTTCTCATTTTTACTTCCCATCTCTACTATGGTAGGGAAATATTGGAATTAGTCCGAAAAAATATTTCGAGACTTTAACAGATCATCACGTTTTGATACCCTAGAAATCGTTTAAGACCATTTTCTGACTAAAGTCTGTATGTGTGTGTGTATGTGTGTGGTCAAATTTTTCGACTTCGATATCGTAAAAACGGAACAACATACAGCCATGCTCTTTGTTCTGTTGTATTTATCAGCCTTTAACTTAGATCTGATTAGATTTCACTAGTGTGGGAAAGCAAACCATTTCCATAGTGACTCATGTTTATTCGCCTGATCCGCACGCTATTACATACTCCTGTGCGTGCCTCGGCCTACTATAGGAGTGAAGTTGGCGACACAAATGAACTGTCAAAATTTTTGAAAATACTGAAAATGAAGTGAAAAGCAGATATTTTATAGTGGATATATGGCAAAAAATTCGACTGATGACCAGTCCTATACTTCCCACCTAGTAAATATTTGCAAAAAATAAACACTCTTTTTTTTTATTCTTTGACTAGGCCCAAATAACCTTAGCTGTTGGTGGTCTTTAAAACACAATTTAATTTTTATTCTTTGAAAAAAGCATGGCCCTCTTTTTTGTTTGGTGATCTACTGATGGCTAGCTTAATATAGCAAAAATCATGGTTACCTTGATTTACGTTACAATTTTTATTTTTTTTTAGTAAAATATTTTTTTCTCGAAAACTATACATTTTAGAGAAAAAAAATATTTACATTTTTTTCATATTATAACATCTAGAATTCATTTATATTTTTTTTTACCTATGTTAATACGTGACATTGAGGACGTTTTTTTGAATATCTCAGGATCCACTGAACCGATTTGACTCAAAATCTAATCAGATCTAAGTTAAAGGCTGATAAACACAATAGAACAATCGGCATGCCCGTATGTTGTTCCGTTCTTAAGATATCGAAGGCGAAAAATTGACCACATACACACACACACACATACACACATACACACACACACACATACAGACATCAGTCAGAAAATGATCTTAAACGATTGCTAGGGTCTCAAAACGTGAAAATCTGTTAAAATCTCGAAATATTGTTTTCGGACTGAATCCATTACTTCCCTACCATAGTAGAGGTGGGAAGTAAAAATACTATAATATAACAGGGTGGGTCAGACCACCAGTATTAGTCGTTTTTTTCGTAAACGGTTAGTCGTAGAGAGTTGAGTTAAAAATTTGTATTATAAAAGCCCTAATAAAGAATCGAAAGGTGATAATTTTTTTTCCGGAAAGGTCGGCTTCCCTATTAGTTTGCTCCAGAATGTCTAGAACTCCGGAATTATAAATGTAACGAAAGGTCGAAAGTGGTATTTTTGAAAAGATCTTTAAAAAATAAGCAAGTTTTGTAGGAAATTTTTTTTTATTACTGCCACCCCTGTACATTTCTAAGTATAAGTATAAATATAAATTATTATATCTTGGTAGCAAATGTTTCCGGGCTAAGTAGCCGTGGTCCAATGGATTTTACTCCGTACGTTTCGCCCAAAGCTCCGTTGGGCATCTTCAGCGGCGATTGGCAATACGAACGGAGCTTTGGGCGAAACGTACGGAGTAAAATCCATTGGACCACGGCTACTTAGCCCGGAAACATTTGCTACCAAGATGTCTACCGGCCGTGAAAGCATGAAACTCCAATAAATTATTATATTATGTTCAAAACTCCGGAATTTTAGATAGCACGATAGGTTGAAAGTGGTGCTGTTGAAAAGCTCTTTAAAAAATAGGCAGGTTTTGTAGGAAAAATTATTTAATTACTGCCACCCCTGTTAAGTAACATTCGTTTGAAATTATTAAATTAAAATTTCATAATAACGAACGAAGTCGGCATTCCAAATCTAGCAACCTTAGACAATGTCACAAGTGTTCAAACTGTCTTCCATTTACTCTTTAATACATACTACTGAGCTCTTTTGGTTATACTGTGTGTGTATCTAAGTACTTCTTCAGTGTTTAATGATCGATAAATAGGTAACTAGATTTTAAATGCCGACTTTTAAAATTAAGTTCGTTATTATATGACATTTTAATTTAGTAATTTCAAACAAATATTACTTAACAGGAGTGGCAGTCATAAAAAAAATCCCTACAAAACTTGCTTATTTTTTAAAAATCTTTTCAACAATATCACTTTCGACCTATCGTTACATTTATAATTCCGGAGTTCTGGACATAAATAAAATAAATTTTATTTGCCCTTGTAGTGCCAGAGGCAGGAGGGTTTGTCATAAATACATTCATCAACAATAAAAACAGTACATTTCAAATTGAATTTAAAAAAATAAAATAAAATAAAATAGGTGATTAACAATATAAAATATAGTATTAAAATATGATAATAACAATATAAAATATGGTACTAAAATGTAGTTGAGTAATTTAAAAACTCTTCAACTGAATAGAATGCATTATTCTGGAGCAAACTAATAGAGAAGCCGACCTTCCCGGAAAAAAAATTGTCACCATTCGATTCTTTATTTGGACTTTTATAATACAAATTTTTGACACAATTCTCTCTACGACTAACCGTTTTCGAAAAAAACGACTGATACGGGTGGTCTGACCTCACCCTGTATATCTCGTGCGTAATGACAATATGACACGCGTGACTGTTAAAACTCTCTCTCGCTCGTTTTAACATAGTGCTTACTCGTCAGTAATATACATCATTACGCAACTAGATATACTATTCCGACCCGCATTAACGAAAATAGAAAGCTTTGTTGATAAATTGCTCTAATTGGAGCGAACCAACGTCAACGCGTTGAAAAGAAATGATGTAATTAAATAATTCTTTTACGGAAACCGGTTGAATAGCTTTTGTATAAGGTTCATTTATGACAAATGCTTGTCTACTCATTAATCAAGTTTTGAAAGCATCACTTTATGAAAGCACGCAATCTAAAGATTCTTATAAAAAAAGAAATGTTCGTTGGAAAATGATGTTTACTAGATATATTTTCACCGAACGAATGTAGCTATAGAGTACCTACTACACTCGCAGTCGAGAGGTACTGACATCGAATCCCGGCGGAGGATCTGATGTAACATAGAACTTTTTCCTATTATGTCTTTCGCCGAATTACCTGCTTTCTTTTCTCTCAGTAAGATCAAGATGAATCTCCTCCATATAGAATATGTGTAGCAAAATAATAATAATTCAAAATAGATTCATGATTTTTATTTAAAACACAATTATGTATAAGTTTCGTCTAAATGACATTTTCAGGTGTTTAAAGATAGGTAAGATTTTCACATTACCTATATGTATAAACTTTTTCACGAGTAGTTACGCGCAAGCGCCGTCGCCATGGTTATGATCGCGGCTTTCAGAAGTTTCGTACACTTTTTGACGTAATGACTAGGCTAGAACCGTTTTTCAATGTTAATTTAGATGAAAATGTTACTGACGGTGCTAAATTAGTGCACAAACAGTGGAAAAACATACTTGTGCTAAATTGGAACGATATAATTGAAGCGCCATGGCCGGCATGGCCATGGTGGCATAATTAACAATATTGGTATCACTATGTTTTTTTTTTGTTTATTTTAATATGTTTTTATATAATTTTTTTTTGGAATTGACATCATTTTTCTGTATATCACGTGTACATTGAATGCTCTCATAATTGTTAACAACGACATTAGACTGCTCCTGCATATACAGGGTGTTTCATAATATATGCGCAGGACTTCGGGATGTGATAGCTCGTCCAAAAATAAGAAAAAAAGTGTCTATTAACTTACCCTCTAAAATGCACCATTTTAGAGAAACAGGGTGTTGAAATTGAAAAAAAAATTTCGTTTTTTGCGAATATCCCCGGACCGTTTATCGTACAGAAAACAGCTTCTGTAAGCATTTTCTACTCATAATAAGCTATGTTTTGTGCGGATTTTTTTTTTTAAGTCATAATTAGGTATTTAAGTTAAAAAAAAAATATTAATTTTTTAATTTTTTCTAATAATTTAACATAAATAATATTGAAAATCGAAAAGAAAATTTTTTTTAAAGCTATAGATAAATTACTAAAAATTAATTAAAATGTATAAAAATTTAAAAAATATCACGTGACTTCAAAACGCGCCAGGAATGTTTATGACGTCGTTATGTTAAAATATGTCTGCATTTGTTGGTATTTGTGTATATGTATTACACATACTATCAAAAATAATAAATTTTTAACTTGGTAACCATGGATACAAAGACCATAGATAACATAATGACGTCACACGCGTTCGGATTCTTTCGGCGCGTTGTCGGAACTGAGTTTAAAAATTAATTTTTATTTAAATATAACTTTTTAATTAGTAAGCAAAAAAATTAAATAAAAACAGTTTTGCTATAAAACTTGATGTGGTCCTTCCATTTAAGTAAAAAAAAAATTCGTTTAAAAACCCAATTGGTGAAGGTTTTGAAGGGGTAGTGGGTGTTTTTCTCCCCAACTTCTACGCTATTGGAAAAAGTACGGTTTTGAGACCTCCATTTGAACCGCCAATGTTTTCTACACAAAAAAGGTACTCTTGGTCATAAGCTCTAAAGTCGATCGTTTTCGAGAAAAATCAACTTTTATGTTGAGAAACATGGTCAATTTTTTTAAATAAAATTTTTTTCTTACTAATTAAAAAAATTTATTTAAACGTTAGAACAAGTAACAAAACCAAACGTTAACTTCATAATTGCAAAATTAAAAAAAATGAAAAAATGATACAAAAGTTGTCTTTTCAAAATTCCCCAAACACCCTGTATCAACACCCTGTATCTCTAAAATGGTGCATTTTAGAGGGTAAGTTAATAAAAACTTTTTTTCATATATTTGGACGAGCTATCACATCCTGATGTCCTGCGCATATATTATGAAACACCCTGTATATAAAAAAAAATCACCCGCGCAAATCACGACTCCGGGTTAGTGATAACAAAATTTAAATTTTACATTCTGAATATCTCACACCACTACGACTTCGAAAAGAGCAACGAGATACGTAAAAAGCAAAGAGAATAAAAGATAATAAATCACAAGAAATAAAACACTATCTCTCCTCCATGTTCTTGCTCTGAACTCAATTTGCACGTCGGTTTGCAAGTCACACACGCAGTGATACAGAAATACGACTTGTAGGGTTCTAAGGTCGAGAAATAAATCTGTGTTTGGCTTTATCATATAGGGTAAAAGCATTCATTCCCGATTACGTAACCACAGCATACTGAAATACCAGCACATGCACTCGACTCTCGATACTTTAATGTTTGTCAGCGAATTTCTAATGCTGGGTTGCAGAAAGCATATTGTCAGAAAATCTGATTTGACAGTGACCTTAGACTGTGATCACATATTACAGCTTTTATACATGCAGGAACAATCTAATACAATCTAGTGCATTTTAAAGCAATTAATATAACAGTGAACTAACAAAAAAATAATTTCATATTGATAAAAAAGCAAACAAAATTTAAAATTTAATTTAAAATCCTTGTAAAAAAATTTTAGGGCTTTTTTAAATATCTACATTTTTATTGGGTGCATTTTTTTATATTTATGGGAAATGATTAAACAAATTTAAACCTATAAATAATTTTACCCTTTTTGAGAAAGGGTGAGCCTGCATTTTCTTTATAACATATAGATGTTATGTAACAATCTATTCGACTGGTTGACCATTAGCAGGTGGTCGTTAAGCGGTGTCCGCCCTATATAATATGTACAGTCGCGGATTAAAAAAAGTTTACACCTGTATCATCTAGTTACCCGTTTTTTTTAATTTTACAATACTCAACTGTGACATGATTGCTAAATTAATATTCTCCTTATATGCTTCAGAATCAATAGATTTTCACTATATGCGAGTGTCAATTCATATCATAGCAGATATGAATTGACACTCGCATGTAGTGAAAATCTATTGATTCTGAAGCATATAAGGAGAATATTAATTTAGCAATCATGTCACAGTTGAGTATTGTAAGCTCATTCCGACGCAAAATTGGAAAGGTTCAGGTTAGAATCCTGACTGTGACCACTGGTTGGTAAAATGATTTTTTCCATAATGTTTCTA
Source organism: Mongoloraphidia duomilia (assembly GCA_039654895.1). Taxonomy (NCBI): domain Eukaryota; kingdom Metazoa; phylum Arthropoda; class Insecta; order Raphidioptera; family Raphidiidae; genus Mongoloraphidia; species Mongoloraphidia duomilia. The sequence continues at coordinate 5,775,637 of CM077523.1, forward strand.
AACAATTATATAATTGGTTGCTCTCCAACGAAAAAATCTTTTGTTTTTTTAAGGTTTCATTTTTTCTTAATATTAATAACTATTTCCCCCAGAATACAAATTGTACATAAGAACCTTTTCTACCACGGTGTACATTTTTTATAGAAAAAATATTATGGTAGTTGTCGTGCTATGGGCATAGTGTCAGAAAATTCTAAATTTTCGTATAATCATTAAGGATACTATAATACAAATGCCATTTTTTAATTAAAAAAAAAAGTAACAGTCAGAAATTTTCAAAAAACTAACTGTTCATTGATGTTTTTGTTCTGAGTTTAAAAAAGAAAATCCAAAAATTCCTTTTTATTGTTGAAATATAATAACGCAAAGTTCAACCATTTATGAGAAAAGATTGACATTTTTATATAATCCAAGCGAACAAACTAAGTGAAATATGTGTAACTATGTGAACAACAGTTTAGGTACAATCTCTAACAAATTTTATTTACATTTAACACTATACTTATTTATTGTTTTACAGCGTATTATGAACGAAACTTTTGGATGTTATTGTAGCACGACAACTACCTTAAGGTAGTTGTCTTGTGATAATAACTTGTGAAACAGCCTATGTACGTTTTGAAAAAACTCGCACGGTATATTAAATAAACTAACAAACGCACATTAAAAATTTTAAATAATTTAATGAAAGGAAATTCTTTCGCTTGGAAATAACATCTCAAATATCGTTACGTCTTTATTTTTTACAAATTTATCGCGAGTTTGCCTGCTTCAAAAAAAACGTTACATAAGTAATTCGAAGTGTGTGGTGTATACGTCCTACGTCAAAACGAGAAAACATTTTTTAATTTGACCTTAATATGAAACAAGAAAGGCGTTAATATCTAAATAATCATAAAAGATTAAACCACTTACTTTCGTGGATTAAAACCATTTAACCTTTGCACTGCAGATACCTACCTATATAGTGGATATCATGAATATACAAATCATGTATGTATGAATAAATAATTTTGGAAATATGGGGTGAAACACAATTACGATTTTAATGAAACAATAACATCGGGGTTGAAATTGATGTATGGTTATAATAACTTAATATCCTCACTATAACACCTAAATTGTCATTCAAATTCGATATGTTGGTATTTATGTATCTACTAGATTTTGTCCGTGGTTTCACTGAGGTCCTGTCAAAATGTTATACAGGGTGGATTGTGAAAGTTTAGTCTGGAAAATTCCATTTAAAATATCCCAGATCATCTGTGGCCAAAATCCTCGAACACGTCAACCTTATTTTTTAGCGAGCATTTTTTTGATAGTCGTCTTTTTTACGCCCACCCCTTTCCGGTATGACATAATCGCCTTTTTTAATGACACTTCCCGATTTTTTGCAGATTTGGATAGATTATCAAATTCTGATTTAATTGCACTGGCAGTTTCCGAGATATGAATTGCTAACAGTAAACAAAAAATTCGATATAAATAGATGAGGAATTTTCAACAATTTATGGAACAAATGAATAACGAGTGCACTGCAGACTGCCAAATAAATAAAATATCAATTCAAAAAAACAAAATAAAAATCAAATAAAGTGTTTAAATTGGGATCCGTCTACTTTTTGACAGCTATAATATCTCGAATTCTTGTATTCGTTTCCCTCGTCCAAACTAGTAGACAAATTTTATTTTAATTTGGATAATACAGGTAATTTATTATAACGAAGAACACTTCACTTTTCAAACAAAAAACTTTTTATTTTACACTCGTAGAAGCTGTCTTATACCTAAGCTACTTCACGTTATTTTTTGTTATTTTCGACCCCTCCTTGTCTTACCTTGCCCCAATCTTGTAAAAACCCCTCTCTTATATTATGCAACAGCCCACAATGTTTTTTCTTATTATTTTCATACTATTTTGATTTCACGGGAATTAACCCGGATACCGTGTTGTACAGGTCGAAGCCAAGTATTAATATAGAGAGTATAGGGTCGATGATTATTGTGTAGTTGTAAGTTTTATTGAAGTGAAAACTTCCTTAGTCGCGTTAGGCACTCTTTGCCTGGGTACTGAACAAATGTGAAGCGTTCGCAACTACTTCCGTAAGAATTCGCAACATACTTATATCATAAAAACACTTTCACCGGCCCATAGCGCAGTTGGTTACGTCTTTGCGTTCTATGCATAGGAACCTGGATTCGAGGCCTTATGGCAGCGTAGAATTTTTGGCATTTTTTTTTCTAAATTCTACATGATATTTATATATGTATATATTTTTATTTTTGTTATATTCTTTCTTTGACAATAATTATAATTTTTTTTGAAACCAAGATGGAATTAATTAAAAATACAATTTTAGTATTTTAGTAATAAATTATTTTTAGTTCATAAGTGCGCTATAATAGATGACACCAAAAATTAGAAAATCCGAAGTTTTCACTTCTGTCGTGTGGTCATAAGCACACACCCATTTTTTATTATTATTGCCATAGAATAGAATAGAATATTTTATTAGCTAAAAACCACAATGTGGATAACTTCGTCATAATTACATAGTAAAATACAGCATTTAGCGTATCTTGGCATCTGCATATACAATTGGGTTTTTAAATGAATTTTTTTTACTTAAATGGAAGGACCACATACAAGTTTTATAGCAAAACTGTTTTTTTTAATTTTTTTGCTTACTAATTAAAAAGTTATATTTAAATAAAAATTAATTTTTAAACTCAGTTCCGATAACGCGCCGAAAGAATCCGAACGCGTGTGACGTCATTATGTTATCTATGGTCTTTGTATCCATGGTTACCAAATTAAAAATTTATTATTTTTGATAGTATGTGTAATACATATACACAAATACCAACAAATGCAGACACATTTTAACATAACGACGTCACAAACATTCCTGGCGCGTTTTGAAGTCACGTGATATTTTTTAAATTTTTATACATTTTAATTAATTTTTAATAATTTATCTATAGCTTTAAAAAAATTTTTCTTTTCGATTTTCAATATTATTTATGTTAAATTATTAGAAAAAATTAAAAAATTAATAATTTTTTTTAAACTTAAATACCTAATTGTAAGATTGTACAAGATTAGCCCGGATACCGTGCTGTACGGGTCGAAGCCAAGTATTAGAACGGGATCGATAAACGTGTAAGTTATGTAAATTGGTTCGCTATTATTATTATTATTTAAATTAACAAGTAAACTTAAGTTAAAACGAATCGACGTTCAATCATGTATGTCAAATAATTAATAGGGTATATCTCCCCTTGTGGGACGAAGTGTTTTGTTCATAGTACATCGCTACCCTATATTTATAACTAATTAAATTAGAAACTTTCATGTAATGTTCTCTGAAACCTCGTACAGTTTATTACAATATGACATGTTGGTATATATGTCATATTATAATATAATATGAAATGGTTACAATTCTGTGCATACATAACATACCTACATCCTCGTGTACGGAGTGTAACTGGAAGTTTTGTCCAAACGTTTAGAAGACCTGAAATAAAAGAAAAAAATTCTAATTAACACATGTTTTAAATATATCAGCATTATCTAAATACATTGATATTGGTATAAAAAGAAAGGTTTTGTTGAGAAGATTACAAATAAGGTATATGACGTCACGGAAAATTCAATATGCCGGACTCTAGACGCCATTTTCTCAGAATTAAAAAGTAATTTTCCTTCTAAATTAGTGTTGCCGTCTAGACAAGACAAGACTTTCGAAAGCTACTGTGCCATAGATGTGCACCAAAAAATCATTTGTGTATGTTGCCGTTAAGGCAGGTAAAATAAAGTTTCCCTGCACAGAAGAATATGCCATGCAAACAAATACATAGCTTTGTTTCTCTCGCTGTTTGGTGTAATTTGAGACCTCTGGTGACACACCACGGAGATTATATGAACTATCAATAGGTATGTAGAGGGTATCGTTTTGTCGGATATCTTCGTTTTCGGTATAGTTATGTTGATGTTATAAATTCCAATTAGAATTTCGTTACTTTACAGACACAATAATTTGGTCGAATTTTGACCACAGGCGAAACTAATTAATATAAAAAGCATCGTAAAGAAGACAATAATACACTCACAGACAAAATAAAAATAAATAATAATACACAAAATAAAATAATACACTCACAGACAAAAATATTGCATATTTTTTTATGTTTATTTCTTTTCGTTTAAAACGTTATGACGTATTCCTATACAAATCTGTTGTAAGGCCGCTAATGTAAATTATTTGACCATTAGTACCCAAAGGTGGACTAGCAGTTTAGGCCGGTCAGTACCAGCCACTCCTTTCTGCGAAATGTGAAGTTGTTCGTACAACTTCACATTTCGCAGAAACGGGCGGCTGGTACGAAAATCAACATTGCGTTCGGGTCAATCCGCCAGAGATATTTTATTTCTGAGTTATTCTATCTCTGATAGTTATAAGACCATATAGTTTTCTCAGTGCACGCCGCCGCGCCGCGCTCATCGCGTCCCGAACGTGCTTCAGCTAGATAGCGGGCGCAGATTGGCCGCCCTATGCCTGGACCTAGTCGGCCTTATGGAAAGTTCGCTACTGTTAGTATCTATACGTAAAATACCCTGGAATAAGACATGTAGCAAAAAATTCGACTGATGACCAGTCCTATACTTCCCACCTAGTAAATATTTGCAAAAAATAAACACTCTTTTCTTTTTATTCTTTGACTAGGCCCAAATAACCTTAGCTGTTGGTGGTCTTTAAAACACAATTTAATTTTTATTCTTTGAAAAAGCATGGCCCTCTTTTTTGTTTGGTGATCTACTGATGGCTAGCTTAATATAGTAAAAATCATGGTTACCTTGATTTACGTACAATTTTTATTTTTTTTATTAAAATATTTTTTTTCTCGAAAACTATACATTTTAGAGAAAAAAAATATTTACATTTTTTTCATATTATAACATCTAGAATTCATTTATATTTTTTTTTACCTATGTTAATACGTGACATTGAGAACGTTTTTTTGAATATCTCAGGATCCGCTGAACCGATTTGACTCAAAATCTAATCAGATCTAAGTTAAAGGCTGATAAACACAATAGAACAATCGGCATGCCCGTATGTTGTTCCGTTCTTAAGATATCGAAGGCGAAAAATTGACCACACACACACACACACACACACACACACACACACACACATACACACACACACATACAGACATCGGTCAGAAAATGATCTTAAACGATTGCTAGGGTCTCAAAACGTGAAATCTGTTAAAATCTCGAAATATTTTTTCGGACTAAATCCATTACTTCCCTACCATAGTAGAGGTGGGAAGTAAAAAAGAAATAAACAAAAAAACATTATGCAATATTTTTGTCTGTGAGTTCATAATCAAGATAAAATGCAGAATGTTAGTGGATATGTTGAATACACAAAATCCACTCACACTCCACTAAACGATCAAAGTCCAAACAGTTTCCAATATCAAAAGCTATAACAATATCACCATATTGTATGTTTAACAGCTCTGACTTGTCTACAAAATACACATTGTAATCTAAACAAAACAAACTTTATGTATTCATTTTCCGTATACATAAGACAGCTTTATCAGTTTGCCATTCTGGCCGTTTACATAAAATGAATTCAAAGCTTGTTTAAACCGTATTATTGAAACCCCTAACTTCAACTTTAAATGTAGCGGAATTTAAACGTTTGAGTCTTTAAATTTTTAGAAATGAAAAATCAAAGATAACTACGAATTAAATTAAGAAATCACTGCAAGAAAGAGGACAAATTATGTCGTGAACAATTACTTAATAGACCAACGTTTCGTTCTGAGGAATCAGGGTCTCTAGCTGAAATCACGCATATGTCAAGATTTAAAAAAAAATTTTTAATAATCTTGATACATGCTATGAATTTATGATTTATTAATACATCACTCACTCGCTTCGCTAGTTCGTCCCGGGTGCTATATTACTCACTCGTTTCGCTCGTTCGCTCCAGTTATTATAGCCCATGTCCTAAAGCAAATAATCACCTATCGATCAGTGAAAAGTTCTGAGATTACCCCCGATTTTCACCCGGACGAAGCCGGCCGGCCAGTTATTATAGCCCATGTTTTAAAGCAAAGTATCACCTACCGAACAGTGAAAAAAAATGAAATCAGTTTTCTGAGATTACCTTCGATTTTCACCCGGGCGAAACCGGGCCGACCAGTTCCAATTATACATCTAAACCTTCCTGTGGAATCAAGCTATCTAATCGTGAAAACCGGAACAAAATCCGTTTAGCAGTTACGGAGAAAATCGGGCACAGACAAACAGACGCGGAGGAGGACTTTGTTTTATAATATCTATTGATAGCAAATTGAAAATATAAATAATTTGGTACCGAGTCAAAATTTATATCTACTCTGTGTTGCTAACCGACAATGATGCCGTTCTTACAATCTCATCGCTTTTGTCAGACGTATCTATAATAAACAGTGGCAGCGCCAAAGGGTGAATCGGGTGGGCCATGACCCACCTTAAACTGTCTTGGCCCACCCTGGCATAATCCCCAATCTCTAGGTTATCTTTTAAATACGTTTTTAATCCTCGAAATTTCAATAATTTTTCTTGTAAATTCTATAGCAAGTAACCTGGGTTAAAATTTTATTGAGCACTGAAATTTTGGGAATAAATTTTAATGGTCCACCTTCAGATCACCATTCCCAACACCAGAGCATATTTGAAGCAATTTTTACTGGGCGGCACTAGAGTTCGAGAGATAGGTCTACTAAAAAAATGTGACGAAGCGTCAAGGATAATTAAAAAAAACTCGGGTCGCAGTGCCAAACCCTGCCGACAATATAGTGTATTTGCTAATACAGGCCTTGTGGCTTTATTACGTGAACTTAAGTTTGTTTTTGGACAAAATAAAAAATTTAACCCCTTAATACATCCCTTAAAATAACATTTTTTTTCTTAATTTCAATATTATTATCAATTCAACCTCTGTACCAAAATTAATACACGCTTCAGTAAATAAATCACTATCCGCAAACTAGTGTTTTCATAAAATTTTTAAGTCCGGACCTGTCAGGGCGATTTTATTAAAATTTATACAGCACATTTTAATCTTCACTAAAGGGTTAAATTTCAATTTTTGAAACAGTTCTGAGAATTTTTTCGGTATTTTTGAGCCCAAAAACATTTTTCAACCCCTAAAAACCACCCTTAAAATGGTCCGATTGGGCCCATTTTAAATAGGCTTCGTGCGGTGATGGATTCCAACCTGCCTACCAAATTTCGTCAAAATCAATTGACTCTTTCGAAAGTTATAGCCCGTACACACACACACACACCCCTAGGCGTCGCCATCCAACCGACGCCAATAGTGTATGTGCCATATGGCAAATACACTAATAAGCAATTTTAAAGCATATTACATTTTATTATAGGTATTTAATGAATAAAAAACTAAAAACTATAGAGTGGTGTCTTTTGAATCTTAACCTGCAAAACAGTAAAAAAGCAAGACACTACAAAAAGGGTATGAATGAATGCAATAAGTAATGCAACTCTATAATAAATACATCTACCCATCATACTGTAGTGTGCAGACCGTAGATACAATCGTACAATATATGCCGAAAAATTAAAATTCTAACTCTTGTGCCACAGGCACAACCGACTTTCACTAGGCGGCACTAGTGCCGCCTACTTTATATGTTATTTTATGCTGTGCCCAACACTGGCCCATCCTGACAAAAACCCTAGCCCCGCTACTGATGATAAAGAAAGATTTGCATAAAGTTTAAATAATTTTATATTTTTATCATAAAACTTTTATATTGTTTAAATAATTTTATATATTTCCCTTTATGACGATTATAACCGATGACAATTTTTAGAACCGAAAATAAAAAGAAACAATAAAATGCAATGTTATCGAACAGAACGAAACCCGTATTGCAAAATATAAAGAAAAAGCTATAAAATCAGTTCGCTTGAAATTCTCACTGACAGGAACACACTCAACTTGTTGTGCAAGTAAACAATATTTTGTTTTTTCGCAAACTTAAAAAGCTCCACAGATGATTTAGCAATAAGTGGTTTTCTAACAAAATACACAAACAGTAAAATCGATAAAAAAATATATATCTTTACTATAAAAAATAACCCACCTATTATATCGTAATAGTAAATCAATGACGAGTTTGTTTTTATATATCGAGTAAATTATAAAAATTATTTTAACTAATGAACCCTACTTACACTTGTCAGTATAAAAAACATTAATTTATTAAAATGAATTGATTTTTTAATTCTAATTAATTTTTGCCTTATGCCACAACAACACACAATCCGTGAAAATATCAACTAGTTACCTCTTACCGTTTGTGAGATAGAGCCCTGTGACAGACGAACGGACATCATAGGCAGGCTAATAGGGTTCCATACGAAGGTACGGAACCCTAAAAAAAGACAACGTTCAGCAGTTGAACTGTTCAACCATTGAAGCAGATGATCTCTTATACGTTTTTCCTTTAAATGCGATAAGCGTGTACCCTTATTGACTGTTAAAGTAACTCAAAGTTGGCTAAAAACGAACGAATGATGAGAACTTAAAGTTACTAAAGTTTGTACCCAGTGATGTGGTAAAATGGTTTCTACAGCCAATGCACCAACTAGAATTTAAGTGCAAAGTAATAAATTTTAAACAAAATTTATCACTTTTTAAATTGACATTTTCAAGACGTTCAATTTAAAGAATAATTTTGCATTGTTTCCAAATTCCAATAACTGTAGATCGTATCTTAAAAATTATAATTTAAAAAAACTAAAAAACACGCTTTAATGGTAAATCGAACTAAAAAGTAAAAAATAATTTTTATTGTAAAAAAGCGTGGGTTGCTCAATATCAGTTGTTATAAAGCATGAAAATATGGTACAAAGCACCTCACGCTTTTTTGCAATAAAAATTATTTTTTACTTTTTAGTTCAGTTTACCATTAAAGGGTGTTTTTTTAGCTTTTTTAAATTATAATTTATTTTTGCTTTTTAGTCCTGGAGATCCTGGTCAGGATAATGGGACAAACTTATTGAATTATTGTATTGTCATCGGTCCTTGATAAGTGTGCAAAGTTTCAGTTCAATCTGAAGTTTTGAAGTGGGTGAAAATCGCGTTCAAAGAATCCGTTACTTACATACATACATACAGGTGGAACTAATATAAGCATGTTAAAAAGGTTGATATCAGCTGTAGTATGAAAAATAGCCAGGTAAAACATATTAAAGTTTTAGTATACTAACAATGAAATTACACCAAAAATGTTTTACCCAGCTACCGCCTGCTACTTTTCATACTGGGGGCTTGTTTTGTTATTGTGATAAGCGTGATCGGATTTGTCTTCAATTTTTTTTGTTTTCTATTCGTATAAATAGAAAACGGACAATTGGACTGCGCCAACGTTTTAATGTTACTACATTATTTTCTTTAACATTTGCAAATTTTTTTTTTTTTTTTTTTTTAATTAATAACTAACGCATTTTTGACATCGAGGTCATACATGCGGATAACAAAAAACAAACATAAAAAAACAAAAACTAGAATACATCTCATTTGCAATTTATACAAAATATATAGTGATTCATTCGGTAGTTTGCTGGCCGTTGCACTGTTAGTTCATATTAGAAAATCTTTTATATTTTATTGTATATGTTCGCTTGTCGTACAAATTGTATGATTTTATTCACCTCACTTTCCACGTCGCTTAGAGAAGTTTCAATGTTTGTGGAAATGTTCAACTGTTGTCTAATGTGTAAATATTGGTCACAGTTTGCCAGTATGTGACGAACTGTAAGCAGTTCGTTACAGTTTGTGCAGACTGGTGCAGTTGTTTTCTCCATTAAGTAGCCGTGCGTTAGGTGACAGTGCCCGATGCGTAGTCTGCATATGATAATCTCTTCTCTTCTAATGGATCGATTTGCTGTACTCCAGGGTTTAACTGTGTTTTTAATGACACGTAATTTGTTTGTAATAGCGGGTATATCTTGCCATCGTTGTTGCCAGTTATTGATAATTTCCATTTTTAGCTGGTTTCTTAAGTCTTCGGCTAATATTATTTCGATGCTCTCGTCTTCTTCGTTGGGATATTTCGCAGCGAAGTCGACGGTTTCGTTCCCTTGAATACCGCAGTGACCGGGAACCCACATGAGTATGACACGTTTTTTTAATTGTTGAAGTGTTGTTAATGTTTCGTGGATTGACTGTATGATGGGATGGAAGGATGACCTTTGGGTTATTTTATGAAGAGAGCTTTTGGAGTCTGTGCATATTAGGAAGTTATTATTAGGGTTAGTTATTATAGAGTTAAGACATCTGTCTATAGCAAATTTTAATTTTGCTCCTGGCACGTCGTCTTCTGTCAAAAACATTTTTTTTAAACCTGCTTTTACATCTCTACATAGTATAAAATGAAGTCGCTTTCCGCGTCTGTCTGTTTAACCGCTAACTCCTCCTAAACCACGCAACGGATTTTGATACGGTTTTCACCATCAGTTAGATAATTTTTCACGGAAGGTGTATACATATATAGCGAACGAGCGAAGCGAGTGAGAAATGTAATTCCTAAACCACGCAACGGATTTTGACGCGGTTTTCACCATCAGTTAGATAATTTTTCACGGAAGGTTTATATACAGTGTGTCCACAGACTCATCCTCAACATGGGGATCTCCGTTGTTATGGGAGATAGAGATTTGGTTAAATGAGACAAAATGTGCAGAATCTCCAGTACTACTACCCTGCGTAGTCAAACTTTCCATATTTTGCTTGGTTCGCGACCGACAGTTGAAAAACGAGATTTACCCATTTTCGTTTTTTGTTTATAACTCGCTTATTAAGTAGGTAAGTTAGAAAAAAAATATTTTCACTTTCTTAAGGCCCTTTTTTACGAATATTTCAAATCTCTTTTCATATTTTTATTTACTTTTATAGTCTTAGAGATACTTGTATTAACTTTGTTTTTTTAAATACACGTCAAAGATGGCCATGACACCATTCGAAAGAGATTTTTTTTCTCTTTAATTTGATATGAGGGTTGATGGATTTATTTTCAAAAATAACAGAGTTATACGCAAAACACTGATTTTTAATAGTAGGCTATGCTAAATTAATTGATAAAACAATAGAAGGCTTAGCAAACAGTTGAAATTCGCGTTGGCTTAGTAAACGGCTGTTTTGTTTTAGCTGTCAAAGTGTAGTTTGTTGCTAATTTGTCATTTTACTAAGTGATTTATTAAATTTACTTTTGTTATCATGGAACCGTTTTGTAACAATGAAAAATAAGCGATTTTCAACAATTGATCGTAAAACAGTAGTTTTGTCTTCTTTACTTATTCGCGTTGACTTAGTAAACGGCTTTTTAAATGATCCATAGTTTATTAAATTTACTCGTAAGTTTCTGTAAATAGACGAATGAGGTTGTCTTCGTTCTGGATACTGATCGAAGTACATTTCTGCAGCTCTGGTCGAATTTTTGTGACATAGAATGTAACAATAGATAACATATCAAATTTTTCATTGTTACAAAATGGTTCCATGATAACAAAAGTAAATTTAATAAATCATTTAGTAAATTGACAAATTAGCAACAAACTACACTTTGACAGCTAAAACAAAACAGCCGTTTACTAAGCCAACGCGAATTTCAACTGTTTGCTAAGCCTTCTGTTGTTTTATCAATTAATTTAGCATAGCCTACTATTAAAAATCAGTGTTTTGCGTATAACTCTGTTATTTTTGAAAATAAATCCATCAACCCTCATATCAAATTAAAGAGAAAAAAAATCTCTTTCGAATGGTGTCATGGCCATCCTTGACGTGTATTTAAAAAAACAAAGTTAATACAAGTATCTCTAAAACTATAAAAGTAAATAAAAATATGAAAAGAGATTTGAAATCTTCATAAAAAACGGCCTTAAGAAAGTGAAAATATTTTTTTTCTAACTTACTTAATAAGCGAGTTATAAACAAAAAACGAAAATGGGTAAATCTCGTTTTTCAACTGTCGGTCGCGAACCAAAGAAAATATGGAAAGTTTGACTACGCAGGGTAGTAGTACTGGAGATTCTGCACATTTTGTCTCATTTAACCAAATCTCTATCTCCCATAACAACGGAGATCCCCATGTTGAGGATGAGTCTGTGGACACACTGTATATAGCGAACGAGCGTTGCGAATGAGAAAGCGAACGAGCGAAGCGAGTGTGTAATGTAATTTCTAAACCACGCAACGGATTTTGATGCGATTTTCACCATCAGTTAGATAATTTTTCCCGGAATGTTTATATATATAGCGAACGAGCGAAGCGAGTGAGTAATGTAATTCCTAAACCATGCAACAGATTTTGATGCGGTTTTCACCATCATTTAGATAATTTTTCACGAAAGGTTTATATATATAGCGAACGAGCGAAGCAAGTGAGTAATGTAATTATAATATTCAAGCGAACGAGCGAAGCGAGTGAGTAGTGTATTGCACCCGGGCTTTCTTAGCACCTGGGCGAAGCCGGACGGGGCCGCTAGTGTATTTATAAAATGGACATTAGATAATGTTTGTCCCTACCGTACCACTAGCGCTGCTAGTGAGAAATGTTTCGTACTTCAGGAAAAAGGCTCATTAAATCACGAAATCTTCGTCAACGGTCATTGTGTTCGAGAAAGATAGAGTACGTCGGCGCGTTCGGTTAAACTCGGCGCCTTACGAACCTTTTACGGACATTTACAACGTGTTATTATTCCCTTCAACGCAAATATGCAAGTGAAAACATTGGTGTATAGTGCCGCGAACTATTTTCACTCAACTGTTCATTCCATCTTTAAAATTGTTCTGCGCAAGCCTAGCACTGATGTGTACCTGCCTTTAAAACGCATTACAAACATGCATTCTATCATAATGAGACCCATAAAAACCATTAAAATGGCATTTCTAATTAACATGCGCATGTCAGTTTGTTTTTTCTCCGGTAATTATAATAATTAGAGTAATTAGTTTTTCATACCGTTTATAAAACAATATACGGATACATCAATTATTTAAGTCATAAATAAGACGTCACATTTTTAATGGGATTCAAACAAATTTCAAGGCTGTTCAAAATGATATTGCCAAAGTTCAGCACAATATGTTTGAAGCGTAATTTTTAACTCATTTTTATGTAAACTTATGTCATGTCAGCCTTCATTAATATTTTTTATTCAACACATGCACGCTTTTAGTGTTTTTTCGTGCCTATAAGGCGGATCTTTTTTTTAATATAGGTTTTATTGGCCTCTATATCTTCTGATATAATCAGCCATGTCATTATGTTCGGTAGAATGCTTAAAATAAGAGAAAAAATAATAAAAAGGCGGATCTTAAATGGCCGTTTATCGACTAGTGACGTTATGATCCATTTTGAATTGTATTGAATTGTGAATTATAGACGCTCGACAACAAAGGTCAATAGCGTCTGATCCATTTTGAAACGCTTTTCGATGCTATAATGAAAAACATTTAAAAAATCCGTTACATAATGAACCATTATGTACCAAATTTTCGATGCTATAATGAAATATGGTTGCTATGGCAACGAAGTAAATAAACATTATATTATGAGGTGTACTGCTATGTCGGTGACTCTAAGGTGTTTAGACATTCACTCAATCAAAGTCTAAATCCATGCATGTGTTGAATAAAGTAGGCATAGTGTGCAAGCCGTGTGATAAATCGGGGGTGCCCCCATTTGGCCATTATCTTGAAAAGAAGTAGGTATGTAAGTAGTATTAATAATAATAAATTCTCGGGAACTTGGATAAAAATAAGTTGATGCTAAATTTTCAAAATTTGCAACGTTTCGTTGGTTTATTTTCCAACTTCTTCAGGCAATACTTGAGGTTAGCATCCTAGTTCCCGCAGAGTAACCCTAATGTGGGTTCCAGGGCATACAGGCATCGAAGGCAATGAAATAGCAGACTCCCTCGCTAAAGAAGGAGGAACTAAAACCTTTATAGGCCCAGAACCTTTCTGTGGCTATTCTAAAAGCCACATCAAATTAGAGGTTCGCAAATGGGAGGAAGAAAAGAAAATCTCTCGTTGGAAGTCCACTCCAGGACTGAAACAATCAAAGAGATTTATATCGCATAGCACCACAAGGACCAAAGAACTCCTTATTCTCAGCAAAGCAGAACTGAGAATAATGACAGGACTCCTCACAGGCCACTGCCCTTTGAGATACCATCTCTCAAAATGGGTAAAGTCCAGGATGACAACTGTCGCTTCTGTAAAGAAGCAAAAGAAACTGCCGAACACATTCTATGTGAATGTGAAGCAGTGTTCTCTAAAAGGCTGCAACATCTTAACAGGCCTTTTCTAAAGCCTGAAGACATATGGAGAGAAGCCCCCAGAAAGGTTATAAGGTTCATAAAAAGCATTTTACCCGACTGGGAATAAACTATTAGGGGACTCACAAAAGATCTTATAGGTCGCAGTGATTGTGAGATATCTAGTGTCTTATCACCCCGAGTAAATCTAATCTAATCTAATCCTAGTTCCCGAGAATTTATTATTATTAATATTAAATCAACATGGATGCGACTCAACACATGGATTTATGTAAGTAGTTTTTTTTGCTGTACCTGTGGCATCATGGCTCTTCATTGGATTGTCCGATTTTGATGCGGATTTCTTTATATATGACAAAAAAAATTATGTGAAGGTTATAGGATACAAAAAAAGCGGAAAAATATGATAAAAGTCATTAAACCGCAATTAGTAACACATTCAATATAAAATTATAATTTATTATATAGGTGTCACTTACAGGTAACATGACATTTTTAGTAATTTTCATTTAAAAAGTAGGTAATAATAATTACAAATTTTAATAACTTTTTAATCCTACGTCAAAAATTTATTAGTAAAATGTGTATAAAGAATTTGATTATCTACAAAATTTTTGTGAGACACGCTTGCGGAAATACAACACCCTTAATGGCGGCCAAATGGGAGCACTCTTTATCTCGAAAACTCAGTTTTAAACTCATCGCCAACCCCCCAACGAAAAAAAAAATTTTTCAAAATACAAAAAGGACAGGTAATGTTGACAACCTACTGGACTGGTTCATAAGTCAGTTTGCGTCGCACGAAACCTCCGCCTAAGCATTCTCACAGTACAAACTGGCAGTGCGATGATGAACCTCAGGTAGTTAATTATTAAGAAAGAGAGGCCCACTACCTGAGTCACCAACGCCCACCGCGCCCGTCGAGACACATTACTTGCCCGTACGTAGTTTTTTCGCACTCGTATATATAGTTGTAGGGGTTGAAAAATCCACTACATGCGAGAGTAGACTACAAAAACATTTGTTTCTGTTACAAAAAACAAATGTACAGTATCACTTATTGTAATTGTCAAAACATATTTGAAAATCTCTTTCGAATGAAAGTTTTAAATATTTACCTGATCAATTATATAATGATTTATTTGATGATTTAGATTTTAAAATAATATTAATACCAAACCCTAACAAATATGAAATGTATAGGTATATAACAGCTGTTCTGATTCATCTAGAAAGAGATGCACTTAAAATGCAAAGGACGAACAAATGCAGGCTGGTTTAGAACCAATGCACACATTTAATAACCCTACTTTTTTCGTAGGCGGGTAAAAAACAAAAAAAAACTCGACTACACCTAAACAAAAAACTTTTTAACAAAAAAAAAAAAAACTCCTTCAAAAAACCACTAAAAAGAGGAAAATAATGAAATTTTGAGGTCTGTGCCAATTTAATAAAATATGAAGTCGGTTAAAAAGTATAGTATAGTGATTAATATCTTCTTTTTAACCAACTTCATATTTTATTAAATTGGCACAGATCTCAAAATTTCATCATTTTCCTCTTTTTAGTGGTTTTTTGAAGGAGGTTTTTTTTTGTTTAAAAAAGTTTTTTATTTTTTACTTTTTAGTGTCAAAAATAGATATTTACCTTAAAAGAATCACACGCCGTTACTCACTTTTATTAAACCGACTTTCTTACGCTGTCTGATATGTCAAAAAGTGACATTTACCTTAAAGAATCACACGCCGTTACTCACTTTTATTAAAATCAGCCGAATAACTGAACCGATTTTGATGAAATTTCTATGGGACCAATCTGAAAGTATATCCTTTCAAATAAAAAAAAATTTCAAAATCGGTTTATAAATGACTGAGTTATGAGGTAACAAACATAAAAAAAAAATACAACCGAATTGAGAACCACCTCCTTTTTTTGAAGGCGGTTAAAAAGTAGGTATTAAATTACAAATTTTAATAACTTTTTAATGTTACGTCAAGAATGTATTAGTAAAATAATAATAATAAAAAAAATCGCTGCGAGCAGTGTTTTTTTTTCAAAATGCAAAAGGACAGGTAATGTTGACAACCTACTGGACTGGTTCATAAGTAAGTTTGCGTCGCACGGAACCTCCGCCTAAGCATTCTCACAGTACAAACTGGCGTTCGATGGTGAACCTCAGGTAGTTAATTATTAAGAAAGAGAGGCCCACTACCTGAGTCACCAACGCCCACCGCGCCCGAGGAGACACATTACTTGCCCGTACGTAGTTCTTTCGCACTCGTATATATAGTTATAGGGGTTGAAAAATCTACTACATGCGAGAGTAGACTCCAAAAACATTTGTTTCTGTTACAAAAAACAAATTTACAGCATCACTTATTGTAATTGTCAAAAAATATATGAAAATCTCTTTCGAATAAAAGTTTTAAATATTTACCTGATCAATTATACACCATAGTTGACGTTATCCTTTCACCAGCGAATAGGGCTTCAACAAATAAGATTTTTTTTCCTTTGGCGCTTTTTCGAAATATCAACATCAACGGAGATACAGGGTGTCAAAGTTTTATTTAAAAAATTAAAATTTATTAATAACTGCCAAACCACTTGAGATATTTAAGAAAAATTTTGTAAAAAAATAAAATACATATGTAACTCACCTAGCCGGAAACTGGGGGTTTCGGGTTCGAATCCCGACAGTGGTCATTTGATTTTTTCTTAGATATAGCTCAAAAATCATGGCAGCATAACTGTCGGAGATATTTATTATTTTCACCTCTAATTGTTATGTAAATAATATGGTGTGGATATAAGGGGTTTTAAATCGATTGATTTTATCATTTACCAACCACATATGTATGTATTCAAAACTTAATTTTAGGTGCCCATTAAAACGGTTTTTATTTTTTTACTAGAAAAAAAAGAATTCAATAATAATTTTTATTTTTAGAAAAATCAATTTTTTTTCTACGCGCGCCACTGGTCAACCCAAAAATATTTTATTTATTGAAGAATTTCCCTCCCCCATAGCTATTGACACCCACAAAATTTTTCTTAAATATCTCAAGTGGTTTGGCAGTTATTAATAAATTTTAATTTTTTAAATAAAACTTTGACACCCTGTATCTCCGTTGATGTTGATATTTCGAAAAAGCGCCAAAAGAAAAAAAATCTTTTTTGTTGAAGCCCTATTCGCTGGTGAAAGGATAACGTCAACTTTGGAATCATCCTGTATAATGATTTATTTGATGATTTAGATTTTAAAATAATAAAAATACCAACCCCTAACAAATGTTAAATGTATATAACAGCTGTTCTGACTCATCTAGAAAGAGATGCACTTAAAATTCAAAGGACGAACTTTTTTTTCCAAAATGCAAAATGGGACAGGTAATGTTGACAACCTACTGGACTAAGTTCATAAGTCAGTTTGCGTCGCACGGAACCTCCGCCTAAGCATCCTAACAGTATAAACAGTCTGGCGTTTGAGAGTGAACCTCAGGTAGACACTTGAGAAAAGCGATCCACTACCTAAAGTCACCAACATCCACCGCGTCCGAGGAGACATTACTTGTCCGTACGTAGTTCTTTCGCACTCGTATATATAGTTGTAGGGGTTGAAAAATCCACTACATGCGAGATTAGATTACAAAAACATTTGTTTCTGTTACAAAAAACAAATTTACAGTATCACTTATTGTAATTGTTCAAACATATTTGAAAATCTCTTTCGAATGACAGTTTTAAATATTTACCTGATCAATTATATAATGATTTATTTGATGATTTAGATTTTAAAATAATATAAATACCAACCCCTAACAAATGTTAAATGTATATAATAGCTGTTCTGACTCATCTAGAAAGAGATGCACTTAAAATTCAAAGGACGAACTTTTTTTTCCAAAATGCAAAAAGGACAGGTAATGTTGACAACCTACTGGACTAGTTCATAAGTCAGTTTGCGTCGCACGGAACCTCCGCCTAAGCATCCTAACAGTATAAACAGTCTGGCGTTTGAGAGTGAACCTCAGGTAGACACTTGAGAAAAGCGATCCACTACCTAAAGTCACCAACATCCACCGCGTCCGAGGAGACACATTACTTGCCCGTACGTAGTTCTTTCGCACTCGTATATATAGTTGTAGGGGTTGAAAAATCCACTACATGCGAGATTAGATTACAAAAATATTTGTTTCTGTTACAAAAAACAAATTTACAGTATTACTTATTGTAATTGTTTAAACATATTTGAAAATCTCTTTCGAATGACAGTTTTAAATATTTACCTGATCAATTATATAATGATTTATTTGATGATTTAGATTTTAAAATAATATTAATACCAAACCCTAACAAATATGAAATGTATAGGTATATAACAGCTGTTCTGATTCATCTAGAAAGAGATGCACTTAAAATGCAAAGGACGAACAAATGCAGGCCGGTTTAGAACCAACGCATACATTTAATAACCTTACTTTTTTCGTAGTCGGGTAAAAACAAAAAAAAACCTCGATTACGCCTACACAAAAATGCAAAACAAGCTTCGAATTATATCGAACATGAAAATTAAACGAGTAAAAATATTTAGTTGTAATAACTAATGTTATCTCACTCGCCGAAACCATTCTGATGCTACATCGTACATCCTTTGAAAGATACCTGTGAAAATGTCAGCCATTTTAGACGCTTAGTTATTATTTGACAGTCATTTGTGTCAGTCGATGTCAGTGTTTTTTTTTTGTTTTTTTTTAAGTAGACTACGTCGGTCCTGGCGGTATATAGGAGATAAAATGATGCGTCACAAAAAATGCGTGACGCGAATTATCATAGTTACGCCATAACTTGTTTATCTTTTGTTATTTGCATCATTTATAGAAGTAGCTCTATGTCGTCGGGTCGTCGACGCTAATGACCTCAGTTGTCGGGCGTCTATAATTTACAATTCATTCATTCTATGTCGTCGGTTGCAGCACAACCGTAATTACTGTGCCCCATGTTTTTTATTCCATAATAAATATTAGTAAAAAAAAACTTTTTAGAGACAAGCTTTTATTTAAATGCATTAAAAAGGAAAAAATAATTTTTAATAATTTAGGTCCATTATTATAAAAGCGTGGGTCGTGAACTCTATGATAGTTTATTAGTCACGATCAACGCTTTTATAATTATGACTAAATTATTAAAAATTATTTTTCCCTTTTTAGTGCATCTAAATAAAAGCTTGTCTCTTAAAAGTTTTTTTTACTAATATTTATTTTGTTCATTTTAGTCTTTCAAAATTTTTCCCGCCTTCGACACGCCTTAAATTGCCTCCAAAATGCCCTCAAAATGCACTTATTGTGTTTCGCTTATCAAGCCCTTTCTTTTGATACCCTTATCATAGGGGTTGCTGTGGAAAGATAAATCGCCATTTTGTAACGTCTACCCCCCTTTGACACCCGTAGGGGTTGAATTTCGAAAAATCCTTTCTTAGTGGATGCTTACGTCAGAAAAGGAACCAACTGTCCAAATTTCAGGTTTCCCGCTTCAGCGATTTAGCCTGGGCGTTGATTAGTCAAAAAATTCACAGATTTCGCAATCCTTGCAACCATTGAGGACATTGGAAATGATAACAGCATATATGAAACATAATTAACTGTTTATTATACACACAATATTTATCAATGCACTGTTTAGTTTTGTCAGGAATAACCCTATTATTCTTCTGTTATATACACGTTCACTTTTGCTTGATTACTTAACTTTTAAATGGATTTTTCTACAGTATTTATTAACATTTGCTCAAAAATAACACCGCAGATCGTCGCAAATACCTCTCAATTAACTAGACATGATATAAAACACATTTCGAAAAAATTGCACTTGTTCAATTTTGCATGATTGCTCCTCACTTGATCGCGACACCGTTGTCTTTTGGCCTTGAATGAAAACTCGTAACTCTGCCCCCATATATAACGAACATAAACATTTCCAATGTTAAAAACCCTACATCCCCGTTTGAACCTCTTAGAGGTTGAATTTATTTCTAAAAACGATTTATCCATGTATTGTCATCGGGAATACATATGTGTACAAAATTTCAGCCTGATAGCTTCAGTGGAAGTGGGTGAAATATTGATTACAAAATTCCAGGACATACACACATACACACAATTGAAGTTAAATAAAAGCTTTTAATAATAATAAGAAAAACAACGCGCCTGGTTACACTTCGGCAGTCATTGAATTATTCAATGATTAAAAAAAATCGTTTATAGACTTATTACCTCGTTTTCAAAATATGTGAAAAATGTATTCGATTCTGTCTGAGAAGTACAATTTTAGTTAACTAATGCCAGGTTAAATACATGTTATAATTAATTATGGTGCTATAACTGACATTGTACTAAGCATTTATTTGATACAAACACTCACAGCAACAATGTTAAACATGTGTTTAATAATAGGGGTAAATAAATGGCTTTGAAAGGCGTATGCCTATAGACAAAATAATGGCTGAAAGTCGAATGAAAGCTCTAGAAGTGAAAGAAGATTGATGAGCCTTACCAAACCCGCATCATACAATAAAATAGTAGGTACATCTATATAAGATACAGTTGAACCTCAATTTTGCAATATGATTTCAATCGGTAATGTAGGGTCATCTTGACAACAATCTGTTGTAATGAAGATCATTCTTTATCGTGCTATTTTTCAAGAAAAAACTGTGTTTGAGTTTTTCTTCTGCATTTTTGTTTTATTTATATTTTTTTTTCTTTCCTAATTCTTAGACAGCAAGTTTTTCGGAACGCTTTTTTAATTTTAATTAGTGTTGCCGTCTAGACTAGACAAGACAAGACTTTCAAAGTCTAGTCTTGTCTTGAAATATCAAGACTTCACTAAGTCTAAGTCTAGATTGAAAAACTCTTGTCTTGTCTTGAAAATTTCTAGACAAGACTTTTGCAAGTCTTGTCTTGAAAATCTAGACAAGACAAGAGTCTAGAAAGTCTAGATCTAGACGGCAAGTAATTTTCCTTCTAAATTAGTGTTGCCGTCTAGATAAGACAAAACTTTCAAAGTCTTGTCTTGTCTTGAAATATCAAGACTTCACTAAGTCTAAGTCTAGATAAAGCAAGTCTTAAGTCTTGTCTTGAAAATTTCTAGACAAGACTTTTGCAAGTCTTGTCTTGAAAATCTAGACAAGACAAGAGTCTAGAAAGTCTAGATCTAGACGGCAACACTAATTTTATTTTGTCTTTTTTATGTATCTACAAAATTGTATTTTTAACTTATAAAATTTTATCTTATTTTATCAAGAAAAAACTGGGGAGTCAGTTCTATAAAACAGAAAAGCTTATTTCTCAAAATTAAATTCCACAGTTTAAATAATACTCTTAAATATTGCTTTTTACTTCACTTGATGAATTTTATTCTTATTTTTGTAATACGGCATTGAAAGTGTGTCAATACATATACTTGTTTTCGGAGACGAAAGTTGGCTTTTGCAGGCTAGTGACGTAAAATAAAAGTCGGGCTTTTCGCAGATCAAAAATAAAGTTTTTTCATCCCTTGGGAATTACTTCTCCGATCAAAAGTAAGCAAAAGTGGTGCCATCCTACGCGATGATTGAAAACTATATCTAACAATATTATGAAGTATTAGAAATATCTTGTATTATGTCCGTCCTGTAACTTCTTGTAAATTTACACTACGCGTTTCAGTAACGAGTTGCCATCTTCAGGTGTGGTTATTTATTTTTTTAAAACACACATTGAGTATTCGTAACACTATATAATATTATGACGCTAAGCACTGTGTATTATGTCGTGGTTTGTGAAGTACTGTGAAGTTTGTGAAGTACTGATCTAAAAATGTATTATATCTAACAGTTGGCCTAACCTACAATATTATTTTACGGTGTTTTTGTAAGGAATTCATGTTGTTCTTTCAAAAGTATTCAGGCAGAAAGTTGGCATTTGCGACGAGTGTGAAGTTTTCCACACGAATGAAGTGACGTTAAGAATATTTCTACAAATATCACAGCATCCGCTTAGTTTTGCTCAAAATCAATCAGACCTAAGTTAAGTGCTGAATTCCGTAACATATTACCGAATATTGCAAAAAATTGAGGAAGGGGCAGTAAAAATATTTTCGCATTAAACATTATCACCGCAATTGATTTTATTGTGTAAATGATTTCATATAAATCGCTTCATTTTTGAATTTTAACGAACAATAATTCATATCTATTAATTTTATACAGCAATTTGAATAAAAATATAAACCTATATATTAGGTTATTAGTAATTCACCGGGTTATGAACAATGAATGCATGAATGAAATTTAAAAATTCTTTTTTATTAGCACGAATGAAAATTATGTGAATGGTATTTTGTTTCAAATTTAATCAATGAACATTTTTTACGATCTTTTGTAACACCGAACCCCTGTCTGTTGAAATAATTAATTGCCAATTTGTACAGATTACACGATGAAAAATAATATTACCTATTCCATATTCACGGCTTCATTAATTTGATCAAATCCTAATTAGAATAATTCCGAATTACGTCAAAGCGTTTGTCAGCTATTGAATTATAGGCATGACAATTAGATTTATCGCTTGTTGTAGGTATATTCTATATCTACTTCATAGGTTTATTAACAGATTTTATAATGCATAAACTCATTAAGAAATAAGAAGCATAATTGGTTTGCACTATTATGAATAAAATATCTTTTTTTAATCGAGTTAAGCGGGTTTTAGTGACCGTAAGTTAACCCAGATTACGTAGAGTGCCCGCGGTGAGAGATGAAGCCAGGCACGTAATCAATAATATGCTAGTGAACGCCTGCTTGCCCGCAGACAGTGCCGTGTACACAAAATTGCACATTGGGTTTTATGACGTTAGGTACAATTTTGGCAAACCGCTCATGGATCTCCAAAACAGCCAATAGCAAGCTAGAAGGCGGGCGCAATGCATTCACGTTACTATGACGCGGTGGCTTCATCTTTCGCCGCGCGAGGTCTAATCTATAGCTTAAACAGCGATGGAAACGTGCGGAGTACCCACTATTTAACCCAAATTTTGCATCCATGGAAATATGGCTATATACAGATTTTAAATATAGAAATTATAAAATTCACAATACACCATTTAATTATAGTGTCACTAAAAAGTAAAAATTTAGTAAAATTAAACCTAAAAAGTAATTTCGCAAAAAATAGTCTGTAAGAATTACACTTCGCTATGCAATTAAAAACATTAAGGTAAGATTGGGCAAGTGCAGTTCCTACCATTATATTTAACATGCTTACATATACAGGGTGTCCCAAAATTGCTGGGAGACAGAGCTACCACGTGTAGTAGAGGTCAAAATAAGTCGATTGGACCCAATATATTTATATACCAAAATGTACCGTTTGCCCGTGAGAAGAGTTCAAAGATTACATAAAAAAACACATTTTTGTACGCTGTACAGAAATGAGTTAAACAAATTGAATGAAATTTGACAAAAGTGCATTTTAGAGGATTACTCTCCTTTCGGTAATCAAAGAAACTCAAAAGAAATTGTAGAAGGGTTAAAACCACCCTCACCCTTTGACATTTTTTTCAGAACTTTCTTAGGGGTGGTAATACGGTTCTCAAATTTTTTTAGCGAGAAAACTGATTAATTATCTTCATTTTGTTACTCTTGTAAAAATTTCGTATTCCGCATAGTTACGAAGGAAAAAAATGTTTTCTTAAATAATGCTAACAGATATTCCTAGTACAAGTTTAATAAAATTGTAGTACAAAATTTTATGTAAACTTTGAACTCTTCTCACGGGCAAACAGTACATTTTGGTATATAAATAAATTGGGTCCAATCGACTTATTTTGACCTCTACTACACGTGGTAGCTCTGTGTCTCAGCAATTTTGGGACACCCTGTATCTGTGAATAAAACATCTAACTAACATATTCTTCCATAGTTTATTCACAAGTGATGTTCAGGTGCATCATTATTCAACGATTGGAAATCAAATTTTTTATCTTTTGGGTCGAACTTGCCCTATCTCAACTTATCTTTTTATATGTAATAAATAAATTTTATTCAATTTAATACATATACACGGTAAGATTAACTAATTTAATAACAAATAACCTCAAACTACAATTTATTATGACACAGAATTTTTTGTATGTGAATTCGATGTACTGTAATAACATATCATTGTTTTTAATATTTGCATCTTCACAAACATTGAGCACGCTTCGAATGCACAAGAATTACCGGTTTGCTATCCAAACGATAACACCTGCAGTTCAAAACAATTCCAAATTCTAAATATTTTTTAAAAATACACGGATTGTGACAAATCAACAATATATACGAAAAATATCTGCGCGAATAAAAAAACAAAAAAAAAATATCACCCTGTCAGCCATCACAAAAAAGTCGATAAAAGACTAATTTAAAGCAAAATTTGGAATTTGGTATACCTACCTATTCAAAATAAAAAAAATATTATTTCGCGTTGAAAACTATTTTTTCAAATCGTCGCAAAAACAGTTTATTACGTGGACAAAAAGAATGTACCTACCCTCAAAACAAGAATTATTAAAATTTAGGTAGGTAGTTGATTAATTTACTATTTAAAACGATTTTAATAAAGTTTTCCTTCGGTTGTAACTATACGGATAAAATATTTACAAATTTATAAAAATTAATTTTAAATCGTGAAAAGTTCCCATCTACTTTAAATGTATCATTACGGACATCAATGTTCTTATGTAATAAACGTACGAAATGTAGAATCCATTTTATAATTATGTCTTTTCGACGTCAAGTAGTCTACTTGTAGACATAGACATGGAGGGTGGGACACTGGACAGCGCATTCCCTATTCTATTAATACTTACTATTGGCACTAGTGTTGCCGTCTAGATCTAGACTTTCTAGACTCTTGTCTTGTCTTGTCTAGAAATTTTCAAGACAAGACAAGACTTGCTTTATCTAGATCAAGACTCTTGCCAAAACTCTAGACAATTTTCAAGAGTCTAGATAAACTAAGTAGTAGTATGTAAAGGTTTACTTTACCTACTACTACTAATCTAGACTCTTGAAAATAATCTAGAGTCTTGATATCAGACAAGACAGGAGTTTGTTAATCTAGACTTAGACTTAGTGAAGTCTTGATATTTCAAGACAAGGCAAGACTTTGAAAGTCTTTTGTCTTGTCTTGTCTAAACGGCAACACTAATTGGCACACAAATGAGAGAAAGAGATAGCTATTGTAGACGACTATCATTATCTCTTCCTAGAATTGTGATTGGTTCTTCGTCTCCATGTCTATATCTTATGCTTTTTATATTGTCATGTTATTTGAAAATTGAATATTCATATTTATAGCAACCATACATGTTAGGGCGAAGAACCAATCACAATTCTAAAAGGAGAGAATGATAGTCGTCTACAATAGCTATCTCTTTCTCTTATTTCTGTGCCAATATTATAAGAGTACGCTCTGTGCACCCTCTATGTCTATGCTTGCAGAATGTAGACGCATGTTTTGTTTTGAGTTTCTATGAGTTATACTTTGGAAACAATGTTTAATTCAATATCAAATTCAGTTGTGATCAAACATATTTAGACTTTCAATTATTTGCGAGAAAATTACTTACAGTATCTTATTTAGTTAACAATTAGATTAACAAGCAATTGTTGTTATTACTTCCTGTCCTGTACAAATTCACTATTTTTAGTGAAATTAACATAAGGACATCAGACGATATTAATCGCCATAACATGCCCTTAATAATTATTGTAGAAAGGCTACATAAGAAAAATTTAAATGCACCGCCGGGAATCGAACCCGGAACACCCAATATCGCGTCGGGAAAGTTTCCAGTTACTCCACGGTGCCCACGACGTACACTTAAATCTTTCTTATATATAGCGACAATACACCGCAAGTCCACAAACTGCGAGAGCTAATATTATTTTTATTTCTTAGCCTTTCTACAATAATTAATATGGGCATGTTGTGGCGATTAATATCGTCTGATGTCCTTATGTTAATTTCACTAAAATAGTGAATTTGTACAGTGTAGGAAGTAATAACAATAATTGATTTGTTAATCTAATTGTTAATATTTAGACTTGTTTTGATAAATCATATTTAATTGTTTTATTTATTTATTTTTATTTTATATAAAGATCAGTGATAATGTTATTTTATTACCAATATAATCTTTAAAATCGGTGACCCTTGATAAATGAGACTTTTTTATATTTTAACATCACGACTGTTTTTGATATTGAATAAAAAATTGTTTGTTTCTAAAGTATAACTTATAGAAACTGAAAACTAAATAATGTTGTGTCGACAGTATTGACGTTGTCTCAAAAACACACAACAATAAAATACATAAAAGAAACACAACAACAAAAATTTTATGAGGATATTATAATATAGTAGGTACCTATATATTATAATATATATTGATGATATTATGTAGTACCATGGAATTATTTTGTTTCGTATATTTTCTATTGTTTACCTTAACAAAACGCGCCATCTACCTTCGCTTATAGAATCTTTAGTAGTTAACCAATAGCATCGTTTGCTGGATCAATGTTGATAAATTATATAGGATGATTCATGACGTTGGGGAAAAACTTTCCTGGATGGTTTCTATGAGTAATTCAAATTAAAATCTTCAAATAAATAGTGTCTGAAAATGCTTTTTAACGGAATTGTAGCCCTTCAAAATTTATTACATATGACACCAATCAATCACTCAAAAATATCGCGTTGCTTATGAGCAGTTGCTAGCAGGGCCGTAGCTAGAGGGGGGCATCAAGGGGCAATGCCCTACCTTAAAACATCCAGTGCCCTACTTTAAGGAATTATAAACAAGCCGCAAAGACTGTCACGACAGAATGACAGACTTGATCTATCTGGCATTTGGAAAAACAAGATTAAATTCGTTGGACTAAATGAAGTTCTTCGAAAATTTGATAACATGGCAAGTTCTGTATTTTTTTTTTTTTTTTTTGAATAAATTGTCATTTACCGTTTTCTTGCTTTTGTAATTTGATATCATCAGATGAGGTGGACAATACAATTAAAAAATTGTAGTCTTTTGCTTCAGCCCTATACTTTAAACTTTCAGTGCCCTATCTTGAATTCAGCTCTAGCTACGGCCCTGGTTGCTAGAACGAATACAGGCTACAGAGAAACACCGGAAAGGAAATAAGAAATGACCTTGACGGGTAACACGACAAAAGGACGCGTCAATTTGGACGCGGGACAAAAGGACGCGGTCATTTGGACGCGAGACAAAAAGTCGCAAGGGACAAAAGGACGCGGAGAAATTTGGACGCAAGACGTTAGGTCGCCTTCCAGTTGGACGCAAAAGGCGCATTTTTATTATTATATATACAGTGTCTCTCTTACTCTTTTACTATTTGATATAATTGTGGCTTTAGCATCGAGGGAGAAAAGTTGATAATATTTTTAGATGTAAGCCAGTTATCTGTTTTTTTGGAGTTAAATTCGATTCAGTTTGCAGTGTTCACTTCTGTCGGGTGTCTCACGACGCATATTTATTTCACTCGGGTGTCCTCTAGATCATAAGTGAATTTAGATTTTGCCGTACCGTGTCTAAACGATGATACCTTTCGCATTTAATCAACGTTTTTTTCGGGCTAAGTATCTGGCTTTTTCAGATACCCTGCCAAATATCAACGATTACTCTAGAGTCTAGATGAACAAATTTTTATGTTTTTATATTAGTGTAGGATACTTTAAAATGTTCAGAAAAGGTTAGATTCTATTTTAATTGTTTCCAGGCTATTATAGTCTATTTTTGACTAGCAACCTCGCCATTTGCGTCCAACTGGAAGGCGACCTAATGTCTTGCGTCCAAATTTCTCCGCGTCCTTTTGTCCCTTGCGACTTTTTGTCTCGCGTCTAAATGACCGCGTCCTTTTGTCGTAGATTCGAAGTGAATACGTCTCTCGTTAGAAACCGGAGATTGGTCTATAAGGTTGTCAAACTAAATGATTCTATAAGCAAAGCTACAACACAGGTTCTATTGTATCGACGTAGTGTCGGTAATACGGTATAATATCAGCTTCAATATTGTCGTTAATTACTAATACTAAAAGTGAGGTTAGGTGCACTACCCGCTCCATGTTGTGTATGTAGATGTGTGAGTACGATATCGTTTGACTACTGGTGTCAGGTCACATGTCAGTCGTGTGCTGTCGCACCCGCTAGTCCACTAACCACAACAAACAATCTACTGACACAACCGGGTGACGGTTCTCGGATCATCCGACAGAGTTCTCAACCGGAACCGTCTTCGTCGTCGTGCTGTTCGCACTACCTGCTGCATCACTACTGTCATGGCGGCAGTTGCAACCTCGGCCAAGGTTCCGGGACATGCGGTTCGGGCGGTCCGGGAAGCTGTTGCGGTGGCGGAGGTGCCGCACCTAGCTCATCGCTTCGACAACTGAGGGACCACAATGCGGACAGCGGTATCGCCAGCATTGCTGCAGATTCGCTCCGAATCAACGGCGCAATGAGGAACTTCAAACAGGTACAACCCATCTCTCCTGCATTGTGTAAAACCAACTGACTCTATTCTATTCAAAGTGTTTCACTTGACCGCAACAGTGATAACATGTGCCTAATTATAAATTGTATTTCTGCAGTTAATGATATATAGTACGTGTATGTATTATTTACTTACACATTCATTTGGTCACCCCTGAGTTTATATAGTCGATTATGTACTTGTATCTTCGATAGAACCGAAACATACAGAGCTGGAGTAGGTATAATTTTAAAACCGCGAGCGTCTGATGTCAAAAGGCAAAACCGCTTGTATTGAATTTTTGGCAAGATTAATGCTTGATTTCTGGTACGATTTTGCAAGTAAATTTTAGGCTAGGTGCGCATGTATGATAAATCAATCGGCCAATCGAACTATCGGATAGTAAAGACAGCGGTGCTATACAGAGTGTCCCAAAATTGCTGGGACACAGAGCTACCACGTGTAGTTGAGGTCAAAATAAATCGATTGGACCCAATTTATTTATATACCAAAATGTACCGTTTGCCCGTGAGAAGAGTTCGTTTACATAAAATTTTGTATTACAATTTTATTAAACTTGTACTAGGAATATCTGTTAGCATTATTTAAGAAAACATTTTTTTCCTTCGGAACTATGCGGAATACAAAATTTTTACAAGAATAACAAAATGAAGATAATTAATCAGTCTTCTCGCTAAAAAAATTGAGAACCGTATTACCACCCCTAAGAAAGTTCTGAAAAAAATGTCAGGGGGTGAGGGTGGTTTTAACCCTTCTACAATTTCTTTTGGGTTTCTTTGATTACCGAAAGGAGAGTAATTCTCTAAAATGCACTTTTGTCAAATTTCATTCAATTTGTTTCACTCATTTCTGAACAGCGTACAAAAATATGTTTTTTTATGTAAACTTTGAACTCTTCTCACGGATAAACGGTACATTTTGGTATATAAATAAATTGGGTCCAATCGACTTATTTTGACCTCTACTACACGTGGTAGTTCTGTGTCCCAACAATTTTGGGACACCCTATATATGAAAAAGCGCGAATGCAAAATCGATTTAGTGTCGGTTCATGCGCGCTTTTTCATAAAACACCATTGCCATTACTATCCGATAGTTTGATCCACCGATTGATTTATCATTCATGTGCGCCTAGTCTTAAGATACTTTTGCCACTAAATTATCATGCAAAGTCTGATAAAATTCGGTGCTAAAGAGATCTTAAGGCTAGGCGCACATGAATGAAAAATCAATCAGCTGATTTATCGGACAGTAATGTACTATACCTACCTCTTTTGTTTATTTATTGTAGATTATAGACACGTCGACATTTCAGGTCATTAGCGTCTTTCAACTACACTAAATAACAACTATCTTAAAACTAAATAACATCACAAAACATCCATGAGCGTGGGTGGGATTCGAACCCACGGCAGTCCAGTCCAGAGGCTGCGGCACTAAGCACGCTAACCACTAAGCTATACTGCCTATCTCTTAATACGACGCTCTCACATAGTAAGCAAGTGCTTCGAGACATACGGTCGATAGTGCTATCTCTTTTCGTTGTATTGATGATTAAAAAGACGCTTAATACCTCTTTTGTCGAGCGTCTCTAATTTACAATTTCTCTCTCTCTCTCTCTCTCTTAAATTGTCGTTAATCTTATTTTAGCAAAAAATCAACTCAAGCAATTTTGTCTTTTGTCCACAGAAATATTATTATTTTCTTTATTTTATTCATCTTATTTATTTTATTTATTATATTTATTTATTTATTTTATTTATTTTATTTATTTTATTTATTTTATTTATTTTATTTATTTTATTTATTTTATTTATTTTATTTATTTATTTATTTATTTATTTTATTTATTATATTTATTTTATTTATTTATTTATTTTATTTTATTTATTTATTTACCAACAGACACCAAGTGTCCAAGACAATATGTATCTATTGTTAATTGCCTCTGCTTTCGGTCTAGCGAGGATATAACATCTTCCAGAAGTTCGTTAACTTAATTAAAAAACAATGTAAATAAATAAAATGTGCCAATGTATATTTTTGCACCAAAAAGTTTAGTGTTTATTGATGTCAGCTTATCCGAAATCTGTAAATAGTTGCGAACGGACTTCTAGAACACCACTATAACGTGTTTGTGTTTTATATACATCTGCAGGTTTAATTAAATGGTGATTGCTTGGTTGCACAAAATTACTAAAGAGATCTAATAGAAAGGTTTGAATCTAAGTTTTAGAAATACTAACATTCAACTGTTATCTGTACGACGTTGAATGTGTAGATAACAACTGAATGTTGATTTCTCTTGTAGATATTCAAATGTTTTCCCTAGTTAGCTGTGTTTTGTATAAATGAGAATAAAGCTTTTTTGGAAAACAATAAACGCACCAAATTTTAGAGTTGCTTGTTCACAATTTAATTAAATCTATAGATACGCACTTTAACAATGCTAGAATTCTATTGTAATCTACTTTCCTGTCACTTCTTTTATTATACTTCTTCTGTTTTAAAATTATATAATTATAGCACGCACTGTCAAATAGCTGTGTTTGTTTAAAATGAAAATTTCACGCCTTACTAATAATGTAACAAATAAAGTTTGTTTAAGAAAATTGGCTATGTGCCTCACCCACATAAGCGCACGGTTGAAGTTATACTTCATACATTTTTCATTAGAATACGTTCCGTTGCAGTTTTTGGCATTTTTAATTTTAACTATTTACTTATTTTTATTTTTAACCTATGATAATTTATAAAATTTCCCTTAAGCCATGAAAACATAAGTACTTATCCAAAGCCTGCTTACAATATTATACTATTTTGAAACGTCAAAAAATTGATTTTTAAACTTATAAAATCTATAAGAAAACGAATTTTTCCTGGGATGAGATCTAGTTAGATCGATTTTTTGCCCTCCATTCACTGACAGCAGTAGGTACATCTAATAATAAAAACATTGACCTTGATACAATATTTATTTATACAGGGTGTCCCAAAAAGAATGGGACGTAAAGTAACAGCTGATTCCTTACAAAAAAATATTGCGATAGACCCCAACATGTCTATTCCGAAAGTTGATATTAAAAGAGATACAGGGTGTCAAAGTTTAATTTTTATTTTTATCATTATGACGAGGCATTTTAATAAGAAACATTGAATTTTTAAATAAAACTGTCAAAATTACCATGATAACGCCGCGCCGGCGTTTTCAAAGCCACCTATGTTCATTTTCAAAATTTGCCATTTAAAACCACATTGCATCGATTACTTTAAGTGCAAACATCTTGAAAAAGGTTACTCCTAGAAATTTTTACAAAGTATACCTTTTTTACATAAAAATGACGGAAAAATCAATTTTTTAATTAAAAAAAATAGTACGAGTGCGTACAAAAAAGTTATGACTATTTGAATGAGTGAAAAGGTGTGTAAGTGGCGCCCCCTACAAGTAAGAGCCATACCAAGGTCAGATTTGAATTTCTCATGTCAAAAAATCCCCATATACCAAATTTCATTAAAATGCCTAAATTATTTTAAAAGTTATTTAAGAAAATCAAAAATAAAAATTAAACTTTGACACCCTGTATCTCTTTTAATATCAACTTTCGGAATAGACAAGTTAGGGTCTATCGCAATATTTTTTTGTAAGGAATCAGCTGTTACTTTATGTCCCATTCTTTTTGGGACACCCTGTATAGAGATACTTCTGTTAACTTGTGTATAAATTAATTGACAATTAACTCTTAGTTGGCTTAATATGGGTATTGTTCCCAAAGTTTATACTATTCTTTTGTGATAATGATGTCCTTTACTAACCTCAGACCTGATGATGACCTTTAGTGTCGAAACATGTAGTAGTTGTTTTTGATTAATATACGATTAAATTAACCTTGTGTGGATTCTCTTTTTCTATCTAATATTTATTTACTTCGTTGCCATAGTAACCATATTTCATTATAGCATATCGAAAAGAGGTACATAATGATTCATTATGTAACGGGTTTTTCAAATGTTTTTTCATTATAGCATCGAAAAGCGTTTCATAATGGATCATGACGTCATCAGTCGATAAACGGCCATTTAAGATCCGCATTACAGACTAAAAGCGTGCATGTGCTGGAAAAAAAAATTTAGCACCAGAGTGTTTAAACAAACATGGCTATATAATAAAACTTCTCACTTTCCTGTTTTCTGTGTTTTTCACTATATAAATACACTACTTTTTGTATATAAGCACTGTATATAATAATAATTACCTAACATGTTACCCTAGATTAATATTGTACATTATGCATATATAACTAACCCTATCCCATATTCCCGACAACGTGATATTAAAGGTCCTTTTGTTGCTCTGACACTATTCAACAGGTAGGTCACTGAAACGCTTGTTTCTTGTTTCACAATCTTTTTTACTAGCCAAATCTCTAAAAACAAATAACGCTTACATATTATACCAACTGTGTTATGTGCCGCTTCAAAATATTGTGACAGTGATTAATGTGTGTACAAAAAAAAACTAACCGCTGAATATTATGTGCAAAAAATGATATGGAGCTCTTACAGAAAACCAGATATGTCCAGAAAAAAATAATCTAGCGTATTAGTTTACTTTTTCAACATTTTTATGTATTTGTTTTGACAAAGAATTTACCAGAAATTAAGTAAAGAATGTTTTTAGTAACTCTTTTAACAGTATTAGCATAAAATAATATTACGAATTTTCTACAATTTTATAAAAATATTATTTTTGTAAATTTTTTTCATTTAGTGTCTCAGAGGCAGCGAAAGATTTTCTTAAGTGTCTACGTAAGGCAAAATAATCTCAACAATCCCTCTATAATTGTTCCCCATTTGAGATTCTGTAAGTCTGGCAGCCTTTTACTTAGAATTTGTGGAGAGATAAACGTTTTTACACAACAGCCTTTACCAGTAGCTTCGCTCCGGAAATTTATCTTAACCCAATAATAGCCGGATAAAAAAATAACCCACACTTGAAGTTTGCAGAGTACCAACTTTAGCAAGCTATTAAAATCGGTATGGAAAACTATATGAGTAGGTAGTTATGATTTCCATGTTCCAGAATCATTTTTCAAAATAATTTTTATTTTTTAGAAAGAAAATTGTACAGAAAACGCGCGTGCGAACAAAGTCGTTATAAAGAAATTCACTTTTTTTTACATTTTGAGGGTAAGATAATCAGAATCTGACTTAATCTCAGACACAACTTTTCGACCCCATTACCATACTTAGGAACATGGTTGCAGTAAGAACGCAAAAAAAGAAATTACAGACAAAGGTCTCGCTACTATTTTGTGTACTAGTTATTGTTTAAACGTTTTGCTAAAATTCTGGCACAGAAAGCTTATTATTTTTTTAAAGAATTTTTAGGAGATTTTTAAAAATAATTATACCTTGTTTTGACGTATAGAACTATGTCTTTCCAGGCGGTATATAGGGGAGTAAATGTAGTCTGACGAAAGAAACGTAGTGAAAAAAAATCTTACGAAAATGTGTGACGAACGCTTTTGTGCTTAAAATTCGCTTAAAAGTCAGATCGGTTCGAAACCTGTCTTAAACGAAAGAGGAGAAAATTTTAGATAGATTTCGTACGCTCAATTAAAGTCAGATCGGTTCGAAACCTGTCTTAAACGAAAGAGGAGAAATTTTTAAATAGATTTCATACGCTCAATTAAAGTCAGATCGGTTCAAAACCTGTCTTAAACGAAAGAGGAGAAAATTTTAGATAGATTTCGTACGCTCAATTAAAGTCAGATCGGTTCGAAACCTGTCTTAAACGAAAGAGGAGAAAATTTTAGATAGATTTCGTACGCTCAATTAAAGTCAGATCGGTTCGAAACCTATCTTAAACGAAAGAGGAGAAATTTTTAAATAGATTTCATACGCTCAATTAAAGTCAGATCGGTTCGAAACCTATCTTAAACGAAAGAGGAGAAATTTTTAAATAGATTTCATACGCTCAATTAAAGTCAGATCGGTTCGAAACCTGTCTTAAACGAAAGAGGAGAAAATTTTAGATAGATTTCGTACGCTCAATTAAAGTCAGATTGGTTCAAAACCTATCTTAAACGAAAGAGGAGAAATTTTTACATAGATTTCGTACGCTCAATTAAAGTCAGATCGGTTCGAAGCCTCTCTTAAACAAAAGTGGATAATTTTTCTATCATTGAAGCCATGCTTTGCGCGTTTGGGATGGGGACATAACACACAGAAAGTGAAACGTCACGAAACAGTGTAGCGTCACGAACGATGCAACGCACCTCATTGGCTGGGCAGCGCGTTTGTGCCAGGCAAATAATGTTTATATTGTAATATTTATAATAAGAAAACAAAAAATATAAATAATGCGTAAGAAGCTTAGATTCTGTCGAGTGTCCGACGACACGTCATGACTTTTTTATTGTTAAATAACAAGCAATAAAAGTTTCCAAAAATTTGACATGAGCCACCTTTCCTTGTGGCCACAGTCTGTATTTGCAGATTGTAATCCGAAAAGCGTAAAGTGACAGCTTAATAAAAACTGTGGAGTT
This sequence comes from Mongoloraphidia duomilia, assembly GCA_039654895.1. NCBI lineage: Eukaryota > Metazoa > Arthropoda > Insecta > Raphidioptera > Raphidiidae > Mongoloraphidia > Mongoloraphidia duomilia. Next base: position 5,811,166 of record CM077523.1, read on the forward strand.
AATGATTTTTTTATTATTATGCCATTAACTTGCAAGAAATGTCGCACAGAACTTTTTCTTGTAAATGTGCGTTGCAATAAAAACAGTTATTTTGCGGTCTGTTTGAACTTAGTAACTCGCAAAACATAAAACATTAACAGATGCGATAGCGATTATTTACGTTAAGCGTTTATTTTCTTTTTTTCGTGTTGGATACACGCGTTTGAGAAACGATATTGTACAAAAAAAATTTCTCATATCGATTTCACAAAGATTTAAAATGTATTTTTGGTAAGATTATTTTTATAATCGGTTGTTACGCAAAACAATGATTTTGCTACTCTTATAAAAATTTCGTATTCCGCATAGTTCCGAAGGAAAAAAATGTTTTCTTAACAGATATTCCTAGTACAAGTTTAATAAAATTGTAATACAAAATTTTATATACAAAATTTTATGTAAACTTTGAACTCTTCTCACGGGCAAACGGTACATTTTAGTATATAAATAAATTGGGTCCAATCGACTTATTTTGACCTCTACTACACGTGGTAGCTCTGTGTTTCAGCAATTTTGGGACACCCTGTATAAGTCTCAAGGTCAACGTTTGACATTCCGTAGTTGTGTTCTCGATTTAGTCGTCGGTTTTTTTGTTTTTTTAATAACTTTTTTATTACATCAAATAATCATGATAGTATGTAATGATAAAATACATTAACATAGATAACCTGCATTACGATACCCTATTTGCTACCATTATTGAGCGTCTATAAAATTTACAATCTCCCTCCAGCCTGCTATTACTTTTAACGCAAACTCCATTCAGAGGTGAGTTTTATTTTAAAGTCAGGATTTACATTTACATAGATATTTCGTGTTTTCGTGGTGTAAAAGACATTGGGGAAGGTAATATATTGATTATGTAATCATGGAGTAGGGAACATTAGCGTAGCTAGAGATTTTTCCTAGGGGGAGCAACCGTCCAGCTGATCCGCCACCACAAGGTTTCAATTTCACTAATCCGATTAGATCAGATCAACTAACTTTTTAGTAGAAAAGTAGAATTGACAAATTTTGGAAGTAACGAAACATTATACTAGCTAAAAACGGGTCTAAACGCGACAAAACGGGGAAGTCTAACAATTGTTGATTTTTCTAGGGCGTGCAATAAGTTTTGTAGGGTGGGCAGTGCCCACCCTGCCTCCCCCCTAGCTACGCCCATCGTAGGGAACCATGAGAAATAAAAAAAAATTTCCAATAAAAATAGGGATATGGTAAATAATAAATTGCCACTAAACATCGCACTAAATCATATATATAAAATTCTCGTGTCGCGGTGTACGTTATTGAATTCCTCCGAAACGGCTGGACCCATTTTGATGAAATTTTGTGTGCTTATCGGGTAGGGTGGAGAATCGGACAACATCTATTTTTCATCCCCCTAAATGTTAAGGGTGGTCCACCCCAATTTTTTTTTTCATTTTTTGGACAAAATTTTTTGTTTTAATTTTTTCATGATTCAGCATTGAAAAATACATACAACTCTAAATTTTCACCCTTATACGATCAACCCCTGTCTAATATATAAAATTCTCATGTCACGGTGTACGTTATTGAACTCCTCCGAAACGGCTGGACCGATTTTGATGAAATTTTGTGTGCTTATCGGGTAGGGTAGAGAATCGGACAACATCTATTTTTCATCCCCCTAAATGTTAAGGGTGGTCCACCCCAAAATTTTTTTTTTAAGTTTTTAGACAAAATTTTTTGTTTTTAATTTTTTATGATACAGCATACACAAATACATACAAGCCTAAATTTTCACCCCTCTACGATCAACCCCTATTTTTGTCACGGTGTACGTTACTGAACTCCTCCGAAACGGCTGGACCGATTTTGATGAAATTTTGTGTGCTTATCGGGTAGGGTGGAGACACGGACAACATCTATTTTTCATCCCCCTAAATGTTAAGGGTGGTCCACCCCAAATTTTTTTTTTTTATTTTTTGGACAAAATTTTTTGTTTTAATTTTTTCATGATTCAGCATTGAAAAATACATACAACTCTAAATTTTCACCCTTATACGATCAACCCCTGATTTTTAATCGCGATTTTTGTATTAAGCTTTAAAAAATACATATATGGCGAACGAGCGAAGCGAGTGAGTAGGCGAAAATATTCAAGCGAACGAGCGAAGCGAGTGAGTAGTGTACTAATAAAATTCAAACGAACGAGCGAAGCGAGTGAGTAATGTAATTATAATATTCAAGCGAACGAGCGAAGCGAGTGAGTAATGTAATTATAATATTCAAGCGAACGAGCGAAGTGAGTGAGTAGTGTATTTATAATATTCAAGCGAACGAGCGAAGCGAGTGAGTAGTGTATTTATTATATTCAAGCGAACGAGCGAAGCGAGTGAGTAGTATATCAATAAAATTCAAACGAACGAGCGAAGCGAGTGAGTAATGTAATTATTCCTGGAAATAACGTATATGGCTACACAACGTTTGCCGGGTCAGCTATACTAAATATACGTGAGCGGAGTAATGGGTGACCGCTATTAAATCATAATTTCATACCATCCGAGCGAAGCCGAACCGGGTCCGCTAGTATACCTACTAAAGGAATGTGGACGTACTTTTTTTTACGTACGTCCAAAAACGTTGAGTGTGAAACTAGCGTAATATTGTGATTGATGAAAATTTGTTATTTGGCAATAAATTATTTAAACACTGTATTGATTTCTATTTGAACATGGTTTAAAAATATTTTGGGGCCTCCACTTCTTCGCTGTCCCATCAGGGCATCCACACCTTCAAATCCGGATCTGCCCTAAACGATTTATCGACATATTTTACACATTTTCTCAAAAATTTCAGCGACATGTTTAATCCCTGACAAAGTTTATAGTCTATTATAATTTAAACGGTAATTGGAAATGAAATCGGTGCAGTAGTTCCAATTATAACCATGCTTGCAGGTTAATATGAAATCCATATTCTTTATGCGACCGGAGCCGCAAGAAAAAAAACTATATAAAGCCCACCACTCACGATACAACGCCGTATAAAGGTCGATTTATATTATCCGGTCAGACACGGCGCGGGAACGTAGCGTTTCCGGCAAGACAAACATTTTTACATGCATTTCAAATACGAATATTTATACTTAGCGGATCCCGTCCGTTCAGACACGTATCAATACTTGTATTTGAAATGCATGTAAAAATGTGTTACACGCATCAAGAGCAGTGGCGCTTCAGTTCGGCTGATGACTATTGTACTACCGATTTAGGTTCACTGGCGTATAACCACAGACAATAACAACAAGGCGTATGTATTAGCCTAGCGGCACTGGCGAGAACTAATTGTGCCAACACGGCACATGGTGAATGGTCCCCAGGCGGTTGGGGGGAGGTCAGGGGCATTCCGGCGAACGGCGACGCGCGTTCCACACGTGTATAACTACGTAGCTAATAAAAGTGTTTTTTTACGGACATAATAAAACTGTATAAATAATTTCCGTAACAAATGTTTGTCTTGCCGGAAACGCTACGTTCCCGCACCGTGTCTGACCGGATAATATAAATCGAGCTTTACGATGTCGTTGGATACGACAAAATCGAACGCAATTTGAAAGTGTATGTTCGTACTGCAAGGTCGTTAAATATATGGTCTCATCCGATTTCCAACTAAATGGTACTGGAATAGCGTTCGACAAAATCGTACAGCAGCGTTGGATCGTGAGTGGCGAGCTTTAAATTTCATTTAAATCAGTTCACATTTATATTTATTAAGGAACACGGAATGCGCAGACGTACTGTCGAAACGAACAAACCGAATATCGTGCTGGTTGATCACTTTCACTTCGTGCAAGAACGCATGAAAATAAAGTTGGTTTAAATAAAATAAAAATCTAACTACAGTGTTTTCCAAAGATAACTAGCGAATTGGATTGTCTTAAAGGAAACCTTATTAATTTTATATGCAAAATAACATACACATTATTAACAGTAATTGTGCCTCATACACTGAAGGGAAGCGTGTTTTTGTGAGGATTCTCTATTTTATGTAATGAAAATAGAACAAAGCAAACGTGCATTCATATTTGATAGGAATAATAAAATGTATTTTAATGGAGTTTGTTATACAGAATTATAATTGGATTATTTTTTCGTGATAACTACGAAGTGTAAACACGTTTTCATTTTAATTGAAAAAAACATTTTTTTTTAATTTAATACTGTATATATTTTACACGCATTTTAAGTGACGACACAATTTAATCACGAATAAATTTTTTACTAGTGGTTGTGAAATGTGTTTTAAGTAGAAAATATGTTTTAAATTATAAAATATGTGCAGCAAAAATTAAATGGAATCACCGTTTCGACCTTTCTGCAAATTACTTTCAAATTAGATTTTCACTGTTAACGAAATTTTATAGTTCTGGGAAGTCCCTCGTTTTTTGATTTAAAAAGACAAATTTATCAACTTTACGAACTTGTTTATAAACTACATATAATAGTCCAAGCGGCAGGTAATAAATGAAGGGGGTTACCTGGAAAGTATTCCGAAGTTAATGATATTTTGGTGTGTTATTTGCGGGTAGTCTGTGGAGTAGAATCTGAGTTTTCGACCTCGAGGACCTTGTACTAACGTGGGGGGAGCCGAAAAACCACGAAATTTTACCGCCTTTTTTGCTTTTTTCGAAATCTCTCAGAAACGGTCGACTTAAGCAATTCTTTCATTATGTAATGTTTTGAAGAGGATTACTGTGATGTATTTACATCAAAATATATTTTACGAGTGATTAAACAGTTTTTATTCAGAAACAATAATTAGTACAAAATCATTTACAGATAAGTTATGTAACTATAAAACTAAGTTCACTTTATGTAAGTTTATCCAGTATAATATCTAACACCTCCTGCCTTAAAATTAATGTGCAGATAGGAAAAAAAATAATTATACATACATATTTTGTATTAAAAAAAACAAGAAAAATAATTTAAATTCTTATGATGTACTAGACTGAAAACGATCAACAGGCTTCCGATCTCTTAACGGATAACGGCGCTCACCTATAACAGCCGTTTCAATTTCATTATTTTGTGGTTCTAAATTTGACTTCAATGAATTATTATCAATTGGTATAATTTGGTCTGAATGTCTACTGGTCGATCCTCTGTTTGTATTGACAACAAATGTGGAACTACCAGTTTTGTCTTCAACTGTTCCCGGAATCCAGTTGCTTTCATTTGAATTATAATTTTTTACCATAACAGACTGACCGACATCAATAGATTTTTCAATGCCACCACTACGTTTTATTTGTTTATATTGCACATTTTCAACAAGAGTTTTTGTTTCTGGTCTTATAAGACTTAGTTTAGTGCGCAATGATCGTCCAAACATTAGTTGGGCAGGTGATAAACCAGTGATACTGTGTTTACAATTTCGATAATGTATTAAAAATTTATTTATTGAAAGATTGAAATCAGAATTTTCCAACAATGACTTTTTTAAAACTTGTTTTATATTCTTTACCATAATTTCAGCCGCTCCATTTGATTTTGGGTTATATGGTGGGGTGAAAATATGGTCAATTCCATTTTTATCCATGAAACTTTTGAATTCCATGGAAGTAAATGGTGGACCGTTATCAGTTACCAAAAACAAAGGTAAACCAAATCGAGCAAATAAACTTCGAAAAATACTGATAACCTTATTGGCGGTAGTTTTATTCATTGGAAATACCTCCAACCATTTACTATATGCGTCATGAATAATAATGAAAGTTTGACCCTTAAAAGGTCCTAAAAAGTCTGCATGTAGCCTTTGCCAAGGGCCATTAGGCCATTTCCACGGCGTTAGGGTTGTTTTTGGTGGGGAAAAACGTACAGACTGACAAATAGGGCAGTTATTACATCTATGTTCAATATCGGCGTCTATTCCAGGCCACCACATATAAGACCGTGCTAAACTTTTTGTTTTCACAATTCCAAGGTGACTGCTATGTAATTCATTTAATAAATGAGTACGAAACTTTAAAGGAATTATAACTTTATATGACCAAAGTAAACACCCTTGTTCCACCGATATTTCATTTCGCTTAACGAAGTAAGGTGCCAAATTTGAATCACTGTTGACATTAGGCCAACCGTGCATTACATAACGTAACACCTTACACAATATCGGATCACGTTGTGTTTCAGTTTTAATATCTTTGCATTTAATAGGAACTTGTGTTTCAAAAAAATTTAAGTATAAATTGTCTTCAGTCACCTGGTCATTTATTGTGTTTTTCAGTGGTAATCTGGATAAGCAATCGACATTAGAATTTTTATTAGTTGAAATATATTTAATATCAAAGTTATACCCAGTTAAAGTTACAGCATAACGTTGTAGTCGACTAGCTGCCGTAGCTGGCAAGCCTTTTTTCTGTCCAAAGATAGAGATTAGAGGTTTAGCATCTGTAAAAAGCGTAAAGTGTCTCCCATACAAATATTGGTGAAATTTTCTGATACCATACATAATAGCTAACGCTTCTTTACAAATTTGACTATAGCCTTTCTCTGAATTGGATAGTGTACGTGAGGCACATGCTATAATTTTTTCAGTTCTATCTGGAAACTGATGCGATATTATAGCACTGACACCATATGAGCTAGCATCAGTTGCTAAAATTAACGGTAGTTTAGGGTCATAGTGTGTTAAGCACTTTGATTTTAATAACTCTTCCTTTACGGAATTAAATGCTGTTTGACAACTTTGCGTCCATACCCATTTTTTATTTTTCTTTAACAACTCATAAAGAGGATTCAGTGTACTACTCAAATTGGGTAGAAATTTGGCGTAATAATTAATCAATCCAAGAAAACTTTTTAACTGCGTTATTGTTGTAGGGGCAGGCGTTTTCGCAATTGCTTTAACTTTAGTTTTATCAGTTTATAAACCTTCTTTATTAATTATGTAGCCTAAATAAGACACACTCTCCTTAAAAAATTCGCATTTGTTTTTTTTTACTTTTAGTCCGACTTGTTGAAGTCGATTTAACACCTTTTCTAAATTTTGAAAATGTTCTTTATCATTAACACCTGTGATTAATATATCATCTAAGAATACTATCACATTTTTAAAATCAGCAAATATATTTTCCATAGTTTTTTGAAAATACTCGGGTATAGGTGAAAGTCCGTATGGAATTCTATTATATTTAAATAATCCACGGTGGGTAGAAATGGTAGTATAATCTTTGGAATTTTCGTCCAAAAGGACTTGTTGGTATGCCTGTGACAAATCTAATTTTGAAAAATGTTGGCCACCAGCTAATTTAGTCAAAAGATCATCTATTCGCGGTATGGGATATTTATTAATAATTAAATGCGGATTCACCGTGACTTTGTAGTCGCCGCAAATCCTAATTGTCCCATCCTTTTTAACAATAGGGACAATAGGTGTCCCCCAGTCGCTTTGTTCAACTGGCGTTAATATTTCTAAATTTACAAGCCGATCAAGTTCTTGGTCCACTCGTTCTCTGAGCGCAAATGGTAAGGACCTAGCCTTACAAAATTTAGGTATTACATCTGACTTCATATTTAATTTTAATTTGAAATTTTTCAAAGTACCAAGTTGGTTATCAAAGACAGATGCGAATTTATTAAGTAAACATTGTAATTCATTTTCAGAAAAACTCATGGACTCAATTTGTTGCCATTTCATGCAAAAAGAGTTTATCCAATCACGGCCAACCAATGGTGGACCGCCATTAGATATGATAAATAATTTTAAATTCTTTTGTAAGTTATTGTAATTGACCTTTGCTATTACATAACCTTTCGGTATGATTGGATTACCATTATAGGTAGTTAATTTTAAATTTGATTTTATAATTTTTAGATTTTTAAATAATTTATTATAAGTTTCAAATGAAATTGCTGATATTGGTGAGCCCGTGTCAATTTGCATTTTTAATACATGATTTTCAATTAAGATTTTAGTATAAATTGGCTCATTATAATTAAATAAGGTTGAAATGTTATACATATTTTCATCTTCCTCAGATTTCTCGTCAGAAGTATTATCCTCAGTTTCAGCTACTTCATTACAATTTACGTATCTTCTCTGAGTTCTCTTATTATTATTATTTGGGGTTTGACTCGACTGTTTACAAATATTTACTATATGGCCTTTTTTATTACATTTATGGCAAATACTATTTTTGAAAAAACATTTATTAGCGGGATGATTCTTTTTACCACAGTGGTGACAAACCGGGTGGTTCGTCCTCGCGTGATTGACCTGCTGTTGCTCTCCCGACTGCTGGTTTGAGCTGCTGGGCCCCGCTTCCACTGCATTCCTTTCAGCGCACTCCATGGACAATGACAGTTCAACCGCTGTTTTGTAATTAAGGCTTTTCTTGGCGAACAGACGCGCTCGAATTATATCGCTTCGTATGCCAGAAACCAATTGATCTCGAAGATTTACTTCAAGCTGGGTACCAAAGTTGCATGTCTTGGCCAAATGTTTGAGAATTTGAATATATTCCGAAATTGTTTCATTATTTTCTTGAAGTCGTTTACGAAATTTGAACCGTTCAGCTATTTCCGAAGGTTGTGGAGCCAGATGTTGTTGCATAATATCTGTTAGTTGCTCCCATGTTTTATTCTCAGGCTCCGAGGGATCACATAGATCGCACATTAAATTATAGGTTGGTTCTCCAACAACTGCGATGAGAACCGAAACTTTTAAAGCATTATCAATTTTGTTAGCTTTAATATATTGCTCTACCAACCGTATGTAGGTCGGCCAATTTCCTGACTTGATGTCAAAATTATCAATTTTACCGATAGACATTTTTTTCGACTGCGCCAATTGTGATGTATTTACATCAAAATATATTTTACGAGTGATTAAACAGTTTTTATTCAGAAACAATAATTAGTACAAAATCATTTACAGATAAGTTATGTAACTATAAAACTAAGTTCACTTTATGTAAGTTTATCCAGTATAATATCTAACAATTACATTTCCTACAATTTTCATTCCCACAATTTTTCTGTGGTACTAATGGTAAGCGCGCTGCAGCTTGTTGAAAATCATCCGCTCCGCTTTTTGTAACCTTGGTAACCAATGTGTAACATGTGTATTTTCAATTTAAAGTTCGATGAAGAAGAAAATAAATAAAACTATTGAAAAGAACATTACATTTTAACTATTGGTTACCAAGGTTACAAAAAGCGGAGCGGGTGATTTTCAAGAAGCTGCAGCGCGCTTACCATTAGTACTACAGAAAATGTTGTGAGAATGAAAATTGTAGGAAATGTAAATCCTCTTTAAAACATTACATAATGAAAGAATTGCTTAAGTCGACCGTTTCTGAGAGATTTCGAAAAAAGCAAAAAAGGTGGTAAAATTTCGAGGTTTTTCGGCTCCCCCCACGTTAGCACAGGGTCCTCGAGGTCGAAAACTCAGATTCTACTCCACAGTGTACCCACAAACAACATACCAAAATATCATTAACTTCGGAATACTTTCCAGGTAAAAAGTACCTGACTGCTGGACTATAACTTCAAAAACGTATTTTTTTAATATTATAAACTTCTTGGGCAGTTTTGTATATTCAGCCATTATCTAAAGACTTGTTTAACAATTTAAAATGAAAAAATAAAAACAAAACAAAAGAAAAACAGATAAACAATTTAATTGTGCGTTATTATTAGTGCGGGTAGAGTTTGTGTGTTTGAATTTGTACGTGAAAAATTCAATTTCTAAAATGGCTTATTCGTTTGACACAACTTTAGCAATGTACCATTTAGTAGAATCGCCAACGGAACAGAAGTTAAGTACAAAATCTATTGTTTCAATTTAATGCACAACGCAAGATGTAACTAAGCAAACCGTCTATGTCGAATTTTTCGTATTTTTTACCCGACTGCGCCAGAAGGAGGGTTTTGTTTTTCGAGTGTATGTATGTATATTTCTTTATCACGCTCTGTAGCCTAAACGGCTTGACGGATTTTGAAAAATGAGATGTCATTAGATTCGTCTGAATCCCGAAAGTGACATAGATTATATGACGTCACGGAAAATTCAATATGGCGGACGCTAGACACCATTTTGTCAGAATGCAAAAGTAATTTTCCTTCTAAATACATTGATATAGGTACCAAAATTAAAACAAAAGAAAGGTTTCGTTGACATTTCAAATAGGGTACGTGACGTCACGGAAAATTCAATATGGCGGGCGCTAGACGCCATTTTTTCAGTACGCAAAAAATCGGTAAAACCTTGTGTGGGGTATCAAATTAAAAGGCTTGATGAGTAGATTCAAATAAAAGAAAGGAAATAAGAAAATTATTAAAAAAACAAAAAACCCGACTGCGTAAAAGTCGAACATAAAAGATGGAAACAAGATCAAATGATAACATGCAGTCGGAGGCATAGTAGTAACATCAAGTATTTCTGTTCAATTTTTTACTACTATGCCTCCAACTGCATGTTATCATTTGATCTTGTTTCCATCTTTTATGTTCGATTTTTACGCAGTCGGGTTTTTTGTTTTTTTAATAAATTTTTTTCAATGAAATAATTAATTACGTCTGCCAGGCAAGTTGTTTAAAAATATCAAACAAATGAGTACACAAATGTAATTAATCCAGAAAATGCTATATTGCTGTTCACTAGGAACACATTAAATTATTTAGAAAGGGACAGAAAAAGCAATTTTTTTTAACATAATGGCCTTTGCTTTGACCAGCAATTAGTCAGGAAAAAGCAATTTCAACAAACAAACAAAAAGTAACGAAAATAAATAGATTTTCCGATGTCATCAATTTTAAATTGCACAATAATGAAAGTTGGTCAATTTCAAATATATAACTACTAGAGTGGGTCAAAAAAATCAATTTTTTTTTTACAAGTGACACGGAAAAATAAATTGCTAGACACCTTAAAAAAATTCTCACCAAATATGAGCTCTTAATTTTAATAGGAAGATCCTCCGCATCACAGTTTTTTATTTTTTCTCAGTTCAATAGAAAAAAATTCATACCTCATCATTAATTGATTGTACAGAAAAATGTTGCAAGAGAGAATTTTGTAGGAAATTTAATGCTCTACAAAAAAGGTATCTTATATTTTTTCCGTAAATCTCACCATTTGAAAGATATTGAAGATTTAAGTTTGATTATTTTAAGACAAATTTCATTTTTGTTTATGAATTTTATAACTCGACAATAAATGACTATTATAAAATGCGCAATACAAATTTTTGTAGGAAATTAACTGCTCTATAAAAATGGTCTCTTATGTTTTGGCGATTAAATTAAGCGTTCAAAAGATATTCATCATCAAACTTTCATGTGTACTGATTAAATATCTTTTGAACGCTCAATTTAATCGCCAAAACATAAGAGACCATTTTTATAGAGCAGTTAATTTCCTACAAAAATTTGTATTGCGCATTTTATAATAGTCATTTATTGTCGAGTTATAAAATTCATAAATAAAATTTGTCTTAAAATAATCAAACTTAAATCTTCAACATCTTTCAAATGGTGAGGTTTATGGAAAAAATATAAGATACCTTTTTTGTAGAGCATTAAATTTCCTACAAAATTCTCTTAAAACATTTTTCTGTACAATCAATTAATGATGAGGTATGAATTTTTTTCTATTAGACTGAGAAAAAAATAAAAAACTGTGATGCGGAGGATCTTCCTATTAAAATTAAGAGCTCATATTTGGTGAGAATTTTTTTAAGGCGTCTAGCAACCTATTTTTCCGTGTCACTTGTAAAAAAAAAATAATTGATTTTTTTTACCCACCCTATAACTACCGTTAAAAAACAACTGCTTTCCAATCATATTTTTAGAAATGTTACTTTTTATAGATTATTTATTAACCAGGGAATTTCGAGTTAATTATGTAATTAATTTTATAATAATAATAATTAAATAATTAAGTTAAGTTATACCACTAAAATGACATGACATTAATGGGGAACAAATAATGTTTGTTCCTACCACAAGTGCTGCCTCTCGTGAATAATTGAAAGAACTACTCTCAGGAAAATGGCTAATTGATTTCAAATGTTCCTTAAGTCCCAAATGTACGTCCCGTCTGACCCATGTCAACAACTGATTTCCGTTATTTATTACTCATAAAGGCTTAAACTAATTGCCAATTATATAAATATTTCATATCAATTTTCAAATTCATCAGGGATGTAGAAAATGAGGTACGACAAGGTAAACCCGTTTTTTCCTGCAATTAGGTATTTAAGTTTAAAAAAAATTATTAATTTTTTAATTTTTTCCAATAATTTAACATAAATAATATTGAAAATCGAAAAGAAAATTTTTTTTAAAGCTATAGATAAATTACTAAAAATTAATTAAAATGTATAAAAATTCAAAAAATATCACGTGACTTCAAAACGCGCCAGGAATGTTTGTGACGTCGTTATGTTAAAATGTGTCTGCATTTGTTGGTATTTGTGTATACTTATGTATTACACATACTATCAAAAATAATAAATTTTTAACTTGGTAACCATGGATACAAAGACCATAGATAACATAATGACGTCACACGCGTTCGGATTCTTTCGGCGCGTTATCGGAACTGAGTTTAAAAATTAATTTTTATTTAAATATAACTTTTTAATTAGTAAGCAAAAAAATTAAATAAAAACAGTTTTGCTATAAAACTTGTATGTGGTCCTTCCATTTAAGTAAAAAAAAATTCATTTAAAAACCCAATTATACGCTTCTCTTAGCTTCAATTTTGAAACCATCCATCGTACAAAAAAAAAAATTCTGTAACTTTTTATAGATAATTTAATTCCGTTTAATATTTATAATAGACTTTTTTCTGTAAAAGTAACGGCAAATAAGACATGGACAAAAAATCGTACAATGAAAAAATTCAGTAGCTTTTTACCTATAGATAATTTAATTCCGTTTAATATTTGTAATAGACTTTTTTCTGTAAGAGTAACGGCAAATAAGACATGGACAAAAAAATCGTACAATGAAAAAATTCAGTAACTTTTTACCTATATAGACAATTTAATTCCGTTTAATATTTGTAATATACTTTTTTCTGTAAAAGTAACGACAAATAAGACATGGACAAAAAATGGTGTGGATCTCGGGACCCCCGACAGATGTGAAACATCAAAGAAAACGTTATTGAACTCGGTGATATTCTCTATGTAGTAATATATATTTTTTCAAAAGCAGCAACTATCTGTTATGCTGACGTAATCATATATACTGCACTGTAACACACGCGGTTGTCTTCCCGTGCCCGAGCGCGCGGAAGCCGAGAGAGAGAGAGAGAGAGTGCCGCAGTGCTAGGGAGAACAGCAGCGAAGGAGCGGACCATAAATTTCGTTGCATATATTTCCGATCGCGGCTGTTCACAGCCCGACATAAGATGTTTCACATCAAAAATATTTTTGGGGTGTCCTTTCCAATATGGCGGTGAGAACAGCATTTAGGGAGAAAACTTAGTAAAACCCTAAGATTGAATAATCAATAGGTTTTCGACTATTTTAAGTTTCATTTCCAAAATATAGTCGTCACTATTTTAATTGAAAATAATTTTATTTAAAATTTTTAAGTGGGCCACTCGATGAAACCGCGCTTATTAACATTTTATTTTGAAAAAAAACTTTTTAACAAAAAAAAAAAACCTCCTTCAAAAAGTCACTAAAAAGAGGAAAATAATAAAATTTTGAGGTCTGCGCCAATTTAATAAAATATGAAGTCGGTTAAAAATTATAGTATCGTGAATAATATCTTCTTTTTAATCAACTTCATATTTTATTAAATTGGCGCAGACCTCAAAATTTAATTATTTTCCCCTTTTTAGTGGCTTTTTGAAGGAGGTTTTTTTTTTGTTAAAAAGTTTTTTATTTTTTAGTTTTTAGTGTCAAAAAGTGACATTTACCTTAAAGGAATCACATGCCGTACGTTTACTCACTTTCTTACGCTGTCTAATGTGTCAAAAAGTGACATTTACCTTAAGGAATCACACGCCGTTACTAACTTTTATTAAAATCAGCCGAACTACTGAACCGATTTTAATGAAATTTCTATGGGACCAATCTGAAAGTATATCCCGAGGTATATCCTTTCAAATAAAAAAAAAATCCAAATCGGTTTATAAATGACGGAGTTCTGAGGTAACAAACATAAAAAAAAAAATACAACCGAATTGAGAACCACCTCCTTTTTTTGAAGTCGGTTAAAAATAACTCAAGACATGTGACATGAAAAACATTTTGAAATTAATTGATAATTGATATACCTGAAAATAAACAAATAAGCTGCAATGTAATAGAAATTCTAGAGACATTAAAATTACAGTAATTTACTCTCAACAATTTTCATGTACATCGTGACCTAGTTTTAATAAATGTAACCATCTAAGAAAGAAAATGGAGGAAATGCCATTTCTGCTTTATAATTTGACAAGTTAATATACGTTTCTAATAAGCAAATTGCATTGCTCGATCCAGTTTTCCACTGAACTGTAAAGCTATACCTACAAGCATTTCTATCTCAGACGTTTTATAATATGCGTAAAACTGAATATATTACAGGCGTATCAAAAATCCGTAACCATTCTTCTTCAAGGCGCGTTTTTAAGACCCTAATAGGTTTAAATGCAAGCACATGTGTGGGGGGACACAGTATGATTATGTAAAAGGAAATTATTATTATTTTTTATTATTATGAGATAGAGTAAAGTGCCCTAATATCGGATAGCTTTTGAAAAGTGTCCATATTTTTTTAACTCATTACATAAAATGAAATTTTTTAAACATACAATACACAATATAGTGTCGTTAACAACGTCCAAAGTCCAAAAATATGAAAAGTTTTAAGGGAACAAAAATGAACAAAAAATTCAAATTTATAAAAAGTCTCATTTTTCTGTCATGCCAAAATGTAGTCCTAATATCGGATAGTATATCCGATATTAGAAAAATGTTTTTAATAAGGTTTAGAATATTTTTACAAGCTTTTATAATTTTATTATGCTTTAATATTATCAATATTGATTTAAATCTGTAACAGAAATGATCATTTCATAATAACACCAACAAATTTCCTAATATCGGATACCTGATATTACGACGTCATTACTGTCCGATATTGCGCAATTAGTTTATTTCTAGGTTAAAAACTGAAATATAACACTGATAAGGTAATTTTAAAAAATTGATTAGTAGTAATCAAACTACACTGTCTGCAGGTTAACTTAAGCTAAAATTTGTAATTAAATGATTCATCTGTGAAAATGTATACGTACTTCAAAGTAAGACGTCAAATTTTCGGATGTTCGATTTTTCTTCAAATGCCTATAATGACATCTGTGTGCAAGTAATAATAATAAAAGATTTCTCTATAGTAAAGGTTTGACTGCGGGATACACCTTAAATAGTTGTTTGCGACATCTTCCTTTTAGATTTGTTGTAACAGCGGTGTCCCAAATTAGGCAAATGTCCGATATTAAGGCACTTTACTCTATTATTATTTTTTTTTTAAATTTCTCAAAAATATCAATCAGGTCGTAATATTTGTATAAAAAATTAAGTTATTCTATCCCGCATTTTATCAGAAACATAAGCCGATTTGTATTCAAAATAATGACATAAAAAATACTATGTTTGAATACGAATTTGAATAATAAGAAACTGACACGAGGTGAGGTTGTATCTTGCGTGATATCAGTTCATTCAATTTCGTATTAATAAGACACGAAATGTGTGAGACGAGCCTTTAAAAAAATAGTTTAGGCTTTACCTAGAGGCATAAATGAAAAGGAATGCAACGTCCGGAATACCAGAAAACCTTCAACAAACGTACAGTTGTACAGTTTTAAAAGTTGTCAGCAGTAGCCTACAGGTGGTTCTGGAGGGGCAAAAAATCTAGACCTACCGTTAAGGAGTGTCCAATAAAGAGATAATCCAAGCTATGCCGTACAAAAGTCTACTGGACATCACTACTAAAATGTTGTTATTGAATTTAAGTTTAACAGATACTATGATGAAAAACATCAAATCGGTGGCAGACCAATTCATTTTTTGTAGTCAGTATCTCGAGTATGGCCACTACTTGATGAAATGTATGCAGATATACTGTGTGTCCCACCGTAACTGAGACATAGCATTTTAACATGGTGTTACGATAATTTGTTAATATTTGCTCCCCGTTAACTGTTATTGTTATTTTTATTTTACGATCTGGTTCTAAATGTCCCCAGTAATGATGTTGTAGACTTATTTTTATTTAAATGTCTTTAAAAATTAATAAAATCACATTTTAAAAAAATAAATCACAATCTTTGCTTTGTATACCAGTTTAATGGACAAGTGCTCAACGCCGCAAATAGTTTAGTTGGCTAGCGCGTTGACCAACATCAGTTACCTTCACGCCAAGCTCAGGTTCGAATCCCGAGAGCTCATAATTATTTTTTATTTTTTTTAATAATGAAAATACATTGGAGAACAATTAATAATGCTTTAATTTAATTAATAATTATTTTAATTTGTTCATATAATATCTAGAAAAATTACAAATATTTTACATATATTTAATGTTATTTGTTCATGTAATAACATTAAATATATTATGTAAAATATTTGTAATTTTTCTAAATATATTGAAAATGCCTAACAAGGTGAAACGTCGTGAATTTAATAACTATGTAATTTTGACTGCCTTTTTCCAAATAAAATATTTTTCATCATATTGTAGCAAACCCCAAGATGTTACGCCGCTGACTACAATAGAAGCGGCGAGAATGAAAGGTCACAGTGGTGAGGCGTGAAATGATATCGGAGATACGAGTAACCGCCGGAATATTCTGGAAAGCGCGCGAGCGTGCTGGGCCAAGCTACTCGAACTATATAAGTGAAGTACGAGGGAGTCAGGAGTCAGTCGTGAATTAGTGTCGAGTTAAATTGCGAACATAAATACAGTATATAAATAGTTATTGTTCAGTGTTATTGAAGTGTTTCACTTTGTTTAAGAATTACTATTGTGCTGATTATTAGAATTGACATATAGTTGTTATTGTTGCGTTCATTGTTATAAATTGTTAATTCTTGTAAATAAATACTTATTCCGCCCACGCAAAAAAACAGTTTTGTTACAATATTATCTATTAAATTCAATAATAAAATTTTAGTAGCGTTGTTCAGTAAACTTTTGTACCTTCAGAGCTTGGACTAATATAATAAATAGATCAAAACTGGTAGTACAACCCCTGGATGTTTTGGTAGGTTTAATCTAATATATTCCTATTTTATAAAGGTAATATGCATCACAGATCACGCACCACGAGGGTAAATTATAATAGAAATTCTACTATAATTCATTTATCCTTATTTAACTCATAGACGGCACGATATAGTAGATAGATATAGTTCTGTGGTCAAACGGCAAGTAGGGCGAATATGAACGAACCTGTAACTACGCATGAAAAAAAATAGAATTAAAATGCACCGTTACTTTCAAGAAAATACGGAGCAATGTGGAAATAGTAAATTATTCGATCAATCAGAATGGACCCTGACTGCAGAGCCTAGTCGCTTGTGTTAAAAAGTCTGCTAATAGTACGGAGATGAAACTAAAATAGCAACATCTTTTCACCTGACTATTTTTCATAGTAGAACAATTTCTTTTTGCCGTACCTACTATAAAATAGCTGCTTTACATGCATGTATGTATACCTGTAAGGTGACTTTTGACAGGTCGGTGTACGGGAACGTATCTTTCCTACATTAGTATGGGAAAGCAAACCATTTCCATAATGATTCACGTTTATTCGCCTGATCCGTCCGCTATTATATACTCCTGTGCATGCCTCGGCCTACTATAGAAGTAAAGTTTGCGACACAAATGAACTGTCATAATTTTTTGAAAAAAATGAAAATGAAGTGAAAGGCAGCCTTTTTTATAGTGGGTATGGCAAAAAATACCATATACAGATTGTATCAAATTAAACCTGTGCATAGGGCATTCTGTGTGTAAGATAGAGATTAATACATAAAATAATAAGTAAGAATGAGATAAATGATCGCTAATAGGATGTTACGTGGTTACTGTAAATAAATAATATTTATACAACCTAATAGCGTCATCTTTGTTTTTTCGCTCCTTCTATGCTATTTTCAAAGACAGCTACAAATAATTTTATTATGCCGGCGGTTGAATTACCACCATAAGACCATTTAATTATTTGAATTTTTTCCCGAACAGTATAAATTGCCATTTTATCAATAATTTCAGTAGTGACTATTTTTACTGTAGAAAACAACGATGACAGTTGTTCGGTATTACATATTTATTTACAGTAACCACGTAACATGCTATTAGCGATCATTTATCTCATTCTTACTTATTGCTTTATGTATCAATCTCTGTCTTACACACAGAATGCCCTATGCACAGGTTTAATTTGATACAATCTGTATATATCTCGTGCGTTATGATATTACGACTCGTGTGACTGTCACTACTCGTCAGTAATATGCCTCATCACGCAACTAGATATACAATCTATAGTGTATGACAAAAAATAATTAACACAATATAAACACAAATACATACAAAAACAGTGTCAGAGTTAAATCCAAAACATTATTGCTCCTCTAAATTGTCCAATTAAATATTCCTTTAAAACTTGCCTGATATAAATGAAACCAAATAGTTTTGTTCATTTAGAATGTATGTATATATTTAATTGTGTGTTCAAAAAGCAAAACCGTCGAATAGACAACATAGACGCTAATGACCTCAGTTTTCGATCGTCTATAATCTACAATTTCTACCCTTCTCACAATAGACAACATTGTCATTTATATTTAGAACGTAAATTTATGGATGGATAAAACTATACTTATGGTATAGACTATAGTGCAGAGGTTCCCTAACTGTGCGTCGCGACGCCCTGGGGAGTCGCAATTTCAGAACTTCAGTCCAGATTTGAGAAGTTATGCTCAGAAAAGCAATCCTGCATCCTGCTCATTAATTGTATTGTTTGTAGTTTTTTATGTTTTCTAATTATTAGAATTAGAATCTAATAAATAATAATTAAGATTCTATATTCTTTGGAATTTTCTTTGAATAATAAATTAATTTTATTGTCTGCTAGAGCTACACACATGTATCTTCTTTTAGAAAGGCGTCGCAAAAAATTGCAACCTGTAAAGGGAGTCGCAGTAAAGAAAAGATTGGGAACCTCTGGTATAGTGAATTTCACTTAAGACGCAACATACAGGTTGTATTAAATTAAAGCTGTGCATAGGACGTTCTGAGTGTAAGATAGAGATCGATATAAAGCAATAAGTAAGAAAGAGATAAATGATCGCTAATAGGAAGTGTCTGTAGTTACTGTAAGACTACTAAAATTATTGATAAAATCACAAAACAAAGATGACGCTATCAGGTTGTATGGGTTATTATGGGTATTATTTATTTACAGCAACTACAGAAACTTCCCATTAGCAATCATTTATCTCGTTCTTAGTTATTGCATTATATATCGATCTCTATCTTATACACACATACCGCCCTATGCACAGCTTTAATTTGATACAATCTGTATACGAGTTTTATCTATTTGATAATTATGGAAATTATTAATGCATTAGAGAAAAGCGTTTGATTTAAAATGCTTCATCCACTGAACAAAAAACGTCACTGATAATATTTCGATGAAAAAAATGAATTACCACAGAATTACGACAATTGTTTTTAAATTCAAATATTGTTAGTGATGTATGTTTTTGTTCAGTTGCATTTTATGTGGAACGATTTCTCTAAATCTAATCATTTAATACAATATTGCTTTCCATAACTACCAAATAAACAAAACTCGTCTATGTTGCGTCTTAAGTGAAATTCACTGTACTGGCTGGCAGACAGATGAACTGTTTAAAGGCTGTCTAGCCAACGATTCTACTCAATACGTAAACTGTGAGTGGTTGAATATAATACAGTTCGGCCGGTGACGACCGAACTGTATTATAAACCGTTTTGAAATGTAACTATAAGTTGACTTTAAAAATGCCAGGGGCCTTTTGTTAAAAAGATCATTTCTCCCCACTCACCTGGAAATGAATATTACCGCCATTTTTCGTTGATGTGTTCAAATAAATTCACGTTTTAGCCGACCTCAAAGTGTAGTTACCCCACTGAAAATAAATTTTAAAACATCAACATATGTGAAAAAATTGAAAAAAGACGGACAACAAAGTGTTTTTAATGCGAGCCATTTTCCTGAGAGTAGTTCCTTCAGTTATCCACGAGAGGCAGCACTTGTGGTAAGTACAAACATTATTTATTCCCCATTAGTGTCGTGTCATTTTAGTGGTATAACTTAATTATTATTAAATGAATTAAATAATTAAGTTATATGTTATCCCACTAAAAACCCAGCGATGTAGCTTAGTGGTACAGCACTAGACTCGCATTGGGAAGGTACTGGGTTCGAATCCCGGCGGGGGCAGATGTGGCTAGGACTTTTTCCTACTGCCTCACGCCGAGAAACGGTAATTCCTCTACCGGCCATCTTGTTTGAGGTTTTCCATGGTTTCCCTCAATAATTCCAGATGAATATCGAATTGGTTCCTTATTCAAGGCTATGGCCGATTACCTGTCAAACTTCTATGCTCCCAAAGTTGCCTACCTTATCCTAATGTCCTATATAATACCTTCATCCGCACATTGCTATTAATTAAGTTGAAGTATAAAAATGTATAAAACGGAAAATGGTAAAAATGGAAAATAGTAATGGTGCGAATGGCGTCTGTTATGACATAATGTCGAGAAACGGACGTTAAACGCATTATTATTATTATTATACCACTAAAATGTCACGATACTAATGGGGAATAAATAATGTTTGTATACCTACTTACCACAAGTGCTGCCTCTCGTGGATAATTGAAGGAATTACTCTCAGGAAAATTGCTCATTCTGAAGTACGGAACCCTAAAAGTATGAAAAATTCGACATTTTGTTTTTTGGACACAGAATTATTTGTCAATGTAAATATCTACACTGTTTTAGTGATTAATAATACAGCAATAATTTATATAACTAAATATTCTATACTAAATAATGAATAATTGTACATAGTTAATTAAAGCAAATAAAACTGGTATATATAATTAAAATATGTTATTCGCACTTTATATGCTTGATTATATCACACCCTTTTCCTTTTATGTCACGAAACACCGCCCCACGAGCCTAGTTTAATTTTATTACGTACAATGCCTTCAATAAGTAGACTTGGTTTTCTAGATAATAATCTCACACCATGGAAAAACCGCAATTCATAAAAAATATTCATTAAAAAAACTGCTTGGTCGATGTAAACAAACTAAAACTGATTTTTTATAAAATTTGTTACAAGTTTCTTACGTCGATTTTGCTTTCCAGAATCTAAATAATAATCTCACACCATGGAATAAACGCAATTCATAAAAAAGATTTATTTTAAAATCACTTTAATTCATGTAAACTAAAATTTATTTATTTTTTGCTTGTTAAAATTTTTTTAAAAACGCCAATAATTTACTTGAATTATCGTTTAGTTTAAAGGATTAATTTTTTTAAATTTTAAGTCTGTCGTGCCTTAGCATTGGCATTACCAACATACACTGAGCAGGTACCTATACTGACTTAGGTATTATAAATAAAAACTTTTTAACAAAAAAAAACCTTCTTCAAAAAATCCACTAAAAAGAGGAAAATTGTAACATTTTGAAGTCGGCGCGAATTTAATAAAATATGAAGTCGGTTAAAAAGTAAAGTAGATATAATAATTAATATCTTATATTTTTTAACCTACTTCATATATTTTATTAAATTTGCGCCGACCTTAAATTTTTATTATTTTTCTCTTTTTAGTGGCTTTTTTGAAAAAGGTTTCTTTTTTTGTTAAACAGTTTTTTATTTTTTACTTTTTAGTGGCTTTACGATACATAGTTTGCGCATTATTAACCGACTTCTGTCTTGATATTTGATTACTAAACTAAAAAAAGAAAACCACTAAACCGATTTTAGTAAAATTTATGTAGAACCACCCTGAATGTATGCCCTATTATATAAAACAAGAATCATAAAATCGGTTCACAAACGCCGGAGATATGAGATGTATACATATACATAACATAAATAAAAAGATACATATTAAGAAAAAATCAGTCGAAGTGCTGAACCGATTTAATTTATATGGGACCACCCCGAAGGTATGCTCTATTAATTAAAACAATAATCATCAAAATCGGTTCAACATTTTTGAAATTATAATCTCCTCAAACTTTTATTAATAAATATAGGCAACCAGAACGAAGGCAGACGGTTCATTATAATAATTCCATATTACGCAAAATCAAAACTTATTGGAGGCACAGCATTTAGCACTTAGATGTAGATTGCAATTATAGATTGTAAAAAATGGCAATTTTCGAAACTTTGAAAATTTAATCAACAATGAATTACATATATTTATTATTATTTAAGCATTAGTGGTGGTCATTTTCTGATAGCATAGGTACCCATGCGTTACATACATAGCGGTACCTACGTTATATGCAAAAAATTGTATTTTTTGACAAAATCACTATAGTTCTTACTAAAAATGTACCTATCGCAAAATTTTGTAAGAAATTTTACATTGTTGATTTTTATATAGTTGATGTGCCCTTTTGACCCTATCTAGCATGATTCTGACAGAGTGACAGCTTTAAAAGCACATTTTCACAGTTTGTTCACCTTGAAGACGCCATTTTGGTAAGATCCGCTGCAATTATTTTGGTAAGTAATATACGTCGATAATTTTGCGAAAGAACGAGTTATCTCAACTTTGTCGGTTCTGTCAAAAAATACGTTTTTTTTTGCTTTATCTAACATGTCGCTAGATGTAACGGACAGTTATGAGCTACCAGGAAATGACCCTTAAATCAAAGTATATAATTCGACTACATGTTTTTCGAAAGCTCTCTGAAGTTTAGAGCTTGTTTAAGCTTACTTCACGCGCTTTTATAGACCGTGGAATAACGTAAAACTAATAAACAACTTTTAATAACTGAAACATACGTCGCGTTGCTTGTACTATTTCAACCATTCATCAATTAAAAAGTAATTAACAATCAAATTTTATTATATTTTTTTTATTTGTATTGTCGCGTCATTATATTTTTTTATGTACTACTTACCTATTTGGTATTACTTTTATACTAGAAGTGTAGGTACCCACAAATATTAAACTAATGAAGATCAAGATTAATCAATTAAATTAAGATACTTACTACTTTAATTGATAATTATAAAATCAGGCTTTTATTCTAAATAAATAAGTGAAAAAAGAACATTAGAAAAAAATTTTTTTTTAAATAGATGCTAAGTTTGACCTTATGTGTGAAACATTTTCAACTAAAAATGTTCAGAACTGAGCCTTTCTTTTTACAACTGAAAAAGACAGCACTGCTGGTCACATACTCGGTATCAACAAATACATCTTAAATTTAAATATTAACGCAGCAAACAAAGAAATATTCTTATCAAAATTTCAGCAAAATTAACGAATATCTTTACATATTTTATGTTGAATTTTATGAAAAGCCTTTCCAAATTATTTAAAAAATAAAATATTTTCTATGCACGTAACAAGCAATATTTCTATCCATTGTTTTTTTGCGAAAAATAAGACTACCATATGATCCACGCGTCTACTATCAGACCGAGAGCTAGTGACAATTTTTTGGTGTTATTTATTCAAGGCCTTATTTTTGTGAAGATGTTGAGGGAGGCATTTTAACCCGGCGTCATGGGGGTTGGGTCTGTGAGACCCGTTACACTTTATTTCGCTTCTAGTTCGGTTACTATGCGTGCGACGTTGCCGTTCTTCTCAATAGCTGGAGCTGTTGAGTTGTTCTATGCGTCGAAGGTAACACAACTGTCGTGCGACAGTTGCAGTGGGAGTTACAGGTGCACAAAACTGAAAAAGGTATGTGAGACCCATCCCCGCAGTTAGTGTAACAGTTTCGCGCCATATTGTATATCCATTTATATTTGTTTTTTTTTTTTTTTTTACAATTTAAGTTGCTGATATATAGTTCAATGTATTTTATTTGTGTTTTTTGGAGGTACTTAGTAAAAATGGATCGAGAAGAGGCATAACGATCGTTTTTACAAGATTTTGTTGATATTGGTCGTTTTTTTTAAAGCTCTAATAAATATGATTAAAACATAATATAATATGATATTTGTGTTTCATTTATTTACATAAATACCTAAAAAACTAAACACGAATAAATAATAACTTTATTATTTATAAAGTATTGGAATAATTGATATCTAATGAACGGGTCTGTGAGACCCACCCCAACGTCCGTGTAACACTTTTCAACCCCCATGACCCCGGGTTAAAGTGTCTTGAGTAAGGGATTTTGCTAGATAGCGGTATGGGACGGATGCAGACCGCCCCCAACATGTAACAAAAAAAATGGTCACAATTATTGTTGCTTCAAGGCTGGAAATGTTTGTATGACTTGTCGGTGACCCAATAATGCCATTATAATATTTGCAGATCGATTGGTTAGTATTAAAGAGGTGGAAGATCACCCTAAACGTGTCATGTACCCGACGAAATTTATATTAGTTCAAGGTTCCAATTTTAATATGTTGTTACAGTCGCTGTAACAACATATTAAAATTTGAACCTTGAACTAATAATAAAAATTTCGTCGAGTACATGACACGTTTAGGATGATCTGCCACCCCTTTAATACTAACCAATCGATCTGCAAATATTATAATGGCATTATTGGGTCACCGACAAGTCATACAAACAATTTCAGCCATGAAGCAATAATAATTGTGACCATTTTTTTGTTACATGTTGGGGGCGTTCTGCATCCCTCCCATACCGCTATCTAGTAAAATCCCTTACTCAGGGCACTTTAATATGCCTTCCTCAACATCTTCACAAAAATAAGGCCTTGAATAAATAACACCAAAAAATTGTCACTAGCTCTCGGTCTATATGAAATTATAACAATTTGGTAGTTAGGTACGTTAAAAATAATCCATTGTCATGAACAGAGTTTTATATGATATTATACGACGAACGGGTTGACGAAAACTGAAAGACAGTTTGCCAAGCCTTGAATAATTAAAAAGCTTTGAGACACGATATACTGCCCCATGTTACCCCCAGTGTCAACCCCATGCCCTAAAATAAAACAAAAGGCTTCATTTCACTATTTTCAACGCGGACAGGCTTAAGATCACTGAAGTTCACCAATAACTGGAATGCCAGACAAAATTTGCTCGCATTTAAACAATTCAACACGGTCGATATTCGATTGACGGGGCTGTCGGACCTGCGCGCTGTTGCGGTGTAAATACTTCGTTCATCAATAGCTACGATCGGCAGTTTTCGTTTCCGTTACTTGAGCTGCCAAAATTTTAGTCGAAACAACAAAGGAAACGTAACCTAACCTCGTGTTCGTTGTGTGTTGGGCTGTTTGGATTTGTGTTTTCCTACGATTTTTCAACCAACCTATAAGCTGTTTTGTAGTTCTATTAATCGTCACTATAAAACTCTTAAAATATGAATTTGGCGCTATTTTCACTTTGTAAGTAGTGTTGCCGTCTAGATCTAGACTTTCTAGACTCTTGTCTTGTCTTGTCTTGTCTTGTCTTGTCTAGATTTTCAAGACAAGACTTGCAAATGTTCAAGACCAGACAATAGTTTTTTAATCTAGACTTAGCTTAGTGAAGTCTTGATATTTCAAGACTTTGAAAGTCTTGTCTTGTCTTGTCTAGACTGCAACACTATTTGTAAAGCGCGAGCCCCGTGCGTAGATTGTAATTGTTACAAATCTGATCTTAATGAATGGTACTCAGTTATGGGTGGAGTTCAGTGGTTAAAATCCATCCCATTAATGTGTAAAATGCTGTTATTCACAGCTGAGAAGTACCTTTTAAATATGTATTCTAGATTGCATTTCGTAGCAGATCCGTCGTCTTTCTTTCCATTAAAGAATGAAAAAGGAGAATAGAGATAGTTTTTATCCGAGTTCTCACGTATGAGCCGTCATTGATAAGGAAAAAGAATGTAAACTATGGTACTTTTTTTTAAAGTACACCTTTAAAAAAAAGTACCATAGTTTACATTCTTTTTCCTTATCAATGACGGCTGTAGATGCAGTCATTATTTACAGACACAAAAATTATGTTTATTTTTTTTTAAAGGGTCACAATTCACAAATTTATTGCCTCTAAAATAATACTATCAACTGAATTTTTTTGTAATCAATTTGATCACAATAAATAGATAGATAGTTACTTATTTTGTCGATAATTGAGACATAAATCTATATTTGACACGTCAAAAAAGTTCACATTAAAATATAAGAAATATAAAATTACTGGTAACATAAAAATGCATCTACACTGTAAAATGGCCGCTTTATTAAGATTTTTTTTATATTTTCCTTGAAAACTGAGTAGGTATTATTTTTTAATAAAAATATATATGAGCACTGTGGTTGGAATAAAAACAAAATAAAATATAGTTACTTCTTACCACAACATTTTTATTGATGGATGTACATTTCGAAAGCTAAGCTTTCATCTTCAGCGAACACTACATGAATCATTCATGTAGTGTTCGCTGAAGATGAAAGCTTAGCTTTCGAAATGTACATCCATCAATAAAACTGTTGTGGTAAGAAATAACTATATTTTATTTTGTTATTATTTTTTAACCTTTCAGGTAGTTTATTATAAATGTAGGCTGAATAATTTTCTGGGCAAAACTAGAAATAACAGCACAAAACAAAAAACTCGGGTCGCAGTGCCAAAACCCTGCCGACAATATAGTGTATTTGCTAATACAGGCATTGTGGCATTATTATGTAAACTTAAGTTTGTTTTTTGACAAAATAAAAAATTTAACCCCTTAATACAGCCCTTAAAATAATTAAATTTTTCTAAATTTCAATATTAGACATGGATTTCATCAATACACCCAATTAAATACACCCTTCCATATCTAAGTAAATCCGTATCAACAAACTAGTGTTTTCATAAAATTTGAAAGTCCGGTCCTGTCGGGCCGATTTTATTAAAATTTTAGCAGCACATTTTAATCTTTACTAAAGAGTTAAATTTCAATTTTGAAACGATTCTGACAAATTTTTCGGTATTTTTGGGCCCAAAAACTTTTTGGAACCCCTAAATACAACCCTGAAATCGGGCCCATTTTAAATAGGCTTCTTGCGGTGATGGGTTCCAATGTGTGTACCAAATTTCGTTTAAATCGATTAAGTCTGTCGAGAGTTATCGTGTACACACACACACATATATATATATATATATATATATATATATATATATATATATATATATATATATATATATACATACATACATATATACATAAACATTTTCAAAAATGGTGGCAAACTGTTCAGGAGGCTATGAAACGTCGAGAAATTTTGGTCCGACCCCTAGGTCCCGCCATCCGACCGACGCCAATAGTGTATGTGCCATATGGCAAATACACTAATAACAGCACAAAACAAATAAATGCTTGATTAGCATATCACTGTTAAAAACACCCTCGAATACTTCAATATGTTTAAACACTTGTTTTTTGTTATTTGGGAAAAACCCGAAAAAAAATCTTTCTTAGCTGCAAGCGTGCTTTAGTTTCTGAAAGGCATTACCCATAAAACAATTAGTGGTTCAATTTTTCCAATATCAATCAGTTTACAAATTATATCCTCTGCAGAATCCGATAATCATACCGTATGATTAAACCACTAATGTAGCAGATTACTTTTTTATTCAATTACTGTACAGTTGTAACCCTCCCGTGAGGCGTGAATCGCCTACCACTATTTTTTGCTACAGTGGAAACAGATAACAATGCTGGTCACGTTTCATGTTGCATTTCCATTTTCCATGCATGAAATGTATTCACTTTTTGAAACAAAACAAATAAACGTCACAGTCAGATGTTTTCCTATTCATCATAACGCCATAAAACTTCTAAAGGCACGTTAAACATGGATATAAATAAATTTTTTGCCATACTCACTATAAAATAGCTGATCCGCCACTATTACATACTCCTGTGCGTGCCTCGGCCCACTATAGGAGCGAAGTTGGCGACACAAATGAGCTGTCAAAAAATTTTGTAAATATTGAAAACGAAGTGAAAAACAGCTACATATTTTATAGTCGATATGGCAAAAATACTATATTTCATGCGTAATGATATTATGATTTCTGTGACTGTTAAAACTCCTGTTAAATCTCGTTATCGCTCGTTTTAACATACTGTCACTACTATTTTATGTTGGTATATTCATGTCCATAATTTTATTAATTTTGAAAAATGGCAGGGGAATTGAATAATTCAAAAAGAAGAATTAACTTTTTATATTATTTTGTTGAACGTTTCATTACTTTATTGCAACTTTTCAGCAACCTCTTTAAATATGTTACAATCTTTTTTTAACACCCTGTATAGTTGAGACTTTTTCCAAAAAGAATTTAATGTTAATTAAATTATAAGTATCTATATTTAACGTCAAAATTTTCAAAATACTTTCTGTGAAAACATCTATTTTTTATATTTAAAAAACTATAATATTATTTTCTCAAAACACCTCGCTTGAAGTTATATATTTTAAAAGAAACGGGATTCAAGACAAAAGAACAAGAATATTTATTTGCTAAACTCTTTAGTGATCAACGTTTCGAAATGAATCTATTCTTAAGGATCTTAAAAAATACAGCAAAACGCTAATTTCTATCCATTGCGTTAAAAAGTAAATAAATATTAACATAAGAAATACAATCAATATGATTAAACACCTATACCGTAACTAAATTCACTATATTAGTGAAATTAACATAAGAATATCAGACAAATTATCGCCATGATATTTATATAGAAGGCTATATAGGAAAAATGTAAATGCACCGCCGGGAA
Source organism: Mongoloraphidia duomilia (assembly GCA_039654895.1). Taxonomy (NCBI): domain Eukaryota; kingdom Metazoa; phylum Arthropoda; class Insecta; order Raphidioptera; family Raphidiidae; genus Mongoloraphidia; species Mongoloraphidia duomilia. The sequence continues at coordinate 5,840,197 of CM077523.1, forward strand.
TCGAACCCAGAACTCCCAATTTCGCGTCGGGTAAGTTTCCAGTTACTACACAGTGCCCAACAGTGTACATTTAATTCTTCCTATATATGCAACGATGACCACAGATCCATTAACTGCGAGAGCTATTATTTTATAACAACATTACGAATGAATGCTACCTTTCTCATGGCCCGGACGCGCCTTATAAATCAAATTATAACGAGAAATCTATATACGGTTTTTAATATAAACATAAGAAATACAATCAATATGATTAAACACCTATACCGTAACTAAATTCACTATATTAGTGAAATTAACATAAGAATATCAGACAAATTATCGCCATGATATTTATATAGAAGGCTATATAGGAAAAATGTAAATGCACCGCCGGGAATCGAACCCAGAACTCCCAATTTCGCGTCGGGTAAGTTTCCAGTTACTACACAGTGCCCAACAGTGTACAATTAATTCTTCCTATATATGGCGCGTCCGGGCCATGAGAAAGCCAGCATTCATTCGCAGGGCCGCAGTAAGGGTAGGGCGGAGGGGGCGACGGCCCCGGGCGCATCAAGTTATGGGGCGCCAAAGGCGCGCCAGTATTTTATGTGCCAGGCTGATTACTACTAGACAAAACATAAAATATACAATAAGTAAAAATATTGCAAAATATAATTACTAAAGATAGAAATTATGAAATATTTGGCGATAATTTCTATAGAAATATCTATAGCAAAAGACTTGAATTATGAACGTTATAAAGATAATTTCTATAGAAATATCTATAGCAAAAGACTTGAATTATGAACGTTATAAAACCAATTTGCTCAATTGAAGGCCAGAAAAGTGAAGTTTTGATTTTTCGTAGACCGTAGTTTGGTAATTTTTTTTTATAACGTTTATTTTGCAGTTATTAGTGAACATTTTTTTATGTTTTTTAATTATTTATGTTGAAAACTCTTATAAAAATCTCGTATCATGCATTTTTTGTTTTTTTGAGGGAGGGGGCGCAAATTAAAATTTTGGCCCCAGGCGCAAGAATTCCTTACTGCGGCCCTGTTCATTCGTAATGTTGTTATAAAATAATAGCTCTCGCAGTTAATGGATCTGTGGTCATCGTTGCATATATAGGAAGAATTAAAAGTACACTGTTGGGCACTGTGTAGTAACTGGAAACTTACCCGACGCGAAATTGGGAGTTCTGGGTTCGATTCCCGGCGGTGCATTTACATTTTTCCTATATAGCCTTCTATATAAATATCATGGCGATAATTTGTCTGATATTCTTATGTTAATTTCACTAATATAGTGAATTTAGTTACGGTCTAGGTGTTTAATCATATTGATTGTATTTCTTATGTTTATATTAAAAACCGTATATAGATTTCTCGTTATAATTTGATAAATAAATATTGTTATTTTTTTCCCTTGTAGGTACTTCATTTCGCATAAAGTTATAATTGCTTTGTTTTTAAATATTACATATGTATTTAAATAATCAGATAATAATAATAAATCATTACGTTATGAACCAATGAACTCATATTTTATAACAAAACAACAAGTTCTGAATCAGTTCAAAACTGTTGTCAGGAAAGAGTTACACATGTTTAGATTCATCAGGCGCACTGAAAGGCTTAAAACAACAACAAAAACAAAGGCTGATTCACACTGTGTAAAATCATTTTAAAGAGAAATAAACTGGGATAATGAAAACGTAAATATGTAGTAGATGCTTTGTTTTTTTTTTATTTAGCAGATTACGAGTTAGGTACGAGCAGTACGCAGCTGGGATGTATGGTAGATGGTGGCTGAAATTATAGGAGCTTATAGGTTTTCACAACGAAGCTTTGATACAACTTAAGTCGCGTTTGAAATGTCAGAAGCGAAGACGAATATTTGTGTTCTTCTGCTACAAAGGGGTATACTTTAAATACAAATTTGGGTAGGAGCTATCATGTTCACCCTATTAATAGAAAACGATCTAAACATGGCGAATTTCATCATTTATACCAAATATTAAAATTTTACCCAAACCGGTTTTTTGAATATTTACGTATGGAACCTAACACTTTTAAATACGTCTTAGAAAAAACTCAAAACAAATTAAATAAATACTGGCAAAATTTCACTTATTAAACTAGTCACATCCATTGCGAAACTTGTAACGGCCATTTGACAATTGTCACACGTTGATTGTAGTAGTCAGCGCGCTGAAAGAATGGTGAGATACATTCTTGAGTCTATCAGTTCTTGTAACAGCGCTTATACCTGCTACACTCACTGCTTCGTTGTGTACGCTCGCATATATAACAATGCATTAACTTAAGAAAGCCCTAGAATCCCAGCTCCATACTGCACGTACCTTTAGGTCATTGTCAAACTAGATTTTATGACAGCACAAAAGTGTCGAGTGTAGCTTCAATTTTGACCAGAAGTTTATGACATAGGTATCGCTAGTCTTTTTTTTATGAAAGCGGTGTAATTTCATGTTTTATTATTCTATCTGCGAATAAAGAGTGTAAGTCCGGCTTAGTTTAGTCCTAGTGGGGATGCTAGGATTGCACCCGGCTTTATGAAATCCCACTTGTATACCACAGGGCCGCAGAGGTCAGGAGGTCTAATCGAACCTCGTACACTAAACCAAAGGTAAAAGGTCGCAGTGGCAGGCTCTAGTCGACTATCGCTTGACATCTCTATATATCACTCAGCGCTCGGCATACAATAACCCATCTACCGTACTCGTACTGTACTACCATTTCGCTTGTCTCTTGTCACTTATTCACCAAAAACTAATTAACGCAACACTGAGACATCCTTCCATCTCACTCCCTTCGTTCGATCATTTTTATTTTTAATAAAAGCACTTTGTAACGTTTTTTATGTTCCTGAAAAATTAATTAACGCAGTGTTTCTCTTTCCTCCAAAATAATTAAGACCTCGGTGTATTTTTTTTTATTTTTTACTGTCAACAAAATCGGATTGTACAGATGTGTCGACCGTAAAAATGTTTTTGCTCAACTGTTGGATTAATTTTAATTGTAAAATAAATTGAAAAAAATATTCGGGAAGTTCACATTAACATTTGGCGATTTTTTATCAATTATTATGATGTATTGAGAAATTCATAAATTATTATTAATATTTAATAATTTAATTTAATTTATTTCTTTAAGCTAAGTAATGTTATATTGTTACATTTTGACTACATCGACAAGGACAGATTCGAGATACAAAAAATCGAAGGAGTCCCAGGATAATCACATTCTTTATGTTTTGTGTACTTATGGACAAGTTATTGCAAGTTGCAAAAAAATCATATGTTATTTGCATTCCATTATTGCGCAAACAGTGTATGCAAAAATGCATAACATGTAAACTTCGGGAAAATGTAGCTCGCAAAATACGTGTAGAGAAAAAATTATGAAAATTAGTGCTATTGGGGAAGCTCAAAGCGGTAGGCATAATGAAAATTCCATCAGTGCTGTTGACAGTACAAAATATCCACAAACCATATAACGCTGATCTTTTAAAGCTGTATGTTTTCTTTTTTTTTGTTTGAAAAATAGTTTGTGTCTGTTTTTGTTTCAATAGTGTTTTTTAAACAGATGTTTTAACCCACTGTAACTATAAATTTCTTCCAGTATGATGGCAACATAACTTAAAACCATTCTAGGTCATTGTGTGGATTAGTTCATTTCACCTCTACACGATGCCTGTATAATAATATACAGTGAATTTCACTTAGGCCAGGCGCATACACACAATTGTTTCCACGACTAACGCACGATTTATATTATCCGGTCAGACACGGTGCGGGAACGTAGCGTTTCCGGCAAGACAAACATTTTTATATGCATCTAAACTAATATTATAAAATTGGTAAATTCTGCACTTTGTACAATAGAAGCACTACTGGGTATCGATCGATATGTTCGTATATATAGTAACGCGCTTACAAAGTCCACATCATGAGAGAGTCATGTTTTTAATGATTTATACAGAAGTTAATAACTTTAATAAAAATAAACTAAATCGTAACTTAGTCTGTAATTGTAAAGTTCTAAGGACTAGAAGAGCGAATTTTCCGTTTTCATAATTTTTTTACTGTTTTTCAAATTTCAATCTATCTATATCTATTTGTTTGGTTGAACGCGCTAATCTCAGGAACTACTAGTCCGATTTGAAAAATTTTTTTTTTGTTAGATAGCCAATTTATTGAGGAAGGCTATAGGCTATATAATATCATGCTACGACCAATAGGAGCGGATCATCAATGAAAAAGGTTGCAAAAACGGGAAAAATTATTCCTTTTGAGAGTTTCCGTTGCGTGCGCTGCGTAAACGGTTAAAGTTACGCAAAAATCATATATGACGGAATTGTTCCCGGAAGGTTTATATATATAGCGAACGAGCGAAGCGAGTGAGTAATGTAATTATAATATTCAAGCGAACGAGCGAAGCGAGTGAGTAGTGTATTGCACCCGGGCTTTCTTAGTACCCGGGCGAAGTCGGACGGGGCCGCTAGTTTCAAATATGAGTATTGCTACGTGCTAAGTATAAATATTCGTATTTTAAATGCATGTAAAAATGTTTTGTCTTGCCGGAAACGCTACGTTCCCGCACCGTGTCTGACCGGATAATATAAATCGACCTTAAATAGTTTAGTCGAGTTGTGTACGTATCGCGATTTCAACTCGACTAAACTGTTTAGTTGTTAGAGGTGCGCATAAAATCAATTAGTTGTGCCATAATTTCATTATTAAACTAATGGGTCGCCGAACAACTATTTAGTCGAGCGTATACTACGTCAATACATAACTGTAGACACAAGCTGCCGACGATAGTTGTTCAACAGAAAAATCAAAAGACGATCGAGGCGGTCTTTTGATTTTTTTGTGGTACAACTACAGTGTCAATAGTATGCGCAATCCCTTCTGCTCCCATAGTCTTTTAACTTAAGACCCAACATAGGCAAGTATTATTTACCGGCTTTTTGTTATGGAAAGCATTAAATTAGAGAAAATAGTTTAGTAAGTCTAACGCATTAATGATTTCCATAACTACCAGACAGGGCCGCCGTAAGCGGGCGTGCAAAGCGTGCACCGCACACGGGCGGCACGCCCAGGGGGCGGCAAATCGAGCGACTCATACCTAATTCAAGTCATTGTTAAATTTTTGTAAACAAAAATAATAAGTACTTAATTATTTAAAATAAATGTTTTATCTTCGTTAAGTTGTTTTTTTCCCCACCATAATGAGAAAACATTAATTATCCTTTTTTTGACAAAACTCAGAGTAAGTAGTCGTATAGGGCGGCATAATCGGTATTGCACGCGGGCGACGAAACAGCTAGCGGCGGGCCTGCTACCAGATAAACAAAACTTGCCTATGTTGCGTCTTAGGTGAAATTCACTGTATGTATTTATTATTCAAAACAAGAATAAAACTACTACGTCTGATCGCGATGAAATTTGAATGTCAAAAAATCGTTTATCCTCAGCTTATGTAGTCTAAACATGCAAATTTACATTAAAAGAAATTACTACGTAGGTATATTATTTTCAAATATTACACAATTATTATAGTCCAAGCTCTCTGACCGTACACAAGTCTACTGAACAATACCACAATAATTTCAAGGCATTACTTCTTATTAATGATTCATCCGATTATTTTGAATTGCAAGCCAATTTTAGGTTTATTAGATTTACGTTACGGATTTATATCCGCAGAATTTTTTGTACTTCTTTATACAAAATATATCTAGTCTAAAAAAACGGATATGTCTGTATCGCGGGTACAAACAGATTGCGTTAATACCGTTAAACACAAATAATTGCAATCGTTGTCATGGAAAGGAATAAATTCACTTTTATTTTATCTTATAAAATCAAATGTTCATAAAATATAATAAATCAAAAAATTTGTTCAGTAATTTTATTTTTTTATGCCTATTTTAAATTGTTATCCAATATAGGTATCTACCTATATATTTTCATTACTAAATAAAAAAAAGAAATATGAAAAGCCTTCGGGATTCGAGTCCCGTACATTTCCGCACGGCCACCTGACTTAAGGTCGATTTATATATTATCCGGTCAGAAACGGCGCGGAAACGTAGCGTTTCCGGCAAGACAAACATGTTTACATGCATTTCAAATACGAGTATTGATACGTGTCTGAACGGACGGAATCCGCTAAGTATAAATATTCGGATTTGAAATGCATGTAAAAATATTTGTCTTGCCGGAAACGCTCCGTTCCCGCACCATGTCTGATCGGATAATATAAATCGACCTTTCCTGTGTCAGAGACCTTAACATAATACATGCTGTGTTTTGTTTCGCACGTCAACCACTTCCGACTATTTCCGTTTCATCTAATCTAATTATAAAACGCCACTCCAGTATGAGACATTAGACGTTAAAATATTTATAGTGTTTTTATAATCATCCGTATATCAACCCAAGCCATATGACATTTCGTGAACGTAGGTACGACAAGAAACCGATGGGAAAAACAGATACTGTAATTCCTTTATAATATTATAAACGATAGCATTTATTTTATTTGTACGCCATTCTTTCAAATTTTAAAAGATATTCTTCGTTTTGTTAAAAACAATCTAAAGATCAGTGTTTAAATCCATCAGATGTATTTTTTTTATAAATGAGAAATGTATTTCTACAAAAAAAATTTACATTGTACAACAAGATTATTTTCATACAAATTTTACAGAAAATAGGGATTTGCTGTGCAAAAAGTTCGGTATAGTTTTGATTTTTGGATATGTTGTTAGTGTTATGGCTGTACTCCAAGTTTTCGACTTTGGCACGCCACCGTGCGCCACTTGGTATCGACAAATCAACATTTTTTAGAAATTAGGAGAGAAAAACTCAGTGGCAAAAGGATCAAGTAAAATTTGCAATACTGATGATTAAATTTGCATTTATAAGCTTACGTTTCGGTATCAGCTTATTGCCAATTTTATTTGATCCTTTTGCCACTGAGTTTTTCTCTCCTAATTTCTACATCATCTACGAATCACCATTTCTCTATATCATAGAGTTCTTCAACATCAACATTTTTGACCTTTTCTATGTTTTTTCAAAATGTCTCCTGAACGGTTGGTTTTACAGAAAAAATTATCCTTCTCAAATTTAAACTAGAGTAAATTTGCTACAATTTGAGTTCTGTAGTTTAAATAGTGACCGAGATACAGGCTTTCAAAAATCAAGATTTTCTCAAAAAGTTGCAAAAATTGTGATTTTTCGTCGATTTTTGTCGAATATCTCCTAAACAATTTTTTCTTAACTGGTTTTGGGGCTCAAACTGTAGCACATTTACTCTAAATTAGAATTTTTTTTCTATAAAACCAACCGTCCAGGTCCAAGAGATATTTTGAAAAAAACAAGTCAAAAATGTTGATGTTTTGTCGTTACCAAGTGGCGCGCGGTGGCCGTCCAAAGTCGAAAACTTGGATTTTGGAGTACAGACACAACACTGACAAAAAATCAAAACTATCCGACCTTTTGCATACCAAACTGTATCATTTTACTGGACTAATAGACAAGCGACTAGGCCGTGCAGTCAGGGTTCGTTCTGATTGATCGAATACCCTATCTTGATGTCGTTTGACACACACAGACACACCTAAACGAACGTAACAAATAACTAGTGAACTCTGTATACTAATTTGGATAGTTGATAGCGACTGAACAATGGGTTTTGTGTGTGGAGAATGTTCAAATACATATTCTTCAAGACAGGCATTAATGTTCACAAAATTAGAATGAAAACTTCAGGTAAGGCTTGTAATCTAATTCTTTCTATAAAAGTCAATCAATTTTTTGACATTTCAAAATAAAACCTAATTTATTATATTATTTGAGATATTAGGATGTCTAAAATTTATACAATAACAGTGTTCTTGAGAAATTGGAATAGAAAAATAAATTTTAATTAATTTTATTTTGAATTGTAAAAAAATTGATCGACTTTTATAAAAAGAATTAGAATACAAGCCTTATCTGAAGTTTTCATTCTAATTTGGGAACATAAATGCCTGCCTTGAAGAATATGTATTTGAACAATGTCCACATACAAAACCCATTTTTAATCGCTATCAACTATCCATATATTAGTATACAGAGTTCACTAGTTAGTTGTTACGTTCGTCTGTGTGTGTGTCAGATTACATCAAGATTGAAGATGGTCAATCAGAATGGACCCTGACTGCAGGGCCTAGTCGCTTGTGACTAACAGCATATTATAAAATCAATTTAAAAATATACTTAACAGAGAAACTGAGTGATACGGTTTAATAATTTGACCAGGAATTTATATCGACTGTATATTCTAAATCATATTATAAAGATCTTTTTGACTTGATTTAATATTATCGTAGATCTTTATATAAAATTAATAATAAATAAATAAAACACAACAAAATTTGATTTAATCAAGACGAGTCTAAAATAGGTCTGATCACAACGAAATTACAATTTTGAATTACTTGTTTGTTTCAAAAGCGTAGCTGATAGAAACTGCCAAAACAAAACAATGTTGTGTCGACAATGTAGAGTATTATGTTGACTCAAAATGACACAACATTATCGTAGATCTTTATATAAAATTAATAATAAATAAATAAATAAATAAAACACAACAAAATTTGATTTAATCAAGACGAGTCTAAAATAGGTCTGATCACAACGAAATTACAATTTTGAATTACTTGTTTGTTTCAAAAGCGTAGCTAATAGAAACTGCCAAAACAAAACAATGTTGTGTCGACAATGTAGAGTATTATGTTGACTCAAAATGACACAACAATATGATTTCCAGCTAAATATTGGACTACAATTATTAATCTGCATGTATACATAAATAACGGCGTTAAGTGAAACCGAGAGCGAAGGGCTAACAAGAACACTGCAGTGTTGTATCATGTTGATGACCCGGCCTATTTGATAAGATCTTTCCATGCCCTATATTCATATCGCATATATTATGCATTTATATTATATTCTGCCTAGGTACATAATATTCATACATCTACTCTACATATAGGGTGTTGAATAGTTTTTGACACATTTTTTTTTTGCTCTAAGCATTTCGACATCCAAGATAAATGATAATCGAAGCAAAAAATTACTAAAATATGTGAATGTAAAAGATTCGCATTTGATAATAATTTTCTTAAAACACCTTGTTTAATTAAGATTGAGGTTAGTACGACTGTGTAATACGTAAATGTGCAGTTATATTGTTTCAGCCAAATTACATAATTATCTCTGCACTATGGGGAAAAATTTATCTTATCAACCGTTGTCACAGTCGGGATTCAAACCCGAACTTCTCCACTATCGCGGCGGATTGAGCTATCATTTACTCAACCGTGACAAATGTTGATAAACTAATTTCCCATATATGCAGAAAACGTTCTATAATTTCACTTCATGCGAGAGTTGTTATTTTTATTTTGGAGTTGTAGATATATCATCTAACGTGTGAGAGTTATTAGCATGAATTTATGAAATTATTTATTTTAATATAGCCGGTTAGGGCCTCATTCAATATGTACTGCTTGTTAGGGCAAGAGTGTTTAATGTTTGTTTACTTTAGGGACACTGAATACAGGGCAAAATAATAACAATATTTATTTGCGAAATTCTTTGATGACTACACAAATGAAGTTGACCAGTGGGTCATCCCAATTGTATAATATATGGTTATTTTGGTTGGAAATGCCTCCCCTATCACCTCACTTCGTCTGTACGTCGAATTTTCGGGACATTGTGTATATTACAAATCTAAAATGGTCAAAATGTACAACAAAAATATATATTCCCCATGCATTTCTCTATACGTATGTCAAAAGCAATTCTGCACCCGGTATAATATGCACCTTCGTACCGCAAAAGGGTCTCCAAATATTATCTCCTTACCAGGGAACTATTCTCCATCTATTGAATGGTCGAAAACTATATTTCATTTTCTCTAATGACGTCGGCAATTTTTTTCAAGACATTTTTATATCATTTTTTGAATATTACTCTATAATGTATTTTTTAATAAATAAGAAAATGCTTAGAACTTCCCGTATTTCAGTAAAAAGCACAAAATATGTGAGTAAACGGGGATGATAAAAAAAACGGTCAAGTGCGAGTCGAACCCGCCTGGTGAGGGTTCCGGGCTATTCCGTTTCCCGTGGGAATTTAAAGATTTAAGATTTTCGTTTAGGTTTTCCTGTAAACTATGAGTGAAGCCCTATATTTCCTTTTTTTTCAAAATTTTAGGCTCAGTAGTTTTAGAGATAGGGGGGGGGGGTATGCTCGATTTTCGTATATTTTCTTTAATATCTTTCAAACTATGCATTTTAAAATTATAAAAAAAATATATTTGTATTTCTGATAACGAGCCCTTTCATTTGATACGTCACTTAAAAAAATTTTGATTTTCAAATTTGCCCCCCAAAATTAACCTCAAAAATCAGAATTCGTTTATTTACGCTATACATCCATGATTGGGTCACCTAAGTCTATCTATTATGTACCAAATTTCAACTTTTTTCATCCAGTAGATTCGGAGAAAATAAGCTGTGTGAGACAGACAAATAAGACAGATAAGAGTTCCGTTTTTTCATCGAATGTACGGAACCCTAAAAACATACTCCTACCCTAGCACTGGCTTCTGCCACGTTAGGTACGATTATTTCAGTTTGTTAATACAAATTAATATGTATTATGTATACCTGTTGTGCAAATAGAAATAAAATAATTAGATAAATAAATTTTAACCCTTTAAAGTACTAAACATATTTAAAATCTAGGAGTCTTTAGAAACCACGGGCAAATTAGTTGTCGAACAAATTAGTTACATAACAAATTTGTTCGAAAACGATTTCTGAAGACTCCTAGATTGTAAATATTCAGTAACTGCATTTAAGTCCGACTCTGGGTTTTCAACGTTTTCTCAATGAAATTTCAAATTTCTTGTTATAATAGTTATGTATTAAGCTCGATTTATATTATCCGGTCAGACACGACGCGGGAACGTAGCGTTTCCGGCAAGACAAACATTTTTACATGCATTTCAAATACGAGTATTTATACGGAATCCGATAAGTTATAAATATTCGTATTTGAAATGCATGTAAAAATGTTTTACCGGAAACGCTACGTTCCCGCGCCATGTCTGACCGGATAATATAAATCGACCTTTACTCGGTGGACTGTGAAGCATCTACATAATGGATATTATGCACCCTGAAATGATGCTATTATGTAACAGTTTAAGAAGCGTTTACATTCGTACAATTAAAAACCATATTTTTTCTGGTAAATTTTTATGGAGTATATTTTAATGTTAAGTATCAAAGTTTATTTTCAGACCTTAGAAAACATTAAATCTGATATACAAAAATGTTTAACAACTTTAATTATTATTACTAAATTGAATAAAAAAGCCTCTTTCCGATCCAGTTTTACGTCATCGATTTCCATTCTTAATTATATAATAATTATTATAACATACTGCTATTAGACAAAATATAAAATTCTTCCAACTAGTTTTAAATGAATAAAAAATGTCCTAATGTACAAAATATTTTTTTTCTTTGAAACAAAAGATTATTATGCAATAATCCATTTACCATTTACAACGATAAATAATTATCAAAAAAATAGGAATTAAGTTACGATATTCCTTTAGGCGTTTCAATATTAATTATTGTAATTATTTAATGAACTTTACAATTTTCAGATCATCTGAATATAAGCGGTTGCAAAGCTGACCTAAATTACAATGAATAATTTATACTCTACAAATTTAATAGCTCGTTTTTGTCTCGAATCACGAAGATTATCATTTCATATACTGACCATCGCTTGTATATACATATAATCCATTCGTAAATAAAATTGTAAAAAAAATGTAACAGAACTTACCCAATCTGCAGCACGTTGATTTCTCTGTAAATACTTCAATCTGCACTTATCACCCAAGTTTTTTAGCACTGAACAATTGTACATATATTAGTAGAATAAATTAATAGTTAATATAAAAAACTAATATGTTTTAAAACGCACTTTATTGCAAATAATATTACTAAACTGGTCACATTGCAATTAAAACATAAAATACGCCATTGCACACAAATTGAAACTATACAAGACTCTACAAGAAGCACTGTTCAGTCGATGATTAAAACACAGGTCATTTTTGTTACGTGATTACAAATTTATCATAGTATTATTCAACATACTGTACAACAACGCTGGGTAATAACCAGCGTTGCCAAACATCCCGATTTTTTAACTAAAATTGAAGGTCCCGCGGGGGACAGCTAATTTCACAATTTTTCTTAAACATTTTTCAACAAAGAAAGATATTCTCCAAGAGGTAATATCTTCAGCAATGTACAAAAATACAGGCTAGTTCCTCGAAAAATAAATACCTAGGTACCTACTGGTTTAATATTATTATTTTCATATCTAAATGATCTCTTAAATAAAAATTTAGAAATATTTAATTGTATTTTCTAATTTGTCCCGCTTTTGGCGCCTGAACCCCCGAATTTTTTTATTTGGTAAAATAATTATTATCTGGACAACAACTGAAATAAAACCACGTTGAAACTGGTGAATTATAGAAGAATTTGATTGTGGAAGCTTTTATTGAAATATATTGAAAAAGAAAAAAAATAATACTTAGTAATTTAGTAACTATAACAGTTGTTAACGGGAATGTGGACAGGTACTCAAATCAAACACCTTATTGAGCTGCGTATAACGTTTCGCCGGTAATTCCAGCTTCTTCAGATACTTAGCTGAAAGATGTTTGTGTTATTATTTAAAATAGTCATTATGATATTGATATGTATATTGTATATCCAAAACACAATAGGAAAATATTTTATCTATATTTTCCTATTGTGTTTTGGATATACAATATACATATCAATATCATAATGACTATTTTAAATAATAACACAAACATCACTCAGCTAAGTATCTGAAGAAGCTGGAATTACCGGCGAAACGTTATACGCAGCTCAATAAGGTGTTTGATTTAAGTACCTGTCCACATTCCCGTTAACAACTGCTATATTATATCAACAATGGACGTGAAACCAGAAAATTAATAATTTAGGTTCATAATTATAAAAGCGAGGGTAGTGACTAATAAACTACCATAGACTATAGAGTTTTAAGCCCCGCTTTTATAATATTATTATAAATCTATGAATCTATAAATTATTAAATATTATTTTTTCCTTTTCAGTACATTTCAATGAAAGGTTATCTACAAAAAGTTTTTTTTATTTTACTCCGTTTCTACAACATGAATTTCAACAATCAACCTATCTACAAAAGGCGATTAATAATAATGGAAAGTTGACAACTAGGTTGACAACCAAGTTTATCGTCTAAAACGGCCGTAATAATAATTTTATTTGTAGTAGATATCTTGTCATGATACCAGCTGACATAACTTAAAAATATTATAAGAAAATGAAAGCATAAATTCAGAGCTGGGCAAAGCACTTTCATAAATGCTCGATTTATTCAAGCGACAAGCATTTTCGATTTCAAAAATGCTTAAAAGAATCGATCACTCACTGAAATGCTTGAAAAAATCAAGCATTAAGCATTTTAAAGTAACTTCGTAACATTACAGTCTAAAGTTCAAGACAACCATTCAAAATAACGTAATGGATAAACGAAATATGTTTAATTAAGCATTTAAAATGCTCGTTAAGCATTCCTAATACTTAATAAGTTGGTTGAATGCTTATTAAGCAATTTATAATTATTATTAATAAGTAGCAAGTTTTTATGCAAGTGCTATCAAGCGTCGAGTATTTGTTTTACAAAGTGCTTAAAGCATTATTGCAAGCACTAAGTTCTCAAGCTCTCAGCACTGCCCAACTCTGATTGAAATGGCAATGGCTGCAAATAAATATTCCATTAGCATATACTTTTAAATATTTATTTTAAAAAAATGAAACTATATTTTTTTATATTGAGTAGTATAGGTAATGCAAGAGAAAAAATACCAAAACAATACTTTGAATGAATATTTACATGCAATAACAATATTAGAAAGCTAAAGAACTTTATCAGCTTTATCAAATAGATGTATTTATTTGATGATACTCATAAAAAACTAAAAATAGAAATGTCCATGTCATATATTTGAATATAAAATGTAGAAGACATTGTTCGCGCTTTTAAAGATTTTCTACATCAGGGGTGTCCAAGCATAGAAAATCTTTTCATTTTTACCAAAAATCTAAACACTTCTAAGAGGAGAAACTATCAAAAATTTCAATTTGGTCTTCCTCGCAAAACAAAACGCACAGCTTTTTATAAGCATGCTAAAACAAACGAGAAACCTTTACTTCAATTGTTTTAGCACGTCATCCACTAGAAATGAAGCGTTTTATTTTGAAGAGGATATTGAACTGGAAATACGAATAGTTTGACCCTAGCCTAATATAGTTTTTGGCTGTTTTTTTCGTCTGATATGATTACATGCTCAAATGTTAAATATATTAGTGGTATTAAAATTAATGTAATCATAACAAATGTGCAAAAAATATAATTTCAACTATGCACAGACGCGGAACGTATGAGTTTAGCAGCGATCAGACAAATAATATTTACAAATTTTAACACGGACGTCGTGAACAAATACATAATTAAATGAATGCATAATGACTGCAAACAGTATATGAAAACACCTGTTGTAACACAATTCTGTAATCAGGAAAAATTCATGAATTCAAACCTATGTCACCGTAGGGATTTTAACCCTAAACTTTCCACTATCGCGGCGGACTGAGTTGACATTACTCACGCAGTGACACATTTTCAAACGATCGACTTTCTCCCTTTAAAGCATTCTGTCACTGAAAAACCACTACATGCGAGAGTCAATATTCCAACACCACTGCTAGACTACAGACAACTCGTTACGTCATTGTTCTTTACAACTGGTGTTTTCATATACTGTTTGCAGTCATTATGCGTTCATTTACAAATAATATTGTTTCATGATTTTCACTAGCTGTATTTATACTAAATGGATTGTATCAGTACAGATACTGCTATGCAAATATTACACTAAACTAAACTGATACGTGTGTGGATAGTATAACTCGACCTCCAGCCAATTGTTTTTCAAGTAGGGTTGATTTAAAAGTCGACAGTGATATTAGTTTTCATATATCAATTATGCTACGACTGTCAACAGAGCAGAACGTGACTGACTTGTTACTTCTCAAAAATGATTGTAGTTGGCTTTGAATAACTTCAATACTAATGATGCACACACTCAAATAGAAAAAAATCAACACAACGCAAAGATTGGATTTTTCCCATTTGAGTTATACGTTAAGAGGATTTAGCCATCTGAAATGAAGTAACAAATCAGTCACGTTCTGCTCCATGCAGTCTACAATGTACTTAGTACATGACATATCTTTAGTTAAATTTTAACTTTTAACATTGCTTTGAGAAATCCAACGTTATTGAATAAACTATTTCGATGCGACATGACTGAATAAGTTTTCCGGTCCTGTCACGGTTGCCAATTGTGAATATTTAGTTATCGTGTATGTTATAAATTATTTCGATGCGACATGACTGAATGAGTTATTCCGATCCTGTCACGGTCGCCAATTGTGAATATTTAGTTATTGTGTATGTTGTAAATTATTTCGATGCGATTTGACTGAATGAGTTATTCCGATCCTGTCACGGTCGCCAATTGTGAATAAATAGTTATTGTGTATGTAATAATGTATTTTGATGGTGATGATAATGTTGTTTTAGGGTGTGCTGTTATGCCCACAGCAGACGATGGCGCAGTCGCGACGAACGCGACTCAAACGCGCTTTCACAGAAGTCACTAACGACACAGTGGCGTACGTTAAAACGGTGGGCAGAATATTGAATCCTGTATGTAGCAAGAGTTCGCCTTACAATATTATGTATTGCGTTTTTATATTATAATTAGAGTGACTTGCTACCTCCTTGTTGATAAACCCACCGCCTTTTTTATCATCAAGTCTTATTACGAAACTGTTGCACTGAAACAAGGACACAAAGCATGCACAAATGTAGGTAGATTTTTATTATTCGCAGAGACATGGTACTTATCAATTCAGCAAACCAATGTTATTAAATGTAATTGGTTGGGATTAGTTCCTTGAAGCCAAGGGAAGGGTTTAAAAATGTAATTGGGAGTGTTTTTCAACAAAAGAGCGTTTACAGAAGCATCAGTGGGTCAAGCCATCCATGGTTTTCTCTATTTAATTATTTAGCCTTTTGAGTTATGAGTTAGAAAATTTGGGAGACTGGATAATCAATAGGAGAGGATTACCTAATATAGGGTCGAATCGGAGCACCACTCCAAACAGCTTCAGGCACCTACAGCTTTGTTATTTTAACCCTACATTTTTTCAACGAATCCAGAAGAAGGACCTCATTTTTGAGCAATGTTCGTATAATAAAGTAACACGCTAAAGTGTCATAGTTTCTGAAATATCTAAGGTCCAACCTACACATCCCTTGATTGTTTGTGCTAAGCTTTTTCTAATATTTACAGACAAGTAGGAATCTGACATATAATAGCTTACTGTTTACATTGTCTTTAATGAAAAAAATAGTTCACACTTGAATTTTAAATTCACCAAGAATAATCCGAATGAATTAAAGTGTAAGTGGAACAAAAACTATGCAAAATGGCCTCAGTTTTGTGCAGAAGCAATGATTTTTCCCCCCGTGAACAACAATAAATGACGTCACGCAATGGCGTTACTAAATTTGCATTAAACAAACAAACTTATACTAAATAGATAAAAGTCCCTCAATTATAAGGTTTTCATATTGAGGTTATATATCACTATTCAGATGTTATGATTGGCGGGTTCCTGTATACAAATATATGTGTCCTAGGGTTTTAAAGTTAGACTGATAAGCCATAACCTAAAAAAAGCAATTATAAATTCATTTACTATTTAAAAAATTCTGTAGAAAGTTTCAATTTTTTTATGAATATTGTTTCGTATAAAATAGGAACGTAAATTTAAATGTCTGTAATTTTTTAAGATGAATGAATTTTTTGAGTTATGTAATATCTTGCAACCATACTGTTCGGTGTGTTAAGTGTTTAAATAAAAATATGTTTTCATATTTTTGTCGTTCGTTCACTTTCAGTCTGACTTTGCAGTTTCGTAATACGACCGATATTAAGATAGACCCTTAGCGCTGCCAACCGTTCACGCTAAAAAACACTGTTGCAAACTAACATTAGCACCATTAAAAAATAAAATAATTAATATTTACTCGAGTCTGAAAAAATTATAGTCATTAAAATATATATCTTCTCCAAGGATTTATAAAAATGGTTTGTTAATTTCCATTATTAGTTCATGATAATGACGGAAGTTAATCTGTTTTTGAAAAAAAATTCATAGATTTGCAATTTATCCCCTGAAATTGCGAAAATATGTTAGAAAATTAGGAATATTAGGTTTAGAAGAAGAATATTAAAAATAATTTTTCAAAATAAAATTCTAATATTTTTCATTAATTATTTTCTATCAACAATATTTAAAAAATCGTTATAAGAATTAACAGGATTTATTTAAAAATTTAAAAGTACAAATAAAAAAATGTAACTACGCTTTTTTTAAAAGTATAATATCTAATGTTGTACACTTTAATTTTAACGGATAGGGATATTGAAATGACCTTGAATGTCTATTTAAAAAAAACTTATTACAATTATATGCAACAATGTTTTGAGTGTGAAAAAAACCCTTAGAGCTCTGCTAAAATTTGTAGCTGATAATTACATCCGAGTTTGTACATAAAGTGTATCATTTTATTTTGTCAGTGACAATTTAGTGACCAATCACTAGATCTTTTTGTTTCAAGGACAAATATCGACGCAAATTTGTAAACCATTAAATAGATATTTTTTGTAATAAATATCAGTATCATTTCATCAATAAATTCAGCGTTTTGTCATATTTCTGTCATCAGTTGTTCCCAAAAAAATCCAAATAATGACAATGGTTACTTTTCTCATCAAACCATTTTTGAAAATTACTAAATAATATGGTTTAGTAAACAAAATAAAATGATTAAAATTATGTAATAGTATCACGCCCCAGTACACAGAACGCGTTTACAAAGCAATCATATTCCAGTTCAACAATTTCAAATTTTATAATAAATAATATTATATTATACTAGCTGTACCCGCGGCTCCACTCACATGCATTTTGAACTGCTGCTGTTTGACATATGATGATTTATAAAATTTCCCGTGAACGACAACCCCTATAAAGAACGAACCAGATATGTAACACTAAAAACGTATGTTCGAATTTAACTATTATTTAATAATTCAACACCAATTACAGTTCTTTTAACAAATTATAATTAGTAAAATAATTATGCATGACTAGTGATGAAAATGCGTATAATACTCTGGTATAAAACGTTTGTATAAAACAGTATTATACGGTATGTAAAAAAAAGAATATACCCCAGTTTTATACTAGGTAAAAATACTGCGTATTTTGCTATTTTATACAGCACGTATAAAACGTTTAACACCGTTTAAAACGGTTTAATACCAAAATGAGAACAGGAACTTTCCCTATTATACAGTTGGAAATACTGAATAATGCACCGTAACCATAGTGTGAAAAAGTAAAAAACCGTTTTATACTGAAAAAGTACGGTATTATACAATGGGTTTAATACACAAAAAAGTTTAATACCATATTTTTACAACACAATGCATGACAATTTTGACGGTTCGCATACCATACAGATCACTTGTTGTCTTCAAAAAACAATGTTACTAAACTAACCTCCAATGATACTTTATAGTAATATCAAATCCCGTCTGATGTCGCTACTATTACTCATTTCACTATTTTCGCTCTCTGTCAATCCCCCATGAGGAATATCGTGATAATTCTAATTGGATATGAAGACCTAGTCTATAAGGTATAGGTCTGCAAAGTTTCATTAAAATCTGTCCAGTGGTTTTTCTATGATTCCTCTTTATTACAAGCACCTAATTCCCAGGTTTTAATCCGAGAAATGGCAAAAGTATCAATTAAATTTTCCATTTATTACTAACAAATAATAATAATTTAAAAATATTATGATTGCTATGTAAATACGCTCAAATTAGCTAAATAAGCACTTGCCAGTACTTTGCAAAGCTTTTATTAATAGAATTAAAGCTTTAAAACCCCATCGCACATGTCGTAAATCTGCTTAAATGTCAGAAACGTATTCCTTATTATATTTGCATTAAGTAATAAATTTATGAACCAATAATTACTTTTTAAAATTATTATTATTTTGATTTACAAAAAACGCATTAAGTAGAATTTTGGCTAAACACCTAATTTAAATCAAAATACCAATCTTAACTATTTTCACTACAAAACATAAAAACAAATTTAAATTATAAAATCACTCGTGAATTGAAAAAAAACACTTTTATAATAGCACTGCCTTTCACAAATCACCGAGTGGCACAAATCAATATAAATTCAAGATAAACTCTAAATGTATTCAATACTTATGTCATTTTACCAATATTTACGTACGACAAGACCTAAGTAAATATTGGTAAAATGACGTACGAATGGAATGGAAAGCTTCAGATTGCGAACACGATAAGCCATTTAAAAATTTCGACTACTGGCGTTTTACAATTAAATAGCTAGCCTAACTACTAATATTCCAAAAACAGGTTTGAAATAAAACCAAAGAAAAAAGCGATACCTAATCAATAAACGTATGTATACCCAACGACGTATATAAATAGACTGCAAGCCTGAGCTCTGCGAGGCAATTTCCGTTAGGAAGAAAATTCCGAAATCAGAGGAATTGTTCGGTCTTCGTCACCCTCATTAGGCTCCACAAAGTGTGCCGTGCAAATTTTGAAAACAGACGCACTGTCTGCTTCGTAACTTGAATAACCATAGCGATCAGATAACAATTACTAACAAGAAAAAGTCAGAGAGAGATAGACGCTTTCTTCGTTATTCATGCCTTCTCTATCCAGCGCATTTGAATGCGCAGTAACTAATGCCCATATTCATCATTCATAGTTAACCCTTAAGGTAAGTGATAAGGGTCCCTTCGCTGAGAGTCACTTAAGTGCTGAGGGCACCTTATTCAAAGGAGCGTTTCATAGACATTTCCTTAAGCGAGAGAAAAATTATAGTAAACCTCCATGATTTTTTCCTTTAGAACAGTTGGTCATACTGCCGATTGTGTTTAGTTGTCATTTTTTATATAAATGCGTGTTTTTCATGTGTTTTACTGTTTTTACTTTTTCGACACTTAAGGGACATACTATCCACCCTTAAGGTGAGGGTGATGTAAGGGCCCTTACAGACGTCAATTTTGACTATGAAACGCATATTCGATTTGAGGGTATGAGTAAATGTCCCTTACTACTTAAGGGTTAACTATGAATACGGTCGTAAGCACTCCATATATTATGTTTATAACTCGATGTGTATACCTATATAATATAACTATGACAGTCATTTCATATGGCTCTGGGAGACATTCGTTTATGGTCCCTGCTATAGAAACTATAGTTGTGACCAGTTGACTATAGTAAGTTTGCAGAAAGGAACGGCTGGTACTGAACAGCCTATAGGGCAACCGAGATTGGTAGTCCGCCTCTGCCTACGTTCGAACCTGACGAGCCGCCGCTGATTTGTTATTGAGTTTGTGCCAGTCGGTGTATTAGATTATAACACAATATTAACACAGCAGTGTGGCACATTAGTGCATGGTGTTAATGAAACTCCACAAATCTGTATAAATTATCACAGACAGATATTGATGACATCAGCCGACAGTGCAGTTATTTAGGATTACCTTGTATATATAGTACATAATGTATCTGAGTTCCTGTTAACTTTCATTACACTACCTACATTAAAGGACATAGGTATTCTGATATTAATTTTCTCAAAACACCTCGTTTGAAGTTATTACTTTAAGAAAAAAATTCACAGATTTCGCAATCCTTGCAACCATCGAGGACATTGGAAATGATAACAGCATATATGAAACATAATTAACTGTTTATTATACACACAATATTTATCAATGCACTGTTTAGTTTTGTCAGGAATAACCCTATATTATTCTTCTGTTATATACGCGTTCACTTTTGCTTGATTACTTAACTTTTAAATGGATTTTTCTACAGTATTTATTAACATGTGCTCAAAAATAACACCGCAGATCGTCGCAAATAGATCTCAATTAACTAGACATGATATAAAACACATTTCGAAAAAATTGCACTTGTTCAATTTTGCAAGATTGCTCCTCACTTGATCGCGACACCGTTGTCTTTTGGCCTTGAACGAAAACTCGTAACTCTGTCCCCATATACGAACATAAACATTTCCAATGTTAAAACGGAATACAGGTAGAGTTGCCAGATCGAAAAAACCAAGATTACCAAGATATTTCTGAAGCGATGGTTGAAAAATTGATTAAAGAATTTGAGTTTAATCTTAATTGTTAAACCATATACTTAAACCGTAGTGATAATTTTTTGGTGTTATTTATTCAAGGCCTTATTTTTGTGGAGATGTTGAGGGAGGCATATTAAAGTGTCCTGAGTAGGGGATTTTGCTAGATAGCGGTATGGGAGGGATGCAGACCGCCTCCAACATGTAACAAAAAAAATGGTCACAATTATTATTGCTTCAAGGCTGAAATTGTTTGTATAGCTTGTCGGTGATCCAATAATGCCATTATAATATTTGCAGATCGATTGGTCAGTGTTAAAGGGGTGGCAGATCACCCTAAACGTGTCATGTACTCGACGAAATTTATATTATCAGTTCAAGGTTCAAATTTTAATATGTTGTTACGGCGACGGTTTTAAGCATATATTTCAATTCGCAGAACAAAATGTCGGTATTAACCCCCTTGCAGAACGATATAAATACCTAGGCGAGCAAGTTTCCCTCTGAGAGAGGGGCTTAATATCGACATTTTGTTCTGACCAATCGATGTGTAAATATTATAATGGCATTTTTGGGTCACCGACAAACTATATAAACAATTTCAGCCTTGAAGCAATAATAATTGTGACCATTTTTTAACATTGGAAATGTTTATGTTCTTAAATGGGGGCAGAGTTACGAGTTTTCGTTCAAGGCCAAAAGACAACGGTGTCGTGATCAAGTGAGGAGCAATCATGCAAAATTGAACAAGTGCATTTTTTTCTAAATGTGTTTTATATCATGTCTAGTTAATTGAGAGGTATTTGCGACGATCTGCGGTGTTATTTTTGAGCAAATATTAATAAATACTGTAGAAAAATCCATTTAAAAATTAAGTAATCAAGCAAAAGTGAACGCGTATATAACAGAAGAATAATAGGGTTATTCCTGACAAAACTAAACAGTGCATTGATAAATATTGTGTGTATAATAAACAGTTAATTATGTTTCATATATGCTGTTATCATTTCCAATGTGCTCGATGGTTGCAAGGATTGCGAAATCTGTGAATTTTTTGTTACATGTTGGGGGCGGTCTGCATCCCTCCCATACCGCTATCTAGCAAAGTAAGTTAAGTAATTAAGTATTGAAGAAAAAGACACATCAATATTTGGCAAAAATGTAGCTACATAATACTATATATAGATATGTAGGTAGATAGATAGATAAATTGAGAAAAAAGAGATAAAGTACATAGCAGCAACGAAGCACAATTTTTGAAATACACAACGCG
Organism: Mongoloraphidia duomilia; assembly: GCA_039654895.1. Lineage (NCBI taxonomy): Eukaryota > Metazoa > Arthropoda > Insecta > Raphidioptera > Raphidiidae > Mongoloraphidia > Mongoloraphidia duomilia. Next base: position 5,863,004 of record CM077523.1, read on the forward strand.
TTTGGTTGTCAATTGTCATTGCCATCTATGGTTGGATGGACAAAGTAGTCAGAAAGTTTCACCGTGTTTTCTTAAGCACATACTATCTTCTTTTAAAAGGAATTAAGTGCAGAGTTCTATGTTTTCATAAATTGAATAACTAACTTTATATAACTATTTTATAACTTGAGAACGGCCCTGGATAAACCTTAAGTAGAAATTTACTAAAGTGCTAATGAAATTAATATAATTCAAGTCATCCCAACACGACATCTTTCTGAACAGTCAGGTATCATCAGTTAATTAAAACATTATTCTGAGCTAACAATTCTCAGAGGTATTTTATACTTTAACTTATTTCATTTACCTTTACAAATATATTTCGTGTGAGGGAACATGTGAATTAACAAGACTGCAATAAAGAAAAAAATGAATTCATAATTAAATTTGAAAGTGTCGTTTTTATTTATAATTGTATTTTTACGTTAATAGAATGAGGCTGTAAAAAATAAATATTTTACTGTTTCCTATTACAAATCATTGCTACAAACACAGCCATGGCGTTTATTTCTTTTGAGTATTTACGAAGATACAAATTTTTAACTTTTAATACGTTGCTTAGGTCATCGGTGCCAAGTGCGTTTCTCTGCAAATATTTTATACTCTTTATAACCACGCCGCCTATATTCTCTGTACACTGATCTCGTACGGCCAAAATGAGATAGATAATGTATTAAATATACGGGCTGTAGTTAGTGCCTGTCAAAATGGAATTATTTTAGTTAGAAGGACATTCCAATGATTTAATAAAAAAAGTCGTTTATAGCTCATTGTAATTTCTGTTACTGCAAATAAAAAGGGGTTAAGTATGTCTATTTTTAAGGTTTTTAAAAGTCTTTTATAAGGTAAAGGTACTGGTCTCCGATCAGTTACCTGTAAATGTTGACGACAAACGACTGTGTTCGTATAGACAAATGAAAAACATTATTAGAATTAAATTCGATGTTAAGAGTATTCTCTGCTGGAAGTTATCCCCTGCACTCTTCATCTTAAATCCTTTCCCCTCGCCTAAAATCGGTTACCACTCTCCCGACTCTATTTTTAAAGCTAAAGGATTCGGGTAAACGCTAAATAAAGGACCGAGAATCACACTACAGATCCTACAGGCGAAAAATTGAAAAAAATCTTATAAAAACTTACAACTTTTTAAAAATTACGTTATTTTTCACACGTAGCCAAAACTGTGTTCAAAAAAATGGTCTATACTCTATAGGATCTGCAGTGTGATCTTGGTCTTTCATTTGGCGTTTACCTGAACCCTTTAGCTTTAAAAATAGCGTCGGGAGAGTGATAACCGTTTTTAGGCGAGGGAAAAAGATTTGAGATGACGAGTGCAGGGGGTAACTTACAGTAAAATATTATGTTTGGCTGATTCGAAGAAATATGAAGTATCTGATGTCAAGCGGCGATGCGTAAAACACAGCAATTAAAGCAAGCATCTGACTTTTCCGACATCTGCTGGCTCCGCAAGTCGCGAGATTGATCATCATAACTCCAAAACGGAAATTGAATCATATTTCTCTCAAGCAAAATCCAATTTAAGCAGATTCTTTACATAAATACTCGGATATTAAATTTTTTTACCAAAGAGGAAAATGTTATCTGCTATTTTTTATATTTACAAAATTATCAAGTAAATATAAAAGTTCTACTTATTGGCTCAGAAATCTTCTCGGCACAAATTTAATCTCTACTAATATTATAAATGCGAAAGTTTGTGTGTGTGTGTGTGTTATATTTTATGTTTGTTACCACTCAGCTCCGTAACGGCTGAACGGATATTCATTAAATTTGGTATACATATAGTTCCTGGAATAGGACCTAGGGTACTTTTCATCCCGGACAAATGTATAGTTTACAAAACGTAACTTTGCAATTTTCTTGCATTTTAGCGTATTGGCGGAATCCTACTTATATTATGAACACCACCAGCCTGGCTTCGTCCGGGTCGCAGAAGGAGAATTTTCTCGCAGGGAGGGATAATAAATCATAAATTCATAGCACCCGGGCGAAGCCAGATTGGGCCTCTAGTATATTGTATAACAGGGTCGTTACTTGATGTAAATTAATTCATATTTTCAATTCATTATTTTTTTTTTTTTAATAATAAATTGAAAATCCAATTGACACATTTACCATAGCAACGCCATGTAAACAACAGCATTGCTACACGCTCGGCCATTCTCAAGCCCTATATTATGGCTCCTGTATTACAAACCAATAGGTTTAATCTGAAAACTGGTAAAAGTAGGATATTCGATGCTTTACTATTTACCGGGTGGAACAGCATACCTGTGTACATAGGCGATTAACATAGAAAAACAGTTTTTCTGTGCGCATTGCTCCCCAAATTATTTTACACAAAAATGCTTCAAACAAATATTGTAGGGCTTAAAATTCTGCAACTAAATCAATAAAAACGATTAATTTTGCATGCTTTATAACGGCTAGATTTGAAAATTTAGAAAATTAAAATTTAATAGTTAGCCATGAAATAAAAACAAAAATACTAATAAATTCATTCTACAATAGACTTGGCTGAAAACGAAGGATTATTTAAATATTTGTTATAAAAATTGTAGTGATTATTTTAATGAGAGAATTACTGTTTGAAATTTGAATTCTAATACTTAGATAGGTCTTAATTTTTACATGAATTATTTAAAACAGTTTCCACTAATAAAAAGTTGTAATTTTGTAAATTATCAAATCTAATTTCTCCCGTTATAAAGCATGCAAAATTAATCGTGTTTATTGATTTAGATGCAGAATTTTAAGCCCTACAACATTTGTTTGAAGAATTTTTGTATAAAATAATTTGGGGAGCAATGCGCACGGAAAAACTTTTCCATGTTAATCGCCTATGCACACAGGTATGCTTAGGGAATGCAATCTCGATCTCGCGAGATCTCGAGCCATTTTTCGAGATTACATCTCGTGGGCAGGCAATCTCGTTTTTGAAATCTCGTTCGAGATCTCGACCCGATATGGTCGAGATCTCGAACGAGATTTCAAGAACGAACGCGCTTGAAAAAAAAACTTATACGTAATAGTTTTTCACAGTCGCGCTAACTGGTTCTATTTGTTTCTCTGCATATATTGTTTTAATTATTGTTTTCTTGAGTAAATTTAACTTATAACAAGCATTAGATGGCTAACAAGTTTCAAAGTTAAGTGAATACTGAATATGTCTAAGAACAATTCAAACCAAATATGTTCGTGAACGTTACTAATAGTAACTTACCCTATGCTTCATAACACCTAAGAAGTTATTTCCAAAATAATTAATTGACATATAGTGTGCTGTGTGAGTTGGGGTATTGCTGTTATATTTTGAAAATAAAACAAAACTTTAATTGAATCTTGGAACAAAAAAATCAACGTTTATTTAAGGAAAGTAATGAATAATAATCATCTGCACAGTGCACTATACGCAATAAATCACACACGTACACAGTGACACAGTCACACTGTCCCAAGTAAGTAGTTTTCATTAAGTTTAAGTATTTTAGATACAAAATAATACGTTTTTTTAAAAGTAGGCGAAATCTCGATATTGTCGAGATTTATCGAGATCTCGCCAGACAATCTCGCGAGATCTCGAATTGCGAATTACCTATCTCGGCTCGAGATTGCATTCCCTAGGTATGCTGTTCCACCCGGTATAATATTAATTTTAATTCTTGAATGTGCTTCAATCTTCTCTCATCGAAATAGCTGTCTGTTTTTGCATTTAAATGGTTAGAAAATATTTTTAAAACGTTCAATAAATTTCCATTTACTTTTAAACAATGAGATTAATCCTATCGGTAATCGGTATTTCCAATAGAAAAGGAATGTCTTAATGGAGATGAGCAGACAACTTCGCACAGACCTTACCGTTAATAATAGTTATCCGTACAGGAATGTACCTCACTTCAGAGGTTTCAAACTCGATTTTTCATAAAATGTCAAAATAAAGAGAACGTACTCCTTAAGGTAGTTGTCGTGCTATGGGCATAGTGTCAGAAAATTCTAAATTTTCATATACTCATTAAGGATACTATAATACAAATACCATTAAAATTTGAAGTTGATTGACCATCTCTAGCTCGAGATAAATTTAATTAAAGTTCGGATAATTAACACGGAGAGCATAGGAAAGGTTGTGTTTTTGACAAGTTTTTTAATTTTTTAAAAAAAAGTAACAGTCAGAAATTTTCAAAAAACTAACTGTTCATTGATGTTTTTGTTCTGAGTTTAAAAAAGAAAATCCAAAAATTATTGACCTTTTTATTGTTGAGATATAATAACGCAAAGTTCAACAATTTATGAGAAAAGATTGACATTTTTATATAATCCAAGCGAACAAACTAAGTGAAATATGTGTTACTATGTGAACAACAGTTTTGGTACAATCTCTAACAAATTTTTTTTACATTTAACACTATACCTACTTATTTATTGTTTTACAGCGTATTATGAACGAAACTTTTGGATGTTATTGTAGCACGGCAACTACCTTAATTAAACAAGCCGTGAGGTGGGTCGTTTATTAGGACTAAAGTGCGACCCTTGAGGTCCACACGACGAACTTCCCAGTTTGATAAATATTTAATAATAATAAAATAATAATTAAATTAGATATTACACAGAAAAGTAATCATTTTAATCATTAAAACATCAATAATTAAAAAAAAAAAAAAAAAAAAAAAACGGCTGAACCGATTTTTATAAAATTTATGTCGGATCAAAATGACGTTAACACGCCTCGATTGACACCCTTACGAAGTCGATATAATTTTTTATTCGCGAGATATTGTGTAAAATCTACTTTTTTGGAGGTTATTTGGTTAAGAAAAAAGAACGGCTGAACCGATTTTAAAAAAATTCCTTTCAGATCATATTTACGTTAATACGCGTCGATTGGCACCCCAACGTAGTCGATATCATTTTTCGTTCTCGAGATTTCGTCTTAGAAAGAAATTGACACATACATACGTACGTACGTACGTACGTACGTACGTATGTACGTACGTACATACGTACACACACACACACACACACACACAGACATCTTTCTAAAAGTAGTGTAAAAATAGTGTAGTGACCTTGAAACATAAAATTTTTTTTTCCTTTTTGATTTCGATTTTCGGACCCATTACAATAACTTCCAATGGGAAGTTAACAAAGTCACAACAGAACTACAAAAAACTAGTTGGGGTTTTATGAAACCACGATCCAAGTGAAACTTTATTTATTTAATAAAAATGAAGTAGAATTTATAAAATACTTCCAACGAAAATCGGTTTGAATAAGAAATGTTGTGTAGTTTTTGAGATACATTGTACCTTGCAAAAGGTAGGGTATAAGATATTTTTTGCCATATCCACTACAAAATAGCTACTTACGATGTATGTATAGCGGCCTTTAATGAGTCATTTCACAGGCAGGTGTACGGAAAGTGTTTTACTTTCCGCACTAGTGCGGGAAGTAAACGGTTGCCATAGGAACTTCTGTTTATTCGCTCTAAACGATTGCGTGCGTCTGCCATTACTTTCTCACGAATTTCACGGCATACTGTAGAAGTAAAGATGACAACGCAAATGAACTCAAATTTTGACAGCCAAAAAACCACGAGATTTTAACATTGTTTTTGTTTTTTAGAAATATCTCAGAAACGGTTGACTTAAGCGACTCTTTCGTTATGTAATGTTTTAAATAGAATTACATTTCCTACAATTTTCATCCCCACAAATTTTCCGTGGTAAGAATAGTAAGCGAGCTACAGCTTCTTGAAAATCACGCGCTTTTTGTAGCCTTACAAACCAATTGTTAAGATATAAGGTCCTTTTCAATAGCTTTATTTATTGTGTTCTTCATCGAATTTTAAGTTGAAAATACACATGTTCATAAAGCAAAGAACACCCTAAATTATGATTTTTGTCCCATATCGATATCTTCAAAAATTTAGAAGCTATAGCCTGTCAAAGCTGAAATCATCATAGAGCCTTACATTTTTTTTTGACACGCGCTACGAGTACTTTCTATACCGAATAAAAAAATGTCCGTCTAGGAACCTATAGAAAATTTAATGCCATAAACAATCATTTACGTCCAATCTCACTAACTTGCGAAATTTTCAAGTTATAAGCATTTATGTACATGTTTTTACCTTTTGACATAAAATTTAAACACTTGCTGCGAAGTGCTCTGTAGAGTGACCACTTTCAAATTTTTTAAATTTTTTTACTCACTTAGATAACCCATGAATAGGTCTACAGCTTCTATATGTAAACTTAATATTTCTCGAACACTCTTCTTAGTAGAGCACTTCGCGTCAAGTGTTTTAATTTTATGTCAAAAAGTAAAAACATGAACATTAATGCTTATAACTTGAAAATTTTTCAAGTTAGTGAGATTGGACCTTAAATTTTTTATAGGTTACTAGACGGAAATTTTTTTATTCGGTATGGAAAGTACTCGTAACACGTGTCCAAAAAAAAAAGTAAGGCTCTATAATGACTTCAACTTTGACTGGCTATAGCTTCTAAATTTTTAACGATATCGATATGGGACAAAAATCACGATTTAGAGCGTTCTTTGCTTTATGAACATGTGTATTTTCAATTTAAAATTCGATGAAGAACACAATAAATAAAGCTATTGAAAAGGACGTTACGTTTTAACAATTGGTTTCCAAGGCTACAAAAAGCGCGTGCGATTTTCAAGAAGCTGTAGCGCGCTTACTATTTGTACCACAGAAAATTTGTAAGGATGAAAATTGTAGGAAATGTAATCCTATTTAAAATGAAAGAATCGTTTTTGAGATATTTCGAAACAGGCTCATCAAAAAGTTATATGCAAATATTTTGTGAAATATTCTTTGAAAAACTGATATTTTCTCTTTATTAATAAATTGCAAAGCATATATTGATTTTATCGCAAAATTGAATAGGGGAAATTTTTTAGAGTAACTAATTAGGAACAAAGCAAAAAAAAAAGTCGTCTGATTTCAGACATTGGTAAAGGAGATATTAGCGTTTTCCGTAAGGCTTGCAAAATTATATTTAAAAGGGGGTGGCGGGGGAAGCACAAGGGGGATAACCGGGGACTTTTGTAAAAATACATGTCTAAAGGTGTTCTACCATCTGTGAAAAATCCAGCAACTTTGGAATTATTTGCGACCTAAAACCTTTATTTCCCGGGCTATGAGTCATAAAAATTGCCGAAAGTAAACAGGGTGCTGAATTGCTTTGCGGGTAATAGGAATTTAACCCGTAAAATCGAACTTTTGCGATTTCCTGCTTCCCTAATTATTTTAGGAAAAATATCTTCGAATAAAAGTTTTGGAACATAAAATTCTGCATCTAAATCATTAAACAAAATTAATTTTGCATGTTTTGTGCCGGCAGAAATTTGATATGAAAATGTCAAAATTACCTCAAAAACAGATAGCGATAGCCATGGAACTTGAACAAAATGATGACGTTTTACATGTCAGAATAATTTCTAATCATTTTGTCCAAGTTCCATATTTAATTAATAAATGTGCCAGTGTTCCTGCTTGAAAAAGACTACTTTTGCTATATTGGGAATTAATTCCAAAAGCGCATTTTTTGAGTCGTGTCACAATTACCGCCCAAGGGTAGTGATGTAAATGCGTATAATACTCTGGTATGAAACGTTTGTATAAAACGGTATAATACGGTATGTAAAAAAAATAATATACCCCATTTTTATACTAGGTATAAATACTGCGTGTTTTACTATTTTATACAGCACGTATAAAACGTTTAACACCGTTTAAAACGGTTTAATACCAAAATGAGAACAGGGACTCTTCCTATTATGCAGTTGGAAATACTGAATAATGCACCGTAACCGTAGTGTGAAAAAGTAAAAAACTGTTTTATACTTAAAAAATACGGTATTATACCATGGGTTTAATACACAAAAAAGTTTAATACCGTATTTTTACATCACTACCTAAGGGCGATATTTTTAAGTGAAACTTCTTAGCCTCGTGTTTTTCCGTTCAGTTATGCATGTCGAGGTCACGTCACGTCCAATCGAAAAATCGTGTATATATCCAACACTTTCAGACCTTATCCTATAAACAGATCCAACTTGGTATATCATAAATATAGCAGTAAACACAACGAGATGCGTGGCGTAGGGGTATCGCAGCTGCTTTTTACGCAGTAGGTCGCTGGTTCGAACCTGTGAGGTATCATTTTTTCCAGTGTGAAAGCATAGACAAATATAAAAATCTATGAGCACTTTGGTTGGAATAAAATCAAAAATAAAGATAGTTAATTCTTACCACAACAGTTTTATTGATGGATGTACATTTGGAAAGCTCTGCTTTCATCTTCAGCAAACACTATACATGATTTTTAAATTCAGAAATAAATTTAGGGAATACGTTATGTTTTTTACATTTTATTAAATATTTGATGTCAGTACGTAAAAATTTCAATCTTAGATTGTATTTAAAAAATAAATTAAGCTCACTTGGCCGAACAGCCATCTTAATAATAAGATGTATAGTGTTTGCTGAAGATGAAAGCATAGCTTTCGAAATGTACATCGATCAATAAAACTGTTGTGGTAAGAAGTAACTATCTTTATTTTTGTTTTCATAGACAAATACATTGAGTTTAAGATTTGGAACGTAGGGTGAACGTTTTAGAAGCACTGGTTAAGACATAGGATATGGCATATCACGACACGTGTACGGACTTAGTTAAAATACGGTTATAGCTGTTGAAATGTCCCCCAGCACGACCATAAAGGATCTGGGCCATACGCATTATGAGATTCCCAATCAATAACCCTGTTGACATCAACACTAATACGGGCTGCATTTGTACAAACCTTTAATAATACAGGGCATATTATGTAGTGCCGGAATTAATATTTACATTATATTAATATTTATATTATATTGCGGTTGATTTCAAGAGGGAATTTTTAAGTGACATATTTGGTATGTAAATTATATATCGTAATAGCAAGAAATATTAAATTACTTACGAGAAGAGCTCGTAACTCTAAATATTACTGTTCAGAAACACCTATTGTTAACGTCACGTTACAGTGCAATTTCGAGTAAATCAGGGGTTCCCAATCTTTGCTTTACTGCGACTCCCTTTACAGGTTACAATTTTTTGCGACACCTTTCTAAAAGAAGATACCTATGTGTAGCTCTAGCAGACAATAAAATTACTTTATTATTCAAAGAAAACTCCAAACAAGATTTTTTTATTATTTATTATTTTTTATCAGTCAGTTTTCATTGAGGGCAGCCAGCCTAATATTTACTCTGTAATATTATTTTATAAAAAAATATTTTTAATTTGTGTTTATTTTTGAGATTTTTAATATAAAAAAATTTTGTTTATTCTGAAGATGGACTAAGTTCCGAAAGCGCTTAATAAATGAATTTTAATAAACTTTTGGAAAGGATTTCTTCCTATTTTATTTTTTTATTTTAATAGAATATGAATTATTATTTATTGGATTCCAATTCTAATAATTAGAAAACATAAAAACTACAAACAATACAATTAATGAGAAGGATGAGCTTGCTTTTCTGAGCATAATTTCTCATAGACTGAAGTTCTGAAATTGCGACTCCCCTAGGATAGCGGCACGACGCCCCAGGGCTTTGTGACGCACTAACTGTGCGTCACCTCTGGAGTAAATTATAGTTTGAAATATAAAAAATCTAAATATTCGGGTTAAAAATAATAAAAAAAGTTATGTAAATTTCATTATAAAAAAGGTGCGCAAAACAATCCAAGTTTATTCCGATATTTTCATTTTATTTGTCCTAAAATTACAATATTATATTTATTATATTTGTTCATATTTTAATATTCGTTAGTTTTTAATTTTTGATAAAACTTACATTTTTAAAATGAAACTTATTAGCCTTTAAAATTTAATTGAAAAGGTATTTGTGATATGTTGGTAATAAGTTATTTGTAGTTCGCAAGTGCGATAATAGATGACACTAAAATTTAATTGAAAAGATATTTGCAGTATGTTGTTAAAAATTATTTGTAGTTCATAGGTGCGCTAATAGATGACACTAAAACATATGTATATTTTTAAATTAGAAAATTAGAAGTTTTCACTTCTGTCGTGTGGTCATAAGCACACACCCACTTTTTTCTTTATTCATATTAGAGTTTTTGAACGGGCGCGAATATTAAAGTTAAAAGTAACTCTGAGGGAAGACGCAAAGTAGCTCTAAAAGGGAACGTGACTGAAAAAGTTTACGCACTACTGATTTATATTATACATATCTAATATTATGTAAGTACTCACAAATCATTGTACATATATATTATATCTAAAAAGTTTTATTCTAGGGTAGCTCACATCTGTGAAATTAGATTCTACAGCATGGAAGTATATTGGTTTAAATAGTGTGACATTTTACAATTTATTTTTTGATAATAGATTATATTATCTAGTTGCGTAATGACGTATATTACTGACGAGTAAGTGACATTATGTTAAAACGAGCACAGCGAGTTTTGACAGTCACACGAGTCGTATTACCATTACGCACGTGATATATATGGTATTTTGCCATACCTACTTTTCACTTCAATTTCAAAAAATTTTGACAGTTCATTTGCGTCGCCATCTTTACTTCTACAGTATGCCGTGAAGTTCATGAGTAAGTAATGGCAGGCGCACACAGGCATATAGAGCGTTTAAACAGAAGTTGCTATGGCAAGCGTTTACTTACAAGCCTAGTGCGGTAAGTATAACACATTCCGCACACCTGCCTGTTAAAAGACTCATTAAATGCCACTATACATACATCGAAAGTAGCAATTTTGTAGTAGGTATGGCAAAAAAATGGGTGTGTGCTTATGACCACACGACAGAAGTGAAAACTTCAGATTTTCTAATTTTAAAATATACGTATATATAACTTTTTAATCACACAGTTTAATCATAAATATATTAAAATCAGCCTATACAATTAGATTTAATGAATATAATACCTTAACGATAATATTATGTTTTAGTGTCATCTGTTAGCGCACTTGTAAACTAAGGTACTGGCGGCAAATATGGCCCAGCTTAATTTAAAATGATTTTTACTTTTAACCCTGATTTTTTATGGAACATTTTTTATATCAAAATAACAGGTAACTATGAACTTGTCATGGGGATATAATTTTATTTTGTAAAAAAAGATTTTTTTCGGAAATAAGTGTAAAAATAATCAGCCTTACACTTAGGCCATATTATCCATCTGTTCGGATTATATGGCCCACAACAAAAAATATCTTAAAACCTATAAAATGAATATAGCTTTTACATTATTTTTTTTAATTTTAATAAACTAAATTCCACAGTGCACACAACTCACATAAAATAAAATAAAAACGAAAACAAATCCTGCCATGGGCACTAAAAACAACATAACATTGAACATTTTTAGGGTCTAAAATTAACAGCACTCAAACTCATCAAATTCCCATCGCAAACCTAAAATAAATGGGAAGAATTCGCAAACCTATTTTATGAATGTTATTTAGTGGAGTTGGTTACTATGACCCACTGTTGGATTATATGACCAGCGGTCCATATAACCCGCCAACGCATTGGGCCATATTATCCGAAAGGGTAACTGAACAACATTATCATGATAAATAAGGCGAGCGAGTGCAATATCAATTAAATATTTCATGCAGAGATTCCTAACAAAATGACAGTTACCCCTGACTTTTCACAGCTTCCACTTCAGACGTAACAACGAATAAAAAAATTGACAAAAAACTTAAACAAATAACAACAGCATGTCAATACACCCGCAAAAACAAACGAATGAACTATTGTCGGAGGTTTTTTAGCGGGGGGCTGCGGGAAATAAAACCGTCAGTAGTGAGTAACATATGCAACTTTATGACGTTGTCAGATCGTCTGCAGATATTTTAGTTTGCGCAGGACAAATGTTGGGCCATATTACCCTCTGGGCCATATTTGCCGCCAGTACCTTACAAATGACTTTTTACTCGTATTAAGTTTTTAGTGTCATCTATTAGCACTCTTATGAACACCCAGCATTATGCAAATACGTGTTCGTATGAACTACACAATAATATCAGCATATTGCAAATACGTGTTCGTGTTTGAGCCGAGTAGCCCCGATTGTCACCGTCGGATGCGTTTCACATGGCTGTTATTAACTGCCCAGGCAAAGCGCGCCTAAGGAAGTTTTCACTTCAAAAAATTAATTGACATTTGACAATATAGTACGGTATTAATTATTTGACTTTTCCATAGTGACTTTACTGACCCGCGTAACCATGCTCATGCATTATAAACAACACACAGGTCACTCTATCTTGAAAATGAATAGACGATAGTTCCATTTTGAATGCAACATACTGTATAATTCTATAGTTCAACAGCTGACACGTTAACGACCTTCCACATCCGATATCATCGCCATACTATAATGTCACATGTCGTTATCATGTAACGCCGTATATCGACGGATCTTCAGCTCAACTACAGCTCCGATCTCTTTATCTCTACATCAGCCTCGGGAATATATTGTTAGCTCTGTTGAATCAACTCTCAGAAACGTATCAAGAAACGCACGTCCTTAAATACACACTTAAATACATGTGTTACACACTTCAGATAATGATGCACAAGATTATAAAATTCAACTCTCAACAAATTACCTACGTATTGACTTTTATTTGAGTTATGTATAAAGCCCCGTCAAACGTAAGGGGGCGTCCATAAATTACGTGAGGTGTTCAAGGGGGGGAGGGGGTCATACTAAATCTTTCCAAATCTCACTTGGGGGGAAGGGGGGGTTTTAGCAAATATTACGTAATTTTTTTCTTGTAAAAAACGGTGTGAAATTGCGTGAAAATAAAGTTAAATCAAATTAAAAAAATTTTCTAAAATAAAATATAGCGAAATTTCACATAATGATTTTCAAATACGGCAATACTCTCAAATCTCAAATACTAGTCTTACCTAGTCTTAAATAAAAGTAATAAAACAAATTCATTTTTTGTATTTTTTTTATAATCCAACGCGTTTACATCCAAAACACAAATTTTAAAAAATCTCACGTGAGATTAAGGGAGGGGGGGAAGGATGTTAAGAAAAATCTTACGAAATCTCACCAGGGGGGGCGGGGGGGTCAAAAAATTCTCAAAAATGCCTCACGTAATTTATGGACGCCCCCTAAGACGAAAACGCAAGAAATTAGTGATGCGCGATACGAGATGTTTTAGTCGATTGTCTCGATTGTTCAAACATCTCGATGACTCTCGATGGTTGTCACTTGGACTCGATTGTTATTGTTTCATAGTTCACCGAGACCGAGTCGCATAGTACTGAACCAAACACTGTCGAGAGCCACGTAACATACAATTGTTCATCACTCAACAACTGTGGTCGAGTCGTTGGTCGATTGTGCAGTAATGCCATAAATTTATTATTTATTACCCCCCCCCTGCGAGAAATACCCACCTGCGAAGCGAAGCCGTGTAAGCGTACGAAAACAGTTTTTTTTTTGACAACAAACCGTCATATTTCAGCCATTTTGTAAAAAATAACACAAACATTCCTCGTTTATCGTTCTTTTTATTGGTGAAAACCGTTTCAAAATCCGTTGCGTGGTTTAGAAGAAGTAAGCGGAGAAACAGACAGAGGCAGACAGCGACTTTATTTTATACTATTTAGAGATTAGAGATATCTGAGATTAGTACGGCTGTACTTATGGTATAAATTATGTTTTCTTTTGGAAAATTAGCAGCCAAAAATGATAAGTATGAGTATTTATACGTAATTTATAATATATCTAAAATGAATGGATCAAAATGAGCCATGACTGCAATTAATTTATTTAGGATTGTTACGGTAATTTTGTCACACATTTTCGTTTCATTTAGTTAGCATTTTACACTACATTAATTATCGATTTATGTAGGGTTGTTAGGGTAATTCGCTCACCACATTTTTGTCACACATTTTCATTTCATCTAGCCAGCATTTTACCCTTCAAATCGTAGAGGCAGCGCCGTCTAAGAAGTTTCAATTAAAAATTATAAATTGAAACTCAATATTATACATTTGAAAATTAATATAAATTAAAAAGATTTATACGGCTGAATTGCAATTGAAAATTTTTCGTTGGAAAGCAGCCAATTATATAATTGATTCGAAATCATTTTACCAACCATAGTCACAGTCAGGATTCTAACTTGAACTTTTCCACTTTCGCGGTGTAAGCTCATTCCGCCGCGAAAGTGGAAAGGTTCAGGTTAGAATCCTGACTGTGACTATGGTTGGTAAAATGATTTTTTCCAATATGTTTCGAATCAATTATATAATTGGCTGCTTTCCAACGAAAAATTTTCATTTGAAAATTAATGTCAAAACGCATTACTGTTATCTACAATTAATTGTATTTTAAAGACCACCAACAGCTAAGGTTATTTGGGCCTAGCACCAATTCATATTTTCAATTCATTATTATTATTTTTTTTTTTAATAATAAATTGAAAATCCAATTGACACTTTTACCAGCTCTCGGGCTAGAACTCAGGAACTGGGGACTTGTAATAGAGGAACCATAGCAACGCCATGTAAACAACAGCGCCGCTACACTCTCGGCTATTCTCAAGCCCTGTTATCTACAAAGAATAATGTTACGCCTTTATACAAAATCTACTGTATAAACAAAACATTAACCTAAAAGTAGTCCACTAAAGAGCTGAACGAAAACAAGTATTTTCTGTGCCAATCCTTTTCACTGTTCGAGTAACACATTATGTATATGAATTCAGTCTTCAGTGATTCTATACAAACCACTAATAGGATGAAAGATTTACCGAACCAAAAAAAATCGGATAAATGCGACTGTCCTTTCCACATTTTGAATTTACTATAAGCAAAGGGCTTTACATATACCGGGTGCTGATTTGATATGCGGGTAATAGGGATTTTATATGTAAAATCATGTTTATGAATTTTCCTGCTTCCCTATTAGTCCAGTACGTGGGGGTTTTTTGAATGCAAAAGGTGGGGTAGTAGCGATTTTTTAGTATGTTGTTAAGCTTGGGGCCCTAATGAAAAATCCAAGTTTTCGACCTCGAAGCGCATGCGCTCAAGCCGCCATCTTGGATTTTAGGTACAAAAATTTGTTTTTTTGATAATAACTCAAAAACGGTGGCTTTCACGACAAAATATGTTCTATACAAAGTTAAAGAAGACAAAATTTCCTACATTTTTTGTAAAAAAAATGTTTTTGTAGCACACAATATGTTAGGAGTTACAGTTCCGTGAAGTTGCACTATTTGAAAAAAAAATGCGGAAACTTCATTTTGGTTGACAATAAGAACACTGACGTATAAGTAGAGTCTCTTTAAAAATTATTTCAATATGATTTGCATTTGTTTAAATTATTTATTTTAGTTATTAACAACCAAATAACAAGATATAATACTTTTTTTTCAAATAGTGCAATTTCACGGAGCTGTAACTCCTAACATATGTGTGCTACAAAAAAAAATTTCTACAAAAAATGTAGGAAATTTTGTCCTCTTTAACTTTGTATAGAACATCTTTTGTCGTGAAAGCTACCGTTTTTGAGTTATTATCAAAAAACCAGATTTTTGTACCTAAAATCCAAGATGACGGCTCGAGCGCATGCGCCTCGAGGTCGAAAACTTGGATTTTTTATTAGGGCCCCAAGCCTAACAACATACTAAAAAATCGCTACTACCCCACCTTTTGCATTCAAACACTCCTTTTTGATACCCACGTACAGGACTATATATATTTTGGTGAAAAAAAAAACAAATAAAAAATTTGTTCATAATTAAAAACTCTATATAAGAGATTAATGGGAACTTGGACCGTGGGTTGATTGAAACTCAGTTAAAGTTTTAATTCGCAACGTTTCGTCTATATTTTAGACTTCTTCAGGCTCTTAAAACATAACACGAGTATGTCAGTAATAATCTGTAGTCATCATTCATTTACAGCGATAATATAATATTCAAAAATCCTTTTGAAATAATTGATCATAATAATTTCATTAAAGTTCATTTGTTCAACAGACACAATTTTTTCTTTTTTTAAAAGTTCCCATTAATCTCTTATAATATATAGTTACGATGGACATGACAACTAATTACATTAAAAACTCTATCTGAGACGTATGTTTGCATATTACCAATATGCAGCTTTTAATTACAAAATAATTATTAAGGAGCTGTATTTAAGTTTAAATTAAAAATATTTTATCCAAATAGCCATGATTTTGTTTCGGATAAAATATTTTTAATTTAAACGTTTTGTATCAAAATTAATCCCAATTCCCAATCTTGAAATTGAAGGAGCCATGATAACTTACGTCTTTACCCAACAGAGCGAGTTAGCATAGCATGCTGCCAGGCAGGCCCGGATTTCTGCCTAGGCCAACAAGGCAGTGACAGCCGTCGAGGGGGCCCCGGCCAGGGCGGAGATGAAAATTAAAGAAAAAAAAGTTCAAAAATGTTGTAAGATAACCCAATTGGCGACTTTTTTTTTGCTAAATTTCCATCCAATTCAATTTTTTCCCTTTTTTTGGGCTTGGAAGGCCCAACTGTCAAGTGCCTAGGGACCCTGGGTCTTTAAGTCCGGGTCTGTTGCCAGGTTGGGTCGTGTGAAGAGTAGCACCCGTTTTATGTCCGTCGGCCACCCAGCAGATCGGATCCAGCAGATTGTGTTGTGTACGAGGGCTTTTATGTTAACAAATTACTGTTAGAAAGCACCCATCGGATGGCATAACATTACAATGCAATAATAGAAAAAATTTATATTTTAAATTATAATTAAATTTAAATAATTATAATTTTTAGCGCCACACTATTAAAACATCCTGTAACATAAAAATATATGTTAAAAAAGGTTATTATATTATGCGTAATTGTGTACAAACATATTTTCAACGCATAAAGTGTAATAGACCGAGAGCTAGTGACATTTTTTTGGTGTTATTTATTCAAGGCCTTATTTTTGTGAAGATGTTGAGAGAGGCATATTAAAGTGCCCTGTGTAAGGGATTTTGCTAGACAGTGGTATGGGAGGGATGCAGACCGCCCCCAACATGTAGCAAAAAAAATTGTCAGAATTATTATCGTTTCAAGGCTGAAATTGTTTGTATAGCTTGTCGGTGACCTAATAATGCCATTATAATATTTGCAGATCGATTGGTCGCCCTAAACGTGTCATGTACCCGACGAAATTTATATTATTAGTTCAAGGTTCAAATTTTAATATGTTGTTACGGCGACTGTTTTAAGCATATATTTCAATTTGCAGACGAAAATGTCGGTATTAACCCCCTCTCTTAGAGGGAAACTTGCTCAAATAGGTGTTTATATCGTTCTGCAAGGGGGTTAATACCGACATTTTCGTCTGCAAATTGAAATATATGCTTAAAACAGTCGTCGTAACAACATATTAAAATTTGAACCTTGAACTAATAATATAAATTTCGCCGGGTACATGACACATTTAGGGTGATCTTCCACCCCTTTAATACTGACCAATCGATCTGCAAATATTATAATGGCATTATTGGGTCACCGACAAGCTATACAAACAATTTCAGCCTTGAAGCAATAATAATTGTGACCATTTTTTTTGTTACATGTTGGGGGCGGTCTGCATCCCTCCCATACCGCTGTCTAGCAAAATCCCTTACACAGAGCACTTTAATATGCCTCCCTCAACATCTTCACAAAAATAAGACCTTGAATAGATAACACCAAAAAATGTCACTAGCTCTCGGTCTATAAGTGTATCCGTACGCTGGAAAGAACTGTAAGGCTGAAAATCTGAAATTCTAATAATATACACAAAGGAAAACTGTTTAATGTGGAAGTGATAAACGGCATGGGGAAATCCTAACTATTTTATTTAATGGCTTTTGTAAACAGCGTCCTTATAGGTGTATAGTATATAAGTTATTTATATTCGTAACTAAGGCTTATTTTGGCGGAAACACGCTGGCACTTTAAATTACACGAATACAGCAAAGCTCAGAACTTCCTGTATACAAACTGTTTAATTACTTCTCAAATGTCGATTTTTATACAGTGTGTAAACGGTTAACCCAAACATAGGGAAAATAACATTGAATTAGTAGGCTATGGGCTATATTATCTAATGTAAATATGTAGTAGATGCTTTGTTTTTTTTTTTTACTTAGCAGATTCCGAGTTACTCTAACACTAATGGGGAATTCCAAGTCTTCATGGTTTCCGGGCTTGTAGGCCGTGGTCCGGTGGTATTTCTACCTGACGTTTCGTCTACAACTGCGGTAGACATTCTCAAAGGTGATGTGGCAGCGGTCGAAGTGTCCTCCTTGGCTGGTGTCCAGCACTCCGACATACAAAACCAATGACCAATCGTACAAGGACGGAATACGAGCGAGTAGAGAACTCACCCCCACCACTACACACTACGCAGTTGACCAATTACAGAGATACGGACTACGACCGAGCAGAGAACACACTGGTACTAGGCATAAAAGAAGGGAGGACACCAGTCACTGACGTCTGACACACTGACCTGTGAGCCGCCAAGGAGGATACTTCGACCGCTGCCACATCGCCTTTGAGAATGTCTACCGCAGTTGTAGACGAAACGTCAGGTAGAAATATCACTGGACCACGGCCTACAAGCCCGGAAACCATGAAGACTTGGAACAATGCCGCCGGAAAAGCTTGCACACCTGGATAAAAACAATAATGGTGCCGATGGGAATGGAACCCGGAACCAGCGACTTTCTGCGTCAGTGACTTGTGAAACGGCTGTAGATTCACGAAATATTCAACAGAATTATATGGACTTTAGACTGAAAATTTATACTTACTTTACCTATTACGTACTCTGTTAGTGGAAATGGTTGGAAACTGATCCTCCACACAAAATAAAAGTACAAAAAAGTACCTATCCCGCATATAAAATTTCAATATCTTAGTGGATTTATTAAAGTTTTTCGTTTTAAAAGAAAGCGCTTCCGTTTATATTAAATTTATGCATGCATTTTATGCAGTTTTTCTTATTTACATTTGACAAAATAGGTTCTTAAGCGCCCCTACACGTAGCAGGATGTTTGTACAACTTGCATGCACATACAAAATGTAGAAACAATATGTTTCATTCCTACACGTTCATACGAATCTGTACAAACAACTTTCAGCATTTTGTATGCACATATACATGTCGACAAACTACACGCAACGATCTAATGTCGCTACGTTTTATTTGTACAAAGAGAAGAATCGAAACATTGCTTTTTTTAAATCAACGGCCTGCGATTTCTTTGTACAATTTGTTTGTACAAACATGATGTCGCGTGTAGGGATAAAACATATTTACCATCAGAATATTCTGATAGTAAATATGTTTTATCCCTATACGTAACATCATGTTTGTACAAACATGTCAGTACAAACAAGTCGTACAAGCAAATCGCTACGTGCAGTTGTAATATTTGTAGTACCAACATGTCAGCACAAACAAAACATACAAAATTTCGCTGCGTGTAGGGAGCGCTTTAGATTAAAGTTTCAAGAAAAATTTGCAAATAACGTTCAATGCTTTTTATTAGAAATGTTTAAGCTACCACTCAAATTACGCTGTGGTACAGACACTTTTTTAGTTACGTCCTTTTCAGAGTTCATGTTACACTCCTCCCTGCTGGAGTTACCTACTTTAATATTCGCACGCCAATAAAAGCTCTCATAGATTTAATATACTTAATTAATATTAATAAAAACTCGGGTCGCAGTGCCAAAACCCTGCCGACAATATAGTGTATTTGCTAATACTGGCATTGTGGCTTTATTATGTGAACTTAAGTTTGTTTTTGGACAAAATAAAAAATTTAACCCCTTAATACATCCCTTAAAATAATTAAATTTTTCTAAATTTCAATATTAGACATGGATTTTATCAGTACACCCAATTAAATACACCCTTCCATAAGTAAATCCGTATCAACAAACTAGTGTTTTCATAAAATTTGAAAGTCCGGTCCTGTCGGGCCGATTTTATTAAAATTTTAGCAGCACATTTTAATCTTTACTAAAGAGTTAAATTTCAATTTTGAAACGATTCTGACAAATTTTTCGGTATTTTTGGGCCCAAAAACTTTTTGGAACCCCTAAATACAACCCTGAAAATGGTCCGATCGGGCCCATTTTAAATAGGCTTCTTGCGGTGATGAGTTCCAATGTGTGTACCAAATTTCGTTTCAATCGATTAAGTCTGTCGAGAGTTATCGTGTACACACATATATATATAAATATATATATATAAATATATATATAAATATATATATAAATATATATATAAATATATATATACATACATATATATATAAACATTTTTAAAAATGGTGCCAAAGTGTTCAGGAGGCTATGAAACGTCGAGAAATTTTGGTCCGACCCCTAGGTCCCGCCATCCGACCGACGCCAATAGTGTATGTGCCATATTATGGCAAATACACTAATACATTTTTTATCAAGTTTTTATTTAGATAGTAATACAAATTACTTTAATTAATTACTTTAATATAATATAAAATAAATGTAACCCTTTTTGGACTGCCGTGGGTTCGAATCCCGCCTGCGCTCATGAATGTTTTGTGATGTTATTTAGTATTAAGATAGTTGTTATTTAGTGTAGTTGAAAGACGCTAATGACCTGAGATGTCGACGCGTCTATAATCTACAATAAATTTAAAAAAGTAACCTTTTAATCAAAATTTTCGAAAGTAAGCAGTAGTTTTTAAATAACATAAAATAATTGATTTATAAAAAGAATTGATTACTCGAACTTCTAATTGAATTCTTAGCTTCTAATTTTGACCAACCGTGCAAGCCATCCCAGTCCAGAAGTTCAAAACGCAAAACTGTTTCGGGCTTTAACTAAAATCGGTACCTGCATGGCTGTTCCACACATCTCCCAATAATTCCTTGCATCTCCCGCGCTCCGGTCTTTGACGATAACCAAGTAATGGTGATTTATTTTATTTAATGTAGATTATAAACGCTCAAAAACTTAAGTCATTCTCGTCTTAATTACATCAAATAATAACATAAATTAAAACTAAACAACATCACAAAACATCCATGAGCGAGGTGGGATTCAAACCCACGACAGCTTGATTCAAAGGTCAGCTCGACAATTTAGGACATTAGCGTCTTAATTACATCAAATTACATCATCAGTTAAAACTAAATGACATCACAACACATCCATGAGCGAGGTGGGATTCAAACCCACGACAGCTTGATTCAAAGGTCAGCTCGACAATTTAAGACATTACTGTCACATTAGCGTCTTAATTACATCAAATTACATCATCAATTAAAACTAAACGACATCACAAAACATCCATGAGCGAGGTAAAATTCGAACCCACGACATTTTAATCCAAGGGCCAGCACGCTGACCATTACATTGGGCTATCCTCTGAGGAGAAATTATGTTATTGAGATGCCTGGTTACTGATCTATTCTTATACTAAATTACAATAGTGCAGAGGTGCGCAAATTAGGGTTCGAGCCCAAAAAGGGCCAGACAATGAGCTGGTGTTGTCCTGATTCGGGTCCGTCGTTGGTTGGAATTGCTTCCTAACGTTTCGCTAGCACGAGTGGCGAGCTTCTTCAGAGGTCCTTCCATCTCCGATGCTGGATGTAGAAGCTCGCCACTCGTGCTAGCGAAACGTCAGGAAGCAATTCCAACCAACGACGGCCTATAGACCCGAATCAGGACAACACCAGCTCATTAACTGGCCGCGAAACCCTCAACCAATGGGCCAGAGAATCCTAGGAGCGTGCGATCTCCGAGCTTTGGCTACACTAAACTACACTAGTGTAAAGGTCACTTCACACGACGATGGTTTTGTCGCTGGATTGCCTGCTGGGACTTGTGCTAACAGCCGCGCTGGCTCCAGTGATGGAAAATTACGTTATTGTGAGCTCTGTTGCGTTCTGCTTTCTGAATTCGAACCGTACTATTTTTCGTGCTTGATGCTCTGCTAGATTTTAGTGAGAACCAATCAGAAAACAGTATGTTTTCACGTGGGCTACGTCATTAACGAACATGGCGTCATAGTGGATCGACTCCACAACCTTGGACGGTTGTTTAACCTTTTCCCTGCGCATTTATTTTACGAGAGTGCATGCTGTGAGCGCAATTTTTAGGCTGTTCCGTATAGATACGTCTGGAGCAGTTCACTGTTGTTATCAGTGGGGTAAAATAATGAAGCTAAATCCCGTCAAATCATATCAAATTGTTTTTTTTGCCTTTTTTGTTCAAAACATATATTTTTATCAAAAACAGAACAGTCAGTGCATGTATACACGTGTACATACGCATTGACTTTAAAAGAAAAAATCACAACAAAGTGTAGAATTGGTGTTCTAATAGGCGTTGTACGTATATATACGGCGGTAGCAGTTTATCGCTGTAAAAAAATGCTGCGGTTAATCGCAAAAACTTCCGGATTGGCCAGTATGATCTGGTAGACGTTGCTCGTATATATACGACGGTAGCAGTTTATCGCTGTAAGTATTTTTTCCAGCCCGAACGTAAATATACGGCTGGAGCAGTAACCCAAGTAATCGTATATATACGTCTGGAGCAGTCAAAGGGTTAAACATTTATGTCTTCGTCTTCTTTCACAAATTAATAAAAACGCAATAATTGCTATTCGTCTGCGATGAACAACTTCTGTTGTAATCGTGCTGTCGTCCATTTTTGTTGATATCTGACCTGTCAAACCTGTCACTGCGCACGCATCAAAAACATCTACAAATCCAGCTTTAAAGCGCGCATCGTGTGAAGCCAGCACGAGATTCAGCGCTTAAACGCTTAAAACCTAGCAGAGAAATCAAAATCCAGCGGCGAAACGCAGCGTCGTGTGATTCAGGCTTTACATGTTTGAGTGCAACTATTGTAACAAAAATATGTGTGCTTTCTTCTGAAAAAGCACTCAACACAATTACCTTCGAAATGCAACGGTCAAATAAAAGAAACTGCATTGCTTTGTAGAAAAGCGACTCTATTTTCAGTTAAATATAAACTTTAGACTTTAATGAACCAATTTATAAAACATACACCACCGTTCGAAGAACTAGTTACTATATTATTTATATTTATGCTGGGTGGTAGAAAGCAATGTCAGAAAATCTGATGACCTTAAATTGTGACCACACATATTTTTCCATAAGAAAAGCATTGTAGAATTTTACTTCGATCCTGCTCGAAAATAATTAACTAATTAAAACGATAATTTTTTAAACTCTGTATACCGGGTGTCCGGTCTCAAAGTCGAACATAGGGAATTAACGTTGTGTGCCATTAAACTTAATAAAAAAACAAATCTTTAACTCTCCGCAAACTAACACCGCTGTAAAACGTTTTTACCTTAAAAACTCTTTCTTCATTGGAGTAATTATTCATTTTTACTTTAATTAATTGTAAAAATGCTTACGTGCACCAATGACGAGTACAAAAGTTTTTTAACAATTTTATTAGCACACTTCTTTCAGTGTTTTGTTTTAGCCTACTTAATTTGAAATCATTAGGTACTGTAAAATCGGTAAATTTTAAATTGGTATTTTAAAGTAAAAATTTCATATGGTATTATTAACTTCCCATTGGAAGTTATTGTAATGGGTCCGAAAATGGAAATCAAAATGTAACAAATTTTTATGTTTCAAGGCACTACACTATTTTTACACTATTTTTAGAAAGATGTCTATGTGTGTGTGTGTGTGTACGTATGTGTCAATTTCTTTCTAAGACGAAATCTCGAGAATGAAAAATGATATCGACTACGTTAGGGTGCCAATCGACGCGTATTAACGTAAATATGATCTGAAAGAAATTTTTTCAAAATCGGTTCAGCCGGTCTTTTTTCTTAACCAAATAGACTCCAAAAAAGTAGATTTTACACAATATCTCGCGAATAAAAAATTATATCGACTTCGTAAGGGCGTCAATCGAGGCGTGTTAACGTCATTTTGATCCGACATAAATTTTATAAAAATCGGTTCAGCCGTTTTTTTTTTTTTTAATTATTGTTAAAAATAAATAATAATTATGTTTTAATGATTAAAATGATTACTTTTCTGTGTAACATCTAATTTAATTATTATTATTAAATATTTATCAACTAAGAAGATCGTCGTGTGGCCCTCAAGGGTCGCACTTAAGTCCTAATAAACGACTCACCTCACGGCTTGTTTTTAGAATCATTTGATGCGCAATAATTTTATCTTTCGACAAGTACCAATATACCTTTCTTGTAGTACATTGAATTGGCGAACACGAATCAGCAAAAATGAACAATACCATGTTAAATCCCTATGTTCCCCTTTTAGACCGGACACTGGGTATACATTTATTTAGCATAATTTTTTGCACAATTTTCACTTCAAAACAGCATTTTTTTACACATTTTGATCAAAAGCGATCTTTTTCTATGTAGATCAATCATTTGTTTTTGTGTGAGTACAATCTAATGACAGGGAGTTTCACAACGACATTAGACTGTTCCTGCATGTATTAAAACTGTAATTATATGGTCACAATCTAAGGTCATTGTCAAATCAAATTTTTTGACAATGCTTCCACCATAAGTAAATGTTTCAGCTCATAATTTTTTTATAAATAGAAGATATCCCGCTAAAACGAAAAATTATTAGGTACTTTTTCTGACAATATTTTTATTAAGTATATGCGTAGAAAAACTTTACAAAGCGGCTAGCTGTTTATTAAAAAGGTGCTATTTTGTAAAAATCCAACTGACATTCACCCTGTTTGTCAACACATCGCATTTTACAATGCAACTGGCCACGTTTAGCCACATTATAAAATGGCGTAAATGTTATAGCAGTTAAACTTTGAACCAGCCCTATTGTAAAACGTGAAATGTCCATACAATACGGCGGTTGCTGGCTAAGCCTTTTTATAAAATTTACAAGTTTGCTTCGACATTTTGATTAATTTCCCGGTAGTGAAGAATCACTCATTTATAATAGCAAGTGATAAATCGCCATTCTCAAAGTTATATAACGTTTATTTCATAAAGAGAATGCTTTATTTTCCAACAATGATTATAGTCACAAGTCTCTGACAGCTGATTGGACAGCGTGTGACCTTTTCACTCTCGACCAAAAACCTACCAGAAACTTTGTGTTGTTAAATGACAGATCTGTTTGTGACAAGCCTTGTCATTCTGTACAGACAACTTTTTATATCATCACTGGACTTAAAAATATAGTTTATCCAACGCGAAATGCATATAAATTCTACACGGATTTCGAATACCATGCACTATAAAGAATGTAAATCAGGGATGTCAAACGCATTTGAGCCGCGGGCCATTAGTGTAACACATGTGATTCGCACAGACCAACAAAACATTTTTCAAGTTATACTTCTTTTGGCGCGTTATGGAAAAATGATGAGAATGAATTTTTATGTTTAACACCATGAAGTTAGTCGGAAGTTCATGATTATAATACCCTATTATCACCAGTCACAATGTGACAAAAGCGTTTTCAGTTTTGAATAACATTAATAAAAGCTATTTCTATACAAATGCTCGTTTATGCCGCTTTCGTTAAATATGAGTTCGTACTCCAACACCCGTACTGTTTACATTATTATAACCTTCATCAATTGTATTTAATATCTTTATTTAATTATTTTTCATGATTATAATACCCTATTATATAGCACTGCTATGTAAGATGGCAGATGTGAAGCAATTTCATAGCTTGAAACAATGGTTAGGTTCTGTTACTATCGCACAGAAATCATCCCCCCCTCGCGAGAAATGTATCAAAATAAAATATCTAGCCTATATGTTTATGTTTATGTTATATGGATAGTGTAGCTTCTATTTGTGAAAGATTTTTTAGAATCGGTTCAGTAGTTCCAAAGATAAGAATTTATGATTTATTACCCCCGCCGCGAGAAATTCTCCCCCTGCGAAGGTATTAAAACAGCTCAGAACGCCGACACACTAACACGCACGTATAAAGTAGCGAATGTGTAGGGTAGTGGAGTAGGAAGCACGTCGGAAAGAACCGACGAGATGCGAGGCTTGTCGAATGGCACCACGCGTGTTGTCATCAAAACGTTTAATTCACTCCCATCCAAGGGCGCCATTAGCTGATATTTCACATAAAAAATAATTTTAAAAAACTCGGGTCGCAGTGCCAAAACCCTGCCGACATTATAGTGTATTTGCTAATACAGGCCCTGTGGCTTTATTATGTGAACTTAAGTTCGTTTTTGGACAAAATGAAAAATTAACCCCTTAATACATCCCTTAAAATAATATTTTTTTTCCTAATTTCAATATTATTATCAATGCAACCTCTGTACCAAATTAAATACAGCCGTCAGCAAATAAATCACTATCCGTAAACTAGTGTTTTCATAAAATTTGTAAGTCCGGTCCTGTCGTGCCGATTTTGTTAAAATTTTAGCAACACATTTTAATCTCTACTAAAGGGTTAAATTCCAATTTTGAAACAATTCTGAGATTTTTTTCGGTATTTTTGGGCCCAAAAACTTTTTTCAACCCCTAAAAACTACCCTTAAAATAGTCCGATTGGGCCCATTTTAAATAGGTTCCGTGCGGTGATTGATTCCAACGTGTCTACCAAATTTCGTTCAAATCAATTAAGTCTTTCGAGAGTTATGCCGCGAACACATATATATATATATATATATATAATAAATAAATATATATATATACATATATATATAAACATTTCTAAAAATGGTGCCAAAGTGTTCAGGAGGCTATGAAACGTCGAGAAATTTTGGTCCGACCCCTAGGTCCCGCCATCCGACCGACGCCAATAGTGTATGTGCCATATGGCAAATACACTAAAAATGCATAGTGGAAAAAACGTGTTTGCAAGGAGAAAAAAACAGGGGAAAAGTTTTGGCAGCACTGAATATTGTTGAAAGAAAACGGAGAACAAATATTGACATCACGAAATTGTGTGTCAATGTCAGTGCCTTCACGTACAATAAATTGTCAATAGTATCAATGACTAGGAACAGCAGAATCAATAACCGACGTACATAAGTAATGCACAAACGTCTTATAAATTAACAAGGATGTAACTTAGTCATCCATCACAATAAAGGGGATGTGTTTATTATGGACGTCCGCGTCGAGATCGGGTCATTTGCCCCTTTCGTGAAATGCCTATAGACAACGAAATGAAATTACCATCTGATGTAACTTGAGTTTTGACATTTCTCGAAAAAACGATAAAATAATAAAATAAAGATATTAAATAAATTAATTTAATTTAATAAATTATCAATTTATTAAATATATTTATATCTAATTATCTATTTATTAAAAAAAATAGCATGTTTGTGTTGAGATTCGAACCTGAGACCTATTGCGTATGACGCGGCGGTGCTATCCGTTACGCTACGTACATCTTACTTAGCACTGCTATATAATTGGTGATATCTAGTATTTACTAAATAATAATGTAAACAGTATGGGTGTTGGAGTACGAACTCATATTTAACGAAAACGGCATAAACGAGCGTTTGTATAGCAATAGCTTTTATTAATGTTATTCAAAACGGAAAACCCTCTTGTCACATTGTGACTGGTGATAGGTAATAGGGTATTATAAACATGAACTTCCGACTAGCTTCATGGTGTTACTATCGACTAACTTTATGGTGTTACTACCGATTAACTTCATGGTGTTAAACGTAAAAATTCACTCTCAACATTTTTCCATAACGCGCCAAAAGAAATATAACTTCAAAAATAGTAATTTGTGCTAGGCTCAATTAATAACCCTGGCTTAAAAAAATATACTAATGCAGGGATGGCGAACCAATGGCACTCGTGCCATAGGTAGCACGCGACAGAATATTGTCGGCACGGCATTGATTGAGGTACAAAATCGCAATAATTAAAAATAATGTTAGATGTTATCGCAAAAATTTAACTATCTTTCAAATAACAAATATGAGTTCGATACGATAAGTATAGACGAAAGTTTCATGGCACACAATGCAATATCGAAAAAATTATTTTCATCTACTAAATTTCTTTGGTTGTTTGTTGAAACGCCCTGGCTACATTAAAAATTTTTTTTAATAAATATGGCACGTAGATGTGAAAAGGTTCGCCATCCCTATACTAATGTCACTTGATATATTATCATGAAATGCCTACTAAACTCTGAAATATTTTTATATTATTTCAACTCAAAGTACTTTGTTTTGTCGTCCAGTCCGAAAGAAAAAAATTCGATTGATGACCAGTCCCATACTTCCCACCTAGTAAATATTTGCAAAAAATAAACTATCTTTTTTTATTCTTTGAATATGGACATGGCCCTCTTTTTTGTTTGGTGATCTACTGATGGCTAGCTTAATATAGCAAAAATCATGGTTACCTACCTTGATTTACGTACAATTTTCTTTTTTCAGTAAAATATTTTTTTTCTCGAAAACTATACATTTTAGAGAAAAAAAATATTTACATTTTTTTCATATTATAATATCTAAAATTCATTTATATTTTTTTTACCTATGTTAATACGTGACATTGAGAACGTTTTTTTTAATATCTCAGGATCCACTGAACCGATTTGACTCAAAATCTAATCAGATAAACACAATATCAGCATGGCCGTATGTTGTTCCGTTTTTACGATATCGAAGGCGAAAAATTGACCACATACACACACACACACATACAGACATCAGTCGGAATATGATCTTAAACAATTGCTAGGGTCTCAAAACGTGAAGATCTGTTAAAATCTCGAAATATTTTTTTCGGACTAAATCCATTACTTCCCTACTATAGTAGAGGTGGGAACTGGAAGTAAAAAGAACTTTAAAATGCATAAATTATATTCAAGTAGCATTCAGCTGTTCAGCAGCTGACAAGTGAATAAAGGAGACAAATGAAATTGAAATATGTGAGGCATTTCACTTCGTTTCAAGATACGATCAGCTAAAATGAAAATACGGGTAATATATTATAGTTATTATACTGTACCATTTTGGAATTACTGCTTCTATGTCTATAGTATATCAGTGCTTCTCAACTTGTTCACGTCTACAAGACCCCAATAACGGTGAGCTCCTGTTTTAACGCTACCAACAGTCAAGGTTATTTAAGCATTGTACTAATTCACAGTGGCGGCTCGTGGTATTTGAAAGTGGTGAGGCACAGTTGAAAAAATTTTTTTTAGTAAGGTTAGATTTTAAAGTTAGTCTAGTGGTCAGTGGTCAGTCTACTTCGTCAGTTGTGTAATACTTTTTGTAAAAAAAATTATAATATTAAATTTAAAAAATTGAAAAATAGTTAATAATATTTTAGAAAAATCACTGCCCACTGTTGGAAAAAAAAGCAAAACAAAAATCAATACGAAAAACCACAAAAGTATTTACCGAAAAATATAATAACACACATTAAATGTCGCAATAAATTTACTTAGAGGCTTGCCTCAAAAGAATGTTTTTATGCGCTACTTAAAGCTAGATTCGACTGGACTATTACGGTATCATAAACACTACATTATTCACATTACTAATACGCTAGACAAGGAAGCGCGAGGCGAGCCTCTCTAACCATATACGACCGCCTGCAGAAATGAGATGGATGATATAAGAACAAAAACAGGCAACCGCCAATGAAAGACAAGGATGCACGAGGCCGGCCTCTACCATATACGACCGCATGCAGGAATGGGATGGATGATATTTCTAGCGAAGCGCGTTAAGATTGACGGCAGGCCCATATTTTACTGATTTCTATGAAGCCAAATATTAATTCTAATGGATATATTTATGCAAATAGTAAAATAATATAAATTTGTAATTTATTTAATTTGCAAAATTATTGGTGAGGCACTGCCTCACCTGCCTCATAGGAGAAGCCGCCACTGCTAATTCATATTTTCAATCGATTATTTCCTGTCCGCAGCACCATGTTTTATATTACTATTACTTTTTGAAGTTATACTTCTTTTGGCGCGTTATGGAAAAATGATGAGAGTGAATTTTTAGTATGCGCGCGCATCGCGTCACGAAAATCTACGGTATAAAGTTAGTCGTTAGTAAAACGTCAACTAGAGTCGTTACACCATGTGACAAGAGCGTTTTCAGTTTTGAATAACATTAATAAAAGCAACTGCCATACAAACGCTCGTTTATGCCGCTTTCGTTTAATATGAGTTCGTACTCCAAACCGTACTGTTTTTACATTATTATTTTTCTTGACTACGCAATTGGGAGATTCTCGCGGGGGGGGGGGTAACAAATTAGGGGGGAGATATAGAAAATTAATTAATTTTACCTTCATCACCAAAGATGTATAACTTCTGACGTGCGTACCTAGTACACACACACTCTTATTTAATTCAACAATAGCTAGTTTATTAATGATAAATATTTTAGAAAAATATATTAGAAACACCTCTTCATATGTAATAAAAATGATTTATTCCAGGAATAAAGGCAAATAAAACAAGGTTTATGCAATTAATTCAACGTCGATGTTTCGACATTAAAATTGAAACTCTCTCACTCACACACTGGTATAATTTCGCGCCCTTTCTCGTTCAAATACACGAAAGCAATGCATTTTCATTTTTTTTTGTAAAATCACAATGGCAGTACGTTTCGATGAACGTTAATTCGGTTGAAGATCACTGATTTATATTCTCTTGTTTAATTTGAAGGAATTGGAAAATTGTTACACCAACTGTCACTACATTTAATCAAGTTCCAAATAATGCAATAACGTTTCGAGATATTAGGCTTGTGCTATGTTCAGAACTGTCAAAGTTATTGAAAAAATAGTAAACTGATTTTTTTTTTTTGGAAACGTATATATATATCTAATTTAACCCCCTGGCCCTTCCTCACGCACGTGTCGACTGGCTGCAAGCTGTGATATGTCATTTCTATAGCTATTAGCTACCTCTGTTCTGAGGGAAGAACCATTCACAATTCTATAGAAAGAGATAATGATAGTCGTCTACAATAGCTAGTTCTTTTTATCTCATTTTTGTGCCAATGGTAAGCAAGGATAGGGAACTCACGGTCCATCCTCCATGTTTAAGATAACAGGACATAATGTTTACACCATGTAAATCACTATGGAGCATAGATCAATAATTTCTCTGCAAGTATATAATACGCTTTTTGCAACACTTGCATCAAAAGTTCAATTTTAAATGGCTGTGTACCGTTTGAAAAGTGTATGATGCGTTCGAACGGTAGTGTTTAAAGTAAATTTTAACGCACTCCGTTCTATAAAGTAATACTGTTTTGTTTTACTTTATAACACACGTGTGACGTGCGTAATAAAGTACTTTATAAATTACTTTGCTATAATGTCACTAATAAAATATTTAACTAAATTGTGTTTTATTTGCTTGAAATTGAACTTTTGAAGCAGTTATTGTAAAAAATATTGTATGTAACGCGTGGCTAAAGTGACGGATCTGACAGTAGGGTTTTTTTAAGGTTATGTTGCATTTATACCAGAACGAGTGTTTACCGCACTCGCCTTTGGCTCGCACTGTAAACAGACACCCGTTCTGGTATAAATGCAACTTAACCTTAGGCTCGTATCGCAAAATCGCGACTGCCATATAATCCGTCACTTAAGCCACTAGTGGCGTAAATCACTATAACCTTTACATTATAATAAACTAGGGCTTAGTAACCTAATAACCTAATAACTAACAATTCTGAACATTAAACAGTACGTTCGATAACGCGGCAACTCTATAAAATACATAATCTTTGGTTTAACTACATTTTAATTAATCGGAAGTAATTTTCCGTGGCAATTAGCACCTAACAATATGTTTATTTGATCATTTTCTTTGAATAATTGATATAGATGTGAATCAATATTTCACTACAAAGAGTAATTATTATACTTACACAATACACACCCCTGTTTATTATCTGTAAAGAAAAAAACAGTGTTATTATTGGTTTTTAGATTCGCTGCATTATTCTGATTGTATTTCGATTGTAACTAATGACAAATCGATATAATTTCCGATCACAAATATGCATTTTGTAATTTCACAAATTGCCGTTTCAATTTTTTTTCCGGTGAAACCTTTCAAATTACAATAAAATGCGGTGTGTTTTTTTATTAGGTTCATGTTTTGTCGAGTTGCATTTTTCTTTGCGTTAACAAATAAATTCGAATAAGTGGGGGCTGGATCACTGCCAAATCTCTGCAATGAAATGAAGAGCTTAGTGAGCTTGAAAATAGCTACGGTGTCGTAGTTTATATGGCATTTCCATGGCTCCTCTGTTCCCAGGTTCTAATCGGAGAGCTCCTAAAAGTATGAACGATCGAACATTGTCAGTTTAATATTTAAAAAATAATTCATTGAAGATACGAATTGATACTTTAATTCATAATGAAGGCCACCAAGAGGTCGCCAACGTTATTTGAGCCAAGAACCAATAGATATTGTTACAAAACTGTTTTCTGAGTTGGCGGAATAAATATTTATTTACAATAATTAAAAACACAATAATAATGAATGCAACAACGAAAAGTCAGTTCTAACAATCAACACAAGTAAACAATAAATAGCACTTAACTATATACAATAATTCGTAACAATTAACTATATACCAGGACTATTTGTTTCTAGTTATTTATGTTTCAAATATTTATATTCACTGTATTTATATCAGACGCACTATTTGTTGCTCAGTATTCTCCATTGACTGATTCCCTCAGTCACTTGTACTGCTTTTTATATATGCTGCGTGCCGTAAGCCTAGTTCGTTCTCGCCTTCTCTAAAACTTTCGTGCAGGTACCAGTTGTTCAGTAAGCAGACCCGTTTCTCAGAACTCTTGCCTGCCGTTTATATACAGGGTGATCCGTAGCAATATTATCAATTTATTATTTTTAAAAAACAAATACACAACTGATGTATCGCGAACGCGCGATTGTCGAAAGCACATAGCACACTCACAGCGATGACACACAAACCGCTGTGTGTGCCATCGCTCTTAGGCTCAAGGTCGCGCTAGTCCATTCCGTGGATTCTGATGAGGCTATACCCTTAACGCGCCGGCGCGCAAATGTGAAACAAACACATCGATCGCTATATCGAGCGTAAATGCGAATGAGTCTCCATGCTGTTGCCAAATCGCACGATCGAACGAGAAATTTCGAGTAGCTTAGTAATCATCAAATCGCGATACACTTGCTAAGGCTTGTATTCACCGAGCCTAGTTAGTTATTTATTCCGTTGATTTATTCGCCTGGTAACTATTACTCGGAATAAATAGCGATAATTCAATTCACCAAACGTAGTTAAGTTTACAGCTGCAGGTATAAATCATAAGAATAACTATTCTGTCCAATTTCAAGGGTAGAATTATTTATTCGCCTAATAAAATAGGATGGTCACGAAATGCAGAAATTACTTTATGACCTGGCGACCTTTTCAGGTAAATATTAATTCCATATCTTTCAGGTAATGGCTTTTGTAGTAAAATAAAATAAATTTACATTTTCGATCGATGCGCCATCGGTCGGATCTTTGGTAAACGTGCTTTAGAATCAAAATATTTGACAAAATGTCCATGGTGTATGGTATAAAGTAAATTTGTACCTGAAGTTACTTTTCTATCGAATGAATTGCTTGGTGAATTGAAAGTTAATTTTATTCCATAGAATAAAATAAACTTTCTATTCACCAAGCAATTCATTCGATAGAATAGTAACTGCAGGTAAAAATTTACTATATACTATACGCCTTGCAGATTTTGTCAAATAAAGCACGTTTACCAAAGATCCGACCGATGGCGCATCTATCGAAAATGTAAAATGGTGAATATTGACATATTTTACTGACAAAAACCTTTACCTATAAGATATGAAATTAATATTTACCTGAAAAGGTCGCCAGGCTATAAAGTAATTTATGCATTTCGTGCACACCCTATTTAACTAGGCGAATAAATTTATACCCTTGAAATTGAACAGAATAACTACTCTTACGATTTATACCTGCAGTAAACTTAACTATGTTTGGTAATTTGAATTATCACTATTTATTCCGTGTGATAGTTACCAAGGGAATAAATCAACGGAATAAATAACTAACTAGGCTCGGTGAATCAGGGCCTAAATCGCGCGTTTTCGTTTCAAGAAGTAGCATGTGTGCACTGACCCTAAGAAGTTACGCTTCAAAGAAGGTAAATAATTCTAATATGACCTTGCTGTTACCATCAGCTGCTCACAGATAGC
This sequence comes from Mongoloraphidia duomilia, assembly GCA_039654895.1. Taxonomy (NCBI): domain Eukaryota; kingdom Metazoa; phylum Arthropoda; class Insecta; order Raphidioptera; family Raphidiidae; genus Mongoloraphidia; species Mongoloraphidia duomilia. Next base: position 5,897,413 of record CM077523.1, read on the forward strand.
GCAAAAAATATCATGCACATAAATAGTCAAATTGATGACAAAGCTCTGATATGCAAATGGAACACTCTGAAATGCAAACGCCTACAAAAGAAGATTGTATACGGGGAAAGTTCACGCTGTTACTGGGGTGGATCAAACACATGACCTGCTCCCAGTTCACATGAGTCCACCTAATTAATTGTGCTTGTTGACCACCAGTTGCTAATTTTGGGCGGCGATCATTTGAAATATTATAGCACTGAAACGTGTTTTAAGACCTTAAGAGGGGTCTCGGCACATGGGTGCTGACAAGATTGATCCCAAAGGGGTGTACGCGTCGTATCACACCACTGGAAATACGTCAGCGATTAGGATTTGTGAAATGTCTTTAAAACACTGGTTCCCGACCACTTTTATAATATCTATTGCTAACTGAATGAATTAATATTTAACATAAATCGCCCGGCCTACACGCAGCGGAATGTTTGAATGTTTTGTTTGTGCTGACATGTTTGTACTACAAATATTACAACTAAGTACACGTAGCGATTTATTTGTAGTTTGTACCGTTATGTTTGTACAAACATGATGTTGCAGATTATTCTGCTAGTAAATATGTTTTATCCCTAAACATAACAGTACAAAGAAATCGTACAAAGAAATCATAGGAAGTTGATTAAATAAAGCAATATTTCCATCCTTCTCATGTTTGCACATACAAAATGCAGCGACAGTATGTCATTGCCGCGTTGCGTGTAGCTTGTCGACATGTATGTGCAAACAAAGTGCTGAAAGTGTTTGTACAAATGTGTATGAACGTGTAGGGATGAAATATATTGTTTGTACATTTTGTATAAGTATTTGTAAGTACTTATACAAACATTTCGCTATGCATGTAAGGGGTGTTTTACAGAAAGAAAATTGTGATGTTATTACTTTAAATCTCTAGTTTCATATTTTATCGATAATATAGGTACTCTATAGAATAATCGGCAACTCATCAAGCGCGAAACAGTTTCGTGTTACAATATTCAACTGTCGACAACGACTTTCAATTTTTTTGCTTATTAATGATCCTTATAAGTCCAGGATATAAATTATTATACAAATGAATGCTTAAGTTTGCATTAGTGTTTGAAACATCCATCGAAAATGATGTAACATTATGATACAACATAAGAAAAATTCATTTTTCAACATTCGCGATGACTGAGATAACAATTACTCTACAGTGACATGTTTTTAAACAATCAATTGTTTGTTTATGAAACAATTTGTCACTGAAATATCACTAGATGACATTATTAAATGGTATACCATGTAATATGTATGCCTAAGTTATTTGGCAAGCTTTGGTAAGCTTAATTAGTTCTTTACACCGACCCGAAATTCTAACGTTACGAACGAATCAAGTATTATTTAACATATTTATGAGTTTTAGAATAACATGGTATTTTGAATATTATAAACATGTTATTAATTGTTAGACGGAAACCGAAGTGTCGCTGATTTTGGTAAGATAAAAAATACCTTCAAAATGTGCATGTTTCAAAAAAAAACATTTTTACAGCTTAAATCACTTTACAAGCAAAACACGTATCAATCCAGCACAAAGTTAATATTTTAACTGCACATTTTTATATTTAAATGAAAGAAACGAATTTTGATATTTTAGAATTTTATCAATAATCCATGAAAATGGATTAGAAATAATATTTTTGTTAGTCGATTTTGATTTATCTTTGAAGTCGACAGAGATTTTTTGTATAATGTAGTGATAATAGTTTAGTTATTATATTTCACTAATTAATAAAAATTTGCACCAAAAATAACCATGTTTAATAAATTAGGGATGTGAAATGTTTAGAAAAAAATTTTGTCAAACAAATTAAAATTAGTTTTTATGTTAGGACATCAACTGAAAATTACGTCAACAATAAAAAGTTATAATTATGTACACAGTGGCGGCGTTAGAGGGTGGGCCATGGCTAGTGTTGCCAGATTTTTTTTAAGCCTGTAAGGGACAAATGCTCAAAATGGGCAAAAAAACGGGATTTCATTTTTTTACCCGGGACAAATAAAAAACCAAATTATTTTTTGTGATTTTAATGAAGAATGTGTAAGTTTCAACATGTTTTTGTTTGATTTTACATATTTAAAAAAATCAGTGCAGTAGTAAGTAGGTACTTGTCAGTTGTAGCGCGGTCGATTTCGCAATAATAATCGAACAAAACTGAAATACGGGACATTTAAAATTATGCCTGAAATGCGGGACGTCCCGGGAAATACGGGACATCTGGCAACACTAGCCATGGCCCACCTTAAACTGTCTTGACCTACCCCTTAGCCCATCCTGGAATAATCCCCAATGGTTAATCTTTTAAATGCGTTTTAACCCTCGAAATTTCAACAATTTTTCTTGTAAATTCAATAGCAAGTAATCAGGGTTAAAATTTTGACGAGCACTGAAATTTTTGGAACAAATGTTATTGGCCCACCTTCAGAACACCATGCCCAAGTCTGGCCCACCCTAACAAAAAATCCTAGCGTCGCCACTGTCTGTACAACAAATTAAGGAAAAGACACCAACTATCCAACATAATAATACAACATAGAGTTTGACTGTTATAACTACTAATTATTTTAATAAAATTAATAGTCCAGCAGTCAGGTACTTTTTACCTGGAAAGTATTCCGAAGTTAATGATATTTTGTTTGGTATGTTGTTTGTGGGTACTCTGTGGAGTAGAATCTGAGTTTTCGACCTCGAGGACCCTGTGCTAACGTGGGGGGAGCCGAAAAACCACGAAATTTTATCACCTTTTTTGCTTTTTTCGAAATCTCTCAGAAACGGTCGACTTAAACAATTCTTTCATTATGTAATGTTTTAAAGAAGATTACATTTCCTACAATTTTCATTCCCACAACTTTTCTGTGGTACTAATGGTAAGCGCGCTGCAGCTTCTTGAAAATCACCTGCTCCGCTTTTTGTAACCTTGGTAACCATTGGTTAAAATGTAATGTTCTTTTCAATAGTTTTATTTATTTTTTTCTTCATCGAACTTTAAATTGAAAATACACATGTTACACATTGGTTACCAAGGTTACAAAAAGCGGAGCGGGTGATTTTCAAGAAGCTGCAGCGAGCTTACCATTAGTACCACAGGCAAGTTGTGGGAATGAAAATTGTAGGAAATGTAATCCTCTTTAAAACATTACATAATGAAAGAATTGCTTAAGTCGACCGTTTCTGAGATATTTCGAAAAAAGCAGAAAAGGTGGTAAAATTTCGTGGTTTTTCGGCTCCCCCCACGTTACTACAAGGTCCTCGAGGTCCAAACTCAGATTCTACTCCACAGAGCGCCCGCAAACAACACACCAAAATATCATTTACTTCGGAATACTTTCCAGGTAACCCCCTTCATTTATTACCTGCCGCTTGGACTATAATATAAATATTTGCTTCTTTTTAACTTTCACATCCTTATTTTGAGATAGTCGATAACTGTTGAACGTCCCTCGTATATAGTGTTGGGTCGCGATATGTCACGTAAAGATATGTATGTACAATAAAATCGTCGTCGACTGCGATTCAGTCCCTATAATATATGCTCCAGTCTAACGTATTGTTGTATTCTGTTTTTGTATTGTGATATGTTATTGTTGCATGTGTGTGCCAGTTACGCAAACCAGTGTCTACGCTGTCGATACCGGGAGCGGTTAAAAACAGCGGGTCGAGAGATTCGGGCACCGGAGTCGTATCGGCCGGTGGCGTTCTACGTCCCGCGCTCATACCGACGGGAACCATCGATCAGGAGGCTGGAGTTGCTCTTGTCGGACACGCGGACTATCCGCGATATATGGAGGAGCGAGCTCTAGGCGGAGGTGTTTATAAGGTAAGACTAATAGAGCGAGAGCTAGTGACAATTTTTTGGTGTTATTTATTCAAGGCCTTATTTTTGTGAAGAGGTTGAGGGAGGATTAAAGTGCCCTGAGTAAGGGATTTTGCTGGGTAGCGGTCTGGGAGGGATGCAGATCGCCCCCAACATGTAACAAAAAAATGGTCACAATTATTATTGCTTCAAGGCTGAAATTGTTTGTATAGCTTGTCAGTACCCAATAATGCCATTATAATATTTGCAGATCGATTGGTCAGTATTAAAGGGGTGGCAGATCATCCTAAACGTGTCATGTACCCAACGAAATTTATTATTAGTTCAAGGTTCAAATTTTAATATGTTGTTACGTCGACTGTTTTAAGCATATATTTTAATTTGCAGAACAAAATGTCGGTATTAACCCCCTTGCAGAACGATATAAACACCTAAGCGAGAAAATTTCTCTCTAAGAGAGGGGGTTAATACCGACATTTTGTTCTGCAAATTGAAATATATGCTTAAAACAGTCGCCGTAACAACATATTAAAATTTGAACCTTGAACTAATAATATAAATTTCGTCGGGTACATATTATATGACACGTTTAGAGTGATTTTCCATCCATTTAATATACTGACCAATCGATCTGCAAATATTATAATGGCATTATTGGGTCACCGACAAGTTATACCACTTTGCCCTACGGCAGCTACGCCACTGATCATCATTCTGTTCTAAAGAGTGTCCGAAAGGGCGAAAAATACATTAATTTTTCGGTCGTTCTTTACACGCATTAGTACTGGAATACAAAATGCATTCGTTTATTTATCTCTTTTAAAGTTTGATTTTTGTTTTATGAAGTATTAGAAATACCTTGTATTATGTCCGTCTTGTGACTTCTTGTGAATTTACACTACGCGTTTCAGCAACGAGTTGCCATCTTCAGGTGTGGTTAATTTTTGTTTCATTGCGTATTAGTATTTGTTTTATATAATTGTTATTATTGTACCAAAGTTGTCGAGCGTCTATAATCTATCTATCTATCTATTATTGCAGCAAAACTCGGGTGCCGCGGCGTCGACAGGCAGTCTAAAGCACAAACCAAACGTCGGCTACCGGTTAGGTCGACGTAAGGCCCTGTTTGAGAAGCGAAAGCGGATCAGCGACTACGCCCTCGTCATGGGCATGTTCGGGATCGTCGTGATGGTGATAGAGAACGAATTGTCGAGCGCCGGCGTTTATACGAAGGTCAGTGCAATACAAATTTAATTTATGCCGAGAACAAAAAATAAGTCAATATAGATACTTCAATACACTTTTTGAAGTAAAAACTTCTTTAGGCGCACTTTGCGTTCTTTCTGAACAGTGAACGAAAGTGAACCGTCACGCTCGAGTCAGTGACGCTGAATCGGGTTTATTCTGCTCCACTCGACATCAAGCGCGCTCGGGTCGGTGGCCACGTTTACTGTCTAACAAGGAATGCATCGTTTCAAGAATTACGTTTTTATTAAAGTGAAAACTTTTTAGACGCACTTTGCGTTCTTTCTGAACAGTGAACGAAAGTGAACCGTCACGCTCGGGTTAGTGACGCTGAATCGGGTTTATTCGGCTCCACTCGACATCAAGCGCGCTCGGGTCGGTGGCCACGTTTACTGTCTAACAAGGAGTACATCGTTTCAAGAATTACGTTTTTGAATTACTTTTGATGACTGTGTACCGTTTGAAAAGTAATTCTTTATGGAAGCTTCTGATGCGTTCGAACGGTAGTGCATGATGTAAATTTTAAGGCACTCCGTGCTATAAAGTAATACTGTTTTGTTTTATTTTAAAACACGCGTGTGTAAAGTAGTACTTTATAGATTTCTTTGCTATAATGTCACTAATAAAATATTTAACTAAATTTTGTTTTATTTGCTTGAAATTGAACTTTTGAAGCACTTGTTGCAAAAAATATTGTATGTAACGCGTGGCTAAAGTGACGAATCTGACAGTCGCGATTTAACAATACTCTACTAAGGTTATGTTGCATTTATACCAGAACGAGTGTGATTACCGCACTGGCCTTCGGCTTGCATGATGAACTCACACTCGTTCTGGTATAAATGCATCATAACCTTAGGAGAGTATTGAAAAATCGCAACTGTCATATAATTCGTCTCTTAAGCTACTTGTTGCATAAATATCTACAAAATGTTATAATTTATTTAAATTTACAATGTATATAGCATTAATTTACATCAAGTAATAGCCGAATATATTATAATATATGTAGCAATGTTTCCGAATATATTATACACTATCTGTCGATTATTTACATTACTTCTTTGGAAAGCAATTTAACTGTCCATTGACCATTTAAATCGGATGACAAATTGTAATTGAAGCATTCATAATTATTATGTTCAAATATAATTGCAGCAATTCATTACCAATTAGAGAACTGATGTTCACAAACACCAACTGATTTTATAATAATATAATCACTAATCAGCTCTGCAAAATGTGTTATTCAAATTAAATCACAGGAGAGACTTTATTATACATTTAGCGTTTATTTTCACAACACTAAAACACTAAAAACAAATTTAATTTTTACCCGATTACAGCAAACCAAAGTCGGGATGATTTTATCAGAACTAAAATATCGTCGTAATCTCGTAAATAGACCTTACATCGTTTATCAGTCTTTCTCGATTATTATTCCGTTCACCTTTGTGTTAGTCTTTCATTTATAATTTTATTTGCGACACTCATTTATTTTTAGCTACGTTCAGATATTTTAAAGTTCTTCTGAGTGACAAGTGAACGCTTTAGAACTAATAAAAACTCTTATTGCGTTTCTTATAACGAACATAATATGTCCTTTCAGTATCCGGCGAATTGAAGAATTCCATTAGATTTTGCGCTTTTCACCAAAGTTGGTGAAGAAAATGTAGGTACCTTTATTATTGAAAGGAGTCCTTTCATACGCATGTCTGCCCTTGGCTTCCTCTGAATTGACGGAGCCCTTCCATATGTATATCAAACCTCTGATTACCCTAGTCCAGGGGTCGGCAACCTGCGGCTCTTATGATGTCAAGATGCGGCTCTCCAGTTCCATGCGCAAATATTAATAATTATATTATTTTATTTTCAAAACTCATAAAAAATATTATACTGCAAAGAAAACTTTAAACAGGATAAAAACACTCAACAGAGAACAGTGAGAATAGGTGGAGTAGAGAGTATACGGACAGCTGACATTTTTTAAATGTGGCAACACTGTTCTGTTTGTTTAGTTATAATCCTAATCAAATACCATAATATTGAAATAAAAATGTTAGTGGCTCTTTAAAAACTGGGAAATGTTGTAAATTGTAACTTTTGGCTCTTCCGTCTCAAAAGGTTGCCGACCCCTGCCCTAGTCATGTCCCTACCATAAGAAACCTTCCATTTTATTTTCCAAATCGCCAGAGATGTTTTCGTGTGCAACAGTAGACGTTAAATTTTTTCCTATTATACTAACGAATACGACTAACTCCAACAAGTGCGATAGATATAATATATTAATGAATTATATAGAAGCTAGTTCAATCAATACAAAATAAATTACAATGGTAGCTTTATCTGTTATAGACTGTAATTATAGAATACCTTGACCTAATTAGGCATTTTCATAATTTGTGTCTATTTGTTTGTAAGTACCTATATTTGTCAGTTTTCCTGTTTCGAGTTAACTAAAAAAATATTGAACCGATTTTAATCGGACTTTTACTATAGCGTTTGTTATATGATTATGATATGTTGATTATGATTTACTAGCGGCCCCGTCCGGCTTCGACTACTCACTCGCTTCGCTTGTTCGCTTGAATATTATAAATACACTACTCACTCGCTTCGCTCGTTCGCTTGAATATTATAATTACATTACCCACTCGCTTCGCTCGTTCGCTATATATATAAATTATAAACCTTCCGTGAAAAATTATCTAACGGAGGGTGCAAACCGCATCAAATTCCGTTGCGTGGTTTAGGAATTACATTACTCACTCGCTACGCTCGTTCACTATATATAATATAAACCTTCCGTGGAAAATCTAACTGATGGTGAAAACCGCATCAAAATCCGCTGCGTGGTTTAGGAGGAGTTAGCGGTGGAACAGACAGACACGGAAAGCGATACTATGTATAGATTGAAATTTGAAAAACAGAAAAAAAATTATGAACACGGAAAATTCGCTCTTCGAGTCCTTAAAACTTTACAATTACAGGCTAAGTTACGATTTAGTTTATTTTTATTAAAGTTATTAACTTCTGTATAAATCATTAAAAACATGACTCTCTCATGATGTGGACTTTGAAGGCGCGTTACTATATATAGTTACACATCGATCGATTGTCGGTAAATAGTGCTTGAATTGTACAAAATGCAGAAATTTCGAATTTATAATATGTAGAGATTAGCATCTCGCAAGCTACAATGTTTGAAGATTAGAATTGTCAGTACATTAAAAATGCGAAAATGTGCAAAACAATAATTATTACACAGTCATTTATTTTTTAAAAATACTGGTCAATTAAAAATAATTGACTCTTATGCCTTGGGTAGTCGTGCGTCTATAATTTATAATTCAATTCAATTAATAATTCAGATTCTTCACAAACACTTTAAGATCTCTTAGGCTTGAAAATGGCCGAGCGTGTAGCAGTGCTGTTGTTTATATGGCGTTGCTATGGTTCCTCTATTACAAGTCCCCAGTTCCCGGGTTCTAGCCCGAGAGCTGGTAAAAGTGTCAATTGGATTTTCAATTTATTATTAAAAAAAAATTATGAATTGAAAATATGAATTGGTGCTAGATCCAAATAACCTTAGCTGTTGGTGTTCTTTAAAACACAATTTTACAATTTAAGATCTTTCTTCTCTTAAACCTTAAGCTCAAGATAGATAGATTGTAGACGCTCGTCAGCTGAGGTCATTAGCGCCTGTAATAAATCTTAATAAGCAATTAAGCGAGATGGTCACACTACAAGTGAAAACGACGATATTTTAGTTCTGATAAAATCATCCCGACTTTTGTTGTTCTACGTAATGTTCAAAAGATAAAATAAAAAGGGGGAGAGGGCAACTCGTGACGTGAACCAGTATATATAAATGTATATATTATTCGTATAATGAAATGGGCATTATGATTCTGTTTACAAACATCGCAGACTTCATGATTCATCAAATTCATACGAGCTGCCATTTATCACAGATATATTGAAATATATGTACAAGGGCTGGACGAAACGAAGTTCTTTTGAAAAAAACTTTTTAACAAAAAAAAAACCTCCTTCAAAAAGCCACTAAAAAGAGGAAAAAAACTCGGGTCGCAGTGCCAAAACCCTGCCGACAATATAGTGTATTTGCTAATACTGGCATTGTGACTTTATTATGTGAACTTAAGTTTGTTTTTGGACAAAATAAAAAATTTAACCCCTTAATACATCCCTTAAAATAATATTTTTTTCTTAATTTCAATATTTTAATCAATGCAACCTCGGTACCAAACTAAATACATCATTCAGTAAGTAAAGCACTATCCGCCAACTAGTGTTTTCATAAAATTTGTAAGTCCGGTCCTGTCTGGCCGATTTTATTAAAATTTTAGCAGCATATTTTGATCTTTACTAAAAGGTTAAATTTCAATTTTAAAACAATTCTGAGAATTTTTTCGGCATTTTTGGGCCCAAAAACATTTTTCAACCCCTAAAAACCACCCTTAAAATAGTCCGATTGAGCCCATTTTAAATAGGCTTCGTGCGGTGATGGATTTCAACGTGCCTACCAAATTTCGTCAAAATCAATTAACTCTTTCGAAAGTTATAGCCCGCACACATATATATATATATTATACATATATAAACAGACTTTTCCAAAAATGGTGCCAAAGTGTTCAGGAGGCTATGAAACGTCGAGAAATTTTGGTCCGACCCCTAGGTCCCGCCATCCGACCGACGCCAATAGTGTATGTGCCATATGGCAAATACACTAATAATGAAATTTTGAGGTCTGCGCCAATTTAATAAAATATGAAGTCGGTTAAAAAGTATAGTAAGTATAGTGATTAATATCTTCTTTTTAACCAACTTCATATTTTATGAAATTGGCGCAGATCTCAAAAAGTCATTATTTTCCTCTTTTTAGTGGCTTTTTGAAGGAGGTTTTTTTTTTGTTAAAAAGTTTTTTATTTTTTACTTTTTAGTGTCAAAAAGTGACATTTACCTTAAAGGAATCACACGCCGTTACTCACTTTTATTAAACCGCCTTTCTTACGCTGTCGTCAAAAAGTGACATTTACCTTAAGGAATCACACGCTGCTACTAAATTTTATTTAAATCATCCGAACTACTGAACCTATTTTGATGAAATTTCTATGGAACCAATCTGAAAGTATATCCTTTCAAATAAAAAAAATTTCTAAATCGGTTTATAAATAACGGAGCTCTGAGGTAACAAACATAAAAAAAAAATACAACCGAATTGAGAACCACCTCCTTTTTTTGAAGTCGGTTAAAAATATGATAACATGCGTTCAAGTCTTAACGTCCTACAGCTTTTTTTATGGATTTTGTACGGTTCTGTATAATAGTACAGCTTTTATCGGTTTTTTGTCATTTTATCAGTTCACTAAATTATAAGTATAGGTAGGTAATACCCTTCAGTAATTCGCTATTCGTAAAAAAGTGTTTTCTAAAAATTTGTAAGTCCGGCGCTGTTTGACCGATTTTTATAAAATTTTAGAGACACATTTTAATCTTTACTAAAGGGTTAAATTTCAATTTTGAAACAATTCCGACAATTCTTTCTGTGCTTTTGGGCCCAAAATATTTTTCAACCCCTAAAAAATCCTTAAAATAGTTCGATCGCGCCCATTTTAAATATGCTTCGTCCGGTAATGGATTCCAACGGGCCTACCAAATTTCGTTAAAATTAATTAACTCTTTCGAAAGTTAATGCCTGCACACATATATATAGGTACATAATATTATTAAAAATATATGAGCACTGTGGTTGGAATAAAAACAAAAATAAAGATAGTTACTTCTTACCACAACAGTTTTAATGATGGATGTACATTTCGAAAGCTATGCTTTCATCTTCAGCAGATGATGTATAGTATTTGCTGAAGATGAAAGCATAGCTTTCGAAATGTACATCCATCAATAACACTGTTGGGCAAGAAGTAACTATCTTTATTTTTGTTACATAATATTATGTATATATACATTTTCCAAAATGGTGCCAAGTTGTTCAGAATGATGAAAAACGTCCGCGAGAAATTTTGGTCCGACACCTAAGTCCTGCCATCCGACCGACGCCAATAGTGTACCTGCCATAATATTATGGCAAATACACTAACAAAACAATGTTGTGGTCGACAATACAAGGTATTGATGTAGTCTCCAAAAGCCGCAACACTATAAATTGATGTAGGAACTTGGACACTCCTATCAATCGATGAACTGTTGTATCTATATCTGTTATTTATACCGTACCACTCCACAGTCCATAACTACAATATCGTTGTAGTTTTTGCATAATTATGCACATACAGAGAATCAATGAAATAACAAACTACATCTACCACTTTTACAGAGTGTTTTAAAAATAGTAAAAACAAGCCGTGAGGTGGGTCGTTTATTAGAACTAAAGTGCGACCCTTGAGGTCCTTACGACGAACTTCCCAGTTTGATAAAAATTTAATAATAATAATTAAATTTGATATTACACAGAAAAGTAATCATTTTAATCATTAAAACATAATTATTATTTATTTTTAACAATAATTAAAAAAAAAAAAACGGCTGAACCGATTTTTATAAAATTTATTTCGAATTAAAATAACGTTAACACGCCTCGATTGACACCCTTACTAAGTCGATATAATTTTTTATTCGCGAGATATTGTGTAAAATCTACTTTTTTGGAGGTTATTTGGTTAAGAAAAAAGAACGGCTGAACCTATTTTGAAAAAATTTCTTTCAGATCATATTTACGTTAATACGCGTCGATTGGCACCCTAACGTAGTCGATATCATTTTTCATTCTCGAGATTTCGTCTTAGAAAGAAATGGACACATACTTACGTACGTATATACGTACGCACACAGTAGTAATTAGTTTAGTCAACGAGTGCTCACAAGGGGGATGTGGATGGAAAAGAAGAAAGCAGAACGTTTGACTTAGGAACTTTGTTTGGACTAGTTAAGAGATAAACATACTAAAAGTCCTTACCCCTCCGAGGTACGCTCGAGGGAGGGGAGCACAAAGAAGGTCTCGTTTTTTGGTTTTTTGCTTTTATCTCGAAAACGGTGCGTCGTACGAAATTTTGTTGTACTACATAATGAAAGCTGATAAAATTCTCTACAGCTTTAACTTTCACACTTTTTATCTATCTCCATTCTTTGCCTAGCTATGAGCTTCGAAAAACGGCCGATTTTCAAAAATGTGTTAAATTCTCTGTAGCACATTGTAACAATACGAATTTGCCCAAATCATTTCTTATTGCTCATCCACCTTATTAAAAAATGAATTATTTAATTCGCCGCCTCTTTGGGCGTGACGGGCCTGGTTGTGGTTCCTCAGCGTTTGCCTCTTCTTCTTTCTCCTTATCTGTCGAATCGTTATCAGATGATGGAACGCAGGCTACTGCTTCTGCTACATCATCCCTACCGTCGTCGTCATCGTCCGTTGCAATTGTGGCAAATGGTAGAGCACAGCATGGAAGTCTTCCTACAAATTTTATATACGACAAACCCGACGCCAAATTACTACTGTGTGCGTATGTATGTACGTACGTACGTATGTGTCCATTTCTTTCTAAGACGAAATCTCGAGAATGAAAAATGATATCGACTACGTTATGGTGCCAATCGACGCGCATTAACGTAAATATAATGTGAAAGAAATTTTTTCAAAATCGGTTCAGCCGTTCTTTTTTCTTAACCAAATAGATTCCAAAAAAGTAGATTTTACACAATATCTCGCGAATAAAAAATTATATCAACTTCGTAAGGGTGTCAATCGAGGCGTGTTAACGTCATTTTGATCTAGGGGTCGCCAAATTCTTGAAAATTTCAAGATCTTGTCTTGATATAGTCTTGATTTCAAGACAAGATCAAGACAAGAAGTAATTTTAGATTTCAAGACAAGACAAGAAATGTTATGTCAATACCAAGATTTCTTGTCAAGAAAACAAGAAATCTTGAAATATCTTGACTAACAATGAAAACGCTAAAACGTATATTTATTTGTGAAAAAGATAACATATTTTAACATAACATAACGTATAAAAATATATATGAGCACTGTGGTTGGAATAAAAACAAAATAAAATATAGTTACTTCTTACCACAACAGTTTTATTGTAGTATTGTAGTATTATAGTGTTCGCTGAAGATGGAAGCTTAGCTTTCGAAATGTACATCCATCAATAAAACTGTTGTGGTAAGAAGTAACTATATTTTATTTTGTTTTTATAACATAACGTATTATTTTAATTTATTGAACACATTTTTTGCTAGACCGATTCACAAAAATGTAAATTAAAAACAATAAACGAAAAAACTCGGGTCGCAGTGCCAAACCCTGCCGACAAATGACAATAATATAGTGTATTTGCTAATAAGGTCTTGTGGCTTTATTATGTGAACTTAAGTTTGTTTTTGGACAAAATCAAAAAATTTAACCCCTTAATACATCCCTTAAAATAATATTATTTTTCTTAATTTCAATATTATTATCAATGCAACCTCTGTACCAAATTAAATACACCCGTCAGCAAATAAATCACTATCCGCGAACTAGTGTTTTCATAAAATTTGTAAGTCCGGTCCTGTTGTGCCGATTTTGTTAAAATTTTAGCAACACATTTTAATCTCTACCAAAGGATTAAATTCCAATTTTGAAACAATTCTGAGATTTTTTTCGGTATTTTTGGTCCCAAAAACTTTTTTCAACTCCTAAAAACTACCCTTAAAATGGCCCGATCGGGCCCATTTTAAATAGGCTTCGTGCGGTGATGAGTTTCAATGTGTGTACCAAATTTCGTTTAAATCGATTAAGTCTGTCGAGAGTTATCGTGTACACACACACACACACACACACATATATATAAGCCATGAATTAAGGCACATAAGACTTCTTATGGAGTCAACGCCTAGTCGATTTCTTGGATTTGTTATTGTTAAAGCTGGTCTTGATAATAGCCTTTCCGCAGGTACCTACAGATGTAAGATGTTGCTGGCGTTCCGAGAAAATCCTTGGCCATTTTCGATAACGACGGGTAGACATTTTCGTGTCTTCTCCACCAATCAAGTATATTCTCAGAATTTTCTGTCCTCTAGGCTCATTTAAGTATTTTTCAATTTCATACTTCCAAGATTCTGAGTTATTTGCGTTCGTCAGAAAACAAATAAAGATCGGGGAACCACCAGATTGCCGTGTTAGCACGCAACGCAATAAAAAGTTTGCCGGCGAGGAATCACCATGTACGGTGTCACCGGTTAATCAAGAAATTTCAAGATCTTGAAATTTCTTGAGTCAAGACAAGACATAAGATGTCAAGAAAACGTCAAGACAAGTTTTTTTAAGATTTCTTGATTTTTTTTCAAGACAAGACAAGAAGTTATTGTCAAGACAAGAATTCTTGTCTTGTCGACCCCTATTTTGATCCGACATAAATTTTATAAAAATCGGTTCAGCCGTTTTTTTTTTTTTAATTATTGTTAAAAATAAATAATAATTATGTTTTAATGATTAAAATGATTACTTTTCTGTTTAATATCTAATTTAATTGTTATTATTAAATATTTATCAAACTGGGAAGTTCGTCGTGTGGACCTCAAGGGTCGCACTTTAGTCCTAATAAACGACCCACCTCACGGCTTGTTTTGTTTTTATTCCAACCACAGTGCTGATATATATTTTTATCATAGGGATTGCTGTGGAAATGATAAATCGCCATTTTGTAACGTCCGCCATATTGGATTAAAAAATTTAAGAAATCGTGCATTGTCACGAGAACCAAACGTGTATGCCAAATTTCAGCCCGATAGCTTCAGTGGAAGTGGGTGAAATATTGATTACAAAATTCCAAGCCATACATACATACACACAAGTGAAGTTAAATAAAAGCTTTTAAAAATAAAAAAATGAATT
Source organism: Mongoloraphidia duomilia (assembly GCA_039654895.1). NCBI lineage: Eukaryota > Metazoa > Arthropoda > Insecta > Raphidioptera > Raphidiidae > Mongoloraphidia > Mongoloraphidia duomilia. Next base: position 5,912,452 of record CM077523.1, read on the forward strand.
TATTACGACTGTTTCCTATTAGAAATCATTCCCAAAAAAACACTGTGGCGTTTATTTCTTTTCAATACATTGAGTATTTGCGTAGGGTACACATTTTAAAATGTTAATACCTGCTTACGTCATCGCCGCCGAGCGCGTTTCTCTGCAAATTTTTATACTATAATAACCACACCGCTAACCAACTTCAAAAATTTATTGTGAAGTCGTTTCAGGTGCTAGACGAAAAAATTCAACGGCACTATTTAAGTTAGACAGGGATCATTCCAATGATTTAATTAAAAAATCCGTTTATAGGCTCATTGAGAATAAACTGTTCCAATTTTCATTCATTTAGCATGATTTAAGCGTAGCAATTTATCATGAAACAATATTTTAATCTCAGTTAATCGGAGTTGTGTAATTAGCCATTGGATATCTTGTGTGTAGATCTAAAATGTAAAACTAATGTTACAAGCAATAAAATAATCCATTAAATTCAATAACTGACCATCCATTCTGATTGAATGTAAATCCATTTAATTTCAATAAAGATTCAGCCAAATTCAAAGGAATATCTATATATTTAAAGCATAAGCCGTTACTTTCGACAGTCCGCCAGTCAACCGATTTACCTACTTTTTTTTATTGGAACTTTTTGTCCACAGATGTGTAGTCACTATTTTTCATTTTATTATTATTGTTTATAGCCCAAGCTTCAATTTAACAAATAATAATTATATAATGAATAACATCAAATCGGTGGTTTTTTAATTTTTGTTGTCAGTATCTCGAATACGGCTCAACACCACCTGCTTGATGAAATTTATTCAGATTTTAGAGAAACATTAATAGATTAGGAAAGGAAGGCGTGGCGGAGTCGCAACTGTCCCCTTCTAACTAGAATCTGCGTTAAACGTACGTTCACCCATTGACACGACACAACTGTCAAATTTCATTCATTCTACTACAACTGTCAAATTTCATTCATTCTACTGACATAACCTCGTTTTTTCAAACACGTCATCGTTAATAATTAAAACAATTTGTTATGGGATGGTGTCTTGTACTTGACTGCAGTTATAATGAAAATTATGACTGCAAAAAGTTTAAATTTCCGACTGAGGAAAAAGCTAAAACAATACCTAAATATCCAATATCTAATTGAGGAAAACATTTTTTTTATCCTTTTAGCTTGCCCTTCCTTGATATAGCGTAGCTCAGACGACTTCAGTACACTTTTTCAACTTCAAATGGAAAGAACAAACTCAATTTCTAATTATAATTGCATAAATTATACCTCTAAAAACGTCAACGAGATTATGTTAGGTTAAAATAAACGTCACTGGCTGAATCAAGTTAGGATATTCATTTTTCATAAATTTTTAATTTCAAATAAAAAATTATTTCACACGAAATAATAAAGTTTTGTAGCCAATAATGACGGGATTTATAAATTATTTTTATGAAACAGCCATTGTTTTGGTAAGAAATGTGTTTTAAGAGAATAGTAATGAATATTCTGTTAAACCCCATACATTATTGAACGCCAATCGACTCCACTTTAAATTTCGCGCTCAAATTAGGACCGCCTACTTCTGTAGTCTATTATTTATATAATTATCATCATATTATAATTATCATCTTTTGCATATACCAGATACCTGGCAGACCTCCAAATGGATAAATATTCAACGTGAGGCTTGCCAGGTATGCAAAAAAATTTGCAATGCAGACGATACCTGATAATTGTAAATAGTTGAAAAATGATAAAAAAAATTCATTAACCTGCTACCGATTTGATGGTTTCATTTGTATTATTGTCTGTTAAATTCAATAATAAAGTTTTAGTATTGGGATCCGTCAAATGAGCATATGACATCTGGTGGCACAAAATTGTACTCAAAACGAGGGAAAATTTTACATGCTAACAGTGCAAATTTATCGTGAAATTGTTTATTACAAATATAAAACAAGTAAAATAAACAAAAATTTTATCGAAAATGGAATTCGCGACGTTTTCTAACATCATGGCATTAAACACTCAGTTATTGCCTTGTAAAACTTACTTTACAGCGAATTATTTTCTAATGAAATGTGGAAAAACTGTATTTATGAATTAAAAAAATATTTTATATTAATAATAAGATGTACTTATTATCATACTGTACTACAATAGTAAAATCATTTGATGGTTGACAAATTTATAGGACTAACTTTGTATACAAATATTTTGATGTTAGTAACTTACCTACTTATTACAATATAACATATTATGTTGCAGTTATGTGTTTACATTATTCACCTAACCCTGCCTTAAAGAAGCATTGAACGGATGATTAATTTCGTGGAGATGTTTTTTAAGCTCCACCCATTTGACGGATCCCAATAGTGTTGTCCAGTAGACTTTTGTATACGGTCAAAACTTAAACTAATATATCATTATAAAGAAACAATTATTCTGAACGCTGCTTTTTAACATGCTTGCGTATTAATCGGGTTTTTAAAAAAATCTGAAGACATCGAACAAATTACAAAAAATTCAGCATACGTGGTTTTCTAAGCATGTTCGAGGGATAGCAACTTTTGTAACGGTTTGTTTACGCAGTTTATATATAAATTTATGTGTAAGAAAAAGGTTAACTGTCTCTGTTGCGCACGTGCGAATACCAAAGTCACGTCAGAAATCGCCACTGACCCGTTTTCTTCTTCCCGCAAACAAATAAATTCCAACAAACAAAATTTTCGCAGTTACCCTTAACTATAATATGGTCACAATAATAAAGGATACAAAATAAAATTGATGGCGTATAACTCTCGAAAGACTTATGGCCGGTTTATCGTACATTTTAATCACGATGTTTTTTTAATCACACTGTTAAATGACGGGTTGTTATGGTAACGAAACGCAGCAACCAATGAACACGTAGCAATCAAAATTTAACAGCGTTATTAAAAAAACATCGTGATTAAAATGTACGATAAACCGGCCATTAATCGATTTTAACGAAATTTAGTATACACGTGGAATCCATCACCGCATGGAACCTGTTTAAAATGGGCCCAATTGGACCATTTAAAGGGTGGTTTTTAGAGGTTGGAAAATATTTTTGAGCCCAAAAATACCGAAATATTCTCATATTCGTTTCAAAATTGAAATTTAACCCTTTAGTAAAGATTTAAATGTCTTGTTAAAATTTTAATAAAACCGACTCAACAGGACCGAACTTACAAATTTTATAAAAACGCTATTGCGAATACGGATTTACTTACTGAAGGGTGTATTTAATTTAGTGCAGATGGTGAATTGATATTGTACTTAGGAAAAAATTATTATTTTAAGGGATGTATTAAGGGGTTAATTTTTTTATTTTGTCAAAAAACAAACTTAAGTTCAAATAATAAAGCCACATAATGCATGTATTAGCAAATACACTACTACTTAGCTATATTGTCGGCAGGGTTTGGGACTGTGACTCGACTTTTTTTAATTGTAAAAATAAAATTATTAAGAGATATTATTTAATTTAGAGGGAGTCCACTTTCTTCATTGCCTTGGTCCTCGACGCCTTAATAAATAGTGTTGTCTTGTCTTGAAATATCAAGACAAGACTTCATTAAGTCTTGTCTTGAAATATCAAGACTTCAATAGGTCTAAGTCTAGATTAAAAACTCTTGTCTTGTCTTGAAAATCTAGACAAGACAAGAGTCTAGAAAGTCTAAATCTAGACGACAACACTATAATCTAAATACATTGATACTGGTATAAAAAGAAAGGTTTTGTTGAGAAGATTACAAATAAAGTATATGACGTCACGGAAAATTCAATATGGCGGACTCTAGACGCCATTTTCTCAGAATGCAAAAGTAATTTTCCTTCTAAATTAGTGTTGCCGTCTAGACAAGACAAGACAAGACTTTCAAAGTCTTGTCAAATATCAAGACTTCACTAAGTCTAAGTCTAGATTAAAAAACTCTTGTCTTGTCTTGAAAATTTCTAGATAAGACTTTTGCAAGTCTTGTCTTGAAAATCTAGACAAGACAAGACAAAAGTCTAGATCTAGACGGCAACACTATTAATAAATCCAGCTTCGATGAGAAAGTTAGCTCGAGTTGTGTCGGATCGTTTATTAGTGTATTTGCCATATGGCACATACACTATTGGCGTCGGTCGGATGGCGGAACCTAGGGGTCGGACCAAAATTTCGCGACGTTTCATAGCCTCCTGAACAATTTGGCACCATTTTTGGAAATGTTTATATATATATTTTTATATATATATGTGTGTGTGTGTGTGTGTGTGTGTGTGTGTGTGTGTGTGTGTGTGTGCGGGCAATAACTTTAGAAAGAGTTAATTGATTTTGACGAAATTTGGTAGGCACGTTGAAATCCATCACCGCATGAAGCCTATTTAAAATGGGCCCAATCTGACTATTTTAAGGGTGGTTTTTAAGGGTTGAAAAATGTTTTTGGGCCCAAAAATGCCGAAAAAATTCTCAGAATCGTTTCAAAATTGAAATTTAAACCTTTAGTAATGATTAAAATGTACTGCTAAAATTTTAATAAAACCGGCCCGATAGGACCGGACTTACAAATTTTATGAAAACACTAGTTTGCGGATAGTGCTTTATTTACTGAAGGGTGTATTTAATTTGGTACCGAGGTTGCATTGATAAAAATATTGAAATTAAGAAAAAAAATTCGACTGATGACCAGTCCTATACTTCCCACCTAGTAAATATTTGCAAAAAATAAACTTTTTTTTTTTTTTATTCTTTGACTAGGCCCAAATAACCTTACCTGTTGGTGGTCAATAAAACACAATTTAATTTTTATTCTTTGAAAAAAGCATGGCCCTCTTTTTTGTTTGGTGATCTACTGATGGCTAACTTAATATAGCAAAAATCATGGTTACCTTGATTTACGTACAATTTTTATTTTTTTTAGTAAAATATTTTTTTTCTCGAAAACTATACATTTTAGAGAAAAAAAAATATTTACATTTTTTTCATATTATAACATCTAGAATTCATTTATATTTTTTTTTACCTATGTTAATACGTGACATTGAGGACGTTTTTTTGAATATATCAGGATCCACTGAACCGATTTGACTCAAAATCTAATCAGATCTAAGTTAAAGGCTGATAAACACAACAGAACAATCGGCATGCCCGTATGTTGTTCCGTTCTTAAGATATCGAAGGCGAAAAATTGCCAACACACATACACACACACACACACACATACACACACACATACACACACACATACACACACACATACACACACACACACATACAGACATCAGTCAGAAAATGATCTTAAACGATTGCTAGGGTCTCAAAACGTGAAAATCTGTTAAAATCTCGAAATATTTTTTTCGGACTAAATCCATTACTTCCCTACCATAGTAGAGGTGGGAAGTAAAAATATTATTTTAAGGGATGTATTAAGGGGTTAAACTTTTTATTTTGTTCAAAAACAAACTTAAGTTCACATAATAAAGCCACAATGCCAGTATTAGCAAATACACTATATTGTCGGCAGGGTTTTGGCACTGCGACCCGAGTTATTTTTTTATAGGTACGAGCTATCGAAGAATAACAGAGTTTTGAAAGGTCCTGTATGAGCAAAGAACACCCTAACAGTACATATAATGTTCATATACACGAGTACGATATTTTTATGCTTGTTTTCCTTTGGGAATTCCGACTGATATGGACGTTATCATTCCTGTGCTGTAGTATAGCATAAAGAAAGAACCATATAATATACCTGCCCTATACAATATGTAAATCCAACTGCGGGCAAGAAGCATGTATCTTTGCTTATTTTTCCTCGCTCGTAGGCAATAACGATTTTCCAGTGGATAAGGCCATGAAGAGTTTAAATTTCAATCTAGACGAAGACATTTTTCAACTGCAGTATAATAAAAAAAAATTTGATCTGAATTAGTACCATTCCCCACTTAGTGATGGGCGAATACGAGATATTTTAGTCGATTGTCTCGATTGTTCAAACATCTCGATGACTCTCGATTGTTTTCACTTGGACTCGATTGTTGTTGTTTCATAGTTCACCGAGACCAAGTTGCATAGTACTCAATCGTACAGACGATGTACACTGTCGAGAGCCACATAATATATAATCGTTCATCACTCAACAACTGTGGTCGAGTCGATGGATGGTCGATTATGCAGTAATCGAGTGCTCTGAGACCGACTGAACAGTGTGAACAGTGAATCAACGATGAACGAGTAGCGTAAACGTCAGACTTCAATCGACTACCATATAACCTTGAATCGCGATTATATGTATTCTCATTCGCTGGCAAATAATCGACTTGAACAATCGAACATTTCGACTGTAAAATCAAACTCCGAGTCGATTGTGGACTCGATTGTTATTATGAACGATTGCAATAGTTTCGATTGTAAAAATATCTTACAATCGCCCATCACTATCCCCACTTGTGAATAGTGTTGCCGTCTAGATCTAGACTTTCTAGACTCTTGTCTTGTCTTGTCTAGATTTTCAAAACAAGACAAGACTTGAACTGTGGTCGAGTCGATGGATGGTCGATTATGCAGTAATCGAGTGCTCTCAGACCGACTGAACAGTGTGAACAGTGAATCAACGATGAACGAGTAGCGTAAACGTCAGACTTCAATCGACTACCATATAACCTTGAATCGCGATTATATGTATTCTCATTCGCTGGCAAATAATCGACTTGAACAATCGAACATTTCGATTGTAAAATCAAACTCCGAGTCGATTGTGGACTCGATTGTTATTATGAACGATTGCAATTGTTTCGATTGTAAAAATATCTTACAATCGCCCATCACTATCCCCACTTGTGAATAGTGTTGCCGTCTAGATCTAGACTTTCTAGACTCTTGTCTTGTCTTGTCTAGATTTTCAAAACAAGACAAGACTTGAACTGTGGTCGAGTCGATGGATGGTCGATTATGCAGTAATCGAGTGCTCTCAGACCGACTGAACAGTGTGAACAGTAAATCAACGATGAACGAGTAGCGTAAACGTCAGACTTCAATCGAGTACCATATAACCTTGAATCGCGATTATATGTATTCTCATTCGCTGGCAAATAATCGACTTGAACAATCGAACATTTCGATTGTAAAATCAAACTCTGAGTCGATTGTGGACTCGATTGTTATTATGAACGATTGCAATTGTTTCGATTGTAAAAATATCTTACAATCGCCCATCACTATCCCCACTTGTGGATAGTGTTGCCGTCTAGATCTAGACTTTTGTCTTGTCTTGTCTTGTCTAGATTTTCAAGACAAGACTTGCAAAAGTCTTGTCTAGAAATTTTCAAGACAAGACAAGACTTGCTTTATCTAGACAAGACTCTTGCCAAAACTCTAGACAATTTTCAAGAGTCTAGATAAACTAAATAAATAGATATCTAATAAAAATAAATAAAAAAATTAAATCTCTTTCAAAAAGTCACAAAAAAAAAGGAAAATAATAAAATGTTGAGGTCGGCGCCAATTAGGTATTTAAGTTTAAAAAAAATTATTAATTTTTTAATTTTTTCTAATAATTTAACATAAATAATATTGGAAATCGAAAAGAAAAATTTTTTTAAAGCTATAGATAAATTACTAAAAATTAATTAAAATGTATAAAAATTTAAAAAATATCACGTGACTTCAAAACGCGCCAGGAATGTTTGTGACGTCGTTATGTTAAAATGTGTCTGCATTTGTTGGTATTTGTGTATATGTATTACACATACTATCAAAAATAATAAATTTTTAACTTGTTAACCATGAATACAAAGACCATAGATAACATAATGACGTCACACGCGTTCGGATTCTTTCGGCGCGTTATCGGAACTGAGTTTAAAAATTAATTTTTATTTAAATATAACTTTTTAATTAGTAAGCAAAAAAATTAAATAAAAACAGTTTTGCTATAAAACTTGATGTGGTCCTTCCATTTAAGTAAAAAAAAAAATTCACTTAAAAACCCAATTTAATTGCTAAAACTTTTCATATTTTATTAAATTGACGCCGACCTCAAAATTATATAACATGACTTTCCTCTTTTTTTAGTGGTTTTTTTGAAGGAGGTTCTACCAGCTCTTAGGGGTTGAATTTAAAAAAACGCTCGAATATGGATTTACTTATTTTTAAAGAAGAGTTATTATGTTGAATTCAATACCTGTCAACTTAACGATTTGTGAGGTATGAACACTTTATTTAAAAACTTTACATCCCCTTTTGACCCCCGTAGGGATTGAATTTTGAAAAATCCTTTCTTAGCGGATGCCTACGTCTTATAAATTATATGGAAGCTACCTGTCAAATTTCATGTTTGTAGTCTTTATAGTTCCTGAGATTTCGTGATGAATCAGTCAATCAGTCAGTCAGTCAATCAGTCAGTCAGTCAATCAGTCAGTCAGTCAATCAGTCAGTCAGTGTCAGGCAGTCAGTCAGTCAGTCAGTCCGTCACTCAATCAATCAATCAATCAGTCAGTCAGTGTCAGGCAGTCAGTCAGTCAGTCAGTCAGTCAGTCACTCAATCAATCAATCAATCAGTCAGTCAGTCAGTCAGTCAGGACATTTCTTTTTATATTAAGATAAACAAAACAAAATCGCCATAGACAAATGGCACTCACTGTATAACAATGGAATGAAGTTACAACGTGACTGTCAGTTAACAGCTGTAACGGAATCCTGTGTAAATCCCCGCGATGCAGTAATGTGGGTCAGCGTGTGACGAAGAACGGGAGCCCGCACAGCCAATAGGCCGAGAGCTGGTGACAATTCTTTGGTGTTATTTATTCAAGGCCTTATTATTGTGAAGATGTTGAGGGAGGCATATTAAAGTGCCCTGAGTAAGGGATTTTGCTAGATATACCGGTATGTGAGGGATGCAGACCGCCCCCAATATGTAACAAAAAAAATGGTCACAATATTATTATTGCTTCAAGGCTGAAATTGTTTGTATAGCTTGTCGGTGACCCAATAATGCCATTACAATATTTGCAGATCGATTGGTCGGTATTAAAAGGAAGGCAGATCACCCTAAACGTGTCATATACCCGACGAAATTTATACTATTAGTTCAAGGTTCAAATTTTAATATGTTGTTACGGCGACTGTTTTAAGCATATTTTTCAATTTGCAGACCTAAATATCGGTATTAACCCCCTCGGTTAATACCGACATTTTGTTCTACAAATTGAAATATATGCTTATTTAACAGTCGCCGTAACAACATATTAAAATTTGAACCTTGAACTAATAATATAAATTTCGTCGGGTACATGAAACGTTTAGGATGATCTGCCACCCCTTTAATACTGACCAATCGATCTGCAAATATTATAATGGTATTATTGGGTCACCGCCAAGCTATACAAACAATTTCAGCCTTGAAGCAATAATAATTGTGACCATTTCTTTGTTACATGTTGGAATCTGCGTCCCTCCCATACCGCTATCTAGCAAAATCCCTTACTCAGGGCACTTTAATATGCCCCCTCAACATCTTCACAAATATAAGGCCTTGAATAAATAACACCAAAAAATTGTCACTAGCTCTCGGTCTACAAGGAGGAGACGCCACCTATTTGCTGGCACGGCGGCTAGTTACTTGTAGCTGTCAAATGCACGAGACAGTGCTACCGCTAAATAATGTCACTGCACTCAACTGGACTCGACAGTTATGTTGTACAATGTACAGACGTATATTATTTAACCCTGCTCAGTCGACATGATCTCCGACAGAAAACATAGTTCCTGAAATTATACAGGTATGGAACTAACCAAGTCTAATGGAAAAAATAAATATTAGTAAAAAAAACTTTTTAGAGGCAAGCTTTTATTGAAATGTACTAAAAAGGAAAAAATAATATTTAATAATTATGAACCAAAATTATTAAATATTATTTTTTCCTTTTTAATACATTTCCATAAAAGCTTGTCTCTAAAAACTTTTTTTTTTATATTTTTTTTAAAATCAACTGCCAACTATAAGGTATCAACTAGTAATCTATACTAATATTATAAAGCTGAAGAGTTTGTTTGTTTGTTTGGTTGAACGCGCTAATCTCAGTCTGATTTGAAATTTTTTTTTTTTGTTAGATAGCCCATTTATTGAGGAAAACCATAGGCTATATAATATCACGCTACGACCAATAGGAGCGGAGCATCAATGAAAAATGTTTGCAAAAACGGGAAAAATTATTCCTTTTGAGAGCTTACGTTGCGTGCGTTGCGTAAACGGTTAAAGTAACGCAAAAATCATGTATGACGGAATAGTTCTCCTTTAACAGTTCTAAAAAAAGTCCGCGACAGCATATGTCTATCTTTTAAGGTTGACTCACTATAACTTTTTTATGGTGATCAAATTCGTTCGTAATTATAATATTCAAGCGAATGAGCGAAGCGAGTGAGTAATGTAATTATAATATTCAAGCGAACGAACGAAGCGAGTGAGTAGTGTATTTATATTATTCAAGCGAACGAGCGAAGCGAGTGAGTAGTTTATTGCACCCGGGCTTTCTTAGCACCCGGGCGAAGCCGGACGGGTACCGCTAGTTCTAAAATAAAGGAATAAAACGAAAAAAAGTATAAATCATGACTTATTACTATAACAATATAGAATTAAATCAAAAATGCGGAACAATAAAGAATGTATATCGGCTTTAGTAATAACAATTAAATTAAATGGCTTCATTTTATTCTGACGTTTGGAAAAATCTGCTAGATTACGTTCAGAATTGTTTAGATGTGTCATTGCTCGCTTGTCACGTGACCAAAAATCTGCTCACTCAATCGAGTACAAAATCGAACTTACCCATAGATGATACAACCGTCATTGACCTATTTTCCCACGAAATCGAGATAAGAGGTTTTGCTTTTTGACCACAGATATTTATAGTACGTAGTACGCTTTAAAATTGTTTTAATTTTCGCTTCTTCACAGTAAAATATCCCCAAAATATTAATAGGCATTTTTTTAAACAACGAAATGTGTTTTGAAGGTAATGTGGTGGAAGTAATGGATATAATATGGTGGAAGCGCAATGTCTGAAATAACTGGATTAACTTTGCGTCGTCATATTATGTCAATAAACATTTTAACGTTCCGCCGTGTACTTTATTCTAGCTCATTAATTTTATTATACTTTATTTAATTACTTGCAATAAATTCGATAATTAAATTTAACTATTTAGATTGCTAACAATGAATTATTGATGTAGTATAACGAAAATATTCTTATGCTACGCTTCAGAAAGCATTGTCAAAAAATCTGTTTTAACAATGACCTTGAGGTCAGCTTGGTGCAATCGTCAGCGTGCTGGTCTTAGGAGCAAGCTCTCGTGGGAATCCCATCTCGCTCATGAATGTTTTGTGATGTCATTTAGTTTTAAGTGTTATATTATTAGACGTAATTAAGACGCTAATGACCTAAGTTGTCGACGCGTCTATAATCTGCAATAAATAGAAAGACAATGACCTTAGATTGTGATCATATAATTACAGTTTTTATAAATGCAGGAACAGTCTAATGTCGTCAAACTCTCTATCATGTAGAACAAAAACCAGCACGCTCACCATTACACCAAGCTGTCCTCTATAGTCTAGAACGTTCTATATTAAATTCATTTTCAAGACGAAGTAGATGTAAACAAATACATACCGTTCGATTCTCCTGATTGACCTATCACAACTCAAGAAACAAAAGGACATGTGCTGATGACGCACATGTATTACTTCATCATCGATTTTGCACTCGATTGATCGAGCCGAGCGAGCAGATTTTTGGTCACATGACAAGCGAGCAATTCGACACATTTAAACAATTCCGAACGTAATCTGGCAGATTTTTCCAAACGTCAGAATAAAATGACGCCAGTAAATTAAATTCTTATTACTAAAGCCGGTATACATTCTTTATTGTTCCTCATTTTTGAATATATTCAACATTGGTATAATAATAAGCCATGATTTATAATTTTTATTCGTTTATTTTAGAATTAATTCTACTACCGGTTACCTTTATAGGTATCCTTGTTTTTTAACTATTTATATCAAAAATTTAAAATTTATTATTATTGACATAGAAAAGAAACAAAATATATACCTAGGTTTGTTATTCGTACCTAAAATATTAATGAGTTTAATGATTTTGTTATACGGGTTATTATATAGGGTGTGCAATAGCAGATTATAAATCGGAAATACAACTAACCCTCGATTAACACGATAGAAACTCTGCAAAATTACTATGTAAATCAAGACTTACATCACAGTATTGAAATGAGGGATTGAGAAAAAACACGTTTAATGCAACAAATTTCTGATTTTTAAGAGCTTTTATTTTTTGATTTTTTTGTAAATTTTTTCGAGCGTGCTTAAGCGAATCTGTCCCGTGTAAAACGAAGTTTTTTCGCATTTCTTCGACCGTGTTAAACATTAATTTTCTTTTTTTTTAAATTTGATTCTATATTTAGTCTACTGTAAGTACTAAATTCATTTGCAGTTTCGACAAAAAGTATCCTGTTGGTTCGTTTTTTTCAAAGCGTTTTTTAGAGCCAACACACACATATTACTTTTTGTAGCACGACTTTGCCATTAAGTTGCCTGTAGATCGTCTGATATAATAATAATAATAATATATTTAGCTGTAGGAGAGACCAAGTCTATTACATTAGTCATACAAAAAATTAAAATTAATATTCATTTAGGCTATATAAGTTTTTTGACAGCAAATATTTTTTTAGGTCGTAGTTAAATTTTTTGCAATTTTTTATATTTTTCAAATGATTTGGTAATTTATTATGCACTCGTATCATGGCGTTAGTGATACCACGATTTACAACAGTTAGCGAGCTGGTGTTTATTTTTAATTTTTCCTTATTTCTTGTACCGTATTCGTGATTATAAACATTATTTTCAAAAAATTGTGGGTTGTTCTTGACGAATTTGCTACTCTCCAAAATGTAGAGATCATAGATAGTTAATATTTGTAATACTAACAGCATAAGGCAATACATTCTTCGCTGAAACACACAACTGATGTATCACGAACGTGCGACTCCTGAACAAACTTCGAATGAAAAATAAACGCATCGAGCGCATGATCTTCAAATCGCGCGATCGAACGAGAAATTTCGACTAGCTGAATAATCGTCAAATCGCGATGCAAGTGCTAAATCGCGCGTTTACGATACAAAAAGTGACATGTGTGCGTTGGCCCTTAGTGGTCAATTTTTTAACCACGCTATAACCACACATATACAGGGTGTCACAGAATAACTATTCCTAATTTTCAGAAATAATAAAGGGCACTTAAATAAGCATTTTTTATTAACAAACTAGTGTTCTGCATCAAACTTTATAAAAATTGTTCGAAGTTACGACCACCATTTTCGATACAGAAGTTATAACGATGTGTAATCGACTGACGAATTCGTCGAAATAACTGCGGACGTTCACGAATATTTCCGGACACTAGTTTATTAATAAAAAAAAATTATTTAAGTGTCCTCTATAATTTCTGAAAGTTAGGAATAGTTATTCTGTGATACCCTGTAAAAATGTGTGTCTACATATACACATGTATTTGGAATACATAGCGTTTTTAATATTTAATGAATCAGAACCTAATTAGTCCAGCAGGTATGTGGGTATACATTGTTCGATCACGTGGCCAGATATCCGACAAATTTGAGGTTAGGGCTTGTGAAGAAGCTATTGATTAAATAATTAAATCATAATGATTTTTCTCCCTTATGTCTACAGCATATTCACAACAATCAAGTACTGAATAATATCAGGCATCGCTGATTTTGTCTTTAGACTTCAAGAAATTTAGTAGACAAAAAAATTATTCAAACGTAGATGAAAAGAATTATTTCGATAATGCATTGAATGCCATGAAACTTTCGTCGACTTGTCGTGTCGATCTCATAATATTTGTTAAGATATATTAAATAGATTTATACGGCTGTTTTGCATTTGCAATTGAAAAATGTAGATTTTCTTACGATGTCTATAAGATATAATTATTTCTAGAATATTATGTTGTGATACCAATAATTGGTTATTTATAACATTGATATATCTAGGTTCTTATTTATGTATCCCCATTGGGTGTTTGAAATAATTTTCACTTAAATGAATAGCTCTCGCTATTACGATGATTCACATCTACAACCTAGCTATAATTAATCTATTGATTCCTTTGCATATATGGAGAATGTTAGATTGGTAATCATGTCACGGGTGAGTAATGTAAGCTCATTCCGCCGCGATAGTGGAAAGGTTCAGATTAGAGTTCTGACTGTGACTATGGTTGTCAAAATGATTTTTTCCGATATTTGCAGGAATAAATTATGTAATTGGCTCTTCCAATAAAAATTTTCAATAATATTTGTTATTTGAATGATAGTCACATTTTTTCGACAGCATCTAACATATTTTTAATTATTTCGATTGTATATCAATCAATGCCGTGTCTACAATATTCTGTCGCGTGCCATAGGTTCGCATCCCTGCTATAGAATTATTCCTGATTACTGAACTGTATATACTTCAACAGTAGTGCATATGAGCTGTATGTACGGTTTGTACGAAGCATCGTTGCCCAGAATTATTTTATTACTTTAGTTACCACCGAATATCTATAAAATAAATTATAACTCTTTTATTATGTTCTATTTTTACTTCCCACCTCTACTATGGTAGGGAAGTAATGGATTTAGTCCGAAAAAAATATTTCGAGATTTTAACAGATTTTCACGTTTTGAGACCCTAGCAATCGTTTAAGATCATTTTCTGACTGATGTCTGTATGTGTGTGTGGGTGTATGTGTGTATGTGGTCAATATTTCGCCTTCGATATCTTAAGAACGGAACAACATACGGGCATGCCGATTGTTCTATTGTGTTTATCAGCCTTTAACTTAGATCTGATTAGATTTTGAGTCAAATCGGTTCAGTGGATCCTGAGATATTCAAAAAAACGTTCTCAATGTCACGTATTAACATAGGTAAAAAAAATATAAATGAATTCTAGATGTTATAATATGAAAAAAATGTAAATATTTTTTTCTCTAAAATGTATAGTTTTCGAGAAAAAAAATATTTTACTAAAAAAAGAAAATTGTACGTAAATCAAGGTAACCATGATTTTTACTATATTAAGCTAGCCATCAGTAAATCACCAAACAAAAAAGAGGGCCATGCTTTTTTCAAAGAATAAAAATTAAATTGTGTTTTAAAGACCACCAACAGCTAAGGTTATTTGGGCCTAGCCAAAGAATAAAAAAAAAAAGTGTTAATTTTTTGCAAATATTTACTAGGTGGGAAGTATAGGACTGGTCATCAGTCGAATTTTTTCGACAGCATCTAACATATTTTTAATTATTTCGATTGTATACCAATCAATGCCGTGTCGACAATATTCTGTCGCGTGCCATCTATGGCACGCATGCCATAGGTTCGCCATCCCTGCTATAGAATTATTCCTGATTACTGAACTGTATACTTCAACAGTAGTGCATATGTATGTACGGTTTGTACGAAGCATCGTTGCCTAGAATTATTTTATTACTTTAGTTACCACCGAATATCTATAAAATAAATTATAACTCTTTTATTATGTTCTATTTTTTTGTGTAAAGTAATTATAACGAATCTAGGTCTTGATGATAATATTTTATACTCGCAGCTTAAACCACATAAAGAAGAAAATACAGTTTTTATAGGTGTAATATAAACTTTTGTCTACTATTAAACAAGCAATAGTAATAATAACCAATGCACACGAACACTTGTTCAGTTTTGTTGCCAACTACATAATAATGCATACGTACAAATTGCCTCATTGTATTACAAGTATACCAACTGTATTGTTTTAAACATAATAGAGATATCAACTCTCAAGAAGTAGAAGTACAGCCATTCATAATATGCATATATTATGACGTGGCTTTTTAATGAATAAATTGGATTGGTAAGGGCCTAGAAGGGTGATGGCACAAGAATGAAATTTATTAATATATTCGCAACAGAATTTTAACTGTGCAAGATATAGCTTTTGAGGCAGAGTTTCCTAAACTTTTTCGCCTACGGACCTCTTAGAGATTAGCAAAATTGTCACGAAGCCCCATTAATATAAAACAGAGTAATTTATTTATTTAATTAATAATAAAGTGTGTCAATTTATAACATTTTGATGTAGATTTTGCGTAAGTTTCACTTCTGTAGTGTGTAGTATAAACAAAATATCACTGTTTGTCGAACGGCCGAACTGTATAGCTTTGGCCACTTACAAGCTTGCGTTTCAGATCGCTGATTATATAGAATCACTGTATACAGGGTCTTCAAAGTTAAGTCGGCACTATTGCTAACTTTGTTATTTTTGGATCTACAAAATCGGTTAAATTAGCAAACTAGTAGTATTTTTTCCGCTGAATAAAACGATGAAAACAGAAAAACAATTGAACATCGCGTTTTCGAGTTATGATTGGCAGAGTCACTAGGAGTGTTTGCAAGCGGGCTACAAAATGCTTGGACCAAGAGGGTGATGTTTTTGAGAATCTTATTTGAATTTTGTTTTCTTCCAAGTTATAGAATAATTTGAAATAAACGATATTTTTCACCTCATGGATATTCTTGTCACTTTCTATTTTATGGTAAGCCAAAGTTGCCACTAACACAGCTAGCTTTAATTTGAATTTTAAAAATCATTATTAACTTAGTCATTTTTGATATAAGGATAGAAGACTATGGGACACTTTTTGTTCACAATTCAACTGTCTATCGATTGTGAATATTGTATACCGGGTGTCTCATTAAAAAAAATACAAATTTTTGATATAACTCGAAAACGCGATGTTCAATTGTTTTTCTGTTTCCATCGTTTTATTCAGCGGAAAAAATACTACTAGTTTGCTAATTTAACCGATTTTGTAGATCCAAAAATAACGAAGTTAGCAATAGTGCCGACTTAACTTTGAAGACCATGTATATACACTACGAAACAATTTTTAAATAATTTTTCGGAAGCTCTTTCTGTAATAAAAAAATCCTAAGTAGGTATGTATTTTTCAATGGACTTTTAAACATAACTATGTCGTTACAGAAATGACGTAGATAAGATTCAGCCTGTGATTGGCTGACTAGGTTTCCAAAAAATTCTTTCTTAGTGCACCTCTACACCCTGTAAGCAATATAACTTCTAAATTTCATGTTTCAGTCAGGACATTTCTTTTTATATATTAAGGTAGTACTTCTATGATCCTACTTGACCTTAAAAATTCATGATATTGTTATCACAAATAGTTTTTGCCGGTTTTATTCTGACAAGAATTGCAATATTTAGTAGCTACCGATTCCACACGTGTGGTTCACTTAAGCGCCGGTCGCCGGATGCCCCAATCCTCCCTCCATTTCCACCAGGAGACCATTCACCGTGTGCCGTGTTGGCACAATTAGTTCTCACCAGTGCCGCTAGGCTAATACATACACCTTATAGTTATTGTCTATGGTTATAGTAATTGTCTATGGTTATACGCCAGTGAACCTAAATCGGTAGTATAATAGTCATCAGCCGAACCGCAGCGCCTCTGCTCTTGATGCGTGTAACAATATTTTTAGGAGTGGTTCCCAAAGACGCTATGCAAACACCTGCAAAATTTGGAATTTTTTCACTGAGTGGAAAAAAAGATATTAATTGTTAAAGTTACCTCCTTTTACATTGAAAGGCCTATATGTGAACCGAGTACTAATTCGGATATAGCAAATAAACGCGACGTTCAATTGCAATAAAAAACTGCGAGACTACAGACAAATATGAACTTTTTATTATAACTCATGGTGAAACAAGATTCACCGACTAGATTTTTTTTAAATCGCGATGAAAGAGTCAAAATTTCGGTCAATTATTTTGACACGGCAACGTTGCGGAACTGAACATCGTAGAGCTGCGCGCGCAGTTGACGGACATATATTATGAGAGAAGGGAAATGTGCGCGGTGAAATTCAAACTTATTTGATAGACTAAAACGTTGATATGCGAAATATGTATTGGGATATTATAGCTAAATAGATGAAATAATACTAGGCTGTGGAAGTACTACCTTAAGATTATTAACTTCCCATTGGAAGTTATTGTAATGGGTCCGAAAATCGAAATCAAAACGGAGAAAAAAATTTTATGTTTCAAGGTCACTACACTATTTTTAGAAAGATATCTGTGTGTGTATATGTGTGTGTGTACGTATGTACGTACGTACGTATGTGTCCATTTCTTTCTAAGACGAAATCTCGAGAATGAAAAATGATATCGACTGCGTTATGGTGCCAATCGACGCGTATTAACGTAAATATGATCTGAAAGAAATTTTTTCAAAATCGGTTCAGCCGTTCTTTTTTCTTAACCAAATAACCTCCAAAAAAGTAGATTTTACACAATATCTCGCGAATAAAAAATTATATCGACTTCGTAAGGGTGTCAATCGAGGCGTGTTAACGTCATTTTGATCCGACATAAATTTTATAAAAATCGGTTCAGCCGTTTTTTTTTTAATTATTGTTAAAACTAAATAATAATTATGTTTTAATGATTAAAATGATTACTTTTCTGTGTAATATCTAATTTAATTATTATTATTAAATCGAAATCAAAATGTATAACAAATGTTTATGTTTCAAGGTCACTATACTATTTTTACACTATTTTTAGAAAGATGTCTGTGTGTGTATATGTGTGTGTGTGTGTGTGTGTGTGTACGTATGTGTCCATTTCTTTCTAAGACGAAATCTCGAGAATGAAAAATGATATCGACTACGTTAGGGTGCCAATCGACGTGTATTAACGTAAATATGATCTGAAAGAAATTTTTTCAAAATCGGTTCAGCCGTTCTTTTTTCTTAACCAAATAACCTCCAAAAAAGTAGATTTTACACAATATTTCGCGAATAAAAAATTATATCGTCTTCGTAAAGGTGTCAATCGAGGCGTGTTAACGTCATTTTGATCCGACATAAATTTTATAAAAATCGGTTCAGCCGTTTTTTTTTTTAATTATTGTTAAAACTAAATAATAATTATGTTTTAATGATTAAAATGATTACTTTTCTGTGTAATATCTAATTTAATTATTATTATTAAATCGAAATCAAAATGTATAACAAATGTTTATGTTTCAAGGTCACTATACTATTTTTACACTATTTTTAGAAAGATGTCTGTGTGTGTATATGTGTGTGTGTGTGTGTACGTATGTGTCCATTTCTTTCTAAGACGAAATCTCGAGAATGAAAAATGATATCGACTATGTTAGGGTGCCAATCGACGTGTATTAACGTAAATATGATCTGAAAGAAATTTTTTCAAAATCGGTTCAGCCGTTCTTTTTTCTTAACCAAATAACCTCCAAAAAAGTAGATTTTACACAATATCTCGCGAATAAAAAATTATATCGACTTCGTAAGGGTGTCAATCGAGGCGTGTTAACGTCATTTTGATCCGACATAAATTTTATAAAAATCGGTTCAGCCGTTTTTTTTTTTTAATTATTGTTAAAAATAAATAATAATTATGTTTTAATGATTAAAATGATTACTTTTCTGTGTAATATCTAATTTAATTATTATTATTAAATCGAAATCAAAATGTATAACAAATGTTTATGTTTCAAGGTCACTATACTATTTTTACACTATTTTTAGAAAGATGTCTGTGTGTGTATATGTGTGTGTGTGTGTGGACGTATGTGTCCATTTCTTTCTAAGACGAAATCTCGAGAATGAAAAATGATATTGACTACGTTAGGATGCCAATCGACGTGTATTAACGTAAATATGATCTGAAAGAAATTTTTTCAAAATCGGTTCAGCCGTTCTTTTTTCTTAACCAAATAACCTCCAAAAAAGTAGATTTTACACAATATTTCGCGAATAAAAAATTATATCGTCTTCGTAAAGGTGTCAATCGAGGCGTGTTAACGTCATTTTGATCCGACATAAATTTTATAAAAATCGGTTCAGCCGTTTTTTTTTTTAATTATTGTTAAAAATAAATAATAATTATGTTTTAATGATTAAAATGATTACTTTTCTGTGTAATATCTAATTTAATTATTATTATTAAATATTTATCAAACTGGGAAGTTCGTCGTGTGGACCTCAAGGGTCGCACTTTAGTCCTAATAAACGACCCACCTCACGGCTTGTTTTAATTATTTCAATGTAGCACAGGATAATAAAATTGTGACATCGTAGGAAGCAACACACGTTAATTCACACCTGGAAAACTGAATTTCTCTAAAATCTGATAAAGAGATAATTTCATCTTGAATTAGAATGTTGGTACTTAATTCAATATACAAGAGACGGAACAGCAGAGATATCATTACATTATTGTTATCTATCACGGTTAGCGTGCGGCGGAGTTTTAACCTCATCCGACCTTTTGCGATAGCACTTAACGTCTATCAATTTTGTCTTATTTGAAAGCTGTATAGCGGAAACCTAACACCGTATAAGTATTTACTTTGTTTTATTTTTGTCTTTTAGCAGTTACAGTTTTGTTGTCTGTTAATGTGGGATATTATCTAAACAGCTGCGATTCTCGGTAACGTTAGAACCTTTGCTTCTAACAATATGAAAGTTTCTATACATTTTTGCCATATACTCATTATAAAATAGCTTATTAGTGTATTTGCCATTTGGCACATACACTATTTACATCGGTGGGATGGCAGGACCTAGGGGTCGGACCAAAATTTCTCGACGTTTCATAGCCTCCTGAATAATTTGGCACCATTTTTGGAAATGTTTATATATATGTGTGTGTGTGTGTGTGTGTGTGTGTTCGCGGCATAACTCTCGAAAGACTTAATTGAATTGAATGAAATTTGGTACACACGTTGGAATCCATCACCGCACGGAACCTATTTAAAATGGGCCCAATCGGACCATTTTAAGGGTAGTTTTTAGGGGTTAAAAAATATTTTTGGGCCCAAAAATACCGAAAAAATTCTCAGAATTATTTCAAAATTGAAATTTAACCTTTTAGTAAAGCTTAAAATGTGCTGCTAAAATTTTAATAAAATCGGCTCGACAGGACCGGACTTACAAATTTTATGAAAACACTAGTTTGCGGATAGTGATTTACTTATAGTACGGGAGGCAGCGTTGCAAATGAATAAATTATTAATTCATACCGGCTGATAATTATACCAACGTTTGTTCTCGTCCACCTGATGAGACATCCAACCGTCAGCTGCGCTAGTAGCGGTGGGTGTGGTAGTTAGAGGGTGTCAAAGTCGCTAAAAAATTAGATTTTAAAATTTTTTCCAAATTATTTCATACCGCACCAAATTTGGTATGGTGATTCTTTATCTATTAAACAATAAGAAAATAACTGTCAGCTGCGTAGACAGTGGGGGTAAAGACGTCAGTTTCGCCATAGAACATACCGTGTCTAGATAATTTGAACGCAATTGAACAGAAACGTCAAGGTGTGTTCATTTTGAAATATAGATGTCGCCGATAATAAGCATTTGTTCTCCAAAGAAACAAACCCACGGTGCAAGGAGTATTTGCACCTGATTTGCACTTATCATAAACGTGTAGTTGTTTTGTCGAGGTTAAAAATTATTTATTTAATAATTTCAAATATAATACTTGCGACAAATACGTTTCTAAATAAAGTTTAATTTAAATACAAAGTTTTTGTATTCAAAAAAATATTTGTTTGTTGTTTAGTTAAAATTATTATAGGGACGATTTTTGCTTTTGCTGTTATTCGTTTTTGTCGTCGTTTCGCGTAAAACAACACAAACAAATTAGTTCTAAACATATATTCTACATGGAAATTATGCGATTTGAAAGCAGAATTGAAGAGAAGATGTGCGTCTGTCATTGGAAAGGGTTTGTTTCTTTGGAGAACAAATACTTATCAATCAACGACATCTATATTTCAAAATGAACACACCGTGACATTTACTGTTCAATGACGTTTAAATTATCTAAACACGATATGTTCTATGGCGAAACTGACTTCTTTACCCCCACTGTCTATGCAGCTGACAGTTATTTTCTTATTGTTTATTATATAAAGAATCACCGTACCAAGTTTGGTGCGGTATGAAATAATTAGGAAATAATTTTAAAATCTAATTTTTTTAGCAACTTCGACACCCTCTAGCTACTACACCCACCGCGGGTGCGACGACTGACGCTCATTTTGGTTGCTGTTGATACTTAAACAATTACTAGAAATATGAATTGGTCGGTATGAAATCACTACCTAAAATGCAACGCTGCCTCCCGTACTATTACTGAAGGATGCATTTAATTTGGTACAGAGGTTGCAGTGATAATAATATTGAAATTAAGAAAAAAAATATTATTTTAAGGGATGTATTAAGGGGTTAAATTTTTTATTTTGTCCAAAAACAAACTTAAATTTACGTATTAAAGCCACAAGGCCTGTATTAGCAAATACACTATATTGTCGGCAGGGTTTTTTATTTATTGTAAACTAGCGGCCCGTCCCGGCTACGCCAGGGTTGTATGAAATTATGATTTAATAGCGGTCATCCCATTGCTCCACTCACGTATATTTAGTATATTGTTAATTTGTTATTCCCCCGCGAGAATCTCTCCCCCTGCGTAATTTTTAGAATCGGTTTGGTAGTTCCAAAGATAAGAATTTATGATTCTTTGAAAACATTACGACAAGAATCGTTATACAATGCGTTTTAAAGTATGATTATATATTTTATAAAAAAGACAGTTAGTTAAATTTATTTGACAGGCAATTAATATTAATATGGCATAGAAATAATAACGCTTCAAAAACGCTTGGCGATATAAATTTCGATTTAAGTAACAAAAAAAAAACTTGTAAAGTTTTTGAAAGATATTCATGAAGTTCTGTACGTCCAGATTTGTTCATCGAAAACTTTTGTAATCATAAAATGCCTTCATTCAATACAATCATCGTATAAAGTCTGATTTATTATACTAGTGAACAAAAGGGTCTTCCAAATAGAGACATGTGTACTTGAACTTTTGTACGAAAGATTACTATGTATAAAAATATCTGATAAACGTAAAATGTCCAAGATTATTTCTGTGACTTAAAAGCAAAACTGCGTACCTACGTCGAAAGTTTGGTAATTTTTTCTATTTATACAGAGAGATTTTTTTAACTCTTGTATAAAATTGTGTAATAACTAGCATCAGTTATTTATTTAAAATATATTCAAAACAGAAAAAAATATAAATTAGTATCAAGTTGAATATGGAATAGTTAAAAAGAGAAACTAAAATTAATCCTGTCGCCCGGATTCGAAACAGCGACTTACTGCATAAAAAGCAGTTGCGATACCCCTACGCCACGCATCGAGTTGTATTATAACTGCTATATATTTTATGATAGATATACCAAGTTGTCTGTTTGGACTCTTGGAGTAACGCAGTGTTCAGCTTAATTCTCACTGCTCGATCACAATTCACAGAGTAGGTACTTTAAATTTTAAATGTCAACTTTTTCTTATAGACAGTCAGTGTTGCCACTTGCTAGTAACAGCATTTTACCCGATTTTGTGGGTATTCAATTTTGGGCGGGCTCTTTCGATATTTTTGGGCGTCGATATATTGTTATTTATCGGTTTTCCGATATATCGTTGCATTCCTAAGCAGGGCCGGATTTAGGGGAGGGCAACCGTACAGCCCCGGGGCCTCCACAATAGAGGGACCCCCACAATAGAGACTTCGGAAAAAAAATTCTCTGAATTCTCGGTTATTAAATTTTGTCGTTGAAAATATGCTAAATCGCGTTAATAATTTTAATCAGTAATCAAACTTCGGGAACTGGATTTCAGCGAAATCATCAACGATTTTTCGGCAAAAAAAGTTCAGAAGGTTCCGTTCGTTAACGCTAAAATTTAATTTCAGATAATTCTTGTTTCCGATCATATTTATATGTTTGTTAAATAATAAAAGAATCTATACTTGGTTTCACAATAAATTATTTATTGGAAAACTCGACTGAAAAAAATTGTCCATTTTATTTGGAAAATAATTTGGGGCCAGGGGGCGTCCACTCCTTTGTTGCCCCGGGCCTCCAGACCTCTAAATCTGGCATTATTCCTAAGTGTTCTTCGATAGTTTTGGGATAGGTATATGCGCGATTCTTCGATTGGATGAGACGTGACGTAACCTCGACATGTGTAACCGAAAGAAAAAAATGAGACTAAAAAGTTTCACTTAAAAATAACAGAAATGTTCCTGGTTTACTCGTTCTTCGAAAGTTGAAAGTCCGCAATAAATATAAGAGTGTCGTTCTTTATAAATTCAATAGACGGTTACATTAATAGCGACCTGACAGCGTAAATCCGCCCGCCGCCCGCCGCCAGCCGCCACACACATGCTGGTCTGATATGACAGCTCTAATGGACCGTCTCATATGATAAAACACTGTCGTCAATGTTTCTACAATGAAATCATGTTGCGGTGTGCTGTTCGCCTTTTTACAGGGCTTTCAGTAATGCATTTTAACTGATCGTAAAATCTTTTGCAAATGTACTAAATCTAGTTTTCAAAAGATATTTTACGATGCAAAAAGTGCATTTTCCATTATTTTACTATATTATTATAAGATAAGAAATATATTTGGCAGGATACATCATCATTTACAGTTAGATATTAACAATTAAAATTTTAAACTTCCTTATGTCGGGTTTATCGTAGATATTTGAATCACGCTGTTATGTTAATTTGCTGTTATTTCTATGGTTACTTCGTATGTTTTACGTGTAAAAATTTAACAGCGTTTAACAAAACAGCGTCTTAAATGTACGATAAACCCGACATTATTATGTCCGGTTTATCGTGCGTTTTAATCACGCTGTTATGTTAAATCTCTGTTATTTCTATGGTTACTTCGCATGTTTTATGTGTAAAAATTTAACAGCGTTTAACAAAACAGCGTGTGAAATGTACGATAAACCCGACATTCCGACATTATTATGTCGGGTTTATCGTGCATTTTAATCACGCTGTTATGTTAATTCGCTGTTATTTCTATGGTTACTTCGTATGTTGTATGTGTAAAAATTTAACAGCGTTTGACAAAACAGCGTGTTAAATTTACGATAAACCCGACATTCCAACATTATTATGTCGGGTTTATCGTGCATTTTAATCACGCTGTTATGTTAATTCGCTGTTATTTCTGTGGTTACTTCGTATGTTTTATGTGTAAAAATTTAACTGCGTTTAACAAAACAGCGTGTTAAATGTACGATAAACCCGACATCCCGACATTATTATGTCGGGTTTATCGTGCATTTTAATCACGCTGTTATGTTAATTCGCTGTTATTTCTATGGTTACTTCGTATGTTTTATGTGTAAAAATTTAACAGCGTTTAACAAAACAGCGTGTTAAATGTACGATAAACCCGACATTCCGGCATTATTATGTCGGGTTTATCGTGCATTTTAATCACGCTGTTATGTTAATTCGGAGTTATTTCTATGGTTATTTCGTATGTTTTATGTGTAAAAATTTAACAGCGTTTGACAAAACAGCGTGTTAAATTTACGATAAACCCGACATTCCAACATTATTATGTCGGGTTTATCGTGCATTTTAATCACGCTGTTATGTTAATTCGCTGTTATTTCTATGGTTACTTCGTATGTTTTATGTGTAAAAATTAAACAGCGTTTAACAAAACAGCGTGTTAAATGTACGATAAACCCGACATTATTATGTCCGGTTTATCGTGCATTTTAATCACGCTGTTATGTTAATTCGCTGTTATTTCTATGGTTACTTCGTATGTTTTATGTGTAAAAATTTAACAGCGTTTTAGCAAAACAGCGTGTTAAATGTACGATAAACCCGACATTCCGACATTATTATGTCGGGTTTATCGTGCATTTTAATCACGCTGTTATGTTAATTCGCTGTTATTTCTATGGTTACTTCGTATGTTTTATGTGTAAAAATTTAACAGCGATTAACAAAACAGCGTTTTACTTAAAGATCATTTTATGTTCATCACTTTTGTGAAGCATTCTGTAGTTATAGAAATTGGTTTAAAAGGAAGCAGAGCAAAATGGGCGAGGCCGCATTTTTTCTATTTTCGGTCATTTACAACGCTTGTAAGCAAAATCAGGATTGATTTAAAAAGAAGAAAAAACATATTTCAGTATTAACTTCTCATTGGAAGTCATTGTAATGGGTCCGATTTTACGAATAAAAAATTTTGACATATCTGGACGTTTTGAGGTCTAGGGACCTCAAAACGTCCAGATATGTCAAAATTTTTTATCCGAATCTACTGTTTTTACAGAGATGTCTGTGTGTGTGTGTGTACGTACGTTCGTTCGTACGTTGGTGAATTTTTTTCGGCTCGCATATCTCGAGAACAAATAATGATATCAACTTTTGACCAATTTCATTCAACACATAATTATATAATAAACACTGATTGGCTTTGGAAAAAAAATGTTTCTTTAATAAAAAAAACTAAAGGCATCCAATGGAAAGTTAGCAGTATGGTTTTATTAACACACCAAGCCTCTTTTTTATGACAAATAATCATCAATCTTTTATAAAAAAAATAAAATAAATAAATAAAACAATTAAATTTGATTTAACCAAAACAAGATTCTATTTCCCGTTATTGAACTTACAAGCGACTAGGCCCTGCAGTCAGGGCCCGTTCTGATTGGTCGAATGCCTCATCTTGATGTCGTTTGAGACACACACACCTAAACGAACGTAACAACTAACTAGTGAACTCTGTATACTAATATGGATAGTTGACAGCGATTAAAAAATGGGTTTTGTCTGTGGACAATGTTCAAACACATATTCTTCAAGACAGGCATTATTGTTCACAAAATTAGAATGAAAACTTCAGAAGGCTTGTACTTAATCTAATTCTTTCTATAAAAGTCGATCAATTTTTTGACATTTCAAAATAAAACCTAATTTAATATTATTATTTGAGATATTAGGATGTCCAAAATTTATACAATAACAGTGTTCTTGAGAAATTGGAATAGAAAAATAAATTTTAATTAAGTTTTATTTTGAAATGTCAGAAAATTGATCGACTTTTATAGAAAGAATTAGATTACAAGCCTTACCTGAAGTTTTCATTCTAATTTTGCGAACATTAATGCCTGTCTTGAAGAATATGTGTTTGAACATTCTCCACATACAAAACCCATTTTGTAATCGCTGTCAACTATCCATATTAGTAAACAGAGTTCACTAGTTAGTTGTTACGTTCATTTAGGTGTGTTTGTGTCAAACGACATCAAGATGAGGTATTCGACCAATCAGAATGGACCTTGACTGCAAAGCCTAGTCGCTTGTATTGAACTTCGGCGTCTAAAAATTTCCCAAATTGCACTTAGAACGTTACAGCTATTCTTCATAACTTAATTGCAGGATGATAACCGGATGTCAATGTTTACTATCATAACTCTTGCTCACCCCCTGAAGAAAATTCTGCGTACGCCCTTGTATAAGCTGACACTCTTTAAACGAAAGCTACAGACGCTAATGACCCTTGTTGTCGAACGTCTATAATTCACAATTCATTCATTCATTTAAACGAAAGCCCTGTACATTTTTCACGCTACACTTTATAACCGTTGGCATTTTTAATAAATATGTTATTTGATAAATATATGACACCTAATTCCCCGGTTATTTTCGGTTCCCAGACAGGAAATATGCTGGAAATATAAATATACAAATAAGCTCATAAATAACGCAGAAGCTTTAAACTCAAACAAAAAATAGTTATAAGACACAACATACACTCCACATACAGGGTGGTGACCGTGACTGTGATAGTTTATTGCGACCCACGCTTTAAAAAAGCTCATTTTATTTTCAAATGTTTCGTTATAATATTATATTATTATGTAAAAAAGTTTGTAAAAACGAATGGAGACACGTTCTCCCACCACCAACATCGGGTCTTCCACCACATTTCATTTTTTTCATTTGTAGGGTTCCGTATAATTCCCCTTATAATTTCGTCCTGTCCGTCCGTATGTCTCAGTCATTTTACTCGGAAACTATTGGCACTATATAGTAGATGAAATTTGGAAGGTCTTCGATGAACCGCTATACAATGGTGTAGTAAAATTTCGAAAAAACATGTAAACATATAACTGAGGGATGAAAAAAAATTCCAGTGCATATATAAGCGTGTGGGGTATCGTTAGATAGGTCTTGAAAAATGATATAGAAGTTTTAAAATTACTTTTTTATTTAAGTCAATAGTTGGTGAGATATGCGCTTCTAAAGTCGTGGAAATGCGTTTCCCCCCTCTAACTTTTCAACTAATGGGGGAAAAAATTCTGAAAAAACTAACACTTCCAACGATAATTGGTTTGAACTGTTACGATTTTTTGACAATGCTTTCTGCAACCCAGCATTAATATCCTTGGTGGTAAAATATTAATGGCACCAGTACTTATATAATATACCTAAATTATGTAATGTCTGTATAATATAGATTTTCCCTCAGGGGAAACATAGGAATGTAGTTTGCATTCCAATGTTTTGTGGGAATTAGCGTTCTCAGGGACCCGAGCTCGTACCAGTCGGTTTGTGTATGTCGACTGGCGGATTCTAATACACAAATAGATTATTTGTTGTGTTGAAGACGCTAATGACCTGAGTTGTCGACTCGCCTATATTCTACAATAAATAAATAAATAAATAAAAAAAAAAATAAATAACTATAGATTTCAATAAATCTTTCATCTGTCTATCCAAAAAGTAAAAATACGTCATTGAATCGCAGAAATATAATTAAAAATGTCCTTCATAATATTCATTTCTCATTCGTAGTTTTTAGAAAATGAGACTTCACTTGAGACGTGTTCCGAATGTTTGGAAAACAAAAGAGAACTACTTGCGGAAATAAAAGTGCGTGAAAATACTCTGCTTTAATTAATCACGGTACACTGTACAGGATGTCCCGAAAATAAACCACCATACGTAAACCGTAGATAGAAAATTCGATGCCGAGTAAAAAATGTTTAATGAACTTATGTCCTAATTTATTTTGTTTAGAAGATATACAGAATGGTTCAGTTTTAACACTGAATATTTTGACAAAATATTCTTCTCGTCGATCTAATTCTGAAAAATATAACCAAAATCCTCTCACTTGTTGACTAAGTAAGATACAGGGTGTCAAAGTTTATAGAAATATTGGCGAGGCAAGGAACCCCGAACGCTACCATCCACACTATCGAATAACATAAGTAGGTGTTCTACAACCGACCAGCATAGACGTCGTTGAAATTGCCACTGTTGTGGTTTCATGACATTCGATCCCAGCATTCTTAACCCACAATAACTGATCCCATCGACATCTGATCCCACCGACAAGTGATCCCACCAATAACTGATGCTTTTTATTGTAATTGGAATTTTGTTCTTCTATCTTGGTGTCACACTTATTTTTTAATTATTTACTTCTAAAAACTTCATAAAATCTTCTAGAAAATTTATAGAGAATTCTAGAAACCTCATAAAACTTTCTAGAAACTTCATAGAACCTTCTAAAAACTTTATAGGACCTTCTAAAAACTTCATAGGACCTTCAAAAAACTTCATAGAAAAATCTAAAAACCTCAACAAATTTTCTAGAAACTTCTTAGAACCTTCTAAAAATGTCATAGAGCCTTCTAAAAACTTCATAGAACCATCTAAAAACTTTATAGAACCTTCTAAAAACTTCATAGAACCTTCTAGAAATTTCTTAGACAATTCTAGGAATTTTATAGAACCTTCTAAAAACTTCATAGAAACTTCATAGGACCTTCAAGAAACTTCATAGAAAAATCTAGAAACCTCATAGAATTTTCTAGAAACTTCTTAGAACCTTCTAAAAACTTCATAGAACCTTCTAAAAACTTCATAGAACCTTCTAGAAATTTCATAGACAATTCTAGGAATTTTATAGAACCTTCTAAAAACTTCCTAGAAAATTCATAGGACCTTCAAGAAACTTCATAGAAAAATCTAGAAACCCCATAGAATTTTCTAGAAACTGCTTAGAACCTTCTAAAAACTTCATAGAACGTTCTAAAAACTTTATAGAACCATCTAAAAACTTCATAGAACCTTCTAAAACTTCATAGAAACTTCATAGAACCTTCTAGAAATTTCATAGACAATTCTAGGAATTTTATAGAACCTTCTAAAAACTTCATAGAACCTTCTAAAAACTTCATAGAAACTTCATAGAACCTTCTAAAAACTTCATAGAAACTTCATAGAACCTTCTAGAAATTTCATATAACCTTCTAAAAACTTCATAGAACCATCTAAAAACTTCATAGAACCTTCTAAAAACTTCATAGAAACTTCATACAACCTTCTAGAAATTTCATAGACAATTCTAGGAATTTGATAGAACCTTCTAAAAACTACATAGAACCTTTTAGAAACTTCATAAAAAAATTCTACAATTAGGTATTATAATTTTGTGGAAGCATACTGCAAAATGAAACACATAGTAATTCAACAAGTTCTAAATTCAACTGATCCTATTAATACTATGCAAAGCTGCAAAATTACTCGAAAGTGTAGATCATGGGTCGCAATTGTACCCGCAGCTTGGTACGGCTGGCATCCTTTGACACGGAGTGCTGCCAAGGCGAGGCGAGACATAGCGAACCGACACTCGCGCGGTCGGATCTCCTCTGTTATCTCGGCGAGAGTGAAGTGCCGGGATAAGAGTAAATTTCATCTAACGATGAAATTTGAAATGACGTAATTTGATATGACGTATGTAAGTTTTTATTTTATCCGACGGCTATATACAAAGAAATATAAGAAGAGTATAGAATATATAACAACCTTACCTTTACTGTCCTCTAAAATAAACCATTTTGTATGTTCCTTGAGATGTAAGAGCACCTAACGGAATTAGCTCTGACTGGAAACCGGAACCGGATACACCGGAAACGCAAAACACGTCTCTTGTTTAACAATGCAGCTCTCGGTGTAGACGCTCTGTTAGTCTAAAAATAGAAAAAGAACCTTATGTTTTTTTTATATTTCTCCAAATTATTTTTCACACTTTTCAATGCATTTATGTAGGACTAGGTACGTTCTTGGGTATACGCCATTCACTTCGAGTTACTCATACAAAGATTTTTATGAAACAGGCAGAATCGTTATAAATACAACAATGAGTTAAGTTTTTGTGGTTATAATAGAATAATTATTAAAATAGACAGTAACCATTCCACAAGCAAATACTTTTCTTAACGTAATCAGTCGGCAACCTGCCATAGTGATGTTAAACGTCAAAGATATACAAGGAAAAAATCAGAAGCCACTGTCAGGACTTGAACCCGAAATTCCCAGTTTCAACACTAAATCACACTTCATGCGAGTGTTGAAATAGGTATATATAGGAAAAGAACAGACCCTACCCTCGGGGCACTGTGTGAGTAAGTGGTAACTCAACCAGCCGGAAACTGGGAATTTCGGGTTCAAGTCCTGACAGTACAGTCCTTGTACAGCTTAATTGTTTGACGTTTAACATCACGATGGTAGGTTGCCGACTGATTACGTTAAGAAAAGTATTTGGTTGTGAAATGGCTACTGTCTATTTTAATAATTATTAGAATCGTTATAGCTTAATAAATTGTAAAAAATAAAGATATAACGATGTTTGACGTGTCAGTTAAAAACCAAAGAAATGTAATTATATTTTGGTAATAAATTTTTATCTTATGTTATCTTAACGGCTTACAAGGCAAGAGAATAGATAACAATATTTATTTTCTAAATTCTTTAACGGTCAGCGTTTCAACATTATTATGTCTTCTTCAGGATTTTGCTAGATAGCGGTATGGAAGGGGTGCAAACCGCCCTCAACATCTAACAAAAAAAATGGTCACAATTATTATTGCTTCAAGGCTGAAATTGTTTGTATAGCTTGTCGGTGACCCGATAATGTCATTATAATATTTGCAGATCGATTTGTCAGTATTAAAGGGGTGGCAGATCACCCTAAACGTTTCATGTACCCGACGAAATTTATATTATTAGTTCAAGATTCAAATTTTAATATGTTGTTACGGCGACTGTTTTAAGCATACATTTCAATTTGCAGAACAAAATGTCGGTATTAACCCCCTTGCAGAATGATATAATTTATAAACATCTGAGCGAGCAAGTTTCCCTCGAAAGAGGGAGTTAATATCGACATTTTGTTCTGCAAAGTGAAATATATGCTTAAAACAGTCGTCGTAACAACATATTAAAATTTGAACCTTGAACTAATAATATAAATTACATCGGGTACATGACATGTTTAGGGTGATCTGCCATCCCTTTAATACTGACCAATCGATCTAAAAATATTATAATAGCATTATTGGGTCACCAACAAGCTATACAAACAATTTCAGCCTTGAAGCAATAATAATTGTGACCATTTTTTTGTTACATGTTGGGGGCGGTTTATATCCCTCCCATACCGCTATCTAGCAAAATCCCTTACTCAGGGCATTTTAATATGCCCCCCTCAACATCTTCACAAAAATAAGGCCTTGAATAAATAACACCAAAAAATTGTCACTAGCTCTCGGCCTATCATTATAATAAACATTTTAAATAATTTAATATAAGCCCATATACGTTAATAAAAATGTATTTTATGAATACCTTCAATAATGTTATTAACAGTTTAGAGACCGCTGAAATAGATTAAGATAGTAACATTAGAACAAGCATTGAGGAACAATAAGAATAAATGATGAAGGATTGAAGAAATGAAGGAAATACGTAAAATCTGGTTGGGGAAAGCCTCGTTTATCATGTCTGTAAAAATGCTACGAAAAATCGTACGAAAAAGCCAACCATAAAAGTGTGACTTTTCACTAAGTCCCCGGATGATGGATTAAGTTGTCGATTCCGAGAACGAGGATTAGAAAACTAAACTAACTTGATAAATTCCACTGTTTCTCAACCTATAAAGAACTATGAATCTTATTTTGGAAGTAAAAACTCTATACTGCTAACGGAAATTTCTCAAATCTTCAGATGATGAATTTAACTGTCACATAAAAAGAAATTCTTTTACTCGAATATAAGTGAAACAATAGTGTGTTTTACCGCACTCGCTACGCTCGTGCGGCAAAATCCACACTCGAGAAATCTCCTCTTTCTCCCACTAGTCGCACACAATATTTTGTTTAACTACTGCAAGAAATATGTCATTTCGTGGCTCTGCTGAGCGTGGGCGAAATAATGGGTGACCTGATTGATTGCGTAAACGTTCCCCGTAATGAGCGTGGGCGAAATGCTATTTCGCCCACCCTCAGTAGAGCCACGAAATTACATATTTCTTGCGGGTGTTGAACAAAATGATATAACTTTTTTTGTTTAAAATTACTTTAATAACAAGCTTCCGTGCATGGTGTAACGGTTAGCGTAGCCAACCTTTGGATCACACTGTCGTGGGTTCAAATCCCACCTGCGCTCATGGATGTTTTGTGATGTTATTTAGTTTTAAGTTAGTTGTTATTTAATATAAATTAATAGATTTATACGGCTGAATTGCAATTGAAAATTTTTCGTTGGAAAGCAGCCAATTATATAATTCATTCGAAATATATTGGCAAAAATCATTTTACCAACCGTAGTCAGGACTCTAACCTGAACCTTTTCACTTTCGCGGCGGAATACCTAACTAATTTTTTTTTCCATACGATTCAAGCGTATAATAGCCAAGGCAAGCATCATTCGATTCTCAGGCCAATGTAACTTTTATGCAGCCCAATATACATAGCTGTAAGCATTAGAAACTATGCGCGGCCTGCACCTGAGTGAATCGATAGTTGATTCTCAGACTTGAAATGTTTGTAGTTGACATTTCACTAAAAAGCAATGAAACTTCAGATAAAATATTATTTATATTTATTCAAACAAAAACCAACATTTAATTACATTTCTAAATAAGAAAATACCGAACTAATTTTTTTTCATATGATTCAAGCGTATGCAGACTTGTTTACATATGAAACGGCATATGATTCATACGGCCATTACTGCAAACTTCAGCTATATGGGCCACGTGAATCATTTGCTGTTTGTCGGCTCAAAAAAACGAAAAAGATGTGAGCCGTCGCGGGACGCCTGGCAGATGTGAAACATTTTTATAGCTTGAATCTTTTATTTATTGAACTTGACAAATTTATCAAAATAAAATCTAGCCTATACCACTTAGGGATAGTGTAGCTTTCTATTAGTAATAGAATTTTTTAAATCGGTTCAATAGTTCCAGATATAATAATTTATGATTTATTACAACGCCGCGAGACATTCTCCCCCTGCGAAGATAATAAGTGCAAGAATTTTTAGAATCGGTTCAGTAGTTCGAGAGATAAGAATTTACAATTTAACACAATTTACCCTAATTTTCCCTCGTTTAACCAAATTTACCCTAGTATACCCTAATTTCTTGAATTTACCCTAGTTTTCCCTAAATACCCTAATTTACTCTTATTTAGCCCCATTTGCCTTAAGTTACCCCAATTTACTTTAATTTACCCTAAATACCCTAATTTACCCAAATTTTCGTTTTTTTTTAAAAAAAACAAAAAAATTAATTTTTGGTGTCATGAAATTTCAAAAAATTATAATTATTGTCAAAGAAAGAATATAACAAAAATAAAAATTTTAGAAATAAATATGTAGAATTTAGAAAAAAAAACGTTAAAAATTGTACCATGCCATGAGTTTCCGAACCTAAGTCCCCATGCTAGAAGGCTAAAGTCGTACCACTACTCTACGGATGAACTTGTCTAGACAGCCGTTGTTACTGATATATGTATAACTTAATATACCCGGACAATTAATTTATATATTATTTATCCAGTACAATATAAGTGCCGCAGTGGTGGGGAGAACAGCAGCGAAGGAGAACATTTCGTTGCATTAATTCGTTGTATTAATTCGTTGCATATTTCCCCTCACGCGGCTGTTCACAGCCCGACATAAGATGTTTCACATCAAAAATACATTCAAGGACAGAACAGTTCTGACCAGAAGGGACCAGATATTTCTATTTATTGCGGCAGTCAACGTGCTATATAGAACATATACCTTGAAAAATCTTATAAGCTTCATATTTTCTACACCCCTTGTGAGTGCTTTATATAAATAACAATCTCAATTTTGTTGCAGGCGGCGTTCTATTCGATGGCGCTCAAAACACTCATCTCTGTGTCGACTGTGATACTGCTTGGCCTGATCATGGCCTACCACGCTCTAGAAGTGCAGGTCAGTACATTAAATAAACTGTACAACTGTAGTCAACAAACTTTACACACGACATGCATCCAAAACGTCTATTTATCAGCGCAAAACCTAGCTGAACAAATCTGCGACTAAAAGGCAAAACCACTTAGGGCTTTTTGTCGCGCGATATTGCTATTAAAATTGTGTTTTAAAGACCACCAACAGCTAAGGTTATTTGGGCCTAGTACCAATTCATATTTTCAATTCATTTTTTTTTTAATAATAAATTGAAAATCCAATTGACACTTTTACCAGCTCTCGGGCTAGAACCCGGGAACTGGGGACTTGTAATAGAGGAACCATAGCAACGCCATGTAAACAACAGCATTGCTACACTCTCGGCTATTCTCAAGCCCGATATTGCTATTAAGTCGCTTGAAGATCGTCAGATGTGGTTACTAGTAGCGTAAATCCGCACACTCTTCGCTGAAATACACAACTAATGGCCGGTTTATCGTACATTTTAATCACGATGTTTTTTAATCACACTGTTAAATGACGGGTTGCTATGGTAACGAAACGCAGCAACCAATGAACACGTAGCTGTCAAAATTTAACTGTGATTAAAAAAACATCGTGATTAAAATGTACGATAGACCGGCCATAAGTGACCCATATATCCACTAAAGTGTTAGATAGATACCAATTTATTTCTTAGCCCGATTTAGGATATAATCGTCATACAAAAAAAATTACATAATGCGAAAGTTAAATAAGTATAGGTAGGTATAAGCCGTTTTGAAATGTAGTATCAATTTAGAATTTATGAAGAAATAAAACGTTTGGCCATAGCCACTGAAAAATAGTTACTTTACATGCGTGTATGTATGCATGAAATGGGTCAGTTAACAGGCAGGTGTGTTGAAAGTGTTTTCAAAACACACTAGTGTAGAAAATTAACAGTTTCCGTATTGATTTATATTTATTCGCTCTGAGCCGCCCGCTATTACCTATACTTACAGCCTGCTATAAAATATGTTAAGTTGGCGGCGCAAATGAACTGAAAAATTTTTTGAAAATACTAAAAATTAAGAAAAAGTAGCTATTTTATAGCGAGTATGGCAAAAAATATCATATACAGGATGATTCATAATATGTACGCAGGACTTGAGGATGTGATAGCTCGTTCAAAAATATGAAAAAAAGTTCCTATTAACATGGGTCCGCAAAAGCACCGTTTTCGAGATACAGGGTGTTAAAGTTGAAGAAAAAAATTTCGTTTTTTGCTTATATCTGAAAAACGGTTTGAGGTACAAAGTTAAGCTGACGCACACATTTTCTACCTTAGAATTACTTTGTTTTTTTTTACGAAAATTTTTTTTTTGTTACCAGTGGTGGAGATTTTGAAGGTAGTCTGTTTTGTTTGTGTAATTTTTTATTGACATTTTGTCAACTTATAAAATCAAGTACATAGGTGCTTAAAAAATCATGTTTTTAATCCTAAAATGCTCTTTTTCTCGGAAAACTGTAGCGCTTCAAGACAAGAGTACCTTTTTTGTGTAGAATATCCCGGCGGTTCCAAAACGCGTTTCAAAATTAATTTTTTTCCAGTGGCGTAGAAGTTAGGGGGAAAAATACCCTTCAATCCTTCAAAATCTCCACCACTGGTAACAAAAAAAAAAATTTCGTAAAAAAAACAAAGCAATTTTAAGGTAGAAAATGTGTGCGGCAGCTTAACTTTGTACCTCAAACCGTTCTTCAGATATAATAGCAAAAAACGAAATTTTTTTCTTCAACTTTAACACCCTGTATCTCGAAAACGGTGCTTTTGCGGACCCATGTTAATAGGAACTTTTTTTCATATTTTTGAACGAGCTATCACATCCTGAAGTCCTGCGCACATATTATGAATCACCCTGTATTTCTCGTGCGTAATGATATTATGACTCGAGTGACGGTTAAAACTCCCTAAATCGCTCGTTTTAACGTACTTTCATTACTCGACAATAATAAACCTCATTACGCCACTAGATATACAATCTACTATTACGCAATGTTAAATAGCAAAAATTCGACATGAACGATTTAGCTTTGTGGCCACAGAAATAACAATATAATCCAAGCTTTACAATTCTCATTATTATCCTGCTGTTCACTAATTTGTTTACTGTAATCCATAAAGTCGGCAGTTCGTTATTTATTTGTCTCTTGATGCTATTTAGTTTTTATACCTACTTCATTAGTGTATTTGCCATAATATGGCACATACACTATTGGCGTCGGTCGGATGGCGGGACCTAGGGGTCGGACCAAAATTTCTCGACGTTTCATAGCCTCCTGAACAATTTGGCACCATTTTTGCAAATGTTTATATATATATGTATGTATATATTTATATATATATATATATATTTATATATATATATATTTATATATATATATGTGTGTACACGATAACTCTCGACAGACTTAATCGATTGAAACGAAATTTGGTACACACATTGGAACCCATCACCGCAAGAAGCCTATTTAAAATGGGCCCGATCGGACCATTTTCAGGGTTGTATTTAGGGGTTCCAAAAAGTTTTGGGGCCCAAAAATACCGAAAAATTTGTCAGAATCGTTTCAAAATTGAAATTTAACTCTTTAGTAAAGATTAAAACGTGCTGCTAAAATTTTAATAAAATCGGCCCGACAGGACCGGACTTTCAAATTTTATGAAAACACTGGTTTGTTGATACGGATTTACTTATGAAAGGGTGTATTTAATGTGGTACAGAGGTTGCATTGATAATAATATTGAAATTAAGAAAAAAATATTATTTTAAGGGATGTATTAAGGGGTTAAATTTTTTATTTTGTCCAAAAACAAACTTAAGTTCGCGTATTAAAGCCACAAGGCCTGTATTTGCAAATACACTATATTGTCGGCAGGGTTTGGCACTGCGACCCGAGTTTTTTGTCATTATTGCCGGCATTACACAATATGTGTGCATCATCGTCACTGGAAAACGAAAATAACGATTTGCACTCGCACGAAGCCAGACCAGGCAGCTACCAAATATATAAAGCTGGGAATTTGTTTGTGTCCCGAAAGTTCTATTCCACTTTCAGATGAGTTGAAGAATTGAAATTTGGCATATTAATAAATAATGCCCAGTTAAAATCTAAAATTCGCAAAATCTAGTGTTTAACCATGTCTTTGCCAGGCAATTGATCGAAGTCCAAAAATCGAAACCCAAATCTACCCCCCCCCCCTATTTCTGTCCTCTGGAAGAAAATCAAAAATTTGGTTCCGTTAAGTTCTGTTCTATGCCCTATACCATAACTATGTCAAGTGTCAGGTTAGTTCAGTGAGGGGATTTTGAAGGGCGTAAACAGACAGACAGACAGACAGACAGACACACATTAGAAAATTATATATATTATATAGATTAATTTCTGAATTTTTTACTTTTATAATAATCTAATTTGATCAAATCTTTTCTTCAACTTCAACAGGATAATAATCTT
The DNA here is from genome assembly GCA_039654895.1 of Mongoloraphidia duomilia. Taxonomy (NCBI): domain Eukaryota; kingdom Metazoa; phylum Arthropoda; class Insecta; order Raphidioptera; family Raphidiidae; genus Mongoloraphidia; species Mongoloraphidia duomilia. Next base: position 5,951,274 of record CM077523.1, read on the forward strand.
AATAAAATATTTGATTAAAATTTTACAAGAAAACAGTTCGTCATAATAAATCAAACAACAAAACATTGATAATAAACGCTGATGATCTCAGCTGTTAAGCGTCTATTATCTACAATCTTATCTAGTGTTGCCGTCTAGATCTAGACTTTCTAGACTCTTGTCTTGTCTTGTCTAGATTTTCAAGACAAGACTTGCAAAAGTCTTGTCTAGAAATTTTTAAGACAAGACAGGAGTTTTTTAATCTACAATCTATCTAGTGTTGCCGTCTAGATCTAGACTTTCTAAACTCTTGTCTTGTCTTGTCTAGATTTTCAAGACAAGACTTGCAAAAGTCTTGTCTAGAAATTTTCAAGACAAGACAAAAGTTTTTTTAATCTAGACTTAGACTTAGTGAAGTCTTGATATTGCAACTTGCAAGACAAGACTTAAGTGAAGTCTTGTCTTGATATTTCAAGACAAGACAAGACTTTGAAAGTCTTGTCTTGTCTTGTCTAGACGGCAACACTAAAACTATCTATCAAAGACAGGGCGCATACATACAATTGTTTCACAACTAAAAAGTTTAGTCGAGTTGTGTACGTGTCACGATTTCAACTCGACTAAACTGTTTAGTTGTTAGAGATCCGCATACAACCAATCAGATGTGCCACAATTTCAATATTAAACTAATGGACAGTCGAACAACTATTTAGTTCATCAATACACTGCTTTAGACATAAGCTGCCAACGATAGTTGTTCGATAGTTTAGTCAAAAGGCGGTCGATGCGGTATTATGATTTTTTAGTCGAACAACTATCGTGTTGATGGTATGCGCAGTCCCACCTGCTCCAATAGCCTTTGACAAACAACTAAACAGTTGTGCGATTAAAAGTTGTATGTATGCGCCGGCTCTAAAACATTGATATATGCAGTCAGTGATGGATTTAGGCCTAGGCCTGCGAGGCCCGGGCCTAGGGCGGCAACATTTGAGGGGCGGCAAAATTAAGAAGGCGCTGGAAAATCAAAATTAAGTTTTCCGTCAACTGTGAGATTAAATTTTATTATTTTCTCTCTTACTGTTACACTGTGGAAAAATAACTAATAAGTATGTGGGAAAAAATAACTCATAATATTGTTACGGATCCCCCTGTATATAAACGGCAGGCAAGAGTTCTGAGAAACGGGGGTCCGCTTACTGTAACAACGAGTAACTTCACGAACATTCTAGAGAACGCGCTGTGCCTAAGCCAAGCGGCCTATATAAACGAGTGAGTGAAGCGATCAGGCAATCAGTCGACGGTATCACTCAATGGTGAGTCGTGCCAGCAAGTGGATCAGTGATATAAATATTAGTCAATCAACGGTCGAATCAGTCAGTACAGTGATATAAATAGAGGAGTGGATATAAATAAATAGTACTGAAGTAACTGAGTAAATGACCGACATAAATAAACGTTAGAAATAAATCTGATATAAATACAGTGACATAAATAATTACAAATAAATAATCCTTGTGTATATATAGTGTTATTTAAGTGTTTCGCTTTGTTTAAGAATTACTGTTTAGTTATTATTATTGTGTTGATTGTTAGGACTGACTTTTCGTTGTTGCATTTATTATTGCGTTTTTAATTATTGTAAATAAATATTTATTCCGCCAACTCAGAAAACAGTTTTGTAACAATATAATTTTGACAATCAATTTTACATAGAAAAAAAGGGTGGCACATCGGCAAGGGCCTAGGGCGGTATCGAACCTAAATCCGCCACTGTATGCAGTTTAAGATTTCGTTCACAAAAGCAGCATTTTATATCGAAGTTCGGAAACACCGCTAAAGAAATTTACGATTCAAAATCCACTTTTACTTCATACACTGCAGTATAAAGTATATACATATATGTGGTACATTGACCCGTCTGGAAGAAATAAAACATTATATCTACAATATCCTGAGGGTGTGTTTTCATTGCCAAGTGCCAGGTTCCACATATGTGACCTGACGCAACAAAATCTATTCCGAAACGTGTTTTGAAAGTCAGATGTCAGTGACAGGAATATATCAGTTATGTCGACAGTTCTATTACGCAATCACCTTGACTGTAAGGTTCACCGGAGTTTAATCGTCTTATTGTAGGATTGTCCCCATGTGACAACATGAGAAAAACATATAAAGAAAAGATCGTTGTTATGAGATACTTTTCTTTAATATAGTGCCGTATTAAACACAAATGTCGTAACTGCAATTTTGGTCAATTTTTAACTGACTTCAAAAAAGGACGAGGTTCTGTATTCAGCAGCTATGTTTTGTTTTTATTAAACGGATTTATTAAGCTTGACCCCGTATATTTATTTGTTACTATCTTTGTTTCAAATCTTGCGACAGCTTTTTCAACTACTTCTACTTAACCGATTCTTATGAAACTTTGCACACACATTGAGTTCCCGTGACAATACTATATTATGATAATTTCAGCTTGGTAACGAGGGTCTGATGATGTAATCAGGAGGTGGACATTTGAAAGGATAAGCAGTTTGCATAATGATACGGGTCAGAAATCAAACTAAAAACTAGAAAATAAAAATAGGTAAAAAAACTTTTAAATTAACTGGTTTTATTTTAAATCATCAACTGTACCAAAAACTAGAAAATAATTAGGACATAAACCAAGGGGGACTTTGTGTCGCTGCGTCAGCGGAATAAGTAGTAAAAACGTGGGGAGCATAATAATGTGTATAACGACTGTATAATTATTAAATAAGAACGACTTCTCTAGAAAAATGTGTTTCCAAGCCCACCAACAGAAATGTTTCACATGCGCCCCACGTTTTTATTACTTATTCCGCTGACGCAGCCCCTTGGTTTGTGTCCTAATTATTTTCTAGTTTTTGGTACAGCCGATGATTTAAAATAAAACCCTTTAAGTTAAAAGTTTTTTTGCCTATTTTTTTATGTATATATGTTCACCGATTTCTCCTGTATTTGTGAACCGATTTTGACCATTATTGCACATACCGCTACACTGTGTCTAGCGGATGTGCTCTATTATCGCTTTGCGCGTCAGAGCTGAGCTTCGTTATATAAGAAGTTATATCTAGGTTAATTTCGCACGAAATTCATTCAAATTGTAACTTTTTGAAAACGGGAGATTCTGTTCTATAAAATAGAAGCATTTTTAGATTGATTCGATTTCATAATTACTCCTAAAATTGTAACTGAAAATCGCAAACAGCAGTTGTCGGTTGGTCTGTATGTACGTACGTCCGAGCTCTACAGATCGCAATTTTTGACGAATCGCTTTGGTTTATATTTTATTCGCTTTGTTTACTATTCGAATCCCACCACCGCTCATGGATGTTTTGTGATGTCATTTAGTTTTAAGAGAATAATGTTATTTAATGTATTTAAGACGCTAATGACCTAAGTTGTCGACGCGTCTATAATCTAAAATAAATAAAACACACATATATACATCTCACAATATATACACGTCGAATTGATAACATCATTTTTTTAAGTCGACTAAAAATAAATAAATGACCACTAACGAAATAAAATTATTCTGAGCTGAAAGATGAATGAGACGCAGTGGTTTCTAGTGTATGCGTTCAGCTCTCATAACACTTATTGTCAGTACCGTTACAATTTTCCGAAGAGCCACTACACCAGCTATCTCGCTATTTCTACACAAAAGTAAATAGCAACCATTGTGAAGAGTTCCATGTTTGAAAAATCTAAATCTACTGGGTGTACTTTCAGAAAGTGAATTAGGTTCTAGTGTTATTCTAAACTCAACTAAAATCTAATTTTATAGAAGTTTAGAGTAGTTTTACTATTCCGTTAGTTAAAATACAAAAACGTTTACATTTGTTACTTGTACACGTAATAAAAACTGGTGGACCTTATGGCAAAAGTGTACAAGTAAATGATAGTAGTTTCTTTTTTCTAGTAATCAAATAAATTTTTTAATTATGTTACTCAATATCTCCGGTGTCCATGATTTTTACTTCCCACCTCTACTATGGTAGGGAAGTAATGGATTTAGTCCGAAAAAAATATTTCGAGATTTTAACAGATCTTCACGTTTTTAGACCCTAGCAACCGTTTAAGATCATTTTCTGACTGATGTCTGTATGTGTGTGTGTGTGTGTATGTGGTCAATTTTTCGCCTTCGATATCGTAAAAACGGAACAACATACGGCCATGCCTATTGTTCTATTGTGTTTATCAGCCTTTAACTTAGATCTGATTAGATTTTGAGTCAAATCGGTTCAGTGGATCCTGTGATATTCAAAAAAACGTTCTCTTTGTCACGTATTAACATAGGTAAAAAAAAACTCGGGTCGCAGTGCCAAACCCTGCCGACAATATAGTGTATTTGTTAATACAGGCCTTGTGGCTTTAATACGTGAACTTAGGTTTGTTTTTGGACAAAATAAAAAATTTAACCCCTTAATACATCCCTTAAAATAATTTTTTTTTTTTTAATTTCAATTTTATTGTCAATGCAACCTCTGTACCAAATTAAATACACCCTTCAGTAAGTAAATCACTATCCGCAAACTAGTGTTTTCATAAAATTTGTAAGTTCGGTCCTGTCAGGCAGATTTTATTAAAATTTTAGCAGCACTGTTTGATCTTTACTAAAAGGTTAAATTTCAATTTTGAAACAATTCTGAAAATTTTTTCGGTATTTTCGGGCCCAAAAACTTTTTTCAACCCCTAAAAACAACCCTTAAAATAGTCCGATTGGGCCCATTTTAAATAGGTTCCGTGCGGTGATGAATGCCAACGTGTGTACCAAATTTCGTTCAAATCAATTAAGTCTTTCGAAAATCTGAATTGGCGATTTTTTTATAACAAAAAAAAACACTGTAAAATGGTTGTAAATGTTAACCTGTATTGCAATAGTTTCTCTACGGTAGACTGGTTTCTAATCTCTGAAGGCACCCATTGGGAAATTACCAGTGTGGTTTTATCCACACACCAAGTCTCTTTTTTTATTGATAAGTTGATAAGTTGAACAGAAAAAAAACCGGTTAAGTGCGAGTAGAACTTGCGCCATAAGTGTTTCGGACCGTTATAACAATTTAATAAAAATTAAGTTCGGCACGTAATAATTCCCAGGTATAGTTTACAATCGTCGCGTAGGATGACGCCACTTTCCCTTACTTATGACACTGTAGATTTTGATAAGTGTGTCGGTATCAACATAAGTGATTTTTAAAAGGCTGTACCTTTTCAACTTGATACCTGAGAAAAAGGGTCTTGACGGACAGATAGACAGACAGACGGACAACAAAGTAATCTTATAAGGGTTCCGTTTTTTCATTCTGAGGTACAGAACCCTAAAAACGTTTTGTTGAGAGTTTTTATCACAAATATAATAATTTTCGCACTGAATTGTTTTGTTGTAAATCGGGCTTAAAAGTGTAAAAACAAAACAAAGATTGATTTACAACGGCGTCAATTTTAACGACTGTCGGTAATGCAAACACTGCATTTTATAAAGACATTCTGCTGATTCGAAATGTGTGCTTACTATGGTATACACAATGTGTCCCAAAGGCCATTTTCCGTTAGTTGAAACGGGAAACCTAAGAAAGGATACAAGAAATGACGCGGTGATGTAACTACAACCTGCACTCATGTCTATCTACCATATTTTTAACCGACTTCAAAAAAAAGTGAGGAAGGTTCTCAATTAGACTTGTATATTTTTTTTTATATATGACCACGCATAACTTTTTACATAGTAGTCCGATTTTGATGATTCTTGTTTTATTAGCTAGGGTATACCTCGAAGTTGGTGCCATATAAATTTTACTTAAATCGGTTCAGTAGTTCGGCTGATTTTAATAAAAGTGAGTAACGGCGTGTGATTCCTTGTCACTTTTTGACACATCACACAGCGAAAGAAGTCTTTCGCTGTAGAAGTGAATCTATTGGCAAGCGACTAAACTACGTATTGTAAAGCCACTAAAAAGTAAAAAATTCGCTCGGTGGCAATATTCACAACTCATCGCAATCGATGAGTTGTGGAGATTGCCAACGAGCGAAGCGAGTTTGCAGCCACATGAGTTGCAAACGCCAACTTTCTACCCGAGTAACAGACAGAACTTTTTGTTATAAATGCATTAAAAGAAACCATTAAATATACTTACAAAAACACCGTAAATGGACATATTGTTTACATTCATCACGTAGAATGGCGCCACTTTCGCTTACTTTCGACCCTAAAAGAATTTCCCTAGGGACGAAGATCTGATCTGCACATGCGCGATTTTTATTTTACGTCATTGGCATGAAAAAGCCAACTTTCATCCCCGAAAACAAGTATGTATATATACAACAATGAGAGTTGAGTTTTTTGTGCAGTTATAATATATAATAATTATTAAATAGACTGTAGCCATTCCACAAACAAATACTTTTCTTAACGTAATCAGTCGGCGAACATGCCATCGTGATGTTAAACGTCAAACAATTAAGATATACAAGGAAAAAATCAAAGACCACTGTCAGGACTTGAACCCGAAATTCCCAGTTTCCGGCTGGTTGAGTTACCTCTTACTCACACAGTTCCCCGAGAGTCGGATCTGTTCTTTTCCTATATATACCTATTTCAACACTAAATCACACTTCATGCGAGAGCGGATTTAATTTTAAGTTATAAACATAACTTATAACTCATCAGTCGAGACACGACCGTTTTATAAATACAACAATGAGAATTGAGTTTTTTGTGGTTATAATATAATAATTATATTATAATTATGTACCAGTACCAAGAGACGCTAATGACCTCAGTTGTCGAGCGTCAATAATTTACAATTCATTCATTCAATGCACGATAAAAAATGAAAAGTTTGTATGAATGTTTGTCGCGGGCAATGTCAGAAACTACTAAACCGATTTGTAAAACGAAAACATCCTGTGTTATTAACTTCCCGTTGAAAGTTGTAATGAGTACGATTTTTACTTCCCACCTCTACTATGGTAGGGAAGTAATGGATTCAGTCCGAAAACAATATTTCGAGATTTTAACAGATTTTCACGTTTTGAGACCCTAGTAATCGTTTAAGATCATTTTCTGACTGATGTCTGTATGTGTGTGTGTGTGTGTGTATGTGTGTGTGTATGTGTGTGTGTGTGTATGTGTGTGTGTATGTGTGTGTGTGTGTATGTGTGTATGTGGTCAATTTTTCGCCTTCGATATCTTAAGAACGGAACAACATACGGGCATGCCGATTGTTCTATTGTGTTTATCAGCCTTTAACTTAGATCTGATTAGATTTTGAGTCAAATCGGTTCAGTGGATCCTGAGATATTCAAAAAAACGTCCTCAATGTCACGTATTAACATAGGTAAAAAAAAATATAAATGAATTCTAGATGTTATAATATGAAAAAAATGTAAATATTTTTTTTCTCTAAAATGTATAGTTTTCGAGAAAAAAAATATTTTACTAAAAAAAATAAAAACTGTACGTAAATCAAGGTAACCATGATTTTTGCTATATTAAGCTAGCCATCAATAGATCACCAAACAAAAAAGAGGGCCATGCTTTTTTCAAAGAATAAAAATTAACTTGTGTTTTAAAGACCGCCAACAGCTAAGGTTATTTGGGCCTAGTCAAAGAATAAAAAAAAAAGAGTGTTTATTTTTTGCAAATATTTACTAGGTGGGAAGTATAGGACTGGTCATCAGTCGAATTTTTTTTATTATATTGCACAATCACTCGGACATAGTGTATACATAAAACATATGTAGATTCGTCACATAAGTACTTCAAAAAAGAAACTCTATAACAAGTGTGATATCGTGGTACCTACTACAAAAGAACTGAAAAAAATATAACAAGAATTCTTGAATCGATAGTGCGTAACAGCATTAATAAACTACATACGTACCTATTTGATTTCGGTCAAATATAGGTGTAATAGCCGAGAGCTAGTGACAATTTTTTTGTGTTATTTATTCAAAGCCTTAGTTTTGTGAAGATGTTGAGGGAGGGATATTAAAGGGCCCTGAGTAATGGATTTTTCTAGATATCGGTATGGGATGGATGCAAACCGCCCCCAACATGTAACAAAAAAAAATAGTCACAATATTATTATTGTTTCTAGGCTGAAATTGTTTGTATAGCTTGTCGGTGACCCAATAATGCCATTATAATATTTGCAAATCGATTGGTCAGTATTAAAGGAGTGGCAGATCACCCTAAACGTGTCATGTACCCGACGAAATTTATATTATTAGTTCAAGGTTAAAATTTTAATATGTTGTTACGGCTACTGTTTTAAGCATATATTTCAATTTGCAGAACAAAATATCGGTATTAACCCCCTTGCAGAATAATATAAACACCTAGGCGAGCAAGTTTCCCTCTAAGAGAGGGGGTTAATATCGACATTTGGTTCTGCAAATTGAAATATAGGGGAGACCGGGGTTGGTTGTTACAGGGGCAGGTTGTTACATTTCATTTAAAATGCGCGCCAACGATAATACAGCGCTAGCATCGCCTACATATGTTCAGTGTACCCAGCGTGACAAGCTAGTGTAGTTGTGTGCTAATCAGCAGTGTATTTCTTGAACAAGTTCAATGAATGTGTTTTTTGGTCGTATTAGTAATTATTTTTACACTTACAATTTGTTTTGTCATCACTGCGGTATAAGTTCGATATATTTGATATATTATCAGAAGATACACTTACATGTAAGTAACATTTCTGTTCCTTATACATTTTGATTAAATGTAAGGTTAGGTTGATGTGACACATTTTGTTTAAAAAACACGACCGGGGTAGGTTGTTACAATGTCAACGGGGCTATTTGTTACACTGTAACAACCAACCCCGAAATGTGCTTAGTATAATATGTTAATAATATATAGATAGATAGCGAAATAATAATTTATTACCGCGTAATACGTTAATAATATAAGTTCAAAAATATACAGCGCATAATATTATGTAAATGTGTATGTACATTTTTTTCAAAAAGCCGTAAAATGAGAACCTACAAAAGGAAAACAGAAAGAGGAAAAACATCAGCAGAGGCTTTCCGTGCTGCTGCAAAAGAAGTGGTAGAAAAAGGTAGATCTCATAGGGCAGTTGCAGAGGAATATTCCATAAATTTTATGACGTTACATCGATATTGTCAAAAAATTAAAAATAAGGGTAAGCCTCTGAATGCATGTTGCATATTTTGGTCTTGTTTCCATCTTTTTAGTTCGCTTTTGACGCAGTCGGGCTTTTTGATTTTTTTAATTTAATTTTTTATTCCAAACAAACTTTGTTTGTTTTTAGGGCCTAATGAACCCGAACCTACGGTCGGTTACAAAAGAAATCGACAAATTCTGCCTGATACATTGGAAGCTGTATCGAGCGATGATGATGATAGGTTTTGTTTAGCTTGTGCTGAAATTTTTTCCAACTCCAAGTCGGGCGAAGAATGGATACAATGCACCAAATGTCGTGGATGGGCACATGAAAAATGTGTAGACGTAGATTTGTATTTTATTTGTCAAAACTGTGATTCAGATGATGAGGCTTAAATTTATAACAACCAATCCTAAAGCTGTAACAACTAACCCAACTATGGGGTCAGTTATTACAATCTGCGTTACCGGTTTGAAAAATATATAGTTTATAGTGTGATTAATATAAAGGAATATTATTTTATTTGTTACTTAGGTATAAGTATGAGCTATACATATGAACTATGTTTTGTCCTTAAGCTTTCAATAAATGACTTAAAAAAATGTTTAAGTTAAAATTGTAACAACCAACCCCGGTCTCCCCTATGCTTAAAACAGTAGCCGTAACAACATATTAAAATTTGAACCTTGAACTAATAATATAAAATTTTCGTCGGGTACATTACACGTTTAGGGTGATCTGCCACCCCTTTAATACTGACCAATCGATTTGCAAATATTATAATGACATTATTGGGTCATCGACAAGCTATACAATCAATTTCAGCCTTGAAGCAGTAATAATTGTGACCATTTTTTTTGTTACATGTTGGAGGCGGTCTGCATCCCTCCCATACCGCTATCTAGCAAAATCCCTTACTCAGGGCACTTTAATATGCCTCCCTCAACATCTTCACGAAACTAAGACCTAGAATAAATAACACCAAAAAATTGTCACTAGCTCCCTTCAAATCGTCGAGGCAAACACTGCCTAAGAAGTTTCACTTCAAAAAAATTCATACGCGTCAAACTGAGAACCTTCTCTTTTTTTGAAGTCGATTAAAAATAATGATTGACACGTGCGTAACTAGTGACAGCTGGGACACGTCATTATAATCTGTTTTAATGATTTGTACATTGTATAATTTATTTACATATACAGCCTGATAATTAACGAGAGGGATTGAAAATAAACATGTTTTCAATTATGTTTATAAAAAATTATTTTATATTCTCGTGTCTTTTAGTATTTTTACCTGACTTCCGAAGGAGGGTAATGTTTTTCAGGTGTATGTATGTTTGTATGTATCTTTGCATTTTCGTCGGCGCCTTCTGTACCCTTAATGGCTTGACAGATTTTGGAAAATGGGGTGTCTATAGATTCGTCATAGTCTCACTGGGTATATGACGTCACGGAATATTTAATATGACTTATTTAGTGTATTATTTAGTGTATCCCATTAGGGTGTTTTGAAATAATTTTCACTTTCATGATGAGCTCTCGCTAGTACTAAGATTCAGTTCTACAACCTAGCTATAATGAATTAACACTCGCATGTAGTGAAAATCAATTGATTCCGAAGCATATAAAGAGAATGTTAGATTTCATGTCACAGTTGAGTATTTGTAAGCTCATTCTGCCGCAAAAGTGGAAAGGTTCAAGTTAGAATCCTGACTGTGACTATATGGTTAGTAAAATGATTTTTTCCGATATGTTTGGAATCAATTATATAATTGGCTGCTTTTCAACAAAAATTTTCAATTGCACATCAGCCGTATAAATCTATTAATTTATTCAATATGACGAACGCTAGACGCCATTTTGTCAGAATGCAAAATTAATTTTCCTTCTAAATACATCTATATAGGTAGGTACCAAAAGACAGGTTTCATTAAGAAGATTTCAAATAGGCTACGGAAAATTCAATATGACCGACGCTAGACGCCATTTTAGCAATATGCAAAAAATCGGTAAAACATTTTGTGTGGGGTATCAAATGAAAAGCTTGATGAGTAGATTCAACTAAACGGAAAAAATAAAAATAAATTATTTTAAAAAATAAAACAAAAAACCCGACAGCGTTAAAAGCAAACTAAAAAGATGGAAACAAGATCAAATGATAATATGCTAGCAAACCCCAAGATGTTACGCCGCTGGCTACAATAGAAGCGTCGAGAATAGGTCACAGTGGTGAGGCGTGGAATGATATCGAAGATACCAGTACCTGCTAGACGTCTGGAAAGTACTAGAACGCGCTGTGTTTAAGCCACGTAGCTCTATATAAGCAAGGAACCGACGGGAATTGAGTCAGTCGTGAATCGGTGTCGTGTTGAACAACGGAAATAAATACAGTATAGTTATTTGTTCAGTGCTATTGAAGTGTTTCACTTTGTTTGAGAATTACTATTGTGTTGACTGTTAGAATTGACATATAATTGTTGCTTTGATTGTTATTGAATTGTTGTTACATTTTTAATTATTGTAAATAAATAGTTATTCCGCCCACGTAGAAAACAGTTTTAATAATAATAATAATAATTTTATTTGGCTATACGTAAATAAAAAAATTACAATGCCATTGTCAATACAGAGATCATTCCTAAGGAATGTACAAACTCATGAAAAAGTTACAATAAAAAGTTACAAATAAAAGTTACAATAAAATTTACAATAAAATTCACAGAACAATTCACTAATGTTATTAATAAGGTTCAGTTAAAACTTAATGTTAAGTACTCCATTCCACGACCTCATCTAATGTGTAAATGCATTTAAGTACCAATGTCCTTTTAATTTTTTTCGAGAAACTAGTTAGGTTCAATTTTTTAATATCTTGTGGCAAACTGTTATATTGATGGATTGCGAATATGTATTGTTCCGATTTTTTTAGTCTATGGTGAGGTATTTTAATATCTGATTTGAATCGCGTTTCATAGCTGTGTGTTTCTTCATTAGTTTCAAATTCGTCTAAATTAGTGTGAATATATATCAGTTGTTGGTATAAAACAAGTGAGTAAAAGGACATTATTTTTAAATTAATAAAATGGGACTTGCAGTGTTCCCTGCTCGAAGCGTTTACTATAATTCTTATGGCCTTTTTCTGTAATATAAAAACCTTATTTGCGTATTTGACATTGCCCCATATAATAAGACCATATGTCATTACACTGTGGAATAGCCCGTAGTACGCAGTGATGATAGTGCTTACATTGATTGTAGATTCTTTGATTTTTCTTAGTGCATATAGTGTTTTACTAAGTTTCTCACATACATAATCTATATGTTTCGTCCAGTTCAGTCTGGTGTCCAAATATATGCCTAATATTTTAGCATTTGTAAATTCATTAGCATAATCGTTTGAGAAAAGAAGGTGAAACGTTTTGCTTTCATTGAGCTGAAGCTCATTTGCTGAAAACCATTGTTGTGCGACATTTAAAATTTCAGTTTTTTTGTTTCCCACTTCATTTACATGGTTAATATTGCATATAAAAGACGTATCGTCCGCATATAGAATCGATTTACAAGGCATATTTATTGGTAAGTCATTTATATAGATTAGGAAAAGTAGCGGCCCTAGTATACTGCCCTGTGGCACTCCTCTTGTTATTGACCTGTTTTCACTATATTTGCCATTTATAAAAACTCTTTGGCATCTGTTAGTAAGGTACGAGCAGATGAGTTCTGATGCAAAGCCTCGTAGTTCATAATATTTTAGTTTTTGAATTAGAAATTCATATGAAACGCAATCAAATGCTTTACTCAAATCAACACTGATATTATATGCCATTTTGTGATCTTCGAGATTTTCAAGTATGTAGCTAACTAACTGTAATACGGCACTTGTAGTTGAGCTGTTTTTTCGGAATCCATATTGTGACTTCGAGAAGAAATCATGTTTATTTAAGAAGCAAGTAATTTGATTGAACATTATTTTCTCGAGTATCTTTGAAAAACAAGGTAATATTGCTATAGGTCGATAGTTCGAATAATCTTTATTGTCACCATTTTTAAATAGCGGAATTATTTTTCCAAGTTTAAGATTATCAGGAAAAATTCCCGTGGTTAAAGCAGTGTTGACTATCTCACAAAGGGGCGCCGCTAGCCACTCAGCATTATGTTTAATTAAATTTGATGAAATCCCATAGATATCTCTGGTGTCACTTAATTTTAGACAGTTTATTGAGTTAATTATATCTTGAGGTATGACTGGGGTTACAATGCAGTCGGAGGCATACATGTAGTGACAAGTTGAACAGAAATATCTGATGCGTTCGCTTGCACGTTATCATTTAACCTTGTTTCCATCGCTCGCTTTTTACTTAGTCGGGTTTTTTGTTTCTTTTTAAATAATTTATTTTTTTATTTTACTGTTTAATTATGTCCTCAGCACATGACTCTACATACTATAATATATGCATGCAAAAATAGTAAGTACATACAATGAAATCTCGTCTATAGAATGAAGCGTCAAATGTATGCAGAAAAAAAGTAATAAAAAAGAAACGTTAATTCAAAAATAAACTACGCTTGCGAAATATACAGAATGTCCACGGAAATCGTTTTAGTATACAAAAGGTTCTTCGCTCTCTTTTCAATGAGCCTACACAGGATGATTTACGGCAGAGGGCGAAAAATAAAAATGCGTGTTCGGGATTGAATTTTCAAAAAAAAAATGTGAAATAACTTTTTTCCGATCAGCCTTTGTTTTGGAGACATCGATGCATGAAGTTTTCTGAACTTATTTAATTTTTGTCCATAAAATTTTTAGTAAGCCATGGAAATTACTTGGAAACAAATTACTTATTTACTACTAATTTTTGACAATAGCTAGTCAAATACTTTGCGTGTTGCTTTTGATTTTTCGTGTAAAAACAAAATACAGTAGAGTCCGTATATTACGACTTCGTTTATAACGGCTAACCGTTTTTAGCGACGTAAATGCAAATTCAAGTTAGGTTTCATATAGACGTACTATGAAAGCGTATCCGTATAGTACGACTCCGGTTTAACCGTTTAAGCGACCAATTGCCTTTAGCGACCTAATTTTATAATAATCGTCCGCGGTTACAACGAAATTACAATGCATATTGTTCCTCTGATCTGTATCAGTTAGTGTTATTTTTTTAAGGGCCTCTAAATGAAAATCGCCTTGAGCCTCAGATAGTATTATTTTTTTAAGGGCCTCTAAATGAAAAAACGCCTTGGGCCTCGGTTAAAGTTATTTTTAAGGGCCTTTAAATGAAAAGTCGCCTTGAGCCTCAGTTAGTATTATTTTTTAAGGGCCTCTAAATGAAAAGTCGCCTTGGGCCTCAATAAGTGTTATTTTTTAAAGGGCCTCGAAGTGAAAAGTCGCCATGGGCCTCAGTTAGTGTTAGTTCGCCACTGCATCCATGAACACGAAAACGGTCAAACTGTAATATTATGGAACTCATTCCACAAACACACTGTATACGTACATTTGTATGTTTGTATGTATGTGTGGTATGTACGTACATAATATTCGTCATTGCAAGCAGCCGAGTTGCGTTTATTTCATTGTCAAAGCTAACAAGATCTCCGGCCGTTGTGTACGGAGATTTGCCAAGCACCCATACATACACAATCTGTCCCGACATTTACATAATAATAAACGGAAAAAAGATCGGTCAACAACAGAAAGTCGTAGAATAACATTATAATGTGTTTATCTAGGTCCTTAAAGTCACGCGAAAGTTTGAACTTTCAAATTTACTATATATTTTAGTATCAACACAAACAAACTAAAAAATTGCGTTAGAAGTTTTAACTCGATTTTTATTTAAACTGCGTTTAAATTTCGATTTAAAAAAAGACGTGTACCGTGGCAAACACGACCGAAGTAAATTTTATACTAAAAACCGTATCATACGTGCATATACTAAGTATAATTGATTTATGGCCGGTTTATCGTACATTTTAATTACGATGTTTTTTTAACCAATTTGAACACGTAGCTGTCAAAATTTAACAGCGTGATTAAAATCTATGCTAAACCCGGCATTAGTTTATTTTTATCTAATAAATACCCCCATAAAAAGGTCGTGAAAAATGAAATCTAAATTTCCGCTATAAAAACACCAATATGTTTTCGACCGTTATTATTAATAAATATCTGGATGACCGAGCTTTGCTCGGATGAGTTCAAAAAAAATAGTACTTAAAGTTCCCATTTCATCAAAATCGTTAGTCGTTTTTAAGAAAAAAAATTACATACCTATAAGTAGATAATATTATTATACGTCAGTATACGTCATACTACATAACGTATGTACCTACATATTTTCAAATAATTACTGATTATTTTAATAAGTTAAAGATTGACTGTCAGAGTAATTTGACATAAATAATGAAAATAGTTTGTTTTTTCCAAAGCCTACTCACCATACGACACTGTTTTATAACGTTAAAAAAACTGTTTTTTAAAATGATAAAATCGATAAGAAAACGAATTTTTCCAGGGATGAGACCTAGCTAGATCGATTTTTTGCCCCCCAAAACCCCTTTTCGGTTAATTTGATAAAAATCGTTAGAGCCGTTTTAGAGAAAATATTTATATAGGTACATAGGTACGTATATACAAGATTTGCTCGTTTAATAATATAGGGATTTACAGATTGAGCAAAAAGTTATTGATGTAACACAGGGTAATTTTTAGCCCATTTTGGTTACCAAATTTGCGGATAGAATTGAATTTTGGTATAAATGTACAGACGTTTCGTAAGACACAGATTAAAGGCTATGTTTACGAAGCCTAGTAGCGCCACTAGCGGGCAATAGAGCAGCATTGAACTCCGCGAAATTTTTTAATAAACGAATACCATTTAATCTAGCTGTATGCATATATTTAGTATAAATAGCATAGCATAAAAGGTTACGTGAAAATTATTTATTTTAAGTTTTTTCTTCTTTAATTTTAATAGAAAAATAATTGATTCGTTTATATCAAAGACATATGGTTTATATTGACAGCATAATCTCAAGCCGATGATCTTGCGGACGGGGTTTGAAAGTATCAAATTTATCAGATTTACATTGATAATTTCCAAATAAGTTATAAATAAAATCATGGTTTTACTTGACTTTTTAAACAACAATACTAACTGACATTATGCGGAAAATTAAAGTTCAGAGTTTACAATGGTGCTCACAACGAGCGCTCGCATCGATATTATTCTAACTCCACCTCCTTGTACACTGTACCTATTGACCTTTTCATCGACGAACATTTTTTTCTGCGCATGCGCCCTATTCACTCTTTCCCTCTCTCTCCCTCTCTCATTCTCTCTCCCTGTCTCTCTCTCTCCCTGTCTCTCTCTCTCCCTCTCTCTCTCTCTCTCTCTCTCTCTCTCTCTCTCTCTCTCTCTCTCTCTCTTACTGCCGCCCTATAGACAAAAAATCGAATAGGTTCAGCTCGGGTTGTGCCGTAGTGTTTTCTGTAGAAAATTTGGGAATGGTTTACAAGAAGGTTACGTCCTACTCTATGCTACCACTGGAATCTCTCAAAAACTTCAAACATAAAATTACTAATTACTGTAGTCTGTACACTATTTCAGGATGGATTATAGTGCTCTCACCACTACACCACTCACTCGATATAACAATACCAAATGACAAGTGGAAATAAAAATTGATTGCGTTATAGAAATCGCATGTTTCTAGAATGAAACGTTACAATAATTTTTTTTAAATAAAGATTTCATTTCAGCACGTGTCCGGAAGTCGAAAGTTATTAAATAATAAATGTTTCAATTAAAAGTCTGCAGTCCCTACGAATAAAATATAAGGTGTTATTGGATCGTTATTTCGTTAGAATAAAAAAAATGTTGGCAGCGACGCCCTAAAATCATTGAATATTTCATTTTCATTATCAGACGCAACCCTCGAAGGCGTTGTTCAGGGATTGCTTTAGTGCCGAAAGTGATGCCTGTGATTGAGTATGTGTTTGTCAGTATATTTATCAAGTCATCCGTGGAACACTAATACCCTTGAAATATTTTCTTTTACAAGAAATACACGTCCTTTCATTTTTTCTGTTTTTGTTACAAACGTGTTTTTGACAAAAAAATGGATGTCTCTATCGCGGGTACAGACAGATAACGTGAATACAATTAATCATAAATAATTGTATTCGTTGTCGTGGAACATCTACTTTTATTCGTTCGTAAAATATATCTAATAAATAAAAAAATTGTGATTTTATTTTTTTATACTTATTTTAAATTATTATTCAATCCCTAAATATTTTCATTATTAAAAAAAATTATAAGCTTTCGATTCGAACCTAGGTTTGGCGTTTGTATCTGTCAGTAGACTCGTATTTTTCCATACGGCCACCTGGCTTACTGCGTCTGAGACCGTAACAATTATACATGATGTGTTGTTTCACAAGTCAACCACTTCCGACTATTTCCGTTTCATCTAATATTTCTAAAATGCCACCCCAGTATGAGACAGACGTTATTCACGTCAAAACATCAGGACTGAAATATTGATAACCTGGTTCGTGAACGTCCGCAGTTATTTCGAAGAATTCGGCAGTCGATTACACATCGTTATAACTTGTGTATCGAAAATGGTGGTCGTAACTTCGAACAATTTTATTTCCGGTCACTAGTTTATTAATAAAAAAATGTTTATTTAAGTGTCCTCTATCATTTCTGAAAATTATGAATAGTTATTCTGTGACACCCTGTATAGATGATGTATTTATGGTTAGCAGTTACCATAGAGAAAGGCAAGTTAGGTACTACCGAATGTTTCACTATTTATCCGTTGTTGAGCGCTACCAGTCACTCAGAAATCCCCTCCACGCATCTGCGCACAGCGAATACACTATTCGACGAAGCCTATTCTTAAACATGTCATTCTTATGACGTTTTGTAAATTATATAGAATTGAATTGTGAATTATAGACGCTCGACAAGAGGGGTTATCAGCGTCTGCGTAAATTATATAGTTATTTACGTATTAAAAACAAAAATAAAGATAGTTACTTCTTACCACGACAGTTTTATTGATGGATGTACATTTCGAAGCTATGCTTTCATCTTCAGCAAACACTATATGTATAGTGTTTGCTGAAGATGAAAGCATAGCTTTCAAAATGTACATCCATCAATAAAACTGTTGTGGTAAGAAGTAACTATCTTTATTTTTGTTTTTATTCCAACCACAGTGCTCATATATATTTTTATTATTTACGTATTATTTACAAATAAATATTGAATTGAATTTAAATTGAAATTGGAAATATTACCAACGATACATTGCTATGCTGCACCCTGTACAAACTATATAGACAAAACACGACATGAAAAAAGAAGTTCAGGTTTGTTGAAAGTATGTACCATACATCGTGTGTAAAAATCAGATCATTGATTTCCGGATAGCGCTGTCATAGTTGTCTCTTTCTCTCACTGTGTACACAAAGCAAGGAAAATTCCATTAATTTCTTTTTCCTCTTTTTGTTGCAACCTCAACGCTTTCATCATTGCATATCTGTGAAAGACTTACACATAGGCATTCACATACAATATGCATAATATATATTACAGCTGAGCCCCACGCAGCTCTGTGGCTCGACTCACTGCCTAACTGACTCACCACCCAAAGGAGATGGGCACATGTCGAACTTGATATAGATGGCAGCAGGTATATACTCACCTAATAGACTGAGAACTAGTGACGATTTTTGATGTTATTTATTCAAGGCCTTATTTTTGTGAAGATGTTGAGGGAGGCATATTAAAGTATTAAAGTAAAAGATTTTGCTAGATAACAGTATGGGAGGGATGCAGACCGCCCCCAAGATGTAACAAGAAAATGGTCACAATTATTATTGCTTCAAGGCTGAAATTGTTTGTATAGCTTGTTGGTGACCCAATAATGCCATTATAATACACTCATACTTGACCGGTAAATATTTTTGATTTATTAATGCAGATTGCAAGCGCGCACCTACATTATAAATATATAAAATGCATTCGCATTGACATCGTAAAAAATTATAGTGTGAATACTTGAAAACTGTGGAAATAACCATTTATAAAAAGATATGACTTGCGGAAATTATCACAATGTATTTTTATTGTTAAGAATTACGTTTACATTTTTACTTCCCACCTCTACTATGGGAAGTAATGGATTTAGTCCGAAAAAAATTATTTCGAGATTTTAACAGATCTTCACGTTTTGAAACCCTAGCAATCGTTTACATTTTCTGACTGATGTCTGTATGTGTGTGTGTGTGTATGTGGTCAATTTTTCGCCTTCGATATCGTAAAAACGGAACGACATACGGCCATGCCGATTGTTCTATTGTGTTTATCAGCCTTTAACTTAGATCTGATTAGATTTTGAGTCAAATCTGTTCAGTGGATCCTGAGATATTAAAAAAACGGTCTCAATGTCACGTATTAACATAGGTAAAAAAAAAATATAAATGAATTCTAGATGTTATAATATGAAAAAAATATAAATATTTTTTTTCTCTAAAATGTACAGTTTTCGAGAAAAAAAATATTTTACAAAAAAAATAAAAATTGTACGTAAATCAAGGTAATCATGATTTTTGCTATATTAAGCTAGCCATCAGTAGATCACTAAACAAAAAGAGAGCCATGCTTTTTTTCAAAGAATAAAAAAAGAGTGTTTATTTTTTGCAAATATTTACTAGGTGGGAAGTATAGGACTGGTCATCAGTCGAATTTTTTTTATAAAATTAATGTTTAAGAAAATTGAAGGGCGTTTTTAAAAAAACATGTTGAATATTTATGTATCTATACAATATTATATACATCAGTGAATTTCGCTTTTGTTTACCTGGTAGTTGAATTCGAAGTGATTTTTTCTTTTGATCACAATTATTATTTCATAAATTAATATGAAAAAAAAAAAACAAATAAAATATATTCTAGCCTGGCGGCACGATAAATATTATTTTAACAACAGTATCTAAACTCTAAAAAGATAGCATTTTCATGTTATATTTATCATAAATGGTAAAATCAAGTGCTGAGTTTTTGTCTCCTTCTAACGTAAAGAACATTACATTAACTAAAGTGGGAGAACAATATTTCACAACGCTGTTTATTTTTTATTTTATATTAATGGTACACAACAACACCATAAAGTTGATTTTATTTTTATATTTCTACTGTCAAATTTTGCGAGATGTGAGTCAAGAAGAAATTGTGCTATATGGTGGAGGTGGCGGGTTTTGATTCTACATGGCGGAGGTGAAGGGTTGATAATACAAGTCACGAGAATAATAAATTCAGGGGCATGTTTCATGAACTTTATTAAGCAAAAAAAATCATGTATGAGGAAGTCTCATTACTAGGATAAAAAGGCATTTGCTTCCACTTTTTTCTATGTTCAATTCCAAATTTCAAACATTTTGAAATTAATTTCTTGTACCTATATTTTATTTATTTAATGTAGATTATAGAGGCGTCGACAACTTGGTCATTAGCGCCTTAAATAATAATTAACTTAAAACTAAATAACATCACAAAACATCCATGAACGCACTTTTCTTGTCAAATCTTTCCCCTCGCCTAAAAACGGTAACAGCTCTTCCTACGCTATTTTTAAAGCTGAAAGGTTCGGGTAAACGCCAAATGAACCAAGAATCACACTACCTACAGATCCTTCAGGCGAAAAATTAAAAAAAATATTGGAAAAATTTACAACTTTTAAAAAATTACGTAATCTTTCACACGTAGTGACGTAGCCAAAACGTTTTTCAACAAATTCGCCTGTAGGATCAATAGTGTGATTCTTGATCCTTCATATAGTGTTTACCCGAACCCTTTAGCTTTAAAAATAGCGTCGGGAGATCAGTAACCATTTTTAGGCGACAAGAAAGGATTTGAGATGAAGAGTTCAGGGGGTAACTTCCGCTAGAAAATAATCTTAACTCTAAAATCTAAAATTCCTCTAGAGTTAGCAGTTTCGGCTGTGCGGATGAGTCAATATTTCGATACTAGTATTTTTAAAACGAAAATTCAATGTCAAACGGAATCATTGTACAACCCTATCCGACTGTATCGTGTACAGTGCGTCTCACGGTGAAGTATATTTTAATTTATTTATTGTAGATTATAGACGCGTCGACATCTCAGGTCATTAGTGTCTTTCAACTACACTAAATAACGACTATCTTAAAACTAAATAACATCACAAAACATCCATGAGCGCAGGTGGGATTCGAACCCACAGCAGTCCAGTCCAGAGGTTGCGGCACTAAGCACGCTAACCACTAGGCTATACTGCCCTCCGGTGAAGTATACATACGATATACGTCTTAAATTTAAACATTGAATCTTCATAAAAACAAACTTAGTTCCCAAGTTGGCTTTGAAAGGCATATTTTCTGGCAACTATTAGTTTGTAAAGAAAAAGAGATCTATCACTTTTAATACGTTGTTACCGCCACTGCATACAACATTTGAACTAATTTAGATATGAATTATTTTTTAATAATTATTAAATAGACAATAATAGCCAAACCACAAATAAATACTTTTCTTATCTTAACGTAATCAGTCGGCGAACATGCCATCGTGATGTTAATCGTCAAACAATTAAGATATACAAGGAAAAAATGAAAGACCACTGTCAGGACTTGAACCCGAAATTCCCAGTTTCCGGCTGGTTGAGTTACCTCTTACTCACACAGTGTTCCGAGAGTGGGATCTGTTCTCCTCCTATATATATCTATTACGTTAAGATAAGAAAAGTATTTATTTGTGGTTTGGCTATTATTGTCTATTTAATAATTATTATATTATAACCACAAAAAAATCAACTCTCACTGTTGGAATTATTTTTATTTCTGGTTTTTGGTAAAATTTCGTATTTGACAGCCTTTGTTCTATTTTAATATAAACAGAGTAATGTATTATTGTCAGAAATGTTATTACGTGTCAAGGTTAGTAGAGTATAGGTTGCCTCGTTCCGATAGATAGTAGTGGGGGGATGACGTCACTCGGAATATACCATGCTTGCTCACTTCAATAGAAAAGATCAGACCATGGAAGCTGCTAATTTTTGGAAATAAAAATCACAGTAACCATGGTAGTGTGATATGTTTTTTCAATACCTAATAGAAATATTATGATTCTTCTGTTAGTGAAAAAAATATGATAAGTTGTCTAATTGTGTTTTAAAGACCACCAACAGCTAAGGTTATTTGGGCCTAGCACCAATTCATATTTTCAATTCATTATTTTTTTTAATAATAAATTGAAAATCCAATTGACACTTTTACCAGCTCTCGGGCTAGAACCCGGGAACTGGGGACTTATGATAAGTTGTCAATTTTGCGATAGCTGTTAAGTGTTATGGTGTTATGTGGTTATTTTTAATATTTTGTGAATATAAAAGATAAAATAATAATTTATCAATTTGTTAGTTAATTCTATTCGTTTCTTAAATTTAAAAAAAATAGGTAATAAACAAGATCTGCCATTTCTTGAGCATTATTTAATTTTTTGTTTATTTATATTATAGATATTAAAACCTAAATTTTGTAATAAAAATAAAAATTATCCTATTCTTCTATTTATTGTCTCCTGCCAATTTTAAGAAAAAATCTGCACGAAGCACCTAATATAAATAAGCATAATCTTCAACAATGTTTGTACTTGATTTAAACTAAATTCCAGCTGACGTCATTCCCGCGCTTACGCTGATTGGTCAGATGGAACGAGGCAACCTGTACTCTAATAACCTTGACTAAATATACCATTAATATTAATTTAGGCATGGCTTATTCTGATCCATTCATTTTTTCCCAATGCTAAATTCCCTATGTATATCTCGCCGTGAGACGCCATGTATACTTTCGTGTATGTAACGTTTACCATTTAAAAAGCACAGACAAATCTCAGATAGTGACTGCTGTGTTTCTTTGTACAGAAATTTCCAAATGTCTACGGAATGCGCATTTTTCTTTAAGGCTCCGTAAATAACGGCATAAGATAATATATCATATTATGTAAGTGTTGTTGGCATTGCCACAAACATTTTCGTGTTTCAAATAGCACAGCCATTTCTCACAATGATTTCAAATTCACTGACCGAACATATTAAAGTGAACAAAACATTTCGGAACCGCCTTAAAATCAATCAAATCTTACAAATAATATACAGGGTGAGGCACATAAAGTGTTACAAACTAATATATCAGAAAATATTGGTTGTAGCAAAAAAAGTACTGTTTGGTATCAAGGGGGACGTATGTTGGTAAAATAGATTTTCTTCTCGATTGATATGCTGAGGTCGGGTGAACATCACCTCCATTTTTTTTAATCAGACCATGTGGATTTTTTTTACTGAATCTTGTAGCTGTTAATGAGACGAATCTAACGACCTATGACATGAGGTATAACCGTATACTATTAATTCAAGATCGGATACGCAGGGACTGAGTTGATTCTGAAGCATATAAGGAGAATATTAATTTAGCAATCATATCACAGTTGAATATTGTAAGCTCATTCCGACGCGAAATTGGAAAGGTTCAGGTTAGAATCCTGACTGTGGCCACTGGTTGGTAAAATGATTTTTTCCTATATGTTTCGAAACAATTATATAATTGGCTGCTCTCCAACGAAAAAATCTTTCAATTGCATACAGCCGTATAAAAAAACTATTATTAAATTATATATGAATATATTGTCAGAATGTAAATTGAAAGTAAAGTGACTTGATTATATTTACTATCGGTAATGAAAGAAAATTTTTAGAGACACTGATTAGATTATGTTACGCATAATTAGTGATTATGTCACTTAACTATTTTAATAGTTGGATTTTTGTATTAAATAGCCATGTTGTTTTGAAAAAAATTCGACTGATGACCAGTCCTATACTTCCCACCTAGTAAATATTTGCAAAAAATAAACTCTTTTTTTTTTACTCTTTGACTAGGCCCAAATAACCTTAGCTGTTGGTGGTCTTTAAAACACAATTTAATTTTTATTCTTTGAAAAAAGCATGGCCCTCTTTTTTGTTTGGTGATCTATTGATGGCTAGCTTAATATAGCAAAAATCATGGTTACCTTGATTTGCGTACAATTTTTATTTTTTTTAGTAAAATATTTTTTTTCTCGAAAACTATACATTTTAGAGAAAAAAAATATTTACATTTTTTTCATATTATAACATCTATATTTCATTTATATTTTTTTTTACCTATGTTAATACGTGACATTGAGGACGTTTTTTTGAATATCTCAGGATCCACTGAACCGATTTGACTCAAAATCTAATCAGATCTAAGTTAAAGGCTGATAAACACAATAGAACAATCGGCATGCTCGTATGTTGTTCCGTTCTTAAGATATCGAAGGCGAAAAATTGACCACATACACACACACACATACACACACACACACATACAGACATCAGTCAGAAAATGATCTTAAACGATTGCTAGGGTCTCAAAACGTGAAAATCTGTTAAAATCTCGAAATATTGTTTTCGGACTGAATCCATTACTTCCCTACCATAGTAGAGGTGGGAAGTAAAAATTGTGTCTGTTGAACAAATGAATTTTAATGAAATTATTATGATCAATTATTTCAAAAGGATTATTGCATATTATATTATCGCTGTAAATGAATAATGACGACAGATTATTACTGACATACTCGTGTTATGTTTTAAGGTTTGTAATAAGATATTTAATATTATAAATTTGTATGAGTTGTACAAGTAATGTATGTGGTTATTATTCACAGAGCCTGAAGAAGTCTAAAATAAATAGAAGAAACGTTGCGATTTAAAACTGAGTTTCAATCAACCCACGGTCCAAGTGCCCGTTAATCTCTTATATATACATATATATTCTTCAAAACAGGCATTAATGTTCACAAAATTAGAATGGAAACTTCAGGTAAGGCTTGTTAGCTAATTCTTTCTATAAAAGTCGATCAATTTTTTGACATTTCAAAATAAAACCTAATTTATTCTTATTATTTGAGATATTAGGATGTCCAAAATTTATACAATAACAGTGTTCTTGAGAAATTGAAACAGAAAAATTTAATTAAGTTTTATTTTGACATGTCAGAAAATTGATCTACTTTTATGGAAAGAATTACAAGCCTTACCTGTAGTTTTCATTCTAATTTTGTGAACATTAATGCCTGTCTTGAATAATATGTATTTGAACATTGTCCACATATACAAAACCCATTTTTTAATCGCTATCATCTATCCATATTAGTATGTACAGAGTTCACTAGTTAGTTTGTTACGTTCGTTTAGGTGTGTGTGTGTCATAATACATTAAGATGGGGTATTCAACCAATCAGAATGGACCCTGACTGCAAGGCCTAGTAGCTTGTGTGAAACTAGCGTAAAAATCACGTGCTATATACAGAACTCTGTAAGTTCTTTACCCATTTCACGTTTGAAAAATTTGACGTCATGTACACAACGCTATATAAAAAATACTAATCTATATATTGATGAAATTTTGGCCAACTGTCTAACATTATAACTCACTTTGCTTTCTCGATAACGCACAGTTGAAAAATGTGCCACCGGGCAGTGCGTTTTCAAAATCGTTTATTATTTCATTTGAAAAATATATTGCATCATACACATGATTTATTTCGCATTACGGCTGACTTCGACTACATGAAACGCATACAAAATAGCTATAGTATGGTTCGAAAATAATTGTCAGTGAATACGTAGTTAATAACAAGCTTAATGGAGCGAAAAGCAATGAAACAATTTAAAGCGTACCCGTCTCATACATAACAAGCCGTGAGGTGGGTCGTTTATTAGGACTAAGTGCGGCCCTTGAGGTCCACACGACGAACTTCCCAGTTTGATAAATATTTAATAATAATAATTAAATTAGATATTACACAGAAAAGTAATCATTTTAATCATTAAAACATAATTATTATTTATTTTTAACAATAATTTTTAAAAAAACGGCTGAATCGATTTTTATAAAATTTAGGTCGGATCAAAATGACGTTAACACGCCTCGATTGACACCCTTACGAAGTCGATATAATTTTTTATTCGCGAGATATTGTGTAAAATCTACTTTTTTGGAGTCTAGTTGGTTAAGAAAAAAGAACGGCTGAACCGATTTTGAAAAAAATTCTTTCAGATCATATTTACGTTAATACGCGTCGATTGGCATCCTAACGTAGTCGATATCATTTTTCATTCTCGAGATTTCGTCTTAGACATCTTTCTAAAAATAGTGTAAAAATAGTGTAGTGACCTTGAAACATAAAAATTTGTTATACAAGGTGATTCTGTAATGAGTACCATAAATGATACAGGATGTACCTACTGTCAAAATAATACGAAAACCAAGAATAACTTTTTTTCCAAAAGTGCTTCCCTAACAAGATACAGGGTGTTAAAGGGTCGATTTGGAGAACACTTATTTGCTCGTATCTTTTAACTGGGTTGAACAATTTAATTCATTTTTGGTAGACATCTACTACATAATAAGGACCGTAAACGGACAAAATTTTGTTGCATTTGAACAACCCAGTGGCGTAGAAATGGGGGTCATGTGACACTTTTTCCCCCCAAAAAAAGTTGCTGTTGGGTTTTTTCCATTTTTCTTTGTTTTTTTAGTATTATTATAATAACTGGCCGGCCCGACTTCGCCCGAATGAAAATCATTAGTAATCTCAGTAATTACTGAACCGATTTCAATTTTTTTTCAATGCCCGATAGGTGATACTTTACTTAGTTTAGAACATACAGACTATAACTGGCCGGCCCGGATTAGCCCAAGTGAAAATCAGGGGTAATCCTAGAATTTCTGAAGCGATTTCAATTTTTTTTCACTGTTCGATAGATGATACTTTGCTTTAAGACACAGGACATAATAACTGTAGCAAACGAGCGAAGCGAGTGAGTAATGTAGTTTAATTTTATATTTCTTACTTTTATGTGTAACGATGATTAAGATATCGCAATGAAGCGCTATAGGTACCTACTAAAACTAAACATCAAAAGGTAAAGTTTAAGTTGTAATCGTTGTTTGAAATTGGTTTCAAGTTTGACCGCCAGTTGGTTGTCAAATAAACACATGGTCCTGAGATCAATTAAGATATGTCAATACTTCACCTCAAGTAAAACCACGATTCCATTATACAGTGTGTATACTGTATTGTTTTCAGAACATAGAAAATTTTCGTGTAAAATTGAACTTGTGTCTAAATTGGTAAATAAAAAATTTAAAACTGCACCCAACAAGCAACTGTCTTTGTTTGGTCCTCCTATTTCAATACCTTAATATATAAAAATCCCGTGTCACGATGTTCGTTCACGCTAATCTCCGAAACAGCTCATTCGATTTTAATGAAATTTTGTAAATGTGTATTGTTTGCTCCAACTTGAGAGATAGGACAGTTTTTATCCCGATAAGTGACCCTCAATATTTTTTATTGCGAATTTAAGGATTTTTTATAGAAAAAGGGTCGTGATTCATAAATCATAAATTCTTATCTCTGGAACTACTAAACCGATTCTAAAAATTCTTTCACTAATAGAAAGCTACGCAGGGGGGGAGATTCTCGCGGGGAGCAGGGGGATAAATTCTTGCGGGGGGTAATAAATCATAAATTCTTATCTCTGGAACTACTAAACCGATTCTAAAAATTCTTTCACTAATAGAAAGCTACGCAGGGGGAGAGATTTTCGCGGGGAGCAAGGGGATAAATTCTTGCGGGGGGTAATAAATCATAAATTCTTATTTCTGGAACTACTAAACCGATTCTAAAAATTCTTTCACTTATAGAAAGCTACGCAGGGGGAGAGATTCTCACGGGGGGATAACAAATTAACAATATACTAAATAAGCTACCTATTGTTCTTAGCCCTCGGGCGAAGCCGGGCCGAATCCGCTAGTTTTTTATAAAATGCCTTAGGTGTTAATTAAATATTAAATAATAATTATAATTCAATTTCAAAGCTAGTATGAGAATTTCTGCCAAAAGTTTGATAATAAATTAAGATATTATATTAAACATCAATATTGCCTTTTATTGATCCTTAAAAGCGGCCTGCACTTCAAGTTGCCGTTAAAAAATGGTTCCATGATAACAAAAGTAAATTTAATAAATCACTTAGTAAACTGGCAAATTAGCAACAAACTACACTTTGACAGCTAAAACAAAACAGCCGTTTACTAAGCCAACGCGAATTTCAACTGTTTGCTAAGCCTTCTGTTGTTTTATCAATTAATTTAGCATAGCCTACTATTAAAAATCAGTGTTTTACGTATAACTCTGTTATTTTTGAAAATAAATCCATCAACCCTCATATCAAATTAAAGAGAAAAAAAATCTCTTTCGAATGGTGTCATGGCCATCTTTGACGTGTATTTAAAAAAATAAAGTTAATACACGTATCTCTAAAACTATAAAAGTAAATAAAAATATGAAAAGAGATTTGAAATCTTAATAAAAAAGGGCCTTAAGAAAGTGAAAAGATTTTTTTTCTAACTTACTTAAAAGGCGAGTTATAACCAAAAAACGAAAATGGGCAAATCTCGTTTTTCAACTGTCGGTCGCGAACCAAGCAAAATATGGAAAGTTTGACTACGCAGGGTAGTAGTACTGGAGATTCTGCACATTTTGTCTCATTTAACCAAATCTCTATCTCCCATAACAACGGAGATCCCCATGTTGAGGATGAGTCTGTGGACACACTGTATAACATCGCATCACTACACCATCGGCTATTATCCTTGTACAAAATGTATGATTTTTCGTAAATAAATCAAAATTGTTTTCATTATTTATGTCCAAATTCCACAGTGCATTTAACTCTAATATTTACAGCATGCATATTATGTGAAACGCGTATCTACACACAGTGATGTAGCCAAAACAAACCATGCCGGAACGCCACTACATCTTCAGTTAGAGCTCCATATACCGAAAGGTTGGAAAACACTTTTATTTTCATTCTGTCTGTCCGTCTGTCACGGCGTCCTAAACTATAAGTGCTACAATAAAAATTAACATACCTACCTATAATATGTAAAGTTGGTGACTGACATTAACAAAATAATGCCATTTTTTTATTGAACATATTATATGTCCAATAAAAAAATTGGCTATGCTTTTTACGTCAACACATCCGATGGGCTACGCAAGTCCAATACAAAATATAAATACAATTTAATTGAAATAAGAATTTACATACTTATATTCTTAAAAACACAATTTAAACAATACACACATTGAGATTTTCACATAATCAATTCAACTTTACTTGTACACACAGTACTAATGTTGTACAATACGTTATATTTGTAGAGGACAGAGTGGTGTAACGGTTAGCGTAGCGGCCTTTGGATCACACTGTCGTGGGTTCGAATCCCGCCTCCGCTCATGGATGTTTTATGATGTTATTTAGTTTTAAGTGAATTGTTATTTGATGTAAACAAGACGCTAATGACCTAAGTTGTCGACGCGTCTATAATTTACAATAAATAAATAAATAAACGTTATATTTGTGTTGGTGCATATATGTGTACATAGGCCACTGCGCGTGCGTATATCTATAGCTATGAGTGTAGCTATAGATATACTTTTAACATGAGCATGTCGATGACGTGACGGTGACGTGCGCGAACCCATAAGTTTTTCCCCTCTCAGAAATCGTCTAACGCGCCTATAGAAGCATAGCTTCAATAATAACAACTAAAAAATATTGTAAATATTATGGGAGCAGGTGCAAACGGTTTCGTCGATGCACAAGAAAAAAACCGATACCTACATATAGATGCAAATTGCAAATTAGCATAAATAAAATTACGAAAACAAAATAAGAATAAACAACGTTAATTAAGCTCACAAAAAAAAACAGCTTTAATTGAGCTCAATACCAACTGTTTGTATTCGATTTTTGAACATATTAACCATGGAGGATATAAACAGAAAGGAGATTGATCTCGGCAGGCCGCAGCACGAAGCTCGTGTACCGACAATCGATGACAGTAAAGTTTCGTAAAAGCTTTACGGATGACGCTGTAGCTCTAAGGCTCCGAGATTACACTCTTCTGCATGGAGCAAGTCGCCATGATTCTATGAATTAATCCGCGGTATTTATTAGTGTATTTGCCATATGGCACATACACTATTGGCGTCGGTCGGATGGTGGGACCTAGGGGTCGGACCAAAATTTCTCGACATTTCATAGCCTCCTGAACACTTTGGCACCATTTTTGGAAATGTCTATTTATATATTTATATATATATATATGTGTGTGTGTGTGTGTGTGTGTGTGTGTGTGTACGGGCTATAACTTTTGAAAGAGTTAATTGATTTTGATGAAATTTAGTAGGTACGTTGCAATCCATCACCGCACGAAGCCTATTTAAAATGGGCCCAGTCGGACCATTTAAGGGTAGTTTTTAGGGGTTGAAAAAAGTTTTTGAGCCCAAAAATACCAAAAAAATCTCAGAATTGTTTCAAAATTGGAATTTAACCCTTTAGTAGAGATTAAAATGTGTTGCTAAAGTTTTAACAAAATCGGCACGACAGGACCGGACTTACAAATTTTATGAAAACACTAGTTTACGGATAGTGATTTATTTGCTGACGGGTGTATTTAATTTGGTACAGAGGTTGCATTGATAATAATATTGAAATTTAAGAGATGTATTAAGTGTTAAATTTTTCAATTTGTCCAAAAACAAACTTAAGTTCACATAATAAAGCCACAAGGCCTGTATTAGCAAATACACTATATTGTCGGCAGAGTTTTGGCACTGCGACCCGAGTTTTTTTTATTTATTGTAGCTTATAGACGCGTCGACATCTAAGGTCATTAGCGTCTTTCAACTACACTAAATAACAACTAACTTAAAACTAAATAACATCACAAAACATCTATGAGCGCAGGTGGGATTCGAACCCACGGCAGTCCAGTCTAGAGGTTGCGGCACCAATCATGCTAACCACTAGGCTATACTGCCCCCTAATCCGCGGTATTGTTTACTGTCAGTTAACCTGATCGGTTATAAAAAAATAATATTCAAATTACCCGGTTACCCACTCTACTTGCGGTCTTTAGCTTCAGCGCCTCTACCGTCGGAATAGGAACCCTTGTTTTCCTCACTTTTTGGACAACAGCGAATTCATGGAGATTAGTCTCCTTTCTCTTTATTCTCTATGATATTAACACTGGTTGAGTTGATTGCATTCTGTGGAAGTGGGTGTCACAAAAGAATTGTTCTGAAGAAAGATTGTCTTAAAGCAGGGGTGTCAAACTAGCGGTCCGCATCAGCTTTTTGCGGTTCGTAAAAGAAACAGTAACAAAATTTTAAAAAAATCAATTCTCAAAAATTTTAAAAAAGGAATCAGAATGCCTTTGAAAGAATAAAATAACTGTTAATTTTTCACTTCAATTAAATTTTGTTGCCATACCCACTATAAAATAGCTACCTCCTTTACATGCATGTATGTATGCATGGAATGGACCTGTTAACAGGCAGGTGTGTTGAAAGTGTTTTCAAAACACACTAGTGTGGAAAATAAAGCCATTTCCATAGTGATTTATGTTTATTGCTACATGTGCGTGCGCACTGCGACAGCTCACGGCCTACTATAAAAGTGAAGTTGGCAACACAAATAAACTGTCAAAATTTTCTTAAAATACTAAAAATGAAACAAAAAGTTGCTATTTTATAGTGGGTATGGCAAAAAATACCGTATATTTCTCGTGCGTAATGATATTATGACTCGTGTGACATAAAACTCATTATCGCTCGTTTTTACACATTGTCGCTACTCGTCAGTAATATACCTCATTACGACACTAGAAATACAATCTACTATAGCATGCTTAAAAACAATTTTTATTTATTAACTTCCCATTGGAAGTTATTGTAATGGGTCCGAAAATCGAAATCAAAAAGGAAAAAAAATTTTTATGTTTCAAGGTCACTACACTATTTTTACACTACTTTTAGAAAGATGTCTGTGTGTGTGTGTGTGTGTGTGTGTGTGTGTGTGTACGTATGTACGTACGTACGTATGTATGTGTCAATTTCTTTCTAAGACGAAATCTCGAGAACGAAAAATGATATCGACTACGTTGGGGTACCAATCGACGCGTATTAACGTAAATATGATCTGAAAGGAATTTTTTTAAAATCGGTTCAGCCGTTCTTTTTTCTTAACCAAATAACCTCCAAAAAAGTAGATTTTACACAATATCTCGCGAATAAAAAATTATATCGACTTCGTAAGGGTGTCAATCGAGGCGTGTTAACGTCATTTTGATCCGACATAAATTTTATAAAAATCGGTTCAGCCGTTTTTTTTGTTTTTTTTTAATTATTGATGTTTTAATGATTAAAATGATTACTTTTCTGTGTAATATCTAATTTAATTATTATTATTAAATATTTATCAAACTGGGAAGTTCGTCGTGTGGACCTCAAGGGTCGCACTTTAGTCCTAATAAACGACCCACCTCACGGCTTGTTTTATTGTAAATTATAGACGTGTCGACAACTTAGGTCATTAGCGTCTTGACTACATTAAATAACAATTAGCTTAAAACTAAATGACATCACAAAACATCCATGAGCGGAAGCGGGATTCAAACCCACGACAGTCTTATTCAGAGGCCGCGATACTAACCACTGGATCACACTGTCCTTGCTTAAAAACAAACCATAAAAGTGTAAATCTGACTACAACCCCTTGTATTTATGTGGCTGCAACGGCATTGATGTCGTTTCCATTTTAATGGATGAATAAACCCGACTACAATACGCGTTGTAGCTGAAGTCCCCTAGGCGCGAATTTCTACAACTCATCCTAAACAACCTATTACAGTTATTATGGTTGCATTTACAGACACAAAGGTACAATAGATCTTTTATGGTAATTTTTCGCTTGCCATATTTCCGTAGACATAATATGCTTATCAACAATTTATTATTGTTGGTATTGTTGTGTGTTTTTGAGTCAACATTAATACTCTACATAGTCGACCACAACATTGTTTTGTTTTGGAGTTTCTATGAGCTACGCATTTGAAACAAACAAGTGATTCAAAATTATAATTTTGAATCACTTGTTTGTTTCAAAAGGCGGAATAAATATTTATTTACACTTATTTACAATTCAATAACAATAAATGCAACAACGAAAACTCAGTTCTAACAATTAACACAAGTAACAATAACTAAACAGTGATTAACACTTAACTATATACAATTAACTATATACAATTGACTATATACCAGGACTATTTATTTCTAGTTATTTATTTTATCAATTTATATCACGGAACTATTTATATTACTGCACGATTTATATCACTGATTCACCGATGACTGATTGATTCACTCACTCGTACTGCTGTTTATATAGGCTGCGCGACCCAGCCTAGCGCGTTCTCGCGTTCTCTAGAACTTTCGTGCAGATACCAGTTGTTATAGTAAACAGACCCCGTTTCTCGGAACTCTCGCCTACCGTTTATATACAGGATGATCCGTAACAATACCTACAGTTTACGGTTTAAGTTAGGCTTCCCGTAAGTCCCGACATTTATTCGAGCGAATCTGTGAACAAAATTGACGTTCACGGAAACGAATCTGCGAGAAAAAGCTATAATGTATATAACGCGGGCGACGCCTCGGGTTCAGACTAATCAAATATATAATCGCTTATTTAATTTAAACAATTCTGAACTTAAATAAATTGAAGTGTCATCCGCATATTATTGAATCTCAGTGAAGTAATCAAGTCACAGAGATCTGCAATATAGACGGTATATATATATATAGAAACGAGCTCAATATATCGAGCCTTGAGGCACTCCGTAGCATCATCATCAGTGACAGGGCAGCATAAACTTATTACCAATTACTTGTTGTGAACGGTAACTTGGATAAATTATTGATTTAGCCACTCGATAATAACTAGTGATGGGCGATTGTAAGATGTTTTTACAATCGAAACAATTGCAATCGTTCATAATAACAATCGAGTCCACAATCGACTCGGAGTTTGATTTTACAATCGAAATGTTCGATTGTTCAAGTCGATTATTTGCCAGCGGATGAGAATACATATAATCGCGATTCAAGGTTATATGCTACTTGACTGAAGTCTGACGTTCACGTGACTCGTTCATCGTTGATTGTTCACTGTTCAGTCGCCAGTCGGTCTCAGAGCACTCGATTACTACACAATCGACTCGACCACAGTTGTTGAGTAATGAACGATTGTATATTATGTGGCTCTCGACAGTGTACGATTCAGTACTATGTGACTCGATCGCGGTCAACTATGAAACAACTACAATCGAGTCCAAGTGAAAACCATCGAGAGTCATCGAAATGTTTGAACAATCGAGACAATCGACTAAAATATCTCGTAACCGCCCATCACTAATAATAACAACACACAACGCTAAACACTTGTCCATGTTGGTGTATGATTGATTTACAAATATCAGGGACGGATTAGCCTTAAGGATGAATAATTTTTGTGTAAACAGGCTCTGAATAATGTGTTTGTAGCCTCTTAATAATAGTGTATTTTACACAGAGCTGAGCAGTGCTGAGAACTTCTTAGCAGGGACATCTGCATCAGCATCAGATGTCAGTAAAATCCACATAATATGTAAGATCCCTATTGCAGACGTCCGATTCCGCAATCGCGGAACTTTAAAATCATTTTTTATATCCGCATCCGCATCTGCAGATGTCAGTAAAACCCACATCTATACAGGGTGTCCCAAAAAGAATGGGACATAAACTAACAGCTGATTCCTTACAAAAAAATATTGCGATAGACCCCCAACATGTCTATTCCGAAAGTTCCGAAAGAGATACAGGGTGTCAAAGTTTAATTTTTATTTTTATCATTATGACGCGACATTTTAATAAGAAACATTGAATTTTTAAATAAAACTGTCAAAATTACCATGATAACGCCGCGCCGGCATTTTCAAAGCCACCTATGTTCCTTTTCAAAATTTGCCATTTAAAACCACATTGCATCGATTACTTTCAGTGCAAATATCTTGAAAAAGGTTACTCCTAGCCACTTTTACAAAGTATACCTTTTTTACATAAAAATGATGGAAAAATCAATTTTTTAATTCAAAAAAATAGTACGAGTGCGTACAAAAAAGTTATGACTATTTGAATGAGTGAAAAGGTGTGTAAGTGGCGCCCCCTACAAGTAAGAGCCATACCAAGGTCAGATTTGAATTTCTCATATCAAAAAATCCCCATATAGGTACCAAATTTCATTAAAGTGCCTAAATTATTTTAAAAGTTATTTAAGAAAATCAAAAATAAAAATTAAACTTTGACACCCTGTACCTCTTTTAATATCAACTTTCGGAATAGACAAGTTGGGGGTCTATCGCAATATTTTTTTGTAAGGAATCAGCTGTTACTTTATGTCTTATTCATTTTGGGACACCCTGTATAACATCCCTACTTCATAGTGCTTGATGCAATAATGCTTTTAAGCACTTATAATGTTTAAAGTATTTTGTAAAACAAATGCTTGATGCTTAGAGCACTTGAGTAAAGACTTGCTACTTATTAAGCACGAATAAGCGTTATACAAATTAGTTAATAAGCATTCAACAAGCTTATTAAGCATTAGGAATGCTTATAGCCCGGTTAATAAAGGTTTTATGTCGCAACTAATGCCCATAGAGCTGGATTTTTCACGTAGGTAGAACACCTTTAGACATGTATTTTTACAAAAATCCCCAGTTATCCTCCCTGTGCTTCCCCCGACACCTCTATTGAATATTTGCATGTCACTTTTTCTTAAGCCTGTTTCGAAATATCTCAGAAACGGTCGACTTAAGCGATTCTTTCATTATGTAATGTTTTAAATAGGATTACATTTCCTACAATTTTTATTCCTAAAAATTTTCTGTGGTACGATTAGTAAGCGCGCTACAGCTTCTTGAAAAACACGCGCTTTTTGTAGCCTTGGAAACCAATTGTTAAAACGTAATGTCCTTTTCAATAGCTTTATTTATTGTGTTCTGCATCGAATTTCAAATTGAAAATAATACACATGTTCATAAAGCAAAGAACGCTCTAAAGCGTTTTTTTGGTCCCTTATCGATATCTTTAAAAATTGACAAGTTATGTGCAGTCAAAGTTGAAATGATCATAGAGTTTTACGTGTTTTTTAACACGCGTAAAGGTACGTGCAGTACGCAGCTGGGATTCTAGATGGTAGCCATGTGGCTGAAATTATAAGCGCTTATAGGTTTGCACAACGAAGCTTTGATACTAGCATTGATACAAGCTTAAATCGCGTTTGAAATGTCAGATAGCGAAGACGAATATTTGTGTTCTTCTGCTACAAAGTGGTATATTTTAAATACAAATTTGGGTAGGAGCTATCATGTCCACCCTATTAATAGAAAACGATCGTAAACATGGCGAATTTCATCATTTATACCAAGAATTAAAATTTTACCCAAACCTGTTTTTTGAATATTTACGTATGGAACCTAACACTTTTAAATACGTCTTAGAAAAAACTAAAAAAACAAATTAAATAAAAACTGGCAAAATTTCACTTATTAAACTAGTCACATTCATTGCGAAACTTGTAACGGCCATTTGACAGTTGTCACACGTTGATTGTAGTAGTCAGCGCGCTGAAAGAATGGTGAGATACATTCTTGTATCTAGCAGCTCTTGTAACAGCGCTTATACCTGCTACACTCACTGCTTCGTTGTGTACGCTCGCATATAATATAACAATGCATTAATTTAAGCAAGCTCTGCTATGATCTACGCTACCATCTAAAATCCCAGCTCCATACTGCACGTACCTTTACGAGTACTACCTTCCGTACGGAATAAAAAAAAATCCGTCTAGGAATCCATAGAAATTTTTTTTAATTATTTAATATTCTAGTTAATTTATAACTCGAGATGGATAAAAGTGGATTTTTATGTATTAAACTAATTGTTTTTTTGCAGCTTTTCATGATAGATAACTGCGCGGACGATTGGCGCATAGCGATGACGTGGCAACGGACGTGTCAAATAAGCACCGAGCTACTGATATGCGCCATTCACCCCATTCCCGGCCAGTACTCGTTCATGTGGACGACTCGAATGGCCAATCGAGGCGGAAGCGAGTCAAGGCTAGTGCCCTACGACGTTACGCTTTCCCTGCCCATGTTTCTCAGGTTAGTATCTATATACGTTTTCCATTTAAAAATAAATATTAGTAAAAAAAAGGGTGTGGGTCTCGGGACCCCCGACAGATGTGAAACATCAAAGAAAATGTTATTGAACTCGGTGGTATTCTCTATGTAGTAGTATATATTTTTTCAAAAGCAGCAACTAACTGTTATGCTGACGTAATCCTATATACTGCACTGTAACACCGCATGTGTTACAGTACACGCCTGAGCCAAGAGAGAGAGAGTGCCGCAGTGGTGGGGGGAACAGCAGCGAAGGAGCGGACCAAACATTTCGTTGCATATTTCCCCTCACGCGGCTGTTCACAGCCCGACATAAGATGTTTCACATCAAAAAACTTTTTAGAGATAAGCTTTTATTTAAATTCACTAAAAAGGAAAAAATAATTTTTAATAATTTAGGTTCTTAATTATAAAAGCGCGGGTCGTGAACTCTATGATAGTTTATTAGTCACGACCCACGCTTTTATAATATTATGAACCTAAATTATTAAAAATTATTTTCTCCTTTTTAGTGCATTTAAATAAAAGCTTGTCTCAAGTTTTTTTTACTAATATTTATTTTGTTCATTTTAGTCTTTCAAAATTCTACCCCCCTTTGACACCCGTAGGGGTTGAATTTCGAAAAATCCTTTCTTAGTGGATGCTTACGTCAGAAAAGAAACCAACTGTCCAAATTTCACGTTTCTAGTAAAATATTTACATTTTTTTTATATTATAACATCTAAAATTCATTTATATTTTTTTTACCTATGTTAATACGTGACATTGAGAACGTTTTTTTTAATATCTCAGGATCCACTGAACCGATTTGACTCAAAATCTAATCAGATCTAAGTTAAAAGCTGATAAACACAATAGAACAATCGGCATGGCCGTATGTTGTTCCGTTTTTACGATATCGAAGGAAAAAATTGACCACACACATACAGACATCAGTCAGAAAATGATCTTAAACGATTGCTAGGGTCTCAAAACGTGAAGATCTGTGAAAATCTAGAAATATTTTTTCGGACTAAATCCATTACTTCTCTACCATAGTAGAGGTGGGAAGTACAGAAATTTTAGTCAAATACCCTATTGTTACTTCCCACCTCTACTATGGTAGGGAAGTATTGGATTTAGTCCGAAAAAAATATTTCGAGATTTTAACAGATTTCACGTTTTGAGACCCTAGCAATCGTTTAAGATCATTTTCTGACTGATGTCTGTGTGTGTGTGTGTGTATGTGGTCAATTTTTCGCCTTTGATATCGTAAAAACGGAACAACATACGGGCATGCCGATTGTTCTATTGTGTTTATCAGCCTTTAACTTAGATCTGATTAGATTTTGAGTCAAATCGGTTCAGTGAATTCTGAGATATTCAAAAAAACGTTCTCAATGTCACGTATTAACATAGATAAAAAAAAATATAAATGAATTCTAGATGTTATAATATGAAAAAAATGTAAATATTTTTTTTCTCTAAAATGTATAGTTTTCGAGAAAAAATATTTTACTAAAAAAAGAAAATTGTACGTAAATCAAGGTAACCATGATTTTTGCTATACTAAGCTAGCCATCAGTAGATCACTAAACAAAAAAGAGGGCCATGCTTTTTTCAAAGAATAAAAATTAAATTGTGTTTTAAAGACCACCAACAGCTAAGATTATTTGGGCCTAGTCAAAGAATAAAAAAAAAGAGTGTTTATTTTTTGCAAATATTTATTTTTGCAAATATTTCATCAGTCGAATTTTTTCGATTGTAAAAACACCTCGTAAACGCCCATCACTAAACGCCGGTGTATTATTTATGTTCCAGGTTGTATTTAATATGCAGAGTGATGTTGTTGCACAGTAAACTGTTCACCGACGCGTCGTCGAGAAGCATAGGAGCGTTGAATCGGATCAACTTCAACACGCGCTTCGTGCTCAAGACGCTCATGACCATCTGTCCTGGCACCGTTCTGCTCGTTTTCATGGTGTCGTTGTGGATCATCGCCAGCTGGACGCTGCGACAATGCGAAAGGTTAATTTAACTCAAATTTATTTATTCAATCTTCTCACTCACATACAGGTAGGGTTACCAGATGACCGGGATTTCTGGAAATGTCCCGGAATTCGTTGGTTTTTCCCGTGTCCCGAAATGGGATTTCCGGAAATGTCCCGGAATTCGTTGGTTTTTCCCGTGTCCCGAAATGGGATTTCCGGAAATGTCCCAGAATTCGTTGGTTTTTCCCGTGTCCCGAAATGGGATTTCCGGAAATATCCCGGAATTCGTTGGTTTTTTCCGTGTCCCGAAATGGGATTTCCGGAAATGTCCCGGAATTCGTTGGTTTTTCCCGTGTCCCGAAATGAGATTTCCGGAAATATCCCGGAATTCGTTGGTTTTTTCCGTGTCCCGAAATGGGATTTCCGGAAATGTCCCGGAATTCGTTGGTTTTTCCCGTGTCCCGAAATGGGATTTCCGGAAATGTCCCAGAATTCGTTGGTTTTTCCCGTGTCCCGAAATGATATTTCCGGAAATATCCCGGAATTCGTTGGTTTTTTCCGTGTCCCGAAATGGGATTTCCGGAAATGTCCCGGAATTCTTTGGTTTTTAATATTCCGAAATGGGTTTTCCGGAAATGTCCCGGAATTCGTTGGTTTTTTCCGTGTCCCGAAATGGGATTTCCGGAAATGTCCCAGAATTCGTTGGTTTTTCCCGTGTCCCGAAATGGGATTTCCGGAAATATCCCGGAATTCGTTGGTTTTTTCCGTGTCCCGAAATGGGATTTCCGGAAATGTCCCGGAATTCGTTGGTTTTTTCCGTGTCCCGAAATGGGATTTCCGGAAATGTCCCGGAATTCGTTGGTTTTTCCCGTGTTCCGAAATGGGATTTTTCGAAAATGTCCCGGAATTCGTTGGTTTTTCCCGTGTCCCGAAATTTAAGCCTTCTATCCTGGAAATGCGTAAGTTCAACGAATTCGTGTTCGCGATCGCGAGAAACGACAAAAGTTGCATGCTGAGTAGTAGATACTTATTTATTTAGCACTATCTGCAGTTTCTGTACATATTTTATATATTTTTACTTGTATTTAATTGTCTATTCATTCAATCTTCTCACTCACATACAGGTAGGGTTACCAGATGACCGGGATTTCCGGAAATATCCCGGAATTCGTTAGTTTTTCCCGTATCCCGAAATTTAAGTCTTCTATCCCGGAAATGCATAAGTTCAACGAATTCGTGCTCGCGATCGCAAGAACCGACACTAAGTTACATGCTATGTAGTATTTATTTAGCACTATCTGCAGTTCTGTACATATTTTATATATTTTTACTTGTATTTAATTGTATTCTTCGGACTTACTCTATGTCGGTAAAGACAAATTGGGAACAATAAAATGAATTATTAAAGGTTCACACGAAATTATGCGTGATTTACACACTCAGAAACGCGTCCCACATCTTACCGTGTACTGGTGTGTGATAAATGAATAAAATTAGACAAGTCTAATGATAAATACAAAGAATAGTAAAATAATAAAACATTTTTTTTTAATAACTCCCCCCCCCTGAAATAAATTGCCTACTATGGGTAAGTTCGGTTTTACGCTCAGATTGATCGGAGTGCTCTAACACGTTCGAATTTAGCATTTATATGCTCTGAAAGATCTCTATCCTGCGTTCGGTTTTAAGATCTAGAGCAGATCGAGCGCGCTCGATTTGCTCCGAGGAAAGCGAGCGAGCAAGCAGATTCAACCATCTTCAGAGCATTCATTTTAAAAATGAGCGGAAACACTTGTTGTGAGAATGGATAAATTTCGAAGTTTATTTATATGAGGTAATTTTTCAATAGGTAAAAACACACGAATAATATTTATTCAAAGAATAGTAATAATCAATAAGTCTATATCGCACAGAATGATTAAATAAAATATTTATTATATCTATGGGTCGAAAAAAACAACAACCAGTACTAATATTAATTTTAAAATAAAGGAATAAAACGAAAAAAATTGTGATTCATGATTTATTATTATAACAATGTTGAATTAAATCAAAATGAGGAGCAATAAAGAATATATTTCGGCTTTAGTAATAAGAATTTAAATTATTGGCGCCATTTTATTCTGACGTTTGGAAAAATCTGCTAGATTACGTTCGGAATTGTTTAGATGGCTCAATTTGCTCGGTTGTCACGTGATCAAAAATCTGTTCGCTCGGCTCGATCAATCGAGCGTAAAACCGAACTTACCCTATAAATCTGATAAATTTGACACTTTTAAACCCAGTCCGTAAGATTGCAGGCGCCATGGTTTTAGGTTATGCTGTCATCTGTCAACATAAACCATAGACATAGGTGTAGACTGTAGGTACACCTCCATGTCTGATATAAATTAATCAGTTATTTTTTATTATACGTCAAAACTGATGAAGAAAAAAACTTAAAATAAATAATTTGTACGTACCCTTTTATGCTATTGTATTTATATAATTTACACACAGCTAAATAAAATGGTATTCGTTTATTAAAAAATTTCCCGGTATAAGACAACAATAAAAATGAGTTCAATCGTACACTATTGCCCGCTGGCGGCGCTAGTAGGCTTCATGCACACAACCTATACAATTAAATGCAATCTTATTATTGTATCTACTTCTGCAGTATAATGAAAGACAATAAAATTATTAAATGAATGCATAATGACTGCAAACAGTATATGAACACCTATTGTAAGAACAATGACGTAACACAATGCTGTAATCAGGAAAAATTCATTAATTCAAACCTATGTCACCGTAGGGATTCTAACCCTAAACTTTTCACTATCGCGGCGGACTGAGTTGACAATTACTCACACAGTGACACATTTTCAAACGACCGACTTTCTCCCTTTAAAGCATTCTGTCACTGAAAAACCACTACATGCGAGAGTCGATATTCCAACACACCTACCTACTCACACAGTTCTGTAGTCTAGCAGTGGTGTTGGAATATCGACTCTCGCATGTAGTGATTTTTCAGTGACAGAATGATTTAAAGGGAGAAAGTCGGTCGTTTGAAAATGTGTCACTGTGTGAGTAATTGTCAACTCAGTCCGCCGCGATAGTGGAAAGTTTAGGGTTAGAATCCCTACGGTGACATAGGTT
Source organism: Mongoloraphidia duomilia (assembly GCA_039654895.1). Classification (NCBI taxonomy): domain Eukaryota; kingdom Metazoa; phylum Arthropoda; class Insecta; order Raphidioptera; family Raphidiidae; genus Mongoloraphidia; species Mongoloraphidia duomilia. Next base: position 5,993,819 of record CM077523.1, read on the forward strand.
TGAATTAATGAATTTTTCCTGATTACAGCATTGTGTTACGTCATTGTTCTTACAATAGGTGTTTCATATACTGTTTGCAGTCATTATGCATTCATTTAATTGTGTATTTACTCACGACGTCCGTGTTAAAATTTGTATTTATAATAAAATTATTGTTGAATCTTTCATCTAGAATAGAAAATGCAACTTATAATTTGTAAACCGCCAAACGAGATAAATCGATTAATACCGTGAGGTTTAAGAGAACGTGACAAATTTGTAAAAACAACTACACCCACTATTATCTATAGAGACATACACACGTTAAACGATATCTAATCTCGTTAACAAATGGATTATTGTCGTTTTGATCTCTTGACGATATAATCCTATTTGTCACAGTCGGTAATGCTTGCTGATACAGGATGTAACAAAGAGCGCTGCAATGTACAGTCGCGGACTTAATAAAGTTTAAACTTGAGTTTTTCAGTGTAAGTTCACAAAAAGTCAGTAGCTTAGCAACAAATTTAGTTTTTAATAGGTAAATGTAAATGTCAAAAATTAAAAGAAATAATTGTCGTTTAAATGCCTCGAAATTATGAAAACCATGAACAAAAAAGAAGAATTATTGCAAGATTGGAGGACGGAATTTGCTAGTATCAAATATTATCAAATCTTTTTATGTTTTAATTGAATAATATTGAGTAATTTGGATAGTATAATAAACAACTGAGGTGTTTTGATAATAATTTTTTATTGAATTTTTAGGATGTAACCTTAGTAATTTGATACATTACTATCAAAAGCCAAATTACAATATGCAAAAATTAAAAAAACCTGTAGCTAGATGATACAGGTGTAAACTTTTTTAAGTCCGCGACTGTACCACTGTCAATAAGCACCTATACACGACACACTCTGCTGGGTCCAATCTGCAGGGATTCTGCAAATTGGGTGGTATTTAACCCAAATCAAACGCACTGTATATTAAAGCCCACTTTCTGGTCGAAAAAATTAAGCAAAAATGTGTTAATTTTTAATCATTTCATTAATTTCCGAATTCCGATATAATTTTTTTCAGTTCCGGAATAGATTAGGAAAGGAAGCTGTGGCGGAGTCGCAACTGTCTCCTTCTAACTAGAATCTGCGTTAAACGTATGTTCACCCATTGACACGACGTAACTGTCAAATTTCATTCATTCTACTGACATAACCTCGTTTTTTTAAACACGTCGTCGTTAATAATTAAAGCAATTTTTTATGGGGTGGCGTTTTGTACTTGAATGCAGTTATAATGAAAATTATGACTGCAAAAAGTTTAAATTTCCGACTGAGGAAAAAGGTAAAATAATATCTAGATATCCAATACTGTTTCCTTCTAACTAGAATCTGCGTTAAACGTATGTTCACCCATTGACGACACAACTGTCAAATTTCATTCATTCTACTGACATAACCTCGTTTTTTTAAACACGTCGTCGTTAATAATTAAAGCAATTTGTTATGGGGTGGCGTTTTGTACTTGAATGTAGTTATAATGAAAATAATGACTGCAAAAAGTTTAAATTTCCGACTGAGGAAAAAGATAAAATAATATCTAGATATCCAATACCTAATTGATGAAATAGTATATTACGACCCAAGGCCAGAAAGTTGAATTTCCTGGCGTATGTGATATAAAGGCCGAGGCGAATCCGAGGTTTTATATCACATACGCCAGGGCATCCAACTTTCTGGCCATGTGTCGTATACTATTTTTCAATTCATCCACTAGCCGAAATTGCAGCAACGTTTGGGCGATTGTAATATACGTTACTATGACAACAAGCCACATTTAACAGGCCGCAAAAGCTGCTGTTCCCGGAGTGAAATTCGGCACGAAAGCCGTACTTTCGGCTAGTGGATGAAGAAAATTCATTTTTCATAAATTTTTCATTTCAAATAAAAAATTATTTCACACGAAATAATAAAGTTTTGTAGCCAATAATGACGGGATTTATTATAATTATTTTTATGAAACAGCCATTGTTTTGGTAAGAAATGTGTTTTAAGAGAATAGTAATGAATACTCCGTTAAATCCCATACATTTTTAAACGCCAATCGACTCCACTTTAAATTTCGCGCTCAAATTAGGACCGCCCACTTCTGTAGTCTATTGATATGTTTAAAAATTTTATCCGAAACTACGAAATCTCGGAATTCCAGTATAGAAGCCCTGTTTGGTACAACCTGTATCAAACCACACTGCGATAGAATAAGCTTATCTCTTTAATACTATATGGTATACGAAAATACCGGTTCGATATGCAATATCACAACTTAATACTTAAGCTGCTCGATGTGTTTCATTAAAAGCATTCGCTCAATAAAGGGATTATGAAAAGGCGCTTTTCTTTTGACTTATTTATTTGCGCTTTATTTAATAAATTATTCAATATTAAATTTCGCCAACAATTAGTTATTTATAGAGCTGAAATGAAGTGTGTATTATGAAGAACTTATAATAAGTTTTATATTTAAAAATCGCATAATAGCCCCAGTAATTTTAGACATAAAAACAACCAATCTGCGTAATAATTCCCAGTTAACTGAATTTTTGAATACACCTTCGTTATGGCGTTTTACAAAACATGAAAAAAGTCCCCATCGATATGGTGATTTAAGTTCATGAAAAACGATTTTTTGCGAATTTCTCGGTTCCGTTCCATTTTTAGAAAAAAATTGTTATTATCAATCTTAGAGAGAACAAAATTCTCTACAACTTTTGAATAAACATTTGTTGTCTACGATTCATAGTTTTATTCCTCCCTCTTGATTTTATTTAACGGGATTATGCTGCTTTCCGATGACCTAACATAAAATGATTTTTACCTTTAATTTTAAGTTGAACTTGAAGCTAACGATTAATTATAATTTTAACGAAATTAATGCAGTAGTTCTCTAGTTATAAGCAACCAAACATACAAACCGACAGCAGTCAAACAAACAGACAAACAGACATTTTTTTTCGAAAATACGATATTTATACTTAACATCAATTATTAAGACTATTCGTAAAGTAATTTTGTGAAAAAAATGCACAGGGGTTCAGACCTCAAGAACATGCCGGTCAATCGGGCTTCACTTCAGTGTATGCTAGGTATACCGTATGCCTTATCGCTGATTACTAAAGATACAGATCAGTGTTCAAACTTACTAGTCAACAAAATTGTAGCGAAAAACCCAGATGTTACGCCACTGGCGACAATCGAAGCATCCAGAACAAGTAACAATGATGAGGCGCGGCATGATATCGAAGACACAGGAATGTTCTCGAAAGCGCGTGAGCGAAGGGGGGGTCAAGCTGCTAGCTCTATATAAGCAGGAGCAAGTCACCGGAAACGACAACAACGAGAGTCGAGTGACAGTTGAAATAAATACAGCATATAAATTAAAACGCTTCAGTTCGTTTAAGAATTACTGTTCGTGATACTATTATATAAACAGTGTTGACTATTAGAATTGAGATATAATTGTTACAGTTTATTGTTATCCATTTTTTTGTTACATTTTTAATTGTTGTAAATAAATAATTTATTCCACCCACGTAAGAAAACAGTTTTGTTACAATATCAATCAAAATTAATGTTTCAATACTTTTAACTGTTTCAGATTCCACGACGATGAACACGCAAACCTGCTGAACGCCATGTGGCTGATCGCCATCACGTTTCTGAGCGTCGGTTTCGGAGACATCGTTCCGAATACGTATTGCGGTCGGGGTATAGCCGTCAGCACCGGAATAATGGTTAGAACAATATTTATAATCTGGAACCGTTTGTACTAATTTTAAACCTCTCTACAACTCTTTCATGCAACTGAACGATTATCAATTATTATTATTTTTTTTTTTATTAAATAATGTGCTCAGCAACTCTGGCTATGTGCAGCATGAGAACAAATTATTATTAAGCTTCACATACAGATTGTATCAAATTAAAGCTGTGCATAGGGCGTTCTGTGTGTAAGACAGAGATCGATATATAAAGCAGTAAATAAGAACGAGATAAATGATCGCTAATAGGAAGTTTCTGTAGTTACTGTAAATAAATAATACTCATACTAACCCATACAACCTGATAGCGTCATCTTTGTTTTGTGATTTTATCAATAATTTCTTATTTCAGTAGTCAGTAACTACAGAAACTTCCTATTAACGATCATTTATCTCGTTCTTACTTATTGCTTTATATCGATCTCTATCTTACATACAGAACGCCCTATACACAGCTTTAATTTGATACAATCTGTATACAAGCTGAGCCACATAAAGTATTACAAGCTATAATATCTCAGAAAGTATTGGTTGTAGCAAAAAAAGTTTCGCATAAAAACTGTTTGGTATCAAGGGACACGTATGTTGGTAAAATAAATTTTCTTCTCAATTGGTATGCTGAGGTTGGGTCAAGGTCATCTCCATTTTTTTAAATTAGACTGTGTGGATTTTTTCACGGAATATTGCAACCGTTATTGAGGCGAATCCAACGACCTAAAATAAAGGGTTATTCAAGATCACTTCAAGGTCATAAATAAAGAAGTTGTGTAATATAAAAATAATTAATTATTAATTAAAACGTTACTATAAAGTAGCTATCAAGTTACTACAAATGTAAAAATGTCAAATGTAAACAATCGAATCAATTGCGAAACAAGGTTTCTTGATAGTAACGTTTTAATTAATAATTAATTATTTTCATATTACACAACTTCTTTATTTATGACCTTGAAGTGACCTTGAATAACCTTATATCTAAGGTCGTTAGATTCGTCTCAATAACGGTTACAAGATTCCGTGAAAAAATCCACATAGTCTGATTTAAAAAAATGAAGCATACCAATCGAGTAGAATATCTATTTTACCAACATACGTGCCCCTTGATACCAAACAGTTTTTATGCGAAACTTTATTTGCTACAACCAATACTTTCTGAGATATTAGCTTAACACTTTATGTGCCCCACGCTGTATACATACATACACAGGGTGTTCCATAAATATACCGATAAACTTTTAGGGGTGGTAGGGGGCATCAAAACAAAAAATTTTTGCTTTATAAAATGCTTCGTTTTCGAGATATGGGTTTTTAAAATGTGTAGAAAAAATCGTTTTTTTTTATTAATATCTACCTAAAAAACGCTTCAGTCGATTTTAATAAAATTTTCACAACTTGTTGGTAACTTTATGAGACATCTTTTAAAATTCAATAAACTTATGAAGACGATTTTTTCTACAAATTTTAACACCCTGTGTCTCGAAAACGAAGCGTTTTCGAACATAAATGTTCAGAAATCAAAAAATGTTTGTTTTGATGTTCCCTACCACCCTTAAAAGTTTGTGGGTATATTTATGGAACACCCTGTATATATCCTCATCCATATGCATACACTAAAATACGCATATATACAGTTATCAATTATTAATAAGTATATTACAATATATTTTCATTAATTGTCACACAAACCAGTGCTGGATTTATCTACGTATAGACACGTGAGGCCGAACCCTAAGGGCACCAAACTCAAAGGGTCGCCACTGAAAGCACAAAAAAAAATGAAACAAAAAAGAAGCGTTTGAATTAATTTTAGCTTTTTTTTTAAACAATGGGGCATAAATTGCAAAACTCAGCTCAGATACCGCCACAAGCGTAAATGGTGTAGCATCCTCTATGTCTCTATGGTAGCAACCGCTTAATTAATTACAAACCGTAAACCTCACAGATCACATTTAAATATTGGCGGCAACGAGGTTTAAACGTCGTTGATTGGCGGTTGTCAAAGTTAAGGAGTTATAAATATTCACAACATCGATGGACAGATAATATTTCACATTTGTGAATCCTCTAATTTTGTATCTGCCATAGACAGTCTATGGTATTTACCCTATACACTAGTGGCGTCACGAGTAGCAAAAACTTGCAGTTTTATGCCCTATTGTCCATTATTGAGAAATTGATATTCTTTTGAATATTACATATAAGTATTTAAAAACAACACTTCAAAAAACTATAATAATCTTTCAGTTGCAAAGAATTTTTTGATTACGTAAAAGTTTCAAATTATCGGAACTTGAAAAAAACATCCTGCTAAAGTTACACATATATACGTGACAGCTGCTGTTGACGTTCATAACTTTAATAAAAAGCATGTCAATTTACTAAAAATGCTACTCAAGAAAATTAATACGCTGGCGTCAAGGCCGTAGCTAGAACTTTTCGGGGGAGTCCAGAGAAGGATTCATAAGACCGAAAGATTCATATCTTAATTGACTCTAGGTGTGTGAGGACAAGTTCCACAACATAGCTCTGCATAATATGTTAAAACGTGAATCAATCCTAATCTCACAAAAAGTCCGCGCTTAAAAAGTTCCGCATCAATATGCCACTGTTATATGTAAAAATGTCAATATCAAAATATGTTAAAATACGGCCAATATAATAATATGTTAAAATATCAATCCCAATGTCCCAATAATCCGCGCTAAAAGTCCCGCATCAATATGGCGCTGCGCTTGCACATGATGTCAGCCAATCCCAACGTTCGAACATCGCTTTAAAGTCCTGCACCAATGTGACCTTGCACTTATTAAGGTACGTACAGTATGGAGCTGGGATTCTAGATGGTAGCGTATTAGGGGTGCACAATAGACCTTATTGGTCGCAGTGTTTACCTTATGGCCCCTATCTTTTAATTCTAATTAATTCTAATTAGATGGTAGCGTAGATCATAGCAGGGCTTGCTTAAATTAATGCATTGTTATACAGTGTGTCCACAGACTCATCCTCAACATGGGGATCTCCGTTGTTATGGGAGATAGAGATTTGGTTAAATGAGACAAAATGTGCAGAATCTCCAGTACTACTACCCTGCGTAGTCAAACTTTTCATATTTTGCTTGGTTCGTGACTGACAGTTGAAAAACGAGATTTACCCATTTTCGTTTTTTGTTTATAACTCGCTTATTAAGTAAGTTAGAAAAAAAATATTTTCACTTTCTTAAGGCCCTTTTTTATGGAGATTTCAAATCTCTTTTCACATTTTTATTTACTTTTATAGTTTCTGAGATACGTGTATTAACTTTGTTTTTTTAAATACACGTCAAAGATGGCCATGACACCATTCGAAAGAGATTTTTTTTCTCTTTAATTTGATATGAGGGTTGATGGATTTATTTTCAAAAATAACAGAGTTATACGTAAAACACTGATTTTTAATAGTAGGCTATGCTAAATTAATTGATAAAACAACAGAAGGCTTAGCAAACAGTTGAAATTCGCGTTGGCTTAGTAAACGGCTGTTTTGTTTTAGCTGTCAAAGTGTAGTTTGTTGCTAATTTGCCAGTTTACTAAGTGATTTATTAAATTTACTTTTGTTATCATGGAACCATTTTGTAACAATGAAAAATAAGCGATTTTCAACAATTGATCGTAAAACAGTAGGTTTGTCTTCTTCACTTATTCGCGTTGACTTAGTAAACGGCTTTTTAAATGATCCATAGTTTATTAAATTTACTCGTAAGTTTCTGTAAATAGACGAATGAGGTTGTCTTCGTTCTGGATACTGATCGAAGTACATTTCTGCAGCTCTGGTCGAATTTTTGTGACATAGAATGTAACAAGATAACATATCAAATTTTTCATTGTTACAAAATGGTTCCATGATAACAAAAGTAAATTTAATAAATCACTTAGTAAACTGACAAATTAGCAACAAACTACACTTTGACAGCTAAAATAAAACAGCCGTTTACTAAGTCAACGCGAATTTCAACTGTTTGCTAAGCATTCTGTTGTTTTATCAATTAATTTAGCATAGCCTACTATTAAAAATCAGTGTTTTACGTATAACTCTGTTATTTTTGAAAATAAATCCATCAACCCTCATATCAAATTAAAGAGAAAAAAAATCTCTTTCGAATGGTGTCATGGCCATCTTTGACGTGTATTTAAAAAAACAAAGTTTATACACGTATCTCAGAAACTATAAAAGTAAATAAAAATGTGAAAAGAGATTTAAAATCTTCATAAAAAAGGGCCTTAAGAAAGTGAAAATATTTTTTTTCTAACTTACTTAATAAGCGAGTTATAAACAAAAAACGAAAATGAGTAAATCTCGTTTTTCAACTGTCAGTCGCGAACCAAGCAAAATATGGAAAGTTTGACTATGCAGGGTAGTAGTACTGGAAATTCTGCACATTTTGTCTCATTTAACCAAATCTCTATCTCCCATAACAACGGAGATCCCCATGTTGAGGATGAGTCTGTGGACACACTGTATTATATGCGAGCGTACACAACGAAGCAGTGACTGTAGCAGGTATAAGCGCTGTTACAAGAGCTGGTAGATACAAGAATGTATCCCACCATTATTTCAGCGCGCTGACTACCACAATCAACGTATGACAACGGGCAAATGGCCGTTACAAGTTTCGCAATGGATGTGACTAGTTTAATAAATGAAATTTTGCCAGTTTTTATTTAATTTGTTTTGAGTTTTTTCTAAGACGTATTTATAAGTGTTAGGTTCCATACGTAAATATTCAAAAAACCGGTCTGGGTAAAATTTTAATTCTTGGTATAAATGATGAAATTCGTCATGTTTAGATCGTTTTCTATTAATAAGGTGGACATGATAGCTCCTACCCAAATTTGTATTTAAAATATACCACTTTGTAGCAGAAGAACACAAATATTCGTCTTCGCTATCTGACATTTCAAACGCGACTTAAGCTTGTATCAAAGTATCAAAGCTTCGTTGTGCAAACCTATAAGCGCTTATAATTTCAGCCACCATCTACCATACATGCTACCATCTAGAATCCCAGCTGCGTACTGCACGTACCTTTATAAAGAAGTCAGTCAATCCTAATAGTACGGGAGCCAGTGATGATTTTCATACGTCATAGTGCTGATGCACCGTTTTGGGGGAACAGATAGAGGATACCGAGCACATAATGTACCTCTGATCAGTTGACTCTAAGTGTTCCGCTTTTCATTAGTGACGAACGAGTTCCAAAATTGAAGGTCTTATCCAAAACGGTTCCTCCCAATATGACGATAACAATGTGTAATTTGTGCAACTTGGACACCCTGACAGACGGCGATAGCAACCGTTTTGGCATGGCAGACGGTTGTTTTTGTGATCTGCTGAGGTTGAACTGCCATATGCAACTTAATTTTTTTATCAGCAATGATCCTGAAATTCAGTCACTTTCAAAAATCGATAGGGGCGGAACGCAACCACTTAGAGCCAACTGACCAGAGTTACATTATGTGCCCGGTATCTCCGTCTGTTCCCTCATAAAACGGTGCATCAGCAGTATGACGTATGAAAATCATCACTGGTTCCTAATAAAAATATATGAGCACTGTGGTTGGAATAAAAACAAAAATAAAGATAGTTACTTCTTACCACAACAGTTTTATTGATGGATGTACTTTTCGAAAGCTATGCTTTCATCTTCAGCAAACATTATACTTGCTGAAGATGAAAGCATAGCTTTCGAAATGTACATCCATCAATAAAACTTTTGTGGTAAGAACTATCTTTATTTTTGTTTTCACTGGTTCCTGTACTATAACCTCCTGGAAAATCTAGGCTTACAGTCCTACGTCAATATGTCACTGTATATGTTACAATATCAATCAATCCCAGCGTCCCAGCAATCCGCGTTTTTAAAGTCTTAAGTCCCGCATCAATTTGGCGCTGCATATGTTAAAATTTCAAGCAATCCCTACGTCCTAACTGTTCGCGTAAAGTCCCACGTCAAAATGGCGCATCCTTACTAATATTATAAATGTGAAAGTAACACTGTCTGTCTGTCTATGTGTCTGTTACCTTTTCACGCCTAAATCGCTGAACAGATTTCGATAAAATTTGGTAAGGAGATAGATTACATCCTGAGGAAGGACATAGGCTACCTTTTATCTCGAAAAAAAAACCGGCTTCGCCCGAGTGAAAAAAATGGTCTCAGTGAACCGATTTCCAAATTTTTTTCAATGGCCGATAGGTGATTTTTTGCTTTAAGACATTGGCTATAATAATAATTAATCGGTCCGGCTTCGCCCGACCGAAAAAAGCAATCTCAGAAACTACTGAACCGATTCTAAAAATTCTTTCACTAATAGAAAGCTACAGTATCCCTGAGTGATATACGCAATATGTTATTTTGATTCTCGTAGAGGGGGGGGGGTAATAAATCATAAATTCTTATCTCTGGAACTACTAAACCGATTCTAAAAATTCTTTCACTGATAGAAAGCTACGCAGGGGGGGGGAGATTCTCGCGGGGGGATAACAAATTAACAATATACTAAATATACGTGAGCGGAGCAATGGGTGACCCGCGCTATTAAATAATTATTTCATACCACCCGGGTCCGCTATAAATCATAAATTCATAGCACCCGGGCGAAGCCGGACCGGGCCGCTAGTATTAAAATATCAGTCAATCCTAACCTCACAAAAAGTTAGCGCTTAAAGTTCCGTATCCATATAGCGCTGCACTGCATGTTATAATGTCAATGAATTGAAAATATGAATTGGTGCTTATTCAAAATTCAAGGTAGTATTCACAGATATTCACGGTTGACCTTACATTACAATACGTATGGCTGAGCGCTGCGCGCTCACCGCCTTCTATCTCAAAAACAGTTGAGCGCATGAAAAAATGTTTCAAATAAAATTTGTCGCAAATTTTATGCTCTACAATTTTTATAATAAATGTTAACATCATTGGAGCAATAGAAACCGAGATAATCGCCAAAAACTGATTTTTTTGACCTTTGACCTTGAATAACTTACGACGCAGACACGAGATTCTATGAGACTTTTGAGACAACTTTTAGAACGCCAAAATGAAGGTATATACGAAAATTCAGCTTATTATCTCATTCTGAGGTTGATCGCTAATTTGACTGGACTATTTAGCTGTTGGTGGTCTTTAAAAACACAATTTTGTTACAATGTCAGTCAAATTTAGTTCTTTCGTACTCGCCATGTGTTTACGTCAATTTTGTCGTAAAATGTCTTGTCTGTTACGGCCGTATTATTTCTGGTGTTTTAATCAATTACAGATCTTGTGTATTCTTTGTAGTGGTAAAATACGAATACGCAAATATGGCCGTAAAAGATTTGTGTGTAATAAACCCTCCATCGGTATAAAACTTTGCAATATTCTCTTAAAGAATAACCGATGTGTGCAAAATCGTAGTTTATATGATGACATAAAAATGAGCATTTGTTACAGTCATGTGTTAATACTACAAACTGTTTACTTTAGTGCCCATGTTTTCACATTTCATACATTTTTATATGTCTGTCATCTTAACACAAAATGGCTTATGTCAATATTTACGTAAGATAACAGATGATCTACTCTGAAAAAATGGTCAGACAATGAACGTTTTTTAAAAAAAAATCATATTTATGAAGAACTAGCGACTCGGTCCGGCTTCGCTCGGGTGCTATGAATTTATGATTTATCAATACATTACTCACTCGCTTCACTTGCTTGCTCGAGTTTTTATAGCCTACAATGTCCTAAAGCAAAGTATCGAACAGTGAAGAAAACTTGAAATCGGTACTGTAATTTCTGAAATTACCCCCGATTTTTTTAATACTTATTCACACACAAAATACCCCTTGGTTTGTGTCCTAATTATTTTCTAGTTTTTGGTACCTAGCTGATGATTTAAAATAAAACTGTTTAACTTAAAAGTTTTTTTACCTATTTTATTTTCTAGTTTTTAGTTTGATTTCTGGCCCGTATCATTATGCAAACTCATCATCCTTTCAGCTATCCACCTCCTGATTCCAGCATCAGACCCTCGTTACCAAGTTGAAATTATCATAATATTGTATTGTCACGGGAACTCAATGTGTGTGCAAAGTTTCATAAGAATCGTTTAAGTAGAAGTAGTTGAAAAAGCTGTCGCAAGATTTAAAAAAAAATAGTAACAAACAAATATACGGGGTCAAGCTAAATAAAACCGTCTGTCTGTCTGTTTCGTTAACTCAAAAACTACTGGACCAATTAATGATTAAACTCGCACAGTTTATAAACTACAAATACTGGTGTCAAGTCTAAGGAATATTTGAAAGTGAAAATCTAGGTAATTTTTGGTCACACATCTACTCACTTTTCACATCCGCATCTGGCAACACTGCTAAGGATAATATATAGAAAAAAAAGGCTGTGGGTCTCGGGACCCCCGACAGATGTGAAACATCAAAGAAAACGTTATTGAACTCGGTGGTATTCTCTATGTAGTAGTATATATTTTTTTATGAATAACAACTTTTTTCGTGTACATGTATAGTCGAACTAACAATAAGTTTCCAAACGCACACCGGTATGCTGTAACACCGCGTGTGCTACTGTGCACGCCTAGCCAGTGCCGCAGTGGTGGGGAGAACAGCAGCGAAGGAGCGGACGAAACATTTCGTTGAATAGATCTTTCGTTGCATATTTCCCCTCACGCGGCTGTTCACAGCCCGACATAAGATGTTTCACATCAAAAAGTTTCTAAAATTCGACATACACAGTTTTGCCTTATGGTCGCAGATATATAAGATTGCATACATTGAGTTTACCGCAGACATACAACTGGGACTTTGATCTGTGTAAACACTTCCTTAACGTCAAGCAGAAATCCCACTAAGTTTATATGCAAAGAATGTACTCATATGTACAGCACACATTGTATTCGGTGTGAGCAGATGCATGGAGGGGATTTTAGAGTGACTATTAGGGCGCCAAAGCGGATAAATAGAGAAACATGCGGTAGTACCTAACTCCCTTCCCTATGGTAACTGCTAAGCATAAATACGTCATAGTAAATAATGGGCCGTGAAAGTGACAAGAAATCAAAATAAAGTTTGAATTTTTAAGCAGAAAAAAATATAATATGTTAATGTTCATTTGCTTTTAAATTTATTATTTAACATAACTTATTATTTGTATACTAATTTACAAATAAACTTTTCATTCATTCATTCATTCATTATTTTTCTAAATTATTTAATAATTATAAAATATTTTTTTGGATGTAATTTAACTACATATTTGACATTAATGCTCTAAATAAATAACAATATATGAGTTAGGTAAATGTGGACAACAATATAATAATTATTAATTAATTCAACAATGAATTTTTAATCCAAAAGGCATCCACTAGGTAGTGAATAGTATTTCTTAACATATCTGTCAGCATATTATGCCATCATGATTGTTAAACGTCAAACGATTTTTATAAGATATATTCATTTTAATTTATTTAAATTTTATCGTCTTTTTTACAAACGTTTAGTATTGTCACGCGGGGTAAAATTTTTGGAGTTATTTTTGTTTTGTTACGCCAAAGAAGTATAACTTCTTACGTGCGTACATAAGTACACACACACTCTTTTTTTATTATAGCGCCTAAACTACACAAAACATCTAAACTTTATTTATGTGATTTGATACAACTTTATCCAAGGAATACTCCATCTTATTTACTCAAATCTCTATCTCTCATAATATCGGATATCCCCATATTGAGAATGTGTTTGTGGACACACTGTATGTAAAGGAGGACAAATGTAAATAAAAATATGAATGAAAAGATGATAAAGTATATTTTTTGTTCTCAGCTAAAAACGACGAACGGCAGAGGTAAAAAATCCTCAGAATGGGACCATGAACAAAAAAAAAGGTTGAGAAACCCTGATATAGATGAACGAACACATCCCTTTGTTAAATTTAACCTTGAAATAACATTTCTGCAGAAACGCATAATTAGTCAGTCGGTAGATACTTTCGTAAACGGTAAACGGTATATGAACTGACAGAAGTTCAGAATGGGAAATAAACTTAAATATGTATAAAGTTTCTTAACTATTATTTTGGCATTAATTATTAATTCCAGGAAGGACGTAATCAAAAAGAATATCTAATCACTGTTTCGAATTCCACATCGTGATTCGAAGATATTTTCCAAGCTGTAATTTTATCATCAAATACCTATATTTTTACTACATTTTTTGAGATTTTAATTTATACATTTTAATCATCATCATTATTTACTTTCATCACTGTGATCAGCGGACTAAATATTTGAAACCCCCAAGCGCAACCTGATATTGAGGCCCTCCTCTAAAAATTAGTACCGTCCCTCCAAATTAAAATTCACGTTTTTGATATTTGTTTTTATTTATTTATTATTTTATCCTGCAGTTATTTATTTATTTTTTTGTTTATTTTATTATATATATTATTGCTGGGTCGCAGAAAGCATTGTCAAAAAATCTGATTTGACAATATGACCTTAGATTGTGATCATATAATTGCAGTTTTTATACATGCAAGAACAGTCTAATGTCGTTGTCAAACTCTCTGCCATGTAGAACATTAGTAGTCCAGCAGTCAGGTACTTTTTACCTGGAAAGTATTCCGAAGTTAATGATATTTTGGTATGTTGTTTGTGGGTACTCTGTGGAGTAGAATCTGAGTTTTCGACCTCGAGGACCCTGTGCTAACGTGGGGGGAGCCGAAAAACCACGAAATTTTACCACCTTTTTTGCTTTTTTCGAAATCTCTCAGAAACGGTCGACTTAAGCAATTCTTTCATTATGTAATGTTTTAAAGAGGATTACATTTCCTACAATTTTCATTCCTACAACTTTTCTGTGGTACTAATGGTAAGCGCGCTGCAGCTTCTTGAAAATCACCCGCTCCGCTTTTTGTAACTTTGGTAACCAATGGTTAAAATGTAATGTTCTTTTCAATAGTTTTATTTATTTTGTTCTTCATCGAACTTTAAATTGAAAATACACATGTTACACATTGGTTACTAAGGTTACAAAAAGCCAAGCTGGTGATTTTCAAGAAGCTGCAGCGCGCTTACCATTACTACCACAGAAAAGTTGTGGGAATAAAAATTGTAGGAAATGTAATCCTCTTTAAAACATTACATAATGAAAGAATTGCTTAAATCGACTGTTTCTGAGAGATTTCGAAAAAAGCAAAAAAGGTGGTATAATTTCGTGGTTTTTCGGCTCCCACCACGTTAGCACAGGGTCCTCGAGGTCGAAAACTCAGATTCTACTCCACAGAGTACCCGCAAACAACATACCTAAATATTACTAGCTTCGGAATACTTTCCAGGTAACCCCCTTCATTTATTACCTGCCGCTTGGACTATAGATTGTATACTCACAAAACCAAATTATTGATCTAAGTATATAGAAAAAAATCGCTTTTCAAGCTAAATTTTGATCAAAATGCGTAGAAAAATGTTGTTTCGAAGTGTACAAAAAACTGTGTTTTGAAAAAAATATCGTTTGAGTCAATCAATATTATTTTTCGAGCAGGGTCGATTTAAAATTCTACAATGCTTTTCTTATGGAAAAATATGTGTAGTCATAATGTAAGGCCATTGTCAAATCTGATTTTCTGACAATGCTTTCTGCAGCCCAGTATATGTCTACAAACAGGCTTGTGATCGAAATTCGACCAGTTGTGTCTGTATAATAACGAGACATTCTCATGTTCACTTTATTTTACCTGCCTTAACGGCAACAAACACATGATTTTTTTTGTCCACATCTATGGCACAGTACGTTTCGAATGATAAAAGATGCATTCCCATTTCATAATAAATAGTAAAAAAGGTACTACAAGTTGGTGTTCACGTATTAATAATTAATAAATATATTGATTACATTTTTATTACAAACGGTAACTTTTGACATCTCTTGTGACGTAATCTGATTCCAATAGCGGTATTACGTCATCACGGTAAAAAATGAACCAATGAACGACGTTCGTTCATCAGATTACGTAACAGGCGTTTTAAGTACGCTTTAAATTATTATTGACGACTATAAATTACAAATTGTATTTGTGTTAGTCGATCTTCTGGGGCAAATAGCTTTTGAAATAAAAAACACTAGTTTTTTTGCGACGTTTCGTCGACTGGTATGTCGACCTCTTCAAGCTTTTATTAATAAAATATGTTGTTACAATGTGTTTCTGTAATATCAGTCATTGTAACAACATATTTTATTAATAAAAGCTTGAAGAGGTCGACACACCAGTCGACGAAACGTCGCAAAAAAACTAGTGTTTTTTATTTCAAAAGCCATTTGCTCCAGAAGATCGACTAACACAAATACAATTTATACTACATGGAGGGCGAGAAAAGACTCAACAAGACTATAAATTACGTTTTCTGAAAAATAAAAGTTTGTCGAACATATAACTTTTGGAATTTTCTAGGCTGGGTAAATTAATATTTATATATTTTCATTGTCAAAAATAACAATTACCTACTAGATATCTATTGAGTGTATAAATAGTAAAAAAATCTGACAGTGAATCGTAAAATTTTATTTCAATGTTATACAGCTTTTTTTTAATTGAATCATTTTAAAAAAGTGCTGATACGGCAAAAAAATACCGAAGTAGATCTGTCAATATCGAAGCGAGATTTGAAGATATCTCTTGATACACTTTACACATACTCTCATGTACCTATATATACAGTGTGTCTATTTTATTTGACAACATAAGAAATTAATATGTGGAACTGACTTTTTGTAATTACAAATTCTTCTAAGCATTTTAGACCAAACATATTTTCTTTTTAGTAAAATATAGCTGCTATAAGTTAGAACTTTAGAACGTCCAGGTTGGTCTCAAATTAAAGATAAAGGATGCGTCAAGGCGCGCTACAAGACAATTTTTAAAAATATTGAAGAACTTTTTCAGGGGAGTTGACGTAAAACCATTCAGAAGGGGGTTGTGTAGTCTTAACACTATTTTGAAATTTGGCCTGTAGCGCCCCAAGAGGAAACCATAAGCTTTAATTTGACGCAAAAAATTTATTCCTGAGAGTAGTTTCTTCAATTATCCACGAGAGGCAACACTTGTGGTAGATACAAACATTATTTATTCCCCATTAGTGTCGTGTCATTTTAGTGGTATAACTTAATTATTTAATTAATTTAATGATAATAATAATTTAATAATTAAGTTAGGTACACCACAAAAATGACACGACACTATATAGGGAATAAATAATATTTGTACCTATCACAAGTGCTGCCTCTCGTGGATAATTGAAAGAACTACTCTCAGGAAAATGGCTCATTGACTGTATATTGTATAGGTGTGCCGTTAATTGATCCCAGCAATTTTATACCACGACAAGTGATCCCACGACAACTGATCCCAACGACAACTGATCCCAACGACAACTGATCCCAACGACAATTGATCCCACGACATTTAATCCCAAAAAACTTATCTATAAACTGATAGCGTCTGATAAGTAATAAAGTTATTAAATTTTATTAATTTAATGAAATAATTTAATCGATTATTCCCTTTGTCGTAATTACAAATATATCATAACGTCTACAAATTTAATTCAAACAAATTTCCCTCGATTAAATTAATAAAATTTAATAACTTTATTACTTATCAGGCTCTGTTAGTTTATAGACAATTTTTTGGGATCAAATGTCGTGGGATCAATTGTCGTTGGGATCAGTTGTCGTGGGATCACTTGTCGTGGTATAAAATTGCTGGAATCAAATGTCATGGAACCTATTGTATACATATGCGGCCATAAGACAAACTGGCTCATGTTAAATGTTTTATGCAGTGAAATTAAACCACGGGAAGTTGGGACCGCAAACAAACAATTGTTTAATGTCGTACAAATACTATAACACATCGAGATAATATACTAACATTACGTCATGTATGAAGGATTTAATAATGAAGAACAAAAGCTTCCCAAAAATGGTGTAATTAAGGCATTAATATTGGGTATAAAAGCATAAATCATCACCTAAAAGGCTAATAAACCCTTTTCACTGAACTGTCACTTTCAAAAGCCCAGCTTGTATCTGTTCTCATTGCATCTACTTGGCACTTTAGAGATGGTCTGACAATAAATTTTATCAATGTAAGCACCAATTAACCTATTAACGCCCATTATTTATTACCTTCTTCGCAATTTAAATAACCCTTTGAATAATGTTACGGTGATGCATTCATTATAATGCTATGACATTTTTTAAAGATATTCCTTTTTCCTTGTCTTTATAAGGTAATGCAATTTCTGTTTAAAAAAGCTATTAAAAAACGACTACGACTAACTCAAAAGTACAAAATAAACTTCTATAATATGCCGAGGCGTAGGTAGGTAACCAAAGGCCCTGGTGCAAAAAAAAACTGGGGCCCTAACCAAACTGTTTAGAAAAAAATTTTTTTGTTTGGAGAGCATCCAATTATATAATTGTTTCGAAACATATTGGAAAAAATCATTTTACCAACCAGTGGTTACAGTCAAGATTCTAACCTGAACCTTTCCACTTTCGCGGCGGAATGAGCTTACAATACTCAACCGTGACAAGATTGCTAAATTAATATTCTCCTTATATGCTTCAGAATCAATAGATTTTCACTACATGCGAGTGTCAATTCATATATGATAATTCAATAACTATAATATGAAGTGAATCCTCGTACCAGCGAGAGCCCAACTTCATATTATAGCTATTGAATTAGCATATATAAATTGACACTCGCATGTAGTGAAAATCTATTGATTCTGAAGCATATAAGGAGAATATTAATTTAGCAATCTTGTCACAGTTGAGTATTGTAAGTTCATTCCGCCGCGAAAGTGGAAAGGTTCAGGTTAGAATCCTGACTGTGACCACTGGTTGGTAAAATGATTTTTTCCAATATGTTTTGAAACAATTATATAATTGGCTGCTCTCCAACGAAAAAAAATTTTTCCATTGCATTTCAGCCGTATAAAACTATTATTTATCTCAAACTGTTTAGGTTTAGAAATATTTGGGAATGGGCCAAAACTACTTGTAGAAGGCTGATTAAAAAATTTGTCAATTTTGAGTGATTTTTGTTTACTATCTTCTCTTTCCTGACGTTGTTTGCGCTTAAACGCACCACTATAGGTTTCTTTTTTTTATCCATAATTTTAGTTCTCTAATTTATGCAAAATTAATCGATAGATGGCAGTAGCAAACCTATACTATAATGTACTAAAGAATAGCGTTTCTCAAGTAAAAATATCTTTTTTGTGTATACTGAAGAAACTTGAATACAAATAATTATTTTTTCAAGTAACAGTTTACAGAAAAAAATTTTGAATTGAAAATTATATAAAGTTTTCTATAAAAAGTTTTTGTTGCAATAAATTTTTAATTTATTTAGCGGATTATTTTTATAGACAGTTTCCTTATTGCCAACCCTCTAAATGTGACGGTGAATCTTTTAAGTTGGCAATACTGCACAAACAACAGAAAGAATACAGGGTAATTCCCCACAAGTTTCGAACAGAAGTCGGAATTTGTTGAGAATTTCCCTGTATTCTTTCAAATGAGTTGTCATGATTAAAGTCGTGTTGCAACATATTTTATTTACATTCTGAAGATGGGAGAATTTTTCGCTAGTTCAATATGAGGTTTGATGGTCAGTGTCCGAGGGCCCCCTGAGCTTGGGGGCCCCGGTGCACGGCACCGTCTAGCCCTATGGTATCTACGCAGGCATACTCAACCTGCGGCCCACGGGCCGCATGCGGGTCGCCGAACTTTTGTCAGTGCCTGCGCCTTGCGTACCAAACTTCACACCTCGCGTCTTATAAGTATAAGACGCGAGGTGTGAAGTTTGTACTAGAATTAGATAAACTACTATTGAATCATATAATATATTTATTTATTGTAGATTATAGACGCGTCGACAACTTAGGTCATTAGCGTCGAATCATAATATAAAAGAATGCATATGCAAAATAAAATACTTTTGTGGAAACAGATTGGACAAAAAGCAGGACGTTTTTTTCAGTTCCCTGTAAAGTTAAACGGTTCCGTAATTGTTTTAAGCATTAAATCAATGTTGATCTATGGCATGTACTAACGCAATACTAAAGGAATTAATTAGAGCTCATGTATGCCGGTCAAAGGATGACACTCTTTGCAAACTTCGAACAGATTTATTAGCTTCCGCGCTAGAGACGTTATTTTCAAATTAAAATATCTACTTTTCCCGCCACTAAATTTATGAAAGAAACACAGTGTAAGTAAAAATGTTCCAACAAGAAATTGGACTTTTAAGTGACATATTTTATTATTTAAAACATTCGATTTACAGTTCGGATTTCTTCGGACATATTCTGTTTTTTAACTGTTCAAAAACGAACCTTTTATATACGTTTTTAAATATAAATTATTATTAATACATACCGAAATTATAAATCAAAATTCTAGAGCGAAATTTAGACGGCAAAAAATATACAGATGTCCTCAAGCAGATCAAAAACCAACTGAAACAGAAAACAATAAGATTTATCGTAATTTTGCGTGAATCAAACTTAATTACATCAAGTAAGAAATGTCATTCTGTTATTAGATAAACATAAAAAACAACAATTTAGACAACACTTAACCACAACAATTTTATTATTATGTATACAATTCTAGATTAATGCTCCCATCATCAACAAAAACTGATTTTGTTTATGATGATTGCTCTGGAAATACATACATCCAATAATAGTATATTGCGCGACTAGTGGGAGAAAGAGCAGATTTCTCGAGTGTGGATTTTGCCGCACGAGCGTAGCGAGTGCGGTAAAACACACGAGTGGAATCTGCCCTTTCGATCAATAGTCGCACACAATATTTTGTTCAACTACCGCAAGAAATATGTCATTTCGTGGCTCTGCTGAGCGTGGGCGAAATAATGGGTGACCTGATTGATTGCATAAACGTTCCCCGTAATGAGCGTGGGCGAAATGGGATTTCGCCAACTCTGCCCTGATTGTTTCCGTAAACATTCCCCGTAATGAGCGTGGGCGAAATGGGATTTCGCCCACTCTGCACGTTAACAATCAGGGAACTCATTATTTCGCCCACGCTCAACAGGGCCACGAAATAATTTATTTCTTGCGGGTGTTGAACAAAAAAATTACTAAATTGTAATTTTTTTAGTTTCCAACCGCCGTGCTCTTAGTATTCTTTATTATAAAAACAGTAATTATTATTATGAAGTAGGTATCTACAAAATATTAGTGTTTCCAACATTTTCATTGAAGAATTATGTTTGTTCCCATTGCCTGTGTCGAAAGTTATTAAAATTAACCAGTAACTTGGCATAATTGATATAATCATGTCACCAAAATTCCAATCTATTGGATTCATTTCTACCTCTAAACTATATGATACCGCGAACGTGAACAAAAATGTTAGTATTTAAATAAATTAGTCCCGTTTCACATAGACGCTGACGGTTAGCACTGCACGTGCCATCAACGCGCTGACGATTGGCAAAATGCTTAGGCTGATTTTCGAGTCACGCTAACCTTCGGCGCTGATTATCACAATGTAGCGCTCAGCGCTGAGCTGAGTATTGCTCAGCGCTGGAGCCGTGCGCGATCGTCAGCGCCACGCGTCGTCGCCGCTGACCGTATGGTGCTGACATCCTCTACGCCAGTTGAACGTTGCATTGTCACGCCGAACACACATTTCGATGGGGTACTGTCGGTGACGTTTGAGATCGGCACGAGACTAAGCTGACAGGTACGCGCTGACAGCTACGCTCCGACGATCAGCGTGACTGGAAAATAGAGTTGCGCTGATTGTCGGCGCCGAAGTCGCTCGCGTACAGCACTGCGTGTTGGATACGACCCGTCAGCCTCGAGATGACGGTCTGGTCCTCCGCAAGGCGTACGGGGACATTCAGTTGCGTACTTCAGTGAGTCGTATGTCGGCACACTGAAACGCAATGCAACAAGTTGAGTCATACAAGTCTTGTGCTGACCGCGGTATTCATTTTATCGAATGTACACGCGACGCACGACGGACTGTCGGTAAACAAAATGATTGGAACTAGTGATGGGAATAATCGAATGATTTTAACAATCGAAAGGTTGCTACTCGAATGATTTTGACCATTCGAAATGTTTCATACGATATGTTTTATTATATTGACTATTGAATAAATATAAATTGAAAGGTTGCTATTCGAACGATTTTGATAGCTGAGTGATTCATTTGAAATGATTTTAATGATGACGTATCACTACACTACGTGAAGTTATGCTTACAATCTATACTACAAGGCTGTAAGTGTAAATAAACTATAAAGTGTAGTGTGTACTGTGACCTGTGTAGTGTGTACATGTATTTCTCGTAAACGCAATACGCTCAACACTGCAATAAAACCAATCGAGAGATTGGACAAAATTCTCTCGCGGACAAAATTCACTCATTGAATAATATCTCGAAAGGTATATTTCGAGCGGTTTAGGTACTCGAAGGGATGTTACTACAAGCTAGCCGTGAGCAGTGAATACAAAATGAAACTTCATTCGACCTAAAATATTACTTCGATTGAATTATAACGTTATCTTATAAACACACAAAATCCATTCGCAGTAAAAACACATTCTGAATGAAGTTTGCATTCGTCTGGCACACATTGTCGGCTCCCGCTTCGCAATACGTATGACTATAAAAATCATTCGAGTGATTTTGAATAACCTCTCGAGATTCGAGATATTTTAATAATCGAATGATTCTGTATTTTATTTCGAGATATTCCCATCACTAATTGGAACATCAGCGCGCGGACAGTGAGCTCTCATCGCTGGCCTATGCAAACGGACGGTACAGAACGCGCGTATTTTCATCCGTCGAGTGTACGCGTGGTCTCTAAGCCTCATGTACCTTTACGTACGCTTTCACACGAACGCTGAATCGGCAACTTGTCTTTTAAAAGTCTCAATATTTGCTGCAGATATGCGAACAGCGAACACGAAATTTCCTTTCGAAATTCAGAGAAAGAAATTCCCACGCTGACGATCAGCGCACTGATGGCACGCGTTCTGACCGTTCACGTCCATGTGAAACGTAACTTAACGTATTAAAATCTTTCTGAAATTTACATTGCATAATTTAGTTAATACAAAGGTCATCCTAAGGTCGGCATGCATGCAGATTCTAATTATGTCTTGTTAAATAACACAACCAACATTGTACAGGGCGCCGGATGTACAGCTCTCCTTGTCGCCGTCGTATCCAGGAAGTTGGAGCTGACCAGAGCCGAGAAGCACGTTCATAACTTTATGATGGATACACAACTCACTAAAAGGGTACGGAAAATGCTGCACGATGACGTCACATAACAAATGATTGTTGTACTGATATCTATATTATTGATGTTTGCTTTCAAAGTGTGTTTCTTCCAGTTGTTTCTAGCACTGATTTTAATTACTACCTCGGAAAAATAACTAACGACTTAAGCGCACATGCAATGAGTGCTCACGATTGCATAAGTAACTGTAGTCTAAACGCTACAATCGTAGTGTTGTGTCTTTTCTACATAGTCGACCACAACATTGTTTTGTTTTGGAGTTTCTATGAGCTACGCTTTTGAATCAAACAAGTTAATCAAAATTATAATCTCGTTGTGATCAGACCTATTTTAGACTCGTCTTGATTAAATCAAATTTTGTTGTGTTTTATTTATTTATTATTAATTTTATATAAAGCTCTATAATATTATTAAACCACGTCAAAAAGATCTTTATAGTAACTTCTCAACAAAGACGCGACATTGTCTCCGTAATCAGTGTCTTAATACGATCGCCTTTTGTCATTGTCTTATTAAAAAATCCTCCTAAGAAGCAAACGCCTGAAATTTTGAGCCAACCTGAATCAATTTTTTGCGGGAGAGAATGTGCGTAGTCATTAAGTTAGTGGATTAGTGTACACTGTCACAGAACTTCAGAAGAGATTATACCATCTTCTGAAGTTTTTAAATATTAAATTCATTATTTAAGTAAATTTGGAGATATTAATTTGAATTATACAGGGTGTCCCAAAATTGCTGGGACACAGAACTACCACGTGTAGTAGAGGTCAAAATAAGTCGATTGGACCCAATTTATTTATATACCAAAATGTACCGTTTGCCCGTGAGAAGAGTTCAAAGTTTACATAAAAAAACACATTTTTGTACGCTGTTCAGAAATGAGTGAAACAAATTGAATGAAATTTGATAAAAGTGCATTTTAGAGGTTTACTCTCCTTTCGGTAATCAAAGAAACCCAAAATAAATTGTAGAAGGGTTAAAACCACCCTCACCCCCTGACATTTTTTTTCAGAACTTTCTTAGGGGTGGTAATACGGTTTTCAAATTTTTTTAGCGAGAAGACTGATTAATTATCTTCATTTTGTTACTCTTGTAAAAATTTCGTATTCCGCATAGTTCCGAAGGAAAAAAATGTTTTCTTAAATAATGCTAACAGATATTCCTAGTACAAGTTTAATAAAATTGTAATACAAAATTCTATAAAAAATTTTTATGTAAACTTTGAACTCTTCTCACGGGCATACGGTACATTTTGGTATAAAATTAAATTGGGTCCAATCGACTTATTTTGACCTCTGCTACACGTGGTAGCTCTGTGTCCCAGCAATTTTGGGACACTCTGTATATTACAACAAAAACAGTCACAAATTTTACCACTGACGCTTCTGTAAGCGTAGCTGCGTTCTGAAGCGTTTGCGCGTGATATAAATTTACAAATGGCGCTTATTTGTGAGTTCTTATGACATGTGTACTAAAGTCTATATCCACCATTAATGAATGAAATGATCATTCATTATTTTGACAAAATAACCCATTAATCGTGAAAAATAAATATACTATAGGTGATTTCTTTGAAATATTGGTTACAGCAGAACGTAAATGTTTTTTTAAAATGCATGGTAAACAATTTTTCAAAGAATATTTCAGGTTTCTAATTTATATTTTGATCTATATTTTGATGGTGCATGAAATTATTAATCATTTTATTGTAACAAATAAATGTGATCTATTCAATTGTTTTTTGGTGTTGTTTAATGTCGTTTAAAATAAAAATAATATGTGATTTTTCTAACAATTATTTTGATGTTTCTATAAAAAATAAACTGCATTTTTATGTTCTATAGGGAACATGCACCAATTCTCGACCAATCACATGTGATCGACCACTTTTGTAATAATTGTCGTTGACAGAATAGATTATTTCATTTCAGATGTACAGTCGGAGACTTAAAAAAGTTTACACCTGTATCATCTAGTTACCGGTTTTTTTTATTTTTGCACATTATAATTTGGCTTTTGATAGTAATGTATCAATTACTAAGGTTACATCCTAAAAATTCAATAAAAAATTATTATCAAAATACTTCAGTTGTTTTTTATACAATCGAAATTACTCAATATTATTCAATTAAAACATAAAAAGATTTGATAATAATTGACACCAGCAAATTCCTTCCGCCAATCTTGCAATAATTCTTATTTTTTGTTCATCGTTTTGATAATTTCGAGGCATTTAAACGACAATTATTTCTTTTAAATTTTGACATTTACCTATTAAAAACTAAATTTGTTGCTAAGCTACTAACTTTTTGTGAACTTACATTGAAAAACCCAAGTGTAAACTTTATTAATTCCGCGACTGTACATATGTATGTATGTATTATGTAACTTTAATGAAAATTAAACATTGCACATATGTGTGTATTACAGATCAGAGGAACAATATGTATTATAATTTCATTCTAACCGGACGATTATTATAAAATTAGGTCGCTAAAAGCAGTTGGTCGCTTAAACCGGACTCGTACTATACGGATACGCTTTCATAGTACGTCTATATGAAACCTAACTTGAGTTTGCATTTACGTCGCTAAAAACGGTTAGCCGTTATAAACGAAGTCGTAACAGCCGGACTCTACTGTAATTTATTCTATCAACTACAGATATAAAAGTGGTCCACCAAAGGTAGCTGGTCAGGAATAGGTGCGTTTACCCTATTTTCTTAATAATACGTGTGTTATATCAATTTTAGATTCAATGTGTTGTTGAAAAAGTTATTAATATAAGTTACTGACAAATTTACTCAAAGTTTTTTGTTCTGTAACAAAATTTTCTCTTCAAAAAAAACTCTCAAAATAAACAAACTTTCAGAATACATCCAAAGCAGTTAAAAGCTGCAGAGTCTATGTTCAAATTTTTATACAGTACGTAGAAAAGTTGTATTCATCAATCAATGCCGAAAGTTTACTAGCAAATTATGTATAGAAAAAAAACAACTGAAGTTCGTGCAATGGCTGACACTTCTTGTCGGCGTTGTCTACGTAGCCAGTATCTTCACACGATCGCCTTTTGTCCTTATCTTATTAAAAAAAAAGCCTCCTAGGACAAACATCAACATATTTTGTATTCTGAAGCAAACGAATAAACCGTCGGTTTACAAACAAAACTCAGTAAACCAGAAATTGTGATTATATGAAAAAAATTCATGTTTTTATTTATTTATTTATTTATTGTAAATTATAGACGCGTCGACAACTTAGATCATTAGCGTTTTGATTACATTAAATAAGAATTCACTTAAAACTAAATGACAAATACAAAACATCCATGAGCGGAGGTGAGATTTAAACAAACGACAGTCTGATCCAGAGGCCTCAACGCTAACCACTGGACCACACTGTCCTCAAAGTTTTCATGATTTTGTCGTAATAAACAAAGATTATTATAACGGTGAAATGCTCAGTTTCTGAGCTTATATTGCTGAATTGTAAGACGCATTATCAGAATATTTATTAATTTTTATTATTATTATTTATATTAGAAACTTCTTTTTAACTTGTTGTGTAAAATAATTTTTAATATGACTCCCTCAACATCTTCATAAAAAGAAGGCCTTGAATAAATAATCAATGAAAATTGTCATCAGCTCTTCAACTATTTGGTCTTTATTTAAATTTGTAATTTGATAAATAGAAAAAATTATTGTAACGTAAACGAGGAAGTAACGTTTAAAAGCCCCTTAACCTATACAGTGTATAAACGGTTTTACCTAACATAGGGAAATCAACATTGAGAACATTTACAATTTTGTAGTAGGCTATGGACCATAAGACCTAATGTAAATATAATAATAACATAGTCGCGAAGGAAACTGAGAAGCGGACAAAATATCAAGATTTTCTCTTTGAGCTCAGGAAGCAGTACCCAGACTATTCTGTTAAATTAATTGTCCTTATAATTGGTGTTCTTGGTGGAGCCAAACCGTCACTGTTGGCAAATATAAAAGCTATCCCGGAATGTCAGCGTAATTATGCTGAGTCACTAGTCTGCCGCATGCAAAAGGCTGTGCTTATTGGATCGCTCCGTGTACTTCGTGCGCACGACCCAAACTCACTGTAATCGCCCATTTCATGGTTTGAGACGCGGTTATAGTTTCACCTTACTCCGCAAGTATCCCTTGTGTGGACGGTGACGAACCTGAAGTTTAGGGTGCTTGTGGATGCAAAATTCTTAAGGAATTCTTCCTTCTCAATAATAATAATAATAATGAATGTCTATTGCACATAAAAGAAAAACGTACAAAAGGCACGGTTCAACTTACATTGATCTTTCACCTAGCCCATAATAAATCACATTAAAAAAGTACAAAATTTAAAATATACTAAAAGTGGATTAGGTAGAGTAAAGTGCCCTAATATCGGATAGCTTTTGTAACAGCGGTGTCCCAAATTAGGCAAATGTCCGATATTAGGGCACTTTACTTTACTTACATAGAAAAAAGTAGATACAGTAAATTTAAAAAAAAAATCATAGCAACGGTTTTAAGAGTAACTCGGAGCCTGCTATAAATAAAAAAAAACAAAGCATTTATTCTACTACACATTTACATCAGATCTTATAGCCCATAGCCTACTACAAAATTGTTCTCAATGTTATTTGCCCTATGTTCGCTAAAACCATTTACACCCTATATACAGCAATAATTCACCATTTTTTGTGGATCGACGGTTAAAAACATAATTGTGTAATTATCACAATTTTGAAAATATTGGACCTAGATCTCTTATCCCTTGAATTCTAAATTTGTTTCAAGAATAATTCAACAAAAATTAACACAGGGCTTGAGAATAGCCGGGCGTTTAGTAATGCTATTGTTTACATGGCGTTGCTATGGTTCCTCTATTACAAGTCCCCAGTTCCCGGGTTCTAGCCCGACAGCTGGTAAAAGTGTCAATTGGATTTTCAATTTATTATTAAAAAAAATAATGAATTGAAAATATGAGTTGGTGCTAGGCCCAAATAACCTTAGCTGTTGGTGGTCTTTAAAACACACACACAAAAATTAACACACGTTCTCTTTTAATGTGAGTTAACATTACTTTGTCTCATATCCATGTTTTGCATAAACAAATAAATAATTGGATCACAGTTCTCTGGATAGCATAGTTGTTATTATTTAACATTTGTAATTAAATTGTAAATTAAAAAACATTGTATGAAAATTAATTACAAACATTAAATAATAACAACTATACTAACCAGACAACTGTGATCTAATTATTTATTTGATTAATATGAATGTGTCTGACATGTTTCATTAATGTGATTTAACATTGTATTGTGTCGTGACTTAAATACTATTACGAACATATTATAATATAGAAATTAATGTTCCGACGTTGGCGGACGTTGTTTTTTACGTTTTACAGTTGAAGAACGCGGCGGCCAACGTGTTACGAGAAACGTGGCTCATCTACAAGCACACGAGACTCGTCAAGCGCGTCAACCCGGGTCGCGTTCGCACCCATCAGAGAAAGTTCCTGCTTGCAATATACGCGTAAGTACCTTTGCTTCCACTATATTTAAACCCGTAACTTCCACCGTATACTAACTATACAGGGGTCCCGGACAAGGTTATTAGAGTACAGGTTGCCTCATTCCATCTGACCAATCAGCATAAGCGCGGGAATGACGTCAGCTAGAATTTAGTTTAAATCAAGTACAAAAATTGTTGAAGATTATGCTTATTTATATTAGGTGCTTCGTGCAGATTTTTTCTTAAAATTGGCAGGAGACAATAAATAGAAGAATAGATGTTAAAAAATAGGATAATTTTTATTTTTATTACAAAATTTAGGTTTTAATATCTGTAATATAAACAAACAAAAAATTAAATAATGCTCAAGAAATGGCAGATCTTGTTAATTACCTATTTTTTTAAATTTAAGAAACGAATAGAATTAACTAACAAATTGATAAATTAATTATTTTATCTTTTATATTCACAAAATATTAAAAATAACCACAAAACACCATAACACTTAACAGCTATCGCAAAATTGACAACTTATCATATTTTTTTCACTAACAGAAGAATCATGTTTCTATTAGGTATTGAAAAAACATATCACACTACCATGGTTACTGTGATTTTTATTTCCAAAAATTAGCAACGTCCATGGTCTGATCTTTTCTATTGAAGTGAGCAAGCATGGTATATTCTGAGTGACGTCATCCCCCCACTACTATCTATCGGAATGAGGCAACCTATACTCTACTAACCTTGGGTCCCGGAAGCATATTCGTAAATATCTGACGTGTTAGCCACTCGTCCTTTAAATCATTCCCAAATTTGGGTAATAACTTATAGACCAAGAACTAGTGACAATTTTTTGGTGTTATTTATTCAAGGCCTTATTGTTGTGAACATGTTGAGGGAGGCATATTAAAGTGCCCTGAGTAAGGGATTTTGCTAGGTAGCGATATGGGAGGGATGCAGACCGCCTCCAACATGTAACAAAAAAAATGGTCACAACTATTATTGCTTCAAGGCTGAAATTGTTTGTATAGCTTGTCGGTGACCCAATAATGCTATTATAATATTTGCACATCGATTGATCAGTATTAAGGGGGTGGCAGATCACTCCAAACGTGTCATGTACCCGACGAAATTTACATTATTAGTTCTAGGTTCAAATTTTAATATATGTTGTTATGGCGACTGTTTTAAGCATATATATCAATTTGAAGAACAAAATGTCGGTATTAACCCCCTTGCAGAACGATATAAACATTTAGACGAGTAAGTTTCACTCTAAGAGAGGGGATTAATACCGACATTTTGTTATGCAAATTGAAATATATGCTTAAAACAGTCGCAGTAACAACATATTAAAATTTGAACCTTGAACTAATAATATAAATTTGGTCGGGTACATGACACGTTTAGGGTGATCTGCCACCCCTTTAATACTGACCAATCGATCTGCAAATATTATAATGGCATTATTGAGTCACCGACAAGCTATACAAACAAGTTCAGCCTTGAAGCAATAATAGTTGTGACCATTTTTTTTTTGTTACATAATGGGGGTGGTATGCATCCCTCCCATACCGCTATCTAGTAAAATCCCTTACTCAGGGCACTTTAATATGCCTCCCTCAACATCTTCACAAAAATAAGGCCTTGAATAAAAAACACCAAAAAATTGTCACTAGCTCTCGGTCTATTACTAACCAATAAATTTTATAAGACTGTTCTGAACGTTGTCGATTTATAACAATAAATTATAACAATTATTGAATGAGACATCGGAAACTGTGAGACATCAGATAATTTGGTTTTCTTTGTCAATATTACCCACATGTGTGAAAGATAGAGAGAGAGAGAGCATTCAATTCTCATAGACCACGATATTATATTAGTTGTACTACTTATTATGAATGGAATGTATTTCAAAATGTTACTTCCCACATACCCCAAAATACAATTTCCCCTTGGCGGTCGACTATCAAAAGTTAAAATCGATTATCTTCCACAATAAAAAGCTCCGTAAAATAAATTAAATTTCCACAAAAATTGCTGACCAGAAAATCTAGACGAAAAGGAAACGAATTAAAATAACAAACCATTGAGAATATAAAAAGCGAAAAAAAGAAACATTTTTGTCATCGTTAAAAAAATCTCGTGCCGCGTCGCCGTAAAAGCGCCGTAAGGATGCAATTACGGCCAGTGATAAAAATTAGTGTTTCGTTTATTTTAAATCTTTGAAATATTAGTATAACTAATAAGTATAACTTCAAAACTTCTGAACCGATTTTGTTCGAACTTTGGCTATGGTATGTATCAAGGGATTCTACATGCGATTCTACTAAAGAATGCTGAGCAGTAACCAAACAAGCCGTGAGGTGGGTCGTTTATTAGGACTAAAGTGCGACCCTTGAGGTCCACACGACGAACTTCCCAGTTTGATAAATATTTAAAAATAATAATTAAATTAGATATTACACAGAAAAGTAATCATTTTAATCATTAAAACATAATTATTATTTATTTTTAACAATAATTAAAAAAAAACGGCAAAACCGATTTTTATAAAATTTATGTCGGATCAAAATGACGTTAACACGCCTCGATTGACACCCTTACGAAGTCGATATAATTTTTTATTCGCGAGATATTGTATAAAATCTACTTTTTTGGAGTCTATTTGGTTAAGAAAAAAGAACGGCTGAACCGATTTTGAAAAAATTTCTTTCAGATCATATCTACGTTAATACGCGTCGATTGGCACCCTAACGTAGTCGATATCATTTTTCATTCTCGAGATTTCGTCTTAGAAAGAAATGGTCACATGTACGTACGTACATACGTACACACACATACACACACATAGACATCTTTCTAAAAATAGTGTAGTGACCTTGAAACATAAAAATTTGTTATACATTTTGATTTCGATTTTCGGACCCATTACAATAACTTCCAATGGGAAGTTAATAAGTACCATATTAACACAATTATTATTATTATCGCAGGTAAACATAGTAATTCTAGAATACAAGTTTTTAATATGCAAATTATTATGCAAAACAACCAGTTTCATTATTCACTATCAACTTACGTTGCTTGCATAAAAACTTTATATAAAAAAGTTTGAGAAACACTGATCTCAGTTAAATGAGTTGTTAAAACGGTTGTACAAAACGGTACTGGTATCTCTTTTTTTTATTTTAATTGCCTAAGCCAAAAAAAAATATAAATTAAACAATTACAAACACAAGTCAGAGACAACGCGAGCTTATATATTATAATGTAGGTACATGTGTAGTCTGTTCTCTATTAATGAACAGTGGCGGCGTCAGAGCATGAGCCGGGTGGGC
This sequence comes from Mongoloraphidia duomilia, assembly GCA_039654895.1. Taxonomy (NCBI): domain Eukaryota; kingdom Metazoa; phylum Arthropoda; class Insecta; order Raphidioptera; family Raphidiidae; genus Mongoloraphidia; species Mongoloraphidia duomilia. The sequence continues at coordinate 6,025,892 of CM077523.1, forward strand.
CATGGCTCACCGTAAACTGTCTTAGCCCACCCTGGCATAATATCTCTAGGTTATCTTTCAAATACGATTTTAACCCTCGAAATTTCAACAACTTTTCTTGTAAATTCTATAGCAAGTAACCTGGGTTAAAATTTTATTGAGCATTGAAATTTTGGGAATAAATGTTATTGGCTCATATTCAGAATTCAGATCACCATGCCCAATAATGGACCACCCTAGAAAAAAACCCTAGCGCCGTTACTGTTAATGAACCCGGCTGTAACAGCAAAGAATCACGAACAGCGTGAGTCGTGACAGGCCCTGATTTAGAAATTTGCTGCCCATAGGCAGTTGCGAAAATTACCCCCATGCAGTCATGCAGTGTATTTGAAGGGCTCCCAGGATCAGAGGTCCGGGGCGAGCCTCCCCCCCCCCTAGTTACAAATTACAAATTTACTTTACCTGTTTAATTGGTTTCCATAACAATTTTCAATTTAAAGACAAACTTTGCAATAATTAATTACCACACATACAAACTGAAAAAAACTTTTAAAAATACTTACTGCTGTCAACATAAATCAGTTACTAAAATGTAACTAAAATTTCACATAGATTTGGTTTTTAGTATACCTAGTTATCAGTTTTTTCTTTTTGTTAATAAATATTATAAATTAATTATAAACTTTTCTCTTAACATATTGTGTTAAAAATTATTATTCTCAAAAAATCAGTCTTCAAAAAGTAAATTTGAAGTCTCAGTTTTTGACAGCTGTTAAATAATTTTATTTTTAGGAACCTACAGATTTTTCAAAAATGTGTGATATGTAATACAGTGTGTATTTTTTCGTCCAATGTCGTCACTTCCGCTCCACCGTGAATACACTTTAGTTATTTTTTATTATACGTCAAAATTGAAGAATAAAAAACTTAAAATAAATAATTTTCATGTATCTTTTATGCTATGCTATTTATACTATATGCGCGCAGCTAAATTAAATGGCATTCGTTTATAAAAAAAAGGGGTGTGGGTCTTGGGACCCCCGACCGATGTGAAACATCAAAGAAAACGTTATTGAACTCGGTGGTATTCTCTATGTAGTAGTATATATTTTTCAAAAACAGCAACCAACTATGCTGACGTAATCCTATATACTGCACTGTAACACCGCGTGTGTTACAGTGCACGTCTGAGCCAAGAGAGAGAGAGAGTGACGCAGTGGTGGGGATAACAGCAGCGAAGGAGCGGACCAAACATTTCGTTGCATATTTCCCCTTACGCGGCTGTTCACAGCCCGACATAAGATGTTTCACATCAAAAATTTCGCGGTCTAAAACAACGATAAAAATGAGTTCAATCGTGCACTATTGCCCGCTAGCGGAGCTAGTAGGCAACCTATAGATGATACATAATATAATAGCACCATTCTTCTGCTGAAATCGAGTTCAAATAACAGCGAACAGACTACAGGAGGCATATATTGTGCAAAAGCTGAACTGGAGTCTCTCTACTAATGACTTCATTTCTCATCAGCAGTTCCATTAGCTTTAAACTGCTTGTACCGACATACTTTCTACTATCGTGTTCAGTCTTGTTTTTAATTCACTTCATTAAGTCTCAACTGTTTTATTGACTGTGTTTTCGAATTAATTATGTAATAAACATGCATAATGCACTCAGGGGAGGACAAATCCACCGGCTAAGATACGCGAATCGGAAAGACCTGCGAAATGGCCTTTTACTCATTTTTACAAGTTTTTATTTAACTTGCAATGTTTGTATGTTAGTTTGTTTGTTTAGGTCAAATCTTGCAAGTCAATTTTGAATGACTTCCACGTATCCGTTCGATTTAAAATTTGGTACACATATGCATTCCCGATAACAATCGTTTTTAGAATTAAATTCAATCTCTAAGGGGGTCAAACGAGGGAGTAGGGTTTTTTGACTATTCAACGCCTAGGCCAAACCGCTAAAGCTAGAAACTTGGAATTTGAACAGTAGGTTTCTTTTGTGACGTAAGCACCCACTATATGAAGGGATTTTTCGAAATTCAATCCCTAAGGGAGTCAAAAAGGGATACACTTTTGAACGACTTCAAAGTGATATACTAATTTTTAGGGTTCCGTACCTCAGAATAAAAAAACGGAACCTTTATAGGATCACTCTCGTGTCCGTCCGATTCCCTCCCCCCCTTATCCTCGAAACTACTGCGCCTAACATTTTGAAAATAATAGGGAATATAGAGTCCACTCATAGCTTACAGGAAAACCTAAACGAAAATCGTAATCAGATTTTGGAGGTTAATTTTGGGGGGCAAAGTAGAAAATTAAAAAAAAAAATTCAAGTGCATCATGTGACGTATCAAATGAAAGGGTTAGTTATGAGAAATACAAATACTTATATTTTTTTTATAATTTTAAAATGGATAGTTTAAAAGATATTAAAGAAAATATACGAAAATCGAGCATTCCCTCCCTTATCTCCGAAACTACTGAGCCAAAAATTTGGGAAAAAATAGGGAATATAGGGCTTCACTCATAGTTTACAGGAACACCTAAACGAAAATCCTGTCTTTAAATACCCAGGAGAAACGGAAAAGTACGGAACCATTTCCACGTGAGTTCGACTCGCACGTGACCGGTTTTTTCTCTACAAAACAGCACGTGAGAATAATTTTAGTTTTCCACTATCTACATTAATATTTACTTTAACTCTTTTTGTGAAAATCCGTCCAGCCATTTGAGTGCTATACAGGGTGGTGACCGTGACTGCTGCACATAGGGATTTAACCCGTAAAATCAAAGTTTCGCGATTTCCTGCTTCCCTAATTATTTTAGGAAAAATATCTTCAAATAATAGTTTTAAAACATAAAATTCTGCATCTAAATCTTTAAACAAAATTAATTTTGTATGCTTCGTAACGGCAGAAATGTCAATATTACCTCAAAAACAGATAGCGATAGAAATTATTCTGACAGCTAAAACGTCATAATTTTGTTCAAGTTCCATGGCTATCGCTATCTGTTTTTGAGATAATTTTGACATTTTCATATCAAATTTCTGCTGTTACAAAGCATGCAAAATTAATTTTGTTTAATGATTTAGATGCAGAATTTTATGTTCTACAACTTTTATTTGAAGATATTTTTCCTAAAATAATTAGGGAAGCAAGAAATCTCGAAAGTTTGATTTTATGGGTTAAATCCCTATGTGCAGCAGTCACGGTCACCACCCTGTATAGTGACAAACATAACCACAAATTTGACAAACACATTACCGCCCGCTGTCCACAGTCGGATAATAAAATCAATTCGAAAATACGAATTGTAAATTATAGACGCCCGACAACTGAGGTCATTAGCGTCGAAAATACGACACACTATACAGGGTGTATCACAGGATTGAGAACATAGAAAATAAATGAGTGCAACAAGGAAGACATAAACAAAATGGGTATCGTGACAAAGATCGAAAATACACATGGCTAACACAACTAAATTAATTATCATGGTTTTAAGCATGTAAAAGGCCACAGCAATCACTGATCCTAACTGAATTGAATTGAACTGTGAATAGGGTATATTAATAGAGTAATAAATTCTCAACAAAATGACACCTAAATCTCTTCATTCTGATTTCAAATAAGCTCAAAAATAATTTTTGAAATATTTATGTTAGCCCCGCCCGCTAAAAAATCGTTTCTGCTCTACTGATATATGACGTCATAATTTTATGAACTTGCGTTTATATTAGCTAATAATATTATCTAAAAACCCAGAAACAGAGTGTTGAAAAATACCATTTTGTACCTATGTAAACATGATCCCATCAAAAATATTCTTGTAAAGAAAAAAAAATGCCAAGTCTCGCAACACTTTCGCCGTAAAAAGTTTTGAGATCCCGAAAAGTACCAAGTCAGCCATTCTATTACCTTTGACTATGAAGTTAGCAAATTACTCGATAGTTGTCTTAAAACTACACAGGTAAAATAAAGAATAATTTATAAATAATATTTTATGACTGTAAACTTGTAGTACCTTTTGAACTTGGCAATCACGTGGCATAGGTGCACTGTGATGAGATATTGTTTTTATTAAAACTTTATCGCACGGTGTCATATATCCTGATGCCACGTGATTGCCAAGTTCAAAAGGTACTACAAGTTTACAGTCATAAAATATTATTTATAAATTATTCTTTATTTTACCTGTGTAGTTTTAAGACAACTATCGAGTAATTTGCTAACTTCATAGTCAAAGGTAATAGAATGGCTGACTTGGTACTTTTCGGGATCTCAAAACTTTTTACGGCGAAAGTGTTGCGAGACTTGGCATTTTTTTTTCTTTACAAGAATATTTTTGATGGGATCTCAGTTCTTTTTGTAAGGTTGAAAAGGGAAAATCACAAATATTTGAATTTTCTCGTTACTTGTACGTGAAACCTAGCATGCATACCAAATTTGAGCTTTCTCTGACTAAGGACCTATAGAAATCTGCAACACCCCCTTTTAGGGGTTGGAGGGGGAAGATCACACATGTTTGAATTTCCTCGTTACTTGTACGCGAAAACTAGCCTGCATACCAAATTTCAGCTTTTTCTGACTACGGACTTAGCCTATAATAATAGAAATATGCACCACCCCCTTTTAGGGGTTGGAGGGGGAAAAACATAGATTTGTTAATTTTCTCGTTACTTGTTCGCGAAACCCAGCCTGCATACCAAATTTCAGCTTTCTCTAACTAAGGACCTATAGAAATCTGCAACACCCCCTTTTAGGGGTTGGAGGGGGAAGATCACACATTTTTGAATTTCCTCGTTACTTGTACGCGAAACCTAGCCTGCATACCAAATTTCAGCTTTCTCTGACTACGAACTTAGCCTATAATAATAGAAATATGCACCACCCCCTTTTAGGGGTTGGAAGGGGAAAAACACAGATATTGGAATTTTCTCGTTACTTGTATGTGAAACCCAGCCTGCATACCAAATTTCAGCTTTCTAGGACTACTGGAAGTGCCCTAGCTTTTTGATGATCGCTATGTCAGTGAGTGATGACAAAATAGACAATTTTGGGGGTTGAAATTTTCTGAACTATATTTATTAGAAACTTGTAATTTGGGGAATTAGTTAAGATCGTTAGGTACAATCTCTAGCGAAATTTTCAGCCTTCTGCTTGCATTTGTAACAGAGATATAGAAAGTTGAAAAGTGCCTTGAAATTGCTTCGAGAAAAGGTATATATACACGGTAGCGGCCGTCTGTTGTTTGCTCGACTTGGCGGGGGCCACTGCCGTGGCCCCAGATGTAAACAATATGACCTACGTTGCTATGGATACATTTACATTTTACTTATACTTGACGTCACGCGGTGTTTGAAGTCACGTGACACATAGATTAAAAATCATGATTTTATTTATGTATTTAAATATGTTTACAAAACCTAATTAATAAAAATAAAAAATTAATAAATATTTTAGAGCATAAACTTTCATTATAACAAAGTTTCATATTTTATTTTGATCACTGGCAAATACCCTATTATAGACGCTCGACATCAGAGGTCATTAGCGTCTGTACTGATCCTAACTAATTTGCACAATGGAGTTTTCCCTATGTTCGGTTTTCTGTGGTACACTCTGTACATATTGGCATATAAGTAGGTATTTTGTATGTGCAACTTCTTCGAACACGTCGTTAAAACTGACCGACAAATTTAAATAGCGATGAAAATTCGATCGTTAAAACTAAGTATGCCGTTACACCTAAAAGTCCGAAGACAATAGGTGCGTTTGGTATCAAGGTGTAGTGTAAAAAGTGTAAGCACTTTTGACACTATTACGTTTGTTATACAAAAGTGTAAAATAACTGATCTGTTTGTTATTTCAGTGTGGGACTAAAAGTGTAACAACTATTAGTCCTGACTTTTGAGCAGGTGCACGTAGTGTAGTGTAGGTCACGTGATATATGTCTGAATTGACAATCGCTTTGACAGATTTGATACTTTTTTCGTACTCAATTTTTTACATTTTTTGTCTCTTAAAAATGAATGAGCTTCAAAATGTAATGGTACAAGATAAATATGGCAGTGAGTTTAACATTTTTACGACCAAAAAAAACTGTAAAAACTAGAAATAATGAACTCAGCCAATCTGTCATTAATTTATTTTGTAATGCGCATGTACAATCTACTCAGAATGTACACTAGCCCGTTTGTTACAAGTGTACATTTAGTTTACACTTTTGCTGAACTTTTTACACTTTTCAGTGAAAAATTATCTACACTACACTACACTACACCTTGATACCAAACGCACCTATTATAAACGATAGAAAGTTCAGCCTCTCAAACAACGTAACAAGAGCATTGCATGTTCCCTTTTTTTGTGAACGAAATAGTATATTGCATTACAAAAGTCGAAACACAGCATTTGCAATCAGTGTGAAGTTTTCTGCTCTCGTATCTCGGGCAGCAATCACACGCGTTGCAAACGCTATGTTTCGTTCCGAATAATTGCATATTATTTTTCACAACTTTATTGACAATTCGATTTTTAGAAGACAGTGTGGTCCAGTGGTTATCGTCGCGGCCTCTGGATCAGACTGTCGTGGGTTCGAATCCCGCCTCCGCTCATGGATGTTTTGTGATGTCATTTAGTTTTAAGTGTGTTATTATTTAATGTAATAAAGAAGCTAAAAAGCCGCAAAAATATTAGATCTGTCAGATCGATGTGAAATTTATGTGAGGTTATGTCTGTCATTTTGACGTTTTCGAATTGAAGTTGGCGCGACTCGATCGCTCTATCTTAAAATCAGAGAAAACCGACAACTGAAAATTTTCATCCCTAGAGTTGTAACTAATGGTGCGTTCCACTTGGCGACCATTGCGCCCACTACGCTCACGTCTTATGGCCGCGCTTATTACGTTTGGTCGTTGTAGGCGTTGCGATCGCCAAGTGGAACGCACCCTAAGCGTTTTCATCCCTAGGAATGAAAATTTTCAGGTCGGTTCTCTCTGTTTATTAACGTTGTTAAGAGGGAGACAGAGCGATTGGATCCGCATATAATTTTGAAAACGTCAAATTAAGAAGGAGATAGAGCGATATTGAATCCGTATATAATATTCATAAACGTCAAAATGGCAGACATAACCCCACATAAATCTGACAGATCTAATATTTTTGCGACTTTTTTGCACGCCCAAATTGTTGGTACCTCAAATCGGATTGTCAGTCGAGTTGTTGTGAAAAATAATATGCATTTACTCGATATGAAACATGGCGTTTGCAACACGTGTAGTTGCATGTCCTCGTACCTCGGGCAGCAAACTTCACACTGGTTGCAAACGAAGTTTCTTACCGTGTAATACAATATCCCTATATTATTAAACGAGCAAATCTTGTATATATGTATCAATGTTGGTATTACACATAATAAAATTAAATAACCAAAGTTAAAAATTCATATCATTCTTTCATGAAAAAATTTTCATAGCAGACATTTGCTTTTTATTAAGTGACAATGCTTATCTTATCACATCATAATTATTTCACATTAATAACATGGTATTCTTGTACGGTGTTAAGAATTATCTTTTCACATCATATTCATCTTTAATTTTGATTCGATGTACAAATATTGGAAATGGTCTTAAAAGATGTCTGGAAATAAATTTTTTGACTTTAAATTCATAATTTTTAAAATACAATTGTAAGTATTATCATATAATTTAACCACATATATATTTGTGTATTATACAATAACCTTTGCATATTATATAGTGATCTGAAGATGTAAACCTTGATTTACGAAAGCGACTTATCACCATCATGTAAATAAAGAAATGATTTTATTATACAAGATTTTGGGAACGGTTTTATTTATTTCATCAAAATCTGTTTCACTATGAAGATCCCAAACACCTCGGCGGATATATCTTGTATATATGTACCTATGTACCTATATAAATATTTTCTCGAAAACGGCCCTAACTATTTGGATGAAATTTACTGAAAAGGGGTTTTGGGGGGCAAAAAATCGATCTAGCTAGGTCTCATCCCTGGCAAAATTCGTTTTATTATCGATTTTATCATTTTAAAAAACAGTTTTTTTTAACGTTATAAAACAGTGTCGTATGGTGAGTAGGCTTTGGAAAAAACAAACTATTTTCATTATTTATGTCAAATTACACTGACAGTCAATCTTTAACTTATTACACTAATCAGTAATTATTTGAAAATATGTAGGTACATACGTTATGTAGTATGACGTATACTGACATATAATAATATTATCTACTTATAGGTATGTATTTTTTTTTCTTAAAAACGACTAACGATTTTGATGAAATGGGAACTTTAAGTACTATTTTTTTTGAACTCATCCGAGCAAAGCTCGGTCATTCAGATATTATACTATAATATGGCAACCCTAATCATATCGAATCGCATCACTACTGGAAGGTTACCGTAAATACGACCGGATATTCTAACCGTATGCATACAAACCGGATGTAGCGTACTATCATTTCTAAACCCCAATCATAAGTTATCTTTCGACTGTATTTGGGTGTCCTGCAAACATCGCATATCCGTGATTGGCCTTACTTGACATGAATGAAACTCTATACTTACACGAAACTCTCCAGTGACCTTTTTGCATGTTCAGCATATTTCCTATATTCGAAGTCAAGCGAAAACAGCCATAGGCACGAGAAGATACACATATCTACTATATTATACATATAAATGTATAGACACAGGTTCTTACAAGGTGTTTTTTGACGAGAATAACGTCTAATGTCTCATACTGGGGTGGCATTTTAGAAATGTTAGATGTAACAGGAATAGTCGGAAGTGGTTGGTATGTGAAACAAAACACAGCATATATAACTATGTTAAGGTCTTAGACGCAGTAGGTCAGGTGGCCGTGCGGAAAATACGAGTCTATCGACAGGTACAAACGCGAGAAGCCCAGGTTAGAATCCCGAAATCTTTTAATACCTATATATTTTTGAAGTTATACTTTTTTATGGACGTTGTGCGTTCGACAGCAGGGGAGTAAATCGACAAAAAACGTCACCATCACCATCATAAACTTCGCTGTGTCTGACCACTTTTTTTATAGGTTTAAAAAAATAAAATGGCGTCATATTTCAAAATGGCGGCCATATGTACTTTCGTAAAAATTATCCGATCCTTTTGAAAATTGGTATTTGAGAGTTTATAGGACACAAAAAAATAAAATGACGTCAGATTTTAAAATGGCAGCCATATTGACTTTTTGTAAAAATTATCCTTTTGACGGCGGCCCGTAGGGACGCAGTTCTAGCGCCGCAGGCCCATATCAACACATCGATTTTTAAAGTATAACTTCTAACGCGCGTACATAAGTACACACACACACATTTTTTTTAATATTGAAGATATAGATATATGTAGGTAGGTACCGACCTGTAGGATAACTTTTTAAAATATAAAAAAATAAAAATAAAATTATTTTATTGATCATTAGCTATATTTTGCAAACATTTGATTTTATAAGATAAATAAAAATGGATTTATTCCTTTCCATGGCAACAACTGTACTCGCGATACAGACATACCCGTTTTTAGGGTTCCGTACCTCAAAATGAAAAAAACGGAACCATTATATCATCATTCTCGTGTCTCTCTGTTTGTCTGTCTGTCCGATCTTCCCCTCCCCTTATCTCCGAAACTACTGAGTCTAAAATTTTGAAAAAAATAGGGAATATCTAGGGACTCACGCATAGTTTACGGGAAAATCTAAACGAAAATCCAAAGTTTATTTTGGAAGTTAATTTTGAGATGTAAAGTAGAAAATTAGAAAAAATGTTTTTTCAAATGCATCATGTGACATATCAAATGAAAGGGCTCGTTATGAGAAATACAAATATATTTTTTTTATAATTTTAAAATGCATAAATAGTTTAAAAGATATTATAGAAAATTTAAAACATTGACCGTGCGAGTGTCATGTTCATGGACACTGATATTATAGATAAACAACAACGTCCCCATTATCTCGGCTATTTTGTCCGAGCGAGCCTTTTAAGAACAGTCTGTACACACACCATGAAGTTGTACAGACATATAGGTATAGTCCGGTATAGTCATATGAATGTAAACGTTTTATGTGGTCATAAGAGTATCTCGTCGATTCTGTTTTGTGTGTATCTTTCTTAAAAAATAATACGTAGTGCCGCATGTAACACGCCTATTCTACAAGCTGTACTCATAAAGCTGAGGAATAAATAAGCAGACAAAATATTCAAAGAATGTGTATTATCAAAACATTTTCAACTCCTTGTCCTTGATATTTTATTATCTGTGGCCAAAAGGTAAAATCGCGTATGTCGAACTTTTGGTAATTTTTATAGGGTTCCGTACTGGAACCCTATTACTAAGCTTACGCCGTCTGTCTGTCCGTCCGTCTATCTGTCTGTCTGTCAGTGTCTATCTGTCCTACCTTTAAAAGGCAGTATCATTTGAACCGTAACAGGTATTCGGTTGAAATTTTCACAGAATATGTGTTATTACGGCGGATATCCTAACAAATAATAAAAAAAAACAAGCCGTGAGGTGGGTCGTTTATTAGGACTAAAGTGCGACCCTTGAGATCCACACGACGAACTTCCCAGTTTGATAAATATTTAATAATAATAATTAAATTAGATATTACACAGAAAAGTAATCATTTTAATCATTAAAACATAATTACTATTTATTTTTAACAATAATTAAAAAAAAAAAACGGCTAAACCGATTTTTATAAAATTTATGTCGGATCAAAATGACGTTAACACGCCTCGATTGACACCCTTACAAAGTCGATATAATTTTTTATTCGCGAGATATTGTATAAAATCTACTTTTTTGGAGTCTATTTGGTTAAGAAAAAAGAACGGCTAAACCGATTTTGAAAAAAAACATTTCAGATCATATTTACGTTAATACGCGTCGATTGGCTCTCTAACGTAGTCGATATCATTTTTCATTCTCGAGATTTCGTCTTAGAAAGAAATGGACACATACGTACGTATGTACACACACACACACACACACACACACACACACACACACACAGGCAGCTTTTCAAAAATAGTTTAAAAATAGTGTAGTGACCTTGAAACATAAAAATTTGTTAAAAATTTTGATTTTCGGACCCATTACAATAACTTCCAATCATGGGTAGTTATAAAACAAAAAGTAAAAATTAAGGAGGGACGCATTCAAAAAAACTTGTTTTTTTCAACGTTCTTTTATTTTTGCTCTGTCGTAAAAATGGTAACACATGCTGCATGCAAGCGTGAAACTTCGTGTGATTATAGTTCGAACTCTAAACTAAAAGAACAAAATAATAATAAAAATCCGACCAAAAACTTGTTTTTTTAACGAGCGCGTTACTTCCCCGTGGAGCACATCTGGTAACGGTAATGTAGCCAGTGTCAACTGTCAAGTATACCTATAAGACTCTTACTTTTTTAGGTTAGGCTAGTTCGAATAATTTTGCACCTCCCTCTCGAATTAATCCTGTTCATCAACAAACTGTGTTGACGTAGGTATGAGTACTCGAAAACTTCCCTTTGAAATGTCGAGTAGAGTGCATATACATTTAGAGAAAACCAAATCGTAACGGAAACATGCGCACAAAAATTAGTGGGAGAAGCAGTGTACGCAAAACAGATTCTGACGCAAAGGCGTAGGTGCTGGGGGTGACATCTTGACACTTGACAGTAATATACCTAATTATTTTTTATAAATAATGCACTTCAAACACGTATTTCAACAATCGATTTTTTACAGCATGTATAAGTAAAATAACCTAAACAGTGAACACTAAATGACTGAAGTTAATAGTGCACCAGTGGCGGATTTACCAGCAGGCTGAGTAGGCTGGAGCCTAGGGCGGCAGATTTTAGGGGCGGCAAATTTGGGGTCAAACTTTTTTTTATGTCTTACAGAAATTAAAAAGATTCATACAAACAATAATTCAACATGTAATAATTAATATGTTTCACCACTTAGATAATTTTTTCCTCGATTTTTTCTAAAATTTGCGTAGTCGCGTTTGGTTGCTTAATTAGGACGATCGATAGTGCACAAATCATAAAGTTACAATTTCATTGACAAAAAATTTTAATTAATATGATTGTGAACTAGGTTATCGAATTGAAGAGGTCGGTAGGGGCGGCAAAATTTGAATAGCCTACTGGCGGCAAATGTGTAAATCCGCCACTGTAGTGCACTGACAGACAAGTAGGTTTACACATAACTGGCCCACCCCTTCAAACATAGAATAGACCAGTCCAAACCAAATCTGGTTTCTGCGCATGAGGCCGTTAAGTTTTCTCTGAATGTATGGCACTCTACATCGAAAACTTTTAAGCAACGATTTTTTAACTCGAGTAGATTAAAACTAGAATAACGAAAGAAATGGCATCCCGTAATATTAAACTATTTGTACACTCGATATAATATTAAAATGGTGTTTATATGACATATAGGCTTTACGATAAAAAACAATAAAAAAACTGTTCCAAATATCGCGGAGTTACAAAGTCGTTAAAATCGAATTTATATTGAATATTAAACACAAATAATATAGAGATTGAATTTTTATTACAAATATGAAGAAAACGTTTTCTTTAATTAAAAACTTTTCAATATTTTTAAGTTGAACGCACTAAAACATAAAACAAAAGCTATATGACACACTAGAACAATGCCCTTTTGTTAAAACCTTTTTCAGAGTCACGTTCTCATTTTGCTTTTATCGGCACTTCTGTTTATAAAACAAAATATAGTGGATTTACAAGTAAATGAAAAAAAACACTAACGCACTTTGCCAAATACAATGCCTTCGTTAATTGATGTCCGTATTCATAGTTAACCCTTAAGGTAAGTGATAAGGGTTCCTTCGCTGAGGGTCGCTTGAGTGCTGAGGGCACCTTATTCAAAGGAGCATTTCATAGTCATTTCCTTGAGTGAGGGAAGAATTAAAGTAAAACTCCATGATTTTTTCCTTTAGAGCAGTTGGTCATACTGCAGACCGATTGTGTTTAGTAATCATTTTTGATATAAATGCGTGTTTTTAGGTTATAGTCGTTATAGATAGTTTATTAGTTATACAAAATAGTCGAACGGTGGTTGTCAAGGTAGTTGATTCTTTATAATTAATATGGGTACCAAACAAAATTTTACAGAACAACTCCTTTGCTGAATCGATATCTTTTCGAAAATTCATTTTCTTCGTAAAATTCAAAAGGATTTGCAAGATCGCGTATATACCCCTTTTTTATTTTTTAAACGTTCTACTTCTATGTTACATTTATCACTAGATACTATCGTACAATTCGTCAAATTCGCCCATTTTTATAATCTTTATTTTACGTAATATTACGCTGTTTACACACAGACAATGCAGAAAACACAATGCCAGCTGCAGTTGACAAGTTAGGTTAGCAGAATAATAATAATTATTACCTTACGTCTATTTGCTTCTTTGTCTAAATAAAGACGCACATACTTTTTCGACACTTAAGGGACATACTACCCACCCTTAAGGTGAGGGTGATGTAAGGGCCCTTACAGACGTCAACTTTTGACTATGAAACGCATATTCGATTTGAGGGTATGAGTAAGACGTAAGTGTCCCTTACTACTTAAGGGTTAACTATGAATACGGCCGTGAGGACCATAAATAGACGGTGCATTTCCTGTCGATGCTGTACTATTATTGGCTATATTGGAGATTCTGTCTTTTTTTATTTTTTTTTTTCAAATTCACCAACAGCCATACTAACAAAACGTAACTGCAATTTTTTTGAATTTTAGCGTATTGGCGGAATCCTACTAATATTATAAACACCACCAGTCCGGCTTCGCTTCGCAGGGGGAGAATTTCTCGTGGGGGATAATAAATCAAAATTCTTAGCACCCGGGCGAAGCCGGACGGAACCGCTAGTACTATATATTTATATATTAAATGAGCCGCGTGCAGAGTTAAAATTAATACTATCAAATTTTATTTCATATTATCACTTGCAGCACGAACAGTTTCTAAATTCTTATCATTTAACTTTACAAAAACCATCTTATTAAAATTGATCATTTGGGAAAAACATCACTATATTTATGAGCACAAGGCAGAGAGGTTTAAAGCATATTTTTGGAAAAATAAGTAAGATGATTTAACCCTCCACACTATATACACATATTTACCTATGGACCAAACGAGTCATTTCCCAAAGCAGAAAATTTAATAGTGATGAGTTCATATGCTTGTTTATCTAATTTTAAGAGCGTCCGCTATTAACCTTAGTTGTCGAGCATTTATAATCTACAATCTATCTCAGACCACCTCTAACTCCAATAATAATTATTGAATTTACCTAACAATAATTGTCGTTCCTATGTATAAAGTCAAAAAAATCTAGAAGGCTAGAAGACCTAGGAACCTAAAATTTTTCAGGCATATAGCCCGTAACTCAGAAGGGTGCAAGAATACTTGGTGATCGAAAATTCCTATGGGGGCCTCAATATGTGGAGGTTTCCCAAAAAACAAATTCTACAATTAGAGCCCTTCCCAAAGTATTAGATACCTAGCTGATATTTTGTACTCGATTGATAGATTAATTTATGTGCATTTCAAGAAATTTGGATACAAGCCAGGAATGAAATTTTACTTGGAGTATAAAAGAAGGCAATATAAAAAGACAAAATATCCCCAAAAGTCATAGAAAGAGTGTATCCAAACTAAATGAATAATTAAAAAATATTTTTAATAATTTTAAGGCCTTTTTAAATTCATTAAAATTAGTGACGCTAACACATATAGACACTTCATATTAATAATCCTCCTGTAGAAAACAAAAACTTAAATGGGTAGTTTAGAACCAGAAATTCTTGGGACCCAAAATGAAGGGTGCGATTTTATTAAACCACGGTTTTTGCCATAATACCCTAAACGTTTTTATAACTCGAAATCGCCGAAAGTATATAATTTTGTTAACGTGATTTAAATTCTGCAAAGCTAAAAGTGCACACCTCGCTAAGTTTGACACTGTATAATAGTAAAACATTAAAATAAAAAATAAATAGAGAAAATATAGGTAATCAAAATAGAAGAAAATATAAATAAATATCAAGTGGAATATGGAATAGTTAAAAAAATCTAAAATTAGTAGTGGCGACCGAATTCAAACCAGCGACCTACTGATTATAAAGCAACTGCGATACCCCTACGCCACGCATCCCGTTGTGTATACTGCTATATTTATGATATACCAAGTTGTCTGTTTGGGATGACGCGCAGTGTTCTGCAATCTGCAATAGTGTTTGGATATATACATACATACGCGATTCTTTGATTGGACGTGACGTGACTTCGACATGCGTAACCGAACGGAAAAAACGAGGCTAAAAATTTTCACTTAAAAATAGGTACCTAATACAGGGTGTACCACAGAAAACCGAACATAGGGAAAACTCCATTGTGAAAATTAGTTAGGATCAGTGATTGCTGTGCCTTTTTTCATGCTTAAAACCATGATAATTAATTTAGTTGAGTTAGCCATGTGTATTCTATCTTTGTCACGCTACCCATTTTGTTTATGTCTTCCCTGTTGCACTTATTTATTTTCTATGTTCTCAATCCTGTGATACACCCTGTATAATATATTATTTAGTGACTTAAAAGCACTATAACGATTAAATGATGTAAACTTTTAAACCAGCAAAACAACGCTAAATAAACCGCGTCGTAGCAAAGGATTATTAGTATGAAAAATACCAAAAACCACTTTGTCTTGTGGTGCCACAAACATCTTGTTTTATCAATTTAGGCTCGAGCCGAAAGAACAATGTTCAGACGCATGGTGAGTAAATATTTGTTCGGCTTCGCGTTTAATAAAATTAATGAAACCGTCCCCAGTGGCGGACTTTCCATAAGACCGAGTAGGCCCAGGTCTACGGCGACCAAACTGCTCCCGCGACCGGCGGCAGCGAGCGCCCGCTATCTAGCTCGAACACGTGCGGGGCTCGACGGCGTGGGTATCTTTAATATTAGTGGAGATAGAAAGTCGGTTAAATGGGCAAAGTAGTGCATAATTATGTGCTCGTTAACGTCCCGTCGAAAAAACAATTGAATTTTGACACACTATGGATTTATTTAGAAAATAGTGAAAATTGCCGTTTTTGAAAACTGGCCATAACTTTTTTATTTATGAAGATATCTGAAAATTTCTTGACCCATTTTTTGATAACTTTTTATGATCTTTTCAGTGGCGTAGGTTTAATTTTTTTATATCCACTACATAATGAGATATTGACATGAACTTTGGTTTTTCTTATGGACGCCATTTTGGATTTTTAGATATTCGAAGTCTGCCTATTTTTCTGATTAATTTGGTGTATCACATGCCACATTTAAAAAAAATGCAATTAACGTCCCATATTAGAGGCACTATAAAAACAACTGCCAGTCAAATTATATTTCAGTTCTGCTAAACTACGATTTATTATTAATTTTACAATTAAAATTTTCGCACTACTTAATTATAACTTGATTGTCAGTTGTTTTTAATGTCTCTTATATGGGACGTTAAATAAAAAAAATTTAAATGTGGCATAATATGATACACCAAATTAATCAGAAAAATAAGCAGAATTCGAATTTCTAAAAATTCAATATGGCGTTCATAAGAAAAACCAAAGTTCATGTCGATATCTCATTATGTAGTGGATAAAAAAAAAATTGAACCTACGCCACTGAAAAGATCTTTGAAGTTATCAAAAAATGGAAGAAATTTTAAGATATCTTCATAAATAAAAAAGTTATGGCCAGTTTTGAAAAACGGCAATTTTCACTATTTTCTAAATAAACCCATAGTGTGTCAAAATTCAATTGTTTTTTCGACGGTACGTTAATGAGCACATAATTCTGCACTGCTCTGCCCATTTAACCGATTTTCTATCTCCACCAATAACAAAGATACCCATGCTAGCCAACGTCGCCGTGAACACCCTGTATAATAAGTTATACCTACTCAGAAATAAAATATTTCTAGCCGATTGAACCGAACGCAATGCCGATTTTCGTACAACTTCACATTTCACGCTGAAAAGTTCACAGAAAGGAGCGGTTGGTACTGAACAGTCTATAGGGCGGCCAAGACTGCAAGTCCGCCTCTGACCGTCCCTACTTTAAGGAAAGAAAAATCTATGAGCACTCTTCTTCAATTAGTAAACAAGTTCACTATCTTTTTGTTCAAACTTTTCTAGAAAATCTCTTTTCATCATTGAAGCTATATAGGCTCAAAACATCATTTGCGATGTTTTTTTGGGAACTATAGTTTCAAGTTAAAGAAAGAAAAAGATTCACATAATATTATGGCAAATTTATTGAACACGACTAATTTCGTCTAATACAGACGCTAATGACCCCTATTGTCGATCGTCTATAATCTACAATCTTTCTAAATGAGGTCATGATTATTACAAGCCGTGAGGTGGGTCGTTTATTAGAACTAAAGTGCGACCCTTGAGGTCCACACGACGAACTTCCCAGTTTAATAAACATTTAATAATAATAATTAAATTAGATATTACACAGAAAAGTAATCATTTTAATCATTACAACATAATTATTATTTATTTTTAACAATAATTAAAAAAACAAAAACGGCTGAACCGATTTTTATAAAATTTATGTCGGATCAAAATGACGTTAACACGCCTCGATTGACATCCTTACGAAGTCGATATAATTTTTTATTCGCGAGATATTGTGTAAAATCTACTTTTTTGGAGTCTATTTATTTGGTTAAGGAAAAAGAACTACTGAACCGATTTTGAAAAAATTTCTTTCAGATCATATTTACGTTAATACGCGTCGATTGGCACCCTAACGTAGTCGATATCATTTTTCATTCTCGAGATTTCGTCTTAGAAAGAAATATACACATACGTACGTACGTACGTACACACACACACAGACATCTTTCTAAAAATAGTGTAGTAACCTTGAAATATAAAAATTTGTTATACATTTTGATTTCGATTTTCGGACCCATTACAATAACTTCCAATGGGAAATTAATAATAAACCCAAAATATGACACGTCAATTCAGTAATATTGTCAAAAAAGATCTGATCTTACAATTTTCCTAAGGCTGGCCAGTGTAATTATAATAATCCTAAAATCTGCTAGTAGGTAATATCTACCTATTATAAATTTTAAAATCTATTGATAATGAAAGAAGACAGCTTTGAGATGGCTTAAGGATCCAAAAATAATAAGCAAATACTGTTAATATTGCATTTATTAAGCTGACGTTTCGAGAATTATATTCTCATCCTCAGAGCTCTGTTAAAAAATTATAAAATTGTGTTAAGAAAAAATTTAAAAAATAATATATAACAAATATTAATTAACTTACCAAATGCCGTCAAACATGACAGTAAAATTGTCCAAAAAACTTTTTAAAAAAACATACTAACATTTTATTTGGTTTTTATTGAAGTGTAATTACACTTCAATAAAAACCAAATAAAATGTTAGTATGTTTTTTTAAAAAGTTTTTTGGACAATTTTACTGTCATGTTTGACGGCATTTGGTAAGTTAATTAATATTTGTTATATATTATTTTTTAAATTTTTTCTTAACACAATTTTATAATTTTTTAACAGAGCTCTGAGGATGAGAATATAATTCTCGAAACGTCAGCTTAATAAATGCAATATTAACAGTATTTGCTTATTATTTTTGGATCCTTAAGCCATCTCAAAGCTGTCTTCTTTCATTATCATCAGGATCACCACTTTTCTGTTTTTAATTAAACAGTTCTTCACATCTATTGATAATAGTCCGTTAAATTATATTAAATGAAAGGCAAGGAATCAAACTACAGATCCCTTATGCGAATTTTTTGAAAAAAGTTTTACCTACGTGAGAACAATTACGTAATTTTTAATTTTTTTTTATTGTGTTTTTCGAGGAAGATTTTTTCAATTTTTCACCTGAGGGCTCTGTAGTGTGATTCTTCGTCCTTCATTTGACGTGTACCCGAACCCTTTAGCTCTAAAAATAGCGTCAGGAGAGCCAAAACCAATTTTAGGCAAGGGCAAGATTTGAGATGAAGAGTGCAGAGGGAATTTTCCGGTATCAAATACTCTTAATCAAATAAATCATAAATATACAGTGCGCGTAGGGCTTGAGAATAGCCGAGAGTGTAGCGATGCTGTTGTTTACATGGCGTTGCTATGGTTCCTCTATTACAAGTCCCCAGTTCCCGGGCTCTAGCCCGAGAATTGAAAATATGAATTGGTGCTAGGCCCAAATAACCTTAGCTGTTGGTGGTCTTTAAAAACACACACACAATACGCGCGTTTAAAGATATAAATCTTTTTATTTTAAAGCTTGAAAGTTTCCCAATAAGTTCAATTATTAGTGAAATATTTTGTTTGCATTAGAAACTTCATTAAAAAGAACTCGATATAAAGTTAAAGCTTCTGCAGCTTCGACAAAGTTTATTTTATGCAGAAATGCTAATCCCAAACTAAAATTAGTTTTAGCTACCTACAAAAACTATGCTCTACTTCTTCCGTTTTACATAAAAATTTAATAACCATGTTAATAAGTCTGCGTTAGAAATTCAATTTTAAATATGATTTTCTTCACTTTGTTGGCTATTAGTGGATTTATTTTTATTTATTGTAAATTATAGACGCGTCGACAACTTAGGTCATTAGCGTCTTTTTTACATCAAATAACAACTCACTTAAAACTAAATGACATCACAAAACATCCATGAGCGGAGGCGGGATTCGAACCCACGACAGTGTGATCTAAAGGCCGCTACGCTAACCGTTACACCACTCTGTCCTCGGCTATTAGTGGAATCAAGAAGTCGGACGGATACCGAACATTTTGCTAGAGTTACAAGAGCACCTACCCCCACCGTTTTCGAGGGTGCTGAATACGGTAAAAATAGTGAAAAAAGTTTTTAGTCATTCGCTATACCTAAAACGGCCGAAAACCACCCTTTTTGCTGCATTTCTGCACAAACTCCTGGAATGACGCCAAAATTCTTTTACTTTTCATCAGTTTGAGGTAAATGGTGAAGGTTGGCACCGGGTAGGACACCGCGTGATCACCCTCGGGGGTTGATTCTACCCTCCCAAGGGGTTGAATTTTCAACCTTCCCCTCTCGCGTTAAATGTTATGCACTCCCCGTTTTCGAGGATGCTGATCACAAAAAAAATACTTTTAGCCGGGTTCAACCCTTCCACTTTAAATCGGGGTGTTTTTGGTCATTTGAGGGGGTAGGAAGGGTAGAACTCGGCTAAAAATTATTTTTTTGTGATCAGCACCCTCTAAAACGGGGGAGGGCTTAACGTTTAGCGCGAGACGGAAAGATTGAAATGTCAACCACCTGGGAGGGCAGAATCAACCCCTGAGGGTGATCACGGTGTCCTACCCGGTGCCACCACTCACCTCAAACTGATGAAAAGTAATAGAATTTTGGTGGAAACCCAGGCGTCTGTGCGGAAGTACTGCAAAAAGGAGTGGTTGTTGGCCGTTTTAGGGGTAGCGAATGGCTAAAAACTTTTTTCACTATTTTTACCGTGTTTAGCACCCTTGAAAACCGTGGAGGTAGGTGCTCTTGTAACTCTAGCAAAATGTTCGGATTTTGAGCCAAAATCCCGACTCCTTGATTCCACTATATGTCAAACAAGCCGTGAGGTGGGTCGTTTATTAGGACTATAAAGTGCGACCCTTGAGGTCCACACGACGAACTTCCCAGTTTGATAAATATTTAATAATAATAATTAAATTAGATATTACACCGAAAAGTAATCATTTTAATCATTAAAACATAATTATTATTTATTTTTAACAATAATTAAAAAAAAAAAAAAAAAACGGCTGAACCGATTTTTATAAAATTTATGTCGGATCAAAATGACGTTAACTGCACGCCTCGATTGACACCCTTACGAAGTCGATATAATTTTTTATTCGCGAGATATTGTGTAAAATCTACTTTTTTGGGGGTTATTTGGTTAAGAAAAAAGAACGGCTGAACCGATTTTGAAAAAATTTCTTTCAGATCATATTTACGTTAATACGCGTCGATTGGCACCGTAACGTATAGTCGATATCATTTTTCATTCTCGAGATTTCGTCTTAGAAAGAAATGGACACATACGTACGTACATACGTACACACACACACATACACACACAAACATCTTTCTAAAAATAGTGTAAAAATAGTGTAGTGACCTTGAAACATAAAAATTTTTTCTCCGTTTTGATTTCGATTTTCGGACCCATTACAATAACTTCCAATGAGAAGTTAACAATATAGTTTAACATGGAAAACTATATTAATGAACGTGTACTAAATTTTGATGTAATAATTCTATACCATGGGTGGTTTTCAAAAAATTACAATATTTTCTTCTTTTTTGCAGTTTACGAAAAGTAAAGATGGACCAAAGAAAATTAATGGACAATGCCAACACTATTACAGATATGGCAAAAGTAAGTACCTACCCAAAAATAATTTTTTACTGATAGTATTTGGCATAGTATATAGAATCATTAAATCGCGATTTCTACACGCACTTGACCGATTTTTTCTAACGTAGACCCAAAACACAGTGTACGAGATAGTGTCTGACATGAGTACAAGACAAGACTCACTGGAGGACCGGCTCTCAGGACTGGAGGAGAAAATAGTGGCCTTGCAGGAGCAGCTGGAACTGCTTCCTGACCTACTAGCTAGTCGGATAGCTGCACAGGTAACTTCAACCGTTTTTTTTCAGTCTTCATTATTCAACTTTGCTTTTCAGCTAAGTTGTCATATAATTTTTTTAAACTCGTCTTAAAAATTATCAAGGACTACGAAAAACTTTTGAAACTACGGTGTATTCATTTTCAAGACTATTGCATATAACTTGCCGCTATATATATGTAACCAGAAAATGGCCCTTAGCATGGCTGCTGGTTTCAAGGTCAAAGAAAATGGCATATACAAAATCAACAGTGAGTGTCGAATCGATAAATAGATATAGAAGTTCGATAACTGCGGATCGGTTATTGTAACCTATAATCGATGTGGTTTTTGTAAAAGAGAAGTTTCCATATCTTCAAAACGCAATATTTTCTTGTCATATTAAATATAGACCAAAACAAAGTTACTATAGTGAGAAAAATTTTAAAATCCGTTCATAAACAACGAAGAAATTGGCTTTCAAACTTTTGATATTTTAACTGGAACCTTTTACTGCACTGTGACGTCATTTCTCCGCATATGCCCATTAGGGTAATATAGGGTGCCTCAGCAAGAACTTGAATTTTGAATCGCGCCCCATTTTCGACTGTTAATTGTTGAGTCAGCCATATTTGGTGTTTGTTTAATTAAAACATTGACATTTACGAAAATGGTCAGTTACAGGTCAGAAGAACGTTTGTTAATAGTGAAAACCCATTACATAGAAATTGCACGCCAAATTCGTGAAATCCACACATTGAGTATTCATGTGTGTTTTTAAAAAATAATTATTTTTTTAAAAACACACATGAATACTCAATGTGTGTTTTTAAAAAAATAATTAACCACACCTGAAAATGGCTACTCGTTGCTGAAACGCGTAGTGTAAATTGACAAGAAGTCACAAGACGAACATATTACAAGGTATTTCTAATACTTCATAATATTCATATAGTGACTTGGAGACCCAACACTCTAAAAATGTATCATGTTCTAAGAGTTATGACAGCTTGCTCTAATTGGCACGTAGCGCGCGCCTTGGATATAACATGGCTGGCAGCGGACGAGAGAAATGACATCACGCTACTAAAAAAGCGTAGCTTTAAACTCTTATAACTTTGTCGTTTTTCAAGATATCTAAATAATTCTCTCACAATTCTACATCATTTTGTTTTCATTAAGTTTTTCGTTTAAAAAATACAGGAAACTTCTCCATTGGTGCAAATTTATTAATCCAATACTATTTTTTCTTCTTATTTATGGTCGAAGAATGTGCAAACCTATCCCATCCACCGTGTCAGTTCATTAACTAGCGAAGAGACCAATAAGGTCCATTTGCATTATATCGATATAATTCACCATCGCCACGGACCGTCATCAGTCGACAGCTCGATGGTGTTTGGTGGTCCGGAGGATTAGATTTTAACACCTGTTTGAAATAGACCAAAGAAATAAATAGATAAAGCTTTAAGCAACTGGTAGGTTAAAGCACGTTCATATGTTGCGTGACATTGTTGCTACATCTATAGTGGAGCCCCTGCTTTATATATTAGGGTCGTCCCACATATCAAAATTTGATAATTTTGAACATTACAATTCGTCATACGTAAAAAAATAATTTAAACCAACTTTTTCGTTCTTATATTGTTCTTGTTAATTGCAAACAAGATTTAAAAAAGGTGTGTATTTTAAACGGCTGCGCTTAAGCCGCCTAATGCTCGATTTATATTATCAGGTCAGACACGGTGCGGGAACGTAGCGTTTCCGACAAGACAAACATTTTTACATGCATTTCAAATACGAGTATTGATACGTGTCTGAACGGACGGGAAACGCTAAGTATAAATATTCGTATTTGAAATGCATGTAAAAATGTTTGTGTTGCCGGAAACGCTACATTCCCGCGCCGTGTCTGACCGGTTAATATAAATCGACCTTCACAATAACGCGGAGAATGGTCACGCGCTTGCAAATTTTAACTGCTACATATTTTAAATACTTCTGCGTGAAAACCTAACACAAGCTGCCGGCCTGTAAATGGTCTGCTTTCAGTGTTATAAATATAGTCTACTACATAATTATTGGTTGGCCATAATTTGCGTCACTTCCGTAATGGCATTATGTATGTTTAAAAGTATTCTCATCCGGAAGTTATCTATTTATTTATTTTAGATTATAGACGCGTCGACATCTCAGGACATTAGCGTCTTTCAACTACACTAAATAACAACTAACTTAACACTAAATAACATCACAAAACATCCATGAGCGCAGATGGGATTTGAACCCACGGCAATCCAGTCCAGAGGTTGCGACACTAAGCACGCTAACCACTAGGCTATACTGCCCTCTCCGGAAAGTATCGCCTGCACTAGCATAATCTCAAATCCTTTCCCCTTGCCTAAAAACGGTTGTAGCTCTCCCGACGCTATTTTTAAAGCTAAAGGGTTCGGGTAAACGCCAAATGAAGGATCAAGATTCAAACTACAGATCCTTCAGGCGAAAAATTGAAAAACGTTTTCCTGGAAAAACTTATAACTTTTTAAAAATTATTTAATCTTTCACACGTAACCAAAACTTTCTTCACAAAATTCGCGTGTAGGATCTGTAGGGTGATTCTTGATTTGACGTTTACCCGAACCCTTTAGCTTTAAAAATAGCGTCGGGAGAGCTGTAACCGTTTTTAGGCGAGGGGAAAGGATTTAAGATAAAGAATGCCGGAGGTAACTTCCGATAGAGAATACTCTTAAAAATACTGTGAAATACACACACTTTTGGAAGTTTTTATTATAAATAGAATAAGCTTCCGAAAAATTGTCAAAAAAATTGTTTTATAATCTATTTGTTATGTAAATTCTAACCCTAAAAATGGAACGACCCCATTGAAGCTCTTTGTATTCTTACTGTTCACTTTAGAGAAATAACGTTCAACTATTTCCAAAAGCATTTGTTTTAATATGCAGGCTTATAAAAAAAGAGATTCGCAAATTGTAATCGCGGATTGTAGTGACTAAAAAAAAGTCAAGGGGTGTCATGGGACACCCGACAGAAGCTATGCTTTTTACGCATTGTATATAAAACCGAATTTATCGAAGCTATATAGACAATACAATTGAAAAGTTATTATTTGACCGCCAGTTTGAAATCTGATGCAATTTTATTTTTTTGTGTCATATAAAACTCTTAAATACCAATTTTCAAAAAGATCGGATAATTTTTACAAAAGTATATATGGCCGCCATTTTGAAATCTGACGCCATTTTATTTTTTTTGTGTCCTATAAAACTAGCTTAAATATCAATTTTCAAAAAGATCGGATAATTTTTACAAAAGTAATATGGCCGCCATTTTGAAATCTGACGCCATTTTATTTTTTTGTGACCTATAAAACTCTTAAATATCAATTTTCAAAAAGATCGGATAATTTTTACAAAAGTACATATGGCCGCCATTTTGAAATCTGACGCCATTTTATTTTTTTGTGTCCTATAAAACTCTCAGATATTAATTTTACATAGGCCACTGTGCGGGCGTCAATATATTATATACGTAACACTCATAGCTATAGATATACTTTTAACATGAGCATATGTTGCGGGACGCAAACCCATAAGTTTTTCTCCTGCCAGAAATCGTCTAACGCGCCTATACAAGCATAGCTTCAAAAATAATTTAAAGAAAATATAAGTAGTGACAATTTATACCATAAAAAATGATTATACTGAGTCACAAAAAGCTGCAAAATGTCACGACAACAAAATCCCACAATATGAATGTGCATTATTCACATGTAGTCAACATCACTACCGTTGCACTAAATAAGCACTAATTGTATAACTGGTCAACTCTGGTTCACAATGTTTTCTTCATGATTAAAAAAAACGTAATGTAAATCTTTGGGAAAAAATGATAGCATTTGTTATGTTAAAAGTTCAAGCAGTAATACAGCGCTCAGACATAGTACACTCGCTGGCGCAGAAATTAAGCGTCGAAACTTGTAGTTTAGAAACCCGATGTAAAGAATCAACGATTCCAAATATTCATAGTAAATAATCTCTGGAAGTAATGAGACAAATATTACCACTTGATGACATTACAAACATATGCTTTAAAACGTTGTATTTCTGCGCCAGCAAGTATATATAATTACTAGCTATGAAAAAGCGCTGCATTACTGCTTAAACTTTACTCAAAATATTGAATCATTATGAACTAGAGTTTAGCGACACTGTAGACGAGGACATAAAATCGCGCACTATCAATGGTCACTAATCGCGTTCAACATTTTTACTAACTAATTAACTAAACACCATTTAAGAAACGTCATTTTTTGCAGCGGCCTGAAGTCCGGCATTGCTCGTGCCCTTTTCGTATTTAGGGAAGTTTTTGAAGTGAAAACTTCTTTAGGCGCATTTTGCGTTCTTTCTGAATAGTGATCGAAAGTTAACCGTCACGCTCGGGTCGGTAACGCTGAATCGGGTTTACTCGGCTCCACTCGACATCAAGCGCGCTCGGGTTGGTGACCTCGTTTACTGTCTAACAAGGAGTGCATCGTTTCAAGAATTACGTTTTTATTATTACGTATTATAATAATAAAATAACATTATGTATGTTTTACATATAATCAAGTTTTCACTTCTGTCGTGTGGTCGTAAGCACACACCCACTTTTTTAATATAATATATAGCTTGAATCACTTCCTACAGGATAACGATCTATACAATCGTGAAAAGCAAATTTAAATCGGTCCAGCGGCTTTGAAATTTATCCCGAACATACTAACAAATATAAAGTCGTTAAAATAGATTTTATATATTACTTGACGTTTCGCAAAAAATTATCGTATCATCCTTTTTACGAAACGTGTATAAATAAAACCATGAAGTGGTCAATTTCAGTGTTGCTGCAACAAAATGGCGTAATGTTAGTGCGCGCTAAATGTTGATGTAATGTTTAATGGTCACTTTATTAACAATCCGGCCATCAACACTTAACATGGTGTTGATCTGTCGGTGTTGGTCTAAAACCGTCCTTTTTATCACAACTACAATAAACTAGCAAATTATATTCATTTGTTTACGTTTAAACGGATCGTGAAATCCAAAATATATGTAAGTCCAAGTGAGCATAGACGTGTCTTACGTTAGAATGTCAAAACAAATATCGCTATCTATCAAAGCAACTTTCTAGGCGGGACTAATGATGAGCGATGCGAGATGTTTTTACAATCGAAACAATTGTAATCGTTCATAACAACAATCGAGTCCACAATGGACTCAGCGTTTGATTTTACAATCGAAATGTTCGATTGTTAAAGCCGATTATTTGCCACATAGGTTATAGCAATAGCAGACTCGGTCTCGGTAAAGTATGAAACAACAACAATCGAGTCCAAGTGACAACCATCAAGAGTCATCGAGATGTTTGAACACTTTGAACAATCGAGACAATCGACTAAAATATCTCGTATCGCCAGGGCCGGATTAACCATTAGGCAGAGTAGGCAACTGCCTAGGGACCCCGCATCGGCTAGGGGCCCCGCGCGCACAAAAGAAATTGAAAATGTTTCATAGAGTGAAAATTTAATTGGAAAATTTATATCCTCAATGACAATAGATATTATTAGTCCAGTAAATGCACGTTTTCCCTAGCAATTCTACCAAACAGCACCGATTAGCACCAAAATTTGGCTGTAGGTTCTACTTACCCTCTACTTCAAAGTTGTCAATGTGCCGAGGGTCGCTTTTACCCTGGGGGTGGACGCCGCCCCTTCTCGGGGATGAAACATTTTTTAATAAAAATAAGTATGGGAATGGATAGATTTACTAATTCTAAGCAACTTTTGTTCTATAAAGTTTTTACTGAAAGTCAATACTTTTCGACTTATTCGAGAGTGGAAACGTCAATTTTTCAACAAAAAAAACCATGTTTTCAGGCGGTTTTTCATGAATAACTCTGAAAATAAGTATTTTATGAAAAAAATCATTCGGAGTAAAAATGTAGCTTATAAAAAATCAAAAAAAATACTGAGTTTAAAATATCACTAGACCCAAGACTAACGGAGTAATAGCTTGTTAAAGGTTGGTTCTTCTTCATCAAACGCCAAAATCGAAAGTTTCAAAATGAAATATCCAAAAAACAATGCTTTTTTCGGGGGAAAACTATAACTTTTTTTGAAGTGTTTGAAAAACCCTTTATTATTTTTTTTTACGGAAGTTCCTAGTATCAAAATTAAGCGAGTTATGACAAAAACAAAATTGGTTCCTATTTTTTTGGTGGCAAAAAAATGTGAAAATCACCCCCTAATTTCCACCCCAATTGAAAATGATCGTTACCACTTTACAAATTACTTTATTTATGTACTTGTAATATGCCCTATGAGTTTGACCGGTTTAAAGTGCTTAGTTTTGAAAAAATTTGAGCTTGAAGTGAAGAGAACTTTATTGCAAGTTTGCAAAAAATTGCCTTTCTTTACAAATAACTCAAAAACTATGAAAGATACGCAAAATTTTGAAGAGTTAAAAATTGTAGGTCTTTTTTTTCTAAAAATTTTGTTTTTTTTTCTTTTTCTATACGATAAAAATTGAGTAAGATATGGCCGTTTCAAGTTTGCATATGTTCGCGAATAGTAACGTTTTCAAGCTCTTTCAGCTCAAACCTTTTAAAAAATAAGAGCTTAAAAAAAATTGGTTTACATCAGCTTATAGCTCTTGAAAAAACCTACAAAAGGTTTTTTGTTGAACTTGATAGCTCAAAAACTAAGCGAGTTATGGTAAAAATACCCAATCACAAATTTCTACAGTTATCAAAACACGTATATTACAACACTGATTCCTTCATCTTTTCACACATTATGAGACATCCACGCACATACACACACACTGAGTACAAGAACGATCTAGTACAAAGAGGAAACACACACACACACACAAACACACACCCGCGCGCGCACACACACACACACACACACAGACACACACCCGCGCACACACACACGCACACTGAGTACAAGAACGGTTTAGTACAAGAGGAAAAGAGATGGCTGATGAAACTCGAATGAGGATGAAGAAGAAAATGATTTTTAATTATGTTTTTTGATTTTTTTGTGTTTTTTATATCAAAAAATATATTTATTTTTTAATTAAAAACTTAAGATCCATAATAAATAAAATTTTTATTTTTCCTATTTTTAAATCAAATTTTAATCAGTAGGGGTTGTTTTTATAGGGGTTGTTTTTATAAGGGTTGCAACTTGTAATTCGTGATGTAATGATAATTTCCATCGATTAAACGCTTGAATCTACAATTCTACAATTATTTTCGAATAGGGGTAGTTTACACCCCTAAAAAATAAAAAGCGACCCTCGGCACATTGACAACTTTGAAATATAGAGTAAGCAGAACCCAAATCCAAATTTTGGTGCTAATTGGTGCTGTTTGGCAGAATTGCCAGGTTTGCCCGTTTTTTCCGTGCAAATACTGGACTATATTGCTTTTTTCGACGCATGCTGTCAGTTGATGAAATACTCCATACTTACAGAGCAGAACCGTCTAGTATCGAGTAGTAGAACTAATAATATCATACAATACGCTACGTAACGCATCCAAATTATTAGTTCTACTACTCGATACTAGACGGTTCTGTTCTGTAAGTATGAAGTATTTCATCAATTGACAGCATGCGTCGAAATACAGTATGATAAACAAAAGTTTTGAAATGCTTGATCTGTAATGGCGATTTGTGAGTTTTGCGACCGTAAATGAATTTAATTTAAAAAGTTTTACTGTGCTCTGTGTTTCAAAACTTATTTTTATAAAGTATAAGCATTAATTCGAAACAAGGGGCCCCGAGAATTGCATTGCCTATAGGGGCCACGACATGGTCAATCCGGCCCTGCGTATCGCGCGTCACTAGCTGAGACCTTTGAAGTTTAACCTTAATAACAAAATAATACTGTGTTAACTGTTTTTAAACAATTTTTTTTACAAATCATATTAAATATTGTTGTTATGTTAATTTTTTATACAGAATGAAAAACTAGAACAACGACGCAACTTCTTGCATCCAGAGTCGGCGGCGGGCCTTCAGCAAGCACGCAGCGTTCCGTCGACTTGTCCGTGGCCTGGTGGTCCGTTGCCACCGCTGACGGCCATCAAGCCTGCACCTCTGAATGCACCCGCCCCAACCCATCTGATGGCCCCAGTTACAAGTTCGACGCCACCGACGTCTACAAGCCAAAGTTAATGTGTCTAGAAATCCGACAACGATCTTCATCTAAAGCTTGACTGTCAAAGCGAACCGGCCTACCGTTTGCCAAATTGTCACTGTCAATAAATCGCGCTCGCGAAACAAAACTGCTTATATTTTTTTCAATTTTCTTAATTTCAAGCTCATTAACACGCAGGGTTATTTGGGCCTAGCACCAATTCATATTTTCGATTTATAATTTTTGAAGTTATACTTCTTTTGGCGCGTTATGGAAAAGTTATGAGAGTGAATTTTTAGGATCCGCGCGCATCGGGTCACGAAATTTATTAGCACTATGAAGTTGCAAAAATTCACACCTTAAAGTTAGTCGTTAGTAAAACTAGAGTCGTTACACCAGTCACAATGTGACAAGAGCGTTTTCAGTTTTGAATAACATTAATAAAACCTATTGCCATACAAACGCTCGTTTATGCCGCTTTCGTTAAATATGAGTTCGTACTCCAAACCGTACTGTTTTTACATTATTATTTTTCTTGATTATAATACCCTATTATATAGCACTGCTACATAAGGTGTGCCGTGGTGTAATGGTAGCGGCTTCACGTCATATGCAATAGGTCCCGGGTTCGAATCTCAACACAAACATCCTTTTTTTTTATAAATATAATAAATAAATATAATTTAATTTATTTAATATCTTTATTTTATTATTTTATCGTCTTTTTTACAAACGTTTAGTACTGGCACGCGGGATAAAATTTTTGGAGTTATTTTTGTTTTGTTACGAAAAGAAGTATAACTTCTGACGTGCGTACATAGTACACACACACTCTTTTTTAATAATAAATTGAAAATCCAATTAATACTTTTACGAGTTACCTGGGAACTGGGGGCTTGTAATAGAGGAAACTGCTTATATGATTTTTTACACTTTTAAATCAAGACCGACGGGCAACCGAACAAGTGTCCAATGGGCCGAGGATCCACCAAAAATAAAAAAATAAACTGTTAATATAATTTACTGTATATAGTCCAGTAATTTTAGATTTCCACTGCAGAAAAATTCCCAGTTAGCAGATTTTTTTTTATTCACCTTCGTTATGGTGTTTTGAAAAACGTGTAAAAAGTCCCCATCGATATCATGCCGGCGTTGCCAAATATTCGAGGTTCAAGTTCACGATAGACGGTTTTTTGCGAATTTCTCTAACATAATTATTTGTACCATTATTTTAAGTTGAACTTAAAGCTAACGATTAATTATAATTTTATCGAAATTAATGCAGTAGTTCTCTACTTATAAGCAACCAAACATACAAATCGATAGCGATCAAACAGACAGACAGACAGACAATTTTTTTTCGAAAATACGATATTTATACTTGACATCAATTATAAAGACCATTCGTAAAGTAATTTTTTAAAAAAAATTTACAGGGGTTGAGAGTGTGTGGATAAAGTACGAGTATGCATTTGCATACCGTATAACGCACTCTACTAAGAATAGCTCGGAGTAGCCATATTTTTAATTTTTTTTTCAAAATTCGTTTACGAATACTCATTATAATTGTTATAAAGACTATTCGTAAAGGAATGTAGTAAAAAAAATTAAAAATGTGGCTATTATTACCAGAGTGCGTTATACGGTATGCAAATGCATACTCGTACTTAATCCGCACTCTCTCAACCCTTGAAAATTTTTTTTACAAAATTACTTTACGAATGGTCTTTATAATTGATGTCAAGTATAAATATCGTATTTTCGAAAAAAAATTGTCTGTCTGTCTGTCTGTTTGAGCGCTGTCGATTTGTATGTTTGGTTGCTTATAAGTAGAGAACTACTGCATTAATTTCGATAAAATTATAATTAATCGTTAGCTTTAAGTTCAACTTAAAATAATGGTACAAATCATTATGTTAGGCCCTCAGGAAGCAGCATAATCCCGTTATGTAAAATCGAGGGGGAGGAAGCCGCGGGTACTTAAATAAGAAAAAATATAAATCGTAGACAAAAAATGTTTATAAAAAAGTTGTAGATAATTTCGTCCTCTACAAGATTGGTAATAACCATTTTTTACAAAAAATGGAACGGAACCGAGAAATTCGCAAAAAACCGTCTATCGTGAACTTGAACCTCGAATATCTGGCAACGCCGGCATGATATCGATGGGGACTTTTTACACGTTTTTCAAAACACCATAACGAAGGTGAATAAAAAAAAATCAGCTAACTGGGAATTTTTCTGCAGGTGGGTGATTTTAATATCTAAAATTACTGGAGTAATACGCATTATTACGGTATTTAAAGCAATATTAAATCTAGTTGATACTTCCACCAGTTCTAAAATTAAATCTATGGCAAAAATAGACTGGAGACTTGGGTTGATAAAGAAGTTGTCCGGTGGCAAAATAATTACCAGTCCGAACCTGTTCTACAGTATTATTTTGTGTTATTTAAAACGTTTTAAATAAATTGAAATTTTAAGGTAAACTGAATTTCAAAACGGCTTTTAAAAATTAAGTTATTTTTTGAAATCGGTTTAATCCTTTTTTAAAATTATCTTTGTTTCACACTTTTTAGTGTCCTTGTTTCGGATCGCCCGGATAAACCGACTAGTCTAAAGTTCTTTCTCATACAATCTTAAATAAAATGGTAACAGGCTCATCCAAATCGGCCCAGTAGTTCTTGAAGTAATCGCGGCCATTCATATAGACGTACGTACATACAAACATACAAGACGAATTTTATAACCTCTTTTTTCGAATCTAAATGTTTACACATCTCTTGAAAGTAACGCGAACTCACTATTGTTTATTTTTCGTAGCATCATTTCATTTGTTTTTCTAAAAGATAAGCAGAACGCAATAAAAAAACGACAGTCATACAATAATATATTCGTCATTTTTTGTTTTTTAACAAAACATTGCAATCTGACAGCATTTTACTGAATTTTAAATGTCAGTTATTCCTCCTTCTTAAGGGTTGTATGTACTTACTTTTCCTGAAATGCTAAATTTTATTTTTTTTCTTATTTAATAAAATCTCAAAAAAGCAATAAATCGAAAAATGAAACCATTTTTAATTTTTTAAATTTCGTGTTGAAAAATAATTATAAATTTTTAATTGTTTTAGAAAACTAATTTTAGGACAGTCTTCGATAGAAAACGTTATATGTACTAAGTCTATAGGCCCTAGGGCAGAGGTCGGCAACCTTTTGAGACGAAAGAGCCAAAAGTTACAATTTACAAAATTTCCCAGTTTTTAAAGAGCCACTAACATTTTTATTTCAATATTATGGTATTTGATTAGAATTAGGTATATAAAAAAAAGTTCTGACTGCGACCGTTGACGACACAGTGCACCAATAACTAAACAAACAGAACAGTGTTGCCACATTTAAAAAATATCAGCTGTCCGTATACTCTCTACTCCACCTATTCTCACTGTTCTCTGTTGAGTGTTTTTATCCTGTTTAAACTTTTTTTTGTAGTATAATATTTTTTATGAGTTTTGAAAATAAAATAATATAATTATTAATATTTGCGCATGGAACTGGAGAGCCGCATCTTGTCATCATAAGAGCCGCATGCGGCTCGCGAGCCGCAGGTTGCCGACCCCTACCCTAAGGTATCGATTTATCAGCATAGGTTTCCGTTCTATACGTGCATTCAAATCACTGTAATGTATATATGAAGGCAATGTGATTTTTTAAATGCTCGCGCTATATTAAGCTATTTTATTTGCTTGTGCATCATAAATAAGAAAATTCAAAATGCCGCCAAGTTTTCATTTTTTTTAACTTATACAAAATTCAACTTGTCAAAAAGTAACAACACTATTAAAATATTAACATTTATGGTACAAATTTGAACCGTTCTAGAAATTGAAAATTAAAAATCTATTAAAGTACATACAGTCCTTAATATTGATTCGAACTTTTGCGCATTCAACTTAAAAATTCCAACCTATGTAAATACAGAATATAAGGTAAATGCATCAGTTCCCGATCGCTCAACTGTTATCAGCCACTCTTATTTATAGTTAATAGAATAGATATAATATTCAATAAATGATATTGCAATCTTATTATGTTCTATCTCCAGTTTCATATTATAATAATAATAATATACAGGGTGTCCCAAAATTGCTGGTACACAGAGCTACCACGTGTAGTAGAGGTCAAAATAAGTCGATTGGACCCAATTTATTTATATACCAAAATGTACCGTTTGCCCGTGAGAAGAGTTCAAAGTTTACATAAAAAAACACATTTTTGTACGCTGTTCAGAAATGAGTGAAACAAATTGAATCAAATTTGACAAAAGTGCATTTTAGAGGGTTACTCTCCTTTGGGTAATCAAAGAAACCCAAAAGAAATTGTAGAAGGGTTAAAACCACCCTCACCCCCCTGACATTTTTTTCAGAACTTTCTTAGGGGTGGTAATACGGTTCTCAATTTTTTTAGCAAGAAGACTGATTAATTATCTTCATTTTGTTACTCTTGTAAAAATTTCGTATTCCGCATAGTTCCGAAGAAAAAAATGTTTTCTTAAATGATGCTAACAGATATTCCTAGTACAAGTTTAATAAAATTGTAATACAAAATTTTATGTAAACTTTGAACTCTTCTCACGGGCAAACGGTCGTTTTGGTATAGAAATAAATTGGGTCCAATCGACTTATTTTGACCTCTACTACACGTGGTAGCTCTGTGTCCCAGCAATTTTGGGACACCCTGTATATAAGCTGATTGTAATGATCGCTGCAGCGATGCCTTCCCAGCATCCCACTCTAGTTCTAAGGTGCAAATAAGTGAAGGTGCAGCGTTTCGTTACACGTTTAGCCGCATGAATCCAATTCACTCTGCCTTAAGTAAAGAAGTTTCACCTTTTTAGTATACGTGGTATTAATGAAAATGTTCTTAGTTTCTCAGCCAATGACTTATGTCTTATTTCATACATACAAGGATAATAATTCTTAATATGTACTATGAACTAAATTTTCATACTTTTTATCAATCAACGTTTATTGGCTGATTATTTATTAATATTTTGCTCAGAGTATACGTATACAGGGTGATTTACAACAGGAGTCGAAAAATGGAAATTCATGTTCAGAATTGGAATGTAAGCATAAAATGTAAAATAATTTTTTTCCAATCGGTCTTTGTTTTGGAAATATCGATGCATGGAGTTTTCTGTACTTGTTTAACTTTTGTCTGTAAAATTAATAGTAAGCCGTGAAAATTGATTGATTTATTAATTGTAGAGAATTGTCATATACTTTGCGTGTTGCTCTTAATTCTTAGTGTAAAAAAGAATTTTTGTGCCAAGAATTCAGTTCGGCCTTAATAATAATACAGTTTATAATTCAGTGATTTCGCTTTGTCAGGCTTGCCTCGAGGGCTGGCAATGGATTTTTTGAACATGTGTTTGACGTTTGTAAGTTAAAATAAAACTTTTTTATTTATGTGCAACCGTTATAGAGATAAAATAAAGTTTTATATGACATAATATTAGTTTTTTAATGAAAATTGAACTTGCATTTCTAAAAAGTTGGAACCTCGATATCTCAAAGACAAAGACCGATCGAAAAAAAATCATTTTACATTGTATGCTTACAATCCAAGTCCGAACACGAATTTTTATTTTTCGCCTCCTGGTGTAAATCACCCTGTACATATTATGTATACTGAAAACCAAATCTAGGGTAAATTCGGGAGAGATGGCGCGGTAGGAGAGACGCCGCATGGCTATTAACTTACCTATTTACCATTAATGGATGGTGCTACAAGTACGTATGTTCGTTCATAGGTAAGTTAATAACCATGCGGCGTCTCTCCTACCGCGGCATCTCTCCCGCATTTACTCTATTTGAAATCACCAGATCTGGTTACTTCCGTTACTGTTTTGATGTAAATATCACAACAAAACAGTTAACAAAGTAAGAAATTGACCAGGATTTCAAATAGATTTGGTTTTTAGTATAACAATGTATTTTTATCAACTATAAGCAAAAAAGTGGTCGATCACTGATGAGTGGTCGGTTAACCGGTGCCATTTCTCTATTTAAGATTTATTAAACTTTTAACGTGTTTCAATAAATTGATAACCTTGCCACTACTGTATAGATAGTTAAAACATATTTAATCGTATATAAAACAAAGCCTTAATTCGTTGCAGATTTGAAGCATTTTTAATCAAGATGAAGATCATTGTTGGAAAAAGATTCATTGTAATAAACAGTACAGCAGTATTTTTCTATTTTTGTCTAATTCTTGTAAAAATAATTATAATTACAAATTAATTAGAACTTTAGAGCGTACGGTGTGACCGGACAAGTGAAATATTTCTTCAATGTGGTGGAAGAACGGGTATTCCCGTTCTTCCACCGCTTTAACAATATTGTATTCAATTTTTTTTGTCTGTTTAGATCTAAAAGTAAATATATACGATGACACTAAGTGATGCTATTGTGGCGCCAGTTAGTGACACTGTGTAAATTTGTCTTAGGATTCAAAATTGCTCATCGGCACAATGAATTGTGCTTATTAAAATGCAAATCGACTGTATGGAGACCAAATTTAATAATTTATAATATAGATAACTTTTTTCAAATGTGTCAACTTAAACAAGTACAGGGTTCGGTAGGGAGGTATGGTGTTTTTGAAAAGACTGTCACATATTTATTTTCGAAGCAATTTCAATATTTATTGTTTTCATACATTACTGGAACATTGCCATTTGACAATACATAACGAAACATAAGAAAAAATAATCAACTGCGATATTGAGGCATTCTTGTAGACAGGTGGTGAAATTATCTTCTTTCAAGCATGGCACGCGAAATTTTGAATTTCTCGTGTTTTTTTCGTGGTCTATTTATGTAAACTTGAGCTTTTAGGCAACCCCATAAGAAGTAGTCACAAAATGACAGGTCCGGTGACCGATGAGGCCACTCAGAAATAAAAGTTTGGTGTGTCTGTTTCAATATTTATTTTCTATGATAATTTACAAAACATTACTCATGAAGGGCAACAGCGCATTGTTCACAAGCTTTATTTGTCTTATTTCTTTCAGAAAACAACGCGAGAAATTCAAAAGGTTTCACATGCCATGCTTGAAAGGATTATGGACAATTTCACCGCCCGTTCATTAGCGTCTTTCAACTACACTAAATAACAACTAACTTAAAACTAAATAACATCACAAAACATCCATGAGCGCAGGTGGGATTCGAACCCACGGCAGTCCAGTCTAGAGGTTGCGGCCCCAAGTATGCTAACCACTAGGCTATACTGTCCCCCCCCCGTCTAGAAGAATGCAGTTGATTATTTTTTTCTTATGTTTCGTTATATATTCTCAAATGGCATTGTATATTGTATTGTAATGTATTTTTTATTTATTGTAAATTATAGACGCGTCGACAACTTAGGTCATTAGCGTCTTGATAATATTAAATAAGAATTTACTTATAACTAAATGACAGTATGATCCAGAGGCCGCGACGCTAACCACTGGACCACACTGTCCTCATCAGTAATGTATGAAAACAATAAATTTTGAAACTGGTTCGAAAATAAACGTGTGACAATCTTTATTTCATTTATTGTAGATTATAGACGCGTCGACATCTGAGGTCATTAGCGTCTTTCAACTACGCTAAATAACAACTATCTTAAAACTAAATAACATCACGAAACACCCATGAGCGCAGGTGGGATTCGAACCCACGGCAGTCCAGTCCAGAGGTTGCGGCACTAAGCACGCTAACCACTAGGCTATCTGCCCTCCGACAATCTTTTCAAAAACACCATAATATTATACCTATCTGCCGGATCCTGAACAATAGAAATATGTATCTCATCAAACGAGAAAAGATCAAAACAAAATATACTCCTAGTACTTATATTTACTCTATCCTCTAAACTTAATAAATCAATGGATAGAAATGTGATGCGCAACCTTTTTTCCTGTGAAGGGTCACTTAGAAAAATTATTTTAGAATCTCAATTTATATGTTTAGGGAAAGGAAATAATTTCTTACATATATATTTTATTAGGTTAGACGCTCGACACACATTTTTTATGAAGATTTATTAAATTTTTATAAACTGATGTGGGATTCAGTTTGTGCATCACATGATTAAACTATATTAAAAAAATCTGTCCTCACACTGTACAACAGCTATAACGTATGGCCGACTGAAATACAACAAATATAATATGGTATTAATTAATTATTGATCAAAATAATTACCGAAACAGAACGTTTACAAAGCTTGAAGAAGCGATTATCATTCTAAAAAGTAGGTAGTCATGTATCATAAAAAGATATGAACCATTTGTTCTTTATGCGAAATTAGTAGATACCTATAATATTCATTACAAGATATCATCACGGAGTACGTATTTCTAGAGTTTTTTAAATAAGAGTTGGGATTTAAGGCGCCTTGGATCCCTGAAAATTATGTTTTACTTAGTTAAGTATAACGACTAATTAAACATTTCCACTTTTCAAAACTATCAAGGCTCTACATTAAACTTTATTGACTGGATTACATGGTTTAGTTTAACATGTATAGATACCATTAATAATGCAAGTCATTCACAGAAAGTGTAACACGGTACAGGCCAGCCACCAAATTTGTTTACTTTCTTAATTTTTCGCCAGCGAAAGGTATTACAATCCAGATATTTCTCCGCTGAAATGTGTAGAAATTGGCGCCCAACGTGGGGACTTGGACAGTTAAATAAAAATTAAATGAATTTCCTTTACTAACGTATTATAGATTCAAGTTTAAAAAATGAACTAATTAAATGTAATACAATTGAGAAAATGTACATTTGTTTATAGTAGGTACTTGAGTAAGTCGCAATAAAGTGAAGAATACATCGTACATTAATAAATTGAAAATCAATACTTAACTGTCCAAGCCTCTGTGATTCTTAAAAAAGTTATGAAACAATATCAAAATTTTTAAGTTAGTTATTTAAGTATATAAAATTTTTCCCTTGTTTTTTTCCTATTATTAATTATTATAAATGGCGGACCGGATGCATGAAGCAAAAGTCGCCACCTGACCGTGACGTCTCCACTCTTATTTGAAAAACTCTCCGAAATTCAACATACAGCAACATTGAAAAAGACATTTTGTTTGAGTGATAACTGATAAGTTTATAGTAATAATGGTGATATATAATATTTATATAACATGTAATTTTGAGTTTTAGTTTTATAAAAATCATCTGTAAGAATACAATTTTTAAATCTCAATTTTATATAGGAATGTTGTCTCATGATCATAATAATAATAGTAAGTTATTATCTACTGACTTAACGATAGCACAAGAAAAAACTTTAAAGACATTTGCCTTTTTATAAGCTGTTTTCGAAAAAACTGCGTCTTTCTTTATTTGTGTGTAATTTTGAAATTATCTTCGAAAACAAATTTAATATTATCTTTACAGTCAACAATCAGTGAACACAACTCAAATGTAGGTTTACCGATTTAAAAACAAAAAGTAAATCTGTATCACATGACGACAAAATCTATCCAAAACTTAACCCCTCAATCGAGCAGAAGACCCGTACTCTCTTTAATGTACATATAAATGGTTCCCACAAGGGGGTTGCCACTCGGAGCCAAGGGTTCGGACACGAAAGGGGACCCTGCATCCGGCCGTACGGCCGTTGACTGATGTAATATTCCATCACTCAACGGTACGGCTGACGATTTTTTAAAGAACTATTAATATCGTGTGAGTACCCACCGTAGGTTGTGGCTAGATGACCTATCTCAGAATGTGGAGACCCTGTACAGATATCCTTGGAACCAAGTGATAAACAATGCAAAAAAGTTTATAGAAACAAAATGTTTTAGTGTTGATCACATAAAAATAATTATTATTTAATTGACCAAAAAGTTATTGCTCAAATGTTAACCCTAGATTCAAACGATACAGTTCTCCCATTGGTTCAATCAACGGTTCTCCGCCACAGCCAGTCCCAATTTTCAGACAGATTGAACAAAATGTTGCCCCAAAATTGATAGTGTAATTTATAATATTACGCCTACATAAATTTAAATGCCTTAGCCTCAATTTAATTGCATAGATTAAAAAATCAATAGAAAGTAAAGACCGAAATGGTTAAAATTTTTATATTAATTTATATTATTACTAGCATTTGCCCGCGGCTTTAAGCATGTTAATGTCGGTTTTAAGGGGAACCCTATCTTTACCCAAGCTCATAACAAAGTACCATGTACTTAACATTT
Organism: Mongoloraphidia duomilia; assembly: GCA_039654895.1. Classification (NCBI taxonomy): domain Eukaryota; kingdom Metazoa; phylum Arthropoda; class Insecta; order Raphidioptera; family Raphidiidae; genus Mongoloraphidia; species Mongoloraphidia duomilia. Next base: position 6,066,153 of record CM077523.1, read on the forward strand.
TCGTACCATTTAATAGTAAACCAAATTTTATCCACAAAAAAGCGCGCAAAAATTTGGTGAGAATATCATCAAATTTTATTGTACATTTCGTGTGTATAGTTTATCAAAGCATAACGGGCTGGTCTTGCATAAAATATTTAAAAATTTATTCTTGAGCTTATTTGAAATCAAAATGAAGTGATTCAGATGGGATTTTGTTCAGAATTCCCTGCTCTATTAATATAACACAAAAAAATGCCATACAAGTAGGTACCCTATTGATATTTAGACAACCGACATCGCGGAGGCGTACTTTGATAGATGGATATTGTATATTATAGACGCTCGACAACAGAGGAGCGTCTAAACTCTAAAAGCGTAGGTACTTTGTTTATAGATTGTTCTTAGTTTAGATAATATTATTTTTGTAATTTATTTAAAACTTGATTCACAAAGTTAACTTTCTGTTAAAATTTACTATACTAGAGAAAATATAAAAAAACGTTGATTAATGTTGTAAACATATTTTCATATCATTATTAAAAAGAAAACCAATTTTTGCGGTGCTGAAAAATTATTGATTTTTTAGATTAGAGCCGATAGAATAAACGAAATTATCCAACAAATCAAAAAATAAAATCACGCCAAATGTCTAAAAATAAAAATCCGGAAGCATATGCATATTATGCCTTACTTCTTTTTTTATAAGCAAATAAAATATTTGTTAATAAGAGTTAGTAAAATAAATATATATGAAATCATTTCTTTAAAATTTTAAAATCTAAAAAACGCTCATAAAATTTTTTTCACATTTGTAACTAAAAACCATTTCATATCTACATTTCAAATTCGAAATGGACGAAGGATAAACCCCTTTGAATCGCCGTGTACTGTCAAACTTGACCGCTAGGGACGCCAGCTATATAACCACCTCGGTATGTGGGCAGTTTAAAGTAGTGTGTACAGAATAAGTTTATTTGAAATAATAAATCACTGACAATGCCGATGTGCTGAATTTACCAATGTTAAAATCATAGAGGTTTTGTATTTCCAAAGGATTCGGAACGTGATTTCTCGCGCGTTTTTCTATGAAAACCATTAATAACTTAGGTGGTTATATACCTGCTGCCATCTATATTACGTTTCTCATGTGCCCATCTCTATTGTTTGTATACAAAATAAAAATGTTTTCCATAGAAACGTTCAGATGCTTTTATTAAAAAATGTCTACTTGCATTAACCTTCTAAAGCTCAACTTCATAAGGTTCATATCTATTTGTGATCGTTCATTATTCATTTTATCTCCTCACAATGCGCAAATTCAAAATTGATAAACAAAGATTTAAAAATTCTATTAAACATTGTTTTTGATAGGTTACTCAAAAAAATATATGGCAACCTACAGAATACAGTTGCTAAAAATTTAATTAAATAGGTATGTTTTTCGTCCATTTCAAACTTGAATACCCCAAATAGAAATGAAAATTTAAAATTACGAATGTACCTAAATCCTGAAAATATACTCAAATGTTTTCTCATTAATGGTAGTTGTGTACAAATTTGAAAAAAAATATGGCTGATTTTATAATAACTGTTTCTGAGCCCAAATTGGTTACAAAATATAAAACAAATATTATTAACTCTTTTAAAATTTCATAAAATGGGTTCATAAAAGAAACATTTACACATCTGTGATTTCATGTAAAGCTTTTCTGCCTTAGGTGCTAAATTTTGAAATATATTTAACGATTTTTGAAGTAAAAAAGACGAATTTAATCTGAATAATTTTTGCTGAGATTTTCAAATTCATTTCGATAAAAATAAAATGCAAATATATTTTAACAAAATAACTGGTTTTAATTTTTATTTTTTAACCTTTCAGTGAGCGCCTGAAAAAATAAACTACTGAGTGTCCACTGAAAGATTAACAAATAATTAAATAAATTTCAAAGTACATCGCGTTTATGTTAAAAAATTCTGATGTTAATTTAAAAAAAATCGTTCTTTAACAAATTAAACTTTGCATCGATTTGCCAAAATAGCGATTTGCTCTTGTTGCAAAATATTAATTTTTATAACAAAAAATATTTTGTACAAACTAAAATTGTATTCTATGTACGATAACAATTATAATAAAAAAAACCTATTTAAACCTTTACAAATTAAAATAAACAGTTTTTAGCGGTGGAACTAAATGCCATTTATGAAGAATTTTCTAAACGAAATAAAAAAAAACAAAATATATTTATCGCACCAAATTGAAAAAAGGCCTAAAAATCGATTTATGACGAATTGCCTATACCTACATTATTTTAAATAATAGTGAGCACATACGTCAACATATTATATTCCATTTTTCGTTGCAATGAAAAAAGAGAGGACTGACGATCATATTCTTTTACCGCCAATTCCGGATTTTAATAGTTAGATCAAGGTTAGTAGAGCATAGGTTGCCTCATTCCGATAGATAGTAGTGGGGGGATGACGTCACTCAGAATATATCATGCTTGGCTCACTTCAATAGAAAAGATCAGACCATGAACGCTGCTAATTTTTGGAAATAAAAATCACAGTAACCATGGTAGTGTGATATGTTTTTTCAATACCTAATAGAAACATGATTCTTCTGTTGTGAAAAAAATATGATAAGTTGTCAATTTTGCGATAGCTGTTAAGTGTTATGGTGTTTTGTGGTTATTTTTAATATTTTGTGAATATAAAAGATAAAATAATTAATTTATCAATTTGTTAGTTAATTCTATTCGTTTCTTAAATTTAAAAAAATAGGTAATTAACAAGATCTGCCATTTTTTGAGCATTATTTAATTTTTTGTTTGTTTATATTATAGATATAAAAACCTAAATTTTGTAATAAAAATAAAAATTATCCTATTTTTTAACATCTATTCTTCTATTTATTGTCTCCTGCCAATTTTAAGAAAAAATCTGCACAAAGCACCTAATATAAATTAGCATAATCTTCAACAATTTTTGTACTTGATTTAAACTAAATTCTAGCTGACGTCATTCCCGCGCTTATGCTGATTGGTCAGATGGAATGAGGCAACCTGTACTCTAATAACCTTGTAGTTAGATATTGTATTTATTTATTGTAGATCATAGACGCTCGACAACTAATGTAATTAGCGTCTAATTACAGAAAATTAAATTAAACGACATCACAAGACATCCATGAGCGGAGGTGGGATTCGAACTCAAAATTCAAAAGTACGATTTACACCCGGACGAAAGCCGGGCCGGTCAGCTAGTTACCATAATATTGTATTATCACCGGAGCTACACATGTGTGCAAAATTTCAACTCAATCGGATAACGGGAACTGGGTGAAAAATCGGTTGCAAGATTTGAAACAAAAAAATATACGGGGTCAAGCTAAATAAAACCATTTTAAAATAGAACCGAGATCTTCTTTCGGATTTTGAGCTGGGCATCACAGTGACGTTCATATATTTTTTTAAATAATTTTTAGAAAATATACCTAATTTGTACGAGACGAAATCCCATTACACGAACATCTTGCAGGACAGGTCGACAGAAATTCATTTACCAACGCACATTTTAAATCTAGATAAAAAAGGTACAGTCCCCAAGAAACACATCGTTCCGAGTTTATTTTCAGTGGCTTTTTTGAAGGAGGTTCTATTTTTTTTAATTTTTTATTTTTTTTTCAATTCGGAATTCGGATTAGTGATATTTGTGTGAAAACGTAACAAGCTGACAAATTCAATTCGGTTCAGTAGTTCCTGAGATTACCCGTGACAAACAAACATATTATAAACTTTTGCTTTTTATAATATTAATATAGATGTAGGTAGCTACGTCCTACATCATATCATTTACAAAATTACACACTTGTGTGCCAACTGCCAAGAATGTATTTAAACAAGCCGTGAGGTGGGTCGTTTATTAGGACTAAAGTGCGATCCTTGAGGTCCACACGACGAACTTCCCAGTTTGATAAATATTTAATAATAATAATTAAATTAGATATTACACAGAAAAGTAATCATTTTAATCATTAAAACATAATTATTATTTATTTTTAACAATAATTAAAAAAAAAAAAAAAACGGCTGAACCGATTTTTATAAAATGTATGTCGGATCAAAATGACGTTAACACGCCTCGATTGACACCCTTACGAAGTCGATATAATTTTTTATTCGCGAGATATTGTGTAAAATCTACTTTTTTGGAGTCTATTTGGTTAAGAAAAAAGAACGGCTGAACCGATTTTGAAAAAATTTCTTTCAGATCATATTTACGTTAATACGCGTCGATTGGCACCCTAACGTAGTCGATATCATTTTTCATTCTCGAGATTTCGTCTTAGAAAGAAATGGACACGTACATACGTACGTACACACACACACACACACAGATAGACATCTTTCTAAAAATAGTGTAAAAATAGTGTAGTGACCTTGAAACATAAAAATTTGTTATACATTTCGATTTCGATTTTCGGACCCATTACAATAACTTCCAATGGGAAGTTAATAAGTATACGTGATTAACTGTGCTGTCTCTTGTAATTGCAACGTAAAATGAATATGATCCACGTAACGGGAACCACTGGAAGATTAAATAAGCGAAAAGTTATATTGCAAATAAAATACAGCGTTTTGTTCCATCAGACTACTTTAACAGGATGGCCACTTTCTGGAAAATCTGGAAAAGTCAGGGAAATTTACTGGTTAGGGAAGTCAGGGAATTTTGGTAGAAGTCAGGGATTCTTATGAAAAAAACGGCCAAGTGCGAGTCGGAGTCGCACACCGAGGTCTCCATACCTACATTGAACAAATTTTGGTCGACCAACTTAACTTTGGTACGATACAGAATCGTCCACGAACGATCCCAAGTTCGGTTGGAACGCGTTCTATCTACTGCGCATGAGCGTGACGGTAATATTACGGTATGCAGAGTGGTTGGAACAAAACTAAAATCTTTGTACGAAAAGTCAGGGAAAAAACTAAAAAATCGCCTAGAAAACCTGGAAAAGTCAGGGAAATTTGTTCTGGAGAAAAATTGGCCATCCTGTTTAAAATACCTAATAAAGATATATAAATTATAAAATTTAAAAAAAATCGACATCTTGGTTTTTAAGAACTTTCCCTAGCAAATGTTATCAATAGATTTGTTAATTAATGAAATACATTGACGCATTCCGTCGAATTCAAAATCGATAGGTTGATTGATTGTAAATTATAAACGCTCGACAGCTTATTGATTGACCCTTAAATGCGTGTGTCATAAAATTTTACTTTTATATCAACCGTTCTACTATAATATCAAGTATCAATTTAATTAATCTTTGTATTGTGTGTGTGTTTTAAAGACCACCAACAGCTGAGGTTATTTGTAATCTTTGTACAGTAGAGTATCGATTATACTAGGTATATATTGTGAACCCTACCTCGAATAATCAAAAAACCCGGATAATACGAACTTTTTAAGGATTATAATTGTATAAGATTATAGTTTATAGACGCGTCGACAACTTAGGTTATTAGCGTTAAGACTTTTAAAAAAGACTACATAATTCTATGACAAAATCAACATTTACACATTAAAATATTTATGTCAATCATACAAAAACAATAGCAATTCTCGAAGAACCCGAGCTCTTAACCGCGAAGGCTCGGTTAATACGGGGAGTAAAAATTAGATGTAACCTCGGTAAATCTCGAACTCGGTCCTCGGATAAAACTGGCTCGGTTAATCTGGCTTCTTACTGTATCACAAAATGTGTCGGTGTATTCCATTCATAACCGTAGAGGATAGACAGAAAGGAGACTGATCTCGGCACGCCGCAACACAAAGCGCGTGTACCGACAATCGATGACAGTAAGGGTTCGTAAAAGCTTTAAGTGCAGCGCTGTAGCTACAAGGCCCCTAGAGTTGCTCTAGTAAGAGCTAAGACAAAGCGGTGACGACTTCTGATTGGTTCGTTCGACCGCAATGTTTTTCAGCCAAAATTTAAATTTTCGTCATAAAACCATCAATCGTATGATTTTTTCCTTGGTTACGTAATTGTCTCAGCTGCTGTCGGTGCAAAAAAGTGGAACGCGAAATATTTTTTGTTACTTTCCCAAAGTTTTTAAAAGTTCGCACGTATTTTCACTACACTTCCTTCCATCTTAAATATGGCGTCTTTGTCCTAACTCTTACTAGAGCAACTCTAAAGGCCGTCATGTGCATTGTTACACCCTTCACACCACTCTGCATGGAAATTGTGTGTTTTAAAGACCACCAACAGCTAAGGTTATTTGGACCTAGCACCAATTCATATTTTCAATTCATAATTTTTTTTTTAATAATAAATTGAAAATCCAATTGACACTTTTACCAGCTCTCGGGCTAGAACCCGGGAACTGGGGACTTGTAATAGAGAAACCATAGCAACGCCATGTAAACAACAACATTGCTACACGCTCGGCTATTCTCAAGCCCCTTTCTGCAGGGAGCCAGTCTTCATGATTCTATTAATGAATCCACAGCATCGTTGTATTGTATAGTCAGTTAACCCGATTGATTATTTTTTAACTCAATTTATTTCTATTTTGTAAAAAAAGGCAATAATCAAATCCCCCAGTTACTCACTCTACGTCTTGAGGTCTTATAGCGTCAGCGCCTCTACCGCCGGAATTGTGACCCTTATTTTCCTCACTTTTTGGACAACGGCGAATGCATGGAGAGTCTCCTTTCTATCTATCCCCCATGGTAAAAACTACGTTAACAAAATATCGCTACAAAAAATTCTTAAAAATCAAGATGAAACAAATACCTAAACAAATTTAGAATGTATATAAAATAGTGAATTCAAACCAAACTGATTAGTCGTTATTAATTTTTATATTCATAAGACAATTTTTAAGAAAACAAATGTAATATTTAAAAATAATTCTATTATTAGTAATGTCTGACTGATGTCTGTAAGAAAAGAAAATATCGAATCTATAAGTTAATTAGAGAAAACTCTTTTTTACAATATTTTTTGTAAATACTGAACTTTTTATATCATTTCTATTTACAAAATACTCAATTTAATATCTACTTTGAAAAATTATACCTATCTAGCTTATTGCGAAATGTAAATCAAAATATCAATTTCTATGCAAAATCCAATAGATAGAAGACTAATAAAATTTGCGGAACTTTAATTGAAAAAATCACCCGTGGTCAATTCACGATCCCAGCGTTCAGCATCTCGGGCAATCGAATCTATGCACGGAATTTTTGAAATGAAATTTCTTATATTACTGTAGTGTTAGTTCGCATGATAGGAAATCAGAACGTAATGAAATGTGAAACGCCTGAGTAACACTTGCCACTTAGTGCGTCAGTGAGAGGCAAGGGAGAGGGAATATCAATCGCCCCCACTTCTTACGAAATGAACCGCCAGAAAAGTAAGACAGACGTGTTTCAATTTTCGTTACGCTCTCAATCGAAGCTCTTTAGTTTAGAAGTTTCACTGTCAACGCGCGTGGTGGTCACGCACCCATCTTTTTTATGCTATAGAGCAGTAAATTCTGAACAAAATGACACCTAAATCACTTTAATCTAATAACCACAAAGGTCAGAAATAAATTTGGAAATATTCATGTAAGTCCCGCCCTTAATTTACATATTATATTTTTAAAGAAATTTCATAATTATTTTTTAGAGCCTAGTCGGTCTCTTGAGTATGCTAGCAGTGTCAGATAATTGGGTCGCTACTGTACTATCAAAAATATTGACGTTATGTAATCAAAAATAAAAGGAAAAAATGTCTATCCTTTTCTACGAAGTGCAAACAGACAAATAATTATGTTTTTTTGATTAGATAATATGTACTTGGTATTCAGATACTCTCTATAATGACTATAATTTAATATACTTAAATTATTACACCCTGGTATATGCCAGCTTCTTTTCATATTTACAAAATAACGGAATGTTTTTTTAATTCACTTTTTTGCCCAGAATAAAATATTGTACATTTGTTTTATTAGTTATAATTATCTTTCCACAATTTTAGAATTGCCCCATACTTTTTTACTTCTAAAGGCTCCCATACACTTCGTTTTTTTTTCATCCGTTCGACTCGCAGCGATCCAACTCGCGATCCAAAACTGCAGTGTATGGTAAAGGACCAACGCGACGTGTGCGTGTGTGTTTTAAAGACCACCAACAGCTAAGGTTATTTGGGCATAGCACCAATTCATATTTTCATTGCATTATTTTTTTTTAATAATAAATTGAAAATCCAATTGACTTTTACCAGCTCTCGGGCTAGAACCCGGGAACTTGTAATAGAGGAACCATAGCAACACCATGTAAACAACAGCATTGCTACACGCTCTCGGCTATTCTCAAGCCCACCAACGCGACGGTCCAATCGTACTATACACTGCAGTTTTGGATCGCTACGAGAACGGATGAAAAAAGAACGAAGTGTATGGGAGCCTTTAGATTATGTCATTATGATTACAGAATATTTTATAAATTCGCTCCTTTTTGCTGAAGAAAAAATTAACTTTAATAATTACTATAAATACAAATTTTAACACGGACGTCGTGAACAAATACATAATTAAATGAATGCATAATGACTGCAAACACTGTTTGCAGTCATTATGCATTCATTTAATTTTAATTTAATAATTACAATTATCTTTCTTTACGAAGACCAAAAAATCACTAAATGCAATAATTATTGATTTGTATCTTACCTTTATAATTTCTCGATAGATAGTTCGCACTTCGTAGTCGTAATGTCTAGCAATGTTTAAATGTTTTTTTCAACAAAAATTATTAACCACATGTAGAAAAACACTTCCTAAACGTCCGGAAGTCGCAAGAAAAAAAAATTAGTCACTTAAAACGACACTTTATAATTTCACCGTAAAAGATACACATTTATTAAAACGCGTACAAAAAAAAACTTTTCTTAGCTCAAAAAACGAAACGAGTATAAACCAGTTTATTCAGTCAGACATTGCAAAAGGCCGTACTAAAATATGTTAATGAAGTGATAGGTTAAAGGTGCACGATTACATAATAAGCATAATGTATTATATAAAATAAATATATATATATATATGAATTATTCAGAGGTCCAAATTGTTAACTTATAGAAGTTATCTGCATAATATTTCACATGTTTTTAAGACTATAGAAGTATAACATTATTTAAAATTATTGATTTATTATACTTTATAACAGTTATATATAAAATGTAGATAGACAAACAATTTGAAAAAGAAATTAAATCTATGCAATATAAGTCATGTTATCTAACTCATTATGTTATATTGTATATTTACTAATGAATAAAAATAAATAGTTTCCTAGAAATATTAGTTTAGTTCAATCTATCAAAACCCCTTTTTGCAACATGTTCGTGATTTCAATTTGGTTTTCAGTGTTTTTTAAAGACCACCAGCAGCTAAGGTTATTTGGGCCTAGCACCAATTCATATTTTCAATTCATTATTTTTTTTTAATAAATTGAAAATCCAATTGACACTTTTACCAGCTCTCGAGCTAGAACCCGGGAACTTGTAATAGAGGAACCATAGCAACGCCATGTAAACAACAGCACTGCTACACGCTCGGCTATTTTCAAGCCAATTTGGTTTTCATATTTGTAATTTAGGTTTGGGGAAACAGTTCCAAAAATAGAATGAACATGGAACGTATCATTTGTTGATTTATTTTATTTATTGTAAATTATAGACACGTCGACAACTTAGGTCATTAACGTCTTGATTACATTAAATAACAACACACTTAAAACTAAATGATATCACAAAACATCCATGAGCGGAGGTGGGATTCGAAGCCGCGACAGTCCGATCCACAGGCCGCGACGCTAACCACTGGACCACACTGTCCTCTATATCTTTTGTTGAGCGGAACTATATAGTTTCACTGGCATGTATTTGAAAAATTAGGAAAGAAAGAATTGCTGTTTCCTAATCTTTTTTTTATAAGTAAATAAAAATATTTCAAGGAGGGTTTTTTAATATTCGAATATTCATTCAAGATTCGGCTACTAATTGAACATTCAACTAGTCGAACTTCGATAACTCGAACCATGACTTACCACAAAAAAAAATTCGCGTTATCAAGACTTCGAGTTCAAATAACATTAATTCTCACTCTTGACGCTACTGCCAACCAATTTTGTTCGAGGGGGCAGTATAGCCTAGTGGTTAGCATGCTTGGTGCCGCAATCTCTAGACTGGACTGCCGTGGGTTCGATTCCCACCTGCGCTCATGGACGTTTTGAGATGTTATTTAGTTTTAAGTTAGTTGTTATTTAGTGTTGTTGACGCTAATGACCTTAGATGTCGACGCGTCTATAATCTACAATAAATAAAATAAATTTTGTTCGAGTTATCGAAATTCGACAATATTCGATTATTGGAAGTTAATTCGATTGAATCTGTTTGCACTTTAGATTCTCTAACGCTATCTAATCTAAAATTATACATTGAAATCAAAACAGAGTGGTGAGCAATTAGTGACAGGGACACCAAGATCAAAGAACAGTTGTATAACTAATTTTATTGGTGAGCAACTATATTTTGATTTTCCTCTAAAATCAGAAAGAATTTGATACAAATATTCAAATAAATCTGTTTTGAAGCATTGGACTATTAATTATTCCACTAATTTCAGTGTAGCGGCGCTGTTGTTTACATGGCGTTGCTATGGTTCCTCTATTACAAGTCCCCAGTTCTCGGGTTCTAGCCCGAGAGCTGGTAAAAGTGTCAATTGAATTTTCAATTTATTATTAACAAAAAAAAAATATTAAATAATGAATTGAAAATATGAATTGGTGCTAGGCCCAAATAACCTTAGCTGTTGGTGGTCTTTAAAACACAATTTTTCACTAATTTCAACACTTTTTCTTTGGCAAAAGCGCTAGTTATGCGCCAATGCACTCTCTCGGCATCGAACGACCAGTGACCATTGACGACCTTTATATCTCGTGATGATTTCGGAACAATATGGAAAGATAAGAAACAGTTCCGACAGAGAACATAGGTCGAGAACTACCCAAGTCTAAGTTGTATAGATTCGGCAGCGATTCTTAATCTTTGGTTTTCCCGGATTCATACTCAAATACACTAAGAATCGGTTAAATTGTGTTTTCAAGACCACCAACAGCTAAGGTTATTTGAGTTATTAAATTCATATTTTTAATTCATTATTTTTTTTTAATAATAAATTGAAAATCCAATTGACACTTTTACCAGCTCTCAGGCTAGAACCCGGGAACTTGTAATAGAGGAACCATAGCAACACCATGTAAACAACAGCATCGCTACACGCTCGGCCATTCTCAAGCCACTAAGAATTAGTGAACCGCTAAGCATTTCTTAGCAATTACACTCAAAACTGGAATTAACGCATTACCAATAATTTTTCCATTTCGGTTGATAAATAATATTCGAGAAAAAATTTTAAAGCATTGGCAGACACCTCATTCAGAAGTTGAAAAGTCCACGAACTACAGTTTAAAACTCGTCGGTATAAAGTATTATAGAAGAAATAATAATTTGGTATTGTAATAATACGTCTCTGCTCCGTAATAATTAATTAAGAATTGCCAAACAGCAATCCTGTTATGGCGCATAACTGCAGATGTCCAATAAGTGGTACATCGGGACTTTTGCAGTTCAACTCAGTTACGAACTGATAAAAGAGGAACGATTGAACGATCGCGAGGCAGTGAATAGCTAGTTAATAACTCGCCTCGTTAAAAAGCTCGGCCCAAGGTCCATTTAAAGACCTGCTACCATTACAGTATTAACTTCAGCAAGATTTGGTTTAAAAAAATAAACAATTTATTCGTAATGTATTTTTATAATTTTTTATTGGTACAAATAACTACAATTACTTCGCGTGCGCTTGCGCTTTACGCATTTGTGTCAGAATGTTGGACAATTCTTCACGCTTCCTCTTCGCACGGATGTGTGTTCCAAGTCGTCGTTTTAAGAATTTCAGTGCCCTCTTGTCTTTCGACACTTTTAACAATTCCATGGCTCTCTTTTCATAAGGCGCATGACCAACTACTTCTCGGATCAAATCGCGAACAAACTTTGTGTGTTTAGTCTGGATCTGAAAACGGATTTTAAAAAATGCAATTGATTACAAAACAATTTCTCTCTAAAAATGCGTTACATTCCACGAAGGTGATCACTTGTGAAAACATGCAGTCACAATGGGTAAATTTAACGACATAGCGCTAGTTATTTTAACGCTATTAAATATAGCTGTAGGTAGTTTTGTAACGAAAGAGATTGTAGATTATAGACGTTTGACAGCTGAGGTTGGTAGGTACTTTTGTTAAATGGCAACTGCCTGACCACGTATCAATATTTTAGTTCTGATATTTTTGGGCCTACAAATAACAGTCCCAATATCTCGAGATTTTCTACGATTAATCGTAAATTATTGAGTAATAAATTCATACACGATTGATCAATTACTGTATGTATTTACGCATCCCGATTCTGATACGAGTTTTTTTACAGAAACGTAATCTTGATCTGAGCTGTTCGTTTAGCATACCGATTAGTACAAATCTCACAATGTGGCGCTACACGGCTATAACCATCGAATTGACCTATTATCTATTTGCATTACACTCTACAAAGGTGACCGGTTGCGAGGCACCCCCATTTAGATTTTTTGTATGTACACCACCTCATTAATTCAGATAATTCTAGTGAAAACACCTGTTCAAATTTGGTCAAAAACGAAACTTAATTTTTAAAGGACTTACCCCCTTCAACCTAGCAGGACGGATCTTCAATGTTTTGTCAGCTTTGTCAGCCTTATTCTTCGCAACGCGGAGTTTGCTTGTTTTGTGGCCTTTGTTTAAACCAACACAGGTTTCGTACCGTGGAGCCATGCTTCTATAATATAAAAAAGATACTTTTCAATAAAATAATCAAATACTTTTTTCTTAAATCACTATAATTATAAAGAAAAAAATGTTTATTTATTTAAGCACCTAAATTTAAAGATATTAACATCAAATAGGTTATGACTACTAAAAACAAATAGGGTTATAACTGACAATTTTAGACAATACTTATAATTTGTCAAAATACTTTAAACAAATTATAGCTATGAATTTCTCAGTGAACAAAGTACATATCCGATAAACTTACAATTAATGATTAAACAGATATAAAAAGAAAATAACAAACCTTTCTGTAATGGCAGACACGGTTCACAAAAACGGAAACAGAAGAACACTGAATATTGAATAATCCCTGGGGAAAGTTCTATTTTCTTTACACGTTTGCAGCATTGATAACCGACAGCTAGAACATGTTGGCAACACTGGTACTGTACGCCACAATTTTTACCTCAAAAACGATGGAAATACGTTGGTTTTGTTTACTGATTACTCCCTTCTCTATGACACTACTTGTTCGTACCGCTCAGTAAAATTGGTCTTTGCCTAGATTTTTGAATAAAACATTACAATTATTAATTAAAATTAATAGCTCTAGTAAGAACTTCATAATACTGCTTCCCTTATAGTGGACTCCAAATGTTCTTTTCATTAGTCTTTACCACTGGAAAATTAAGACCCATCCCTGGATAAAATTGGCAGAAAATGGCCAGTCAAAGAAGTTACCGTTAGCAAAATTACTGCCACCCAGGATGAGGAGCCTAAGTTCTAGTTGTTTGAGCATATGAAATAAATTATTGTAACCTATTTAGATGTGGTACATGACATGAAATTGGTTTCATTTTGGGGAATATTAGGTCTAGACGATAAAACCGCCGAATATTCGGTGATCAAAACCAAATTATTCGGCCTTTACCAAATAAAAGAAAGTGGAAGAATACCGAACAATTACCGAATACTCGACGCGTCTCTGAATACGCCTGCACCCTGCAGCTGTTGCAAACGATTCGTTAGTGTCTTCCAGAAAAACGTATATAATCAAAGTAATAACTAAAAATAACAAACATTCAAAGATACAATAAAAAAAATGTCATTCTTTGTTAATATGTAATTACTCTTTTAATACACAAAGTAAATAATTTTAATTCATAAAAGAATTTCAAATTAATTAGTATGTCTTATTTTTTTTGTATAATAAAACAAAAATAAATAAAAAAACAAATTTTTACAAAAAAAATCTAGATAACACATTTTCATATAGCATTTTTATCAGTTGAACACTAAAAATAAATTTCTGGATTTATAAATCTTCAGTAAGTTCTCTATCATACATTATTTATTTTATCAACTATACAAGAGCCTACCATATTTGCAACGATAATAAGCAACAAGCGTCTTAGAAATGATAATCCGTGATACTGCAAAAACCGCCGAACGTTACTCTGCATTACAGAGTAGCGTTATGCTGCAACACCACATAATGCTTACGGCCGTATTCATAGTTAACCCTTAAGTAGTAAGGGACACTTACTCATACCCTCAATTCGAATATGCGTTTCATAGTCAAAATTGACGTCTGTAAGGGCCCTTACATCACCCTCACCTTAAGGATGGATAGTATGTCCCTTAAGTGTCGAAAAAGTAAAAACAAACACATGAAAAACACGCATTTATATCAAAGGAAAAAATCGTGGAGGTTTACTATAATTCTTCCCTCACTCAAGGAAATGACTATGAAACGCTTCTTTGAATAAGGTGCCCTCAGCACTTAAGTGACCTTCAGCGAAGGGACCCTTATCACTTCCCTTAAGGGTTAACTATGAATATGGGCATCAGTTTCTGGTATGATTAAATCTAAATTTAAAGCTGAAAGTCGAATCAGAAACCCAGCATAAATGTTGACACAGCGCAAACAAATATTCGTGTGAACTCCATACGCTCCATTGCATTTAACGATTTTAAAGTCTCTCTGATTGGCTAATTCAAACAAGCGTCGATTCATTACGCGTATGATTATGCGCCAACGAGGTCGTAGATCACGCATGAATGGAATCTCAGTTTTACTACTTCAAGTTACGTGGAATGAGGGCTACCCACGGCTACGAGACTTCTTTTTTACCACTTGTTGGCAACACCAGCAAATGAGGTTTATGTCACTTTAATATCATTCAATTTTCAGAACTGTTTATATTTTTCGCCACTTGATGGCGCTACTAGCAAGTAAAGTTATGTCATTCAATCAATTAACGGCAAAATCGCAGTTTTGTATTTATTTAATTATATTTTACTCCTTAATAATGGATAAATGAAGAATGACTAAACACAAACCGTGAATCTCCGTTTAACATACTTGGCACTAGCGCCATCTGACGAATAAACAATGTACACGTTTGACACATACCTTACTTGCCACTAACGCTATCTGACGAATACAAATTTGGTAGCTTTCATTGCAGAATGGCGTTACGCGATAATACTGAGCGACGTTCAGCTGTTTTGCAGTATCACTGCCACTTTAGTTCACCGAAATGTTGCAAATATGTTAGAATAATACAGAAATGTTTCTTCAAAAATAAGCGTGATTATTATAGAAACACTGAAGACAGATTTCAATACAGAGTTCTGGCCAAATAAATAAAGAATAAAATTTGTACGTTTTTTTTTCTGATTAAAACATTTCTGTCATAAAAACTCTTAAAATTATATATATTTATGAACACGCAGATGAAAATCATATAAACAAAACACTCTGTATATAAAATGGAAGGAATAGTGATGAGCAATATATTACTGAATTATTCCGTTAGATCAGCGTTTTCTAAACTTTTTCGCCTACGGACCACTTAGAGATTAGCAAAATTCTCGCGGACCCCCCTTAAAATCAGGTGTAATTTAGTTTTTTTTTTAAAGTAAAACATTTTATGCATGGCATCGAAAAACAAATACTATGTTATTCTGTAAATAGTCCAAGCGGCAGAGGTAATAAATGAAAGGGGTTACCTGGAAAGTATTCCGAAGTTAATGATATTTTGGTGTGTTGTTTTCGGGTACTCTGTGGAGTAGAATCTGAGTTTTTGACCTCGAGGACCCTGTGCTAACGTGGGGGGAGCCGAAAAACCACGAAATTTTACCACCTTTTCTGCTTTTTTAAAAATCTCTCAGAAACGGTCGACTTAAGCAATTCTTCCACTATGCAATGTTTTAAAGAGGATTACATTTCCTACAATTTTCATTCCCACAACTTTTCTGTGGTACTAATGGTAAGCGCGCTGCAGCTTCTTGAAAATCACCCGCTCCGCTTTTTGTAACATTGGTAACCAATGTGTAACATATGTATTTTCAATTTAAAGTTCGATGAAGAAGAAAATAAATAAAACTATTGAAAAAAACATTACATTTTAACCATTGGTTACCAAGGCTACAAAAAGCGGAACGGGTGATTTTCAAGAAGCTGCAGCGCGCTTACCATTAGTACCACAGAAAAGTTGTGGGAATGAAAATTGTAGGAAATGTAATCCTCTTTAAAACATTACCTAATGAAAGAATTGCTTAAGTCGACCGTTTCTGAGAGATTTTGAAAAAAGCAAAAAAAGTGGTAAAATTTCGTGGTTTTTCGGCTCCCCCACGTTAGCACAGGGTCCTCGAGGTCGAAAACTCAGATTCTACTCCACAGAATACCCACAAACAACACACCAAAATATCATTAACTTCGGAATACTTTCCAGGTAAAAAGTACCTGACTGCTGGACTAAAATGTCAATTTATAACACTTAGATGTAGATTTTAGAGTGCCCGCGGTGAGAGATGAAGCCAGGCACGTCATCATTAAAATGTTAGTGAACGCCTGTTTGCCCGCAGACACAGAACTGCACATTGGGTTTTATGGCGTTAGGTACAATTTTGGCAAACCGCTCATGGATCTCCAAAACAGTCAGCTAGAAGGCGGACGCAATGCATTCACGTTACTATGACGCGGTAGCTTCATCTTTCGCCGCGCGAGGTCTACAACATATCACTGTTTGTCGGACAGCATTCATACAATTCGGCCATCACCCATTTACATCAGAGATGAGTCCGCGGACCCCATCGGATATACTTATGGACTCCAGTTTAGGAAACGCTGCATTAGATAATATAATATTTCAAATCAAACATTAATTTAATAAGTTCTTCTTTACTTATATTTACTATACTCAGTTTTCTTCTACAAATCACAATACCAATACTTTGCAATCTTATCAATACTAATCAGAAGAGGGCGTACTACACTACACTTGGGCTCGACTATCAAGAGGCGTGTCTACGGAAAATATCTCCTATTCGCAAATAAAAGCAAAGTGGCTGACATCTAGGGTTGCCACCTGCCGCTAGTTGATTAAAGGGTTACCAGTATAAAAAATACGGGTTTTAGATATTTTTACGGGAGACAATTAAAACAGCAATGTTTAATGAAGATAATCTATTTTTTAAATTTATATTTATGGTTAGAAGAAACAGCTTTTAAAAGCTCTTCATTTTGAGAAGCAAATATATAAAAATCTTTGCAAGATAACTTAAAATTACATTTGACTTGTAACTTGGAGCTTTATTTATCCCGTATTTTATTTTCGAAATTATGGGTTTTTGTATTATCTTAGCCTGAAAAACGGGGTAACCCGTAAAATACGGAGCATCTGGCAACCCTACTGACATCTGATGTTCGAATCCGAAGTTGTCGTATGTGGGGTCTACGAGAAAAAAGAAATGGCAGCTCCCATCATTATGTCTCATTTGACTCAAACCAACGTATTTATAAATATCAATGTATGTTGATGCTCGATTGTTGACAGAAAAATCTAACCTCAATAACTTAAAAATTTACTTTACTTGCAAAACCATTCAAATCATCATTTCGTCCAAGGTGCTGACATCTATATTTGCTTTGTGATACGACCGATTAAACCCCACATAGACGACTGAAGTGCTGACTTCAACTTTCGCTTTTAATTGCAAATGGGGTGTTTTATTAGAGAAATATATCTATTCTATTCATCACGAAAATTCAGGATACAGAATGTAAAACAATGTTAAATATTTACACGTAAATCGTATGTATACATCAAAATGGGACACCCTGTATGTATGTATGTATGTATGTATGTATGTATGTATGTATGTATGTATGTATGTATGTATGTATGTATGTACTTTGTAAGTTACTCTTTTTTGTATTTCAATTTTAAAATTTCAATAGACGCTGATGATCTCAGCTATTGAGCGTCTATAATCTACAATCTATCTCTTTAAAATTTCTCAGTTGTCAGGAGTCTATAATTTACAATTCATTCATTCTTTAAAATTTCATATACTTTCTTGATCGACTTTAACGCATTAGAATTTTCAATAGCTAAAGTGTAATTTAGCAAGCCCAGCTTCTTGGAAAATTTTTCTATCCTAATTTGTCTACTTAAATATTAGAGTCAAAAATCATATTGTTAAGACGAAAAAAAACAATCAAACAATTTTACAATAGAGTTAATTCTGAGAAAACTCTTCTATTTATCAACCAAGTCCCAGTGAATAGTGATTATGCAACATTAAGAAATATAAAAGATCAAAAGTGACCTTAGTTATCGAGCATTTATGATCTACAATATCTAAAGAAGTGTCTGACATGTCCAGCAGAGTTAAAATGGTCGAGAAATAAATGAAACTTTCGTATCTCGCTAACTATTCTTATAATTTTTTATACCGTTTCAACTAATTAAAAAAAAGCAAAATTGCGTAATCTCTGGGACACAGTAAAAACTTGGTAGGTTCAACGTCTCCAGCGCTATGTGTGCTGAAAAATATGGTAAACAAACATGGCGTCATTATTGCTCAAGCAAAGCGGCCATGTTTAGAGTCAATAATTTTATAACCTCAAATTAATTTGACAATTACTGCAACTAAAATGAACGCAATATTTTTTTATCAGATGTCAGGTAATAAACCTTTCAACAGAACAACTAGAGATGGCAAAAAAAATTGAATGATCGATTAATCAATCATTTGATTAATCAAACCGTAATAATCGATTATCCGAAAAAAAATTGATTATTATAATCATTTGATTAATCGAATGTTGTTTTTTTTTTGTAATATTATGGTAAGTATAATTATATTATTTTGCACCATATGGTGCGAAGATAGACGATACTGATAGTCGATAATTTAATACAAATGGCAGACTCGGAGTTGGTCATCCTGATAGCGTCGATAGCCATGAAGGCTATACAGTCACAGCAGTCTGCGATCAGTGGCACCTTTTACTTTATTCTGTCACTTTATGAATTTATTATTTATTGTGTTATTTCGCATTCGAAGTTTGATATTTCAGTTTCGATTTTCGTATAACTGCTATAAAAAATGTCGATGATTAGGTAAATAATCGATTGATTTTTTAATTAATCTAATGATTAATAGAAACAAAATAATCGATTATTCAGTTACTCATTGTCATCTCTAAGAACGACCAATCGCTACATTTATTAGTAGTAAAATAACTATAATGTCGTCGTCGTTGAACCTACCCATTAAAAGATCCAAATTTTTGGCTCAAATATTTATTTTACGCCATATACATAATAACTCGCGTTTTCTTTCATTTGCAGACTACATTTGATCCACTAATTTTCAAAAAAAAGACTGTCGTGAGCATAAAAAAAATATATATGTTTTATATAAAAAATAATTCGAAAGTGAATCAAATGAACTTGCATATCTTTTTAAAACATAAAATATGTTTATAAATAAATCACGTCAAAAATCTCCTAGCACATCAAAAAAGATGTCGATATATTGCAAAAATTATCAAAACGAACAAAATGTATTCAAATAATAAGACTTCCGATGATATCTAAATAATAAAATCTATAAAATTATCACAAATACACTCGACTTAACAAAAAGAAGACTCAAACATTTAAAAAATTTCCAACAATCTCATTGCATCTTGCTAACCTGTAAAAGTATACACTGTAGAATAAAATTAAAAAAATATTGTAGATAATTCACTTTGGTAACCTGATACGATTTATACTAATACCAAAGAGTAGGTAAATTCTATAAGAGACGTCGCTTCGAACAGCTCTTTGATGTTTGAAAACCTTGAAACTTTCAATCTCTTTAAATTAGTAGAACATAAAGCGCGCGAATTTTTAACACGTTTATATTAGCTTCACCTGTATGCGGGCTTGCTTGTTTGTCAGTTTGTAACCGACTTCTTTGAACTTGATTTTGACCAACTTTGAACGGTCAGATTTAGTTTAAACTTTGTCGACTTATCAAGGACCGACGACAATACAATAATTCAATAAGTTTGTCCCATTATCCTGACCAGGATCTCCAGGACTAAAAAAAAGCAAAAAACTTCAGATTGAACTGAAACTTTGCACACTTATCAAGGACCGATTACAATACAATAATTCCATAAGTTTGTCCCATTATCCTGACCAGGATCTCCAGGACTAAAAAAAAAAAATAAATTATAATTTAAAAAAACTAAAAAACACGCTTTAATGAACTAAAAATTAAAAAATAATTAATTTTATTGTAAAAAAGCGTGGGGTAGTATGAAAATATGATACAAAGCACCCCACGCTTTTTTACCATAAAATTAATTATTTTTTAATTTTTAGTTCATTAAAGCGTGTTTTTTAGTTTTTTTAAATTATAATTTTTAATGTTACACCATAAAAGAGATGTAATAGTATAGACTGTATACCTAGTGGCGTAATGAGGAATATTACTGCCGAATAGTGACAGTACGTTAAAACGAGCGATAGCGAGTTTTGACAGTCATACGAGTCATATCGCGTGTGTGTTTTAAAGACCACCACCAACGGCTAAGGTTATTTGGGCCAAGCACCAATTCATATTTTCAATTTATTATTTTTTTTCAATAATTAATTGAAAATCCAATTGACACTTTTACCAGCTCTCAGGCTAGAACCCGGGAACTGGGGACTTGTAATAGAGGACAACGGCATTGCTGCACGCTCGGCTATTCTCAAGCCCTGTATCTTTTGAACCGTAACAGGTAGCCGGTTGAAACTTTCACAGAATATGTGTTATTATGGCGGATATCCTAACAAATATTTAAAAAAAAAAACAAAAAATTAAAATTAAGGGGGTCCCCATACAAAAAAACTTGCTTTTTCAACGTTCTTTTGTTTTTGTTCTATCGTAAAAACGGTAATACATACAAGCGTCAAACTTGGCATGATTATAGTGCAAACTCTAAACTAAAACAACAAATAATAAAAACCGACCGGGCGACCATGTGTGAGTCGGACCAAACAGTTTGTTAAGTTTAACAGTTTTGACATTTACATTAACGGTGGCACATAAAAAAAACTCGCATTTCAAAATTGACGTATCTTTTTTATTTGTCAACCGATTTAAATGAAACAAACACTAAATGTTATCCCAAGGTTATCTCGAACATTAACCCTACTTAACTTCTTATTTTTATTATTGTACGGAACCCTGAATGCGCGAGTCCAACTCATTGTCATTGTCATTTAAAATGTAAAATAAAAGAATAAAAATAAAATTTAAAATACCACATAAAGTAGCACCGGTTACATTTCTTAACACCCAATGTAGGAGGTTAAAATATAAAAGTAGTTAAATATTGCCTACGGTAGGCAGTAAAGTTGTATCGTTTAGAGAAGATAGTAGCGTCATTTCTGCGCACAAACGAAATTCGGGTCGGACGTGTCTATGTTTTCTAATATTTGGTGGTCAATGGTGCGTCTCGACTGGCGACGAACAACTAATCGATCATATTCATAGTTCCACTCCTTGTTAGAAAACATAGACCCATCCGACCCGAAACTCCTCTGTGCGTAATGACACTACTACTAATTATATCTTTTAGGCCGCGGTGGCTTCCTTCGGGCCCCTAACATTTAAATCTTAGATCTTAATGATAGAAAGAGAAATGTAGGTCGTGTTCAACGAAAAATTAGCATCAGATTATGTACAAGTTCGAATGTGATGAAGAATTTACGAAAGAGCATTTGAAATTGTTATGACAGTCTATGCCGAAAATCAACTTCCTTGTTCAAACGTCGCGTCTTATAGAAACACCAATTCTTTGCTAATATGATTTGATTTGCGTGACATTTTACGATGTTGACGCTTTTAGTTGAGCTAATTTTAATTTTACTTCTCTAAACGTTGGTCTATTTTCAGGTAGAAGATCCCATGCCTGAAACAGATATTAAAAAAATTAAATTAAAAATAAAATCCAACCCAAAACTACTACCTAATCGGTCGTTTAAAAAGTATGAAATAATTTAATATTATTTATTAGTCACGAAAGCGTTGAGAACTGTAACTTTTGAAAGTTTTCCATTTTTTGTTGATGTATTGCAGAAGTCCCCAATAAATAATAAAAAATTATTTCACTGAAATTGGTTCGTCCGTTTTAGAGCTACGATGCCACAAAGGCTTCGAACTTATAACATCCGTCCATTTTTGAGACGGGAGTTAAAAATGAAAGAATAATTTGTAAACGCAGTTCAAACTACAATAATTTAAAAAAAATTATATAATACCTGTCTCATAATTTCATATATTTCCGAAGGACAACCTTCAGGAGCCTCCATTTTGTATCCTTTCTCTACATGCTTAACAACGTCCGCTAAAGGCTAAAATATAATAAAGAATGTTAATAAATTAGCTTTTGTAACAGCTGTGTTGTGACACAGTACACACATCGGATTAGCGCAGGGGTCGGCAACCTTTTGAGACGGAAGAGCCAAAAGTTACAATTTACAAAATTTCCCAGTTTTTAAAGAGCCACTAACATTTTCATTTCAATATTATGGTATTTGATTAGGATTATAACTAAACAAACAGAACAGTGTTACCACATTTAAAAAATGTCAGATGTCTGTATACTCTCTACTCCACCTATTCTCACTGTTCTCTGTTGAGTGTTTTTATCCTGGTTAAAGTTTTTTTTGCAGTATAATATTTTTTATGAGTTTTGAAAATAAAATAATATAATTATTAATATTTGCGCATGGAACTGGAGAGCCGCATCTTGACATCTTAAGAGCCGCATGCGGCTCGCGAGCCGCAGGTTGCCGACCCCTGGATTAGCATGTTCAATAACACTGATATACACCCCTGAAGAAAATTAACGAACCGACTGTCATTGTTTTAGTATAGAAATAGACAAAGTTATGATTTTATTTATTTGTATTGATTAAGTCATTACGTATTTAGATTTAAACAATTTTTGAAGCGCGTAAGACGATTTCTGGGAGGGGAAAAACTTATGGGTTCGCGTCACGTCACCGACACGCTCATGTTAAAAGTATATCTATTGGGATCCGTCAAATGAGCATATGACATCTGGTGGCACAAAATTGTACTCAAAAAAACGAGGGAAAATTTTACATGCTAACAGTGCAAATTTATCGTGAAATTGTTTATTACAAATATAAAACAAGTAAAATAAACAAAAAGTTTATCGAAAATGGAATTCGCGACGTTTTCTAATATCATGGCATTAAACACTGTCAGTTATTGCCTTACAAAACTTACTTTACAGCGAATTATTTTCTATTGAAATGTGGAAAAACTGTATTTATGAATTAAAAAAATATTTTATATTAATAATAAGATGTACTTATTATCATACTGTGCTACAATAGTAAAATCATTTGATGATTGACAAATTTATAGGACTAACTTTGTATACAAATATTTTGAGGTTAGTAACTTACCTACTTATTACAATATAACATATTATGTTGCAGTTATGTGTTTACATTATTCACCTAACCCTGCCTTAAAGAAGCATTGAACGAATGATCTATTTCGTGGAGATTTTCTTTTAATTTTGATGTTTTTAAGCAATATGCCGTAAAGATTACTACTTTTGACAGCTCAGTTATCTTGATTTTTTCACACATTTGATAATATGTCCGGCTTTGAGAATCCGTTCTCCTTCAACGAAATTCCTTTGTTTAGGATTCGTACCGGCCCAATTGCAAATTGCACTTATATTTATTATTTCTTATCACTTTGAAAATCACAAAACTACACGCAAAAGTATACCCCGTATATAAAATGTCCCCCCTTTGCGCCATGTTTTTTAAGCTCCACCCATTTAACGGATCCCAATAGCTACACTTATAGCTATAGATATACGCACGCGCAGTGGCCTATGTACACGTATATGCACCAACACAAAGATAACGTGTTGTACAACATTAATACTGTGTGTACAAGTAAAGTTGAATTGATTACGTGAAAATCTCAATGTGTGTATTGTATAAATTGTGTTTTTAAATAATGTATGTTAATTCTTATTTCAATTAAATTGTATTTATATTTTGTGCTGGACTTGCGTAGCCCATCGCATGTGTTGACGTAAAAAGCATAGCTTCTGTCGGGTGTCCCATGACACCTCTTGACTTTTTTGTCCTTAAGCATGTTCTCCCGAAACTCACACATTAAAATTATAAAAATCGGTAACTTACTATCCTGGGATATGGCACACGACCAAATGAGTATATTTCCCATAGCAGTATCCCAAAACTCCACATGTCAGATTTATTTGAAAATTTCTAGAAAAAATCAAAATAAATATGATTCAAGACTTGTCACTTATTTCAATTTTGTATTTGAAGTTGAGTTAAAATGTAGCTGGACATTCCTTCAGTAACAATAGGTTTTATAATACTTCATAAGTACGCCGATAAGGTCGAAACTCGTACGGAAAAGTAATTACATCTAAATTATACTAGAAATGAGAGATTAGGATATTTTATGATAAATAATAGTTTTATACGGCTGAAATGCAATTGAAAAATTTTTTCGTTGGAGAGCAGCCAATTATATAATTGTATCGAAACATATCGGAAAAAATCCAGTGGTCACAGTCAGGATTCTAACCTGAACCTTTCCACTTTCGCGGCGGAATGAGCTTACAATACTCAATACTCGCATGTAGTGAAAATCTATTGATTCTGAAGCATATAAGGTTGGTAAAATGATTTTTTCCAATATGTTTTGAAACAATTATATAATTGGCTGCTCTCCAACGAAAAAATTTTTCAGGATATTTTATTATCCGACCTACGATTATTGAAGTGAAATGAATACTTACATTGTGTTTTAGTGCTTCCGGGGCAGTCCATTTAATTGGTAGTTTTCCGGTATCCGAAGAAACACTTTCATTACGAGCTAATCCAAAATCTGAAACTTTCGCTACGCCACTTTCAGCTATAAGAACATTACGAGCTGCTAAATCTCTGTGTACAACTCGACATCTTTCTAAATATTCCATACCAGCGCTCGCATCGCTAAAAACATCACAATTATTAATAACAATTTTTAAAAAGTCCCACAAACTGAACAAATCCGAGCCCAAAGTTAGTTCAAAAACGATTGCCAGAAGTTGTAGATTTACTGGATCCCCTAACGTTGCGATATGGGTCGATTTTACACGCTACTCGTCAGCGAGTAAAGTCGTGCGCGAGTGAGTGCATAGCGACCAGTCCGATTATACTCGGGAGGGTAAATACGCTCAGTCGCTCACTAGTCTGCTAACGAGAAACAATAACAACAACTCCCGCGCGAACTACAGCTTCGGAATCTTGGCACACTACACGCTGCGATTTTACTAGCTAATCAGCAGCAGCTGGCAACCAGCGGCCGCAACCCGGTCACACTTTCGGCTGCTATTCGACATGTAAGTTCCCTATTTATTCCACTGTCAAAGCTAATATTCAATAATCATTCCAAATGGCCTTTTAGTAAACTTACAATGCGAAATTGATTTGATCTTTTCGAGTCACGTGCAAACGACCTCTCGATCTGAGATAATCAACTAAACTTCCTTTACTCATGTATTCCGTCACAAGACAAATATGTTGATTATGAACTACTAAACCTTTCAGCTGGACCAGGTTTTCGTGTGTCAACGATCTATAATCAAAAATAATAAAAAAGACATGAGTGACGCAGTACTCACAAGAGTTGATATGTAAACATGTGAACTCGTATCAGTCTGGTTTCATAAGCGTGCAAACGTCACCCAAAAACATATGACATCGCCATGCTGTGTTTGTGTGAGTGAGCAGTGTGCGCAAGTAGTATGCGCAAGTAGTGTGCGCAAGTAGTGTGCGCGATTAGTATGCGCAAGTAGTGTGCGCGAGTAGTGTGCGCGAGTAGTGCGCGCAGTAGTGTACGCGAGAACGCTTCACACACACACTTACGCAGACACATCAAGGAGATTTATGGGTCTGACATCTGACGTTCAAAATCTCACGTAGCCCCTACTTACTGAGAGCTAAGATATTTACACATCAATACGCGTAACAAAAGAATGTATGTAATGCCAAACACGGGATACACAATAATCAGATCAAAAACAACTGAAAAATGTCGATCGTTTCTGTCAGCATTGTCATCATCTTCGGAACCTGTATATTGTTTAAATTAATTTAACATGAATTACAAAAATTCGTGTTTTTGGTGATAAATTTTCGCTGTCGTGGGTTCGAACCCCACCTCCGCTCATGGATGTTTTGTGATGTCATTTGGTTTTAAGTGAGTTGTTATTTAATGTAAGTAAAACGCTAATGACCTAAGTTGTCGACGCGTCTATAATTTACAATAAATAAAAGATAAATTTTCAAAAATTAGAAAAAATGCAAACTACTCACGTCATTAACGACGCCTCAGTGAGAAATTTTTGTGCGGCTTCACTGGAATCTTTTAACATTTTCACTGCGACTTTTTCACCTTTCAATATGCCAAGAAGAACCTCCCCAAATTCACCTTTCCCAAGCGGTTCTTTAAGCTAAATAAAAGAATAAAAAACAATATTACTTTTTTGATTGGTACTTTTATCTATCCATAATGGGAAAATACATGTCTTGCCCTAAGACTAATCTATTTAAAGATTAATTATTAAATAGACAGTAGCCATTCCACAAGCATATACTTTTCTTAACGTAACCAGTCGGCAACCTGCCATCGTGATGTTAAACGTCAAACAATTAAGATATTCAAGGAAAAAATCAGAAGCCACTGTCTTAATTGTTTGACGTTTAACATCACGATGGCAGGTTGCCGACTGATTACGTTAAGAAAAGTATATGCTTGTGGAATGGCTACTGTCTATTTAATAATTATAATATTATAACCACAAAAAACTTCTCATTGTTGTATTTAAAAACGGTCTTGTCTGGACTTACGAGTTATTAATATTTAGTTATGTTTATAACTTAAATAAAATCCGCTCTCGCATGAAGTGTGATTTAGTGTTGAAATAGGTATATATAGGAAAAGAACAGATCCCACTCTCGGGACACTGTGTGAGTAAGAGGTAACTCAACCAGCCGGAAACTGGGAATTTCGGGTTCAAGTCCTGACAGTGGCTTCTGATTTTTTCTTTGTATATCTTAATTGTTTGACGTTTAACATCACGATGGCAGGTTCGCCGACTGATTACGTTAAAAAAAGTATTTGCTTGTGGAATGGCTACTGTCTATTTAATAATTATTATATTATAACCACAAAAAACTTAACTCATTGTTGTATTTAAAGATTATTTTCTTATCAAATTATTATTCTAATTCTACAAATAAACAAAGTTTGACCATCGTTTCGGACAATTAGTCCATCTTATTTATTTATTGTAGATTATAGACGCGTCGACATCTAAGGTCATTAGCGTCTTTCAACTACACTAAATAACAACTAACTTAAAACTAAATAACATCACAAAACATCCATGAGCGCAGGTGGGATTCGAACCCACGGCAGTCCAGTCTAGAGGTTGCGGCGCCAAGCACGCTACCATCTAGGCTATACTGCCCTCTAGTCCATCTTCAGAGAGTATAGACTTATATAGTATAATATAAGTCTATATTTTCTGAAGATGGGCTAATTGTCCGAAACGATCGTCAAACTTTGTTTATTTGTAGAATTTTTTCAAGTGTTATTAATAATTTGATATTTAATCATGTTCTATCAAGTGCCGAGTGACGAATCTGTGAAAATTAGATTGTTTTCTTATTACAATTTTCTATCAGTACATATATTTTGAAATATGCATTAAAAAACCATTTCGTATTTTAAAATTATTTATGTTTAACTTACAGTTAAAACTGTTACTATCAAAAGCTGGATAAAATTCAAAAATACACAAACAAAACGTAGTGAATTAATTCATTCGTTTTAATTTTATTATTGTCCGACCTTCCTACGATTTTCGAGTTAAAATTTATAGTAGATTATATATCTAGATGCGTAATGGGATATATTACTGACGAGTAGTGACGGTATGTGAAAACGAGCGATGGCGAGTTTTTACAGTCACACGAGTCATAATACCATTACACCCGAGAAATATATGGTATTTTTTTGCCATACCCACTACAAAATACCTACTTTTCACGTCACTTTCAAAAAATTCTGAGTTCATTTGAGTCGCCATCTTTCCTTCCACAGGGTGCCGCGAAGTTCGTGCAAGTAATGACAGGCGTACGCAGTCGTATAGAGCGAATAAACAGAAGTTACTATGGTAACCGTTATTTTCTGCTCTAGTGCAGAAAGTAAACCATTTTCCGCACACCTGCCTGTTAAATGGGTCATTAATGGCCGCTATACATACATCGAAAGTAGCTATTTTGTAGTGGGTATGGCAAAAAATTATTTTTTTAGCTACAAAACTTACCTCCAGATCTTTATCAGGTATCATCCAGCCAGCATCCGCAAACGGTTTTGTATCTAATTTAGGCAGACATTTTGTAAGTTGCGTACACAATCCATCGGCATCTTGTTGATAATGCTACAACAAAATGAATAAATTAACCTTTTCACTGCGCATTTATTTTACGAGAGTGCATGCTGTGTGCGCAATTTTTTCGACTGTTCTGTATAGATATGTCTGGAGCAGTCCACTGTTGTTATCAGTGGGGTAAAATAATGAAGCTAAATCCCGTCAAATCATATCAAATTGTTTTTTTTGCCTTTTTTGTTTAAAACATATATTTTTATCAAAAACAAAACAGTCAGTGCATGTATAAACGTGTAAAACACGTGTACATACGCACTGACTTTAAAAGAAAAAAATCACAACAAAGTTCAGAATTGGTGTTCTAATAGGCGTTGGGCGTATATATACGGCGGTAGCAGTTTATCGCTGTAAAAAAATCCTGCGGTAAATCGCAAAATAACTTCCGGATTGGCCAGTATGATCTGGTAGGCGTTGCTCATATATATACGACGGTAGCAGTTTATCGCTGTAAGTATTTTTTCCAGCCCGAACGTAAATATACGGCTGGAGCAGTCACCCAGGTAATCGTATATATACGTCTGGAGCAGTCAAAGGGTTAAAACCGTACCTTGAATAAAATTACAAAAAAATAAAATTACCTACCTCAATCAGCTGTGTAAGATTTTCAAAGAA
The DNA here is from genome assembly GCA_039654895.1 of Mongoloraphidia duomilia. Lineage (NCBI taxonomy): Eukaryota > Metazoa > Arthropoda > Insecta > Raphidioptera > Raphidiidae > Mongoloraphidia > Mongoloraphidia duomilia. The sequence goes on from CM077523.1 coordinate 6,095,539, forward strand.
TTCTTCATCGTCGATAGTCAAATGTCTATCTCGATATTTAACCCTATAATGTTCAACTCGATTCTGCCAGCACACACAAAGCGTATAGTCACCGGGAAAATTTGTCGACTCACGAACCAAAAATTGACCGTCAATTCGAGGTGTCAGCAGAAGTTCTGCTTGTTCACGAGATATTTTGCCATGGAACCATCTAAAATAAAAATTAAATTTCAGAAAAATCAACACAATAAACCAAACAAAAAGATAATATTATTCTTTTTTTCTTTGCTAGTGTTAATTGCAATTTTCCTTGACAAGAGCTCTATGCAAGCAAAGCGCATTTAATCTACAGATTGTATCAAATTAATGCTGCGCATAGGGAGTTCTGTGTGTAAGACTGAGATCGATATATAAAGCAGTAAATAAGAATGAAATAAATGATCGCTAATAGGAAGTTTCTGTAGTTACTGTAAATAAATAATACCCATACTAACCCATACAACCTGCTAGCGTCATCTTTGTTCTGTGATTTTATCAATAATTTCTCATTTCAGTAGTCAATAACTACAGAAACTTCCTATTAGCGATAATTTATCTCGTTCTTACTTATTGCTTTATATCGATCTTTATCTTACACACAGAACGCCCTATGCACAGCTTTAATTTGATACAATCTGTATATTCGACTGTTTCGTTATGTGGCTGGGTACCCGGTTTACTGAGTGCTAACCGGGTACCAAGTGCATCCCTAGTCCATGACTTATTCAACATTCTGCTGTTATTATTAACAATTTTGTCCTGAACTTCAGCATATCCATTTGTTGTCTTCCAATTTATTTATTAAATGCCTAAAAATGCCTCTTCATTGAAAATTATATTACAAATTCAATCTCAATTCCTACTTTTATTAATTTCAATACATGAACCCAAAAATGTTTAAAGCTAAGATCAAAAATATCATCTATACTCTATAGAATCTTACTGATCACACAAATCAACTGTACTTTCAATATAAAAGCTGCTATGTTGTGAGAAAGATTGGGTTAAATTACATATGGTGGCGCCATCTTTTGAAATGGGTGAAGTGCAGGCTTTAAAAAATAATCGAGACACAGGTCTGGTGAGTCATTGGGAGTTGGGACATCCCTGTATATAGCATAACTATTGCAAATATCATGGATAATTCTATTTTTATCTAACCGCAAATGCGTAATCTATTTTTATTAATTATGAAAAACATTGTAAATGTGGTTAAAATACAAACAGAATCGTTACAATAATTCACACCTTTTGTTTGTAATGTAAAATAAAAGAAAACACATTCATATTTTAAGACAACTGAAAATCGCAGTCATTTTATCACGAATAGTGATGCTCGGTTTCTGATACGACTTTCAGCTTAAGATTTCCATTCAGTTGAAAACAAATGGCATTCTTAAATCTAGATTTAAAGCTAAAAGTCGTATCAGAAACCCAGCATAAAGGTACGTGCAGTACGCAGCTGGGATTCTAGATGGTAGCATGTATGGTAGATGGTGGCTGAAATTATAAGCGCTTATAGGTTTGCACAACGAAGCTTTGATACTAGCATTAATACAAGCTTAAATCGCGTTTGAAATGTCAGATAGCGAAGACGAATATTTGTATTCTTCTGCTACAAAGTGGTATATTTTAAATACAAATTTGGGTAGGAGCTCAATCATGTCCACCCTATTAATAGAAAACGATCTAAACATGGCGAATTTCATCATTTATACCAAGAATTAAAATTTTACCCAAACCGATTTTTTGAATATTTACGTATGGAACCTAACACTTTTAAATACGTCTTAGAAAAAATTCAAAACAAATTAAATAAAAACTGGCAAAATTTCACTTATTAAACTAGTCACATCCATTGCGAAACTTGTTACGGCCTTTTGACAGTTGTCACACGTTGATTGTAGTAGTCAGCGCGCTGAAAGAATGGTGAGATACATTCTTGTATCTACCAGCTCTTGTAATAGCGCTTATACCTGCTACACTCACTGTTTCGTTGTGTACGCTCGCATGTATAACAATGCATTAATTTAAGCAAGCCCTGCTATGATCTACGCTACCATCTAGAATCCCAGCTCCATACTGCATGTACCTTTAGAGGGTAATTTAAGTTGTTATAGATGTTTGTGCAACTTCTAATTAATAAATAAAACAAATATAAGTTGCATCACTTTTAATTCATGTTATTATATCTAAAATTAAGATAATTAATATTTCCTGTATGGTATCAGTTTTAAACGTTCAAGGCCATTCACAAGGAAAACTGTACTTAAAATTAAAATTTAGTGTGCAATATTTTTACAATAAACACATTGAGGTCGCGCTAATCCGACAGGGCACTTACACGCGGTTATCGAATTATCAATTTTGTCACATTACAGAGTACCGCCCTAGGTCCGCCCTACGTCAGGGGTCGGCAACCTGAGGCTCGCGAGCCGCATGCGGCTCTTATGATGTCAAGATGCGGCTCTCCAGTTCCATGCGCAAATATTAATAATTATATTTTATTTTCAAAACTCATAAAAAATATTATACTGCAAAAAAACTAACAGGATAAAAACATTCAACAGAGAACAGTGAGAATAGGTGGAGTAGAGAGTATACGGACAGCTGACATTTTTTAAATGTGGCAACACTGTTCTGTTTGTTTAGTTATTGGTGCACTGCATAGCTAGCTAAAATACTTTAATATGTTCTGTGCGAAACATTTGTGTTTTTATATGAATAAATATTATTTCATATTTAAAGCTATTATTTTAAATCAAAAATCAAATTTTTATACCTAATCCTAATCAAATACCATAATATTGAAATAAAAATGTTAGAGGCTCTTTAAAAACTGGGAAGTTTTGTAAATTGTAACTTTTGGCTCTTCCGTCTCAAAAGGTTGCCGACCCCTGGTCTAGTGGTTACGCGTCGGCCTCTTTTCAGACGGTCGTGGGTTCGAATTCCACTTGCGCTCATTGATGTTTTGTGATGTCATTTAATTTTTAAGAAAGTTGTTATTTAGTGTAGTTGAAAGACGCTATTGACCTGAGATGTCGACGCGTCTATAATCTACAATAAATAAACAAAGCACTCGTACGTGAGAAGGTTCATATTAATAATGCCTTAATTTAAAAATCAGCTCTCGCATGATCTGAAATATCAGTTACAAACTGCTTTATATTGGAAATAATTAGTTGTTTAATCGTGTCACCGTAGAGTAAATGATAACTCAGAAGCCGCGATAGTGGAAAATTGGGGTTTGAATCCCGACGGTGCTATTGGGATCCGTCAAATGAGCATATGACATCTGGTGGCACAAAATTGTACTCAAAACGAGGGAAAATTTTACATGCTAACAGTGCAAATTTATCGTGAAATTGTTTATTACAAATATAAAACAAGTAAAATAAACAAAAAGTTTATCGAAAATGGAATTCGCGACGTTTTCTAATATCATGGCATTAAACACTGTCAGTTAATTGCCTTGTAAAACTTACTTTACAGCGAATTATTTTCTATTGAAATGTGGAAAAACTGTATTTATGAATTAAAAAAATATTTTATATTAATAATAAGATGTACTTATTATCACACTGTGCTACAATAGTAAAATCATTTAATGATTGACAAATTTATAGGACTAACTTTGTATACAAATATTTTGAGGTTGTAACTTACCAACTTATTACAATATAACATATTATGTTGCAGTTATGTGTTTACATTATTCACCTAACCCTGCCTTAAAGAAACATTGAACGGATGATTAATTTCGTGGAGATTTTCTTTTAATTTTAATGTTTTTAAGCAATATGCCGTAAAGATTACTATTTTTGACTGCTCAGTTATCTTGTTTTTTCACACATTTGATAATATGTCCGGCTTTGAGAATCCGTTCTCCTTCAACGAAATTCCTTTGTTTAGGATTCGTACCGGCCCAATTGCAAATTGCATTTATATTTATTATTTCTTATCACTTTGAAAATCACAAAATTACACGCAAAAGTATACCCCGTATATAAAATTTCCCCCCCTTTGCGCCATGTTTTTTAAGCTCCACCCATTTGACGGATCCCAGTAGGTTTAAAATGAATTTTTCTGGTATTGTATTGAAACGTTACGTCATTCGGTGGGTGTTCCGAACAGGAATGCTAAGTTAATTAAGAATTTATTTGCATTTAAATTCGTGTGACTCCTAAGTCTTAACTTTATGCTTTTATATATTAAGTACAGATTGTAGATTATAGACGCTCGAAAGCTGGGATCATCGACAAATACATGTATATGAAATACTGAGCCTGAGTTAACTAAAAATTACAATACAAAAAAAACTTACGCTTCTGCATGCAGTTTAACTTCAGATCTAGGAGATTGTATTCGGTTGACATTAATGTCATGTTGGGGCGGCGTCTGCGGTGTTGACAGATGTAATGTAGGTGGTATAGGCGTTTGGTTCATATTTGGACCTACAACGACAGAAGGTGGTGGGGGCACCGCCGCAAATTCCGGTGGTGTTGTACGTTTAATGCCTCTAGCTGGCACTACGGGAGCTGCGGTCCATCCTCCACTGCCGGCATACGGACCCACTATTGCCACTGGCTGGCAACGCTAAAACAATAATGAATAATAGAAATCACATTTTCTTTGCCGATACATTCACCAGCTAACAACTGTTTTCAAGCACTACAAAATACATTCACGTTTTGCAACGGTTATTCTATCTTTTCACAGAAACATACTTTTTGTTTTAAACCACCAGCAGCTAAAGTTATTTGGGCCCAGTACCGATTCATATTTTCACTTCAATCTATCTCAGTTGTGCGCATTATCGCGCAAGCCCATATGCTAGGAAAACATAAGAGCCAAATAGCGATTAAGGGTAAAGTGCACAGATTTACTTTACAGGATACATGCACTTTGTGCAACTGGGATGCTACAGAAAACCTGCTACATATAATGATGGAATGCCCAATCTATATTCATGCCAGGAATTCTAACATTATGAGCATGATGTTACCAATAGGGAATGCAATCTCGAGTCGAGGTTGGCAATTTGAGATCTCGCGAGATCAGTCTGGGTTCAAGATTGGCAATTCGAGATCTCGCGAGATTGTCTGGCGAGATCTCGATAAGTCTCGACAATATCGAGATTTCGCCTACTTTTAAAAAGAACGTATTATTTTGTACCTAAAAACACTTAAACTTTTGAAAACTACTTACTTGGGACAGTGTGACTGTGTACGTGTGTGATTTATTGCGCAGTGCACTGTGCAGATGATTATTATTCATTACTTTCCTTAAATAAACGTTGATTTTTTCGTTCCAAGATTCAATTAAAGTTTTGTTTTATTTTCAAAATATAACAGCAAAACCCCAACTCACACAGCACACTATATGTCAATTAATTATTTTGGAAATAACTTCTTAGGAGTTATGAAGCATAGGGTAAGTTACTATTAGTACCGTTCACGAACATTTGGTTTGAATTGTTCTTAGACATATTCAGTATTCACTTAACTTTAAAATTAATTGTTAGCCATCTAATGCTTGTTATAAGTTAAATAACTGTCCATTTTACTCAAGAAAACAATAATTAAAACAATATATGTAGAGAAACAAACAGAACCAATTAGCGCGACTGTCAAAACGTTTAAGTTTTTTTTTCAAGTGAGTTCGTTCTTGAAATCTCGTTCGAGATCTCGACCAAATCGGGTCGAGATCTCGAACGTGATTTCAAAAACGAGATTGCCTGCCCACGAGATTGAATCTCAAAAAATGGCTCGAAATCTCGCGAGATTGAGATTGCATTCCCTCGTTACCAACCAACGACTGGCAAAATTTAATCCAACTTTTAAATCCAACCGCAAAAAACAAAGTTTTAAAAGTATATCGATTCTTAAATACAGCTCTACAAACATGATCGCATATAATAAACTGTGCATAATAATTGTAATTTCAATATGACAGTGTACACTCTCTTGTTTTAAGACCAGTTTGTAATCTTTATATACACAATAAATGTATTATTATTATTATTTTCACTTTATTATTTTTTGATAATAAATTGAAAATCCAATTGATACTTTTACCAGTTTTCTAATTAGAACCTGGGAACTGGGGGCTTGTAATAGAGGAATCACGAAAATACCATTTAACATCTCTACACGCTCGGAGCAAGCCTTACTACTATTAATTAATAATGATATTCTATATCCAAATCATATAAAAAATAAACCTGATACTAAGCTAATAAAACTGCATGCACTATTTCTAAAACACACTGTTTTTGAACGCTTTTATCAACACAATTTCCATCGCTTATCACAAAATTTGATTACCGGATAAAAGGAAATCACATAAATCTAAATGGGAATTTATTGGAGAATAACGATAATACTCTTTTTTAAACACTACACCAATATAAACAACTATTTTAAGCGTTTGTTCAAACGGATACAAACTTATTTAAATGTTGGTTACGCTTAATCTACTTGGAAAGTACATTTAAGTCAATGTTAAATCTACTTTGAAAGTAGATTTAACGTTGAAAGTCGTACCAGAAACCGAGCATAAATGATTTATTATAAATACAATGAATGCGTGAAAAAATCGATTGGTCCCGGATCAATTATTTTTTCACGTATTTGTCATGTTTCTAAATCATTACATAAGAGCAAAAGTACAAAAAGCATACAACTACACTGTTTAAAAAATACATCAAAACGAAATACACAATACCCAGCTATAAACAAAACAAGGTTCAAACGGCAAGTAACTCGCATGCAATAAATATATTTAACTCTGCTTACTTGCGTAAGGGCAGGGTTTTGTAGATTCTGACTGGTCATAACAATATAATTGCGCTTCCTGAACTTCTTTTAATATTATAATAATATTATTCAAAACTGCAACATCTGCAGAAATACAGGAAGATATTTTAACACAGGTGACAAAGTGCAGAAAAGATCGTATGAAATAGGATTTTGAAATAGACACATCTGCACAAATCAGCAATTAAACTAACAGTTGATGACATTTAGCATACTTTTCAATAATAATTTTCACTTTTATGAGTGATGACCGATTAACACATTTAAATGGCAGGTATAACATTCCTGACAGTTCTTACACATTAGTTTTCCAAAATAGTGCACTGTAGTCACATACCTTGTCAAGAAAAACACTTTTGTAGAACCAAATTTAGCTTTATGTTAATTAAAAATTAACTTATTTGCAATATTTCATTTAATATTTATGAAATTTATTAATACTTTCAACAAATCCTTCCAATTTGCATTTCAGAGATTATAAATCTCATGTATAACAACTGCAATATTTCAAAAGTAACTAATTCTCACTTATTGACTTTTCATTTTATTGTACGATTTGTTTATAATTTTAGAAATAACTTTATTTTTGCAACTTTTAACAGACAATTTTTTATTGAAAATCTTTGCGATGTGCATTATATATTTTTTCGACGACTTTATTGCATTGACATTGAGTGTACAGATTGGCAACACTGACCAAATGTAGAATAAAAATTAGCATAATTATAATGGCATGATTATTTATTTGAGAAAATTCTATTTTTATTTACAGCTCATGTGACTTGAATAATAACTAATTATTTTATGTGAAATGCATTTATAATTGTATATTCATATTTAATTAGCAAAAAATCAAAACTAAACAATGAACTTAATTAACTGGTTCAATGTGATAGAACGTGACGCCCTTTAAGAATTCTTCTCATTAGAATGCGCAGTCCTGCTGGCGTAGACATTCTTTTCTCAAAGCCGTGTCTTTTGATTCGTTTTCTTTCACTTGGTCGTGGAAAATAATTGCGAATTTTCGTTCTATAGGGAACAAGCCACTGCCCTCCCGAAGGTATCTCTTCTGTTCTGTTTGCTAAACTGTGAAATCTCAAAACTGGAACGATTTCTTTTGTAACTATTCTGAAATAGAATAATAAATATTTCTCTGAATTTTACAAAGCATCTTTTAATTGAACTACTTGCTTACAATTTATTAATAAATTTAAACAGGCATTCCTTGCAAGACTGCTTTTCATTTACTAATCAATTACAAAAATTCGTTGACTATCGACAATTGAGGTTAATATCAAACAAAATGAAATGAAATTTTTCCTACCTCACATTATTTACCAATCGAGGTAAAATACTACCCAAGAACGACATATTTATTATTCCAACAGAAAAATATCTCAAAATTATCGCCCGGGCACAAAAATTCCAGTTTTTTGATTCCAATTTTCTAGTTCTATTTTCAGTCCTACAGTTTACAAACTAAATGTTCAAAAAAATACCAGTGACTGTCAAACAAGTACTTTTGTTAATCTGTGAAGTAGAAATAAATAAAAAAATTAATCAGAACGAAATTAAAAATTATATTAACTTATGGGAAATAATATAATATGCATTATAAGTTAATAATAGAAAAATAATAATAATAATGCATAACAATAATATATTTTCAGATAACGTCTATAGATTAAACTACAATCTTAAACAAGATTTTAATTCGTTTAGCAGCATGGATCCAACAACTATTTTTTCACAGTGAACAGATATATTAATATTTTCTTCATTCGGTTTTATAATCATTAAAACTAATGATCCAGACGATAATGTTTGTCCAGCATATCTGTAATGTTTTTCAAAAATTATTATGATGTCACTAAATAAAATAGACAAAACTTGTTTTAAAACTCACTTTAAAACATTATCTTCCGACTGACAAATAATTGGCGTAAGATTAGCAGTTTGCAAAACCAATTCAGATATTTTTTCCTTTGTTAAAGAACTCACTTGAATGGAAGCGTCATGTTCATGCATTCCTTTCAGCCGAGCCCGTTCGGTATTAAATGTTGTGTCAGACATATTGACAGCACGAATTAATTCTCCTATTGGAGCTCGAATGTTGACATTTGCATTTCCTACAATTAGCATAAATACATGCAACAGGACATGTAATTTAAGTAGCAACGTTATAATTTCCAAACATGAAACTAATAATATAAAAATTGTACCTGCAGACGACACTATTTCAAAGCTGGCAGGCTGAGTTGAATCATTAAAATCTACTCCTAATGTACCTGGCAAACTGCAACCAGGGCTCAGAACTGCAATGCATGCAAAATCATGGATGGACATTCCGACTGGTAGTTTCTAAAATGAAAAATCAGTTATTTACTTGTAATCCCACAAAAAATAAAAACTCTCACAGTTCTGAAATTATACCTTTTGCCCTACTTTAATATCTGTAATATCATCTGTTCCCGAATTTGTAAATAATAACTCAACAGAAGCCATTGTAGGTGAAAATAAATGAGGTGAACGAGTAAATCTATAAGTAATGCTTAATCCTCTGCCATTAATTCTATTAAGTAATTCAGATGTTTTCTTTGGAATGAATGTAGGCGGAAATGGATGTATTCCGTTACTTGCTAATGGAATGCTACCAGTCATTGGTGTTAAAAATCCTCCAAGTGAAGGTGTCATGATTGGAGTTATAGCCGGTATATCATCCAAATCAAGAAGCAAATCCAAATTGCTCTTAGGTTCAGGTTTAGAGTCTTTTAATGGTTTATCAGTAGCAGTAAATTTAGATTTTCCTTTTGCGCTGATGTCAGAAGAGTTTTCATCAGAGGTACCTTCATCCGATTCATCACTATTTTCATCTGTACTATCATTTTGATCAGAAGATTTTGCATCATTTGAACTATGTCTGAAAAAAAGGCGAGTTCATTAATTATTTTGATCCTCCATGATATTTTGATTGGCAATATTAAATAATATTTAAAGTTACTTTCAAACTTGATTGTTTTAAGAAAGAAAAAATACACACTTCGAGTTTCTCTTTTTCCCCAAATTATCAAAGTTTTCTGATGCTGATGTAGATTCATCATCTTCTTCGGATGATTCTTCTGAACTATCATCACTATTTTCTGAACTCCCGTTCTCTGAACTCGGTTCCTCTGCAGAACTGACTTCCTCAGATTCAGAATAAAATGACTTCTTCTTCGGTTTCTAAGAGGAAAGTCAACGTTAAATTAACAAAATGGCTATACGAGATATTTTACCTACATTCTTACCTGTTTTGATAAACGAGAAATATGCGCAACTACTTCTGACGGCACAGCAGAATCGCGCACCGAAGACGGTGGTGGTTCAATCGGAAATGCAGGCAAATCTCTATACTCAGCAGCTCGAGCATTTATATAATGTGAAAGTGATCCCAACTGAAACTGTTCCCGGTCTACAATACAAGAAAATCGATATTTTCAATATTCCGACAAGAAAAACTTAGTTACCAAACATAAATATGATTTAGAAATCCAAAAAATCGGTGATGATAATTAATAAAACAACAGTAACTAGACCTTACCCGATTTTAATATATTCAATTATAATAGTAGAAGTAAATTAATTGAAAACGTTTCGACAATAAAATTTTGTTATCTTCAGTTCATTGATAATTTTAAAACTCTGAAAGATTTAAATTGATTTTATGCATGTTACTTGACAGGTTTTTCTATGATCTGTATTAATATATGATCATCAATGGTATCTACATTTTGCAAAATGGATGTCTTGACTAGTTAAGCATAATTTAAATATTAATTTGTGTATTTGTATCGAGGTTTAAAAGGGCCTTTTATTAAAAAAATGTACTTAGTTTTTTCGTTTAATAACTTTATACATGTGATGTTATAATGTAAGTAGTTATTTCATAAGTTAGGTTTTAATTTTTAATCACATGTTTTATTAATAACTTTCTGTAATTCTAAAATCTTTCAGAGTTTTAAAATTATCAATGAACTAAAGATGACAAAATTTTATTGTCGAAACGTTTTCAATTAATTTACTTCTACTATTATAATTGAATATATTAAAATCGGGTAAGGTCTAGTTACTGTTGTTTTATTAATAAATATGATTTATACATCGAAATAATATGGTACCTTTAAAACGTGATTGAAGCAAAGGTGCTGGTTTAGGAGCAAGAAAAACATGTGCTGCTTTTGATGCCAATATGCCATTGGCATCTGCTGATAACGTAAAGTGACGTAAAAATCTTGCTCGATCTCGAATATCATAGCTCTGATCATAGCGAGCAAGATTCAAAACGTACTGGCATAACAGTGCTGTCTGTTCACGATTTGTTAGCCACAGTTTTACAGCTAAATTAAGAATCTGCAGCTTCACAATATCGTGCTGTAAAAAAAGACATTAATAGAATTTTTTTAACTGTTTTAGAGTTACTGTTTTATTTCTGACGCCGTTTCGAACAATGTCACCAACGTAACAAACTACATTAGAAAGAAATTTGGGTTAGCAAAAAGCGATTGACGTTTTCGTAATTTGTTAATTTCGTAATTAATATCTTTTTCATGACAGAAAATATATTAAATTATTTTAATGATCTAAGTACTTAATACTTAAAATTTAGTGTGGTAATTTTATAACATATAATAGATTAAAATTAAGGTTACATTTACTCTTAAATTATTCAGCATCAAGTTGAAATGGGAGGCTGTAGATGTACCTACAGAAAATGTGCAAATTCAACGGATCCAAACCAAAAACTGCATTTTTTCCACTATCCAGTTCGTGATCCAAAACGCTGTGAACAATGGATTATAAATGCCCGAAGACCTGATTTTACCGATCTACCAGCGGACAAACTTAGAAACAAAGTTATATGTGAATATCATTTTGAAGAACACTGTTTTATGAATTACAAACATGAAAGGTTAATACATAATGCAATTCCAACAATCGACACGCATCCTGAAGATGAAATGATTAAAACCGATCAGCCAGTTCTACCAAAAGCAAATGATACTAATACCGAGTATACTTTAGTATCATCGAATGGAAGTTTCACATTAATACCAACAAACAGCGACGATTCTACAGAAAATGACTATACTTTATCGATTGAAAATAATGAGGGCAACGCTTACGCAGATTATGCGAGAGTCGACGATGAAAATGCATCATCTGTTTATTTTTCACCAGACGAAAGCTTAAAATATAGAGTAATGAAAGTCAATATGCCTTACACTAATACAAGTGAAACGTCCAAAAACCAATCGAAAACAATTATTCCAGACGCGGTGAAAGTTGAACCCGATATTCATATCGAAGACGACAGTGACGATTGTCAGCAGATTGTTTATTCGGTGAGCACAAATGAAGGTAACTTCGAAATATTTGAATCGAATGAAAGAGCCGATGATAGTGAAATGGTCGAAGTTCAAGTCGAATCGTCAGCGCCGGAAGTTACGACTTACTCAATTTGTACCAATAAAGACATTACCAACAATTCTGAAATACTTGTGAAAGACGTAGATGTGGTAAACAAACTAAGAAACAAAAGACTAAGAGAAGATATGTTAAAAACACAGTCGGACGAAATAAGTGAAAAACCAGCCGAAAAACGTTTCAATCAAAAGAAATTAATGATACAAAGTGAACAAAAAAGATACTCAAGTTCTAGTAGTTCGACGCCTTTAACTAAACGTCAGTTGTATAGACACTGTGAAAAAATGATCGGAAACCCGACTGTTCTGATGGCTTTACAATTAGAACTGTTTCACGAAAGAACATGGAACTTTGAAGAAAGAGAACTAGCGATTGATTTTTACATCGATGCACCCGAAGGATATAATGTCCTCAAAAATAAGTGGAAATGGAATCTACCGCCTGTAAACTTAATAAAACAATGGATTCGTGAGCGATATAATAAAAACAGCGATTTTACACAGGTGTAATTTTGTTAAAACAAAGTGTATTAACTCTGACACTCATTGTATAATTTAATATTTCCGTGAATAAATCAAATTTTTAATATATATAAGCATTATGAGTTAAAACGATTCTTCACCAGTTATTTTCTATATACTAGATATCAATACCTACAGCATTGTAATATCCAGTGTCATCAGCGCCTGGGGCAAGATTTAGTCTGATTTCGCGTCCTCGTTTTATTATTTATAAAATTCTTTACTCAATGCAACGAATCACGTTGCTGATTGCACCCTGTAGGGTTTGCGCCCCTGTTGCTAGGCCGTAGCTACAATGCTGGTAATATCATTGCTGACTTTATCTAACTTGCGCAAGATATTTAGTTTTCACTATCTCTTTCTATTACATTAGTATCGGTGTATAGTTATTTTCTGTTGTCGAACGTCTATAATTCACAATTAAATTCTATTGTCTACGTGACAAGGCATGCGCATACTGTGGGTGCATTCCACTTGGCGATCGCAACGCTTACAACGACCAAACGTAATGAACGCGGCCATAAGGCGCGAGCGTAGTGGGCGAAATGGTCGCCAAGTGGAATGCACCCTGTATGTATACATTTGTCATGAATAACGAATTTCTTTAAAGTAGGGATTGAGGTTAATTTTTTGGATGACAGTTGCCAAGCACTTACATACAGGTTTGAAATCAAATCTGAACATAACAAAATTAATGAGTACAACAAAGAGGTATTGATATGTAATGAGTGCAACAAAGAGGTCATATTTTCCATTATGTTTATGCTTTAGTTATTTCCATGGATATTTTAACGTTTACTTTGAAAATTTACCTAGCCATGATTGCATTCTTTCTTTGTCGCGCTACTCATTTTGTTTATATCTTCCTTGTTGCACTCATTAATTTCTTATGTTCAGATTTGATTTCGGACAACCTGTATTTATACCACGTGCGCAAAATACGTAAGTTAAGTTTACAACAAAGCGCGGCCGTAGCTAGGGGGGAATATAGGGGCGACACCCTACCTTAAAAATAATCAACATAGTCCAGTAATATCCCGCCTTTTTTACGACCCTGCAATAAGGATAAGCATCGAGACTATTAACGATTAAGAAACAGACAAGAAGCAATGATGTCTTTATATATCTACAGCAAAACCTAGCGGCAAAAAGAAACAGGGTGAACCTCAATTGGGTACCCGGCCATAGAAATATCTCTGGCAATGAATCAGCTGACGCATTAGCCAAAGAGGGATCCAATACTATACTAATAGAACCTGAACCAGTATGTGGCATTGCTAAAGCAACTGCCAAGCAGGAAGTAACTAAATGGCTTATGGATCAACACAAGTCATATTGGAATAATATTCCAATGCAAACTCACTCAAAGGCCTTTATAGAGGAACCTCTAAGGAAAAGAACTGTAGAAGCACTCAAGCTTAGCAGGAACAATCTAAGAACAGTGACAGATCTACTAACGGGACACTGCCTTTTAAACAAACATCTGCATAGAATGGGCGCTGCCGACAACGTCCTGTGTAGCAGATGCAACGAAGCAAAAGAAACTGCTGTACATATTCTCTGCAAGTGTGAAGCCATCGTGCAGACAAGATACAAACACTTTGGATCACCCTTGATGCTTCCAAAGGACTTCAAAGACGTCAGTTTAATGAGGATTCTTGACTTTATATATAGCCTAGGAATCCTAAAAAACTGATAAGAAACTAGGGAAACACAATTAATATATCTACAATACACTATTAGTCAGGGGTACAGCGCCAATATTTTAAAGTGATTACTAACAGGCTGAATTTTCGTGAGTAGCTTAGTTTTGACGAGTCCCCCAAATCTCTCTCTGCGACAATTCTCGGTAGAGGTATGCAAAGTTCTGCGCAGCCGCTAAACATGTTGATTTGGCGAGTTTTTAAATTTTATACATAACACTTTGTTTTTCAGTTAAATTGCTAGATAATTTATAAAAAAACAGGAAGCTGCGCTTGTCCTACCAAAGCGATGGGTGGACTGGCGAGTCCTCCATCCCCAATATGTAAAAATAGCGAGGTCTGAAATTTTATTACTAACGGGCTGATTTTTAGTTTATTGTTTAATTAATATTTCTGAAATCGAAGGGTCAAATTGTCCTACAAATTGTCCGGTAGGGTTTTCCGGTCCTACGCCCTGAAAGTGTCAGTTCCACGAATATTCTAAACTGATTACTAACAACTTAATTTTTGTTTTTTTCTTGTGGAAATGGAGTTTAGAATACAATATAATTGGTGTCCTACATTAAAAATGGGAGATATTGATAAAAAAGCCAAAAAACTATAGTCCATTGAAATGTTACATTAGGCTTGCATTTTGGGTAGGACGAGATTTTTTTTACCGTTGCGTAGGGGGACCCGGTGTAAGTTTAAAATTGAGTTTTCAGGGTCGGCGGCCACCCCATTTGGCCGCCATTTTGAAAAAGGGGTGCTAACAGGTTTTGTACTGTATCTCCGTAACGGTACATCTTACAGAAAATCTGTAGATAGGTTTTTGTTTAGAATCGAATTCTCTACAACTTTACTAGAGAAACTTTTTGTCGTAAATTGAATAATTAAAAAGATATGCTTTATAGAAGATAGAATATTTTTTAATTATTCAATTTATGACAAAAAGTGTTTCTAGTAAAGTTGCAGAGAATTCGATTATAAACAAAAAACGTATGTACTAATTTTCTGTAAGAAATACCGTTACGGAGATATAGTGCAAAACCTGTTAGCACCCCTTTTTCAAGATTGCGGCCAAATGAGGGGGCCGTAACCCCGAAAACTCAATTTAAAACTTACACCGGCCCCCCCTACGCAACGGTAAAAAAAATCTTGTCCTGTCCAAAATGCAAGGTTAGCCTAAAAAAATATAACATTTTAATGGACTAATATCAGAATGAGCCATGACTCATTATGTACGTATTTATATAAAGTTGCTAACGTTATTTTGGTGTTTTTATTTTAGTTTCAATTATTTTCAATAATCACTAAAATAACCATAGCGATCCTATATAAATACGTAAATTACAAAAAATATCAATTTACCGGATATCCAATTAAAATAATACGTTACAGTATTGAAGCCTTTTTTGTAGGACTAGCGATACCTACCAATATTTTTGTAGGACACTGCATTATTTGATCAGAGAATACACAGACCTATCCAGTGTTACCTTTGTCCTACAGTTAATAATCAGTTTAGAATATTCGTGGAACTGACACTTTCAGGGCGTAGGACCGGAAAACCCTACCGGACAATTTGTAGGACAATTTGACCCTTCGATTTCAAAAATATTAATTAAACAATAAACTAAAAATCAGCCCGTTAGTAATAAAATTTCAAACCTCGTTATTTTTACATATTGGGGACGGAGGACTCGCTAGTCCACCCATCGCTTTTGTAGGACAAGCGCAGCTTCCTGTTTTTTTATAAATTATCTAGCAATTTAACTGAAAAACAAAGTGTTATGTATAAAATTTAAAAACTCGCCAAATCAACATGTTTAGCGGCTGCGCAGAACTTTGCATACCTCTACCGAGAATTGTCGCAGAGAGAGATTTGGGGGACTCGTCAAAACTAAGCTACTCACGAAAATTCAGCCTGTTAGTAATCACTTTAAAATATTGGCGCTGTACCCCTGACTATATGTTGTATTTGTATCTAGTATATAAAAAATCACTATTCTTTAAAAAAAATTTCGTTTTTGTGTTTAGCAAGTTTAATTTAAAAAATATTTTCGGATTTGACTGTAGTAACTTAATTATTGTTTTTAGATCAACGCGATTATTTTTCACGTCAAAATCTTTCAAAAAACATTAGCTCACTATATTTTAAACGTTGCAAAAACGCTCCGTCAAAGGATTTTTATTGCACCATTACAATAAGCCCTGCTATTTACTGAATAAAGCTGCGTTAAAGCACTTAAGTTTAATTGTATAAAAAATATTATTTGTCACTTGAATTGTTTAATTTGATGTATTTTATCACTGTGAAAATAAAATATCTTATTTTATTTCTACATTTTATTAATAAAATTCCTTTTCATATAAAATTTGTGACTTCAAAATTATGTATTTTGAGGATTACTTTTAAAAGAAATGGTTTTTTGCCCGGACCGTCTAGGTTTTGAGACTTGTCCTAAATTGAAAACTGTCCAGGTTTACCAAAATTGAAATTAAATTAACTAAGGGTAAGTTCGGTTTTGAGCTCAGATCGATCTGAGTGCTCCAATGCGTTCGAATTTAACATTTATATGCTCTGAAAGATCTCTATCCTGCGTTCGGATTTAAAATCTGGAGGAGATCGAGCACGCTCTATAAGCTCCGAGGAAAGCAAGCGAGCAAGCAGATTTAAGCATTCATTTTAAAAATGAGCGGAAACACTTGTGAGAATGGATAAATTTCGAAGTTTATTTATATGAGGTAATTTTTCAATAGGTAAAAATACACGAATAATATTTACTCAAAGAACAGTAATAACCAATAAGTCTATATCACACAGAATGATTAAATAAAATATTTATTATATCTATGGATCGAAAAAATCAATAACCGGTAGTATTATTAATTTCAAAATAAAGGAATATAACGAAAAAAATTGTGAATCATGATTTATTATTATAACAATGTTGAATTAAATCAAAATGAGGAGCAATACGAATATATTTCAGCTTTAGTAATAAGAATTTAACTTACTGGCGCCATTTTATTCTGACGTTTGGAAAAATCTGCTAGATTACGTTCGGAATTGTTTAGATGGCTCGATTTGCTCGCTTGCCACGTGACCAAAAATCTGTTCGCTCAGCTCGATCAATCGAGTGCAAAACCGAACTTACCCTAATTGTAACGAAATACAACCAAATTGACAGAAAAAATTAATTTTCTACGTCAAATTATCGAATTCTGGAAAAAATTGTTTTAAAAAAACCGAAGTTTTCAGCTAAAAATAACTACCTTCAGTCGAACCCTAAACATGTCCTAAACTTAAATCGCTTGACTGCACTGAATAAGCACTTTCATTTTTTCAAACAGCAAAAGATAAGTATTTTTTTATTTCCTCTAACTTTCCATACAACTAAAATATTTAATAATTTAACTGTCTCACTTCCATCCACCTGTCAAGTCTACACTGTAATTTCTAAAAGAAACTATCAAAATAATTATCTTACCTCTTCAACAAAGCTTTTCGCCAATTTTCTAAGTACGTCCGGTGCGATTCTAGTCACCCTTGGAGAATGTTCTCCAAGCAGCCATAAGATGGCAGCACGCGCTTGAGCTACTGTTATTGTATCAAGAAGTCGTGCCATCTGCGACACAATATCCCCAGGTTCGGCAGCTTGCGTCTGCAGCAGTCGTTTTATCACCACTACGCTTTCTGCCACAACAGCTTCTATAAATAAAATTAAACAGTAACATCAAACTTATAAGGCCATAGAAGAATACATTTAACTATTACCGTCTTTACTGGAAAGTAGAGAAACCAATCCATTAAGACACATATCGGTAACTTCTTGTATATTACAAGCGCATCTGCCGATGGCCTGAATTGAAGCAGCTACGAATATTTTATCGCTGCTTGTAATATATGTTTGCAGCTCTCGTAATACGATCGAAACATTGCCTTCCGTTGCTAAATTTGTAAGAATATCCAATTTCAAAAGTTTTATGTGAGTTAAATCACTCGTTCTAACAAAAAAACTCTTTAAATACGGTTCAAACATTCCCTGCAACAAATGAAATACAGTCAATAATATAAAATTAAGATGATATTTCTGTTGTTAGTCAAACTACTGAACCGATTTGAAGGATTATTTCACTGCTTATAAGCGTACTTCTTTCAGAGTTACATAGGCCATAAAGACCACCAACAGCTAAGGTTATTTGGGCCTAGCACCAATTCATATTTTCAATTCATTATTTTTTTTTAATAATAAATTGAAAATTCAATTGACACTTTTACCAGCTCTCGGGTTAGAACCCGGGAATTGGGGACTTGTAATAGAGGAACCATAGCAACGCCATGTAAACAACAGTATTGCTACACGCTCGGCCATTCTCACGCTACAAGAGAAGGGTGATGAACAGTGAGCAAAATTAGCGATTTTAGTAGTACTAGCGACATCTAACAATTTTATCAATTTATATTTACTCATGATATAAACCTTCCAACTGGAGCGAGAACGAGATCCCAAAATATGCATTTGTTTCAAGGCTTCTAGGCTATATCTCATCACGCTATCATAACAGGGAGCTGTCATTCTTGGACGAAGTAACTTATAAAAATTAATCTACAAATTTCACGCTCACAAAAGCCTCGGCGCGTTAAATATTTTTAAATTTGCATTTATAGTGTTTAGAAACACAAATCGAAAATGACGTAACATTACGATGCAACACCGGAAAAATTCATTTTCAAACCTATGTCACCGTCGGGACTAACTCAAAACCATCACAGAGGCTGAGTTTTAAAAATGTTCCAAATCGGACTCGGCGTTTGCTAAGGCTGGCTCTGACTACCCTGATTGATAAATCTTCTAAGCAACTTACCTTCCGTTGTATGCTGATACTAGCAACAGCATTCAGTACAATACTTTGTACTTCAGTATGTGATCGTAATAAACGTATCAATGCTTTGGCAGCCATTGTTACTTCTTGTCTTGGTGCCGCATGGTGATACAATTGTACGACAGCCATAACGACAGAAGCATTTCGACTTTGTAACAAAGGTCGTGCTGTACGAAGTAATAATCTATGATCTGCGTCCATACTGCTTCCTTTATTTTCATCGTTCGATGACTCGTCATCGCTCGAGCCATAGAACGGTTTATCGGAATCATAACGATCATCGTTGTTCTGAAAAAAGCGTGTAACATCAATCAGTCCAAAACTTTAAAATTTATATTATTCCAAGGATTGCACAATATAAAATTTTAAGACCTTTCTAACTTAAGAAGAATTAATAGAAATGTTAACCATCTGAACACTATTGAAATCACAGAACACAGGGTGTCCAAGTTGACGTTGGCTAACATGGGTAACTTTGTTACTAGTGGAGATAGAAAGTCGGTTAAATGGACAAAGTAGTGCAGAAATATGTGCTCATTAACGTCCCGTCGAAAAAACAATTGAATTTTGACACACTATATGGATTTATTTAGAAAATAGTGAAAATTGCCGTTTTTGAAAACTGGCCATAACTTTTTTATTTATGAAGATATCTGAAAATTTCTTTAACCATTTTTTAATTACTTTTTATGATCTTTTCAGTGGCGTAGGTTTAATTTTTTTGTATCCACTACATAATGAGATATTGACATGAACTTTGGTTTTTCTTATGGACGCTATTTTGGATTTTTAGATATTCAAATTCTGATTATTTTTCTGATTAATTTGGTGTATCACATGCCACATTTAAAAAATTTGCAATGAACGTCCCATATAAGAGACATTAAAAACAACTGACAATCAAGTTATAATTAAGTAGTGCGAACATTTTAAGTGTAAAATTAATAATAAATCGTAGTTTGGCAGAACTGAAATATAATTTGACTGTCAGTTGTTTTTATAGTGCCTCTAATATGAGACGTTAATTGCATTTTTTTTAAATGTAGCATATGATACACCAAATTAATCAGAAAAATAAGCAGAATTCGAATATCTAAAAATCTAAAATGGCGTCCATAAGAAAAACCAAAGTTCATGTCAATATCTCATTATGTAGTGGATATAAAAAAATTAAATCTACGCCACTGAAAATATCATAAAAAGTTATCAAAAAATGGTTAAAGAAATTTTCAGATATCTTCATAAATAAAAAAGTTATGGTCAGTTTTCAAAAACGGCAATTTTCACTATTTTCTAAATAAATCCATAGTGTGTCAAAATTCAATTGTTTTTTCGACGGGACGTTAATGAGCACATAATTCTGCACTACTTTGCCCATTTAACCGACTTTCTATCTCCACTAATAACAAAGTTACCCATGTTAGCCAACGTCAACTTGGACACCCTGTATAGTGGAAGAGGAATCGCCTACATCTTCCCATATGTCGACAGGTAAACAACACGTGCGAGAAAATAATAGTCATAAAGTTAGTCAAGTCCCTCATGCGCATGCGTCCGGGACAGCTCACGCGTGCGCAATCGACACCTAAGTAATCGAGAGAGACAGATAGATGCTGGTTAGAGCTTGAACAGCCTGATTCTCCTTCCAGTATCATATGTTCTAAGTCAGAAATACGTCTCTGATTTCTCATTTTATTACTTCTATATTGCGCAATGACTTGTCTTAGACAAATATTTTGCATTTACTTACATGAAGATTTGGATCGATAAACTGTGTTCTCGCATATCTTGTCAACATATTGAGGATAATTACTTGTCCCCATTCATCGACATCGACAAGTAGCGTGCACAATTTACGATAATTTTTATGCACTAAATCTACACGTTCAGGACAAACTTCTTCGAAAGCCATCACTGCACTACCAACTACGAGTGTAGTTCTATCGGCCAATAATCGTTCAATAACGCCAACTAATTCGCTTTTCTGTTCTGGATCCAAACTAGACACAAAATAAATACAAGGTTGTAGGTATTGGTTGTTAGTCACAGAAATAAAAATTCTAAAATAAAAGAAACAGTTCAAATTCGAATACAAAATATAATATTCACTTACCTGTACAATTTTGGAATTGCATGAGCCGCTGTTTTACGAACATATGGAGACATGTCAGCAGCTGCATCTCGAATTGCCAGCATTACTATAGGCACGATCATCGATACACGGATACTGGAAAGCACTCGTAATGCCCCTGCCCTTATCAGTTGATTTGGATCCTCAAAGAATATTCAGGCGTTATTTATATGTTCAAACACCACGGAATCAAACCATTTAGCATTTGTTACAACCAGTTACAACAATATTTGTGTAAATACAACAATGAGTTAAGTTTTTTGTGGTTATAATATAATAATTATTAAATAGACAGTAGCCATTCCACAAGCAAATACTTTTCTTAACGTAATCAGTCGGCAACCTGCCATCGTGATGTTAAACGTCAAACAATTAAGATATACAAGGAAAAAATCAGAAGCCACTGTCAGGACTTGAACACGAAATTCCCAGTTTCCGGCTGGTTTAACATCACGATGGCAGGTTGTCGACTGATTACGTTAAGAAAAGTATTTGCTTGTGGAATGGCTACTGTCTGTTTAATAATTATTATATTATAACCACAAAAACTTAACTCGTTGTATTTATAAATGGTCTTATCTGGACTTACGAGTTATTAATATTTAGTTATGTTTATAACTTAAATAAAATCCACTCTCGCATGAAGTGTGATTTAGTGTTGAAATAGGTATATATAGGAAAAGTCAATCCTATTATAAAAAAAGGCAAAACAGTCTTACAGTAGTCGCCAATGATGTGTAACATCTAACCTCGCCGTGCTGTTCAATATTAATAGTAACAAATACAAATTTTAACACGGGCGTCGTGAACAAATACATAATTAAATGAATGCATAATGACTGCAAACAGTATATGAAACACCTGTTGTAAAGAACAATGACGTAACACAATAATCAGGAAAAATGTTTCCTGATTACAGCATTGTGTTATGTCATTGCTCTTTACAACAGGTGTTTCATATACTGTTTGCAGTCATTATGCATTCATTTAATTATTAATAGTAACGTTAGCAGAATGAACGGTTCACAGCTGTGTCTTCTTTCTCTTTCTTTTTAAACACTATGAAAATGTGTGCACTCGCTGAAACGCTGCAGCACAAGCGCCAACTGTAGGCCACACCGCAGAGTCATATTAAATTGAACAGCGTGCGTTTCTCTCTACTTTGTGTTACACGTTTCCGTTGCATAGTTCTACCAAATGCCGCATACCGAGAGCTAAGATGTTACACATCAAAAACTGAACTACCAATACAAAATAAAACATAAATTAGATCTACCTTCAAAGCTCTCTGAAACGTCGATATGCTTAGCAATGCGAGATCCTGTTGCTCTTCAGCATATCGTACCAAATAAACATACACTAATTTCTTTACTTCAATATTCTTTGATACGACATTCTTTACAACAGCTGGGAATAATTCGGATGCATCACGACCTTTAGCAACCATCTAAAAAGTTAGGATAATAATATAAAGAGGAAAACTTTGTATGTTTCTGTTACGGATAATCTCAGAAACTATTGAGCCGATTTGAAAAATTATTTCAAACTTTAAAAGTCTACTTCCTCCCGAGTAACATAGATACGTTAGAATTTTCGTTTTTTATTCTTTAAAAATCTTACTATTTTAAATAGCTTTTATCTACGGGGTTTTAGTGTAATAGTATGTATTACACTAAAACCCCGTAGATAAAAGCTATTTAAAATAGTAAGATTTTTAAAGAATAAAAAACGAAAATTCTAACGTATCAAATTAGTTGTCTTTGTGAAATTGATTGATCGATTTATCATAAATGAACTAGTTTTCGTACAGTATAGCACGAGGCGCCATCAAAAGATTTCGAATAACTCTGAAAAATCTCTAGGGCCAGCGGTAGAAATGCATATTACATACCCCTATAATACGTTTCATAGCTTCCAGTTTCAAGCCATCTTTGTTGGAATCCAACATTTCTTTTAAATCTTCATGTCTGTAAAAATATATCTCTAATGAAAAACAAGAACAAAAATTCCTTGAAAATAATGAAGATTTCAAAAGAATGTAATAGTTTTGAATTATTATTTTTAATACTGTTTTAGGGGAAATGGGAAATAATAATTGAACTGAAAATTAACATATACCCACTTTTTGTAATCGGAATGAAAAAAACCTCCTGAGGCTGGATCCGCGGCATATTCTAAGTCCCCAGCTGCTGTAGTACGATCATTACTATAAGAGCCATTATTAGCCATTGTTCCACTCGCTGACGCTAACATTTAGCTTATTTTATATTAAATTTCCCTTGTAAAAATATTTTTTTAAATGTTTAGAAGAAATACACTTTCTATGCAACTGTCAAAATCGTATGTCAAAAATTGACAACATGTCGTACAATGTTGCCAATATCTTACACCAAACAAAAAAATTACCAAAAATATTTTAAAAGAAAAATAATAACATTAAATTTTATTAAAAAAATTTACAAATTTTACTTTAATAATATATAAAATATACAATTATCTTCGAATAAATATTATTCATAAAAGTTTAATAAATAACATTATTTAAATTTATTTAATACAAACACGCATTCATAAAAAATATACAGATAACGTCATAAACAGTTTAAATTATCATTAAAATAAAATTTTTCTGTTTTTACAATGCTGTTAAACAGAAAATGAATAGTTACAAAAAAGAGATGTTCTACTATTCGCTATGTGAACATAATTTAATTAAATTTCCCTTTCGCGGTTTTTCATACTTCCATATAACACACAATAAACTGTCAATCTCTACAAAACGTTTCGATTTTTGTCACAATGTGCGCTGTAAGTCAAGTTCAACACCATTCAAAGTCATGCGCGTACCAAACAGTCATAAATATTTTAAAACCCACTAATAGTCCTTCTCTTTTTTGAAGGTTGGAATATACTATCATTGAATACTGAATCCAACTCTGTAACCCTACTTAAATTTGTAGTAACGTTTCTAGTCAAAGATAGTTCAATTTGTTGACTAATAAACCCAACTCGTGAACTTTGAGAGCCCAATATTGCATTTTCATCAACATCTTTTAACCACTCCGATACTCTTTCCGATGTACTTGGCAGATGTAGACCTTGATTAGGTATAACTTCATCGCCAATTTTTTCTGAACAATAGCCCCAACTGTCTAATACACTAGCACCTAATATGTCTTTGTACGACTGTAACTCACTGAGATCTCTCTGCCATGATTCCAGTTTCGGTTTCTCAATTTTATTTGCAGCTTTTGTTTTCCTTTTTCTAGTTTCACAAAACTCGGTATCATTTTTAAATAAATAATCTAAGGAAACTGTTGATGTCACAGGAAAATTTCTTGGTCTTAAATTTTTCAGTATTTTTTTTTCCCAACGTGACATTCTTGAAACAACATTTTCAGTATTATCGATATTGTCTTCTGAAATGATCTGAGAAAAAACATCTCCTAGCGAGTTCTGATAAAACACAGTAACGTTATTATTTTTGCCAACCAAACATAAACCCGTAGTAGAGAAATTCATACGTTTCGAAACCAATGAAAAAGGATTTAAACATTTTTCATTTTCTTTACTTTTATGTAAGCTATTTTCTAAAGTTAAAAGTTTTTTTGGAAGAACTAAGTTAATATCAGACATGTTTCCACAATTACTAGTTACAAAACATTTTTCATTTGCTAATTGACTAGACAAACAAATAAGTTCTTCATATGTAGACACTAATTCCGTTTTTATTAAAAGTGGCGTTGATTTCATCATATGCGTCCATTTTTGCAAAACACTCTTCCCAGTAAACCTCTTATCAAACAAAAGAAGAGAATGATAAGTACCAACATAAAAATAATTTTCCGAAACACAGCTGGGACAAATAGCAGATAATTTATCACATTTTTCTAAATAATTATTTAAACCTAAATCACTGGATTGATCTTTAATTTCTTGCCTTGTGTCGATTAAATTTAAACTACACCGATCTGCAAATAAAAGTTCATTTTCGTTCACGTATTTTATTTCTGACCAGTTGTCGCATGAAGATCCTAAACCACCATAAACACCACTAAGAACACATTCTTCCGCGCATACTGGAGCATTCAAGTCCCATACTTTAATAGTTCTATTTGCATCAGCGGTACAAAACTTTCCATATTTATTTTTAAGAAGACACACACTTGTAAAAGGCACATCCGAATTTAATTTTTTTAAAACTGTTGAATTATAACCACTATCCGTGGGTACGATGTTAAAAAAAGTGCAATCGTTTCTCTGACGCGTACAAGTAAAAATATCATAATTTACTACTGTACTGTCTATAGTATATATCGGACCATCACCACGCACTATGACTGATGTCAAATTCTTCTTTTGCGCTTGCACCCATGTATTATTTTTTTCTCTGAGTGGCAGAATTACTGAAACAAATAATAAAGTCATGTTATTAATATAATTATTTCATTTCACATTATAACAACCATAGGAAATGGAACAAAGGGAATATTTCCATGAAAATGCTCTCAAAGAATTCACAGTGGAAGTTTTATATTATAATACGCTATAAATTCTAGACGGTTTTTTTAAATTGGTTTACTGCAAATATCGCACTTTTTTAGTCAAAACAGAACTGACATTAATTAAAACAGTCAAAAATAATTCTTCATTTTTTTAATTTCTAACTAACGGGACGTAACCAGCATTTTTTGAAGTTATACTTCTTTTGGCACGTTATGAAAATATGATGAGAGTGAATTTTTACGATGCGCGCGCATCGCGTTACGAAAATTTAACAGGATGAAGTTGCAGCATTAATGATTTCCATAGTTACCATATAAACAAATATACTCCGTTCCTTTTATTATTTTATATTTCAATAAATTATTTGCATGCAAATTAAAAATTAGTTCTTAATCACGCCAAAAAAGTATGAATTTTTACGATGCGCGCGCATCGCGTCACAAAAATTTAACAGGATGAAGTTGCAGCATTAATGATTTCCATAGTTACCATATAAACAAATATACTCCGTTCCTTTTATTATTTTATATTTCAATAAATTATTTGCATGCAAATTAAAAATTAGTTCTTAATCACGCCAAAAAAGTATAACTTCTAACGCGCGTACAAAGTACACGCATCCATTTTTTTTGCATGTGCCAGGGCCACACTAATGTCGATCTTCAACCCCATATAACTCAAGACGGCAGACGCTTTGAGTTCCGTAAAAATAACAATGTGGAGGGAGGTGATGTACGACGAGCAATTAAAAAATGCAAATCTACTAGTACATATTTTGAAACTTTGATTATTCTTTACTCAATACTTGCATTGATTGATACTTGCATTGATTAAGTACTGCGTAAAACGCGCTTCCTCGCAGCTTGTAAACTAATTTTTTTCCGCCATCAGCGTAGGATTATGGGGAATTAAATGTTTGAGGTTTTATATTTTACGTCTTGGGTTATCGCATGTGCCATGGCCCACCCGTAGCTACGTCCATGAATGATATCTAAAAAATATAGGCGAAAGAGTAACTATTGAAATTTGACATGGAGGCGTGGCAACCACATTTTGTTATACTTTTATTTTCTACCAGCAGCTGATGTCATAGTCAAATAAAATTTGTTTTCTTTGGTAGTTTCCCACCATTATTTTCCTAATATTAACGTAATACTTACTAAAGCTCTTGTCATAACCAATCTTATCTTCGAGACAGCGCAGCAATAATGTTTCATCATTTCTTTTAATAACATTTAATATCCCACTGGTAAAATACCAATTATAAGATCCATCGAAATACTTATCCGGATCTTGACTCAGTAAATGAAAAAAATCTATAACAACTTTTGGTACTTCTCCTGTTTCAATAATTGAATCTAAATCTTTAATCTGCACTTTTTTTATGTGTTTTGATTTTTGATAAAATTGTTTGAAGTCACCAACATTTTTTATCCATTTCTTCTTTCGATATACTAAATCAATTCCTGGATCGTCATTAAAAGACAACTCACTCACTACCTTTCCGCAAGTAACAGGGATTGGCAGTAAACTTGTAAATGGCTGATTTTTAAAGTAAAACTGGCAAAAATTTTCATTCGTCGCTTGAAATGTATGTTTTGGAAAAATTTCATGCGGAAATTTGGCCAGACTAAGTAAATTTGTTTGCTTTGTAAGATCTTCTGGATTATAAATCACTCGCGACATTTTCCTCTAGTTTTTGTAAATCTATTCTGGTACTTAATTTACTGTTATATTTTTTAAATTCACAGGTCAAAATATACTATCACATCATTTAGTGAGGTTAGAGAATTAAAATCACATGTTAAGTTCTCAAATAAATCAGCTTTTTCATCAAAATGTTTTTCATGTTCACTCCACTCATGTTTTAAATAAATCCAGCACACAAATAAACGCCTTGTATTGTTTAATTCATTTTAATATTTCTCAATATTATTTCAAAATTTTTATTTGACAAGCATAGAGTAGCTCCAACCTCCTTCACTCCTCTTGATCATAGATGAGTTGACTTCACTCTTTTCATAGTAGAAAGTTTTTGTGCGCAAGCCTCAACTTCCGTCAAATTTTTCGGGCATCATACATGACTTAATATTGTTTTCAATGTAATTTAAAAAAAACATTTGATTATTAACTCACTCAGTAGTACAATTTTAATTAATTAATGTATAGAAGCATTTTAATAAAAATATATAATGTTTTCAGTAAAAAAAGGAACAAGTAAACATTGTTGTTATGGGATATGTCGCAGTGATTCGCGTAGAAAGTCATTTTCGGAGTGTTTATATTACTTTATTAGTTTTCCAAAGCCTTGTCTCGAATATCGTCGAAAACTTATTAAAACAACGAAAAAGAAACACATAAAAATGTGTTCAAAGTGTGCTAAATGTAATTTGTGGGTTAAAAGATGTGGGCGAGGTGATGGTCGATTCCAACTGATTGATCATGTTACCAAAGATACGTATATTTGTTCACTTCATTTCGAAGGAGAAAGTGGCCCAACAACAGAACATCCTGATCCCATCAGTTGTGTAGAAAACAGTCAGGTAATTTTAATCCATTTAAAATATCTCATGCTATAACCTGAAATGATTAATGTTTTTTGTAGGTAAAAGTAGCAAAGAAGGCAAGAACATGTTTAGCTGAAAAATATGAACAAACTCATGGCGTAAGTTAATTATTTATGAAAATTGTTACTTTGGTAGTGTATAAAAATATTTAAAAAAATTAAAATTTGCTTCAAACTTAATATAAAAATAAATATTTTTTAGGATATGAACCAAGGCATTGAATATCTAAATTACCCTGCAGACCATATTAAGTGCGAAGAAGATGACCAAAATTTGATTATTGATGATGAACATGACGCTGCAACATCAGCATCTGCGTTAAGTCATCATGCTATTGAAACACCGAAATTCATCTCGTTTTTTATCATTAATGACGGACACAACGCTGCAACATCAGCATCTGCGTTAAGTTATGATGCTTATCAAACACCGGAATTCGTCTCGTGTAATGAAGATAATACATCGGCATTTGCATGTATCACACGCAACCAAGATGTTCAAACTGATTTAAAAAAATTTACTAGTAAAAGAACTCAAGTTAATTTACGTCAAATTTCAGTGATGGATAATTTTGAAGATTCTATTAAGACTAATCCAAAGAAATGTAAATTTTACACAAGCTTAGAGTATCAAGAAATTGTTATTCTACACGATTTTGTTAATCCTAAATGTAAAAATGTGACGGATGAGATTGGTCAGCCGGGGGAAAATGATAAAAGTAATAACAATCAACAAAAATTAACATCAGTACAACAATTAATTCTAGTGCTTATTCGATTACGTGTGGGCACACTAATTGAAGACTTGGCTTATAGGTTTGAAATTTCCGTAGGACTAGTTTCAAAAACAATTAAAACTTGGATACAGTTTTTATACAACCAATTTACATTCGATTTGAAACCGTTTATGTGTCCTACAAAGGTTCAGTCACTCCCCTTTATCAAAAACTGGATCCACAGGATTGTTGTTACAAAGGGTGTTGTTATGCATAGCGTTTCTGACTAGATTAACTAGTAATAATTGCTAGGTATTGATTATTAATTTTTTTTATTTAGATTATTAGTATGTTATTTAATATACAGAAAATTGTTAGTACGATTAAAGTATCGCAGTTATTAATATATACAAATAAATGCAAAGTTTGCATTCGTGTTTAAACCACCCATAATGACGTAACAATATAATGCGACAATGGAAAAATTCAGTTTTCAAATCTATGTCAGCCACCGCGAAAGTGGAAGTTTCGGGTTAGAGTCCCGACGGTGACAGGTTTGAAAAATGAATTTTTCCAATGTCGCATTATATTGTTACGTCATTATGGGTGGTTTAAACACGAATGCAAACTTTGCATTTATTTGTATATAATATTTAATGCAAACTTAATATGAATATAATTTTCACCGTAACCTCTCAACAAGTCCCGCTTTATTTACACCTTGAGGACGGTCGACATTGTAACCATTTTTGTAGCTGAATACAATCATGTAATTGTATTGTGGGATTAATAAAGCTAAAAGCACCATCAATTAATTTTTAATTCAATTTCACTTGTAATAAGGCTAATGATCATTGTTGTTGAGCCATAAACTGCCCGTAACTTTAATATTGCCGCCTTTTTAAACGGCGGACGCACTTGCGCTCACGCATATCTCTATGGTAACTAGTGAAAAGGGCTATTCGCGTCGCTGCCGTGCCATGGTTGCCATAATTATAATTTAATATATACCTGAAAAAAACCATAGATCTAACAACCAAAAATGTCAGGCCAAAATTTCCAAATTGATAAAAATACTGTTTGAAGGAGGTATGAAGAAATTTAAAAAAAATGAATTTATTTTTTCCACAAATTTGGAATTTATTTCGTCGTTTACAAGAAAAAAAGAAATATACCAAATTCAATAACCAGATGCTTATTCCCTGTACCTCGCTTAATTAATCCTACCATAACCTTGCTAATTTTCTAAATTTTTAATACTCGCTGCGACATTCAAAGGACAACGTATTTTAGAGACCGACCTAAAACTGTGTCTCATCATCAATCACAGGGCCTGCACATTCCAAAATAGGCCCCAACTAAACCTACAGCAAGACAAGTATATCTCGTCCTTATAAAACCTGCAGCTGTATGACCTGATGCCGAACCCCTTGGCCACAACCCGACTTGCAGTGGCGTCCCCTTATGGAAGTTATGATCATTCATATTTTACTATTGCGTGAAAATCTTTTGATATGTTGACATTACACATAATTACAGAATAATCGGAAGTACAATAAAAACAATTACTAAACAAAAATAGTATATTTTCTTAGAATTAATATATACAAAGAACTAAATTTTTAAGGAACTATTTATATTTTTTTCTTTGCACACTCACACATACATGACAATTAAAATATTAAACTAAAATATATTTTGAGCGATGTGAATAATATTTTCAGCACTGGCCTTAAATCAACAAATTCTATCAATCTCAATGATCTAAGATCCTCATATTTCCTGATACAATTTTATTTTCTAACATAGCACCAGATGGTATATCGATTCGGTCTCCGTGATTTGCTATTATAATTACCGTACCCTAAAAAAAAAAAAAACACTGCTTCAGAAAACAAAAATAACATCAGAATATTTTATTTCGCTTGGCACTCCATTCTTTTACAATCAGAATTTCTTCACATAGCTAATTTCTATATGCTTTTAATGCCGAAATATAATCTCAATATGGAATGTCCCATAATGGGTGTGTTCGCTGGTTTCTTCTTTATGAAGATTTCCATAAAAATGATGGGATCTGCACGCACAGTCTAAAAATAAACTGTGCGCATGCGCGCTCATCATTTTGATGGAAACCTTCAAAAAGAAGAAATCAACGAACACACCCATTGATAAACTTAATTTTTTCATACCTTCAACGAGACACCTCTTCCAAATGTGACATCGCCAGAAACGGTCAAATGATCCAACTCTATCAAATCAGGTATATTAGCGAAACGTTGAAGAAACTCTTTAACTTTAGAAAAATGATTATCGCCAAGTTTAACCAGCGGCGTAGTTGGAAACATTCGTTGCGGAGACATGACCAAAGATCCGTTCATTAAACTGTACAGATTGGACATAACGAGTAAAAGATCACTTGTCTTTTTTACGGGTAAGAAACGGCTACGAGGCACGTTGATGCCGATTCCTCCTTCAAACGATTTCATTGCAGCGCCGACAGCAGTTTCCAGCTGAATTACATTTAATCCGTTAGACAGCGTTTTGTTATTTGTAATTATCTCCATTTTCAATGTGTTTTCATTTAGTACTCTTTCAATTGCTAAAAGCACAAAATTACAACAAAAATCAATTACAGCGTCCTGTTATTATAGTCTTCAAATATTTTCTTTATCTATCTGTGAAGACTGCATGAGAATCGGTTGAATAGTTTCCGAGTTTATCACGTTCGGACGGACAGACAAAAAGACATTTCCTGTATGTATATTGTATAGGAGTACATAATACAGTCGTTTCTTTCTATGTGGCCATTCTTTAAATGAGCGATTCATTTTTTCATTGAACTTTCTACCACTAAAAACCGAGGTCCAAGAGGGACTCTATGTGACCACAGCCAAAAACAAGTAAAACCTCACTTTGAGATACGACTCGCATACCCAGAAACATAGGCGTAATTCGGGGGTAGCAGTTGCTCCCTCAATCTTTTGAAGGAAAACAAATTTTCGTAATATTACAAACTTAGAAATACAAATTCTACTAGTGTCCATATTCATAGTTAACCCTTAAGGTAAGTGATAAGGGTCCCTTCGCTGAGGGTCACTTAAGTGCTGAGGGCACCTTAATCAAAGGAGCGTTTCATAGTCATTTTCTTGAGTGAAGAAAGAACTATAGGAAACCTCCATGATTTTTTCCTTTAGAATAGTTAGTCATATTGCAGATCGATTGTGTTTAGTTGTCATTTTTGATATAAATGCGTGTTTTTCATATGTTTTTACTTTTTCGACACTTAAGGGATATACTACCCACCCTTAAGGTGAGGGTGATGTAAGGGCCCTTACAGACGTCAATTTTGACTATGAAACGCATATTCGATTTGAGGGTATGAGTAATTGTCCCTTACTACTTAAGGGTTAACTATGAATACGGCCGTATGACGTTTTCCGTTACTCTGCTTAATATAGCAATGAAACCAAATGATCGTTGCAAAATTGTATAATATAATGTTGATAGAAATTGTTCAATTTTGTGGTCGCAAATTGCTCTCAAAAGGTTTTAAAATCTACCATTTTAATCCTAATTTTTTAAAGTCTAGACTCCCTGGTAAACGCTGCCCTCCCAATCAAAATGCTTAAATTACGCGCATGCCCAGAAAGCATGCATGATGCTCATAGATTCACGTAGAAGTGATGCTACATATTATGATTCATTCAACTCTATCCTGGCTCGCTGGATTCATAAACAGATTCATACACATTTCTGACGTTCTATAAAAATCAAAAATTAATTACATACCATCTAATTTGGCCCATAAATTGTTAGTGTTGAAAAATTTAAAAGTTTTTATTGATTTAAATTCATCTACATGTTCTTTCGGTACTTGTGCTATTTCGAGAAGTCTTAGTTTATTTCCGTATTGAATTAATGTACCACCCTACAAAATAATAAAAGCCATTGTCAATATATAAATTTAAAATGAACGCATAACTGACTGAAATATTAGAGATTAATGATAAGAAAACAGCTGAAGCAAATAAATCCTATCTGTAAACAGTAGTAATTAAAATTATATCGACGTGTCTCCCAAATTTTGGTCTTCTTCAGGATATAATCAACACACGCAAAAAAAAAATAGAAAAGAAAACAATTAACTATAAAAATTGATTATTTAACCAGCGACAGGCCAACACTAACTGAAGTCCGAAGCAGCTTTTCATTTCGAGACCCTTTTAAAAACAAATAATTTCCCTGGAGGCCCTTATACTACACACATAAACAGTGTCATATTTCTTCTAAGTTTTTAGTAATTTTTAGGAAGTTTAACTAGTTTTTTTGAGGTCAAAATGGCATGGCAATATAAATATATGCCATGTAGGGGGCCCCTTTTGTTGAGGTCTCGGGCGGACCATCCCCGCCGTTCTTCAATAGTCCGCCACTGTGTTTAACATTTCCCATTACAAGTTTCTCAATATAAATTTAACTGACAATATTTTCAGAGCAGTAATTTTATCGATAATTATACCTTAACATCAGCTTTCGTTTTGTCTGTTACTTCCATAACAAATTCCGGCGAAACTCCATTTTGAGGATTCAATAATAAATTAAGAATGTTGAGATCTACGGTTGCACCTAAATTATCGATGTTCGAAATGAAACAGTATTGCCTACCTACAAAAAAAAAGTAATTCGTGAATTCACTATTATGTTCGCGCAAGAAACTTATACAGGGTGTATCACAGGATTGAATACATAGAAAAGTAATGAGTGCTGTATAGACTGTTCGAAATCAATTCTGAACATAGCAAATTAATGAGTGCAACAAGAAAGATCTAAACAAAATGAATAGCGCGACAAATTTAAGTAAACATTAAAGTATCCATGGAAGTAACTAAGCATAAATATAGTGGAACATATGACCTCTTTGTTGCACTCATTAAATATCTATACATCTTTATTGCACTCATTAATTTGCTATGTTCAAATTCCATTTCGAACAATTTGTGTCGTTTTTCAATCATTGCAATATAACCACTAGCGCTCCTAGCAGTTGAGTTACTAATTACTATAGATAGAACAATTGGTGAGATCTCTTATTAGTAATTATTCGTATGATAAAATTTAAGGTCGTAAAATATGAAATATCAAAATCAACAAAAATTATGTAAACACACAAGTGAGAAATTTCAAATACGGTATATTAACAATGAGATAAACAATCAATATGATTAATTCCCAAGACCGTAACTAAATACATAAGAATATCAGTGGACATTATCGCCATGATATTTATATAGAAGGCTGTATAAGAAAAATGTAAATGCACCGCCGGGATTCGAACCCAGAACTCCCGATTCGAATCCCGGCGGTGCATTTACATAATGTCGTCTGATATTCTTATGTATTTAGTTACAGTCTAGGGAATTAATCATATTGATTGTTTATCTCAAAAATTTTGTAGTATTCGTTTTTGAGAAAAAATAAGAAATATTTTACCTTCATCAATAAACTTTTTAAGCAGTCCAGATTTTTTTATGCTATCGTAAAAATCTCCGTGCCCAGGAGGATACCACGCATCAATGTCTTCTTCCACTTTACAGTTTTTCGCAACTGGCATTAATGACTCTCGATTTATGCGTGGAAAACAAGACTGATTGAAGGTGTCGATTTCGATTTTCAAACCTTTGTATTTGCGGATAATTTTTTGAGTGTCTTCGTCCGTATTAAACGAATTCATCAGCACCAGTGGAACATTTGCTTTGTACGTCTTGTTCAAATGCTAAAAAGATTTTTAGAAAAATTACAAGGGGCACAGTAATTACTTTTATTTATTTATTGTAGATTATAGACGCGTCGACATCGCAGGTCATTAGCGTCTTTCAACTACACTAAATAACAACTTTCTTAAAACTAAATAACATCACAAAACATCCATGAGCGCAGGAGGGATTCGAACCCACGACAGTCTAGTTTAGAGGCTGCGGTACCAAGTACGCTATCCACTAGGCTATCACAGTAATTACAATAATTGTGCCGCAACCGAAGACGGAGAACTACTTCTACAGTTTTATCTTACATTGATAATTTTTAATATTATGTAAACAAACTATGGCGAAACATGATAGTTCGCATAACACATTTTTTGTAATGCATTTTTTTAACACAATTTTCGGAGTTTAGACAGAAACTGTAGGCCCAAAAAACGAGCGTTAAAACCACAGTTTAACATATTATATGCAAATCATTATTCGAACATGCTCGCTCTTGTTATATTCGTATGGGCAAGTCGTAGATTTCCAAGCTGTATTGGGACCCGTCAAATGAGCATATGACATCTGGTGGCAGAAAATTGTATCAAAACGGGGGAAAATTTTACATGCTAACAGTGCAAATTTATCGTGAAATTGGTTATTACAAGAATAAAACAAGTAAAATAAACAAAAAGTTTATCGAAAATGGAATTTGCGACGTTTTCTAATATCATGGCATTAAACACTATCAGTTATTGCCTTGTAAAACTTACTTTACAGCGAATTATTTTCTAATGAAATGTGGAAAAACTGTATTTATGAATTAAAAAAATATTTTATATTAATAATAAGATGTACTCATTATCATACTGTACTACAATAGTTAAATCTCTGAATATTGACAAAATTAGGACTAATTATGTGTATATAAATATTTTAAGGTTAGTAACAATTATCTACTTATTACAATATAACATATTATGTTTCAGTTATGTGTTTACATTATTCACCTAAGACAGCCTTAAAGGAGCATTGAACGGATAATTAATTTCATGGAGATTTTCTTTTAATTTTCATGTTTTTAAGCAATATGCTGTAAAGATTACTACTTTTGACAGTTCATTTTTCATGTATTTTTCTCGTTATATTTCCGACATTTGATAATATGTTCGGTTTTGAGAATCCGTTCTCTTTCAACGAAATTCTTTTGTTTAGGATTCGTACCGGCCCAATCACAAATTGCACTTATATATTTTATCATTTCTTATCACTTTGAAAATCACAAAATTACACGCAAAAGTATACCCCATATATGAAAATTTCCCCCCTCTGCACCATGTTTTTTAAGCTCCACCTATCTGAGGGATCCCAATAATAATGCAATAGTTTTCTGTACATTCAGTAAAATAATAGCCAGACTGTATATTACTTCAATACTCTCACCAAAGACAATAGATATTTAATATTTATACCATAACTCACTTCGATTTGTTGAACCGTTAAATCAAGAAACGTGAGGTCATTTCGCACCGGGATAACGGACTTGGGTCCGTGGCACCCCATCGACGTTCCAAGACCTCCATTCAATTTAACCACCACAAGTTTATCCAGCATTTCATGTATTTGGTCCGTAGCCGGAGTAGGTAACGTGCCGTAGTCCTTGACGGCATCTTCGGGAAGTTTCTCTATCTGATCCCATTCTACCGACGGACCTTCTTCGTTCAAGAAACGTTCGAATAATTTAGCGAATCCGTCAAACTCTTGCTTTGTTGATTCCTTGGATCCAGCACACGCTGTGGTTAGAAGTTTATCTAATTCTTGCTGTAGCTGAATTTGGGCATCTCGTAAGGTTCTTTCCCTGAACTCTCGGGTTCCGCTAGGAGCTCGCTGATGTCGGACCTATAAAAAATGTTCGTACATTTAAAATCTGAGAATAATTCGCATTTTGGTAATTTTGACACGTCGCGTCTTCCCACCTACTGCACTACACACTGTGACACTAGAGCTATTTTACGTGTGTGTATTGGAACGAATTTAAACAAGCGAGCGTCGTTCCGAGCTGTTTTAATACCTTCGCAGGGAAAGAATTTCTCGCGAGAGGGGGGGATAAATCAAAAATTCTTATCTCTGAAACTACTGAACCGATTCTAAAAATTCTTTCAGTAATTACCTTCACAGGGGGAGAATTTCTCGCGGGGAGGGGTAATAAATCATAAATTCTTATCTCTGGAACTACTGAACCGATTCTAACAATTCTTTCGCCAATAGGAAGCTACACACTATCCCTGAGTGATATAGGCTATATTTTATTTTGATAAATTTCTCGCGGGGGGTTCAAGCTATGAAATTATTTCACATCTGCCAGGCATCCCACGACGGCTCACATTTTTTTTTAAACTTTGAAGGTTATCGCTTAACCGAGAAAAATCAAATCGGAATGTATGAGGCAGTTCTCCGATCTGATTGCCGGACCGACTATCGGAGCTACTACGCACCCGGCTTTTACACTTATTAACTATTACGTATTGTCAGGTTCGTACACTACTACACATCAAAGCACAATCCATTGTCAGATTACATAATTTTTCATTTTATCCAATTTTAGCCAATATCAAAAAAGATGAACACTAAAGTAAAATACGAAGATTAAACGTTAAAAATTTTTACATAATGACATTTTCATAATTTTAAATTTGTTTTTATTCTATAGAAACGAATTATTTAATTTTTAATGATGTCCAGATAATTTATTAAAAAATACCATTTTTGAGAATAGCCAAGCGTGTAGCAATGCCGTTAAGTTTATGTCGCGTTTCTATGACTACTAGGTATATATTGATTACCAAAAGTACAGGCACTAGGTGGTTACAAAGGGAGTTTCATATTTTTTGGGAATTAGCGCAAAAAGCATGCGATATACAATTAAAATTAAAAATTTTGTTAGTTACAGTTTAAACGCAGAAAATTTCCGCTTAAAACGACTTCGACGTCATAATTCGTATTTTATTTAATATTTTAGGTGGTATGTTTGGTAATAAAATAACTACCTACATTTATACGAATTCTGACACCACAATGTTGATTTGAAATTCGCAATTTTAGACGCATTTTCAACTGTGATTATTCAATAATTATTTAAATATTACACGTATGTTGTTAATTTATGCGTATTTATGTATGATTTACTGTGTATTCAAATGCATTGGACAAAAATGTCTAGTATAATATGGAAAACACACTATTGCTATGACAAAAACAAATCAGCATTGTGGCCAACGCGTCGAGCTTTTAATTGGGTTTTTAACCGACTTCAAAAAAAGGAGGTGGTTCTTAATTCGGTTGTATTTTTTTTATGTTTGTTACCTCATAACTCAGTCATTTATATACCGGTTTTGAAAAAAAAATTTTTATTTGAAAGGATATACTTTCAGGTTGGTCCCATAGAAATTTCATCAAAATCGGTTCAGTAGTTCGGCTGATTTTATAAAAGTGAGTAACGGCGTGCGATTCTTCAAGGTAAATATCACTTTTTGACATATCAGACAGCGTAAGAAAGTCAGTTTAATAAAAGTGAGTAACAGCGTGTGATTCTTTTAAGGTAAATGTCACTTTTTGACACTAAAAAGTAAAAAATAAAAAACTTTTTAACCAAAAAAAACCTCCTTCAAAAACCACTAAAAAGACCGACTTCATATTTTATTAAATTGGCACAGACCTCAAAACTTCATTATTTTGCTCTTTTTAGTGGTTTTTGAAGGAGGTTTTTTTTTTGTTAAAAAGTTTTTTTTGAAAATTTTTACATAATTGAAAAGATCACATACAAGTTTTA
This sequence comes from Mongoloraphidia duomilia, assembly GCA_039654895.1. Taxonomy (NCBI): domain Eukaryota; kingdom Metazoa; phylum Arthropoda; class Insecta; order Raphidioptera; family Raphidiidae; genus Mongoloraphidia; species Mongoloraphidia duomilia. The sequence continues at coordinate 6,134,423 of CM077523.1, forward strand.
TAGCCAAACTATTTTTATTTTATTACTTAATAATTAAAAAGTTATATTTCATTAAAAATTAATTTTTTAACTAAATTCCGATGACGCGCCGAAAGAATCCGAACGCGTGTGACGTCTAATGTTTTATGTATGGTCTTTGTATCCATGGTTACCACGTTAAAAATTTATTATTTCTGATAGTATGTGTAATACACATACACAAATTCGAACATTATGACGTCACAAACATTCCTGGCGCGTTTTGTAATATCACGCGTGAAGTGATATTTTTTAAATTTGTTTCTTTTCGTTTTTCAATTTTATGATAAATTAAAAAGAAAAAATAACAAAAAGTTTTTTTAAATTCAAATACCCAATTATATTACAATTTAATCTGTTTGAATTGGTCGTGATTTTATTGAATTAACCAATCACTTTCTTTCAGATTATTATTCAGGTAAACTTTTTCGATACCTAGATCAATATTCTTAGCATCGTTTAAATTTTTTATGTAGGCATTTCGCAAAACAAAAAAAAAATTATACCTTGCTTAAAAAATGTTCCATGTTAAACCATTAACTTATAAAACTTGTTACCGAATAAAATAGTGTATTATAAAACTAACGCGCAAGCAAATAAATGTAGAGTTACTGCCGAGACACTAAAGCACTGTACCTTGCACTATTAAGTAATCTAGTGAAGCAGACGCACTGTTAAAAATGACTATTCCCAGTTTCTTTGTTGATAAATAAATATGAAATATTTATCTCAAAAAGTTTTTATTTCTCGATTATCTGTAAATTCATAATTAACTTGAAAACTTATTCTAGAACTATCTTGACACAAAACTGCATCAATACAAGTTTTTTCATGTCTGTTTAATTAAATCTACAATATAATCGCGTCGACATAAGTTATTTATAAATTATAAACTAAAACTGCAAAAAACATTGTAAACATTAATTAAACAATCACATGGAACGAACAAAATCTAATGGTTCAGTGGCGGGGTTTTACACTATTAACTGAACAAAAAATATTCACAAACAAAAGTGGTTTTGAAATGCGTATTACTATTTTGTAATACACTATTGACATTGGTCTCATAAAATTTATGAGACCAAATTAATATTTATGACCTAAATATTAATATTTCATGTAGTTTATTTACAAACACTTCCATCAACGTCAACTAGAACTTTATCGTCGATTTTTGCACAACAAAAATCGAAGATTAAAACTACAATAAACTTGATCAATCACACTGGTTGTTTGAACAAAAACAAAATCAAAATTGACATTCGTGAAAGCAATTAAGCGTATCATTCGTTTACCGTTAAAATCAATACTAATTGCAGTTTAATGAATGAATGCGTGTGTAAAAACCCGAAAAACTTTTCTTTTTTCTTCCATGTTCCATGAGGAAAATGGAAGTATGGTGTCTGAGATAAGGTTAAATTCTGATTGTACTGTCCTCAAAAATAAAAAGCGGTTTTCCGCATGGTGGTGTGTATCTGTATGTGAAATTTCCTTTCGTTCAAAATAACATCTGCAAAACTGCACCGATTTGAATGATTTTTTTTAAATGTTTATCTCGGTAAGGATTCCATGTCTATTGATTTTGGTTGCCAATCGGATCAGTGATTTTAGAAATATTTTGTATTCAACAAGATGGGGGCAGTGGCGTAACTACTGTATCAGACCTGGGCAGTACCTATTGAGTACAAGTACTTGAAAAAAGTACTTTAAGTATCTACATTTTTTTGTACTTGGTACTTTGCACTTTAAGTACTTTTAAAAATTGTACTTGGTAGGTACTTGTACTTGTAACGGACTGTTAAATGTACTTGGTACTTGAACTTTGTTGAAGTGAAACCTTCTTTAGGCGCACTTCGCGTTGTTTCTGAATAGTGTAAGTGAACGAAAGTGAACCGTTACGCTCGGGTCGGTGACGCTAAATCGGGTTAACTCGGCTCCACTCGACATCAAGCGCGCTCGGGTCGCTGACCACGTTTACTGTCTAACAAGGAGTGCATCGTTTCAAGAATTACGTTTTTAGTGTATTTGCCATATGGCACATACACTATTGGCGTCGGTCGGATGGTGGGACCTAGGGGTCGGACCAACATTTCTCGACGTTTCATAGCCTCCTGAACACTTTGGCACCATTTTTGGAAATGTCTGTTTATATAAATTGTAATTGTATATTAAAGACCACCAACAGCCAAGGTTATTTGGGCCTAGCACCAATTCATATTTTCAATTCATTATTTTTTTTTTTTTTTTAATATTAAATTGAAAATCCAATTGACACTTTTACCAGCTCTCGGGCTAGAACTCGGGAACTGGGGACTTGTAATAGAGGAACCATAGCAACGCCATGTAAACAACAGCGCCGCTAAACTCTCGGCTATTCTCAAGCCCTTCTGTTTATATATGTATATATATGTATATATATGTATATATATGTATATATATGTATATGTATATATATATATATATATATGTGTGTGTGTGTGTGTGTGTGTACGGGCTATAACTTTCGAAAGAGTTAATTGATTTTGACGAAATTGGGTAGGCACGTTGCAATTCATCACCGCACGAAGCCTATTTAAAATGGGCCCAATCGGACCATTTTAAGGGTAGTTTTTAGGGGTTGAAAAATGTTTTTGGGCCCAAAAATACCGAAAAAATTCTCAGAATTGTTTCAAAATTGAAATTTAACCCTTTAGTGAAGATTGAAATGTGCTGCTAAAATTTTAATAAAATCGCCCCAACAGGTCCGGACTTACAAATTTTATGAAAACACTAGTTTGCGGATAGTGATTTACTTACTGAAGGGTGTATTTAATTTGGTACAGAGGTTGCATTGATAATAATATTGAAATTAAGAAAAAAAAATATTATTTTAAGGGATGTATTAAGGGGTTAAATTTTTTATTTTGTCCAAAAACAAACTTATGTTCACATAATAACAGCGCAATGCCTGTATTAGCAAATACACTATATTGTCGGCAGGGTTTTGGCACTGCGACCCGAGTTTTTATTATTACGTATTATAATAATAAAATAATATTATTATATTATGTATGTTCTATTGAAACGAATATAATATTGGGTAATAAGGACCAGTTAAATGTGTAAATTTTTACTATTTGCCAACGTTTCGTTACCTATTTGTACTTCTTCAGGGCTCAAATAGTCATTGTTATACATTGTTACACTATTTGATCCCTGAACAAGTTACAAACGAAACGTTGGCAAATAATAAAAATTTACTCATTTAACTGATCCTTATTACCCAATTTTATATTCGTTTAAATAGAACATATGATGGACGTATAAAATAAAGATTATGTATGTATTGCATATAATCAAGTTTTCACTTCTGTCGTGTGTTCATAAGCACACACCCACTTTTTTTCAAGTACATTTTGTTAACAAGAAATGAACCTTTCAATGCAGCCCTATTAATTCCAATTAAGAAATTAGTTTTAGATTTTATCGTTAAATTATCCAATCACGTTTGATAAATTGGTAAAGCAAAGAATAGTTCTGCAACAAACACAAATTACGTCTATAAATAGTTCTGCAACGTGTACAAAGATCACAAGCACATAAATAAAAATTAACATGGACATTATCATCATTTTACGTAATTACTTAATACTAGGTCACTCGGATCACAACAATGGTCCCAGTCTAATTTTCGCTGCAGAGGTGTATTTAAAGTAACGTTGGTGAATAAAAACAGTTCAACACGTTGTTAACGGCATTCGTGCAACTCCCAATTAGTATCTTGATGCTTGGGTCCCACGGCATGTTTTGTGACAGGTCAGATCGCGCCAGGACAAGCCGACGGGCGGTGGGAACAGTCTCGTCCGTTGTGGCCTGTATTATCCTGTAGCTTTATTATCTCTGCCTGTAGTCGCCTGTCCGATCCGTCGCAAGTTGGTAATTTCAAAGGCGCGTCGCGGCGCGTGGCGACCTATACGGGCGCGTCGTTTTCATTCAATTCCAGAGCAACTGTTTTTTAGGCAAGGCGCAAATTGAGACACGTATAGCGCGTGTGAGGTGACGTGACACGAGAGACACCACCAACCGCCTCTATCAACTTCTCGTCTGCCATTTTCAGTTGCAAATACCACGCGTGGCACGAGAAACTGTGCCAGAACTACTGCGCCACGCGACTATCCGCAGACGCGAGTCGTGCCACGCTGCGCTTGTTGCCAATTTGCGCCGGACTATTCAATCCTGTAGTTTATAAAAGAACGCGCTGTGTCACCTCACACGCGCTATACGTGTCTCAATTTGCGCCTTGCCTAGTGTTTTCCATGCTTTCCGTGTCACTTGACATATTGGAATGGCGGTAACGTGTAGGCCGATTCAGACCGACACAGGCCGTGGGAATTGCTCGGCGTGGGGCGCGACGATCCGCACCAGGCCTTTACAGGCGTGGCGCGGTCTGGCCTGGCCTGTGCTAAGACAGGTCGTGAGATCCAAGCATAATATAGTCGTTATATTATCGTTTCGCAAAAAATCAGCGCAGGATGTGTAAATTTTATAGGCAATTGTACGTCACTACTGGGATTTAAAGCCGAGAGAGATTGCAAATTATAGACGCTCAGCAGCTGAGGTCATTCACCAGTTATGCTACAATAACGACAGTAGCAGTGACACAAATTATCTTATGAATAAAATTGTTTTCGTCGGTGATACTACAAAACAGCTGAACGTCATTCTGCAATACCGCGTAACTGCTTGAAGTACGAACTACATTTGCGCATGTTCATGCGCATAATGAATCGGTGCTAGTTTGAATTAGCCAATCAGAGGGGCTTTAAAATCATACGATGCAAAATCGGGCATGCAATTCACTCGAATATTATTGTTGTACTATGTAAAATTTTGTTTCCAACCTTGCGCTGTGTTGCAACAAAATGTTACGCGGTGTTGCAACAAAACGTTACGCGATATTTCAGAATGGCGTTACGTGGTTTGGCAGTGACGTTATGCGGTTTTGTGTGCCACCAACGTTTTAATGCGTTTACAATTACTAAAAAAATACTTTACGATTAATTCCTTGTTTATCATTGCTATTTAATTATTTACATTTATGTAAACACGTAATATTATTGATTCAATTATTTCAAAACAAGTCAATTAATTGTTTTTATTGTGCATGTGACATTTCTGCGGCAAATAATTGAAATAAAGTGAGATAATTTCGAAATTTATTTTTTTCTTTCAAGGAAACATTTTGTGATAAGATGACAACCGGGCAACTACTAAGATAAATTTATCAATGTAATATTTTTTTATACATTCAGTTTTTATCCGTTTTTTATCATTAATACTTCCCACTCTTATTTTTTATATTTACAGGCCAGGCAGACGACAGTTGACTGTTTTTGAAATTGCTTTGAAATGAAACAAGCCAGCCATTTACAATTTGGCATGTCATTTTATTATAATTTTGAGGGGGGGACCGAAGAACGAACAAGCATTAAAAAGTACAAAATAAATCCATGACACATAAAACTTTGACCAAAATATAAATGGCAACCTACTTCAGTTTAATCCTTTACGATAAGATGATTTCATTTTATTTGAAATCAAGGATTAAAAACATTTATAATAAATATTTCTTTCAATTAAGACTCGGATAGTTACGTAGAATTCGAAATTACACACTGATGTAATAATTAGAATATAGGTATTACCTAGTTTTCCAAATAAAAAAATTATTATCGACTTTTTTATCTTTTACAACAATAATGAATTTCTGATAATTACTTTAAAATTGTAGATGCCTAATAATGGTTATCATTGTTTACATAAAATCAACATATTGATTATTATTGACAAGTGATAACTGATGAGCAGAGACAATTATTATGTAACAACTACTGGTATTTACCAGGCGTTGCCCGGAAATGAAAGTCCCTGTTATGATAGCATCACTGAAAAAAGTAATGCTGAAAAGCTTACTCCCTATACCTTACTGTGCGTCAAAAGCGGATAAAGACAGAATAAGGCTACCTGACCTTGTTCCACTACAGTCTTCATAGGCTGTACGACAAAGAGTTTAAGACATGTGGCCCTTTAACTATGTCTGTCTTTACTCGCTAGCAGCGCGTCAATTTACCTTCCAGAATTTCTATATTTCTATGGATAACATATTGACAACTTATGTCATTAGCGTCTTAATTACATCAAATAACATATCACTTAAAACTTAATGACATCACAAAACATCCATGAGCGCGAGATGGGATTCGAACCCACGACAGCTTGCTCCAAAAGGCCAGCAGTCAGCACGCTGACCATTGGACACCAAACTGTCATGAAATATACCCTAAAACCTCCCCACATATTTAATCTCAGTATTCGTGAAAACCGCATGAACCCCCTTTGATTGACTAATTTTATTCTAACGATCGCATAATTTTGCTACTTCAAGCAGTTAAGCGAAATTTCTGAGCGAGGTTACGCGGTAGACCTCGCGCAGCGAAAGATGAAGCCACCGCGTCATAGTAACGTGAATGCATTGCGCCCGCCTTCTAGCTTGCTATTGGCTGTTTATTGTAATGAATAGCAGTTTGCCAAAATTGTACCTAACGTCATAAAACCCAATGTGCAGTTTTGTGTACACGGCACTGTCTGCGGGCAAGCAGGCGTTCACTAGCATATTATTGATGACGTGCCTGGCTTCATCTCTCACCGCGGGCACTCTATTACAGTGACAACTGAAGTTCAGCGGTTTTGCACTAATGAAATGTAGGCAGCAAATTTCGAAAATGCTAAATAAGAAAAAACATTTTTACTTCCCACCTCTACTATGGTAGGGAAGTAATGGGTTTAGTCCGAAAAATTTTTTTCGAGATTTTAACAGATCTTCACGTTTTGAGACCCTAGCAACCGTTTAAGACCATTTTCTGACTGATGTCTGTATGTGTGTGTGTGTGTGTGTATGTGTGTGTGGTCAATTTTTCGCCTTCGATATCTTAAGAACGGAACAACATACGGGAATGCCTATTGTTCTATTGTGTTTATCAGCCTTTAACTTAGATCTGATTAGATTTTGAGTCAAATCGGTTCACTGGATCCTGAGATATTCAAAAAAACGTTCTCAATGTCACGTATTAACATAGGTAAAAAAAATATAAATGAATTCTAGATGTTATAATATGAAAAAAATGTAAATATTTTTTTTCTCTAAAATGTATAGTTTTCGAGAAAAAAAATATTTTACTAAAAAAAATAAAAATTGTACGTAAATCAAGGTAACCATGATTTTTGCTAATTAAGTTAGCCATCAGTAGATCACCAAACAAAAAAGAGGGCCATGCTTTTTTCAAAGAATAAAAATTAAATTGTGTTTTAAAGACCACCAACAGCTAAGGTTATTTGGGCCTAGTCAAAGAATAAAAAAAAGAGTGTTTATTTTTTGCAAATATTTACTAGGTGGGAAGTATAGGACTGGTCATCAGTCGAATTTTTTTGACTCAATTTTATCAATTTGGACTGGGAATAGTTATTGCGAAATTAAAACATTACCTAAAAATTAAAACTCGTTAACAAACAAGTATTATGAGTTGCATTCAATGACAATGATTATACATTTTTTGTCATTCAGCCAATGATGACTGACAAATGATGGACTGATGACATAATAAATTACTACTTAACAAATATAGCTACGACCTTGAGCGAATTGTAAACAGTAATATTAATAGTGATTTAGAAAAGTTGATTGTCACGTAGGTAGGTACCTACCTACAAAAAAAAGACAATGCAGGTGCTTCGTTACAGTTATATTGTTGTTAGATAAAACCTTTTGTTAGTAATTCATACACGAAATCAGATATCGAAAAATTATGATAAGGGCACAAAATATAATATGTTCAATGCCTAAAAGAAACTAAAATTGTGTAATAATGAAAAAACGTGAACATCAAAACTATTTTATAAAATTGTAGCGTGACTTCTGTTTGTAACTGCAGTTTTTTAGGATTTTTTCTGAGCATCGCTAAATAACGATTAGGTACCTAAATCGATCTTTTATTAAACTGCATAAAGTATAGATTAGTCATTAGGTAATTTTTATTCGGTTACAAAAAGGTTTTCTGTTAATATCGAGATAATCACGAGCGAAGCCGTTAATTAAGGCCAATTTTAACTAGGTATCTATACAGGAGAATCTCACTATTCCTGCGCCTCTCGTTCCGGGACACTACCGGATTACCGATTTAATGGAAAAATAAAATAACCCGATTACACCTGGACAAATTAGCGACGCCAAACTACCGAAAACATCGGATTGTAGAGTAGCTAATGTATTTAGAACATTGGAGAAAAACGTCGGATTACTGGCTATGCCGTAGTACTGACTGCCGGATTAATGAGATTCTATAGTCCAGAAGAACTATAGGTATCTACTAGTGATGTGCCGGATATCCGTATCCGCGGATATCCGAGGGAAAAGAAAGATCCGTGTCCGTTAGTTTTTTGGCGGATCTTTTACAGATCTTTTACCTTATCAATTTTCAATTCATAGATAAAATTTTATATATATATAGGTGATTAGGTAATAATGAAAAACAGTTAAATTCCATTCAGATTATTTTTTATTTTTTAATATCGTGGTCAATAACTTTTTCCCATAACAGATAGTCTCTTTCCAAAGGTCGATGTGCAATATTTAGTATTTACCGCCGCGTACTTTAAGAAAGTTAAGATCCGTATCCGTATTCGCGGATCTTGAGACCAAATATCCGTATTCAGATCCGTATCCGCGGATATATATTTTTAACGATCCGGCATTTTGATTACTTAGTTCTAGCTTTTCTAAAAGTCATCCGAAAATCGGAATGATTTAGAAGTTTTATTAGCAGCTTTTAAAATTCATTTGACCATCAAAATAAAAAAATGTTCAGTCTATATAGTGTGGATTATAGACGCTCGACAACAAAGGCCATTAGCGTTCAGCCTATACAAAGCTAAATAAAATTACGTAATAACACGTTTACTTTTTTATGAGATGTAAGTACCTACCTATACAAAATTAATGACTACTAATTTACGTATTATCCAAAAAATACGTTTTTCTTATCGATGCCTACAAATTATTAACGTATGACGTAAGACAATCAGTAACAATTTATCAATAAATATAAAAAACAGTTTAGGTATTCATAATCTTTTCATCTCTCATCAGATTGGTAGGCGGTAGGTAATTTAAATCTACTTCTTCCTGTATAATTTCTCAATAATCGTCATGTGACGAAAGTCAATTCCACTATTTAATATTTTTTAAATAGGAAATAATTACACCTATCTATAAGTATACACACTAAGTTTAGAAAATATTCTATAAATTGTATGTGACTTTGTTATAAAACATGTTATTTTCAAAATAAAAACAAAATTAACAATGGGGATACATGCTAACGAATTAAAACAAATAAAAAAAAAACGCAACACTGCCCAAAGTTTTGTTCATGTTTTGTTGTTGAAATTTGAGGGCACAAGAAGGTCAGGGATAAATTAAAAAGACCAAATGTCAACTGATAAAATAGAATTAATGTAAAAAATCACTCACAAACACTTACTTTTTTATCATCACTATTAACCTGCAACATTTTTAACAAAATTACTGGAAACTAAATGAAAATACTTGAAATGACCTGAAAAAACCCTCATGAAATTGTAGTGGTGATTTTAATAATTTTATGGAACCCATTTGTATGAGACTTTTTTGACGACTGCAGGCATCGTAACTGGTAACAATGAATTTATTGTTGTAACCTGCCACTATGTGTATAACTGAATAAATTATAAGATAATATTGTTCGCGAATCGCGCAACAAACAGCTGATTATTCTGAATTTTAACTGCTTCTTTTACAGCATGTCCTATTAAACATAAATCATAATTAAAGTTTATCACTTGCATTAAAATGTTTCTGCAAATGCCGTCCGTTTTAATTGTGTATCCGAAAGATTGAAAACAGGATTTTGGCCCGTGTTCACGCATCACAAAGATTTGACATTAACCAACATCCTTAGAAAAGAGGAAATTCTGTTTCTTGGTGACCACGAAGGCTATGCGATTGCGACGCAATTCACAAAGTTCTGTGTAAATTGGAAAAAAGAGAGCAGAATATTTGTTTGCCTAAATTTGTAACACTGGTCAGTGACAGTTCCTTCTTATGTAAAATTTAAATTGAGGTTATAAAATGTTAAAAAAATAATTGCAAGCAATTTGATTATCATTGAAAAGTTAGATTATTTGGAATGGCACTCAGTATCGCTAGTATCAATGGCCTTAAACTCCTACAGGTAATGTCTAGGCCCTAGACGAAAGAATATGAAAATCTAGAACATTTAATTAAAATATATTTTTTTAATTTCTAGATAACGCGCTCACCATCAATTTTGAACGCGATTCAAAACAGCCGGCACAGGCATCAAAAACACTGGCTTCCGAAATGGAAAAAACTCAGAAGAGAAAAGGTCATCAAGGTTAAACTTCCAAATTTAAATGAGCATATTGATGATATGACACCTGGAGATATACGAAAAAAAATGAAAGAACGCGGCTTTTTACCTCCACGTCCTTGGCAAGAAGCTCCCATGTTTATCAGCTGCACGAGTGCTATATTCGAACCTTACGTTCCACCAGAGGGTGATGGCAAAAAATCTATCATATCGATGCCTGTAAGTATTGGTGTTTTTAACTTTAAATTTAGTAATATCAACGTTGTGATAACCGCTTCATTTGTTTTATTCTAGGGTGCAAAACAAAAAATCGAATTCATAGGTAAAAAGTCTAAGTCAATGCTAGCTGTTCGTAAGATTAGAAATTACGATGAAGAATTTGATCCGCCTGTATTTGCTGAAGAAGCTTCAGAGGTTTATCGCAGTGCACATGAAGCGATGTGTGAAAAAGACTACGATAAATTAATCAAATATGTTACAGAAAGGGCTTATCCCGAAATAATACACAATATCGAGAACAAGACAATACGCTGGAAATTCCTCGGTTCTTTGGAACCACCAAGAGTTGTGCATGCGCGTTGCACAGACGTCGTAACTCCAACAAATATCTTTTCACAAATTACAGTCAGACTGCACACTCAACAGCAGTTGGCCATCTATGATCGATTTGGTCGACTAATGCACGGAAGCGAAATATTAGCTAAAGATGTACTCGAATATGTCGTTTTCGAAAAACATTTATCGAATCAATATGGAGTTTGGAGATTACACGACAAGATTGTCCCCGATTGGCTTGAAAAGCCTGAACCAACTGCCAAGACATCTATTAAAATAATTGTACCAGAAGAAACAGTACAGGAAACTGTAAAAGAAACACACGTCGAAAAGACATAAAAACTAAATGTTAAAAATTGTATTTCCTTCAATAAAAAATAAATAATTTTTATTAGAACTTTATACAGACGTATCATATACGTATATAAATTATATACATACATATTTTAAGTTTTAACAATACCTTTTTCCTTTTAATAATACTTTAAACAGTGATTCGACAACATAATTTCTGCATTGCGAATCTACATCATCACTGTTACTGAGCTCTCGGAACTATTTAGTCCAAAAATAAATTACAGTCAATTCTAGCTAAGAACGAGCGTTCTTTAACACAGAAATCTCTGCTTATCAAAAATTAGATGGTCCTTATATATTCAGCAAAAACAATACATCTAGACCAGTCATGGGCAAAGTACGGGCCAAGTGAGGCCCTTCGGGCTAATCAATCCGACCTGTGGGCCAAGTGCGGCCCTTCGGGCTAATCAATCCGATCTGTGGGCCAAGTGCGGCCCTTCGGGCTAGTCAATCCGGCCCGCGACATGGTTTTGAATAACCCCTACAATTACATATAGGACAAAATGTAGAGCGCACGGTGTTGCTCGGCTAAGTTCGGAACGAATCGGGCGTTAAAAATGTGTTTTGTTCAATTTTTTTTCGGCCCGCCTAGATATTTTTTTATTTTATCTGGCCCTCCCCTTAAAAAGTTTGCCCATGTCTGACCTAGACCCTGGACATGGGTTGACTTGTGACGCCAAAACTGCTTTACATTTGAGACAAGTCAACTCATCAGCTGAGAAGAATTGACCTGTGAAAACGGTTAATTGTTCTTTTTATGAACTCCGATAGAAAATATAATCACAAAAAAAATCAAAAATGAAAATTTCAAAATTGCCTACGCACCGAAACATAAAACTATGTGTCTTCGGGTATCACTATAGGAACTATACACAATCCATATAATTAGAGATCAGTGTTTTTTAGTAATAAGCTCTTAGTGAGAACTGACCGTACAAATATTATAATTATCTTGTAACTACAAGAGTTACGAAATAATTACGTCGAATCAATAATTACAAATACCAAGTTCATTATGTTAAATAGTATTTGAAGGTACACTTAGGTCGATGACACACACAGCGGTTTGTGCCGAGTCGGCAGGCGAAACGTCTGACTGCCGAGTAGACATCGCTGTGTGTGTCATGTCAAGGCGGCAGTCGCCTTAAGGTACGTGCAGTATGGAGCTGGGATTCTAGATGGTAGCGTAGATCATAGCAGGGCTTGCTTAAATTAATGCATTGTTATATATGCGAGCGTGCACAACGAAGCAGTGAATGTAGCAGGTATAAGCGCTGTTACAAGAGCCGATAGATTCAAGAATGTGTCTCACCATTCTTTCAGCGCGCTGACTACTACAATCAACGTGTGACAACTGTCAAATGGCCGTTACAAGTTTCGCAATGGATGTGACTAGTTAAATAAATGAAATTTTGCCAGTTTTTATTTAATTTGTTTAGAGTTTTTAGAAGACGTATTTAAAAAAGTTAGGTTCCATACGTAAATATTCAAAAAACATGTTTGGGTAAAATTTTAATTCTTGGTATAAATGATGAAATTCGCCATGGTTAGATCGTTTTCTATTAATAGGGTGGACATGATAGCTCCTACCCAAATTTATATTTAAAATATACCACTTTGTAGCAGAAGAACACAAATATTCGTCTTCGCTATCTGACATTTCAAACGCGATTTAAGCTTGTATCAAAGCTTCGTAGTGCAAACCTATAAGCGCTTATAATTTCAGCCACCATCTACCACACATGCTACCATCTAGAATCCCAGCTGCATACTGCACGTACCTTTAGGCAGCTAGTCGGCGCAAAATTGCTGTCTGTGCCATCACTCTTATTAATTTAAAAAATATTTGGTAATCGTTCTACCAACAGATTCGATACCTATGCTTTTTTTTAAAATAATCTTATGGATTTTAGAGGTTAATAATTATCGTTTTATATGTTTTAGCATTTGTTTGAAACAGCTGCCAAAAATAAATCTACATAATAATACTTATTATATAAGAACACTATCATTTGTTTCACATATCTATTAATATTTACACTTTATATAAAAAAATTACTGTACTTTCGTAAAACTGGAATGTTACACTTGGAATGGGGTCATTATGAAAAATTATTGCACTAGTTACAACCTCAACGAAAAAACGTGTAAATTTTTTTACGGAACATGTTTTTAAAACAATACGGATAACTTGCCAATTATTCAAATTTTCGGGTTCGTTAAATTTTAGAATCATGCATAGATTAAATTTAAAGTAAGATCTTTAGTTTATAAATCAGTTGTGGGGTCAGGCTAGATCCAATTTGCTACCAGGCAACTTATTTAACCAGCTCCAGATCAATTTCCAGATTATAATATAATTTTAATACTTATAGACAGTCTTACCCTGGCCTAACCTAACTCAAGAGACCTACTTGTTATGGAAGCATGTAAAAAAATGTAACTAGATTTAAATATTTCGAAAACATTTACCACTTGCATTTTTAGTTTGGCCCCTGAACAATAGATGACACTAGTTCACTTTAGAATTAAATGATCGGCGCAATGGCGTTACGATCATTCGATTTTCTAAATTTAACAGTTTTAACTTAGCTGATAAAAACAAGCCCGTTCCAACATAAAACAAAATTACAGCCTACATTTATTGAAACATGTTCTTAAAAATATATCAAACTAAACTACTATTAGGTTGATCTAAGTAAAGATTCGGTGACGGTGCAGTAACCGGTATATTCTTTTTCCAGTTCGACGGTTTAATAGGTAATACTTTAGGTTTGGGTGGTAATGGAGGTGGTTCAGAAGTATCGGCATGTATTTCTTTTATAGCCGAATTCATTAATGTTTGATCAATATTTTCGATTACTGTCATTTCTAAGCTGCCATACGTCCTTGATAAATTTGAACTAGTACTAGATTTGGATGGCGACTGTTCATCCGAACCCAAAGACTTTGTCGGTGAATGCAGTGGAAGTTTTAAAGGCGATACGTTCGTACTAAGAACATCTTTTATGGCACTATTGTCGATCACATTATTATTTCCCGCGAACGAAATTGTATTCATAGCATTGACGGCCAATCGATCGTGATTCTGTGATCTTACACTTAATTTATTTGCAGATCCGATATCGTAGAACTTTGCCGTCAATTCCGAAACTAAACCATCTTGTCTACTATCATTCTGTTTACGAAATTTTTTCGCACTTTGTTGTCTTTGTTGCGCATTTTCTTTATCCTTTAAAAAATCCGGAAGCTCAAAGTTTATTTCTGTACCACGTTGATCTTCGAGTCTTGAACGTTGAGCGCGTTTCAAGCCCTCGTATAACTCTGTAACCAAAAACAAAAATTGTAACAAAAACAATAAAAACAGTAACTAACGGAAAATTAATATTTTGTCGCCACCAATATCGATGTAGGCCTTCTGAATGAAAAAGCATAAAACGATTTTATCGGCGTAGTGTCAGCTAATACTTTGTTGCATATCTGTCAAAATTACACTTCATAGTATTAAGTAATTAATACAAAAGGGAATTATAGTAGAATCCGGATAGAACGACTTTCAAGGAACCGGCGACATTATGTCGTATTAACCGGACGACGCACAAAGCGACCGCATAATTTAAGCTTGTTTTTATATAATACGTATAAGTGTACAATAGATTAATTTCTATGAAAATAAAACAAAATATATTAACACTTACAATTAATACGTATGTATGTACATATTGTATAACTTTAATGAAAATTAAACATTGCACAAACGTGTGTATTACAGATCAGAGGAACAATATGTATTGTAATTTCGTTCTAACCGGACGATTATTATAAAATTAGGTCACTAAAAGCAGTTGGTCGCTTAAACCGGAGTCGTACTATACGGATATGCTTTCATAGTACGTCTGTATGAAACCTAACTTGAGTTTGCATTTACGTCGCTAAAAAAGGTTAGCCGTTATAAAG
Source organism: Mongoloraphidia duomilia (assembly GCA_039654895.1). Lineage (NCBI taxonomy): Eukaryota > Metazoa > Arthropoda > Insecta > Raphidioptera > Raphidiidae > Mongoloraphidia > Mongoloraphidia duomilia. The sequence continues at coordinate 6,149,773 of CM077523.1, forward strand.
GAAGTCGTAATAGATGGACTCTACTGTACCTATATAATTCAGATATTTACTTTTTGTTAAAAATCATAATTTATTAATGATAAACTGTTGTTGAATAAAAAAACTAATAACATAAAACTAGACGCGAGTGACGTAATTTGTCGACCGCCTATAATTTATCGGTATCGTATCAGCCAATAATAACGCGACGCTAATGACCTAAGTTGTCGACGCGTCTATAATCTACAATAAATACATAAAATAAATAAAAACGCTCGATCATCTGTGCGATCCATACAGCCTACATAGTTTTTTTTTACGGTTACGGCACATGCAACGCAATAACCTCAAATCCAACTTAAAAATAAATAATAATTACCATCACTCTCCGAGCTTTTAGATGCTACATGTAACTTGACTCCAGCTTTCCATTTTGCAATAAGCGGTTTCTTTGTGCTTGAATCGGATGCAATATCTTCTCCACTCCCGTGTACAGAACTATTCTTACTTCTACCACCGGTCGCAAACTTTTTATTTTTTTTATCGTGTGCATTTCCAGAATCTTTCCTCAAAAATCGACCGAACACTCCTGATGAATGTTCGGAACCCCAATCTTCCGATTTTACGGAGCCTCTATCTGATATTGTCCCAATACTATTCGATTGAGCCTTCCCTTGCAATAATTCTTCAAAAACCCGGTTAGTTATTTCATCCAACGAAGGACCTGCAGTTGGTTTTAACTTTTGCAGTGGAACTGATTCTTGTATGATTGAACCTATTTTGAAAAAAAAAAAGTTTAAGAAGTGTCAACATGTATGACCAAAAAGTAAAACCACTTTGTTGAATTTTTGGTATTTTTTCTATATCTGTCCTACTGGCATCCGTCAAATGAGCATATGACATCTGGTGGCAGATAATTGTACTCAAAACGAGGGAAAATTTTACATGCTAACAGTGCAAATGTCTCGTAAAATTGTTTATTACAAAAATAAAACAAGTAAAATAAACAAAAAGTTTATCGAAAATGGAATTCGCGACGTTTACTAATATCATGGCATTAAACACTGTCAGTTATTGCCTTGTAAAACTTACTTTACAGCGAATTATTTTCTTATAAAATGTGGAAAAACTGTATTTATGAATTAAAAAAATATTTTATATTAATAATAAGATGTCCTCATTATCATTCTGTACTACTACAATAGTTAAATCACTGATTCAAGACTAACTATGTGTTTACAAATATTTTGAGGTTAGTAACTTACCTACTTATTACAATATAACATATTATTATGTTGCAGTTATGTGTTTACATTATTCACCTAACCCAGCCTTAAAGGAGCATTGAACGGATGATTAATTTCGTGGGGATTTTCTTTTAATTTTAATGTTTTTAAGCAATATGCCGTAAAGATTACTACTTTTGACAGCTCAGTTATCTTGTTTTTTTCACACATTTGATAATATGTCCGGCTTTGAGAATCCGTTCTCCTTCAACGAAATTTCTTTGTTTAGGATTCGTACCGGCCCAATCACACATAGCACTTATATTTATTATTTCTTATCACTTTTAAAATCGAAATATTACACACAAAAGTATATCCCTCATATGAAATTTCCCCCCGTCTGCGCTATGTTTTTTAAGCTCCACCCATCTGACGGATCCCAATAGAAAGGTTAAACTTTCGCCGGTCCTGAGTGAAGTAGCCTAACTCATCAAGCATCAACTTGTTAGGAAACTATTGTACTGTAAAAATATTAAAAATATCACAGCTTACCTTCAGCGGGTCCCAACACTATCGAAAGCCTATATCCATCCACTTCAGTAACTGCAACATTTACATTGAGCCTCTTATCACTTTGAGCCGACTCCATAACTTGCACAAGTTCCAACTTATAACCATATTTATGCAAAATAGGTTTCAACACATCCGCTAAAGTTTTTGTCGGTTTCGATTTCACCGAAATCACTTTCCTGTTCGGCAGATCTAATCTGAACACTACTCTTTGTTCTATCACAACTTCACGACCGGCTAAATGGACCGAACTCTCATTCAAATCTATAGGTTTTGTTTCCGAAGTAACGTACACTTCGAAGTTGGAGTAGCGAAGTCCACGTTTGTCTAAAAGACGTTTGGCGAGTTCACGAACTGTTTCGTTCGACCTTATTTGTGCTACGGTTGTAGCTCCATCGCACAAAATTACTCGGCATAGCTGATTCTTGTTTAAACCGCAACTGCCGCTTGATGATGTTTCACTGCCTGTTAACTTTGCCTCATCCTGTTGAAGAACGAACAAACATTTTAAAAATATACTCCATTCAAACACTTATTAAACTCGATAAGCATGTCACAGACCAAAGCGAACGCGAACAGCTCAACATGTGCTATTCAAATTCAGACGTCGCTCTGCCTGATTGAGCAACTTAGGCCCTTGTCCTACCAAAGCTGCGCAACAGCGACGGCGACGCGACGGCGACGCCACAGCGACGCGATTTTGACATGACACAAGCAGGCGACATGGAGTTGTCCAACCAAAGCAACGTGTTTTCTACATTCAGTTCAGTGAACAATGTCATCAAGTGAAGACGACGATGTGGGGCTTGAGAATAGCCGAGAGTATAGCGGCGCTGTTGTTTACATGGCGTTGCTATGGTTCCTCTATTACAAGTCCCCAGTTCCCGAGTTCTAGCCCGAGAGCTGGTAAAAGTGTCAATTGGATTTTCAATTTATTATTAAAAAAAATTAAAAAAAAAATAATGAATTGAAAATATGAATTGGTGCTAGGCCCAAATAACCTTAGCTGTTGGTGGTCTTTAAAATACAATAAAATACAATACGACGATGTGATTGCAAAATACCACCGTACACACAGCTTGAATGTTGCTTCACAACTGACCTGTCGAGTCACTCGGCAACAAGAAGCCGACTCGCAGCTTGGATGTTTCTTTGCTGGAGCGTTGGTGGGTGTACGGTAGGGTGGGTCAAAAAAATCAATTATTTTTTTTACAAGTGACACGGAAAAATAGGTTGCTAGACACCTTAAAAAAATTCTCACCAAATATGAGCTCTTAATTTTAATAGGAAGATCCTCCGCATCACAGTTTGTTATTTTTTTCTTAATCCAATAGAAAAAAATTCATACCTCATCATTAATTGATTGTACAGAAAAATGTTTTAAGAGAATTTTGTAGAAAATTTAATGCTCTACAAAAAAGGTATCTTATATTTTTTCCGCAAACCTCACCATTTGAAAGATATTGAAGATTTATAATAGTCATTTATTGTCGAGTTATAAAATTCATAAACAAAAATGAAATTTGTCTTAAAATAATCAAACTTAAATCTTCAATATCTTTCAAATGGTGAGGTTTGCGAAAAAAATATAAGATACCTTTTTTGTAGAGCATTAAATTTCCTACAAAATTCTCTTAAAATATTTTTCTGTACAATCAATTAATGATGAGGTATGAATTTTTTTCTATTGGACTGAGAAAAAAATAAAAAACTGTGATGCGGAGGATCTTCCTATTGAAATTAAGAGCTCATATTTGGTGAGAATTTTTTTAAGGTGTCTAGCAACCTATTTTTCCGTGTCACTTGTAAAAAAAAAATAATTGATTTTTTTGACCCACCCTAGTGTACGGTGTATATAAACCACGGGTTAAACACGAAAGATACAAGCTGTCGACATCGGTTTGTTGTCACGTCGTTGTTGCGCAACTTTGTTGGGACAAGAGCCTTACTTGCTCGCGCAAACTGTCCGCTCACTGGTGTGTGATATTGCATTGTTGCCCATGTGTTGGATAATTCGCGTTTGCCTTGATCTGTGCTATGCTCAAAGTCGATCGGATACACAATACCTACTGTACATAACAACGTGCTAAAAATTTACCTACAGCCTGCCATCTACTGGAATAATTTTGGTAGATAGTAAGCTAGTCTACTTTTATAGTTTGGCACATGTTGCATGGTTTCCTAAACATTATCAAATACAATTCTACTAACATTTCTAATTTCGTAATTGTGAATCCCTATTTTGGTCACTGAACTCTACACAAACTGGATTGACGATTTCATAAAGCAGCTTTTGCACAATATAAAAAGGTTCACTAACATTAAAAAAATTTTTTAACAAAAAAAAAAACCTTCAAAAAGCCACTAAAAAGAGGAAAATAATAAAATTTTGAGGTCTGTGCCAATTTAATAAAATATGAAGTAGGTTAAAAAGTATAGTATAGTGATTAATATCTTCGTTTTAACCAACTTCATATTTTATTAAATTGGCATAGACCTCAAAATTTCATTCTTTTCCTCTTTTTAGTGGTTTTTTGAAGGAGATTTTTTTTTTGATAAAAAGTTTTTTATTTTTTACTTTTTAGTGTCAAACAGTGACATTAACCTTAAAGGAATCACACGCCGTTATTCACTTTTATTAAACCGACTTTTTTACGCTGTCTGATGTGTCAAAAAGTGACATTTACCTCAAAGGAATCACACGCCATTACTAACTTTTATTAAAATCAGCCGAACTACTGAACCGATTTTGATGAAATTTCTATGGGACCAATCTGAAAATATATCCTTTCAAATAAAAAAAAATTTTCCAAATCGGTTTATAAATGACGGAGTTCTGAGGTAACAAACATAAAAAAATACAACCGAATTAAGAACCACCTCCTTTTTTTGAAGTCGGTTAACAAGTGAAATAGGTACTAAACAAAACGATTAAAGCGCATGCGTCGACTTAAGCGAAATTCAACATCAACTTAGCGCAACACAATTCTTTTAATTAGCCGCTCACCAAAAATTACATAGTAATTACATAATTCTTTCTTCGATCGATAGAGGCAGTAAATCGTCTATCCAATTACGTGTTACATTGATTTGAAATAATTACAAATTCAACGCAATGTGTTTAATGTATAAAAAATAGTTTAACATACCTGTCCGAAGTTAGCAGCAATATCCCAGCTAGTAAGTGAGGATTTACTGCTGTATAAATCTCTATCTTTAGAAATTTGCGAAGCATTTTCTCCATCTTGATCACAGCCTAACAGTTGTCCATCCTCGGTTGCCGCGTAGCCCGACTCGCCTCGATCTCTGGATTTTGAACGATTTTTTCGGTGCCATGGCAGTAAGGATTTCCTTCGTCTATCTTCCGCGTTGCTCAATGATTTCTTCAACTGTAAATTTTAAAAATCTGATATACCTACACAGCATAATAATCCATTACATTAGCTGTGTTTGTTGGCAAGTAACCATTACGGCCTTAAAAAAATAGTAAAGAATTGTGATCCGTCAAATGAGCATATGACATCTGGTGGCACAAAATTGTACTCAAAACGAGGGAAAATTTTACATGCTAACAGTGCAAATTTATCGTGAAATTATTTATTACAAATATAAAACAAGTAAAATAAACAAAAATTTTATCGAAAATGGAATTCGCGACGTTTTCTAATATCATGGCATTAAACACTGTCAGTTATTGCCTTGTAAAACTTACTTTACAGCGAATTATTTTCTAATGAAATGTGGAAAAACTGTATTTAAGAAGTAAAAATATATTTTATATTAATAACAAGATGTACTTATTATCATACTGTACTACAATAGTAAAATCATTTGATGATTGACAAATTTATAGGACTAACTTTGTATACAAATATTTTGAGGTTAGTAGCTTACCTACCTATTACAATATTATAACATATTATGTTGCAGTTATGTGTTTACATTATTCACCTAACCCTGCCTTAAAGAAGCATTGAACGGATGATTGATTTCGTGGAGATTTTCTTTTAATTTTGATGTGTTTAAGCAATACGCCGTAAAGATTACTACTTTTGACAGCTCAGCTATCTTGTTTTTTCACACATTTGGATAATATGTCCGGCTTTGAGAATTCGTTCTCCTTCAACGAAATTCCTTTGTTTAGGATTCGTACCGGCCCAATCGCAAATTGCACTTATATTTATTATTTCTTATCACTTTGAAAATCACAAAATTACACGCAAAAGTATACCCCGTATTTAGAATTTCCCCCTTTGCGCCATGTTTTTTAAGCTCCACCCATTTGACGGATCCCAATATCAAAATATAATAATTATGTAACTGTTACTAACCTTGTTTGGAGTATTTTTAGCCGACTGCAATCTGATATCTAAATTCTGATCTTGACCATTAGATTTAGAGTTAGTGTCCAGACAATTTTTGTACAAATCTGATTTGAGAAATCTTGGATAGCTGTCGAATTTCATCAAATTAAAGATTTGTTTCTGTGCCTAAAAAAAAAAACAAAAAATTGTTCAACACATCAAAATACGACACTGTTGGTTGACAGGAAAATCACTTTGCACTCGTCTCTCTCTAAAAAATCCTTAGCGACTAATCGTCCCCACATACGTACTAGACCTAGGGCCGGATTTAGGGAAAGTCAACAAGGGTTGAAGCCGTGGGGCCTCCACAATTTTTTATATTTTTGCAAATTATTCCTATACATAAAGGAATAACAAAAATAATTTTATAACTTTATTTCTTATAATTTATATAATCTACTTAATATGTTGCTTGAAAACTTGTTATTTGGCAATAAATTATTTAAACACTGTAAAATCTTGCTTTAAAAATAATGAGGGGCCTCCACACCTTTAAATTCGGCCCTGTATATACCAAGGAACGAATGAACTGAAAGATGTGTACCGTGGGGAATCACAGTACTTCCTCTTCTGGTAGTTCTTACAGAAACAATTGAGGGAAAAATCATTCCCAGCACGCGTATTTTTAGAGAACCGATTATTAAAAAAAATCTAACCAAAAATTAATTATTCAAATTAAGGGTTCACCAAGAACTCTGTTATTACAAATTGGTTGACGCTTTCGCGGCCAGTTGATGAGCTGGTGTTGTCCTGATTCGAGTCTATAGGCCGTCGTTGGTTGGAATTGCTTCCTAACGTTTCGCTAGCACGAGTGGCGAGCTTCTTCAGAGATCCTTCCATCTCCGATGGTAGATGTAGAATTCAACATTCAGCATCAGAGATGGAAGGACCTCTGAAGAAGCTCGCCACTCGTGCTAGCGAAACGTTAGGAAGCAATTCCAACCAACGACGGTCTATAAACCCGAATCAGGACAACACCAGCTCACTCTGTTATTACTCGGCACTCGGCAATTTTACCGAGAATTAGCATTATCCGGCCGAGTAATAAAAAAATTGGAATTCAAAAATGAATGCCAATTTAGGTTTTGGGCAGCAGAAATGCCTACCATGCGATAATTTTGTTGTATTTTTTAAACTATTTTGGATATCGAAAACTACGCCCAAACAGTCAGATGGACATTGGAGCAACAGCAATAGGGTTTTGAACTACGAGCTATAAAAATGAACAAAATTATATGTGAGGTACCTTCCCTTCACAAAAGTGCTGCAAATGGTGACATCTATAGACTGGTAGCAATAGTATAAACAGTATCAAATTACTCATCCAGGTACCCGGTACTCGGCTTTCAAAGACCGAGTATCCGGCGCTTGGCTTGTGAAAGATCAGTTCTCGATGCACCCCTAAATCAAATACTTCAAAATCTAGTTGTATTAGAGATAATTTAACACTTACAATATAACATAACGATTGGATATACCAACCATATTCCTCTTAAGAAAATGCATGAAAAAATTAATAACCGATTAATATTTAAATAGTAATTTAAAAAAATGTTACCCTTAATTTTCAAATAATAAACAAAAAAAATAGTTTTTATGAACTCTTGGACTAAGTGCCGGGACACAAGCTTTCTAAGTTCGGTTTTGCACTCGATTGATCGAGCCGAGCGAACAGATTTTTGGTCACGTGACAAGTGAGCAAATCGAGCCATCTAAACAATTCCGAAACAATCTAGCAGATTTTTCCAAACATCAGAATAAAATGACCCCAGTAAGTTAAATTCTTATTACTAAAGCCGAAATATATTCTTTACTGTTCCTCATTTTGATTTAATTCAACATTGTTATAATAATAAATCATGATTCACAATTTTTTTCGTTTTATTCCTATATTTTAAAATTAATAGTACTACCGGTTGTTGATTTTTTTGACCCATAGATATAATAAATATTTTATTATTTAATCATACTGTGCGATATAGACTTATTGGTTATTACTATTCTTTGAATAAATATTATTCGTGTATTTTTACCTATTGAAAAATTACCTCATATAAATAAACTTCGAAATTTATCCATTCTCATAACAAGTGTTTCCGCTCATTTTAAAATGAATGCTCTGAAGATGGTTAAATCTGCTTGCTCGCTCGCTTTCCTCGGAGCTCATAGAGCGTGCTCGATCTCCTCCAGATTTTAAATCCAAACGCAGGATAGAGATCTTTCAGAGCATATAAATGTTAAATTCGAACGCATTGGAGCACTCAGATCAATCTGAGCTCAAAACCGAACTTACCCTAACTAATGTATGTCATATTTCAAGACGATAGCATATTATGTAATTCCTGAAAAAATGTACTGTGAAATACAGATAGACAACAAAGTCTCACCATACAGATTCCTTTTGTACCTTTTAAAGTACGGAACGCTAAAAACATGCCCTTTATGTTTAACAATGTTATAAAGGTGCACAACTTAAGGTTTGTTTTAGCTGGACACCCAGTAAAAAATTCTTTTAAAAATAACGACTTTTAAAACGTCTTAACTTTGAAAATTTATAAAAACTAGTATCGCCTATAGTCGAAATTCGATCAATTGTCGTATTCTTCCGTGCAGAGAAGGCAGTACTTTTTTTACCTACCTTAACGGCAACATTCACATAATTTTTCTTCTCTGCACATCTATGGCACAGTACCTTTCAAAAGATATATGTTTCATTCCCCTCCTTTCATTAAAAATAGTTAAAACAGTGTACCAGAACTTTCGGTGTTCACGTATTAATATATTATAGATACATACCTGTAGGAAGAGAGTAGTTTCTGCTTGTTTGAGGGCTTCCTGAGTGAAGTGTCTCGCCTGCGAGTCCACATTTACTGGCTCGGGAGCCCCAGGACACAAATGATTTTCATAAATTAGTTGTGCTTCTCTGATACGATCGGCACGCGATTCTAACTTACGATAACGTTCGCAAGATATCCAAAAGTGAATATTTTCCACTGAAAATTCCTTCTTCAAGAATTCCTGTCAATTAAAATAATTACTTTTTTAATTTGAAGATAATTTTTTAAGGTCACCGACGGCTAGGGTTATTTGGGCCTATTTTTGTGTTCGTTGGTCTCTTTTTTTATTATTACCATGACCATCCAAATGATGGAAGCGCAGGCGCTAGGTTTTGTGTCGCAGAATAGACTGCACGTGCGACTATGCGCATGCGCTCTCATTATTTTGATAGAAATAATCAAAAAATAAGAGACAAACGAACACACCCATTATTTTTCAATAATAAATTGAAAATTCAGTTCATATTTCTACCAAGTTCTCGAAATAGAATTTGAGAACTGGGGGAAATAGAGGAGTCATCGAAACGCCATATGAACAACGGTATTGCTACACGCTCGGCTATTCTCCAGTCATATATTTAATCATTTGTTCTGAGATTTAATCACTAATGTAGAAAAAATGAAAGTCAAATGACAGAAGACAACAAATAAACGTCTATTTTGACGTCAGCAATCCGTTTTCCGACAGTGGGGGGCGGGAGGTGGTGCTTGGGGATTGGCTGGGAGCCCAGCGACCGCGTGCCACCTAGACGCTAGTGCTGCCTTTATAAGACTTTAAACCACAACAATAGAATACTAAAATGATTCAATGAGGAAATTAAGAAAATGGACCGTGTAGTTTACACTACACAGTACAGAAGTGGAACTTCAAAGCGCAACTACAATTAACAGATTACTGATTTTCGCGTCGACTGTAGACGTAGTAGACACACAAACAGAATACATACTGGTTTTCGAGACAGGCGTGGTGGGGATCTAGTCGCTGCAACTCTGTATGGATGTGTGTGTGTCACATCCATACAGCGTTGCGTCGTTTAGTCGCGTTAGGTCTTTTCGTTAGCCAAACCACATGAATGCAAATCACTCTACCGTGCGTAAAGAAGTTTCACTTCAAAAATTTGAAAAATAATATAAGAATTCAATTTTACCACAAAAGCTTCATAGCCCCGGACGTCTTCGAGTAGTTTTTCAAAAGTCGCAGCCCAATTGCTGGGACCAGCGTCGATTTTTTCCGAGGCCTCTATCTGAAACAAAAAAAATCAGTCAGTCAGTAACAAAATTGACTATCGGGACACTTGTTTTAAATTTTATCGGACCTGTAAATAAGCGCTACTGCTTATAGAAGAAACACATTCTGAAAAACGCAGCGAGGCCGGACGTCTTGGCGGTCTGCCTCCGCTTCCGACAGAAGCATTTCTCCATCTAGCAAATGCCAGCGGAGGCTTCGAACCCAAAGATCTGACGCTTCTTGTGTCAGAAACATCCGAGTCAATGTTCATTTTTACACTACATAACACAACTGTTCTTTTCCGTCACATTTTTATATTTGCTTTAATGTTTATTTTTTATTACGCAATTTCCTTTAACTTGTATATTTTATGTATTTTTGAGTGCACATTACAACAGTAAAACTGTAAAAATAAATTAAATAAAAACCATCAAAATCGTGATAATAATCTGGCGAATACGGCGTTACCAAAAAAGATCGGTTATTAAAAGCACTTCGAGTTTGGGAACTCTAGGGACGTATTCATAAATTGGATTTTATTTTTATTATTAAAGTAATTTCCGGCCCGCCGCCTGGGTAGATTTCGGTTTGGCAACGTAATAATCAAAAGCAACAAATTTCTTATCTAAAATCTCAACCAGAATACATCCAATTTAGCTTAGAAATTGCGTGAGTGATCCCCAATTTGCTTTACCTTTTTCGCTCACCTCTCCCTTTCGTCTGTTGTAATAATATATAGCCTATGTCACTCGGGAAAGAGTAAGCTTTTAAACAGTGAAATAATTTTTCAAATCGCTTTAGTAGTTCCTGAGATTTCCTGCTGCAAACAAAGATACATACAAACTTTCCCTCTTTATAGATTAGTACAGATTCATCCAAAAAAAACGATTAAATTCAAACTACATGTATTGACAATTTCTTTCTCACAACACGATTATTTTTATTATAAACTTTGTAAACTATAGAGACGATCTTTTATAACTTTTTATTATTCCACATTTCCACTACACTATCAACAATTATTAACAATTTATGAAAACTAGGTACAAATTAATGTAAACTTATTTGTCAAACTTAGTTACTTGAATGGAAAAACTTTTACATGGATCGGCATTGTCCTTGAAATCATAAAATTCATACACACAAATAACATTCGACTTATTAACTCTTCTAATGACGTCAACAAATTTTAAATTAAATGAAATTATCAACTCGTAAATTATTATTTATAATATTTAACTATCCTTTAAATTTTAAAGACACACATTTCACAAAAAGTAATACGCCACTCTTATAATTTAATTACATCAGATGAATATCGATGATCAATCATTGGAGATTGTTTAGCGATTTTTCTTTTGTTTTACAGATTCACAAGTATTGAAATACACGCTGCAACAATGAACTTGTTTATCGAACAGAAGTACAACTTGATTTGAAATAGAATGCAAATGTTATGCAAAATACAGAGAACCGAGTGACTGACAACGCAACAAACAGGATGAGAAAATACGATACCTTTCATGTAGGACTTCTACTTCTATAGAACTACAACGTTGTGTAAATAATACTTGATAAATGATAATAATACAGACAGTATACAGGCACCAGCAAAATTCTCTTCACTACAACGACATTTACTAAGAGGGGGAGTCCGATTAGGTTTGCTAACAGTAAATCGTCGAGGAAAAGTTTACTTGAGGATCAATAAAAAAGCTTTACTAAAGTTTCGAACGTTGGCCATAAGCGAAACTTTGGTAAAGCTTTTTCCACAACCGAACTTTTCTTTAACTATTTACATTCTATTGGATCAACATTATTGAGGACTTTGCTGGCCACAAGCGAAACTTTGGTACAGCTTTTTCCTCAACCGAACTTTTCCTCAACTATTTACATTCTATTGGATCAACATTATTGAGGACTTTGCTAAGTCTTGGATCTACGAACGAAAGAATTTTTCTTCCCTCTTAATTTAAGTCCCATTTTAAGTTCGGTTAACTTCGAAATTTTAAACGAATTTTGTGCCAGACATAGTATAACTATATGAGGTCACTTACTAATAGTAGTCATTTTGTGTGTTTTTCCAAGGTCTGAGTCCTGTGTTTGTCTTTGGTTCCTAATGCTGCGCGGGCCTGTGCCGAGAAAAGGTGTTGGTTCCTTTATTCCTTGTTTGTTTGATCCTTATCATTTTATGTCTGCCACATAGGATTAATTCCTTGAAGCCAGGGGGGGGGGGGATTAAAAAGAGTCTTGAAATAGGAAAGACGTCCCGTATTTGTGGATGCTATTTTGAGCCCTTCAAAGACCTCTGGAAGAACACACATTTGTTCCAATTTCCGTCTAAACGAATTGTTAAAACTGCTTCAGAGTCATCTAAATAGGGATGTTCCGATCCACAAAAAGTATCGATACTAGGTATCGATCTGAATCGTATTATAAAGTATCGATACAATATAAAATCGGATTATAAAAGATTGATACTCAATATATCGATACATTAATCGATCCAGTATCCCAGAACATAATAACGAGCAAAAAAAAAACAACCTGTAATCCGGCTAATAACCATTCTAAGAACTAGACTAGACAATGTACCGATACGCACCAAAATGTATCGATACTCATTATGTATCGCATTAAAAAAATCGATACAAAATATCGATCATCAAAAGCTAAAGTATCGATACACTAAAAAATCGATTCGTATCGCGCATTCCTTACTCTGGGACGACTGGGCCACACGCAAATGCTATTTACTATCATTGGCCGGCATTTTGGAAAGTTGAATTGGATGATTTAATCAATAACAGATACAAGATCAGATTAAGTTCTATCAATATTTTAGGTTTCACATTTAGGTCCCACCGTCCCTCCATTCGATATCAATAGTGTTAGGCAGTTAAGACTACAAAAATATATTTTGAATCACTGATTTCAGCCCTGCTTCTAAGTTATATTCGCGTGAATGTCCCCAAATGTTTTTTGCACTTCAAAACATCAACAAAAATAATCTGAGACAGATTATTTATTTTTACATTATATGCGTTTGTCACCAAGGCTATATTTTGTTATTATTGCTATTAATTTAAATAATACTTTATTGCGCTATTTTTATTTTGTAAACATTATTTTCACTAAATACAAATTTTAACACGGACGTCGTGAACAAATACATAATTAAATGAATGCATAATGACTGCAAACAGTATATGAAACACCTGAGTTAGAACAATGACGTAACACAATGCTGTAATCAGGAAAAATTCATTAATTCAAACCTATGTCACCGTAGGGATTTTAACCCTAAACTTTCCACTATCGCGGCGGACTGAGTTGACATTACTCACACAGTGACACATTTCCAAACGATCGACTTTCTCCCTTTAAAGCATTCTGTCACTGAAAAACCACTACATGCGAGAGAGTCAATATTCCAACAATATTGACTCTCGCTCTCCATGTAAAGGGCAATTTAGTGATGGACGCAGTTAAGCGAGAAGGAAGGTCAGTACGGTGGTGGATGCGGTGAAGCCGTACTATTTATTTATTTATTTTTGCAAGGACACTGGGATAAAAAATTAGTTAATTGAAACATTTTAAGGCTTCCACACACTTCGTTCTTTTTTCATCTGTTCGACTCGCAACAATCCAACTCGTGATCCAAAACTGCAGTGCAGTGGCGGACTAAGCCCGTCGGTGGCCCGGGGCGGCAGAACTAAATGAGACCCCCGGTCTGCTTAGAAATTGATGTATTTGTAGTGTAAATTTCGTAAAAAATGAAAAATATAGATGTAATGGCCGACAAAAAAATCAACGCCCTACCTACGTTTATATTTTGTATACGTACGGGGCCTCCAACTCCAAACTGCCTCTTATTTACTAAACATATTTTGGCCTTGTTTGGTATTTGATTAAGAAGGACTTCTCGAGATTTGGAGGCCCCCAGGATCAGAGGCCTGGGGCGAGTCGCCCCCCCCCCTCCAGTAATCATACGTGGACCATCGGTCCTTTACCATACACTGCAGTTTTGGATCGCTGCGAGTCGATGGATAAAAAAAGAACGCAGTCAATTTATCTATATCTTTTATCTATCTATGCATGAATGACTCAATTTTCAGAATCATCCATTTCTTATCATATTTCATGTCATTTTTAGAAGTTTTAAAAAAAGAGTATTTTTGCAACGTCCTGTTGCTTTTCATTGGACAGTTGAATGGTTATTAAAACGTGATTAAAAAGCAAGGTTCTTAATAATCGCCTCTATCAAAAAAAGCACGGAAAAGGAAACCACAAACGTTTTTTTATATTAATCACAATTAATAACAAAATATTGTGAGTTTGAAAAGACGACAACTATTATTATTAGACAAATGATTAACTCAAAAGGGTCTATGTAGGGCACGAGGTTGACTTCAAAAACTAAAAGGCGTCAGTCAATATTTTGGCACTATACAGGGTGTCCCAAAATTGCTGGGACACAGAGCTACCACGTGTAGTAGAGATCAAAATAAGTCGATTGGACCCAATTTATTTATATACCAAAATGTACCGTTTGCCCGTCAGAAGAGTTCAAAGTTTACATAAAATTTTGTATTACAATTTTATTAAACTTGTACTAGAAATATCTGTTAGCATTATTTAAGAAAACATTTTTTTCCTTCGGAACTATGCGGAATACGAAATTTTTACAAGAGTAACAAAATGAAGATAATTAATCAGTCTTCTCGCTAAAAAAATTTGAGAACCGTATTACCATCCCTAAGAAAGTTCTGAAAAAAATGTCAGGGACTGAGGGTGGTTTTAACCCTTCTACAATTTCTTTTGGGTTTCTTTGATTACCGAAAGGAGAGTAATCCTCTAAAATGCACTTTTGTCACATTTCATTCAATTTGTTTCACTCATTTCTGAGAGCGTACAAAAATGTATTTTTTTATGTAAACTTTGAACTCTTCTCACGGGCAAACGGTACATTTTGGTATATAAATAAATTGGGTCCAATCGACTTATTTTGACCTCTACTACACGTGGTAGCTGTGTGTCCCAGCAATTTTGGGACACCGTGTATAGATTTTGCCCGCGGCTTCACTTGCGTGAACGGGAATTTCACCCGCAGATTCGCTTTAATGTCTGCTTTGATAGGATCCCTGTGTTAATTAAAATGGTTCGATTGTTCCCATTTTTAATAGTCTTCGTGCGGTGATAGAATTATTTCGCACAACTCGCCATCCGACCAAAGGTAATAATGTATAAGCAAATACCCTAATAAAAACCGGATCAATGGCTTGACATCACAATGACATAATATTGTAGCAAACCCCAAGATGTTACGCCACTGCCTCCAATAGAACCCACGAGAAAGACAGGTCACAGAAGTAAAGCGTGGAATGGTATCGAATATACTGAACAACGAGTACCTGCCGGAATGTTCTAATTAATTAATTGTAAATTATAGACGCGTCGACAACTCAGGTCATTAGCGTCTTCAACACAACAAATAATCCATTTGTGTATTAGAATCCGCCAGCCGGCATACACAAACCGACTGGTACGAGCTCGGGTCCCTGGGAGCGCTAATTCCCAAAGAACATTGGAGTGCAATTTGCGATTGCAACCGGAATGTTCTAGAGAACGCGAGAACGTACTAGGCTGGGCTGCGAAGTACGAGTGAGTCAGGCAGTCAGTCGACGGTGTCACGCAAACGGATATCAGTCAGTACAGTGAAATAAATATTGATCAGTCAACGGGAATCAGTCAGTGTAGATTGTACTGTGACAGTGTTGAACATCGAAATAAATCTGATATAAATACCGTGATATAAATTCACCTGATAAAATAAATATTAGTGTAGGCAATTGTATATATAGTTAAGTGTTATTTAAGTGGCTCGTTTAGTTCAATAATCACCGTTTAAGTTTTTTTTTATTGTTAGAATTGACTTTTCGTTGTTGTATTTATTGTTATTGAATTTTTAATTATTGTAAATAAATATTTATTCCACCAACTCAGAAAAGTTTTGTAACAATATTATGTCACCGAACCATTTTTTACATCGACGCGACGCGACGGTCCGTCACTAAAAATCGGGTCGATAGTGAGTAGTGACGGTCCAGAGATAACGTATCAAATAGCGTTAAAGTTGTGGGTAAATACCCGGCATTTACATCTAATATCCAAAGCTGTTTTCTAGTACGACCTAGCGATAACCTAAAATATAATTTACAGATTTTCGGTTTGACTGTTCTTTTCAAAATAGTATCGAAAAATAAACAATACCTTGTTAAAAAGGAAAAGGTAACATAGGAGTTATTTTGACCAGCTTTAATGGGGTTCAATATATACCCTATTTTTACGCTATTTGTATAATACGTTGAATAAATATTTATTAAAGCTGTCTGCTGTAGTATATTATTATGCAAATATTATGCAATCGTTTGAAGTACTTAATTTTAAACATTTTTTTTTAATTCAAATGGTACATAAACATTTTGATAACACTCATTGGATAAGTCAACACAAATATCGCAGAACATTAAATGTTCTGCGATATAAAATCAATTTGGAACAACAAATTTTATTGTTCCAAATTGACTTTATTATTTTGTTTGTTTACAAACAAATTAATACAGTAATACCCAAACTACATTTATTTAAGAAAGTATTAATTTGGGACATATCAAGCAGGGTTACATTTCGGATCCTTAAATTAAAAAATCCATTACCCTAAAAATTATCAGGAAATCTTGACAAATAACGGCACTGGGTATAAAATGGACAACTATTGACGTCCAAGACTTAAGAGTTAAGGGTTTTTATTGTGGAATCATAATATAATATACTATGATTGTGATCTTTATACAAAAATAAACATTAATAAAGCATTAATAACGCACAAAATTCACAAACAAAACATCACCTGTAATCTGTGCAAATCCTGGCAAGATGAAAAGAACTGAGTACGAACGAGCGCCTTGATCGCATCTAGGTTTCGTCTGAACGATAAAGAGCGTGATCCGATGAAATAATTTACAGAAAAGTCGGCCATCTTATTCCAAAGAAACAGTTAACAGCACAGTTAAAAACACAAAACATAATATCATTTTTTGACTGTATAACAATATCTCAGACCAAATGACACGCCGGTACGTCCGTTCTTTTGTTTTCTGTCACGAAACAAAAGCGGAGAAACAAATGATTCACAAATGAACATCACAAATAAACAAATCAATAATTGTTTATTGTATTATTAATTTCGTCGCGTATTCTAAGAAACAATCTATCTGAACGTGTAGTGAATAACGTTTATAATTAATTATTAACGCAATAATAACTGATGCAATTGTCAAATAGAGCGTTTCGCCGGAAATAACTACCGATTAAAATGCTTATATAAGTAACTTATAAAACACTGATATAACGCATAGAAGTTTTTACTTGAACACCGCACAGAAAGTGAAAATAAACTACACCTTGGTTATTAGCTAATGCTGAAAAACTGCGATATGCGATAAGTTTTGACTGATCTACGTATTGATTTTGGTGACGCGTTTATTGTCTATGCACACTCTAGTTCAGTCAACGCACATAAAACACCTGATAACACAAACATCGTTGCAGGGCATAGACAGGTCCGCATTCCAAGGAGAGGACGCGCCAAATGATAAGACATTCCCGCAAGGAGTTTCACTGATAAATTATAGGTATGTGACCAAACGTAAAAACTTTTTAACAAAAAAAAACCTACTTCAAAAAATCCACTAAAAAGAGGAAAATAATAAAACTTTGAGGTCTGCGCCAATTTAATAAAACATGAAGTCGGTTACAAAGTGTAGTACTTATAGTGATTAATATCTTCTTTTTAACCGGCTTCATATTTTATTAAATTGGCGCAGACCTCAAAGTTTTATTATTTTCCTCTTTTTAGTGGCTTCTTTGAAGGTTTTTTTTTTGTTGAAAAGTTTTTTATTTTTTACTTTTTAGTGGCTTTACAATACGTAGTTTAGTCGCTTGCCAATAGATTAACTTTTACAAACTCTTTAACGGACTTCTTACGCTGTATAATGTGTCAAAATGTGAAATTTACCTTAAAGGAATAACACGCCGTTACTCACTTTTGTTATAATCAGCCGAACTATTGAACTGATTTAAGTAAAATTTATATGAGACCAACTTCGAGGTATACCCTATCCAATAAAACAATAATCATCAAAATCGGACTACTCTGTAAAAAGTTATGCGTGGTCATACTTAAATATATATATATAATATATATATATACGCGTTGACTTGAGAACCTCCTCCTTTTAATTTTTGCTTTCATTATTTTCTTAACTCTATTTTATACACTGAGGTAAAAGGTATAAACACACCTCACACACTAGATCAGTGCTTCTGAAATATTTCAACTGTTTTCGGTATGACGTGCACGGACTTCTTTAAATACCTTACTTCAAAACAAATGAAAATTTATTTAATTTATTTTATTGTAGATTATAGACGCGTCGACAACTCAGATCATTAGCGTCTTCAACACAACAAATAATCCATTTGTATATTAGAATCCGCCAGACGGCATACACAAATCGATTGGTACGAGCTCGGGTCCGTGGGAGCGCTAATTTCCACAAAACATTGGAATGCAAACTACATTCCAATGTTTCCCCTGAGAGATGAAGATTTATTAAAAGATGTGAAATCATCAAGAAAATATAATTGAGAAGTTGATTCTGCAGGAAATAAATATTATGTATTTGGTTTGAAAATATGTTTTGCTCAACACCCGCATGAAATATGTAATTTCGTGGCTCTACTGAGGGTGGGCGAAATAATGAATTCCCTGACTGTTGACGTAGAGAGTGGGAACGTTTACGCAATCAATCAGGTACCCATTATTTCGCCCACGCTCAGCAGAGCCACGAAATGACATATTTCTTGCGGTAGTTGAACAAAATATTGTGTGTGACTATTGGTCGAAAGAGGAGATTCCACTCGTGTGTTTTACCGCACTCGCTACGCTCGTGCGGCAAAATCCACACTCGAGGAATCTCCTCTTTCGACCAATAGTCGCACAATATACTATTGTATCAACAAACTCCTTAAGTGAACTTGTCCTGTATGATCTCCGCCAGCTTATGACTATATGGGGGAAATTAAATAGCCTATCTGCACAAGGGCCTTCAAAAACCGTAAGACCGGGCCTGAATGCAGTTCACTTTGCTATTATATCATTTCATTGAATTGTCACAAACATAAATGTGATAAAATGCCATTAATGTAATATCATTATCATATCTCTCGTATATTTTATCGATAATCGAAGTTAAGTGTACACAGAAAATGATCAGTTTAGGCCAATATTCACCAAGCTCAGTTAAATTTAACTTTCGTTTAGCTATTCTCACGACAGAGATATACATTCGTCTTGGATTAAATCCAATTAATTTGTATTTTCGCGCTATATCGACAACACTTCAAGACTACACGTACCTTTATTTTATTACGATGAATGTACAATAATTTAAACCAAAAATTAACCGTTGGTACTGAATAGGTTAAATCCCATTAATAAATATGAGTTCAAACATCTATACAGGGTGGTATCCAGTGTCATTTCGGGGAAAAATTTGCCATCGAGGATCGTAGTGGCTTCAGAATTCGCAGATTTCGCGGTTTCTCTTAAGAATCATATTTTGTAAATTTTTCGTTGGAAAGCAGCCAATTATATAATTGATTCGAAACATATTGGAAAAAATCATTTTACCAACTCATTCCGCCGCGAAAGTGGAAAAGTTCAGATTAGAGTCCTGACTGTGACTATGGTAAAATGATTTTTTCCAATATGTTTCGAGTCAATTATATAATTGGCTGCTTTCCAACGAAAAATTTTCAATTGCAATTCAGCCGTATAAATCTAATTTATCATATTTTTGTGTTAGAAAGTAAAGGTAACAAATTATTTTTTCAACCAAAAAGCACATTTTTATTCTATATACACGCATTATATTTAGAAAACCGTTTTTTGAGCGATCGAGTAAATTTCGAAGTCCTCTTTTAACTCAGTTGTTTGAAATTTGGTTCTGTTTGTTTGTCTGTCAGTTTGTTAAGGCCAAATGTGTTAACCAATTGTAACAAAATATGGCATGACATTATTTGAATTTGTGAATCCTCCAAGATTTATATTTGCACTATGCGCTTGTGGCGTCGCGAGTGGCAAAAACTTGCAGTTTTATGCCCCATTAAAGTAACCTCATAAATTACGAGTGGGAACAAAGTTTCATAAATGCACAAAATTATAATGATAAAACAAACAACTCGTAGGAATGTGGCTTTATTTAAATTTTGTCACAGTAAATTCCATCGAGTTAAAATGCGTCTGCCCAAAAAAGCAAGGAGGGAGCGAAGTCGTCCGGCCTGGCACTAAGGAGGAAAATGAGCAAACTATTTCGTTTAATGTGAGCTCAGTCCAAAAGCGTTTATCAGAACTCTAAAATTTTGTTCTAGTTAATATCTTAATTTTTATTTGCATTCTTTTTTCCTTAATTGATACCGAAATGTGTCATATTTCTAGTTGATTCTGTACTTCCATTGAACCCGTTCTGCAAAACAGATTGCTATATAAAATTACATCATTCATCAATCTAGCCTTTAATGTATAAGCAACAGATTTAATTCGCATTATAAGCTGATGTTCAATCCGCCATCTGAAGACCAACCGATGTATAGTGTTATTAAACCGTTCTGAAGTTTTGAATTTATGTTGAAACTAGCTGTTCGGTCCGGCTTCGCCCGGGTGTTTGCCACGTAAAAAATGTGGTAAATTAATAGATTTTTTTATACGGCTGATTTGCAATTGAAAATTTTGTTGGAAAGCAGCCAATTATATAATTGATTCAAAACATATCGGAAAAAATCATTTTACCAACCATAGTCACAGTCAGGATTCTAGCCTCGACCTTTCCACTTTCGCGGTGGAATAGGCTTACAATTACTTAACCGTGACATAGTTACTATATATAAAAAAAAATCTATTAATTTATCTTAAAAAATCAAAACTTGTTGGATTGATTTCTATACTGTGCTTTATGTATGTATCTAACATGTAGACTATCTTACGATGTCTAAAAGATATCATTATTTCTAGAATTTTATGTACTAATACCAATCACTGGTTATCTATAACATTGATATATCTAGGTACGTATTTATTGTATCCCATTAAGGGTGTTTTGAAATAATTTTTACTTTCATGATGAGCTCTCGCTAGTACGAAGATTCACATCTACAACCTAGCAATATTGAATTAACACTCGCATGTAGTGAAAATCTATTGATTCCAAAGCATATAAGGAGAATGTTAGATTAGTAACCATGTCACGGTTGAGTAATTGTAACATTCCGCCGCGAAAGTGGATTGGTTCAGGTTAGAATCCTGACTGTGACTATGGTTGGTAAAATGATTTTTTCCGATATATTTGGAATCAATTATATAAATGGCCGCTTTCCAACAAAATTTTCAAAAATGTGGTAGTTTGGACGGGGGTTCTAGTAGGTGTAAAGAGTTTATAATATTAAATGGAGCACAAAAGTCGTAACTTTATGAAACCTGGAACAAATGCTTCTGATTATACAATTTTTTTAAAGAACGTACAGGGAATATCCAAAAAAACATGTATTAAAAAATTCGACATAGTTGTTTTGTCTTTTGTGAATATATACCTACTTTATATTTTACACTAGCTGCTACCCGTGACTCCGCTCACGTATATTAGTAAATTCTTATTTTATTATCCCCCCGCGAGAAATTCTCCCCCTACGAAGCGAAGTCGGACTTAAAATCACTTGGTAATAGTTTGCATTAACGATGTCACATAAATAAAATCTTCAAAAACGGCGTTACGTAATACTTGAACGGCCCCTTAGATTGGACGTAACGTGACCTCGACACGCGTAACCGAACGGAAAAAACGATGCTAAAAAGTTTCACTTAATAATAGAGATTTATTATAATTATTTATTGTGCTGTATAAAACGCATGAATGGCTGCACAACAGTCGGGTTTATTTGGTAAATCCACGAATAAAATGTTACGATGCAATGACAGTTTATTTCAATTAAAACGATGACTCAATGACCTCATATCGCGGGCGATATTATTTCATTTATGTGCATTATTGTACAGCGGTACATACTGAACTGTGCATTTCAATGTGCACGATTTTGAAATTAAGGTTTCAAGAGCGCCGTAAAACGTTTTTACAAGCTTGGTTGCAAGTTGCAATGTATGTCAGTTTGTGTGTTTGTTTAGGTCAAATCTTGCAAGTCAATTTTGAACGATTTCCACGTATTCGATCGATTTGAAATTTTGTACGCATATGTATTCCCGATGACAATACATGAATAAATCGTTTTTAGAAATAAATTCAACCCCTGGGGGGTTCAAACGGAGATGTAGGATTTTTTTGACTAATCAACGCCCAGGCCAAATCGCTAAAGCTAGAAACTTGAAATTTCGACAGTTGGTTCCTTTTCTGACGTAAGCATCCACTAAGAAAGGATTTTCCGAAATTCAACCCCTACGGATGTCAAAGGGGGGTAAAATTTTGACGTTTCAAAATAGTAAAATATTGTAAGCAGGCTTTGGATACTTATGTATAGATGTTATAATAAACAGGTAATGCGTTTTAAAAAAATTGATTAATTAAAGCTCGATTTAGAGCAACAGGACGGCTAGTTATCGTTTAAACTGTTACGCGAGTAAATCTGCAGACAAAATCGAAGTTCTCGAAGTAACGGACTACGAAGTTACTACTGGAAAAGTACATTTCGAAGCGATTATCAACACGCCCTAGCGGAATTTATTGATAATAATTGGGTGTGACTTTGTATGACCTTAACGCTTTATCAATTCAGAGCCTGGGAAATAAAAGATAATAAAAACGGTTTATATAACAAAAGAATCGTATACCTGATAGACCATTTGATAAGCACCTCAAAAAGGGCGCCTGCGCGCTTTTATGTCGTTAGAGTTACTATACAAAACACAAAATAAACCCTACAAACATAAATATGACCAGTGGCGGACTAAGGGAGGGGGAGCGGAGAGGGCGGGTCGCCCCGGACCTCTGATCCTGGGGGGGCTCCAAATCTCGAGAAATCCTTTTTAATCAAATCCCAAATAAGACCAAAATATTTTTTTTTTCGTTGGAGAGCAGCCAATTATATAATTGTTTCGAAACATATTGGAAAAAATCATTTTACCAACCAGTGTTCACAGTCAGGATTCTAACCTGAACCTTTCCACTTTCGCGGCGGAATGAGCTTACAATACTCAACCGTGACATGATTGCTAAATTAATATTCTCCTTATATGCTTCAGAATCAATAGATTTTCACTACATGCGAGTGTCAATTCTATATATACTAATTCAATAGCTATGATATGTAGTGAATCAGGTTAGAATCCTGACTGTGACCACTGGTTGGTAAAATGATTTTTTCCAATATGGTTCGAAACAATTATATAATTGGCTGCTCTCCAACGAAAAAAAAATATTTTTCAATTGCATTTCAGTCGTATAAAACTATTATTTAGGCCAAAATATGTTTAGTAAGTAAGAGGCAGTTTGGAGTTGGAGGCCCCGTACGTATACAAAATATAAACGTAGCTGGTAGGTCGTTTAATATAAATATTTGATTTTTTTTGTCAGCCATTGCATCTATATTTTTCATTTTTTACGAAATTTACACTACAAATACATCAATTTCTAAGCAGACCGGGGGCTTCATTTAGTTCTGCCGCCCCGG
Source organism: Mongoloraphidia duomilia (assembly GCA_039654895.1). NCBI lineage: Eukaryota > Metazoa > Arthropoda > Insecta > Raphidioptera > Raphidiidae > Mongoloraphidia > Mongoloraphidia duomilia. The sequence goes on from CM077523.1 coordinate 6,173,777, forward strand.
GCCTCCGACCGGCTTAGTCCGCCACTTAATATGACCAATATCTATTAGTTATAGAGGAAAAATCTGTATGTTTGTCACGGGTAAATGGTAGGTACCTATAATCCTAGGGACTACTGAACCGAATTGAAAAATTCTTGCAATACTTAAAAGTCTACTTCTTCCCGAGTAACAGGCTATAAATTTTATTACGCTAAGACAGGGGTCAGCTACCTGCGGCTCGTGAGCCGCATGCGGCTCTTATGATGTCAAGATGCGGCTCTCCAGTTCCATGCGCAAATATTAATAATTATATTATTTTATTTTCAAAACTTTAAACTGGATAAAAACACTCAACAGAGAACAGTGAGAATAGGTGGAGTAGAGAGTATGCGGACAGCTGACATTTTTTAAATGTGGCAACACTGTTCTGTTTGTTTAGTTATAATCCTAATCAAATACCATAATATTGAAATAAAAATGTTAGTGGCTCTTTAAAAACTGGGAAATTTTGTAAATTGTAACTTTTGGTTCTTCCGTCTCAAAAGGTTGCCGACCCCTGCGCTAAGACAAAAGGGGAATGCGCTGTAAGTGAAAATGTAAAGCAAATCGTGGATCCCACACGTGATTTTCAGTAGCGGCGCTAGGGTCTTTTGTTAGGGTGGTCCAGTGACGGGGCATGGTGATCTGAATAGTGTTGCCGTCTAGATCTAGACTTTCTAGACTCTTAGTCTTGTCTTGTCAATTGTCTAGATTTTCAGGACAAGACTTGCGAAAGTCTTGTCTAGAAACTTTCAAGACAAGACAAGACTTGCTTTATCTAGATCAAGACTCTTGCCAAAACTTTAGACAATTTTCAAGAGTCTAGATAAACTAAGTAGTAGTAGGTAAAGTAAGCCACTCGGTTAATCTATAGACTCTTGAAAATAATCTAGAGTCTTGATATTAGACAAGACAAGAGTTTTTCAATCTAGACTTAGACTTAGTGAAGTCCTGATATTTCAAGACAAGACAAGACTTTGAAAGTCTTGTCTTGTCTTGTCTAGACGGCAACACTAGATCTGAAGGTGGACCAATAACATTTATTCCCAAAATGTCAGTACTCGATAAAATTTTAACCCTAATGAATGAAAAAAATGGATATGACTGTTGTGTTTTGTTTAACATGACGACTACTCCCTTCTATTTCCGTAACATCTAATATTTCCCAAATACCACCCCAATTAGACGCAAATTACGTCAAAAATTTAAACATCCAGTTACGTGTGTACTATAAATCAACACACATGCTGCACAATGTCATATTATTATTAAGAGATGTGGACGAAAATAAAGACGACACATGAAACAACAAAAAAACAAACAAAAGAAAAACAGTTGGTGTAAACTACTTGCAGTGGGTATTAAAACAGCTGAAGCGCAATTATGATGTTGACCAATTACAGTTACTATGTCAGTCAGAATATTTTCAAGTTAATTTTAAAAACTACCCAAAATAAATCGATATTACAGCTGAAACCGATCCGGATTTTGCATCTATAAGAATACAGGTAACCATTCCCAATTCATCCCGTGTTTTGTCGCCATGTTTGATCGGCCCTGTGACGTTAAACCTGGCTTCGATTGTATAAACTATAAGCAGTTGTATACGGTATGCGTTCTCTATAGATACCTCAGTGCTTACAATACGGTTTCGCTCAACACGATAAGATAAACAGCGGAAACCCTCTTATAACACGGTCACCTACAACACGGTTTCGCTCAAAGGCGGCGTTTAGGGAATGCAATCTCAAGCCGAGATTGGCAATTCGAGATCTCGCGAGATCAGTCTGGGTTCGAGATTGCCAATTCGAGATCTCGCGAGATTGTCTGGCGAGATCTCGATAAATCTCGACAATATCGAGATTTCGCCTACTTTTAAAAAGAACGTATTATTTTGTATCTAAAATACTTAAACTTAATGAAAACTACTTACTAGTTACTTGGGAAAACTACTTACTTCGTTATCGAAAACTATCGAAACCTATCAAGTGAGCTGTTTTCTCTTTTATTCGTCATTATTGCAAATCGGAAGTTCATTCATATATAATTTATATGTTCAATGTTCATAAATATAATTATTAATAAATTATAGAGGCAGGGGCAGATAGGCCTACCGGGACACCGGGATTTTCCCGGTGGGCCGCTACTTAAATTGACGAAAATGGGCCGATGAAAAATACTGCTATTGTACATAAATACAAATATTCATAGTCATGTGGACCGCTTGAATTTAATTTTCCCGGGCCAGTCAGATCATGCCTATCCGCCCCTGTATATAGAGGACGAAGAGTAAGCGAAAATTCGGACAAACCGGGGCGGAAAGTTAGTATAGTAGGTAGATCTAGTTTTTTTCATTTAGGTACGGATACACATACACATTTATATTAGCGTTTTTGTTTGCAGAGTAAAACCTCCATTTCTTTAAAGACTTCAATGAAACATCCTGTACAGGACCGGTCTTAAGCCAATTAGATCTATTTGGTCCAATCGGGACCCCCGCTCACATACAACCGTTAATACAATTAAGTTAATTTAAATATCGGTATATGGAGACAGGAATATCTCCATGTTTCAAAATACTATTAATTTAATGAAATTTGCCAAAAGGACTTTAACCAATCCGTCTTCTTTTTTCACGAGCATTTTTATAGTAAATATATGCCGCACCCGTATAATCAGAACACGGACAAGATTTTTCGACCCTATATATATCACCCATACTTAAAAATGTGTTCTTAGGTACCACCGCGCGTTAGAAATTTTTGAGAATTAGTCAAGTGCGATTTGCATCCGGACGAAAGGCGGAACTACACAATATGTGGACAACCGACGCTAATGACCTCTGTTGTCGAGCGTCTATAATTCACAATTCATTCAATATGCGTGGACAAAATTTCAATTTTATTTATTTATTGTAAATTATAGACGCGTCGACAACTCAGGTCATTAGCGTCTTGATTACATTAAATAACAATTTTACTTAAAACTATAAATGACATCACAAAACATCCATGAGCGGAGGCGGGATTCGAACCCACGACAGTCCGATCCAGAGGCCGTGACGCTAACCACTGAACCACATACTGTCCTCGACAAAATTTAAACTCAATCGGTTAACGGGAAGTGGGTGAAAAATGAAAATCGAGTTGCAACATACATACATTATACATACAAGTGAAGCTAATATAAGCGTATTAATAATACTGTTACGGATCATCCTGTATACAAACGTCAGGCAGGAAGCGGTGTATGCTTGCTGAACATACTGGTACCTACACGAACATTCTGGACAACGCTAGAGAAATCGAGAACGCCACTGAGTTTACGCCACGCAGGTATATAAACAGCGGCGTTGGTCAATCAGGCAATCAGTGTCGTGTTAAATACGAAGTCAAGTACTGAGCGACGAATAGTGCGTCTGATATAAATAAATCTGACATAAATAATTACAAATAAATAATCCTTGTATATATAGTTATTTGTTAAGTGTTAGTTAAGTGGCTCGTTTAGTTCAATAATTACCGGTTAAGTTTTTTTTATTGTTAGAATTCACTTTTCGTTGTTGCAATTATTGTATATAGTTAATTGTTACGAATTATTGTAAATAAATATTTATTCCGCCAACTCAGAAAACAGTTTTGTAACAATACAAATTCGATCCCTCGTTTGCTAAGACCGGCCCTGATCTAGCATTAATATATTATTATGCGAGCACAACAAGTGGTGAATCGAATGATGTAACAGATAGCACCTGTTGAATATCAACGGAAACGGTTACAAACTTTGTATAAACTTATTCTCTACTATAAATTATATTATGTAAATTAAAATTGCATTTCATTCACATTATGTAAAACGTTTCAAAGCGACGGTTATTCTTTATGCATTCCTTAAATTTTAATATGCTCTCTAACTCTTTATTAATTTGGAAAAATATCGACATCAATTTTGTTATATTCTTACACTAACGCCCGTCCCGGCTGCGCCCGAGTGGTATGTGCCATGTAAGCGTACGAAAACAATTTTTTTTGACAAAACACCGTCATAGTTCACAGCCATTTTGTACAAAATATTTACAAATTATATACACAAACCTTTCTCGTTTATCGCTCTTTCTATTAGTGAAAACCGTTTCAAAATCCGTTGCGTGGTTTAGAAGAAGTAAGCGGAGAAACAGACAAAGGCAGGCAGCGGCATTGTTTTATACTATTTAAAGAAGAGAAGATATCGTTAACCAATCTATTAAAAAAATATTAAAAATATCGATTTTTGATAAAATTGCTAATTCCAACTAACTTAAGCCTCCAAAATTCAACTTAAAGGCAGTTACGTCTTCACCCAATGTTGGGCACGAGCCCAGTGCCCCCGACCTAAGGAAGGTAAAAACCACCTTCCTATTTTCGGAAAAAAGCTATATTTCGTCAGTTGAAAATATCTTTGGATTTTTTATATGTTTTCCTGTAGGTTTTTGGCCCACAAACTCAGTGCGTCCGTACTGCCCAGGGGCCCCTATCTAACTTAAGACGGCTCTGCTTTTAGCACCAATGGCGGCGCCAGAGGGTCTTGGCCCACCCCGGCATAATTCCTAATTTCTAGGTTATCTCTTAAATACGTTTTTAACTCTCGAAATTTCAACAATTTTTCTTGTAAATTCTATAGCAAGTAGCCTGGGTTAAAATTTTATAGCGCACTGAAATTTTGGGAATAAATGTTATTGGCCCACCTTCAGATCACCATTCCCAACACTGGCCCGCCGCTAGTGTATAGCACCACACTAAAGTCAAATTCACCCCATAATTTCAATCACCTGTTATTTTTCCCCAGATTTTTTCATTCAGGGTTTGTTTGAGAATTGAGAAAATGTTTGTTTCATATACCTGGGTTTTTTAGTAATTTTGTAGACGAACAGGAACTAACTGTCCATTGCTATAGGCTATAGCACAGGTAATTTTTCCTCTGAAACATACCTTTTTTTCGGACAAAAAAAAAACAAATACCCGAAATTAATAGAAATTCCCACTGTACCTACACATAATTTCGAAACCTAACCCTGGTTGGTGAATTTTTTTAAGTCTCAGTTTTTTTTTAAAGTGGATCTAGCGCTACCAGAAACAGCATAAAAAAGATAAGAATGAAAAATAATTGTTAAAAAATATACAAAACATCGATTTTTTAAGGATGTGTAAACGCACGGATTTGTGCTGGGGTCCATTAGACCCTAGTAAAGAGTGAATACTAATTAATCATTCCTAATTTCAATTAGCACACGCACACACACACACTTGTCTCTTATTCATTAGCTATGAGTACTAGAATTAGATTACTGAATTCTGCAAACTTAACTCCAATAACAATTTGTTATATTAACAAATAACAATTCTCGCATTCAATTAGGTAATCACTCAAATATTTTATGAACAAAAACAAAACACACCCGATGCAACTCTTTACAAATAAACAAAAGAAAAACACATTCACAACACTTTTACAATTTTCCAAACCTACTTCGATCAATTCATAATTAATTTATTCGCAAATACTTCATGTGCAAAAACAAAACACACCCGATGCCTCTTTGCAAATAAACAAAAGAAAAACACATTCACAACACTTTTGCAATTTTCCAAACCTACTTCGATCAATTCATAATTAATTTATTCGCAAATACTTCATGTGCAAAAACAAAACACACCCGATGCAGCCTCTTTGCAAATAAACAAAAGAAAAACACATTCACAACACTTTTGCAATTTTCCAAACCTACTTCGATCAATTCATACCATTTCATATAATCACTAAATTAACCGTTTTAACTGTAACACTGTAAATTGCACCATTTAACATTTTTAAAAATCATAATATGTGCGCATGATTGTTTAATTAATTTATTCACTGCTGGTGCCTCCCGACGATGCGACCGCGGAAGCTATACTGACTCACTAAACAAACCATTATAATTAACGTACAGATTACGGTAAATTATTACTGTAACATTGTTCTATGAAGCCATTCGACTGTCCAGAACAGACGAAATATCACGCACACATAAAATATAATATTGACAATCAATAGAAATTATTAATGCAGAGTGCACTGGAGGCCAACGTTTCCGCCGGCACATCGAACGGAATTTCGGCTGGAGGAGAACTGGACGTTTGAACTCAACAATAAACACGACGCTACTGCCGCAGGCTACTCTCATCAGTCACCCATTCACCACCATCATCATCATCAGTCACGCTATATAAAAATAGACACATAACAACTGACAGTTGCCACTGTGTGTAATGTGTATAGCCACCATTTAGATCAAAACAAGCGAATCACGAAATAAGTGAACGACTAAATTAAAGTACGTTTTAAAGTGCACGTTAATAAAATACTATACGTCATAGACCAGAGATGTTACAGAGCTCCAATCCCGAAATTGCAGAATCCGTTATTTTTTCACATTCGATTTCGTATCCGAAATAACATCAAACTTGATAAACTATCAATGAGCCATTTTCCTGAGAGTAGTTCTTTCAATTATCCACGAGAGGCAGCACTTGTGGTAGGTACAAACATTATTTATTCCCCATTATAGCGTTGTGTCATTTTTGTGGTACTTATAACTTAATTATTTAATTAATTTAATAATAATTTTAATAATATAAGTTATGCCACTAAAATAACACGACACAATGGGAATAAATAATGTTTGTACCTACCACAAGTGCTGCCTCTCGTGGATAATTGAAAAAACTATTCTCAGGAAAATGGGTCATTGGTAATATTATAGATAATATCTGGATGACCGAGCTTTGCTCGGATGAGTTCAAAAAAATAGTACTTAAAGTTCCCATTTCATCAAAATCGTTAGTCGTTTTTAAGAAAAAAAATTACATACCTACCTATAAGTAGATAATATTATTATACGTCAGTATACGTCATACTACATAACGTATGTACCTACATATTTTCAAATAATTACTGACTATTTTAATAAGTTAAAGATTGACTGTCAGAGTAATTTGACATAAATAATGAAAATAGTTTGTTTTTTCCAAAGCCTACTCACCATACGACACTGTTTTATAACGTTAAAAAAACTGTTTTTTTAAATGATAAAATCGATAAGAAAACGAATTTTTCCAGGGATGAGACCTAGCTAGATCGATTTTTTGCCCCCCAAAACCCCTTTTCAGTAAATTTCATCCAAATCGTTAGGGCCGTTTTCGAGAAAATATTTATATAGGTACATATATACAAGATTTGCTCGTTTAATAATATAGGGATATTGTGTTTACCTATTATACGTAACGGTTTGAAAAATGTCAGCCAACTCCAATGTTTCAACAACCCGCGCTCAAAGTCCCCCATCACACAATTGCCGCCATTCACAATCCATGTTTTAGAGATCAGTGGAGTTAACTGTATCTTTTAAAATTTAAACTATCCAAAATATAATATCCCTCGGCCCTCACAACTGAATGAATTAAAGTGTAATTTAATGCACTGCTTCTCTAAAGAAGGAATTATTTTGATCCTAAACCGTGTTCTTAGAGAAATTTGACTGTACTATTGAATAATTAATAAATAAATTCTAAGTTGTACCCGCACTCTGAATAAAATGCATCCAATGTAACCTGACCCTCACTTACAGTATTACATACGGAATCAGTTGAGTGTGACGGAATTACAAAAACATTAACATTGTTACGGATCAGTAGCGTGCATTAACAGCTGTTGATGGTATTTTGATGCCAACGCATCTCATAACACGCACAGAAATGTGACTGGGAAGACTTAAATTTTTTTTCATATTTCTAAATACCGATTTTTAACCGTCTGTTTGAAATCTAAAACGTTTCTCTGTGCCCAAATTTAAATCAATAAACATATTTAAATCCTAAAAATATATTTTACTAACTTTTGCCAATGTAAACAGCGTTAATGTTAGTTTTATTTTAACTCGAACATAGCCCGATAAAATATCGGTATGGAGAATCATGCATGACTTCCATGTTCCAAAATCATTTTTCAAAATAATTTTTAATCTGAAAATTTTCAGTGAAATTTATCAGAAAGTCCTTATAACAAAGGTTCCCTAACTATGCGTCGTCACGCTCTGAGGCGTCGCGACGATATCCTAGATAAGTCGCGAGACGATACGCACAAACCATATCGAAATCAAATCGAAGTACAGGTCACAAATAAATTTAGAAAAATAAATGAGAGTAGAAATTTCAAAATTTCAGCCCCGATTTGAGAAATTATACTCAGAAAAGCAAGCTTATCCTTCTCATTTTTTTATGTTTTCTAATTATTAGAATTAGAATTTAATAAATACCTAATAATTAAAATTCTATATTCTTTGGAGTTTTCGTTGAATAATAGAGTATTTTTATTGTCTGCTAGAGCTACACACAGGTACCTTCTTTTTGAACAGCGTGATAAAAAAATTGCAACCTGTATAGGGAGTCGCAGTAAAAAAAGATTGGGAACCCCTGCCTTATACGATTCTTTGGCGATGGGTAAGGGTACCTACTAAATACTTTCCAAAATCACTGATCCGATTGGCACCAAAATTAATAGACCTGGAATCCTTCCTGAGACAAACATTAAAAAAAGTTTAGGGTTAGAATCCCTACGGTGACATAGGTTTTCCTGATTACAGCATTGTGTTACGTCATTGTTCTTACAACAGGTGTTTCATATACTGTTTGCAGTCATTATGCATTCATTTAATTGTGTATTTACTCACGACGTCCGTGTTAAAATTTGTATTTATTAAAAAATATATTCAAATCGGTACAGATTTTGTTTGTCTGTCTGTATCAGGATCATTCGAGAACGGTTGAAGTGATTTTGGTGAAAATTGGTATACCATCTACTGGTACCCAAACTTAAAGTACCAACTAATTTTTATCGAGTTACGATCAGATTAATATAAGGTTTCTATCAAAACCCACAAGCGCGTTTGACGTCAAAATGTTGAGTAACAAAGAAGCAAATAATCAAGATTCTACCGTATATCCCAGGGGTCGGCAACCTTTTGAGACGGAAGAGCCAAAAGTTACAATTTACAAAATTTCCCAGTTTTTAAAGAGCCACTAACATTTTTATTTCAATATTATGGTATTTGATTAGGATTAGGTATATAAATTTGATTTTTGATTTAAAATAATAGCTTTAAATATGAAATAATATTTATTCATATAACCAATAACTAAACAAACAGAACAGTGTTGCCACATTTAAAAAATGTCAGCTGTCCGTATACTCTCTACTCCACCTATTCTCACTGTTCTCTGTTGAGTGTTTTTATCCTGTTTAAAGTTTTTTTTTGCAGTATAATATTTTTTATGAGTTTTGAAAATAAAATAATATAATTATTAGTGTATTTGCCATAATATGGCACATACACTATTGGCGTCGGTCGGATGGCGGGACCTAGGGGTCGGACCAAAATTTCTCGACGTTTCATAGCCTCCTGAACACTTTGGCACCATTTTTGAAAATGTTTATATATATATGTATGTATATATATATTTATTATATATATATATTTATATATATATGTGTGTACACGATAACTCTCGACAGACTTAATCGATTGAAACGAAATTTGGTACACACATTGGAACCCATCACCGCAAGAAGCCTATTTAAAATGGGCCCGATCGGACCATTTTCAGGATTGCATTTAGGGGTTCCAAAAAGTTTTTGGGCCCAAAAATACCGAAAAATTTATCAGAATCGTTTCAAAATTGAAATTTAACTCTTTAGTAAAGATTAAAATGTGGTGCTAAAATTTTAATAAAATCGGCCCGACAGGACCGGACTTTCAAATTTTATGAAAACACTAGTTTGTTGATACGAATTTACTTATGGAAGGGTGTATTTAATTGGGTGTACTGATAAAATCCATGTCTAATATTGAAATTTAGAAAAATTAAATTATTTCAAGGGATGTATTAAGGGGTTAAATTTTTTATTTTGTCAAAAAACAAACTTAAGTTCACATAATAATGCCACAGTGCCTGTATTAGCAAATACACTAATTGTCGGCAGGGTTTGGCACTGCGACCCGAGTTTTTAATATTTGCGCATAGAACTGGAGAGCCGCATCTTGACATCATAAGAGCCGCAGGTTGCCGACCCCTGGTATATCCACGTGAATAGTCAAACTAATTAATTTTGGATTGCAATTTGCCTTAATAAAATGTTTAATAAACGAAAAATTCAACTTACCGATTCATGAACGGGAAGACTGCCGTTTGAAGTCGTAACGAAATAAGAATCGGTTTCACTTCTTCTAAACCTGACATCTGGCTCACTAACGGCAGTCAGTTGTCTCTCGTTAGCTTCGAAGCTGCACAAATCTTGTAAGCTGCCATAAATCACCCTCTGAGATTCTCGTTTGCACTCCGTACTTAATTCTTCACAACTTAAATTCGGTTTTTGTAAACCGTATACTTTAGGGCTCAATTTATAACTCAACAACGGATCATTATTATCGTTATCTTCATTTTTTTTCGCTTTCTTATTTAATTTAAAAATCTTATTATCATACGAACCAGGGGTTTTAAATACCGAAAATGTTTCTCGTACACTTTTAACAAATTTATCAGACGTACTCATTGACACTTTTCTAGAATTTTGTAATACGCCATTACTTTCTCCATTGTCATATTTCTTAAAATATTCATTCGGTTTATCACACTGCGATGAGAATTTCTGTTTTCCATCGTTCTCGTAATTTTTAAAACATTCGTTCGAATTTAACGATGAATCTGGATTATTTAAAGAACTGTTATCGTAAAACTGATCATCTGGCGATTTTAATTTATGATAACAAATGACAATCTCGTCTGGAATGTCTACAGGTCGTTCAGAATAATAATCCATTTCATTATCGGTACATTGAGAAAACAAACTTTCCGAACGCAAAGAAGGACATGTCGACGGAAGTCCTATTGGATCAGGCATTACTCGAACTGTGAGACGACTGTTTTCACTTTTACCCGGTGACAGAGACTTCGCCAAATGAGTTTCGGAACCGAAACATTCAGCCTGTACGTCATTTTTCTTTTTATCGTTATCTTCATTTACCACTGTGTCCGATGGAGAATTCTCAAACATTCTGTTAAACGAATTCGGCAAACAATGTTCTTCACAATAATTGTTAAATGATGTTCCCTCTTCATTAGTTTTCTTACCAGTTTCTTCATCGATGTTATTTTTTAAGCGTTTTTGACTCACAGATATCTCCGAAAATATTTTTTTCGGAGACTTATCGATACATGCTCGAATATTATTTACTGAACATTCATCTTCTGTAATATGATTTTTACAGTAAAAATTGACCAATTGAGAATTTCTGTCAAATGACTGTTGACCTGAACATTCTTCATCATAGACATTACTTTCAGCGTCAGGAGATTTATTAAGAGATTCTTTAAGTCCTGAAAATGTTTGTTGTAAATTCAAGGGCTGTCTTTCGAGACCCTTTAAAGCTAAAGTAGAACCATCGATAGCACTGGGTCGTCGACCAGGCGGGCCCATTAAAGGTAGAGGTGGCTGAGCTGGAAAATCTACCACTAATATTCTATCCGATGCCATAATATATTCGTCTTTGAATCCTATCCCAGAATCGCTGTTACTCGAAGCACTCGGCTGAGGAGAATTTGCTATCACTTGATCGATCGGATTCACAAATACCTCACAGACTTTTGTCCGATTGACATCATTCTGAGGCTTAACGCACGACTGCGGTAATCCATACATGTTTTGAACTAAATTGACAATGTACTCACAGTTTTTTGGAAATTCCAAACAAGCCCCTGTTACAATATCTCTAGTACAGGTGATGTTGAATGTGTTTGCTTTTTGAACATGAGCTGCATGGCTAAATATTTTCGGGTCAGTCATAAAAACATGGCAACTATTTGAAACCGACGAGGTGCTACAGATTTCACCTGAAAATCTATTGATATTCGATGCAAAAGGTATGTCGGGGTATTTATTGGCACAACCGTTTTCGTTACTGAAGCTATGAACCGAATTCCAAACATCGTTTTGACGACGCTTCGGATACGTCACATCGCAATCCGTATCGTTATCATTTACGGCAGTTGTTATTAAACCAAAATAGCATGACTGTTTGTCTGAGGCACCGCCGATGTAAACAAGTCTACAAGCCGGATAAACGGCTAGCAATTGTTCGTTGACACTCATAAGAGATATGCAACTTGATTGGACGGTCATGGCAACAGTAGAGGGTTGTCTTTTCTCTTGTCTAAACTTGCGCACACAACTACAAATGGTGTGCATACGATTCGAAGGGGCGAGCTGATCCGGCATCTCGATCGTACCGAGATAACCAATAACGGCACGATAATTAACCGTTCTGTGAGATTCGGTCGAACGGTCCTGTTCCCGTTCTTTTTCTGAAGGCTCGGAGTTCATGTCTCTCAAAACTTTTTTGCTTATACAACCAGCCTTCAGTTTTGAAACTTGTTTTATGGCACTACTAGTGGCAGTAGAAATACTACTATTATCGTTCCGGCTACTTTTACAGATTTTCGGTCTGTAAGGATATCGTGGTCTGGATTTGGCTACACAGTTTTGAACCGTTTCTTCATCGCTGCTATCAGAATAATAATATTCTGCAATTGACATTTTAATAGGGCCAACACTGTTAGCAATCAGTTTAACAACGGAATCGTGTGTAACTTTGGACACCGATAATCCATTTACTGATATTAAGAAGTCCCCAGCACGAAGACCAGCTTGATCTGCTGGAGAATTGGTGACAATGCACGAAAGTATACACGGCTGTTGTCCTGAAATTGTAAATCCAAATCCATTCGCACCACGGTCTATTTCGACAGTTCGAACTCCGTAGTTTGGTCGCTTTTTGCGTCGTCTATGGAGATGCATTATGACAAAAGTGCTATCACAACCACATATTATATTTGCACGTCCCAAGTTATTTCACTTTCACTGCATATTTTGACTGTTTGACACCAACCACTTCTAGGCAGTCAACAAGCAGCGTTGGCAACTACTAAAATTTAAAAAAACTGAGTAATTGGCTTCAAAAATATCAGGCAAACCAAGCCAACAACATAAAAATAACCGATGCCGAATACTGACTGTTTATAAACAATAAAATTTCTTAAACATTATTTAAATCTCAGACAAAATATGATTTAAATCCAAAGGTTACGGTCAGGAAGATGGGAGATTAAATTAATAGAAGCACCCACTCACTACATAAATCCCCTTTCCTACATTTTTAAATTGTATTATTAGTTGTTACAACCTTGTACAATCACAATTTAAATTATGTAATATGTAATGACAACAAATATAGTAAAAACTAGCATGAGTTTATATTTATTGTCATATTACAGATGCGTATAATGCGTATAATTTTCCTATTTAAATTTAATGTTTACCCTTCTTACCCAGCTTTACCGGGGAATGACAGCCTCCTGTTATAATAGAGTGTGTAATGCCCAAAAATCTCAAATTCAATCGAGTTAATTAATTAATACTAGGCTATACTCGGTAACTCGACTCGCTTGTACCATTGAGTTTACTGAAAAACTGCCGCCCCTTATAGTTCACATCCTCTGGGCAGAATTTCCGGATTTTGGATCTTTTCCGTTTATTTAGGGGCGCTCCCTATAAATATGCCAAATTTCAACGCTCCCTGATTCATCTAAAAGTACCTACGTTACAACTTAAGAATATCCATTATCTGTACAAACATAATTTTCGTTCTGTTTTCATAGAGAGAAATTATTGTTTTGTACCTTTACGTCTAGTAATACTATCCTGTGAAATAATAAATAGAAATTAAGGAAGTCGTAAAAATAATCTCAATATATTATTTTATTTGATTCATAAAACATGTAACCTAAAAAGTCAATTAATTTGTAGATACAAAAAATATAACAGAATACAGCATTCATATAAAAAATATATGATTATAATATTTTCTAAAACGTCCAAAATAAGACCAATGACCCATTTTCCTGAGAATAGTTTTTTCAATTATCTACGAGAGGCAGCACTTGTGGTAGGTACAAACATTATTCATTCCCATTGTGTCGTGTCATTTTAGTGGTATAACTTAATTATGAAATTATTATTATTAAATTAATTAAATAATTAAGTTATACCATTAAAATGACACGACACAAATAGGGAATAAATAATGTTTGTACCTACCACAAGTGCTGCCTCTCGTGAATAACTGAAAGAACTACTCTCAGGAAAAAGACTCATTAATTCTGATTTTAAGGATCTTAACTCAGAAATTTCTACAAAAACATCCTTAAAAAATGTCTTTAAAACGAGAAAATAAAACTTAAATTCAAGCGCTTTCCTTTGTAATGGTAAAACAAGCAATAAACACATTAATAATTGTTATCATGAAAACACCAACAACAACATAATTATTGATTCGACGTGCTTCCGGACTCTTTGACTGACCACGGAAATCTTTTCGACCTTTAAATATCAACGATATACCAACAGCAATTTGCAAAAATAATGATAACCCAATCAATACTACAATAAAGTAAAATGTTACACTTTTGCTGTTGAATTCGATCACATATCGTAGCTGGTTTGCATTTGCCGTTATTAAAGCTATGTCCATCATACCTTAAAATAACACAATATGATAACCAAAAGTGTATTTATTAATAACTAATGTTAATAAATAATTAATATTAATGATTTTTTTTGTTAATTGTAGGTAGGTACTTTTGTTTACAGAATCATGATAATAGTTAAACGATCTTTTGGACCTATAATTCAAAATTCTTCTTCTTCAGCGCTTTGTTATAAGTTTTTATTAAACATCCGAAAACAATATTTGTTCAACACCTGCAAGAAATTTCGTGGCTCTACTGAGAGTGGGCGAAATAATGAATTCTCTGACTGTAGACGTAGAGAGTGAGCGAAATGGCATTTCGCCCACTAGTGGGCGAAATAGCATTTCGCCAACGCTCATTACGGGGAACGTTTACGCAAGTGTTGATAGTTTCGTCAATCAATCAGGTCACCCATTATTTCGCCCACGCTCAGCACAGCCACGAAATGACATATTTCTTGCGGTAGTTGAACAAAATATTGTGTGCGACTATTGGTCGGAAGAGGAAATTCCACTCGTGTGTTTTACCGCACTCGCTACGTTCGTGCGGCAAAATTCACACTCGAGAAATCTCCTCTTTCTCCCACTAGTCGCACAATATACTATTTTTAATACGCAAGAACGTAGCTTACTTAATATCCAGCAAATAATTTAGATTATAAAAACAAACGACATACGAAATATACCTTGTGCTACTGTTTTCTTGGCAGCATAATTATTTCTTTCACATTGTTCATGGTCTATGGGGATTGCGCATTCTTGACTCAAAGGATCATCTTGTGAATTTGTAGTCAACTGGTCCAATGAATCATCATAAAGCACCAAAGCCCGGCCTGTGCGCATCATACATTTAAAGTCTTCATTTTCAATATTAGCGTCCGCGTTTTGATTATTAGCGACTCCATCTTGAATATCGCCGTCTCCATTTTGATTATCGCCGTCCCCACTTTGAATATTGGCATCCCCGCTTTGAATTTTGGACTCTTTAAAATTAATTGAAGTATGAAAAACGCCAATAATTTGGGAAAGGTCACGATTTCACAGGCCAATTTAAAACATCATAGTTTAATCTTACATGTATTTAAATATTGAACAAATACAATTAACAGCGCATTGTTTTAGATGGTCTACGAACCCGTGACCTTTTCTAAAGTGACATTGTAAGTAGGGCATCGAGAACCGGCCATATTTTGAGAACCGGTTCTTTCGATTCTGAACTTATACCAGAACCGGGTACCCGGTTCTTTCGGTTTTATTGGTTCTTAGCTATAAAACAGTAAGCAGATTATTTTTAATATTATTTATTTTAGAGTTTTGTTCATTACGAACATGATACAAGGGAAAGATCGTAAATTAAACAATAAATTCCATATCAAAGAATTATTTATTTTAAGAATAATAGTCTTTTTAAGTATTTTAATTACATACTTATCAAATAATCAGTTTTTTGCAAGAACCGTAAGAACCGAATTACCCGGGCTTTTATATTTAGGAACCGGTTTTTATTTTGCTTCTCGGAACCGGGAGAAAACGGTTCTTTTGGAACCGGGAAAAACCGGTTCGATGCCCTAATTGTAAGGAGTATTGCAGCAAAAAGTAACGCTTAGCTACATATACTTACATGTAACTATATTTTACAGCTCTAAAGACAGACGCACACATGCCGATTCAGCCCGGGCTGAGTGGAGGTTAAAATAAAGTACTACGTACTCGCACACCTTTTCTATTCTTACTGACCACAACGTTCGGTCAGAATGCAATCGATAAGTCACTGCCCAGTCCGGGCGCACCGATTAGAAAGAAGCGCACTCTGTGCGATAGCCAATAATTCGTGGTCGGCTATTTTTCTCACGCAATGGTAACGAAAGTTGAAGTAGAACTGATTTTTTTAAAAACGCGATTGACTGGAATGTGACTGGCTTCCGGTCCCGGGTAGAATCGGCATGTGTACGACTAGCCTAAATGACTGCCTTACTTCTTACATAACTATTAAAAAAATCAGAAAAAACTTCTTATACGAGTACTTACCACTCTCATTATCCGAATCATTATTGTCAATATTTATTAATGTTGCATCCATCGCTTGTATTTTATTCACAGCTATTAATTACGAGTTAACTTACTAACAATCGGTTATTCGATTTTGTTTTGTACTAGTATAATGCTCCGGAAACAAATCAATTTCTATTTTATTTTTATGTAACTACTTGCCTTCTGATATAACACTTTTATGTCTTTATATTAATAGATCAGGGCCATATTAAGTTTAATAAAAATACATGCCTACCATTAAACATTTAAATAAGTATACTAAAAATGTTTTAAAATAAATACCAATATATAGGCAAGTATTATAAATATTTTTGTTACGAAAAGAACATGATTCTTTTTAGTATGTTAGAAAAAATTAAGGTTAATCAATTTTAATCCAAATCTGATCATTGATATAGGTACCCGGTAGACGGGAGCCTACAAACGAGATGCCATCGAAAGTCAATAAGATTACGCATATAGCGCGCGCGTGGGAATTTTCTTCTTTTTTTATAATTCAATAATAGTATATTGTGTAACTAGTGTGCTAAATAATAATATGTATTTTTGCAAATTTCAACTGTATTGGCACAGAATTATTCAATATTACTTGTCACAAGGCCGGCCCTGCTCCTGATTAATTTTGATTTAACAACTATTGAAGTAATTATGTAGTTTTGAAATAATTATGTAAGCGCGGATCGATAGTCTCAATACTTTTAAAATTTTAAAAGATTATTCAATGAGTGGCAAGAATTTCATTTAAAATTATTTCTAAAAACGAACAAGATAAGTAAATAAATAACCACATTTTAAAGAATCTAGTTCATATTGAAAATAGATTTTAAATCTTGGAAAAAACTGAAAATAAAATTTATTTAATATTTATTACTTGTCATAATATTATCGGTTCTAAAATAATAATGGTACCAGCATCTAGACTACACTGTGGTGGGTTCAAATCCCACGCTCATGGATATTTTGTGATGTTATTTATAAATAACATCACAAAACAATTATTTTAGATTTTATTTATTTATTGTAGATTATAAACGCGTCGACAGCTTAGGTCATTAGAGTCTTAAATTACATTAAATAACTACTAGCTTAAAACGCTCATGGATGTTTTGTGATGTTATTTATAAATAACATCACAAAACATCCATGAGCGTTTTAAGCTAGTAGTTATTTAATGTAATTTAAGACTCTAATGACCTAAGCTGTCGACGCGTTTATAATCTACAATAAATAAATAAAATCTAAAATAATAATCGGTAAAATCCCACCACCACGCATTCAACTGGTAACGCGCGTACTTTTCCTATATGAATTAGGTGTGTTTGTTAGCAAGTTCTGAACTGTTAAAGCGTGGTGTGTTGGTAATATAGAACTCTTCGGACATAATTGCGTGTTTTATGGTCAAATTCTCGGACTTTTCGAACTTGATTCTAGTAGTTCTAAGCTTCTAGCACTGCTAAAACCAAGAGTGGTGCCCGAAGAGTTTTGTATTGCCAACACACGCTTTAGCAGTTACGAATTTGCTAACAAACACACCTAAGTATATGAATATTATTACGGACTCTTATCTATTACCTTATAAAATATAGCCGTTACCCGTGGCTTCGCTCACGTATTTTACGATTTAGAATTTATTATCCCCCCCGCGATAAAATCTTTTTCTGCGAAGCGAAGGTAGGCTGGTAGTGTTTATTCGCTCGAATTTTATAATACATAACTCACTCGCTTAGCTCGTTCGCTCGGATTTTATAAATACATTACTCACTCGCTTCGCTCGTTTGCTTGAGTATTATTAATATATTACTCACTCGCCTCGCTCGTTCACTTGAATATTATTAATACATTACTCACTCGCTTTGCTCGTACGCT
This sequence comes from Mongoloraphidia duomilia, assembly GCA_039654895.1. Lineage (NCBI taxonomy): Eukaryota > Metazoa > Arthropoda > Insecta > Raphidioptera > Raphidiidae > Mongoloraphidia > Mongoloraphidia duomilia. The sequence goes on from CM077523.1 coordinate 6,192,369, forward strand.
CGAATTTTATAAATACATTACCCACTCACTTCGCTCGTTCGCTCGAATATTAATAATACATTACTCACTCGTTTCGCTCGTTCGCTTGAATATTACTAATATATTACTCACTCGCTCCGCTCGTTCGCTTGAATGTTATTAATACATTACTCACTCGCTTCGCTCGTTCGCTCGAATTTTATTAATACATTACTCACTCGCTTCGCTCGTTCGCTCGTATATTAATAATACATTACTCACTCGCTTCGCTCGTTCACTCGAATTTTATTAATACATTATTGCTCATCTACGATACCTATATAAAGAACTCCTGTGCAAAATTTGTTACCCCCCCGCGAGAACCTTCCCCCCTAATTTGTTATCCCACCGCGAGAATCCCCCCCTAACTTGTTATCCCCCGCGAGAAACATACCCCTTAATTTGTTATCCGCCCCCCGCGAGAATTTCCCCCCCTAATTTGGTATCCCCCCGCGAGAACCTTCCCCGCTAATTTTTTATCCCACCGCGAGAATCTCCCCCCCTAATTTGTTACCCCCCCGAGAGAATCCCCCCTAATTTGTTATCACCCCGCGAGAATCTCCCCCCTAATTTGTTATCCCCCCGCAAGAATCTCCCCCCTAATTTGTTATCCCTCGCAAAAATCTTCCCCCCTAATTTTTTATTCCCCCGCGAGAATCTTCCCCCCTAATTTGTTATCCCCCTCGAGATTCTCCCCCCCGCGTAGCTTTCTATTAGTGAAAGAATTTTTAGAATCGGTTTAGTAGTTCCAGACATAAAACAAAAACAAATCTATCCCACGGGAACCGTACATTTTTCCGGGATAAAAATTAGCCTATAACATTCTTTGACCCCTAAACTACCACTATGCAAAAAATCATGTCGATCCCTTGCTCAATGAAAAACAAAAACAAAACTATCCCACGGGAACCGTACATTTTTCCGGGATAAAAAATAGCCTATGTGCTATTCCAGACTACAATCTATCTCTGTACCAAATTTCATCCAGATCCGTTCAGCCGTTCTGGCGGGATTGAGTAACAAACATCCATACATCCATCCATCCAAACTTTCACATTTATAATATTAGTTAGATTAAAATGAAACTAAGCATTTCTTAAAAACAATTCAAATATATTTTGATTCATAAAACATTATCTCAAAAAAAAATCAATTAGATACACAAAATATACAGAATAACTTTAACATAAAAATATGATTAACATTTTCTAAAGACTACGAAATACGAGATGACTCCGCAAACTACATTAATTTAACGGAAGACCAAATCTGATTTAAATAATCTTGAGTCAGAAATTTCTTAAGACTACAAAAGCAACTTTAAAAGTAAAGGGCTTCTTTACAAAAAGATAAAATAAAACTTTAATCTCGTTCCTTTGTAATGGTAAAACTCGCAATAAAAACATTAATAATTGTTATCATGAAAACACCAACAACAACATAATTATTGATTCGACGCGCTTGCGGACTTTTTGATTGGCCACGTAAATCTTGTCGGCCTTTAAATATCAATGAAACACCGACAGCAATTTGCAAAAATAATGATATTGTAATTAATACTACAGTCAAATAAAATGTCACACTTTTGCTGTTGAATTCGATCAAATATCGCAGTTGATTTGCGTTTGCCGTTATTAGAGCTATGTCCATCATACCTTAAAATACAAAATATATTATAATAACCCAAAATTCATATTTATGCTGTCTTAATTGTATCTTTGTTTATAGAATCTTATAGTCAAAAAATCTTATGTACCTACTACCTATCTTAACTATAAAACAGAAATTATTCATATCTGTACGTCAGACAAAAACTTCCCAAAAGCGAGCCCTGGTGCCATAAAATTTAGTTTATTGTGTTTGGCAAATGCGGATGTATGTGACTATTTTTAATTCGATACGTTGTTCCCTTTCTGATTTATGTTAGAGTAAGTTAGCTTGAATAACTAAGGTTATATTCATTCAATATTATCCTTCCTCAGGACTTTAATAATAACTGTATTAAAAGTTTTTATTAAACATCCGAAAACAATTTTTAGTTAAAAAAATAATTCGAACCAATACTCAGCAAAAAATGTAATGTTTATGGTCCATTATCAAAATCTATGTTATTCTGCTGCCATCTATGAATTAACTATAGAGATTATAAAAACAAACGCTGTATAATTCCTTTGCTACATACCTTGTGCAACTGTTTTTTTGGCAGCAAAGCTATTTGGATTTGAGGGGGCTTTTCTTGCAGGTGCAACATCTTCCATAGGTATTACGAATGCTTGACTTGGAGGCACTTGTGGATTTTCAATGGCTGGTAGAACTTTATCGTCCCAGTTTTGAACTTTGGGCACTATATAAACATAATTTACAATACACTTATACAGTTCACGTAAAAAAAAAACACATTAATAACACAAAAATCACGTCTAATTTTCATAGAATTTGGGAATACGTCACGAATTCGCAGGCTATTTAAAACATAAAAGTTCGATCTTGCACATAAAATAACATATAAAGTAGGCGGCACTAGTGCCGCTTAGTGACGAGTTTGTGCCGCCTAGTGAAAGTCGGTTATGCCGGCGGCACAAGAGTTAGAATTTTAATTTTTCGGCATATATTGTATCTGCAGTCTGCACCAGTGGCGTAACTTCACTTCGCGGGGCCCAGGTGTAAAATTTTTTTTGGGGCCCCCCCTCCCCCACTTTACCCAACTAAGAAAAATTTCCAATTATTCATGACATCATCATCCCATCAACATTTGATTGTATTCTCAAAATGTTCTACGTCATATATAAACGACTCTAATTAAAAGAAGTTCTACTGGTATTCTTCAGACAATAATATTGCGCTCTTTTATATTTAAGGATAAATAAATCCTCCAGTCGTCTTCATCAAATCATAATTATTGACATAAACGATTTAGAGTTTACTAAGAAAATTTATTACAGTAATGTCAACTATTATTACACATTTTTTTCCATTCACAAATTGTAGAAAGTTAGGTAATGCAGTGTATTGTTAACTCACATGTGCCATACTCAACTGTGCTCAACTGAGTGTGCACATTCAGTGCATCACCATGTTCATGCTGCGTGCTCATGACCATTATACCATACAAGCGGTAAATATTGAGTGCACGCCCTGTCGAAATCCCAAATAAATCAAACATGGCGAATTTGATATTAAAAAGCAATTGATCGAAACGATAGTATTTGAATCTAGAAAGTAAATGCAATCTGCGCTTAGATCATATATAATTGGACTGAGAAAAAAATCGAGTGTAAGGATTAATCAATCAGTAGTTGACCCAAAAATTGGGGCCCCTCGAGGTTAGGGGGCCCCGGTGATTGCCACCTGGAACACCTGTGGTAGATACGCCACTGGTCTGCACACTACAGTATGAGGGGTAGACGCGTTTATAGAGTTGCATTACTTATTGCATTCATTCGTATCCTTTTTGTAGTGTCTTGCTTTTTTACTGTTTTGCAGGTTAAGATTCAACAGACACCACACTATTGTTTTTAATTTTTTATTCATTAAATACCTATAATAAAATGTACTATACTTTAAAATTGCGTATTTTTTAATTATCCTTGACGCTTCGCCACATTTCTTTAGTAGACCTAACTCTCGAACTCAAGTGCCTCCTCGTAAAAATTGCTTAAACTCTGATCTAAATGTTGATCGCGATAAATATAACTAACAGCCCGTTGTTTTAAATAGCCTATGAACCCGTTACATTTTCTAAAGTGAATAAGTTTTGTTATCGTAGTGCTTGACTATCAACTGTTTTAATTCTATATAAAACTATATAAAAAGGCTTATACTTACTATTCGTACCGCCCGAAGTATTATTGTTAATATTTATTGTTGCATCCATCACACTATGACTATGTTTATTCACAGCGTATTAATTACAAATAAACTTACATCTTAATAACAATCGGCTATTCGCTTTTGTTTTGAACAACTACCTATAATGCTCCAGAAACAATTGAATTTCTATTTTTATATATCCCTTCTGATATGATACCTTCAATGTCTTTATAATAACAGATCAGGGCCGCATTAAAAAAATTCTCATATTAATAAAAAATAAACTTATTAAATATTCAAATATGTATATTTAAACACTTCTAAAATAATGCTCATATATTGTGAACATTTTTGTTAAAAAAAGGAAATGAAATTGCTTTAATGTTGAGATTAAAATAAATGAAATACAAGTTAAATTAATTTAATCCCGGCCTGTTAATTGAACAAAATACTATAATATAATAAAGGTAACCACAAACAGGATGCTATCGAAAGTAGATAAGATTACTAGTATAGCGCGTGGGAATTTTAATTTTTACTAATTCAATAAAATGACTTGTACTTTCGTAGTTTTAAAATGAATTTAGAGTTTTCAAAGAATTATTAAATATTAGTAAATACAATTACGTATTTTTTTTTTCAAGGCAAATTTTAGTTGGTTAAAATTGTTGGAAATATTCCAATTATGTTGCGAATTTTTTAAAACGTGTTGCAATAAAAAAACGAAATATTTAAAACTGCATCATATTTATTCAATTCAAAATAAAAATGCATTGGCAAAATATTCGAAATTATGAATAACCTGTTACAAAAGTACAATTAGGAAACAATAATTCTTAATTACTAATTATTTCAAATAAATAAGAATTATAAAATCTTAAATAAATAATAAATATCTAACAAAATATTACCATAGCAGATAAAAAAATGAAGATTTGTAGGGTTGATCTCGACACTAACGGATCGATTGCCAGATTCAGTGAATGAAATTGATAAATATTTTGTGACCAAAAAGACTAAAACCAAGGAGGCCGACCTCGCTGGTTGGGGTGGCTCCGCATATTTCAAGGCGAGAGGCGCTGCGATCGTTTTCGATACCGCACGGACATTAGTTATTCCATCCTTGATGCGCAATACCGCATTGCGCAGATAACTAAAAAGCTCGAAGTGCCATCTGTCGCTGACATGAGAGTTATACAGGCAAACTAGCATTCGGTTTCTTTGTTTCTAGTCTTCTTGTTCGTGACATTGCTAATCAAAAGATTCATTTGGAGGCTGCTTATGCGCTAAGTAGAGGGTTACAATGCTCGTCAGAGCACTAACCAAGAATATGACATCAAACCAACGATGATAAAAACTGAACTGCAGATCTCCAAGCACTTGCGTTATTATAATACGATATTCAGCTGGCAAGTTCATGCGCATTAGTAAAACCGATGATACAAAATACATGCCCATTATTTGCGCAAGAATCAGAACTATTATATTTGAACTTTTGCTCGATGAAATCTTGTAGAAAAACTGGAAATTAATAATACCCAAAATAGAAAAAAATGAGAGTCACGTATTAATTTGATTTTACAACTGACGTTTTAACATTTTATAATACTATTTTAAAATAATCTATCTCAAAACAAAGTGCAGCAGTTGAATGCTTAGCTACTAGGTTATAATAAATTCCGTCTGATGTCATTAGCAAGTAGCTTGTAGCTAACACTAACTAGGTGTGTAGGACATCTTTCTAAAAATAGTGTAGTGACCTTGAAACAATAATTTGTTATACATTTTGATTTCGATTTTCGGACCCATTACAATAACTTCCAATGGGAAGTTAATTATGTAATTCGAAATATTTTATGAAATAAAATATTTGTGCTTGTGGATGTTGACTTTTTTCCTATGCAACCAATATTTCACTCCACTTTAAAAAAAAAAATTAAATTCGATCTCCATTTCTGAATCATTCATATATTATTATGAAATGACCCCATTCGAATTATCTAAAATTAAATGAATAATATTTCATTTACCTTGGTTAAGGTCAACAGAAGGCCACGTATTGAGGTGACCACAATACATCCAACAAGAAAGAACGATATATGTTGAGACCAAAAATTAACATCGATATCAAAACCAATCCAATGAACAGCTATTTCCATACCCCGTGTTACGGGATCTTTCTTACCAACACGATCGAAAACTATGTTTATAGTACACTACAAAAAAAAAACAAAAGATTACTGGCAATAACTAACATAATAATTTGGGGTCAATCAGTTGACATAAATAGAGCATTTATACTAAAAAAACGGATTGTTTGTTTAATTTTTAATATACCGTTCAGAGGTACTTGTAGAGATACATTTAAAAGTTACAAAATTTTAACGCTCACGTCTACATATGTGTATAAATTGTTGGTAAATGTTAAACAAAATATATCCCGCTATAAGACAGTTTCAGATATCAATCCCTATAATTCCAGGCAATCATCTCAGATATATATACATAAGCACCACTTATGAAAAATCTCCAATTTATGCAGGATCTAATCTGTTTAATCATTTACCAAGGTGTATAAGCCAAATTTCAAATATTAGGCAATTTACAATAGAACTAAAAAAGTACCTCACTACAGGCTGTTTTTATAGTATAAATGAGTTTTTAAACTGTTAGTTTTTATCAATATTGACCATTCACATCTATACTTTGTATAGCTACGTGAAATATTGTTATTCTTATTCTTTACGTATTCATGTTACGCTTTTTCTGTATAATCATTTGGCGCAAAAACTATTTCGCTGATGACCTCAACTGTCGAACTTCTATAATCTTCAAAAACAATTTATTTTATTTTAATTATTAAGACATAAAAAGCCACACAGCCATACAATATACAACTAAATAGAAGCTAAGCAATGTAACTCACAAACTACTTGATACTATTTGGAGTCAAATATGCCATTAGCTTTAAAATTTAAAAATGTTTGTCGGTTGTAAAAAGCGCTGTAAAAATCTTAAGACACTAGAATATTAGGGGCCATTCAAGTATTACGTAAGCACTACAGGGGGGCGAGGGAGTCTTTGCTTTGCTTATTTTTGATGACATGGGGGATGGGGGGGTCTGAATGGTGATTACGTCAGCAGTATTTATTTTTTTACTTTTTCGGATTTTCTACAAAATTTAGTAGATTTTGGTTTGAACACATATGGCACCCTACTTGTCTATGCATGAAAACGAAACGCATTTTCAGGGATTCCCGAAAATAATGAATACGTTTGTTTTGTTCGTTAATATATTAAGATTATAATAACTGAATACCATGTCAATAAAATTTGCTTAAATAAATATTATGTGCGTTAAAGTCCTCTATTCCAAGCCTATTCCTTATTTCTAGACTTATAACTGCTGCTCATAAATCAATAAAGAAACCAGAACACATTGAAAAATACATGTACCAATGTTTACGTAAGCATGGGGGAGGGGGTGAGAGCTTTGCTTACTTTTGCTGACGAGGGGGAGGGGGGGTTAATAATTGCAAAAAATCTGCTTACGTAATACTTGAACGGCCCCTTATCGCCTATATGTTAATATTTTAGAAATGTAATTTACTTACAATAAATATTTTCCATAGACAATATAAAGAAAAAAAATATCCTAGGAAATTAAAATATTTTCCTTGCCACGACTTAGACCATTCTATTTTTTCGAGTGTATTTTGAGTATCGTGTGCTTCTAAAAACAACTGCCTGCTCAGTTCCTCAAGGGCAGATACTTCTATCTTTAAATGATTTATATCTGCAGAACAGTAAAACAATTACGTCATAAAGTGTACACTTCTGAACTTATAGCGTTTTCAGTTAGTATGCACTTTTTGACGCTAAAATGGACAATTTTTTTCAGTCGAGTTTCCAATAAATAATTTATTGTGAAACCAAGTATAGATTCTTTTATTATTTAACAAACATATGAATCTAATCGATTTAGTATATTTTCATATTTTCAACGACAAAATTTAATAACCGAGAATTCAGAGAATTTTTTTTTCCGAAGTCTCTATTGTGGGGGCCCCTCTTTTGTGGAGGCCCCGGGGCTGTAGCCCCGGTTGCCCTCCCCTAAATCCGGCCCTGGTCACACTAGCATGCCACCGCCACCCAGCTGAGTACGATACACTGCAGCATTGCGCTCTACACTGACCAGTTGAACATGGTTCTCGGTGAAAGTTTACACTAGTGCGGCCTAGTGTAACAAAATGTAACCAGCTGAAAACGCTATTAATTTCGTTTAAATTGATGCATATTATTGTTCTATACAATAAAAATGCAATGAAAAAATTGGAGTTTAATGCTTTCACGGCCGGTAGACATCTTGGTAGCAAGTGTTTCCGGGCTAGGTAGCCGTGGTATAATGAATTTTACTCTGTACGTTTCGCCCAAAGCTCCGTTGGGCATCTTCAGCGGCGATTGGCAATACGATTTGATCTTCTTGCCGGTCGACTGGTGCCAATCGCCGCTGAAGATGCCCAACGGAGCTTTGAGAGAAACGTACGGAGCAAAATCCATTAGACCACGGCTACCTAGCCCGGAAACACTTGCTACCAATGAAAAAATTCATGGAATTATTCTATTCAAGTAAAAAATTAACTTCAAACTAACTTTCATCGTTTCCCAAAGAAATCGAAACTGAAGACAGCATGCTCCAAATGCCTGACTTCTTGTTCAATCGGTCCGCATTCGCAGTTAATAAACGTCGCTTAGCTAAAGCGATTCTCTTTTTTTTTACAACTATCATATCCATTGTATGCAACAATTTTTTTTCCACAGATAAAACGTCCGCTTCCGTAACATTTCTGTTAGAGATCAATGAAACGTAAATAATAAACATGGAATAATTATAATATAGAAGTGACACCACGGTAAAATTAAAATATTAATCGATCAATTATTAATTATTATAAAAAATGTGTTACAAGATAGAAAAAAAAAGGGTGTGGGTCGCGGGACTCCCGACAGATGTGAAACATACAAAGTTTCATCAAAATTGGTCAGGCCATTTTCGAATGATACTAATACAAACAGACAAAAATTCTGGAAACTCGTCACACAAAATACACGAAAACAAAATTACAGACAGAGACCTATCTACCATATTAATATAAATAGTTAATTTTTACATCGATAAAAAACTAACCTTATAAAGTACGCCATCGATGTGTAAGGATAATTGACAGCGCCAAATCCAGATAATAATGCCATAACTGTTACACCAATTACACCAATACGTGATATACACTGTTCTATAGAGAATATCCCCTGCTTAGGACTTAAAATTGGAAACGGTTCACCGATTTTCCAAAATACATATATAAATACGAACCAGATAAGTATTGTTAAAGGTTTAATCAAATCATCACGCACTAGGGAAAAAAAATGAGCAATAAAATGAGATTTTATTAGCAGATCTTGAGTTGCAACGAACAGTATATTCAGCAAGGTCACATGTTGAATAAAATAACCAAATATTAAGCAGTCTTAGCGCTAATGGAGAGACAAAAAACATTGTGGATGTGGCGCATTTCCCTGCATATGTAGTTCTGGTTTATTATAAAGTTTATAATAAATCAGAAAAATCCCAAATTACTTCTAATTTCTTCTCTATAGTAGATAGCTAAATACAAGCAGGGAACCCCTCTAGCTATTTTCTCTTTAATAAGTAGTACTCTCTCATTAATCTACCACTACTAAAACAAATCTAGTGTCGGATTAGCGGAAGTGACACTGTAAAGGAAAGTCACATATATTTTGTAACAATAACTTGATTAAGAAACAGATACCGGCGTTTTGTGCAGTTTACCCTCCCTTCGCAATGACGGATTAGATAAAGCGAGACAGATAGTGTGCGTCTGGCGTATTCGGCGGACTACAGGGCATGATATACATAGAATCGGCAGATTAAAGTATTTTGAATTATGCCTTCATCTAGTTAAAAAAAACGGCAGATCCACAAATTGCAATGTTTGTTGAATAATCGAGCGGCGGATTAAAGAGAGAGTACTTTATTATAATAGTCTTTCCCATCAACAGATATACTTATCACGTGAGCAGAACATGTTTGGCTAGGATGCACAGTTTCTGATTGGTTGTTTTACTGTGTTGAGTTTAAAGCGACCAATCAGATGCTGATTACACAGTTCAATCAGTTCATGGAATAATATAATTAAAACAATTCAGTATTTAGCCAAATAGTAGGAAAATATTCGGTATTCGGCCGAATAGCAAAAACGTTGCTGAATAGGCAGAACATCAAATAGTTGCCTTGCATTCGTTGCAACTCTATAATAGACAAAATGCAATCTTAAAAGGTCTTACCATAACGGATGTTACTTATACAAAAGTAAGCTATGTAAAATGGAATTAATGCAATAACCATAAATAGGAGTGAGTAGAGACCAAGATTCCAGTGAAAATATCTCGACCTAAACAATAAAAATCATTATAAAAGTAGTTCCAGTTAAATCCATTTGAAAAAACGAAGTATAATACCTTGAATCCATAAAACCAATAATCTCAAAAATAATCAGTTCAAACATTGTACATGACAATGCTAAGGTTATTGAAAATATAAGTTGTATGGTTGTATAGTTGATTTCATAGTCGCGAAATAACTGTTTTACAAAAAATAGCCAGCCACCGGTAAAAAATAACGTCTGAAAAATAATAATTGTGGATTAAAAAAAACTACGTTTTACAGATATGTTTCTGGATATCTAAAAAAAATGTCATTCTTCTGTTCATTTATCGTTACGTGTAGTTTTCTAATTTATTTATAAATAACTATAAAAATTATTGTTAACCTAATAGTAGCGACATAATAATTATAATACATCACCTGTGAAATTAAAATGATTAGAGTATCTTCTAAAAACGTCATTTTTGTGGTTAACCATTTATTTCTATTTTTTCTTTTTCTGATATAAAAATACAAAAATATTTTATCGGAAATTCAAATTTGACATATTTGACACTTCTTTACACATCGACTCAATGCTGCCAATCATACTATCACGAGTACCCCATACTCTACGCCCTACGCTGCCAAATCACAAATGCCAACGCTGTATAAAGAGATAGGGTGCATTCAGCATAATTAGCTAATAAAATACAAAAAATTATATATAGAAAAACAGAAAAACCATGATAAATCGGTTATTTTATGATAATACAAAAAATAATTGTTGGTTTAATTCATATAAATTTATTTTTTAAATAAAACATGCTAATTTATACCATCTGGTTAATAATCTCAGTTGAACGCAACCGGACACAGATCTCATTTTGCTTGCATTCTAACCATTTGTAAAGTAATTCTAACGTCATATTTTAACAAAGAATGTGTTAATATTTTAATAATTATTAATTCAGCTTGTTTTGGTTTGAAATTTGAAGAAGAAATTTAAGAACATAGAAATGAATAGTGATCTTAATATTGTTGATTTACCCGAAATAGTGCTAGAGAAAATATTGTCATGTTTGACATACGATGAAATATCACAGAACAGAATTGTAAGTAATCAAATTTTCTATTTAATTCCCTTTTCTTAACTGAACAGTAGTGCGTTAATGTCCTATCATTTTATTATTTAAAAAGTTTGGAAAATGTTTTCATATATTGGGTGTAAGATTTCATGTCTATTTTGGTTGGACATCCTGATTAGGTAAATGTCAGAATTATTTTTACCGCCAATGTCTTGAAGAACACGGGTAGTTCTACGCGAAGAACTATTGTTTTTAACTTTTTAAGATATTTACTTATGTTAAGAAAGTCAAAACATTACGTATTAGATACAAAAACATGGAGCCAGATAATGGCTTTGGTGATTTAGAAATGTTACTGGAGGCTGCTGAAAAATTAGAAGAAAGTTCTCAAAGCACTACAGTTCTTAATAATGAAAATACGAAAAATATTTCATCTGTTGAAAAAGTAAGATATAAAGAAGATTTGAATTTTTTAAATAATACTGAAACGACTGTTGAAGAAGGAAAAAGTGACGAAAAAAATAAAAGTTTATTACATAGCGGCGATACGGACTCTTCAGATGATGAAGAAAACCGGCATCATAATTCACAATATAACGAGTGCGGTAAGGAAATCAAGACTATTTTATCGCTGAAAGAAACAACTGATTGTAATAGTTTTAGAAACAAAAAAGAATCAACTTGGAAATTTAAACCAGACTTTTCTAGCCTGCGTAATTCGAGTTCTAGCAATTTAAGCAATATTTCTGATTCAACAACTGTTTTTAATGCTAGTAAACTAGAAAGTGAATTATTAAAAAATGGTACTGAAAACAAATCTTTAATTTCAAACGACAAATTACTTGAATCGAGTAACGAATTGTCAATAAAAAAATCTGTTAATCCTAAATTTCAACAAAAAACTGGTTTCTATGACCCGGTATTTGGTTTGAGATTGTCTAATCCATTAGTATCGAGTGCTCTTCTGAAGGAGAGAATGACGGGTCGCGAAGCAGTATCGTTTAGTAGACTCAAATATCATGTCGAAAGAGGAAACACCGATAGTGACTGGGTAATTGGTGGCATAATTGTGTCCAAAAGCGATACTAAAACTTCCCAAAAAGGAAACCAGTACGCAGTTTGGACCTTAAGTGATCTAAAAGATGATTTGAAAACGGCGGCGTTGTTTTTGTTCAAGACTGCGCATAAGGAATTATGGAAAACACCAAAAGGTACTGCAATTGCTGTGTTAAATCCGTTTGTTATGGAAAGAAGGAAAGACAGTCGAGATGAAGCGTGTTTATCGGTTGACAATTGCCAAAAAGTTATGGTTTTAGGACAGTGTAAAGATTTGGGTTTTTGTAAAAGTAAAAAGAAAAACGGAGAAAACTGTACAGCATTTGTAAACGTCAGCAGATGTGAGTATTGTATCCATCATGTTCAGCAGGAATATCAAAAATGTTCCCGGAGAGCGGGATTGCAATCGTCATCGTTGATTGGATTGAGAAATAAAGTGCTAGGTAAAAATGAAGTGTTTTATGCTGGTAAATCATATATGGCAATACCAGCAAAGAAAAGTAAACGACTTGTAGAAAGAGATGAAGGGTTGTTAAAATCTTTGTCAGGACAAGCATCTGTATCTCAGATTGGTGATTTATCGAAAAAGAGTAATTCTGGTAAAAATGTGCCGGTAAAAAAGTTAAACGCTTCTCGAGTAGAAGTATCAAATAAACAAAGATATAAAGATTTAGAACGTTTGAAAAAGCTAGGTGTAGATTTAACTTCAGATAGGTTTAAACAATTCAATCAAGATTTTAGTCCTGTGGCTTCCAAAGAAATAAGTATAGATGAGTCGAGAGAATTAGCAAAAAATACAATTTCTAAATTAAAATCTTCATTAAATACTGCTGGACCTGTAAGTTTGTCGAACAGTATGAAAAAAAATGACGTTCCTGAGAAATGTATTAAGGAACCAGAGTTTCTCAAAAAAAATAATTTATCAGAAAAAAATACTACTAATAAGCTTATACCCAATATTGCAAAATCAAGTTATGAATCAGATCCAATAGATTTTGCTGAAAATAATGAAAATGTTACTACAACAAAAAATCCCATAATGAAACCGAATTTAATTAATGAATTAAAAAGTTCTCTTGATACAAAAATCTCTGATAAAAAAATGTCTCAAATCAAAAGGACGGAGACGAAAACCACTTCACAATCAACTGTTTCGAAAATGATTACTCAAAAGGAAACATCTCAAAACGATGTATTAAAAGATAAAGAATCCAGAATGGCAAAAGTGCAAGAAGGGGAATTACTCGCCAACTTCTCGGCAAGAGAAGTTCTATTTAAAAACTCACTCTTGACAAGAGCTCCAACTTTAACTAAGAATACATTTGGAACTGTTGATCTGTCATCTCCAAGCAACAGAAGAGTGCCTAATAAATCAAGGATACATGCCATTGATTGGATCAAACGCAATGGACCAATAAAAAAAGTAGACCCAATGAGCTTAAAAGGTCGTGGTTTAAATAAACGCGTTCTTGAGAACTTAGAAACGCCAGATGAAAAACGACAAAAAATCGAAGAAGAACCTTTAACTGTACGCAGTGAAAAGTTTAAACAAATAATGGCTGCTAAAAGTAGCCATAGTGATTTAATTGAACAGAATGCTGAAGAAGCTAAAGAAAAGTATTTCAATAATTTGGAACGAAAGGAACAGCTAGAAGAAAAAATGTTGTCAACATTCAAAGTGGCGTGTAAAGCTGTACGGTGCTTACAGTGCAAATACACTAGTTTTAGTGCATCTGACTTGTGCAAGAGCGAGCGACATCCTCTGAAAGTTTATGATACATTCAAACGGTTCTTTAAATGTGGTTCTTGCAATTATAGAACCGTATCACTCGAGATGATACCGTTAACAGAATGTAAGAAGTGTGGTGAATCTAAATGGGTCAAAACATCGATGGCCAAAGAAAAATGTGTTAAAGTTGGCGAAAACTTATCAATCCGAGGCGGGGAAGAGAAATTTTTCGGCAGTGTGGTTACAGATGCTAATATTAATTTGATGGTTCCTGATTAATTAGAAATGTGTTTTAAGCATAGTGTTCTCCCCAGAACCTATCTAGTGGATGCGCTACCAGACTGATTTTACTGATGGCACTAAAATATTACACTGTCCTCAATCTGACTACTTCATAATGCCATCGACTGACTAAATTTTCTGGGGAGAACACCGAAATATTAAAATAGACAAATTCAATACGGTTCATGGGTTCTTGGATTAAAATAAATTGTTATTGATTAATAACTCTTTTATTTATCTTCGTACGACGTTTCGTCTCTTTCGAGACTTTATCAAGTACTGTAACAAAAATATAAACGAATACATCAAGTCAATAGTTGTCTATCTTGGAGAATAACAATTATAATTAGAAATAAAAATTTGTTACCTCTATAACGAGTCATTAGTTGTCAAAAATTGTACTTAAAATATCAAGACATGAAAATAATAAACTATAATTATAGTAACATCGTTCCATCCTAATACATGAACCGTATCGAATTTATTAAAAAATGGATATGAACCGAGTGAATTGTTTATTAAAATAGACAGTTAACTTGATTTTTATTTTTTACGAACTTTAAGGTTTAATTAACTATATTTTCATTTTATTGTTATTTTTAAATCTAATTGATATTTTTACCAGTTCTCAAATAAAAGTCTGAGAATTGGAAAATCGAAATTGTGTTTTAAAGACCACCAACAGCTAAGGTTATTTGGGCCTAGCACCAATTCATATTTTCAATTCAATTTTTTTTTTTAATAATAAATTGAAAATCCAATTGACACTTTTACCAGCTCTCGGGCTAGAACTTGAGAACTGGGTGAGAATTGGAGGCGGTAGTTGTCGTGCTACAATAACATCCAAAAGTTTCGTTCATAATACGCTGTAAAACAATAAATAAGTATAGTGTTAAATGTAAAAAAAATTTGTTAGAGATTGTACCTAAACTGTTGTTCACATAGTAACACATATTTCACTTAGTTTGTTCGCTTGGATTATATAAAAATGTCAATCTTTTCTCATAAATTGTTGAACTTTGCGTTATTATATCTCAACAATAAAAAGGTCAATAATTTTTGGATTTTTTTTTTAAACTCAGAACAAAAACATCAATGAACAGTTAGTTTTTTGAAAATTTCTGACTGTTATTTTTTTTTTTTTAAGTTAAAAAACTTGTCAAAAACACAACCTTTCCTATGCTCTCCGTGTTAATTATCCGAACTTTAATTAAGTTTATCTCGAGTTAGAGATGGTCAATCGACTTAAAATTTTAATGGTATTTGTACTATAGTATCCTTAATGAGTATACGAAAATTTAGAATTTTCTGACACTATGCTCATAGCACGACAACTACCTTAAGCAAAAATAAAAAAAATGTGTTGAATTTTAATGTCCATGTTATAATATATGACGATAATCAAATTATTGTGGGATACGGACGATGAAAAAACAAAAATTGAATTTCTAATTTAGCAACGTTTCGTTAATCAATGTTAACTTCTTCAGGCATCTTAGATGTATAAATTTTTTTTTTGTCCAAATTTAGATTTAGCCGTAGACATTATTTGTATAAGTGTTAATGGAAACATTAATTCAGAATGTATGTAAAATTTGGACAAAACAAAAATTTATACATCTAAGATGCCTGAAGAAGTTAACATTGATTAACGAAACGTTGCTAAATTAGAAATTCAATTTTTGTTTTTTCATCGTCCGTATCCCACAATAATTTGATTATCGTAATAAAAAAAATGTTTTAATTTCTAATTTTATTGTTTAATTAAATATGTTGTTTATATATTTTGGATATTTTTTTAGAAGAAAATTTAGTAAAATAAAAATAGATTTAATAAAAAAGTTAAACATTTTTTATTTATTTTTTTCGTTCATATTCTGGAACCAAAAGACACTAAACTTGAACAAACTGATCGTTCAGAAATATTGACAACAGCCAACTGCGTCAGTGGGGGCCACTGACGCAGTTGGCTGTTGTCAATATTTCTGAGCTTATAACAATCAATTCTCACGTTTGGGAGCTAAATGACTCAATCGAATTATCCTGAATTAACTAATTATATATTTTCTATGAAGACACGTGATTATTTAAGATAAATAATAGTTTTATACTACGGCTGAAATGCAATTAAAAATTTTTTTTTCATTGGAGAGCAGCCAATTATATAATTGTTTCGAAACATATTGGAAAAAATCATTTTACCAACCAGTGGTCACAGTCAAGATTCTAACCTTAACCTTTCCACTTTCGCGGCGGAATGAGCTTACAATACTTGGTTGGTAAAATGATTTTTTCCAATATGTTTCGAAACAATTATATAATTGGCTGCTCTCCAACGAAAAAAAATTTATGATTATTTAAGGACTTAGGGAAGCTATTGAGACATAAAAATGGGTCAATTATAGACTAAGTGCGGCAGGAAATTTTCATGTCTCTTATCGTATAACTTTCTTGAATGCTTTATCAATGGGCTTACAAACACTGATTAGGCAATGAAGTTACACTACACTTCTACGAATGTAACCTTGAAAGGGCTGACAGGTTTCACATTTTTTCTATTCTAGGTTTGTAAGAAGTTTGATGCATCATGTCGTGCACTACTGAATCGTGGATTCATAATGGCAGAGCGCAAGCAGAGTCAAGTTTACCGCAAGCTCAAAGCTTGCCTGCCGAGACGTGAAAGCGAACGTCGTACTCATTCGCTCGCACGACATTGTGAAATCTTATCGGCACTTGAAACGCGCATCAATATGCTTAGCATGACTTTCATGAAATTCATAGACAGTGGACTGTGCTGTTTCATACCTGGCAAGGTAATAAGTTTGTTTCAGCATCAAACACATTTTTTTTTACTAACAATGAGATTGACTACGTGATAAATAAATTTACTTTACTTTACTTTACAATATGATTAGATTCCTAGACCCTAACTAAATTCACTATATTAGTGAAATTGATATAAGAATATCAGACGACCTTATCGCCATGATATTTATACGGATTGCATCAAATTAAAGCTGTGCATAGGGCGTTCTGTGTGTAAGATAGAGATCGATATAAAGCAATAAGTAAGAACGAGATAAATTATCGCTAATAGGAAGTTTCTGTAGTTACTGACTACTGAAATAAGAAATTATTGATAAAATCACAAAACAAAGATGACGCTATCAGGTTATATCGGTTAGTATGGGTATTATTTATTTACAGTAACTACAGAAACTTCCTATTAGCGATCATTTATCTCGTTCTTATTTATTGCTTTATATATCGATCTCTGTCTTACACACAGAACGCCCTATACACAGCTTTAATTTGATACAATCTGTATAGAAGGCTGTATAGGAAAAATATTTTTTTTGTTTATACTAGTTGTAAAGTACGGTGTTACGTTTGCCCCCATGACTTAGCGTGATGATATAGTAGATTGTATGTCTAGATACGTAATGGGACATATTACGGCGAGTGATGACAGTATGTAAAAGCGAGCGATAGCGAGTTTTTACAGTCACACGAGACATATATGGTATTTTTTGCCATACTCACTACAAAGTATCTATTTTTCATGTTTTTCTAAAAATTCTGACAGTTCATTTGCGTCGCTATCTTTTCTTCAAGTGCGCCGCGAAGTTCGTGCAAGTAAGTAATAACAGGCGCACGCAAGCGTATAGAACGAATAAATAGAAGTTGCTATGGCAACCGTTATGTCCTGCGCTAGCGCAGAAAAACCATTTTCCAAACACCTGCCTGTTAAATGGGTCATTAATGACCGCTATACATATATCGAAAGTGGCTATTTTGTAGTGGGTATGGCAAAAAATTATAATCTAACGCACTCCTAGAATAATGTTCTATGCAACCATGAAAACCAAATTGAAATAAGTTCAACGGTTTTCAACTTGTTCTCGAGTATACAGACGGATAGACAGGAAAAGGGACTTTATATAATATTATTTTATTGCTCAGCTTTTTTGAGTCACAGCGTAATGATATCTTTATCTACCCTCTAGCATTTTTGAGACTTCAAGGAACGTGTTAGTGCAGGTTTCATCAAAATCGGTTCAGTAGTTAAGTTTGTTCAAACATACACCGCCCATAATCATTTGATATATTAGACCGCTAATGACCCTTGGAATCGAGCGTTTATAATTCACAATTCATTCATTTGATATATTATTATAGATGCATGTCTATTTGTATAACAATTTACGCATTTTTTCGTTTGAAAATCAGAGTAGCGTAGTGGTAAAACACAACCCTGATGTCACAAAGGCACTGAATTCGAATACCAGTGGAGGTAGACGCAGCATCGTTATTCCTACTGCCTCCCGCCCAAAAATGGCAGTTCTTGTGCTGGTTATTTTAAGTAAAGTTTTCCGTGGTGTCTTAATAATTTCAGACATAATATATCGTAATGGTCCTTGTAGGAGACTGTAAGCTATAATCTGTTCAACTCCTATTCTAATTTTTACTATAATAGGGAGTTTTCATGATTTTTACCTGACTGCGCCAGAAGGAGGGTAATGGTTTTCGAGTGTATGTATGTATGTATATTTCTTTATCACGCTCGGTAGCCTAAACGGCTTGACGGATTTTGAAAAATGAGGTGTCATTACATTCGTCTGAATCCCCAGAGTGACATAAGATATATGACGTCACGGAAAATTCAATATGGCGGTCACTAGACGCCATTTTGTCAGTACGCAAAAAATCGGTAAAACCTTGTGTGTGGGGTATTAAATGAAAAGGCTTGATGAGTAGATTCAACTAAAAGGAAGGAAATAAAAAATTTATTAAAAAAACAAAAAACCCGACTGCGTAAAAATCGAACATAAAAGATGGAAACAAGATCAAATGATAACATGCAGTCGGAGGCATAGTAGTAACAAATTGAACAGAAATACCTCCGACTGCATGTTATCATTTGATCTTGTTTCCATCTTTTATGTTCGATTTTTACGCAGTCGGGTTTTTTTGTTTTTTTAATAAATTTTTTTATTTTGTACTATATATTATAATAAATTTTGAAACATTTATGTAAGCCCCTCTCGCTAAAAAGCGTTACAAGTCATATAAAGGTACGTTTTCAACATAGCTAAAGAATAATATTAATTAATTATTCATTATTCACTACACGCATACAATAATTTTATAATCAAACATATCATATTACCTATTATCATATAATATTTCTAAAGATAATGCAAGTTTCAAATTTAATATTTATGAAGTCCCTATTCCTCCACTCGCATTTCACTATTAAAAGTTGAAGTAAACATGCAATAAACATGTCAGATTTTGAAATAGGTAACGTAGGTAGAGACATCTGCTTATGTGTGCCGCATCAGTGAAAGGGATGTTTTGTCCCCGCCGTCTTACCGCCAGGCGTCGCTAGGAAAATCACAAATTTTTTCGCGTAATAAAATTGGTATACTAAAATTATTGGTTGGTAAAATTAAAAACGTATTAGGAGATAATTTGCGAGAGCTCCCGAGATTTCGACTGTCTAGAGGCCTCGTCAGGGTTTAATCCGGCACCAAATAATTTTTGTTTTTCAAAATCAAATAGCTTCAGGGGAATCCCCCATCTACCAAATACAAATCTATGGAATAAATGTTAAAAACAAGGAGGAAAATAGTAAAGGGAAGATTGTGCTACTGACGTCTTATGATGAGTGATCAAGCCTTAGACATGATCAAGGTTCAAGCAAATTTAATTTGAAATATTTACTTATAATCTTAAATATTGTCATTTTGTTTGAATTAACAGATCATCGATGAGATTTTGACTGTATTAAAAGTTGTGACAAACAGTCCATGTCCACCGCGTACTCACGACTTACTGCAAGAATTACGTGACATTAGCAGTATGGCAATGGAACACTTTGATGAACACATTGTTCCTGGTCTGAAAGCTTTGGAAAACTACAAAGCAGCGGGAGTGTTAGGTAAGTACAACCTAACAAAAGAATAACATAGAATCAATTACATCATTATCATTAGAGTTCGGATAATAATAGATCCCCTTGCCCAGTGGTTCTAGTTAGATAATTAGTGTGTTGTAGCTTATACTGACGTTCTTACCTAAAAATCGGTATCTCGCCTATCTCCATCCTCCACCCCATTTGTAGTAATTAACTTTCTAGGTTTATAAGGACTTATTACATTATACGATTTTAAGAATCCTAATTAGGAAGTGGTGGTGAGGGCAAATAAAGAAGTTTTTTATCACACTACACTGAATTCAGCATTTTTTCCTAGTTAACTAAGACGAGTCAGTGAGTTCGGGGCCATCATACCTTCCCGAATGTATTTATACCATCCTGAATAAGGATGCTAAATCATTAAAGATTGCTGAAAAACGTGTAGTGTAAATAAACGCTTTACTCTACAACGTTAGAAAGCAGTAGATTAACAAAAAAATCTTGTGCACTTGACATCATCAATTCATAAGGGGTAAGTTCGGTTTTGAGCTCAGATCGATCTGAGTGAGCGTTCGAATTTAACATTTATATGCTCTAAAAGATCTCTATCCTGCGTTTGGATTTAAAATCTGGAGGAGATCGAGCACGCTCTATGAGCTCCGAGGAAAGCGAGCGAGCAAGCAGATTTAATCATCTTCAGAGCATTCATTTTAAAAATGAACGGAAACACTTGTAAGAATTTCGAAGTTTATTTATATGAGGTAATTTTTCAATAGGTAAAAATACACGAATAATATTTATTCCAAAGAATAGTAATAAACATTAAATCTATATCGCACAGAATGATTTAAATAAAATATTTATTATATCTATGGGTCGAAAAAATCAACAACCGGTAGTACTATTAATTTTTTAAATAAAGGAATAAAACGAAAAAAATTGTGAATCATGATTTATTATTATAACAATGTTGAATTAAATCAAAATGAGGAGCAATAAAGAAAATATTTCGGATTTAGTAATAAGAATTTAAATTATTGGCGCCACTTTATTCTGACGTTTGGAAAAATCTGCTAGATTACGTTCGGAATTGTTTAGATGGCTCGATTTACTCGCTTGTCACGTGCCCAAAAATCTGTTTGCTCAGCTCGATCAATCGAATGCAAAACCGAACTTACCCAAGTATACGATGATAAGATTTCTAGGTTAGGACAGCAGTACAAACTATAGACGCTCAACAACAAAATTCATAAAGCATGCACCTAGTGATTCTTAACTAGCGGTGTGTGCAAAGGACATACATAAAAGTTACGAGGTGCTTTCTAAAAACATGTGTCTTAATTACTTTCTATTGAAGTCTTGATTGAAGTTGTTGATTAATTCGGGGAAAGACAGAAGGTGTCAACATTAAGTTCACGTTTGGGAGAAATGTGAGGATAGAAAGGTTAAGAATCCTTGCCCTAATCCCTCGCCCTAGGCGTAAATAAAGTATTAGATTGCATCCATCATGTAAATGAAGAGTTCGAATACTCTTAATTATCTTATTTCTATGTGTCTATAAATTGCTTGCAGGTGCCAGTTTATCAAATGGTTGTCCTCGTCAAGCCTTCCCCGAAATGCTTCGCCGAGAACTTAAATCTATTCGTCAACAATCTCGATCACATAGACGACAGCTCAATGGGCTGAAAAAGATTACAAGAAAACTTACGCTCAAGGTTAGTTTATTAAACGTTTTAGTGTATCTTTTACTTCTGAGAAGTATTCACAGTAACATTCATATTTGTTTTTTTTTTGACTGATGTAAAATATTATTTTCTCCTATTTTGCGTATATTTGAGATATTAATGTTACAATAAATTCATAAATATTTTTGATTAGGTGAAACGCCAAAATAGCATGATAGCATATCAGTCATCTAAACTGCGCGAACAAAATAAATTGATTCAAGAACAGACAACCAACATAGCGGAGATGAAACGTCATATGGAGGAGTGGGATCTCAAGTTTGCAAATTTAACAGCTGAATTACATCGTGACAAAGAAGAAGCAAAGAAAAACAATGAAGCCGTAAACAACATCGCATCACCTGACGTAACAGTTACAAATGAAATTAATAATACCAGTGCAAGTTTAGTATCTGTCAACGACATAATAGACTTGTCAATGAACAGAAGTACAAATTCTTTTATTGAGCCTTCTCGTGAAATTATGGATAAGATCGATAAAGCTGATAATGTAATGAGAAGATTCAGATCAAATATTAAGCCTAGGACAGGCATTCCACTCCACTTGGGAAAGCTTAGAAACATAAGCAACATTAAACCCAGAGAAGCGCAAATATTTACAAAACATAATTTTCATTCACAAACTGATATCAGGTCAAATACAACAAATCCCACTTCTGAAACAATACATAATAGTACTTTGAGTAATAAAAAATCGAATATGACTGTATTGAAAAATGACCCAAAAATCGAATGCAACGCTCGTAAACGCAAAGTGATCAATTTGATTGCAAACATTGCAAATTCAAAAGTGCCAAAAACCAGTATGACTGACGATCCATATAGATTTGTTCGAAAAAGCGATGACTTTAATTCGCATAATGCAGTACAAAATGTCATTGACCTTCACAACAGGGGCATCAAACGTCACAATGAACTTACAATAAATGACACAATACCACACAAAAGATATTTGGACATACATCAATAATTCATGCAGTATTTATAACCTGCAAAAAGAAATCTTTTTTACGATTATTTTAAATTAAGATTTGACACTTTATAGTATTGCTGTTTTTCATAAAATATAAGAAGTAGTAGTATTAGTGTGTAATTTTATTCTAAAAATTAACATTTTGCAATAAGTATCTACAGGTATACCTTGTTAAACGCTACCAGTCATCGCGCCTACGCTGATTTGTTAGTGCTATATTTGTTTTAAAAAATAAATAAAATCAGTAAGGAGGACGTGTTATCGTTAATAACTCCAATCTACTCTCCTAACTTCGTCATGAACTAGTTAATGCTGGGTGTTTATCAACGCAGTTCTGACGGTTCTTGTGAACGTATTTGTCAGAGATGTTGCGGAGTTTCGATTCCAAACCTGTTTTTTTGACAACCGATTTCGTACATGAAATAATTATAACGATTGCTAACATCTATTGTTAAGACGTTGATTCAGTTACAAGCGACTAGGCCCTGCAGTCAGGGTCCATTCTAATTGGTCGAATACCCTATTTTGATGTTGTTTGACACACGCACACACACATAAACGAACGTAACAACTAACAAGTGAACTCTGTATACTAATATGGATAGTTGATTGCGATTAAAAAATGGATTTTGTATGTGGACAATGTTCAAATACATATTCTTCAAGACAGGCACAAAATTAGAATGAAAACTTCAGATAAGGCTTGTAATCTAATTCTTTCTATAAAAGTCGATCAATGTTTTGACATTTCAAAATAAAATCCAATTTAATATTATTATTTGAGATATAGGATGTCCAAAATTTGTACAGTAACAGTGTTCTTGAGAATTTGGAATGGAAAAATAAATTTTAATTTTATTTATTTAATTTTATTTTGAAATGTCAGAAAATTGATCGACTTTTATAGAAAGAATTAGATTACAATTGCCTTATCTGAAGTTTTCATTCTAATTTTGTGAAAATTAATGCCTGTCTTGAAGAATATGTATTTGAACATTGTCCACATATACAAAACCCATTTTTTAATCGCTGTCAACTATTCATATTAGTATACAGAGTTCACTAGTTAGTTGTTACGTTCGTTTAGGTGTGTGTGTCAAACGACATCAAGATGGTGTATTCAACCCATCAGAATGGACTCTGACTGCAGGGCCTAGTCGCTTGTGATTCAGTTAGCGCTCCTGTACCCCCACTTTAAAAAGGGTATACCTGTAATTTTAAATAACTTTATTGCTAAGTATATTGTGCGTTTATTTTTTTCCGTTTATTATAAATTAGATTAAAATTAATATTGTCTTTGTTACTTGTAAAAGTCAATAAGATCGTCATGTGTTTCAGTTTCATCCAATTTCTAAAAACTAACATAATCATATATCTTGTTTCATGTGAAGTAAATTATTGTAAATGATTTTTTTTTTGTTCTTCAAGGGCGAAAAATGTAACTTTATGTATGAAAATGCATTTTAATAACCGACATCCATTGTCTCTTAAGGATGATCAAGGTCTGGTTAAATAATTCATAAAAGACGATAGAATAAGAATTTTTCATTTAAGGTTCCACGACTGTTGTAGGTACCTATAATATTGCATTGTAAAAAATGTAATAAGTGCAAAAATGACATTTTGTTGAATATTAATTATTGTATGATTAAATTGTTCTATAGTCAAAAATATTCAAAAATTCTTTTTATTATTCTACCCATTACCCAAAATCCCCTTTGCTATTAATATTAATGTACATACCTACTTGTTAAGAATGAATTTGAGATGCGATTTGCGGTAGATAATAATTCAAAATATTAATTGCTTAATTTTTAAAACAGAAAGGAACAGATATATTCACATTATTATATTGAATTTGAAGATTCTGATACCTATCGTTTTAAAAAAACCTTTATCCAGTAATCAAGCTATTTTATTTAACTCGTTAATATGAATTGTGGCAGGAAACTATCTTCGGGACCGTTGTGTAGAACGTGTTTAACAAATAAAAACAAATTGAAAGATATCTTTAAAAACTCAATTCATAAACTAGTAACGTCGTGTACTTCCATACAGGTAAGTTAAGTACGCAAGAATAAGGCTATGTTGACGATTTTGTATTTTCGAATTACAGTTGTAATACAGTATTATTATTGCAACCTTTTTAAATTTAATACACTTCTAATTTTAAAACTGTCAATTTTAAATTCAATATAGAAAGGAGTATTTTTATGTTTTTAGATATCAAAGGATGATGGTCTGTCAAATATGATTTGTTCAAAATGCATTCGTTTGATAATAAGATTTTATAATTTTAAACTTGAATGTCAAAAATCGGATAAAATACTTAAAAATCAGAAGGCATCTTCAGCTTTTGAAGCTGAAAAGAAGAACTCTTTTAAAAACGAAGACAGTAAAGAAAATATTGATATTATAGATTTTAATGATATTATTAAAACGGAAATTGATGATTCGAATGATTATTTTGATTCTATTTTTAATTCGCCTTTGCCAAGCATACCAGAACCGGACAGTAACGCAAATAATGATAATGCAAATGTAGCTTCTGATATCGACGCCGATGAAACAAAACCGATAAAAGAAGAATTATTAGAGGAAAATGATAAACCACTGGCATCGAGAGCAGAAAATAAGACTAAAGTGAGATATAGATATTCTTCTCGAACTGCAAAAAATAAAAGTAGAAGAGTTATTTATGAAGGAAATGTTAAAAAATTTGAATGTGAAGTTTGTAATTTGAAGGTAGATAATCAAAATATTCTAATACGACACAAGGAAACCCACGAAGAGGATACGTCTCGTACACACGTTTGCCACATATGTTTCAACGCATTTACCAATGAACGGTGAGTACCTAAAGATGTTGCTAAAAGTAGTTATTTTAGGAATAAAAGTCACTAAAACCTAACGCCTGGATTCTACGCATATCTTCAATATTCCGTAAATACAATCATAGTTGCTTAATGTCTCTTAAGCCGGCGCTACATATTCGGCATTCGTCGAGCACACGAATACCGAGCACAGAATTCCTAGTATTGTGGATGGCTGAATGGTTACGAATGCTCGTCTACAGGTGAATAGTAACTTCGATCCACACATTCGTCTATAGATTCCAGTTAGTGTCCTATTAAATTTAGTAATTAAATTGTCGCCGACCTCAAAATTTCATTATTTTCCTTTAGTGGTTTATTTTGAAGGAGGTTGTATCATAGATAAGAGAGTTATATAGATAGCCCACTCCATCATGAATGATGTTACTTAATTAGTGTATTTGCCATAATATGGCACATACACTATTGGCGTCGGTCGGATGGCGGGACCTAGGGGTCGGACCAAAATTTCTCGACGTTTCATAGCCTCCTGAACACTTTGGCACCATTTTTGAAAATGTTTATATATATATGTATGTATATATTTATATATATATATATTTATATATATATTTATATATATATATATGTGTGTACACGATAACTCTCGACAGACTTAATCGATTGAAACGAAATTTGGTACACACATTGGAACCCATCACCGCAAGAAGCCTATTTAAAATGGGCCCGATCGGACCATTTTCAGGGTTGTATTTAGGGGTTCCAAAAAGTTTTTGGGCCCAAAAATACCGAAAAATTTGTCAGAATCGTTTCAAAATTGAAATTTAACTCTTTAGTAAAGATTAAAATGTGCTGCTAAAATTTTAATAAAATCAGCCCGACAGGACCGGACTTTCAAATTTTATGAAAACACTAGTTTGTTGATACGGATTTACTTATGGAAGGGTGTTTTTAATTGGGTGTACTGATAAAATCCATGTCTAATATTGAAATTTAGAAAAATTTATTTATTTTAAGGGATGTATTAAGGGGTTAAATTTTTTATTTTGTCAAAAAACATACTTAAGTTCACATAATAATGCCACAATGCCTGTATTAGCAAATACACTATATTGTCGGCAGGGTTTTGGCACTGCGACCCGAGTTTTTTTTTAATATTAATATTTATTTGGCGACCCTTGGAGGGCTGCGCCCGTGGGCCGTCGCACACATCGCACACCGATAGTTACGTCACTGGTTGTTATACTAATTTCCAATATTTAAAGTCATATCTGTCTAGTATTTAGTCATAGGATTATATAATACAAATTGCTAAAACACAATTAGTAAGAGCTTTTTTCATTTATTTGTTTAGATATTTGAAAAAACATATCAGAAGACATGATCCAAAAAAGCTACTAAAATGTGAAAAATGTGGTAAATGTTTTAAAAACAATCACACATTAATAGCACATTTAGAAAAAACACACCAAGATCTAGAACGAATCAAATGTTCATCTTGCGATATGACGTTTGTCCTGCATTCACAACTCGATAGACACAGATTGATGAAACATAAAGAGGAAGCACAACGACACGTTTGCGCACAATGCGGTAGAGTATTTAAGTCTCGTTGTTTCCTTAAAACTCACGAACTTCGACACGAAAAGGGTAACAGGCCGTTTACGTGTCCGTTGTGTAATAAACATTTCGCTAGTAAATATACACTTAAATATCATCAACGGTGCCACGGGAAAGATTCGTCGTCGTCGACTCTCTGTCCGCTGTGCGGAAAAAGCATAGCGAATCTAAGCAATCATATGATTACTCATTCTGACAAGAAACCTTTTAAATGCGATCAATGCAATAAAACATTCAAGACTAAAAGCATGATGAATTCTCATAGGATGCGACATACAGACATACGTCGATTCGGTTGCAATGTATGTTTCATGAGATTCAAAGACAATCGAACGCTCAAGTTACACTCCCTGATACACACCGGAGAAAAACCACATCAGTGTACGTTGTGTGGTAAACGGTTCAGACAGAGGGGTGTCTTGGTTACGCATATGAAAGTGCATAACCTACATTAACATTGAATTAATGTAATAGCACGGGAGTTTGCGTTGCATTTTAGGTAGTGTTATCTTTTTCGATAGATCTGGTATGACTAATAAGTAAACCAAGCGTCAGCTGGCGCACCCACGGTGGGTGTGGATGTGAGAGGCTGCGAAAGTGGTAAAAAAAAATTTTTTTTTATTTAATAGTACGCCGGCTGAAACTTTTTTTATAAATAGTTGACATCATAGTGACTTGAAAAAGTTGTCAGCTGCATCGTGGAGGGGGGATTGTGCGTCAGCTGGTCGCATGAACTTGTAAAAAAACACGTAAAATATTGCGCATTTCACTTTTTTGTACTGACAGCAGCTGAGACAATTACGTTACCTAGGATTATGATAGCGATATGATCAAAATCCTAGGTAACATAAGTGTCTCAGCTGCTGTCAGTTGCAAAAAAGTGAAATGCGCAATATTTTACGTGTTTTTTTACAAGTTCATGTGAGCAGCTGACGCACAATCCCCTCTCCACGATGCAGCTGACAATTTTTTTTCAACTTATTATGATGTCAACTATTTATAAAAAAAGTTTCAGCCGGCGTACTATTACTTAAAAATTTTTTTTTTACCATTTTCGCAGTCTCCCACATCCAAACCCACTGCTACGTGAGCAGCTGACGGTCGGTTTACTGATTAGTTGTACGAGATCAACTATCGATATCAAAATCAGCCGGCTTACTATGACTTTTTCATTTGCAACTCTGTCTCCTGGACTATAAGGAAAAAGACAATGAGAAACTCAAATATAATATAACTGGTTCAAAATACTCGTTATAACTTATTCACTAATGCAAGGCGTAAGACTGAATACAAAATTATGCATAATATGGAATGCATAATTGACAAAAATTTAGTTGACATTGTTGCCACCAGAGGCATGTAGTTGACCTTAATAAATGACAATGTTCATATTTGTGGTTTTGAGGCTAAAATAATGCATTATGCTTTAAAAAAAATGTTTTGCTATTGTTAAGCGGCTATAGGTATAATATAAGTGAATTTTAATAAATTAATCGTTTTGTGTTCATCAGAGTTTATAATAATATAAAACTTATGCCAAGGTTTTAGTGAATGAACGGTAATTTCTTTTTTTTATAATTTACGTGAACTTGTTTCAAAACAATATGCAGTATCATAGCCTACATAGTTTAAAATTTTATACCTTGTTTTACAACTTCCAAAATGTATTGTTTAATTTTTAATCTTTTTTGGTATTCTACTAACATCAGAATTATAATAAATGCTGTTTTTTACATTTTGACTTTGATTGCAATGATTTTTTAATAGTAATTCAAGAACTTATGTTTTAATTGTACATATTTTGAAATTGGATCACCATAATAGTATTTTCGCAATATCATTGTATTTTATTATTGTAAAATAATTTCATATTTAATTTTTATATTATCTATAAATATTTTAAGTAAAATTATAAAAAATTAAGAAAATATTTTAAATTTTGTGTTGAGTACCTAATTTTCCTTTACCAAACCTTCAAATGATATCAAACATAGGTATTTCATTTAATAAGTGTGATTCCGTTCTTTTACAAATTCGTAATACCTAAATAGATATTGCAATTTTATCTATTGTCTCTAGATATTGTAGATAATTATAGATCGTTCAACGACTAAAATTTGTAAACGCGAGTTACTGACTTACAATTTATTGAGATTGTATGAAAAAAATACATGAAAAGTAAATTTCAAAATTTTTTAAGAAAAAACCTCGTATAGGTATCCTATAATCCTTTCAGGTCTTTTTGAAATTGTGTTTTTTAATCTGTAGGTAAATTTTAAATCATTAAACAAGTTTTGTATTAAGGTACATGCAGTGGTAAAATTTAAATGTAAAAATAAATTTTAAGCACCTAATTAATTTTTAATATTATAGGTAGGTACATAAAGATGTACCTACCATATAACTTAGTGCAATCTACTCAATAGACGGAAGAATAAACTTCTTTAATTGGCCTTAATAAATTATTCTAGGTGAATCATATTCAGCCAACATAAATGTAAATCAAGTTTTTTAAAAGTTAATAAGAACAAGGTAGAAAAAACCAGATTTATTTTTCAGTGTTTTATTCCATTTGAATCAAATTATTCCCAACGTCCAAGGTCTCATATAATTGGTAATGATGGTTATAGTTTTGTGAATCAGGCAACCGTGGAAATTGGAATCGTGCTCGTGGATCAAAGTAAATTAGAGCAGGTATAATTTCAATGATGAATTGGTATTAATAAAATTGAAGGATTTTTTAAAATTTTATAATCAATTTTAGTACAATCTTAAAGCTTAGAATATTATTGAACTTTTAATTTTTAGTTGAATAAATTTTGTGTGAATTTACGTTAAATTGAAATAAGAAAGGTTATGGTATATTATTATAACCTAATTAAATAAATTAACATCAAATTAAAAAACAAAAAATAAACATATTATGAAGAATGTGTTCTATTGTTCGCAGGATGCAAATAAGTTGTAACGTCAAAACGTACGATTTTATTATGTAATCAATTTTTTCCATCCCCAAATTTTACTCAGTTCATTTTTATATGATTTAAAAATGCTTTGGTTGCCGAAACGTCGTTTTATTAGAAGGTGATGTTTTTTTATATTATTTACTTTCTGTTTTCTTCATAGGTGTTCTGTATAATTTTAAATTGTAACAAAACCAGGCATGGTGTGATTGATTTCAAAAAGAGAAAAAAGACAAAAATATGGAACAGCAAAATAATTCTCAACTGACAACAGTTGTTATTTTTCAAACAATATTTGTATGTTCAGTAATTCCAGTATCTCTTATAGTACTCTATTTACACGGTTTGTAAGTAACAAGGAAAATAATATTTATTTCTCTAAAAATCTGTTCACATTTATTGTATCGCTTGTTTATTTCACTTTGTTTTATTATTATGCTTATTTAAACGCAGCACAATGTTATAAGTGCATTAAATTAACTATATATGTTTGATTCGATACGTTTAATTTGTAATCTTATCCATCGGTTTCATTTTTATAAACAGTGATCATATTTCAATTCGATTACCTATTTGAGATATGAAACACTTGTATCGAAACTTGCAACTTTTCACACCATAATAATGTTTTCTTTATTTACGCATTCAGAGTATGTTCTTAAGTTAATTTTATCTATTTTTTCTCTTTTATTTATTTTACCATCTGCTGTATACATTTCCTAAGCACTTATGTGATAATTTTCATATTGTGTAGGTATCTAAGTTTTTCTTTTATTTGTTTTGTAGAATACTCATCAGTACATTGAAGATATGCCTTGTTTTGTTCATTGTCATATTTGTGGTGATACCAGTTATTTTCAAATTTTCGTATCCATTTCAGCGAGCTGTTCTGTATTTAAATTTCGGTAAGTTTTTAACGATGCATAAGTTCCTATAATACATACCTAAGAATCAGTTATTGGTGCAACATGCAGTGAAACCTCTGCAAACTTGAACAATTTCGCTCACTTAAAATTTTAAATATTGATTTACTAACCTTATATGCAATTTGAATCATTCCAGTAAATATTCCAAAGGACCCGGATTTTAACGTACCTGAAAAATATGGTGTTGAAGGTGCAAGGAATTTGTACGTAACAACAGATAACAATGTGACGTTGGGTGTATGGCAGATATTGCCGAGTAATTTAATCAATGCTACAAAAAATCGAGACAAATTTTACTTCGATTCGGTATTGAATAATGGTCAGCCAATTGTCTTATACCTTCATGGTAATGCGGGACATAGAGCAGCCTCTCACAGAATACCCTTATATCTATTGTTAAGAAAGTATTTTCATGTGTTCACTTTTGATTATCGAAGTAAGTATGATAGTACCTACTCTAGGGTGGGTCAAAAAAATCAATTATTTTTTTTTTACAAGTGACACGGGTTGCTAGACACCTTAAAAAAATTCTCACCAAATATGAGCTCTTAATTTTAATTGGAAGATCCTCCGCATCACAGGTTTTTATTTTTTTCTCAGTCTAATCGAAAAAAATTCATACCTCATCATTAATTAATTGTAGGTACAGAAAAATGTTTTAAGAGAATTTTGTAGGAAATTTAATGCTCTACAAAAAAGGTGTCTTATATTTTTTCCGCAAACCTCACCATTTGAAAGATATTGAAGATAATAGTCATTAATAGTCATTTATTGTCGAGTTATAAAATTCATAAACAAAAATGAAATTTGTCTTAAAATAATCAAACTTAAATCTTCAATATCTTTCAAATGGTGAGGTTTGCGGAACAAATATAAGATACCTTTTTTGTAGAGCATTAAATTTCCTACAAAATTCTCTTAAAACATTTTTCTGTACCTACAATCAATTAATGATGAGGTATGAATTTTTTTCTATTAGACTGAGAAAAAAATAAAAACCTGTGATGCGGAGGATCTTCAATTAAAATTAAGAGCTCATATTTGGTGAGAATTTTTTAAGGTGTCTAGCAACCTATTTTTCCGTGTCACTTGTAAAAAAAAATAATTGATATTTTTGACCCACCCTAACCTACTCGCTATTTTTTTTTTTTAAATTAATGGGTGTATTAAAATATACAATGATGATTAAATGTTATTTAACATTTCGTTTGCGACGCCTCATGTATCTAATAGGCTAATAAAAAGAAAATTAAAGCCATTGACCAACAGTTTTTTTCCGTAAAACAGTATGTTTTAATTTTGAGCTATTCTGACAGCTTTTGGATAATAGATATTTTAAGCCCTTATTTTTAGTATGCCCTAGATTTAATTACGATAGTGATTAATTCAAAAAAGATTATATTGTATTTACCGCTCATCAAAAAATAAATTAAGAAAACCACTATGCAGATCCTGCTGACCCGAAAAGTATCACTCAGTGAAATCTAAATGGCTCATAAACTTGAAAATTTTTCTTAGGCTATGGAGATTCCACCAATGTAGAACCAGACGAAACTGGGCTCGTAAACGATGCTAAATTTATGCTGGAATGGGTAAAAAATAAAACGGATGCGCCAGTTTTTGCCTGGGGCCACTCACTTGGCACCGGTATTTTGACTCACGCACTCGATGTACTTTGGAATACGAAAGGTTTTAAAGTATCTGGTGTTATTCTTGAAAGTCCATTCAATAACTTGAGAGACGAAATTCGTGAACATCCACTTGCTAAGGTACAGTCTCTTTAAGGTAGTTGTCGTACTATGGGCATAGTGTCAGAAAATTCTAAATTTTCGTATACTCATTAAGGATACTATAATACAAATACCATTAAAATTTGAAGTTGATTGATCATCTCTAACTCGAGATAAACTTAATTTAAGTTCGGATAATTAACACGGAGAGCATAGGAAAGGTTGTGTTTTTGACAAGTTTTTTAATTTAAAAAAAAAAGTAACACTCAGAAATTTTCAAAAAACTAACTGTTCATTGATGTTTTTGTTCTGAGTTTAAAAAAGAAAATTCAAAAATTATTGACCTTTTTATTGTTGAGATATAATTACGCAAAGTTCAACAATTTATGAGAAAATATTGACATTTTTATATAATCCAAGCGAACAAACTAAGTGAAATATGTGTAACTATGTGAACAACAGTTTAGGTACAATCTCTAACAAATTTTTTTTACATTTAACTCTACTTATTTATTGTTTTACAGCGTATTATGAACGAAACTTTCGGATGCTATTGTCACAAGACAACTACCTACCTTAAGTTTAAACATTTGTGTTGTGGTATTACAGCATAAAGCTACCACAGCGTAAAAGATATTTATTAATGTTTTTTTTTTTTTTTTTTGATAATATGGTGTGGAAGCATTGTTCTTGTTTTTTTACGTCGGAGTACTACAAACTAAAAACTAGCTGTAAAAGTTAGAAATTATTGTTTAAGGAATTTTTGTTACGGAAAAGAACCCTGCTTGTTTACAAAATAGGTCGTTGCAAAGATATTTTATAGAAAGATGCGCGAATCCAATAAAGGTTCTTATTAAGAAATAATTGAGAGCTATTATCGGGATTTGAACTCGAAATTCTCAGTATTGTGCTAGATGAGTAACACAGTGCCCACAGTTGACGTTCATTTTTTTCTTTTTATAAGCTGATAGCCAGATATACGGTTGACCAAAATAAATCTGAACATAGCAAATTAATGAGTGCAATAAGGAAGATATAAACAAAATGAGTAGCGCGATAAAGATAGAATGCTATCATGGCTAGGTAAATTTTTAAAGTAAACATTAAAGTATCCATGGATGGATGATGGAAATAACTAAAGCAATATAATGGAAAATATGACCTTTTTGT
Source organism: Mongoloraphidia duomilia (assembly GCA_039654895.1). NCBI lineage: Eukaryota > Metazoa > Arthropoda > Insecta > Raphidioptera > Raphidiidae > Mongoloraphidia > Mongoloraphidia duomilia. The sequence continues at coordinate 6,226,678 of CM077523.1, forward strand.
TGCACTCATTAAATACCTATACCTCTTTGTTGCACTCATTAATTTGCCATATTAAATAGAATAATTTATAGGACTGTTTAGCAATTGAAATTTTTTATTGGAAGATCAGCCAATTACATAGTTAATTCCTGCAAATATCGGAAAAAATCATTTTGACAATCATTTGATTCCTTTGCATATATGGAGAATGTTAGATTGGTAATCATGTCACGGGTGAGTAATGTAAGCTCATTCCGCCGCGATAGTGGAAAGGTTCAGGTTAGAGTCCTGACTGTGACTATTATTGTCAAAATGATTTTTTCGCTGCTCTTCCAATAAAAATTTTCAATTAATTTGCTATGTTCAGATTTGATTTCAGACAATCTGTATGCCAGTTTACAGTATGTGCGAGAGTTCTTTTAATGTCAACAATAGAAATTAAATTTTCAACTTTTTCATTAAAAATATTTTCGTTTCCAATGAATCAGATTGATAATATTATTGTAAAAATTTAAATTTTCCTTCACAATTTGAAAATTTAGATCGGTATGAATTTTGATAAAATAATTTTTTTTCCAGCCCTTTAAAGACTTGCCATGGTTTGACTACTTGATTGTTACTCCTATGCAGGACAACGATATGAAATTTGCATCCGATAAACATATTTTAAATTTTAACGCTCCAATTTTAATTCTTCATGCTGAAGATGACGGTACCGTTCCATATAAATTAGGGTATAAGGTAATGTGATACTCTTCTTTTTTTTTTGTTAATATAGGTATTTAGTGCTTGTTTTTTGAAGTGTAACTTCTTATGCAGCGTCGTAGCTAGGGTTTGGCAACCGGGGCCCGCGCCAGGAGCGTTAACCCCGAGAGGGCGCAATCAGCGATGCGAATATGATTATTTTCAAGCAAAAAACTCGAAATCAGAATTTTGCCGATGATCCTTTGTGTTTTAAAGACCACCAACAGCTAAGGTTATTTGGGCCTAGCACCAATTCATATTTTCAATTCATTATTTTTTTTTTAATAATAAATTGAAAATCCAATTGACACTTTTCCCAGCTCTCGGGCTAGAACCCGGGAACTGGGGACTTGCCGATGATCCTTGCTACGATGCTGTTCTTATGCGTTAAATGTTTAACGCGGTGAGCAGTGAACGAAAATTTAAAGGAAGTCGGCGATCTCGCACGCAATGTCCGAGATAAGTTGATGTATGTACACTAAAGACAAAATCGACTCGGGCGAAGCTGGGCCGGAAAGCTAGTTCAGTATATTTTCATGAGCCGACAATGTGGGTACTCGAGCATCCATGATTTTTCCGCCCTTGGTTGTGCATAACTTAAGCTAGGTTGCACCAATGTTACTTACATTAAAAATTGTTAATATCATTTTTTAACGGCTAATTAAGCAATTAAGAATTTTGTTGGATGAGCAGCCAAATTACATAATTGATTCCTGCAATACCGGAAAAAATCATTTTACAAACCATAGTCACAGTCAGGACTCTAACCTGAACCTTTCCACTATCGCGGCGGAATGAGCTTACAGTACTCAACCGTGACCTGATTATCAATCTAACATTCTCCTTATATGCAAGAAATTAATTGATTTTCCACTACATGTAGTGGGCTTAAGAATAGCCGAGCGTGTAGCAGATGGTGTAGCAGTGCTGTTGTTTACATGGCGTTGCTATGGTTCCTTTATTACAAGTACCCAGTTCCCGGGTTCTAACCCGAGAGCTGGTAAAAGTGTCAATTGGATTTTCAATTTATTATTAAAAAAAGATATAATGAATTGAAAATATGAATTGGTGCTAGGCCCAAATAACCTTAGCTGTTGGTGGTCTTTAAAACACAATTTATCACTACATGTAGTGGAAAATCAATTAATTCCTTGCATATAAGGAGAATGTTAGATTGGTAATCAGGTCACGGTTGAGTACTGTAAGCTCATTCCGCCGCGATATTGGAACGGTTCAGGTTAGATTCCTGACTGTGACTATGGTTAGTAAAATGATTTTTTCCGGTATTGCAGGAATCAATTATGTAATCTGGCGGCTCATCCAATAAAACTCTTAATTAAAAATTGTGGTTTCAGTTATACAAAACTGGTAATGAATCACGTGGTAGCAAGCAAGGAACCGTCTCTTTCCAAAGATATGAAAGTAAATATGGTTACGGACACAAATGGATTTGCAAGGCACCTGAAACTCCAGAAGTTATATTGTAAGTCAATCGTAAAACTTTTTTTTATTGTAATTTTTTTTTAATGCACTGTCTTTATTTCAGGTCATTCCTTAAAAGAAATGTAGGCGAACCAACTCTAAGCATAATTAATTCCAATTTATAAATGTAGGAGTTATTAAACTTTTTAGCTTTCCAATACGTAAATGATTATTTTTATATTGTAGGCAAACTTATTTATGAAAATTTGGTTTCATTCAACCGTGTAATATTTATTTATTTATTTCTTTTTTACTTATTTGTGAACGCGTAATGAAACGCGATAAAAAATTATTTATCTGTAAGTTTTTTCGCAACTTGCATTTAACGTCGTGTATTTAAAATTTCAATAACGGCCGTTCAGCGAATCATTCAAACGTGATCATTAACTTAGCGACTCAACTGTTTTAAAGTCATCGGAATGTGCCGTAAATATCAGAAGGTGGAATGCATTTTGTTTTACCTCATTAGATTATAACCTTCTACTGACCATTGCCCCAAAAATAAGTATAGTAACTACAGAACATCTTTTATCATACTTATTTTTATTATAATAATTGTTACGAACAATTAATTAAAAAATTGCGGTAACTTATAAAAAATATATTTTTTAGTTAATTTGACTTTGCGACACAACCACCTTAAGGGTAATGTGTCGTCAAAAAGTCGATTTTGAAAAATGTAAAAATAACAATGATTATATTATGTTATCGTATGCTAATTTTTTGAAAAACTGTAATGTTAATTAGTTAATTAGCTGATTAATTAGTAATAACCTGTGCAGTTTGAGGTTAGATAAGTATAGGAATTGACCAAAATGAAACAAAATTCAGACGGAATCAAAAATTTGACAGTTTGAAAAACGGACGCATCGACATTATTAGTGTATTTGCCATAATATGGCACATACACTATTGGCGTCGGTCGGATGGCGGGACCTAGAGGTCGGACCAAAATTTCTCGACGTTTCATAGCCTCCTGAACACTTTGGCACCATTTTTAAAAATGTTTTTATATATATATATATATGTGTGTGTGTGTGTGTGTGTGTGTGTGTGTGTGTGTGTGTGTGTGTGTGTACACGATAACTCTCGACAGACTTAATCGATTGAAACGAAATTTGGTACACACATTGGAATCCATCACCGCAAGAAGCCTATTTAAAATGGGCCCGATCGGACCATTTTCAGGGTTGTATTTAGGGGTTCCAAAAAGTTTTTGGGTCCAAAAATACCGAAAAATTTGTCAGAATCGTTTCAAAATTGAAATTTAACTCTTTAGTAAAGATTAAAATGTGCTGCTAAAATTTTAATAAAATCGGCCCGACAGGACCGGACTTTCAAATTTTATGAAAACACTAGTTTGTTGATACGGATTTACTTATGGAAGGGTGTATTTAATTGGGTGTACTGATAAAATCCATGTCTAATATTGAAATTTAGAAAAAATTAATTATTTTAAGGGATGTATTAAGGGGTTAAATTTTTTATTTTGTCCAAAAACAAACTTAAGTTCACATAATAAAGCCACAATGCCAGTATTAGCAAATACACTATATTGTCGGCAGGGTTTTGGCACTGCGACCCGAGTTTTTTTGTTACATTCTGGTCGATTCAACATTGGCAACTTTGAAAAATAATTGAGAATTGTATAGATTTTAAGTTAGTGTGTAGTAGTTTGCTAATTCCAAAAAATTATTAGGGTTGTGGTCAACAGTATTATTAAAAGTGTTTTATTTGTTCGATTGGTCTTTTTAAAGCAGTGTTTTTAAAAATAAAACGGAAAACTGGTTATGATTTATTTTGTCTAATATAAAAACAATTATTTTGATTTTTTTAGATAAAATAATTTATTAGCAAAATTGCAGCATAGCAGTTTTACAAAATTTTAAATTTGTTATAGAAAAAACTGCGAAAATATGTCAAATAATCAGTTTTGAAATTAAATTTTTAATCGCGACGTTTCGTAATTTAAAATTACGAAACGTCGCGATTAAAAATTCGTTTTTAAAACTGATTATTTGATCCTCATATCATCGGAGTTTTTTCTATAATGGAATTTAAAAAGTATTTTTAAATTTGTTATTATTTTATTCAGGTAAATATTTTTTTGTTTTGTTAAACAATCACAAAAAGTGATAATGATTTGAAGAACAATTTACAGAACAAAATATAAACTTAAAATTATTAGGTTTGTTCCTACATAAATACAAAACCACCCGTGGACGTAATGAGTGCACCCAGTGAAATTTTTATTCCAACAGCCCTCATCCAAATCCCTGATCACTAGTCAGTTATTTTAACAGATTTGTAAACCGTTTGCTGATAATCAGAAAAGTTTACGGATAGTACGCACAATGCGAATCCAAGTAATTCCTGCTATCATGTCAGTAACTGTGGTCGGACCGCGTGTTGCAGTAGAATTGTAGAGGATACGACGAAAGTTTTTTTGTTTTATGTTTTTTGGCGTTTTGTAAACACCGCTTCAGCTGTTTCAACAAACAAGCTTGAGAATAGTTTTCAATACTTAGCGCATGTGTAAAGAAAAATTGGAAACTTGTGAGGTAGGAACAAACCTAATTCTCGCTGAGAATAAAATTAAATAAAAAAGAAATTCAGAGTACAGACAGTTCCCGCTAGGTTTAGGAGTTCTTTTCTTAATGAGCTTTTTCCTGAGAGTAGTTCTTTCAATTATCCACGAGATGCAGCACTTGTGGTAGGTACAAACATTATTTATTCCCCATTAGTGTCGTGTCATTTTTGTGGTATAACTTAATTATTAATTAAGTTATACCACTAAAATGACACGACACTAATGGGAAATAAATAATGTTTATACCTACCATAAGTGCTGCCTCTCGTGGATAATTGAAGGAAGTGCTCTCAGGAAAATGGCTCATTAATATCAAGTATCAACACACTACTGTGCGCTTTACGAGCGCTTAGTAGAAAAAGTCGTAAGGTTGGGAACTATTTGTATATTCTTGTAATATGAGCGATTTATGTAACAAATATTTTTTGAAATTTTTATCGTTTGAAGGATCTTAAAAATTAAAAAACTAATTTTAATGTATTCATTGGTTGTTACTAACTTACATCTTTATTAGTGAATACTATTGTACTTAAAATATGCAAATTGAACATGCCAAAGAAAAGAACAAAAATTGGAAAATATGTATTTTTTATATTTTGTGTTTCTTTAATAGGGTTACAAGGTAAATAATTAAATTAAAAATTATTTTTAAGAAAGCTCTATGAAATATTATGTTATGTCAATAATTTAAGGACTTTTTTTTGAAAATCTCATACCTCATATTAGATAAAATAATTTATTGTTTCCAAAAATTCATCTCAAGCCAAACAGCATTAAATTTTTTTACGCGTAGTATCCCATAAAGAATACAATCATTAATTTACATTTAAAAATGTAAATTTCATTTCACTTTTCAAGTATTGTAATTTATGATAATTTTTTTTGTCAGTATGCTTTTAAAGATGGATAATGACTATTGTATAGGCCGTGAATCGTGCTATTGATGTACCTATTATGTTTTTTTAATACACTGTACCAGACCAGGGGTCGGCAAGTAATTTCTAGTAGAATCCGGATGTTTTTGAAAATTTTTATCGAGGTCCAGACAACCTAATCGTTTTTTTTATCGATAATGTAGATTACAACTGACTATTTATTTATTAATACTTTGTATAATTAAAGTTCAAAAAATACATAAATAAAACTGAGTCATGGAGAAAATATTTTAATTTTATTTAAAATATCATCATTTTTACATACATTTTTCCCCTTTGAAACTTTTCTCTTTGCAAGCGAGATCCAGTTTTCGATCTGCAGTTCGGATGCAGAGTCCGCCTGTTGCCGATCTTTGGTATAGACCATCAAAATATTGCTACTAGCGCTCCTAGCGGTTGGATTACTATAAATAGAATATTTGGTGAGATCTCTTAGTAATTACTTGTATGATGAAGCGCAGAAGAAAGACGCGCCTTTAGCACGATAGAATTTTTGTCTCTCATGTCTTGAAAAGTTGAAAATATACCTAAATTCCCAGCGCATGTCGGCTAAAGGTACGTGCAGTATGCAGCTGGGATTCTAGATGGTGGCGTAGATCATAGCAGGGCTTGCTTAAATTAATGCATACACAACGAAGCAGTGAGTGTAGAAGGTATAAGCGCTGTTACAAGAGCTGGTAGATACAAGAATGTATTTCACCATTCTTTCAGCGCGCTGACTACTACAATCAACGTGTGACAACTGTCAAATGGCCGTAACAAGTTTCGCAATGAATGTGACTAGTTTAATAAGTGAAATTTTGCTAGTTTTTATTTAATTTGTTTTTAGTTTTTTCTAAGACGTATTTAAAAGTGCTGTTCCATACGTAAATATTTAAAAAATCGGTTTGGGTAAAATTTTAATTCTTGGTATAAATGATGAAATTCGCCATGTTTAGATCGTTTTCTATTAATAGGGTGGACACGATAGCTCCTACCCAAATTTGTATTTAAAATATACCACTTTGTAGCAAAAGAACGCAAATATTCGTCTTCGCTATCTGACATTTCAAACGCGACTTAAGCTCGTATCAATGCTAGTATCAAAGCTTCGTTGTGCAAATCTATAAGCGCTTATAATTTCAGCCACCATCTACCATACATGCTACCATCTAGAATCCCAGCTGCATACTGCACGTACCTTAAGTCTTAAAATTTATTGCACATTTTAATTTTGAGCTGGCTCAATAAATGTGACAGTTTGACAAAGTTTGAATTTAAACATATCCTTTTATTTCACAGCTTCTGATTAGTTAGTTATTTTGTTGTTATAATTTAATTGAAGAGGGATTTTTTTTCTTATTATTTTTGTTGTTTTCTGATATATGTGAAGAACTTAGCGATTTCTTTAAAAACTAATTAATTAAAGATTATTAATAATAAATAGTTTTTAGTAAATTTAGGTTTAGTGCTTTACATTTCCTTGTTCTTTATTTAATGTGATTTATTTTTGCTGTGAAAAAAATAAATTATTCTCTATAAATATAAATGTTTTATTAATATTTCTCTCCATTAATTGATGACACATTAGTATTTCTGGCATAATGTAGAAAGACATATGTAAAAACATTTTTAAATTTTAGTACATATTTTGAAAAAGCAAAGTAAATTATTCTATAACACGTGATTTAGATTTAAGAATGTCATTTGTTTTCAACTAAATGGAGATCTCCAAAGCTTTAAATCTGGATTTGAGAATGTCATTTGTTTTCAATAAATGGGGATCTCTATTTAGTTGAAAACAAATGACATTCTTAAATCTAGATTTAAAGCTGAAAGTCGTACCAGAACCGAACATTAACTAATAACTTCAGCGCTCCTAACGCTCCTGAATTTTATCATATAATGCATTAACACTACGCTGAATTATTATACAGTTATCAAAGTGAAGTATGTGCGTATATTGTATAAATTATTTGATAATCAATGATAGATTTATGTAAATTATGCAATATTGCAATGACATAGCATGTCTATAATTTTTACGTGCAACAACAGAACTTGCTAGTTCTGTTGCATCAATTGTTTAGAAATTCAAATGTGCCTCTTCCACAGTGTGGCGTGTGTGCGTCTGCGCAATGTGATGATAGTTGTCTATTGGTTATGCTCTTGGCTGCTGTTCTATGATTCACAAAAATGGCCGAAGTGTGTAGGGTGTAGCAGACATCACTAGTGATTATTGCAAAATTTATCAATTCCGGTCCGCTATTTAAGTAATAGATAATTACGTGTTTAATGTTAAATTGTGTCATTTTCATATAACATCTATGAGTGTGTGGTGCAAGTGACAACTTCAGCGGATTTGTCTCATAACAATGAGGTAAGGATAATTTTATTGCCGTCTAGTTTGATGTTAATGACCGTTTCTAATTTTACCTTGATTTCTAGATGAAAGAAGGTAATTAATTGTACTAATCAAAGCGTACTATTGTTACTCAATAACTGTGTAAGGTGTTTCACAATTTCTTTTGTACTGTACATAATATTTTCATTTAAAAAATTGTCAAAATTTATCATGTTATTGAAATTTATGTACTATCAATTGGCGTTAATGTTTTTTTGTGACTTAAAACTTCTAATAATGCTAATTGTTTTCTATAAGAAGCGTTTCCGGCGTTTAATTCATAATTTAGGAAAATATGTTTCTTATATCGATTTTCGTACGAGTAAGGGTGTGTATCCTTTACTGAATTAAAGTACCACAACCCTTATTGACATTTGATATTAGGTGCAATTTTGCGTGCTAGTTTTTATTTTATCTCTACTGTGTTTACAAAATTCTGTCAAGTAATAATAAACAAATGCGTGGGTTCACGCAAAGCTCGCGTTTATTTTGTTTTTTTGTTTCACCATAATTTGTGCGAACCCCGAAAACCCACATACTACTCTACTTGGCGTCTTAAAAAGATGAGAAATATTTCTATATTGCCTATTGCTGAATTAGAATTGTGACATTTGTATATACATTTACATAAATGTATCATATAATATCTCATAAGTTCATCACATTTTATGCTATTCATATTTTTCTTCATAAATATTTGTACAACCTACATAGGTACTCTGCAATTCGGCTAAAAACAGGTTGTTTCTAAAAATTTCACCAAATTCTAATATTTTTCGAATTGACTTTGCAATAATACTAGTTTTTACCCGCGACTTCACTCGCGTGAATGTCAGTTTTTTGACCACTGCTCAGTAGAAGCACGATGATCTATAATATTCTATAGCCAATCGGGTAATCGGACTATCCTATTCCTTGATTTATAACAGACACTATTGCGAAACTCGGATCAAAATCGTTAGAGTAATTTTCGAGTTAACCCGAAACAAACATACTGATATACAAAAATTCTGAAAATGTCTATTGCGGTCAGGGTCGGACTGGCGTCATTTGGTCCCATCGGCAACAGCTGTAATTTGGCCCCTGCGGCATCCCTCGCCCCCAAAAAAGATCAATAATTTTTAGGTTATAAAGAAAGCATAAAGGTCGGTGATGTCGTTGTCTTCATCTGCCATGGGTTTTCTTTTTCTAGATATTTGTTTAGAGAAGTCAGATTCAATTTCTGTCTGTATTGAATTTTGCGTCATTTTGGGTCAGAAATAGATTGCACTATCTTAGATCCGGTTAGACCCTGATTGCGGTGTAGGTTTCCTATAAACTACGTTTCGTAAAAAACATAATTGTAGACAAAATTACCAATATATTTATTTGTATTACAAAGCTACGATTTTTTTATTTTGCATACAAATTGTTCATATAAATGAATTAATTAGCATTGTTTTAAATATTAGGTACATTTAATTAATAATCGCATTAAAAGATTGTTTGACTTTTAAAATTGTAATTGGTTTTTCCATAAAACTAATTTCCAAAAATCATGTAATTCATATTCATTTTTAAGGTAGTTATTTTTGATAATTTTAAAATTTCTCGAAAATCAATGTTTGTCAAACGATAGCACTGTATATTAAAATAGATACGTAACTTTTAATAAACAGTTTTCGTCATTTGTTTTACCTGTTAGTCATATTTTCTATGTTTACACATTTGTTAAGTGAAGTAAATAATTCGTTCCCAGTTTATACCGGACATTTAAGAAATTTTTTACCGGTGATAATGCAAAAGTTAAGGTATAGCAAATAGACCGAGAGCTAGTGACAATTTTTTGGTGTTATTTATTTAAGGCCTTATTTTTGTGAAGATGTTGAGGGAAGCATATTAAAGTGCCCTGAGTAAGGGATTTTGCTAGATAGCGGTATGCAGACCGCCCCCAAGATGTAACCAAAAAAAGTTCTAGACACTTGACAGTTGGGCCCCTCATGCCCAAAAAACGAGCAAAAATAAAAAAATGGAAATGGATGAAAATTTAGCAAAAAAAAAGTCGCATTGGGTTATCTTACAAAATGTTTGGGCCTTTTTTTCTTTAATTTCCATCTCCGCCCTGGCCGAGGCCCCCTCGGCGGCTGGGCCCCTAGGCCGGTGCCTTGTTGGCCTAGGCAGAAATCCGGACCTGCATACCAAGGTAGTTTGTACCAGAAAAATTCCATTTAAAACGAATCCAACCGAGAAACAAAGTTGTTCGTGATATATTAAAAAAAAATTCACAGATTTCGCAATCCTTGCAACCATCGAGGACATTGGAAATGATTATTATACACACAATATTTATCAATGTACTGTTTAGTTTTGTCAGGAATAACCCTATTATTCTTCTGTTATATACGCATTCACTTTTGCTTGATTACTTAACTTTTAAATGGATTTTTCTACAGTATTTATTAACATTTGCTCAAAAATAACACCGCAGATCGTCGCAAATACCTCTCAATTAACTAGACATGATATAAAACACATTTCGAAAAAATTGCACTTGTTCAATTTTGCATGATTGCTCCTCACTTGATCGCGACACCGTTGTCTTTTGGCCTTGAACGAAAACTCGTAACTCTGCCCCCATATATACGAACATAAACATTTCCAATGTTAAAAATATTAAATTTCTGGTACTAAACACCCTGGGATAACGAGGACGCCATGTATATTGTATGTTTGTATTTTTTTATACTGTCTTAAAAATAGTTTATTTGTATTCTCGCCTATAGTTTTAACAAAGTCTGTGTTTGATTTTAAAATCTGATATTTATGGTTTTTAAATTGACGCAATAAAATGTGCCACCCATCTAACACTTTTATCAAACGAGCGCTTTTTTATAATATTTATGTACTATGACTGTACACATCGCACTAGCATTTATTTTTAGCAAATCTCTAATGCTCTTAATAGTTTCAAATTGTTCTTAAATTAAGATGTGCCTACAATGTTAACCTCCGAACAACAATTTATTTACTGGCTTGTTTTAGTATCATTGAAGCTTCGAAATAATAATTTAAAGTTTATATTAGAAATCGTGTCCATCGTGATTATAATCAAATTAAGGAAAATCGCAGGATAGTGGACAAAATATTTGATTTATTAAATGTACAACGTTTCGTCTATAGATTTAGACTTTTTCGAATACATACATAAAAATTCGACTGATGACCAGTCCTATACTTCCCACCTAGTAAATATTTGCAAAAAATAAACACTCTTTTTTTTATTCTTTGACTAGGCCCAAATAACCTTAGCTGTTGGTGGTCTTTAAAACACAATTTAATTTTTATTCTTTGAAAAAAGCATGGCCCTCTTTTTTGTTTGGTGATCTATTGATGGCTAGCTTAATATAGCAAAAATCATGGTTACCTTGATTTACGTACAATTTTTATTTTTTTTAGTAAAATATTTTTTTTCTCGAAAACTATACATTTTAGAGAAAAAAAATATTTACATTTTTTTCATATTATAACATCTAGAATTCATTTATATTTTTTTTTACCTATGTTAATACGTGACATTGAGGACGTTTTTTTGAATATCTCAGGATCCACTGAACCGATTTGACTCAAAATCTAATCAGATCTAAGTTAAAGGCTGATAAACACAATAGAACAATCGGCATGCCCGTATGTTGTTCCGTTCTTAAGATATCGAAGGCGAAAAATTGACCACATACACACACACACACATACACACATACACACACACATACAGACATCAGTCAGAAAATGATCTTAAACGATTGCTAGGGTCTCAAAACGTGAAAATCTGTTAAAATCTCGAAATATTGTTTTCGGACTGAATCCATTACTTCCCTACCATAGTAGAGGTGGGAAGTAAAAATAACAATATTTATAAATCTATAGACGAGAAACGTTGTACATTTAATAAATCAAATATTTTGTCCACTATCCTGCGATTTTTCTTAATTTGATTATAATTTAAAGTATTGAAAAACATGTTGTTTTTACGGGAAACCCTAAATATGACATTTTTACAATGCTTTGCGCTTCTTTAACTTAATATGTTAATATTATTGATTCTGATGTACTTTCCGCTATTATTTCAACTTTTGTTTGTGTTTTACAGCAAACTAAAGTTAAATATGTTTTTTTAGTGTATTTGCCATATGGCACATACACTATTGGCGTCGGTCGGATGGCGGGACCTAGGGGTCGGACCAAAATTTCTCGACGTTTCATAGCCTCCTGAACACTTTGGCATCATTTTTGGAAATGTTTATATATATATGTATATATATATATATATATATTTATATATTTATTTATTTATATATATATATATGTGTTCGCGGCATAACTCTCGAAAGACTTAATTGATTTGAACGAAATTTGGTACACACGTTGGAATCCATCACCGCACGGAACCTATTTAAAATGGGCCCAATCGGAGTATTTTAAGGGTAGTTTTTAGGGGTTGAAAAAAGTTTTTGCGCCCGAAAATACCGAAAAAAATTTCAGAATTGTTTCAAAATTGAAATTTAACCTTTTAGTAAATATCAAAATGTGCTGCTAAAATTTTAATAAAATCGGCCCGATAGGACCGGACTTACAAATTTTATGAAAACACTAGTTTTGCGGATAGTGATTTACTTACTGAAGGGTGTATTTAATTTGGTACAGAGGTTGCAATGATAATAATATTGAAATTAAGAAAAAAATATTATTTTAAGGGATGTATTAAGGGGTTGAATTTTTTATTTTGTCCAAAAACAAACTTAAGTTCACGTATTAAAGCCACAAGGCCTGTAATAGCAAATACACTATATTGTCGGCAGGGTTTGGCACTGCGACCCGAGTTTTTTATTTTGTATAGTTATAGGCGAAAATAAAACAAGGTGCTGAGAATATTTTGTTGTAATTTACATTTACGAGAATTTTTTCCGTATTCATAGTAGATTGTTATTGATTTAATTTAGTACTGAATTAAATTTATCTTTGAAAGTTCTACCAGAAACCCAACTTTAGTCTTACGAGATTTCAAAATTTTGCAGTTTGTCATAAAAAAATATTTTTTTTTTAATTTACTCGAAACTAGGCAACCAAAGACATGTGTACTAAGCCCGTGTATAGTATTTTTCAAATTATACTAAAAACTAAAAATATTAGTAAAAAAAACTTTTTATAGAGACGAGCTTTTATTTAAATGCACTAAAAAGGAAAAAATAATTTTTAATAATTTAGGTTCATAATTAATGAAAGCGTGGGTCGTGACTAATAAACTATCATAGAGTTCACGACCCACGCTTTTATTAATTATGAACCTAAATTATTAAAAAATGTTTTCCTTTTCAGGGCATTTAAATAAAAGTTTGTCACTAAAAAGTTTTTTTACTAATATTTTGTTTTGTTCATTTTAGTCTTTCAAAACTTTACCCCCCATTTGACACCCGTAGGGGTTGAATTTCGAAGAATCCTTTCTTAGTGGATGCTTACGTTAGAAAAGGAACCAAGTGTCCAAACTTCTAGCTTCAGGCGTTGATTAGTCAAAAAAATTCTACATCCCCGTTTGAACCCCTTAGGGGTTGAATTTAATTCTAAAAATGATTTATTCATGTATTGTCATCGGGAATACATATATGTACAAAATTTCAAATCGATCGGATACGTGGAAGTCGTTCAAAATTGGCTTACAAGATTTGACCTAAACAAACACACAAACTAACATACATTGCAAGTTACACAAAATATCTGCAAACACGTAATTATTATTTGAATCTGCAAAGTTTAAAAATGTGTATAGTTGCAGATAAATATGCAAATCAGACAAAATTACTATATAAAGGTGTGATGGTGCAATCTTTTTAATGTTTTCTAAAATAAAAGAAAAACCGTATCATTTTTTTGTCACGTATACAAAAAAAAAAAACAACTGCACATCGTTTATATTTATATCTAAAATCAGTTCCTTCCTGTTATACTCAAACACAATGTAATCAAATTCCAGACCCGAAAAAACAACTTCCGCAGAAGTAAATTGAACGACCTTTTACAATGTATAATTAGCTGCGGTTTCGTATGCGGCTCATGTAGCGACGCTCCGCGACATGTGGTACGGTGCGGCAAAAATACTAAACCACGATAACAATTGCTAATGTAGTGTATGAACACACTTTTACCGGCGCCAATAAAAGAATTCCGAAAATAAAAACTGAACATAACGAAAAATTGGAACTCAAAATTAAAATTTTAGGCACTTTTTGCAAGTCGCATGTTTATGCACTTCCTGGTCAAAATTAACACTAGTTGGTTTTTCTGCTATATATTTTTAGTGTTAAAGGAATAATTGAACTGGAAGCATGGCTAGTTTTCTGATGAAACCCTCAATTGGGTCGTAAACGAATATGACGAAGATCTGGAGAAAGTTATTTATTTATTGGAGATTGTTGACGTCGACAACTTAGGACTTAGGTCATTAGCGTCTTAATTACATCAAATAACATCAATTAAAACTTATCGTTATCACTAAACATCCATGAGCGAGGTGTGATTAGAACCCACGACAACTTGATCTAAAGGCCAGCACGTTGACCATTACCTGTCCTCGCCTGGAAAGAGATTTTTTTTTTTTAAGACGCGCAGCAACTAGGCTATATGCGCCGTTATGTGATTATAAACTTTAGTTTAATCAATTATGGGAGAGAGATTTGCTGCCTGCAATATCTCTATAACTCCGTGCGGGCGTTGAAATGCTTCCCCAAAACACCAAATGATTCCCTTGTAGAGATACTCTAGAAAGACTTCATCATCAATTAAAACTAAACGACATCACAAAACATCCAGGAGCGAGGTGTGATTAGAACTCATGGCAACTTGATCTAAAGGCCAGCACGTTGACCATTACCTGTCCTCACCTGGAGAGAGATTTGCTGCCTGAAATATCTCTATATAACTCCGTGCGGACGTTTTCTCTAAAACACCAAATGGTTCCCTTGTAGATATATTTGATGCTCTGGGAAGACATTTGCTTCAACGCCTTCGCAGAGTTGTAGAGTTATTGCAAGCAGCAAATCATTCTACAGGCGTACTCGTTCACGAGTCACGACCCATTTGATCCTGGTTTCATTAAAAAGTAAACATGCTTCTAGTTCAATTATTCCTTTAACACTAAAAATATAGCAGAAAACCGAATGGTTCGTTAATTTTGATCGGTGCTTTCCCGCTGCACAAGAATATCGGATGAGATTAATGCATCAATATCAGAAGCGAATTTCACAATAGGCTAAGTAGGCTAGAACCTTGGGCAACACGTATCGAGGGGCGGAAAATTTAAAATGAAATCTAAACAATAGGGTGCAAACTTAACATAAAATTCTTAGAACCATTGTTTATAGTTTTGTTAAAAATAATCAAAGATAGACTTTGGTAGGCAAAGAACTCGCAAAAAGGGCGGCATCCACTTTAGAACCTAAGGGAGTCAGAACTTTAAATTCGCCCCTGATCAATATATACCTACATATAAATACAAGTTCGAATCTATGGCGCTCCAAAAACCAGTACTGCACCATTTTTACGAATTTATTTAAAATTTATGTTAGTCAAATGTCAATAAATTCATTGACTATGCTCGTATAGTGAGAAGCTCAGAACTGCAGATATTCTGAGGTGAGAAAGTATGTAAAGACATGTGACCAGCAGTTACTATATTATTTATTTACTTTTACGCAACGATTGATGGTCAACTGGTTACTGGGTGATCCAGATGCAGAATACTTTTATGTAATCCAATGCAAAGATTCAGTTTGAGTGAAAAATTTAATTACTTTCGAATGCCTACTTAAAAAAAAACAAAGTGGATTTCTACACGTCTTGATAACATGAGGTTTTTTTAAAAATTAATACTATAGTGCAGAGGTTCCCTAACTGTGCGTCGCGACGCTATCCTAGGGGAGTCGCAATTTCAGAACTTCAGTTCCGATTTGAGAAGTTATGCTCAGAAAAGCAAGCTCATCCTGCTCATTGATTGTATTGTTTGTAATTTTTTATGTTTTAATTATTAGAATTAGAATCTAATAAATAATAATTAAAATTCTATATTCTTTGAAGTTTTCTTTGAATAATAAAGTGATTTTATTGTCTGCTAGAGCTACACACAGGTATCTTCTTTTAGAAGGGCGTCGCAAAAAATTGCAACCTGTAAAGGGAATCGCAGTAAAGAAAAGATTGGGAACCCCTGCTATAGTGTATTTTATCGAAAGAAATTATCGGACATTAAGGAATGGAAAAATAATACCAAAAAGAAATAAAAAACAATAATTCGATTACAAACAATTTTTGAATAGTCAAAAGCTATGTTGAACTTTAATGAATTCTGATTTTTTGAAGTTCCTGTGTATTATATGAGGCCCCATTTAGCTTTTTGCCTAAATCCGGCACTACGAATACTGCCCTACTCCTAGGGCTTGAGAATAGCCGAGCGCGTAGCAGTGCTGTTGTTTATATGGCGTTGCTATGGTTCCTCTATTACAAGTCCCCAGTTCCCGGGTTCTAGCCCGAGAGCTGGTAAAAGTGTTAATTGGATTTTCAATTTATTATTAAAAAAAAAAATAATGAATTGAAAATATGAGTTGGTGCTAGGCCTAAATAACCTTAGCTGTTGGTGGCCTTTAAAAAACACACACACTGCCCTACTCTAAATCAACAATTAAATATAGCTATACAAAAGATTTTGATTGACATACATCGTGTGGTCTATTATCGTTATGCTTGTTTTTAAATGTATTTATGTACATGTTTACATGAAATTTCTATGTGACTGATGTGTATTTTTATCTATATGTATCTATGTAAGTGTGTGTTGACGATAGACGTCCTATTTCAGCGCAGGAAACACTTCCGATATGACGTCATCGAACCAGGAAACTCGTAAAAGGTACACACGACCAAAATATTTGTATTGTTTTAATCTTTATACATTTTTATAATAGCGCTGTTCGATATTTTAATTATTTTATAGGTACCTAGAATCTAGATACACTTTCTGGAACGCACATTATTGTTAATTATGTCCAAAAACGTTTTCTTCTTATTATTATTATTGTTGTTGTTGTTGACATGCATTGTTATTGTTCATTGTTATTTTTTAACAGTTATGTTTTGAATCACGTCCAGGAAAATTAAATATAATAAAAGTAAATCACAGGTAGTCAGGACATTTAATAAAACAGAACTCTGCTTTGATTTTAGTTGAACGTTTTGTCCTTTTATTAGGACTTCTTCAGCAACTCAACCATACGAGTATTGAACTGTCGTTTGATTGAGTTGCTGAAGAAGTCCTAATAAAAGGACGAAACGTTCAACTAAAATCAGCAGAGTTCTGTTTTATTAAATGTCCTGACTACCTGTGATTTACTTTTGTTATTTTTTAACGTTTTTATTAGAGTCCGACTAGGGTTGCCAGATCAAAAACCAAGATTTTCGGGACATTTCTAAGACGAAGGCAATTTATTTCAGGGGGAGGGAGTTATTGTGAAAAAAAATGTTTTATTATTTTACTATTTTTTGTATTTATCATTAGACTTGTTTAATTTTATTCATTTATCACACACCAGTACACGGTGAGTTGTGGGACGCGCTTCTGAGTGTGTATCTTTAATAATTCATTTTATTGTTCCCAATTTGTCTTTACCGACATAAAGTAAGTCCGAAGAATACAGTTAAATACAAGTAAAAATATATATAATATGTACTGAAATTGCAGATAGTGCTAAATAAATAAGTACTACTTAGCATGTAACTTATTGTCGTTTCTTACGATCGCGAGCACGAATTCGTTCAACTTATGCATTTCCGGGATAGAAGACTTAAATTTCGGGTCACGAGACAAACCAACGAATTCCGGGACATTCCCGGAAATCCCGGCCATCTGGTAACCCTAAGTCTGACCGACACCAAAAATCAGTTTGTTAACCGAAGTCGAACTTCGGCTTTTTTCTCACCTTCGCGTCGACCGAATAAATTATAAGATAATAGTTAAATACAACCACAATTTTGTTTTAATTCAGACTCAATTATTTAGTGAATTCAACATTTGGCTTCGGCAAAATCTTCAGCCTAGTTTTGACTTTTGGCCAAAGCCGAAGCTTTGGATCGGCTCTAGAAAATGTGTTGTACGCTGTCTTTCTAGCCAAAATTCTAAAATTTAAAGCTCACCTGACACCTATCAAGCGCGGATCCACCGTTGTGGGCACGGTGGGCAAGCCCACAACCCTAATTGAGGTCGATAGGCTGATGTTATATCTGCAATGCCTTAATAAAATTAAAAAAAAAAAACGAACCGTGCGGGTAAGAACGCGAGTGACTTTTTTATTTTGGCTACTAGTCTAGTAGTTTGTACTGTTTGACGTTCGTGAGCGAGTCCGTAGTTCGACTCGCACTTGGTCGATTTTCGGGTGGCCGTGACCACAACCTCTTTTAAGGGCTGGATCCGCGCCTGACACCTATTTCACAATGCTTGCGACTATCTTTATGATTCAAAATTAATCGGAAGGATGAACCATTTTCAAAATAGTGGTGTGTTTGGCTTGATATACATAAAAATGCGTGTGGCGTTTGAAAGATATTCACGTGATAAAAACGTGATGCTTAAAAGGAAAATTTAATAAATCAATATGACGTATTAGTGGAAGTATAAGGTCTGGTATTCCCTCGTTTTTAGAATGCCCTAGATGTAATTACGATAGCGCCTCCCATACCAAAAGCAATGCATTGCTGACTACACGTATAGCTTACTGTAGGCCGTAGGGGGTTAGAATAAAGTTCCTCTAGTTAAAGTTGAGATATCAGGTGACGATTTTTGTTTGATGCATATACCAAGGATGTTATCCTTGGCATATATGCACTATGTATAATCGAGAAACAAAGCTTGTCTTTCCTACCAACAGATATAGTTATTATACGTGAACAGACTAGGATGCGTAAAGTATCAAATTATGCAAAACTGTTTCAAGCAATAATGTTTTCGTATAATGCGAAAATGTTTGCTGTACCTTTTATATGTGGCTATACGGCCGCCTACAACATATTATAGCGTTTTTGGTAAATGCATGACTTTGTATGAATGAATTTCATTCTTTAAATGCATCTATAACAGATTTCCACTTTCCCTATCAATGGCGACCGATGCAGTTCCAACCCAACTCTTACTTTAGTAACTCTATACGATAGAGTGTTTGTACTTTTTGTTTGCTTCTTGTAAGCGAACTAATTGCCTATAGGCTTTGAAGTAGCTAAATAAAAAATGTATGAGTTAATAAATAATTAAAACTTAATACATTTTGTAAGGTTAAATAACCTTGACTATTTTGTTGATCCATCAAATGAATTAAAAGAGTAAATTGATTACTTTCCTTTACCGCCATTTAAATAATATATAAGTATAGATGTCTAGCGGTAAACGCGGACTGGCTATATTTTTTTTAGAGATTCTAACATGTGTAGGGACCCGAGGAAGAAACTTGAGTAATTTCTTATTTATTAGGATTGGGAAATGGGAGGGCCCAGGATTTCTCCAATTCCGGGGGCCCGCGAATGTCTAAAAATGGACATTCCTTATATCACTAGTAGGTAATAGCAGGCGGATCAGAGCGAATAAACATAAATTACTATGGAAACTGTTTATTTTCCACCCTAGTGTGTTTTGAAAACACTCAACAGTTTCAACACACCTGTCTGTTAGCAGACCCATTCCATGCATACATACACAAAAGTTAGCGATTTTATAGTGGGTATGGCAAAACAATAGTTTTTGTTCAACACCCGCAAGAAATATGTAATTTCGTGGCCCTATAACTGAGGCTGAGCGAAATAATGAATTCCTTGACTGTTGACGTACAGAGTGGGCGAAATGGGATTTCGCCCACTCTGCACGTCAACAATCAGGTCACCCATTATTTCGCTCACGCTCAGCAGAGCCACGAAATGACATATTTCTTGCGGTAGTTTAACAAAATATTGTGTGCGACTATTGGTCGAAAGAGGAGATTCCACTCGTGTGTTTTACCGCACTCGCTACGCTCGTGCGGCAAAATCCACACTCGAGGGATCTCCTCTTTCTTCCACTAGTCGCACAATATACTATAGCTCTGCATTATTCATACGTCTGTAAAAATGAATAATACGAAACAACATGCGATGTTTTCCTGAAGTAATTTCTCGTGTACATGAAATGCTAGGTGTACAATAAATTTATTACCATCATTGGAATATTGAAAAGGAATATGTCTCTGCCACTGAAATAGTGGTCTCTCCATATATTTTAGAGCGCAGTCAAATGTTTTATATGACAAATTGATTGAAATTGACTCAATTATAATACATTTTAACTTTAAACTAGAAAATAATCTAGATCCTTGAGTTATCATTTTTATACTGTGTTACAAAAGACCATCTTATATCGGCTCTCGGGTTCTAATCTAAAAACATGCTGGTGAATTGTACTTTATACAACCCAATAAACTTATCCCGTGGGATTAATAGCACGTTGTTTGAAAAATGAAGAAAAATTAAATACATTGTGACAAATGGACGGTATCACGACAAAAGGACGCGTCAATTTGGACGCGGGACAAAAGGACGCGGTCATTTGGAAGCGAGATAAAAAGTCGCAAAGGACAAAAGGACGCGGAGAAACTAGGACGCAAGACATTAGGTCGCCTTCCAGTTGGACGCAAAAGACGCATTTTTATTCTTATATAATATACAGTGTCTCTCTTACTCTTTTACTATCTAATATAATTGTGGCTTTAGCATCGAGGGAGAAAAGTTGATAATATTTTTAGATGTAAGCCAGTTATCAGTTTTTTTGGAGTTACTGTAATATTTTTTAAATTCGATTCAGTTTGCAGTGTTCACTTCTGTCGGGTGTCTCACGACGCACTTTTCTTTCACTTGGGTGCCCTCTAGATCATAAGTGAATTTAGATTTTGCCTTACCGTGTCTAAACGATGATACCTTCGCATTTAAATAACGTTTTTTTTCGGGCTAAGTATCTGGCTTTTTCAGATATCCTGCCAAATATCAACGATTACTCTAGAATCTAGATGAACAAATAATATTCCAATTTGACATGTCGACGCGTCTATAATCTACAATAAAAAAAATCCAATTTGACAATAAAAATATTTTGAGATGTTTTATAACCTTCATATAGTAATAAAAATTTTAGTTTTAAGATAAATATCGTAGTTTGTTTATTATAGTCTATTTTTGACTACCAGCCTTGCCTTTTGCGTCCAACTGGAAGGCGACCTAATGTCTTGCGTCCAAATTTCTCCGCGTCCTTTTGTCCCTTGCGACTTTTTGTCTCGCGTCTAAATGACCGCGTCCTTTTGTTCCGCGTCCAAATTGCCGTAGATTCCGAATGGACTGAACGCTTTCTCACGAGGACCCAGGACTGTTAGGCACCT
The DNA here is from genome assembly GCA_039654895.1 of Mongoloraphidia duomilia. Classification (NCBI taxonomy): domain Eukaryota; kingdom Metazoa; phylum Arthropoda; class Insecta; order Raphidioptera; family Raphidiidae; genus Mongoloraphidia; species Mongoloraphidia duomilia. Next base: position 6,248,254 of record CM077523.1, read on the forward strand.
GGTTTAAAAGTCGGGGTTAAGCAATGGACTCTTACAGGCCTGAGTCAACGGGAACCTTGCTCGCAATTTATCTCTTTAAATGTATTTTGTTGATAAATGACGTTTCCTCATTTCTTTAAATATTTTCTGATTGAATCATTGTTAATGATTTACGCACCCACTGATGGGTTAAAGAATGTCATTTATTATGTGATTATTCATTAGGTTTTCATTTTCTGTTATGGGTAATTAGCTCGAAAGTGAAATTGAATATTATAATGATGATGTACCTATTTTTATGTGCACTGTATGCAATAGATGTTATCAGTGGGCCAAATGAATGCTAAATAGTTTAATGCATTGTAGTTTGCTATAGACTTTAGACCATTAGGCTTTCCGTTAGTTCGGTGTCAAATGTTAATTAGTTTTTAGTGTTTTGAATTTTATTTAATCTATTCCAGTATGACATTTAATAAGTAAGTATATTTTATTTTTGATTTTTCGTGGCAATGGCGGTGCTAGGATTTTTTGTTAGGGTGTGCCGTGGGCCAGACTTGGGCATGGTGTTCTGCAGGTGGACCAATAACATTTGTTCCCAAAATTTCAGTGCTCGTTAGAATTTTAACCCAGATTACTTGCTATAGAATTTACAAGAAAAATTGTTGAAATTTCGAGGGTTAAAAACGTATTTAAAAGATAAACTAGAGATTGGGGATTATTCCAGGGTGGGCCAAGCCCAAGACAGTTTAAGGTGGGCTATGGACCCCCCGGCCCACCCTCTAACGTCGCCACTGTTTCGTGGATTACTTTATAAGAAGAATTTTATAAGAAGTCACTGCCAAGAGCGGATTTGTCTCTATAGCCAGGGCTATGGAGAGGACGTCCTGGCTCGAGGAGATTTTTTCAATCGAGTTGAATTAAGTTTTACAAAAATAAAATAAAATAAAGACAATGGGCGAAATTTTTTTTCATTGACAGAATGCTTTAAAGGGAGACAGTCGATCGTTTGAAAATGTGTCACTGTGTGAGTAATGTCAACTCAGTCCGCCGCGATAGTGGAAAGTTTAGGGTTAAAATCCCTACGGTGTTTTCATATACTGTTTGCAGTCATTATGCATTCATTTAATTATGTAATAAATATTGTTGTTATTTTTCCTTATATCATTTTTAGCTCCTGAAGAAAAAATTCTTACTTAAGGAACTCAAGTGCAGGAAAAACCAACGCTTGACCCCTATAAGTTCTTCTTATTTTAATACTACTCTGTAATGGCATCCGAGAAAAAATATCCCGTACACTCACTCGAGCCAATAAGGAATTCTCTAAAGACAGTCTATATAGTCTATATTCCTATAATTAAATCAATTTGCTAATCAGGAAACAATTTCAAAACAAATGAATTTTCTAAAATAAGAATTATTGTACGCAGCATTTTCTTCTCTCACATTTTCTTTTAAATAGTTTTCTTTTGACAGGAATCTTTACCGCACTGTATATAGACTTTATTTCGGAATTAAGTTAGCCCTTTGGTTATGTATTTTTATTTATTTATTTATTTATTGTAGATTATAGACGCGTCGACAACTTAGGTCATTAGCGTCTTAATTACATTAAATAACAAGCCGTGAGGTGGGTCGTTTATTAGGACTAAAGTGCGACGAACTTCCCAGTTTGATAAATATTTAATAACAATAATTAAATTAGATATTACACAGAAAAGTAATCAATTTAATCATTAAAACATAATTATTATTTATTTTTAACAATAATTTAAAAAAAACGGCTGAACCGATTTTTATAAAATTTATGTCGGATTAAAATGACGTTAACACGCCTCGATTGACACCCTTACGATGTCGATATAATTTTTTATTCGCGAGATTTTGTGTAAAATCTACTTTTTTGGAATCTATTTGGTTAAGAAAAAAGAACGGCTGAACCGATTTTGAAAAAATTTCTTTCAGATCATATTTACGTTAATACGCGTCGATTGGCACCCTAACGTAGTCGATATCATTTTTCATTCTGGAGATTTCTTCCTTAAAACTAAATTACATCACAAAACATCCATGAGCGGAGGTGGGATTCGAACCCACGACAGTCTGATCCAAAGGTCGGCTACGCTAACCGTTACACCACACTGTCCTCTTGGTTATGTATTAAAAAATCAAAATGTAGAGGGAGTTTTGTTGAGTTTTTGGTGTCATCTGAACCTAAATAAGTAGTTAATGTCTACATGCCGTCTATGTGGTCATACCTAGAGTCCAAACAACTGGATCGATTTTACTCAAATTTTGCACGCATGTTCAGGACGATTACACCTGCAAGCGAAATTGTAAAATCCGTTTTAACTCAAATTCCCCCTAAAACTGGTTAAAAAACTGGAAAATAATTTTTGCTCAAAAGTTTTTAGTAAATTTAACGCATATGGATACTCGCTTAGTACCAGTAAGAGATGACATGACTAGTTCCTCCTATAAAATGCAGGGAGGGAGGCATTAGTCCGAGTTGGGTCGAACCATTTATAATGGTACTGGTAAATTGTAAATTGTATTTTAAAGACCACCAACAGCTAAGGTTATTTGGGCCTAGCACCAATTCATATTTTCAATTCATTATTTTTTTTTTTTTTTTTAATAATAAATTGAAAATCTAATTGACACTTTTACCAGCTCTCGGGCTAGAACTCGGGAACTGGGGACTTGTAATAGAGGAACCATAGCAACGCCATGTAAACAACAGCGCCGAATGGTACTGGTTCATTGTTATTCACATGTCCATTAGAAGTGTAGTAATTAATAAATCAATTGTCATAATAATATTAATCATTGATAATGATTATTGGAAGAGCAGTCAATTATATAATACTAGCGGCTTCGCCCGGGTGCTAAGAATTTATGATTTATACCCCCCCCCTGCCCGCGAGAAATTCCCTACGAAGCAAAGTCGGTCTGCTGGTGTTTATAATATTAGTAGGATTTCGCAATAGACTAAAATGAAAAAGAATTTCAAAGTTGAGTTTTATTACTATCCCACAGGAAACCCCCCCGCAAGAATTATCAAAATAAAATATAGCCTATATCACTCAGGGATAATGTAGCTTTCTATTAGTGAAAGGATTTTTAGAATTGGGTTTTTAAACGAATTTTTTTTTTTACTTAAATGGAAGGACCACATCAACTTTTATAGCAAAACTGTTTTTATTTAATTTTTTTGCTTACTAATTAAAAAGTTATATTTAAATAAAAATTAATTTTTAAACTCAGTTCCGATAACGCGCCGAAAGAATCCGAACGCGTGTGACGTCATTATGTTATCTATGGTCTTTGAATCCATGGTTACCAAGTTAAAAATTTATTATTTTTGATAGTATGTGTAATACATATACACAAATACCAACAAATGCAGACACATTTTAACATAACGACGTCACAAACATTCCTGGCCCGTTTTGAAGTCACGTGATATTTTTTAAATTTTTATACATTTTAATTAATTTTTAGTAATTTATCTATAGCTTTAAAAAAATTTTTCTTTTCGATTTCCAATATTATTTATGTTAAATTATTAGAAAAAATTAAAAAATTAATAATTTTTTTTAAACTTAAATACCTAATTGGCTGCTCTTCCAATAACCCTTATTAATGTTTGTATTATCAGCCGTACTAGAGTCAAACAACATAATAATTTTTCATCCATTTATTTAGTTTTTTCTATGCTTGTATATTTCTAATTTCAGAAGTGGGTTTTGCAATTATTAGTTATCGCAAAATTGCATAACACACTTTCTTATTGACCGTAACCTACCACCCTACAATTCACATTGCCCCATGACTCACTCTTTTAAGTTAGGGGGTTCGTCGGTACATTAAATGGTACCTATATTATGTATATCACATACGGATGAGTCAAAATGTTCGTTGTTCGGAAATTGCTTTGTAGGGTTCCGTACCTCCGTATGAAACCCTATTTAATCCTGCCTACGATGTACGTACAGACAGACAATTTGTCTATCTGTCCGTAGATCGTAGGCAGACATACATTTGTCTGTCTGTCTGCCCGGACTCTATCTCACAAACGGTAAGAGGTAGCTAGTTGAAATTTTCACAGTTTTGTGTTGTTATGGCATGAATCCTGGCAAATTATAATTAAATAAATAATCAATTAATTTTAATAAATTAATGTTGTTATACCGACATTAAGGGAAAGTGGCGGGATATTGAATGAATTGTAAATTATAGACGCTCGACAACTGAGCTCATTAGCGTCTGAGGCAGGATATTGCCATGTAATTGGGGAAGTATGAACATTTTTTTAATCAATTTTTGACTACAATTTTTGGTTCAGTGCAAATATCTTGAAGTAAACTTTACCATTGCGTGCTCTGGCTCAACAACTAGTTGCCCGGTCCAGCTGCGCCGGGCGCAAATTTTATATATAGCTTTTGTTCACGACTTCTTCATCCGCGTGGATAAGTTTTACTTCCTTATGGCTATAAATAACTGGTTGGAATTTCAGGATAATAGGTAGTCTACGCGGGCGAAGCCGCAGGCAAAAGCTAGTATACATTACAATATTTTTAACAAGTCTTCATGGTTTCCGGGCTTGTAGGCCGTGGTCCGGTGGTATTTCTACCTGACGTTTCGTCTACAACTGCGGTAGACATTCTCAAAGGCGATGTGGCAGCGGTCGAAGTGTCCTCCTTGGCGGCTCACAGGTCAGTGTGTCAGTGACTGGTGTCCTCCCTTCTTTTATGCCTAGTACCAGTGTGTTCTCTATTCGGTCGTATTCCGTCCTTGCACAAGGACGAAATACGACCGAGTAGAGAACTCACCTCCACCACTACACACTGCACAGTTGACCAATTACAGAGAGACGGACTACGACCGAACAGAGAACACACTGGTACTAGGCATAAAAGAAGGGAGGACACCAGTCACTGACACACTGACCTGTGAGCCGCCAAGGAGGACATTTCGACCGCTGCCACATCGCCTTTGAGAATATCTACCGCAGTTGTAGACGAAACGTCAGGTAGAAATACCACCGGACCACGGCCTACAAGCCCGGAAACCATGAATACTTGGAACAATGCCGGCCGTGAAAGCTTGCACACCCAATATCTTTAACAGTTTAATCGTTAAACAGCATGACGTGCAGTAAAATATTCCCGAACGGCCGATTTTCTCCGACTTGTTTCACTTTTATCATCATTGCTCAGCACCCCTTAATATTGGTTATTGATACAGCCTATGTCAGGGGTCGGCAACCTTTTGAGACGGAAGAGCCAAAAGTTACAATTTACAAAATTTCCCAGTTTTTAAAGAGCCACTAACATTTTTATTTCAATATTATGGTATTTGATTAGGGTTATAACTAAACAAACAGAACAGTGTTGCCACATTTAAAAAATGTCAGCTGTCCGTATACTCTCTACTCCACCTATTCTCACTGTTCTCTGTTGAGTGTTTTTATCCTGTTTAAAGTTTTTTTTTGCAGTATAATATTTTTTATGAGTTTTGAAAATAAAATAATATAATTATTAATATTTGCGCATGGAACTGAAGAGTCGCATCTTGACATCATAAGAGCCGCATGCGGCTCGCGAGCCGCAGGTTGCCGACCCCTGGCCTATGTCGATAAGGAAGGTATAAACTGTCGAGTGGTGGAAGAATTTTCAAAATCGGTTCAGTAGATGTAGATCCAGAGATAAGCGCTTTGAAACAAACAAAATAACAAACTTTCTCTCTTTATAATATTAGTGTAGAAGTATAGAAGAAGTATAGATTAAGCTCCAAGCCTGTTTGTAGATTGCAAATAAAAATTTAAATAAATAAATGGCTCATATCGTTTTCGAATGAAGATATTCTCAATCGAAGGGCGGAGTCCCTACAGCTGGCAACATTGGATTCTATATTCTAAATTGGAAGTTGTGTTGCGTATACAATACTTGTATTATGATGTCGAAGTCCCCTTTTCAAAACACCTCCGCATTAATTCAGTGTAATCATGTTAAGCAAGAAGTATTATTGCCCATAAATCTTCCCTTCCGTATTAAGTATTCAGTTTAATTTCTTTTTCTATAAGTTTTATTTATGTTTGTTCAGTTTTTATAGACTTGTTTAATGAGTGACAAATATGCACTAATGTAGTGTGTAATTTTAATGATAATTACCTGCGGCTTCATTCGCGTGAATATCGATTTTGTCCGCAGATTCGGTCGAAATTCCTCCGTCATTTCCACCATAAATAGGTCGTTCCTATCGTCATGCGAAATACAATATTTTCATGTATCCGAAAAAAAACTTGTTTAAAAAAATAATCAAATACCTACTTAATTAAAATGTATGTCCTCAACGTGTGTGTATATGTATGTATGTATAGCTAAATAAATTTCTTTCGACATGTCGCGTCGTGCGCAGCGCGCTTAAGATTATGCGATGCGTCGCAGTTTTTTGCATTTCTTAAAATTCGATATCTCTGAAAGATAAAATCCATTAGATCGAGGTTGTCAAGCGTCTGTAATCTAATCTAATCTCTTAGAATGATAGAAACACTGTTGGTCAAAATTATTAACACTTCATCTATCTCTACCGGGTGAAATAAGAAAAATATACTTGAGGAATCCCCTAAAACCTTAAGTTTAAAATTTGGTTTCGGTCCGTTTAAAGGTGTGTCAACTAGGTCTTTCTATTTTTGACCAAATTAAATTTTCAGATCTTCCCTCTACACGAGAAGAGTTATATCGATTCTAATTATCTCCTTTTAGATTTTACAGCATAAACAAACTTTTATCAAGAATAATTTTTTCTGACAAATTAATAATAGTCAAAAGATCAAAAATATGCATTTTTTGTAGCCACACTGTATAAAAATTATTTTCGTTGTAACTAAGTGACATATCATGTAGATAATTTAACAGTGATCATTTTTAGTTTAATGAATTTTTGCTCTAAAAAAATCAGGAGAGCAGGAAACTGCATATTTATGATTTTACATGTTAAATCCCTATATATACCTGAGCAGTTCACCGCCCGGAGTCTTCTGATAGTCGTTGAGGACAGTAGAATGAGGGTCGATATTCAGTGCAGCACCTACTATCATTTATGTCTGTTTTGGGAAGACATGAAATTTGAATTCATGTCAAGAATCAAGTCTAAATATATCGCTTATTTTCTGAGTGTATGTGCTTTCTGGTGTCGTTTTTCTTTATGGTCCATCGAGGACGATCACAAGACATTACCGTACGCTCACTTGGTTACTCAGGAGTCGGTACCTACATGCGTTGTTAGAGTGCCCGCGGTGAGAGATGAAGCCAGGCACGTCATCAATAATATGCTAGTGAACGCCTGCTTACCAGCAGACAGTGCCGTGTACACAAAACTGCACATTGGGTTTTATGACGTAAGATACAATTTTGGCAAACTGCTATTCATGACAATAAATATGCCAATAGCAAGCTAGAAGGCGGGCGCAATGCATTCACGTTACTATGACGCGGTGGCTTTATCTTTCGCCACGCGAGGTCTACGGTGTGAAATACTCAAACCGTAAACTGCCCTTGACTTCTAACGGTGAGGGTTTCAGCATTTTCGAGATCATTTCGATACTATAGTTCCTCTATTACAAGCCCCCAGTTTCCATTAAATGAAGAAAATGAATTGATTCTAGACCCAAATAACGCTGGCAGTTGGTGGCCCTTATCTAAACTACAGTATCTATTACGTAAACTAATCAAACATAACGATTATAAAAATAGGTGATTCCCCGTTGCATATTGTAGTTATAGATTTTGTTACTCTTTGAGTCACTGAGTGATAATTAATAATATTGATAAACAGTTATATTATCTCCGTCCGGTTGGGGGATGACGCAGCTTTGCAATGAAGAGCGTGTGTCATATGGTGATCAGAAAACACCTAAGAACAGATGCTATTCGCTAAATATTTCATTTATTACACATGCTATTGTGAAGTATCTCGTGTCAAGGTGCTGTAACCGCCTAATGTAATTCGATATTCTGACACAGGTGCCTCGTGGAATTGACTTATGACCGCTTACACCAACATCTGCTTTTATCGGGGTTTAAATGATAACTTTTTCGATTTATTTTTGGGTATTTTTGTTTTTGTTTCAATGTTTTTTGAGTGTCTGCCCTACCTTTAGAAGGCTGTATCTTTTGAACCATAACAGGTAGTCGGTTGAAATTTTCACAGAATTTGTGTTATTATGGCGGATATCCTAGCAAATAATAAAATAAGCAAAAAGTAAAAATTAAAAGGGGTCCCCCACCCATACAAAAAAAAAACGGAAATTGAGGCATACAGCTGTGTTATTTTACGGAACCCTCGATGCGCACTTAACCGTTTTTTTTTTTTAATAACTCAGGCCTATTTTGTGCCAATCCGATCTGTGGTTTTGGAAATAGTTAGACACAAATTTGTATGCATATTATGCAGCTAAAATTAAAAATAGTGTCATCTCAGTATCCAAAATATATCAAGTTAAATCCAGAACTGATCTACTCGAGATTAGTAGATCAACAATTAAATGAAAAGAAGCATTGTTAGAATTCTGTTCCTCTTTTACAACGACCAATCAGATTTCGTCAGAAAGAATTTGAACTCCCAGAAATAGATCTGATTCTAAATAAATTAAAAATCACTTTTTCTAACACTAGCAATAATTTTTATACTTACTGAGTACTGATCGACGTCCATATAATGTAAAGGTCGCCTAATGTTTTTTTAAAGCCACCAACTGCCATCGTTATCCGGGCCTTGTACCATTTTTGTATTTATATTTTATTATTATTTCTGATAAATTGCTAATATACTTTTACCGCAGTTCTTAGATTAGTGCCTGACCTGGGAATTGAATATTTGTAGTAGACGAGTCATTAACAACAACAACCCTACCTTCTGGGCTATTTTCAAACCCTCCTCTTGATGTTGCTAATGTTGCTATCGTCCTTAACGAAATAGGTACGCGTAAAGTTTTATAAATTTAATTATATTGATATGGTAAAAATACTGTTTAATTTATAATAATACATGTTTAACACCTTGGAGGGCAGTATAGCCTAGTGGTTAGCATGCTTGGTGCCACAACCTCTAGACTGGACTGCCGTGGGTTCGAATCCCACCTGCGCTCATGGATGTTTTGTGATGTTATTTAGTTTTAAGTGTTAGTTGTTATTTAGTGTAGTTGAAAGACGCTAATGACCTTAGATGTCGACGCGTCTATAATCTACAATAAATAAAATAAGTTTAACACCTTTCCACGATATGAATTCACTTTCATAGTTTCCAGACAACTATGTTGCCATTAACTTCAAAGCTATATAAGAAAAAAATCAAATGCCACTGCCGGAACTTATTTGATTAATGGCTTTCCGGCTTTTATAGCGTAAAGATTTGGTTCACTCCGCAACATTGTGCAATAGCTCTTGCATGTAGTGGAAAAAACGTTTACAAGTGCTATATATATAGGAAGAAAATGAGTGTTTACTTAAGGTCACTCTGGAGTAACTAATAACTCAACCAGCGCGAATCTGGGAGTTTCGGGTTCGAGTCCCGTCAGTTGCATTTAATTTTTAGGGTTCCGTACCTCAAAATGAAAAAACTGAATTCTCACGTCTGTCTGTTTTATTTTTATATATAGCCTTGTAACTTTCATGAAAACAATGTTGTCTGGAAACTGTAATTCACTGATGAAAGTCATTCGTATTGTGGAAATGGGGTTATAAATGTCAATACATAGTATAAAAGGAAGTCGGCGTAGGTGTCTGTCTGTCTCTCTGTCAGTCTGTACCGGCTAATCTCGAGAGCTACTGAACGGATTTGAATGCGGTTTTTATCATTCGATAGCATATTTTTTGGGGGAGTTTAGGTTATAATAACTGCCCGGTTCGACTTCGTCCGGGTGAAAATCGAATTAAATCACTATATACTAAACAGATTTGAATCCGGTTTTTACCATTCAATAGCTTATTTCTTAAGGAAGGTTTAGGCGTAGGCCTATACTAGCTGCCCAACCCGGCTTTGCTCGGGTCCAAATTGGATTGAAATCAAGTTTATGTCAAAAGCGGTGTGAAATATAATATTCTTCGTGCGTAACCATATTAATTATAGCTCAAGTGCACTCGGGCGAAGCCGGATGGGTCATCTAGTATATTATAAAGTACGAACATTCATTGTTATCCACAAATTACTCAAACTTATTTATAAAAAAACGGCGTTTATTATTTTTCACATTCGCTTTTAGAATTTTAAATATTGTGAACATTCACGATAAAAAAGTGAAACAGTATACACAAAAAATGCCTCTTGAATTTATAATTGAACTAGCGGCCCCGTCCAGCTTCGCCCGGGTGCTAAGAAAGCCCGGGTGCAATAAACTACTAACACTCTCTTCGCTCGTTCGCTTGAATATTATAAATACACTACTCACTCGCTTCGCTCGTTCGCTTTTATATATAATTTTTAGTTTCAAAAAAATTATAATTATTGTCAAAGAAAGAATATAACAAAAATAAAAAAATATATAATTAAATATCATGCAGAATTTAGAAAAAAAGCCAAAAATTCTACGATGCCATCAGTTTCCGAACCCAGGTCCCTGTGCATAGAGTGCTGCGACGTTACCTCTACGCTACGAGTGGAACAGTTATGTACGGTCGGGCGACGAATTTAACTAATTATTATTATTTATTAATTATGCTATATATATATATAAATTTTCCGTGAAAAATTATCTAACTGATGGTGAAAACCGCATCAAAATCCGTTGCGTGGTTTAGGAGGAGTTAGCGGTTAAACAGACAGACAGACGCGAAAACGACTTCAATTTATACTATGTAGAGATAATTTGCAGTGAAACAATTGCGAGTGCATAGATTTGTTCGTGAAATTATGATCACAGCTAGTTAGTAATGCGTGACACAATATGCCATGTCAGAAAAACAGATGATTGCAGAAACAGTCTTCTCAAGTTACAATGTTTGCTATGTAAAATTAATGACTAAACTCTGTAAACCATGTATTTCTATGTTATTAATATGATTTATAATCGGTGTCCTAGTTTGCAAGGCACATTTAATACGCGTATCAAGTACTATAATATCTGGGTGCCGAGCTTTGCTCGGATGAGTTCAATAAAAATAGTACTTGTATGCTGTGAGATATTATTTTCTCAGAATATTATTCCGAAACGAATTTATTTCTGAAACATAATTTAAAATAATTGTTTCTGTTAAATATTTTAACTACCTATGTGTATTTTTAAGCGTAAAAACTAAGTATCAACTTGAATCAAGCATTTTTTCCTGTAAATATTATTTAGGTCGCCATTTTCAAATCTACCGCCGTTATTGTTTTGTTGACTGAAGAATTCGCAAAAACCGATTTTCATAGATTGAATATCTTGTAAAAATATTCGAATCAGATGAAATTTTGCTCGCCCGTTGCCATTTTAACAATCCAATTTTAAGCATTGATACCAAATATCAACTTTATCGAAGTACTTTTTCTCTGTGATGTCGTCTTAACAACTTCCAGTAAATTTCAAATATTTTTTTGCATAGGTACCTACTGAAAAACTCACGAAAATCGATTTTTTTAATAACAAACGTCAGACTATAACCTGCACAAAACTTTTTTTGCATGTATCTTCACCATAGTTTTTAAAAATCGATGTGTTTTTACAGACCCGCGGCGCCAGAAGTGCGGCCCTTTGGGCCGCCGTTTTGTTATTATTTACATATTGTGCAAGACACTTCTTATATTAGTGTTCAATTACAATTTTAACACTTGTGATATATTATATAAAATCTATATGTAGAAATAGACTTCGAATCAATCTGACTTTAATTGAGCGAGTTATAATAAATAAAAAACACCTTTTTTTTAATTGCTCCCCTCTGGAACCAAAATTCCTACCTAGATCGATTTCTCGCCCCAAAAAATCCCCATTCTGTAAATTTCATCAGAATCGTTAGTCGTTTTTGAGAAAAAAAGGTCTAGGTAAGATTATACGTCATACTACATTTAACGTACTTACCTATACATATTTTGTATAGGTAATATAAAAATAACATACCTATTTATTTAAATTTTATCTAAAACTACTTACATAATTATGTTTAGATTTTATTGTTGCTATTTTTTTACTTTTCAAATAATTACTGATTATTTTAATAAGTTAAAGATTGACTGTCAGAGTAATTTTGACATAAATAATGAAAATAGTTTGTTTTTTCCAAAGCCTACTCACAATACGACACTGTTTTATGACGTTAAAAAAACTGTTTTTTAAAATGATAAAATCGATAAGAAAACGAATTTTTCCAGGGATGAGACCTAGCTAAATCGATTTTTTGCCCCCCGAAACCCCTTTTCGGTAAATTTGATCAAAATCGTTAGAGCCGTTTTCGAGAAAATATTTATATAGATACATAGAAACATATATATATACAAGATTTACTCGTTTAATAATATAGGGGGATTAATTTTTAATGCTTATGTATTTTAGCCCGAGAACTTTAAAAATTTTACTGAGGACAGTGTGGTCTAGTGGCTAGCGTCGCAGCTTCTGGATCCGACTGTCGTGGGTTCGAATCCCGCCTCCGCTCATGGATGTTTTTGTGATGTTTAAGAAATTCTTCGGTACGAATTAATTTAGTGTGTGTTAGTAAACAGTGGCGTATCTACCACAGGTGTTCCAGGTGGCAATCACCGGGGCCCCCAATTTTTGGGTCAACTACTGATTGATTAATCCTTACACTCGATTTTTTTCCAATTATATATCATCTAAGCGCAGATTGCATTTACTTTCTAGATTCAAATACTATTGTTTCAATTTATTATTTATTTATCCTTAAATATAAAAGAGCGCAATATTATTATCTGAAGAATACCAGTAGAACTTCTTTTAATTACAGAGTCGTTTATATGACGTAGAACATTTTGAGAATACAATCAAATGTTGATGGGATGATGATGTCATGAATAATTGGAAATTTTTCTTAGTTGGGTAAAGTGGGGGAGGAGGGCCCCAAAAAAAATTTACACCTGGGCCCCGCGAAGTGAAGTTACGCCACTGTTAGTAAACTGTGTATCTGCGACTTGACACTGTACGCGGCGTCCAGATGTTTATTGCATTTGAACACAGCCAAAACAGATCCGTATATCAAACATAAATACATCAAAAACAGTCAGTTTTTTGCATTTATTTAATAATCGCGACATGATTAGTGGAATATCTTGAATTTAACAGTTAACGTAAGAAAATGGTTTATTTTTATACAGGCTGATTCATAACGTCGGGGAAAAATTTCACCGGGTGATTCCTATGAGTAATTTTTTTTTTTTATAATAATAATAATAATAATATCTATTTATTCCATAAAAACTTTACAGTTTCAAACATATCAACTAATATTATGGTTTGTGAAATTAATCCACCCAACTTGGCGGAACCAGTGCTAGGGTGGATGTATTAATAATTAAGTCTGTATAGTATATTTTCGTTGTGATATTATGTAATGTATATGTATTATATATATTTTATATGTGTGGGGATGTATTTATGTGTGTGTGTGTGTTTGTATATGTATGCGGTGTGTGTGTGTGTGTGTGTGTGTGTGTGTATATATGAGTTTAGTCGTATGTGCGCGCGGAGATGTATCACTGTATGGCTATGTGCGTGTAATTTAAATGAGAACAATAGTAACTCCTTGCGCTTCTTCTGTAACTAACCATTTACTTAGTCGCCTACAGAACGCTTTTTTGTTTTTAATGTTTTTAAGTTCTACGGGAATTCGGTTGTATATTTTAGGAGCAAGGTATAGCATATGTTTTTGGCCAAATGTCTTAGACATTCTCGGCGGTTGAACAGTATACTGGGCTTGGGATCTGGTTCCATGGTTATGTGAAAACAAGGTATGCGATGAAGGAGTATGATGATATATGGTGAGGATAGATTTTAAATATAACTGATGTATATTTAAAACCTGGAAATCTTGGAACAATTGGTTAGTCGGGAATAGGGGAGGTTTTTTATTATTCAAATAAACATTTGTCCGAAAATGATTTCTAACGGAATTCCTCAAAGTTTATTACATGTGAAATTTTTCCCCGAAATGTAAGCTTTATGAGTATATATTTTATGCTATAATATTACGTATCTACTTGATATAATTTTTGATCGGAATTAAGTCAAAATCGAAAATATTATCAAATTTGGTGACTGGTAAAATATCTGTTTTGCATTATCCTTTCTAACCGGATAAAATATATAGACAGTGGATATTATTTCGGTGTATCATTTGAAAGCTTGCAGTTTTTTTTCAATTCAATGGTGCAAATATATCAAAATTTTTAATTTGTAAGATATCCTGATCCATCCCTGTAATCATGTAGCGGTATGTAATTATCTAATCATACAACTAACAAATTATCTAGTCCATACAAAATAAAATGGCAAAAGGAAATGAGAACAAGCCGTGAGGTGGGTCGTTTGTTAGGACTAAAGTGCGACCCTTGAGGTCCACACGACGAACTTCCCAGTTTGATAAATATTTAATAATAATAATTAAATTAGATATTACACAGAAAAGTAATCATTTTAATCATTAAAACATAATTATTATTTATTTTTAACAATAATTAAAAAAAAAAAAAAAAAACGGCTGAACCGATTTTTATAAAATTTATGTCGGATCAAAATGACGTTAACACGCCTCGATTGACACCCTTACGAAGTCGATATAATTTTTTATTCGCGAGATATTGTATAAAATCTACTTTTTTGGAGGTTATTTGGTTAAGAAAAAAGAACGGCTGAACCGATTTTGAAAAAATTTCTTTCAGATCATATTTACGTTAATACGCGTCGATTGGCACCTCAACGTAGTCGATATCATTTTTCATTCTCGAGATTTCGTCTTAGAAAGAAATGGACACATACGTACGTACGTACGTACGTACGTACACACACACACACACACATACACACACACACACATCTTTCTAAAAGTAGTGTAAAAATAGTGTAGTGACCTTGAAATATAAAAATTTTTTTTCCTTTTTGATTTCGATTTTCGGACCCATTACAATAACTTCCAATGGGAAGTTAAAAAAGTGGTTCTTTCAGTTGGACAAAAACTTAAAGCTTTAAAAATACTATAGAAGAGGCGAGACCATGCGAAGAATTCGAACTTTGTATTGGATTTTCATTCTGTTTGCGTTATTTTCATCCCCTTGTTTCCATTTTTAATTATCAGAATCTTTGGTTTATCCGATCACTTCTCGGTTCTGTTTATATCAGATAATCTGAATTCTACTGTATTTTGTTAAATCTTAGCAGTTTTTATGTAGAAATTCGTGACACCTTTCTTAAAATATGCGCTCCATCCCAGCTCTATTGTTGTTAGTTATTTGGCGCCACATTCTTCGCTTAACAATACAACGACACTATTAAATGTTATTAATTGTTTAATGCATGATAATTTTAAGCATGTCAATAATTATTTTTTTTTTATTTATTAATGTTTGATAACTGAAAAATGTGTTTGTTATTATTGTTTGTTTTTTTGTGACCTAATTCACATTCACTTGTTAAACAAAAAACTATTGTTTGTATGGAATTTTTCTTCTGGTCTTTACATAACTAGGTACACATTTTGTTGATATGCACTTTTCTTTACTTGTATAATCTAAATTTAACCACAAATTTTGTTTAAGAAACCAATGTTTTTGGCTGTTTTGAAAACAAAATATTAGGCATATTTTTGAAATTTTGAGAATTCAGATGTTTTTATTTTAGGTCGACAGAAATGCAAGCATGTTGAAACAATTGCAGAGCAGTAATATTGTTTATAGGATGTTAATTTTTTTAATTACTGTATTTTTAAAATGTAAATCAAAAACCGAAATAATAAGACATAATAATAATACATTTATTGCATTCCGTTTCCCTAAAATACTGTGCATTTTATTCGATTTTGAGCAAATTTGGCACTTGTGCATTCGATGCGGTTTTTAAGATTTTTTTGTTTTGTGTGCAGCGAGCAGTCGATAGCGAGCGCACGGGCCAGCGTTATGGTGTACGATGACGTCAACAAGAAATGGGTACCGAGCGGTACGTCGTCCGGGCTCAGCAAAGTGCACATCTACCAGCATCAAATACAGCATACCTTCAGAGTCGTCGGGCGGAAACTGCAAGATCACGAGGTATAAACCAAACATCAATTTTTCATCAATAATCTACCGGATGGTGACCGTAACTGCCGAACACAGGACTTTAACATGTAAAATCAAACTTTCGTAATTTCCTGCTTCCCTAATTATTTTAGGCAAAAAAATCATTAAAAAAAAGTTTTAGAGCATGAAATTCTGCATCTAAATCAATAAACAAAATTAGTTTTGCATGCTTTGTAACGGCAGAAATTTGATATGAAAATGTCCTCAGAAATCACGATAGCCATGGAAGTAATTTTCGAAAAAAATTAAATTGTGTTTTAAAGACCACCAACAGCTAAGGTTATTTGGGCCTAGCACCAATTCATATTTTCAATTCATTATTTTTTTTTTAATAATAAAATGAAAATCCAATTGACACTTTTACCAGCTCTCGGGATAGAACTCGGGAACTGGGGACTTGTAATAGAGGAACCATAGCAACGCCATGTAAACAACAGCATTGCTACGCTCTCGGCTATTCTCAAGCCCAGTAATTTTCGACATTTTCATATAAAATTTATGCCGTTACGAAGCTTGCAAAATTAATTTTGTTTATTGATTTTCAGTATCAATATTACAAGTTAAAAAAAATTAAACAATCTATTATAAATCTAGGAGTATCATAAGAATATTAACGGCTAAACAAACTGCTGTTCCTGTACATCTTTTAACTTAACTTGATTGGTTTTGATAATCGGTGTTTAAATATCAATATTAATATCGAATAGGCACTTTCGATATATTGGAACTATTCAGTAATAAATTTTAAAATATTTTTTAAGCACTGTCTTTATTGCAGGTGGTAATAAATTGTGCCATTTTAAAAGGACTGAAATATAATCAAGCCACACCAACGTTTCACCAATGGCGAGACAACAAACAAGTTTATGGACTCAATTTTAGCTCAAAAGAAGACGCCGATTCGTTCGCACGTGCAATGTTTCATTCGTTAGAGGTTAGTAGTGCATAAAATCAAAACTGGACTAAGATTATTTCTGTACCTGAGACGAAATCATTGTCAAAAATCTGCTTTGACAACGACCTTTGATTGTGAGTTGTGACGACAAAAAATAATTGATCGATTGAAACGATATTTTTTTAAAAACTGTGTGTACATATATTTAACATAGTTTTTTACTTCCCACCTCTACTACGGTAGGGAAGTAATGGATTTAGTCCGAAAAAAAATATTTCGAGATTTTAACAGATCTTCACGTTTTGAGACCCTAACAATCATATAAGATCATTTTCTGACTGATGTCTGCATATGTGTGTGTGTGTATGTGATCAATTTTTCGCCTTCGATATCGTAAAAACGGAACAACATACAGCCATGCCGATTGTTCTATTGTGTTTATCAGTCTTTAACTTAGATCTGATTAGATTTTGAGTCAAATCGGTTCAGTGGATCCTGAGATATTAAAAAAAACGTTCTCAATACCACGTATTAACATAGGTAAAAAAAAATATAAATGAATTCTAGATGTTATAATATGAAAAAAATTCGACTGATGACCAGTCCTATACTTCCCACCTAGTAAATATTTGCAAAAAATAAACACTTTTTTTTTATTCTTTGAAAAAAAGTATGGCCCTCTTTTTTGTTTAGTGATCTACTGATGGCTAGCTTAATATAGCAAAAATCATGGTTACCTTGATTTACGTACAATTTTTATTTTTTTTAGTAAAATATTTTTTTTCTCGAAAACTGTACATTTTAGAGAAAAAAAATATTTACATTTTTTTCATATTATAACATCTAGAATTCATTTATATTTTTTTTACCTATGTTAATACGTGACATTGAGAACGTTTTTTTTAATATCTCAGGATTCACTGAACCGATTTGACTCAAAATCTAATCAGATCTAAGTTAAAGGCTGATAAACACAATAAAACAATCGGCATGTCCGTATGTTGTTCCGTTTTAACGATATCGAAAACGAAAAATTGACCACACACACACACACACATACAGACATCAGTCAGAAAATGGTCTTAAACGATTGCTAGGGTTCCAAAACGTGACGATCTGTTAAAATCTCGAAATATTTTTTTCGGACTAAATCCATTACTTCCCTACCATAGTAGAGGTGGGAAGTAAAAATGTAAATATTTTTTTTCTCTAAAATGTACAGTTTGTACACAGACGGTTCAGTACTTGCAGCTGTTTAATGAATTACCTAGCTAGCGACATCTGTCGGAACTTTCCTGGAGTTTATTGTTAATGATTTATAACGCTTATAGCTACTTATTAATAGGGGTTGCATCTCGCGAGTTTCTGAGGCGTTTATATAAAAAAAAACTGGATCAGTTTTGATGAAACTTTTTTGTTGTTAGTTATAATCATGAAGACTAAGGCTCATTTCGCACCAAACCAGTCCAGTCTAGTCGCATCCAGTCAAGTCGGACGCTACTGGATTGGACATATTAACTTATCGTTGAAATAAAGACAATGTGTAAATCTGGTTTCATACTAAGTGCGTCACGTCCAGTCCGCTTGCGTCAAGACTTGTCAAGACTGATTGCGACTCAGCCGGTTGAATTTTTAATGCCAGTCAGCCCAGTCTTGAGACTCAGAATGGACGTAGAAACCTTAATTTTATTATTGCAAGCAAAAGAGGGTCATTTAGTAAGTCCTGGTATGTATGGGATGAACCCAAAACAGATTTCTTCGTTTCTTCATCCTTCTTCTTCTGTGTAGCCGACATAAAATTATGCCTTGGAGAAGTACGTCCATCTTGACACAAAATTCTTCACAAAACTGTGCCTCGGCGACCGCATCGTTGCTGTCGCGAACTTCGATCGGAATTTGCGGGACGGCTGACGTGACGTATTCAGTGCGAAAGGAAATATTGACGTGACTTGACTGGACTGGACTGGTTTGGTGCGAAATGAGCCTTAGATCCTAAAAACAAAAGATACTACAGACAAAATATCCAGCAAGTCGGTAATGTTGTTTGTTTTTGGCGTCAGATTCTCAGTAACGGACAGGCCCGGCCGCCACAAATGACGACCAGTCAACCCGGTACAGGTTATGAACGCGCCAACGGACAGTTCGATGAAGATATGGGTTATCGTACAATGACAAGAGAAGAGGCTGCCATTATACAAGAACGGCGTATTTCTGCTCAGGGTCTTATGAATTCTCCACAAGCTATACAAGCTAGTCCACAGTCACCAGCAGGTAAGCGATAACTTACTTATAAACACTTGGCGCTCGAATAATGCCAAATTAGCGGTATCGCAAATATTAGATTTTAGTTTAATTTTAAGACTTACCCAGTGCGCATGTTCGTTTGACGTTTCCTAATTGCCATATTTAAACAACTGATATATACTCCGCTATACATTTGACGACCTTGAGAAATTTGTCTGTTTGTTTTATACAGATTGTATCAAATTAAAGCTGTGCATAGGGCGTTCTGTGTGTAAGACAGAGATCGATATATAAAGCAGTAAATAAGAACGAGATAAATGATCGCTAATAGGAAGTTTCTTTAGTTACTGTAAATAAATAATACCCAACCCATACAACCTGATAGCGTCATCTTTGTTTTGTGATTTTATCAATAATTTCTTATGTCAGTAGTCAGTAACTACAGAAACTTCCTATTAGCGATTATTTATCTCGTTCTTACTTATTACTTTATATCGATCTCTATCTTACACACAGAACGCCCTATGCACAGCTTGAATTTGATACAATCTGTATAAAAATACTCCAGTATACAGTAAAACCTCAGTTACGCGGTAGGTGGTACAGACTGCGTAACTCGAAGTACAATTGAAACGCGGGCGAAGTACTTTTATGAAGGGATTTTCATCACATCAGCAAAAATAGCACTTTTTTTGAAGGTCACTAACTGTGAGGATTATCTGGGCGTAGTACCAATTAATATTTTCAATTTAATATTATCTACCTATATTATATATAAAAATCAATTGCTGTTCGTTAGTCTCGCTAGAACTCAAAAACGGCTTGACCGATTTGAGTAACTTTTTTTTTGTTTTGTAACAGGGGTGGCTTAAAATAAACAAAAAATAGGGAAAACCCAAAAAACAGCTGAAAAATGGAAAAATTCAAAATTAGTAATTTTGTATGGGAATCGTCACTTCGGATTTTTGTATGAACTCAAGACCATAACTTAACTTTTTTCAAGTGAGTAATGTATTTGAGCGAAGCGAGTCAGTAGTATATTAATAAAATTCGAGCGAACGAGCGTAGCGAGTGAGTAATGTATAAATAATATTCAAGCGAAAGAGCAAAGCGAGTGAGTAATGTATTAATAAAATCAGCCCGGCTATTAATATATAAATTTTTAGCACTCGGGCGAAGCCGGGTCGGGTCCGCTAGTTAATAATAAATTAAAAACTAAGTTGATACTTACCGGTTCTCAAATTAGAACTTGTGAACTGAAGACTTGTATAAGAGGTGCCATAGAAATTGAATTCCTAGGATCTCGGTTTATCTCAAGCGCTCGATTGATTTAACAATTTTTTATATTAAGAATAAGCCTGTTGAAGTACTTTAAGTAAAGTAATTAGGTAAATGGGTACTCAAAATACACTTAAATTTTTTATGTGAAAAGAACGTGTTTTGAATCGTAAATTGTTAATGTGATTGAAGCTACTAAACGAAATTTGGACAAACAAATGATTTGCGATTTTTCTACGCGTTTCGAACTTTTCTGAATCATCGTTTTCCTCCTGGTACTTTCAGCTCGTCTCTCTCTCTACTCTCTTATCACCTCTTTGCTTATTATAATGTGATCCTATTCATCTGGAACGTCTTTTCACTTACAATGCGTGCCACTTGGTCTAGATTTAGTTTCTTGCTTATTAAACTAACCTAATATTTATCGAAGATTGTTCGTTATTTAAGCTATTATTTCACTGTTATCGTTAACACAATGTCATTCAGATCATCTTTGCCTGCAGCTTACGTTTATATATTAATGTTATATAAATTCTGATCAGGTTCGACAGCATCAGGAGGTCACCATCGTGCGTCTAGTGCTCCGCCAGCCCCAAACCCTCCTCCTCTCAGTTTAGCACCGCCACCTGCACCCCCAGCTCCACCCCTTCCCATAAACGCAGGACACATACCTGTCGCTACCGCATCTCATTACAGTTCACATCAGAACCAATACGCTCCCGCTGTACCCGCGCACGGCCCTCCTCCCAATACATACACCCCACCTACAAGTTCACCGTACGCTCCTCCGTCTATCGTCGGAAGCGGAGCTCCTCCCCCACCGCCGCACGGTCCACTTTCCCAATTGGGCGGGGCCGGAAGTGGCGGACCGCCACCACCGCCTCCTCCGCCCATGGCTAACATGTCCCGATCGACGAGTCAGGACGGTCAGGATACAAATTCTCTAGCCGCTCAATTACAAAATGCAAGACTGAAGAGAAATAACAAGGCTACAACGCAACCGCCGACCGAAAATAGTGGATCATCGACCAGTAGCGGCGGGAGCAGTAATTACGGCACCATAGGCAGAGCCGGATCTGGCGGAATGGCGTCGATGATGGACGAAATGGCAAAGACGCTCGCGAGAAGGCGCGCGGCTTGCGAGAAGAAAGATCCGGACGCCGATACGGAAGACAAGAAATCGACATGGGAGAAAGCTAATACATTGCCAAACAATACTAAATTTTCATCGGCTGAATCGCCAAAGTCAGCAAGGAAACGATTCGGTTCCGCGTCGGAAGAAACGATACTTAAAGTGAACGGTTTGACCGGTGATAATTCAACTTTGGGACCGTCGGATTTAGAAGCATTGAAACAAGATTTAGTTAAAGAAGTCAAAAAAGAAATGAATAAAATTAAACAAGAAATAATCGACGGTATGTATACTTATTTTCTTCAATAATTATGGCCATTTTGCACCAAGTCAGTCGATGTAAAATGAGAACTCGAACAATCGTCATCTTCAACCAATCTTGTCACAGACTGATAAAATTGTGACATGTTCAGTACTAATTTTACATAGACTATAAAGAAGAAGACAACTTGACTAAACGTGACAAAACTAGACTGGCTTGGTGCGAAATAGCTTTTATATAATTCCTGCTTCTAAAGTTCAATATTCGAGCACTGTGTGGAAGGCGTGAAGAGGCGTATTTTAGTCACCGTGCGTGAAAGTCCAAAACGTGCGTAAAAGTACCGTCACAGTGCGTAAAAGTCCAAAGCGTGCGTAAAAGTACAATCTCTACATCTTATAAATTCGAAATTTCCGCACTTTGTACAATACAAGCACTTACTGCCTATCGATCGATGTGTTCCTATATATAGTATCGCGCATATAAAGTCCACATCATGAGAGAGTAATGTTTTTAATGATTTATACAGAAGTTAATAACTTTAATAAAAATAAACTAAATCGTAACTTAGTCTGTAATTGTAAAGTTCTAAGGACTAGAAGAGCGAATTTTCCGTTTTCATAATTTTTTTCTTCTCTCTATTAAACTTTAGAAGCAGTCGTTATAAAAAATTATGTCCGCTTAAAGTGAGATATCAGTAGGCTTAAATTGAGACACTCGCTAAAGGGACTGACGCATACACAACGAGATCTCATTGTGTATGCGTCCGTCCCTTATCTCGTGCTTCAATTTAAGCCTACTAGAATACCTCACTTTACGCACACGTATCGAAAATAACTATTAATCAGCTATAAATTGAAACAAAAATTATTATTTCGTTGTACTTTACAGCTATCAAAATGGAATTAAATCGGAGGTAATTTGAAAATCACCGCTGAATTACCCAGACGATGGGTAGTTGTTTTTTTATCGAATCGACGTGTTTTATTGAACATGACATAATAACTACAATAGCTTGACTATTTATATTATAATCAGTGTATTTACAAAGTCTCTCCTGTTATACTGTATAAGTTTTTATTAATGGTATTGCTGCTTTTTTTTAATGCTTTATTTCTGATAAAAAGAGCAAAATACTCATTAGGATAAAATATTATCGTCATTATAGTGACTTTGTGGGCTCTGTTCGGCGTGAAAATGCAATGAAAACAGTGTAAATACTGACTTTTCCTTTGCATCTATCAGTTGTTAAAGGAACGCGTAAGATACACACCTTCGAGTGCGACAAAACAAAAATACGCGACGTCCGACGAAATGTAATATTACCAACATTACCAATATAATGTTACCAACATCAACATTACCTAAGTAATGTTATCAACATCAACATTACCGATGTAATGTTACCAACATTATCGACGTATATAGCATAATAATACAAAACAGGTAAATAGCAAGCAAACTTATCGTTCCACTTTCTGGCTATAGAGAACACATAAGGGCAAAAAAGCTCATTGATTCTGTAAGCAAACAGAGCTATTGCTTGTTGTCTTGAACCAAAATTGTAGTGAATATTTTTACCGCCAGGAGAATGCAATTCACCGTACCAATCTCGCTCACAAATTATTGAAATTAAATTTGTGAGAACTTTATTAATTTTAACAATTAAAATTACTGGTTTAATTTCAATTATTTGCAAATGAATTATGAATGCTTCTAGTGGTAATAATATTCATTTGTTTTTTGTCAAAGATGAAATAATGGGGTATAAAACTGCAAGTTTTTGCCACTAGCGCATAGTGCAAATACAAATCTTGGCGGATTCACAAATGTGAAATATAAGTTCTGTTTAAGGATGTTGTGAATATTTATAACGCCTTTATCTTGACAACAGGCGCGGATCCAGCCCTCAAAAAAGGTTGTGATCACGGCCAACCGAAAATCGGCCAAGTGCGAGTCGGACTATGAACTCGCTCACGGTCGATACATTGCATTCCTACAAAGGAGACGTTTATTAAGGCATAGAATATAACATCAGCCTATCGACCTCATTTAGGGTTGTGGGCATGCCCACCGTGCCCACAACGGTGGATCCGCGCTTGCTTGACAACCTGCGATTTTTTAAATATGTAGTTTGTGGGGTTGCCGATTACACCCTTTACACTAGTGGCGTTATCTGAACTGAGCTTTGCATTTTATGCCCCATTACTGCGATGATTCTATACAGATTGTATCAAATTAAACCTGTGCATAGGGCATTCTGTGTGTAAGACAGAGATTGATACATAAAGCAATAAGTAAGAATGAGATAAATGATCGCTAATAGGAAGTTACTGTGGTTACTGTAAATAAATAATACCGAACAACCTGATAGCGTCATCGTTGTTTTCTGCAGTAAAAATAGTCACTACTGAAATTATTGATAAAATGGCAATTTAAACTGTTTGGGAAAAAATCCAAATAATTAAATGGTTTTATGGTGGTAATTCAACCGCCGACATAATAAAATTATTTGTAGCTGCCTTTCAAAATTTCTAATGCATGTTAGTCCGTTGACCATCAAATGGGAGCCAATGTGAGGGGACATTTTTGTAATCGATTAGGATATTGTTTGGCAGAACGTGGAGGTCTTTTCGAACACTTAATAAATTAATTAATAAAATAATTGTTAAAACTTTTGTACCAGATATAAATAATATTACGAATTAATATTGTGGTTAATTAGTTGCTTTAGTTGGTAAACTGGTAAAAGATTCACATTTTTACAGCATAGAAGGAGCGAAAAAACAAAGATGACGTAATTAGGTTGTATAAATATTATTTATTTACAGTAACCACAGTAACTTCCTTCAGTGATTATTTATCTCATTCTTACTTAATACTTTATATATCGATCTCTGTCTTACATACAGAACGGCCTATGCACAGCTTTAATTTGATACAATCTGATACAAAGCAAAAAAGTCTAAAGCTGTGATGTTACTGGTAACAGAATCATCAAACAATTTGCAACACGTTTTAAATAAAAAAATTGTTGGCTCCAAAATAGCGACTTAGCAAAACTTCAGTCATAACAACGGGCTGATTTGTCTGCTTTTTAGATGCTGTAATTGGAAGAAGTAGATTTTATTTATTTATTTATTTTTTGTGATTACGGTACAACTCAAACATTGAAAAATAAAAACTATGAAACTTCTACTTATTACGTCTGAAATGTGGACAAAAATTTGTAAATATATTAAAGTCACTGTAGTCGTCATAACTGAATTGAGATTTGAGATTATTAGCTCAAAATTTCAACAGATTTTGTTAAATATTTTCATTGCATTAGTTTAATAACGTAAAGATTGTAATAAATTAGAAAAAGCAAAAAAAATCGTGGAAAATATTGCATTAAAATTTCTTTTATTAAATGATTAACGCCATATAAAATTGGAGCGTTTACCAGAAATCACCTAGTATGTTCTTTTTATCGTGAAGTAAAATGTTAGAGCAAGGAATCCATTTATCTAACAATTCAGTATTCAAACTTTTATGTATATATTTTGTATGTAAACGAGTAGTACAGTGCATTGTTTTTAAATATGGCCGAAATAATTGTCAGGAGAGGTCAGGAACGTCTCTACCAAGGGTGCAAGTCAGTGGCGGCTTGTGGTATTTGAAAGTGGTGAGGCACAGTTGAAAAAAAATTTTTTTTTAGTAAGGTTAGATTTTAAAAAATCACTGCCCACTGTTGGAAAAAAAAGCAAAACAAAAATCAATACGAAAAACCACAAAAGTATTTACCGAAAAATATAATAACACACATTAAATGTCGCATTAAATTTACTTAGAGGCTTGCCTCAAAAGAATGTTTTATGCGCTACTTAAAGCTAGATTCGACTGGACTATTACGGTATCATAAACACCACATTACTCACATTACTAATACGCTAGACAAGGAAGCGCGAGGCGAGCCTCTAACCAAATACGATCGCATGCAGAAATGAGATGGATGATATAAGAACAAAAACAGGCAACCGCCAATGAAAGACAAGGAAGCGCGAGGCCGGCCTCTACCATATACGACCGCATGCAAAAATGGGATGGATGATATTTTACTGATTTCTATGAAGCCAAATATTAATTCTAATGGATATATTTATGCAAATAGTAAAATAATATAAATTTGTAATTTATTTAATTTGCAAAATTATTGGTGAGGCACTGCCTCACCTGCCTCATAGGAGAAGCCGCCACTGGTCAGGAACGTCTCTACCAAGGGTGCAAGTGGTGCACTATACCCGTATACTAGGTTCCCAGTGGTGCCAGAGCCTCAAGGCAACTTCCGATTAGAATTATTTTTTTCGGTCCTTATTGACTGGACTATAAATAGGCAGTAAGATCAAATTTTCTGCATAGGTATTACAGGTACACGCCACTTGAAAGTATAAACAAACCTAGCTCAGGGGTCGGCAACCTTTTGAGAGCCAAAAGTTACAATTTACAAAATTTCCCAGTTTTTAAAGAGCCACTAACATTTTTATTTCAAATTATGGTATTTGATTAGGAGTAGGTATAGAAAAAAAAGTTCTGACTGCGACCGTTGACGACACAGTGCACCAATAACTAAACAAACAGAACAGTGTTGCCACATTTAAAAAATGTCAGCTGTCCGTATACTCTCTACTCCACCTATTCTCACTGTTCTCTGTTGAGTGTTTTTATCCTGTTTAAAGTTTTTTTTGCAGTATAATATTTTTTATGAGTTTTGAAAATAAAATAATATAATTATTAATATTTGCGCATGGAACTGGAGAGCCGCATCTTGACATCATAAGAGCCGCAGGTTGCCAACCCCTGACCTAGCTGACTTTTGAGACGTGGTGACCGACTGCCACAACGGCCTTCTAATGCTCGAAATCAACTCTTACGTAAAAGCGCCTTGTTCCGAATTTAGAACACTTAGGTGTTTATTATTTATTTTAAAGTGAAACTTTATTAGCCTCTTTTTTTTTCGTTCGGTTACGCATGTCGAGGTCACGTCACGTCTTATCGAAGCGATCGACCAGACCAAACCTCATCAAAAAGCAGCGACGTTTAACTATATTGTACGTCTGCATAACTAATATCGTGCAAATATTCAGTCGAGCAGCACATCAAATACCCATTGACCAGTGACGATAGAATCTGAATTAGTACTAATTAACAAGAAATTAGTAGTCCTATCCGTAAATAAAATCACATATTAGTGAGTAACACAATATATCAGACGACATAATATTATCGCCATGATTTTTAATAGAAGGCTATAATATAAGAAAAATATAAATGTCACTATTGGGACTTGAACCCGAAACTCCCGATTACGCGTCAGGCAAGTTTCCATTTACTCCACAGTGCCAACAGTAGACAATTTTAATTTCTCTTATATTAGTACGTTCGTCTCCAAACTGATCAGGGTTCAAATTACATTACCAAAATCACGTAAGCAAAATTACATACTTTTAGCGATTTCGGGTTAAAAGTGTTTAGGGTTAGGGCAATAAAGTTTCACTTGCACTGTGATTTCATAAAACCGCACTCTAGTTTTTTTTAGTTTCTACATCATTATTTATAATGGTACTTAACTCTGTTCTTTGGGGTTGGGGACGCCACATGAATATTTGCACCCCGGCGTCTAATAGGTCAGAGACGCCGCTGGTAGGGACGGCGGCGGGTATCCAAGTGGAATCGGATACCTTGATACTCAATAATAATCCGAAATAAATTTAGCATTCTTTCTGTATTTTAAGTTCTGTCGACTATGTCAAAGATCAGTCAAATAAGAAATGAAAGTTATATTCGAGAATAACTAATATACAGGATGTTTCATAATATATGCGCAGGACTTCAGGATGTGATAGCTCGTCCAAAAATATGAAAAAAATTAACTTACCCTCTAAAGTGCACCATTTTAGAGATACAGGGTATTGAAATTGAAATCATTTTTTGCGAATATCTCCGGAACCGTTTATTGTACAGAAAACAGCTTTTGTAAGCATTTTCTACTCATAATAAGCTATGTTTTGTGCGGAAATTTTTTTTTTAAGTCATAATTGATGAAGGTTTTGAAAGGGTAGTGGGTGTTTTTCTCCCCAACTTCTACGCTACTGGAAAAAGTACGGTTTTGAGACGCCAATGTTTTCTACACAAAAAAGGTACTCTTGGTCATAAGCTCTAAAGTTGATCGTTTTCGAGAAAAATCAACTTTTATGTTGAAAAACATGGTCAATTTTTTTAAATAAAATTTTTTTCTTACTAATTAAACAAAATTTATTTAAACGTTAGAACAAGTAACAAAACCAAACGTTAACTTCATAATTGCAAAATTAAAAAAAAATAAAAAAAATGATACAAAAGTTGTCTTTTCAAAATTCCCCAAACACCC
The DNA here is from genome assembly GCA_039654895.1 of Mongoloraphidia duomilia. Classification (NCBI taxonomy): domain Eukaryota; kingdom Metazoa; phylum Arthropoda; class Insecta; order Raphidioptera; family Raphidiidae; genus Mongoloraphidia; species Mongoloraphidia duomilia. The sequence continues at coordinate 6,276,710 of CM077523.1, forward strand.
TGTATCAACACCCTGTGTCTCTAAAATGGTGTATTTTAGAGGGTAAGTGAATAGAAACTTTTTTTCATATTTTTGGATGAGCTATCACATCCTGAAATCCTGCGCATATATTATGAAACACCCTGTATAGTAACGATCAGTTAACAAATGAATACTGATTACAGTTTTTTTTTTAAATCGAACTTACATAAGTCGAATTTTTATCATAATTCTTGATGTTTGGATTCATTTTATTTTATGTATTTTTTACTCCATAACTCGAATTTTTGCGTTACTCGAATTGTTCTTTATATCCCTTGAGATTCAATTTATGTAAGTTCAACAGGTTCGAGTATCCGTTTCCGAAAATATAATGGGTTACATAGTAGCTACAAACACTCACTGTCATCGATTTCTAGGACGCGCTTCGCATTGCAGTCCGTCGAGATCAGTCTTCTTTCTCTCTATCCTCCAGGGCCGGATCTATATAAGGGCTTTTTGGGCTTCAGCTCAGGGCCCCGTGGGTATAATGGGTCTCAGCCCCCATTGAAGACAATGGACACCCTAGTAGAAATGAAATCTAGTTTCTGTTTAATAACTTGTTAGTTTGACTAGACTTAGCCAGGCGCTGGCCAGTATAATATCGAGCCACTGTTTAGTAACTGGCCAGTTTGACTAAAGAATAAAGATCCAGTGAAATGTAGCGACTATTAAATAAATAAAACATTTTATTGCTCTCTTTTTTTTCCTATACCGTGTACCTAGAACATCATTATTGAAAACAGTTTTTTGACAAAATGACAATTTGTTGATTAATTAGGCAGGCCCCCAAGTTGTATTAGCCCAGAGCCTCACAAACTCACGGTCCGCCCCTGCTATCCTCCATGCGTTATGCGTTTGAATATAAACAAAACTATGGCACTGTACCTACAATTACCTATACGTGGAGCTGTGTTCTAAAAGCATTTGATAATTATTTTTAGATTGAGTGATTTTAGTTTTTAAGTTTTAAAAAATCAAAATAATGTAGATCGAACACAGTTCTTTACTCTCTTTTTTTTAATAAACCCCTTGCAAATTTAAAACTTTTAATAATCATATGTTTAATTGAACGATGATCCGCTATCGTATTAAAAATTGTAAATGATTATTAAAAATTAAATATTGCACTTTGAATATTATTGACTGAATTTTCTCAATGAATGACATTAATTAACAAGAAAAAGAAACGGGTATTTCAGGTTTAGTTGTATATTTATTAATAGTGTATTTTATAAAATATTTTCTTATGCAAATTTTTGTTTCAAATATTGAAATTTATTTTATGATAATATTTGAGTCATTGATATACGTATACTATATGGATACAAGATGATCGATAAACTACAAACTTAATAGAAATAATGAAGACATGGCAGAAGACGCGTTGAAAGAATTTTATTTATTTTATATCTAAAAATACTCGATATAAAAATTGGTAAATAATTTTAATTTATATCTTGTGCATCTTTCAACAGGGTTAGCAACTCGGGCAATTGCTAGTATCTGGTGTCTTCCAAATAAATAAAAAATGTGTGAGCCATAGTATGTGTAAACATCTTTAGTGTGTGTCTACAGTTCAGTGGAATAGCTGACATGCGCACTGGCTTTGCTGCGCATGACTTATATCCATTCTGTTTTTTTGTCACATCAATTTTCTGAGATTACTGTCTTGTAAAATTTTGGATGGGAGGCCCGAACTTAGATGTATACACAACAAAAATTCGAAAATGAAAAAATTACATTTGTAGGATCGTTTCACGTACTTTTTGTTTAAATATTTCTAGGTATGTAGATTACGATCAGATCTCTTTTATATAATAACACGTATCTTGAATCCGTATAATATTTATCATTGATTTGAGTGCTTCAGAAGATGGTGCCAACATAATAATTTGTTAATTTCCTGGTGAATAATTAACGTGTTCATCGAGTAAATACCAACTTCACATGTTAAACTACACCGACTCAAGAGTCAATAATTTTCAAAGTTTCTTTTTTTTACGAACAATTGTTTTGTAATATGAATTCCTATTTGAATTTTTAAGTATATTAGTTTATTAATACTGTATTTATATAGTACCAACTGTAAATATTAACACCTTTTTAATTCGTAAGGGACTTCCAATATAAAGTATTTATAATTATAATAAAAAGCGCTAATATTATATTATTATAATAATTATTATTAATATTATGATGTGTGACGTCATTTAAGATGAATTTGTACAAAGCGATAAGGAAGCAGTTTGGTTAGGTAGTTTACTTATTGTGATATTCAATTTTTGCATTTCATTGTATTTTGTAATGTCATCCGAGAAACATATTGACTCAGTATCCAATTTACGGCTAGATTTAATACTTTATAAACGTTCGGCACAGTGGTCCCTTCTTGTTCGTTTAATTACTTAAATAAATGTTTATCGATGAATGTGTAAAATCAAAAGTATTCAACGATTGACAGCAGGGCCGGACTAACCATGTCAGGGCCCCTAGGCAATACAACTCTCGGGGCCCCTTTTCAGCCGTTAAACAAAAGACAGCATTCGTCGAAATACAGTATGATTCATACTGTATTTCGACGCATGCTGTCAGTTGATGAAATACTTAATACTTACAGAACAGAACCATCTAGTATCAAGTAGTAGAACTAGTAATATGGATGCGTTGCGTAGTGTATTGTATGATTCATACAATATGCTACATAACGCATCCATATTATTAGTTCTACTACTCGATACTAGATGGTTCTGTTCTGTAAGTATTAAGTATTTCATCAACTGACAGCATGCGTCGAAAAAAAGCAATAATACCTATTGTCATTGAGAATACAAATTTTCCAATTAAATTTTCTTTTGTGCACGCGCGGGGCCCCTAGTTGATGCGGGGCTCCTAGGCAGTTGCCTAATGGTTAATCCGGCCCTGATTGACAGAACTTGGATAGTAGAAAATTAGGTAATAATTTCGTACTAGTGTTTAAGCCTGTCTTCATCAAACGCAATATCGAAGTCCATGAACCCAAAATTTGTTTGATTCTTAGAAAGGAAAACAAAAAGTGTATTCAGAAACAACAGAATTGATTCGCGTTTTTTTTTCCCCGGAAAATTCCCTACTTCTCTCGTCGATCGAAATTCTGGCAAAGACAGTCTTTTTAAATATTTTCGCCCACATTCGATCCGATGAGTAATCTGGAGGATTTTCATCGGAACAGATTGTTGTTTATCTCTCGCTTAAGCCTGCGTGACATGGGGTGACTCTCTTCTACCGCAAAACAATCGAAAAATGTCATTTTTTTTATTTTCCCCGTCGTTTTTTATCTATTCTTTATCCAAAACCACTTTCTATTGATTTAAAAGTTTTTAGGAATTTGTTTCAATTGAAGATGAACAGCAAGGGACGACTGTATTGGTTTAAAAACACTTGAAACAATTCAAATATTCAATCGCAAAACAATCGACAAACGGCATTTTTTAAAACAATTCCCGTCTTTAATGTAACTGAAAAATGTTTTTTAATAATTAAGTCCAGTTAACAGGTCTCTAATAGTAGCGTTAGTTGATCTCAAAATAAAGATCTGTAAATGTGTAAGAAGCAATGTTGTAAAAAGCAAAATGGCGGCGACGGTGTGTGCCTGCGCTTGAATGGAACGAGTGGTGCAAATTGCGTTAATACTAGTCTTGTTTGATTTATTCGTTTTATTGAAAAATTTGTTGGTATTTTTAAATCGTTCTTATAACAAAAAAGCAATTTGTGCGCTCTTTTGTTATTTTTTTATACACGTCATACAAAAAGAAGACTGAATGTGAATGCGAACTATGAGGCTTTTTTCTACCACTTGATAGCGCCACTGGCAAGTAAGATATACGTCATTTTGATCTCTGTTTATATTTTCCGCCCACCTGAATAAGTGAAGTATTTGCATTCAATCATTTAACGGCAAAATCGCAGTTTAATTATTTATTTTTTAATAATGGATAAATGAAGAATCACTAAACTGTAAAGGGCTTGAGAATAGCCGAGAGTGTAGCAGTGCTGTTGTTTACATGGCGTTGCTATGGTTCCTCTATTACAAGTCCCAAGTTCCTGGGTTCTAGCCCGAGAGCTGGTAAAAGTGTCAATTGGATTTTCAATTTATTATTAAAAAAATAATGAATTGAAAATATGAATTGGTGCTAGGCCTAAATAACCTTAGCTGTTGGTGGTCTTTAAAACAGTAAACACAAATCGTTAATCTCTGAACGTTTGGCATACCCTATTTGCCACTAGCGCCATCTGACGAATGAAAAATATAGGCGTTTGACATATACCTTACTTGTTAGTGGCGCTATCTGACGAATAAAAATATGGTAGCCCTTATTGGATAACCCTTTATCACAGTGCTCATATATTTTTATATGTCTATATAAGATAACCTAAGATGAGTGACGTTGTCGGGTGATACATCTAAGTCTGCGCATCTGCGAGATACTGTATCGTTATCTCTCGTTGCCATCTCAAGATCCGAAAGGCTACATTTATGCAAAGATCGGCTATGTAATAAAAATTCAACCGAAACAAAAGGTTTAGGTACTGAATATTTTATGGCAAAAACAAGCTCAATTTATATCTGCTAACAATTCCTCCTCTCACTTCATTAAAAAACGTCATAATCATTTTTTGAATAAATATTTCTCGCACAAATTTTGCATTTTTCCTGCAAATGTTGAAATTATTTCTTTGTTCATAAGAAAATTTTCGGAAGGGCGCAAGTATCAAAGTAACTAAGGGGAGCACAAATATTGACGTAATTCTAAAGGGGAGCGCTACTAAGAAAGTTGGAGCATCGCTGTTTTAAGAATATAAGGCGTTAGTTCAGTGTTGTTCAGTTATTGATAGTTTTTAATTTAGCCTTTGAAAACAGATTTCGCGACTGCAAAAATATTATTTTCCACTATCGATGGTATTATCGATAGTTGTAAATTAATAAACTATTGGAAGTTGTAGATCATTAAACTTTAATGGTACTATCGATATGTGGCAGATCGATAAACTATCGATAGTTTTTTAATGACGCTATCGATGTATTGAAACCCACCACTATCAGTAGTTTTCGACCTCTAGTGTCGCCATCTGCATTTAAGGTTTGAAATGAAAACCAGTTTTAAGCTGATTTCCACACCAATTGGTAAATAGTACATTGTGCCACAAGAGAGGAAATGTAGTAATTTCCTCCCGTGTTGCGCATACTATTTTTTCTCCTGCCAGGCCGAAAGTTCGCAAAATTGAAAAAAAAATTATTAAAATTATTATTTTTATTTTATTTTATTATTAAAATTATTGAAAAATAATTTTAATGTGTAGGAGACAGAAGTAGGTGCGTGAGAGCTGGCATAAGTACTATTGCGCACGCGCACTTGTCCGTACCACGGGAATAAAGAGCGACTTTGTTCCCGTTTGGCAGGTATAAGAAAAAATTCTTACTTTATCAATAAAGACATTATTATTATTATTATTAAAATACCAATTTTAAAACAAAATCTTTACAATTTTAAAACGAATGAAATCAAACTACGATGGCGTGCTGTACGATGTGTGAATGTTTTTATTGATATTTTAGCTATAAGAATATTTTATATTTTCACTCATATTAACTGCAAATGAAAAAAAAAGAAAACAACTCAAAAAATAAATTATTGATTAATATGAATGATAAACTCTTTTTTAAAATTTGTATTTCAGATCTTAAAAATGTATTCTTAGCGAATTAAAAACAACATTTAAATGAATTTGCAACAGTCATAAAATATAATTAAAAATATAATAAAACGTTTATCGGATTTATTTGCTATTCGAAATGAAAAGTTTTGACTATTTCGAAAAGACAGTCGTGGGCATTTTTTTAGCAGCGCCTTTTACATGTCCACATAAGAATATAATTTTAAAGATGATACAATTTACAATGTAAAAAATCAGATTAGGTATCTATTAATTTTTTATTTAAAAATTAATAACATTTTTCAATAAAGTAAAATGGTGTAAGTAGTATAACTCAGTGTAATAAATTCTTTTAAAATAATGAAGAAAATAGATGTAGATGAGCTTTTACATAATAGCAATGTATAAAAAATAAAAATCATGTAGTGTTTTTGCCATCATATACATCGAATAGTTTAATATCATCTAAGAAAGAAAAAAAAACAGTCATTTTTTCGGAACTTGGTATTTCTGATTGGCCGATTGTGTGATATTTAAAACAAAATGCTCGTTTCATTTGTTAATTTTCTTTTTTTTTAGATAGGTCACCTCAAAACACCTATGTTTTATGTTTCTGAATTAAATAAAGCAGACATCAATCTCACCAGTTCAGCATATTAAATCAGCTGAATTTATTATGTATTTTGTATGAATAATGTATAAAAATGGCGAACAGTTTAAATGTAATGTAAAGTTAACAATGTAGCAGGTCAAGTAAGAATATTGAACTTTTTAGTAATACCAATTTTGATAATAATAAATTTATATAAAAAAAATTGCACTGTTGCAGCATTGGCAAATTTGTTTTCGATAACGAATCATTTAGCATTAGAACACTAAACCATAAACAGTTAGACTCACTTTAATAATAGTAAATGCTACAGTAAGATTTATACAACGGGTTGACAATCCTACAAAGGCTAATTTAATTCCTTAACCCTTCGGTGGACGTTTGAATCGGTTAACCATTTTTGCTATAGTGGAAAGAGATCGCCCTGATCGTCACATTTACTTTTCCACCCTGACTTAAGGTACGTGCAGTACGCAACTGGGATTTTAGATGGTAGCACGTATGGTAGATGATGGCTGAAATTATAAGAACTTATAGGTTTGCACACCGAAGCTTTGATACTAGCTTAAGTCGCGTTTGAAATGTCAGATAGCGAAGACGAATATTTGTGTTCTTCTGCTACAAAGTAGTATATTTTAAATACAAATTTGGGTAGGAGCTATCATGTCCACCCTATTAATAGAAAACGATCTAAACATGGCGAATTTCATCATTTATACCAAGAATAAAAATTTTACCCAAACCGGTTTTTTGAATATTTACGTATGGAACCTAACACTTTTAAATACGTCTTAGAAAAAACTGAAAACAAATTAAATAAAAACTGACAAAATTTCACTTATTAAACTAGTCACATCCATTGTGAAACTTGTAACGGCCATTTGACAGTTGTCACACGTTGATTGTAGTAGTCAGCGCGCTGAAAGGATGGTGAGATACATTCTTGAATCTACCAGCTCTTGTAACAGCGCTTATACCTGCTACACTCACAGCTTCGTTGTGTACGCTCGCATATACAGGGTGTATCACAGGATTGAGAACATAGAAAATAAATGAGTGCAACAGGGAAGACATAAACAAAATGTGTAGCGTGACAAAGATAGAATACACATGGCTAACTCAACTAAATTAATTATCATGGTTTTAAGCATGAAAAAGGGCACAGCAATCACCGATCCTAACTAATTTGCACAATGGAGTTTTCCCTATGTTCGATTTTCTGTGGTACACCCTGTATAACAATGCATTAATTTAAGCAAGCCCTGCTATGATCTACGTTACCATCTAGAATCCCAACTGAGTACTGCACGTACCTTTACGGGGTTAAGAGCCGTAGCTAGGAGAGGACATAGAGGGATGATACCCTACCTTAAAAATAGCCAGCATACTCTAATATCCCATCTTTTGTAATTTTTATCCATTTGCGCTTTACTTCAAATTTCTAAAACTCTACCTAAAATTTGGTTCTAGCTATGGCCCTGTAAGAACCACATATCTGAGGGACTATTTTGTCGAGCTGGGGGACCTCATCAAACTTTCAGTGGCAAGCTTACTGAACTTAATAAACATGCAACCCAAAGCGTTACCGTACGAGGTAATTCTAATTTTTCGCAAAGTTAAAAAGTTTTGTAGCGGATTTTAACCCTGATTAATAAATTCAGTTCACACGCCGCTCTTACGGTGGGAAGGTGCTTCAAGATAGCCACGCTGTCTCTTTTCAGTGTAACAAAAAAAATAAATGAGGTATTAGCAAGATCTCCAATAGGGTGTTTTCATATTTTTGGGAATTATCGCCAAAAACGTAAAAATGACAGAATTAAAATATGCAGAAAATTCCCGCTTAAAACGACTTTGACACCATAATTCGTATTGGTAAAAAATAGTAGATTGTATATCTAGATGCGTAATGGGCTATATTAGTGACAAGTAGTGACAGTATGTAAAAACTCGCTATCGCTCGTTTTTACAGTCACATGAGTCATAATACCATTGCGTAGGAGATATATATTGTATTTTTTGCCATACCCACTATAACATAGCTGTATTTTCAAAAAAATTTGACACTTCATTTGCGTCGCCAACTTCACTTCTATAGTAGTCCGAGAGAGCTGTCTATTTTTATTTATTGTAGATTATAGACGCGTCGACAACTCAGGTCATTAGCGTCTTCAAAACAACAAATAATTCATTTGTGTATTAGAATCTGCCAGCCGGCATACACAAACCGACTGGTACGAACTCGAGTCCCTGGGAGCGCTAATTCCCACAAAACATTGGAATGCAAACTACATTTCAATGTTTCCCCTGAGGGAGAGTAGCTGTCAGTAGGTAATAGCAGGTGGATGGGCGAATAAACATAAATCACTATGGACATGGTTTGCTTTCGCACACTAGTGTGGGAAAGACACGTTTCCGCACACCGGCCTGTCAAAAGTCACATACATACATGCATGTAAAGCAGCTATTTTATAGTGAGTATGGCAAAAAGAAAAAACTGCATTTATATAAATTCTGACGTCACGATGTTGTGAAATTTGCATTTTCAGACAAATTTCCAACTGCAATTATATAAATATAAATACATTTGTCGATCTGGACACAAATTCTAGTATATGGTAAACATCCTATTATCGATGCTAATGACCTCAGTTGCCGAGCGTCTATAATTTACAATCCATTCCATCAATATACAATTTATTTGCCTATCGTAAGATTGATAGTGTGTATCATGCCTTGGATAATTTTATACAAGAGGTCATAAAAAATAATTTAACCGTTTCGACCGAAAAATATTGTATGTATTAAGTGATATAAGCTTTCGAAAGTCATGTTTCATGTTTTGCAAGATGTAATATGTATTATATATAACCATTCGATTGACAGTGGGTCACATGGTAGTCTATTTTTCATTAAACAGCATAACAAAATGCATTCACTAATTTACGTTTTAAATGTAAATAGATTTGCAAAAATGATGACGCCTTCTCGAGGAGCCGATCGTTTTGGGTATATTTAGATTTGAAATGTGCGTTAGTGAACAAATTTCGTTCGTGATGCTTGTGCAGTAGGGAAGAAGATGCTGCATGTCACAAGCAGTTGTTTTTTATTGCAGAGATTGTTGTGATCCACGCGATCATAGAAGGGTTAACAAAATAATCAATTTCAAAATTTTTTTAATGAGACTGACATTTGTAATAAACCGCGATTTTTCATTTGAATTAAAACGAAAAAAAAAATGACAAAAAAGAAAAAACCACCGAATAATTTAGGTAATATTTATTTTACATTACTTAACAAAAAAATAATTAAATCTTCAATCGCATTTATTTAAACAGCATTTATTAAATATTTTTTTATGAAATTGTATTTTTATTATGCTAGTTTGTGATTTCATTTTATCATAACTTTTATTATATGAGAAAAAATGCTAAAACCGTATATGTAAAAAAATGTGATCTCACAATTGTATGCACAATTTTTTTTATATTTCCTTGTATACACTGTAAAACATAAAAGTTTATTACTGTACCTTAAATGATCGTGTTATTATTTTTTCTTTATCAACACATTACTCATTGCAGTGTAATTTCCCATTACAGGTAACTCGGTTCGTTTAGCGCTGTTTCGCTGGGGGTCTGACCAAAGATGTAATTCTTTTTGTTGGAAAGCAGCCAATTATATAATTGTTTCGAAACATATTGGAAAAAATCATTTTACCAACCAGTGGTCACAGTCAGGGTTCTAACCTGAACCTTTCCACTTTCGCGGTTGAGTATTGTAATTACCAATGTTCAAATCATAGAGGTTTTGTATTTTCAAAGGATCCGGAACTGAAACGAATTAGTGGTTGCATGCTATCAGAAGGGAAAAAACTTAATTTCTCGCGCGTTTTTCTGTGAATACCAATAATAACTTTGGGTGGTTACATACCTGCAGCCATCTATTAACGTTTCTCATGTACCCATCTCCATTAAACAAACTGTTATGCAGGCAACTATACTAACTTCTAAGTTATTATCGTACAACTATATTACGTTTATTTTCAACGTAGGTACTACATTTTCGAATTGTTCGCAAAAGCGGTTTTAAATTTAGCGAATGATTCGGGCCCACTCAAACTAATATTTAAAAAAAAATTATTTCTCGATCTGATAGTAAATTAGTTCAAAATTGGCCAATTTTGCGTTTTAAAATACTTTCTCTAAGCATATGCTCACTGTGGTGTACAAATACGTTATAACAAGTCCCCTGTCGCGTCTGTTTGTTTCCTTTTTACTCCGTTAATACTGAACGGATTTTGTTTCGGTTTTCACAGGATAGATTGATTCACGAGGAAGGTTTTAGATCATTAGGCTCATTTCGCACCAAACCAGTCCAGTCAAGTCGCATCCAGTCATGTCGGATGCTAATGGATTGAACATATTAACTTATCGTCGAAATAAAGGCAATGTGTAAATTTGGTTTCATAATAAGCGCGTCACGTCCAGTGCGATCGCGTCAAGAATGATTGCGACTCAGCCGGTTGAATTTTTAATGCCAGTCAGCCCAGTCTTGACACTCAGAATAGATGTAGAAACCTTAATTTAATTAGTGCAAGCAAAAGAGGCAATCTACGATCCTAAGCACGCGAAGCAGTAAGCACAGAGATCGGAATTTTATTGCTGCCGCCTGGAGAGGTAGGTATAGCCAGAGAAATAAGTGGTTAAAGAATCGAACACTGGTCTCCTGGTATGTATGGGATAAACCCAAAACAGATTTCGTCGTTTCTTCATCCTTCTTCTTCTGTGTAGCCGACGTAAAATTATGCTTTGGAGAAGTACGTCCATTTTGACACAAAATTCTTAACAAAACTGTCGCGAAATTCGATCGGAATTTGTGAGACGGCTGACGCGACGTATTCAGTGCGAAAGTAAATATTGACGTGACTTGACTGGACTGGACTGGTTTGGTGCGAAATGAGCCTTAGATGTATAATTCAAACCGGCCGGTCCGGCTTCGCCTGAATGAAAATCGAATGTAATCTCAGAGACCGATTTCTCCGAAAACTGAACGGATTTTGTTCCGGTTTTCACGGTTAGATAAGTAGATTGATTCTCGAGGAAGGTTTAGCTTTAGATGTATAACTGAAACTGGGGGAGATGAGGCAGGTGTTCCCCTGAGGGTGTCAAAATCGATAGATATAACTTAAATATTCATGGTTTTCGGGCTTGTAGGCCGTGGTCCGGTGATATTTCTACCTGACGTTTCGTCTATACAACCGCGGTAGACATTCTCAAAGGCGATGTGGCAGCGGTCGAAGTGTCCTCCTTGGCGGCTCACAGGTCAGTGTGTCAGTGACTGGTGTCCTCCCTTCTTTTATGCCTAGTACCAGTGTGTTCTCTGTTCGGTCGTAGTCCGTATCTCTGTAATTGGTCAACTGCGCAGTGTGTAGTGGTGGGGGTGAGTTCTCTACTCGGTCGTATTCCGTCCTTGAACGATTGGTCGTTGGTTTTGTATGTCGGAGTGCTGGTGTCCAGGTTTTACTGAGATTGAGGCCTTCATCTTTTCGATTGAAATTCTGTGTGTGCTTTTGTATTTCTATGGCCTCTCTGTATATTCGTGGGTAATAACTCAACGTTCTGTCTATGGCTCGGGTTTTTTCGAAGAGGATCTTATGATTGTCCAGAGTCAAAGTGTGTTCGGCTATGGCAGAAAAACCTGCCATAGCCGAACATACTTTATCACATCGCCTTTGAGAATGTCTACAGCAGTTGTAGACGAAACGTCAGGTAGAAATACCACCGGACCACGGCCTACAAGCCCGGAAACCATGAAGACTTGGAACAATGCCGGCCGTGAAAGCTTGCACACCTGGATAGATATAACTTAAATTTTGAAACCGAAAAATATCCATGTATTTAATCATCTTTTACGTGATAGCAGAGCATAAAATAATATATAAAGTAGGCGGCACTAGTGCCGCCTAGTGAAAGTCGGTTGTGCCGGTGGCGCAAGAGCTAGAATTTTAATTTTTCGGCATATATTTTATCTGCAGTCTGCACACTACAGTATAAGGGGTAGGCGCGTTTATAGAGTTGCATTACTTATTGTATTCATTCATATCCTTTTTGCAGTGTTTTGCTTTTTAACTGTTTTGCAGGTTAAGATTCAAAAGACACCACACTATAGTTTTTTACTTCCCACCTCTACTATGGTAGGGAAGTAATGGATTTAGTTGACACTATGTTAGTTGACTAGCACCAGCTGACTAGCGCTAGTCGACTAGCACTACTAGCGCTGTTTACATATTGCTACCAGCAAATAAATACATTTTACTGTTAATTTGGAAGTTTAGTGAAAATAAGTAATGTACCGGATTTGTTATTTTTTTTTAATTTTACTTTTCTCCAAACTGTATGTTTCTCTTTAGATTCAATTTTTTTCTTTACCATATTTACTGTCAAATTTTTCATTTTCATTTCACGTTGTATGTATTCAAATGCACTATTCCGCTTAACACGATTTTTGTAATTTCCATCGCGAACATTCCACAAAATTTCGCACTCTTTATACAAAGTAATAAATTTGAAGGTATCATGTTCAGTCCATCTGTTAGTTGGTGACAGGGCCGTAGCTAGGGGGGGGGGCATTAAGGGGCAATGCCCTACCTTAAAACATCCAGTGCCCTACTTTAAGGAATTATAAACAAGTCGCAAAGACTGTCACGACAGAATGGGCGTGTTTGGCCGAAGTAAGTACTTACTAAACTTAGTAAGCCAGTTAGCATAAAAAAAAATAAAATCTTACAGGCTGACTATAGCGCTTTTCGGCCAGGACAGACTTACTGGCTTAATATAACACAAAACACCGGCAAAATGGCGTCTTATATTGAGCCATGCTTACTGAGTTAGCACTTATTTTGTGTCCCAGCTGAAAATTTTGTAAGTATAGTAAGTGACTTACTAAATTAAGTAAGTACTTACTTCGGCCAAACACGCCCAATGACAGACTTGATCTATCTGGCATTTGGAAAAACAAGATTAAATTCGTTGGATCTAAATGAAGTTCTTCGGAAATTTTATACCATGGCAAGTTCTGTATTTTTTTTTTTGATTAAATTGTAATTCACCGTTTTTTTGCTTTTGTAATTTGATATCACCAGATGAGGTGGGCAATCCAATTAATAAATTGTAGACTTTTGCTTCAGCCCTACTTTAAACTTTCAGTGCCCTATCTTGAATTCAGCTCTAGCTACGGCCCTGGTTGGCGAATTACGTAATTGAAAAAATGATTGTAATGAATGATAATTATTATAAAGAATATTCAATGTTTATTTTTACTTTCGATCTTCAATCATAATAATATATTATAAGATTATAAAATCATCCGGCGATGTAATTTGTAATGGCAGCAGGTGAATATAACACCAGATATACCGGTTTTAATAAAAAGTGAGTAATCACAAAAAAAACTTAACATTTCGTGTTATGCCATTTAAAAACTGGTTCCCAAAACAGACCTCGTTTTACAATAGCTTGTGCTTATGACAATAGAATACGAGTATAGGTATTGATTGACTGTGGCGAAAGTTAAAGTATATCTTTAATCTTTATCAACGTTTCAGTCAGTCACGATAACGATACATTAATAATTATTTAATCCTTTTTTAGCGTAAATGAAAATATATTGACGTGAATAATGCCAAGCGCGGATCCACCGCTGTGGCCACGGTGGGCATGCCCACAACCCTAATTGAGGTCGACAGGCTGATCATCTGATGTTATATCTGCAATTCCCAAATTAAAAAAAAAAACGAACCGTGCGGGTAAGAACGCGAGTGACTTTTTAGTGTATTTGCCATATGGCACATACACTATTGGCGTCGGTCGGATGGCGGGACCTAGGGGTCGGACCAAAATTTCTCGACGTTTCATACCCTCCTGAACACTTTGGCACCATTTTTGAAAATGTTTATATATATATGTATGTATATATATATATATTTATATATATATATATATTTATATATATATATATATTTATATATATATATATATTTATATATATGTGTGTACACGATAACTCTCGACAGACTTAATCGATTGAAACGAAATTTGGTACACACATTGGAACCCATCACCGCAAGAAGCCTATTTAAAATGGGCCCGATCGGACCATTTTCAGGGTTGTATTTAGGGATTCCAAAAAGTTTTTGGGCCCAAAAATACCGAAAAATTTGTCAGAATCGTTTCAAAATTGAAATTTAACTCTTTAGTAAAGATTAAAATGTGCTGCTAAAATTTTAATAAAATCGGCCCGACAGGACCGGACTTTCAAATTTTATGAAAACACTAGTTTGTTTCGAAAGCTAAGCTTCCATCTTCAGCGAACAGTGTTCGCTGAAGATGGAAGCTTAGCTTTCGAAATGTACATCCATCAATAAAATTGTTGTGGTAAGAAGTAACTATATTTTATTTTGTTTTTATTCCAACCACAGTGCTCATATATATTTTTACTAGTTTGTTGATACGGATTTACTTATGGAAGGGTGTATTTAATTGCTTGTACTGATAAAGTCCATGTCTAATATTGAAATTTAGAAAAATTTAATTATTTTAAGGGATGTATTAAGGGGTTAAATTTTTTATTTTGTCAAAAAACAAACTTAAGTTCACATAATAATGCCACAATGCCTGTATTAGCAAATACACTATATTGTCGGCAGGGTTTGGCACTGCGACCCGAGTTTTTTTATTTTGGCTACTAGTCTAGTAGTTTGTACTTACTGTTTGACGTTTCGTGAGCGAGTCCGTAGTCCGACTCGCACTTGGCCGATTTTCGGGTGGCCGTGACGGTGTGACCACAACCTTTTTTGAGGGCTGGGTCCGCGCCTGAATAATGCTCGGTTGCAGAAAACATTGTTAGAAAATCTGATTTGACAAATGACAATGACCTTAGATTGTGACCACACATATTTCTAAATAAGAAAAGCAGTGTAGAATTTTAAATCGATCCTGATCGAAAAATAATTGTTCGATTGAAACGATATTTTTATTAAACTGTGTATACATGTATTTAACATAGTTTTTTTGTACAATTTCCTCTTCGAAACAACATTTTTCTACGCATTTTGATCAAAATTTAGCTTGAAAAGCGATCTTTTTCTATGTAGATCAATCATTAATTTTTGTATGAGTACAATCCATGACAGGGAGTTTTATAATGACATTAGACTGTTCCTGCATTTATAAAAACTGTAATCATATGATCACAATCTAAGATCATTGTCAAATCAAATTTTTTGACAATGCTTTCTGCAACCCAGTATAAATATTTAAAATCGGAACAGCACTGGAGGACATGCGCAAGAAGTCGAGCATTATACAAAAACGGGTGATAATATTCAGTAAACAAAAAACAACATCCAAACAATAAATATAGTTCAAGTCTTCATGGTTCATTATGTAACTAGTTACAAAATGGTTCATTATGCAACTAGTTACATAATGGTTCATTATGCAACTGTTTTTTCATTATAGCACTGAAAAGCGTTGCATAATGGATCATTATGTAACTAGTTACATAATGAACCATTATAGCACTGAAAAGTGTTACATAATGGTCACTAGTCAATAAACGGCTATTTAAGGTTCGCAAAACAGATACGAAAAAACACTAAAAGCGTGCATGTGTTATATAAATTTTTTTATAGATTTTGGTGCGAGTGATAATGAAAGTTGTCCTTAGTATTAGAAATCGTGTCCATCGTGATTATAATAAAATTAGGAAAAATCGCAGGATAGTGGACAATATTTGATTTATTTAATTGAATGTACGACTTTCGTCTATATATTTAGACTTTTTCAAGTACATAAAAATAACAATATTTATGAAAATTAATATTAATTACTTATTTTTATGTACTTGAAAAAGTCTAAATATATAGACGAAACGTCGTACATTCAATTAAATAAATCAAATATTGTCCACTATCCTGCGATTTTTCCTAATGTTGTCCTTAGTTTAATTTTAAACAACAAACGATCAAAATAAACGACTGTTAGTCAGTTGTTATTTTAAAATAATGGGTTTTTTAAACTTCAGTATACAAGCTGACTAGTGTTAAAATAGGAGCAGTCGTTTTGATAATGGTTTCATAAGCAAGTTTTTTTATATATGTATTTTTTTAGATTGAAAAGGTTACAGCGTCTGTGGTTTTTCAATAAAAAACAAGTAAATATGTATATTCTTTCATTAATATTAAAGTCAATGGTAAAAGGTTTGAAGCGAGCCGACCTCGTGCGCATGACGTCACCTAATGCGATAAAAAAAGAACGAACATACGAATAGTCCACAACAGAACGAGATAGCAAACGCGCTGAATTCGATTTTCTCCATGTCAAACGTCTATATACCGTACTGTTTTTATACAAAGCTAGACAGTGTTGTGATGGTTTTTGAGAGGTTTATGTTGTAAGCGTCAATTTACAGTACTTATCGTAATAATTCAATAAATAATAAAAAAAATAACAAATGACTAAATCATAATATACGACACAAAAATTTAATACAACGTTACGGTATGATTAGCACATGTTTAAATGGCAGTGTTTTGTTTTAAACTGGTTTGTTTTTGGTTCAGTGCCGAAAATTTGTTAAGCAATTTTAAATACTGTACATTTATTTCGCAGGTGTCATGCGTCTGAAATGTTTGTACGAAGTAAAACAAACAGAGAATCGTCAGTAGGTGCATGTCGTTTCTTAGTTACGTTTAATGAACGTGAGCTGTTCTAAATTTAAAAGTTTTCGGTCTGGGCCGTTATGTGAGATAAATATAGCGACCTTTCTGCGTTTAGTTTAACTTTTGATTGAAATTTTTGCTATCTTATAGTATCTTCAACAGTATCCAAGTTCCCGGGTTCTAGCCCGAGAGCTGGCAAAAGTGTCAATTGGATTTTCAATTTATTATTAAAAAAAAAATAATGAATTGAAAATATGAATTGGTGCTAGGTCCAAATAACCTTAGCTGTTGGTGGTCTTTAAAACACAATTTTTTTTTATCACAACAGTATCCAAACTAAGTGTGTTTGTCTGTATGTTACCTCTTCACGGTTTAACCATTGAACCGATTTCGATAAAAATTAGCAAAGAGATCCGTTCAACCCCGACAAAGAACAGGCTACGTTTTATCCCGGAAAACTGTTCCCGAGGGTGCCATGCGAGATCAAACCATGCATCCACACTACAGCTGTGCATAATATTAATAACCTATATGGTGTTAGAAAGATAGGGAGGTCATGAATTAATTATGCGTTCTATTTGTGTAGGTATTTTGGAAAACAGATTATTGCATTTTTAACTGTCAAAATAGGCATTAAATTCATAGCACCCGGGCGAAGTCGGACCGGGCAGCTAGTATAAGAATATTTGGTAAAATTCTACCTCTTATACACATAGGTTTTTTGATTAATTCTTAGACGAAGTGCTCATTGTTATAGAATAGCTAAAGACATATATTTTTTCCGATTTTTTCGAAAAAAAAAATGCCCGAAATCAAAACACTTCTCACTAAAAATTAACCAACTTGACCGAATATTTTCATATACCTATATCTATCTTTAATAATAATTAATAGTGACTTTTTAATTACTACTTCAATATCCTAATTCTTTACTTACATGGCACGTCCTTTACAAATCCTCGGTGTTCAAGATCTAATTTTGTTGAAGAGAACTTTTGTTTGAATTCTCTGCTAATAGTAGAAATAAGATAAACATTTGGGTTTTACAAATAATTTAATTTTACTCAACGCACTATCGGAATACTAAATACTTGGATCTTTAAGTTTATGCTCCATTATTCCTGACGATCATGGAATAGTATTCCGAACCTTGTGTAATTTGTCGAACTGATCTAAGTGTTTATGTATTTAATATATTATATTTTCTACCAAGTGCCAAGTGAAGAATCAGTTCATTGTACAAGAATTATTTTGTATACTTTTGGCTCTATGTCCAAGCTCTAATTTTTGGATGACAACAGACGAGTTCTCACAATTATAATTTTTATTGGTACTTTGGTGTTAGCAACCACTAACCAGTAACCAGTTGAATTCGGATCCGGTTATTTATGTGGTATTAGTACCGGGGCTTCCGTATTTTGAAAGGAGCCCCCTGACAATAACCTATGGTGGGCCCCTCACTGTATTAAAAGTCGAGTACCTATGGCAATTGGTACCTAAAAATCTACAGCCTTGCGCCGGGCCCCCTCTCGTGTCGAGGCTTTTGGCAACAGCCCGGCTGACCACCATCCCTTCGTGAGGACCATGCTATATGCATGTTACCTTGATTCGTCTATTACAAACCCTCGATTTATTATTATGTGATATTTGTTTTCGTTTCCATGGTTACTTTACTGATACAATCAAGTTGCAGCTATATTCATGAGTTACTTTTACAAATGAACAAACTGACTAGGTCGTTACAAAATATATATAAATTGAAAGTATGACTTGATTTTAGGCATAACCCTCATCTGGTGATTAAAATAAAGAATTGGCTCAATTCTGTATTTTTTGTTGTCTGAATTTTCACAACTATGAAGTTAAAAAAATAAGCAACTAGTTCTTAACAATACGTAGGTATATAAAATCGATTTTCTGTGCGTTATTAATGACACCTGTTACATTATAATATAAATATGTATACAATATACATACCTAGTACATAATTGTTTATGAAGTTTTCTTTAGAGTATTGACCCCGTGGAAAATATCAATATTGTAGGGAAAAAAGGGAGGGATGATTATAGTAGGTATATTAAATTTGTAAATTATTCAACGTCAAAGAAAACCAGTTAAAATAAAACATACGATTTAATATGCTGTACAGTCTACAAAATATAGGTAATATGAAGAAATTTCAAATTGTTTATAATGAATTTATGGTTTTGATAAATTATATAATTGCCTCGGTAACTAATTAAATCTGAACTAATTAATCAGTGCAATTATTATAAATTAACTATAAAAACATTGATAAAGTTATTGTTTTCCCCGTGCAATTTTTATTTTGACCATTTTTACTAATTAAATCTAAATTAACTCATTTGCCAATTAATTATAAAACACAATTAATAAAGTTTGTATTTTTTCCGTGCAATAATTTTGGAGACGGGAAAAATTTGGTTTTTCTTTCAACTGCCTTTATTTTGGGGCAGAATCTATATTTTGTAGCCATGTCTAAAACGCGAATATATAATTAAATATCTAATAAAATAACAAAATATTAGTTTTCCGCATAAAAAGAGAAAGTGTATAAAGAGTTGTAATGGTTGTCGTGCGAAAGAGTGAAACGGATTCTGTGTTGCAGTATTTCCGAGCGAGTAAAAGTTAAAATACGCGGAGAAGGAAATGAACAGTGCAGACCTAAAACACGGCAGTAGCATTTCAACAACACTATGGCTAGCAATGGAAGATCTGGCCGATTCAATAGACGATATAATTTGCTCGTTTGAAAACGCAACAAACACAACTATGGATACGCTTGCTATGTTAATATTCGGTTGGATTTTGTTGGCTTTGTTTCTTTTGTGGTTAGGCAAATTTCTTTACAATAAATTCTTACCGAAAGAAGACATTGTAACTAGTGAACCGATTTCGACAAAAACAAAACTCGACGTGCAGCAAAAGGCTGCAGTGGTAGAAAAAAGTGCGGCTGTCGCAGCTGTTGCGGTTGGAGTCGCTGCGGCTGCCGGAAGTACTGCGGCAGCTGGCGATGTCGTCAAAGAGAAGATCGTAACAAAAACCTCAGCACCGGTGCCGGTTTCAGCTGGTGCCAAATCTGGAGGTGGTGGAGGCGGCGGTTATGTGCCGCCTACGCCACCCATTCGCAAAAGGCTGTCGAGAAAGTCGCCTGGACCGGACTTGCCGAGGAAGAATATTCACGTCAAACCGGCACCAAAGGCCACGGGACCCGATAACGTCAGTGTTCAGTGGGTGAACGATCTGTTTCAGTGGTTGTACAACGACTTGGTGGTTGTGAACGAACTGGTCAACGTGTGGATTCAGTCGCTCAACGAATTCTCCAAGAAGTCAGTGGCAGAGGTGAGTCCAACAAAAATCTATCTCTATTTTAGGAATTGATACAATGTTGTGAAAAAAAGTTATTATCAATTTTTTCCCTAAATTACGGAGTTTTGGGTTGAGATTAGCAGACTATACACATTTTTACTTCCCACCTCTACTATGGTAGGGAAGTAATGGATTTAGTCCGAAAACAATATTTCGAGATTTTAACAGATCTTCACGTTTTGAGACCCTAGCAATCGTTTAAAATCATTTTCTGACTGATGTCTGTATGTGTGTGTGTATGTGGTCAATTTTTCGCCTTCGATATCTTAAGAACGGAACAACATACGGGCATGCCGATTGTTCTATTGTGTTTATCAGCCTTTAACTTAGATCTGATTAGATTTTGAGTCAAATCGGTTCAGTGGATCCTGATATATTCAAAAAAACGACCTCAATGTCACGTATTAACATAGGTAAAAAAAAATATAAATGAATTATAGATGTTATAATATGAAAAAAATGTAAATATTTTTTTTCTCTAAAATGTATAGTTTTCGAGAAAAAAAATATTTTACTAAAAAAAAATAAAAATTGTACGTAAATCAAGGTAACCATGATTTTTGCTATATTAAGTTAGCCATCAGTAGATCACCAAACAAAAAAGAGGGCCATGCTTTCTTCAAAGAATAAAAATTAAATTGTGTTTTAAAGACCACCAACAGCTAAGGTTAATTGGGCCTAGTCAAAGAATAAAAAAAAAGAGTGTTTATTTTTTGCAAATATTTACTAGGTGGGAAGTATAGGACTGGTCATCAGTCGAATTTTTTTTTTAGAAACTGTGTATTTATTATGTTTTCTATTACTGAAAAAATTGAGTGCTCTCCATTACACCTCCAAATCCCATGAATTAGACAATTTTATTCTTAGAAAATAACTTCATTAAATACAACATGCCTTTATAGCTCTGAATAAAAAAATGAACAAGCCGTGAAGTGGGTTGTTTATTAGGACTAAAGTGCGACCCTTGAGGTCCACACGACGAACTTCCCAGTTTGATAAATATTTAATAATAATAATTAAATTAGATATTACACAGAAAAGTTATCATTTTAATCATTAAAACATAATTATTATTTATTTTTAACAATAATTAAAAAAAAAAAAACGGCTGAACCGATTTTTATAAAATTTATGTCGGATCAAAATGACGTTAACACGCCTCGATTGACACCCTAACGAAGTCGATATAATTTTTTATTCGCGAAATATTGTGTAAAATCTACTTTTTTGGAGTCTATTTGGTTAAGAAAAAAGAACGACTGAACCGATTTTGAAAAAATTTCTTTCAGATCATATTTACGTTAATACGCGTCGATTGACACCATAACGTAGTCGATATCATTTTTCATTCTCGAGATTTCGTCTTAGAAAGAAATGGACACATATACGTACGTACGTACACACACACACACACACACACACAGACATCTTTCTAAAAATAGTGTAGTGACCTTGAAACATAAAAATTTGTTATACATTTTGATTTCGATTTTCGGACCCATTACAATAACTTCCAATGGGAAGTTAAAAAAAAATTATATTTAGATGGAAGTTTGTTGCTAAGGTGTGCTTTATTGGGTCAATGGGACACTGGACTCTAGCTCCAGCACTTCATCTAAGGATATTACTTGCTAATGTATGTCAGCTTGCAATAAAATAATATTCAGTAGAAAAATGATTTTAGTTTTTCGTTTAGCTTTTTTATGTAATCTTTGTGATGTTGCTAACTTTCTTAGCAAAACACGCGTCGTGGTTTTTCTTTTAATTTGATGTATTGGTGTTCAGGGTGTCATAACTGTTTATGTACATCCGACTATTCCAAACGAATTTTGTTTTCTAACGAAAAATTGAAAAGACAACCCTGTCGCATTTTTACATTTAAGTCTGTACCAGTGGCGGATTTACCAGCAGGCTGCGTGGGCTGGAGCCTAGGGCGGCAGATTTTAGGGGCGGCAAATTTGGGGCCAAAATTTTTTTTATGTCTTACAGAAATTAAAAAGATTCATATTTATATAGGTACCTAAATGTTATTAGGTCCACACAAACAATTCAACATGTAATAATTAATATGTTTCATCGTTTAGATAATTTTTTCTACAATTTACTCAAAAACTATTTCTTGTGCAATCTTTACTAAATCGTTGGGTTGTAAAAATAATCTAGGAACTGATACATGCAGATCGGTCCCTTAGTTCACAATCATATACTAATTACGGGGAAAAGGTGGTGTAATTAGGACGATCGATAGTGCACAAATCATAAAGTTACAATTTCATTGACAAACAAATTTTAATTAATATGATTGTGAATTAGGGTATCGAATTGTAGAGGTCGGTAGGGGCGGCAAAATTTGAATAGCCTCCTGGCGGCAAATGTGTAAATCCGCCACTGGTCTGTACGTACGTGTTCAGAAACTAACGTTTTTTAACAAGTACCAGTATAAAAATTCGACTGATGACCAGTCCTATACTTCCCACCTAGTAAATATTTGCAAAAAATAAACACTCTTTTTTTTATTCTTTGACTAGGCCCAAATAACCTTAGCTGTTGGTGGTCTTTAAAACACAATTTAATTTTTATTCTTTGAAAAAAGCATGGCCCTCTTTTTTGTTTGGTGATCTACTGATGGCTAGCTTAATATAGCAAAAATCATGATTACCTTGATTTACGTACAATTTTTATTTTTTTTTAGTAAAATATTTTTTTCTCGAAAACTACATTTTAGAGAAAAAAAAATTTACATTTTTTTCATATTATAACATCTAGAATTCATTTATATTTTTTTTACCTATGTTAATACGTGACATTGAGAACGTTTTTTTGAATATCTCAGGATCCACTGAACCGATTTGACTCAAAATCTAATCAGATCTAAGTCAAAGGCTGATAAACACAATAGAACAATCGGCATGCTCGTATGTTGTTCCGTTCTTAAGATATCGAAGGCGAAAAATTGACCACACACACACACATACACATACAGACATCAGTCAGAAAATGATCTTAAACGAATGCTATAGGGTCTCAAGACGTGAAAATCTGCTAAAATCTCGAAATATCTTTTTCGGACTAAATCCATTACTTCCCTATCATAGTAGAGGTGGGAAGTAAAAATGATACCAAATATAATTAAATTTTCTTTCTGCAAATTTTCCTTACTTATTTTTCCAATGGTGGATACTGGTTGCTATTTTGCAGAAAACATGGTATATTAGAAATCATTAGGCTCACACAGAATAATAATCACACTGGATGGAAAAAATGTATTCCATTATTTTCTTGAAATCAGTCGCGATTTTGGTAACATTTGCTGGTCAAAAATAATTTTAAAATTCTATGTAGGCCCTACATATTTTAATTTTATATATACCTACTTTTAGGTCTATAGTTTTTGCCTTGCAATATTTCTGACATTCTGTGCGAGCGTCGAAGCAAATTGTTTCCTGGAACACAAAATGATTCCCTTGCAGAGATATTTTCATAGCAAATCTTTCCCCAGGTCGCGTCGTCGCCACTCGTAATACTCGTCCACGAGCATCTGATGAATTCAAACTTACCCTGATGGTTTCCCCAGGAAATGAAACGTCCTTCCAGTCCAAAAAATATATAACAGAAAAAATGAGTTATGCGCTAATTTGGACTAGAATATATTTTGAAAAAACCACATTTGTGCACTGAAGTTCTGTTCAAAGGTTTTTTTTGTTTTGATTTCGTAAGCCAAATAACCTTTGAACAAAAGTATTTCCCAAATATAATATTACATAATATTATTATGATATTAAATTATAGAAGTAAAACAATGTAATCAAATTTTGGTTATAATACTATTTGTTCCTGAACTATTCCGGGATTTCAGAAAATGTGTCTTCCTTGATTAAGGAAACTTACTGAATTATTAAATAAACACAAGTCTTGTTTTGAAATTACCTACTATCAGCTGATCTGGACGTTTGCCCAAAACCGTACAGCAGATATTTCTAGTAGGTAATATTAATATAGTAATACATCGACATACGTACTAACAATAGGTTTTTAAGTATTGACTTTGAGGTGTAGACGTTACTCGTATAAATTACTGTGTACCAAATACAGAACACTTGGCTTTTTAAAACAGACGTTTTAATAACATTAATTGAAATCTCATTTCTATTTCAAATTGGTTGTATTTATATAGAAAAAAAACTATGCTAAACTTCAATTTTCTATTGCCCATATTCATAGTTAACCCTTAAGGTAAGTGATAAGGGTCCTTTCGTTGAGGGTCACTTAAGTGCTGAGGGCACCTTATTCAAAGGAGCGTTTCAGAGTCATTTCCTTGAGTGAGGGAAGAATTATAGTAAACCTCCATGATTTTTTTCCTTTAGAACAGTTGGTCATACTGTAGACCGATTGTGTTTAGTTGTCATTTTTGATATAAATGCGTGTTTTTCATGTGTTTTACTGTTTTTACTTTTTTGACACTTAAGGGACATACTATCCACTCTTAAGGTGAGGGTGATGTAAGGGCCCTTACAGACGTCAATTTTGACTATGAAACGCATATTCGATTTGAGGGTATGAGTTAAGTGTCCCTTACTACTTACAGGTTAACTATGAATACGGCCGTATGTCAAATGGACGTTACAAACAGACGTACACCGAGGTGATAGGTGTTTTCGGTAACGGTCTAACGGAGTACGGAACACAAAAGATTGTGTGTGCATTTTTTTTGTTTCTTTCGGTTTATATAAATATAGCGTTTCTCCGCGGGAATTTTCTGCGTAGATTCGTTTTGCGCTAATGTCAGTTTTAGGGAATCATCTTAACCTGAAAATAACGAGCTAAAAATTACTCTATACTTAAATAGTTTGAGTGCCAATTGATAGGTGTATCAAGTTTCATCAAAATAGGCGTAATGTCGATAAAAACAGTGACAAAAATTGTGGAAACGCGTTCGCCCGTCTGGGTGCGCCATACAAAATAATTGAAATCTCCAAAAATCCGTAGAAAATGATATTACAAAGATTCTATCACAATTTTATAAATATATTAGTTTTGATTCGGCAAAACTAAATATAGGTATACAAAAAGGTGTCCAAATAAGCGTAGGTAATAATTAATAGTATAATGACTGCAAACAGTATATGAAACACCTGTTGTAAAAACAATGACGTAACATAATGCTGTAATCAGGAAAAATGCATTAATTCAAATTTCAAACCTATGTCACCGTAGGGATTTTAACCCTAAACTTTCCACTATTGCGGCGTCCGTGTTAAAATTTGTAATAATTAATAGTGTAGCTGACTATCCGGTGTTCTCAGTTCGACTGTAGGTATTTTTTGTGTGTATGTAGATATGTTACGCGATTTCTCCTGCATTTGTGAACCGATTTTGATGATTATTGTTTTATTTGATAGGGCATACCTTCGGATTGGTCGCATATAAATTTTACTTGAATCGGTTCAGTAGTTCGACTGCTATTATAAAAAAGTGAGTAACGGGATGTGACACCGTTAAGGTAAATGTCAAATATCATGACAGAAGTCGGTTAATAACGTGCAAACTACGTATTGTAAAGCCACTAAAATAAATAACTTTTTAACAAGAAAAAAAATCTTCAAAAAAGCCACAAAAAAGGAAAATAATAAAATTTTGAGGTTTGCGCCAATTTAATAAAATATGAAGTCGGTTAAAAAGTAGATACCTACCTATTAATTATTATACTATACTTTTTAACCGACTTCATATTTTATTAAATTGGCGCAGACCTCAAAATGTTATTATTTTCCTCTTTTTTGTGGCTTTTTTTAAGGAGTTTTTTTGTTAAAAAGTTATTTTTTTCATTTCTTTGTTTTGTGTGCAGAGTTGTGTGTGTGTGATTTATATAAAATAATACAAACACTAAGTACCTCATTCGATTATTCAGTACCTAAATTCGACTTTGGCAAAACATTTGGCCGATGCCAAAAGTTTTGCCGAAAAGGTTTAATTTTTGATCAAAGCTTTGGTCGGGCTCTATCGATAGAGCAAGACATATTCACTGTGATTTGTGAGATAATTCGCGTATGAGCTAACCTAACTCGTATTTATCTTTCTCGTTTAAACAAATTCGCGCATTACAGACACGCGTTGTAACAGAAGACTTCAAAAACTAGGACGCGCGATCATTCATATACTTTATACAGTCCCTAAAGTATAGAGTTCAGTGGAAATGTATGGTAGCAGTGTGCATATAGTTGAGTGAAGAATGTACATTATCTCTGGATGAAGCGGCGCCTGTCGGGTTGATGGGAATTGGAACTGTTTGGGAGGCCAGTGTCCTACATTCTACAGTTCGTGACGCATTGAATAATCGTGCTACATCTGTTGCGACGACAACTCCACTGCACTGCAGGCGAAGCCCCCTCCAGGAATGGAACAAGGGGGAATATTATGCATTGCGCTTGTTGATAGACTCGACACAAACCTGCAGGATTTATGTTGAATGCGTGTTTAAATTTAGATCAATGACGACTGATGTTTCTATTCATAGATCTCTTCCAGCATGTCAGAAAAACTGCGACGCTAGTGATCGATAGAAATATCAGTTCTTTCGTAACTGTTGCCAAAAGTATCTGAATATTGAAAAAGAAAAAAACTAGGGTATGGTTTTATGAAACCACAGTACAAGTGAAATTTTTTTTATTCAATAAATAGTGATAAAAACCGCCGAAAGTATACAATTTTGTTTACGTAATTTTGGTAATGTAATTTGAACTCTGATCTACTAATATGGAGGCGAGCGTAAGAATCCAGATTCTATCGTCGGTGGTCAATGGGTATTTGATTAGTTATATAGACGTACGATATAGTTATGAACATAAACGTCGCTGCTTTTCGATGAGTACTGGTCTGGTCGATCGCTTCAATTGGACGCGACGCGACGTGACTTCGACATGCGTAACCGAATATCGTACATTTAGTAGACAAAAAAAATGATTCAAACGTAGATGAAAAGAATTATTTCGATAATATGCATTGAGTGCCATGAAACTTTAGTCGATTTGTCGTGTCGATCAATATCATTGTTATTTGAATGATAATCAAATTTTTTCGACAGCATCTAACATGTTTTTAATTATTTCGATTGTGTACTTCAATTAATGGCGTGCCGACAATATTCCGTCGCGTGCCATAGGTTCGCTATCCCTGCACAACAGTCTACACAATATTGCTTCTGATATTTAAAACCGACGCGGTGGTTATGCCGCCCAGAGCCAACGCTAGGATTTTCGGGTCCCGGTTAAGCGTTCTTAGGCCCCTGTCCTCTCCAAAAAATATTTTTCTCCAAAATTTGTTTTTTTTGAAATAGTCAAAAAATTTTAATGCAAAAAATCAAATAACGTTTTTTTTTTGTTGGGAAAATGCTCGCAGTTTTAAACACGGTATAGTCACATATAATAGGTAAATCCCGGGTCAGATGGGCCCCCTTCGGGGCCCGGGGTATCTTTGACCCGCTTACTCCCCTGATGCCGTTCTCTCAAATGTGTCGCCCCGGGCAAGTGCTCTTTTCACTATTAGGCAAATACTTCGCTGCCGATAGTACAAAATTGTTATTTTTTAACAGTTATTTGTAAACTGTTATTTTCATGTAACTGTTAAAAAAAAGTAACGGTTGTGCTCATCACTGTGCGACGCATATATATTTAATATTATAGTAGTGTTACTCAAAATAACTTACTGCGCATGCGTCGTACATTTTGTTTTCGATTTTTCTGGCTGATGCTGGAACGAACTTTATGCATTTACATTTTTATTACGTATATTAGCTCATCCTTCGTCAACGTAATGTCGCTGCTACTAATACATCGAATCACAAAATAATCTAGTTACAGTAGAACCTGGGTTATTAATCCAAAATGACCATGCGATGGGTACGTGAAATGGTCAATTATTCAATAAATATCAATAGAAATAATTTTGAAATAAATATACAATAGTTATACTGTTACAAAACTGTTTTCTGAATTGGCGGAATAAATATTTATTTACAATAATTAAAAATATAATAACAATAAATGCAACAACGGAAAGTCAATTTTAACAATAAAAAACTTAAACGGTAATTATTGAACTAAACGAGCCACTTAAATAACACTTAACAAATAACTATATATACAAGGATTATTTATTTGTAATTATTTATGTCACTGTATTTATATCAGATTTATTTCTAACGTTTATTTATGTCGGTCATTTACTCAGTTATTTCAGTACTATTTATTTACATCCACTCCACTATTTATATCACTGTACTGACTGATTCGACCGTTGATTGATTAATATTTATATCACTGATCCATTTGATGGCACGATTATTCATCATTCACTGCTTACCGATTGCGTGACACCGTCGACTGATTCTGATTCACTCGTACCGGCTTGTTTATATACCCTGCGCGGCCCAGCCTAGTACATTCCGGCAGGTACTCTTTGTTCAGTATGCAGACCCCCGTTTCTCAGAACTGTTGCCCGCCGTTCATATACAGGGTGATCCGTAACAATACAATCGATTACGATAGCTCGTAAGGTCGTAAGCATAGCAAGAATTGTATTCTCTATAACCTCTACCCACATAATATTAGATATTTGTTTTGTATTTTTACAGATTCTTTATTCAGAAAATCTGAATTGACAATGACCTTAGATTGTGACCATGTAATAATGTAGTTTTTGTAGGCGTAAGAACGATCTGAGGTCATTTTAAATGTGTTTTTTATATTGTAGAATATTAGATTTTAAATGATAAAACTTGACAAAACTAAATCGTTTTTAAAGCTAAATTTTTACAGAAATGCTTTGAAAAATGTGGTACGACGCTGATTGTAATAGGGATCTTGTAAGGTGACCAGACGTTCTCCTTTGAGAAGGACAGTCCTTCTTCGGTGAGATTTGTCCTCCACAGTGATAGTGTCCTCCTATGTCCTCTTTTCCTGTGATAACGCCACAACGACCCCATTTGTCCTACTTTTTAACGATTTCAACAAATGTTTTTGTGGTTTTGTGCTATGGGTAGACAATCTCACAACCGGTATATTTTGTGGACTTTTACCTTCATTCAACGCTTTGTTCCGTTGTTACGACGTCCTCGGGTAGTTCGCGACTAAGCCCAATAGAGGGCTTCGACCTTAATGCCAGATGCGAATATTATTATACAACAAATACGAATACGGCTATGGACTGTTAGATGGCGCCACTCCTGTGTGTTTCACTCTTAGATTATAAGGTCTAGAATCTAGATAATAAATAGACTGCAAAAGTAGTTTTAAGCAATTTTAAAATTCTGACCACGTTAGTTCTTGGGAAAGATAGGAGATAATTAATCATGTTAATAATATATGTACTTTTTGTATAATAACGACTGCAATAATATATTACTTACTTACCTCTCCGAGAGTGAACATATACTTCCTGGAACTCTACATGTCCGGAACTACCTAGATGTAAAATGTTGAACAGTTCTAGTATAATTAGAGACGTTTGTGCATATTTATGTACATATATAATATTATTATTGTTGTCTTGAATATAAATGGTTACTCAATTTCATGAGTATACATATTATAGTTATTTTGTTTTTGTTATACCACAGTGTTTAGTTTACAGATACAGTGATTTCACTTACTGTCGGCACCTTTGATGTTCTGTTACAAAGTTGTTTTTTTATTCTATACCACCGTCGGACATGCGCGTTAGGCAGCCAATGAGAAGCCAGCGCTCTGTGACTGTTTCTATAGAACGGGACCTTATTCAGTGCCATAGATACATTAGCTCGTGATTTGTGCATAGGCCATAGATAGACGAGGGCAGTGTAGCCTAGCGGATAGCGTATTTGGTACCGCAGCCTCTAGACTATAGACTGTCGTCGGTTTGAATCCCACCTGCGCCCATGGATGTTTAGTGATGTTATTAGTGTATTTGCCATATGGCACATACACTATTGGCGTCGGTCGGATGGCGGGACCTAGGGGTCGGACCAAAATTTCTCGACGTTTCATACCCCCCTGAACAATTTGGCACCATTTTTGGAAATGTTTATATATATATGTATATATATATTTATATATATATATATGTGTTCGCGGCATAACTCTCGAAAGACTTAATTGATTTGAACTAAATTTGGTAGACACGTTGGAATCCATTACCGCACGGAACCTATTTAAAATGGGCCCAATCGGACTATTTTAAGGGTAGTTTTTAGGGGTTGAAAAAAGTTTTTGGGCCCAAAAATACCGAAAAAAATCTCAGAATTGTTTCAAAATTGGAATTTAACCCTTTAATAGAGATTAAAATGTGTTGCTAAAATTTTAACAAAATCGGCACGACAGGACCGGACTTACAAATTTTATGAAAACACTAGTTTACGGATAGTGATTTGTTTGCTGACGGGTATATTTAATTTGGTACAGAGGTTGCATTGATAATAATATTGAAATTAGGAAAAAAAATATTATTTTAAGGGATGTATTAAGGGGTTAAATTTTTCATTTTGTCTAAAAACAAACTTAAGTTCACATAATAAAGCCACAAGGCCTGTATTAGCAAATACACTATATTGTCGGCAGGGTTTTGGCACTGCGACCCGAGTTTTTTTTAATTTTAAGAAAGTTGTTATTTAGTGTAGTTAAAAGAAGCTAATGACCTGAGATGTCGACGCGTCTATAATCTATACAATAAATAAAACTACAATAGGCCATGGATATAAACCACAGTTGGTTCACTATGTAGCAAACCCCAAGATGTTACGCCACTGCCTCCAATAGAAACCACGAGAAAGAAAGTTCACAGTAGTAAAACGTGGAATGGTATCGAAACAACGAGTACCTGCCGGAATGTTCTAGAGAACGCGAGAACGTACTAGGCTGGGCTGCGCGACCTATATAAGCGAAGTACGAGTGAGGCAGGGCAGTCGACGGTGTCACGCAAACGGGAATCGGTCAGTACAGTGAAATAAATATTGATCAGTCAACGGGAATCAGTCAGTGTAGATTGTACTGTGACAGTGTTGAACCGCGAAATAAATCTGATATAAATACCGGGATATAAATTCACTTGATAAAATAAATATTAGTGTAGTCAATTGTATATTTTTAATTATTGTAAATCGATATTTATTCCGCCAACTCAGAAAACAGTTTTGTAACAATAATATGCTATAGTCTTGCCTTCAAAACTATACTAGGCCGTCGCATGCGCACTGAATTTCTTGTCACAGAAATATTGCCGAGTGGTGAAACTGCTTGTATACGTTTAAACTGTGGCTATACCTATAGTGACCGGATATACACGTATAACTGTGCCTGAGGAAGTAAACCGGAAAATGTATGCTATCTAGCATCCTTCTTTTTGCGTCAGATGTTTTTGTTAATCGCATTTATATCTAAAATAATAAAAAGGCTATTTGCATTTTATTAGACAAAGACGGGTGCATCTCATAAGTCGGTGACATGAACCACAACTTACTTCCGTCGAACCGTCATGTCGATAAAAATAAACTAAAAACCACATATAGTAATATAGGTGTGTTCAAAATGCTTGCAAGATAAAAAACCTAATGAATCTTTTCCTGTAAAATAAAATGTCTCGCATTTACAATTTTTTCTTCTTCTACAAAATTTTCGCAAGAAGGTTGCGTATTGGCCCACCGGCTGATATTTTCTATTTTTATTGCCATTTTACAAGTACCCCTTTCATGTCGCTTGCAGATTGATTAAGTAATGTAAATTCCTCCCGCATGTCAGATCCAATAATAATATATTGCATTTGAAAATTTTTATGGGAAGAGCAGCCAATTACCTACATAATTGATTCTTGCAAATATCGGAAAAAATCATTTTGACAACCATAGGACTCTAACCTGAACTTTTCCACTATCGCGGCCGAATGAGCTTACATTACTCACCCGTGACAAGATTACTAATCTAACATTCTCCATATATGCAAAGGAATCAATAGATTTCCCCTACATGCGAGTGTTATTAATTATAGCTAGGTTGTAGCTGTGAATCATCGTAATAGCGAGAGCTATTCATCATTCATGTAGAGAACTACACCTACATGAATTATAGCTCTCGCTATTACGATGATTTACATCTACAACCTAGCTATAATTATTAATACTCGCATGTGGTGGAAATCTATTGATTCCTGTGTGAAAAACGCACCCGGACGTGAAAAATAAACGCACGTACGTGAAAATACTTCACGTCCATGTGCGTTTTTCACGTCCGTGTATTTGTTTGAAAAACGAATACGAATGTGTCAAATCCCTGCTAAAAACACGTACTTGAAAAACGCACCCGGACGTGAAAAATAAACGCAACTCCGCCATTTTACAAAATGAACGCTGAGATAAAGATAAGGTCATAAAAATGAGAAATCATGTTTGATCATAAATAATCATTTCTGTGGCGTTAAATCCCTCTATACTTCCTACTTACTTTGTCCCTAGATTTTTATGACTATGATTTAAGCGACGAACAGCTTGCAGCCCGAGGAACGAGCAACTTGAAGTGCAGGCCCCTTTTAATGACGCACGGTATTGGGAACTGACATGTGGGTGTGGCTTCAAAAACATGGCCGACAAAAAATTGCAGTTTCAAAAAAATTACATATTATGTGATAGTAGTGTTGACGATTAAAATGCTATTAAATTTGAGTGAATTAATATCTAAAGGTACGTGCAGTACGCAGCTGGGATTCTAGATGGTAGCGTAGATCATAGCAGGGCTTGCTTAAATTAATTGCATTGTTATATAATATGCGAGCGTACACAACGAAGCAGTGAGTGTAGCAGGTAAAAGCGCTGTTACAAGAGCTGGTAGATACAAGAATGTATCTCACCATTCTTTCAGCGCGCTGACTACTACAATCAACGTGTGACAACTGTCAAATGACCGTTACAAGTTTCGCAATGTATGTGACTATAGTTTAATAAGTGAAATTTTACCAGTTTTTATTTAATTTGTTTTGAGTTTTTTCTAAGACGTATTTAAATGTGTTAGGTTCCATACTTAAATATTCAAAAAACCGGTTTGGGTAAAATTTTAATTCTTGGTATAAATGATGAAATTCGCCATGTTTAGATCGTTTTCTATTAATAAGGTGGACATGATAGCTCCTACCCAAATTTATATTTAAAATATTCCACTTTGTAGCAGAAGAACACAAATATTCGTCTTCGCTATCTGACATTTCAAACGCGATTTAAGCTTGTATCAATGCTTGTATCAATGCTAGTATCAAAGCTTCGTTGTGCAAACCTATAAGCGCTTATAATTTCAGCCACCATCTACCATACATGCTACCATCTAGATTCCCAGCTGCGTACTGCACGTACCTTTAGGTTGGTGATAACCCAAACCAAGAAAATATATACTTATGATGCTGAACGAATTTTATCTGTCGGGACATTTTTTGCCACCAGATTGTCATGCCTTAGTTCGTCAGTTCCCAATATTATAATTAATATCTGAACAGCAATAGCTTTGGCACAGATCAATTAATATCAGTTCATTACGTAAGACAAGCGTTCAATCGGTACCTATATACAAAATGACGCGTTTGATTGGCTAGCCAAGCAAGCTAAATGTCCGTGGCCTAGTGATACACAAATTGAAATACACACACGACGACGTACAGGTGATTTGATTACAATATGGTAATTTATAACACCAGTGTACCGAATTAATCAAGAATCAAAATGGCGTTTACATCAGATATATAGTGAAAATTGCAGCTGTGAGTTAATTGTTTTTAACACTCCGGAAATTAAAAAAAAGGGTGTGGGTCTCGGGACCCCCGACAGATGTGAAACATCAAAGAAAACGTTATTGAACTCGGTGGTATTCTCTATGTAGTAGTATATATTTTTTCAAAAGCAGCAACTAACTGTTATGCTGACGTAATCCTATATACTGCACTGTAACACACGCGGTTGCGGCGTTTGAGCACGCCTGAGCCAGAAACGCAACTAAATACACAGCGAAGTATCTATATTACATACCTGCACGTGTATACATATACTTTTGCTTTACAGTACGTTCGTATGTATACTCTCTCTCTCTCTCTTCCCGTGCCCGAGCGCGCGGAAGCCGAGAGAGAGAAAGTGCCGCAGTGGTGGGGAGAACACTGCAGGGAAGGAGCGGACCGGAAATTTCGTTGCATATTTCCCCTCACGCGGCTGTTCACAGCCCGATATAAGATGTTTGACATCAAAAACTCAAACATAGAACTCCACACACCTCGATTAAATGTCGTTGACGTAATTTTATATGTCTCAGTTTCAGCAATTCATTAATTTTCCGAAGTGAATTTAATGATGGATTAGGAAACGAACCCTCAACTTGTATTTTATTAATGACTGAATATTTAAATATTTAAAAAAAATGACTGTGTGCCTCACCCACATATAAGCGAACGATCGAAGTTTCATACATTTTTCATTAGAACACGTTCCGTTGTTGAAGGGCTTGAGAATAGCCGAGAGTGTAGCGACGCTGTTGTTTACATGGCGTTGCTATGGTTCCTCTATTACAAGTCCCCAGTTCCCGGGTTCTAGCCCGAGAGCTAGTAAAAGTTTCAATTGGATTTTCAATTTATTATTAAAAAAAAAAAAAATAATGAATTGAAAATATGAATTGGTGCTAGGCCCAAATAACCTTAGCTGTTGGTGGTCTTTAAAACACAACAACGTTCCGTTGAAGTTTTTGGCGTTTTTAATATAAACTATTTACTTATTTTTATTTTTGACATATCATGATAATTTATCAAGTTTCCCTTAAGCCATGGAACCATAAGTATCCAAAGCCTACTTACAATATTACACTATTTTGAAACGTCAAGAAATTAAATTTTTAAAATTATAAAATTTATAAGAAAACGAATTTTTCCTGGGATGAGACCTAGCTAGATCGATTTTTGTCCCCCAAAACCTCTTTTCAGTAATTTTCATCCAAATCGTTAGAGCTGTTCTATGTCTGTCGGCGTTTCATTAATTTTTGAGTCGATTTAATAATTTGTTGGTTTATGTTTTGTTTTTTCTGATTTACTGCCCTCGCTAAAGGAATATAAGTTCAAAAAACTCCACCATGGATTTTTTGAGATACTATAGTCTTTCCCATCAACAGAAATAGTTATCACGTGAACAGCACATGCTCTGTAGGAATGCACAAAGTCTCTGATTGATTTTTGACTGTGTTTAGTTTCAAGCAACCAATCAGATGGTGATAGATACTGATCACTCAGTTTTACTACTATATCGCAACGGTTCCCAACTTTTTAGTTGTACGGACCACCAATTTTGTAAAAAAAAATTTGAGGCCCATTAACTAAATATATAAGTAAAAAGTCCTGAACAACAAACCAATCGAATAATTCGATTGTTACTTACAATCGAGTGACTCGATTGTTTTCACTCGATTGTTCCCATCTCTACCCTGAAATTCCGATAATATTAATGTTCCAAAACTGTTTTCTGAGTTGGCGGAATAAATATTTATTTACAATAATTAAAAATACATTAACAATAAATGCAACAACGAAAAGTCAATTCTTACAATAAAAAAAAAGTCAATTCTAACAATAAAAGAAACTTAAACGGTAAAATTATTGAACTAAACGAGCCACTTAAATAACACTTAACAAATAACTATATATACAAGGATTATTTATTTGTAATTATTTATGTCACTGTAGGTATTTATATCAGATTTATTTCGCTGTTCAACACTGTCACAGTACAATCTACACTGACTGATTCCCGTTGACTGATCAATATTTATATCACTGTACTGACTGATGGCACGACTCACCATTCACTGATTGATTCAACACGACACACTCCTGTTTATATACCTGCGTGCGGTGTACGCTCAGTGTGTCCTCGTATCCTCTAGCGTTGTCTGGAATCTTCGATACCATTCCACGCTTTACTATTGTGACCTTTCTTTCTCGTGGTTTCTATTGGAGGCAGTGGCGTAACATCTTGGGGTTTGCTACATTAATATTGACTTAGACTCTCGACCTGCGTCCACGGCCCAGTACCACGCTGCCCGCGGCCCATGGGTTGGAAACCGCTACTATATCGGTTTATGGGATAAACTATAATTAAGTACCATACAATGTAAATGCATTATTACTTATAATTTATTAGCAGACCCAGCATCCATTAATTATTCGGGTCATATTTGAACACAATAATTGGTATTCCGTTTGTGAAACATACTAAAAGCATGACTTTTACAAAGGCAAAGGTTATCATTTATCAAGTTCTATTTACATAAGCGAGCGATATTAAAAACTCATGTACTAATTAATGCCACACTATTTGCTATCTTCAATGAACAATAATATGTAGAGAAGTCTAAAAGCTAATTTACACGACTCAATAAAAACTTTAACTGCAAAATCAAAATCATATTTCTTAACGAGATAAATTATTGACTACAACCGGGTAACCTAGACTTTTTTTTTAATTATTGTTAAAAATAAATAATAATTATGTTTTAATGATTAAAATGATTACTTTTCTGTGTAATAACTAATTTAATTATTATTATTAAATATTTATCAAACTGGGAAGTTCGTCGTGTGGACCTCAAGGGTCGCACTTTAGTCCTAATAAACGACCCACCTCACGGCTTGTTATTAATTTTTTTTTTAATTAGTTGAACTTTGATCTCTCAAAGTTTGTCGATAGGCTAATAAATTATCTTGTATAAAGGGTGAAAAATCACAGAACATCATTGTTGTGGAATATCTGAATATAACCCATATTTTTTTTATAATTTAAGATAGGTAACGTCGCTTAAATAAATGAAACTCATATAAAATATTGACAACCGTAAATTCAACGATTGAATTTTTTTTTTTAATTTAAAAGGTACGTTCGGTTTTGAGCTCAGATCGATCTGAGTGCTCCAATGCGTTCGAATTTAACATTTATATGCTCTGAAAGATCTCTATCCTGCGTTCGGATTTAAAATCTGGAGGAAATCGAGCACGCTCTATGAGCTCCGAGGAAAGCGAGCGAGCAAGCAGATTTAACCAACTTCAGAGCATTCTTTTTAAAAATGAGCGGAAACCCTTGTTGTGAAAATGGATAAATTTATGATTAAATAAAATATTTATTATATCTATGGGTCGAAAAAATCAACAACCGGTAGTACTATTAATTTTAAAATAAAGGAATAAAACGAAAAAAATTTTGAATCATCATGATTTATTATTATAACAATGTTGAATTAAATCAAAATGAGGAGCAATAAAGAATATATTTCGGCTTTAGTAATAAGAATTTAACTTGCTGGGGTCATTTTATTCTGATGTTTGGAAAAATCTGCTAGATTGTTTCGGAATTGTTTAGATGGCTCGATTTGCTTGCTTGTCACGTGACCAAAAATCTGTTCGCTCGGCTCGATCAATCGAGTGCAAAATCGAACTTACCCAAAGTTTCAAATTTGATACTAAATGAGCAGGTCGCACGTTACGATAAAAAATCGTGTTGTATATTAGTTCGAATACCGACTAGACGGCGCCACCCACGCCTTTAAAGTACGAAATTATTGATTTCTGTGGGCGCCGGAGCATCTGCTCTGCTCTGCTCCGCTGCTGTGTACCGTTTTGTGTAGTAGGCGTTGCGCCTACAACAAGCATTGTGTATAAGTGCTCACAGAGTAGGCCTGGTAATGGCATAGAAAAGGTAAATTCTACGGCCACAAGGCAGAGTTGGGTATGTCGATTTTTCTTGACTCTACGATTTGAACCAGGGCCGGATTAACCATGTCGGGGCCCCTAGGCAATGCAATTCTCGGGGCCTCTTTTCAGCCTTTTGAAGATGATCAGCTCTTTTCAAGTTGATGAAGGTAGCGTATTGTATGAAATAAAGCAATACTACCTATTGTCATTGAGGATACAAATTTTCCAATTAAATTTTCACTCTATGAAACATTTCCAATTTCTTTTGTGCGCCCGCAGGGCCCCTAGGCAGTTGCCTACTCTGCCTAAGTCTGAGGCTACACTAGATCCGTGTCAGACCAGATCCGATCAGACCAGACCAGACCAGACCAGACCAGACCAAATCAGACACTTCAGACGAAGTGGCTACATAGGGAGTGGATAATATCCGACGGGTTTAAAAGTAAAATGATGCGAAACTAATTAGAGAAGACCTGAACGTTTATTTTAACAAACTGTTTATCACCTTTGTAAAATTATTAATTAAAATGAAATATGTGCAGATGTATTGTACATATTATAAACCAGGGCTCCGAATTTATTCGAATAAATGAATATTCGAATGGTCGAATACTTTCAAAACAGATTTATTCAATATTAGAATATTCGAATTTTAAATATTCAAATACATATTTGAATACTCGTTTTTTATATAAGTTCTAAATAACCGAAACAGTTTTTCTTTGTTGAACAATAATAATTTTTGATGTGCAAATTTCGAATATTTGGATATTTAAATATTTGTCATAGACTGTAGTTAGCTTCTTTCCGGATTCAAATGAAAATCAAAATGCACTGCTTTTATTATTTTTTATCGTTGTTCAACAATAACATTTATACAACAGCTGTTCTTTGTTTTTGGCGTCCCTGAGTTCTGACCCCTGTCATGAGTATCGGCTGTCGCCAATTATTACTCATTGCTGTGTTTACGTTTTGATTTCAATATGCGATTTATGATTTTATAGATAAGCGATAGAGATAACAATTTTTTCAAAAATATAATGTAATTTTTTTTAATCATTTAACAGTTATGCTATCTGTTATGACTGCCCAGTATTGTTAGATTTAAATTTTATTGTTGGGAAACTTGTGAGGGCCGTGACTCGACAGACTTCAGGATCTTTGTCAAAAATCCAAAAAACAGCTAAATTTTAATTAATTTTAACTATTCGAATAGAAGTTTAAATGAATATTCGAATACTTTAATTTGAAAAATACCGAGCCCTATTATAAACAACAAACAAAACAAACAAACTTCAACAATGCGTTGAAACCGATCAGAGTTAATTTACTTTCATTTTATGGACTACTCATAGATTAATTAATAAATAAATTATATTTTCAAATCATACCTGAAAGATTCATTTTTTCGCCAATATCTCTCCACAAAAGACCTTTCACGTCTCTGTTGTGGTATCTTTTGTCTCTTTGGTCCCAAATAGGAGGCTTTTCACGTACAAGATCAATTAAAAGTGATTTGTCCATACTCACAATTGATATTCAAACACGTTTTTAAAAAATAATACAATACAATAAGACAATCTGGTAATAATAGCTAGCATACACAACACTGTTTGTTGAAAACTGTCAAATGTACGGCCGTAGTCTGACGAAAATTTCAAACACGTTTGATATCATCCGACGGTCGGAACGTGTCTGTTGTAATCTGACATATTCTGGCGCGGTCTGGAGTGAACACTGTAGCCACTTCATAAGGTTACTGGTGTTTGTTCACATCCGACAATACGGATCTGATCTGGTCTGATCTGATCTGGTCTGAAACGGCGCCAATGTAGCCTCAGCCTAATGGTTAATCCGGCCCTGAATTTTGAACGTTAAAATGTTGGCTCGATGAAACGAAAATGTCTAGATATACAAAATTGCGGTGACAGGAAAGAATGTTTGGAAATTGGAAAGTATCCACTCTTCTCACGGAATCTGTGTTAACTCTGAAAGTTGAAACAGCCCGTGGCAAGCATAGACATAGAAATCTAGGGACGCAGTACAAGCGAGTGGGGTGGTTGCTGTTAAGGAGGGGGCGGTGAGAAAGCAAGTGTGCCCACATTCTATTGGTCGCTTCAATTGCGCAAGCGCTGTACGAGCAATTGAGCATGCGCAAAGACGCGGACGACTGCATCTGGCGCGAAGAAACGGCATTGCATCATGACATTATTTTCAGAAATGGACGATATTATTCCTTAGTTGTCGAGAGTCTATAATCTGCAATCTCTATATCTTGCATTATACTGACTGAAATTATTAGTCATATTGATAATGAATACCAAATAATTACTTTATTAAAAGTCAGACATCACTTTGTTTGTAATTTAAAGATGGAAGATTATCGAGAATCTGTTATGGGAGAAAGTTGTTCGAGATTTTATATCTGCAAATGGTTTTTGAGTAAGGTCATATTTGAGTCATATTTGCCTTTCGGCTTTAATTAAAATATTTGCATACCGATCCTTTCTTCTTCATTGCAATCGTTCAAGTGGTACAATTCACGAACACAATTTCATTTGTCGTTGTTCTCGCTTCGCGTACTTGCCTACAGTTTATAATATTAGTATAGTATATTAGTATAGATAGTCAAAAAATCTTACATCCCCGTTTTATCCCCTTTGGGGTTGAATTTTAAAAAACTCGAAAAGCCTATAACCTTCCCAGATTAACAGGCTACGTACCTAAAAAAAAATTTTTTTCTCGAGTTATAAGCGCACAAACGGACAGGCAGACACAGTGGCGTAGATACGGGGGGGGGGGGGGGTCCAGGGGGTCTGGACCCCCCCAGAACATATTATATTATACACTTGTTTTTAACTATAGATTCTCAATTTAGCAAATTTCATCTTTTTATGAGTATCTAATTTTATCACATAGTAATACAATAGAAAAGCAACACATGTTTAAATAAAGAACAGTCCCCGAACATATCGCAAGTTAGGTATAAAAAAAGGTCTTTAAGTTACGGTATTTGTTTAGTTTCAAAAAATTTTTAAAAATCATCTGAAGACAGAATAAGTAAGAATAGATTAAAATAATTTAGCTTTGAATGTTACAGCCTAAATTTTGATGCTTATCTCGTCAAAATGTTGTACTTATTTTAAAAAAATTACGATTTTTTTCTCTAAGTTATATGAGTTTAAAAATTAATGATTTTTGACTTCGTAAAAGTTGATTTCTTAATTTGTTTTCCTTGGGAGCAATGTATTATTTATTACTGGAAATAAAAATTCTTATTCTTAAGTTCATAATTTGAAAGCTTATTAGTCTATTCTACATATTATCATAATTTGTGTCAGCCAATTCAATATAGGTATAGGTACTTATATCGTCAAAATGAACGGACCCCCCCCCCAGAGCAAAAACCTATCTACGCCACTGGGCAGACAGACGGTGCATTTTATATATTAGTATAGATATAGACTACTAGCGGCCCCGTCCGGCTTCGCCCGGGTGCAATACACTACTCACTCGCTTCGCTCGTTCGCTTGAATATTATAAATACACTACTCTCTCGTTTCGCTCGTTCGCTTGAATATTATAATTACATTACTCACTCGCTTCGCTCGCTCGCTTTCTCACTCGCTACGCTCGTTCGCTATATATATATATATATATAAACCTTCCGTGAAAAATTATCTAACTGATGGTGAAAACCGCATCAAAATCCGTTGCGTGGTTTAGGAATTCCTTACATTACTCACTCGGCTCGCTCGTTCGCTATATATATAAACCTTCCGGGAACAATTCCGTCATACATGATTTTTGCGTAACTTAACCGTTTACGCAGCGCACGCAACGGAAGCTCTCAAAAGGAATAATTTTTCCCGTTTTTGCAACATTTTTCATTGATTCTCTGCTCCTATTGGTTTTAGCGTGATATTATATAGCCTATAGCCTTCCTTGATAAATGGGCTATCTAACAAAAAAAAAATTTCAAATCGGACTGGTAGTTCATGAGATTAGAGCGTTCAACCAAACAAATAGATATAGATAGATTGAAATTTGAAAAACAGGAAAAAAATTATGAAAACGGAAAATTCGCTCTTCTAGTCCTTAGAACTTTACAATTACAGACTAAGTTACGATTTAGTTTATTTTTATTAAAGTTATTAACTTCTGTATAAATCATTAAAAACATTACTCTCTCATGATGTGAACTTTGTAGGCGCGTTACTATAATATACTTAATAT
Source organism: Mongoloraphidia duomilia (assembly GCA_039654895.1). NCBI lineage: Eukaryota > Metazoa > Arthropoda > Insecta > Raphidioptera > Raphidiidae > Mongoloraphidia > Mongoloraphidia duomilia. The sequence continues at coordinate 6,319,099 of CM077523.1, forward strand.
ACAAACACATCGATCGATACCCAGTAGTGCTTCTATTGTACAAAGTGCAGAATTTACCAATTTTATAATATTAGTTTAGATTAGATGCGTTAAATAGAGCCAGTGATGCCATATATAGTTCGAAGGATATTTTTGATAGAAAGAGATTCAAGAATTTTTGACATTTGTATATATAGATTAGATATATAGATTAGTACCATTTGCATTGTCCATTCCCCACTTGTGGAGAATGGTACAAGAATGGAATTGACCATATTGCCTGCGGTTCATGAATCGGTCACTGCATTTTTTTTCTTGATCAAAGGAATGTCGGTGTATACTGTATATACTATTATAGTATTTTATCTACATATTATATGCATGCATAACAATTAGTACACATTTGACATAAGTTCTACATACACAGTATACACACCCGTTATCAGTAACCTTGAAATTACCTTACAGAACGTCAAAACATTTTATTTTACTTATAAGTATTATAATGTACTATCGTGAGACAAAAATGTTTTGTCAAAATCTCAGTCAATTGACCATAGCACAATCCTAACTGGTTTTGAGAATAGCGGGGCGTATTATTGTTCATATAGCGTTTTAATGGCTATCTATTACAAGCCTCCAGTTCCCCAGGTTCTAAACTTCTAATCCAAGATCAGACGCTAATGACCTCTGTTGTCGAGCGTCTATAATCGACAATTCAATTCTAATCCAAGAATTGTTAATTGGTATCAATTGAATATTCAAATGTATTACTATAAAAAAATAATTAAACTTTATTCAGGTGTTTTTGTTACAATAGTAGTACAATAATTCATAAACAATATACTTATTACACTAAAAACCGTATTTTTTTCTTTAAAGTCTTAAGTTATGCAAACAGTAAAAACAAACCACAAAAATATTTAAAAATATTACGATAAAATCTTCTATCTCTCTCTGACATTTGACATTTCCGGTCTTGTATAAGTGATTTATTTATAGCGTTGCTATTGGTTACCCGCGTACAGACACTTCCGTTTCATCTGGCATTTTAGTCCTCAGATCGATGAGCCAACGCTGCCTAAGAAGTTTTACATCAAAAATAAATTAAAAAAATAGATACGAATTGATGCTCGTGCTAGGCCCAAATAACTCTGGCTGTTGGTGGCCTTAAGAGTATTCGATAGCGGACGTTTCCCCCTGCACTCTTCTATAACTTAAATCCATTCCCCTCGCCTATAAAACGGTTCCCGCTCTCCCGACGCTATTTTTAAAGCTAAAGGATTCGGCTAAACGCCAAATGAAGGACCAAGAATCACACTACAGATCCTACAGGCGAAAAATTGAAACAAAAGTTCCTGAAAAAACTTTCAACTTTTTAAAACACTACGTAATCTTTCACACGTACCAATCCAATTTTTTTTCAAAAATTCGCCTGTAGGATCTGTAGTGTGACTCTTGGTCCTTCATTTGGCGTTTATCCGAATACTTTTAACTTTAAAAATAGCGTCGGGAGAGCAGGAACCGTTTTATAGGCGGGGGGAAAGGATTTGAGATGAAGGGTGCAGGGGGTAACTTCCGCTATCGAATACTAAAAGTTAAAACAACCCTACCCTAACTAGGTACGGAATATATTATTAGGACTGGCTCCCCAGTTGATTTTTGATGTGAAACATATTATGTCGGGCTGTGAACAGCCGCGTGAGGGGAAATATGCAACGAAATTTATGGTCCGCTCTTTCGCTGCTGTTCTCCCCACCACTGTGGCACTCTCTCTCTCTCTCTCTCTCTCTTTCGGCTTCCGCGCGCTCGGGCACGGGAAGACAACCGCGTGTGTTACAGTGCAGTATATAGGATTATGTCAGCATAACAGTTAGTTGCTGCTTTTGAAAAAATATATACTACTACATAGAGAATACCACCGAGTTCAATAACGTTTTTTTTAATAATATACATCATCTGTTCGTCGTATTTTTTTTTATTTACCCTACAGATAATGATATAAAATAATATGTACATGTCAAAACGTTTGCATATTTTATGTAAGTTCTTTGATCACATTCTGTGTACTCCTGGTCGACCCTCAGTCGGTATATTTGCCGCAGTACATTAAAGAATTTCCATATTACTTCATTCCGCCGCAGTCATTTTAAATATAAAACGAAAACTAATTCTCATAATCATAATATATACTTTTAAAGGGCTAGACTTCGTGACGCCGAAACTTGTCATAAATTTCATCGAGCTTATTTTTCATCTGTTGTGTATAAAACGTCCACACGCAGTGAACAAGTCTGAAGTAACTTGGCAAAATGTCAGCCAATGCCGCCATAACAATACAATTTTGACTACAATGTTATGCGCTAGCAGTGCTATATTAAAGTTTGTCTTTGATAGGTTCGTATATTCTTCACAAAACTGTGCCATATCTGATATCAAAACTATTTTTTTACAAGGCTAACAATTGACACGGTCATAAATTCATAATTGATCTTATATATCAGTGGTTCTCAAGTATTTTTTTGATGTAGAACCATGTCTATATAATACGCCACTCCTTTATGCTGGGTTGCAGAAAGCATTGTCAGAAAATCTGATTTGACAATGACATTAGATTGTGTTCATATAATTACTTTTTTATACATCTGTAAATCGGTTGACCCTGCAGGCCATCCCTGGAACGTCCCGCTATTTTCAAACGCTTTGAGTTCGAAGCACTTGAAAATATACCCAAAAGTAGATTTTTGAGCTATTTAAATTTTTGAAAAGCTATAACATTAGAACGCGTTGTTCGATTTTGATCTTTAAAACAGCATTCGACGCAGTTTTTTAAGCTCTAAAAATATTGTAAGAGGTACAAAATCGATTGGTTGAGAAATCTCGAAGTTATTTTGAAAAAACACTTTTTTCGAAATTTGTTGACTACGATATCTCTCGAACGGATTAACCGATTTTGATCCGCTTAGCGACATTCGACGCAGTTTTCTGAGGAGAAGAGCTGATTAGATTATGAAATCAATCGGTACAATATTTTAGAAGTTATTTTGAAAAAACATCGTTTTAACAACTTTTTTTTTTTTTAATTTCTGAAATTTTATTGGGTCGAATCGGTTCAAATTTTCGGGAACCCTTTCGAATGCCGCAAATCGCGATTCGATCGGTCAAGCCATTCAAAAGTTATGCGAGGTTTACATACACACACACAGAGAGAGAGAGAGAGTGAGACATACTGACATCATCGTAAAAATAGTCAGAATAGCTTCCTATAGGATCACAAAACGTCGAGATCTGATGAAAATTCGATTTTCGAAAATCGAGGTGAAATCAATAACTTCCCTATTTTTGAAAATTTTCAATTTTCTTAGCGGGAAGTTAAAAGTTAAATAGCATTTCCCACTCCCACAATGATTATAAATATTATGAAATTTGTGTATAGCGATGTGTCAATATTTACTCATCTACTATTTGTTGAAGATAATATTATACAATAAATATTTAATATATTACATACTTTTAACAGTTTTAACGTAGCTTAGTTTTACGCTTCTCAAAACAACTTTTAAAACGTGTAACGAATATCTATGAATGATTTCAAGATTTTTAATCATGGTGGGGTTATAATCAAACATCCTGTCTTATTTTTGTGTTTATTCAAAATCTATTTTAACACGTTGACTGCCGTCTACGAGTTGGTTCGTTTTAGTCGGTCATCTGAAGCTCTAAGAAAAGAATTATTTCGTATTCAGTGGCGTAGCTATACCGTAGAACAAACTAGGACAGTCCCCCAGGACCCCAAAACTCAAGGAGCCCTTGGCTAACCCTAAAGCATCTACTTTGAGAAATAATAGTTCAATAATAGTATAAATTGAAGTCGCTTTTCGCGTCTGTCTGACGTCTGTCTGTCTGTATAAATAACCGTTAACTCCTCCTAAACCACGCAACGGATTTTGATGCGGTTTTCACCATCAGTTATATAATTTTTCACGGAAGGTTTATATATATAGCGAACGAGCGAAGCGAGTGAGTAATGTAATTCCTAAACGACGCAACGGATTTTGATGCGGTTTTTACCATCAGTTAGATAATTTTTCACGGAAGGTTTATATATATATAGCGAAGCGAGTGAGTAATGTAATTATAATATACAAGCGAACGAGCGAAGCGAGTGAGTAGTGTATTGCACCCGGACTTTCTTAGCACCCGGGCGAAGCCGGACAGGGCCGTTAGTTTTTTATAATGTTTTATATATATTTTCGACGAATTACGTCAGTGTAAACGCAGCTTCAATTGATGTTGTACGCCGCCATTGAAGCCGGTTCTGTCATTCTGAGTGCACGAAGCGCACAGTTTTGTTCTGACTAATGATTTAAAAATAACAACAAACAGTCAGAGACATTCGCAAAGTATATATAATATTATTTATAAATAATGTACGGAGGTCTTCCGGATATAATTTCATTTTGTTTGTATTTTTCTTTACGCTCGACTCAACAGAACGGAACCCCGAACCGTGAAGTTGAATGTGAAACCTCTATTTTACGAGTTCACTGTATAAAATCTTAAAGAAAACAGTCTGCAGTCCCCGGTACTCCCAAAATTCAAATACGATGGCAGCTAGAGTTCAAACGTTGTAGGTTAAACACCGCTACGTCATCAGCCTAATGGCAGCCAAGCCCTCACGTGCTGTCTGCTTGACATATAGCTTGATTGACCAAGGATAATTAATATTTAAATAAATAATATTAATATACACTACGCTACTGAGTTCAAGTAAGCGAAGATTGAGAACAACTGCCCTTGTCGAGCGGTAACGTAGCGGTGTTTAACTTACGGTGTTTGGGCTCTATGTATTGTTATAAAAGTTTTGAGCAACATTTCACCAAGTCATTATAAGTATAGCAGAAATTGGGGGCGCTAGTAAAGATATTTTACACGTCAAAATGACATTTTCTAAAATGCAATATCAATATACATTTCTGAAAAATTTCAAAGCTTGAAACTTTGCAGTTACATTGAATGATTTGCCAAATTCAATAAATTTCAAAAGAAACTTAAGAAATCATTGAATACACAATGTTTATACATTGTTGATCATTTGTATTGATTCTGTTTATTATTTTATTGTTTAGCAAATTCGACTTTTATGGCCGGTTTATCGTCCATTTTAATCACGGTGTTTTTTAATAACACTGTTAAATTTTGATTACTACGTGTTCATTGGTTGCTGCGTTTCGTTACCATAACAACCCTTCATTTAGCAGTGTGATTATATTGTACGATAAACCGGCCATTAGTATTCTAAGTTTCTGGAATTGAAGCAGGCCGGGAAATATGAATAAAAATTACAAAAAATTCGCGAAAAATTTTAAGGTCCATTTTGTTCTCACTATTCGGTTTGTCATAGTCTTCCTCCCAAGTCGCTAAATAATTCATTATGGAGGTGATTTTCAAAGCGCGTTCGTAAATGAGATACTAAAGGTACGTGCAGTACGCAGCTGGAATTCTAGATGGTAGCATGTATGGTAGATGGTGGCTGAAATTATAAGCGCTTATAGGTTTGCATAACGAAGCTTTGATACTAGCATTGATACAAGTTTAAGTCGCGTTTGAAATGTCAGCGAAGACGAATATTTGTGTTCTTCTGCTACAAAGTTGTATATTTTAAATACAAATTTGGGTAGGAGCTGTCATGTCCACCCTATTAATAGAAAACGATCTAAACATGGCGAATTTCATCATTTATACCAAGAATTAAAATTTTACCCAAACCTATTTTTTGAATATTTACGTATGGAACCTAACACTTTTAAATACGTTTTAGAAAAAACTCAAAACAAATTAAATAAAAACTGGCAAAATTTCACTTATTAAACTAGTCACATCCATTGCGAAACTTGTAACGGCCATTTGACAGTTGTCACACGTTGATTGTAGTATAGTCAGCGCGCTGAAAGAATGGTGAGATACATTCTTGTATCTGCCAGCTCTTGTAACAGCGCTTATACCTGCTACACTCACTGCTTCGTTGTGCACGCTCGCATATATAACAATGCATTAATTTAAGCAAGCCCTGCTATGATCTACGCTACCATCTAGAATCCCAGCTCCATACTTGCAGTCGGTATATCGTTAGTATGGAAACCCTCTGTGCATGGAATTTGTACCGATTTTTCTATAGCTTTCACGCACAACGGTGCAATTAACTAAGCTAGGTAAATGTGCATGCTATAGATTTGAATCAAAATTTCACAAACTCTTTAAACAGAACTGGCATTGAAAAGAGGTTTTGCTGTAATTCATTTCCATTGAACAGACTATAGAGTACTTATAGACTATAGACTGACCTTTTGTTATAGACTTAGCCAGAGCCGAACTAAGTAATTGCTATACCTGTTGCTATTTCGTCTATACTGTATTTCTATATGGTATAGGAATAGGATATTTAAGAAATTAAAAAAAAACTGACAAAAATGAGTTAGGCTCGCGCACCGAGGGTTCCGTACCATCAACCATATTATTTTCATTTGAATTAATGACAGCAAAAGCATTGTTATTGTCAATCGTGTAGGTATAGGTATGTTAAAGTTCTTAAAATCTGATCAAATTTTTTTTATGATAACTGCATAATTTAATTCAATATAGAATTATAAATTAATAATTTTCAGAAAACTGCGTCGAATGCCGCTAAGCGGATCAAAATCGGTTAATGCGTTCGAGAGATATCGTAGTTTACAGATTTCGAAAAGTGTTTTTTCAAAATAACTTCGAGATTTCTCAACCAATCGATGTTGTACCTCTTACAATATTTTTAGAGCTTAAAAAACTGCGTCGAATGCCGTTTTAAAGATCAAAATCAAACAACGCGTTGAAAAGTTATAGCTTTTCAAAAATTAAAATAGTGTTGTTATCAGCAATTTTCAGATTTTTGAGCTCTTCGAGCTCAAAAATCTACTTTTGGGTATATTATCAAGTGCTTCGAACTCAAAGCGCTTGAAAATAGCGGAAAGTTCCAGGGATGGCCTGCAGGGTAACAACCGATTTTTTTTGCATAATATTACACAAAATTATGAAGGATTCATTATAAGCTGTTGTGCTTTAAAAGGTTACAGCCTTTTTGTGCCTTATGATTAATCCAACCCTGTTCATTTAACGTGTTGACTTGTTGATTCAATGGTAGTCGATAATTTCTCATAAAATGTTAAATAAAATATTCTAGCTGAATCATTCTTCTGTTTTTTATCGATGCACACGAGCAAATCGATATTTTACTATTTTGTACGGTTGATTGAACACTAATCGGTCACTCAATAATAATAATAATAATAAAAAACTCGGGTCGCAGTGCCAAAACCCTGCCGACAATATAGTGTATTTGCTAATACAGGCATTGTGGCATTATTATGTAAACTTAAGTTTGTTTTTTGACAAAATAAAAAATTTAACCCCTTAATACAGCCCTTAAAATAATTAAATTTTTCTAAATTTCAATATTAGACATGGATTTCATCAATACACCCAATTAAATACACCCTTCCATATCTAAGTAAATCCGTATCAACAAACTAGTGTTTTCATAAAATTTGAAAGTCCGGTCCTGTCGGGCCGATTTTATTAAAATTTTAGCAGCACATTTTAATCTTTACTAAAGAGTTAAATTTCAATTTTGAAACGATTCTGACAAATTTTTCGGTATTTTTGGGCCCAAAAACTTTTTGGAACCCCTAAATACAACCCTGAAAATGGTCCGATCGGGCCCATTTTAAATAGGCTTCTTGCGGTGATGGGTTCCAATGTGTGTACCAAATTTCGTTTCAATCGATTAAGTCTGTCGAGAGTTATCGTGTACACACATATATATATAAATATATAAATATATAAATATATATATATACATACATATATATATAAACATTTTTAAAAATGGTGCCAAAGTGTTCAGGAGGCTATGAAACGTCGAGAAATTTTGGTCCGACCCCTAGGTCCCACCATCCGACCGACGCCAATAGTGTATGTGCCATATGGCAAATACACTAATAATTCCCGTTCTGCCTTATGGTCCCGGCGATATTGAGTCCGTCGTCGTTATCAAAGAAGACTATATCAGGCTTTGTAGCTGAAAGTTGTCTGGTAGTATTGATTGAGTAGTTCCAGAAAATCTTACATGATTAATGAATCATGTAAGATTTTCTTACATGATTAATGAATCATGTAAGATTTTCTGGAACTATAACTCAATCAGTACTACCAGACAACTTTCAGCTACAAAGCCTGATATATTCCTCCTTGATATTGATACTATACGATTTATGTATGCCATCGAGTTCTCAGCTCCTGCTGAAACGAACATAGTCGCGAAGGAGACTGAGAAGCGGAGAAAATATCAAGACCTTCTTTTTGAGCTCAGGAAGCAGTACCCAGAGTATTCTGTTCAATAATTTAATTGTTCTTATTATTGGTGTTCTTGAAGGAACCAAACCGCCACTGTTGGCAAATATAAAAGCTATCCCGGCATATCAGCGTAACGCTGAGTCACTAATCTGCCGCATGCAAAAGGCTGTGCTTTAATTGGATCGCTCCTTGTACTCCGTGCGCACGACTCAAACTCACTGTAAACGCGCATTGCATGGTTTGAGACGTGCACTGTAAGAAATGAGAAAGCCGATTACATAGATTATCGATGGTCCATTTGTAGCCAGCGATTAATCTGGTAATAGGCACACAAAGAGACAATGGCGTCGCAAACATGGTATCGCCACATCGCGTGGATTCCATAAAAACACATCGCGCATGCGTGGTTACTAATTTTACATTAATTTGTTTTGTATTCATCCATTTTATATATGTAACTATACATTTTATTTTGTAATTTTGCACACTAATTATTGGAATATTACACAAATTATGGAATTTTAATTTACTTTATGTAAAAATCACAAATTTGTTTAACTTTACAGTAAAAGTACAAGCTTTTATGAAGTTTTCTGTGTAAAAATAAATAATAATGTAAAATCACTTAGAAAATCGAACGAATTCTACCTTAACTTTCAAAGTATTTTTACAACCATTTTTTACAGTGTGGTTATAGTTTCAACTTACTCCGCGCAAGTAATCTTTGTGTGACGGGGACGAACTTGAAGTTTTGGGTGCTTGCGAGTTTTGGATGCAAAATTCTTTAAGGAATTTTTCCTTTTCCATAATAAACATGTAAAGCAATAAATATTGTAATCTCTTAGATGTTGTTTGCATGTTATTAATTATGTTACGTTGTACAATGGAACTTCTTCCGTGGGAACTAGCTAAAAAGATAGTACAATTTTCACTTTTGTATGTAGGCAGATTTGGCATCAACAAAAACATATGGATAAATGATTCAATACAAATACTTAAATAATGAAATAAAAGTGTCCGTCTATGATTTTTGAATTTTCAGCTTTTAAATACTTCCATTTGCATTCTCGATTAATAAACCAAATCTCATGTTAAATTTTTTTTTGCCTGTACGAACGGGTTTAATTAAAAAAACTACTGAATCTATTGACATGAAATTTATACAGGATGTACCTGGATAGTAAACCAGCAGGGATCAACTTAGTCTTTGTTTCATCGTGATAATATCTAAACGGTTCCGAAGATATTATGATGATGACCAGGGATGTAAGTATTGGATTCCGTGAAGCGGTTGCTTTGCAGGTTATGATATAGTTAAATAAGGAATTAAAGGGTGTCTACCGTAAATTTAGCAGTAATATTAGTTTATTAGAAGCAGATATTTGGTTACTAAAAGCTTGCAGTCAACGTTATAGTCCGGTAGGCAGCGTTGCAAACGAAAAAGTCATAGTAAGCCGGGTGATTTTGATATCGATAGTTGATCTCCTACAACTAATCAGTGAACCGACCGTCAGCTGCTCAAGTAACGGTACGCCGGCTGAATTTTTTTTATAAATAGTTGACATCATAATGAGTTGAAAAAAAAATTGTCAGCTGCATCGTGGAGGAGGGATTGTGCGTCAGCTGCTCGCATAAACTTGTAAAAAAACACGTAAAATATTGCGCATTTCACTTTTTTGCACTGACAGCAGCTGAGACAATTACGTTACCTAGGGTTATGATAGCGATATGATCATAATCCTAGGTAACGTAATTGTCTCAGCTGCTGTCAGTCCAAAAAAGTGAAATGCGCAATATTTTACGTGTTTTTTGACAAGTTCGTGCGAGCAGCTGACGCACAATTCCCCCTCCACGATGCAGCTGACAATTTTTTTTCAACTCACTATGATGTCAACCAATTATAAAAAAAGTTTCAGCCGGCGTACTATTACTTACAAAGAGGGGGGTCTTCTTACTTTTGGAATGTTTAAGAAAACTCAAAAATCTCTCAAATGCTGTTTATAACTTTGAATCTAAAAGTGTTGGTGGTTGGAGTCGATTCAGCGTTATTTTTTCTATAAATAGACTTAATATCAAACGTATCGGGTCGAATTTATTTTTCAAGAATTTTGCAATGTTCGTACAAAGAGGGCGGTCTTCTTACTTTTGGAATTTTTAAGAAAACTCAAAAATCTCTCAAATGCTGTTTATATCTTTGAATCTAAAAGTGTTGGTGGTTGGAGTCGATTCAGCGTTATTTTTTCTATAAATAGACTTAATATCAAACGTATCGGGTCGAATTTATTTTTCAAGAATTTTGCAATGTTCGTACAAAGAGGGCGGTCTTCTTACTTTTGGAATTTTTAAGAAAACTCAAAAATCTCTCAAATGCTGTTTATAACTTTGAATCTAAAAGTGCTGGTGGTTGGAGTCGATTCATCGTTATTTTTTCTATAAATAGACTTAATAGAAAGTCTAATTGCGAAATTAAAAAATAATAAAAAACTAATTGCGAACAAAATCAGTAAATATTTAAGCATTGCATATACGAATATTCGTTCTATTGTGTGCAATATTGATAATGTTAAAATAGTTTTATCTAGCTATATGTTTGATTTATTTTTGATAGCAGAGACTTGGCTTTCGACTGATTATGATAGTGCAGAACTTAATATAAGTGGGTATAAATTATATAGAAGGGACAGAGTGACAGGAAGAGGCGGTGGTTTGGGAATATACATAAAAGATAATATTCATGCGGTGGTACTGACAGTGCCTTGTAATACCATTGAACAATTATGGCTAAGATTGAAAATAAATAAATTCACAGTAGTAATAGGAGTCATTTACAGACCACCGCATACGGCTGTGGAGGATCTCAGGCAGTTAGAGGACAATATTAGCAACCTGTATTTACAATATAAAAATATTATTTGCGTCGGAGACTTTAATATAGATTTGATCAACAGAACGGGCCCACCAATACTAGATATATTCAAAACAAGCTTTAATCAGTTGATAACTGAACCTACACGCATCACTACAACATCGCGTACACTAATTGATCATTTATACACAACAAATACTATTGATATCAAGGATGTACAAATAGGTTCACCTGTTGGACAATCTGATCACAGGCTAATAGAATTCGAGTGTGAAGTACCTGCTAAATCTTCTGAAAAACGTTATATATCATATAGAGACTTACGCAGTATCAATATTCAAAACTTTAATCTGACCGCAACTAACATCAATTGGCTAGGTGTGAATAACTTCGCTGATATCGATTCAAAGGCGCACTATCTTAGTTCTTGTATTAAGCAATTGCTTGATGCACATGCACCAATGATAAATAAGGAGATTAAAAAAATACGCAGTCCGTGGATGACGCGAGAAATTCTTATTACAATTCGCCGTAAAAACAATGCATGGTTACGATTTAAGCAAACTAACAACCAAGAACACTGGAATTACTACGTGACATTAAGAAATGAGGCCAAACATTGCATTAAAGTAGCCAAGCAAGAATATGCTGAAAACCACATAAATAGTGCTACTGATTCACGTTCATTATGGAAGGAATTAGATAAGCTTGACGTACACTCTAATAGGAAAAAACAAGCTATTCCTTCGCAGCTATCTGTAGACGAAATAAATATGTTTTTCAGTAGTAAAAATAATAATATTCCTGTGGGAAATATAACAGAAGCTGAAATTCAAAGGCTAACGGAGTTGCCTGCAAATATTAATAATTTTCAAATACACTGTGTCGATGAAACTGAAGTCTTAGCTGCTGCTTTAGCCATTGAAACTAAAGCTCGAGGAAATGATGGCCTGAATATAAAAGAACTGCTATTATGCCTGCCGTACTGTTTAAGCGCATTAACACAAGTAGTCAATTACTCTATCATGTCCGGTACAATTCCAAACACTTGGAAAAATGCAGTAGTGCTGCCAATTCCGAAAGTTAAAAATCCAAATAATTTAAAAGATCTGCGTCCTATAAGCATACTTCCTGTTTTCTCAAAAATTCTTGAACGAGTAATATATTTACAAACTAGTGCATTTCTACAAGATGAAGATATTTTAAATAAAACTCAGTTTGGATTCCGCAAGAATGGTAGCACAACATTTGCATTATCCTCCGTTGTAACTGAAGCAAAACAAGGTCTAGATAATGGTTTTATAGGAATTTTAACATTGTTGGACTTTTCCAGTGCTTTTGATTCTCTGAACCATAGATTGCTGATCGCTAAATTGTCTAATTTGGGTTTTTCCGAGTTTTCTTTGAAATGGTTTAAAAATTATTTAGCTGATCGCTCCCAGTGTACTCAAATTAATAAAGGTGGCAACAATGTGATGTCTGATTGTGTAAGTTTGTGCAGTGGAGTGCCTCAAGGCAGCATTTTGGCTCCTATGCTATTTAATTTGTATGCGAGAGATTTATCATCTACTGTAAGTCACTGCTCGGTATTTCAATACGCAGATGATACACAACTGCTGCTAATGTTCCCTAAGACTGAACTGAGTAATGCAATAGCTAATATAAATAGTGATATCTCATCCCTGAATGTCTGGTCAGCTGTTCACTGTTTACTATTAAATTCACAGAAAACAGTAGTTGTGCCATTGGCCAATAAAAATAACTTAAGGATTTTTCATAGCGACAAAACCCCTAAAATTTCCATTGATGGAACTATTATACCGTTTGTTTTTGAGGCTAAAGATTTAGGTGTCATTATAGATAGCACGCTTACTTGGGAGCCGCATGTGAACTCGATGTGTAAAAAGGGTTATAGGAAATTGTCGTATCTCTACAAATTTAAATATGTGCTAAGCGCAAAAGTTAAGTTCAGGTTGATTGAATCACTTGTATTATCTGTTTTCTCATACGCAGATGTTGTATATTATGGTATTTTGAATCGTACTGCGTATATGATCCAAAAGGTGCAGAATTCATGTGTACGATTTGTGTGTAACACAAGCCGCTATCAGCGAATACATCCTATTTTAAAAAACCTGGGGCTACTGGATATGGCTGATCAGAGACTCTTTCACCTTTTGTGTTTTCTGTATCGACGACTAATGACAGATGATTCCATGTTGTCTTCGCTGAAAGTTGATTACCTACAGACGCATCATCAACACAACACTAGGCATACAAGTGACTTGATCATACCCAGGACATATACTTCAGTTGGCGCAACATCCATCGTCGTTAGCGGGCCAAGGGAATGGAACAAGTTGCCGGAAGCGCTACGTTCCCAGAGATACGGCAATTTTAAAAGCAACTTAAAAAAGCTATTGCTAAGCTCTATTAATTATGGCTAAATTTTCCCATGCGTATGTGAACATTTCTTATTTAAATAAAAATATATTAATTATTCTTAAAAGTAACATCAGCAGACATGTTTCTTGTATTTTAATTTAAATTTTAATATTTTTGTATTTTTATGGTATTTTATCAAAATGTTTTAATGATGTACGTGCTTATTATTGTATATTTATATGTTTTTTAGGACAAGATGAAAACGGCTTCGGCCATTCCTGCACCTATAATAAAGATCATTATTATTATTATTATTATATAGTAATGTAATATGTTTAATAATAATAAAATAACTTCATTTGATTAATATCAAACGTATCGGGTCGAATTTATTTTTCAAAAATTTCGCGATGTTCGTACAATTTTTTTTACCACTTTCGCAGCCTCTCACATCCACACCCACCGCGGGTGCGTCAGCTGACGCTTGGTTTACTTGTTAGTCATACCAGATTTATCGAAAAAGATAACAGTCGATCGGCGTAAAAACGCTACCTAAAATGCAACGCAAACTCCCGGGCTATTATATCATCTCTTAATGATGCTCATAGTTAGCGAAACATGCATCGAGAAAGAAATGTTAGTGTTTTGGTGTTTTATGGTAATTTTTTAACCGACTTCAAAACAGGAGAGGTTCTTAATTAGATGCGTATTTTTTTTAGTATTCAATAAGGAATAAGTAGATACACCGTACAACGATATTTATCATAGACATTTTTTGTGCGTATTTTGAATAAAATATAATTTCGCTAAAATAATTGACACTAATTGTCTATCGTATCATTAATGTTTTTAATTTTGATAAACTTTTAACCTTGCATACTTTAATATTTTAAATTCGTACTGTGGAATTAATTTATTATTTGTTTTTCTGATTCGGGATATTTTTTGTAGTTATTATTAGGACGTTCATTTGAATATTTAAGATATTAGATAATTATTATTATAAAATATAAAATAAATATTTCAAAAACATTCGTAAACAATTATGGCAATTTATACATATTATAATATTGTGTTTGTAGGTTATCAGTTTGTATTTTTTTGACTCCAGAATCGCATAAGAAGTATTCACTTAAAATAAAAAAGGGTGTGGGTCTCGGGACCCCCGACAGATGTGAAACATCAAAGAAAACGTTATTGAACTCGGTGGTATTCTCTATGTAGTAGTATATATTTTTTCAAAAGCAGCAACTAACTGTTATGCTGACGTAATCTTATATACTGCACTGTAACACACGCGGTTGCGGCGTTTGAGCACGCCTGAGCCAGAAACGCAACTAAATACACAGCGAAGTATCTATATTACATACCTACACGTGTATACATATACTTTTGCTTTACAGTACGTTCGTATGTATACTCCCTCTCTCTCTTCCCGTGCCCGAGCGCGCGGAGGCCGAGAGAGAGAGAGAGAGAGTGCCGCAGTGGTGGGGAGAATAGCAGCGAAGGAGCGGATCATAAATTTCGTTGCATATTTCCCCTCACGCGGCTGTTCACTGCCCAGCATAAGATGTTTCACATCAAAAAAAATTGCATGTCCTATCCTCATTACCAAATATTCGACGTAAGCGATTTTGCCCGTTGGCCACAGAAATGTGAAAGGAGCTTTTAGTCTTTGAATATTTGACGCGCCACTGTCTGTGATGTCAGATGCAATAATATAATATGAGCATTTTTAATTCATCGCGGCACAATATGAGGTCATGTATTAGGTATACTATAAATAAAATCCATTTAATCTTTGGCCTATACGCATTGACCACGTTAAACGAAGGACCTTTGCCACTCACCTCTTGTAAACGAAAATCATTGCAGACATTGTTTTTTATGCATACCTTTTTACATATCACAGCCGATTCTATCGTTTCGCAAAAATTCGACCGATAAACAGCGTCAAATGTAGGGCGTATATCAAGAAGACTATAAGGTTGGGGCAAGTGCGACCCAATAATGAAAAGTGTGATTTCTGTTGGAATTTAATAGGATTGAGGTCGTGGTTCTTTTAAATAAATTATTAGTACAATTTCAATCTTTCATAATTCGTTTTTATTAAATGCGAGCACTCTGGAAGGTACGTCTATTCTCATGTAAAATTCTGTACAGACTCTCATACAGCATTATGAAACTGTTTATTACGTCTCTCGGCCCTTGGCCCTTAGACACATAAATATCTGTCATTATTTTGTGTATATCTTAAGTGGTTATATACTATTTCTCAGAACACATTTTAGATACAACTCCGTATAATAACAATATATAAAACCACCCTTATTTATTTTCTTGTTAAAATAACAAGATATTATATACGAGATAAGAGATGGATTTTTGTAAACTGACTTAAAATTCCAACAATTTCCATTCGCTGAAACGCCAAACCCTGCAGTTGTTTTTGTTAAAATTCAAGTGTTCTTTGAAGAAGCAGGGGGGAAATAAATAGCCGTTCCTGAGAAAAAGGATCTAGACAGACATGCAGACAGACGGACAACAAAGTGATCCTATAAGGGCTCCGTTTTTTCATTCCGAGGTACGGAACCCTAAAAAACTGAGATCCCCTAAAAACCTTGAAGTATACCCGTTCTTAAATTTTCACATGTATAAAAACTGTTCCGCTTATATTGCATTGTGAAACTATAAGTATTAATTACTGCCTACAGTTTTCGAACTGAACTATAGGTTTCTGCATATACGGACGGACGGACATCTAAAATTCGCTTTTTAGGCGCGATCTTAGCGAAGCTAGAAGCGCCTATATACACTCGCTTTGTCTGTACGTCTGTTAATCTGTTAATCTGTGACGGATTTTTTGTATCAGTCGTACAGCCCAAACGAGTTAACCGATTTTAAAAAACTTTTTTTTGTTCGATTCCTCTCGGGGTCTATTTGATCCTAACGTCGCCCGATTTTTGAATTTTGGCCCCAGAGGGGAGCAAATTAGAAAAAACGGAGTTTTTTGCTTATAGTTCGCTCAATTCAAGTCAGATCGATTCGAAACCTGTCTTAAACGAAAGAGGAGAAAATTTTAGATAGATTTTATGTATAATATTGTGTGAAAACAGTTTTTTTATACACATTTATTTGCTAATTTCAACTATATAAATGCGACTTTATCTAATAAATCGCGAACTTGTTTCGGTTGTCCTTGTCTGTTGCACAGTGTGATATAGATATTGGAAGATAGCGTATGCTCTGACTTATAATAAAAACGGGTGCAATATTATAATATAGTCATTCAATTTTTTGACTGGTGACGTTTGATTTTTGTGTTTAAAAACCATGGCCTACTGAGTTAAAATGACCTGTAACTAATTATTGACGTCGGTCGGATGGCGGGATCTAGGGATCGGACCAAAATTTCTCGATGTTCCATATCTCCCTAAACAACTTGGCTTTCTCTGTCTGTATGTCCGTTTGTACGTTTATAACTCGAGAACCACTGATCCGATTTACATGAAAAGAGTAACGTCACTTTTGTAAAAATTATCCGATCCTTTTGAAAATTAATATTTGAGAGTTTTATAGGACACAAAAAAATAAAATGGCGTCAGATTTCAAAATGACGGCCATATGTACTTTTTTGAGAAAATGATCCGATCTTTTTGAAAATCGGTATTTGAGAGTTTCATAGGACACAAAAAAAAATAAAATGACGTCATATTTTAAAATGGCGGCCATATGTAGGTACTTTTTTGCTAAAATTATCCGATCCTTTTGAAAATTGATATTTGAGAGTTTTGCAGGACACAAAAAAATAAAATTACGTCAGATTTCAAAATGGCGGCCATATGCACTTTTTTTTTAAATTATCCAATTCTTTTGAAAATTGATATTTGAGAGTTTTATAGGACACAAAAAAATAAAATGGCGTCAGATTTCAAAATGGCGGCCATAATATGTACATTTTTGTAAAAATTATCCTATCCTTTTGAAAATTGATATTTAAGAGTTTCATAGGTCACAAAATAATAAAATGACGCCAGATTTCAAAATGGCGGCCATATGTACTTTTTTGTAAAAATTATCCGATCCTTTTGAAAATCGGTATTTGAAAGTTTCATAGGACACAAAAAAATAAAATGATGTCAGATTTCAAAATGGCGGCCGTATGTACTTTTTCGTAAAAATTATCCAATCCTTTTGAAAATTGATATTTGAGAGTTTCATAGAACACAAAAAAATAAAATGACGTCAGATTTCAAAATGGCGGCCATATGTACTTTTTTGCAAAAATGATCCGATCGTTTTGAAAATCGGTATTTGAGAGTTTTATAGGTCACAAAAAAAATAAAACGACGTCATATTTCAAAATGGCGGTCATAGGTATATACTTCTTTGTAAAAATTATCCGATCCTTTTGAAAATTGATATTTGAGAATTTAACAAGACACAAAAAAATAAAATGGCGTCAGATTTCAAAATGGCGGTCAAATAATAACTTTTTAATTGTATTTATATCTTTGATAAATTCGGTTTTATATACAATGCGTAAGAAGCATAGCTTCTGTCGGGTGTCTTATGACACATCATGACTGTTTTTATTTAGCCGGTTCCAAATTACGCTTAATACTCAACCGTTGCTATGGAAAATTGTTTAAAAAATTCACTATACTATTTTTTCTATGTAATCCAATACTTATTAACTTCCCATTGGAAGTTATTGTAATGGGTCCGAAAATCGAAATCAAAAAGGAAAAAAAAATATTTATATTTCAAGGTCACTACACTATTTTTTCACTACTTTTAGAAAGATGTCTGTGTGTGTGTGTGTGTACGTACGTACGTATGTGTCCATTTCTTTCTAAGACGAAATCTCGAGAATGAAAAATGATATCGACTACGTTGGGGTGCCAATCGACGCGTATTAACGTAGATATGATCTGAAAGAAATTTTTTCAAAATCGGTTCAGCCGTTCTTTTTTCTTAACCAAATAACCTCCAAAAAAGTAGATTTTATACAATATCTCGCGAATAAAAAATTATATCGACTTCGTAAGGGTGTCAATCGAGGCGTGTTAACGTCATTTTGATCCGACATAAATTTTATAAAAATCGGTTCAGCCGTTTTTTTTTTTTTAATTATTGTTAAAAATAAATAATAATTATGTTTTAATGATTAAAATGATTACTTTTCTGTGTAATATCTAATTTAATTATTATTATTAAATATTTATCAAACTGGGAAGTTCGTCGTGTGAACCTCAAGGGTCGCACTTTAGTCCTAATAAACGACCCACCTCACGGCTTGTTTATATTTGGTCTTATGGCTCATAGCCTACTACAAAATTACAAATCTTCTCAGTGTTATTTTCCCTATGTTCGATAAAACCGTTTACACACAGTACCTACATGAATATCGCGCCTTGTAATTCTTGAATTACTTGCATGCTCCAAAATTTTTCGGTATACACAGGCCCGGACTTAAACACCCAGGGCCCCTAGGTACTTGACAGTTAGGCCCCCCAAGCTCAAAAAAAAGGGGGGGGGAATGGAATTGGATGGAAATTTAGCAAAAAAAAAGTCGCCGATTGGGTTATCTTACAACATTTTTGGACTTTTTTTCCTTTAATTTCCATCTCCGCCTTGGCTGGATCCCCTCGACGTCTGGGTCCCTAGGCCGCTGCCTTGTTAGCCTAGGCAGAAATCCGGGCCTGGGTATGCAGTGATTATCAAACGTCTAAATCCATCGAAACGTCGAATTTGATAATTTTCGCCATTGCAAGACTTTTTTCACTTCTTCGCTCAAAAGTAAAGGTCGGAAAGGAGGTGCGTGCTCCGAATTTCACATCGACCCAATGCTTTATAACAATCAGGTTATTCTCAAGTAGTCTGGCAACCCACCCTGTAACATGTTTTACACGATTGACAACACTTCTAACTCTGAATTTGGAAAATTCCAGACACATGACGAGACGCATTCTAACGCTTGGCGCCTTAGGCAGTTTGTCCGAGTTGTCAACACCTTGAGCCGACCTTGATGTTTGTAATCAACGGCTCTGTTGATTTATAAAGAATCTAAAGTTTAACATACTTATAACTTTTAGATAGGTCAATGATTCTTAAACTGTGGTCCGTGGATCCCTAAGAGTCCGTCGATGTTTTAGCATTTTTTTCTCGAATTTTATATCTCAACTAACAGAGAAATTAGCCATTTATTAATTCCAGTTTTGAGTTTGGAATCCACGAAATGAAAAATTTATTCATTTGGAGAGAGGTCTGCCCGGTATGCAAAAAAAATTGCTGATGATGAGAATTGTAAATAATTGATACTTCTCTATAATCGGTAGACTGTAGTCTGTATTATAAATTTCATCAAGTAGTGTTGGGCCGTATTCGAGATACTGACAACAAAAAAAATGTCTTTATTAAACGGTTTTATTTAGCTTGACTACTTCTACTTAACCGATTCTTATGAAACTTTGCACACACATTGAGTTCACATGACAATACAATATTATGATAATTTCAACTTGGTAACGAGAGTCTGATGATGGAATCAGGAGGTGGACAGTTGAAATGATGAGTTTGCATAATGGCCAGAAATCAAACTAAAAACTAGAAAATAAAAATAGGTAAAAAAACTTTTAAGTTAAACGGTTTTATTTTAAATCATCAGCTGTACCAAAAACTAGAAAATAATTAGGACACAAACCAAGGGGCACTTTGTGTCGCTACTCGCTGCGTCAGCGGAATAAGTAATAAAAACATGGGGCGCATAAAAATCTGTATAACGACTATTATTAAATAAGAACGGATTGTCTAGAAAAATGTGTTTCCAAGCCCACCAACAGAAATATTTCAAATGCGCCCCACGTTTTTTAATTACTTATTCCGCTGACGCAGCGACACAAAGTGCCCCTTGGTTTGTATCCTATTTATTTTCATGTTTTTGGTACAGCTGATGATTTAAAATAAAACCGTTTAACTTAAAAGTTTTTTAACCTATTTTTATTTTTATTAGATGAAAGAATGGAAATTCTTTATTGCAAACACCGAATTCTTGAATACTTTTTTACATAGGTAACTGATAAATGATTGAATTATTTGTGTGGTAACATTTTCAGCATCGCTTTCCAGAAACGTAACTGACATTGATTTATTTTTTACAGTTTTTTTTTATTAAATTTATGTTCATATTTCGCCGGTGATATAATTCCAATGTTAAATGACGCCTACGCGATCTGACGACATACTTGATAATAAATATTATTTCACACAAAATAATCATCATAATACTGGCAATAAAAGATATATAATATAGTAGACGATGTTGCAATGACAAATATTTAATTAATATGTTATATATTTTTTAACCGTGAAAGGGCATTACCCATTTTACTAAGGTCCAATGTTGTCCACAAGCAGAGTTGGGCAAAGCACCTATATTTTTATAGTTCTTTATAAACTTTCAGATACCTATAATATGTACTTTGTACATAATACATATTGGCTGCTTGCCAACGAAAAAAATTTTTCAATTGCATTTCAGCCGTATAAAACTATTATGTATAATACATATTATTTGATTGGTCAAATTCATTTTTTTGCCATACTCACTACAAAATAGCTACTTTCGATGTATGTATAGCGGTCTTTAATGAGTCATTTAACAGGAAGGTATGCGGAAAGTGTTTTACTTACCATACTACAGGGCTGTAAGTAAACTGTTGCAATAGCAACTTCTGTTTATTCGCTCTATACGCCTGAGTGCGCCTGCCATTACTTACTCACGTACTTCACGGCATACTGTAAAAGTAAATATGGCGACGCAAATGAACTGTCAAAATTGTTTGAAAATGCAGTGAAACGTAGGTATTTTATAGTGGGTATGGCAAAAAATACCATATGTATGTGTGACTAAAAACTCACCGTCATCACTCGTCGTAATATAGTGACATAGTCCATTGCACATCTAGATATACAATCTACTATTGCACCCCATGCGGAAAACAAGTTATTCAGCTTGTCAATAATTTGTCAACTATTTTTGTGCACATTGCATCATGTTTGGTACATTAGCAAAGAACAATGTCTAATTTTACATCTGTTACATCATCGTGGTTTATTTATTATAATAATAAATAATAATAAAAATATGAGAACTGTTCTGTGTCGTATGTAAATAAATAATTATATAAACATACACGCGAGGCCCGTTAATGTTGTAATTATTATAATCGCGTGTACTACTACTGCTGCACAGCTGCTGCTTCCGTAAAAAAATGTAGGTAAATTATTATGATTGTCGTGACGAAAGCAAAAAACGTCTCAAATAGAATGTTTTACTAATAACATATTATGACTAAAACTATTGGGATCCGTCAAATTAGCATATGACATCTGGTGGCACAAAATTGTACTCAAAACGAGGGAAAATTTTACATGCTAACAGTGCAAATTGATCGTGAAATTGTTTATTACAAATATAAAACAAGTAAAATAAACAAAAACTTTATCGAAAATGGAATTCGCGACGTTTTCTAATATCATGTCATTAAACACTGTCAGTTATTGCCTTGTAAAACTTACTTTACAGCGAATTATTTTCTAATGCAATGTGGAAAAACTGTATTTATGAATTAAAAAAATATTTTATATTAATAATAAGATGTACTTATTATCATATTGTACTACAATAGTAAAATCATTTGATGATTGACAAATTTATAGGACTAACTTTGTATACAAATATTTTGAGACTAATAACTTACCTACTTATTACAATAGTATAACATATTATGTTGCAGTTATATGTTTACATTATTCACCTAACCCTGCCTTAAAGAAGCATTGAACGGATGATTAATTTCGTGGAGATTTTCTTTTAATTTTGATTTTTTAAGCAATATGCCGTAAAGATTACTACTTTTGACAGCTCAGTTATAAAATTTCCCTACCTTTGCGCCATGTTTTTTAAGCTCCACCCATTTGACGGATCCCAACAGTCTGACCGAAGCTTCGGCCAACTTCGGCTAAAAATTAAACCTTCGGCAAAACATTCGACTACGGTCAAAATCAGATCGAAGGTTTTGCCGAAGCCTGATGTTGAATTTACAGACGGGCCATGAGGAGGGGCCGCTTGTATTACTTTATTTAAATAGCACACAAAGATTAAAACAAAAACAAGAAATAAAAAAGTGGGTATGTGCTTATGACCACATGACAGAAGTGAAAACTTCTAATTTTCTAATTTTAAAATATATATGTATGTATATGTTTTAGTGTCATCTATTAGCTCACCTACTAACTATAAATAACTTATTACCAACATACCACAAATACCTTTTCAATTAAGTTTTAGTGTCATTTATTAGCGCACCTATGAACTACAAATAACTTATTACCATCACACTACAAAAACCTTTTCAATTAAGTTTTAGACTCATCTATCAGCGCACTTATGAACAACAAATAACTTATTACCAATACAAAACCTTTTTAATTAAGTTTTAGTGTCATCTATTAGCGCTCTTATATGAACTACAAAAAACTTATTACCAGCATACAACAAATACCTTTTCGTGTTTGAGCCGAGTAAACCCGATTCAGCGTCACCGACCCGAAGCGTGACGGTTCACTTTCGCTCACTACTCAGGCAAAGTGCGCCTAAGGAATTTTTTACTTCAAAAACTACTTCTTAACTTCAACGTACCTACATTCAGCTTACAATAATAGTTTTTTCCCTCGATTATTTAGCATTATATTATTATACCTTCGCCTCATGACCCCCCACATCCCGTAGCGGGTCCATAGGCCTAGATCTTTGGCGGGCTCGCTTACCATAACGATTCGATTTTTGTCTTCTGTTCATCTCTTAATTGGCCGACTTGCCAGTTGCCACGGTGAACCTCTCCTTAATTCCGAGCCTCTGACCCCACCCTTGTGGGGACCATACTTCGGCTTTTAAAATTCGGCCGAAGATGAGAAAAAAAGTTGAAGTTCGTCTTTGCCTTGGGCAAAAAAATTGTCCTTCGGTCGGACTCATGGCCTTTAAAAATTTGAAATTAGTATAGTAACCATTCCGATAGATGGTATAACTACTGCCTGTAAAAAATATTGCCACTAGCGTTCCTAGCGGTTGGGTTACAGATAGTAACTAGCTGCTTGATCCGGCTTCGCACGGATGCAAATCGCTATTTTCGCGCACTGCTCATCTCCTCTTTGTCGTAGAATATTAATAACAAACTCCTGGTCAAAATTATAACCTATCACTCAATTTTTCTGTTATATTTTTAATATTGAATGAATTAATGGTTTGGCAGCACATCTTGTTTTCCGATGAAGCTACGGAAAATTTGAAATCACCAGCTGATGACGGTGCAGTGAATAATTTATGCCGTTAGAAAAAGAAAATAATTTTTTGATAAGACCAGCCTTTTATTGACTCAATCTTTTATTATAATATAATTCAAATATTAGGTACCTACAGTAAATAAAAAGAGTTTGAAAACAAAATTAATTTCGGTTGATTTTCCGGGAGATCGGGGATTTATTATATGAATACGCTATGTCACGCGAATGTGTCATTTATGTATACGTCTATAATAAAAAAAAATATATGTGGGTTATTTTTATGAAGACGAAACCCGTCAATTTTTTTAAACGGGTACTCGTTTTTTGATGTGAAACATCTTATGTGTGAACAGCCGCGTGAGGGTAAATATGCAACGAAATGTTTGGTCCGCTCCCCACCACTGCGGCACTCTCTCTCTCTTGGCTCAGGCGTGCACTGTAACACACGCGGTGTTACAGTGCAGTATATAGGATCACGTCAGCATAACAGTTAGTTGCTGCTTTTGAAAAAATATATACTACTACATAGAGAATACCACCGAGTTCAATAACGTTTTCTTTGATGTTTCACATCTGTCGGGAGTCCCGAGACCCACACCCTTTTTTTCTGTTTACTGATAATCAGGTCCGGCCTTCCGCCAATTGGGTCAATCAGGTCCTGCCCGCACAAAGCCCTGCTCGCCCGGGTATGAGACGGGATCCAGCCATGGACATAGGAATCTATAGGGACAGAGTATAAAGTACCACTTTAGGCGAGGGGGGAAGCCATTCAGGGGAGGGTACATGCCTGTCTTATGGATATGTCCATGCTATACATGTACCCACATTCTATTGGTCGCGTTTTTGCGCATGCTCAATTGCGCCAGATGCAGTCGTCCGCGTCTTTGCGCATGCTCAATTGCTCGTACAGCGCTTACGCAACTGAAGCGACCAATAGACTGTGGGCATACTTGCTTCCTCACCTCGCCCCCTTAACAGAAACCTCCACACTCGCTTGTACTACGTCCCTAGAGGCTAGATTTCTATGTATCCGGCACCTGGCCAAACTGCTGCAGATTTTTTAACGACTATAGGTAATACCCGTTCGTAGGTTATGGCTAGAGAGCCGTCTCATCATGTGGGGATCCTGCCCAGACTTAAAGTACAGGCTATTTTTTACTCAAGTTGATTGGTTTTCGATCAAAACCTACCTAAACACAAGCGAGTCTGGGTAAAAATGATGGTCACTTAAGCGAAGCCACAAAAAAGCTAGTTCACCATGAAAGCAAATCCTTGTTAAAAGGTCGAGAACTAAAGGAAGAAGGCTTAATTTAATTCAAGTAGTAATCCTTTAAAGAATAATTTTACGGTGTCTGAGAATTATTAAAATTCCTGTAATATAAGTAAATAGTAATAACGTCGTCCCATCGTCTCACGTATCAAAATTTGACCATTTTAACAGTTCATCTTATTATTCCTCAGACATAAATAATGTAATTATGATTTATGTAAACATACTTTTTCGTTCTTACATCTTATGATCTTTTATATATTTTTAAAACGCTGAACATAAGCCGCCATACAATTACGTAGGTCGTAGAATACTAGTCACACTTCTTTATCTATAGAAAGAGATGTATAATTATGAATTATCTTCATTGCGATTCGCACAGATCAGTGGGCGTAACACAGATCTAGTCAACCAATCACAGACTAATTATGTACGTCACTTCGGTAGCTGCACAATCCTATGTTTAAAATTCAATTAAAAATACACACTTGGAAATTTTTTTATCATAGAAAAAAAACCCTAAAAATTTCAAAAAAATTGTTTCATAATCTATCAGTTGTAATGTAGATTGAAAGATATTTTTTATTTTTCGAAAACGAGTTCCCGGGTACCCGTAGTCATCCTAAGTTATTTTTACTGTAGTAATTACTAAGTACTAAACTTGAAAGTAGCGCAACCTAAGGTACCAACACGTGCCTGATACTTCGTTAGGGGAGATAGTACGTACATGCCATGCTAGGCTAAATGCACAAGTATTGATTTTGCCAGAGAAGAATAAGCTCCAATTTTCCATTGAGTTTTACCATAATGTGATAAACGAAAGATATTTAGAATAGCCTTTTAAAACTGGAAATTAGTATAGTAACCCATCCGATAGATTCAACTGTCCGTAAAATTCGACATATTGCTTAACCGTGAAGTAATAATTGCCGTAGCGCAGGGGTCGGCAACCTTTTGAGACGGAAGAGCCAAAAGTTACAATTTACAAAATTTCCCAGTTTTTAAAGAGCCACTAACATTTTTATTTCAATATTATGGTATTTGATTAGGATTAGGATTAGGACCGTTGACGACACAGTGCACCAATAACTAAACAAACAGAACATTGTTGCCACATTTAAAAAATGTCAGCTGTCCTACTCTCTACTCCACCTATTCTCACTGTTCTCTGTTGAGTGTTTTTATCCTGTTTAAAGTTTTTTTTGCAGTATAATATTTTTTATGAGTTTTGAAAATAAAATAATATAATTATTAATATTTGCGCATGGAACTGGAGAGCCGCATCTTGACATCATAAGAGCCACATGCGGCTCGCGAGCCGCAGGTTGCCGACCCCTGCCGTAGCGTAATACTCAATATTACCTCTACTCATCAAAAAAATTGCAAATTGTGTTTTAAAGACCACCAACAGCTAAGGTTATTTGGGCCTAGCACCAATTAATATTTTCAATTGATTATTTTTTTTTTTTAATAATAACTTGAAAATCCAATTGACACTTTTACCAGCTCTCAGGCTAGAACCCGGGAACTGGGGACTTGTAATAGAGGAACCATAGCAACGCCATGTATCTACTCATCAAGAAGTAGGGTTTTGAATAGTGGGAAAAAATCAGATCGGTTCAGTTGTTTTCGAGTTTCGAAGCAACATAGATACAAACTTGTTCTTTAATATCAAAATATTGCCACCAGCGCTCCTAGCGATAGGGTGACTAAATAGAACAACTGATGAGACATCTTATGAGTAACTCGTATGGTTTTGTACTTTCAACAGACGATAAACCAATGTTTGTTTTGTTTCAGCAAGGAGTCGGTGTAGAGCTGGTCCGTATTTTACCTGAATCTCCGGCACCTACTCTTTCCAATGTCTTCTGCGAGTGTGACTCCAAAGATGACGTTGTAAGTATCAATTATATAATAGATCTGTTTTGGTGTATTTGTCCTTGAACTGTCAATTTGAAATCTTGACATCTTTAAATCAATAACACCAATCAATTACTCTATTTTTATATTGGAACTCCTGGGGCAGTATACCAAACAATAAACATATCACATTATTATATAGGTGCGACAGAAGAATCCGACGATTTTGGGAATAAAATATCGTATATTCGTATTGAAATTTTGTTTTTACTTCCGTGTTGCGCAAGGAATTAGGTACTACCACGTTTGTTTATCTTTCGGCTTGGAAACATTTTTTATGCTTTCAGTTGCTAAACTATAAGAGAGATGGTGAGCTTTTGGTGTGTCCATTGAATTTAGATTGCTATTTTCTGTAAGCATTATCAACAGAAGTTTTTAAAAAATAATAAAAATACGCAAGACTTGAATTTTAAAGCTTTGCATTTTCTTCATTTCGAAGTGGATTTTACGCTTAAAGTTTATGTACATCTCTACGACTCCTTGCATTTTCAAAATTCGATAACTCTGAAGATACGAATCATTATAGAGGAAGAACTGGCGATGGATTTACTTTAGGTATTTTAGCAGCCATAGGAATAGGAATGAGTAGACAGATCCTTATAAACTCATTAGCCCTTGGTTCTAAAACAGCCCAATGATGCACGTCATCCTATAAGGATTTTTGTGCTCTCTCTTATTCTGGATCTAATCATTCAATATAATCTGGATCTTCTTATGAACTCCAGAAGATTGACGACTAGATTTTCCTGCGGAATTACTCCGTCCCCATCTATGTATCCAATGATGGTTGTTCTCTTATAGGCTAAAGCCTCACATTCGAACAAGAAATGGCTGACAGTTTCGTCCTCCATTTCACAGAATCTAAACTGTGTTGATTTTCGATGTAACCCCAACGTGTGTATGTGTTTCCTCGGAGGTGTGTGGCCAGTGAGTTAAATCTATCGCCAGCTCTTAGTTATTACTCATTGAATCGAAGGGTCTAAAACATTACACAATTCTGGGCTCTAGTTTAACTTAGAAAATTTGGTTCAAATCGGTGAACGCTCTAGCTCTGTAAAGTTCTCTTGAAATACAAATGTGGAGATTGAATTAGTAATATGTTACTAATGTTTGTTTAGACGATAACTTGCGATTGTGAGACAACTTTCGCTATGCAGCTGAAATGTTTCCGTCAGAAGGGCGAAAAAATCGAGACGTCACATTATCGCGTCAACGTGAACAGATTTCGGGCGCGGCTGAATCTCGTCTGCATCACTGAAAAACTGTTGGCCGATCTCAAATGCGACGGTTGGCCCGATATCAAGGTAGCCCTGGCGCCTGTCGGCAACATCAAGAACCATCTGGACGAGACGCCTTTGCAGGATGTTGTGGCGTAAGTCTCTTTCAATTATGTAGACGCTTATTCAACTCAGCTGCTATGATTCTAATTTAAACCTAACAATTCTGATTTGGTTCTAATAGTGCAATCCGGACTATCTGTGGAGTTCTAAAACCGTTCAAAGACTTGATCAACACACATCTAATGTATTAATTTGTGTCCGCGGTTTCATTTGCGTGCATGTCGATTTTGCCAGCAAATTCACTCGCGTTTATGTCTTTTTTGACTAGGCTAGACTTTCCACTCTCGGGATTTCAAGAAACCGAGCATAAGACCTACTCCCATTAAATTGTATTATTTTTATCTCACAATTTGTTTGTTAAGAATTTAAAAATATAATCTCTAATGTGTTTACTAATTATTTATAATAATTATGTATTATTAAAACAGAAGGTCATCGGTGGAATAATTGATGATGATGTCATTTGCGTGATTTTTTATTATAATTATTACTTTTTTTTAATTTGTATAATTGACCTACTGAATTATGTATGGCTACACAATTAAGTTCATTACTTTTGTATACTACCCATCGTAATTAATAACTGCAAAGACTGTTCTGATGCATCGCAGACCACGATAAAAAGCATAATGTCTAGTCCAGCGGTTCCCAACCAGGTCCGGATTTCTGCCTAGGCCAATAAGGCACCGGCCTAGGGGCCCAGCCGCCGAGGGAGCCCCGACCAGGGCGAATATGGATATTAAAGAAAAAAAAGCCCAAACATTTTGTAAGATAACTCAATTAGCGACTTTTTTTTTCATCCAATTCCATTTTTTCCTTTTTTTTGGGCTTGGGGGGGCCCAACTGTCAAGTGCCTAGGTGCCCTGGGTCTTTAAATCCGGGCCTGTTGCCAACCCATGGGCCGCGGGCAACGTGGTACTGGGCCGTGGGCGCTGGTCGAGAGTCTAAGCCAAGATAAATATTATCGGAGCTTCAGGGGTAGAGATGAACAATAGAGTGTGCGTGTTTATAGTTTTTATTTGTATAATTAGTTAGTTGGTCTCAAACTTTTTTAGTGATCCGTACAACAAAAAAGGTTGAGAACCGCTGGTCTAGTCTATTACAAACTGCCAATTGACAATTCCCAGGTTTTAATCGGAGCAGTGCCGGATTTGTGGGGGGGGCAACCCGGGCGGTCGCCCTGGCGCTAGGGCCTAGGCTTTGATCCACAAATCAATCAGTTAAGAAAAGCAAAATGTTAGTTAATAATAAGATATAAACGACACTGAAGAATATCTCGTCCGTGACAGCCGGATGGCTAAGAACGGCGCGGAATCGAATAAACGTATTATAGTTCAGTTTTCATTTCAACCAAAAAAACTCGGGCTGCAGTGCCAAACCCTGCCGCCAATATAGTATATTTGCTAATACAGGCATTGTGGCTTTATTATGTGAACTTAAATTTGTTTTTGGACAAAATAAAAAATCAGCTCCTTAATACACCCCTTGCAATAATAATTTTTTTCTTCATTTCAATATTATTATCAATACAACCTCTGTACCAAATTAAATACACATACATAAAAAATGCATAATAACAAAAAATCAGTCAACTACTGAACCGATTTAAGTAAAATTGATATGGAACCATCACCAAGATATGCCCTATTGGCCTATTAAATAAAAAAAGAATCATAACAATCGGTCGTGTAGTTTCTGAAAAAATCACGCATATACAAACATACTAAGGAAACAGAGAGTGTTTTTTTTGAAGTCGGTTAAATAAAAAGAAAACCACTGAACCGATTTTAGTAAAATTTATGTAAAATCACTCTGAAGCTATGTCCTATTGAATAAAGCAAGAATTATAAAAATCGGTTCTCAAATGCAGGAGATATGAAATGACATACATACATAAAAAATACAAAATAACAAAAAATCAGTCGAACTACTGAACCGATTTAAGTAACATTTATATGGGACCATCACCAAGGTATGCACTTTTAAATAAAAAAAGAATCATAAAAATTGATCGTGTCGTTTCTGAAAAAATCGCGCACATACAAACATAGTAGGGAAACACAGAACATTCCTTTTTTTGAAGTCGGTTAAATATGGTTTTCCGTACCGATTTTTTAAAATATTGAGAAAGTTAAAGTCACTCCCTTGGACTGCAAACGGAGATAATGACGTGATCATTGATCGATTGATCGACACAAATTAGTGATGCAGAACATTGCA
Organism: Mongoloraphidia duomilia; assembly: GCA_039654895.1. Classification (NCBI taxonomy): domain Eukaryota; kingdom Metazoa; phylum Arthropoda; class Insecta; order Raphidioptera; family Raphidiidae; genus Mongoloraphidia; species Mongoloraphidia duomilia. The sequence goes on from CM077523.1 coordinate 6,349,814, forward strand.
TTTACCTTTGAATACAGAACAGAAGTGAATCAGCATAATTATTACGTAATGAATTTATATAGAACGCTGAACTGAACTCATATGCATACGTATCTATGTAGGTACCTCGCATTAGTAGTAGAGCCGACCGTATGAAACCCCCCGGCATAACATAACAAGATAAGTGGTATATCAAATGAAAGGTCGTTAAAAGCTCAACACAAAAAAGAGTGTGTGTACTATGTACAGTCGCGGACTTAAAATAGTTTACACCTGTATCATCTAGTTACCGGTTTTTTAAATTTTTGCATATTGTAATTTGGCTTTTGATAGTAATGTATCAATTACTAAGGTTACATCCTAAAAATTAAAAAAAAAAAATTATTATTAAAACACCTCAGTTGTTTATTATACAATCCAAATTACTCAATATTATTCAATTAAAACATAAAAAGATTTGATAATATTTGATACTAGCAAATTCTTTCCTTCAATCTTGCAATAATTCTTCTTTTTTGTTCATCGTTTTATTCAAGGCATTTAAACGACAATTATTTCTTTTAATGCTACTGACTTTTTGTGAACTTACACTGAAAAACTCAAGTGTAAACTTTATTAAGTCCGCGACTGTACGCGTCAGAAGTTATACTTCTTTTACGTAACAAAACAAAAACAAGCCGTGAGGTGGGTCGTTTATTAGGACTAAAGTGCGACCCTTGAGGTCCACACGACGAACTTCCCAGTTTGATAAATATTTAATAATAATAATTAAATTAGATATTACACAGAAAAGTAATCATTTTAATCATTAAAACATAATTATTATTTATTTTTAACAATAATTAAAAAAAAAAAAAAAAAAAAAAAAAACGGCTGAACCGATTTTTATAAAATTTATGTCGGATCAAAATGAAGTTAACACGCCTCGATTGACACCCTTACGAAGTCGATATAATTTTTTATTCGCGAGATATTGTATAAAATCTACTTTTTTGGAGGTTATTTGGTTAAGAAAAAAGAACGGCTGAACCGATTTTGAAAAAATTTCTTTCAGATCATATTTGCGTTAATACGCGTCGATTGGCACCTCAACGTAGTCGATATCATTTTTCATTCTCGAGATTTCGTCTTAGAAAGAAATGGACACATACATACGTACGTACGTACGTACACACACACACATCTTTCTAAAAGTAGTGTAAAAATAGTGTAGTGACCTTGAAATATAAATTTTTAACTTCCCATTGGAAGTTATTGTAATGGGTCCGAAAATCGAAATCAAAAAGGAAAAAAAAATTTTATGTTTCAAGGTCACTACACTATTTTTACACTACTTTTATAAAGATGTCTGTGTGTGTGTGTGTGTGTGTACGTACGTACGTACGTACGTACGTATGTATGTGTCCATTTCTTTCTAAGACGAAATCTCGAGAACGAAAAATGATATCGACTATGTTGGGGTGCCAATCGACGCGTATTAACGTAAATTTGATCTGAAAGGAATTTTTTTAAAATCGGTTCAGCCGTTCTTTTTTCTTAACCAAATAAGCTCCAAAAAAGTAGATTTTACACAATATCTCGCGAATAAAAAATTATATCGACTTCGTAAGGGTGTCAATCGAGGCGTGTTAACGTCATTTTGATCCGACATAAATTTTATAAAAATCGGTTCAGCCGTTTTTTTTTTTTTTTTTTTTAATTATTGATGTTTTAATGATTAAAATGATTACTTTTCTGTGTAATATCTAATTTAATTATTATTATTAAATATTTATCAAACTGGGAAGTTCGTCGTGTGGACCTCAAGGGTCGCACTTTAGTCCTAATAAACGACCCACCTCACGGCTTGTTTTTTCCTTTTTGATTTCGATTTTCGGACCCATTACAATAACTTCCAATGGGAAGTTAATAACTCCAAAAATTTTATCCCGCGTGCCAGTACTAAACGTTTGTAAAAAAGACGATAAAATAAAGAAATTAAATAAATTAATTTAATTTAATAAATTATTATTTTATTAAATATATTTATTTATTATATTTATATCTAATTATTTATTAAAAAAAAAGCATGTTTGTGTTGAGATTCGAACCCGGGACCTATTGCGTATGACGCGAGACCGCTACCATTACACCACGGCACACCTTATATAGCAGTGCTATATAATAGGGTATTATAATCAAGAAAAATACTAATGTACGGTTTGGAGTACGAACTCATATTTAACGAAAGCAGCATAACCGAGCGTTTGTAGGGCAATAACTTTTATTAATGTTATTAAAAACTGAAAACGCTCTTATTGTGACTGGTGTAACGACTCTAACTGAAGTTTTACTAACGACTAACTTCAAGGTGTGAATTTTCGTGCAACTTCATGGTGTTAAAAATTTTCGTGACGCGATGCGCGCGCATCCTAAAAATTCACTCTCATCATTTTTCAATAACGCGCCAAAAGAAGTAGGTATAACTTCAAAAAATATGGGTTGGCACCCCCCATCCTGGCAGGGGACCTTGACCACCTCTTTAATGATAGATTTTTTTGACAGTAACCCCCCGTTAAAAAATAACATGAGTGGGTTGTTGTCAAAAATTCTATTTTTAACGGGGTAGTGAAGGTCCCCCGCCAGAGTGGGGGAGGGGTGCCAACCCATATTTTTGAAGTTATACCTACTTCTTTTGGCGCGTTATTGAAAAATGATGAGAGTGAATTTTTAGGATGCGCGCGCATCACGTCACGAAAATTTTTAACATCATGAAGTTGCACGAAAATTTACACCTTGAAGTTAGTCGTTAGTAAAACTTCAGTTAGAGTCGTTACACCAGTCACAATAAGAGCGTTTTCAGTTTTAACATTGGAAATGTTTATGTTCGTATATGGGAGCAGAGTTACGAGTTTTCGTTCAAGGCCAAAAGACAACGGTGTCGCGGTCAAGTGAGGAGCAATTATGCAAAATTGAACAAGTGCAATTTTTTCGAAATGTGTTTTATATCATGTCTAGTTAATTGAGAGGTATTTGCGACGATCTGCGGTGTTATTTTTGAGCAAATGTTAATAAATACTGTAGAAAAATCCATTTAAAAGTTAAGTAATCAATCAAAAGTGAACGCGTATATAACAGAAGAATAATAGGGTTATTCCTGACGAAACTAAACAGTGCATTGATAAATATTGTGTGTATAATAAACAGTTAATTATGTTTCATATATGCTGTTATCATTTCCAATGTCCTCGATGGTTGCAAGGATTGCGAAATCTGTGAATTTTTAATAACATTAATAAAAGCTATTGCCAACCCATACTTTTACCCACCTTTCATTTGACATGTCTCTTTAATCATGTTATGTTATATCGGGGGGTTTCACACGGTCAGCTCTGGGACTATAATATGATGCAATTATATTTTTCAAAGCACAGCGAATTGTCTAAAAAAATATGTATATGACTTGTGAGATAATGTAATCGTTACATAATATTATAAAATATAACACTACTTAACATCTGTTTGCAATTTTGTTTTCTTGCGAGGTTTTCGAACCATTTTCCTGAGAGTAGTTCCTTCAATTATTCATGAGAGGCAGCACTTCTGGTAGGTACAAACATTATTTATTCCCCATTAGTGTCGTGTCATTTTAGTGGTATAATTTAATTATTTAATTAATTTAATAATAGTAATAATAATAATTTAATAATTAAGTTATACTACTAAAATCAAACGACACTAATGGGGAATAAATAATGTTTGTACCTACCACAAGTGCTGCCTCTCGTGGATAATTGAAAGAACTACTGTCAGAAAAATGGCTCATTAACGGCTTTAAAATGTTTTAGCGCTGTTTGAAATTTTCATTTTGTAATAATATAGAATTTACCATCACCCGGCGCCCCTTTACTTCGGGCGCTCTTGTCGTGCGCCATCCCCTGGATACGCCCCCCCCGCCATGGATCCGTGCCTATGTCCATATGTCATTAATGTGCATAAATTAACAGTTTTTTAAAGTCACATTGTGTTTTTTTGATTCCAGAGACATAGTAGTGACGGCATTAAGAAATACAGAAGTGAGTTTCAATTGTTCTCAATATCCAACATGTCCGCGACTGAACAGACATCCAGTCGAACCTGCACTTGTTTTACCAGTTCACTACGACGGAATGACGGTAAGTCGTAAAAATAATCACCTGTATAAACGAACAAAAAATCTGTATGAATCACATAATATATGTATCTACTGTTTGACCAATGAAAGAACGCTGGTCTAAAGAATATGCATAGCAGCAGAGGGTCTCTTATTTAGAGTAAGCGGCATGGAAACAAACGAACGGACAACATGTGTTAAAACGCTCGTGTCAGATTGTTGACACCTTCTCCGCCTATCCCCGTCCGCACCGACGTTCTTTTCTTTGTTGGGCAGTATAGATACGGTCGTATTCATAGTTAACCCTTAAGTAGTAAGGGACACTTACTCCTACCCTCAAATCGAATATGCGTTTCATAGTCAAAATTGACGTCTGTAAGGGCCCTTACATCACCCTCACCTTAAGGGTGGGTAGTATGTCCCTTAAGTGTCGAAAAAGTAAAAACAGTAAAACACATGAAAAACACGCATTTATATCAAAAATGACAAATAAACACAATCGGTCTGCAGTATGACCAAGTGTTCTAAAGGAAAAAATCATGGAGGTTTACTATAATTCTTCCCTCACTCAAGGAAATGACTATGAAACGCTCCTTTGAATAAGGTGCCCTCAGCACTTAAGTGACCCTCAGTGAAGGGACCCTTATCACTTACCTTAAGGGTAAACTATGAATATGGGCATATCCTACCAAGGACATCGCCAAAGGGGGGGCAGGGGAGGGCAGCTGCCCCCTAGAGGGTAAAGCTTTAAGAATTTTGATCGCAACCTAGAAGATTAATAAAGTAGTTCGAAAAATTCACAAGAAACCCAAGAAGATTGTTTTAATTAAGATCCTTGTAGTAAACGATTAAAACATTACAAATTGTATTTATTTTACGTACAATTCATATCCTCTATCTATCATCTTGCCCCTCCCTGCCCCATTGGCTAGTGACGCCCTTGTAGCCTACCAGAGTGAGTGAAAAACATTAGAACGTCCGACATCTTGTATGGACCTTTTCCGGGGCATGCGCATATACACGCGTTCAGTCAGGTGGGTCGAAAATTATTCCTCGACGTCGTGTAAAAACATAGTATAGATAACTGGACAGCACCATCCCTATCCTGCATCGCAGTTCGCCTTGCCGTCCGCCGAGTGATGCCGGTTAATGAATATGCTTGCAGCTTGCGCGGCGTCCGGCAGATGGACGCAGGATGCTCGTTGCGCCTTGCTTGAGACCGGCAAGCTCCTCCCACCACTTGCAATCCGCCGCGCCGGACTGTCAGTTGCGTGGCGCTCTGCACGGCGTCCTGTATTTTCGCGCGCGGTAGAGAATTTGGTGTTGCAGGTCTGCCATTTATATTTGAACATCTCGTATTCTTTTTTTATTCTTTTCTAGTAATAGAACCAAACATAGTAAAATAGCTATTTTCTTTTTTTTGACAAGACAGCGTAGATCAGGCATTTTCAAAGAGAAACGTCACTAGCAAAATAGGCGAAAACACTGACGACGGACTGCTTGCAGGAACTATCCTGCAAGCAGGATAGTGTGATCGACTTCCTGTCTGCGTGGCGGACTACATGAATGGTAGTGAATGGCGCTATCAGTATCATACTGCTTGCAGGATAGTGTGTGAGCGATGTCCTGCCTGCGTGGCGGACTGCATGCAGGATAGTAAATGGCGGGATTTAGCAATGTATTAAAAATGGCCATCAAAAATGGAAGAGAGAACGTGTGACGGCCAGTTTCTATATAGCGTCACTATAATATAAAAAAGGTACAAACTGGACGTCACACGCCCCATCTCTCTTACACTTGTCGACCACTTTTCGTTGCGTCGTGCGCTTGTCCAGTTCTCTGTTTGTGTGTAAAAATTATCGCTTGGACATGCAATCATTTTTGCCGCAAAGCGAACCCATCTACGGCGCATGCCCAGGAAATGATCCCAACAAGATGTCGGACGTTCAATTTAAAGTGATTCGGCAGGAGTGCAGGACTAGGGGCTAGGGCATCGGTTGTCCATGAATGAAATCGTTAGATGACGACAGTTCTGTTTGTTTAGATGGGAGGATTCCATGCAACATCCACCCCAAATCATACAGGCGCGATTAGCCCAATGAAAATCACTGGAGATAAACGACTGCTTGTCAAAGTCATGCAAGCTGCTAATTTGAAACCGTCGCCAGACGGAAATCCGATAGAACCTTACTGTGTTGTGGAGATGGACGAACCATTCCAAAGGAATCAGACTTCGGTCAAGAAGAATACTGACAGTCCCTATTGGGATGAACATTTCTTGTTGTAAGTTTTCTACAACGTTACATTCTCTATCCTGAATTTTCGTGATGAATAGAATGAGCTATTTTCCTAGAGTAGTTCTTTTAGTTATCCACGAGAGGCAGCACTTGTGGTAGGTACAAACATTATTTATTCCCCATTAGTGTCGTCATTTTAGTGATATAGGTAACTTAATTATTAAATTATTATTATTATTAAATTAAATAATTATGTTATACCACTAAATGACACGACACTAATGGGGAATAAATGATGTTGTACCTACCATAAGTGCTGCCTCTCGTGGATAATTGAAGGAACTACTGTGAGGAAAATGATTCATTGAATAGATATATTTCTTTAATAAAACAAGACATTCGTAATGAGCCATTTTCCTGAGAGTAGTTCTTTCAATTATCCACGAGAGGCAGCACTTGTACGGACAAACATTATTTATTCCCCATTAGTGTCGTGTCATTTTAGTGGTATAACTTAATTATTAAATTATTTTAATAATTAAGATATATCACTAAAATGACACGACACTAATAAATAATGTTTGTCCCTACCACAATTGACAAGTGCTGCCTCTCGTGGTCCGTGGAAAATTGAAAGAACTTAATTTTATTTATGTATTGTATTAGCGTCTTGTTTACATCAAATAACAACTCACTTAAAACTAAATGACATCACAAAACATCCATGAGCGGAGGCGGGATTCGAACCCACGATTAACCGTTACACCACTCTGTCCTCAATTGAAAGAACTACTCTCAGGAAAATGCCTCATTATGAACATCATTGTGTTCCTTTATCAACATTTTATATGAATTGTTTTTTCCGACACATTTTTATTTTATTTTTAGCGACCTATCAGCAAACACTGCCGAGTTAATGTTCGAAGTGTATGACCGTTCACATAAATCCAACCGTTTCCTGGGACTAGGAATTGTAGGCGTAGAAGAGTTATTGATTAATCCATCACAGAGACAAGTTATATCATTACAAAGTAGACCATATGAAGAAGATCATGTTACAGGGACGTTAACTGTTGAGGTAAACCTCGTTGCCTTTTTTATGTAAATATTTATTTAGGGTCGCGCCCAGGATCGGTTTGACCCAGGGCCGTAGCTAGGGGGGGGGGCATTAAGGGGCAATGCCCTACCTTAAAACATCCAGTGCCCTACTTTAAGGAATTATAAATAAGCCGCAAAGACTGTCACGACAGAATGACAGACTTGATCTATCTGACATTTGGAAAAACAAGATTAAATTCGTTGGATCTAAATGAAGTTCTTCGGAAATTTGATAACATGGCAAGTTCTCTATTTTTTTTTTTTTTGGTTAAATTGTAATTCACCGTTTTTTTGCTTTTGTAATTTGATATCACCAGATGAGGTGGGCAATCCAATTAAAAAATTGTAGTCTTTTGCTTCAGCCCTACCTTAAACTTTCAGTGCCCTATCTTGAATTCAGCTCTAGCTACGGCCCTGGTTTGACCCATATAGTTTAAATTATATACCACGCATTGTCCATTTACTCAATGTGCGGTGAGTGAAGTCCACAAAGAGAGCAAAAATATATCTGTGTCTCTTTTGACGAAGTAATTCCGCATTTATCCCGATGATGTCATTGGTCGATGTACGGACGTTCCATCTGAACAAAATGTTGAAATAAAGATATCTTTCATTTCGAACAAAATGTAAACAAAACGCTTGACAGCTATTGTCATTATAACGTAAACTAAGTAGTTTAATTTTGTTAAAAAGAGTTTTTTTACTCATATTCCTTGAAATTCATAGTGATATAAGAAGTAAACACAGGTTTCGGATCTTTTTGGGCATAATAATATCACTATCAACTGAAGTATTCCATGAACTGAAGTATAAACAACACTTGAAACGCAATATATAAAGACAAAGAAATATGTCATGGATGCCATTGACGTAAAACCTCAGTGCCCCAGTGGTCAATAGTATACCTGCTCTCTTTTAAAAATCCTGTCTTTGTCTATGGAAGTAGCCAATCAGGAACCTGCCAGCTGAGCCCCCATAAAAAAGACAGAAATATATACCCGCACGTATGTTGGCTTCACGATTTTTGATCTATCAGCAGTATAGGGTAATATGTATATGGTTTGACCACAAGCAAGAGCAGAGGCGGACTAGTAGTCTTTGCCGCCTTAGGCCGTTCAGTACCAGCCGCCCCTTTCTGCAAACTTTTCAGCGTAGAAATGTGAAGTTGTAAGAAAATCGGCAATGCGTTCGATTCAACCGGCTAGAAATATTTTATTTCTGAGTTATTTCTATCTCTGATAGTTATAAGACCATATAGTTTTCTCGATGCCTTATCGGCCTTATGGAAAGTCCCCACTGAGCAAGAGCGCCGGAATGTTTCAGAAGCGGGTGTTGAGTAGGTCGAGTCACGATTTTCGAGGGGGGGGTGCCTTCCGTTGAAAATAAAAATTTTCAGAAATTTTCAATACATTACAGACTTGTGAAAGATATACGAAAAAAGCGTTCTCAGTGTTTATTTCCGAAAAAGCGTGAAAATTCTCCGTGTTGAATTCACGCGTGTTGAGCTCTAAACACACACAACAGGTTTTCCGGCGCCCCTGATCACAACGTCCACAAGGAGTACCGGGAGAATTCTGGTGGGCCACTCTAATGATCATCATATTCTCAAAAGTCGTGTAAGGCGCCCTCTCGATTTGTTTTCCCGGTAACTTTTTGTGTCCCAGGTGTTGCCATGGCAGCGCCAACCAGCGTGCAAGTCTAAAGGCCTTCGACTCTTGAAAGCTATCGTGGTTGCTGTCACAATAACTAATGATTTTTTTGCAAACAACTTGCGATTTATGTATCAGGGTGAAAATTGTATTTCACGCATGCAATTGGGTTGTTTAATAAAAAATAATTATCAGTTTTTTTATTTTATTTCAATACTTAATCATAAATAATATTGAAAATCGATGAGAAATTTTTTTTATCATTTATATACAATTAATTATAAATTAATTAAAATGTATAAAATTTAAAAAATATCACGTGACTACAAAACACTCCATGAATGGTTGCCATGTTTGTGACGTAATTATGTTTATGTGCTTTCATGTGAGTACTGTCAACTGTAAAAATTATTGAAGTTTAGTGAAGTAAAAGTATTGTTTATAAATTTATTCTAGTAATGTGTGATAAAGGGTTTATAAAGGCCAATTCTGATAATATACCTGCGGAACAATCAACATGACATATATATTTTGCAAAATATCAATTTACACTGTCCATTTAGTACATGTATAACCTAGCTAAACATAACTTTTAAAACTAAGAATTAAACAAAAATCATTTGATAACAGTATAAAAATTTATTATTAATTCTGAAAGTTCTGATTTGGAGTTAATTTTCTGACAAATTTTTATTTGACGTACCTAACTATAATAATATGCATTGTATTTATATTCTGATATAAATCATTATTAACTATAATATAATTATAATAAAATACTTACATCGAAATGATCTTCACAACAAAAAAAATTTGACGTAGTTTTAGGGCAAATACATCGTGCTGCTCGGAACCATTGCTTTCGACGTTCATTTTGTGGCACATTTAAAAACATTTTTTCAGGACTTGTTTTTGCATTGTTTGTACAAAGTGGTACGAAACAATCCGAAAACTTTTGAGATTTGACATTTACAATGAAATAATCAATACACCGACATTGAGAATAGGAATAAATAAATTATAAACAAAATCACACCTGTCACATAGAGTCAGCTTAAACATAGTTACGTCACAAAGCGCTCGGGTTTTTTTCGGGAACTGTCGGGCGTCATCGGTACTAAGTTTAAATATTTATTTTTAACTTGATATAACTTCTTATTTATTATAAAAAAATAAAAATAAAAAATTGTTTTCTTATAAAACTTATATACGTTCTTTCCATTTATGACAAAAAAAATTTTGACTTAAAAACCCAATTAGAGGTTAGAAAATTCTCTCTTAAGTAGAAGTCAGCACAATGTCTTGTTTCAGTGATTCATTTGAAAATTGCGTAACTCAAATTAGATAAAAATGCATTAGTATATACTTTTCAAACGAAAGAACATTTGCCAGCGTGCAATTAGAGATTAGAGAAAAATGAAAATTCACACATAGTTGGTGCGTAGATTGCCGAGGAAGACTTCGAAACTGATTTAAGTTTATTGAAGTTTTAAATCTCCCGGTTTTGAAGATTAATTTTGTAAACTTTTGTTTTAAGTTCCTATTTATCGAGGGCGCTGATATTCCTGCAATCGGTGGTAAACCATATAAACTCAAGGAGACTCTACGAACATTATCACCGACTGGTCAAACAATCACCACGACGAAAACTACGTTTGCGACAAATGGTTAGTATTTTTATTTTCTCTATTTCACAATCGCAAATTGCACTCCAATGTTCTTTGGGAATTAGCGCTCCCAGGGACCCGAGCTCGTACCAGTCGGTTTGTGTATGCCGGCTGGCGGATTCTTATACACAAATGGATTATTTGTTGTGTTGAAGACGCTAATGACCTGAGTTGTCGACGCGTCTATAATTTACAATTAATTAATTTAATTCTCTATTTCAATGTTCAGCTTCAAAACAGTGAGGGCTACCATTTTGTTATTCGTCAGATTGCGCTAGTGGCAAGTAAGGTATGTGTCAAATGTTTACATTTTTATTCGTCAAATGGCGCTAGTGGCAAGGAAGGTATGTGTCAAACGTTTAGAGATTAACGATTTGCGTTCAGAAATTCTTCATTTATACATTATTAAGGAATAAAAATAATTAAATAACTGCAAAACTGCGATTTATCCGTTAAATGATGTACATAAACAATACTGACATTTGAATGACAGACACTCACTGGCTAGTGGCGCAATCAGTTGGCCGAAAATATAAACAGTACTGGCATTTAAATGACATAACCTAATGTGCTAGTGTCGCTATCAGGTGGCAGAAAAAGTCTGGTAGCCCTATTTGGTTGAGTTGAAGAACGAACAAAAGAATGGAAAATTACATTTTCATAAATGAAATGATGACTTGCGGTCATAAAACAATTTTGTTTTTAATTTTGTGGAAGATTAGGGCTTAATTTAATTACAATTTTAATGGTTGGTTAAAAAATTAATTGTCACTGTCGTGACAGCTATAATTATTTTTTTCTATATATGTGTCCTGTCTACTATTCATTAAATTATTAAATGGGGGTGTCTACAGTTTTTCAATTAAATTTAATGACAGCTTTATACATCGTTCTGAATTTTATATTTAAGTTAATGAATTTTGCTTTTGCACTTTTGAACTCTTATCAACAAACATACACTGTCATCAAGGATAAGTTCGGTTTTGCTCTCAATTGATCGTGCCGAGCGAACAGATTTTTGGTCACGTGACAAGCGAGCAAATCGAGCCATCTAAACGATTCCGAACGTAATCTAGCAGATTTTTCCAAACGTCAAAATAAAATGGCGCCAGTTATTTAAATTCTTATTACTAAAGCCGAAATATATTCTTTATTGCTCCTCATTTTGATTTAATTCAACATTGTTATAATAATAAATCATGATTCACAATTTTTTTCGTTTTATTCCTTTATTTTAAAATTAATAGTACTACCGGTTGTTGATTTTTTCAACCCATAGATATAATAAATATTTTATTTTATCATTCTGTGCGATATAGACTTATTGGTTATTACTATTCTTTGATTAAATATTATCGTGTATTTTTACCTATTGAAAAATTACATATAAATAGACTTCGAAATGTATCCATTCTCACAACAAGTGTTTCCGCTCATTTCTAAATGGTGCTCTGAAGATGGTTAAATCTGCTTGCTCGCTCGCTTTCCTCGGAGCTCATAGAGCGTGCTCGATCTCCTACAGATTTTAAATCTGAACGCTCAACGCAGGATAGAGATGTTATATTCGAACGGATTGGAGCACTCAGATCGATCTGAGCTCAAAACCGAACTTACCCCAAAATGTATGAAAATTAATTTGAAATAAGTACCTATGTGTTTTTTTTATATTCAAATTTCAAAATAATGATAATAATTTCAGGTACATTTATTAAGTTTGCGTTTAGAAACGTTAAAAGAGTAATGCTGGGCTGTAGAAAGTATTGCCAGAAAATCTGATTTGACAATGTCCTTAAATTGTGACCACACATATTTCTCCATAAGAAAAGTATTGTAGAATTTTAAATCGATCTTGCTCGAAAAATAATTGATCGATTGAAACTAATATTTTTTTAAACTGTGTAGTGTGTATACATGTATTTAACAGTTTTTTTGATGTGAAACATCTTATGTCGGGCTGTGAACAGCCGCGTGAGGGAAAATATGCAACGAAATTTATGGTCCGCTCCTTCGCTGCTGTTCTCTCTCTCTCTCTCTCCCTCTCTCGGCTTCCGCACGCTCGGGCACGGGAAGAGAGAGAGAGAGTATACATACGAACGTACTATAAAGCAAAAGTATATGTATACACGTGTAGGTATGTAATATAGATACTTCGCTGTGTATTTAGTTGCGTTTCTGGCTCAGGCGTGCTCAAACGCCGCAACCGCGTGTGTTACAGTGCAGTATATAGGATTACGTCAGCATAACAGTTAGTTGCTGCTTTTGAAAAATATATACTACTACATAGAGAATACCACCGAGACCCACACCCTTTTTTTTGTACAATTTCCACTTCGAACAACATTTTTCTACGCATATTGATCAAAAAAAAAAAAAAAGACGAAGGAATTGTAGCTCTATCATGTTTTGCTTCAAATTGTTTCACAATGTCATAAATGATAATTTTATAGTATCGCAGTTCCAGCTTAAAATTCCGTATTCAGCAACCAGACCAACACATGAAATATTTACGTACTCCAGAATCAATAGTCGTCAACATGAAAATTCGCCATTAATACGCATGGCAATCCTTGTAAACTTCATAACCGCTAAATATCCTTCAATAGACTTTTTTAATGATACAATTAGCAATTTTCTCTTAATAGCTTCTAAACATTACGCAGGTAATAATTAAATAATTTTTATATTTCCCATTGTGTCTAATAATTATTATGTTCACTATTACTCACATACTAAAATTGTTTTGGATACATATGAATTAGTCCAGTCACGAGAGCTTAAAAAGGTAGGTCCACCTTGCGTTTTGCGCAGCAAATGATTTTATTTTTTCCTCAAGCATGTTTAGGAGATGTCAAATCCAAGTTTGCGATCTCTAAAACAGAGCGGTGTAGTTTTGGTGGGCTAAAAACCATGATTTCTTTGCACTTTTTTACGTTTTTTGCTTATAAAATAAAAACGGCTTGTCCTATCGAAAAAATGGGTGTATTCAAAATTAAAGAGCACAAAATTTACTTCAAAATGCACTAGTCAAATATGTTTTTGTTCCGATTTTACCGACTCTACAGAACTTAGAAAAACAAAAAAAAAAATAAACTCTTTTTTTGTTTGAAGGCGCTAATCTCAGGAACTACCAGTGTGTATAAGAAGCAAAGTACTAATCAATGAGACCCTATACGAGTTTTTTAAAAATTCAATCCCAAAGAGTGAAAACGGGAGTGTAGGATTTATTGTAATAAACAACGTTTTGAGTTTCTGTGGACAGTAATTAATTGGTATTTGATAAAATCAATCGATTTAAAACCCCTTATATCCACAACATATTATTCACATAACAATTAGAGGTGAAAATAATAAAAACGTGAAATTGCTATATATAAGAAGAGATCGGTTTCCACTCTCGGGCACTGTGGAGAAATCGGTAACTCACCTAGCCGGAAACTGGGGGTTTCGGGTTCGAATCCCGAGAGTGGTCATTTGATTTTTTCTTAGATATAGCTCAAAAATCATGGCAGCATAGCTGTCTGAGATATTTATTATTTTCACCTCTAATTGTTATGTGAATAATATGTTGTGGATATAAGGGGTTTTAAATCGATTGATTTTATCAAATACCATTTATTGTAATAACAAAAAATCCTACATCCACGTTTTACTCCCTGTGGGATTGAATTAAAAAAAATAATCGAATAGCCTATTACCTTCCCTAATAAACGGGCTATCTAACAAAAAAAAATTTTTTCAAATCGGACTGGTAGTTCCTGAGATTAGCGCGTTCAAACAAAAAAAAATAAACTCTTTTTTTGTTTGAACGCGCTAATCTCAGGAACTACAAGTCCGATTTAAAAAAAAAAATTTTTGTTAGATAGCCCGTTTATTGAGGAAGGTTATAGGATATACGAGTTTATTTTAAATTTAACCCTGAAGGGGGTAAAACGTGGGACTAAGATTTTTTGTAATAACAAAAAATCTTACACCCCCGTTTTACCCCCTTTGGGATTGAATTTAAAAAAACTCGAATTGCCTAAAACCTTCCTTAATAAACGGGCTATCTAACAAAAAAAATTTTTTTTTAATCGGACTTGTAGTTCCTGAGATTAGCGCGTTCAAACAAAAAAAGAATTTATTTTTTTTTGTTTGAACGCGCTAATCTCAGAAACTACCAGTCCGATTTGAAAAATTTTTTTTTGTTAGATAGCCCGTTTATTAAGGAAGGTTATAGGCTATTCGAGTTTTTCAATAGTTAAAAGCTTGAAAAAATGCTTTTTTTTCATTTTGGTAAATTTTGGCAATTTTCTAAGTTCTGTAGAGCCGGTAAAAATGGGAACATAAACATATTTGACTAGTGCATTTTGAAGTAAATTTTATGCCCTTTAATTTTGATTAGGACCATTTTTTCGATAGAACCAGCCGTTTCCATATTATAAGCAAGAAATCGAAAAAAGTGCAAAAAAATCGTGGTTTTTAGCCCACCAAAACTCCCCCGCCCTGTTTTAGAGGTCGCAAACTTGGATTTGACATCTCCTAAACATGCTTGAGGACACAAAAAAATAAAATCATTTGCTGCACCAAACGCAAGGTGGACTTCCTCTCGTGACTGGACTAAATAGAATATAGTATATTTATATTTTGTTTTTAAAACGTGCACAGTAACACGTCATAAGCATAATACCTCTATTATAACTGATATAAGTATTTCTTTCTTTTTCCTAATCATGTTAGTTAACTACATACGTGTATATACTTTCTTTTTATTTTGTAATTTCTCTGTAAATGGGTATTACCTGTTGAGAATAAATCTATTATTATTATTATTATATAAAATTTAGTTTGAAGAGCGATCTTTTTCTATGTAGATCAATCATTTGTTTTTGTGTGAGTACAATCTATGGACAGGGAGTTTCACAACGACATTAGACTGTTCCTGCATGTATTAAAACTGTAATTATATGATCACAGCCTAAGGTCATTGTCAAATCAGATTTTTTGACAATGCTTTCTGCAACCCAGCATGAAAGCGCCATTGCTTGTAGTCTGTAGAAAAGACATGCTTCAATTCAATTGTTGTTTTCAGAACCACTTACAAACGGAAACGATCTCACCGATTCAGCGTTGAAGGAATTGGAAAGAAACAAACAAAGCAATAACGTGAACACCAACAAAAGTACTCTAATTATTCACAGTGTCCAACGGGTACGTGCAAAATCTAATAAACATTTTTTTAATGTGTTCATTTTATTGGAGTGATGATAATACCTCCATTTTGAATCATACCGTTGCAAACAAAATTAATTTCCATTGTTTTTAACTCCTCAGTGGACGTGTGGATAACAATGGTGATCCAACTGTCCTTTTTTCGCTTCAATAGAAAGATACAGCACTGCTAATCACGTCCATTACACGAACTACGCAAGTGACATGACAAACCGATTTATGTATTAACCTACAATATGACATTTTTCTTTAAAGATCAATGAGGGCTACCATAGTATTGTTACAAAACTGTTTTCTGAGTTGACGGAATAAATATTTATTTACAATAATTAAAAACACACCAATAATAAATACAACAACCAAAAGTCAGTTCTAACAATCAACACAAATAATTAACACTTAACTATATGCAATTGACTACACTAACTATATACAATTGACTACACTAATATTTATTTTATATCACGGAACTATTTATATCACTGTATTTATATCAGATTTATTTCACACGTTTATTTATGTCGGTCATTTACTCAGTTACTTCAGTACTATTTATTTATATCCACCCCACTATTTATATCACTGTACTGACTGATTCGACCGTTGATTGACTAATATTTATATCACTGTGCCAATAATAAGCATTATTAGGATAGGGAACGCACTGTCCACCCTACATGTGTATGGACAAACCTTAGCTCCTAAATATACTAGCGAAACGTCTTTCATGAATAAATTCCGTTTGTCATGTTATTCATGACGCTCGTGTAATAGAAAGGCAGACATTTAAAACCATGTGGCTAGCAGTGTTGTCTTTTTCCATTTAAACGACAAATAGACTATTGGATAATCCGAAAGATTAGATAATGCAGTGGTTCCATACGTTTTCATTTTGTGACTTTAATTTTGTTTGATTGTTTGATTTTTCTTATATTTTTCTGTTGTGTTTAATATTTTGAATAATGAGTTTCTTTTTGTTCCAAAAATTAGCAACCAAACGAGGGCCAGGTTGTTAAGGTAAGAATCGTTTAACTACGCAATAATAATGCCCTTTTCAAAACACTAATAATTAAAACAATTGGTTTTTTTTTAGTTTTGAACACAAAATAGTAGTATTCTTTTTACAGTCTAAAATGTTATTATGTTATAAGGCACAGGTGTTAACTATTTTTTGCATAATGTCTACTTTTCCAATAAAAAAATATCCGCGAGCTACTTTTTCAAAAATTAAGGCTAAAGAATTTTTTTAAGTTATATTTCTTTAGCTAGGGGTAGTTAATTGGGCTGACCTCGAGTCAAAAATTACCGACTCAAAAATTAATGAAATGTTGATGAATAAAACGACTCTTAACGATTTGGACGAAAATTACTGAAAACGTGTTTTAGGGGGCAAAAAATCGATCTAGCTAGGTCTCCTCTCAGGAAAAATTCGTTTTCTTGTAGATTTTATAATTTTAAAAATCAGTTTTTTGACGTTTCAAAGATAGTGTAAAACATTGTAAGCAGGCTTTGCATACTTTTTCGACTTTGTCCGTCTGTTTGTTCCGAGTTAACTAAAAAAACTACTGAGCCTATTTTGATCGGATTTTCACTACAGTATATATTCTAATTAAAAGAATAGGATAAGCTATATTAAGGTACGTGCAGTACGCAGCTGGGATTCTAGATGGTAGCGTAGATCATAGCAGGGCTTGCTTAAATTAATGCATTGTTATATATGCGAGCGTACACAACGAAGCAGTGAGTGTAGCAGGTATAAGCGCTATTACAAGAGCTGGTAGATTCAAGAATGTATCTCACCATTCTTTCAGCGCGCTGACTACTACAATTAACGTGTGACAACTGTCAAATGGCCGTTACAAGTTTCGCAATGGATGTGACTAGTTTAATAAGTGAAATTTTACCAGTTTTTATTTAATTTGTTTTGAGTTTTTTCTAAGACGTATTTAAAACTGTTAGGTTCCATACGTAAATATTCAAAAAACCGGTTTGGGTAAAATTTTAATTCTTGGTATAAATGATGAAATTCGCAATGTTTAGATCGTTTTCTATTAATAGGGTGGACATGATAGCTCCTACCCAAATTTGTATTTAAAATATACCACTTTGTAGCAGAAGAACACAAATATTCGTCTTCGCTATCTGACATTTCAAACGCGATTTAAGCTTGTATCAATGCTAGTATCAAAGCTTCGTTGTGCAAACCTATAAGCGCTTATAATTTTAGCCACCATCTACCATACATGCTACCATCTAGAATCCCAGCTGCGTACTGCACGTACCTTTATATCGTCATACTTCTTACCTTAGAATAATAATTTCTACTAAAGAGGGCTGAGCAGTAGCCAGCGCAAGCTGAGCTGCATGTAAAGGCTAGTCTGCTTATAAAAGTGTAAAAAGAGTACTTCTATTATGTTCAAGAATCTAAAATATTAATCACGTTATTTCAAACGGCAATTATTAGTTGAAGCCGATTTGCGTAATAATAATCAATCATAAATTATTTTTCATTTGTAAATATTCCTCTATGATAGAAAGTACGTAAGGAATAATCCTAGGGCCGTGCCAACCCAGGGTGCAGGCAGAGTGCGATACCAGAGCTGCGGCCTTTGGCTAAAGTCAGACCATTCAAAATTCCATACAGACGCTAATGACCTCTGTTGTCGAGCGTCTATAATTTACAATTCATTCATTCAAAATTCCATTTCGGTTTTCCTAAGTGCTACTATAGTTACGTGCTTACTAGTTAAGTGCTACTATAATTAATTAATCAGAAAACCTTTATTTGGTGTCAGTTGAAAAACGGTCAATGAGGGCTGCTATATTTTTAATCGTCAGATAGCGCTAGTGGCAAGTAAGATATGTGTCAAACGTGTACATATTTTTCCCTTCAGGTGGCGCTAGTGGCAACTAAGGTATGTCAAACGTTAAGAGATTAACGGCTTGTGTTTAGTCATTCTTCGTTTATCCATTTTAAAGGAATAAATAAATACAAAACTGCGATTGAGCCGTTAAATGATTGAATGACAGATACTTTACTTGCTAGTGACGCCATCATGTGGCGGAAAATATAAACAGTACTGACATTTGAATAACATCAAAGTAACATACAACTCACTAGAGAGGTACCTCACTTGCTAGTGGTGCCATCAGGTGGTAAAAAAAGAAGTCTAGTAGCACTCTTTTTAATACAAATTTTAATAGAAAATCTTGATTCCAAAATCAGGACTGTAATCTCTAATCCCGAAAATATCGCGACTAAAATATTGATACCCGGCTCGAAGCCCTAACTGCATTATGGAGAACACATAAAATAGCGCAACATATTTTTCTAAAACTAAATCATAGAAATATGGAGGCGTTTCCTAACACAAAAAATATTGATTTACCAGGTCACTGGTAAATCAATAATTTTTGTGCTTCTGGTAAAGGAAGACTTTCGCCTGGGCAGCAGAACCCTTAGGCGCGGTCCTGAATTTTCCAATTTTTTTTCGATTTTTGAGTGCGTTTGATGTGTTAGCATGCGTTTATACTAATACAGGTGGCGCAGAAGGGAGACGGAGGTTGGCATGAAGTGCCTGCATCGGACGACACGCAGAAAGATCAAACTGAGGTTTGTAAAGAACTGTTTCGTTCGCTTTTAGTCACAATAATTTCACAATTCACAAGCGTAATTTTCTTCTGCTTTAAAATTTTGTGATCACACGACAACGAAGTTTATGCCGGAACTCGGATTTTTGGTAATCATCTATCTATATAAAAATTCGACTGATGACCAGTCCTATACTTCCCACCTAGTAAATATTTGCAAAAAATAAACACTCTTTTTTTTATTCTTTGACTAGGCCCAAATAACCTTAGCTGTTGGTGGTCTTTAAAACACAATTTAATTTTTATTCTTTGAAAAAAGCATGGCCCTCTTTTTTGTTTGGTGATCTATTGATGGCTAGCTTAATATAGCAAAAATCATGGTTACCTTGATTTACGTACAATTTTTATTTTTTTTAGTAAAATATTTTTTTTCTCGAAAACTATACATTTTAGAGAAAAAAAATATTTACATTTTTTTCATATTATAACATCTAGAATTCATTTATATTTTTTTTTACCTATGTTAATACGTGACATTGAGGACGTTTTTTTGAATATCTCAGGATCCACTGAACCGATTTGACTCAAAATCTAATCAGATCTAAGTTAAAGGCTGATAAACACAACAGAACAATCGGCATGCCCGTATGTTGTTCCGTTCTTAAGATATCGAAGGCGAAAAATTGACCACATACACACACACATACACACATACACACATACACACACACATACAGACATCAGTCAGAAAATGATCTTAAACGATTGCTAGGGTCTCAAAACGTGAAAATCTGTTAAAATCTCGAAATATTGTTTTCGGACTGAATCCATTACTTCCCTACCATAGTAGAGGTGGGAAGTAAAAATATATGAGCACTGTGGTTGGAATAAAAACAAAAATAAAGATAGTTACTTCTTACCACAACAGTTTTATTGATGGATGTACATTTCGAAAGCTATGCTTTCATCTTCAGCAAACACTATACATGAATGATGTATTATTTCATTCATGTATAGTGTTTGCTGAAGATGAAATCATAGCTTTCGAAATGTACATCCATCAATAAAACTGTTGTGGTAAGAAGTAACTATCTTTATTTTTGCATCTATCTATAGACTATGTGCCCTAAGGAGAAATGTAGGAGTAGCCAAGGGCATCGCCGGGGGGGAGGCAGCTACCCAACCCTAGATATTCGAAAAAATGTAGATAGGAGCAATGATGAGTGTTCAGTTCATAGAAAGCTTATTTTTGACAACCTAGAGGATTTTATTAATAAAGTAGTTGATAAATTTGCAGAAAACCCCGAGAAGATTTCAATAAATTTCTCTGAATTTCATTAATTTTTGATGTGAAACATCTTATGTCGGGCAGTGAATAGCCGCATGAGAGGAAATATGCAACGAAATTTATGGTCCGCTCCTTCGCTGCTGTTCTCCCCACCACTGCGGTACTCTCTCTCTCTCGGCTTTCGCGCGCTCGGGCACGGGAAGAGAGAGAGAGAGAGAGTATACATACGAACGTACTGTAAAGCAAAAGTATATGTATACACGTTTAGGTATGTAATATAGATACTTCGCTGTGTATTTAGTTGCGTTTCTGGCTCAGGCGTGCTCAAACGCCGCAACCGCGTGTGTTACAGTGCAGTATATAGGATTACGTCAGCATAACAGTTAGTTGCTGCTTTTGAAAAAATATATACTACTACATAGAGAATACCGCCGAGTTCAATAACGTTCTCTTTGATGTTTCACATCTGTGGGGGGTCCCGGGACCCACACCCTTTTTTATCATTTTTTTTGTATAAAAAACCTTTCATTAAAAATTTGAATCGTTGTACCTATTTGTATCTGCAATTCGTATTTCCCCCATCCTCTCTCTCATCTTACCCCCGGCCTGTTGGCTGCCGACGCCCTTGGAAGTAGCTGACAGCGCGAGTTCATGGTGACAGAAGGTGTGATTGTTGGCAATACAGAACTCTTTAGTTACAACTGCGTGTTTGTCGGTCAAATTCTCGCACTCGGACAGTTTAAATTTGATTTTAGCAGTTCTAGGCTTCTAGCAGCTCTAAGAGCCGCGCCGCAGTCCGAAGAATCCGAGAATTTGATCAACAAACACGCAGTTGTGTCCGAAGACTTCTGTATTGCCAACACACGCTTTAGCAGTTCAAAACTTGTCAACATACCTAGAATTTATTTTTTATAACATAAATTACTTGTCTTGTGACTACAGAATATCAGTTTTTAACAAAGAGTAAAATATTGAATGCTAAATAATTGATAATAATCCCCCACGGACCACAACAATAGTCCGATTTGGGAATCGGACCAGGAACAGAATATTTAAAATGTTTATCGCCACATGAATTTGAACAATGACATTTCTATTATTTACTATTTTTTGTACATATGAACTTAATCAAAATAATAATATTAAATTGCGTTCCAGCCGGGAGAACTACAAACTTCATTGCCAAGCGATACATCCGGTGCAGTAAATGATTCGCAACTGGAGCCTGAACCTCGTGGCCGTTCGAGAAAGAAACGTGATTTGTTCGGAACACTACGTCGCAGACTAGGCCGTTCTAAAACAAGATCGAAGAGCGCAGGACGACCTGGCGATGAACTCCTCGACGGCAATTCAACCCTTAGCCGGTCTGTGTCCGCTGACAGAAACCGAGACAGTACTGACGGTGAGTTATAATGAATAAATTCGTATCGGCTTATTGTTTATTGCTTAGAACAAAATGTATGATCAAAGCAGTGTTTAGCCGATATTGCACTATTAAAGATCTTTTATAAAATCATCAATTTTTTATGTGTAAACATCTAAACTCGCGCCCCTTAAAAAAATTGTGTTTGGCCATACATTTTCGTGATAGCTGTTTCTATTCTAAGTTAGATAATAAAACACTTTCATATTTTGTCTGTTACAAATCGGATGACAATATGATATTAATAATTGTGAGTTAAAATGTAAATTATTCTTGGCATGTTTATGTTCCCGCTGCATTTATTATTTTTATAATGTTCTTGATAATTTAAATTTTTTAGTGCTGTCATTTTTTTAAATGAAACACGTTTATTTCATATATCTATTATTTATTTATTTTTTTAGCAACCAAGAATCATAATGTTACCATTAAGGATCACTTTTTCAATTACTGATTAACCGTATTATAAACAACTTTAATCTTCTGGCCCGAAAAGGTCGTTCTCGACTTAACCAGCTAATTCGTTAATTTTTTTGCCATACCCACTATAAAATAGTTGCTTTACATGCGTGTATGTATGCAGACTGACTTTTGACAGGCCGGTTTGCGGGAACCACAATATTGGGTAAGTTCAGTTTTGCACTCAATTGATCGAGCCGAGCGAACAGATTTTTGGTCACGTGACAAGCGAGCAAATCGAGCCATCTAAACAATTCCGAACGTAATCTAGCAGACTTTTCCAAACGTCAGAATAAAATGGCGCCAATAATTTAAATTCTTATTACTAAAGCCGAAATATATTCTTTATTGCTCCTCATTTTGATTTAATTCAACATTGTTATAATAATAATTCATGAATCACGATTTTTTTCGTTTTATTCCTTTATTTTAAAATTAATAGCAGTACTGGTTATTGATTTTTTCGACCCATAGATATAATAAATATTTTATTTAATCATTCTGTGCGATATAGACTTATTGGTTATTACTATTCTTTGAATAAATATTATTCGTGTGTTTTTACCTATTAAAAAATTACCTCATATAAATAAACTTCGAAATTTATCCATTCTCACAACAAGTGTTTCCGCTCATTTTTAAAATGAATGCTCTGAAGATGGTTGAATCTGCTTGCTCGCTCGCTTTCCTCGGAGCAAATCGAGCGCGCTCGATCTGCTCCAGATCTTAAAACCGAACGCAGGATAGAGATCTTTCAGAGCATATAAATGTTAAATTCGAACGTATTAGAGCACTCCGATCAATCTGAATGTAAAACCGAACTTACCCATTATGACAGTTTGGACATATTTTGGTCATGCGCACAGCTGCAATATTATGGAGGGGAACTACATCTATATGTATTATAATCTATAATATCTGGGGCTGGAACGTATCTTTATCACACTAGTGTGGGAAAACAAACCATTTCCATAGTGATTTATGTTTATTCGCTGTTACCTACTGACAGCTACTATCGGCGTACTATAGAATGAAGTTGGCGACACAAAATGAACTGTCAAACATTTTTGAAAATACTGAAAATGAAGTGAAAAACAACTATTTTATAGTGGGTATGGCAAAAATACCATATATATTTCGTGCGTAATGGTATTTTGATTCGTGTGAGTGTGACTGTTAAAACTCGTTTAATCGCTCGTTTTAACATACTGTCACTACTCGTCAGGAGTATATCTCATTATGCAACTAGATATACAATCTACTATTATCCAATGGCTGTCTGTAACGATTCATTCGGAAACAACTGCCTTGTCTTTTTAATTTTGTCATCAGCATATGCCGCTGCTTGTATAAATTTTTATATGCTTCAATTAAGACGAATACAAACTCGAATGTACTGAAAAGTCGAAAATGTGCCGTCCAGACTAGAATACACACGTGTGATCACTCGTTGCATATACGTTCTAGTCTGTATCCGCCTTATTATTGTATTATACGGGTGTTTCAGAATAAGGTCCGATATTTGAGGATCCTATTCTTCGGATGATTTTAAAAAAAAATTAAATTAATGCATAATGACTGCAAACAGTATATGAACACCTATTATAAGAACAATGACGTAACACAATGCTGTAATCAGGAAAAATTCATTATTTCAAACCTATGTCACCGTAGGGATTCTAACCCTAAACTTTCCACTATCGCGGCGGACTGAGTTGACAATTACTCACACAGTGACACATTTTCAAACGACCGACTTTCTCCCTTTAAAGCATTCTGTCACTGAAAAACCACTACATGCGAGAGTCGATATTCCAACACACCTACCTAATCACACAGTTCTGTAGTCTAGCAGTGGTGTTGGAATATCGACTCTCGCATGTAGTGGTTTTTCAGTGACAGAATGCTTTAAAGGGAGAAAGTCGGTCGTTTGAAAATGTGTCACTGTGTGAGTAATTGTCAACTCAGTCCGCCGCAATAGTGGAAAGTTTAGGGTTAGAATCCCTACGGTGACATAGGTTTGAAATAATGAATTTTTCCTGATTACTGCATTGTGTTACGTCATTGTTCTTACAATAGGTGTTTCATATACTGTTTGCAGTCATTATGCATTCATTTAATTGTGTATTTACTCACGACGTCCATGTTAAAATTTGTATTTATTAAAAAAAAAAGTTCATATAAATTATGGTCCGTAACAGCTTGATTTCTGAGACACAGGGTGTTGAAATTTAAAAAAAAGCGACTTTTTCCCAATATTTTTAAAACCACAACAGATTTTTGAAGCTATACTTCTTAACGCACGTTTGGGATGTGGACCTAAATCACAAAAACTCGGGTCGCAGTGCCAAACCCTGCCGACAATATAGTGTATTTGCTAATGCAGGCCTTGTGGCTTTATTATGTAAACATAAGTTTGTTTTTGGACAAAATAAAAAATTTAACCCCTTAATACATCCCTTAAAATAATATTTTTTTCTTAATTTCAATAATATTATCAATGCAACCTTTGTACCAAATTAAATACACCCTTCGGTAAGTAAATCACTATCCGCAAACCAGTGTTTTCATAAAATTTTTGTAAGTCCGGTCCTGTCGGGCCGATTTTATTAAAATTTTAACAGCACATTTTAATCTTTACTAAAGGGTTAAATTTCAATTTTGAAACGATTCTGAGAATTTTTTCGGTATTTTTGGGCCCAAAAACTTTTTTCAACCCCTATATATACAACCCTTAAAATGGTTCGATCGGGCCCATTTTAAATAGGCTTCGTGCGGTAATGGGTTCCAATGTGTGTACCAAATTTCGTTTAAATCGATTAAGTCTGTCGAGAGTTATCGTGTACACACATATATATATAAATATATATAAATATATATATATATATATATATATATATATATATATATATATATATATATATACATACATATATACATAAACATTTTTAAAAATGGTGGCAAACTGTTCAGGAGGCTATGAAACGTCGAGAAATTTTGGTCTGACCCCTAGGTCCCACCATCCGACCGACGCCAATAGTGTATGTGCCATATGGCAAATACACTAAAAAGTGAGACGTCACGAACGCGACGATGCAATGCACTTCATTGGCTGGGCAACGCGTATTGTTGCTATAGTTTCTATAGCTTTTATATGTAAATAAATTCGATTTTGGATACAATGCGCAGCGTAAGAAGTATAGCTTCTGTCGGGTGTCCCACGGCATCTCATGACTTTTTTATAAGTTTTGGTAGACAGTAAGTAAGTAGGTAGGACGTATTGAAACATTTTTTTCAACAAAAATATTGGGGGAAAATCGATTTTTTTTTTAATTTCAACAACCTGTATCTCAGAAATACGGTTACGGACCATATGGAAGAAAACGGCTTTAAATTGGCTTAAGGATCCAAATAAGAAGCAAATACTGTTATTATTGCATTTATTAGCTAACGTTTCGAAAATTATATTTTCATCATAGAGCTCTGTACAAAAATTTTAAAATTGTGTTATTTTGGAAAAATACTTAAAAAATAATGTATAAAAATTATTGATAATCATCAATAATTTTTATACATTATTTTCCAACCTAACACAATTTTAAAATTTTTGTACAGAGCTCTGATGATGAAAATATAATTTTCGAAACGTTAGCTAATAAATGCAATAATAACAGTATTTGCTTCTTATTTGGATCCTTAAGCCAATTTAAAGCCGTTTTCTTCCATTATCATCAGGATCACCACTTCTCTGTTTTTAATAAAAACAGATTCTTCACATCTATAGTTTATATGAATTGTTTTTTTTAAATCATCCGAGGAATAAGATCCTCAAGTATCGGAACCTTATTCTGAAACATCTTGTAGATAGACCTATTTATTATAAAATGAGCAAACACTAAAATGAAATGTGTTCTTCCAGTGTACCAACTAAACGTCCCGCCATATAAACCAGGTGAAACGAATTCGCGACGTTCAAGTCTATCGGAAGCGTCCGGTTTGAGTGGTGCATCGACCAGAACGTATTTAAACGAGGCCAGTACACTCGTGCTGGAAACGCTGGAAAACGGTGTCAAGAAACACTACCTCGTGCCACTGTCGTTGGCGCAAAGATCTCGCTGGAGAAAGAAAGGTGTCAAGCTGCATATTTTCAACGATCACACATTTATTGCGAAACATTTGTCAGGGTAAGTTTAAACTCGATATCAATAAAAAGTAGTGTAAAGATCTATTTTATGATATTTAATTATATCAATATCTGGATGACCGACCTTTGCTCGGATGAGTTCAAAAAAAATAGTAGGTACTTAAAGTTCCCATTTCATCAAAATCGTTAGTCGTTTTTAAGAAAAAAAATTACATACCTATAAGTAGATAATATTATTATATGTCAGTATACGTCATACTACATAAGTATGTACCTACATATTTTCAAATAATTACTGATTATTTTAATAAGTTAAAGATCGACTGTCAGAGTAATTTGACATAAATAATGAAAATAGTTTGTTTTTTTCCAAAGCCTACTCACCATACGACACTGTTTTATAACGTTAAAAAAACTGTTTTTTAAATGATAAAATCGATAAGAAAACGAATTTTTCCAGAGATGAGACCTAGCCAGATCGATTTTTTGCCCCCCGAAACCCCTTTTCGGTAAATTTGATCAAAATCGTTTGGGCCGTTTTCGAGAAAATATTTATATAGGTACATAGGTACATATATACAAGATTTGCTCGTTTAATAATATAGGGATTGATCTTTATATAAATAAATAATAAAACACGATTTAAGGTAGGTAATTGCTGATATAAAAGAATAGCTTAGTGCTTTTGTGAAAGTACAGTCTCACTGCTCTCACACACGACCAAGTAGCATCAATACGTACTTGTACACACACACATCCATAGTAATTGAGAAATGATCGTCGCAACAACGCTGACTGCGTTCAGTAGCATTTATTATTATTATTATCGCCATAACACATGACATAAATAATAATATCTCAGTAAACGACGTGGTCAATAATTTTCATTTTTTTAAGAGGTCTGTGACTACGATTATTATAACATATGAAATTTTCATATGAAGTTCCTGAATTACCTACGTTTGGAATTCAAACCAAAAAATTCTCATAAAAAATTGTATTCTCCATAAGAGGTCGTGTTAAATTTACAAAATTTGGATTTCGTTTTTTATAAAAATGGCGTGGTCAATTTTAAAATAATTACGCTCATATGATTTGTATTCAATCAAAGAATAATTAAGCAAAGTTTTATTAAAATTCTGCATTAATTCCACTGGACAACTACCTTAATCACGACGATGATGTTGTCTCGAAAAGACCCAACAGTAGAGAGAGGGCATCTCGGTGTAGTGGTTAACGTGCTGGTCTCTGGACCAGACTGTCATGAGTTCGAATCCCACTTCTGCTGAACAATTATAAAATTTTGAAAAGCACACGATAATAGCTTTATTCTTTAAAATTTATTAGCGATAATTGATGACATCTAAGCTCACGCCCCCCAAAAAAATTTTATACGACAGTAATCTAAAAAAATTGATGTGACGAAAAACCGAACGGATGTATGTCACGCGCAGCAAAGCCAGTGCGCATGTCAGCTATTCCACTGAAATGTACACTGACACACAAACACACAAATGTGTTTACACATACTATGAGAATACTAAGTAGATTTTTATTTGTACAGAGGTACCGTTTGTCAAATATGCAGCAAGAGCATCGCACGAAGAATCGGCAAACAAGGCTATGAATGTCGCGACTGTCTTATCAAGTGTCACAAACATTGTCACGTTAAAATTAATGACAACTGCCCTACCTCAACAATACACAGCATGGAACTGTAAGTATCAATACTGAATTATTAATAATGACTTATTGAAACTTTTATTTTCATTTCTCCACTTCGAGCTTAATTTTTATATACATCGCGTTAGTTTATATTATACATAAGTAGGTGCAAGGCCGGCCTTAGCAAACGCTGTGTCCTATTTGGATTATTAAAAAAATCTGTAAATCGGTTGACCCTGCAGGCCATCCCTAGAACTTCCCGCTATTTTCAAGCGCTTTGAGTTCAAATCACTTGATAATATACCCAAAAGTAGATTTTTGAGCTCTTCGAGCCCAAAAATCTGAAAATTGCTGACAACACTATTTCTATTTTTGAAAAAATATAATTTTTGAACGCGTTGTTCGATTTTGATCTTTAAAACGGCATTCGACGCAGTTTTTTAAGCTCTAAAAATATTGTAAGAGGTACAAAATCGATTGGTTGAGAAATCTCGAAGTTATTTTGAAAAAACGCTTTTTTCGAAATCTGTTGACAATGATATCTCTCGAATGGATTAACCGATTTTGATCCGCATAGCGGCATTCGACGCAGTTTTCTGAGGAGAAGAGCTGATTAGATTGTGAAATCAATCGGTACAATATTCTAGAAGTTATTTTGAAAAAACATCGTTTTAACAACTTTTTTTCCCGGGTTTTTTGGAATTTCTCAAAATCTATTGGGCCAAATCGGTTCAAATTTTCAGGAAATCTAAGTTCAGTGGAACCCTTTCGAATGCCGCAAATCGCGATTCGATCGGTCAATCCGTTCAAAAGTTATGAGAGGTTTACATACACACACACATACTGACTACATCGTAAAAATAGTCAGAATAGCTTCCTAGGATCCCAAAACGTCGATATTTGATGAAAACTCGATTTTCGAAAATCCCTATTTTTTAAAATTTTCAATTTTCTTATCGGGAAGTTAAAACAAGTATAATTTTGAACCTAAAATGTTCTTCCATCGCTTTAAAATTACCTCCTTCTCTTTAGGGACTGACGGGTCCTGAATAGGTGTGACCGAATTTAGTTTCTTAATAGATAATAAGAAATGAAAGAATTATAGACAAATATTAAGTATAGAGTTTAACATAATTTGTTTTGTGTATAGCCATAAATTATTGAGTTTATTAACCATTCATAAAATACTAATGTAATGTTTCTTTCTATGGGTCCCTCCTGCCTGTGTTGAGTGAATGATGAGGCAATGGTAAGATTTCATTTCTCATATATGATTTGTTGTCATGAGTGTGTTGCTGTTGTTTTTTTGGAACCTTGAATGAACATTTTTGTTGTCTGATTAATAAGAGCATTTGCATGATTTTTGAAGTAATTTTTATTTGGTATGTTATTATAGCTGAGAAATGTACATAATGTAAATATTCGGGTAAAAAGTATTGGATGTAAATTTTGCAATAAAAAATTAATAAAATTTTGTCACAATCCACGTGACAGAAAATCCTGCTTTGATCGGTTAGTTTATCACTGCATAGCAATTAGCGGTCCGTAGGCCGATCTAGCTCTCAAAGAAGTGGGAGCAATCTGTATTTGGGTAAAAGGTAGAAATAGGGCTTAGCGAATTGTTTGTGGCCCGCGAAATTTTCGTAATAGTCATGCGGCCCACTAACAATATTAATCGCCGATCGCTAGTATAATAGTGTATAGGCTGAGCATTATGAATATTGCGTTTTGTAATCACTTAAGGTACGTGCAGAATGCAGCTGGGATATCTGGGATATCTGAACGTAACTGTTGCACATAGGGATTTAACCCGTAAAATCAAACTTTCGCGATTTCCTGCTTCCCTAATTATTTTAGGAAAAATATCTTCGAATAAAAGTTTTAGAACATAAAATTCTGCATCTAAATCATTAAACAAAATTAATTTTGCATGCTTTGTAACGGCAGAAATTTGATATGAAAATGTCAAAATTACCTCAAAAACAGACAGCGATAGTCATGGAACTTGAACAAAATGATGACGTTTTAGCTGTCAGAATAATTTAGGTGTTTGTGTTTTGTGGTTACATGGCTATCGCTATCTGTTTTTGAGGTAATTTTGACATTTTTATATCAAATTTCTGCCGTTACAAAGCATGCAAAATTAATTTTTTTTAATGATTTTAGATGCAGAATTTTATGTTCTTAAACTATTATTCGAAGATATTTTTCCTAAAATAATTAGGGAAGCAGGAAATCGCGAAAGTTTGATTTTATGGGTCAAATTCCTATGTGCAGCAGTTACGTTCACCTCCCTGTGTATGAAACCTAACTTGAGTTTGCATTTACGTCGCTAAAAACGGTTAGTCGTTATAAACGAAGTCGTAATAGACGGATTCTACTGTATTTATAGTTTAGTATTAAAACATTCCTTGAAATCTTATATTAGAAATCGTGTCCATCGTGATTATAATAAAATTAAGAATAATCGCAGGATAGTGGACAAAATATTTGGTTTATTTAATTGAATGTACGACGTTTCGTCTATATATTTAGACTTTTTCAAGTACAAAAAATTTTTTGTACTTGAAAAAGTCTAAATATATAGACGAAACGTCGTACATTCAATTAAATAAACCAAATATTTTGTCCACTATCCTGCGATTATTCTTAATTTTATTCCTTGAAATAGTTCTAGTTTTGTTTGTGAGCTGCAGTATTTTGTTTGTGAACTGCAATTTGTATGTTTTTTTTGTAGTTTGTGCTTTGTAAATAATCGAATTATGATTTGAGCTGAATGTAACAGAACGGTTTCGTTAAATTAATAGCATTTTCAGCCGGTATGCACTTTTTGACACTAGTGGCGCGTAGTTTTGCACGAGTGTAACACTGGAACCGTGTCAGTGTTGAGTAGTGTACACGCTCTTCGTGTAGGCCATTACTCTGTCATTACCTCTGTCATGTTGCATTTTATTTTCATGACCTCCCTGCGACGGTGGTAAAACACTGAAGGTCACACTAGCATCCCACCGAAGCCCAGCCGAACACGATACATTGTAGCACTGCTCTCTACACTGACCAGTCGAACACGCTTCTTGATGAAAGTTTACACTAGTGTGACCTAGTGTAACAAAGTGTGACCAGCTGAAAACGCCATATAAGTTAGAAAAACATTAAAAACAACTCGTAATTGGTTTACAGGTCTTACATCGCAAATCCCTACTCTGACAAGAACATAAGAATGCTATAAAACAAATGAAACTTCTCGTGACTGCCTACTTAATATTTAAACTACACTCGAAATCTTGCTAGCCGTAGCGTTGTTGCAGCGCAGACTTTTTTTATTAACTGTAAAATAGTTTTAAGATACAAAATGGCTGTATTCATAGATCGATATTGTTTTTATAATAATTAAGTATATACTTTTTATGGAACTTTTTGTAAATTATTTAAATATTTTTCTATTTTAAAATTATCGCATCGTTTATTAAATCGACTTTTTCGTTTTTCTGTGAATACAGCTATCGCAAATTTAATTCATAAATATTATATTTAAGATAACTGTTTTTTAAGAGAAATTTTTTGAAAAATATTTAATATATTCTGTTGACATTTGCTAAGCAAAATTAATTGTGTAAAAGAAAATATAATAATATATTAATAAAAAGATAATAATAATGTATATCTAGAATAAAAAAATCTAATTATAAGAAATTTTATATATGCATATTATACGTATTTCATTTAGTTAATACTAAGAATTAACTTTCAGAGAGCGTATAAATTAAGTGTATTATTTTTATATAGGTACCAAAATCAAAATATCAAGAAGTTTTTAAAACGTCGGTGTTTTTCGTTACCTTTTTATTGTGATTGAACCACTGAGGTAAAATCTATAGAGGACGCATACCGTGTACAACTGCCTATAAAAAAATAGACCTTTTCACCAGTAGTTACGCGCAAGCGCCGTCGCCATGGTTATGATCGCGCCTTTCAAAAGTTCCGTACGCTTTTCGTACTCTTTTTGACGCAATGACTAGATCAGAACCGTTTTTCAATGTTAATTTAGATGAAAACAGTGGAAGAATATACTTGTGCTAAATTGGGACGGTGGTTGAAGTGCCACGGCCGGAAAACTGGTGGAAGTAAACGAAAATTGGTTGAAAGGTTAGAATCCTACCTGTCATAAATTATTTATCGTAAAAATGTATCTTTAAAAGTACTCAAATATTTTTCTAGGGAGTTGTACCACTTCTTTAAATAATATATCTTATTTAATTACTATTTACTTTTTTCAAAATCAATCACTTGCCATCTGTCAATATGACAAGTCTTTGAAAAACATGGCGGAATTGGGCACATGCGCAGAAAAAAATGTTCGTCGATGAAAAGGTCAATTGAAGTCAGGTTTGACGTCACAGGACCGAGTAAACATGGCGGCAAAACAGGATGGATTGGGAATATTCTCTTCTTCTTTTCACATTTAAAATGAGGGCCGAGTTACAATGACATTTGGCTTAACTTTTAAATGCTTATACTTCATCTATAGCTTTAACCTCAGTGGATTGAACAATTTTAGATTTTTGTATGACTATTCATAGTTTTTAAAAATAAATTATACAAATATACAGTGGACCCCAGTATCCGCGAAATCGGTATCTGCGGTCTCACTTATCCGCGGTATGGAAAAAGCGCGTAAACGGTTGAACACCGGTTGCAACATGTAAACGTGATAACTTGTCAAACGCTCCTATTTTGGTAGGCGCGTTGACTTTATTTATTTTTACTTCAATTGTTGAAGAAAGCGGTCTGTTGTCTGTCATCACAATTAAAAATTTTGTTTAAAGTGGTTCGCAGTTTCAGATCTGTGGAGAATATTGGAACTAAACCGTCGCGGATATGGAGGGCCCACTGTAATTTTGTTTACATCTCTGATCGAAAAGGCCAATCACTAAACATAAAATTTTAACTTAGACGAAGCTACTTTTGTATGTAATGAAAATGTTTTTTGTATTTTATTTAAATAATACACAAAATGTCATAGTATGTACTTATACACATGTTTTTACATTATTTAAAATTTGATTACTTATACCGTGTGGGTATTTGCTTTGCATACATGTCCCGTTAACATGACCATGATGATAAACATAAAACTGTTGTCATAAATCGATATTTTATTAATATAATTAAGTTTTTATCGCACAAAATATTTTTACATACAGATTGTATCAAATTAAAGCTGTGCATAGGGCGTTCTGTGTGTAAGATAGAGATCGATATAAAGCAATAAGTAAGAACGAGATAAATGATCGCTAATAGGAAGTTTCTGTAGTTACTGACTACTGAAATAAGAAATTATTGATAAAATCACAAAACAAAGATGACGCTATCAGGTTGTATGGGTTAGTATGGGTATTATTAATTTACAGTAACTACAGAAACTTCCTATTAGCGATCATTTATCTCGTTCTTATTTACTGCTTTATATATCGATCTCTGTCTTACACACAGAACTCCCTATGCACAGCTTTAATTTGATACAATCTGTATATAAATTTAGAAAAATTAGATGAATGAATTATTTTGCCAAAGAACCAGGATACAAGTTTGATTTCAAATTTACAAGTCGCAGTTAATTTTCAAAAATAAAAACTATTTTGCTTTACTGTTTGACATACTTGTCCCAAAACTGTAATTAATGTAATAATGGATCGGTGACTCGACATTTGAATGATGCCTAGATATTGAATCATTTTTTATACTTACAGTCGTGGTACAAAATATGATTGTGAGACAACAACTCTATCTCCATTTGTTTTGTTGTTTTTTTCAGTTGGTAATGATTGTTCTAAACTGCAGTGAAACGTTTTAACAACAATTTTAGATCATCATGGACACCTACTGTTTAAACGGGATATGTAAATTAAATACTAAACACGGTTCATATGATTTTTAGTGATAGATTTATAATACACATTTGTTGTAACTTTAATAGTGAGCAGTAAAATGTTGAACGGTATTTGAACATTTATCTGAATATGTAGAATTAAAAGTATCAGAGTCGGTTTCTGATACGACTTTCAGCTTTAAATGTAGATTTAAGAATGTCATTTGTTTTCAACTAAATGGAGATCTCCATTCAGTTGAAAACAAAAGACATTCTTAAATCTAGTAATATCAGAAATCGAACATTAGTAACGATGTAACGAAATTACGTATTGCTAAATTTATGGAATTAATTCGAAAGGTACAGATTAAGAAAATATGTTAAGTCCGATAAAAACGCAAACTGAATTTGAAAACAGTTGTTACTCCTATAACGCGATATATGCGTTCTTAGAAATTACCATATATGGTATTATAAAACTTTACGTAAAAAAATAACAGAACTAATAAGAAAAAATAAGGTTAGGGAAGAACTGTGTTTTGGTGACTTTTTCTCTTGTTTTTCTACCGCATTATAAAATTTCGCATAATTAAAATAACATGATTTAGAAAAAATAAGGTTAAGGGAAGAACATCGCGTTACGGTGACGTTTCTCCTATTTTTCTCCCACTTATGAACAGATTCGCGTATTACAGAACACGCGTTGTAAGAAACTATTCCATATACAACGTTTTCGAATATCAAAATAATCTTGTAAATTTAGTCGTACGTTCTTGTTACATCCATTAAAGTGAATAGAGAAATAATCAATATTCACATTACTTATTCAGTAATCAATTAAAATTTTCAGATAAAGTTTAACTATTTCGCTGTGTATAATATTTATTTTATGTTTTTTACAAGAGGGAGGGGTATAGTTTTCATAGTCAAAATGGACATGACGTTGCAAGTATATAGTTATATTTTTTTTAATACAAATTATCCTTTCAGGGCTGTTTCTAGAATTTAAGCCATTTTGTTATAGACGACAGGCACTCTAATGTGATTTTCTTTTTGTTTCATTAGTTTTTATTAATTATTTATTCTAAGCACATTTTATATTAATTGTTATTCTTTTAAAAAATATTTCTGTTAAATGACAAAATCCATATATTTTATGAACATCTTTTGTGGAATGTGTAACGATTTGATATACTGTTGTTATTTTATTGTTTATTTATAGATGATAGCTATCATTTTTATGATCAGTTAACTAAATTTTAAAACAATCATCAAATTTTACTAGAGCGTGGTAACGATAGTCGATACTAAGTCGATAGAGACGTGTGCTCTCCCTGTGGAGAAAACATTAAAACTATTATTATTAATCTCAAATCATCGGCACTGTTGTTTAGTTCCAGGTTTGGTTGACATACGGTTATCTTACTGATCTCTTCTTTTTTATATAATTGTAATCGATTCTAACTGATTCCTACTGCTTTAAAAAATAATAGAATACAGTTTTTATATATTCATAGTATTAGAAATTAATATTTTGCAAGATGTAGGTTCTTTGATAGTGTCAAATTTCTTTTTTAATTTGGTAGGTAATTATGACAACAGTATATTAAGTTTGCATTTTTTATACCAAAATACAATATTTTTTGTAACAGAAAATATTATACATGTTTCTTAATGAATGCCTGATATATTTTTGTGTGATAAGTGCCTAAATAAAAACTTTTTGCATTAATTTGTTGGACGTTTGGTATATTAGCATCCTGAAAATCGACGCTCCTGTGTATTGTATTACGGACACGGCTCGGTACCGCACCGACAAACAACAATATAATGAAATTTTTTTCGATGTAATTGATACACCATCTTTAGGATTAAAAATAATATGAAGAAAGAAAATATCAGTATTAAAATAATAAAATTAACAAAAAAAACAATTTTTTTCATACTAAATTGCAAACAGCGTTGACATTTCTAAAGTAAAAACTTTTAAGGAAATGCGTCCGATGTCACCACCGGTACAATTTCACAAACTGAAACCAAGGTGATGTAAAGGCAAAGCATTCGATTGTACTGTCAAAATTGAGCACATTCGTTACGATTTTCATGTTTTCCTTTTGGAGGTAGTTTTTATAGTAAGAATTGTGTTTAAGTAAACGATAAGACATTGATTTATTGATCATGGACGATGTGAGAGATATTCATTACAAACCATTGAATGATTCAATTTATCTCAAACCTTTTAGGTTACATTATACACAGGTAAGTACATTTGAATTAAAAATTGAAAAATCTTAAAGAAATGATTATTTTTATATTTGTTGGTTTTAGAACGGAGTTAAGAAAAATTGGGATGTAGCAAAAGTGCATGATAGGTAAGAATATCTTATTTTATTTATTTTTTTCTTAAAACTAGTTTAACATTGAAAAATCTTTTCTCCTTATTTGAAAAGTTATCTAATCAGTATGTACAGTCTTAATTTTATTGCTCGTTAAAAAAAACTGAACCATCCTTATAAGTCACTGGTGTTATGCAAATAAATCATAAAAATCAAGTATAGATAACTTTTATTAGTTGGCGGCTAGTTGAGGTTAAATTGTTTCAGTAACATTTTACAAAAATAAAGTAAATTTTTTTTTAAACAATAAGAATAAGAAACAATTACAGAATTTACACTGTTTGTATTTTTTTTTATAGCGTAGCAATTATTTTATATAATGTTACTCGCAAGAAGTTAATTTTCGTAAAACAGTTTCGACCAGGTAGGTATTTATATACATAGCTATTTATTTTTTATTATTTTTTTTTTATAAATAAAACCCAGTGTGCTATATTATAGTGGCTATATTATTTTTTTTATTTTATCTATTTAACAATTGCTGGGTTTATCGTACAATTATATTTTTTAATCGCGCTGTTAAATGACGGTTGCTATGGCAACGGTCAACAATTTGCCAAAATGAAAACGCAGCAACCAATGAACACGTAGCAATCAAAATTTAACAGCGTGATTAAAAAAAAAAAAAAAAAAAAAAAACAGTGTTTAAATTGGTCATAAAATTTAAACACTGTTTTTTTTTAAATAAGTGTGGTTTGAATTTATTTTTCGTAAATTACATTCATATATTTAATATACAACGTATATGAGGGCTTGAGAATAGCCGAGCGTGTAACAATGCTATTGTTTACATGGCGTTGCTATGGTTCCTCTATTACAAGTCCCGGGCTTGAGAATAGCCGAGAGTGTAGCGGCGCTGTTGTTTACATGGCGTTGCTATGGTTCCTCTATTACAAGTCCCCAGTTCCCGAGTTCTAGCCCGAGAGCTGGTAAAAGTGTCAATTAGATTTTCAATTTATTATTAAAAAAAAAAAAAAAAATAATGAATTGAAAATATGAATTGGTGCTAGGCCCAAATAACCTTAGCTGTTGGTGGTCTTTAAAATACAATTTACAATTTATTACAAGTCCCTAGTTCTAGCCCGAGAGCTGGTAAAAGTGTCAGTTGTATTTACAATTTTATTATTAAAAAAAAATAATGAATTGAAAATATGAATTGGTGCTAGGCCCAAATAACCTTAGCTGTTGGTGGTCTTTAAAACTCACAACACATCTATTAAATATATAAAATAATAATGGGACACCCGTCTGTAATTTCGTTTTCGAGCGGAGTTTTTTTTGTATTTTATAAAACAGACGGGAAACGATATTTCTAGAATTGTTTTCTGTGCTGTATGTCAGTCTGTTTTTTTCCACAAACCGAACGACGCAGAGTGTATTTTATGCATTTATGCTTTAATAATGTGTTACATCTTCAGCTGTGTATTACGCAAGAGTACCAGATGAGGACAGAGACGGTACAATCTGTACGTCCAAATATCCACCAAAACTGGGAATAACAATTGAACTGTGCGCCGGAATTGTCGATAAAGATAAACCAGTTTCAGACATAGCAAGAGAAGAAATTCTAGAAGAGTGCGGTTTCGACGTCCCTTCAAAAGTTATTGAGCAAATTATTAGTTTCAGGTAGATTTTGTATTAATTTCGTTAT
This sequence comes from Mongoloraphidia duomilia, assembly GCA_039654895.1. Lineage (NCBI taxonomy): Eukaryota > Metazoa > Arthropoda > Insecta > Raphidioptera > Raphidiidae > Mongoloraphidia > Mongoloraphidia duomilia. Next base: position 6,388,270 of record CM077523.1, read on the forward strand.
AATGAATGAATAAATTATTAGACTTATGAAGTATTCGAAGTACAGTACACTCTTATTTATCCGGCCCCACAAAAACCGAGCTAGAACTAGTGGAAGTGATGGATAACAACGTATACATGGCAAAGGACAGTCACGTATATTTTTAATAATAAAATTGAGAAATAGATACATACATATTACCTATTATAATATTATGTATGTATGTATGTTACTTCCCCCTATCATCCTATGCAATAACGTATTAGATAGAGCGAGACAGATGGCACAATGTACTTTTGGCGTAAGCGGCGGACTACAGAACATGACATACATAGAACCGGCGAATTAAAGAATTTTAGATTATGCCTTTAACTATTAAAAAAATCGGCGGATTATGTTTGTAGGATAATCGAGTGGTGGATTAAAAAGAGAGTACTGTATTTTCAAAACAAGGGCGTATGCAGGGTGGCAGCTGCCCCCTCCTTCTAAGTTGGAAATAAAGATTAATTAAGACAGAAAAAAGTATAAAGAACAAATTATTGCATGGCACCTTCCCATGAAAGAGGTTGATTTCAGAAAGCTGCTGCCCTCCTTCCGTTTTTTTGAGTTTGTGGCGTGAATATTAATATATTTATTTATTAAAAATTATGTAATAAAACAAGATTCCTATTTCCAAACTGTGGTTCATTGTCCATCAAAGTCTGTAATTATTATAAGCTGTGTTTGTTGGCCAGTTCTGAACTGCTAATGCGCTTGTCGGCAATACAGTTCTCTTCGGTTGCGACTGCGTGTTTGTTGGTCAAATTCTGGAACTCTTCGGACTGTTTGAACTCTGTTCTAGCAGTCCGAGAATTTGACCAAAAAACGCGCAATTGTGTCCGAAGAGTTCTGTATTGCCGACAAGCGCGTTAGCAGTTCAGAAGTTGCCAATAAACACATCTTATAATGTCAGGTCTACTTATCAGTGAGGTTTAAATAATTTCAGATCAGGAGTTGGAATGTCAGGCGCTACAATGACTCTGTTCTATTGTGAAGTCACAGACGAGATGCGTGTAAATCAAGGTAGGCAAATTATTTGTAGTGTTAAATAATGTGTTTGTTCAACACCCGCAAGAAATATGTAATTTCGTGGCTCTACTGAGAGTGGGCGAAATAATGAATTCTCTGACTGTAGACGTAGAGAGTGGGCGAAATGCCATTTCGCCCACCATTACGGGGAACGTTTACGCAAGTGTTGATAGTTTCGTCAATCAATCAGGTCATCCATTATTTCGCCCACGCTCAGCAGAGCCACGAAATGGCATATTTCTTGCAGTAGTTGAACAAAATATTATGTGCGACTATTGGTCGAAAGAGGAGATTCCACTAGTCATACAATATACTATTATTCAGCTGTGTACCAGTTTTATTATTCCACCAACTACTGACCATACAAAACATTGTAGGACTTGAGAATAGCCGAGCGTGTAGCAATGCTGTTGTTTACATGGCGTTGCTATGGTTCCTCTATTACAAGTCCCCAGTTCTCGGGTTCTAGCCCGAGAGCTGGTAAAAGTGTCAATTGGATATTCAATTTATTACCTATTAAAAAAAAATTGAAAATATGAATTGGTGCTAGGCCCAAATAACCTTAGCTGTTGGTGGTTTTTAAAAACACACAATTTTACAAAACATTGTATTAGCAGTTACTAGTTAGTAATGGTTTTTCATAAGTAAATGATATAGTTACCAATATCTTTGGTCGACAATACATTCTAAAATTTCGATTTTATGTCAACTTTTTAAAACTATTCTTTGACTGACAAAAATTTATAATTTTTCGAAACAATTTGGGGGACCCTGATGCGTTTGCATATGTGCGTAGTTTTGTTTAAATTTTGTTCTTTTGTCGTTGAAATTAATATATAGATGTCTGCTACCAAAGTGTCCTTAAATCACTTTTTTTTCTAAGCGCCTCTAACTGAAAGACTTTCAGCAACTTTGAAAAATACTGACAGAAAAAAAACGGTAGTGCTGAGTTATGTATGTATATTTTTCTGGGTAATCCATAAAAATGAAATATCACCTTTTATTTGATAATGGATAAAATTATTATATAGACGTATGGCGCCAGGTAGTTATTTTTGGGCTTTGATTCTTTTACGCGGAGGCCCGGGGCGGCAGAACTTAATGATGCCCCTGGTCTGCTTAGAAATTGATGTATTTGTAGTGTAAATTTCGTAAAAAATGAATAATATAGATGTAATGGCTGACAAAAAAATCAAATATTTATAATAAACGACCTACCTATGTTTATATTTTGTATACGTACGGGGCCTCCAACTCCAAACTGCCTCTTACTTACTAAATGTATTTTGGCCTTGTTTGGGATTTGATTAAGGACTTCTCGAGATTTGGAGGCCTCCCAGGATCAGAGGTTCGTGGCGAGCCCCCTCCCTCGTTAGTCCGCCACTGGGGTGGTCATGTTGAATAGAGGCCAACCAACTGACATAAATACAACGGTACGTGCAGTACGCAGCTAGGATTCTAGATGGTAGCATGTATGGTAGATGGTGGCTGAAATTATAAGCGCTTATAGGTTTGCACAACGAAGCTTTGATACTAGCATTGATACAAGCTTAAATCGCGTTTGAAATATCAGATAGCGAAGACGAATATTTGTGTTCTTCTGCTACAAAGTGGTATATTTTAAATACAAATTTGGGTAGGAGCTATCATGTCCACCCTATTAATAGAAAACGATCTAAACATGTCGAATTTCATCATTTATACCAAGAATAAAAATTTTACCCAAATCGGTTTTTTGAATATTTACGTATGGAACCTAACACTTTTAAATACGTCTTAGAAAAAACTCAAAACAAATTAAATAAAAACTGGCAAAATTCCACTTATTAAACTAATAACATCCATTGCGAAACTTGTAACGGCCATTTGACAGTTGTCACACGTTGATTGTAGTAGTCAGCGCGCTGAAAGAATGGTGAGATACATTCTTGTATCTACTAGCTCTTGTAACGGCGCTTATACCTGCTACACTCACTGTTTCGTTGTGTACGCCCGCATATATAACAATGCATTAATTTAAAGCAAGCCCTGCTATGATCTACGCTACCATCTAGAATCCCAGCTCCATATTGCACGTACCTTTAGACACATCTGAGTCTAGTACTGTATTATGTATTGTTACGGCATTGCGTGTTCTATATTATTTATCTATAGCGAATGATGTAAATATTCATGTCTGTATTTCTGTTTAAAATAGGTGGAGGCGTCGATGACGAACTTATCGAAGTTGTCGAGATGACCATACCGGAACTTAAACAGTATATTTCACAACCAGATGTTAACAGTCCACCGGGGATGTTGTTCGCAATGCATTGGTTTTTACTAAATAAACCTCAGTACAATATATGAAAATGCGATCATTAGAATTTTAAAATAATGTTTTCCATTTTTAAAGCCATCGAGGTATAAACATTAAATTCTGGGTTAAATTTTCTACTTAAAAATAAATAAAATACTGCCAACTGTGTAAATATTTAAGGGCTTGGTGGATGAAATTATATTTTATTTTAGGAAAAAAGCAGTATTTGTAGAACGTAAAAAATTGATGGACGCGGGAAAATTACTTAAATAGGTACCTAGTCTTTTGTGCTGCAATGGTTACATGTTTAATATGCATTATGTTTATTCACCAGGAACATTTTAGATCTAAATAAATTCGCAAAAATAAAACAAGCTTGATAATCTGATGTAATAATAAAACCAGCCTAATATCAGATTGCTGGAAATACGTGGGGAAAAATTTCATTTAATGTCTCACGTTTACCTTTCAAACCAGTCGATATTTCAGTCAAAAACACTTGTTTCGTGGCTTCATAAAACCACACCCTAGTTTTTTTTATTTTACAAATATTTGCTAGATTTAAGGTGTATATTGGCGAATAAATTTCGTTGAGTTATTCAAAGTAGCTTAAAGAGATGTGATTAGCAGTACTTTTTTTTGTAGCGAAAAATTAAGAAGTGAATCATTCGGATTAAAATGTGAACCCAGAAATTAATTATCTTTTGTTTATATTTTTATTAATTTGTTACTTATGCGTAATTTAACGCAGTGCAGTATTTAATAGTGTAAATAGTATGTAATACAAATTTATACATAATGTATTTGTTGATTAAATTATTTAATATACAAAAAATAAACAATTGATAATTGTATTCCTATAAATAAACTTTTAATAGATATAAAAGAATTTTACATATATAAAAAATTCTACCACCCTGGGTGTTTATAAAATCAAAACCGTAACCAAACTAGTTCAACAATAAAAATGTTTACTTATTTTTAAAAAGCGTTTTTTTAACAGTTGAGTTTGTACAAGTCAGTATTTTTGGAAGTAGTATTGCATTCACAGTCATTAAAAACTTCTTATTCTGTCGACGCCTTCATATGAGGTGGAGTTGGCACTGTTTTCATAATCCACTCTATCAATTTTTCAATTTCTTTCTTTTTGATTTCATGTAATGTATTTTTTATTGAATGAAATTCAGCTTCTATTCCGAAATCTTTAAGATTTTTATATGTCTGTTCACCCCAAGCTATGGGAACTAACTCGTCTTTTTCTCCATGACAAGCAAAATATGGAGCGAGTTTTCTATATTCATCTTTATTCTTTAAATTTTTGTAAACTGTTGATTCCGTATTTAAAAACGATGACAGCGCAAAAACTCCAGCAACTTGGGGTGTGAAACGGTATCCGACATGCATAGCTAACGCTCCGCCCATCGAGAAACCTCCTAGAATAACAAACGGATGTTTCAAATTTATTTCATGGGATTTATTACTAAAACGGTATTTAGAATTGTTTCACATACCGACTATTATTCTATTTAGTGGTATTCCAGAATCTACTTCATTTTTTATCAGCTGTTTAACCTCATCACCGACTGATTCTAAAGTTTCTCGATGTTCCGGTACATCGGGTGATATAGTTAGACGATCAAACCAAACATTACTCAACTAAATAAACAAAAAAAAACAATAGGTTACAATTATTATTAATACTTGAATGTCGTATTTGAAAACAAAAGAGTAAAGTATATAAAAACAAACTCACTTCGCCATTGAGTGGAGTGTAAGGTCTCAAAGGGGCAGTGGGAAACAAAACTCGTAAATGTGGAAAAGATATGTCCTTCCCAAGTACAAATTTGATCCAATCTCTAACACCTTGACCAGTATCACCTGAAAAAAATGAGTAATTTGTTAAAACATAAGCAGTAAATATGTAGACTGATAACCTTGGCACTTTGACTTACCTGATCCGTGAAAAAATATTACAGAACCTGTAGGCTTGAGGCCTGTCTGTTGGATCACTTTTAATGCTCCTAACTTTGAAGCCATAGTTTGTAACAATATTTAATATAAAACATTAAAAAAACACCTTATCTTGAACCTAACGACAAATATGACAAAATTATGACTTGGCAAATTTGCGTATGATATTCACATTTTATTATCGCGTTTCACTTTAGCTCATTTGCTATTTACTATATTTTGTTCGATCTTAAATATTTTCTGAAAGTATTCTACGTTTGTTTACATTTTTTTTAAAGCTACGGATACACATGCTCAATAATAAGTAAGCATGCTTGGCTGCTAGTAGTCAGCATGCTCATATATGTATTATAATAGTGTCAGTTCTATATTATGTAAAGAAATCAATAAAATCAATTTGTCACTTGCAACGCAATGCACTACTAGCATGCTTTAGCTTATAAGCAAACCCGTTTACACGTGCTAAAAAGCATACCCGTTCCACTTCCACCTCAAGTAGCATGCTTGAAAATCAACAGTCGTTTGATTTTTGAGCATGCTTTAATAAGCATGCTTAATTCTAGGCTCTAGCAATGTTTTGTACACATGCAAATAGGTAACATTTGCTCGATAATAGCATACTTCCGTGCTACTTAGTAGCATGTGTATCTGTACCTTTAAACTAACCCTTTCGAGGTCATATGAACTATATTGATACAAGTGTACGATTTCATATTATTCTTCACTATTTTATACCCTCCAGAATTAAAATTGATAAATTCAGATCCGAAAAAGTAATTGAGAAAAGTAATTTCTTTACGAACTGACAATTAAAATTTATGAATATTTATAAAATAATTATTTAATAATACCATTGTTTAACATATTACTAGAAGATTTTGATCCTTATGAGCGTAAATGAGGCCACTTTTAATAGAGGCAGCTAGACGTCGCACTATTGGCCATCTGTTGACTAGCATCCTAAGTTTTATTATTTAATCTTTGAGTACAGAATAATTGTAGAGTTTACAGAAGTGAGTTGTGTTGACAATCGTTAGGCCATCTGGTGACTAGCATCTTAATTTTATTTAAGACAATCTTGCGTCATTGGTTCATATTGCATAATATTTCGCGGTGATTATTAATAGACAACCCCTAACGTTCTTTCGAAACGCCTCTTTTTTGAGATGTTTATATTCACGAGGAATATTATTATAAGTATATAGAGGCAGAACCATAAGTAAAAGATTTTTTATAAAAATTTGTTTCATGCAAGTTTATTGACAATGTTGTATCCTGTGACATCGTATTTTTATTATTATTATGATAATCTGATAAATATTTTAAATTGCAATTTAGATAATCTGGCTGCCCGGTTGTGATCAAGTTGTCTACGAAGTATGCGATATGTAAATTTATGTTGTATACAATATATCTGAAGCATATATTTTAAAATTTTTGGATAAGCTGCGATGTTGACTGGTTTATACATGGTCCGTACACAATATCACAATAATTAAAAGATGATAAAATGAGCGATTCCACTAAGTATTTGTCTATGTATAATCCTAAATTTTTGCAGTAGTCTACAGAATTAGTTTGATGACCAGACAGCGTTACGGCACTTTAGCCAACTGATTCCGGCTTTCTATAGACATTATATTGAATTTAATTGGATTTAACATTAGGGCAAGACTTTTGGACCATTCTGATTTTTATTTAATTTTAAACTTAATAATGTTAATCATTATTATGTCAAACTAAAAATATTCATACATAAGAAAATTAGATAATCAAATTCATTAAAGGGGCCTACACACGATCAGTTTAACTGCGCAGTTTAACCCTTGTGGCGTCATGTCTGAGCGATAAACTGAGATAACTGCATAGTTCCGACAAATTTTAACGCAGGCTTTTGGCCTGCGCATTTGACTCTACTTTGCACCGATAAACTGCGAAGTCAGCTCAGTTAATTGAACAGTTGGCACAGTCATGTGTAGTCTTTGGGTAAGTTCGGTTTTGCTCTCAGATCAATCTGAGCGCAAAACCGAACTTCCCTTTCTAGTCGTGTCTAGCCACGCACGTCAGCTCTTCAAACTGAGAACAATTGAGGAGCAAACTGAAATAGCCCACACACCGTACAGTTCACACAACTGTGCAGTTTGACTGCACAGATAAACTGCGAAGTTAAACTGATCGTGTGTAGGCCCCTAACGATTGGAAAAATTGTGAAAGATTTATTTTAAATTCTTTTATTTAACAACAAATTTTACAATCTTAATGAATTTGATTATCTAATTCTCTTAAACTGCTTGCTTTTGTTAACTAATTAGTATAAGTTGCTATGATAGACTAAGAGCGGATAACACTTTTTTATGTGTTTTTAGAAGACTTGGAACTTTTTTTAAAAGATAACTTTTAAATATCTCTACAAGGGGTAAATAGTCTGTCATTCCAAACGCGGGGCAAAACTTTTTCTAGACTTTACTAATGATAAACACACATAAGTCTTTTTTCGCAAGAGTGAACAAAAAATATGGGGTGGTTTTGCCCCGCGTTTGGAATGACAGACTATATACCCCTTGTAGAGATATATAAAATTCATCTTTTAAAAAAGTTCCAAGTCTTATAAAAACACATGAAAAAAGTGTTATCAGCTCTTAGCCTATGAATACATCAAAATATATTTTACGAGTGTTTGAACAATTTTTATTCAGAGACAAAGAAATATAAAATCAGATAGCGTTTACAGATAAATTATGTAACTAAACTAAGTTCACTTTATATAAGTTTTATACAGTCTCAACAAATTTCAAAACATTAAAATAATGTCAGCTGCGGCAGTGATGTAAATATCTTATATCATTATTTAGGATCAGTTAGAGGTAGCATTGACAATATCTGAGCTGTTAGTTCAACAATAATATAGGTGGAAGCACAAGTCAACATTGAGTTTGTCGGTCAGGGGAATGAAACGTAAGCGGGCAGCTATAGTATATTTTTCAGTACATGGAATCACTATCTTCCCATATAATATGTTAATCAATGATAATACCTAAGTTTTGGTGACTATAATATTTGCTTCAAAATATACATTGTTTTCCTTTAAAATACTGTGTATCAAATCATAGTTTCGTATTCTCAAGCTCGGTCCTTTTACCAATTTATCAGTTCGATTTTATATTTTGATAAGGCTAACTACAATTTATACGAGCCTATTGTTGAACGCCCTACGCACTATCCGACGGAATTTCTTATAAGTTTCTAGTTCAAACAATTTGGCGCTTTGTTGTGCGGGTTTGGATCTAAACTAATAGTGCAAATTTCAAAATTCAGAAGTTAATTCCTTGTTGTTTTGATAATTCATGAGAGAACTAAATACAGGTTAAATGAGAATTGCCATATTAGATTATTTACAATAATCAATAAAACAATCTTGAGATTGCGTTTTTATAGCATTTATAAATAAATATTATGTCAACATTTTGTGTAGAATCTCAATGCTAAAAATATATTAAAACATTACTTCTGATGCAGTAACCAGATTTTGGAGTATTCACGTACGATAGTCGGATCAACTAGGATGTAAATAAGTAATAACGTCAATTTATTTAACAATATTGGATTTACATAAATATAGAAAATCGTTTAAAGTAGATATACGTATACTAACTATAAAAGATAAAATTTACATATTGTAACGATTATAATAAAAAGAAGATTTAACAGTCCATGTTTACACATTTGATTAATATTTATGTTTGATAAATTTAATATAAACGAGCGATGCCAATATAATTGCTTCAAAAAGAATGATTAAAATCAGAATTACTTTATTGTAGAGAACATTTCTGGTCATTTTACGTAAAATGCTACGGGTTTCATTTAGGTTTTCATCTGCATCTGTTAATCTAGTTCTGGCACGTAATAATGACTCCCTTTGTTCGCCGAGTTCTGCAACAACGCCTGTACCTATTTGCTCCGTTTCAAGGGCTATTCGGTTAGTTCTGGCCAAACTTTCCGATGTTTTTTCTAGTACTGCAGTTCCCTGTTGAACTATTCTTCGGTTATGTTCATCCCAATCAAAACCAGTCGCCATTGCTAGTGTCTAAAATATGAAATATTTTTTTAACTGGTATTTTGAAATTTTCTCCATATGTATATTATAACAACTTACAATAATTTATTCTGAAATTGATAAGTTTGACAGCTCTTAAACTTGAAATATCTGAAGTTTGAATGTTAACATTTAACATCAACTAATACCAACCTCCATTATTAATCAATCCTAAATATTTTAAAAATTCTTTTTAAATATATTTGACGCATAAACTTATTTGACGTTATTTTATTCACAAATCCCTACAAAAGTATAATTATAATTAAACAGGATGTTCGTCTGCACCAAATTAATCTTAAAAATATATTACAAAAAAAAACTGATGAATTATTTATTGACAGTTGAATCATGAAAGTGAAACTCCATGGTTTACTTTAACATGTACGGTGTGCACAAAGAGAAATGTTTATGCAAATTAAAATTTTTTATTCAGTGCTCCCCTACTCATCGTTGTTATCTAATATTTTGAACAGTTAACAAAGGAATGTAGTCGCTTCAAACAGTTATGGGAATTCGGTTAAAAACGTCTTATTCAAGGGTAAAAATTAACAAATTACGGAAGAAAGCACGAATTCCAATTTGCAGAAACAATCATGATCCATAATTTCTTTGACAAACTGTATTTATGTAAATATAATAGTTTTATAGTGCCTTTGATTTCTATAAGTTTAGTTTTTTATGTGAGCGACGTGTCATGAAACAATTGAATTGTTGGCAGCCACAGAAAAATGGTGGGTTCAGCCGCCGGTGGTAGACAGAAGTCTACCATAAATAATAAAGCAGGATTAAGTAGTCTATTAATATTTACAATATTATTACTTGCCTGGATATCGGGCTTTTCGTCGCGTTTGTTTGCAGTTATTAGATTCGAAAGTATTATCCATGAGTTCGACCCATGGTGAGTATATTATTATGTGTATGCAAGTATACCGGTTTTATTTTAAAAATAAACACTTTAATGATAATGAAAGTGTGCCACGTATACTTTCGTCTTCTTATTTTTGTTCACTACATTTACGAATTATTTTTTAATATATTTCGTATTTAACCTTTTTCTTAATGAATTTAGTAATGGTGATTTAGGCTCCTATCATATAAGATTGCTAATTGATATTTTAATTAGGTTCAACTACCGTGCTACGGCATACATGGTTCAACATGGATTCTACAATTTCCTCAACTGGTTCGACGAGAGAGCTTGGTATCCGCTGGGCCGTATTGTCGGAGGCACTGTGTACCCAGGTCTTATGATAACGTCGGGTAGCATTCACTATGTCCTTCATTCTCTTAATATTCCTGTACATATTCGAGACATATGTGTATTTCTTGCACCAATTTTCAGGTACGTTAATTTTATACAAGTTACCAGAATTCTGTTTAAACCTTCGAATCCAGTGCCGGTTTATGAACTTGTGCGTACCTAGGCACTGTTTTTTGTCCCTCCCCTACCATTTATACCAATTTCCATTTCTTTAAAAATACAGATAAAATACTCATTTTGGACAAAAAAAAACAGTAAACAAAAAGAAAGACAAAATTATTATTCGAATATTCTGCAGTCAATATTAAAAGTGTCCGAAAAACATGGCGGAATTGGCTGCATGTGCAGAAAAAAATCATCGATGAAAAGGTCTATATTAATCGGTGCTGTTACCATTCATAAAACTATGGTAACAGGAATTCTTCAGAAGGCAGTAAATTTTTTGTCAAAAATTGTCCTCTTGGGTGTTAGTGTGTGGGTCATTAACGTCGAGGTATCAATTGAACTTACATTTTTAAATTAATAACTTGAAAATCTGAATTTGCACTTACTTACATGTGTATAGATGAGATATCGCGCTTCCAAAATTTTTGTCTGTCTGTCTGCATCACTCGGAATAGCTGGATTAATTTTGAAGAAACTTTGTATGCTTTCTACGAACACCCAAATTTAAAGCAGGCTATAATCAGAGCTGGGCAATGCTGAGAACTTAGTGCTTAGCGCTTTGTAAAACAGATGCTTGATGGTTGATGCTTAGAGCACTTGCATAAAGATTTGCTACTTAATACCTAAGCATTTAAGCAGTATAAACTGCTTAATAAGCATTCAATAAGCTTATTAAACGTTAGGAATGTTTAATAGACATTTTAAATGCTTAATAAGCACGTTAAATGCATAATATTATTGTTTTTTGGTTAATAAAACATATTTCGTTTATCCTTTATATTGCTTGTCGTTTGATGTTAGAGATCCTTTTTAATTTTCTTGTATGTTCTGAACTTTGAACTTTCGTACTGTAATGTTTGAAGTTAAGATTTAAGAAGTTACATTAAAATGCGTAATGCTTGGTGCATAATTTTTTAAGCACTTTAGTGAGTGCCCGATGCTTGAATAAATCGAACATTTAGGAAAGTGCTCGATGCTCGTGCTTTAAGCACTTCGGTTCGGTGCTTTGGGCTTGAGAATGGCCGCGCGTGTAACAATGCTGTTGTTTACATGACGTTGCTATGGTTCCTCTATTACAAGTCCCCAGCTCCCGGGTTCTAAACCGAGAGCTGGTAAAAGTGTCATTTGAATTTTCAATTTATTATTAAAAAAAAATGAATTGAAACTATGAATCGGTGCTAGGCCCATATAACCTTAGCTGTTGGCGGTCTTTAAAACACAATTAACAACTCTGGCTATATTATAATCAGCTATGATCTGATCAGGTTAAGATAATAGGGTTCAAGCATGCATTTTTTTAATTTTTTTTTATGGGCAATGTTTTTGAATTTAAGACTATTAAATTTTTTTCGGAATTTTTAGAGACTTGAAAATGCCTTTAAAAAAATAATCAAGTTGAAAATTGTTAGTCGGATAACGTCACAGGACTATGTTCGCGCTTGAATTCTAACAGCCAATACGAGTAAAGCCAACAGAAATGAATATACACTGTTGATGTATTTACAACTGTCAAGCGCCAAGAAGCGTGTTTTAGTGTTTTTGTTCAAACGTTCAAATATTTAGTGTTATTTTTACACATTTTTTTCAGACGTTTTTGCTAAGAAATTAATACTGAATTAATTACGGAATTTGACATCACAACACGACAGCGCTGTTTCAGCCATATTTCGCCAGTTAAATATCGCGAGTCTTTTGATTGGCCCTTCAACTGGCGGCAATTTTAAATTACTGTAAAATTAAAATACTTAAAAGAAAAACATAAACGCTTCAGAATTTCTACCAAAAATGGATATTGATTATACACCTAGAGTTCAATGATATCCGTAAAAAAACTGCTACTTCCAGTATAGTGGGTCAACCCCTTAACGCTTAGATATTTATATACTACTTTAAAGGTTGTCTGCTAGAGTGCCCGCGGTGAGAGATGAAGCTAGGCACGTCATAAATAATATGCTAGTGAACGCCTGCTTGCCCGCAGACAGTGCGGTATACACAAAACTGCACATTGGGTTTTATGACGTTAGGTACAATTTTGGCAAACTGCTATTCATGACAATAAACAGCCAATAGCAAGCTAGAAGGCGGGCGCAATGCATTCACGTTACTATGACGCGATGGCTTCATCTTTCGTCGCGCGAGGTCTACAACTATGATAAGTAAGATAAGGTTACTGTCAAAACTGACATTAACGCGAGCGAAGCCGCGGATAAAGTTTAGTGCTGTTATAAATATTTATATTACGGTTCAGAATCAAATACATAAGTTTGTTATTTACTTTTCCGTAATTTATAATTACCGCGATAAGAAACAATCGCGAGATAAAAAGTTATATTTTGTTATCGGTTTTAGTGTCGATTATAATATTAACAAGCCGTGAGGTGGGTCGTTTATTGGGACTAAAGTGCGACCCTTGTCCAGTTTGATAAATATTTAATATTATTAATTAAATTAGAAATTACACAGAAAAGTAGCCATTTTAATCATTAAAACATAATTATTATTTATTTTTAACAATAATTAAAAAAAAAAAAAAAACGGCTGAACCGATTTTTATAAAATTTATGTCGGATCAAAATGACGTTAACACGCCTCGATTGACACTCTTACGAAGTCGATATAATTTTTTATTCGCGAGATATTGTGTAAAATCTACTTTTTTGGAGTCTATTTGCTTAAGAAAAAGAACGGCTGAACCGATTTTGAAAAAATTTCTTTCAAATCATATTTACGTTATACGCGTCAATTGGCACCCTAATGTAGTCGATATCATTTTTCATTCTCGAGATTTCGTCTTAGAAAGAAATGGACACATACATACATACAGAATAAAAATTCTATTCTATTCTATTCTATTCTATTCATATGTACACACACACACATCTTTTCAAAAATAGTTTAAAAATAGTGTAGTGACCTTGAAACATAAAAACTTGGTAAAAATTTTGATTTCGATTTTCAGACCCATTACAATAACTTCCAATGGGAAGTTAATTATGTTTAATTGGGATCAGAGACTAAAGAAAACAATAATTTAGAAGAAAAATGTGTAATAAAATCTTAGATAATGCAACAAATTGTATTATTATGATTTGCAAAAGCGTAAACCAAAGTTATTTTGACGTAGAAGGCTTCATAAAATCTAAAAAGATGGATCAACGATTTTTTTAATGACAATTGGAAGGCTTCAGCTTTGGTTATATAGGAACCGTTCAAGTATTATGTAACGCAATTTTTGGAGATTTTTGACCCCCCCCCCTGTAACGCGCCGTAACGTTTCGCTTTATCCCCCCCCTCCAACGTTACGTAACACTCAAGTGACCATTTTTACCTAAAAATGTCACTTATGTCTCGCAAAATGCCGGAAAATCACTAAAATACCGTTACGTAACGCGCTGCTAGATCCTCCCTTCTCCCATTGTAACGCACCGTAACGTTTCACAAGACTTGAACGATCCCATAGACAGCCATTGTGGGGTTGGCCATAGGCACATTTAGTACGTGTATAATGTGATTTGTGTTTTAAAGACCACCAACAGCTAAAGTTATTTGGGCCGAGCACCAATTCATATTTTCAATTGAATATTTTTTTTTTAATAATATATTGAAAATCCAGTTGACACTTTTACCAGCTCTCGGGCTAGAACCCGGGAACTAGGAACTTGTAATAGAGCAACCATAGCAACGCCATGTAAACAACAGCATTGCTACACGCTCGGCTATTCTCAAGCCTTGTGAATGAATGAATGAATTGTAAATTATAGACGCTCGACCTCAAGCCTTGTGTATAATGTGCATACTGCATAGGCCATAGACATAAATATAATATGCCGGTCGTGCCTTCAAAATTTTGACAGGACGACGCATCCACTTTGAATTTCTGTGGGGAATTAAGTTTCGCGGCGCTCAAGGACGAATTGGAAGATTAAAAAATCGCGTAACTCTGGATCCGCGCAAGACGGGGTATTACTGTAAACTCCTGGTCGAAATTAACGCAACGCTCAGTTTTTTCTGTTATTTTTGATGTGAAACATCTTATGTCGGGCAGTGAACAGCCGCGTGAGGGAAAATATGCAACGAAATTTGTGGTCCGCTCCTTCGCTGCTGTTCTTCCCACCACTGCGACACTCTCTCTCTCTCTCTCGGCTTCCGCGCGCTCGGCAACCGCGTGTGTTACAGTGCAGTATATAGGATTACGTCAGCATAACAGTTAGTTGCTGCTTTTGAGAGTGCGTATAAATATGACACGAGGCGAGGCTCTGTCTTAATCTTACAGTCACATGTAATATATACTTCTATATAGAGAATAGTGATGTGCCGGATATCCGTATCCGCGGATATCCGAGGGAAAAGAAAGATCCGTATCCGTATCCGTTAGTTTTTTAACGGATCTTTTACCTTACCAATTTTCAATTCATAGATAAAATTTTATATACAGGGTGAGTTCGACCACCCGTATCAGTCGTTTTTTTCGAAAACGGTTAGTCGTAGAGAGTTGTGTCAAAAATTTGTATTATAAAAGCCCTAATAAAGAATCGAATGGTGATAATTTTTTTTTCCGGGAAGGTCGGCTTCCCTATTAGTTTGCTCCAGAATGTCCAGAACTCCGGAATTATAAATGTAACGATAGGTCGAAAGTGGTATTGTTGAAAAGATCTTTAAAAAATAAGCAAGTTTTGTAGGAAAATTTTTTTTATTACTGCCACCCCTGTAAATTTCTATAAGTATACATATAAATTATTATATGTTCAAAAGTCCGGAATTTTAGAAAGCACGATAGGTTGAAAGTGGTGCTGTTGAAAAGCTCTTTAAAAAATAGGCAAGTTTTGTAGGAAACATTTTTTAATTACTGCCACCCCTATTAAGTAACGATCGTTTGAAATTATTAAATCAAAATTTCATAATAACGATCGAAGTCGGCATTAAAAATCTAGCAACCTTAGACATTGTCACAAGTGTTCAAACTGTCTTCCATTTACTCTTTAATACATACTACTGAGCTCTTCTGGTTATACTGTTAGTGTACTTCTTCAGTGTTTAATGATCGATAGATAGGTAACTAGATTTTAAATGCGGACTTTTAAAAAGTTCGTTATTATGACATTTTAATTTAGTAATTTCAAACAAATATTACTTAACAGCGGTGGCAGTAATAAAAAAAAATTTCCTACAAAACTTGCTTATTTTTTAAAGATCTTTTCAACAATACCACTTTCGACCTATCGTTACATTTATAATTCCGGAGTTCTGGACATTCTGGAGCAAACTAATAGGGAAGCCGACCTTCCCGGGGAAAAAAATTATCACCATTCGATTCTTTATTAGGGCTTTTATAATACAAATTTTTGACACAACTTTCTACGACTAACCGTTTTCGAAAAAAACGACTGATACGGGTGGTCGAACTCACCCTGTATATAGGTAATTAGGTAATAATGAAAAACAGTTAAATTCCATTCAGATTATTTTTACTTCCCACCTCTACTATGGTAGGGAAGTAATGGATTCAGTCCGAAAACAATATTTCGAGATTTTAACAGATTTTCACGTTTTGAGACCCTAGCAATCGTTTAAGATCATTTTCTGACTGATGTCTGTATGTGTGTGTGTATGTGTGTATGTGTGTGTGTGTGTATGTGGTCAATTTTTCGCCTTCGATATCTTAAGAACGGAACAACATACGGGCATGCCGATTGTTCTATTGTGTTTATCAGCCTTTAACTTAGATCTGATTAGATTTTGAGTCAAATCGGTTCAGTGGATCCTGAGATATTCAAAAAAACGTCCTCAATGTCACGTATTAACATAGGTAAAAAAAAATATAAATGAATTCTAGATGTTATAATATGAAAAAAATGTAAATATTTTTTTTCTCTAAAATGTATAGTTTTCGAGAAAAAAAATATTTTACTAAAAAAAATAAAAATTGTACGTAAATCAAGGTAACCATGATTTTTGCTATATTAAGCTAGCCATCAATAGATCACCAAACAAAAAAGAGGGCCATGCTTTTTTCAAAGAATAAAAATTAAATTGTGTTTTAAAGACCACCAACAGCTAAGGTTATTTGGGCCTAGTCAAAGAATAAAAAAAAGAGTGTTTATTTTTTGCAAATATTTACTAGGTGGGAAGTATAGGACTGGTCATCAGTCGAATTTTTTATTTTTTAATATCGTGGTCAATAACTTTTTCCCATAACAGATAGTCTCTTCCCAAAGGTCGATGTGCAATATTTAGTATTTACCGCCGCGTACTCTAAGAAAGTTAAGATCCGTATCCGTATTCGCGGATCTTGAGACCAAATATCCGTATTCAGATCCGTATCCGCGGATATACATTTTTAACGATCCGGCACATCACTAATAGAGAATACCACCGAGTTCAATAACGATTTCTTTGATCTTTCACATCTGTCGGGGGTCCCGAGACCCACACCTTTTTTTTTTATAAAGGGGTATTAGAGTTTTAGCGCCTCTGGCGAAAGGAGAATTTGGCACCTCTGGTGAAAGGAGGATTTGGCGTCCCTGTCAAAAGGAGAGTTTGAGGCCCCTAACGAAAAGAGTGTTTGGCACCCCCCCCCCCCCCCCCCCCCCGCTTCGACCGAGTGAAAATCTGGGGTAATCTCAGAAGACCGATTTCAAAATTCTTCACTGTTCGACAAGTGTTACTTTTCTTTAATGTATTAATAAATCATAAATTCATAGCACCCGGGCGAAGTCGGACTGGGTCGCTAGTCTAAATATAAATTGAGAGGTGCATAACAGTGTTTTGTTTTTCCAGTGGCCTAACAGCAATTTCAACGTACCTATTGACGAAGGAGTTATGGTCTTCGGGTGCCGGATTGTTTGCGGCCTGCTTTATAGCAATAGTGCCTGGATACATCAGTCGTTCTGTGGCCGGTAGTTACGACAACGAGGGCATAGCTATATTCGCCCTCCAATTCACTTATTATTTATGGGTAAAGAGTGTTAAGACTGGATCTATATTTTGGGCCACTATGACCGCACTGTCATATTTTTATATGGTAAGACGATTTTTTAGTTTTATTTACAATAAGAATCGAAATTAGTTCAAATAATCGACGTTCTATCTTAGTTTTGTGGTTGTACTTATAAAAAGTGGCCACGTTAAAAATAATTTGTGTATAAATTTAATTGAGCTTTTTTTATTAATTAATAAGTCATTTAATGTCTTCCTGTGTGATTTCTAAAGATTTATAATGTATGGTAATAGTAGATTTAATTTTTTTTTTTGTATGTCTACATACGTAATACCAATACCATTACATACGAGACATATTATATGGTATTTTTTGCCATACCCACTATAAAATACCTACTTTTCACGTCATTTTCAAAGAATTCTGACAGATCATTTGTGTCGCCATCTTTTCTTCCTGTGTGCCGCGAAGTTCGTGCAAGTAAGTAATGACAGGCGCACGCAGGCATATAGAGTGATATAAACAGACGTTGCTATGGCAACCGTTAATTTCTGCGCTAGTGCAGAAAGTAAACCATTTTGCGCACACCTGCCTGTTAAATGGGTCATTAATGGCCGCTATACATACATCGAAAGTAGCTATTTTTTAGTGGGTATGACAAAAAATCGTTTTTGCCATACCCAGTACCCACTACAAAATAGCTACTTTCATTGTATGTATAGCGGCCATTAATGACCCATTTAATAGGCAGGTGTGCGCAAAATGGTTTACTTTCTGCACTAGCGCAGAAACTAACGGTTGCCAGAGCAACTTCTGTTTATTCGCTCTATACGCTTGCGTGCGCCTGTCATTACTTACTTGCACGAACTTCGCGGCACACTGTGGAAGGAAAGATGGCGACGCAAATGAACTGTCAGAATTTTTTGAAAATGACGTGAAAAGTAGGTATTTTGTAGTGGGTATGGCAAAAAATACCATATATGTCTCGTACGTAATGGTATTACGGCTTGTGTGACTGTAAAAACTCGCTATCGCACGTTTTTACATACTGTCAGTGTCATCACTCGCCTTAATATGCCACATTACATATCTAGACATACAATCTACTATTAATTTTTTTAAAACACATTGTTCACAAATTATGGTCAATGTAAAAATAACATTTAAATCATCTGTATTTTTCATCTCCGCTAGTTGAGATTCTGGCCTGTAGTTGGCAGCTCGATCAAATTTAACCTGCCACTTATAGGGCATATTGAAATTATAAATTAAACATTTTTTTTAAATGATTGTTTTTAAAATTTAGATTTTTTTTTCCAAATATTTATTCAATACAATTTTTGAGTGTTTTAAGTTATAACACTGTTTGGTCTAAATAATTAATCATTACTGATGATAATTTTTGTTGTTTGCAGGTATCGGCATGGGGAGGCTACGTATTTATAATTAATCTTATTCCATTCCATGTATTTGTACTTCTTCTTATGGGCCGTTTTTCGCATCGTTTGTTCACAAGTTACACCACATTTTATATTCTCGGCTTATTATTTTCAATGCAAATACCATTTGTTGGTTTCCAACCGATTCGAACGAGTGAACATATGGCCGCCTCAGGTAAATTGAAATAGTGTTTTATAATTAGTTGAATATTAGCAAATGTTGAACGCGTTATTATTAGTGTATTTTCCATATGGCACATACACTATTAGCGTCGGTCGGATTGCGGGACCTCCTGAAATTTGGCACCATTTTTGGAAATGTCTATTTATGTATGTGTGTGCATGTGTGCGTGCGGGCAATAACTTTCGAAAGAGTTAATTGATTTTAACGAAATTTAGTTCACGAGCTGCAATCCATCACCGCATAAAGCCTATTTAAAATGGGACCAATCGGACCATTTTAAGGATGGTTTTTAGGGGTTGAAACATGTTTTGTGCCCAAACATACCGATAAAATTCTCAGAATCGATTCAAAATACCCTTTAATAAATGTTAAAATTGCTGTTAAAATTTTGATAAAATCGGCCCAACAAAATCCGACAAATTTTATAAAGACACTAGTTTGCGGGCAGTTAATTATAAATTGGAGTGAACGGGTGAAGCCGGACGGGACATTTAGTTAGAAATAAATTGAAAATATGAATTGGTAGTAGCCCTGACAGTTGGCGACTCAATTAAATGTGTAAAAAAGATGGATGTGAGTAATTTCTGACATTACTGTTTAGTAGGGTTTTTTGGAAGTTTTTTGCAGCCAATTTATTTATATTGAAAGAGTTTTATTTATACTAAACGTTTCGCCATTTTAGGCATCATCAGTAATATTCTGAAATGTTATACATATATACATTAAAATGAACAAGTTATAATACAGTATTTGAAAATAAAGATAAATGAATGAATTAGATTCACAATACTTACATTTTATAGTGAAATTATGATTTGTGAACATTATTTGAACGATGTTGTTATTAGCGAGGATTTTAGACAACTGTTTCTATTTTTAAAATGAAAGAAAGTTATGGAAGCTATTGTAAGTGTATTGTTGTATTTGTATGCAAATGTGTATACTTGTATTCAGGAGTACCCAATGTACTATTGTTTTAGAGGTACTATTGTATAGATGGAGCTTTTTTTTAATAAAAAAAAACTTTTATTTAAAAAAAATACTCTATCTATACAATAGTACCTCTAAAACAATAGTACATTGGGTACTCCTGAATACAAGTATACACGCTTGCATACAAATACAACAATACACTTACAATAGCTTCCATAACTTTCTTTCATTTTAAAAATAGAAACAGTTGTCTAAAATCCATGCTAATAACAACATCGTTCATAAATCATAATTTCACTATAAAATGTAAGTATTTTGAATCTAATTTATTCATTTATCTTTATTTTCAAATACTGTATATAACTTGTTCATTTTAATGTATATATGTATAACATTTCAGAATATTACTGATGATACGTTTAGTATAAATAAAACTCTTTCAATATAAATAAATTGGCTGCAAAAAACTTCCAAAAAACCCTATAATATCCTCAGCCGTACTAAACTCACTATGCATTACTGTTCAGGTGTATTTGCGTTGATTATTGCTGTGGCATTACTGAAGTATCTCCAGAGTAAGATGTCGAAAGCCGAATTCAAGTACGTGTTTACGGTGGGCGTTGTAGCGGCTGCCGGTGCGGTGTTTATGACAGTCGTACTGCTTACTTACCTCGGTATCGTCGCACCGTGGAGCGGCCGTTTCTATTCACTGTGGGACACGGGATACGCCAAGATACATATACCGATCATAGCGTCGGTCAGCGAACACCAGCCGACCACGTGGTTTTCATTTTTCTTCGACTTACACATTCTTGTCACAACGTTTCCGGCCGGACTGTGGTATACCATCAAACATATCAACGATGAAAGAGTTTTCGGTGAGTGATTTGATTTTTTAGAAAAGTGTTTATCAAATTTGAACGCGAAGGATTTTAGGTTGCAATGGATATTTTTTAAGGTAGTTGTGCTACAATAACATCCAAAAGTTTTGTTCATAATACGCTGTAAAACAATAAATAAGTATAGTGTTAAATGTAAAAAAATTTTGTTAGAGATTGTACCTAAACTGTTGTTCACATAGTAACACATATTTCACTTAGTTTGTTCGCTTGGATTATATAAAAATGTCAATATTTCTCATGAATTGTTGAACTTTGCGTTTTTATATCTCAACAATAAAAAGGTCAATAATTTTTGGATTTTCTTTTTTAAACTCAGAACAAACACATCAATGAACAGTTAGTTTTTTGAAAATTTCTGACTGTTACTTTTTTTTTTTAATTAAAAAACTTGTCAAAAACACAACCTTTCCTATGCTCTCCGTGTTAATTATCCGAACTTTAATTAAGTTTATCTCGAGTTAGAGATGGTCAATCAACTTCAAATTTTAATGGTATTTGTATTATAGTATCCTTAATGAGTATACGAAAATTTAGAATTTTCTGACACTATGCCCATAGCACGACAACTACCTTTGATCAATGGCATAAAATTGATGGGACCCCCTTTAATTTTTACTTTTTGTGTTTTTCGAATTTTTCCCTTCACTTGTGCTGCGAGACCTTGCTGTTTGCCAAATTTCATGATTTAATGAATGAATTGTGAATTATAGACGCTCGACAACAGTTTATGATTCTAGGTCAACTGGAAGTACCCTTTAGATTTTTGATGAGTGAGTTTGCGAATATCAAAATAGGTATAGAATAGGATCCCCTTTAATTTTTACTTTATGTGTCGGATTTTCCCTTTACTTGTGCTGCGAGACCTTGCATTTTGCCATTAACGATTAAAAATATTTTACTCTAAAGACGTCATTTTGTTGAATAATTTGGCAACGTGGCAACCGAATTTCAAAAATGGCACAATTTTATGTAGGCTTCCGAATGGATGAGATAGCCTGAAAATATGCAGGGTGTTCTATTAATAAAAATACAAGTCAGTTGTACCATGACTATATCGTACACCCTGTGCAGCTAAAAATAATTTTAAAATATAACGCACCAGTGGCACACTAAGTCCGTCGGAGGCCCGGGGCGGCAGAAGTAAATGAGACCCCCGGTCTGCTTAGAAATTGATGTATTTGTAGTGTAAATTTCGTAAAAAATATAGGTGTAATGGCTGACAAAAAAATCAAATATTTATAATAAACGACCTACCTACGTTTATATTTTGTATACGTATACGGGGCCTCTAACTTCAAACTGCCTCTTACTTACTAAACATATTTTGGCCTTGTTTGGGATTTGATTAAGAAAGACTATATTCTCGTGATTTGAAGCACCCCCAGGATCAGAGGCCCAGGGCTAGTCCGCCACTGTAGTGCACTTTTATTTAAAACTTTAAAACTATAATTGTTATTCACTGAACACTGCCTACCGAACTGAACTATTGGAATCCGTCAAATGGGAGGAGCTTAAAAAACATGGCGCAAAGGGGGGGAAATTTTATACAGGGTGTCCAAGTTGACGTTGGCTAACATGGGTAACTTTGTTATTAGTGGAGATAGAAAGTCGGTTAAATGGGCAAAGTAGTGCAGAATTATGTGCTCATTAACGTCCCGTCGAAAAAACAATTGAATTTTGACACACTATGGATTTATTTAGAAAATAGTGAAAATTGCCGTTTTTGAAAACTGGCCATAACTTTTTTAACTTCCCATTGGAAGTTATTGTAATGGGTCCGAAAATCGAAATCAAAAAGGAAAAAAAATTTTTATATTTCAAGGTCACTACACTATTTTTACACTACTTTTAGAAAGATGTCTGTGTGTGTGTATGTGTGTGTGTGTACGTATGTACGTACGTACGTATGTATGTGTCCATTTCTTTCTAAGACGAAATCTCGAGAATGAAAAATGATATCGACTACGTTGGGGTGCCAATCGACGCGTATTAACGTAAATATGATCTGAAAGAAATTTTTTCAAAATCGGTTCAGCCGTTCTTTTTTTTTAACCAAATAACCTCCAAAAAAGTAGATTTTATACAATATCTCGCGAATAAAAAATTATATCGACTTCGTAAGGGTGTCAATCGAGACGTGTTAACGTCATTTTAATCCGACATAAATTTTATAAAAATCGGTTCAGCCGTTTTTTTTTTTTTTTTTAATTATTGATAAAAATAAATAATAATTATGTTTTAATGATTAAAATGATTACTTTTCTGTGTAATACCTAATTTAATTATTATTATTAAATATTTATCAAACTGGGAAGTTCGTCGTGTGGACCTCAAGGGTCGCACTTTAGTCCTAATAAACGACCCACCTCACGGCTTGTTATTTATGAAGATATTTGAAAATTTCTTTAACCATTTTTTGATAACTTTTTATGATCTTTTCAGTAGCGTAGGTTTAATTTTTTTATATCCGCTACATAATGAGATATTGACATGAACTTTGGTTTTTCTTATGGACGCCATTTTGGATTTTTAGATATTCGAATTCTGCTTATTTTTCTGATTAATTTGGTGTATCACATGCCACATTTAAAAATTTTGCAATGAACGTCCCATGTAAGAGACATTAAAAACAACTGACAATCAAGTTATAATTAAGTAGTGCGAACATTTTGAATGTAAAATTAATAATAAATCGTAGTTTGGCAGAACTGAAATATAATTTGACTGTCAGTTGTTTTTATAGTGCCTCTAATATGGGACGTTAATTGCATTTTTTTTAAATGTAGCATATGATACACCAAATTAATCAGAAAAATAAGCAGAATTCGAATATCTAAAAATCCAAACTGGCATCCATAAGAAAAACCAAAGTTCATGTCAATATCTCATTATGTAGTGGATATAAAAAAATTAAACCTACGCCACTGAAAAGATCATAAAAAGTTATCAAAAAATGGTTAAAGAAATTTTCAGATATCTTCTTAAATAAAAAAGTTATGGCCAGTTTTCAATAACGGCAGTTTTCACTACTTTCTAAATAAATCCATAGTGTGTCAAAATTCAATTGTTTTTTCGACGGGACGTTAATGAGCACATAATTCTGCACTACTTTGCCCATTTAACCGACTTTCTATCTCCACTAATAACAAAGTTACCCATGTTAGCCAACGTCAACTTGGACACCCTGTATACGGGGTATACTTTTGCGTGTAATTTTGTGATTTTCAAAGTGATAAGAAATAATAAATATATAAGTGCAATTTGCGATTGGACTGGTACGAATCTTAAACAAAAGAATTTCGTTGAAGGAGAACGAATTCTCAAAGCCGGACATATTATCAAATGTGTGAAAAAAACAAGATAACTAAGCTGTCAAAAATAGTAATCTTTACGGCCTATTGCTTAAAAACATCAAAATTAAAAGAAAATCTCCACGAAATTAATCATCCGTTCAATGCTTCTTTAAAGCAGGGTTAGGTGAATAATGTAAACACATAACTACATAATCTATATATATAAAACAGTTCCGTTACTGACTGACTGACTGACTGATTGACTGACAGACAACGCCCAGGTCAAACCGCTGAAGATATAAACTTGAAATTTGGACAGTAGGCTCCTTTTGTGACGTAGGCACCCACTAAGAAAGGATTTTTTGAAATTCAACCCCTAAGGGGGTTAAATAGGGGATGAAAGTTTGTATGGAAATTCGTCATTTTTGAAGTTAGAAGCATGAAATTTTGCACAAAAGTTTCTTATATAACGCAGGTGAGCACTAAGAATTTTTTTTTGAAAATTCATCCCCTAAGGGGGCTAAAAAGGGGATGAAAGTTTGCATGGAAGTTCGTCATTTTTGAAGTTAGAAGCATGACATTTTGCATAGGAGTTCCTTATATTACGTAGGTGAGCAATAAGAAAGGATTTTTGAAAATTCATCCCTTAGAGCGGCTAAATAGGGGATGAAAGTTTGTATGGAAATTCGTCATTTTTGAAGTTAGAAGCATGAAATTTTGCACAGAAGTTTCTTATATAACGTAGATGTGCACTAAGAAATTTTTTTTTGAAAATTCGTTCCCTAAGAGGGCTAAAAAGGGGATGAAAGTTGGAATGGAAGTTCGTCATTTTTGAAGTTAGAAGCATGACATTTTGCACAGGAGTTCCTTATATTACGTAGGTGAGCAATAAGAAAGGATTTTTCGAAATTCAACCCCCGAGGGGGTTAAATAGGGGATGAACGTTTGTATGGAAATTCGTAATTTTTGAAGTTAGAAGCATGAAATTTTGCACAAAAGTTTCTTATGTAACGTAGGTGAGCATTAAGAAATTTTTTTTTGAAAATTCATCCCCTAAGGGGGCTAAAAAGGGGATGAAAGTTTGCATGGAAGTTCGTCATTTTTGAAGTTAGAAGCATGACATTGTGCATAGGAGTTCCTTATATTACGTAGGTGAGCAATAAGAAAGGATTTTTGAAAATTCATCCCCTAAGGGGGCTAAATAGGGGATGAAAGTTCGTATGGAAATTCGTCATTTTTGAACGGATCTGGATGAAATTTGGCACAGAGATAGATTATAGTCTGTAATAGCACATAGGCTACTTTTTATCCCGGAAAAATGTACGGTTCCCGTGGGATAGTTTTGTTTTTGTTTTTCACAGAGCAAGGCATCGACATGATTTTTTGCATAGTGGTAGTTTAGGGGTCAGAGAATGTTATAGGCTACTTTTTATCCCGGAAAAATGTACGGTTCCCGTGGGATAGTTTTGTTTTTGTTTTTCACAGAGCAAGGGATCGACATGATTTTTTGCATAGTGGTAGTTTAGGGGTCAGATAATGTTATAGGCTACTTTTTATCCCGGAAAAATGTACTGTTCCCGTGGGATAGATTTGTTTTTGTTTTATCTTTAGAACTACTAAACCGATTTTAAAAATTCTTTCACTAATAGAAAGCTACGCAGGGGGGCAGATTCTCGCGGGGGGATAACGAATTAGGGGGAAGATTCACGCGGGGGATAACAAATTAGAGGGGAAGATTCTAGCGGGGGGATAACAAATTCGGGGGAAGATTCGCGCGGGGGGTAACAAATTTAGGGGGGAGATTCTCGCGGGGGGATAACAAATGTAATGTATTATTAATATTCGAGCGAACGAGCGAAGCGAGTGAGTAATGTATTAATAAAGTTCGAGCGAACGAGCGAAGCGAGTAAGTATTGTATTATTAATATTCAAACGAACGAGCGAAGCGAGTGAGTCATGTATTAATAAAATTCGAGCGAACGAGCGAAGCGAGTGAGTTATGTATTAATAATAATCGAGCGAACGAGCGAAGAAGGAATTAATAATATTCAAACGAACGAGCGAAGCAAGTGTCTAATGTATTAATAAAATCCGAGCGAACGAGCGAAGCGAATGAGTTATGTATTATAAAATTCGAGCGAATAAACACGACCAACCCGGCTTCGCTTCGCAGGAGGAGAATTTTTCGCGGGGTGGATAATAAATTGTAATCGTAAAATACGTGGGCGAAGCCACGGGTAACGGCTAGTATGTTATATTGTAATAAGTAGGTCAGTTACTAACCTCAAAATATTTGTATACAAATTTAGTCCTATAAATTTGTCAATCATCAAATGATTTTACTATTGTAGTACAGTATGATAATAAGTACATCTTATTATTAATATAAAATATTTTTTTAATTCATAAATACAGTTTTTACACATTTCATTAGAAAATAATTCGCTGTAAAGTAAGTTTTACAAGGCAATAACTGACAGTGTTTAATGTCATGATATTAGAAAACGTCGCGAATTCCATTTTCGATAAACTTTTTGCTTATTTTACTTGTTTTATATTTGTAATAAACAATTTCACGATAAATTTGCACTGTTAGCTTGTAAAATTTTCCCTCGTTTTGAGTACAATTTTGTGCCACCACATGTCATATGCACATTTGACGGATCCCAATAGTTATAGGTAAATGTTGACCACTCGCGTATCCCTACTAAAATGACGTACTTCTGTTTCAGTTGTTCTGTATGCAATAAGTGCCGTGTATTTTGCTGGCGTTATGGTGCGTTTGATGTTGACGCTGACGCCAGTCGTCTGCATTTTAAGTGGCATAGCGTTTTCGGGACTTCTTGAACTGTTTTTGAAAGAAGACGACACGTCGACTGCCATCGAAAACGGAGACAAGGACGATGACACCGTCAACACAACCAACAGAAATATGTATGATAAGGTGAGGTGTTGCTTTTTATCTATCTTTATATACAGGGTTCTGAATTGCTTTGCGGGTAATACGGATTTAACCCGTAAAATCAAACTTTTGCAATTTCCTGCTTCCCTAATTATTAATATTGTTTTCGTTTAGGCTGGCAAACTTCGGCGCATGAAACACGAACAGCCAAAAGACACGGAAGGACTGGGCATGAACTTGCGCAGTATAGTCATCGTTGCAATCATGATGCTGCTGATGATGTTCGCAGTGCATTGTACTTGGGTTACGAGTAACGCTTACTCGAGTCCGAGCATTGTACTCGCCTCGTACGCCGGCGACGGTTCGCGACAGATACTTGACGATTTCAGAGAAGCATATTATTGGCTTTCGCAAAATACAGCAGACGACGCAAGGGTTATGAGCTGGTGGGATTACGGATACCAGGTTGGTATTAGACATTGAATTATTTACTTATTTAAGACTGAATCCCATGACTGGTGTGTTTGCACACAGATGGTGGCTACCAGACTTTCTTTTTACTACCTGATGGCACCACTAGCAAGTGAGGTATATATCAATTAGATGTCATTTAAATGTCAGTACTGTTTATATTTTCTACCACCAGATTGCGTCACTAGCAAGTACAGTTATCTGTCATTCAATCATTTAACGGCTAAATCACAGTTTTGTGTTTATTTATCTAATTATTTATTTCTTAATAATTAATAGATAAATGAAGAATGACTTAAAAAATAATACCTACGCAGTTTTCAAGGAAAATATAAAAAAATTCTTATTAGAGCGAGCATTTTACAGTGTAGATGAATTTTTATGTTACCAGTAATTTTATATTTCTTTTTTTGACGTGTCAAATAGATTTGTATCTCAATTATTGACAAAATAAATATATATCTATCTATCTTAACACAAACCGTTAAACTCTAAACGTTTGACATACTTCACTTGTCACCAGCGCCACCTGACGAATAAAAAATGTACACATTTGACACATACCTTACTTGCCACTAGCGCTATCTGACGAATGAAAATATGGTTGCCCTCGTTATTCTGCATTGTGCAAGCACACAAAAACTCGGGCCGCAGTCATTTCAATATTTGGCATGCATTTTATTCAAAAAGTATTTCACTACCTAAAAACTGGTATTTTCATAAATTTTGAAAGTCTGTTCCCGAATGTTTACTAAAGGGTTAAATTTTTATTTTGGCAACAATTCCACTTACCGGATTTAACTTAAATCGATTAAGCCTTGCAAATGCTATCGGGCAAACACATTTTTAACAAACCGTGAGGTGGGTCGTTTATTAGGACTAAAGTGCGACTCTTGAGGTCCACACGACGAACGTCCCAGTTTGATAAATATTTAATAATAATAATTAAATTAGATATTACACAGAAAAGTAATCATTTTAATCATTAAAATATAATTATTATTTATTTTTAACAATAATTAAAAAAAAAAAAAACGATTTTTATAATATTTATTTCGGATCAAAATGACGTTAACACGCCTCGATTGACACCCTTACGAAGTCGATATAATTTTTTAATCGCGAGATATTGTGTAAAATCTACTTTTTTAGAGTCTATTTGGTTAAGAAAAAAGAACGGCTGAACCGATTTTGAAAAAATTTCTTTCAGATCATATTTATGTTAATATGCGTCGATTGGCACCCTAACGTAGTCGATATCGTTTTTCATTCTCGAAATTTCGTCTTAAAAAGAAATGGACACATACGTACACACACACACACACACACACACAGACATCTTTCTAAAAATAGTGTAAAAATAGTATAGCGACCTTGAAACATAAAAATTTGTTATACATTTTGATTTCGATTTTCGGACCCATTGCAATAACTTCCAATGGGAAGTTAAAAATGGTACCAAGTCCTTCAGGGTGATGTGAAACGTTGAGATTTTGCGGTGTTCCATCATCCGACCAACACCAGTACTGTATATTATGCCGTATAAAATTCGTTAATAAACGGCTCCAGTCAAAACTGACATTGACCAAAACGAATCTACAGAATCAATGTTCAGACGAACTAAACAGCGAGCAAAAGCTAGTAGTTGTATACGGTTATTGTTTTGTTTCAGATTGCCGGAATGGCAAATCGGACTACTCTAGTCGATAATAACACGTGGAACAACAGTCACATAGCCCTCGTTGGCAAGGCAATGTCTTCTAACGAGAGTGCTGCGTACGAGATCATGACGGCGTTGGACGTTGACTATGTGTTGGTGATTTTCGGTGGGGTAATCGGCTATTCCGGAGATGACATCAATAAGTTCTTGTGGATGGTTCGCATAGCCGAGGGAGAACATCCCAAGGACATAAGGGTAAGATATATTTTAACACTGACATTTCTACAATAGGAAAAGTCGTTTATTAAGCTTGCATTACCGAATGCACATTTTCAAATTTTAAAACCCTTATGGGATCACTTGTTTGTCCATCTGTCCATATGTCTGTCACAATCGAACTTCTCTGGAGTAAATTAATATATCAAACTGAAATTTGGAAAAGTTACAACTAGGGCATGCAATTCGAATATAGCGAATATTCGGCTGCATTTATTATTCGAATAGTAATTCCTATTATTCGAATATATTCGAATTATTTGTTAAGAATTAAAATTGTTTAAAAACGGTTTACGGCGGCGCTAAAACATCTTGCAAACGCTACACTAGCTCTAAGTTCGCGCTAGGGCGTGGGAGGGGAATCGAAACGGGGCGAGGAAAGTTTTTTTTTGTTAATTATTGCATGTTTATTTGATATAACTATTTACTTACGTTACGTACGTGTACTTAATTGCTTGATTTGCTCTTCGCACGTGCTAATAGACGTATTATTTATTTGTGAAGTATTTTTTTTATAGGGGAGCAATATCCCATACTTTTGTGGTACTAATTAATAAAAATGCGTCTTAGATGCTCATTTAATATTTTTGTTTGAATAGGAAAAACAGAAAGAAAGAATTTTGAATTTTTTTGATTACTTAAATATGTTCATTTGATCTATGGTTCTCGGAAGCTATGTGCGCTCTAATATTTAGTTGATTTGATCTGAATTTTTACGTAACTAAGTAAAGTAAAAATGATTATTTGATCTCTTTTTAATTAGAAGTAAGCTGCTTTTGTTGTTAAAATATTGATTGGATTTATGGACGTGCAGTAGGTGTGTTGATTTTAAATAATTAAAAGTCATTTATTGAAGTTCCAGTGTTTTTATTATTTTTACAAGTTATTCGAATATTGGCTAAAATTTGAGCGAATATTCGAATACCTGAAACATCCGAATATTTGCATGCCCTAGTTACAACCCGATTATATTCCAATAATCAGAACCTAAAAAAATATTTTCCTGTAAATTTGGGGAACCAAAGTTTGACACAAAAAATAAAAAATCCTATTCTGTCATCATATTTCATAGGAAACGGATTATTTCACCGAACATGGCGAGTTCCGAGTGGACGCGGAAGGCTCACCGACCCTGTTGAACTGCTTGATGTATAAGCTGAGCTACTACAGATTTGGCGAACTGAAACTCGATTACCGCAGCGTCGAAGGTTTCGACCGAACACGTAACGCAGTCATCGGCAACAAACGGTTCAGTCTCACATATCTGGAAGAAGCGTACACTACCGAGCATTGGCTCGTAAGAATATACAGGTTAGAATGCCGAATTAATTTATAGAAGTGAAATTTCTTTACGCGCGGTATTTGAATTCATGTGGCTGAACGTGTAACATAATTTGCGACGTTGTTAAACACTGCACCACTACTGTTCTGCGCTGTTGACGTATGGATCTGTGTGTGTTTGTGTTCTGTGGTCATGTGTTCACAGTCGACGCGACTAGAAGTTTCACTTCTGTAGCATGTTGTGTAAAATACACAGTTTATTTTTTTTTTTTTGTCCTATCCATATGCGTTTCGTTTTCCAGGGTAAAAAAGCCCCATGAATTTAACCGACCGCGCATTCCTGTCTCGCAGCGTGCCATTAAACGATCAGTTTCATTTGTGTCGAAAAAGGTAAGCGATTTTTATTATTTTGTGTACAATAGTGATGGGACTTGATTTGTGTTTCACTCGAGTGACTCGAGTGGTTTTTATTTGACTCGCACTCGAGTCAGAATTATTTATACTCGGCTTTCGAGTGACTCGAATTGTCGAGTGACTCAAATCGGTTAGATCCACTCGATTGGCGAGTTGACTCGGAACACTGAAATGGCGTGTAGTGACTTGGGTGAGAAGTACAAGTTAAGCCATGCTTAGTCGATGTATGACATACAATATATGAGTGTGGTTAGTGGTTACTCATTATTATGAGTCATAATAATGAGTAACCACATTCAATCATAATAATTTATGACCTGCCTGTATGTAAAAAAATGACTCAAGTTACATTGTCACTCGAGTGACTCGAATCAATCTTCACTCGAGTAAAGAAATTGTCACTTGAGTCTTATCTTGACTCGAGTGCATTCGAGTGAGTCATTTTTTACAGGCGAGTGACTCGAGTGAAAAAATCTCACTCGAGTCTTATCTTGACTCGAGTGGCATTCGAGTGAGTCGTTTTTTACAAGCGAGTGACTCGAGTGAAAAAATCTCACTCGAGTCTTATCTTGACTCGAGTGGCATTCGAGTGAGTCATTTTTTACAGGCGAGTGACTCGAGTGAAAAAATCTCACTCGAGTCTTATTTTGACTCGAGTGGCATTCGAGTGAGTCATTTTTTACAGGCGAGTGACTCGAGTGAAAAAATCTCACTCGAGTCTTATCTTGACTCGAGTGGCATTCGAGTGAGTCATTTTTTACAGGCGAGTGACACGAGTGAAAAAATCTCACTCGAGTCTTATCTTAACTCGAGTGGCATTCGAGTGAGTCGTTTTTTACAAGCAAGTGACTCGAGTGAAAAAATCTCACT
Organism: Mongoloraphidia duomilia; assembly: GCA_039654895.1. Taxonomy (NCBI): domain Eukaryota; kingdom Metazoa; phylum Arthropoda; class Insecta; order Raphidioptera; family Raphidiidae; genus Mongoloraphidia; species Mongoloraphidia duomilia. The sequence goes on from CM077523.1 coordinate 6,420,674, forward strand.
CGAGTATATGATGTGAGCAGAGCTATGCTTAAAATTCAAGTATTCAAAATATAAGCGGATCCTAACAATACGAGCATAATGTGGTCTTCAAAATACGTTCGTAACCCTAAATAAATATGTTTTTTATTTTTCTGTATATACAGGAAAAGTCTTTTATAGACATTAATGACCTAAGCTGCCGGGCATCAACAAGTTCAGTGATCTTGTAATTTTTTTTAGTAAATTTACGCGTTTTTAAGTTCCTGGAAACAAATGTCTGTCTGTGGTATGTCAGTGGATCGATTTTGCTCAAATTTTGAATGCACATTCACAGCAGACTGTCCTCGCTTCGAGGGCCGGTACTGATCTGTGGATCGCAAATTGCTAATCGCCGGTATAGATTAACTATAAGAGATAGTTGGTTATGTTAGTTGGATGGATACTCTAAAATAGCATCTTTGGCTGAACTGTGGCTGGAAGTGTAAACAATTGTGTTTTGTTTTCAGAATACGAGACGTAAAAAGGGCACACTGAAAAACAAACCAGTAGTTGTTAAAGGTAAACGAACCAAGCCACAAACGTCCTAGTCCACTGTTTATAGCAAATAATTTGTTTATTAAATACTGTAAGTGTGTGTGTGTGAATGCGTTGTGCAAACAAATTGTCTATAAAAAGATGAAGAACAGTTTTTCGAGTGATTGTTTTTCTTTCCTTCTTTTTTTTTTATTATGATTTATTGTCGCAAAGTTTGCATTCGCTTCACATAAAACAAGAAACAAAACACATTTCCACTATTGTTACAGTTTTGTTTTTACCTTCAATAGAACTGTGCGTTTTTTTTAAACAATTGAATTCTCTATATTATATACATGTGCATAATGTATCACATCCTCGACAGACTGATTTTGTACCCGTGAATGTGATTAATTATATAAGATTAATTTAATTTTTTTGTTAAGCTGACAAGTTACTGTATCGTTATGATCGATACTTTCTTTTCGGTTGTTTGGAAGTTTCAAAATTATTATCGATGTGTGAACATCTGTACTGCTCTCTCCCCAATTTCTGTTAAAATAATTTGGTGAAATGTCACGGAAATGACGCAAAACTCCGCTTAGTCTGATATCAAAATTGTTTGAGGTTATGTCTAGCTGTCATTGTATTTGAATTTGAATGTTGACACATCTTTTGAGAGTACCTGTTGGTTTGTTTTGAAAAAAGGAAAATTATATTGATAAATATAATCAGGTTGATGGATGAGATATTTAATGCTTATAATATAAATGTTTTAATTGTAGAAATAATTCGTTGATTTTATTCTTTAACTCACAAACAATAAACAACGTTTGATGAAATAACAAACTGAACGGAATTAAAACTAATTTAAAGAAACTTTTCGCTTTTATTATTATTGACAAACAAACATTTTCAGATACGACATTGCTACATTTTACAAATTATCGGTGAACATTTCAAACAAATTTACGGTTTTAATTATGTTATTATCCGTTAGTTATATTAATTTTTTTAGGTTTGAAATTTTGACACATAAACATGACAATAAAATCGTAAATGCTATTAATAGCGGCCAGAATCTGTACAGTCAATACTATAAAGTGACCATCCATCCCGATTTAGGCAGGACAGTCCCAATTTTGAGCCACGAGTCCCGATTCAACAAGCGGTTTGCTTTTGTTTGGTTTTGCTTTTTGATATTCAGGATCTGGTTACTTTACAATACTATGCACTTTACGGTAAATCGTGATTTAATTTTTTTGAGCAATAATAAAATTTCTTATAAGAATAGTTGCACACCTCACTTCATTTGTTTTTTAAACCATGAATCACGTTTGAGCTTGGTTTTTCCTTAACTGAAATTTATTTTTGTGATTTTTATAACCAAGAGACAAGAGTTGACGTTTATTATGACATTTTTTGCCTGTTTCAACTAAAATGATTTTTTCCGGGTACCAATTATTCTTTGATATCGAGAACCCCCTGTAAATAAAATTGTATGCAAAACGCAACATGTATGTAAAATTATGAAAACGGTGCAGCTTTGGAGTCGAGTGAAAATCATTGAACGGTAAGATTTAAATCAATGGAAATTATTAAGTAGTTTATTTAAGTTGGAGAATAAAAACTGCCTGAACGGTTTTTAAATTTCTGTTAAATTACTGTTTTTATTTGAGAAAGGATGGAATAAATGTTTAAAAATTTAAATAACAAGTTTTTTTGCACTCTAAATTGTAAAAAACAGTATTTATATTTTAATTTTCGGGTACTTATGACATGTCTTAAATCGACGTTAAAATAGGGACCCTTAACAATACCTAATAGTTTCTTTTTTATGTGCAACAGTTCTTATTGCTGTAAATATTTTTAAATGTTAAGTAAACTTGATTGTCATTTTAAAAGCATGACAAACGAACAGAAATTATTGTTTGTGCTGGTACGAGCATTTCTTTCATGTAGAAAACAAAATTGATTTTGTTTATTTCGTAACAGTACCTAATATATGTTGATGCGCTATAAAATCTGCACCATATAAAAATGCAACGTAATTATTTTGATCTTTATATATTTTGTGAATAGGCACGGTGTATATTTGGTCCATATTTAAGATAAATAAATAGATGAAACGGAAATGTTACAATTTGTACTTTGGGGAATGTGGTATGGAATCATGGTACATAATTACATTAATATGTAACTGTTGTAATAAAATCTTGTTAAAACATTTGCAATACATAAATATAAAAGTTAAGAAAAGTGTTTTTGTATTTGATTTTCTCCTTGACTCGCAAACATTTTCTATTTGTTGGGCTTTTCTTCAGTAAGTACAGCTTAAAACCATGTTTAAAGAGCCAAAGTTTTAACATAATTCCGTATGGTGGCAATGGCACCTATATTAGCGACATTAGACGGATTTTTGTTGAAGTTTTTAGTTCAAGCACTCATGGCACTGCTAACTACTTTTTGGTTTAAATCTAATCTAATTGTCAAATTCAAAGATAAATTGGATTTAAAATTAACATAAGTAAAAGATTCGATAAATTTGTAAAAGACGACTTTTATTCTAAATTTTATTAAAAAATACCATAAAAATTAGGGGTTATTTGTGAAAAAGTATCAGGGAATTTAGGAGACTTGAGGTTGTATACACGCGCCAACTTCATAACGCGGCCATTTGCTGCATTCTGTCAAGTGTTTTGTAATAAATAAAAAATAATAATTTTTCAATTAATAATAAAAATATGTGGTTCTCGTGCAATCTATTTAAAACAATTTAATTTTAATATAGGATTTTATTGACATTAAGCTTTAAATTCATTTGTGTTCATAATATTTAAATTTTGAAAAAATCGTGACATTATAAAAAGTATTGTGATAGTTATAAATTATCAGTTAGCGTGGATAGTGATAAGATAATAAATTTAATCGATAAATCTACACAATTTGTATAAAAATATATAAATTTGAAAATATTGTAAAATTGACATTTCATAAATTTGTCATGTTGGGTTAGGTGTTACATGAATTAATAAATATTATTGTATTTGTTGTACTTTAGTAAACAAACTAACATTCTATTTACAAAGTGAAAATTATGTAATGTAAGTGGTAAACTTAATTTATCTAGTTTGTTAAGTTTAAATTTTACATTATTTGTAATCCTCAAAATCTTCAGAAAGGACCAGGTGAGATTACTCAGTTTTTAGCGTAGAACCACGATGTAGTAAATATATTTACTAAATCGCGCGTAGAACAGTTGCGAAATCATACGGGGATTTTTTTATGCCATACACACCAGATGTGCTTTTGTTATTACTAAAAAAAAATAGTTGATAGTGCAAAAAAAAAAAAGAATTTGTTACACTAATCAAATAATTGGTTGTGGATAATCAGCAATTATTCGTTATAGTCAATGTATTTTATAGATGTTGATTAGTTTGACTAATGGTATTCTTTTTAATATCTCAGTATTAATTTCAGAAAAAAAAATCGGTAATAATATGTGTAGAAATCGATCGATTGTGCATTCGGGTAATTTTCATTTACGTTGGAAGCCTGTTGAAAAGTCATCGGATCGAGAATGATTCATTTTAAACATGTTTAATTTGAACTCTCCAAGTAGTACAAGGTACGTAACTATTTAATTGGCATTTCGGCCACTAGAAGTAGCAGTGCTTCCAATTGTACATTGATAATATTAATTCATCGTAGATGCAATGGGCTTCTGCCGAACATGGCTAAACAAACTGTCGGTCGTGTTTCACATCAGCGATCAATTACCACATCTGCTTCGTCTGCTGGTTCACCTGAAGCTAAACTGAAATATTCCGAACAGCTGAAAGTACCACCAGCACAGTCGTACGATGAAATCATTATTAAAACCGAACCTCTGGACGACCCTTACACCTTCGAGGATACTGAAACATTCCATCAAAAACCGAACAAACCTGTCTCAAATAATGTGCAATCAAGGAGGTGAGTCATTCATTTAGATTTGTCTGCAAATAGCATAATAGTACATCATCTCACACTCAGAAGATACTGGGTTCAAATCCTAGCGGAAACAATTTCGAGATAGGATTTTTTCTTACTACTGCTTGTCGTGAAATGGTTGTTCCTGTGCTGTCCGTTTTGCTGAGGTTTCGCTTATCTCTACATAGTATAAATTGAAGTCGGTTTTCGCGTCTGTCTGTCTGTTTAACCGCTAACTCCTCCTAAACCACGAAACGGATTTTGATGCGGTTTTCACCATCAGTTAGATAATTTTTCACGGAAGATTTATATATATAATTAATAAATAATTAATTAATTAAATTCGTAACACGACCGTAAGAATTCGCAACATACTTATATCATAAAAACGACCGTACATAACTGTTCTACTCGTAGCGTAGAGGTAACGTCGCAGCACTCTATGCACAGGGACCCGGTTCGGAAACTGATGGCATTGTAGAATTTTTGGCTTTTTTTTCTAAATTCTACATATTTATTTATATATTTTTTTATTTTTGTTATATTCTTTCTTTGACAATAATTATAATTTTTTTGAAACTAATATAAAAGCGAACGAGCGAAGCGAGTGAGTAGTGTATTTATAATATTAAAGCGAATGAGCGAAGTGAGTGAGTAGTGTATTGCACCCGGGCTTTCTTAGCACCCGGGTGAAGCCGGACGGGGCCGCTAGTTCTCAATCCAATTGCTCTGCTCACAAAATGTGCCTTAATTTCCTATTATTCTTTCGCTCGCACCACGCTATTTACAAAATAACAAGTACTTATAGCGAATTGAGAGAGATGGAGTGTGTGTGTGTGTGTTTTTGTAGATTGTAGACACTCAACAGCTCAGCGTTATAGTGAATTAAAGATAGTAGTTATAATGCGAGTGCTGTCTTATGATATACCGTTGAGAACTGAATGTTAAACGAGTTATTGTTTCACATATAAAAGATGTATTTTCGCTGTTTTTTTAACAAATGAATGAAACTACGTAGAATGCCTTTTGTTAAATAAAAACTTGTTACTAATTTGCAGTTTGCCGAATGACGTTTGTTTTACAGATGTGCAATTTTTTTGTTGCAGATTGTCGTTACCAAATTCGTCAAAATTGAACAGTTTGTTGACCGATAATCGAATACGAAATTCTGTAGATACTAAAATTAAAATTGAACCCGTCGACAGTTACGAAACAAATGTACAAAACGATAACTGCAAGACGTTGAATAGACTGCAAGCTCGAATAGCAAGAAATAAACTAACTGTGAAGCATAATAAAGAGAGTCCCGAGTACACGGGAGGGACCAGAGACAAGTGGAAGACGCTGGCGCCGTCTTCGTCGGTATCGAATTTACTAAACAGTAATGAATCTGACACCAAACCCAGTATTATAGAGTTAAATGAAGCTGTTAAGAATATTACGGTGAGTAATTCATTTTAGTCCAGTGTAGTCGCAATATAGTATAAATGGCGCTTGTTTACTATTGCAGACCATACTCTGTGTCGATTAGTATTTGAATTTATTTTCTCGCTCTTATCATTAATTGATTATTTTTGTAACTGTTGCTATTTAATATTAAAATAAAAACAAAATTGACTTAAAGGTATCAAAATTTGCGCCATTGTTATTCATTATTAGTGTATTTGCCATATGGCACATACACTATTGGCGTCGGTCGGATGGCGGGACCTAGGGGTCGGACCAAAATTTCTCGACGTTTCATACCCCCCTGAACAGTTTGCCACCATTTTTGAAAATGTGTGTGTGCGCGTGCGTGCGTGCGTGCGTGCGTGTGTGCGTGCGTGTGTGTGTACACGATAACTCTCGACAGACTTAATCGATTTAAACGAAATTTGGTACACACATTGGAACCCATCACCGCACGAAACCTATTTAAAATGGGCCCGATCGGACCATTTTCAGGGTTGTATTTAAGGGTTCCAAAAAGTTTTTGGGCCCAAAAATACCGAAAAAATTGTCAGAATCGTTTCAAAATTGAAATTTAACTCTTTAGTAAAGATTAAAATGTGCTGCTAAAATTTTAATAAAATCGGCCCGACAGACCCAGACTTACAAATTTTATGAAAACACTAGTTTGCGGATAGTGATTTACTTACTGAAGGGTGTATTTATAGTCCAAGATCCCAGTCACCCCAGACTTACGTGATTTTAGGAAAGATGAAATTTTTAGGATTGCTAGTATAACATAAACTTAGAAAGGAATGGATACTCGCTAAGCTGAAAGCGGGGCCGTTTTACAGGTAGCAGGTATCAAAGGTGGAAAAAAATCATGCCAACTTACGTCATTTTAGGAAGGCTGAATTTTATATATATTATTAAGTATAATATTTAAAAATATTTCCCAATGAGCCAGACAAATCTGACGGGCCAAACATCCCCCCAGACTCGTTAAAAGTTCCACTATGCGAGGAAGCGCGAGAGCATTATTCAAGCGCATAAGTACAACTCGTGGCTGCTCTAAGTTAGTGTGTTGTCATAGTTTTTAGTCTATATCACTGACATACATCTGATATTTCGGTTAATTTCTAACCTCATATTCGTGAATGAAAAAGTGAATAAATACGTAAAAACTATTTAATTATATAATATAAAAATAATCATATAATAAAAATATTTATAATAATAGTGTAAATAGTAGTGTTACAATAATTAAAACTTTTCATAGTGTTAAAGTAATATAAAATTATTGTATTTTAATTAAAATGGCAAATGTATGTCAGTGATATAGACTAAAAACTATGACAACACACTAACTTAGAGCAGCCACGAGTTGTACTTATGCGCTTGAATAATGCTCTCGCGCTTCCTCGCATAGTGGAACTTTTAACGAGTCTGGGGGGATGTTTGGCCCGTCAGATTTGTCTGGCTCATTGGGAAATATTTTTAAATATTATACTTAATAATATATATAAAATTCAGCCTTCCTAAAATGACGTAAGTTGGCATGATTTTTTTCCACCTTTGATACCTGCTACCTGTAAAACGGCCCCGCTTTCAGCTTAGCGAGTATCCATTCCTTTCTAAGTTTATGTTATACTAGCAATCCTAAAAATTTCATCTTTCCTAAAATCACGTAAGTCTGGGGTGACTGGGATCTCACTCTATTAATTTCGTACAGAGGTTGCATTGATAATAATATTGAAATTAAGAAAAAAAATATTATTTTAAGGGATGTATTAAGGGGTTAAATTTTTTATTTTGTCCAAAAACAAACCATAAGTTCACGTATTAAAGCCACAAAGCCTGTATTACAAATACACTATATTGTCGGCAGGGTTTGGCACTGCGACCCGAGTTTTTTTATTGTAGATTATAGACGCGTCAACAACTCAGGTCATTAGCGTCTTCAACACAATTAATAATCCATTTGTGTATTAGAATCTGCCAGCCGGCATACACAAACCGACTGGTACGAGCTCGGGCTCCTGGGAACGCCAATTTCCAAAGAACATTGGAATGCAATTGATAGAACAACTACATTCCAATGTTCCCCCTGGGGGGGGCATCTTTATTCAGTGGTACATTTTAAGCCAGAAAAAAGTAGTAGTAAGGTTTAGGTTGAGCACCACCGCTAATTTTATCATTAAGAAACAAACAAAAATCAAACTGATCCGTTTGTGGGATCTTCTAACCAGGTACGTAAACTCGCAACTGGCAAACCGTTGCCGGCTCATTTGAAAGCGCGTCGTGCAAATTTAAAATCAACACATCACGAGGTTTTGCAACGGATACGAAGAAAAAGGCCGTGGCATGCCCCGCAAGTGTGCGACTCGGACGTTTCGGATAGCGACAGCGACGATGGACTTCCTCCGATCTATCAGCGCGTTTGGTTTGTTCCGAGTGCTGAAGAAGCGGCCGGCATGTCAATAAATCGCGACGCCAGATTAAGCGAAACCAAAGCCGACCTGCAAAGATATCTATCGCAGATGCAGAAAGGTGCTGTCGGAAAAACACCGCCCATGAAGGAACTCATCGTTATGGCAGGAGCCGCCAGGACGAATTGTAGAATTTTCGGTTCGGAATTATTGAGGAAGCATCATCCTGGATATCGAGATTCTATACAAAATCGGTAAGTGTTTTATTTCACATGATTAATTAATTTATCTTGACATGAATCATGATTTGTGTTTTTTAAATACCAAAGCTGGTACAAACCTGGAAAACTCAGGGAATTCCAGAACTTGAAAAGTCTGCGAATTCAACATATACCCTGAATAATTATGTATTCAAAGTTCACCCAGTATAATCACTTTAAATGTGATAGATTAGGAAAGGAAGGCGTCGCGGAGTCGCAACTATCTCCTTCTAACTAGAATCTGCGTTAAACGTACCTTCACCCATTGACACGACACAACTGTCAAATTTCATTCATTCTACTGACATAACCTCGTTTTTTTAAACACATCGTCGTTAATAATTAAAGCAATTTGTTATGGGATGGTGTCTTGTACTTGACAGTTGACTGCAGTTATAATGAAAATTATGACTGCAAAAAGTTTAAATTTCCGACTGAGGAAAAAGCTAAAATAATCTAGATTACCCAATTGATGAAAACATTTTTTTTATCCTTTTAGCTTGCCCTCCCTTGATTTAGCGTAGCTTAGACGACTTTAGAACACTTTTTCAACTCCAAATGGAAAGAACAAACTCAATTTCTAAATATAATTGCTTAAATTATACCTCGACAAACGTCAACGAGATTAAGTTAGGTTAGAATAAACGTCACTGACTGAATCAAGTTAGGACATTCATTTTTCATAAATCTTTAATTTCAAAAAAAAATTATTTCACACGAAATAATAAAGTTGTGTAGCCAATAATGACGGGATTTATTAATTATTTTTATGAAACAGCCATTGTTTTGGTAAGAAATGTGTTTTAAGAGAATAGTAATGAATATTCCGTTAAACCCCATACATTTTTGAACGCAAATCGACTCCACTTTAAATTTCGTACTCAAATTAGAACCGCCTACTTCTGGGTACCTATTGTGTAACTCGTTTTTAGTGATTTCACTCATGTGAGATTGCTCACGCGATTGTGTATTTTCACACAAGTGAAAAGTGAACTTTTTCACGTGACATTATTCACCATCGAATTTGTCAGTGAAACGTGAAATAAGAGTGAGACAGGGAATAAATTGAAAAAGGACACATATAAAAATACCTTAACATGACAGGCTGACAGCTTTGTTCTTATAGATAGATAATAAAAGAAATGCAATAAACGATAATACACAAATTTGAAATATCTTAATTTTTTAAACATAATATAGGCAAAGACACATTATGAATTTATATATTTATTTATAATACATAAATCTGAAAATAAATTTCTCTTCAATTTTTTAAACATAATTATACGTAAAAACACATGAATATTTAATATAAGATCGATAAATTAAATTACAAAGTTCACTTTATTTACATACTTCATCAATTTTTGATTCTCTTTACGTTCATTGTTATTTATCTGTCAAACACCGCATAATATAACCTCATATCCGCATTAATTTGTATTTTTAAAGTGAAAATATCCAACAAAAAATAAAATCCCTACTTTGTGGCTTAGTGATTTCACGAGTGAATCCATATGTTACACAATTGAGTGAAAATTTTCACATGACATGAAAATGTGAAAATGAACACATTCACAAAAGTTACACAATAGCTCCCCTGTAGTTTATTATACTTGGTGAACTTTGATCTTTTAGCAAATATATATTTTATTGATTTGGTAGTGTCCCTGTGACATTAAGTTGTTTTTTACATAATTCACAGTTTATTTTTAAGGAATTGAAATTTTCTTCTCAAATTTCAATTTCTCAAAAATCAACTGCATAATGTAAAAAAAACAGCTTTGTTACCATGACAGTACAAGTGGTGAAATTTCGTGGTTTTTCGGCCGCCAAAAGTTGTTTTTTAGAAATTTCAGAGGGCTCCTAGGCTAACATTTATTAGTATACCCTAAGGCCCACCATACACAAGCAGCTTGGAGCGGTTGAAGCCGACAGCTTCATGCTGCCACAGTTGGGCAATCTGCAGTTTCAAAAATTATGTTTTAAAGACCACCAACAGCCAAGGTTATTTGAGCCTAGCACCAATTCATATTTTCAATTCATTATTTTTTTTTTATAATAAATTGAAAATCCAATTGACACTTTTACCAGCTCTGGGACTAGAACCCGGGAACTGGGGACTTGTAATAGAGGAACCATAGCAACGCCATGTAAACAACAGCGCCGCTACACTCTCGGCTATTCTTAAGCCCTGATCTGGAGTTTCAATACAAAATGAGACAATCGCAATACACGTACTTTCTCAAACAGTTCGCTTGCGGTCGAAGCAAAAAAAAGCAGTCGGCGTGCAGTCAAGTTTTGCCCTGCTGCCGGCAGGCCCAGCGCGCCGTACACAGACCGCTTCAAGCAATCCGCTCTGACTGCTCCCCGCGCCCACGTCACCCACGTATCGTATTCCCGCCTTCTCTTCAGTCAATTCGTATTGCTTGTTTAATTCGATCGTTTGGAGCAGCTTGAAGCAGTCGACACTTGCATCCATCCAAATGCTGGAGGCAGTCAGCTTGCGGTCGACTCAAACCACAAGTCGACTGCACTCATGCAGCTGACTCCGACTGATTCAAGCTGCTCGTATATGGTGGGCCTAAGGTACCTTCATACCAAATTTGCTGCTTTTATCCGCCTGGTAACGGTAATTTCACGTAATTTTTGGTCACAGACAAGCCGTGAGGTGAGTCGTTTATTAGGACTAAAGTGCGACCCTTGAGGTCCACACGACGAACTTCCCAGTTGGATAAATATTTAATAACAATAATTAAATTAGATATTACACAGAAAAGTAATCATTTTAATCATTAAAACATAATTATTATTTACTTTTAACAATAATTAAAAAAAAAAAACGGCTTAACCGATTTTTATAAAATTTATGTCGGATCAAAATGACGCTAACACGCCTCGATTGACACCCTTACGAAGTCGATATAATTTTTTATTCCGAAGATATTGTGTAAAATTTACTTTTTTGAAGTCTATTTGGTTAAGAAAAAAGAACGGGTGAACCGATTTTGAAAAAATTTCTTTCAGATCATATTTACGTTAATACGCGTCGATTAGCACCCTAACGTGGTCGATATCATTTTTCATTCTCGAGATTTCGTCTTAGAAAGAAATGGACACATACGTACGTACGTACGTACACACATACACACACACACAGACATCTTTCTAAAAATAGTGTAGTGACCTTGAAACATAAAAATTTGTCATACATTTTGATTTCGATTTTCGGACCCATTACAATAACTTCCAATGGGAAGTTAATAATAAAAATGTGTATGCATAGTTCATATTTTTTTTAACAAAAAAAAAAAACGTACTTGTTTCATCAACAGGAATGCGAGCGTAGTTGGACTGCTGAGACCCCAACGATGTAGTTTCGACGAGGATGGCGAGTGCTGCACCAGACAGGCGCTGCCGTGCACACGGCACTGCGCACGACATATAATGCACAACGCAGATCAGTTGCTGTACGATTATTGCACGGCCAAGTTTGCCGACAACACGCAGTGCTGTGTGCCTGTGTTTGACATCAACCACGAACTTCCGCTGTGCGCCGAGCACGCCAGGAAAAGGGTATGCAATACAGAAAGAATTGTCAGAATGACCTTAGATTAATTATACAGTAGAATCCGGTTAGAACGACTTTCAAGGGACCGGCGACATTATGTCGTATTAACCGGACGACGCACAAAGCGACCGCATAATTAAAGCTTGTTTTTATATAATACAATATATAGTGTACAATAGATTAATTTCTATGAAAATAAAACAAAATGTAATATTAACACTTACAAATATGTACAGTCGCGGACTTAAAAAAGTTTACACCTGTATCATCTAGTTACCGGTTTTTTTAACTTTTGCATATTGTAATTTGGCTTTTGATAGTAATGTATCAATTACTAAGGTTACATCCTAAAAATTCAATAAAAAATTATTATCAAAACACCTCAGTTGTTTATAATACAATCCAAATTACTCAATATTATTCAATTAAAACATAAGAAGATTGAATAATATTTGTTACTAGCAAATTCCTTCCTCCAATCTTGCAATGATTCTTCTTTTTTGTTCATCGTTTTAATAATTTCGAGGCATTTAAACGACAATTATTTCTTTTAATTTTTGACGTTTACATTTACCTATTAAAAACTAAATTTGTTGCGAAGCTACTGACTTTTTGTGAACTTACACTGAAAAATTCAAGTGTAAACTTAATTAAGTCCGCGACTGTACATATGTATGTATGTATTATGTAACTTTAATGAAAATTAAACTTTGCACATATGTGTGTATTGCAGATCAGAGGAACAATATGTATTCTAAATTTTTGTAAATGGTCTACATTTTCTACATTGAGAAAAATTGTTTTTAACCGTTCGCTAAAACTGGCCTAATCCATAAGTAGAAAGTAGGAAACGGTATAGACTAGCCTTGTTAGTTTACATTAACTGAGGAAACGGTTGTTCTCAACCGATACTCCGTTAAAAACAGTGACGTCATTGTTTTTAACCGAGTAAATATTTTAACTGTTTACTGTGTCAATGTAACTCTTTTGATTTCAACCGACCGACTTAATACGTTGCATACACCGTTTGAAAGGTAGGTTCCTAAATAACCTAATTTGTCGGTAAAAGTTACGGATTTTTCGGTGAATACGACTGCTTTTTTTTCTCAGTGTAAAAAGTCTGTAATTTTCGTTTGTTTTTGACCGATTTTTGTTCGATAGTAGAAACTTCGTACAGCATTGTGAAGCAGAGGTCCATTTACGGGTATTCCCCGGTTACGCTAAAGCTAAACCACTGTAATAGTGCTTGATCTACTTGTTGTAATTGTAATTGTATTTTAAAGACCACCAACAGCTAAGGTTATTTGGGCCTAGCACTAATTCATATTTTCAATTCATTATTTTATTTTTTTTAACAATAAATTGAAAATCCAATTGACACTTTTACCAGCTCTCGGGCTAGAACTCGGGAACTGGGGCTTGTAATAGAGGAACCATAGCAACGCCATGTAAACAACAGCGTCGCTACACTCTCGGCTATTCTCAAGACCGATCTACTTGTTCTTGAGTTGTTTGTGCACGTCATTCTAACCGGACGATTATTATAAAATTAGGTCGCGAAAAGCAGTTGGTCGCTTAAACCGGAGTCGTACTATAAATCAGTCAGAATAATAACTAAAGCGAAACATAATGCTCACTGTGCTTCTCTTTTCAGGGCTTTAAATATCATGACGCTACCCTCTCTTTTTGTTTTTGTCAATCTTTTGTACGTCAAACGAAATTTATCTAAATTCCAAATTGTTGAGGAAGTACATTCTCACAATACGCGTGGTGCGAGAGACATCAGAGTGCCTTTTCATTCTCTAAACAAACAGAAATATGGACCTAATTATTGGTCACTAAGATTATAATAATTCTCTACCTTTGGAAACGCGTTCTCTTCCCAAAAATAATTTCAAAAAAGTTGTCAAAAAGCAACTAATGGAAATTTGTCTATACAATTTTAAAGATTTTTTGAATATTAATGTAACATGACATATTTTATATGTTATCATTGTATTTTGACGTTTTGTCAATCTTTATATAGCTGCGACAAATAAATCTTCTATCTATCTATCTGTCTATCTACGGATACGCTTTCATAGTACGTCTATATGAAATTGAAACCTACCTTGAGTTTGCATTTACGTCGCTAAAAACGGTATAAACGAAGTCGTAATAAACGGACTCTACTGTATATGATCACAATCTACGGACTTTGTCAAATCAAATTTTCCGACAATGCTTTCTGCAATCCAGCATTACTGTAATAGTAATATGTATTCACATTTTCGATGGGTACTTTTAGGATAATTATAACAGAATGTGTCAAGAAACGAAACCAAAGAAACCAAGAAAAAAAGCCAAACCGTCAGCGATGATTAGACCACAGAAACGAAGCAAGAAAAGAAGAAAACCCCCACCAAAATCAAGTGAAAAATCACATCATAAATCTTCAATTAGTTCATTATCGGATACAATGGCGGAAAATGCAGGTAACTATTAACTATATTATGGGGTAAGTTCAGATTTGCACTCGATTGATCGAGCCGAGCGCACAGATTTTTGGTCATGTGATAAGCGAACAAATCGAGACATCTAAACAATTCCGAACGTAATCTAGCATATTTTTCCAAACGTCAGAATAAAATGGCGCCAGTAATTTAAATTCTTATTACTAAAGCCGAAATATATTCTTTATTGCTCTTCATTTTGATTTAATTCAACATTGTTATAATAATAAATCATGATTCACAATTTTTTTCGTTTTATTCCTTTATTTTAAAATTAATATACTACCGGTTGTTGATTTTTTCGACCCATAGATATATTAAATATTTTATTTAATCATTCTGTGCGATATAGACTTATTGGTTATTAATATTCTTTGAATAAATATCATTAGTGTATTTTTACCTATTGAAAAATTACCTCATATAAATAAACTTTGAAATTTATCCATTCTCACAACAAGTGTTTCCGCTCATTTTTAAAATGAATGCTCTGAAGATGGTTAAATCTGCTTGCTCGCTCGCTTTCCTCAGAGCTCATAGAGCGTGCTCGATCTCCTCCAGATTTTAAATCCGAACGCAGGATAGAGATCTTTCATAGCATATAAATGTTAATTTCGAACGTATTAGAGCACTCAGATCGATCTGAGCTCAAAACCGAACTTACCCATGGTAATAAAAGAATTCAGTTCTGTCAGTTACTATTATAGTCTTTCCCACCAACAAATATAATTAACACGTGAACAGCACATATGCTGACCATAAAAAATGATTTAAAAAAATTAGTCTGCCACCGATATGTTGTTCTCCATAAAATTTTAGTAGTGTTGTCCAGTAGACTTTTGTACTGTGGGACAGATATAGAAATCTGGAGATGTAGTATAGAGTACCACTTTAGTCGAGGGGGGAAGCCATTCAGGAGAGGGTGCATGCCTGTCTTATGCACATGTCCATGCTATGCATGTGCCCACGTTCTATTGGCCGCGTCTTTGCGCACGTTCAATTGCTCACACAGCACTTGCGCAACTGAAGCGATCAATTGAATGTGGGCACACTTGCTTCCTCACCCCCCCTCCCCTAACAGCAACCGTCCCACTCGCTTGTACTACGTCCCTAGATTTGTATGTTTATGTGTGGGAGCTCAAATTATGTGTTTTAACCCTTTGACTGATCCAGACGTATATATACGGCTACCTGGATTACTGCTCCAGCCGTATATTTACGTTCTGGCTGGAAAAAATCCTTACAGCGATAAACTGCTACCGTCGTATATATACGAGCAACGCCCATTAGAACACCAATTCTGAACTTTGTTGTGGTTTTTTTTCTTTTAAAGTCAATGCGTATCTACACGTGTTTTACACGTGTATACATGCACTGACTATTCTGTTTTTGATAAAAATATATGTTTTAAACAAAAAAGGCAAAAAAAACAATTTGATATGATTTGACGGGATTTAGCTTCATTATTTTAATCCACTGATAACAACAGTGGACTGTTCCAGACGTATCTATACGGAACGGCCGAAAAAATTGCGCACACACCATGCACTCTCGTAAAATAAATGCGCAGTGAAAAGGTTTATAACTTGCACCGATAATTTTCTGTAGATAGTTATGGTCACCCTGCTCGAGTTCTGGTAATTCAGATATTTTACTCCTACTAATAAATAGGTGAATTTCAATATACAGACGTAGACATTGGTGAAAATATACCGGTGTGCGACAGTTCAGAAAAAATAACCGCCTCTGCAGAGTTGGTGACTCGCGCCGAGTTTGGTGAAGACGAACCGGACGAGGATGTGGTTGCGCGCGTCCTCGGCGTTGAAAATGTCGAGGAACTACCACTGGAACTGGCAAGTTCGGTCGAACTGGCGAGCGTAGAACAGTCGCTCGTTACTCAGGCTTCGAGGTTACTCGAAGAAACGGACCTCAACAATGTGTTGAGTCAGATACCTCCAGATGCATTTAATGATTTATTTAGTGAGTATGAATTATTTGTTAACTTCGATTCATTAAACTTGTAGAATCTATATTAATAAAATTAAATTGTTGATGTTACGGCTATATAAGTTTCACTTTACCGCGCGTAATACAGTGGAACTTGGTTATTACGAACCATAGATATAACGAACTCTTGACTATAACAAACAAAAATGAAAGTCCGCTCAATGATATGCTTTGTTCAATGTTATTTTTAATTGCTATTGGGATCCGTCAAATAGGTGGAGCTTAAAAAACATGATGCAAAGAGGGGGAAATGTTATATACGAGGTATACTTTTGCGTGTAATTTTGTGATTTTCAAAGTGATAAGAAATAATAAATATAAGTGCAATTTGCAATTGGGCCGGTACGAATCCTAAACAAAGGAATTTCGTTGAAGGAGAACGGATTCTCAAAGCCGGATTATCAAATGTGTGAAAAAAACAAGATAACTGAGCTGTCAAAAGTAGTAATCTTTACGGCATATTGCTTAAAGACATCAAAGAAGATCTCCACGAAATTCTTTAAGGCAGGGTTAGGTGAATAATGTAAACACATAACTGCAACATAATATGTTATATTGTAATAAGTAGGTAAGTTACTAACCTCAAAATATTTGTATACAAAGTTAGTCCTATAAATTTGTCAATCATCAAATGATTTTACTATTGTAGTACAGTATGATAATAAGTACATCTTATTATTAATATAAAATATTTTTTTAATTCATAAATACAGTTTTTCGACATTTCATTAGAAATTAATTTGCTGTAAAGTAAGTTTTATAAGGCAATAACTGGCAGTGTTTAATGCCATGATATTAGAAAACGTCGCGAATTCCATTTTCGATAAACTTTTTGTTTATTTTACTTGTTTTATATTTGTAATAAACAATTTCACGATAAATTTGCACTGTTAGCATGTAAAATTTTCCCTCGTTTTGAGTACAATTTTGTGCCACCAGATGTCATATGCTCATTTGACGGATCCCAATAACGAACCATGAACCACGCTTACAACGAACACACAGATATTAGACTCTATTATTTTGTACTGTCACATGAATTCGCTTGCTTGTAACGAATTATCGAATTAAATTATGTGATTAAAACCGACGTGCAGGGTGACAATGGTTACGTCTAAGCATGCGTTACGTCACTAATCACGTGATTTTGTTTTGACAGGCTAAAAATGATTAGTTCTTCAATAAAAAGTATCACATATCAAAATATTTGCCTATAGCGAACGTCTGGATAATGGACATGACCTATGGTTTCTTGAGGATTCATTATAGCCGAATTTCACTGTACTTACGCAAATTCTTTATGTATGCGCCTTTGTTTATAATACAGTAAAACTTGTTTAATACGATTTTCAAGGAATCGTAAAAAAAACAGCGCCTTAATGCCCATATTCATAGTTAACCCTTAAGGTAAGTGATAAGGGTCCCTTTGCTGAGAGTCGCTTGAGTGCTGAGGGCACCTTAATCAAAGGAGCGTTTCATAGTCATTTCCTTGAGTGAGGGAGGAAATATAGTAAACCTCCATGATTTTTTCCTTTAGAACAGTTGGTCATACTGCAGATCGATTGTGCTTAGTTGTCATTTTTGATATAAATGCGTGTTTTTAGCCACGATTATTAATTCTCGTCAAATGATGGAATACCAACGGTTAACAATACATCTATTACAACTCCTTTGCTGAATCGATATCTTTTTGAAAATTCATTTTCTTCATAAAATTCAAAAGGATTTTCAAGATCGCGTATATATCTCTTTTTTAAACGTTCTACTTTCATCACCACTATCGTATAATTCGTCAAAATCCATTTTTATAATCTTTATTTTACGTAATATTACGTTGTTTACACAAAGAATGCTGGTTAGTTTCGCAGAATAATAATAATTATTACCTACGTCTATTTGCTTCTTTGTCTAAATAAAGACGCACATACTTTTTCGACACTCAAGGGACATACTACCCACCCTTAAGGTGAGGGTGATGTAAGGGCCCTCACAGACATCATTTTTGACTATGAAACGCATATTCGATTTGAGGGTAGAGTTAAGTGTCCCTTACTACTTAAGGGTTAACTATGAATACGGCCGTAAGTAAATCGTCTTATGCGGGAAGACTGTCAAGTGAACAGATGTGTATTTAAAACTAAGGGTGAACTTTTGTCTGGCAAAGATTTGACTTCTGTCTGAGTTTTGCCTTCGTGAAAACCCATAGGGACCGTTCAAATATTACGTAGCCCCCCTACCTCCCTCATAACATGTAACATTATATCAATACCCCTTGTTAACATAGTAACGCTGATGATAACTACCCCCCTCTATGAGAAATGTTATGTAATATTTTAACGTTACCATGGCGCGTCAAGACTATATAGTCCGGGAGTTTGCGTTGCAAATGAAAAAGTTATAGTAAGCCGGCTAATCAGTAAACCGACCGTCAGCTGCTCAAGTAGCGGTGGGTTTGGGTGTAAGAGGCTGCGAAAGTGGTAAAGTGGTAAAAAAAAAAAATTTTAAGTAACAGTACGCCGGCTGAAACTTGTTTTTATAAATAGTTGACATCATTGTGAGTTGAAAAATAATCGTCCGCTGCATCGTGGAAGGGGGATTGTGCGTCAGCTGGTCGTACGAACTTGTAAAAAAACACCTAAAATATTGCGCATTTCACTTTTTTGCACTGACAGCAGCTGAGACAATTACGTTACCTAGGATTTTGTTAGCGATATAATCATAATCCTAGGTAACGAAATTGTCTCAGCTGCTGTCAGTGCAAAAAAGTGAAATGCGCAATATTTTACGTGTTTTTTACAAGTTCATGCGAGCAGCTGACGCACAATCCCCTCTCCATGATGCAGCTGACATTTTTTTTTCAACTCACTATAATGTCAACTATGTATAAAAAAATTTCAGCCGGCGTACTATTACTTAAAAAAAAAATTTTTTTACCACTTTCGCAGCCTCTCACACCCACACCCACTGCGGGTGCGTCAGCTGACGCTTGGTTTACTTATTAGTCATACCAGATTTATCAAAAAAGATAACAATCGATCGGCGTAAAAACACACACATAAAATGCATCGCAAACTCCCGGGCTAATACTGTTTATTGTGAAGATCTACAAGAACCCAAAATGCGAACCAACAACAAACAAGATTAAAAATGTCTATGAAGTAAATAACATATTTTAAACATTAGGTCATTATACGGGAAATCGTATTAAGCAGGTTTTAGCACATATTATACCATATGCGACACTCAAGTGAGAGAGTAATAGAAGCCAACAACAGAGAGAGTGATATATCCAATTTGAAAGGACTGGTTCCGTTACATGCATAGATGGAAACTTCGTGGACGTCGTTACGAAATTGCGACAAATCTACTCCTATCCGAATCGGACCGAATTTAGCCGAGTAATTCGTGTATGTCGTGCTGTTCATGACATCACGTGCATTGACCTAACCTCAAAAGATTCTCATTGTTTTCCGGCAAGCAATATGTGTTGTGTTTATAATACCAATAATACCACATACCTGGCTTAAACCCATAGAAATATTAGAATAGAGTGCGCTAAGGATACAACTGCTTGGACGGGGCAGTTTTTTCCTAGATTTTACTAATGATAAAGAAAAAGCTGTCCAAATTTCAAGTCTTATAAACATACATAAATCTATTTTTTTCGCAAGAGAACAAAAAAAAAATTCGACTGATGACCAGTCCTATACTTCCCACCTAGTAAATATTTGCAAAAAATAAACAACTCTTTTTTTATTCTTTGAAAAAAAGCATGGCCCTCTTTTTTGTTTGGTGATCACTGATGGCTAGCTTAATATAGCAAAAATCATGGTTACCTTGATTTACGTACAATTTTTATTTTTTTTAGTAAAATATTTTTTTTTCTCGAAAACTATACATTTTAGAGAAAAAAAATATTTACATTTTTTTCATATTATAACATCTAGAATTCATTTATACTTTTTTTTACCTATGTTAATACGTGACATTGAGAACGTTTTTTTTAATATCTCAGGATCCGCTGAACCGATTTGACTCAAAATCCAATCAGATCTAAGTTAAAGGCTGATAAACACAATAGAATAATCGGCATGGCCGTATATTGTTCCGTTTTTACGATATCGAAGGCGAAAAATTGACCACATACACATATACACTATACAGACATCAGTCAGAAAATGATCTTAAACGATTGCTAGGATCTCAAAACGTGAAGATCTGTTAAAATCTCGAAATATTTTTTTCGGACGAAATCCATTACTTCCCTACCATAGTAGAGGTGGGAAGTAAAAATATGGGGTTGTTTTGCCCCGCGTTTGGGATGACAGACTATTTACCCCTTGTAGAGATATATGAAAGTCATCTTTTAAAAAAAGTTCCAAGTCTTATATAAACACATAAAAAAAGTGTTATCAACGCTTATAGACTACTAGCGACTACCCGTGGCTCCGCTCACGTATATTCAGTATACTGTTATTCAGTATTCACATATATTCAGTATACTGTTAATATAACAATTGCTTTAAACAATAAAAAATTGTCTTGCGACAAAATGTAACAATTAAATTTGTTATAAACAATTGATTTGTTATTGAAAATAGGATTAATGTAACGAATTCGAGTTTTTTCAACGAAGACGACTGAAAAAACGTTACTAACACTGAAACAGGGTCTAAAACAAACATGAAATAAAGCTACTAGCATTTGAATTTGTTATAAACAATCGAGAACGGGATCTATTAAAATTCAATTGTTATAAACAATAAGCTCGAATTCATTGCATAGATTCTATTTTCAGTGAAAATAAAGTAGCCTATGTCCTTACGGACAATGCCCTCCATGTGTATGCAAAATTTCATTGCAATCGGTTAAGCCGTTTCGGAGATTAGCCGGAACAGACAGACAGACACCAGAAATTTATATATATAGATAAACAAAAGTATGAGGATCTGCTTGAAATGTAAGGTGCCATATAAACGTTATTTGTTGTCATGGAGATATTAGAACACTGAATCTCTCCCTCTTCCCCCTCTCTCTCCTCCCCCGCTCTCTCCTTCTCCCCCCTATCCCTCTCCCCTCTCTCCCTTCCCCTCTATCTCTCCTTCCCCCTCTCCCCACCCCCCTCTGTCTCCTTCTCCCCGCTCCCCTCTCTCCCCCTTCCCCTCTCTCCTCCTTCCCCTCTCTTCTCCTTCTCCCCTCGCTCCTTCTTCCCTCGCTCCTTCTTCCCTCTCCCCATTCCTTCCTCTCTTCTCCCCTTGCTCCCCCCCTTCCCTCGCTCCCCCTTCCCCTCTCTCTCCCTCTCCCCCCTCTTTGCATCTATCGCGAAATCAGGGCTCTTGGGCACTCTATTCTAATATCTCAATGCTTAAACCATTCTTAAACACATATTTACAACTAAGATCAGGTTTTTATTAAAACAAAATATCGCAACTGATAAATGACAACGCTAATATACACTAATGTGGCAACGCAGCTAATCCAATTTGAATGCCTCAAGGTCATGGCGGCGTTTGCGCGACATCAAAAGAGTGTCGCCTATGGTATAATATGCGGTTTTAGTGTATTTATGATGTTCTTTCTAGTCGACCGCAACGGTGTATACGAACCAACAAGGGAAGAAACTGAAGAGCTCGAGCGCGCTTTGGAAGCCGTCGACCAGGACGTAAAGTCTTTAGAAAAATTGTCTCAGACGCAAGGGCTGTTAGATTCACTTCTGGACGAGCACGCACTCGTCGAGAGCTTAGCGCAAATACCCGATGTGTTCAACCATCACGGAACTATGAACGGTTTTAACGTCAACGCCAACTTGAACGCCGCGTCTTCTGCCGCGTCAGCGGTTATACCGACGCGGTCGATCGTAACGCCGGTCGTTAACGGTTTAGAAAATATCATGACTGTTCAACCTCAGGCACATACACCTTCGTAGTAGCGTCGTCGTTGGATTTTATTTCTTTCAAATAGTAGACTCAGGTATAAATCAAATTCACTGATGTAAAAAAAAGCAAAAAACAAAAAAAAACGTTCTTTTAAGCTCTCTAATAAATAACTGGTAGTTTCTCCAAAAAGGATCACGGAAATTTTATTCGTTTTTGCTGTATCTACGGGTAAATTTATAATAACTTTTTCAATTGGACTGGAAAGGACGTGGGTTATGAATCGAGGGTGCGTCGCTCTGGAGGAGTGGATGGCTGAGAATCGGTAAAGCGGGCTGCTGTAAGTACAAATTGCAGATTATTATCGGTATATTGAAAGTCGTATTTTACTACAAATAATTACTAATGTAATTAGTTCTCTAGTTACACACAACATTCTTTTGTTTGTGAAACTACGATTTTATTATATAAGAAAAAGCTGAATGTGTTACGGAAAAACTAATCAGTATTTTTATTTTTTTAATTGTTTTATATATATTGGTAATTCTGTTTAATTATTGATGATCGAAAATCATTCATGCCTGCGACATTTTATCAATTGTTTTCGACAGGCGGCTATTTATGTTTAACAGAGTTGGGTAGAAAAACATTCAAAAAAGTATTCGAATACTAAAATAAATATCAGTTTACAAAAATATTCAAATGCTCTGAATATATTCGAATACTGAAAAGTATTCAAACACAAAATTATATCATAAATAATAGATAATTAAATGAATGCATAATGACTGCAAACAGTATATGAAACACCTGTTGTAAAGAACAATGACGTAATACAATGCTGTAATCAGCATTGTGTTAGAGTGCCCGCGGTGAGAGATGAAGCCAGGCACGTCATCAATAATATGCTAGTGAACGCCTGCTTGCCCGCAGACAGTGCCGTGTACACAAAACTGCACATTGGGTTTTATGACGTTAGGTACAATTTTGGCAAACTGCTATTCATGACAATAAACAGCCAATAGCAAGCTAGAAGGCGGACGCAATGCATTCACGTTACTATGACGCGGTGGCTTCATCTTTCGCCGCGCGAGGTCTACGTCATTGTTCTTTACAACAGGTGTTTCATATACTGTTTGCAGTCATTATGCATTCATTTAATTATGTATTTGTTCACGACGTCCGTGTTAAAATTTGTATTTATAAATAATAGAGTTATATTTTGGATTTGATGTGTATTTGTAATAATTTTGTATTGTTTTTCCATAAAAAAAACAATTCCGCTGAGTTTTTTTCCTATTATTAAACAAAGTAAATATACTTTAATTCCTACAAAAAAAATTTTTTAAATAATTAAACTAATAAAAAAACTAAATTTAAAGTCACTTTTCCGTGGCCGGCCAATATTTGGTAAAAATGGCCGAATGCCGAATAATCAACGAGTCCACGGTATGCCCCTATTCACAGAGTTTCAGACCGCGGCGAATTTTGAAACCCCCCAAAAAAAGTAGTTTGAAAACACAAAATTCACCTTCGCAGTCACATAAAGGTTGATTACTACCCAGCTCTGACCTTTACAAACAACAAAATCAGTTTTTATACCTCTGATCATTCCGTAATGAACAATTGACACAGCAGTACAGAGAAGTTCTTGACTCTTGATGAATAATGCGAATCCTTAGACTGAAATTAATTGTTTAGACGGGAAAAATGCAAATTAAATGTAGCTTGACAATGGAGATGGGCACTGCCAAACTTTACCGCTAGGGGGCGCCAGTTATGTAACCACCTCGATCTGTGGATAGTTCATAGCAGTGTGTACAGAATAAGTTTATTTAAAATAATAAATAGTTGACAATGCCAATGTGCTGTATTTATCAATGTTCAAATCATAGAGGTTTTGTATTTCCAAAGGATCCGGAACTGAAAAGAAGTGGTTGCATGCTATTAAAAGGGAAAAAACTTGATTTCTCGCGCGTTTTCTATGAAAACCAATGATAACTTAAGGTACGTGCAGTACGCAGCTGGGATTCTAGATGGTAGCATGTATGGTAGATAGTGGCTGAAATTATAAGCGCTTATAGGTTTGCACAACGAAGCTTTGATACTAGCTTAAATCGAGTTTGAAATGTCAGATAGCGAAGACGAATATTTGTGTTCTTCTGCTACAAAGTGGTATATTTTAAATACAAATTTGGTAAGGAGCTATCATGTCCACCCTATTAATAGAAAACGATCTAAACTTGGCGAATTTCATCATTTATACCAAGAAATAAAATTTTACCCAAACCGGTTTTTTTGAATATTTACATATGGAACCTAACACTTTTAAATACGTCTTAGAAAAAACTCAAAACATATTAAATAAAAACTGGCAAAATTCCATTTATTAAACTAGTCACATCCATTGCGAAACTTGTAACGGTCATTTGACAGTTGTCACACGTTGATTGTAGTAGTCAGCGCGCTGAAAGAATGGTGAGATACATTCTTGTATCTACCAGCTCTTGTAACAGCGCTTATACCTGCTACACTCACTGCTTTGTTGTGTACGCTCGCATATATAACAATGCATTAATTTAAGCAAGCCCTGCTATGATCTACGCTACCATCTAGAATCCCAGCTCCATACTGCACGTGCCTTTAGGTGGTTGTAAACCTGCTGCCATCTATATTATGTTTCTCATGTGCCCATCTCCATTTTGAAAATAGTTTTTGATAAAATATGTTTTAAATTTATTGACTAATTTTTGCAGTAGCACTGATTAAGTACAAATTGTATTGGTAATATTACTTCTTAGTGAAAATTCTCGAACAATTTATGAAACGTCTGAAGAAAAATGTTTTATTTTTAAAATTAGTAGTATGTTAATTAAAAATTATGAATCGGAGACATCCTCTTTTGATATTCTAAAAATTGTGAGGTTAAATTTGAATATTATTGAAAAAATTTAGTGATCTGTGACGTAATAAACCACCCCACTCTCAGCGCATGCGCTTGTGTCTGTACGAGTATTACTAGCACAGCACTCTAAAATGACTGGATGGTTCATGACGTCATCGTGAACCACCCTTTATCACGTGCAAATACAGACTAGAAATAATATGAAAATTGTATTTTTTTACGAAATTTCAGAATCTGCAATTAAAAAAAAAGAAGGGATGATCCCATTCAAGATTTGATTAATTTTCATTAATACGTAGAGTACTACCGTAGACACGGGAAATTTCGGTCTCGTGATGCCAGTTTTTTTCTGTATGTTGCATAAAAGTAATATTACATTACTGAAAGTACAGATCAGCTTTTTTCTCCTACCTAGGCCGAAAGTTCGTACTTTCGTCCCTGACAAGCGGGAACAAAGTCGCTCTTTATTTCCGTAGTACGGACAAGTGCGCGTGCGCAATAGTACTTATGCCGGCTCTCACGCACCTACTTCTGTCTGTTACACATTAAAATTATTTCCTTTAAAATTATTTTTTAATAATTTTAATAATTTTTTTTTTGAATTTTGCGAACTTTCGGCCTGGCAGGAGAAAAAATAGTATGCGCAACACGGAAGGAAATTACTACATCTCCTCCCGGGTAAAAAATTGCCACCCTCGCCTTCGGCTCGGGTGTAGCACTTTCCTCCCTTGTGGCACAATGTACTATTATGCATTTCAGATCGTTTATAATACGGTTACAACCGCAGTTATAAAAGAAAAAGATGGTTCACAATCTAGTAGATGAAAAAATATAATTTTTCGTACTCTGCGTGTAATTTTTTTTACTGTTCCTTTGTTGAGAATTTTCATTTTGTGCTTGTCGTCCTCATTGGTATTTTATCTGTTTGTTTTTATGCAAAAGTCTCTATTCACATTATCGTTTTTAATAATTTGCAACGCTAATGACCTCTGATGTCGAGCGTCTGTAATTCACACAATTCAATAATTTGCAAACAGATCATTCCGTTAGCTCGAATGATTCGAGTACTTTATAATAATTGGTTTGTTGTACAGTAGGTAAAGTGTAATTGTGTGTGTTTTAAAGACCACCAACAGCTAAGGTTATTTGGGCCTAGCACCAATTCATATTTTCTATTCATTATTTTTTTTTTTTAATAATAAATTGAAAATCTATTTGACACTTTTACCAGCTCTCGGGCTAGAGCCCAGGAACTGGGGACTTGTAATAGAGGAACCATAGCAACGCCATGTAAACAACAGCATTGCTACACGTTCGGCTATTCTCAAGCCCAGGCAAAGTGTACATAGAACATTTAGCATTGGGAAAAAATTATTGGATCAGATTGGATCATGACTTGTACATATTTATATAGGTTTGATATAATAATTTTCAAAATAAACTAGAAACACTAAAATTACCATAGCAGCTCTATATAAATATGTACATTATGAGTCATGGCTCATTCTGATTCAATCATTTTTTCCCAATGCTAATTGTCTTACCTTACCTGTTTACATACATTTTAATAAATTATGGTACAGTTCAATGTAGAATTTTCAAATAGTAGATTGTATGTCTAGATACGTAATAGGGCATATTACAGCGAGTGATGACAGTATGTTAAAACGAGCGATAGCTAGTTTTTAGACACACGAGCTGTAATACCATTACGTAAAAGATATATATGTGGTATTTTTTTCCATACCCACTACAAAATACCTATTTTCACGCCATTTTCAAAAAATTCTGACAGTTCATTTGCGTCGCCATCTTTCCTTTCAATGTGCCGCGAAGTTCGTGCAAGTAGGCGCACGCAGGCGTATAGAGCGACTAAACAGAAGTTGCTATAGTAACCGTTGTTTTCTGCGCTAGTGCAGAAAGTATTTTCCGCACACCTGCCTGTTAAATAGGTCATTAATGGTCGCTATACATGCATCGAAAGTAGCTATTTTGTAGTGGGTATGGCAAAAAAAAATATTACGTTCCTACAGTTCATAACAGTTCTGTCTGTCGCAAAATCGCAAACAATTGTATAAAACTGAAACATAACCTAAAATATCGAACTATCAGTTTATAATTCCATTGTAGTGCGATGCTGCCATCTACAATTGGTTGCGTAAGTTGGTTGGTTAAAAACAAAAAATAACGATAATGTGAATAGGGCGTAGGAGTCTCAATACAATAAATGAAAGTTGTATCGTAAAATGTATAAATAATTGTGACGTAGCCAGTGGTATTGAAAACATTGTAGAAAAGATGCTTTTTTTTTTAAGCGGCAGTCATATATTTTTTTCCTTTTTATTACACATAATTATGTAAGTAGCTAATTTTTTTATTTGTATTAACAGAATATACGCAAAAAAACACTACATTATCAAAAATGACCAACTTTTTTAAGCGTGCATCAAGTTTAGAAATCGATAACTGAAAATAAAAATAATATAGTGTTGTCCGGATTTTTATTTTTTGAGGAAAGTCCGAACAAAATGTCAGGCCATGAATCTCTAAAGAGGGATGGAACCTTTGGTGTCAAGGCGTGGTCAAGACACTTAGCGCCAGGGCCGGATTTAGGGGAGGGCAACCGGGGCTACAGCCCCGGGGCCTCCACAAAAGAGGGGCCCCCACAATTCTTGTCTCCGATTATATTTATATGTTTGTTAAATAATAAAAGAATCTATACTTGATTTCACAATAAATTATTTATTGGAAAACTCGACTGAAAAAAATTGTCCATTTTATTTGGAAAATAATTTGGGGCCAGGGGGCCTCCACTCCTTGTTGCACCGGGGCCTCCAGACCTCTAAATCCGGCATTGCTTAGCGCCGTTCTTAACCATCTGGGCGCCCCGGGCAAGATATTCTTCTGCGCCCTTTATTTCTTATTATTAACTAGTATTTTACCCGCGAATGGCGGGTCAAGGCGCTGCGCTAACGTACGGCGCTACCTTGAAGCCCGGGGCGACCGCCCGGTTTACGCCTCCTCTAAAGCCGACACTGTAGACACTAATATAAAAAAAAATAACCGCAAGACACCAAAACAAGCGTGATGGTGTCTCAGATAATTTCTTTAGCAGAAAAACTGCATGTAATTTTTTGCGTTTTGTATAAAATTTCCATATTCTCTCCATTTTGCTTTGATCACAAACAAATTTATAGGTTATGTTTAGACACTAGTGATGGGCGATTACGAGATATTTTAGTCGATTGTTCAAACATCTCGATGACTCTCGATGGTTTTCACTTGGACTCGATTGTTGTTGTTTCATAGTTCAGCGCGATCGAGTCGCATAGTACTAAATCGTACAGACGATGTACACTGTCGAGAGCCACATAATATATAATCGTTCATCACACAACAACTGTGGTCGAGTCAATTTTGCAGTAATCGAGTGCTCTGAGACTGACTGAACAGTGTAAACAGTGAACAATCAACGATGAACGAGTCGCGTGAACGTCAGACATCAATCAACTAGCATATAACCTTGAATCACGATTATATATATTTTCATTCGCTGGCAAATAATCGACTTGAACAATCGAATATTTCGATTGTAAAATCAAACTCCGAGTCGATTGTGGACTCGATTGTTATTGTAAACGATTGCAATTGTTTCGATTGAAAAAATATATTACAATCGCCCATCACTATTAGACACCGTTGACAGTTTTTGAAAAAATTTGGCTTTCTAAAATGCCTGGACATTTTCACTGTCCACTATGTAGGGCCCATAAATGTCCGGCAACACTACAAGAAAATCTAACGAATATTACAGTCATAATTACATTAGATAGAGATTTTATTATTATTCTTTTTTTAATAAATCCTTTCAGTATTACTGTATTGGTAATGTTGGGTTAAAGTATATATTCAGCCGAAGTAAATATTTCGAACGAATATTAGAATTTATCTCATATGTAGATCTCATATTTTATTTTATTAACCAATATATTCGGTGAAATATTTAACATGGGACCATAGTCAAAAATGCAAAATCACCCTGTCTACTTTCATTTTTATTCAAAATTTATTTTAATGAATTTGACTTCTACTTATTTGCTGTAGAATAAAGTTTTGAAGAATTGTGGAAAATATCTCAGAATCAATATTATTTATATATTATTAAGTAAAAAATCTTTTTTTTAATGCCACCAACATTAGTTATTTAGGTTTAGCACCAATTCAAATTTTCAACATATTATTTTTTAATAATAAATTAAAAATCCAACTGACATTTTTGCCTGATGTTGGGATAGAACCTGGTAACTGGGGCTTGTAATCAGGGAGCCAAGTCAACACCATATAGAGAATAGCCGAGCGTGTAGCAGTGCTGTTGTTTATATATGGCGTTGCTATGGTTCCTCTATTACAAGTTCCCAGTTCCCGGGTTCTAGCCCGAGAGCTGGTAAAAGTGTCAATTGGTTTTCAATTTATTATTAAAAAAAAAATAATGAATTGAAAATATGAATTGGTGCTAGGCCCATATAACCTTGGCTGTTGGTGGTCTTTAAAAACACAACGAATCAACACCATATAAAAAACGACATTGCTACACAACCGGCAAAATAAAAAGAGAAATTGGAGAAAAATAAAGTTTATTTATTTTGGAACATGAAAGTTATGTATTGTTCTCCATACCTTGTATGTGTTCTGCATCAAACTAGAGTCAAATGAGCCATTTTCCTGAGAGTATTTCCTTCAGTTATCCACGAGAGGCAGCACTTGTGGTAGGTACAAACACTATTTATTCCTCATTAGTGTCGTGTCATTTTAGTGGTATAACTTAATTATTAAATTATTATTAATAATAATAATTTAATTATTAAGTTATATCAGTAAAATGACACGACACTAATGGGGAATAAATAATGTTTGTACCTACCACAAGTGATGCCTCTCGTGGATATTTGCAGGAACCACTCTTAGGAAAATGGCTCATTGAATGTATAGATTTTGAGTAAAAACGAAAATTAAGACAAGGTGTTATGGCATATTTGGTTAAGGTTCCACTTTAAGATATTTTTTAAAGTGAGTATTGCTTATTCACCAACAGCGAATCGTAACGCTTTTCGACGAAAACAAAAAAGTAAGTTGTTTAAAAATAAAACTTCTTTTACTTTGATAACTTCGTTGACATGCATTTGTAACAAAGGGAACCATTTTTCGAATAGCGAATTCAATACATCTTAGTCCGAATAATACAAAGCTGGAAGAAAATATTTTTTGTCCTGCCTCCTATAAAATAGCTAAATAGCTGTTTTTCATGCATGTTTTTGGTCATTTCGAACGAAGTCGAAACAGTGATACAGTTAACTATTTAGTTTTCACGAAATTTTAGTATTGAACGTTGTTAAATAATATTTATATCCATCAATGAACACCGCTAATAACCATGAAGACGCTAATGACCTTAGTTGTCGGGCGTCTATAATTTACAATTCATTCATTCAATAACCATGAACATATAATAATATCGACTCCAAGGTTCCATGCTAGGCAATGGAAATATTTTGAAAGCAGTAAGATTGTGAAACAGAGAATACAGGGACTGTTTTCTATCTTTGTTTCTCTGCGCGCGCATCATTTACAACTTATTTACTGACAGTTTTCGTAATAATTCACAACGGATTTTTTTAGAACCACTACTAAAACATAAATACAAAAATAAAACTCTACACAAAAATACACCTACTTCAACTCCACGCATAGGTTATGTGTTTTTAAAGACCACCAACAGCTAAGGTTATTTGGGCCTAGCACCAATTCATATTTTCAATTCATTATTTTTTTTTAAATAATAAATTGAAAATCCAGTTGACACTTTTACCAGCTCTCGGGCTAGAACCCGGGAACTGGGAACTATAGGTTATGCGGTTTTGTTAAAAAATGATATACTGCAATTTCAGACAATTTAAAAAAGATTGAAAATGGCCCCATTATTCTCTGTCTTAGGGATGCACGATATGGATCGATCTTTTAGTGTATCGATACTTTAGTTTTCGATACTCGATAATTTGTATCGATTTTTTTAATGCGATACATAATGAGTTTCGATAAATTTGGTGCGTATCGATACATTGTCTAGTTTAGTTCTTAGAATGGTTATTAGCCGGATTACAGGCTGTTTGTTTGTGTTTTTTTTGCTCGTTATTATGTTCTGGGATTCTGGATCGATAATGTATCGATATATTGAGTATCGATCTATTATAATACGATTTTATATTGTAACGATACTTTATAATACGATTCAGATCGATATTTTTTGGTGGATCGGAACATCCCTACTCTGTCTCACAATCTTATTGCACTTTCCTTTCGACCCGGGGCCGTAGCTAGAGGGGGGCATTAAGAGGCAATGCCCTACCTTAAAACATCCAGTGCCCTACTTTAAGGAATTATAAACAAGCCGCAAAGACTGTCACGACAGAATGACAGACTTGATCTATCTGGCATTTGGAAAAACAAGATTAACTTCGCTGGACTAAATGAAGTTCTTCGGAAATTTGATAACATGGCAAGTTCTGTATTTTTTTTTTTTTTTGAATAAATTGTCATTTACCGTTTTCTTGCTTTTGTAATTTGATATCACCAGATGAGGTGGGCAATCCAATTAAAAAATTGTAGTCTTTTGCTTCAGCCCTACTTTAGACTTTCAGTGCCCTATCTTGAATTCAGCTCTAGCTATGGCCCTGTTTCGACCATATACCATCGATTGCTCGAGACACGAGTCCATTCATGCCAGCGTAACCAGTATATCAATACATACAGGTTGCATCTTGAAGTGCGTGGACGCGTACAGCGTACATGTGTCAACCTGTTTTGACGTTTTAGTGTACAAAAAAAAATTTCATTTTAGTTTTCTTTCGTGTAAAATAAGAAAAATAAATTGCGACTCGAAAAAAACTTGTCAAAAAGATGCTCCTTTCCCTACGATCGACTGTTTGGCGATCACTGGTCTGTTGAACCTGCATGTATTGGTATATCGGTTCCCTGTGTTTATAATAGATGGACACGTCTATAACATGGTCGAAGCACTTTTCCCTAGTCCAGGGGTCGGCAGCCTGCGGCTCGCGAGCCGCATGCGGCTCTTATGATGTCGAGATGCGGTTCTCCAGTTCCATACGCAAATATTAATAATTATATTATTTTTTTCTCAAAACTCATAAAAAAGTTATACTGCAAAAAAAACTTTAAACAGGATAATAACACTCAACAGAGAACAGTGAGAATAGGTGGAGTAGAGAATATACGGACAGCTGACATTTTTTAAATGTGGCAACACTGTTCTGTTTGTTTAGTTATTGGTGCACTGTGTCGTCAACGGTCGCAGTCAGAACTTTTTTTTTATATACCTAATCCTAATCAAATACCATAATATTGAAAATAAAATGTTAGTGGCTCTTTAAAAACTGGGAAATTTTGTAAATTGTAACTTTTGGCTCTTCCGTCTCAAAAGGTTGCCGACGCCTGCCCTAGTCGTTTCGAGTCCATATATTATATGTTCATGCTAATAACAAAAGAAAATCGTTATTTTTTTTTTTAATACACATTAAACTTAGAATTCAATTAATTGTATATATTAAAAACTAGGAAAGACCACTTAAATAAATTTAACTACTAGTAGGTAGTGAATATAATCCGAGAACCCTAATTTTATACTCTACAAAATTCGTTTTGATTTTAAGTTCTTTTAACTAACCGCCATAGCTAAACTAACCTGGGTTGCAGAAAGCATTGTCAAAAAATCTGATTTAACAGTAACCTTAGTTTGTTTTTATACATGCAGGAATAGTCTAATGTCGTCAAACTCCCCGTCATGTAGAACGTTAGATTGTACTCAGACAAAAACAAATTATTGATCTACATAGAAGAAGATCGCTCTTCAAGCTAAATTTTGATTAAAATGCGTAGAAAAATGTTGTTTCAAAGTGGAAATCGCATAAAAAACTATGTTAAATAGATGTACAGATTGTATCAAATTAAAGCTGTGCATAGGCCGTTCTGTGTGTAAGACAGAGATCGATATATAAAGTATTAAGTAAGAATGAGATAAATAATCACTAAAGGAAGTTACTGTGGTTACTGTAAATAAATAATATTTATACAACCTAATAACGTCTTCTTTGTTTTTTCGCTCCTTCTATGCTGTAAAAATGTAAATCTTTTACCAGTTTACCAACTAAAGCAACTAATTAACCACAATATTAATTCGTAATATTATTTATATCTGGTACAAAAGTTTTAACAATTATTTTATTAATTAATTTATTAAGTGTTCGAAAAGACCTCCACGTTCTGCCAAACAATATCCTAATCGATTACAAAAATTTCCCCTCACATTGGCTAACATTTGATGGTCAACGGACTGACATGCATTAGAAATTTTGAAAGGCAGCTACAAATAATTGTATAATTACCACCATAAAACCATTTAATTATTTGGATTTTTTTTCAAACAGTTTAAATTGCCATTTTATCAATAATTTCAGTAGTGGCTATTTTTACTGCAGAAAACAACGATGACGCTATCAGGTTGTTCGTTATTATTTATTTACAGTAACCACAGTAACTTCCTATTAGAGATCATTTATCTCATTCTTACTTATTGCTTTATGTATCAATCTCTGTCTTACACACAGAATGCCCTATACACAGGTTTAATTTGATACAATCTGTATACACATTACACAGTTTTAAAAAAATATCGTTTCAATCGATCAAATTATTTTTCTAGCAGGATCAGTTTAAATTGAATTTAATTGTAGATTTTAGACGCTCGACAACAGAGGTCATTAGCGTCTCGATCAGTTTAAAATTCTACAGTGCTTTTCTTATGGAGAAATATATGTGGTCATAATCTAAGGTCATTGTCGTGTGTGTGTGTTTTAAAGACCACCAACAGCTAAGGTTATTTGGGCCTAGCACCAATTCATATTTTCAATTCATTATTTTTTAATAATAAATTGAAAATCCAATTGACACTTTTACCAGCTCTCGGGCTAGAACCCGGGAACTAAGGTCATTGTCAAATCAGATTTTCTGACAATGCTTTCTGCAACCATAATTTGTCAATTAGTGCGAATATTGGCCACGTTGCGTCACTACACGCATACTTGCACACACTATAACCAAAGAACTTGTTTTAATACTTTGATGATACGTGATTCTGTTGTCCATTTTCAAACGGAAACTGCTGTTGTCTACACAGGCGTCGCGAACAATGCCTCAGACGAATTTTATTCACCGACGTGCATTGGTTGTTGACGGATAAATTTCGTGTGAGACGTCGTTCACGAGCTCGTGTGAACCGGCAGTGCTGTCCTACATTTAAGAGAAATACGGTTAGGTTAGCGCCTCAAGGAGTTGAATTAGGCAGACTGTACACAGGCTACATTTTGCAGTCGATCCCACCGCAAAAATGCGGTCGCGTCTCGAAGTCGGTACCCTCTGAGTGGTCATCACAGTGCACGACCACTCCGAGGGTACCGACTGCAAGCGAACTGCAGACGTCGGTTTCGACTGCAGCGAACGCCCGTGTCTGCCGGGTAGTAGTATTTGTATGGAGAACCACAACTGTCCGAGACGCGACCGTATTTTTGCGGTCTGGGCCAACTGTTAAGGTCGATTTATATTATCCGGTCAAACACGAAGCGGAACCGTAGCATTTCCGGCAAGACAAACGTTTTTGCATGCATTTCAAATACGAATATTTATACTTAGCGGATCTCATCCGTTCAGGCACATATTTGAAATGCATGTAAAAATGTTTGTCTTGCCGGAAACGCTAAGTTCCCGCGCTGTGTCTGACCGGATAACATAAATCGAGCTTTAAATGTGGCCCGTGTACGGTCTATCTTAGATAAATAAATGAACGTTGTATGCCATGGAACAGTTCAATATGTCTGCGGCCTAATTTTTTATGTGCAATAAATATACGAATGTTTAAACCACAGTACCAGCAGTTTAACTCTTTGATCTTTTTGTTCTTGATGACGTGATCCTCCGCTATGTTCTTCGGAATGCAATTCAGTATTGTTCACTGTGTACGCTACTACTGCATTGCACTACTACACACGTAACTTGCATCTGATTGACGGCACCGTTGAACATGGCGATGCGCGAAGAGATCGGCGCAAACCGACGAAATCATTGAAGTGAAAAACTGTAGAATTATAAAAAAAAAGGGTGTGGGTCTCGGGACCCCCGACAGATGTGAAACATCAAAGAAAACGTTATTGAACTCGGTGGTATTCTCTATGTAGTAGTATATATTTTTTCAAAAGCAGCAACTAACTGTTATGCTGACGTAATCCTATATACTGCACTGTAACACGCGGTTCCCGTGCCCGAGCGCGCGGAAGCCGAGAGAGAGAGAGAGTGCCGCAGTGGTGGGGAGAACAGCAGCGAAGGAGCAGACCATAAATTTCGTTGCATATTTCCCCTCACGCGGCTGTTCACAGCCCGACATAAGATGTTTCACATCAAAAAAAGACTTCCAAGGAACGGGGATTTTATGAAAATATAAAATTGCGCGCGTTACAAAAATAACAATGTGATGCACTTTTGCTTTTATTATATCAACTGTTTCCTTACAAAAATAAATGCCTGCTGCTGCAATGTTTTGTTTTGCATTTTTATTAGAAAATAAACTGTTAATATTTGTAACAAATTGGAACGTAAAATTACTTTGTAGAACTTCTCTGATTTGCTATTTGATCCGCTGACTCCTTCCTAGTTGGTAATTGATACTAGTTTTTATTATAATATTAAAAAAATCACATCGAAACAATACTATTTTGTAGAGTATAAATAATTATTTATTATTGCCTCCAAAAATAAATTTCTAAATATAGTTTTATTTCAGTACCTAGTGAAATGTTAATTTTTTTCAAATTAACAGATTTTTTATAATTTATTATCGATCAAGTTTTTTTTACACATTTATAGTAATTATGGCACTATGTTTTTATTTTTTTACTTTCGAATTTATAGTTTATGTAATTATGCTTTGTATTTATTTTTTTTATGCGAATTAAAAATTGAAATCGTTAATTTGAAAAAAAATCGCCATTTTGATTTTTATAGTAAATGTTGTAAAATACTTGTACAGTCGTATGTAAAAAAAACGTTTCTTTTAATTTTTCTCTGTATTGTAATAATATTATGTTATTTATTAATTAAATGTAAAAAAAAACTAAGCTTAGTGTATGAAAGGCTAGAATTATTGTAAGTTAAGTAACGAAAGATTATTACAGAATGCAAAATGGATGTTAAAACAAACGAATGCGTACGCAAAACAACCCACTGTCATATTGTGCTGAAAATGAATCTGTAACAAAATAGGGTACTTGCATGAATTTTTTTTTATTATGCACAACGAAATTATACGTCAGTTCGAACGAAACTCTGACATCAAAGAATAGACGCTAATGACGCCAGTTGTCGAACGTCTATAATGTACAACATCTTTATTTAAAATCTGTTTTAAATAGAGTGCAACGTCACTTCTGCTGGGTTTCTGGTAAGACTTTCAAAGATAAAACTACCAGAAGTTACCGTGGTTAAAACACATTTCGGTTATCCTTATCTTATTTTGATAAACAAAAATAAACTTTGAACTTTTGTATTGCAATGTTGAAAGTTAAGAAGTTACTTTATAATGCTTAAATTCAGGTCCGGATTTCTGCCTAGGCCAACAAGGCACCGGCCTAGGGGCCCATCCGCCGAGGGGGCCCCGCTCAGGGCGGAGATGGATATTAAAGGAAAAAAAAGCCCAAAAATTTTGTAAAATAACCCGTTTGGCGACTTTTTTTTTGCTAAATTTCCATCGAATTCAGTTTTCATTTTTTTTCCCCTTTTTTTTGGGCTTGGGAGGCCCAACTGTCAAGTGACTAGGGGCCCTGGGTCTTTAAGTCTGGGCCTGTGATTGATGCTTAATTTTTTCAAGCACCTTAGTGGGTGTTCGATACTTTTAAGCATTTTTGAAAACGGAAGTGCTTGTCGCTTGAATAAATCGAGCATTTATGAAAGTGCTTGATGCTCGGTGCTTTAAGCACTTAAAATTTTTTCGTTGGAGAGCAGCCAATTATATAATTGTTTCGAAACATATTGGGAAAAATCATTTTACCAACCAGTGGTCACAGTCAGGATTCTAAACTAAACCTTTCCACTGGTTGGTACAATGATTTTTTCCAATATGTTTCGAAACAATTATATAATTGGCTGCTCTCCAACGAAAAAATTTTTCAATTGCATTTCAGCCGTATAAAACTATTATTCATCTTTAAGCACTTAGGTTCAGTACTTTGTCCAACTTTGAATTTTACCAAAACATTTTTGTCATCAACACGACTACTGATATAATGTGTTTACATAACACAAACATTTTAGTTTTTGAGCTTCAACGAATCGTTCGATTTTTCTCAAATTTTAAAGTGTCGTTGAAATTGATGTATATTTTCGTTCTGCAATGAAAAATTCCATGCTAGTCAATTTTAAAAACGATTGTATTTTGAGCATAACTTTTCGTGTTTGTTGTGAGAAATAAATTAACTTAGATAAGTTTACAAAAAAATTATTCAGTAGTTTTGATGTTGGATTTTTTTATAATTGGATGTCGTGGAAAATGTGAAATGTGATAAAATTCCAAAAAGCACAAAACATGTTCTAAAAAAAAGTTCGTGTTTAATTTTTTTTTTTTTGTAGTCAGATAATTTAATTGGATTAAAAGATACTAATAACTTCGTAATAATTTTTAATACGATATAAAATCTTTAAAGGTAGTACTCCAAAGCAGATTAAGGAAAACAAAATAGATGATAATCTTTTCGAAAATGTATTTTAGCTATTAAAACGTCGGGCCTTTGTTCAGAACTGATTTGCGTGTAAAGGACCACGCAAGTTTCACATCGGATTCAAAATACTTTGACAAATGGCTGAATGATAAAATTTGGTGTTCCAAAAAAACATCAACAAATGAGCCATTTTCCTGAGAGTAGCTCTCAATTATCCACAAGAGGCAGCACTTGTGGTAGGTACAAGCATTATTTATCCCTCATTAGTGTCGTGTCATTTTAGTGGTATAACTTAATTATTTAATTAAATGAATACATAATGACTGCAAACAGTATATGAAAACACCTGTTGTAAAGAACAATGACGTAACACAATGCTCTGTGTTAAAATTTGTATTAATTATTTAATTAATTTAATAATAATAATAATTTAATAATTAAGTTCTATCACTAAAATGACACGACATTAATGGGGAATAAATAATGTTTGTACCTACCACAAGTGCTGCCTCTCGTGGATAATTGAAAGAGCTACTCTCAGGAAAAACGCTCATTAGATACTTTCATACAAATTATCTGGTATCTTTTGGAGTATTGAGTGTTTGGTATCTTGTAGCTAGATACTTTTTCCAAGTATCTTCTGCACCTCTTAATATAATGCAGTTTTATCTTTCATCACTTCGCCGAAGCATGCTGAATTGGTGTGGTGCGAGTCGAATTGATTCTAATGTGTGTACACGATCCTTTATTAGCATAGTGCGCTTGCCAAAACCAATAATTGATACGTTTATTTTATTATACATCGAAGCATTCGATGTATATTAAATTCGCTTTTTCCTGTATGTATGTTTCTTTTATCTAATTGAAGCAAACCAGTTGTTTTATGTTCAGTCGACGCTGTCAAACCTTGTCATCGATGCAATGAGGATGGGCACTACCAAACTTGACCGCTTCAGTCTATGGGCAGTTCATACTAGTGTGTTCAGAAGAAGTTTATTTAAAATAATGAGTCATTGGCAATGCTGATGTGCTGTGTTTACCAACGTTCAAATCATACAGCCCTTGTATTTGCGGGCTTGAGAATAGCCGAGCGTGTAGCAATGCTGTTGTTTATATGGCGTTGCTATGGTTTCTCT
Source organism: Mongoloraphidia duomilia (assembly GCA_039654895.1). NCBI lineage: Eukaryota > Metazoa > Arthropoda > Insecta > Raphidioptera > Raphidiidae > Mongoloraphidia > Mongoloraphidia duomilia. Next base: position 6,460,075 of record CM077523.1, read on the forward strand.
ATTACAAGTCCCCAGTTCCCGGGTTCTAGCCCGAGAGCTGGTAAAAGTGTCAATTGGATTTTCAATTTATTATTAAAAAAAAAATAATGTATTGAAAATATGAATTGGTGCTAGGCCCAAATAACCTTAGCTGTTGGTGGTCTTTAAAACACACACACACACACACCAACATTCAAATCATACAGCCCTTGTATTTCCGGGCTTGAGAATAGCCGAGCGTGTAGCAGTGATGTTGTTTATATGGCGTTGCTATGGTTCCTCTATTACAAGTTCCCGGGTTCTAGCCCGAGAGCTGGTAAAAGTGTCAATTGGATTTTCAATTTATTTTTAAAAAAAAAAATGAATTGAAATATGAATTGGTGCTGGGCCCAAATAACCTTAGCTGTTGGTGGTCTTTAAAACACAATTTTAACCTTGTATTTCCAAAGATTTCGGAACTAAAAAGATGTGGTTGCGCGCTATCAGAAGGGAAAAAGTTGATTTATCGCGCGTTTTTCTATGAAAACCAATGTTAACTTAGGTGGCTATATACGTGCTGCCATCTATAATACTTTTCTCATGTGCCCATCTCCATTGACGAATATAGGTTATGATTTGACGATGACAGTTTAAAACAAATAACACGCGTTATAAATAATTAGTCCCCTGCCTTGTATGCAAAATAAGTACCCGTCAGTATAATTTTTTTTAGTGTGAGGCGCCTAAAGCAGGAATCACACTACCGTTTGCCAGCCGTAGGTTTTTCAATCACTGTAGTTTGATGTGGAATGACTGCTTACCCCCCACCCAAGGAGTTGTTTACAAACATTGACGAGATAAATGTCAAAATATCGACGCGATATTCCGAGTGCGTGTATTATTATAATTTACATCCCAACAACACGCGAATACCGCAAAAAATTATAAAATAAACCAAACGTAACCTAACTTTTTGACATGAATGCGTCTTAAAGCATCAGCTGTCATCTTATCGTGCTCTGATTGGCTACGGCTGGGAGACGTGGCCAATGAAATAGAAACAGTTCTATTTTCCAGCCGTAGCCATGATCATTGACGGGTGTGCGCTGATTGGTCGAGAGCTACAGAAGGTTCCTAGCCGCAAGCGTCGACGGCTACGACTACGGCTGGCAGCCGGTTGTGTGATACGCGCTTAACATAACAACAACCGATACAATCTCGAATGAAAATCTAGGATCTAAAATAATTTTCGCGTAATGTGCACTCATAGTTCCAACTGTATTTTAAACAAAAATAATATGCATTTTACATACAGAAGTGGAAAATAGTAGATATTACGTTCAATTTTGAATAATTTTAAAACTGTTATTTGTTAAAAATAAAATACTGACAAAATACATTTTTTACAGTATTAGATGTGTAGTTGAGAAATAAACAGGTAGAATATAATATTATGTATGTATTTGTACAGAATCTGCTAAAAAATGAATTAAAAAAAAAAACAAAACAACACGCAGATCAAACTAGCACTATTATGAGGTGCATAGTCGTTTTTTTTTCTCCTGCTAATGGAAGATTCATATCTCGATTGTCAACACACTCTAGCGAAATTTGTTAACAGTTATAGGGTGTGCATGAATTATTTAAATGTCCAAAGTTTATTATTTAATGATATTCAAAGTATATATAATTAACAATATTTGTTGCTTTTCAAAATAAATCAGTTAGAGACTATGTTTAGATGCCAATAACCTTAGTTGTCGAGTCTCTATAATCTACATTAACTATCTAATTAGAGTAATCTATGGCCCACAGGGCTTTTTGATCAGGCATGTGATCACTCCATAATAGTATATTGTGTAACTAGTGTGCTAAATACATCTTTATGTGTCAGGCGTCTTGTTCTCAGCACGAGTAGTAGGTGAGCGCACACGAGCCTTGGCGAGTGTGTATCGCAAGCTTTATACGAGTGCTGAAAATATCGCGCCTGACGCATAAAGATTTAGCACACGCGTTGCACACTATACTTTAACGGGGTTTTCAAGTGTTTTTCATTATAGCATCGAAAAGCGTTTCATAATGGATCATGACGTCACCAGTCGATAAACGACTGTTTAAGATCAGCATTACAGACACGAAAAAATACTTGCGGACATTGCACCCTGTTAGAATGAATTGTGAATTATAGACGCTCGACAACAGGTCATTAGCGTGCAGCCTATTAGTATCAATAACTTCCGACAGCGTGCTGATATTCAAAATGTGATTCTTTCTACAGCCTTTTTAAAGCAAACATTTTGCTATGGAAAAAACCTTACGTGGAAATTGGTAACTACAGCATGCCCAAGTAAATTTTATTGTGCAAATGGATCCGACCCTATTTTTTATGGTTTTGGTTTTTTTTTTTGAGAAAAATATTAATGATAGGTTAGATCTGTTTGTAAGATTAAATTCAACAACCTATAAAGAAAGAAAATATTATTACAAAGAAAACTAAAAAAGTCGGACTGCGCCAGATTTGCGGCCAGCATAAAATATCCAACATTGTCCGGTAGCCGAATATTTGTTGTAGGTATCTTGAAAAAATTCAAAAGAGCCATTTTCCTGAAAGTAGTTCCTTCAGTTATCCACGAGAGGCAGCACTTGTGGTAGGTACAAACATTATTTATTCTCCATTAGTGTCGTGTCATTTTAGGGGTATAACTTAATTATTCAATTAATTTAATAATTAAGTTATGCCACTAAAATGACACGACACTAATGGAGAATAAATAATGTTGGTACCTACCACAAGTGCTGCCTCTCGTGGATAATTGAAGGAATATTTTTTGATTATTGTCAATTAGAATTGTATCTCTGTAGAAATGGTGCGATTTTATGTCATAGGTATTTAAATTTCATTTGTAATATCTGTATCTGGTTAACTGGCATCTAACTAATTTTTAACTGATTGAATTGTTCAGTGCATCTCTGCTAAAAAGTAGGGAATGCACTGGATAACCAATTTACCGGATAACTAGATAATTTTTTTACCGAATAACCCAACCAAATCTCTGTCTATCGGATACAAATATTATTAATTAAATTTAATACGTCATAAGTTTGCAGTTTTTGTTGATAATAAATGGGGAAGTTTTCAAATTATTGTTATAAATTATTAATTATAAATGTTTTATTTGATATTTAGAGAATTATCTTTCAAAGAATGAAATAATATAGAAAAACTTGAATTTTGTAAGTTATTTTGATATCCATTCGGTTACAGCAAGATAACCAAATTAAAGAAACCGAATCTGCTAATAAGCAAAGTGTTGTTTTAAGTTGGTAAAATCATCGCGGAATTTTAGTTCTGTCTGCATGTTTGTCATTACCAAGGCTTATAATTTTAATAATAATAATTGATCAGAAAAATGTTATTGTATTTAACTGTATATATTTTTTACTCTGTAGTTCTTTACCAAAAAAAAAGAAGAAAAAGAAAAAAGAAAAGAAACCATTGCAAACACTTAGAAAATGATAATAAATTTGTATGTTTTTAACTATGGACTTGCATAATTTTTTATTTCATTATCCAAAAGTCACCTGAAATAAATTGTTATTGCTAATCACTTTGAAATAAACTGTGAAAACAAATGCTATCGCTTTTTGTTAAATATCTCCAAGAATAATATATGGTGAGTACCTAATTTTTTTTTGTTTTTTTTTCAAAATTATTATATTAGCAATGTTAATTTATACTAACGATATTCGGACAACCTAATAATAGTTTTGATAGAATTTGTTGTAGTATTATCATAGCTTAATGAAATAATATATAAGTTGAATCACTCGAAATGTTTTTGTGCTCAAACTGTTGTATCAGTCGTATAGAAAAATTAGGGGGTTTAGCCCTTGAAACAGCTGTGTTCAAGATCTAGGAAGTTGACTAACAAAAATCAAATTGCTGACAGTCGAGTGAATCTGCTGGTGTTTCTATATGCTGTGACCGATGATAACATATTCAGTTGACTATGAAAGTATCACTGTATATTGAGCTTTCAGATTCAAATATTATATTTGTACGGCCAAAAAACTGTTTATTTTTGAAAAACAAAAGCAGTGATCGCTTACATCATTGTCATTTTTACATTGTTGTTGAAATTAGTTTTTGCCGTGTAAGAATCTTGATTACATTGTTTCTGGAAAAAAACAATGCATACTTATCGTTTATATTCATGGATGTAGACGCTAATGACATCTGTTGTTGAGCATCTATAATCCACAATTTATTTATTCATTCATGGATGTATTATACTCACTGGATACCCGACTGCTTATGTTCAATAGGTCACAAATATGAAGCAGGCCTGTTTTTGCCCTGTTTAAACATGGCTGACATTGGAAACCATTAAATGAAAAAGTTTGTATTACACATATCCATGGCTCTCTACTGTGTTCCTGTAGTATTACATTGTGTGTGTGTATTTTAAAGACCACCAACAGCTAAGGTTATTTGGGCCTAGCACCAATTCATATTTTCAATTCATTATTTTTTTTTTAATAATAAATTGAAAATCCAATTGACACTTTTACCAGCTCTCGGGCTAGAACCCGGGAACTGGGAACTTGTAATAGAGGAACCATAGCAACGCCATGTAAACAACAGCATTGCTACACGCTTGGCCATTCTCAAGCCCTGTAGTATTACAAACGTCGATATAATCTATTATATGTTTTGCCCGTTTCAGGTATGGCGGTTCTGCCTCACTTTTAAACCACTAGTCAGTTATCCAGGGAGTATAATACATCCATGTTTGTGTTTAATTTCTCCCGTCAAAATACATACAGACGTAACTCAAAAAAGCTATTTATGATGATTATGGTATCATGGTATGTATTTTGTATCACAATCATCAAGTGCTGGCGAAACGTGTTCTTCAGTAGGGATCTTCCGATCCACTAAAAAGATTGATCTGAATCGAATTATTAAGTATTGATACAGTATAAAATCGTATTATAAAAGATTGACACTCAAGATATCGATACATTATCGATCCAATATTCCTGAACATATTAACGAGCAAAAAAAGAACAAACAACCTGTAATCCGGCTAATAACCATTCAACTAGACAATGTATCGATATGCACCAAAATGTATCGATACTCATTATGTATCGCATTAATAAAATCGATACAAAATATCGAGTATTAAAAGCTAAAGTATCGATACACTAATGACTAAAAGATCGATTTGTATCGCGCATCTCATCTAAAAGTATCGATACTAGGTATCGATCTGGATCGAATTATGAAGTATCGATACGGTATAAAATCGTATTATAAAAGATTGACACTCAAGATATCGATCCAATATCCCAGAAAATATTAACGAGCAAAAAAAAAAACCAACAACCTGTAATCCGGCTAATAACCATTCAACTAGACAATGTATCGATATACACCAAAATGTATCGATACTCATTATGTATCGCATTAAAAAAATCGATACAAAATATCGAGTATCAAAAGCTAACGTATCGATACACTAATGACTAAAAGATCGATCTGTATCGCGCATCTCACCAAAAAGTATCGATACTAGGTATTGATCTGGATTGAATTATGAAGTATCGATACGGTATAAAATCGTATTATAAAAGATCTATAATTACTCGATACATCGATCCAGTATCCCAGAACATATTAACGAGCAAAAAAAAAAACAAACAAACAACCTGTAATCTGGCTAATAACCATTCGAAGAACTAAACTAGACAATGTATCGATACGCACTAAAATTAAAATTATCGATACAAAATATCGAATATCAAAAGCTAAAGTATCGATACACTAAAAGATCGATCCGTATCGCGCATCCCTAGTGTTCAGTCCAGTTGAGTAGTGCAGCGAGATGGGTTAACGGACCCCCTTCCCCTGTAATTATTTTTTGTGTTTAGGGATCTTTAAAAGAAAACAAGTTAACAGTGTGAACTAAGTAGTTTATTTATCATTTATTGTTTACACTTACTTTATTGCAAAAGCTAAAGCTACAAACATTGTTTTAATTTTTTTTATTTTTCGCTCAACTTTTCAGGTGGGTAATTCTACCTACCATACGGTACCACCGATCCTGTCATCATCTATCATGACGTTTATCATGTCAATATTTTAAGATAAAACGTTACTATAGAAGTAGTTCTACGTCTTCGGTTGCAGCACAATCGTAATATTACTGTGCCCCTTGTTATTTTTTTAAATGAAAACCAAAATGAAATAAAATTAACGACCAATATTTTTCAGACTTAAAAAAAAGAAAACCCAGTTGAAGCTTGAGAATAGCGGAGCGTGTAGTGATGCCATTGTTTATGTAGCGTTTCCACGGATCCTCTATTACAAGCCCCCAGTTCCTAGAGTTATTTGGGTGTCTATAATAAATTGTTAATCAAATTCCCAGATTAGAAACTAGGGGAGCTTTTAATAGAGGAGCTATATAAACAAAATTGTGATTTATTATTAAAAATAATAAATTGAAATTATGAATTGGTACTAGACTCAGATAAATATGGTAGTTGGTGATCCTAAATAAAATAAACTGTACTATGCTGCGTTTTTTAGTGGGGCCATTCATAGACTGTTGCTCTAAAGCAGTGTTACCCAATGTATGGGTCGCGACCCCCTGGGTGAGGGGCGGCCCGCCACACGAAATAACGCGGAAAATAACAATTGAATTGTATATTTATCCAATACTGCACACCTATTTTTGTATTTAATTCAGGGTCGGATTAACCATTAGGCAGAGTAGGCAACTGCCTAGGGGCCCCGCGCGCGCACAAATGAAATTGAAACTGTTTCATATAGTGTGAAAATTTAATTGGAAAATTTGTATACGCATACTGTCAGTTGATGAAATACTTCATGCTTACAGAACAGAACCATCTAGTATCGAGTAGTAGAACTAATAATATGGTGCGTTACGTGGCGTATTGTATGAATCATACAATACGCTACGTAACGCATTCATATTATTAGTTCTACTGACAGGATACCAAATTTAGAGTCGATCAGACCTCTGGAAGTTTATTCACATCCCTTCATCAACTTGAAAAGAGCTGATCATCTAAAAACGGCTGAAAAGGGGTCTCGACATGGTTAATCCGGCCCAGATTTAATTGATTTTAGATTTTGCTAGTAGAGTTTGAAGTAGGGGCTCGCGAGAAAGTACATTTCTTTTTCTTGTTCGTAGGGGGTTGTGGTTCGAAAAAGACTGAAAAACACTGCTCTAATGAAAATGTAAAATAATAAAAAAGATGTTAACTGATTCATCTGATCCTACTTCCCTTGAAAATCTATATATCTAATGAATAAAGAAGTTTTGTTAAAATGTTGTATTTTCTCCCCAGTGTCTTTTCAATGGAAAAAATACGCAAAATACTGAATAAGTAAATCAACAACGGTTTTGTGTGTATTTTCAACAAGCAAAAAGTACATGACTTACTTTTCTTGATAATATGGTTATTGTATTATTATAGGTTTTAAGAAATGAAACATTTAGGGTACCGACAGATACGGCGATTTTAACCGAAGCGTTTAACGAGTCGGTTCCCAAGTCGATATGTTGTTTAATATAGCATAATAGTGTAAAACACACACACAGGCCACAGCTGTGTGTGCTTTACACTATTATGCTATATAAACGATCTATCGACTTAGGTACCGACTCGTTAAACGCTTCGGTTAAAACCGTCGTGTCTGTCGGTACCCTTAATTGAAATATAATTTTGACTACTATGACTGCTTATATAAATTTTGTAAATAAACAATTAAGTAAACTAAGAAAAGTTCTAGTCTAGCATAATATGCTGTATCTAGGTCAAGTTGAAGTACTACATAAATAATGTTTTCCAAAAAAACGTACTACAGTATGAAACAATTATAAATGTTATTCACTATTCTCACACAGTGATTTGTTTAGCTTGCAATTGTTGTATATGTGTATTATTTACTGATAATAAAAATATTTTTATAGAATTTGAGTAAGCATTTGTTTGTATATTATTTTTAATCGAATGAGACAATTAACAGCAAGTTTTTTTTCGTTCCCTAGATATAATATAATCTATGTTGATTCTTAGTGATCTGGTCGATTCTTAATGAGCCGGGACTTCTCCCTCCCGCGAAGGAATGACTGGACGTCAGTGCCGCGGGAGGGATACAAGGAGCGAGAATGATGGGGTTTTAGTGGGTATGGGACTATGGTCCGAGTCCCACACTGATCTAGATCACTAAGAACCGACTAGATCACTAAGAGTCGACCTTGTTTATTGATTCTTAGTGATCTGGTCGATTCTTAATGATCCAGGTCACTGAGAATCGACTTAGATTACTAAGAATCGACCTAGATCATAAAGAATGTTTCTTAATTTTTGGTACCTATTTGTCAAAAATCGATTTAAAATTTATTTTTATCTTTCGATGGAAATGTGTTTTTCATTGAAATATTTTAAGAAAAGATTTTTAAAATTTGTTAACCGGGTAGCAGAAAGACGAATGGGGATTGCTGTTTTATTAGTCACGAATGCAGTACTTCTGAATCAAGGCTCTGCCGGTGTTTATAATATCGCCTGAAAGCTCTTATTAGACTGCAAAATATAGACTGTAATCCCTAACAGCTATTTATATACGCAATGTTTCAAAGAGAGATTGTTTGTGTTAATATTATACATAGAAATTTTCCTCCAATCGCAATTAATTTATAAATTACACGTATTTTTATGAAAACAATTTTAATGTTTGTAGTACATGTAAAAATTATTTTAATATTATAATCAGCTCTTTATTACTGCAATTTGAAAAAGACACTGAAGCAAGATTTTGCAACTGCTCTAGTAATTATCTGGATTAAAATCAAATTAACTGGATTAAGTGATCTAATTCACTAATATCCTCTGCTGGAAATCAGTTATGAAGTTTTTCATTTTTTCAATGTTCAAAATCCCAAATGTTTTGAAACAGCCTTTAAATAGTTCAATGTTGTTATCAGGAGAGCGGGGTTTATTATTATATGAATCAACAATACAATGAAAGCCTTCTGGCGTTGTCTCGATTCAGAAATATTTGATTGGTGACAAGCAAATCATCAATACCGCCTCTGTAATAATATTAATAATAAAATGTGAAGGGAATTAAAAAATCATTACTTTTTTAAATAATATTTTTCCAATGCAAATTGTGTTTTTGCATTGAAATATTTTTACGACAAGTTTTTTAAAATTTGTTAGCCGGGGAGCAGAATAACGGGTCGGTATTGCTGTTTTGTTAGTCACGAATGAAGTGCTTCTGAACCAAGGTTCTGGCAAAAATATCGACTCTTACGTAATTCTCTAATAGCTATTTATACGCAATGTTTCAAAGAGAGATTGTTTTTGTGTGAAATTACACTTATTTATAGTTGTTGTCGAGCGTCTATAATCTACAATATCTATCATATCTTTAAGTTAAATTTTGATTCGTACTTTTAATCAGTGACGAATTTAAGGAAGGAAGGCTCGAATGACTAACTTTTCAAGCGGCTCAGTAGGTTCCTAAGAGTCCGTTTTTAGGCGCGATCTTAGCGAAGCTAGAAGCGCCTATATACACTCGCTTTGTCTGTGAATCTGTGAATCTGTGAGTCTGTAACGGATTTTTTGTATCAGTCGTACAGCCCAAACGGGTTAACCGATTTTAAAAAACTTTTTTTTGTTCGATTCCTCTCAGGGTCTATTTGATCCTAACGTCGCCCGATTTTTGAATTTTGGCCCCAGAGGGGAGCAAATTAGAAAAAACGGTGTTTTTTGCTTATAGTTTGCTCAATTTAAGTCAGATCGATTCGAAACCTGTCTTAAACGAAAGAGCAGAAAATTTTAGATAGATTTCATGTATAATATTGTGTCAAAACAGTTTTTTTATACAGATTTTTATGATTATTGAACTAAATAAATGCGACTTTATCTAATAAATCGCGAACTTGTTTCGGTTGTCCTTGTCTGTTGCACAGTGTGATATGGATATTGGAAGATAGCGTATGCTCTATCTTATATTGCATTATTTAAATATAGTTATTCAATTTTTTGACTGCTGATGTTTGAATTTAAGTTTAAAAACCCTGGCCTACTGAGTTAAAATGACGTGTAACTAATTATTGACGTCGATCGGATCGGACCAAAATTTCTCGACGTTCATCATACCTTCCCGAACAATTTGATTTTCTCTGTCTCTATGTCCCTTTGTACGCTTATAACTCGAGAACCACTGATCCGATTTACATGATTTTTTTCAAGTAAATAACCTCTTATGCGACTGCGAGTTTTAAAATATTCTGGCATCACGCAAAAGCAACCGAACTGATTCTCAAATAAAAACTATGTTCTGGCATCACGCAAAAATAAGTAGGTTGTAGATGCTTTGTTTTTTAAACGGTGGTTTTATTTAGCTTGATCCCGTATATTTGTTACAAATCTTGCGATCGATTGAGTTGAAATTTTGCACACATGTGTAGCTCCGGTGACAATACAATATTATGGTAACTAGCTGACCGGCCCGGCTTTCGTCCGGGTGTAAATCATACTTTTGAATTTTCACCCACTTCCTATGATCCGATTGAGTTGAAATTTTGCACACATGTGTAGCTCCGGTGACAATACAATATTATGGTAACTAGCTGACCGGCCCGGCTTTCGTCCGGGTGTAAATCGTACTTTTGAATTTTTACCCACTTCCCATGATTCGATTGAGTTGAAATTTTGCACACATGTGTAGCTCCGGTGACAATACAATATTATGGTAACCAGCTGACCGGCCCGAGTTTCGTCCGGGTGCAAATCGTACTTTTGAATTTTCACAGGCAAAAGGTCTTTCTCCGGTAACGTTTCGGATAAATGTAATAAAATCAGACTAAGGAAATAAAGCACACTAAAAATTATTAGATCCTTTTGAAAATTAATATTTGAGAGTTTTATAGGACACAAAAAAATAAAATGGCGTCAGATTTCAAAATGGCGGCCATATGTACTTTTTTGTAAACATTATCCGATTCTTTTGAAAATTAATATTTGAGAGTTTTATAGCACACAAAAAAATTAAATGATGTCAGATTTCAAAATGGCGGCCATATGTACTTTTTTGTAAGAATTATCAGATCCTTTTGAAAATTGATATTTGAGAGTTTCATAGAACACAAAAAAATAAAATGACGTCAGATTTCAAAATGGCGGCCATATATACTTTTTTGTAAAAATTATCCGATCCTTTTGAAAATTGATATTTGCGAGTTTTATAGGACACAAAAAAATAAAATGATGTCAGATTTCAAAATGGCGGAAATATGTAGAACTCCTTTCTAAAAATTATACGATCCTTTTGAAAATTGATATTTGAGAGCTTCATAGGACACAAAAAAATAAAATGACGTCAGATTTCAAAATGGCGGCCGTATGTACTTTTTTGTAAAAATTATCCGATCATTTTGAAAATTGATATTTGAGAGTTTCATAGAACACAAAAAAATAAAATGACGTCAGATTTCAAAATGGCGGCCATATATACTTTTTTGTAAAAATTATCCGATCCTTTTGAAAATCGGTATTTGAAAGTTTCATAGGACACAAAAAAATAAAATGGCGTCAGATTTCAAAATGGCGGCCATAATATGTACTTTTTTGTAAAAATTATCCGATCTCTTTGAAAATTGATATATGCGAGTTTTATAGGACACAAAAAAATAAAATGACGTCATATTTCAAAATGGCGGAAATATGTAGTACTCCTTTGTAAAAATTATCCGATCCTTTTGAAAATTGATATTTGAGAGTTTCATAAGACACAAAAAAATAAAATGACGTCAGATTTAAAAATGTCGGCCGTATGGACATTTTTGTAAAAATTATCCGATCCTTTTGAAAATTGATATTTGAGAGTTTCATAGGTCACAAAAAAATAAAATGATGTCAGATTTCAAAATGGCGGCCATATATACTTTTTTGTAAAAATTATCCGATCCTTTTGAAAATTAGTATTTGAAAGTTTCATAGGACACAAAAAAATAAAATGATGTCAGATTTCAAAATGGCGGCCGTAAGTACTTTTTTGTAAAAATTATCCGATCCTTTTGAAAATTGATATTTGAAAGTTTCATAGGTCACAAAAAATAAAATGACGTCAGATTTCAAAATGGCGGCCATATATACTTTTTTGTAAAAATTATCCGATCCTTTTGAAAATCGGTATTTGAAAGTTTCATAGGACACAAAAAAATAAAATGATGTCAGATTTAAAAATGGCGGCCGTATGTACTTTTTTGTAAAAATTATCCGATCCTTTTGAAAATTGATATTTGAGAGTTTCATAGAACACAAAAAAATAAAATGACGTCAGATTTCAAAATGGCGGCCATATGTACTTTTTTGCAAAAATGATCTGATCTTTTTGAAAATTAATATTTGCGAGTTTTATAGGACACAAAAGAATAAAATGATGTCATATTTTAAAATGGCGGTCATAGGTATATATTTCTTTGTAAAAATTATCCGATCCTTTTGAAAATTGATATTTGAGAATTTAATAAGACACAAAAAAATAAAATGGCGTCAGATTTTAAAATGGCGATCAAATAATAACTTTTTAATTGTATTATTTATATCTTTGATAAATTCGGTTTTATATACAATGCGTAAAAAGCATAGCTTCTGTCGGGTGTCTTACGACACATCATGACTTTTTTATTTAGCCGGTTCCGAGTAACGCTTAATAGTCAACCGTTGCTATGGAAAATTGTTTAAAAAATTCACTGTACTATTTTTTCTATGTAATCCAATACATATTTATATTAGGTCTTATGGCTCATAGCCTACTACAAAATTATAAATATTCTCAGTGTTAATTTCCCTATGTTCAATAAAACCGTTTACACACAGTACCTACTTGAATATCGCGCCTTGTAATTCTTGAATTACTTGTATGCTCCAAAATTTTTCTAATCTATAATATTCATTATTAACTTCCCATTGGAAGTTATTGTAATGGGTCCAAAAATCGAAATCAAAAAGGAACAAGCCGTGAGGTGGGTCGTTTATTAGGACTAAAGTGCGACCCTTGAGGTCCACACGACGAACTTCCCAGTTTGATAAATATTTAATAATAATAATTAAATTAGATATTACACAGAAAAGTAATCATTTTAATCATTAAAACATCAATAATTAAAAAAAAAAAAAAAAAACGGCTGAACCGATTTTTATAAAATTTATGTCGGATCAAAATGACGTTAACACGCCTCGATTGACACCCTTACGAAGTCGATATAATTTTTTATTCGCGAGATATTGTGTAAAATCTACTTTTTTGGAGGTTATTTGGTTAAGAAAAAAGAACGGCTGAACCGATTTAAAAAAAATTTCTTTCAGATCATATTTACGTTAATACGCGTCGATTGGCACCCTAACGTAGTCGATATCATTTTCCATTCTCGAGATTTCGTCTTAGAAAGAAATGGACACATACGTACGTACGTACGTACGTACGTACACACACACACACAGACATCTTTCTAAAAGTAGTGTAAAAATAGTGTAGTGACCTTGAAATATAAAAAAATTTTTTCCTTTTTGATTTCGATTTTCGGACCCATTACAATAACTTCCAGTGGGAAGTTAAAAAAAATGTTTATGTTTCAAGGTCACTACACTATTTTTACACTACTTTTAGAAAGATGTCTGTGTGTGTGTGTGTGTGTACGTACGTACGTACGTATGTATGTGTCCATTTCTTTCTAAGACGAAATCTCGAGAATGAAAAATGATATCGACTACGTTGGGGTGCCAATCGACGCGTATTAACGTAAATATGATCTGAAAGAAATTTTTTCAAAATCGGTTCAGCCGTTCTTTTTTCTTAACCAAATAACCTCCAAAAAAGTAGATTTTATACAATATCTCGCGAATAAAAAATTATATCGACTTCGTAAGGGTGTCAATCGAGGCGTGTTAACGTCATTTTAATCCGACATAAATTTTATAAAAATCGGTTCAGCCGTTTTTTTTTTTTTTAATTATTGTTAAAAATAAATAATAATTATGTTTTAATGATTAAAATGATTACTTTTCTGTGTAATACCTAATTTAATTATTATTATTAAATATTTATCAAACTGGGAAGTTCGTCGTGTGGACCTCAAGGGTCGCACTTTAGTCCTAATACACGACCCACCTCACGGCTTGTTTTTTTTTATTATTATTATCATGTATCTCAATAAAAATATGCAGCATTCTCAGAGAAATTAAATAATTATTTTTAATATTATAATCAATTTTTTGTTGCTACAATCTGAAAAAGACACTCAAGCAAGATTTCGCAACTACTCTAAATATCCATTGCATAAAAATTAAATTAACTGGATTAAGTGATCTATTTCACAATTATTCCATATGGGAAAGCAGTTAGGAAGCTGTTTATTTTTTCAGTGTTCTAAATCCCACATGTTTTGAAACAGCCTTTAAATAGAGCAATGTTGTTATCAGGAGAAGAGTTTTTATGAATTTGTACAATTTATATAAGTCAATATTTTTTGAAGGCGGGGTTTATTAGTGTATTTGCCATAGAATATGGCACATACACTATTGGCGCCGGTCGGATGGCGGGACATAGGGGTCGGACCAAAATTTCTCGACGTTTCATAGTCTCCTGAACAATTTGGCACCATTTTTGGAAATGTTTATATATATATACACACACATACGTACGTACGTATGTATGTGTCCATTTCTTTCTAAGACGAAATCTCGAGAACGAAAAATGATATCGACTACGTTGGGGTGCCAATCGACGCGTATTAACGTATATATGATCTGAAAGGAATTTTTTTAAAATCGGTTCAGCCGTTCTTTTTTCTTAACCAAATAACCTCCAAAAAAGTAGATTTTACACAATATCTCGCGAATAAAAAATTATATCGACTTCGTAAGGGTGTCAATCGAGGCGTGTTAACGTCATTTTGATTTGACATAAATTTTATAAAAATCGGTTCAGCCGTTTTTTTTTTTTTTTTTTAATTATTGATGTTTTAATGATTAAAATGATTATTTTTCTGTGTAATATCTAATTTAATTATTATTATTAAATATTTATCAAACTGGGAAGTTCGTCGTGTGGACCTCAAGGGTCGCACTTTAGTCCTAATAAACGACCCACCTCACGGCTTGTTTATTTTATTTTCGGGTAATTTCGGTTATAGTTTTTCTGATCCAAAATATGGCGCCCCCGAAGATTTGGCGTCCTAAGCTATAGCCTACTTAGCCTAGTGGTAAATCCGCCTCTGCGTATATGTATATTTTATTACGTACTAGCGGCCCGGATTCGCCCGGACTGCAATACACTACTCACTCGCTTCGCTCGTTCGCTCCCGGATGGTACATTACTCACTCGCTTCGCTCGTTCGCTTGAATGTTACACTTACATTACTCACTCGCTTCGCTCGTTCGCTTGAATGTTACACTTACATTACTCACTCGCTTCGCTCGTTCGCTTGAATGTTACACTTACATTACTCACTCGCTTCGCTCCTTCGCTCTCGGGTGAATTTTTCCGATGTTTTAATAGTTATTCTGTTAACCAGGGCGCAGACAAATCCAAAAAATAAAAGATCATGAAAATCGGTCCAGCCGTTCTCGAGTTATAAATGATGTAACTAACTAACTAACACGACTTTCTTTTACATATATAGATAAGTTAATTTAAGACACACAACAGTATCATCTGACACCTTATGGCGAAATATTTCAAATCTTTGGCGCGCCAGTTTAAAATTTTATTAATATTATTTATTTATTTAATTATTTTTATCTTCCACTTGTATTTTTTGGAAAACAACAATTGCCATTTTGGCGCCTCTAAAAACCGGTGCCCGGGGCACAAGCCCCGTCAGCCCCCCCAGTTACGTCCCTGGTAAAGAGCACCGAAACGTTAGCACAGATATGCAATTTTAAACTTCAGTATTGCAATTTATTTGACCCTTTGGCCACTGAGACTTCCTCTCCTTATTTCAATCATTATCTACGGATCATCATAGCTCTATATCATAGAGTTTTTTAACATTATTGTGAGCACTAAGTACTCAGTAGTGATGGGCGATTACGAGATATTTTAGTCGATTGTCTCGATTGTTCAAACATCTCGATGACTCTCGATGGTTTTCACTTGGACTCGATTGTTGTTGTTTCATAGTTCAGCGCGATCGAGTCGCATAGTACTGAATCGTACAGACGATGTACACTGTCGAAAGCCACATAATATACAGGGTGTCCAAGACTTGCGTTGTCGGCCGATATATTGATTTTGGGTGAAGATAGAAAAAAAGTTTTAATACAAAAGTTGTATAAATTTTAGTGGTCTATAACCTAAAAATATTTTCAATTATACAGCCTGTCCCATTTAAGCGTGGCAGACCCAAGTTATGTTTTTTTTAACCTAGCACCCTGTTTTTATTTATTTTTTCAATTCTGCGCCTAAATGTGAATAGAAATTGTAAGGGAAGCCATGCTCGAAAATTCAGTAATTTTTGAGTTATTGAAGTTTTTTAGAAATTTTTGACACGTGCAGACCTTTACCTAAAATTTGACATAGCCAAAACAGAAACCTTTATCAAACAGAAATTTTGAGGATCACTAGATAATGGACGGACAAATCAATGTCTGTCCTAAAAAAAATGAATTTATTATACAGGGTGTTCAAAATAATGTACTTCTTTTACCTAACTTCAATCACGTGTAACTTTTGATTGTTAAATACAACGAGGGTATTTTTTTGCTGGAATTGTATTCTTTAGGATATTTACTAACACTTTTTTTAAGGGTTGTCCAAACCTAAACCTAATATTTTCGTATTAAAATAATAGGTTTAGGTTTGGACAACCCTTAATAAAAGTGTTAGTAAATATCCTAAAGAATACAATTCCAGCAAAAAAATACCCTCGTTGTATTTAACAATCAAAAGTTACACGTGATTGAAGTTAGGTAAAAGAAGTACATTATTTTGAACACCCTGTATAATAAATTCATTTTTTTTAGGACAGACATTGATTTGTCCGTCCATTATCTAGTGATCCTCAAAATTTCAGTTTGATAAAGGTTTCTGTTTTGGCTATGTCAAATTTTAGGTAAAGGTCTGCACGTGTCAAAAATTTCTAAAAAACTTCAATAACTCAAAAATTACTGAATTTTCGAGCATGGCTTCCCTTACAATTTCTATTCACATTTAGGCGCAGAATTGAAAAAATAAATAAAAACAGGGTGCTAGGTTAAAAAAAACATAACTTGGGTCTGCCACGCTTAAATGGGACAGGCTGTATAATTGAAAATATTTTTAGGTTATAGACCACTAAAATTTATACAACTTTTGTATTAAAACTTTTTTTCTATCTTCACCCAAAATCAATATATCGGCCGACAACGCAAGTCTTGGACACCCTGTATAATCGTTCATCACTCAACAACTGCGGTCGAGTCGATTGTGCAGTAATCGAGTGCTCTGAGACCGACTGAACAGTGTGAAGAGTGAACAATCAACGATGAACGAGTCGCGTGAACGTCAGACTTGAGTAGACTAGCATATAACCTTGAATCGCGATTATATGTATTCTCATTCGCTGGCAAATAATCGACTTGAACAATCGAACATTTCGATTGTAAAATCAAACTCCGAGTCGATTGTGGACTCGATTGTTATTATGAACGATTGCAATTGTTTCGATTGTAAAAACATCTTACAATCGCCCATCACTAGTACTCAGCACTGATCTATACTAGGGCCGTAGCTAGGGGGGGGCATTAAGGGGCAATGCCCTACCTTAAAATATCCAGTGCCCTACTTTAAGGAATTATAAACAAGCCGCAAAGACTGTCACGACAGAATGACAGACTTGATCTATCTGGCATTTGGAAAAACAAGATTAAATTTGTTGGACTAAATGAAGTTCTTCGGAAATTTGATAACATGGCAAGGTCTGTATTTTTTTTAAAATAAATTGTCATTTACCGTTTTCTTGCTTTTGTAATTTGATATCACCAGATGAGGTGGGCAATCCAATTAAAAAATTGTAGTTTTTTGCTTCAGCCCTACTTTAAACTTTCAGTGCCCTATCTTGAATTCAGCTCTAGCTACGGCCCTGATCTATACACGAATTTTCAAATGCTAAAGAAAACAATTCATTTAACTTTGTCATCAAAAAAGTTTTATTTAATTTTTATAAACAAAAATAATCGTTTTTTTTAAATTATATTAGTAACCATCCTCCATTTTACAATATGAATTACCTACTTAAAAAAGAAATAAATTCATTCAAAAGAATTATGATAAATTATACTGACGAATAATTAAAAAATATCTTGTTCTAATTATACTTATGTATTATTAATTATTATTACAAAGGCACTTATATGCATAATATAATATAGGTATATAATATAGGTACTTATAAAATTTATTTCCATACTAAAAAACTAAATTATTTTTCCTATCTAAACATGCATTTTAGATCATCAAGTTCATCAGGACATAAATCACTTTAAAATTATAATCGTCCAATTAAAATTTTAACATCAATATTCAGATCTCCTTTTAAGTACTCTCAAGCTTTACAAATTCTTTTTTAAACATGTGTACACATCTTTACTAACACCTCCCCAAAAACAATACATGCAGTCGCTCGACGCTCGTTTCGAGCGACAAATTCAGTCACGTGATGAAATTTTAAATCTCCCACCAGCTCCCACCACATGAAAAATCGCAGCGATAAAACTAAACACAGTTTAGTTTTGCAGCGCGATTCTAGTGCAGTTCTGACACTTCTGACGTTTGGAAGCTGCTTCAATGAATGAATGAATTGTGAATTATAGACGCTCGACAACAAAGGTCATTAGCGTCTGTACAAAGAAGCTGCTTCAAAAAGCCGATGAGTTCCTAGGAATTTTAATAATGGATGAATCCAAAAACGTTTTTATTACGCTTTTTCATTTGATGGCCGGAAAATTTCATTAATAATAGTAATAAATAATAATAATAAACCCACATTTGATAGATATTTATTGATATCAGACATCGCTCTATTATGTTGATAACCTATGTATAATAAATTAAACAATATGAAATTATTTTCTATTACGATTTTTCTTCAAAACGTATTTTATAGGAAATTTCGGTATAAATTATTAATATGTAATTATTTATTATAACAGCTTTACAACGATTTTATATTTCTGTTTGTATATTATTATATATATACTACTAAATGAGGTTAGAATGAATTGTAAATTAAGGTGCATTTTCATGTGACGCTAGACGCTGGCGTCTAGCGTCAAATGTGGTCACGTGACATAAACGCCATCTTGAAAAACTGTAGCGTCAAGTTCCAGCGTCAACAGACAGCAAGGTTTTGACAGTTGTAAACTTGTAAAGAGAGCGTCAAATAAAGACATCCATAAATCAAAACCCTGGTGAATTTGTTATAATAATTAATAAATAAGCTCTTTGTAAATTTATTAACAGAAAAGACAATGTCTGAATACGATTATCAAAAATGAAATTCCCATATTTTTGACTTAAATAACCGGCGAAAGTACACGAATTATAAGGAATGAAAATTAAAAATATAACTATGCTTACTTTTTTATAGGTAATTATATGCACTACCAGAATATGAGAAAAAAATAAATTGTATCTTGAGAAATTTTAATGTTTTTAGTATTCAATAAAAAAAAATTGTTTTGTTCTGAGACGGGAATTTTAATTAACCATCGAAAAACCATCAGGTGATAGTATTTTCCTTAATAAATAGGTACTTTCGAAGTAATAAAATCAATGGGTTAAATTCGTAGAATCAACCCCCTAGTAGCAACATAAAGCAATTCTTTAGCAAGCCTGTGTGTTGATACTTGATGCACAACTCAGTACCTAGCTGTAGAAAACTCGTATCATTAATGACCAGAGACAACTAATGACGCCAGCGTAAAAGCTAAACAATGTTTAGCTTTGACGCTACATTTTTTTCAATATGGCGTTTATGTCACGTGACCACATTTGACGCTAGAAGCCAGCGTCGAGCGTCACATGAAAATGCACCTTTATGCGTTCGAATTTAACATTAATATGCTCTGAATCGAGCATTACTACATACGGAAATCATGAGTACGTAGTTCCATCTCTCTTGCTCTCATATAAGGACCGTAAGGTATGCTTTGTTTCACTTGTGCCTATTATTAAATGGCACAGGATAAGTGTTGCTGATCGCGTAGTGAATGTTTTCGGAAATTTGTGCGATTTAGGCTGAACTCTGCTGTCCGGACAATCAATAATTTAATAGATTGATTAAAAATAATATTAATAAAAATAGATAGGTACATATTAGCAAAAAATATTTTTAGAGAAAATTGAAAAATTGGGGGTAGTGCCATGGCACTGTGGCACTACCCCACGAGCCGCCACTGGATCGAGCACGCTTTATGAGCTCCGAGGAAAGCGAGCGAGCAAGCAGATTTAACCATCTTCATTTTAAAAATGAGCGGAAACACTTGTTGTGAGAATGGATAAATTTCGAAGTTTATTTATATGAGGTAATTTTTCAATAGGTAAAAATACACGAATAATATTTATTCAAAGAATAGTAATAACCAATAAGTGTATATCGCACAGAATGATTAAATAAAATATTTATTATATCTATGGGTCGAAAAAATCAACCGGTAGTATTAATTTTAAAATAAAGGAATAAAACGAAAAAATTGTGAATCATGATTTATTATTATAACAATGTTGAATTAAATCAAAAGGAGCAATAAGAATACATTTCGTCTTTAGTAATAAGAATTTAACTTACTGGCGCTATTTTATTTTGATGTTTTGAAAAATCTGCTAGATTACGTTCGGAATTGTTTAGATGGCTCGATTTGCTCGCTTGTCACGTGACCAAAAATCTGTTCGCTCAGCTTGATCAATCGAGTGCAAAACCGAACTTACCCCATGTGTAGACATCTTTGACTTTTACTACGCGCCCCACCTCCCCAAAAACAACATATTTAACGCTGGAGTGAATCCGTAAGATCTTACATGAGACGCGAGCAGCAAAGTAGGCTTTTTTAAAGATGTTTACACATATTATTCACGTAGTGGACTTAGAAATTTGTTGTTATTCAATGGCTATAGTTAATGCTAAGTTTCTGATACGACTGTTCGCTTTAAATGGAGATTTAAGAATGTCATTTGTTTTCAACTGCATGCCAAATTCCAAAATTTAAGAGAGTGAGTCATGCACTTATACCTCATTATTTATATTCGCGAATAGCGGCACAGTTTTTATGCACGTGAAGCTTATGCTTACATTGTTTCATTGCATACGAACTATGCATGACTCACTATCTTAAATTTTGGAATCATACACTATTGAACCGCTCAAGTCCAGCAGTGCCACGTAACCAACATATCAACACACACCGGATCATTCCTGATAAGTGGGCAGAATAAAAGATGACAAATTACACAAAGCTAGGAATAAATTTTACAAGTTAATTAACAACCGTACTTCATTACTTTTGGAGGGCAGAGCAAGAGATCAGGTTCTTTTGATTGTTATTTATTAGTACTTATCAGGGGCGGCGACCGCATGGGTGCACGGGGTTAGTTGCACCCAAAGAAAAGTTGTATGGGGTGCGTAGCACCCCATAAAGGCTCCAACAAATTGCGGCGCGATTTTCAAATCGCAGCCGCTTCCCGCAATGCAAAACAAATGACAAAATGGCAACAAATGGTTTCAGTTTTCGGTAATTTTCGGCAAGAGACGAACAAAGAGACGGACATATTAACTCGCCGCCCATGCCCGCAACTCACAGAACGTTCGACAAGTTCCAATTATTATTATTATTAAAATCCCCACGTTGCAACCCACGGAAAATGCAAAACCCGCCGCCCCTGGTACCTGTAGTATAAGTTTCGACACGTGCATTATGGTCTATTGGACCGACTTGCACTGTTGTATTGGTTACGCGTGTTTTTGTTAGACGAGATATGGCTTAAGCAGTCAAAGGTTTTCCTTGACGCAATAGTGCTCAACCTAAATAAAAAAAATTCGACTGATGACCAGTCCTATACTTCCCACCTAGTAAATATTTGCAAAAAATAAACACTCTTTTTTTTATTCTTTGACTAGGCCCAAATAACCTTAGCTGTTGGTGGTCTTTAAAACACAATTTAATTTTTATTCTTTGAAAAAAGCATGGCCCTCTTTTTTGTTTGGTGATCTACTGATGGCTAGCTTAATATAGCAAAAATCATGGTTACCTTGATTTACGTACAATTTTTATTTTTTTTAGTAAAATATTTTTTTTCTCGAAAACTATACATTTTAGAGAAAAAAAATATTTACATTTTTTTCATATTATAACATCTAGAATTCATTTATATTTTTTTTTACCTATGTTAATACGTGACATTGAGGACGTTTTTTTGAATATCTCAGGATCCACTGAACCGATTTGACTCAAAATCTAATCAGATCTAAGTTAAAGGCTGATAAACACAATAGAACAATCGGCATGCCCGTATGTTGTTCCGTTCTTAAGATATCGAAGGCGAAAAATTGACCACATCACACACACACATACAGACATCAGTCAGAAAATGATCTTAAACGATTGCTAGGGTCTCAAAACGTGAAAATCTGTTAAAATCTCGAAATATTGTTTTCGGACTGAATCCATTACTTCCCTACCATAGTAGAGGTGGGAAGTAAAAAACAAATGCATGCATGTGTAAAAAAAATATTATTCATCATTGGTGAAGACGCCATTTTAGATTTGGCTCTTGAAAGTGCTTAAATGCAGATATGACTAATTAATGTTTCATTTGCACAAGGACTTTGAAAACGCTAAACGATTTGAACTATGTATAGTCGGGCTGCTTAATAGATGGAGTCATCACGTGAAAAGCACATGAATAGCTTGCGCCGCAGGCGTGGCCTTCGCATATACAGTAGAATCCGGATAGAACGATTTTCAAGCGACCGGCGACATTATGTCGTATTAACCGGCTGACGCACAAAGCAGACGCATAATATAAATATATTAGGGTGGGTCAAAATATCAATTATTTTTTTTTACAAGTGACACGGAAAAATAGGTTGCTAGACACTTTAAAAAAATTCTCACCAAATATGAGCTCTTAATTTTAATTGGAAGATCCTCCGCATCACAGTTTTTTATTTTTTCTCAGTCCAATAGAAAAAAATTCATACCTCATCATTAATTGATTGTAGGTACGGAAAAATGTTTTAAGTGAATTTTGTAGGAAATTTAATGCTCTACAAAAAAGGTATCTTATATTTTTTCCGCAAACCTCGCCATTTGAAAGATATTGAAGATTTAAATTTGATTATTTTAAGACAAATTTCAATTGTTTATGAATTTTATAATAAATGACTATTATAAATCTTCAATATCTTTCAAATGGTGAGGTTTGCGGAAAAAATATAAGATACCTTTTTTGTAGAGCATTAAATTTCCTACAAAATTCCCTTAAAACATTTTTCTGTACAATCAATTAATGATGAGGTATGAATTTTTTTCTATTGGACTGAGAAAAAAATAAAAAACTGTGATGCGGAGGATCTTTCTATTAAAATTAAGAGCTCATATTTGGTGAGAATTTTTTTAAGGTGTCTAGCAACCCATTTTTCCGTGTCACATGTAAAAAAAAAGTTGAATTTTTTGACCCACCCTAAAATATATATACCTAATATATATATATGAAACCTAACTTGAGTTTGTATTTACGTCGCAAAAAACAGTTAGTCGTTATAAACGAAGTCGTAATAGATGGACTCTACTGTAGTTTCGTTCCCGAACGTTCAAGCAACCAATCAGGTACTTTGCATGCGGTGATCATGCGTTTTCATTGCTCCATCTGTTAAGCGGCCCGACTAAAGCTTCAAATTGTAATAAATGGAATGTACGTAATTCTCTAAATTCATGAGAATTCGCAACAAACTTAAAACTAACTTATTCTCCATGTAAAAAATTTCAGATGTATCCAGCAATAAAATTTATCTGATTTATACTAAATTAATAACGTTGCTTACCTTTGTGACCTCGAGGTTGAGTTCTGTTGCAGAAATTATTAAAATTAATTGCAGGGTGGTCACAAATATTTAAAAAAAAACTTATTTTTCCAGTATCTATAAAACGCAATTTTCCCTGACGTTTTTCATTTTCGTATAAAGTAGCAAGCAGTTAGTATTTCTCAAATTTACAACTTATTGTTTTTGCCTTAGAATGAGCCATTTTCCTGAGAGTAGTTCATTCAATTATCAACGAGAGGCAGCACTTGTGGTAGGTACAAACATTATTTATTCCCCATTATTGTCGTGTCATTTAGTGATATAACTTAATTATTTTAATAATAATGATAATTTAATAATTAAGTTATACCTCTAAAATGACACGACACTAATGGGGAATAAATAATGTTTGTACCTACCACAAGTGCTGCCTCTCGTGGATAATTGAAAGAAGTACTCTCAGGAAAATAGCTCATTGTGTAGGTACATTTTAAGAACATGCGCAGCCCTTCCCTTTCACTAACCCTCTTTGTTAGCGTTAAATATTTAACCTGTGACCCAAACTCGCGTAAGAAGTTAAACTTAAAAAAACTACACATAGCACATCAATCGCTAGGACTAGTGTGCTGTATGTTTAAATCAGATAATTACTCATCGATATTTTTCTCTGACTTTAAATAATATTCTCTAATTGTCCCAGAGCCGACCGTGTGAAACTCCCCGGTATAAGGCAATAAGATGAGTGTCGTATCAGATTAAAGAGTGTCAAAATCCTTACACAAAAAGTACAATTTGTCACCCGTCATCCTGGCGGGGACGCTGGCCGCTCCTTGGAAAATAGACATTTTTGACAAAAGCCATCCGGTATAAAACAATAAGATGAGTGTCGTATCAAATGAAACCCATATTTCTTTTGTAAGGATTTTGACGCTCTTTCATCTGATACGACACTCATCTTATTGCCTTAAGGTACGTGCAGTACACAGCTGGGATTCTAGATGGTAGCATGTATGGTAGATGGTGGCTGAAATTATAAGCGCTTATAGGTTTGCACAACGAAGCTTTGATACAAGCTTAAGTCGCGTTTGAAATGTCAGATAGCGAAGACGAATATTTGTGTTCTTCTGCTACAAAGTGGTATATTTTAAATACAAATTTGGGTAGGAGTTATCATGTCTACCCTATTAATAGAAAACGATCTAAACATAGCGAATTTCATCATTTATACCAAGAATTAAAAACAAAATAAAATATAGTTACTTCTTACCACAACAGTTTTATTGATGGATGTACATTTCGAAAGCTAAGCTTTCATCTTCAGCGAACACTACATCCATCAATAAAACTGTTGTGGTAAGAAGTAACTATATTTTATTTTGTTTTTATTCCAACCACAGTGCTCATATATATTTTTATCAAGAATTAAAATTTTACTCAAACATGTTTTTTGAATATTTACGTATGGAACCTAACACTTTTAAATACGTCTTAGAAAAAACTCAAAACAAATTAAATAAAAACTGGCAAAATTTCACTTATTAAACTAGTCTTATCCATTGCGAAACTTGTAACGGCCATTTGACAGTTGTCACACGTTGATTGTAGTAGTCAGCGCGCTGAAAGAATGGTGAGATACATTCTTGAATCTACCAGCTCTTGTAACAGCGCTTATACTTGCTACACTCACTGCTTCGTTGTGTACGCTCGCATATATAACAATGCATTAATTTAAGCAAGCTCTGCTATGATCTACGCTACCATCTAGAATCCCAGCTCCATACTGCACGTACCTTTATACTGGGGAGTTTCACACGGTCGGCTCTCCTGCTATAACATTTCCATGATTTCTCTGACTTATAAAAAAAATACCAGATTTTTCCGGGTCTATGGCCACCCTGTGTTGAAATTCGTATTTAAAAAGAGCTTAGAAGCAAAAAAAAAATTTATTCACTTCTGGCGAGTCTTAAAACATGCAAAATAACTTCATCGACAGTTTGATTGTTTAACAATGTTTTAACAGCCGTATCATCGATGACAGCCGTAAACAACAATTTGGCGTTCTCTCTTAATCTGTCAATGTAATCGAACTTCAAATTGCTGGCCGGTGTGTGACCGCACCTCATAATAACAGAGTCGAGAACCTTATCGACCGGCGTATCTGGCCAACCGAATGTTTTCAACGTCGATTCGTCTACGAGAATACTCAGCAATTCTTTGATTGAATCTGTCAAAGTCAGTTCGGTCCACACAATCGAATTGGTGACATTGGACGATTTCGTTGCGGCAGCTGCTAGCAGCTGTTCTTGCAATCGACGTTTCTCCGCATTGCAAACTATGTCCTCAAGCATGTCACGATGTTTCGATCTCATGTGACGTATCAGGCAATCCTGACGGATGAAAGCACGACCGCATTCATCGCATTTCTGTGGAGGTTCTCTGCGATGAGTCAATAAATGAACGGTCAGCGATGACTTCATCGCAAAACTCTTATTACATGTTGGACAAGCGTATGCTAAAAAAAAGACAGTAAAATTTGTAATTAGTTTGGTTGTACGCGGTATCCAATCCCTTTACTGCTCTATAACCATTTTTAACCGACTTGAAAAAAAACAGGTTACTCAATTCGACCGTATATATTTTTTATGTTTTATGTGTGTTCGCGGATAACTTCGTCGTTTATGAACCGATTTTGAAAATTTTTTTTTTATTTGAAAGGATATACTTTCAGATAGGTCCCATAGAAATTTCATCAAAATCGGTTCAGTAATTCGGCTGATTTTAATAAAAAAGTAAGTAACGGCGTGTGATTCTTTAAGGTAAATGTTACTTTTTGACACTAAAAAGTAAAAAATAAAAACTTTTTAACAAAAAAAAAACCTCCTTCAAAAAGGCACTAAAAAGAGGAAAATAATGACATTTTGAGGTCTGTGCCAATTAAAATATGAAGTCGGTTAAAAAGTATAGTATAGTGATTAATATCTTCTTTTTAACCAATTTCATATTTTAATTGGCACAGACCTCAAAATTTTATTATTTTCCTCTTTTTAGTGCCTTTTTGAAGGAGGTTTTTTTTTTTGTAAAAAGTTTTTATAAACAAACAACAAGAACCAGAAAAAATGGGTATGTCTGTATCGCGGATACAGACAGATGACGTAAATATCGTTAAACAAAAATAATTGTATTCGGTCATGGAAAGAAATATATCCACTTTTATATACTATATTTTATATACGTATAAGAATTATGTTTGAAATTCACCTTTAACACCGGAATGCAATACACTGTGCCGTGCTAGGTCTTCTTTACGGAAGAACTTTTTAGGACATTCGGGGCATTCGAACGGCGTAGCTCCCTCGTGCAAAAACTGAACGTGAGTAACTAAGCGTGTTCGCCTATTGAAAGCCTTGCCACAATAATCGCACTTGAAAGCATTTTCTCCGGTGTGATGGAACATGTGCGCTCGAAGCTGGGTCGCTTGAATGAAGCGTCGGCCGCAGAACTGACACACGTGCGGTTTGTCATTGGTGTGAGTTCGGATGTGACGATTCAACGTTTCTTTCGCTGCAAACCGTGCCTCGCACTAAACAAACCAAAATAACGGTAAAGTTTTAAATCGAACGGATTCAGATCGACGGTAGCGTTTGTCGGAAACGAGCAATCTTAGAAGATTTTGATTGGTTCGTTCAGTAAGATCATCCCTGCGTATTTCAATTGTTTATTAATTATTTATTGACATCCCAGATTTCATATTAAAAAAACTCGGGTCGTAGTGCCAAACCCTGCCGACAATATAGTGTATTTGCTAATACAGACCTTGTGGCTTTAATACGTAAACTTAAGTTTATTTTTGACAAAATAAAAAATGTAACCCCTTAATACATCCTTTAAAATAATATTTTTGGAGTTATACTTCTTTTGGCGCGTTATGAAAAAATGAGGAGAGTGAATTTTTATGATACGCGCGCATCGCGTCACGAAAATTTAACAGGATGAAGTTGCAGCATTAATGATTTCCATAGTTACCATATAAACAAATATAAATAAATTTACTCCAGTCCTTTAATTATTTTAAATTTCAATAAATTATTTGCATGCAAATTAAAAAATAGTTCTTAATCACGCCAAAGAAGTATAACTTCTAACGCGCGTACAAAGTACACGCATCAATTTTTTTTCTTAATTTCAATATTATTATCAATGCAACCTCTGTGGGAAATTAAATACACCCTTCAATAAGTAAATCACTATCAGCAAACTAGCGTTTTCATAAAATTTGTAAGTCCGGTCCTGTCGGGTCGATTTTATTAAAATTTTAGCAGTACATTTTCATCTTTACTAAATGGTTAAATTTCAATTTTGAAACAATTCTGAGAATTTTTTCGGTATTTTTGGGCCCAAAAACATGTTTCAACCCCTAAAAACCACCCTTAAAATGGTCAGATCGGGCCCATTTTAAATAGGCTTCGTGCGATGATGGATTCCAACGTGCATACCAAATTTGGTTAAAATCAATTAACTCTTTCGAAAGTTATTGCCCGCACATATACAGGGTGTCCAAGACTTGCGTTGTCGGCCGATATATTGATTTTGGGTGAAGATAGAAATGAAGTTTAAATACAAAAGTTGTATAAATTTTAATTGTGTATAACCTAAAAATATTTTCAATTATACAGCAGCGTGGCAGATCAAAGTTATGTTTTTACGTTTTTTACCATTTTGGTACGGCAATCTATAAATCACATTTATTATTATTTAAAACAACCTATATAATATAAAAAAAATGTAGGATGACCCAATCAGGTCGTCCCACATTTTTTTTAGAGTTAGATTCTACATTACAAAATATAGATTATAAAACAATTTTTTGAGAATTTCTCAGAAGTTTTTTCTACAATAAAAAAACTTCCAAATTTTATTTACAATGCAATTGTTAACACGGAAATATGCCGCTACAAAAATCACATGCAGCCAGCCTGACGCCTGTTATTGGCTGACAGAACTACTGATCTGTCAAACTGGAAGCAAACAACAAGGAAGATAATTTATATACATCTCTTTCTATAGATAAAGAAGCGTGACTGTCTTCTACGCAATCGTATGACGGTTTATGCTCAGAGTTTAAAAATAGTATATTGCATACACGGGTCCCTCTTAACAACGTTAGGAAACAGAGAAAACCGACAACTGCAAATTTTCATCCGTAGGGTTGAAGCTCTCAGTTTCAACCCGCTAAACAGGTATCGAAAATCGAATTTTCAATAGCGGCGTTGTGAAAATATATACAGGGTGTCCCAAAATTGCTGGGACACAGAGCTACCACGTGTAGTAGAGGTCAAAATAAGTCGATTGGACCCAATTTATTTATATACCAAAATGTACCGTTTGCCCGTGAGGAGAGTTCAAAGTTTACATAAAAAAACACATTTTTGTACGCTGTTCAGAAATGAGTGAAACAAACTGAAAGAAATTTGACAAAAGTGCATTTTAGAGGATTACTCTCCTTTCGGTAATCAAAGAAACCCAAAATAATTGTAGAAGGGTTAAAACCACCCTCACCCCCTGACATTTTTTTCAGAACTTTCTTAGGGGTGGTAATACGGTTCTCAAATTTTTTTAGCGAGAAGACTGATTAATTATCTTCATTTTGTTACTCTTGTAATAATTTCGTATTCCGCATAGTTCCGAAGGAAAAAAATGTTTTCTTAAATATTGCTAACAGATATTCCTAGTACAAGTTTAATAAAATTGTAAAAAATACATGGGACGATCCTATTGCTAGCAACCATCAAAACACTTTGTTTTGCCCGACAAACACTACATTAACTGAAAGTAGGCAATGTTCCTTTTAAAACGAAAACTTCAATTTTCTATTTAATTTTATCACAAAAACACATCAACATATTATAGTGGTTCAACAAACCGAATAACTGAATCGGTCGTTGCGAACCATTTTTGTCGAGACGGAATGTAAATCAGAATAAATCAGTTTCGTATATCTTTGCAAGATGACTTGTTGTAATAAATCAATTTTATGTAACTTACCTATTTATCCCTGTAAGAAACGAGACGCAGCAAAGAAAAAGTAATATATTGTTGTTATGAAAGTTTTCAACACAATAATAATAATTAGTGATGGGCACAATCGGATGTTTTTAATAACCGAAATTAATTGGACTATTTCTATTGGGATCCGTCAAATGAGCATATGACATCTGGTGGCACAAAATTGTACTCAAAACGAGGGAAAATTTTACATGCTAACAGTGCAAATTTATCGTGAAATTGTTTATTACAAATATAAAACAAGTAAAATAAACAAAAAGCTTATCGAAAATGGAATTCGCGACGTTTTCTAATATCATGGCATTAAACACTGTCAGTTATTGCCTTGTAAAACTTACTTTACAGCGAATTATTTTCTAATGAAATGTGGAAAAACTGTATTTATGAATTAAAAAAATATTTTATATTAATAACAAGATAACAATTTTGCGAGCTTTCGGCCTGGCAGGAGAAAAAATAGTATGCGCAACACGTATTTGCCACCCTCGCCTTCAGCTCGGGTGGCAATTTTATACGCGGGAGGAAATGTAGCACTTTCCTCCCTTGTGGCACAATGTACTATATGTGAAATTTTAAAACGCGTTTTTACACACTTGGTAGTTCTGCATTGTATCGACGATATATCGTTTCATCAAGACCCTGTAAAAATTTCAAGCTTTTATCTCAAAGCGTCTGCCCTGTCTGTTAGCTTTGCATCCGTACTGTAATTTGACCGATTAGTAAGAATCAGTATAGAAAATAATCGGATTATTTGAATGAACGGGAAATGAGCGATTCTTGCATCCGGATAATCCCATCACTAATAATAATTTCAACTAAAATTACAACCGGCACTTCAACATCACTAGCGGTTAAAAATCAAAAAAATTTGTTTTTTTTAAGTAAAGATAGAAAGTTGAAATTTTGTAGAACTACAACAGATAATTTTAAATTTATGAAATTGAAGGGGAAAAAAGACAGACAAATATTTGATGTAAGATCAAAGATCAAATTTCATTTAAAACATTCAAATATTTTCTAAACAAAGGCATAAATAGTGTGTTCGTACCTAGGGTTACCAGATGTCTGGATTCTTCCGGAAACATCCTTATTGTTATTTGTAAGGGCGCCTGGAAATCATTATACAGGGTGTTTCAGAATATATGCGCAGGACTTCAGGATGTGATAGCTCGTCCAAAAATAAGAAAAATAGTTTCTATTAACTTACCCTGTGAAATGCACCATTTTAGAGATACAGGGTATTGAAATTGAAAAAAAATTTTGTTTTTTGCGAATATCTCCGGAACCGTTTATCGTACAGAAAACAGCTTTTGTAAGCATTTTTACTCATAATAAGCTATGTTTTGTGTGGAAATTTTTTTTTTTAAGTCATAATTGATGAGGGCTTTGAAGGGGTAGTGGGTGTTTTTACCCTCTAAAATAGTGCATTTTAGAGGGTAAGTTAATAGAAACTTTTTTTCATATTTTTGGACGAGCTATCACATCCTGAAGTCCTGCGCATATATTATGAAACACCCTGTATAGACAAGAACTGGCGATTTGTGGCGAAAACACCATCTCTCTCTTGACGTACTGATTAGATTATGCGCATGCCCGAGTACGTTGTTCGCGACCAATAGAATATTTCGGATGAAACTGTCACTTTAAACTAGGCACGAACCAAGGTTAGTACTCTAATAGTCCAGTAATTTTAGATTTCCACTGCAGAAAAATTCCCAGTTAGCTGATTTTTTTTTATTCACCTTCGTTATGGTGTTTTGAAAAACGTGTAAAAAGTCCCCATCGATATCATGCCGGCGTTGCCAGATATTCGAGGTTCAAGTTCACGATAGACGGTTTTTTGCGAATTTCTCGGTTCCGTTCCATTTTTTGTAAAAAATGGTTATTATCAATCTTGTAGAGGACGAAATTATCTACAACTTTTGTATAAACATTTTTTGTCTACGATTTATAGTTTTTCTTATTTAAGTACCCGCGGCTTCCTCCCCCTCGATTTTACATAACGGGATTATGCTGCTTCCCGAGGGCCTAACATAATGATTTGTACCATTATTTTAAGTTGAACTTAAAGCTAACGATTAATTATAATTTTATCGAAATGAATGCAGTAGTTCTCTACTTATAAGCAACCAAACATACAAATCGACAGCGCTCAAACAGACAGACAGACAGACAATTTTTTTTCGAAAATACGATATTTATACTTGACATCAATTATAAAGACCATTCGTAAAGTAATTTTTTAAAAAAAATTTACAGGGGTTGAGAGAGTGCGGATAAAGTACGAGTATGCATTTGCATACCGTATAACGCACTCTACTAAGAATAGCTCGGAGTAGCCATATTTTTAATTTTTTTTCAAAATTCCTTTACGAATACTCATTATAATTCTTATAAAGACTATTCGTAAAGGAATGTAGTAAAAAAAATTAAAAATGTGGCTATTATTACCAGAGTGCGTTATACGGTATGCAAATGCATACTCGTACTTTATCCGCACTCTCTCAACCCTTGAAAATTTTTTTTACAAAATTACTTTACGAATGGTCTTTATAATTGATGTCAAGTATAAATATCGTATTTTCGAAAAAAAATTGTCTGTCTGTCTGTCTGTTTGAGCGCTGTCGATTTGTATGTTTGGTTGCTTATAAGTAGAGAACTACTGCATTAATTTCGATAAAATTATAATTAATCGTTAGCTTTAAGTTCAACTTAAAATAATGGTACAAATCATTATGTTAGGCCCTCGGGAAGCAGGATAATCCCGTTATGTAAAATCGAGGGGGAGGAAGCCGCGGGTACTTAAATAAGAAAAACTATAAATCGTAGACAAAAAATGTTTATACAAAAGTTGTAGATAATTTCGTCCTCTACAAGATTGATAATAACCATTTTTTACAAAAAATGGAACGGAACCGAGAAATTCGCAAAAAACCGTCTATCGTGAACTTGAACCTCGAATATCTGGCAACGCCGGCATGATATCGATGGGGACTTTTTACACGTTTTTCAAAACACCATAACGAAGGTGAATAAAAAAAAATCAGCTAACTGGGAATTTTTCTGCAGGTGGGTGATTTTAATATCTAAAATTACTGGAGTATAATAACCTTGCGCGTTTTTAAAATTTGAAAATGGATATTACCATGATAACGAAATTTTTCTGATTACGAGAAATGACATTTTTTATGAGCTGATTGACGAAAGATAATCAATTTTATAAAAATATATGCGGTAGTTTCCCCACGCCTATCACTTACAATGACCTTGAAGTACCTCAACTGTCAAATATGGGGCCGTTCAAGTATTACGTAACGCAGTTTTTGAAGATTTTTGAGTCCCTCTTCCCCTCTTGTAACGCGCTGTAACGTTTATCTTTACCTTCCCCCAAACGCTACGTAACACCCAAGTGACCATTTTTACTTAAAAATGTCAATTATATCGCGCAAAATACCGAAAAATCACCACAATATCGTTACGTAGCGCGTTGCTTGAACACCTCCCCCCTCCCTGTAACGCATCGTAACGTTTTACAAGACCCCCCTCCCTCATAAACTGCATTACGTAATACTTGAACGGCCCCTATGGTCAATAGAGATCACTGTCAATAAATATTTTCTTGCCGCCACAGTCATTATCTATCTCATTCTGGTCGCGCCCGATCAGTACACATTGAAGATAGGGACTTGACTATATACCTAGTATTAAATATATATGACAAACGCCCAAAATGGATTTCAAGACACGTGAGACTTTGAAAAGTTATGAACTGTTGTATCTAATAAAACATTTTCTAAGAGCCAAACTACACGAGCGGATTTTCCGCGGCGGATTGCGCATCTAAATCGAAACCGTGCTTGCAAACGAGTGAAACTAGACGAACGGAATATACGTTGTATTTTTTTAAATTCCGTCGTCGTAAGCGAGTTGAACGCTTCTGATTGCGGTGATATCATGGCCGCCACAACACGCTAGAAACGAAAAGCATTGTTTAGTGCGGGGCAAACTAGACGAGGCGACGGATCATCGACGGGTGTACAATCTGGGTAAAATGTTCGACACGGAGAAATTTATATAGTCTGTCTCTGAATATTGAAAATTACCTATATTTATTGCACTATTTCAAAATCTGGCAAAATTTGTTAAAGTTATTTTTGAAGTCATAAGAGAATAAGTTTTTTTTTTGTTCGGTTGTAATATAATAAGTATATTTTATTTAGGTAATATTATATTATATTTTGTATAGTGTAAAATTTTGTAAAAAAAAAATTGTGTTTAAAGTCTGAAGAGAGATAAACTTTTTTGTATGTATGTCTCAATAAAAGAATAATAATAATATTGCACTTTTTGTTCAATTTTTTCTGGTAACCCTTTTTGTGGCACAAACATCGAGTCCACCTGAATCAAAGTTTATTAAATAAACAGATCAAATTATTAACTCCTGAGAACTAACTGTTCAGACTAGACCCTCGCTTGCTTCAAACTCTACAACTAGCCTAGAAAGACGAAAAAAGGCCTGTCTGACATACCTGGTCACATTTATAAGGCTTTTCACCTGTATGAACTCTTCGATGTTTCTTCATCGCGCCGCTAGATGGAAACGCTTTCGTACACATATCGCATGGATACGGACGTTCTCCTGAAAACAATATCAAATTTTAAGAAAATGCGTAAAATATGTCGAAAATTCTAATTTTCGTATTACCTGTTTAGACAAATACTGTTATAACTTGAGAACTACGAAACAAATTTTAATCTGAC
Organism: Mongoloraphidia duomilia; assembly: GCA_039654895.1. Taxonomy (NCBI): domain Eukaryota; kingdom Metazoa; phylum Arthropoda; class Insecta; order Raphidioptera; family Raphidiidae; genus Mongoloraphidia; species Mongoloraphidia duomilia. Next base: position 6,494,964 of record CM077523.1, read on the forward strand.
CAGTTAAGTACCTACACGGGAAATAGGGCTTGAGAATGGCCGAGCGTTTAGCAATGCTGTTGTTTACATGGCGTTGCTATGGTTCCTCTATTACAAGTCCCCAGTTCCCGGGTTCTAACCCGAGAGCTGGTAAAAGTGTCAATTGGATTTTCAATTTATTATTAAAAAAAAAAATAATAAATTGAAAATATTAATTGGTGCTAGGCCCAAATAACCTTAGCTGTTGGTGGTCTTTAAAAACATAATTTACACGGGAAATAAAATCACATGAAAATCAGTTCAGCAGTTCTCGAGTTATAAGCGAACAGACGGAGAGACGTTTAGTTTTAAAAGGATATTCGCTGTGAGCTTCTACACTGGCGCCGCCTATTGGTTCGAAAAAGGCATCTTTGCTGTAACTTTAGTATGTAAAATTATAGGAAAGAGCAAAAAATTCGCTTATTACTTGAAATTGAGACAATACCTCCAAATTTTCTAATTGTATTGTAAACGTTAAGTGAATAAATTCTTCAAAAATTCAAAGTAAGTAAGCATTATTATTCATAAATATATTGCTTTAAGTTATTAGAGCTATGTAGAGGTTATGTTTCCACATTTTGTTGCTGTATTAGTTTAGGTCCGAACCATATTTGTAACCTGCTTAGATATCTAGTTGCTACATTTCTCTTATATTTGGTTTAAGTTCGAACTTCGAACAATTATTACAAGATTCGTTTATTATCAACTCAATTTGCCATACAATAAAATTACATTCTTTAATTATAGACCAAGAGGCGGGCGTTAATATATGAAGCTCATTTGTGACAGGATGAAATTTTCAGGGAAGGTAGTATTAATTATGACAAAGAAAAAGCGCTAGAGTTGCCTAGTCAAATCCTGGTGCGACGGCCGGGATAAGCCACTTCCGGTGCAAAATGTCAATTTTTATATGTATATGTATATATGTATAAATGCAAACAGCTCAAAATTACAAAGTGGCCCTTTGTCCAGCATGGTAACCATAGTTTTTAAGAAAATGACATTTCGAAAATTATAAATTGTTAATAACTGCTCAAAATTGGATAAAATATAGTAGTTAAATCCTGTATCACGGAAAAGAAAAGTTATACATTTTGTAAAGTAGTATCAGTATATGCAAAAATTTAAATTTTTAATGTGAAACATCTTTAGGTACGGGTGTAAAGTCGTTTAAATGGAACGTCGCCAAATGTCATTTGTTATTGTATTTTGAAACTACGTGGTCAATAATTATAGTTTTTTTACTAACATTATCAGCGGTAATGTGTCATGCATCGTTTTTTTTTATTAAAAAAACAGATAGATTATTATGTATTGTTTTTTTTCTTATTGAAAAATTATTAATGTGATATTTTTTAGCACCTTACTTATATTAAAAATGTTAAAAATTCAATTTTCAACAAAAAATATCTCGCATTATTTTCTAATTTAACTAGCATAAAGAGATACCTTTATTAAAAAAAATATATATAATTTTTATTTCATGATTTTCTTGACTTTTTTTCAAAGCAACTACCTTAAACTACGTTTTGTTTAAAAATGTTTACATAATATTATTGTAAAAAAAATAAATAAATATTTTAATAGCACGTTAATATAAGTATGCTTAGAATAAGTAATTTAATAATAATTCATAAAATGTTATTGCCTTTGTTCGGAACATTTTGAATAGTTTAATGTATAGTAAACTATATTGAAACTCATGTCGATCACTCACGTATGTAATATAATAAAATTAAAAAACCGGTTGATTTGTGAATCAGAATTGTCAATCATTGGCAATGTGTGCCTTCTTCAGGCCTAAAATTACATAATTCTAATAATGTAATTTTAGGCTTAAAGAAGGCAACAAAATAGTTGCTGAAAAGTTGCCATAATAAAGATTGACAATTCTGACTCACAAATCAATCGGTTTTTTTCTTTTGTTATAGTAAATTATTATTATTTTCCATTTTTTCATTATAGTTATTTTGGTTTTATATTCGCTTAGTTAACTTTATACCTGCGTCTGATTAAGTTGAATTTCAAGAAAAAATATTAATCGAGGTTCAGTAAAGTCAAATGCTTCAATTAGTTTTTAGTGTCAAACCAAATTTAAAATCACAAACAAAAATCAACCTTTTTCTCTTTTCGAAACAAACTCCAAACCACCTTTTTTAAAACTTTTATTACAGGTTACTACGACCTTCAAGTAAGTAGTTTATACTAATTTATATAAGAGGTGCACGTTGAATTACGTTGAAAAATAAAAATAAGAAATTGCTACCCTAAAATACATAAATTCTTGGGAAAATTGTCAATACCAGATTCAGGCAATTCCTGCGTAATTATACGAATATGAGTTAGAAACCAAATGCGTTGAAAATATAAAGTTATAAATAACTAGACATACGTATGAATGTTTGCCAAACGCAAGGCCGATAACTCATTTCAGAACGGTTACAATATATAAGTATACATATATACATAATGTTATTTGACAGCTTTAAAAATGTCAAAAAAACAAATATAATTTATAAGTTTTCAATGTGTTACCCAAAATTTCCTTAGGCAACCCTATGTATTTCAATACAGCTCTTCGAGATCTACAATATGGCGTCAATTGTATGCTGTCATATAATGACGAAAGATAATTATGAGCTAATGAAATATGTGTATTTTGCACCGGAAGTGAGCTCCTCCCGGCCTTCGCACCAGGATTTGACGAGGCAACCCTAGCACTTATTCTTTGTCATACTAGATTCTACCTTCCCTGAAAATTTCATCCTGTCACAAATGAGCTATATAAATTTACGCCTAGCTCTCGACCTATTATCTGTTCTTTCACTGCAACAGTACAACACGTTCCTATTAAAAATACAGGATTTACGCATAAAGTCGCCGCATACAGCGCTCGCGAAAAACTGCTTATCCCCTCCTTCTCGAGGCTCACAACAAATAGAAGATATGACAACAAACTGAAAATATGAAATGGTACTACGCTCAAATAACAGCTATGATAGCTGGTAGCCTAAAAAAAGAGAAAACGTTTGAATTACTTACCGGTATGAGTCCGAACATGAATTTGAAGCAAGCTGTGTCCGTGAAATTCTTTTTGACATGTTTCACACTTAAATATTTTAGTGCGTTTTACTTGACCTGCATGGGCTCTCAAATGCTCCCGTAAATTATCTTGTCTCGTAAAAACTTTACCGCAAACCTGTAAAAACAATATTAAATTGTTAAAAACTACAAATCAGTTGATTCAGTTTATTTTTAAACGGTTTTATTTAGCTTGACCCCGTATATTTGTTTGTTTGTTACTATCTTTGTTTTAAATCTTGCGACAGCTTTTTCAATTACTTCTACTTAACCGATTCTTATGAAACTTTGCACACACATTGAGTTCCCGTGACAATAATATTATGATAATTTCAGCTTGGTAATGAGGATCTGATGATGGAATCAGGAGGTGGACAGTTGAAAGGATGAGGAGTTTGCATAATGATACGGGCCAAAAATCAAACTAAAAACTAGAAAATAAAAATAGGTAAAAAAACTTTTCAGTTAAACGATTGTATTTTAAATCATCAGCTGTACCAAAAACTAGAAAATAATTAGGACACAAACCAAGGGGCACTTTGTGTCGCTGCGTCAACGGAATAAGTAATAATCTGGGACTTTTAACAGACTAAAATAAAAACGTTGGGCGCATAAAAATCTGTATAACGACTGTATAATTATTAAAGGCTTGTCTAGAAAAATGTGTTTCCGAGCCCACCAACAGAAATATTTCAAATGCGCCCACGTTTTTATTTTAGTCTATTAATAGTCTCAGATTATTACTTATTCCGCTGACGCAGCGACACAAAATGCCCCTTGGTTTGTGTCCTAATTATTTTCTAGTTTTTGGTACAGCTGATGATTTAAAATAAAACCGTTTAACTTAAAAGTTTTTTTACCTATTTTTATTTAAGCTAAACTTCAAGGGTTCAGCTCAAATAAATTCGAACGAACAACTATCTTTTAACAATAATAATAGACTGTGTGCAGGGGGGCGGAGTTATAATAATATCGACGCGAGCGCTTGTTGTGACATCCATTGTAAACTCTGAACTGCAATTTTCCGTTACTGTCAGTGAGCATTATTGTTCAAAAAGTCAAGTAAGTAAAACCATGATTTTACTTCTAACTTATTTGGAAATTATTACTATAAATCTGATAAATTTGACACTTTTAAACCCGGTCCGCAAGATTACAGGCGCCATGGTTTTAGGTTATATTTCCATCTGTCAATATAAACCATAGACATAGGTGTAGGCACACCTCCATGTCTGATATAAGTTAATCAGTTATTTTTTATTATACGTCAAAATTGAAGAAGAAAAAAACTTAAAATCAATAATTTTTACGTACCCTTTTATGCTATGCTATTTATACTATTTACACACAGCTAGATAAAATGGTAATCGTTTATTAAAAAATGTCCCGATATAAGACAACAATAAAAAATAGTTCAATCGTACACTATTGCCCGCTAGCGGCGCTAGTAGGCTTCGTGCACACAACCTATAGACTGTTGAAATCTAGCCTTAATAATTTACAATAACGTACATTACACGGAAACGATGGTTTGACTCGTCCGTCGCATCCGCAGTGTTTCATATGTCTAGCAACATGGTATTTGCGGCTGAATGACGTGTGACAACTCGGACAGTGGTATGGCTTAGACGGTTTGTGATGTTCGAACATATGCCGTCTTAATTCTAATTCCGAATAACATCGTGCACTGCAATCGGGACAATGTAAAGTTGCACCGGGAGAGCCATGAGCTACGCGCTTGTGTCTTTGAAGACTCGACTTTTGAATGAATTGGAAGCTGCACTCCTCACATTTGAATTTGCCAGCCTAAAAGATACAAAAAACGGATGATTAATTTCATGGAGATTTTCTTTTAATTTTGATGTTTTTAAGCAATATGCCGTACAGATTACTACTTTTGACAGCTCAGTTATCTTGTTTTTTTCACACATTTGATAATATGTCCGGCTTTGAGAATCCGTTCTCCTTCAACGAAATTCCTTTATTTAGGATTCGTACCGGCCCAATTGCAAATTGCACTTATATTTATTATTTCTTATCACTTTGAAAATCACAAAATTACACGCAAAAGTATACCCCGTATATAAAATTTCCCCCCCTTTGCGCCATGTTTTTTAAGCTCCACCCATTTGACGGATCCCAATAGTATGTAAGGCGGTAATACATAGGACATTTAGCAATGGGAAAAAATGATTGGATCAGAATGAGCCGTGACTCATAGTGTACGTATTTATATAGGGTTGCAATCGTAACTTTAGTTATCCTACTAAAATAAAAACATTAAAATTACGATAGCAACGTATTATGAGTAGGGAATGCAATCTCGATCTCGCGAGATCTCGAGCCATTTTTCGAGATTTAATCTCGTGATCAGGCAATCTCGTTTTTGAAATCTCGAGCGAGATTTCAAGAACGAACGCGCTTGAAAAAAAACTTATACGTAATAGTTTTTGACAGTCGCGTTAATTGGTCCTGTTTGTTTCTCTGCATATACTGTTTTAATTATTGTTTTCTTGAGTAAAATAGACCGTTATTTAACTTATAACAAGCATTAGATGGCTAACAAATTTCAAAGTTAAGTGAATACTGAATATGTCTAAGAACAATTCAAACCAAATGTTCGTGAACGTTACTAATAGTAACTTACCCTATGCTTCATAACTCCTAAGAAATTATTTCCAAAATAATTAATTGACATATAGTGTGCTGTGTGAGTTGGGGTATTGCTGTTATATTTTGAAAATAAAACAAAACTTTAAGTGAATCTTGGAACAAAAAAAATCAACGTTTATTTAAGGAAAGTAATGAATAATAATCATCTGCACAGTGCACTACGCAATAAATCACACACGTACATAGTGACACAGTCCCCAAGTAAGTAGTTTTCATTAAGTTTAAGTATTTTAGATACAAAATAATACGTTCTTTTTAAAAGTAGGCGAAATCTCGATATTGTCGAGATTTATCGAGATCTCGCCAGACAATTTCGTGAGATCTCGAATTGCCAATCTCGAACCCAGACTGATCTCGCGAGATCTCGAATTGCCAATCTCGGCTCGAGATTGCATTCCCTAATTATGAGTCATGACTCATTCTGATCCTATCATTTTTTCCCAATGCTAAATGTCCTATGTATACCTTGCCAGTTACATACTGTAGGTGACTATGGCACCCAAAACAGCTGAATTCAGTTAAAAATGTCGTTCAGAAAAATATTATATGCTTTGAACATTATAAGTATAATTATTGTTGCAATAATATTGTTGTAGTATGTAAAATAGACAGACCTTATGAGCTATTCCGATCAGTTCGTCACAGCAATAACACAGTGCTCCCGGCTCGTTTTTAACCGTAAGAAGATTCACTTCCTCATCTACATTAAAATCGGGCAGTATTTCCTCATTATCGTTCAGAGCTACATTTTCTGTATTGTCATCATCGAAGTTCTCTACTTCTTCTACTGTTACGTTAAAGCTCACGGCTTCGGGTGCTGGAATATCCGATGGACCATTGCAATTTTCCTCGTGACTTTGTAGAAGATCTTCCATAAATCCGAGTCCACATTTGGAACATTCGACGATTTTTACGGTTTGCAAAACTATCGCCTGATCTCCGAAAACATTTTCTGAAATTGGTTTACTATCTTCTATTATATCTTCAATTTCTAAGCCTTCGTTATCAACTAATTCTTCTTTTAAGTGATCCATAGTGAATCTAAATAAAAAAAGAAAATTTTATTTGTAGTCATCATTAATAATTTGAAGATGTACCAGTTAACGTACAAGCTGTTTGGTTCTTTGAGTCAACAAAATTGGTAATTTGACGTGTTATTAAAATTAATGTTCATAATATACTTTCTAATATGTATATTTTCCAATTTAACCCCGAAATTTTTTATTGCAATCTGCCATAATAATGGCATTATTATTACAAAATATATTATACTGTCGCTTGAATAACAATATTAAATATGCGTGTAGTATATTTTAAAGGAGTGCTTATTTATAATGTTAGAAAATGAAAATAAATGCTTTACCAACGCCCCTGGAAAGCTGTCAACCTGACCTTCTTTCTTGTTAAGATGGTGGAAATTTTGATGTCTGAACTCTTGAACAAGAGGAAACTGGTCCGTCCCATGTCTATGGTACCGACTGTGAATAACTACAGCGCAGGAACGGAACAGACATGTGCGCACTAAAAAGGTTGTCATGGATACCGCGAAATACAAACATTAATCAAATATGCAAGAATTTTGCTAATTGGTATTTGAATAAGAATTTCCAGTCAAAATGGGTGACGAAGTAAAATTAGAAACTATTCAAAAAACTCAACAAGTATTAGGGAAGTTCGTAAAAAAACCACCATTAACAGATAAACTACTTAAGAAGCCACCGTTTCGATTTTTACATGATGTTATTACAGCAGTCATAAGTAATACTGGATTTTTAGCTGGTCTTTATACTGCTGAAGAACTGCAATCAGAAAATGTTAAAGACAGAGAAGCCAAGATAAAATTTCTACAAAAACTCATCAGTACAGTTCGTAAGTAATATAATAATTAATAAAATAAATTGCTATTTTTTCGTTTCCTCGATTTGTTTTATTTGAAATAGTAGTGTGTTAAAAATATGGAATTTTAATTACTTATAACACTTACTAATTAGTCGATTTGCTGTATTTTTTTTAGAAATAGTAACCGGATTAGAATTAACAGCACGTCCGAGTAAAATAATTGCTGGCCATGAACCGGAAAAAACAAATGAATTATTGCAAGCGATCGGGAAAGCGTTACAAAAAAAGCTTAACAGCGACAGTGCGGTTGCTCAAATGAACGAAGGGAAAACTTTGAGTAAAGAATCCAAACCTCCGAAAGAAAAAGAGAAATCTAAGAAACCGGTTCAATCTCCTCCGAAAAAAACAGAAAAAGAATCTTCAAAACTAACAAAAGACCCTACTAAGAAACGAAGCGATTCGACTAGTCGAATACCAAATGCCACTCCGAGAGACAATAAAACAAATGTTAAAGAAATAAAATCAACTGCAAAGAAATCAACAAGTAAAACAAATCTATTAAAACAAAAAGACGTGGATAAAAAAAGAAGTAAAGAAAACAAAACAAAGTTAGATTTACAGTTGGTGGATCCAAATAATATTCAAGATCATTTTATTGAAGAAGATAGCGTAAAAAATGACATTAATAAAGACGAAAACATTAAAATCGATGTGGAACAAGATCATCAATCAGTTGCGCAAAATGCAACCACAATTATCACAGATGTCATGTCGAAAGAGCTGCAAGAAAATAATACAAACGTTTCATTAAACGATAAAGAAAATATAAATACAGAAGAAAGGCAGTCTGCAAAATTACAAAGACCAAAATCTTCTAAAAGGGGCAGAGAAATCAAACCTAAAATCGAACAAATAGATATTTCTGATACAGAGTCTAATCAGTTGACAGATAAAATCGATTCCGATATAAATTTAACGGAAAAAGACGAATCAAAAAATGAAAAAAGACCATCGACAAGAACGAGTCATTCAAGCAGAATCAAAATATTAGAAACAAATGCTGAACCCGATATAAAAGTACATTCTGAATCTGAATCAAAACATAACAGACAAAAGAGCGCTCTAAAATCTGATAACAGTGTCGAAGTAAGCGAAAAGATTACGAATAATTCGCTACCTTCAAATGAAACTCAAATATTGAGATCAGCTAAGAGAGAAAGAAGCATCCAAAACGTTTCACAACCAGTTGTCGAAACTATAGGCGATACCGATACAATGAAGGAAACCAAATTACAAAATAAAGAAACGGCATTAGAAATGAGTTCCAAATCAGACAGTTCCAAAGCGCCTTTAATAAGACCCAGAACTTCGCTTAGGCCGCCGAGTGCAAGACCTTCGAGTGCTAGGCCTGCAGCACCTCGAGTCAGAGATAAAACAGACGTTATCGTACCACCAGAACAAATGGTATGATTTCTTTGTTCGAACTTCGTATAGACGAGAAGCTTAAGAATCGCTATATAGCTTATTACAACACATAATACAATAATTTTATTTGCCATATTAAGTACAAGTTGCCACGTCAGAATCACAGAAATCAATTTAAAAAGTTATTATTATGTATAACAACTTAACAAGTCATACAAAATACGACATTCTAATCTAAAATGGCTTATATACATATAAAATAGTAGTTAAACGTTATCCATTATCATTTAAACTCATTTGTTTTATACCGATGCTTTTTGTTTACATATTGCGTTTCCTGCAACCATTAGAAATCAAATAAACTGTGTAGTTCAGTACAGAAACGGATAATAGCATCTTAACCCTTTGACTGCTCCAGACGTATATATACGATTACCTGGGTTACTGCTCCAGCCGTATATTTACGTTCGGGCTGGAAAAAATACTTACAGCGATAAACTACTACCGTCGTATATATACGAGCAACGCCTACCAGATCATACTGGCCAATCCGGAAGTTTTTTGCGATTTAGCGCAGAAATTTTTTACAGCGATAAACTGCTACCGCCATATATATACGTACAACGCCTATTAGAACACCAATTCTGAACTGTGTTGTGGTTTTTTCTTTTAAAGTCAATGCGTATGTACACGTGTTTTACACGTGTATACATGTATTGACTGTTCGGTTTTTGATAAAAATATATGTTTTAAACAAAAAAGGCAAAAAAACAATTTGATATGATTTCACGGGATTTAGCTTCATTATTTTACCCCACTGATAACAACAGTGGACTGTCCCAGACATATCTATACGGAACGGCCGAAAAAATTGCGCACACAGCATGCACTCTCGTAAAATAAATGCGCAGTGACAACTTAAACAAAGCTTTTGTCTGTGGTTCGTCGTGACATATTTAAATTGGAAAATTATTTAAAGAATTGTCATTGAAATATTGTATGTTCTAGGTAACTCTGGGAAAAGTCAATGTGATAGTTGAAAACTTTAGCACGAATGACAACGATGAAGAAGAAGAAAGTCTGGTCGTTGTTGAATCAGCATCAGACATACCGGATATTGATTTGGCGCCCCAACAAAATAACTCTTTAACGGAAAACGAAAGTATGCAGGGACATCTGGTTGCGCAGATTTTGGAAACTCAGAAGGAATTGATAGACGATATTGGCAGCAAATCTACGCCTGTAGAAATTGTTAGTATATATTATGTAGTAGGTACATTGTAGTTCCCGACTCCCCCAGGGGGGACATTGGAATGTGGTTGCTATCGTAAACTGCATTCTAATGTACTTTAGGAATTAGCGCTCCCAGGGACCCGAGCTCGTACTAGTCGGTTTGTGTATGCCGGCTGGCGGATTCTAATACACAAATGGATTATTTGTTGTGTTGACGACTCTAATGACCTGAGTTGTCGACGCGTCTATAATCTACAATTAATTTAATTAGTTCCCGACTTTACGAGTTAATTCGTTCATAGTTCGGGTAAAGCGAAAATTTATTATTGCTGGGTTAATCGTACAATTTTAACAGGTTGTTTTTTTAATCACGCTGTTAAATTTTGAATGCTACGTGTTCATTAGTTGCTGCGTTTTCATTTTGGCAAATTGTTGATCGTTGCCATAGCAACCATCATTTAACAGCGTGATTAAAAAATATAATTGTACGATAAACCCAGCATATGTGAGTCAATGAGATTTTATCATTTGCCTGTACAAGCAAACGCACACGCAATGATATTTAGTGCTGACATCTGGTGGCAGAAAATGAAAGTATAGCAAAATGTGGTTACCACGCCTCGATGTCAAATTCATATAGTTACTCCGTTGATTTAACATAAAGCGGAAACAGAATGTGTTTGTTTACTTATATAATAATACAAAATAAGAATTTATCAAATATTCAGTAACTACCCAATTTATTCGACCACTAATTAGTATGCCCAATTTTTGGCGAATATACAGTATGTAAACAGGTAAGCTGCACATAGGGAAATTAGCATTGGGAAAAATTGAATGGATCAGAGTGAGCCATGACTAATAACGTACGTATTTATATAGGGTTGCTATGGTTATTTTAGTGTTTTTATTTTAGTTTTAATTTTATTTGACATTTAAACAACTATTAAAATAAAAATTAATTAATTAATTAATTAAAATTAAAATAAAAATAACTGAAACTGAAATAAAAACACTAAAAAAACCATAGCAACTCTATATAAATACGTACATTATGAGCCTTGGCTCACTCTGATCCATTCATTTTTTCCCAATGCTAATTTCCCTATGTGCAGCTTACCTGTTTACATACTGTATATAAGTGCTTGTAAACGAACCATAACAAATATTTTGTTTTATATTAGGAATGGGAGGCAGATGGCCAAAGAAACCGTGAAGCAAAAAAACGTGACATCGAGAGCTTGCGCTCAAAAATTCAAACTGTAACGCGAGCAGCGCATCCTTTAGGACAAATTATAAACTATTTACAGGAAGATTACGACAATCTTTTACGTGAATTAAAGCAGTGGCAAAACGAAAATGAAAAACTAAACAAAGAAATCGAGGAGCAAAATAGGTATCGTTTATTTCTGTATTTCTTTATATCGTGTGGTTTATAGCATAGGTACATTTTAATTTTGGAATTTCAATTTATTATTAAAACAATAACAAATTGAAGATATGAATTGGTGCTAGGACCAAATAGACCGTCCGTTTGCTGGAAAAAAAAGCCTGGTCTCAACTTTTTGGCACCTAGACCGTACTTCCGGAAATTCTTGAAGTAGGGCCTCGGCGCCAAACCTGACCACAGAAAACACTGGCAGAGGTATTTTTGGATTGTTCTCGATGTTTGGGAACATATATCACATTGCAAGTGAAAAGTCTCAACAAAACATCGATGTCAAATTTCAATTTGACAGGTCACATGACTGCTTTCACCACCCGGACATAGTACCCTTTGATCACCCTGCTCCCCTGCACCTACTGATAAAGAGACAAGCGAAAGTCGAAACCGGGTTTTTTCTGCAGTGAACGGACGGTCTAAAATAACACTTGCTGTTGGATGCCATAGTATCATCCAAAATTTATAATTTCTATAGGTTTCTTAGTTCAAACTCAGTAGATACAGTATACTTGAAGCTTAGGCAACTGATATTACAGAGGCGATATTACAGAGGCATAATATGCTGTCACACGGAAGAAAATAATTATACAGATTGTATCAAATTGAACCTGTGCATAGGGCATTCTGTGTGTAAGACAGAGATTCATACATAAAGCAATAAGTAAGAATGAGATAAATGATCGCTAATAGGAAGTTACTGTGGTTACTGTAAATTAATAATACCGAACAACCTGATAGCGTCATCGTTGTTTTCTTCAGTAAAAATAGTCACTACTGAAATTATTGATAAAATGGCAATTTATACTGTTCGGGAAAAAATCCAAATAATTAAATGGTTTTATGCTGGTAACTCAACCGCCGACTTAATAAAATTAATTGTAGCTGCCTTTGAAAATAGACCGTCTCCTTCTGCCACAACAATTCGCAAGAATTTGAATCAAATGGTTGCCTATCTCCGAAAAATTTTTACAGCATAGAAGGAGCGAAAAAACAAAGATGACGCTATTAGGTTGTATAAATATTATTTATTTACAGTAACCACAGTAACTTCCTATCTCATTCTTACTTAATACTTTATATATCGATCTCTGTCTTACACACAGAACGGTCTATGCACAGCTTTAATTTGATACAATATGTATGGTAGTCATAGAGAAACAAGCAATCACTAGAATTTTTTTAATGGATTTGTGAACATGTTGTTTGTTTTAATCAATATTCTGTTTTTACAATCGCTTGTTTTCTACCAAACTGCATTTCGATGGAAGGTATCTTTATTTTTAATGACGATGCGTTATTTTATTATAGTAAATCCGACCAAATGGTGTCACCTTTAACGAATCAGTTCGAAGAAATTAAAGATGAAATCCAGAAACAACAAGAACGGAACGCAATGATAAAAGCAGACATTTTCCGAAATCAAAGAAAAATCGATAGTTTGCTTTCTGGGATAATTTAACGTTTAGTATTTAGTTTGTAATAGTTATTTGTCTAATGTTGTCAGACTTGTCTAAAAAAACTACACTGAAAGCACACATCCTTTATAATACTGATTTATGAAAAATATAATTTTTAAGAAATTATATCAATGTATTCAAATATAAATCAACAAAAATCTGAAAGCTTTCAGGATTCAAGTACCCGACTGAAAAATAAATGATTAAGGGAAAGTTTATGGAATTGATCGGATTTTCAAATTTTTTTTTGCAAAAAAATTTATAGGAATTTTTCATGTTATATTTATTTTAAAAAATTGCACAAATTATTCAAGAAACTAGAAGAAAAATTACACATAGAATGATATGACGTTATTTCACATAAAACAAAAAAAAAATCAATTTTTATCAGAGCTAATTTCATGCTCTCTAGTACAACGAAAAATATTTCTAATACCAACAACTGAATCATAAATAAATTTGTAACTACTTACAGTGCAAAACATAATGGCCTTTGAGTTTGAAGTATTTAAAGTAGGCACTATAATGAAAGGATAAGATAGCAATAATTAATCCATTCGTGGTACATCATTAGTCTATGCGATTTCATCTTTACAAGTTCGTACTTGAATGGATCAAGTGCTGAGTTAATATAGATAAGATTTACCCAAGTACTTATTGAGTTAGATTTGTCATAAAGTAATAATCTAATATTTATTACACCAGAATATTACGTAGTATACTTTATGCATAATATTATACATTTTTTCACAGAAACGTATGCATAGAACAGTATTTTATACATCCACATTGGTCGTATGTTTTTAGGGTTATTTCTGTCGTCAACGATAGATGGCGCAGCATGTACTGTTCATTCAGTTTATTGTTTAACGCACGGACACACTGTGTCAGAAAGTACACGAAATAATGAACTGGTAAATTCTTTCGCTTTAAATAGTACACGTAGCGTCGTTTGGCATTCGTGGATGAAATCACCCTAGAAATATTTCCACAAAAAGCTTTGTTTGAACTTATTCGTCTTTTATGGACAATTCAGTATCTTTGAGGATAATTATCCTGTGTATACGTTTTTGTGAGACACCTGGTATAATATATTATAACAATTATTATTTACATTTCTCTTTACAAGATACTCTGTTATCAAAACATAAATAGACTCTTAAGTTACAAAACACATTTTATCTACATTTTATACACATCTTTCACTTTTTTTATGCAGGATTCCATAAAGCGCTGTCAAAAAATAAATGGTTTGATAATAACCTCACATTGTGACTGCATTGCTCCTTTATAGGAGAAATGTAGAATTTTAAATCGATCTTGCTCAAAAAATAACTAATCGACTGAAATGTATTTTCTATTTTTTTTTAACATACTTTTCTCCTTTGAAACAACATTTTTCTACCATTTTTGACTAAGTCTAACTTGAAAAACATTATATTTTTGTACGATGTATTCGCAATTGAAAGCGAATATAGATGTTAGAACTTCGGACGTCTATGTGGGGTTTAATCGGTCATATTACAAAGCAAATATAGATGTCAGCACCTCAGACGAAATGATGGTTTGAATGGTTTTGCAAGTAAAGTAAATTTTTAAGTTAATGAGGTTAGATTTTTATGTCAACAATGTTAGATCGAGCAACATACGATATTTATAAATACCAAAGACGTAAAAATATAACTGTCTTTGATAAATACGTTGGCTTGAGTTAAATGAGACATAATGACATTACGTAATCTGCCATTTTATTTTCGTAGACCCCTCATACGACCGTTTTGGATTTGAACACCAGATGTCAGCTACTGTGCATTTAATTCCGAATAGCTTGTTTTTATGGGTGCAGTAATATTATATACAGGGTGTTTCATAATATATGCGCAGGACTTCAGGATGTGATAGCTCGTCCAAAAATATGAAAAAAAGTTTCTATTAACTTACCCTCTAAAATGCACCATTTTAGAGATACAGGGTGTTGAAATTGAAAAAAAAAATTTCGTTTTTTGCGAATATCTCCGGAACCGTTTATCGTACAGAAAACAGCTTTTGTAAGCATTTTCTACTCATAATAAGCTATGTTTTGTGCGGATTTTTTTTTTTTAAGTCATAATTGGTGAAGGTTTTGAAGGGGTAGTGAGTGTTTTTCTCCCCAAGTTCTACGCTACTAGAAAAAGTACGGTTTTGAGACGTCCATTTGAACCGCCAATGTATTCTACACAAAAAAGGTACTCTTGGTCATAAGCTCTAAAGTCGATCGTTTTCGAGAAAAATCAACTTTTATGTTGAAAAACATGGTCAATTTTTTTAAATAAAATATTTTTCTTACTAATTAAATATTTAAACGTTAGAACAAGTAACAAAACCAAACGTTAACTACATAATTGCAAAATTAAAAAAAAATGAAAAAATGATACAAAAGTTGTCTTTCCAAAATTCCCCAAACACCCTGTATCTCTAAAATGGTGCATTTTAGAGGGTAAGTTAATAACTTTTTTTCATATTTTTGGACGAGCTATCACATCCTGAAGTCCTGCGCATATATTATAAAACACCCTGTATAATAATTGACAGTAGCCCTCTGTGTATAATTAAATTATATGGTCGTAAATCTAAGGTCGTTATCAATCCAAATTTTCTGACAATGCGCTGCCCAGCTCAGCATTCTTATAATTTTTTTTTTTACTAATCAAATATTTAGTTCGGTAATTTTTGTATGTATAATTTATTGCAAAAATAATTATACAGTAGGATCGAATCCATCTGGACAATTTTTTTCAATATTTCTAAATACTTCATAAAGATTTTTTTTATTTCTATGAAACAAGCCAAGACAATAATTTTATTGTAATATTTCAAATAGAATTTTTCAGTAAAATTGTCCAAAAAACTGTCCGATATGAAAATTTTACTTTCACAAAGCAAATTTTAATAAATTGTCATTTATTTTGTTGTTATTTCACATAAAACAACTTTTCAAAATTCATAATTTAGCGTGTTGATAAAAACTTAAAAATTTTGCAAAGAAAAATTTATAGTCTTTAAAAATACAGTTTTTTACGATGTGGCTTAACAAATAAAGAATAAAAAACAAACATTTAGAACCTTACAAAGTTCATTTCAGCTGATTATTTTATATCTTTACTAAATCATAGACTAACAAATTTAATAAATCACTATTATAAAAAGTAAAAACAGCTAGAAAAGAGCTAAATTACTAAAATTGTAATATTGTAAAAAAACTTTGATTGCGCGTTTTGGTTACTTCGTTGACAATATCCAGCTTCAGCCCGTGCTCAAGCTTGTAACTAATTTGCCCAAACTTACCCGATCGGGTAGCGGATACAATATAGATCACCAACACTGAATGGGGTCGTTCCACATTTTTTAGGGTTAGAATCTACATTACAATATGCAAATAGCTTACAAAACAATTTTTTTGAGAATTTTTCTGAAGCTTAGTTTACAATAAAAACGTTCCCAAAACGGTGTATTTTTCAATGTAATTTTAAACATAGGATAATACCGCTAAGGAAGTGACGTAAACTATGGCGAACCAATCACAGCTGACCATATCTCGCCCTCTGAACAATCACATTAAAAGGAGGCCATTGATAGGCCGGCAGGTTGCGTTAGATTTCGAAAAACGTTGGTTTATATTATTTGTTTACGTATTAGGAGTAATATAAATGTTAAAAATTATCAAATTTTGATATGTGGGACTCAGACGATCCTATTATATGTATACCGATCGAGTTGGTTTGAACAAACAAAAAAAACTGTCAAAAAGAATATAAAATAACGAATGTCAACTGCTTATCAAATGAAAATCACTATTTACACATCTTCAGTTTCACTTATTTTTGCAAAAAGCATTAAATAGTAATTTATAGTTCGACATTACTGATTTATTACTTTTATATTTAATTTTTCAATTAGCGTAAAATTGCTTTTATCTGTTATCACTTTAGTAAATTATTTTCAGCGCTAATATAAAAAGCAAAGCAATAAAAAACATATAAACACTTCAATATTCCACAGCAATAATCCAAATATCTTTTTTACCTGGATTGCGCGCGCATACTGTTTTCACTGCTTATCCTGTAACTAGGCAACAGAACACGGAATGCGTGCGCAACCATATTTTTTCTCTCTTTTTCTTGTAGAACAAGTAATAACGATCTCTCGCTCTTATTACGGGAGGTAAGTCCATTGTTAATATAAAACAATATAATATATTGTTTAGAAATAGTATTTAAATTATTTCTGGACTGAAAAGTTTATTTACAGTATAATTAATAATTACGTTAGGTACCTTTTTAAACCAATGACTGACAAATGAAACAATTATTTATTGCCATATTTTCTTATCTTTTAAAACAAATAAAATTGCACTTATAAACAAAACTACAAATATTTCATTTCCAATAGGCAATCCTAAATAGTAATCAAAAATAAAATAAACTCGGTCAATTATTAAACAAAATTCAACAAACGATTATCTTTTTTCAAAAAAATAATCAGATGATAATATTATTAATTTTCATTCAGGAAATATTTCAAACGCAATTAAAAACTTTACGATAACATTTCTGACCTCAATATTTCAATTTCATATTAAAAACATAATATTTATTATTTATAACAAAATAAAATAAATAGCTATATTCAAAAATTTTAACTAATAAAATAAACAAACGGGTATAAATAGTAACTTTATACTAAATAATATCTCATGTGATGAAATCATGAAATGCACAAACTGAAAAATTGCTTTGATATTTTCAGAATACCAAATACTATACAGTGTGAAAATTTAGTCTGAAACAATCCATATAAAAAAAACCCAGATCATCTGTGACCAAAATCTTCAAACACGTCGATTTTATTTTTTAAACGCGTATCTTTTTTGATAATCGGCTACTTCTTGGTAGCTAAATTTTATTAGTGTATTTGCCATATGGCACATACACTATTGGCGTCGGTCGGATGGCGGGACCTAGGGGTCGGACCAAAATTTCTCGACGTTTCATAGCCTCTATATATATATATGTGTGTGTGTGTGTGTGTGTGTGTTAGCACGATAACTCTCGAAAGACTCAATCGATTTTAACGAAATTTGGTACACACGTTGGAAACCATCACCGCACGGAACCTATTTAAAATGGGCCCGATCGGATCCTTTTAAGGGTGGGTTTTAGGGGTTGAAAAATGTTTTTGGGCCCAAAAATACCGGAAAAATTCTCAGAATTGTTTCAAAATTGAAATTTAACCCTGTAGTAACGATTAAAATGTGTTGCTAAAATTTTAATAAAATCGGCCCGGCAGGACCGGACTTAAAAATTTTATGAAAACACTGGTTTGCGGATAGTGATTTACTTACTGAAGGGTGTATTTAATTTGGTACAGAGGTTGCATTGATAATATAATTGAAATTAAGAAAAAAAAATATTATTTTAAGTGATGTATTAAGGGGTTAAATTTTTTATTTTGTCCAAAAACAAACCTAAGTTTACATAATAAAGCCACAAGGCCTGGATTAGTAAATAATTGTCGGCAGGGTTTTGGCACTGCGACCCGAGTTTTTTTATTTTATTATCTC
Source organism: Mongoloraphidia duomilia (assembly GCA_039654895.1). Lineage (NCBI taxonomy): Eukaryota > Metazoa > Arthropoda > Insecta > Raphidioptera > Raphidiidae > Mongoloraphidia > Mongoloraphidia duomilia. Next base: position 6,513,733 of record CM077523.1, read on the forward strand.
GAATTTTTGTATTAACTTTTAACAATCTCGGGAATTGTCAGTGCAAATGTCAAAGAATGGCGCATTGTTGAAATCAGAATTTGATCACCTATCTAAATTTGCAAAAAAAAATTGTGGAAGTGCCATAAAAAAAAAAAGACGACGACGTCTTCCGGAAAGGGGTGGGGCTAAAAAAAAGCGACTATCAAAAAATAAAATCGAAGTGTCGGAGGCTCAATCGGCCTAATATTGCCTCACGAGTACCGTAAAGCTTTTTCGGTCGTTTTTACAGACATCTGTATAACATTGGTTGTATTTTGAAATTAAATTATCAAGATTTAAAATCTGTGCAACTGTGGACAGATTTATATATTGCAATATAGATTATAAATAAGAAATATGATAAAAATAAAGTTTTGGAATACGCAGGTATTGTCAATCACAGTCATTTACAACTATTCTGATATATTTTTGTTTAATAACAAAAGATAAAATATCTCATTAACCTTATTAAATAATAGTAGTAGTACATCGCAAAACGCTTTGATGCAGGGCCGCCGTAAGCAGGCGTGCACTGCACGCGGTCGGCACAGTAAGGGACGGCGAATCATGTCAACATCGACCCTTTATTAATAATAAATTTTACTCAATTTAACTTATTAATGTAGGTTAGGTACTTGAAAATTCCCTGATAAATTACATTTACACACATATAGGGCGGCAAATTCAAGACTGCAAGCGAGCGCATAGACGGCTAGCAGCGGGCCTGCTTTGATGACGCTCTTACATTCTGTTGGAATTTTAAATAAAGAAATTATTCTATTCTCAATTTGTGAAATAAAAACAACAATGGAATATTGCTTTTTAATTTGATTTTTTTGCGTTCTGATCGAGGTCGATTATTAATGATCGAGGTCGATTCTTAATGATCGAGGTCGATTTTTATAATGATCGTGGTCGATTCTTATAATGATCGTGGTCGATTCTTATAATGATCGAGGTCGCTTCTTAACGATCGAGGTCGATTCTTAATGATCGAGGTCGATTCTTAATGTTTCTGTTTTTAGTTTCGCTTGACTAGCAAAATGACTTTTTTTACTCAAGGAAAGTACTTTGAGACTGTAAGGCTGGTCACACACCGATGAAATGCATTTTTATAGTAACTGGAAACTTTCCCGACGCGAAATTGGGAGTTCTGGGTTCGAGTCCCGGCGGTGCATTTACATTTTTCCTATATAGCCTTCTATATAAATATCATGTCAATAAGTTCGTCTGATATTCTTATGTTAATTTCACTAATTTAGTTATGGTCAACGAATCTAATCATATTGTTAGTTAAAACATTTTTGCATAACTGTGTATGAACATGCTTTTTCCATGTATTTAAATGGAGCTATCGCACACCAATACAACAAAATGACACGTTATTAAGCAGCTTTAGGGCTTGAGAATAGCCGAGCGTATAGCAATGCTGTTGTTTACATATGGCGTTGCTATGGTTCCTCTATTACAAGTCCCCAGTTCTCGGGTTCTAGCCCGAGAGCTGGTAAAAGTGTCAATTGGATTTTCAATTTATTATTAAAAAAAAATAATGAATTGAAAATATGAACTGGTGCTAGGCCCAAATAAGCTTAGCTGTTGGTGGTTTTTAAAACACAATTAAGCAGCTTTACGTTTTTACGCAGGTTATACAAAAACGTTTTTGCTTCACTGAAGTGCGCCCACCTTAAGAAATTCTTTGCAACTGTCTACATTAGCCAACAATTATAAAGTAAATACAGGAAGCAACAATTAAACAAAATAACAAACATTTGACAATCAGTAAAATCAAGGTTATGAAAATATTTAATGTTGTAGTTTCATGTTTAGTACAGTATTTTTTATAAAGTATGGTATCATTCTAATACAACAAATGTGGTTCCCGTTTTTTTTTGAGTTATTCTTTCTAGAGCGAGTTCGTAAAGCAAAAACTCTTAAATTTAATGTCAGTGAGACGCTTTCGCTTACCTATCTGAAAAAACAAATGAACACTAACACAATAGATCGCACTCAAAACAAAAGAGCGACTAGCTTGAAGTGCGCCGTAAATTATTTAGTACTGTATTGTACAGATTGTCCGAAATCAAATCTGAACATAGCAAAATAATGAGTGCAACAAGGAAGGCCTAAACACAATGAGTAGCACGACAAAGATAGAATACAGCATGGCTAGGTAAATTTAAGTAAACATAAAGTATCCATGAAAATAACTAAAGCATAAATATAATGGAAAATAGTGATGGGACTCTAGTGAGATTTTTTCACTCGAGTCACTCGCCTGTAAAAAGCGACTCACTCGAATGCCACTTGAGTCAAGATAAGACTCGAGTGAGATTTTTTCACTGGAGCACTCGCCTGTAAAAAACGACTCACTCGAATGCCACTTGAGTCAAGATAAGACTCGAGTGACAATTTCTTCACTCGAGTGAAGTCTGATTCGAGTCACTCGAGTGGCAATGTAACTCGAGTCATTTTTTTACATACAGGCTGGTCATAAATTATTATGACTGTATGTGGTTAGTGGTTACTCATAATAATGAGTAACCACTAACCACATACAGTCATAATAATATTATGAGTCATAATAATGAGTAACCACTAGCCACATTCATACGACTAAGCATGGCTTAACTTGTACTTCTCACCCGAGTCACTACAGGCCATTTCAGTGTTACGAGCCAACTCGTCAATCGAGTGGATCTAGCCGATTTGAGTCACTCGACGATTCGAGTCACTCGAGTGATTCAAAAGTCGAGTAAAAATAAATTTGACTCGAGTGCGAGTCAAATAAAAACCACTCGAGTCACTCGAGTGAAACACAACTCGAGTCCCATCACTAATGGAAAATATGACCTCCTTGTTGCATTCATTAAATATCTATACCTCTTTGTTGCACTCATTAATTCGCTATGTTCAGATTTGATTTCAGACAACCTGTATATCTACGTGCGTTGTTTGAAATATCATATACAGGGTGTATCACAGAAAACCGAACATAGGGAAAACTCCATTGTGCAAATTAGTTAGGATCAACGATTACTTTGGCCACATATGAGAATGGGTACCATGGTAACGCTGACTAACCATTATTTAATAACAATAATAGCTAATAATGAATAATTAGAAAAATCAGTTAAAATAAATTCTTCAATATTAAATGAATTTATTTTTATTAATGAAACAATTTTTTATTAAGAAAATATTTTTTTAACTAATAATTAAACAAAACAAACAGTTAAAATAAAAAATTAAAGCAAATGTTCAAATAAACCTCCATTTTGAATTAAGCAGTGGCTTAATCGGTTACAAAAACTTTGTCTCACTTTATCTAACAATATCTGGGTGCCGAGCTTTGCTCGGATGAGTTCAAAAAAATAGTACTTGTATGCTGTGAGATATTATTTTCTCAGAATATTATTCCGAAACGAATTTATTTCTGAAACATAATTTAAATAATTGTTTCTGTTAAATATTTTAAATACCTATGTGTATTTTTAAGCGTAAAAACTAAGTATCAACTTGAATTAAGCATTTTTTCCTGTAAATATTACTTAGGTCGCCATTTTCAAATCTACCGCCGTTATTGTTTTGTTGACTGAAGAACTCGCAAAAACCGATTTTCATAGATCTTGTAAAAATGTTCGAATCAGATGAAATTCTGCTTGCCCGTTGCCGTTTCAATAATCCGTTTTTAAACATTGATGCCAAATATCAACTTTATCGAAGTACTTTTTCTCTCTGATATCATTTAAGCAACTTCCAGTAAATTTCAAATATTTTTTTCGCATAGAAGGTACCTACTGAAAAACTCACAAAAATCGATTTTCGAAGAAATAGAATTCATATTATATCTTTTAATAACAAACGTCAGACTATAAACCTGCAGCGCAAAACATTTTTACATGCATCTTCACCATAGTTTTTAAAAATCGATGTGTTTTGATATACTGCATGCCTGCGTCGCTAGAAGTGCGGCCCTTCGGGCCGCCGTGCAAATTTTTAAACAAAACTTTTTTGTATGTATCTTAACAATAGTTTTCAAAAATCGATGTGTTTTTACACAGACTCGCCTGTTTGTCTTTGTTTACATATTGTGCAAGACACTTCTTATATTAGTGTTCATTTACAGTTTTAACCCTTGTGATATATTATACAAAATCTATGTAGAAATAGGCTTCGAATCGATCTGACAATTGACCGAGTTATAAATAAAAAAACCCTTTTTTTAATTGCTCCCCTCTGGGACCAAGATTTCTACCTAGATCGATTTCTCGCCCCGAAAAATCCCCATTCTGTAAATTTCATCAAAATCGTTATTCGTTTTTGAGAAAAAAAAGTCTAGGTAAGATTATACGTCATACTATATTTAACGTACATAATATACATATTTTATATAGGTAATATAAAAATAACATACTTAGGTACCTATTTATTTAAATATTAGTTAAAACTACTTACATAATAATGTTTAGTTTTTATTTCTGTTATTTTTTACTATACAAATAGTTCACGGATTATTTTAATAAGTTAAAAATTCTGTCAGATAATTTTGACATATAAATAATGAAAGTAGTTTGTTTTCTCCAAAGCCTACTCACGATATTACAATGTTTTGACAGGTCAAAAAACCGTTTTTAAAAATGATAAAATCGATAGGAAAACGAATTTTTCCAGGGATGAGACCTAGCTAAATCGATTTTTTGCCCCCCGAAACCCCTTTTTGGTAAATTTGATCAAAATCGTTAGAGCCGTTTTCGAGAAAATATTTATATAGATACATAGAAACATAGATAGGTAGGTATATACAAGATTTACTCGTTTAATAATATAGGGGGATTACAGGAGTCATATTGAAACATACTTCGACGATTTTGTCTTTAAGTTCATCCAGATTTTGTCAAATGAACAGCAATATGCATTTGTTACTGTATACGTACACCATGGTAACGACCTCTGAATAGAGGGCAAAGCAATCTCTGATCTTAACTAATTTGTACTGTGTACTTTTCCCTATGTTCGGTTTTCTGTGATACACCCTGTATATAAAAGTTTTATTTCAAAATAAATTTACAATTATGTATATATAAAATATGTTGCAGCGTTCCATGTTTTGCCAGCTGCTTATAAAAGAAAATTAAATAACAAAAAATTTAATTCTGAGCCTTTTTGACATTTCGGGAAAAAGTTAAAAAAAAACCCAAACAAGTAGAAATATCATATTTATTAATGTTAAGCATTTATTTATTGCGATAAATGTTCATACTTTCGATTTTGTTTAAAAAAAAATTGATAAATCCGAACTCAAGAAAGCGAAAACTCTAAACTTAGGACCTGCCTGTTTACCTTATCTTTTTTGTAAGCTAATAAAAAATTGGATAAAAAAAGCCTATTTCACTGTTTTAATTATTTCAGTTCATTGTGAAACCACAACAAATACATTCTTGTTCCTAAGAAAAACGTATCACTCTTATGCAATTCTGTCAATGGATTAAATTGCATAAAAAAAACCTAAGTAAAATCGAATTCAATGGTGAGATATTCTTTATAAGCAACTAAAGTGACACGTACTGTAATTATTATGAGTCTATACATTAGAGTGACAAAACTGACAAAAAAAAAACAAAGAATATAATCGGCAAATAAAATTACACTTACATTATACGAAATGTGTTCATAGCTCGTTGATAAAGTGAAATTGAATGCTACAATTCAAATATTTCATCTTGTTGTTTCTCCAGCCGCTGTAACGAAGAGCGTAGTTTTCGCCCTCCTTGAGTTAAGACCACCGGAACAGTATGTGACTGCGACGTACTAGCTAAAATATCTGGATAGTTTACGGAACTCGAGGAAGATGTATTTGAGCTGCTTGAAACCATTGAATTTGACTGTTTTAATCGAGACACAGCAGGTTTTCGTCTTGTATACGCGTTAGTATCTTTATCATTTAAAAATCTGAAACAAAATTGTTATTGAGTTCTAAGAATCAAATACTTAGTCATCTATAAAATAAAAGTATTTGCTTTAGATTTTATGTAATTGTTTAATTATTAATACATACTCGCTATTTCCCTGTGCTTTCTTTACTTCTTTTTTGGTCTGTGCAATAGAATTGTCTATTTGACTTAAAAAATCAACAATACTGGGCTCGTCTACGCTCTCAGAATCTACTGAAGATGTAGGCGATGTAATATTATGATTACTACTTTTTCTGTCAATTTTGTCGAGTTGGACGTGATTATTACTATCATTTGCAGAAGCGAACGGACTATCAGTCGGTACAGGAATCAAAAGATATTCACGCAAAAATAAACTGTCTGATGCCCATAATCTGTTTGCTCTTCTAATTTGTTCCATCTACAAAACGAATAAGTAACATGTCATCAGACCGTTTGCAGAATAATTAATAGGAAAGAATGTTTTAAATCAAAACAAGACCTACTTACAGAAGCACCATATTTAAGCGCAATTCCTTGCAAAGTATCACTAGAACTTACAGTATGTTTAACTAAGCATTCCGCTCTTTTTATGTGATTACATGTACTCCCGTATTTTTTTAGGGATCTTGCCGAATCTCTAATTGAAATTTTTTCGTGTAGGCTCCCTTCTGCCATTTTCAATTTGACCTGTTTCATATGATTTCTCTTTCACGATCACCAACATATTTTGATTTTGAAGAGTAAAAAAATAAACTAAATTCTATACTCCCAGCTAAATACCATGGAGGTTTCCAATCAAAACAAAAGAATGACCAACCTTGAAAGTCATAAAGAAGAGCCTGAAGTGCGCAGTAAATCAGACTTCACTGGCAGTAAATTCTGTGGACTGTCACTGTTCAGATTTCAGAAATCAAAGAACAGAACAGAGTAAATTGTGGTTAGTGGTTACCGATAAGTTAACAGGGTTTAGACGAAAATAATTTATAAAAATGTCGTATCAATTATACAGAAATACAACCATCGGCAATACACTCCAAGAAAGCTTAGATGAGTTAATTCAGGTATTCAAAAATAGTAGTTTTTACTTGTACGATTTAAACGTTTCGGTTTAATGTTTGACGTTTTGTTACAGTATGGCCAGATTACACCTCAATTAGCAATAAAAGTTTTGCTTCAATTTGATCGACACATAAATCAAGCTTTAGCGACAAGGGTGAAGTCCAGATTAACTTTCAAAGCAGGAAAATTGAATACATACAGATTTTGTGACAATGTTTGGACTTTTATGTTGAATGATGTTGAATTTAGAGAAGTTCAAGAAATTGCCAGAGTCGATAAAGTGAAAATTGTAGCATGTGATGGAAAAAGTGAGTATGGGATATTTTTTCAAAATTTAAACATATGTATAGCTCATGTTCTACTTGGATATTAATGTACTTTTTTTTTCAGATGTTACTGATGAAAGTACAAAAAAGTAGCATTGACTAGTGACAAAGCGAATGTAATTTAAGTGTCTTTAGCTGACGAACGTTATTGCAAGAAAGATTTAGCCAAGTTTAGTTCTCGTAATTTTGTTTGCAATGTTGTTCAGTCAGTACTGCATTAAATAGCTTATTTTACTCTCAATGAAAAAGAAATGATAATTTAGAACAGTTAGGACCAATATTTAACTTTTAATTTTGTAAAAATAATGTTGAGTTTCGCAGTTTTTACTAATGTAGTTATTAGGGTTTTGTGAAAACGGCAGACTAAAACTTTGTCAAAGGCGAAAAAAAAAATACTATCTTTTTATATAAGAATAACAGTCTTATATTATAACGATGAATTTATTAAGCATAATCTAAATTCTAAAATACATCATACTGTGAATTTTGTTGAGTACAGTGTGACGTGGTGGTTAGAATGCTAGTCTTTGGGTCGGGGGTCAGATTTGAATTCCAATTGAAACGATAGATTTAATAAAAGAATCGGAGTTAAAGATAGTGTGGTGCGATGATTAGTAAGCTAGTTTTTGGATCACACTGTCTTTCCCACTCATAGGTATTTTGATCCCAGCTAAAATTATTTGCAACTGGTTAAAAGAATATGTTTGAGCCACTTCAACGTGCTTACGTAAACATACATAACTGGATATTCTTTAAAAAATGGTCACCTGACGGCAATGCAGAAATAAAGTTAATTACTTTGTCCATACAATGCAACTATCAAGATATGTTAAAAAACACGTTTTTCAGTTTCGTTAGTTTAAAAGGCTTTCCAATGGGACTTCACGTTTTTTTACTTTCGAAATTTCTTCATTGTATCGACGATTGTATTTCTATGGTGCGTTTAAAATGAAAGGATGGATGACAATGCATAATTTTATTACAAGTAATTGTCACCTAATAGATAATAATTAAAGAATCTGGCTGAAGGTATTTTTTCAGCCGAAGCTGATCTTCGGTTTTTTTCCAACTTTGGCCGAAGCTGAAGGAACTCTACAAAGCTTAAAATGAAGTGTTTATTTTTAACAATTCACATTTATTCTATGTGCCAAAAACATGTCTGGCGATAGGCATTGATGATTAAACAGACCTTCAGCTTCAGCGAAATCTTCAGTTTGTTATTTTACTGAAGGCGCGATTTTTGGCTTAAGCATTCGTTTCGACTAGTTATAGCTGGTGACTATAAGAAAATATATTAACAATTATTGTTCAACCACTCAGTTAATTATGAACTAGAAAATACATTTTTTTCAAAGAAATTTTTATTTAGTAATGTTTCCTATTTAATTAGTTGCATAATATGTACAATATATAATGTATAAATTCGGAAATGTATGTGTGTGATTTAAAAAAAATATAATTACATTTTATAAAAAACTACTGTTTATTTAAATTATTGGTTGCTGTTAAAACGGGTAGATCCACTGCACTGCGCATTAATCGTATGGCTGGTAAAATATGGGAATCACAACATTTTTGGCCAGATACAAAATTAAAAGAGCCTATTTTCAATTTACAATGGAAGCAGTGTATTTTTCCTTTAGTCCATTGTGTTTCCTCTATAATATTCGTTAACCATTCTGGTAATAATGCTTCAGAAATAAATATTTGATCATTATCGGCTATACACGACTTATTAACGCTTGAAATATCTTCTCCGTGGGCAGAAATAGTACAGGTACTCGGCAATATTTCTTTCCGACATTTTCCACATTTCAAAGCCATTTCCAATTTCTACTAGTTTATCGCAATGGTAGGACTATACTTTTTGAATGTTTGTGAAACCTACAATTCTGACGTAACTTACAATTATCGTATAAATAAGTGTTATTAAATTAACACAAGACAATAATTCAACTCATATGTGTTTATATATGCCATCTTTTAAATAAAAACAATAACTGAATAATAACATTTTGTGAAACTGTCAAAAACATCAATACAAACGAATAAACGATTAATAATAATGAAGTTGGCAACAAACCATTCAAACTGGGAAATTGGCGCGTATTTTTTAATTTGGATAGGAGGTGTTTCATATTCCATTTACAGTGTCTATTTATGTGGCAATGGTAAGTTTTTTACTATTTTTGAATGAATTGAAAAGTTATTTAACGATTAATTAATTCCCAAAATTGTATTTTTCAGAAATCAATTTTCAAAAACAAGAATACTACTATTTCAGTCCGGGATTATTTCAAAGAATGAAAGATGTATCGGACTATGAGTGGGAAATGGCAAAAGTTTATATTTCTTCTCTTATACCGTGGATATTGGTCCACATAGTAATATCGGAAATTCTTAGAAAGATTGCTTACAAGGTGAACACTTTGTATAAGTAGCGCGTATCTGATCTAAATTATTTTTGAAGTGATACTTCTTTACGCATGGCAGAGTGAATTGGAATCATGCGGCTGAACATGTAACGAAAAGACTTGACGAAGCCCTGCACCATCACTCCTCCACGTTGTTGACGTATGGATGTGTATGTGTACAGTCGACGCGATTAGATTCCCACCACGAAAACCAGTATTCGTGTTTGTAATGTTTTAGGCATATTATATAATATGCATATTCAGTTGTCCGAAATCAAATCTGAACATAACAAGTTAATGAGTGCAACAAAGAGGTCATATTTTCCATTATGTTGTAACAAAACTGAATGGTAATTTCGGTAAAAATCTTTATTTTACATTAGCGAACCAACACAACTCTTAACAAATTATTATCATTTATCAATTTGTCCATTTATATTCACTGTTATTTATAATTGTTACCTATTTGTCACTGTTATTTTATAACTGTGTTGGTAACTGTTATTTGTCACTATTATAAATAACTACTATTGATCACTGTTATTTATCTGTCACCTATTTATTTATCACTGTTCGCTGATCCACTCTCAACGGAGTTCTAGCTAAGAATACTTATGTCCACTATTTATGTATCACTGTTTGCCCGAACCACTTCTGTCCACGTTCCAGACAACTCTTATTTATTTATCACTGTTCGCAGATACTCTCTCGCCAACGTTCCAGAGTAGAATCACTCCAACAGTCACGTCACCCCTATATATAACCTTCTAAACCCACTCTCAATCAAGGGTGGCGCTTTCTTCATTATTGACTCGTTAGAATATTCCTTTGATACAAGGGTGCGCGATTAAACATTCCAGAATGTTGGTTGACTGCAAACGGCGCGCTTCGATAGGTTTATTTATGCTTTAGTTATTTTCATGGATACGGTAATGTTTACTTAAATTTATTTTGAAAATTTGCCTAGCCATGATTGCATTCTATCTTTGTCGCGCTACTCATTTTGTTTATATCTTCCTTGTCGCACTCATTAATTTACTATGTTCAGATTTGATGTCGGATAATCTGTATATTATTCGTGTTTGTAATGACTCACGCGATTAGAAGTTTCACTTCTGTAGTGTGTATTTTAAACTGCACGGTCTATTTTTTAAATTATAACTTAGAATTTTATTTGTTTTTCCAGCTGTTACCAATTTGGTACACTTGCATTACACTGCATTATGGCTTTATAAATTTCGGACCTTTGTCAGTTGCTTTGCTATTATTGCAACCATGCGTTTGTGTTCTTTTAATAATGTCTAAAAATAAAATGACGATATGGATCTTTTGCATCATTGCATTGACAGTTACAAATACACTTCGCTTTCCTGGATATTTCTTACATTCATATATTGGAATCGATGAGAACGATTATTTTATGCTGATGGTTGCGTTGAGTTGGATGACATTAAAGTGCATTAGCTGTTCATTAGAAATTATCAATAAAAATGAAAAATATCAAACTGATTTCGATGAATATGATCTTATGAAGCTACTCGGTTACACTATGTATTTACCGACGTTGCTGTTCGGACCAGTCATTCTATACGACAAATTCGATGCAACATTTTCCAATAACGTTACAAAATCGTTAAAAAAAAGAAGTTGTAAAATGTTCTTGAATTTATGTCGGTTTACAGCTTGGCTAATCTTTACGGAGGTAGCGTTACATTTTGTGTATGTTACGGCATTACAATCTTATATTCAGGTATTGACCATTTTAATTATGGATTTTAATATTCAAATCACTGCCGTTTAGATTGGTGGTGCGTAAACTTTTTCAATCTCTGTTATTTACACTGATAGAGCATTTATTTTTCAGATAATTCAACAAAGCTCATGGAGTGTGTATGGTTTGGGATACTGTATGGGACAATTTTTTCATTTAAAATATGTCGTAATGTATGGTTTGACAACTACTATAGCTTCCGCAGAAGGTATAGAAGTTCCTCCTATTCCAAAATGTATCGGTAGAATACATTTATACTCATATATGTGGAAATACTTTGATAACGGGCTCTATAATTTTCTTGTAAGGTAATAACAGTCGATTCTTTTCATTTTTCTTTTGTTTTCCATTATAAAAAAGTAGTGATAATTATTTTCAGATACATTTACTTACCTAGCGGTGGAAATAAAAAATATACTTTAAACAAACTCCAGTCGTCATTTCTGTGCTTTTGTTTTATTTTTGTTTGGCACGGAATACAATTTTTCATATTCCTGTGGACGGTTTTAAATTTCATATCTGTTTTATCAGAAAAGATCGGTGATTATATTTCTCAAACTTCAGTGTTTAAGCAAAATGTAGAAAAGCAATTTAGTCAGCAAAATGTGAGACGTATAAAAGCATTTCTATCATGTCCGCTATTAGCTATGTCAGCAATATCAAATTTCATTTTCTTTGGAGGAACTGAAATCGGATCAGTCGTTACCCGACAAATATTTAAAGGTAAGATACAAACGAAATTTCCACTCAAAATCTATTGAACCCCATTGATTAATAATTCTTTCGTAGATGAAATACAAAAAACGGCACTGTTAATGTTTTTCATTTACACGCTTTGTCAAGTATCTACTGAAGTAAGAAATTGGGAAGAAAAACGTAAACTGAAAAATAAATAATTTGAATTTTCTTGAAGTTCTGAAGAATTATTACAAAACAAGTGCAATTCGGTACTAAAAACAAATGCCAACATGTTGTGGATGTTGGTAAGATAACAATCGTGATTACCAGTTAAACTGAAGAATAGGTGCTGAAATAAAAACAAGATTGCCGATAAAAAAGGTGAGTTACACCAATCATTACGATGTTATTATAACAGTGATAAATAATTTAATTTTTGTCAATAAATAAAACTAAATAAAATTAACATGAATAATAAATTAAAATATCTATTTTGGTTTGATTTTGATAAAACTGTTTTAAATTTGTAGAATTAATGCAACACCCGCTAACGTCCATCGAGCTGGTTTATCTTTTGTTTTCAAGTTAAATGTCCACACAAAAGTCGGTCCGCGCATTCTAAAAAAAAGTTAATAATCATATACATTTATATAGCTTTGCATTGCTTGAGTTAAAAATTTAGTTGAAAATAAAATTAGACATACCTGGTTTTATAAACTGGACAGTCGTACATGTTTCGCATGTCTTGTTTGTCTTGAGTTATTGCTTTGATAAAGATAACAGGCATTGTTGGGAACAGTTCTTTTAGACGAGACTCTACAATACTGCCAAGTTTCGTCTCCCATCTTGCCCCTTCCATAAATAATCCATGTACGTAAGCACCTTCTCGCGGAGCCGACCTTTAACGACAATTTTTATTTTTTTTATTGTTTCAAAAATAATTTAAGTTTCATTTAAGGTCCAAGAATTTAAACGATTGTTTTGCTGAACATAATAATAATATCCCTCTTACAACGGGAAAGTTCCGTTTTTTTATATGACGTTTATACATATATAAATATAATAAAAGAACTTGACATATTTTGACGTTTTGACCACGCCTCCATGCCAAATCCTTTTAGAAAAGAATAAATACTACCATAAATACAAATTTAACACGTAAGTCGTGACCAAATACATAATTAAATGAATGCATAATGACTGCAAACAGTATGTCCCTACGGTGACATAGGTTTGAATTAATGATTTTTTCCTGATAACAGCATTGTGTTACGTCATTGTTCTTACAACAGGTGTCTTCATATACTGTTTGCAGTCATTATGCATTCATTTAAATAAATACTACCGTTGATTGAATTAGTCGATCAACGTTACTACTTATAGTACCTACTTGTAAACGAAACACTATTAAAAATCGTTCAGAATGCATTGCAAGACAAGCTTACGTAAAATCTTCTCGTTGTTTCTTGGTAACGTCGCAATTCAGGCACATTTTGTCGAGGGGCCATTCATTTTTCCTGGCTGTTTGTTGCATGATTGCAGTCAAGAACGATTGAGGATTAAAGAAACCCGCTAACCACACGGCTGATGGTAACTGTTAAGAGAAAATAAATCTTTAAAAATTGAAATAAATTATAAATTCATCGACTATTAACAATCGTTATTCGATTTTTTCTTTATCTTAATTATACGAATTTTCATTCATTTCAATTCTTAGCTGTTATCAGGAATCGAAGATATTGTCAATTATAATAATATATTTGACAGATGGTAGATTTTTAATATGAACTTTCATTGAAATAAAAACATAGTTTGATGCTGTTATACACGGTGGTGAGAAAAATACGTTGTCGAGGGTTTATAATCTACAGTCTTACTCAAAAAGAAGAAATTGCAAAGTTATAAATTGTTGACAGAAAATTTCAAACTGCCGCTTTTTTATTATTCGTTCGTGCGGCGCATGCTTTGTTCGTTAGTCAACTGTCAGTTTTTGGCGCTTTGTAAAAGCAAGTTGTATCAGGCAGAAGTAACAGTTTTACATAATTAGTAATTAAAAGTTTTGTGTAGCGTCAGTGCAAAGTGTGTAATTAATTAAGTTCAGTGAAATAATATACAGATTCGACATAAAGGTGGCATATATTAGGTATGTATTTAAAGTTTTTAATGTTTATAAATTATAGATATTAATAATAATACATTAAATTGCACGATTTTTTCATTTTGAAATTGATGGTTAGCAACAAACTGTTGCAGAATTTGAAACACAAACATTACTGATTCTTGTGATTACAACATTAAATCGTTCACATATTATTTATGACAAAAGAGTGAAAATTGATTTAATACCTTTATCCAACAATAGCAATAGCAACAATCTAGACAATTTTCTATGAAAGTGGTGTCTGTTTGTAATGAAATTGACCGCTATTTTTTTTTTTCAACTGAACATTATATTTTACTGAAGAAAATATGAATAGTTATTAAAATAGGCACACGACAAAAGTTATTCTCTGGTATAATAGGAACAAAGTTTAACATAACGTTCCATTGACCGATTATTGTATTTACATTACTATTTGTTTACTAGGTACCTACTTATTTATATTTATTAGTTTTTATTTCTACATATTATGTATTTACGAATCATGTTCCGATGAAAGTATCGGTATTTCAGAAATCTAATCCTGAAGCACGCTTAAAATTAATTCAAATTCAAAATTTATTTATTTCGTGCAACTCGGAGGAGCTATGAAACATGCCATAATAAAAATTAAAATACATAGATAAAACACAATTAACAGTTAAAATTTAAAAATATTATAGGGATCCGAATCCCGAAATTTCGGGATTGGAAGGCCTAATGTCTACATTTATTTATTTTTGGATATGATGGTTTTAAATATATTAAAATGCCTTTAATTGTAACTAGTGGACCCCGTGCAAGAATGGTCTTAATTAATTGTAGATTGTAGACGCGTCAACAACTCAGGTCATTAGCGTCTGGTACGAGCTCGGGTCCCTGGGAGCGCTAATTCCCAAAGAACATTGGAATGCAATTTTCGATAGCAACTACATTCCAATGTCCCCCCTGGGGGAAAGAATGGTCTTGCTATAGCAATAACAATATATTATAAAGGAAAAAAAATGCATGGGGCGTCAATATTTCATTGATTTTATATTGGCGTCTAAATGTAACAAAACGTATTTAGATTTAATAATAATTTGATAATCTATATTCTGTGTCAATATTACCTGAAAATCAGATGCCCAACTCTCAAGCTCTTTCATCCTGATGCAAAGATCCGCAAACCATGACCCAAGAGCCAATAAGCTGGGATAAGCTCGAGCTGTCCAATTAGGGGGCACATTGTCCATAAAAAGACATTCTTCCAATTGCTCCATTTTACTTGTTATTGTCAGTTCGCCTTGAAAATAACAATAATATACAAATCATAGAGTTATGTTTTTGATATTTTGAAAATCATTACTAATAGCACCTGCACACTAATGCCCGTCTTCTGATAGGACACGGGACAGTACTAGCCCGGGAGTTTGCGTTGCATTTTAGGTAATGTTTTTACGCCGATCGATTGTTATCTTTTTTGATAAATCTGGTATGACTAATAAGTAAACCAAGCGTCAGCTGACGCACCCGCGGTGGGTGTGGATGTGAGAGGCTGCGAAAGTAGTAAAAAAAATTTTTTTTTATGTAATAGTACGCCGGCTGAAACTTTTTATAAATAGTTTACATCATAGTGAGTTGAAAAAAAATTGTCAGCTGCATCGTGATGGGGGGATTGTGCGTCAGCTGGTCGCATGAACTTGTAAAAAAACACGTAAAATCAGTGGCGGCTCCTCTATGAGAGCTGCGGAGCTGCCGCACTGCCAGAAAATAACGCACAATTCAAAAAAAATATTATATAAATCTGCATAATATGTTTTAATTTCATAATCACATAGCATTATTATGAATGACGGCATGCCGCAGGCCTATATTCTATAAACAGTCCTGCAGGAGGTGCTGCAGTTTGTGTTGAACCTAAATCCAATGTGTTAAAAAGAGATGACTTAGTAAAAATGAGACAGATTTATACGCGTAAAAGCCAGAACGGGTGCGCAGAACCTAGTACAGTATTATTTTTCTTGGTTATAATACCGTATTATATAGCAATGCAATAAGGTGTCTTCGTGGTGTAGCGGTAACGTAGTGGCTCTATAAGCAATAGGTCTCGGGTTCAAATCTCAATACAAACATACCTTATTATTTTTTTAATAAATAATTAGATAAATATCATAATTAAATATATTTAATAAATTAATAATTTATTAAATTAAATTAATTTATTTAATATCTTTATTTTATTATTTTATCGTCTTTTTTACAAACGTTTAGTACTGGCACGCGGGATAAAATGTTCGGAGTTATTTTTGTTTTGTTATCTAAAAGAAGTATAACTTCTGACGTGCGTACATAGTACACACACACTCTTTTTTTAATACAATAAAAAATATTGCTATAAAAATCACTTTATTTACGATTTTAGCGCTAGCGAAATTATTGTATAATGTATAGACAAATTATTCAGATCAAAAAATACACTTAAAAATTGCATCAAATGTATTTTTGAATTTTTTTTTTCGAGGTTGCCTCATAAGGGGGGGCTACTCCAATCTCCGGGTTGACTCTGCAGAACACCCATTTAAAATGTTCACGCGCCGCCACTGCGTAAAATATTGCGCATTTCACTTTTTTGCACTGACAGCAGTTGAGACAATTACGTACCTAGGATTATGATAGCGATATGATCATAATCTCAACTGCTGTCAGTGCAAAAAAGTGAAATGCGCAATATTTTACGTGTTTTTTTACAAGTTCATGCGACCAGCTGACGCACAATCCCCCCATCACGATGCAGCTGACAATTTTTTTCAACTCACTATGATGTCAACTATTTATAAAAAAAGATTCAGCCGGCGTACTATTACTTAAAAAAAAGTTTTTTTTACCACTTTCGAAGCCTCCCACACCCAGACCCACCGCCACTTGAGCAGCTGACGGTCGGTTAACTGATTAGTTGTACAAGATCTATCGATATCAAAATCAGCCGGCTTACTATAACTTTTTCATTTGCAACGCTGCCTCACGGACTATACAGGTGTTGTTACCATTTTATGAACGGTGACTATGCTAACAGCATCGGTACCGTCGCGAAGTTACATATCTGCCCTTACAGTAAACGGGACAGTTTGTAATTTCATTTTCTTTCGGGGTTTTGGAATATTTTGTATGTCACGGTGACACGACACCTTAGCGAAAGTACGAGTTACTAAAATTGTTATCTGTCTGTTTGCACCAGTATCACTTGAAAACGACTGGACCAATTTTTATTAAACCCGGTACATTAACTGGTTGAGTGGTACCCAATCTTTAAAGTATAGAGAGCTTTTTACCCGGCTATGTTTAATACCAAGAATATTATCTATAGAATCTCACTAATTACACAAATTGACTGTACTTTCAGTATAAAAGCTCCTGTGTTGTGAGAAAGATTGAGGCAACAGTCCCATGTACACGGAAGACGGAACTCGGAAATGCAAATGGCGGAGGTTGACCAATCATATTCTTTCCGTAATATTCAAACTTTACGGAAAGAATCTGATTTGTCAACCTTCGCCATTTGCATTTCCGAGTTCCGTCTCCCGTGCGTTTTCCGTGTACATGGGACTGCTGTCTGAGTTAAATTACGACGGCGCCATCTTTTGAAATGGGTGAAGCGCAGGACTCTTTTAACCATTTCTTACCTTTAAGTCCGAGATCAAGCTCTTTCAGAGAAGTTTTCATTTCTCGGACCAACATGTTCATGCGCTCACACTCTTGGAAAGCTACAATCACAAAAGGGGTTTTGTCTTCTACTTTGGCCATCAATTCTGGAAGATTGTATTCCTCAGGCAGTTTATCATATATATCTTCTATTGCTGTTTTTACCTATAGAAAATGTTAAAAATTATTAATCAATTTATGTTATTATACTAATAATATTATGTTATGTTATTATACTAATATAGGGTGTATCACAGGATTGAGAACATAGGGAAAACACTAGTGAAAATCATTAAGGGTCAGTGATTGCTTTACCCTCTTCTCATGCTTAAAAATGTGGAAACCGGTTGATCCTGTGGGCCCACCTGAAAACTTCCCGTTGTTCTCAAGCTAAAAGAGCTCTAAAATGTTATTATTTATATATTTTTGAGCTCTTCGAGTTTAAAAATATTGGTTATGAATCTGATTTTTTCTATTATTAAATAAATAAAAAAACGTAAAAAATGATATTTTTGAGCTCTTCGAACTCAAAATTAATATTTTCTTTATTAATTATGAGAAAACAAAATTTAATTAAAAAAAATAATTTTGTCGCACAATACCTCGTGAACCAATTGACCGATCTTGATGAATCTTGCGGCAATTGAAAGAGTTATTCGCGACTTAGATCTGATTAAATGTTGAGCCCAATAGCACGAGTAGTTTTCCAGTTATACAAAATATAAAAATAAAAAAATATTTTTTTACGTTTTTTATGTATAACTCTGAAACCACTCGTGCGATTGGGCTCAAAACTTAATCAAATCTAAGTCTTGATAAACCCTTTCGATCGCCGTATCGAATGTCCAAATCGATCGTTTCGTTCCAAAGATATCTTATATTGATATGTGTATGTAAATATAAGATATCACACACACACACGGGCGGAAGTGGAAAGTTTGCTGAGGAACGAGGGCAGCAATTCACACGCGTTGCATACGCTGTGTTTCGTTTGGAGTAAATGCATATATTATTTTTCACAACTCTATTGACAATTCGATTTGAGGTATCTGCAATTTGGGCGCTCAAAAAAGTCGCAAAAATATTTGATCTGTCAGATCCATGTGAAATTTAGGTAAGGTTATGTCTGTCTTTTTGACATTTTCGAGTAATGTATGCGAATTGCAGTTGGCGCGACTCAATCGCTCTATCACTCTCTTAACAACGTTAAAAAACAGAGAAAACCGACAACTGAAAACTTTCATCTCTAGGGTTGAAACTCTCAGTTTCAACCCGCTAAATAGGTACCGAAAATCGAATTTTCTATAGAGGCGTTGTGAAAAATATATTTTCAACCTTTTCTTCTCTTGATCCGGCCGCAGACGAAGCTCCCGAATCTCGAGGTTGCATTTCAAAAATTGTTCTGAAAAGGACTTCGGACGTTGTCGTTAAGAATCCAATTTCAGCGTTCGGATGTAAGCCGTACAGATACGGTGTTTCAGGTGGTATATTGTCGTCGATGTATTTGTGATAGCCGGCATAGTCCGTGTTTGGTGGTGCAAGGAAATTGGGTGCCAGAAACAATTCACCTTCGACCTGTAAACATATTTTTTTACATTCAAAATGGGTTTTACGAAATATAAATTGGTAGCGGGACAAAGGAGTCAACTGTCAAGGGCGGATCCAAGATTTATTCGAAAGGGGGGATTTGTAACTTACGAATATTGCTCATAGAGATATCATAGATAGAGTAGGGAACTCTAGAATAGGGGAGCCATAGGCACAACTGTGACAGTGTTACCTTGGAAAGAGAGATAGAAAACGAAGCAGTTCTCTTTTCCTTGTCTTCTGACGTATTTGTGAATTTAAAAATTTATAGTAGGTATTATTAATTTACATCTACAGATTGTATCAAATTAAAGCTGTGCATAGGCCGTTCTGTGTGTAAGACAGAGATCGATATATAAAGTATTAAGTAAGAATGAGATTAATAATCACTAAAGGAAGTTACTGTGGTTACTGTACTTAAATAATTAATATTTATACAACCTAATAACGTCATCTTTGTTTTTTCGCTCCTTCTATGCTGTAAAAATGTAAATCTTTTACCAGTTTACCAACTAAAGCAACTAATTAACCACAATATTAATTTGTAATATTATATATATCTGGTACAAAAATTTTAACAATTATTTTATTAATTAATTACTGTGCAGCAATATTTTGTAACTTTTCAAAAGCATTCGATCTAGTGGACCATGAAATATTGTTAGATAAACTGGAAAAGTATGGATTCAGAGGTGAGAGTCATTCATGGATTGCGTCATATTTGAGTAACAGATCACAAAGAGTATATGTGGGTAACCAATACTCCGATCCCAGTCAAGTAAGGTTGGGTGTGCCTCAAGGATCGGTATTAGGACCAGTCTTATTTCTTCTTTATATAAACGACATTCCAAATTGTATTAAATCAACTACTGAAGTAATAATCTATGCTGATGATACGACTGTCTTATTTACAGCAGATACAGCTGAGAAATTTTATGAAAATGCATCTTTGGTCTTAGCAGACATAAAAATGTGGTGTGACAATAATAAATTAATACTAAACGAAAGTAAAACTAAATTCATGCATTTTAAAACTTTACAATATAGAAATAACTCTGGTGTCAGAATCGGTATAAGCGGTCAACTAATAAAAGCCATTGAAGACACTAAATTTCTCGGAATTACCATTCAGAACTCCTTAAAATGGGATTGTCATATCACAGTCATATGTAAAAAGTTATCTCGGTATGTGTATGTCATGAGAAAAGCTTTGCATTCATTTTCTAATAAAGATATTTTAAAGTCGATTTATTATGGTCATGTCCATCCTCTGTTAAAGTATGGTATTGTTGTGTGGGGATATAATACCTCTTCTACTCGGGTTTTTATTAAACAGAAAGCTATTATACGCACAATGTTTAAAATAAACAAATACGACTCATGCAAACCAATTTTTGTTAGTGAAAAAATTATGACAATACCTTGTATCTTCATATTTCATGTATTAGTTTATGCCCATTACAACAAATCTGATTATTCTTTGACAGAGGATGGTCACGATCATGATACTCGTCTCAAAAAGTACATAAAGCTACCTTTGGCAAGCATTGACGCTTATAAGTTTTGCCCATCGATTTTCGCAGCAACTCTGTACAACAAACTACCGGCAAGTTTAAAAGTTGACGAAATGAATGCCTTCAAAAAAAATATAAAAATACTCTTACTGGAAAATGCATTTTATAGTGTGAATGAATTTTTAGATTTCTTAAATAATTAATATCGTGTTTAACAAATTTTATTTTGACGTGTCATAAAGATCTATGTATCTCTTATTGACAAAATAAAAAATAAAATAAATAAATATTAAGTGTTTAAAAAGACCTCCACGTTCTGCCAAACAATATCCTAATCGATTACAAAAATTTCCCCTCACATTGGCTAACATTTGATGGTCAACGGTCTGACATGCATTAGAAATTTTGAAAGGCAGCTACAAATAATTTTATTATGTCGGCGGTTGAATTACCACCATGAAACCATTTAATTATTTGGATTTTTTCCCAAACAGTTTAAATTGCCATTTTATCAATAATTTCAGTAGTGACTATTTTTACTGCAGAAAACAACGATGGCGCTATCAGGTTGTTCGGTATTATTTATTTACAGTAACCACAGTAACTTCCTATTAGCGATCATTTATCTCATTCTTACTTATTGCTTTATGTATCAATCTCTGTCTTACACACAGAATGCCCTATGCACAGGTTTAATTTGATACAATCTGTATAACCATGGTTATGTATTTGTGATAGAAGAAGATAGAACTGCTCTATTCTCCATCTCTATCTTTTGCATCCACACCTTTTTGGGTGGCTTCTCTATTCTAGCTATGATTTTTCTATAATATTGCTACGATAATAACTTGGTCATAATTATTAATTAACGCACCACTCAGTTTTTCTGTTATATGATTTTAATGATAAGGATCTGTTCTTTTTTAGAAACAGAAGCTGTGATCCTGATGATATTTTAATAAATTCCTAGAGACAAACGACTCAATGTGTGGCTTAATTTATTAAAAACAGTACGTAATTGCATTTCAATTGGATCCTTAAGCTTCAAATTGAGTCGTTTGTCTCTAGGAATTTATCTTTTAATATTGAAAGAATAGACGGAAAACACATTTTCTTTTCTGATGAAACCAGGGTAAGCTTTGAAATCACAAAATGCAATCGAAAACTTGAAGATACATTTGCTACCTGTAAAGAGAACTACTTAATGTTCTAGGGAGGAATTTATTTGCTTCGATGCCTGCACGTAGTGTCAGAATATTTGCATTTATTTTATTGTATTTATTGTAAATTATAGACGCGTCGACAAATTAGATCATTAGCGTCTTGATTACATTAAATAACAGCTCACTTAAAACTAAATGACATCACAAAACATCCATGAGCGGAGGTGGGATTCGAACCCACGACAGTCTGATCCAGAGGCCGCGACGATAACCACTTGACCACACTGTCCTCCAGAATATTTGCAGATGGCAGATCTTTCTCCAGACCTTCGCCATATAGTACTTGTTCACGACCATCTGATGGTTTCAAGCTTAACTAAAACTAAAAAATATAGTAGGAAAAATCAAATGGTAGGTTAATTTTGACCAGGAATGTGTTTGATAAATACCAATTCAGGGCTCATGTATTCTTGTAGGAACGTTCGGCAAAGTCGTCTATCCCAATCATCGGTGATGTGTCCGCCATACATGATCTCTCCAAATAGATAGCGCAAATCTTCCCATGGAACTCTAGGGTTGTTTTCGAGATAATTGTATAAAACATACACGCTGATTGTTAAATCGCCTACATTAAATGGATACGATCTGAGAACAAAACAAATGATTTATTAAATATTTTCAAAATTAGTTGCTTTTTTTGATCTCTCCCTCCACCGCACAATCCCTCCGTGCGCTTGAGACTTATTTTTTTAAAATGGTGTCTTGTTTTAATAAATCGTCTTAGCGCGTACCTAATAATTATGCTATACACATATTATGGTAGAAGTCAAGAATAATTTATAATATAATTTTTTAAGTACCTGTTCCATCCTTGAGCTCCGAATTTTCTTCTTTCGGCTACAACTGCATGGAAATAGCAGAGCGAAAACAAAATGGCTTTGAATTCCGCTTCTTTGCTGCACATTTCCAACGTTTCTTGGTTGAAATTATCAAGCGACTTGTGCAAATTAGCCTGCATGCCTGTCGGCGGTTCGTTTGTTATCTTGATTGCCGATTCTAAAATACCTTGCGGAATTTTAGAAGACAACGGATCTCCTTCCGGTTCCGCACTTACGTACAATCTGTAATATTTTACATATTATTACGGCATTCGCTCATTTATTTTGTCGTTTGAACGTTATTAACTTAAAAATTACTGAACAGTTTTTAATAAAAATCGATAAGTTCTTTGAAATCTCAGGAGTGCTTTAGGGTACATTATCATCACACTGTGACTCGAAAGAACAAAACCACGAAAATGTGTGTAGGCAACAGATGACGTGCTCGTGCGTGTGGGTTTGGCAATTGGCGCGGGGAATGGGGTTACATCTGTAAGGCTGTTGGTAATAAAATAAAATTTCTGTAGCATGTGCGATCCCGCGGGTAACAGCTAGTAATTTTTTGACGTAAGATTTGAAACTTTTCTTGAAACTGATTTATTATTATGTTCAAAGCAGGTGCATGTTATGGATACCCGGACAGTTTTATTATTATAAAAAGAGAAATTATTTAAAAAAAAAAAAATGAAAATTATAAAAAAATCTGTTTACTACGACCCGGGGACCAGCAGACTCTGATGCCTCTCGACTGTCGATATAAAATCGCCCCTGACTCAAAATCTACTTCTAGGGTAGCTTCTATCGTCAGCGATAGGTGGCTCTATGTATACTGTTTAAGTAGACTCTTTCTGGATATGACTGATGCCCTTAATTTTTCTTCAAAATATCAGAATAGAGACAAATATTTTTTTCTTCCATTCATAGTGCATATGGAACGAATTTAAAAGCGAATTAATGACGGACCAATCACAGGTCGATTCATCTAACATCGAACTTACCTACAAGTATAAAAAAATGTTAATAAAACTGAACCTGTATTTATCGTGCGCGTTTTCATTACACTGCTCCATTTTCTTTTCCAATGCGCTCAACCACTTGGCGACCAAGTGGATGTTTTGTAAAATGACCCAGTGCCCTTCCTGCGAAGCAACTTCCATTGCATGTTCGGCTACTTCTTCTTGACCTTGGCCTAACGACACGTTGTGGAAATTTCTTTTGTCAAATGTGAAACCCAAAGTTTTTCCTAATTTCTCCACATCCTATAATATCATAAATTCAACAAACTGCATAGACTGTGATCCAGGTACCTAATTCGCAATATAACATTAAATACATGGCAGTATCGGTTTTAGGGCGGGGAGGTTAACCTGGGTGAATGCCGCGCGTTAGCGTGGCGCCTTAATCCGCGATTCGCGGGCAAAATGCTAGTTATAATGATAAGAAATAAAGGGTGCTAAAGAATATCTCGCTCGGGGCGTCTGGACGGCTGATACATGGCCAATACTAATAAGTGAGTTTCACTTAAGACGCAACATATCTGAGTCTTGTTTATTTGGTAGTTATGGAGCAACATCCACTGAACGCACACGACGTCGCCCTACATAACAGTATATCTAGTTAATCTTTTTAATAAATTACCTTTAAAGGATCGACACCCGGAGATAAAATGAAAAATACAGGTGTAGTACTGTTAGTTTCTTCGAATGATTTGGCGAATTCGACACTGCGAGATTCTGTGTATTTATTTCCCAGTTTTTCTTCAACAAATGCTCTGAAAAAGTGTTTATATGGTTTTACTGCAGGTTTTTGAAATATTCCCTATTACAATTAGAGCTAAAGAAAGATTAGGAAAGACTTCAACGCAAAGGTGTTAGTGAAACAATGGAACTAGATAGTTCCGTTCAACGAAGGAAACGTTCCATGTTCATTTCATCATTGAAACTGTTTTGCGCAAGCCCACGGTCGTATAGACAGTCCTCGACACTGCTCCAGAGTGGAAATAACCTTTATTGAAGTCAGGTTTGTTATTGCCTTCATATGCTTTCCTTGTCTTAAAAGATTAAAAAAACAATTAAAGGTGATCCTAGATTGGCCCAAAAGGCGCACCACATCCTATAAGGATTTTTGTGCTTTCCCTTTTTACTAGATCCAGTCAGCAAATAGTCTGGATCTTCTTATCAGCTCCAGAAGATTGGCCACTCGATTCTTAATTCCGTCCCCTCATGTCCAGAGACGGTTGTCCTCCTGTAAGCTAGTGCCTTATATTTGAACACGATATGGGTGGCTGTTTCATTCTCCATTTCGCCGAATCTACATAGTGTTGATTTCAGATGTATCCCCATCATATGTAGATGTTTTCTCGGAGAAGCATGACCGGTCAGAAGCCCAATCACTTTCCTGAGTGTCGACCTGTTCAGTCTGATTACGTCCTCAGTGAGCCTTGGGGAGGGACCTACGATCATTTTCTTCTCATGGTTGTTACCTGAAGCCAGGTTCCAATCAGAGAGATGTTGTTCGCAGATCCATCTCCTGACACTCTGTTAGACGTTTCTGTAGGAAATCCCACAGACTGGTTTGGGTTCAATGAATTTCGTAGAGTCCCCTTGTCGAACAAGGTGTATCCGCTCTTTCATTGCCTCGTTCCTTGTCTTATTTGTTTTGTCTTTTTATGATATCCTTGTCTTACTAATGGACTTGCTGGCTTCAAAAAGCGACCTGCCTCTACCAAATGCTAACCATTTTACAGTGTGTAGATCTGTCTTTACGACCGTGCGCAAGCTTAATTTACTTATAATTTATCACACATACCTGGTGGCATACGTCATTCTGTCGGGTCTTATTGACCTCATCATGCACAGTCTCTGTAAAGCATTTTTGTTTTTCCATTCTTGCGGAAACTTTTCTTTTTCTGGACATTCGGACTCAACAAAGCTCTTCCATCGTTTAGCAGCACCCTCGATATCTTTATCGAGATTTCTAAATTCGTCCATGTCGGCCAATGTTTTTATGCCGCCCCACATCATATTTGTTAAGAAGTCAACGGGTGACGTTACGTTGGGGTTAGCCGGAAACCGTAACAGAAAATCTAACTCAATCGGACTTATTTCCTTAGCGTGTAACAAAATCTAAAAAAGAATGTTGAGTAGATTTTTATTTTATTGTAGATTATATGCGCTCAACAACTAAGGTAATTAGCGTCTAATCATCAAGTTACGTCAAATTAAGCGGAGATGGGAATTTAACCCACGACAATCTGATTCAAAGGCCAGCACGCTAACCGTTACATCAAGCTGTCCTCTGAGTAGATTTTTAATTTTATAAAGATGAAAGATATATGGAAAAATTTAAAAAAACACAGCGTCTTGATTTATTTACACAAAAAAACTTTACTTTATTATTCTTTTCCGACTTCAAAAAAAAGGAGGAGGTTCTCAGTTCGACTGTATTTTTTTTAAAGTGCTTATTAAACATTTAAAATGCTTATTAAGCATTCCTATAATGCTTAATAAACTTGTTGAGTCTTATTAAGCAGTTTATAATGCTTACTGCTTTTTAAGTAGCAAGTCTTTATACAAGTGCTCTAAGCATCTGTTTTACAAAGTGCTTTAAGCATTATAAGTGTTTAAAGTATTATTGCGAGTACTTAGTTCTCAGCACTGCCCAGCTCTGTCGAAAATATAGCTGAACACACATTTCCCTGACGTGTTGTGTTGTGACACGCCGTGAATACACTTAAGTGTTGTGTTGTGTTGTGACGCAACGTTAAGACTGAATGCTTCCTTGAGATTACATTTGTACCAGTGTCTAGTTGTAGGTTCGTTTTACCGAAACCATCATGATTTCAAACTCCTCAGACGAAGAATTTGAGAATTGTAATGTGCTATAGCAATTAATTATTATTTAATGTACATCGGTAAGCCAAAGACGAAAGATTTGGATACATAAAATTAATGTTAGCAGAGGATCTTTCGACGAATATCACACTTTAGTGAATCTAATACAAAAAGACGAAAACCGAGAGTGTTTCCCCATATACTTTAGAACGCATAAAGGAGAATTTGACAGCCTGCACAGCAAAATAGAAGAACGCATTGTAAAAAGGCTGACGGGAAATGGGTATCTGACGCGAACTATGTGTGTGTACACTTCTTTGATTGTTGTGACGAAAATCTGGAAGCGAGGGATTGCGAGACTACATAACAGCATCAGAGATATGTGCCCGCGGCCCATATAATTACGTCATGCGAAAAATGGTTTCTGATGCATACAACGTTGCGTCACAACACAACACATCAGAGAAATGTGTTAAATATACAATCTACTATTTTGTAGGATTAAGATAAGAATCTTTCGGGCTTATGAGCCGTGGTCTACTGGAATGGCTTCTTCTTCTTCCAGACGTTTCGCTTGCAACTGCGGCAAGCATCTTCAGTGGTGTGTTCGATGCGGTGCACTGGTACTAAGAAGAACACTACGACCACGTCGAATACATCACTGAAGATGCTTGCCGTAGTTGTAAGCGAAACGTCTGGAAGAAGAAGAAGCCATTCCAGTAAACCACGGCTCATAAGCCCGAAAGATTCTTATTAGTGTTTTTGCCATAGAATATGGCACATACACTATTGGCGTCGGTCGGATGGCGGGACCTAGGGATCGGACCAAAATTTCTCGACGTTTCATACCCTCCTGAACAATTTGCCACCATTTTTGAAAATGTTTATATATATATATGTGTGTGTGTGTGTGTGTGTGTGTGTGTGTGTGTGTGTACACGATAACTCTCGACAGACCTAATCGATTTGAACGAAATTTGGTACACACATTGGAACCCATCACCGCAAGAAGCCTATTTAAAATGGGCCGAATCGGACCATTTTCAGGGTTGTATTTAGGAGTTCCAAAAAGTTTTTGGGCCCAAAAATACCAAAAAAATTGTCAAAATCGTTTCAAAATTGAAATTTAACTATTTAGTAAAGATTAAAATGTGCTGCTAAAATTTTAATAAAATCGGCCCGACAGGACCGAACTTTCAAATTTTATGAAAACACTAGTTTGTTGATATGGATTAACTTATGGAAGGGTGTATTTAATTTGGTGCAGATGTTGTACTGATAAAATCCATGTCTAATATCGAAATTTAGAAAAAATTAATTATTTTAAGGGATGTATAAAGAGGTTAAATTTTTATTTTGTCAAAAAACAAACTTAAGTTCACATAATAATGCCACAATGCCTGTATTAGCAAATACACTATATTGTCGGATTGTCGGCAGGGTTTGGCACTGCGACCCGAGTTTTTTCTTAATTCTATTAACGCCGGTCGTGAAAGCCTACATTCTAAATACAATTTTGTGAATTCATTCATTTACCTGAATAGTCATTTGCGCCATAAAAATAAGTTTATCGCGTTCAAATAAACCTCTGCTCGTATACATGAAAACTGAAAACGTAATGTTGTCTATTAAGTTGATAACGCGATCGCTTAATTTCTCAGCAGGTAGAGCTCGAACAATTGCAAGATTGAAAACAACTGTGAACGCTTTCAACGAGAACTGATAAAAGGCGTTAATGCGATTCATATCGTTCAAAATGAAATATAATAGAGAAGCACGAGCAGATGCTGGCCTGTAAAATTCTCTTGCTTCGTCAATTTTTATCGAAGTTGACTTTGCCTCAACGACTTTTATTTCGATTTCGGCGGCTGTTTTCTTTGTCGTTTCCAGATTTTCAACGAGCGACACGTCGCTTAGAATATCGTCACCAGCTGACGATAAACGCATTAGTAAATTATCTTCGCATCTTTTTAATGTGATTTTGAAATCGTTTTGGGTTTTTGTTAGTTCCGCTTTAAGCTCTTCCAAATCCGGACGTTCGGCTTTTACTACTTCGGCCAGTAACTGTTCTTCTAAGCTACACAAATAAAAGAATGTTGTTAATGGAGATAGACACTGCTAAACCTAATCGCTAGGGGCACCAGCTACATAACCACCTCGGTCTGAGGGCAGTTCATATAGACCGAGAGCTAGTGACAATTTTTTGGTGTTATTTATTCAAGGCCTTATTTTTGTGAAGATTTTGAGGGAGGCATATTAAAGTGCCCTGTGTAAGGGATTTTGCTAGATAGCGGTATGGTAGGGATGCAGACCGCTCCCAACATGTAACAAAAAAAATGGTCACTTAATTAATTAATTGTGTTTTAAAGACCACCAACAGCTAAGGTTATTTGGGCCTAGCACCAATTCATATTTTCAATTCATTATTGTTTTTTTTTTAATAATAAATTGAAAATCCAATTGACACTTTTACCAGCTCTCGGGCTAGAACCCGGGAACTGGGGACTTGTAATAGAAGAACCATAGTAACGCCATGTAAACAACAGCACCGCTACACTCTCGGCTATTCTCAAGCCCAAAAAAAAAAATGGTCACAATTATTATTGCTTCAAGGCTGAAATTGCTTGTAAGTATAGCTTGTCGGTGAACCCAATAATGCCATTATAATATTTGCAGATCGATTGGTCAGTATTAAAGGGGTGGCAGATCACCCTAAACGTGTCATTTACCCGACGTAATTTATATTATTAGTTCAAGGTTCAAATTTTAATATGCTGTTACGGCGACTGTTTAAAACATATATTTCAATTTGCAGAACAAAATGTCGGTATTAACCCACTTGCAGAACGATATAAACACCTCAGCGAGCAAGTTTCTCTCTAAGAGAGGGGGTTTATACCGACATTTTGTTCTGCAAATTGAAATATTCAAACCTACTCAGTTGGGATGCCCAACGACTCCAGACTCCAGTTTAGAACTGGTCTGTCGGTAAATGACATCGTTATTATAGATGGCTTAAGCGAAGCTGTTTAAAATATATACAATTTTATAATTCTTTTTTTTGCGGGTTTAGAGAAAGGATATCAGTTGGTTAAATTTACACTATTTGTTTACGAATGCAGAATAATGTGCACAATACGAAATAATCAAAATTTTACATGAGGGACGACCTCATGATCTTACCCATCTCTGGTAACAGTAAAATTGATAAGTGTCGTCTGAGCTTGCATTTCAGGTTTATAATGTGGATTGGCTAGTTTTGTGTGCAGAATTAATCTAAAGTTTTTGTTGTAGTCCATTTCTTTGTCACCAATTTTAATTGCTCTTCCTTTTTTAATAAGAGCTCGACCCAACAACGGATCTAATACAGCGTCCACCGTTTCATCAATGTTTTCTAACAGCACCGTTGAACCATCGCCGAGAGCTTTTTCTATTTTATCCAAATAACCTTTCATTGTCAGACGTATTACGACTAAGTCATCTCCATATTTGGTCTTTATCCATTTTATTCCTTGTAACTAGAAAAAGCACGTTAGAATATAGCTTCTAAATTAAATTATAGGTCGTATAACAAAACTATTGCACCATTCAGTAAGCCGTCATATTTTTAGTATTGAAGGAATTATTGAACTAGACGTTTCAATGAAACTAGGGTAAGCTTAAAATTATTAGATGGTCGTTAATGTGTATGGCGAAGACCTGGAGAAAGTTTTTCTGGAACTATTCATTGTGGGTCAACAGGAACGCTGTCAAAACATTAAATAAATAGCAAAACTTAACATCAGTATTGCGTTTTTATTTTGATCCTTACGCCACGCGAAGACTTCGTCTTATAAAACTATAGCAGAAAAACCGAGTGGTGCCTTAATTTTGATCAGGAGAGCGTATCTATCCTCATAAGCTTAATATAATTGGAAATCTAAAATTCGGCTCATAAAAGGGCGTCATATTATATAATTGTGCACAGATTGTACTCAAAAATACGATATTAAACACGAGTGTAATTTATGATAATTTATTAAATACCTGTGGGTCGATCATAAGTGGCCAGCGTGCAGAATTGGTCAGAATAGTTGCGTTCTCGGTTGACATTCGATCACTGGGCAAACCTTCATTTTGCCAAACGGCAATCTGTGCTTCGTCCGTCATCAAACTCAACGGATCCAGACCTTCCGTTATGGGAATGGGCTGTTCAAGAGCTTCGAAGAATGGCACCCAATATTTATCCATCAAATCTAATCTGTATTGGCGGGTAAAACAACCGACATACGATATAAATGCAGTAACCATCAGTACATCACCGGGTAATTTTTCACCGGATTTTTTCAAACTGAAAAAAAAACAATAGCGTAAACATGACGCACACTAAATTGACTAAATAAGGCGTGGAGGTCCTTTTTGTGAATCTATTGGAAAAAAATACAGGATGCTACTTAAAAAACCAAAGTTGACATGATTACCTTAAAAACGCCCCCTAATAAAATGCATTTTTCCATATTCCTTCCCTCCCGAAATTATACAACTTTTATCAGAAACATTTTTTTTTCATCTGGCGTTCTGTTTTCGAGATATTCTGAATGGAAGTTTTCAAATGAACACATGGTATGCATGCTTACTATTACATTTATTTCTCTATATCTACTATTTCCGGACAGATTATAACTATATGCGTGAAGATTATAAGATTTTACCCCAACGCTCATGCGTTGATATGCTGTGTAATTATTATTATTGTAGATTATAGACGCGTCGACAACTCAGATCATTAGCGTCTTAAACACGACAATTAATAATGTATTGTGTATTTGAAATTGCCAGCTGGCATACACAAACCGACTGGTATGAGCTCGGGCTCCTGGGAACGTCAATTCCCAAAAAAAATTGGAATGCAACTGCGAGAACAACTACATTCCAATGTTCCCCTGGGGGAGATATGCTGTATATATAATGCAGAGGTAGTGTTACCACCTGCCAGGCATCGATGACACATGGTTTTCTATTACTCGGGAACTATTCAACCAATTTTCAAACGGTTTTCGCGAATATCTCGGGATAAAATATATGTGAAGGTTTTGGGTATATTTGATAGTGCTATCATAACAAGGAGCTGTTATTCCCGAGCAACGCCGGGTAAATAGGGCTAGTATTATAAAAAAAATTACTTGGCGACGGACTCCTTCCATCGCACCTTCTCTGAACCTAAACCATTTACTAGTCGATTTGCCAGATCAATGGTGGCCGTTGTTGCGTCAGCTTCAGCTTGGCATTTCAGTTTTGCATTTGTCGCTTCTTCAAATTGAGCTTTTAAAATATCCAACTGTTCTTGGAGAGCCTGAAAACCAGATTGAGCACAAATTAGAGAGGACATCAAACTCTTTTTGATGGAGGACTACTTCTATGTTCTTTGTAAAAAATAAAGATGTAAATAATTTTGTTTGAGGTGTTATTTGAAAACCAATGAAGTTTCGTTAAAATATTCTTTAAAATTTGTAATGTGCGTTTATTAAGCCTAGTCACTGAGGTAAAAGTTGATAAAGGCGCTACAAGCTTTTAAAAGTGAAGCCAGTCGCCATTTTTACTCGGGCCTCATTTTCTATGTGAGAAGAAGAAGAAGAATAGAATAATATTTCCAATCCATCCCGTGTTTTTCCGCCATGTTTACTCGGCCCTGTGATCTCAGACCTGGCTTCATAAACATAATGTTATCACACCTCGTTAATAGTAAGTATACTTCATTATGCCCTAGATATACATATACAATCTACTATTGTAGGAATGGAAATATAAACTTACATCAAGCATTTCTTTTAGTTGAACTAATTTATTTCTGGCCGCTTGAAGATCCGCATTGGCTTGGGCTAATGCAATTCTTTTCGGCTCGACAACAACAAATACGTCATAAAATTTCCTGATGTTGATGACCCAAGCGCAAAGTCCAGCAGCAGCTGTTGATTTACTTACAATTTTCTCAGGTTCAAATTCAGGATCGGCAATATACGGTTCGAGAGCTTTGATAATCTCGGGATGAATGTGTTCTTTGTCGTAATTCACCAAATCATACAAGAATTGATCCACTTTACCCATCATACCCTTTTTATAATATAAAGGTAGAGTTATTATAAGTTCACTATGCCAGAACGTCTTATTTTCATGTTTATTTAAAATATATTTAATGAGTTTGAGTACTGTTTGCTGTAGGACACAGATGAAAGCTCTTGGGCGCTTATTATTTTACTTTTTGAAAGGCTACTTCATTCCGAGTGTCATAAGCTATAATTATATTATATTATTACGTTACGACAGAACAGGGATGAGCACTGAACGAGAATAATGACTTTAGTAATTATGGTAATTGAATTGTAGATTATAGACGCTCGACAACAGAGGTCATTAGCGTCAATTATGGTAATACCATAATATACTTATGTAATTAGTCTAAATAACAACGAGTTCACGTGTGTCCATAAACAATAAAGCGTCGAGTATAACCGAACACGACAAATACTCGATGTAGTACATAACATGCACTCTCTCTCGGGAGCGAATGAACATATTGATCGTTTTGGTAACCGATCTTAAGATGAAATCTATATTATATATACCATATCTAGAAATTTGCCAAGTTTCAAAATTTTTAAAACGAACTTGCGGTAGAAAAAAAATTAACAGCAAAATGCCAAAAATCATGTTATTAAAACGGGAAAATTCGAGGGCTTGGGGAACAGGCTAGACCTGAAATGTTGGCTACTTTTTTAAATTTATTTAGAAACATTCGAGCTCACTGGATCATTAATATTCGAAAATGGCCATTTTAAGGACCACCTTATTCGACAGGTTCCAGGGAAAGATAGGAAACGTCTTTGACAGAGAAGATAGTTCCTGGAACTATATATAGGTCCGGAACTACCTAATAGTTGACTATAGTCGTTTAAATTGCTAGAAACAGTATTTGGACGTATTAAATATTATAATATGTAGTATTTGATTATACCTTGCAGGCCTTCCAACTCCTATCTTTAGGTATTTTTCCTTTACTAAATAATATCAACACAGCTGCGCAAACTGTGACGACGGCAGCCGGAGGCGTTGCCAAAGACTTAACTTCAGTCAAGTTGTTCTTGTTCAGAGTATTAAGCGCTTCTTGAGCAGCTTGCAGAGCCGGTTCAGCTTTCTGCAAGTCCTCAGCGCAAACTTTTTGTTTAATGGTCACGTCCTCTTCAATTATCGATACCTTCATTTCTTCTTCAGCCGCAAATTCTTGTTCTTTACTGACTTTTTCATTTTCAGCCGCAACAATATCAATCAACTGTTCAGCAGCTTCGTTCTTTTCTTTTAAAATTACTTCCTGTACAGCTAATTGCTCTTTTAATCCATCGACCTATGAATATAGTAAAATCAATTAAAATCAAATTTTGTATCCTTATTGGCTTCCATAACAGATTATAGCCTACCAATGGCAGTAATTTTTTCCCTAATTACAATAGATATGCCTTTGATAAGTTAAATCACTATATTTTTAATATCATATTGGCTGTATCCCACCCTAATAGAACGGTTGTGAAACTTTTATAGCATGTAACCCGATTACATGTGATCCGTAACGATCTGACTTACTCTACCATGAAAGTGCAAAACGCTGCTTAAGAAATTTCACTTCAAAAATAAATTTTGAAATAATATGAATAATTCAAAAGGGAAATTTCATACCTTGCCTGCAGTATCAGCTAATTTCAGTAAGCCGTTTTCTAAACGCTTGATTCTTCCAACAAGTTCAGATGTATTTTCAGACAATAATTTTGAATACAAAGCTATTTGTTCCAAAAACGATTTGGGCGTCGTGTAATTATATCTTTTTTCGTTGAGCAAGTACGTTGCTGATATTTGATTTACAATTGTGTGTACGAAAGACATGAACAATGATACTGAATGCACTAATTCGCTTGGAAGAGCTCTCAATTCGGATAAGAAACGTTTCGACACCGATTCCAAAGCTTCCTGAGGCCATTCATGGAACCAATCGATCGACGTACAATTTACAACGGCTGGAAACTTACGAGCTCTGACACGTAATGTTGAACCGACCGGTGAAAAGCACAAAACCACCTAAAATATTTCAATATTTCAATTTAAAAGTGCGCCAAGTCAAGTTCTCGCAGCAAGCCAGACTGGCGCACATCGAAACAATTTAAGAGCATCATCTGCCCCATACCTTCGCTTCCCATTAAGCTAGTAACATGAAAATTAATAAAGTAATTTGTTTATATGGCTGAATTTCTTAGTAATAGAAGGTGATTGGATAAGCAGCCAATAGATCAGTCATAATAAATTCCTGCATTTTTGGAAAGGTTGTAAAATGATTTTTTCTTTCCAAAAATGCAGGAATTGATTATGACTGGTCTATTGGCTGCTTATCCAATCACCTTCTATTATGAAAATTAATGTATAATTATGTTGTTAAGGTCCGTTTAATCAAGTCATTGTTCAAGCATCTCAATGCATCTAGCCTAAGAGATACAGATCCCAAAATATCGTATATAATGGCCTCTTACTGATTGACACATCAAAGCCTATAGAATTACTTCTTGTGCGTTTGGAAATTTTAAATTTGAAACAGGTAGGTATACTTTGGGTACAAATAAAGGAAACACCTCAACTAAACATTAAACCCCTAAATTAGGGAATATCTATAAATTTGTATATGGGAAAACTGCACAAAGTATTGATATCCTTCCAAAAAAATGAACCAAGTTCTTTTCTCTCAATTTGTTTGACCACCAAAAGAATGGAAATCTAAAACGGTACCAAGTTTCATTTCAATCCCAAACTCGAAAAATTAGATTTGGAACATAAGTTATGAAATAAGTTTAACACAATTTTGCCTCTTCAGGCTTTTACTTGGCAAGTTTTAATATCTGGCTAAAAATTTAAAAAAACTGGAAGCTTTCCGAATAAAAGCCTGAAGAGGTAAATTTATTTCAGAACCTATGTTCCAAATCTTGGGATTGGAATGGATCTACCGCTTTAAAAGAACTTGGCTCATATTTTTACATTTATGTTTCTGGTAGGATTTAATCAGTAGAGGAAGTGTATCAAAGTACGACCTTCTAGCTTATTTTGTCAAGGAAGTGGCGCAGATTAACCTTCAATTGTCTTCGGACGCGATCAATGAAATATTTCCAACAATTTTCTTTAGTATCTATTTGACCAGCCGCTTTCACCTCATTTCTCATTGCATTTATAATATTTTCTATTTCATCGTCAGCGAATATTTCCGGAATTTCACCAGTTGCTAATATGTCATTTATGACGACTAAGAATTTCTCTTCTGCCACTTGTGCATCCGTCATTAAAAATACAGTTCCTAAAGTTACATTAAAACATAAATTATAAAAAAGAAAACAAATTACATCAACAAGAAAAAAATCGTTAACGAACCTATATTTTTAAGTCCCGCTTTCATATAAAGTCCAGCGAATTCAACTTTAAGATCGTTAATCGAGTATCTAAAAAAAAAGTAAATTTTTAGTATACTTAATTTCTAAATTACGAGCTAATCCTGAAGCAAATTTAATACGTGAACACCGAGAGTTCTGCGCCTTCGTTTTACTATTTATTATGAAAGGAGGGGAATGAAACATATATCATTCGAAAGGTTCTGTGCCATGATAGATGTGCAAAAAAATCATGTGGAAATGTTGCCGTTAAGGCAGGTAAAAAAAGATACTGCCTTCCCTGCACAGGAGAATACGACAATTGCTCGAATTTCAACCATAGTTATACATATATTAATACCTGAACACCGAGAGTTCTGGTACACTTTTTTACTATTTAAAACACCACCAACCCGACTTAGCTTTGCAGGGGGGATAATGAATCATAAATTCTTATCTCTGGAACTACTGAACCGATTCTAAAAATTCTTTCACTATTAGAAAGCTACACTATCCCTGAGTGATATAGGCTATATTTTATTTTGGTATATTACTCGCGGGGGGGGGGGGTAATTCCTGTGGGATAGTAACAAAACGTAACTCTGAAATTCTTTTGCATTTTAGCGTATTGGCGGAATCCTACTAATATTATAAACACCACCAGCCCGACTTCGCTTCGCAGGGGGAGAATTTCTCGCGGGGGGATAATAAATCATAAATTCTTAACACCCGGGCGAAGCCGGACGGGACATACAAATAAATTCCAATTAATTATGTTAAACAATTTCGACCACAGGCGATACTAGTAATAAATATGAAAAATTCACTAGCTGGTTCGTAATAAGAAATGGTATGACTCCAGTGCTCCATCATACTGATCCTTTTTAGCTCCTGCGGATTTTAGTTCAGTTAGAAATTCCATCACGCTTGACTATACGCGCTCTCTCACACTCACATAAGATTGTCCTACTCGCATTCATTCTTTAGCTTTATGTAAAATAATTAAAGCTAATGGCAGCAGGATTTTTAGGCTGTCCTTCCATAGTTTGATTACTTATATCATTATCTTCCTTTTAAATGTTATCTTATTCTATTAACAGATGAGGGTACATTTTTCTATTGCCGCCTTATAGATTAATCACAATTTAAGGTCATTATCAAATCAGATTTTCTGACAACGCGCTCTGCAACCAAGCATCTACATTCTACAGGATGGCACATCTTCAACAATGCAGTGAAATATCTCGCAAACGGTATAAACCATAAAAAAATGTTTTATACAAAAGTTATAGAGTGTCAAGGGGGACAGAAGACGGTGATATCAGATTTAACATAGGTGGTACTGTGAAGGTCAGGCGAAGGTCAATTTCGATTTTTTAATTGTAATAATGCATTTTTATTCCAGAATATGATACAGTATTTAATAGTGAACAGTAAATTATTAAGGTACATATGGGCTAAAGTTAATAAATATTGAGATATTTAGAAATTAAATAACAAATTTAATTTGTCAATTCGATTCTTTTATGAATTGAATTCAAGCCAAAAAGACCGCGCGTAATATCATGGCTATCTGCTATTCCATGATTTATCTAATTGTCGTTCATTTTGGCTGTTATTTAATTTATAAATATCTCAATATTTATTAACTTTAGCTCATATCTACCTTAATAATTTACTGTTCACTATTAAATACTATATCGTATTCTGGAATAAAAATGTTACAATTAAAAAATCGAAACTGACCTTCGCCTGACTTTCACAGCACCACCTATGTTAAATCTGATATCACAGTCTTCTGTCTCCCTTGACACTCTATAACTTCTGTATAAAACATTTTTTATGGTTTGTGCCGTTTACTAGATATTTCACTGCATTGTTTAAGATGTGTCACCCTGTATATAATAATTAGTAACTCGAACGTAAGTACCCTTTACGAAGTTGTATTTGGAAAACTTCCAGTGACGATATAAATGCCGATAGTCGACTTAGCGACTGCTTGCCCGAACCGCCGACACCAATGAGCAAGGCATTTCCTCTCGGCGATTCCAAAATACGATTTATCCGGCAAATATGGTTTATAGCGTCTTCGAACAGCACTAAATTCATTGTCGATACAAGATCGTTGTAACCAGATAAAGCTTCGTCAAGCAGTTTAATAAGGAAATTCCAATCCTATAAAACAATAATTATTACAATCAAGAAACAATAAATGTACGGAAGTAGCCTACCAAAGATTTGGTCCAAGTTCTGACCGTACAAAAGTTATCACTACTCAAATTTTGTCATTGAATTTAGCTGATAATAATAATATGATGAAAAACATGAAATCGGTGGCGACTAATGGAGATGAGCACATGATTAACGTAATGTAGATAGCAGCAGGTTTATAACCACCTAAGTTATGATTGGTTTTCATAGAAAAACGCACGAGAAATCAAGTTTTTTCCCTTCTGATAGCATGCAACCACCTCTTTTCAGTTCCGGATCCTTTGGAAATACAAAACCTCTATCATCGTAAAAATTTACTCTCATAATTTTTTCCTAACGCGCCAAAAGAAGTATAACAAAAAATACTTACTTGAACTTGCATATATTTTGGGTCACCTATAGCCTCAGCAAAGTGACTGAAAATCAGTGGCAATGCAAAAACTTTATTGTCGTCTATTTCTTCGATACTTTTTTTGACTAAGTCGTTTAAGAGTTTATGGAACGCAATAATATCGGGTTTTTCAACTAATTTATCGCAATAAACCCTCGTAGCTTCGTGCATATATAGACGAACCAATTCGTTCGTATCTTTTACACCTTCACCAGTTGTAAATAGCATGCCCTAAAGAAACGTTTCATATTTATAGTATGGCTAGACTTTTAGGCTCTCAATTCATAAGTTTCATTGTGTGAAAAATTGAAATTGTGTTTTAAAGACCACCAACAGCTAAGGTTATTTGGGCCTAGCACCAATTCATATTTTCAGTTCATTATTTTTTTTAATAATAAATTGAAAATCCAATTGACACTTTTACCAGTTCTCGGGCTAGAACCCGGGAACTGAGGACTTGTAATAGGTAATCCCCGGGCCCCCTTCAAGGCCCCGGGCCCGGGGTACCTTTGCCCCGATTAACCCCCCCTAACGCCGGCCCTGCTTTCGACTAGAAAAGTTTTGCTCAAGGGACAAAAACACGTTACTTTTGATCTGCACACGCGACTCATTTTTCATTGCCGATATGCAGTTGTCAACTTTCGTCTCCGAAAGCAAGTGTGAAACGCATCACTTTTCAATGTACGTATTACAAAAAGTAAATTTAACTTCGCTTTTAATTACCTGGAAAATATTAGACAAATCTCTCAAATTAAAAATATAATGAAATTTCACAGCAGTCGGCAAAAACGTCTGCGAAACTTTTTGATGTACTGCGATTGCAGCGCCGACAATTTTGTCTGGAATTTTCTGTATTGACGGAACGAACTTGTTCGAAACAAGTGTCAAATGTTCAGTAAGAATCGATTCGTAAATTCTGGTCACGGCTTCCTGATTCGGAAAGCTGACGGCAAACACGCAAAAGTGCCGTTGAAGTCTTGGATCGATTGTGAACGAGCCAGCCGTAGGATTCATACACGACACGTACTGTATGTTGTGAATGTCTTTCAGAGTCCATTTGGTACGGTCGTACCAATGCTGATAGTCGATATGTTGACGCAGCAATGTATGGGGCTGGACGGTTCCATATGTGTCCACCTCGGGCATATTCATGTCATCTGTTATAATTAATGAATGATAATTATTAAAAGAGAGTATGTACTTAAGAGTTCCATACGGTAGAAGTGAAACTTCTCGACTACTTGGAGAAGGGAAGTTTTCTTCCTTAACAGCCCCATATAGTTGGGGAAGCTGGTGAACATTTTCCCACGTGAGTTTCTACTTATTGAAAGTTTGTGAGGAGACAGGTTTTTATTACAATTGTCGATATGTTGACGCAGCAATGTATGGGGCTGGACGGTTCCATATGTGTCCACCTCGGGCATATTCATGTCATCTGTTATAATTGATGAATGATAATTATTAAAAGATCATAGATCTATGTATGCAAAAAAGCTAAGTGGAAGTGGGAGGGTTATGTACATCGCTGTACGGATAATAGATGGTCGTACAGGGCAACTGTGTGGTATCCAATATTTAGTAAAAGGAAAGTTGGAAGACAAACTACAAGATGGAGGGATGATCTTGCCAAATTCGCCGGACCCCTTTGGTCAAGAAAAACCGAGAATCGTTCCGAATGGAAGAAGCTGGAGGAGGCCTTTTCCCTGCAGTGGGAATGTTAAGGCTTACTATTATTATTATTATAATTATTAAAAGAGAGTATGTACTTAAGAGTTCCATAGTAAAAATTCTAGGCGGTAGAAAACACTTTAAATGCATTTAATGTAATTTTTTAAACTGCAACTTTAATACCGTCTGTCAATAGGTCCGGAGCAGCCAAACCACCTGGCAGCTGTTTTTTAAACTTGAATAGGTATGAAAAAATAGTTATCAAAATTTCAAGCGGTAGAATTATTTTTTTTCTATTTTTTGCAATTTTGAAAAATTTAATCAGGACCTGAGTTACTCAGTGAGGTTTTCCATTTCTTCTTCGGCAATAAGAAAAAACTACCTTCCTACAAACTCACGTGTGCAACTCTTCACCAGCTCTTAGAGACTAATATGCATTGACTTAAAGGAAGAGTCTACTATATTTGCCCGTACCAATAAAGTATATCATCATTTTGTTGCCCGGAGGTCCGTAGTTGCGGCCCGCTTTCTTTTCCAACGGCTTCTCCAACACTTTTTGCAACATTTCCGACGTAGTGTAAAAATTAAATGGCACATCTGTGACAGCGTATTGTTCACCGATGAGTTCGCCCAGTTTTTTTGACACAATTACACTTTTACCGCTTCCAGCGCTTCCAACCAGCATCACAGGATGCCTGTCTTTCATTAGAATATCCATAAAGAAATGCAAACGGGCTGTTTCAGCTGTATCGACCAATGTTGCCTAAAAATATTAATAAAACAGTTATCAACAAGTTCGAATTCCTCAAATGAAAAAAGCTATAAATATTAGACTTCCGCGACCAGATTCAATATTTAAATAAGAACTGGTTTCCGGGTTTGAGCTGGATTAAGAGATCGTTGATTTAGAGAACCCATTGGCGGAGTCTAATGGAGGAGAGAGGGGTTGTTAATCGATCAGTTTTTCATTAATACGCATCAAGATTCGAGACTATAATATTATAAGGCTCATTTCCCACCAAACCAGTCTAGTCCAGTCGCGTCCAGTCAAGTAACGTCATTATTTCCTTTCGCACTGAATACGTCGCGTCAGCCATCCCACAAATTCCGACCGAAGTTCGCGACAGTTTTGTTAAGAATTTTGTGTCAAAATGGACGTACTTCTCCAAAGCATAATTTTACGTCGGTTACACAGAAGAAGAAGGATGAAGAAACGATGAAATCTGTTTTGGGTTCACCCATATATACCAGGAGACAAGTGTTCGGTTCTTTAATCACTTATTTCTCTGGCTATACCTACCTCTCCAGGCGGCAGCAATGAAATTTCGATCTCTGTGCTTCGCGTGCTTAGGATCGTAGATTGCCTCTTTTGCTTGCACTAATAAAATTAAGGTTTCTACATCCATTCTGAGTGTCAAGACTGGACTGACTGGCATTAAAAATTCAACCGGCTGAGTCGCAATCAGTCTTGATAAGTCTTGACGCGATCGGACTGGACGTGATGCGCTTAGTATGAAACCAGATTTACACATTGCCTTTATTTCAACGATAAGTTAATATGTTCAATCCAGTAGCGTCTGACTTGACTGGACGCGACAGGACTGGACTGATTTGGTGCGAAATGAGCCTAAGGGATACATTCTGAGAAAAGACACTTTAGTATCAGAGCTGTTCCAAGCCCTAATAATTTAGACTAAAATCTTAACGAAACGTCGACAACCCGGCAACCAGTTCTGATTTAACGACACACACCTGTAAAGGGATATCCGGATCCAACTCAAAGCTTTTAACAATTTTCGACCATGGTTGAAATTTCTTAGTTTCATCATCGATGAAATAACTGAATACAGTGCCTGCTGCTGGAAATTTGACACTTTTGAAT
The DNA here is from genome assembly GCA_039654895.1 of Mongoloraphidia duomilia. Lineage (NCBI taxonomy): Eukaryota > Metazoa > Arthropoda > Insecta > Raphidioptera > Raphidiidae > Mongoloraphidia > Mongoloraphidia duomilia. Next base: position 6,556,314 of record CM077523.1, read on the forward strand.
TCATTTAACCACCATTTATTAAATTCATTTCGCCAATCCACTAACTGATCCTGGAATAAAGATGAACCGAAACCCCAAACACAACAGAAAACAAAATATATCTCATACCTAAAAACACACAGATTATATTACTTTCCTGCTTAAAATTAATGCACCACTCATTTTTTTGTGTAATATTTCTAATATATTGATGGAATTATTGGACCAGGATAAACTTTTAAATCACCAGATGAACGAGAATGGCGAAGGTCTAAAGGAAGATTTACTGTCCGCAATATCTCAGCAACTATGTACGTGTGTCGAAGCAAATGTCTGCCCAATAGTTTCTTTGCAAGTAGCAAATGTATCTCCAGGCCTTCGTCATACTTGTTTGAGTATCCTGTGATTTCAGAGCGTATCCTGGTTTCATCAGAAAATGCTTCCAGTACAATCATTCAGAAGCCAGAGAAGTCCATAAGAGCAAACACAATGGCTAATTTGAAAAGAAGAGAGACAGGGCAACGCGTCTCCTTCTGAATGAATGAATTGTAAATTATAGACGCTCGACGTCTCCTTCAGAAGACAATAACAAAATTTAAAAAAAATACATTGCCGAAATTGTAAAATCTGCCGGTATGACTCCTCCTTAAATTAACTCATAGATTTGCTCTTGGACAAACACGACTATAAAATGATTTTGTCAATTTACGTTATACACATTTGTAGTGTAAACATTTTATAATTCGACTGAACATCAAATATAAATACCATTCTTTCGGACATTCGGAAGGAACGTTAGCCGGTGTTAGAAAACTCTTCAGTAAAAAGCATAACATTTCAAGATGAGCCACTTCAGGAATTGGCGTTATCTTCTTGAACTTGGTTCGCATAACTTCTAAGCATGGCGGTATATATTTGTCGAATAAAATTAGTAAGGTTGCTCTTTCCGCATGGCTGTCACGTGTGTCAACCCACGATTGAACGTACCTATATGAATAATATTCTGATTGAGGTAATTTTTTGTTTCAAGTAATATTAGATTGTAGATTATAGATGCTCGAAAATGGAGGTCATTAGCGTCTTCCTTGTTTCAGTATTATATTTATGCTAGTGATGTCAGCTTTTGCATAAAGAGGGTGACTGGATCGTGATGCGCATATATCTAAGAGCTTCTAACAGTAAGTAAAAGTGCAAGAGGGGAAAAGCTGATTTATGGACAAACAAGTAGAGTCCGGTTAGTTTGTAGGTTTGAAGCTCAACAGCTGAGGTCATAAGCGTAAATAGAGTCCGACCGAAAGTTCGTCTTCAGCCAAAAATTGAATCTTCGGTAAAATATTCGTCTACGACCCAAATTTGTTCGAAAGGTTTCCCAAAGTCGAATGTTGAATTTACGGAAAAATCGAGTGAGACAGTGTTTGTATTATTTTATTTAAATCACACACAACTCCGCAAAAAAAAATATTAAAAAAAACAAGAAATGAAAAAATATTTCTTAACTTCAATGCTATTTTCCCATGCTTTTTTAGTATCATGCAATACCTTTGGCTTCGACCAAAACAAAGGTGAAAAAAACCGGAAGTTCGGATTCGGCAAAAAAACTGGCTTTCAATCGGACTCTACCAAGTTAATGAGAGGGCACTGTAAAAAAGATAACTTACGGACTCCAACCAAGATCCTGTGGATTGATATAAAGGATACCAGCTCTTGACACGGTAGCTGGCGTTGCAGTTCGCAAATTAGAAATTTCGAACAACAGTCGCATCTGAGCTGTCAATGCTATACGTTCGTTACTTGCCAAGGTCAGCACCTAAGACAAAAGCAATGTTACTTCCATGTTTCGTAAGAAACTTTAAGTGTATTAAGTATGGTGATAGGGACGAAAAATCGTGACCGAAATAAGGTCAAATTCTGATTATACTACTAAAGAATGGTGAGATACATTCTTGAATCTACCAGCTCTTATACCTGCTACACTCACTGCTTCGTTGTGTACGCTCGCATATATGACAATGCATTAATTTAAGCAAGCCCTGCTATGATCTACGCTACCATCTAGAATCCCAGCTCCCATACTGCACGTACCTTAAATCCCCGGCACTGCCAAATACTCACCTTATTGTCATCCATAACAGTGTTTAACGACTCAATCCACATTGGATCGATGTCTCCGTCCAAAACAAGCCACTTGGGACTTATGCCGCTCAAGTTGGCTTGATCACGCATCAAAACTGATATAAGACCGTCTTTCCATTCACGGGTCGCAGGATTTATAATACCAAACAGCTCGTCATTTGTTACGGCCTTTGGATTTAGATCATTGTAAACGGGTTTCAGTTTCTGATTTGTATAAGTGCGATTCAGTGTACGCCATATCTGTGTTTTACCAGTTCCCGAAAATCCAACAATGAATACCGAATGACGAACGGCAAACAGTTCTTCCAATTGAACGACCTTTGTTAAACAAAATTGAATTTATAATTGTTTGCCATACCCACTACAAAATAGCTACTTTCGATATATGTATAGCGGCCTTTAATGAGTCATTTAATAGGCAGCTGTGCGGAAAATGTTTTATTTTCCGCACTAGCGCAGAAAATAGCGGTTGCTATAGCAACTTCTATTTATTCGTTCTATACACCAGCTGCGTACGCTTGCGTGCGCCTGTCATTACTTACTTGCATGAACTTCGCAGCACACGGTGGAAGGAAAGATGGCGACGCAAATGAACTGTCAGAATTTTTTTAAAATGACGTTAAAAATAGGTATTTTGTAGTGTGTATGGCAAAAAATACCATGTATGTTTCGTACGTAATGATATTACGGCTCTAGACATACAATCTACTATTTATGCACTGGCATTTCTAAGTTGGGTAGGAGATTTCTACTCTATAAGTAGTAATGTAAAAATACGGTATTAAACTTTTTTGTGTATTAAATCCATGGTATAATACCGTATTTTTTCAGTATATAACGGTTTTTTACTTTTTCACACTTCGGTTACAGTGCATTATTCAGTATTGCCAATTGCAGATAAGGAAAATTTCCTGTTCTCATTTTGGTATTAAACCATTTTAAACGGTATTAAACCGTTTTAATCGGTGTTAAACGTTTTATACGTGTTGTATAAAATAGTAAAATGTGCAGTATTTATACCTAGTATAAAACGGGTATATTATTTTTTTTTACATACCGTATAATACCGTTTTATACAAACGTTTTATACCAGAGTATTATACGCATTTACATCACTATCTATAAGTAATTTTGATCTATATTTTTGTGTGTAAATTGTGAAGGAAAATAATTAAAAAAATTCAGGGCATGCGAAAAGTCGAGATTTAAGGGATGCCGTTTTTATAAATCTATGTATCGTCATATGAGACCTAGTGAAAGTATCAGGCGAATTTTCAAGTTATTAAAAATAATTATAAATTGGAAAAATGAAATAGTCCTAACCCAGATAATCGTAGCGTTTGGTGGCCTTAGATACGTTACATAATAACATACTATATTTTTTTTAAATTATTTTTATTTTTGGTAGGTAAATAAGGTGGAAGTGCAGTTATTAATCACGGCACCCCCACCGTATACAACCATATTATGTGGTGGAGGCGCAGTTCTTAATCTATGTTTACCACTATTGCAGAACACTGCGTCATCGCAAACAGACAGCTTGGTTAAATTGTGTTTTAAAGACCACCAACAGCTAAGGTTATTTGGGCTAAGCATCAATTCATATTTTCAATTCATTATTTTTTAATAATAACTTTAAAATCCAATTGACACTTTTACCAGCTCTCGGGCTAGAACCCGGGAACTGAGGACTTGTAATAGAGGAAACCATAGCAACGCCATGTAAACAACAGCATTGCTACACGCTCGGCCATTCTCAAGCCCCAGACAACTTGGTGTATCATAAATATATGATATGATGTTTTATTGTTAGTCAAAAAAATAACAATCCGTCATATAAAATTACTCAAACAGTATACACAATGGGGTGCGTGGCGTAGGGGTATCGCATCTGCTTTATACGCAGTAAATAGCTGGTTCGAACCCTAGCGGCACCATTTATTTTAGTTTCTTTTTGAACTATTCCATATTCCACTTGATATTTATTTATATTTTTTTTCTATTTTGATCATTTTTTCTCATTTTATTTTTTATTTTCATTATTTACTATCATACAGTGTCAAACTTAGTGGGGTGTGCACTTTTAGCTTTGCAGAGTTTAAACCAAGTTAACGAAATTATGTACTTTCGGCGATTTCGGGTTAAATGCATTTAGGGTTTCACTTACACCATGGCTTTATAAAACCACACCCTAGTTTATTTTTTATTTATTTTATGACGCTTCTGTGAATATTTCTTTACAAATAAAATTGAATTTGATTTTAATTTAATCTGGGAATTTGCAGGGCAAGTCGATACCACTAGTAATCAAATAACAACAAAATTGAAATTATAAATGTATTATAGCGTACTTTTAAGATGAAACCGTCCTCTGGTTGTAATCTTAAGTCAAGAGTTGATTTGCGAACGATTTTTTCAAATTCCGGATCTCTTTTTCTGGGTACGTCTAAAGCCGGAAACAGGTCGCCGATAAGACCCATGAATATGGGCACATCGTCTGTTACAATTTTGGGTATATTAAAATCACGTAGGGCCCTCATTAACACTTGGTCTTCTGGCCTGAATCTGTCGTCTCTCTGAAAGTTTTAACGATCATATTTTGTTTAATGTGTCTGTAAGACATAAAAAAATACTAAACTGAACTTGAATTCTCAAACCATGTTTGTTATAAAAAAAATATGAGCCGTCGCGGGACGCCTGGCAGATGTGAAACATTTTTATAACTTTACGCACAACTAATTGATATGCTGACCTATATACAGCTCTGTAACACCGTGTGCGTGCACGGCTAGCCAATGCCGCAGTGGTGGGGAGAACAGCAGCGAAGGAGAACATTTCGTTGCATTATTTCGTTGCATATTTCCCCTCACGCGGCTCTTTACAGCCCGACATAAGATGTTTCACATCAAGAATAGAACCTCCTTCAAAAAAAGCCACTATAAAGAGTAAAATAATAATTTATTTAATTACTAAAAATTTTTATACTTTTATTTTATTAAATTTCCATCGAGTATTTTTTATATTTTTTTTTACTTTTTACTTTTTAGTGGCTGCAATACGTAGTCTGCATACTATTAACAAAGCGTCAGTGAAGTGAGGCTCTTTATAATAATAGCGGTGATAAATTAATTAAATACCTTGAGAGCACCGGCAACCACAAGAACAGATTTAATAGCTCGCAAACCCCAATCGTAATGGTCTTGTTTAGACAACAGCTCACGACAAAGTGTATACAACGTAATAAATTTACGAGCTAATAGACGGGCTTCCTGGAAACCTTGCGACACCAACATGATTTCACAAATTAATTCAAAGTCAGGAACAACCATTGCGCACGGCCTACAATATATTAAAACGATGCATTTTTTTAAATACAATTCTGACAATTTTTTAAATCTATAATTGGGTTATTAAACGAATTTTTTTTTACTTAAATGGAAGGTCCACATTAAGTTTTATAGCAAAACTATTTTTATTTGATTTTTTTGCTTACTAATTAAAAAGTTATATTTAAATAAAAATTAATTTTTAAACTCAGTTCCGATAACGCGCCGAAAGAATCCGAACGCGTGTGACGTCATTATGTTATCTATGGTCTTTGTATCCAAGTTAAAAATTTATTATTTTTGATAGTATGTGTAATACATATACACAAATACCAACAAATGCAGACACATTTTAACATAACGACGTCACAAACATTCCTGGTGCGTTTTGAAGTCACGTGATATTTTTTAAATTTTTATACATTTTAATTAATTTTTAGTAATTTATCTATAGCTTTAAAAAAATTTTCTTTTCGATTTTCAATATTATTTATGTATTAGAAAAAATTAAAAAATTAATAATTTTTTTCAAACTTAAATACCTAATTGGGTCGTCCCAAATTTTTTTTTAGGGTTAGGCCCTTTTCACACACACGGTTTCCGTATAAACGGTACCATGCCGGTTTAGTAATGTAAGCATAATACTTCGCAATAGATCGTTTTAACATAATTTCACTTACTATTGTCAGTAATATACAGATTGTATCAAATTAAACCTGTGCATAGGGCATTCTGTGTGTAAGACAGAGATTGATACATAAAGCAATAAGTAAGAATGAGATAAATGATCGCTAATAGGAAGTTACTGTGGTTACTGTAAATAAATAATACCGAACAACCTGATAGCGTCATCGTTGTTTTCTGCAGTAAAAATAGTCACTACTGAAATTATTGATAAAATAGCAATTTAAACTGTTTGGGAAAAAATCCAAATAATTAAATGGTTTTATGGTGGTAATTCAACCGCCGACATAATAAAATTATTTGTAGCTGCCTTTCAAAATTTCTAATGCATATATCAGTCCGTTGACCATCAAATGTTAGCCAATGTGAGGGGAAATTTTTGTAAACGATTAGGATATTGTTTGGCAGAACGTGGAGGTCTTTTCGAACATTTAATAAATTAATTAATAAAATAATTGTTAAAACTTTTGTACCAGATATAAATAATATTACGAATTAATATTGTGGTTAATTAGTTGCTTTAGTTGGGTAAACTGGTAAAAGATTTACATTTTTACAGCATAGAAGGAGCGAAAAAACAAAGATGACGTTATTAGGTTGTATAAATATTATTTATTTACAGTAACCACAGTAACTTCCTTTAGTGATTATTTATCTCATTCTTACTTAATACTTTATATATCGATCTCTGTCTTACACACAGAACGGCCTATGCACAGCTTTAATTTGATACAATCTGTATAGTCCAGTCACGAGAGGAAGTCCACCTTGCGTTTTGTGCAGCAAATGATTTTATTTTTTTGTGTCCTCAAGCATGTTTAGGAGATGTCAAATCCAAGTTTGCGACCTCTAAAATAGGGCGGGGGAATTTTGGTGGGCTAAAAACCACGATTTTTTGCACTTTTTTGGGTTTTTTGCTTATAACATAAAAACGTCTGGTCCTATCGAAAAAATGGTCCCATTCAAAATTAAAGGGCATAAAATTTACTTCAAAATGCACTAGTCAAATATGTTTTCATTCCGATTTTTACAAACTCTACAGAACTTTGAAAATCGCTAAAATTTACCAAAATGAAAAAAACGTATTTTTTTAAGCTTTTAACTATTGAAAAATTCGAATAGCCTATAACCCTCCTTAATAAACGGGCTATCTAACAAAAAAAAAATTTTCAAATCGGACTGGAAGTTCCTGAGATTAGCGCTTTCAAACAAAAAAAAGAAACCTGTTTGTTTGTTTGAACGCGCTAATCTCAGGAACTACAAGCCCGATTTAAAGAAAAAAATGTTTGTTAGATAGCCCGTTTATTAAGGAAGGTTATAGGCTATTTGAATTTTTTTTAAATTTAATCCCAAAGGGGGTAAACGGGGGTGTAAGATTTTTTGTTATTACAAAAAATCTTACACCGACGTTTTACCTCCTTTGGGATTAAATTTAAAAAAAACTCGAATAGCCTATAATCTTCCTCAATAAACGGGCTATTTAACAAAAAAATGTTTTTTTAAATCGGACTTGTAGTTCCTGAGATTAGCGCGTTCAAACAAAAAAAGAGTTTATTTTTTTTTGTTTGAATGCGCTAATCTCAGGAACTACTTGTCCGATTTGAAAAAAAAAATTTTTGTTAGATAGCCCGTTTATTAAGGAAGGTTATAGGCTATTATATATTTTTTTTTAATTCAATCCCAAAGGGGCTAAAACGTGAATGTAGGATTTTTTGTTATTACAATAAATCCTACACTCCCGTTTTCACCCTTTAGGATTGAATTTTTAAAAAACTCGTATAGGGTCTCATTGATTACTACTTTGCTTCTTTTACAGACTGGTAATTCCTGAGATTAGCGCCTTCAAACAAAAAAACATTTTATTTTTGTTTTTGTTTTTCTAAGTTCTGTAGAGTCGGTAAAAATCGGAACAAAAACATATTTGACTAGTGCATTTTGAAGTAAATTTTGTGCCCTTTAATTTTGATAGGACAAGCCGTTTTTATGTTATAAGCAAAAAACCGAGAAAAGTGCAAAAAAATCGTGGTTTTTAGCCCACCAAAATTCCCCCACCCTGTTTTAGAGGTCGCAAATTTGGATTTGACATCTCCTAAACATGCTTGAGGACACAAAAAAATAAAATCATTTGCTGCACAAAACGCAAGGTGGACCTACTTTTTTAAGCTCTCGTGACTGGACTAGTATGTCATTAAGTAGGTACCTAACTATATAATCTACTGTTACCTAAACAACGCTTTTAAATTCTCCGGCAGTTCAGTTCGACCAGCGTAACCGGGATTCATGGTAATAAACATGCCGACTGAAGTGATCATTGCGATGTCTTCGCCCATGAAATTAAAACGAGATTTTTTGGCTTTGACGGCGTCCAAAATGCTCTTCACTTGAACAGCAACGACGGACAATACTTCAACTGATATTCTGTTGAATTCGTCAAAGCAACCCCACGCTCCAGTTTGAGCTAAGCCTTTGTAAATGTTACCGCAAGACTAAAAAGAAATCAGTAGATTTGATAGCTGATATTGTTTCGTCACAAAATAAAATATTGACCCAAAACATACCTTATAATCCATTTGTTCGGAACAATTAAACACGTAAACCATTTGGCCCAAAGCGCGACCCAAATCCTTTGTTGTTTCAGTTTTTCCCGTTCCAGCTGGTCCTGCAGGTGCTCCACCCATAAACAAATGTAAAGACTAAAAAAAAGCCGGCAGTTAGAATCATAATCGGTAATACTATACATAATTCTCTAAGATCGTTTAGGGCATTAAATTTTCTATGGATTCCTAGACGGATTTTTGTTTATTCGGTATGGAAGGTACTCGTAACGCGTGTTAAAAAACACGTAAAACTCTATGATGATTTCAACTTTGTCTGGCTATAGCATCTCAATTTTTAAAGATATCGATATGGGACAAAAACACGATTTAGGGCGTTCTTTGCTTAATGAAAATGTGTATTTTCAATTTAAAGTTCGATAAAGAACACAATAAATAAAGCTATTGAAAAGGACATTACGTTTTAACAATTGGTTTCCAAGGCTACAAAAAGCGCGCGATTTTCAAGAAGCTGTAGCGCGCTTACTATTTGCACCACAGAACATTTGTGGGAATGAAAATTGTAGGAAATGTAATCCTATTTAAAACATTACATAATGAAAGAATAACTTAATTCGACCGTTTCTGAGATATTTCGAAACTGGCTTTCGTAAGACTTGCAAAATTATATTCAAGAGGGGGTGGCGGGGGAATCACAGGGTGGATAACCGGGGACTTTAGTAAAAATACATGTCTAAAGGTGTTCTACCACCTTTGAAAAATCCAGCTCTATGGGAATTATTTGCGACATAAAATCTTTATTAACCGGGCTATATAGACGCGTCGACAACTCAGTTCATTAGCGTCTTCAACACAACAAATAATCCATTTATGTATTAGAATCCGCCAGCCGGCTTACACAAACCGACTGGTACGAGTTCGGGTCCCTGGGAGCGCTAATTCCCAAAGAACATTGGAATGCAATTTGCGATAGCAACCACATTCCAATGTTCCCCTGGGGGACTACAGCTATAGTACATCTACCGCCGGATTAGGAACCCTTATTTTCTGCACTTTTTATTGACAAAGGCGAAAGCATGGAGATTAGTCTCCTTTCTCTCTATCTTTCATGGTTTTTCTTTTTACACTACGGTTTCAACGATTAAAAAAAAACAATAGAGACCTGCGTCAGAGTGATGTAACATCTATCAGTCAACGGCGTGATCACCAGCCGCGGCGTGTTTCCTAAATACTCGTACGAGTATCTGAACTGAGCATCGCAAATATTCGCAAAACAGTCCACTTCTACGTCATCCCATCTAAAAGAAAATAGTATATTGCATTACAAAGGTCGAAATTTAGCGTTTGCAACTAGTGTGAAGTTTGCTGCCCGAGGTACGAGGGCTGCAATTCATACGCGTTACAAACGCTGTGTTTCGTTCCGAGTAAATGTATATTATTTTTCACAACAACTCTATTGACAATTCGATTTAAGGTATCTGCAATTTGGGCGCGCAAAAAAGCCGCAAAATATTAGATCTGTCAGATCCATGTGAAATTTTTGTGGGGCTATGTCTGTAATTTTGACGGTTTCGAATATTTTATGCGAATTGAAGTTGGCGCGATTCAATCGCTCTATCTCTCTCTTAACAACGTTAAAAAACAGAGAAAACCGACAACTGAAAATTTTCATCCTTAGGGTTGAAACAGGTACCGAAAATCGAAGTTTTTAATAAAATTTAAAATCCCATTTTGATCGAAACGAATTTTAATACGTTTTATTTATTTTAATATAAAGATCAGTTTAAATATTTATTATCATGAAATTAATGTCGCAAAAAGTCCACAACACGGATATTGCGTATGATGCTATGGGACCATATCAGACTAAATCAGATTAGACACGCCTAGGATCACCCAGTATGAAAAAATATACCTACCTACTTCTGGAGAAAATTTCTGATTTCCCGGAAAATTTCCGAACATATTCTATCGGGCAATAATTTAGCATGCGTTTTCTCGTGAAACTTGCTACGACGAGTCCATTCAAATATCAAAAAAAAATATGTAAATTTACCTGTGGCGCAACTGACTTTGCCACTGGAAGGCGGAACCGGTTTCAACCTTGGCGAGAATCAGTTTGGCAACGACATCTCTTGAATGTACGTCGATAGTACACACCGTTTCGGTTTTTTGTCTGTCGCCTTTCGTAAGATCGCTCAACAACAGCACAATCAAGGCGTTCAGTTGGGCTATTTGCTTCTTCGAGTAATCTTTTAGCGCGTTCTCATACCCTACACACAAAAGCCTATAAGTCAAGGGTATATCAATAAGGCCCGTATTCACCAAACACTGTTAAAGATAGAAGTTACTAACCTTAGAATAAATTTATTCCTTGGAATAAAATAAACTTTAATATTTACCTGAAAAGGTCGCCAGGCCATAAAGTAATTTATGCATTTCGTGCACACCCTATTTAACTAGGCGAATAAATATTTATACCCTTGAAATTGGACAGAATAACTATTCTTACGATTTATACCTGCAGTAAACTTAACTATGTTTGGTAATTTGAATTATCACTATTTATTCCGAGTGATAGTTACCAGGGGAATAAATCAACGGAATAAATAACTAACTAGGCTCGGTGAATACGGGCCTAAGTCTGTTTGCTGGTCAAATCCTAGAACGGTTCTAGAACTCTTCGGATAATGAGCCTGTAAACGCCAGTTTTATAATGCCGTTGGACTTTATTATCCAGCACTTAAAACGGCTTCACAATACATTTTTGAAGTTGGTTAAAATTATAAAGCCCACCTAGCGAATGTTGTGAGTTGTGACATAAGCAGCTATTAAAGTTTAAAAATTTGTATCTCCGTAAATACTAAACATATTGAAATGAAATATTTCTAATAGGAAACAGTAATATATTAATTACTAGCGGTCCGGTTCGGCATCGCCCGGGTGCTAAGAAAGCCCGGGTGCTAGGAATTTCCCGGGTGCAATACACTACTCACTCGCTTCGCTCGTTCGCTTGAGTATTATAATTACAATTTACACTACACACTCGCTTCGCTCGTTCGCTCGAATTTTATTAATACACTACTCACTCGCTACGCTCGTTCGTTCGAATTTTATTAATGCACTACTCACTCGCTTCGCTCGTTCGCTCGAATATTATTAATACATTTTTCGCTCGCTACGCTCGAATTTTATTAATACACTACTCACTCGCTTCGCTCGTTCGCTCGAGTATTATTAATACATTTCTCACTCGCTACGTTCGTGCGCTCGAATTTTATTAATACACTACTTACTCGCTTCGCTCCTTCGCTCCCGGGTGGTATGAATTTATGATTTGTTAAAACTCAAAAACGGCTTGACCGATTTTAATTTTTTTGTTTTTAAACCACCCCTGTATTAAAGCGAACAAAACGAAAAAAAATTATTCAAATCGGTCGAGCCGTTTTTGAATTTTAGCGAGACTAACGAACAGCAATTCATTTTTGTATTTTAGATTTTTTACAGCCTCAACGGAACACTTATGGCTTCACTCCGGTGTCTGTCTGTCCGTCAGTCTGTCACAAGCTTCCAGAACTAAACGGTACAAGCTGGAGACTATGGCATAGTTAAAGCTTGTAATGACCCAATGTTGTGGTTTAGATATGGATAAATAATTCGGATAATTATGGGCAATAACCAGTGTTGCCGTCTAGATCTAGACTTTCTAGACTCTTGTCTTGTCTTGTCTTGTCTAGATTTTCAAGACAAGACTTGCAAAAGTCTTGTCTAGAAAGTTTCAAGACAAGACAAGACTTGCTTTATCTAGATCAAGACTCTTGCCAAAACTCTAGACAATTTTCAAGAGTCTAGATAAACTAAGTAGTAGTATGTAAAGGTTTACTTTACCTACTACTACTAATCTAGAGTCTTGATATTAGACAAGACAAGAGTTTGTTAATCTAGACTTAGACTTAGTGAAGTCTTGATATTTCAAGACAAGACAAGACTTTGAAAGTCTTGTTTTGTCTTGTCTAGACGGCAACACTAGTAATAACGGGGTGTCAAATAGGTTATGAAAAAATTTAAAAAATGCAACCACATCGTCTGGGGTGTCGCAATAACTTTAGAATGACGCGTTTATAATCTACAATAACTTTAGAAAGAGTTAATTGATTTGGTCAACATGTTAGAATCCATCATCGCACGAAGCCTATTTAAAATGGGCCCGATCGGACCTTTTTAAGGGTGGCTTTTAGGGATTGGAAAATGTTTTTGAATCCAAAAATATCGAAAAAAATTTCAGATTCGTTTCAAAATTGAAATTTAACCCATTACTATAGATTAAAATGTGCTGCTAAAATTTAAATAAAATTGGCCCGACAGAACCGAACTTAGAAATTTTATGAAAACAGTTTGCTGATAACTGATAAGTGATACGGGTTTACTTACTGAAGGGTGTATTTAATTTGATACAGATGTTGGATTGCTAGTATTGCAATTAAGAAAAAATCATTATTTTAAGGGGTTAAATTTTTTATTTTGTCCAAAAACAATAATAATAATAAAGCCACAATGTAGCAAATACACTATTTTGTCGGCAGGGTGTGACACTGCGACCCGCGTTTTTTTTAACTTTCCGAACAACATTCCTTCTCCCCGTTACGTTTTATCCTCGAGGAATTATGGTCAGCCCACACTCAGGTTAAAAAGTTCCTGTCAAAACCAACATTAATGTAAGCGAAGCCGCTGGCAAAGGCTAGTAGTTCTAAACAACATGCAAGCGTTACGAGTGAGTAGTGTTAGTTATTTCCAATCTCTTAACTAAATAGATTTTTTAGTACGCAAACCTTCTTCTAATTTTGAAAAGGCAATGTTAGTTTCGGTTGTCCACCAAATTTGCGTGCCGCATAACGCTGTCTGCGCTGGCCAATCAAAGAGCCATTCATCTCTCGGTTTGTCTTCGTATGAAACTACAGCGAGACCAAAATTACGATGTAGTGTTTTTCGCATCATTTCGGTTAACCGATTTAGCCACCCTTCTACCTGTAAAATAATAACAGATATTTTTTTTGAGTCAATATTCAAATCTGCGCTTAAATACTTCAAATTGCTGTGATTTATTCGTACAGAGAAGATAGATAGATAAGTAAAGCATACTATAGAAGATTGTATATCTAGATGTGTAATGGGGTATATTACTGACGAGTTATGACACGAGAGACAAGGCCTGTCAACAGGCTCCTTTCTGATTAGTTGAACATCCCATCCCGATGTCAAATTGTGTTTTAAAGACCACCAACAGTTAAGGTTATTTGGGCCTAGCACCAATACATATTTTCAATTCATTATTTTTTTTTTTTAATAATTGAAAATCCAATTGACACTTTCACCAGCTCTCGGGCTAGAACCCGGGAACTGGGGACTTGTAATAGAGGAGTCATAGCAACGCCATGTAAACAACAGCATTGCTACAACAGACGCTAATGACCTTTGTTGTCGAGCGTCTATAATCCACAATTCAATTCAATTCAGCATTGCTACACTCTCGGCTATTCTCAAGCCCCATCTCGATGTCGTTTAACACACACACACACACACCTATTTAGATGCTTGTCCCGAACATTTTAAGGAAAGTGCCAACTATTTGCCATCTATGAGTGTCAACAAAATATTAATACAGTAAAAAATACCTTTCCGCTGCAGTCGCATGGGCTATTAAATTCAACATATTCATCATGATTCTTCTCCAGCATACCTTTCGCACGCTTCGAATTTTTGTCACCTTCTTTTATAAATCTTAGTCTTGCCATTGAATCATAAAGTTTACTTAAATGTTTACAAACGAGTTCAGGTTGGTTTCCATTGGATAATATATCGAGCAGATCTGCCGATGAAACAAAATAGAATCGCGGATATGCAAGTCGTTTCGTCTCCAAATAATCGTTCAAAGCTTTTTCACAGAGCAATAGCTGTGATTGTAATCCGTCCAATTTGTCGGCTAAACCTTTGACGTTACAAGCTTTTACGACATTTGGTTCTCTGCTCATGTTCCCTATAAGTTCCTGTTATAAACAGATAATATTATTTGTTTTTCTTTTCAGGTCACACTTAAAATTTTTAAATTGTGTACGTGGACAAATTAAGACGTTTGAAGACTCTGACAAAGAACCGGTTGAAGTAACCGCTAATAGAAAAAAAACATCTTTTTATGTTCGGTAAGTGAGAAAAGACAATAAATTCAATTTAAAAACATTATTAATCATTATTTTTATATTGAATCATAAATAATTATTCGAATATATCTTGGCTTATAATTTGTTAAATTAAATAATAGGTAGTAGTCCAGCAGGCAGGTACTTTTCACCTGGAAAGTATTCCGAAGTTAATGATATTTTGGTATGTTGTTTGTGGGTACTCTGTGGAGTAGAATCTGAGTTTTCGACCTCGAGGACCCTGTGCTAACGTGGAGGGAGCCGAAAAACCACGAAATTTTACCACCTTTTTTGCTTTTTTCGAAATCTCTCAGAAACGGTCGACTTAAGCAATTCTTTCATTATGTAATGTTTTTAGAGGATTACATTTCCTACCATTTTCATTTCCACAATTTTTCTGTGGTACTAATGGTAAGCGCGCTGCAGCTTCTTGAAAATCACCCGCTCCGCTTTTTGTAACCTTGGTAACCAATGTGTAACATGTGTATTGAAAAGAACATTACATTTTAACCATTGGTTACAAGGTTACAAAAAGCGGAGTGGGTGATTTTCAAGAAGCTGCAGCGAGCTTACCATTAGTACCACAAAAAAAATTGTGGAAATGAAAATGGTAGGAAATGTAATCCTCTTTAAAACATTACATAATGAAAGAATTGCTTAAGTCGACCGTTTCTGAGAGATTTCGAAAAAAGCAAAAGAGGTGGTAAAATTTCGTGGTTTTTCGGTTCCCCCCACGCAAGGCCGTCGCCAGCCAATGGGCCAGGGAGGGGCAAAATAATAGATAGAGAATATGAAATTGTAGGTAAAATAAATACGATTTATAATGTTTTAATCGTTTATTACAAGAATCTTAATTAAAACATTATCTTCTTGGGTTTCTTGTGAATTTTTCGACTACTTTATTATTAAAATCTTCTAAGTTGCGATCAAAATTTTTAAAGCTTTACCCTCTAGAGGGGGGCAGCTGCCCTCCCCTGCTCCCCATTGGCGACGCCCTTGCCCCCACGTTAGCACAGTGTCCTCGAGGTCGAAAACTCAGATTCTACTCCATAGAGTACCCGCAAACAACACACCAAAATATCATTAACTTCGGAATACTTTCCAGGTAACCCCCTTCTTATTACCTGCCGCTTGGACTATAGGTAATTATTATGGAAGATATGCAATTCTTAATTTTTGATAATTATCTGCATTTGACACGAAAAGGTCTATTTTATCATTCCAACTTCACAAGATACAATACTGCGCATGAAGTTCACTCGAATATTTGTTTGCGCTATGTAAAAAACATGTTTCGAACAATTACGCGGTGTTGCAATGTAACGTTACGCGTAGAGTGCCCGCGGTGAGAAATGAAGCCAGGCACGTCATCAATAATATGCTAGTGAACGCCTGCTTGCCCGCAGACAGTGCCGTGTACACAAAACTGCACATTATTTATACTCATTTTAGTACTTTATATTCTATTTTATGACGTTTTGTATCTATATTGTATATATAGCCTCACAAATAAACTATCTATCTATCTATCTATGACGTTAGGTACAATTTTGGCAAACTGCTATTCATAACAATAAACAGCCAATAGCAAGCTAGAAGGCGGGCGCAATGCATTCACGTTACTATGACGCGGTGGCTTCATCTTTCGCCGCACGAGGTCTATCACCGATTACCGACGATATATCGTGTTATAGGAGAAATGTCTGTAGTAAGCCGACCGAAGCTTCGGCTGCATTCGGACAAAATTTAAACTTTCGATTAGACATTCAGCTTTGGCCAAAATCAAGTCGAGGATTTTCCCGAAGCCGAATGTTGAATTCACTAAATAATCGAGTGAGTATTATCAGCACGAGTAATAGACGAGCGCGCACGATCCTTGATGAGTGCACACTTGCGAGCCGCATACGAGTGCTGAAAATATCGCGCCTGACGCATAAAGATTTAACACACTATACTTTATTCAACACGTGCGTCGTTTTAGTGAGCTTTATTGAATTAATGTCAAACACCGTAGATTCACTGACAATAGCACATCTCATTGGCCTTGATACAATATTTATTTACTTCCTTATCATAGTAACCATATTTCGTTATAGAATCGAAAAGAGTTACATGGTTCATTATAAAAAAATTGTGTTTTAAAGACTACCAACAGCTAAGGTTATTTGGGCCTAGCGCCAATTCATATTTTCAATTCATTATTTTTTTTTAATAATAATTTGAAAATCCAATTGATACTTTTACCAGCTCTCGGGCTAGAACCCGGGAACTGAGGACTTGTGATAGAGGAACCATAGCAACGCCATGTAAACCACAGCATAGCTACACGCTCGGCAATTCTCAAGTCCTGGTTCATTATATGTAACGGGTTTTTCAAAGTGTTTTTCATCAAAGCATCGAATAGCGTTTCATAATGGATCATAACGTCACCAGTCAATAAACGGCCATTAATTAAGGTTCGCTTTACAGACACGAAAAAACACAAAAAGCGTGTTGAATAAAGAAATTAAAAGCAATAAATTATTATTTAAATTACCCTAAACTCTCTGTCAATACGATCGAATCGTTTTGAATCTTCAGGTAGTTGATTACGTATATCTTCAGAACCGATAAAGATAGATTCAAGATACATCCATTTTCTTTGCACTTCAAACCAAATTGATAACACCTGGTCGACATTCGACAGTTTTGATTGCCAATCGGAAACTTCTGTTAAAAAGTAACCGATGAATTTAGAACTCATCATGTTCTGCAGTTGGTTTTGATGATCTTCCAGAATTTCTACCATTTCTTCGTTGACTCGAAGCAGTTTCGCCTTGGTGCGTTCATGCGCTTCATACTCAAATTCCATAACTGTCCATATTACCGCCAATTCTTTCAAAACTTTTTCCATCGACATTTCTTTCACAGATTTATCGACAATATTCTTAACTTCGTCTTCAAATTTATGTAAATTCAAAGCGAGCAAATCTGCCAATGTTGTCGATTCGTCCATAACGAATTTCACCTGTTTTAAACAATATTAAAATTATATCGGTACAATCGACAAATATATACAGGTGTGCAAGCTTTCACGGCCGGCATTGTTCCAAGTCTTCATGGTTTCCGGGCTTGTAGGCTGTGGTCCGGTGGTATTTCTACCTGACGTTTAGTCTACAACTGCGGTAGACATTCTCAAAGGCGATGTGGCAGCGGTCAAAGTGCTCCTTGGCGGCTCACAGGTCACACACTGACATGTGAGCCGCCAAGGAGGACACTGCCACATCGCCTTTGAGAATGTCTACCGCAGTTGTAGACTAAACGCCAGGTAGAAATACCACCGGACCACGGCCTACAAGCCCGGAAACCATGAAGACTTGGAATTTAAAAAAATAAGAAGTTTTAATTGTTGAAAATGCTTTAGAGCAGCGTTCGTCGACATTTTTACATTTGCGAACCGACGAAAATAGGAGAAATATTTCGCAGACCAGCTGACAGCTAAGACAGTATTAAAAACCATGATAACAGTATTAACTGATCGCCCCGAAACAATGTAGCACCCGAATCATGTAGCGGCTACAAATTACAATGTAGCCGCTACATGATTCGGGAAATTTTTTTTCGCGAACTGGCATCGGTCCACGGACTACCGGTTGAAGAATACAGCTTTAGAGACCTAAAAAGTCATAAAAATAACGAAAATAGCTATCAAAATAGAAAGAATGACAAGAAAATAATCCATGACATGAATCATTACGATGATAATCCATGACTTTCGACACTCCATATTCGCACTCATTCGCATTCACATGTCTACATAAGAGCTATGTTCCAACCTCATATGAATGGATCGTTTTGAAACTGTAACGAAACTGTTTTTATCGGTTTTGTGCGCATACGTTAACTTTGCACGGTTCTGTGACGGTACAAACGTAGACATTAGTTCATAGTTGGAACGCTTTTGTGACCGTTTTGTGCATCAAATCATGGCCTCCATGTACCATGCATATGATCAAAATATATCAATTGTCATTTGTCAAATGTAAATTACTAATTTTAGGCTTTTTTTGTTGTTAAAAACATTTTGAAAATGAATAACAACTGTCTCAAATTGGTATTGAACAGAGACAAACGTAACAAAGTGCTTAATGCGCATGTCAGTTTCATTTTGGTTTCATGTCTAGACTATGTACCGAAATGATCGTTCGGAAACCGTTCACAAACTATCACAAATGCGGTTGGAACGCTTTAAGAATCGTTCACAAACGATCACAAGTTCGGTTGGAACACATTCTATCCACTGCGCATGAGCGTGACGGTAATATTACCGTTTTCAGAATGGTTGGAACAAAGCTAAGGTTATCCTGCTCGCACTCACTACATATCTTATTTGTGATTTGTCGGGGTGTTCGAGTTGTAATTTTGGTCTGTATTTTGAAATGATTAATCCTTTAATCAGATATTCAGCGCTGTTAATGTAACTAAAATCGCAACCACTTTTTATGCAACTTAATGGTCATCATGCAACAGTTTTAATGAGAGATTTTGTCTGGCAATATTTTTTATTTATATGAAATCTTCTTTTTAGTACAGGGTGTTAAAAAAAGAGTGTAACATATTTAAAGAGGTAATAGTATGTACCAAAATAAACAAAAAAGTCTTAGTAAACATGGGTCCGCAAAGTAACGGTTTCGAAGATATGGAAGGGAACACCCTGTATATTAAAGCCTGACCTGCTGTTATATTATTTTGATAAAATTTTTTTGCTTCCTTTGAGAGCTAGGGGCCTCTACTATATTCGGCCGCGCCGGGGTGTCAAACCTGCCACACACTGTGAATTTATAAAGACCTGCATAATCATTCTTACGATTGCTAATATCCTTAATGAATTCTAGATTATAGACGCTCGACAACAGAGGTCATTAGCGAATATACCTAAAGTAACTCTGTTGCCAGTATAGCCTCGCTTAGCATAGCAACGCCATGTAAACAACAGCGTCGCTACACTCTCGGCTATTCTCAAGCCCACCAAATTTAAATGAGCCGTATGCTTCCAGTTCTATATATCTTGGATGAGCTCAAATTTATTTTCAATATACTGGAGGGCCCACCATAAAAATGTGCCAGGGGCTCCAGATTTATATTTAAGCCACTATTTCATGCACAAAGATGTATTTTGTGTCAATTTACTTACCGCACTTCCGGGAATTTTACGGTAAACCTAAGCCGCATGTAAAATAACACATATCTAATTTCTGAAATGTTTATATTTCTAAAAGTTAAAATTTTCTCACAAAAAATCCAAATTATAATTAAATTTTCTCACAAAAATCCAAAATATCATACGCGTGTACAACTTGTAATTAATTAATTGTACTATTGACTTTGCCAGCATTTAATATAAATTCTATAGAATTATTGCTAGGCACTTGGTAGAACATAATTGAATAAAAATTAATAAACAAACACTTGAAAAATTCTACACATTTATTCATCTCAACGATCGTTTCGGGTTTCTCACCCATCTTCAGGAGTTTAAACTAAAGTTTTAATTTAAACTCCTGAAGATTTAAGTTTAAACTAAAGTTTTAGTTTAAACTCCTGAAGATAAGTTAGAAACCCGAAACAGTCGTTGAGATGAATAAATGTGTAGAATTTTTCAAGTGTTTGTTTATTAATTTTTATTAACTTTGAGTGTAATATTCAGTAGATTTCGTGTCCATATTTATATAATTAGTGTAGTAAATTCGCAGGTATGTGGAATTGTGTGTTTTAAAGACCACCAACAGCTAAGGTTATTTGGGTCTAGCACCAATTCATATTTTCAATTCCTTATCTTCTTTTTTTTAATAATAAATTGAAAATCCAATTGACACTTTTACCAGCTCTCGGGCTAGAACCCGGGAACTTGTAATAGACGAACCATAGCAACGCCATGTAAACAACAGCACTGTTACGCGCTCGGCTATTCTCAAGCCCGCAGGTATGTCGACAGTAAATAATAAAACAGATAGTGTTTTTCAAAAATACGACGTTTCGTTTATTGATTTTAACTTTTTCAAGTACTTTATACTAGCAATAAAAAGTCAATAAACGAAACGTCGTACTTTTGAAAAAACCATCTGTTTTATTATTTACTGTCCACATAGACCTCGCGCGGCGAAAGATGAAGCCACCGCGTCATAGTAACGTGAATGCATTGCGTCCGCCTTCTAGCTTGCTATTGGCTGTTTATTGTCATGAATAGCAGTTTGCCAAAATTGTACCTAACGTCATAAAACCCAATGTGCAGTTTTGTGTACACGGCACTGTCTGCGGGCAAGCAGGCGTTCACCTCATATTATTGATGACGTGCCTGGCTTCATCTCTCACCGCGGGCACTCTACCTGCGAATTTACTACATTAATTTGAGTTTAATATCTATTATCTGCGCCTAGTACCAGTTCACATTTTCAATTAGATATTATTTCTAATAATAAATTGAAAATCCAATTGATACTTTCACTAGTAAAACCTGGTAACTGGAGGTTTGTAATAGATAAGCCATGCGGACGCCATATAAACTTATCTCATGATCTCTATGAACTAATAGAACGAGAGCTAGTGACAATTTTTTGGTGTTATTAATTATTCAAGGCCTTATTTTTGTGAGGATGTTGAGGGAGGCATATTAAAGTGCCCTGAGTAAGGGATTTTGTAGGTAGCGGTATGGGTGGGATGCAGACCGCCTCTAACATGTAACAAAAAAATTATTATTGCTTCAAGGCTGAAATTGTTTGTATAGCTTGCCGGTGACCCAATAATGCCATTATAATATTTGCAGATCGATTGGTTAGTATTAAAGGAGTGGCAGATCAGCCTAAATGTGTCATGTACCTAACGAAATTTTTATTATTAGTTCAAGGTTCAAATTTTAATATGTTGTTACGGCGACTGTTTTAAGCATATATTTCAATTTTCAGAACAAAATGTCGGTATTAACCCCCTCTCTTAGAGGGAAACTTGCTCGCCTAGGTGTTTATATCGTTCTGCAAGGGGGTTAATACCGACATTTTGTTCTGCAAATTGAAATATATGCTTAAAACAGTCGCCGTAACAACATATTAAAATTTGAACCTTGAACTAATGATACAAATTTCGTTTAGGGTGATCTGCTACCCTTTTAATACCGACCAGTCGATCTGCAAATATTATAATGGCATTGTTGGGTCACCGACAAGCTGTACAAACAATTTCAGCCTTGACGCAATAATAATTGTGACAATTTTTTTTGTTACATGTTGGGGGCAGTCTGCATCCCTCCCATACCGCTATCTAGCAAAATCCCTTACTCAGGGCACTTTAATATGCTTTACTCCACATCTTCACAAAAATAAGGCCTTGAATAAATAACACCAAAAAATTGTCACTAGCTCTCGGTCTATAAGCTATTCTCAATCCAGGCCCGTAGCCAGGATTTTTTTGGGGGGAGCTTGAAAGTCAAAAAGTAAATAAAGTCTCTCACAGATTTTCAGCAGTTTAATTACTATTATTCGTTGCATGAAAAATTATGGTCATAAATGACACATTCATTATAATGGAAATGTATTTAAAAAGACTTTTTCATAGAGAAGACCTTTGCTAGAATTTGTGAAATTCCGGGGGAGGGCTTCAGCCCCTTTAGTCACCCCCCTGGCTACGTGCCTGTCTCAATCCCGTACATTTTTTTAATTTATCACTCTTTTCATATCGCCATATTGATTACGTCACAAGTAAACTCCTGCCATGTGTCAGAATCAGATCCCATTTGATTTAAGCTGATATACATATGTAAATAGAGAAATGCTGAATTGCATGTACAATCTATAGTGCAATCAAATGGACGAAAAAAAGACCAACCGTGTATTTTGGGCAGGTAGCGATTTTTTTTCTAATTTATAGGGGGTCGGTGGTGAGTTTAAAACGGAGTTTTCGGGATGGGGTCCACCATTTGGCTATCATCTTGAGAAGAAGTGTGTAAGTATTTTTTTGCTGTATGTGTGGCATCATAGCGTTTCAATAGATGAACCGATTTTGATGCTACGTCAAAAAAATATTAATGAAAGTTGTAGAGAATTTCATTATCTACAAAATTGCTGCCTACAAAATTTTTATGACATTCACTGTTAGGGAAATGCAGCAAAAAAAACTATTACATCCTTCTTTTCAAGATGGCGGCCAAATGAGGGCACTCCCTGTCCCGAAAACTCAGTTTTAAACGGACCTCTGACTACCCTACAATTCCGAAAAAAAAATCGCTGCCTATCCAAAATGCACGATTGAATAACGAACTAACACGTAACTCCAAGATCTTTGATCCATAAGTGGATTTATGCAGAACACGGATTCATTAAGTAATCCTATGTGGTGAGAAATTAAGAGCGATGTAGTGTTGATGATGACGATGATGAGATTTTTGTGATGAGATGACGGCATGAGAATGATGATGACGCACCTTTGTTGCCTGCATCAGCTGCTCCCAATGTCTTTCTCTGATGGCAGGATTCTGCAGTTCAGTTACAGCACGTAAAGAAGTCACCATATTTTTAATTGTCCCTTCAATCTTTAGATAAATGTCCCAAGTGCGTATATCTTTATCGAATCCTCGCATGTCTTTAGCGTATTTCTTGCATTCTTGTTCCATAGCTTCTACGTCAATTTTTTTCCACGGGGTTGTTTTCCATTCGTCAAGCGTTGATCTTACGATTATAATGAAATCCCAAATTTGCTATCAAATTAAAAGAAATTTTTTTTAGAAATTCAAGGGTGATAAATAATTTATCTGAATTAAATAAAAAATAGGCAGAGATGTATTTGTAACTGTGCATCGTTATATCGTATGATAGGAATTTATTTACCTTCAACTGTTTTATTTCCTTTCTACACATTTCCATATTATCAAATTCAGGAAGTATTAGTTCGAACAACGTGGCCGATTCTTGCAACGAAACAACTTTTTCTTCCATTTCTCGAAGGTCATCGTTAGCCGTATCCAAAACAACGTACGGCTCTTTACACTCGAATTTGAAGAAACCCATTTTGAGGAACCTGTCGCGATATATCTGTTGCGAAACGTCGAACAGGGCAATGCGTTTTTTAATTTTAACTATTTCAATGGCTTGCAACGGCGCTATGAGCTGTTTAACTGTCGCTGCTATTTTCTTTGTTGTGATCCACCTATCGGGCAATTCTTGTAACTAAAATATCAACAATGACGTTAAATAAAAGATATGTTTAAAAAAAATACTTTTAAAAGTATCTGGCATAATTTAAAAGTATGTGTCATGAGCGATGACCTTTTTTCTAAATTTATTTCCCGGGAACTGGGGACTTGTAATAGAGGAACCATAGCAACGCCATATGTAAACAACGGCATTGCTACACTCTCGGCTATTCTCAAGCCCGTTGTATAATATGCAGAGTAATAAACGGAAATATGAAAAGCACCTGCGTGTGAACATCGTCGTCAAATTCGACCTCGTAATCTTTAAGTAATGCAATTGTGTTTTTGAGAGGTACAAACATTCCGTCTGTGGCGAATGTACGATCTTTGACGCGATACAAATATCCCATGACTCTTATTAAATTTTCATAGTCACCTTCGGCTACCGGTATTTGCATTTCGCGTATTGCTTCATCTGTGAATTGTTGCAGTTCACTCAAACTGTCAAGAATCAGAAAATATATATAAATGCAGAACTCTATGATATAGAGAAATTGTGATTCGTAGATGATGTAGAAATTAGGAGAGAAAAAACTCAGTGGCAAAAGGATCAAATAAAATTTGCAATACTGATGATTAAATTTGCATTTATAAGCTTACGTTTCGGTGCTCATTGCACCATCCTCAGAGCATCAATGCTGTCAAAAAATTTTATCCAGTGAGTGTTTTATATCTTTTTTAAAAAAATTACAAAAAATTCATGATGTTTAATTATAAATTAATAGTGTACAAATATACTGAATTTTTGACAGCATTGATGCTCTGAGGATGGTGCAATGAGCACCGGAACGTAAGCTTATAAATGCAAATTTAATCATCAGTATTGCAAATTTTATTTGATCCTTTTGCCACTGAGTTTTTTCTCTCCTAATTTCTATATTATAGAGTCCGAACGAATAATCGGTTCGGCTGTGGCCACCTTCAGACAAAAATTGTTCCTTCGGCCACTTTCGAGCAAACATATTGCACCTTCGACCAGCCAAACATTGCAACTTCGGCAAAATAATCGACTTCGGTCAATAACAAACCAAAGGTTTCGGTCCGTTTGTCTACTGCTTACGCCCGAAAGTCACAAAAACATCTTTGTTTTCGGCAAATAAAATAAAATGTGAATTGTTAAAAATATACACTTTCCAGAACTAAAAGTTCTTTTAATTATTTTTTGCTTTATACAGTTCCTTCGACTTCGGCCGAAACTAAGACGCTAATGACCTAAGTTGTCAACGCGTCTATAATCTACAATAAATAAATAAATCGACCGAAAGTGGCCAAAAACTGATAGAAAACAAATCGAATAAAATAAAAAATAAACCAAGCCGATCTGTCAAGGATTGCGACCTGTAGAGCTCGGACGTACATATACGTACAGACCAACTGACAACTACGCTTCGTGATTTTCAGTTAATTTTAGAACTTTGTTTGAACTCGAATCAATGTAAAAATGGTTCAGTTTTATAGAACAAATTCTCCCCTTTTCGAAAAGCTTCAATTTGAATGAATTTCGTGCGACAATAACCTATATAGTAGATATAACTACTTGTATGAACGAAACTAAGCTCTGGCGCGCAAAGCAATAATAGAACACAAGATCCCGCCAGCGAGGTGTGCAATATATTAATTCGTACCTGTCGATAACATGATCTTTCAGATGCTGTTTGAACATATTTCCCCACTTGCAAACACAATTTAATATCGATTGACGTAGAGGTTTCAAATCGGTACGCAGCCAACCATCAAAAACATGTTCCTTTTCCAATTCCTCGAGCTTTTTGTAAAGATCTTCGTAGTGATCGATCTAAAATAGTGCAAAACTCATTTATGTATTATCAGTTTATCAATGGGCAAATATCGAGCGTCAGTCGATAGGCAAAAACTACAGGCGACCGGCGTTAATGAATTCGACGTGGGTGTAGTGTAACGTCACATGAACGCTCGTTTTTATTATATTTTTTCTTTAATTTTACAGATTTTGCTTTTTATATAATTAAGAAATAAAAAAAGAGGCTTGGTGTGTGGGTAAAACCACACTGCTAACTTCCCATTGAGTGTCCTTAGAGATTAGAGATTTGCAATACAGGTTAACAATTTTTACAACCATTTTACAGTTACTAGTTTTTTTGTTGTAAAAAACCGCCAATTACATTTTTTTCAAACCTTATCAGGTATTTATTATGCAATTATGCGTCGAATGAAATTGATCCGGAGTCGATATCATTATTTGTTCTCGAGATACGCGAGCGAAAAAAAGTTCACCCACGTACGAATGAACGAACATACGTACGTACACACAGAGAGAGACATCTCTCTAAAAACAGTAGATTCGGACTCTAGGAACCTCAAAACGTGCAGATATGTCCAAATTTTTCATTCGCAAAATCGGATCCATTACAACTTCCAATGGGAAGTTAAAAATACGAGGTTTTTTTGGTGTAATTTCGAAGCTAGGAAACATTTCCGACAGGGGACATGGTTTCTCGATCTATATAATATGCGTCCGGAATAGGGTATTTGCCAGTGATCAAAATAAAATATGAAACTTTGTTATAATGAAAGTTTATGCTCTAAAATATTTATTAATTTTTTATTTTTATTAATTAGGTTTAGTAAACATATTTAAATACATAAATAAAATCATGATTTTTAATCTATGTGTCACGTGACTTCAAACACCGCGTGACGTCAATTATAAGTAAAATGTAAATGTATCCATAGCAACGTAGGTCATATTGTTTACATCATGTTTACATAGGTACAAAATGGTATTTTTCAACACTCTGTTTCTGGGTTTTTAGATAATATTATTAGCTAATATAAACGCAAGTTCATAAAATTATGACGTCATATATCAGTAGAGCAAAAACGATTTTTTAGCGGGCGGGGCTAACATAAATATTTCAAAAATTATTTTTGAGCTTATTTGAAATCAGAATGAAGAGATTTAGGCTTCATTTTGTTCAGAATTTATTACTCTATTAATACACCACAAAAAAAAATTTTAGTCAAATACCCTATTACCCAAGTCTACTAAGAACATGGAGGTCGCCTGCTTGAATTAGATTTTACACAAAAAAATATTTAGCTATGGTTAAATTGTGGTAGAAAATTATGTGGAGTGACCCCATTACCTGTAATTGTAATTGTATTTTAAAGACCACGAACAGCTAAGGTTATTTGGGCCTAGCACCAATTCATATTTTCAATTCATTATTTTTTATTTTTTTTTTTTAATAATAAATTGAAAATCCAATTGACACTTTTACCAGCTCTCGGGCTAGAACTCGGGAACTGGGGACTTGTAATAGAGGAACCATAGCAACGCCATGTAAACAACAGCGCCGCTCAAGGTTATTAGAGTACAGGTTGCCTCATTCCATCTGACCAATCAGCGTAAGCGCGGGAATGACGTCAGCTAGAATTTAGTTTAAATCAAGTACAAAAATTGTTGAAGATTATGCTTATTTATATTAGGTGCTTCGTGCAGATTTTTTCTTAAAATTGGCAGGAGACAATAAATAGAAGAATAGATGTTAAAAAATAGGATAATTTTTATTTTTATTACAAAATTTAGGTTTTAATATCTATAATATAAACAAACAAGAAATTAAATAATGCTCAAGAAATGGCAGATCTTGTTAATTACCTATTTTTTTAAATTTAAGAAACGAATAGAATTAACTAACAAATTGATAAATTAATTATTTTATCTTTTATATTCACAAAATATTAAAAATAACCACAAAACACCATAACACTTAACAGCTATCGCAAAATTGACAACTTATCATATTTTTTTCACTAACAGAAGAATCATGTTTCTATTAGGTATTGAAAAAACATATCACACTACCATGGTTACTGTGATTTTTATTTCCAAAAATTAGCAGCGTCCATCGTCTGATCTTTTCTATTGAAGTGAGTAAGCATGGTATATTCTGAGTGACGTCATCCCCCCACTACTATCTATCGGAATGAGGCAACCTATACTCTACTAACCTTGAGCGCCGCTACACTCTCGGCTATTCTCAAGCCCATTACCTGTTCTTTGAATGTGTCTAAAGAAGGCGGCGTCTTAGGGAGTCCTGGCGAATTTGGCAACGACAATAAAAGTATTTCTTCGGGCGTAAGTTGACGACCGTAATCGAGGAAATACACTAGAAATTCGTCACGACTGTCGATCCACAGGAAGCTATAGTTCTCGAATATTTTAGAATACTGTTCCACTTGCATTAACGCGGACATCACGCGGTTAATTATTGTAGATCGCCATTCTTTATACTGGAAATTCGTTTCAACATCCGCTGTTTAAACAAAAATAAAGTATAAACTAATATGACAAATAAATAATAATTTCTATTAATATTATTAGTTGTCAATACTATTACAGTCGACCTCGGATATAACGAACCTGAAGGGACCGCGAAAATTGGTTCGTTATAAGCGAGGTTCGTTATAAGCGTATGGGCAAGGAAATGAAATGTGGGCAATATTATATCAAACACGTAGGCTTTTATTAAAAATAGAGTTATGTAGGTATCTACATACTTTACATGTTTATATAGTCATTTTTGTTTAAATGAATCTATTATTCTACGCTAATGACCTCAGTTGTCGAGCGTCTATAATCTGCAATCTCTGTCTCAACAATACTTATTTTTACCTGCGGTCTGAGTGAAAGAATTAAAAATTTAAATAAGCCGTGAGGTGGGTCGTTTATTAGGACTAAAGTGCGACCCTTGAGGTACACACGACGAACTTCCCAGTTTGATAAATATTTAATAATAATAATTAAATTAGATATTACACAGAAAAGTAATCATTAAAACATAATTATTATTTATTTTTAACAATAATTTAAAAAAAACGGCTGAACCGATTTTTATAAAATTTATGTCGGATCAAAATGACGTTAACACGCCTCGATTGACACCCTTACGAAGTCGATATAATTTTTTATTCGCGAGATATTATGTAAAATCTACTTTTTTGGAGTCTATTTGGTTAAGAAAAAAGAACGGCTGAACCGATTTTGAAAAAATTTCTTTCAGATTATATTTACGTTAATACGCGTCGATTGGCACCCTTACGTAGTCGATATCATTTTTCATTCTCGAGATTTCGTCTTAGAAAGAAATGGACACATACGTACGTACACACACACACACACAGACATCTTTCTAAAAATAGTGTAGTGACCTTGAAACATAAAAATTTGTTATACATTTTTATTTCGATTTTCGGACCCATTACAATAACTTCCAATGGGAAGTTAAAAATAGAATAATAAGTAGTCAACTTTGTGAGCACACAGCTGAATAGGTTTAATTAGTAATTACATAATTCAAAGGTAAACTGCTATATTTTTTAACTTACAGATATAATTTTCTAAGAAACTAGTCTTCGATACTCTCGGAACGAGTTCAGCCATATTTAAAATATCTTTTAAAAGCGTATTGATAAGAGCGAAGAAACCGTTGGGGTCTTCTGTGTTCAGCGCTGGAGTGAATCTAATGTCGGGATCTTTCAGTTCCACAAGAATTTCAAATAGTGGAAATATTTTGTTTTTGGCGTCCATTTCTGTCATGAAAAGACTCATACTACAATAAAAAAACAAAGTTAAGTTAATTGTGCAACAGGTTGACATATTTATGTTCGTACTCATGGCTAGCGTCGGCCTTAGTCATCCGGGCACCCCGTGCGAGATATTCTTCAGCACACTTTATTTCTTATTATTAACTAGCATTTCAGTGTTCTCAACCAAAAAATTCACAGATTTCGCAATCCTTGCAACCATCGAGGACATTGGAAATGATAACAGCATATATGAAACATAATTAACTGTTTATTATACACACAATATTTATCAATGCACTGTTTAGTTTTGTCAGGAATAACCCTATTGTTCTTCTGTTATATACGCGTTCACTTTTGCTTGATTACTTAACTTTTAAATGGATTTTTCTACAATATTTATTAACATTTGCTCAAAAATAACACCGCAGATCGTCGCAAATACCTCTCAATTAACTAGACATGATATAAAACACATTTCGAAAAAATTGCACTTGTTCAATTTTGCATGATTGCTCCTCACTTAATCGCGACACCGTTGTCTTTTGGCCTTGAACGAAAACTCGTAACTCTGCCTCCATATACGAACATAAACATTTCCAATGTTAAAAAGGGCGCCTATCGTATCAGGAGGTTGTCCCCCACTTCAAAACCGACACTACTCATGGCCAAGACAACAAAACATGCTAAATCCAACTCATTACTCAAAAAATGTTTAATAATCGGATTTCTAGCTCTGGCAGTTAAAATACTGAAATTCTTAAACATTTTTTAATCATCCTATTTTGAAAACAAATATAAAAATTATTCCAATCTTTTTTGTATTTCAATGATTATTTTACAGAATAGATCCTAGCCAACTCTGATTAGAAACGGACTAGAAGATACCATCGGTGCCTATTTCTTTTTTTAGAGATACTTTTTCTGGCCTATTTCTCATCTCATTCACTTTGAGTTCAATGCTGTGAATAGTGAATACTGATTTTTACCAGTTTTAAAATATTAGAAATTACCTCGTCAGAATTGCTTTGATCAAATTAGTTGCAACTAGATTGTCGACATATTCCGCATATGGTATCCATTTTTCTTCACGCTCGCGCTTTTTGGCCTCTTTTTCTGCTTCTATCTTTTCAAAATCGATGACTGATTCTTCTACCTCTTCTGGTTCTTCCTCTACCCCTGTAAAGTGTTAAAGACATCAGTAGATGTGAAAGGCGGGGACTAGCACCTCAGGAATTTCAGGAACCTCAAGAATTATCCTCTGGAATCTCTAGTGCCACAGGAATCTGTTCGAATTCCTGTGGTTGAAGTTCAAGGGGTCGAAATGCCTGAGGTGCCAGAGATTCCTAAGGTGCTGGTCTCCTCCTTTCACATCTACTGACATCCAATGATATAGTACACTCAGTTACATAAAAAGTGGATCACCTAAAAGTATATGTAATTTCGATTCGTTGTATTTTCAAAATTAAGAAGCCGATTTTGAAAATTCTTTTTTTGTTTAATAGAGCAGAGTTTTAGGAACATTTTTATGTATGAATTTTGAATTTCAATCAAGGCTTGATTACAGTGGAGACGGAAGAATAAGACAACGTTTTTTTAACTCAAGTTTGAAGAATCCTACGGAAAGTAGCAGCAGCAGTAGAATTTTTTCCTTAATTACATCTTATTCCTTGGCCTTTTTTGTATCGGTTCGTTTTTGTTTTCAGTAATTATCTCAAATAACACCCGAGTTATAAAGAAAAATTCAAAAAACTGCATTTATTCTTTACTAATGTCGTGGCCATAAGTAGGCTGGGAATGTATCGGTGTTTAGGAACAAAACAAATGAATAATTTCTTTGACAGTCCGAATTTATTGATGGTTATTATTGTTTATTGTTAAGTTTTTCATTTATGTGGATAAATAATGGTGCAACAAATAACTCCTGAACAAGTTGCAATCATAATGGCATTGACTAATGATGGACGCAGTCAAAGACATGTATCCCGGGTAATTGGATTGCCACAATCCACGGTATCCAGGGCAATTCGCCGATTTCAAAAGACGGGGCAATACACAAGAAGAGTAGCTTCTGGACTTTCAAGAAAAACCTCTTTCCAAGATGACCGCTTCATTCCGTTAAAAACATTAAGAAATCGTCGCCAGACAGCAGTTACGACAAATCGAAATTTGCGGCAAGTTAGAGGCACAGATGTCTGCAACAACACAGTCCGCGGCAGAATAAAATCTGCTGGTCTAAAATCAAGAAGACCGGCGACGGGTCCTAGGCTTCTTCCACAGCATCGCATTGCATTGCATTCCCAGCCTACTTATGGCCACGACATTAATAAAGAATAAATGCAGTTTTTTGAATTTTTCTTTATAACTCGAGTGTTATTTGAGATAATTACTGAAAACAAAAACGAACCGATACAAAAAAGACCAAGGAATAAGATGCAATTAAGGAAAAAATTCTACTGCTGCTGCTACTTTCCGTAGGATTCTTCAAACTTGACTAAAAAAACGTTGTCTTATTCTTCCGTCTCCACTGTAATCAAGCCTTGATTGAAATTCAAAATTCATACATAAAAATGTTCCTAAAACTCTGCTCTATCAAACAAAAAAATAATTTTCAAAATCGGCTTCTTAATTTTGAAAATACAACGAATCGAAAATACATATACTTTTAGGTGATCCACTTTTTATGTAACTGAGTGTATTTACAAGAGCTGTGAGCCTTTGAGAATGACCGATCCCGATCGTGTACTGTGTAGCAATGTGTCGATTATTATGATGTTTCTACTGCGCCTTTATTACAAACTCCCAGTTCTCAGATTCTAATCCGAATGAATGAATTGTGAATTATAGACGCTCGACATCAGAGGTCATTAGCGGGTTATAATCCGAGAACTGGTAATAATGTCAATTGGATTTTTTGTTTGGTGGCCTTAAAAATATATTTTACAATCTTTTATTCAACTTAATTTGTTAGTACATTGTTACAATAAATTTCTTCACCTTTGGCCCCCTTCTTCCCCTTTTTTTTGTCTTTACCACCCTTTTCCTTTTTCTTATCGCCTTTTTCACCTTTGCCCTTCTCTTCTTTTTTTGCATCAGCTTTCTTCCCTTTTTCTGCCGGTGCCGCTTCTGGTTTACCTGATTTAACTGATTTTTGCTCTTCTTCCTCACCTTCTCCTTCCATTTCAAGCCATTCGCCTCCTTCTTCCTCTTCTTCCTAGATTCGAAAAAAAAATACAGCGTTAATTTCTGCGTTTGCTGTATTGGGAATTACAATAGCTTACTTCGTCGTTGACTTCTTCAGGAATATTAAAGTACAGTCTGAAGTTATCTTCCAAGACAAAGTCTAGTTCTCTGGCGCTCGTGATGACTAGTGAATAACGCAAGTAAACCCTGTCGCTACGATCGTCAAGTGAAAGCAGGGCGTCGCGCTTGCCGTCGCGTCTCTCAAATAATAGCGAATTGCCCCAAGCGAGCATATTCAATGACATACGTGTGACATTCCCCTGAGCCCGGAAGACTCTATCCTCTAAACTTTCCACGAGCAGATGAATTTCGTTTATTTGTAGCCACACTTAAAAAAAGGTCAAATAAAAAAAATTAAATATATTATATCTATTTTTTACTTCCCACCTCTACTATGGCAGGGAAGTAATGGATTTAGTCCGAAAAAAATATTTCGAGATTTTAACAGATCTTCACGTTTTGAGGCCCTAGCAATCGTTTAAGATCATTTTCTGACTGATGTCTGTATGTGTGTGTGTATGTGGTCAATCTTTCGCCTTCGATATCGTAAAAACGGAACAACATACGGCCATGTCGATTGTTCTATTGTGTTTATCAGCCTTTAACTTAGATCTGAATAGATTTTGAGTCAAATCGGTTCAGTAGATCCTGATATATTAAAAAAACGTTTTCAATGTCACGTATTAACATTTTTTTAGTCCATTGATTTGCACAAAACATGGTGATCAAATTGAATTTAGTTGTTCTTGCGCGATACCCAACCAAATGGAATATTGTAATTGTATTATTAATTTAGATTTATTTAAGTTATGTTATCTTACTGTCTGAATTCCATGTTAACGTATCGATAACTGCATCAAGCAATACATCGATGTGATCGACTTCTTCTCGAATCAGTTCGTATTCAACTGGTATTGTGTCCGTTAATACATGATTGTACCATTCTACGGTACGTTTTAAATTCAAAATGCATTTAATTAACTCTTCATTTCTCAAAAATAGTCCTTCTGCCTCCGGAGGTAAATTCTCTTGACCCATTTGTATCATGT
The DNA here is from genome assembly GCA_039654895.1 of Mongoloraphidia duomilia. Classification (NCBI taxonomy): domain Eukaryota; kingdom Metazoa; phylum Arthropoda; class Insecta; order Raphidioptera; family Raphidiidae; genus Mongoloraphidia; species Mongoloraphidia duomilia. The sequence goes on from CM077523.1 coordinate 6,590,265, forward strand.
AACGAGTTTCGCGTAAAATTGCCTCGAGCTGAAAAAAGAAAAAAAATATATTTTTTTTTCTTTTAATTTTAACAGAAAAACAAAAAACATTCTATCTTCTATAAGGTATATCTTTTTAATTATTCAATTTACGACAAAAAGTGTCTCTAGTAAAGTTGTAGAGAATTCCATTTTAAACAAAAAACCTCACTACAAATTTTCTGTAAGATGTACCGTTACGGAGATACAGTGCAAAATAATAATTTTTCCGTAAATGTCAAATGTTAACATGTGTGTTTTGGTCGATTTTGCATTTTTCGATAAAAAAGGCAAGTAACAAATTTGTAGATAATTTAATTCTCTACAATCTTCATATAGTCAATATTTTGAAAAAATTATTTATTGCTAATAATAAGCAAAAAGTGTGAAAAATTTGGAGAGTGGCGCAGTTTTTTCAACTTGCGAACCATTTTTATTGAAAATAAGTGGCACATTTAAATGACAAAGTTGTATAGAGGACAAAAACTACGCGATCTAAAATAAAAAGAAATACCGTTATGCGGAATCTGTAACAATTTCCCTTTCATATGATTACCCACTTAACCGGGAGAAAAAAAAATTTTACCATCAATTTTTAGCCCCATAAAAATACATAAAAAATATTATTACGATTTCGATTCTTGGATGTATGGGGCCAGTGGGCATACAAGCTTTAAAACTATACCAAATTTCAATTCAATATTAACAGTATACTCTATGTAGCTCCTCAGAAATCGACTGTGACAGACAGACAGACAACAAAATCTCACTATAAAGGTTCCATTTTTTACTATTTTGGTACGGAACCCTAAAATGTTACCTTTTTATCAAAATTAAGAGATAACAATCTATCTGGACCTCGAATCATTAAAGGTTTATCGAGATTTTCTTCACACTGGCCTGGCACAGTCGTGGCCCACACCTCAAATATCTCTAGTTCTTTCTTTTTCAGTATTGCCATCATTTCTTCATACTTTTTTATTGCGTACTCCGCTTCTAAACTGTGAACAATTCTACAAAAAAAATTTTTTTAATGATATAAATTGTTTGATGAAATTAATTATTATCCTGGAAATAATATCAAAATTTTAAAACTCTTTGAAAGCTTAGAAATTAATCAAGTTTTTCTTTCATCCCGAAAGATGACTGAAGAACTATTATACAACTTAGTCGGCAGGGCCGTAATAGCATGGGATTTAAGGGCTGAAGCCCAGGGGCCTCAGGCACCTCTCGATCTCGTGCTTCCCAAGTTTTTAATTTCTATTAAAAAAAAATTTAATTCGATGAAGAATAATCTTTAATTTTTATTGTTTTCTGATATTAATTGAAACGGTAAAGAAATCTCGAAATTTCGAAAAAATATAAAATTTTTGTTACTTTCTAAATTTTTTTTGTGATATTGTTAGGGAGGGGGCTCATAGTATCTGTAAGCCTAAGGGCCTTCGACATGTTAGTCCGACCCTGTTAGTAGAAATAATCTTCGCCTAGTGGTAAGCCTCCTCACGGGACATTGTGCACTGAAAGGACATTTACAAAAAATCAGGGTGTTTAATGGGGATCTAAAGTGCAGACATTGTGCGAATGTGAGGTCCTGGATCGCAGAAGGCAGGTAATTTCTGAACAATCAAGGTGGGTCCAGAAGACTATTTAAACCAACCAGTTCACGGTTTGTGTGAGATAGTAGGTCCAAGGAACGAGAATACCGAATTGTGTGGTATAATCGATTGGGAGGTAGCATAATAAGCCCAAGAGGCTGCAATGTTTCCGGCGAAAGAGCGACTCCAAAACAAAAAAAAGAAACCGCTGGCGGATTGTCGTAATAAAACGGGTTGTTTTAAATATATAGATTGTTGCTGAGTTTTGATTGAATTTCATGAAATTATTTTTAAATTGTGTTTTAAAGACCACCAACAGCTAAGGTTATTTGGGCCTAGCACCAATTCATATTTTCAATTAATTTTTTTTTTAAATAATAAATTGAAAATCCAATTGACACTTTTACCAGCTCTCGGGCTAGAACCCGGGAACTGGGGACTTGCAATAGAGGAACCATAGCAACACCATGTAAACAACAGCATTGCTACACTCTCGGCTATTCTCAAGCCCGAAATTATTTTTCTGAATGAACATTTTCAACAAATAATTCATAGTATGAGATACATACTCGTTTTCAAGAATTTTAAAATCCTCAATTGGTTTGGTTATCCGTAATCGTAATTTGTAAAGCCATAAAAGTTGACCGGCAACAGGCGGCATATATGGATCAATCGGTGGTTCTTTCTCACTCTCATCGTAAATTGATTTCACATTGTCCAATTCTTCATTCAATAATTTAAGAATCACTACATATTTTGGACAAAGTTCGTTACGAATGATTGGCCTTTCAAGCAAACTGCCAATAACATTTATTAACTAAAAGAAAAATCATAAAATTAAAAAGTGGCACCTTGATTTTTCTTTGGTATTAAAAAAACATTTTGGAGCATACAAGTAATTCAAGAATTACAAGGCGCGATATTCATTCGGTTTTACCGAACATAGGGAAAATAACACTGAGAAGATTTACAATTTTGTAGTAGGCTATGAGCCATAAGACCCAGTCCTGGATTTATAAATAGGCCGTATAGGCCGCGGCCTAGGGGCGGCAGCGTCCTAGGGGCGGCAGATTTCAGAGGACGGTCACTTGATTTCAGAGGATAAAAGTCAAACACGTCCACTGGTTTTCTCATGGTTTTTTATACTTTCAATAAATCCCTATAGAAAGAAACTTATTCCTATCGAAACCTATATTATCGCGTGAGTGATAGATGAGAGCAGCGCGGCGGGCGAAGGCGAACGGTGCGACAGTGGCTCAACCAGTGATGGATTTAGGCCTAGGCCCGCAAGGCCCGGGTCTAGGGCGGCAACATTTGAGGCAAAATTAAGAAAGCGTCTGAACCTAACATTTTTCCCGAGCGCTGGAAAGTTAAAATTGATTAAGTTTTCCGTCAACTGCGAGTTTGAATTTTATTATTTTCTCTCTCACTGTTACACTGTGGAAAAATAACTAATATGTGGAAATAGTCCAGTCACGAGAGGAAGTCCACCTTGCGTTTGGTGCAGCAAATGATTTTATTTTTTTGTGTCCTCAAGCATGTTTAGGAGATGTCAAATCCAAGTTTGCGACCTCTAAAACAGGGCGGGGGAGTTTTGGTGGGCTAAAAGCCACGATTTTTTTGCACTTTTTTCGATTTCTTGCTTATAATATGGAAACGGCTGGTCCTATCGAAAAAATGGTCCTATTCAAAATTAAAGGGCACAAAATTTACTTCAAAATGCATTAGTCAAATATGTTAATGTTCCCATTTTTACCGGCTCTACAGAACTTAGAAAATCACCAAAATTTACCAAAATGAAAAAAAAGCATTTTTTCAAGCTTTTAACTATTGTAAAACTCGAATAGCCTATAACCTTCCTTAATAAACGGGCTATCTAACAAAAAACAATTTTTCAAATCGGACCGGTAGTTCCTGAGATTAGCGCGTTCAAACAAAAAAAAATAAATTCTTTTTTTGTTTGAACGCGCTAATCTCAGGAACTACAAGTCTGATTAAAAAAAAATTTTTTTTGTTAGATAGCCCGTTTATTAAGGAAGGTTTTAGGCAATTCGAGTTTTTTTAAATTCAATCCCAAAGGGGGTAAAACGGGGGTGTAAGATTTTTTGTTATTACAAAAAATCTTACTCCCATGTTTTACCCCCTTCGGGGTTAAATTTAAAATAAACTCGTATATCATATAACCTTCCTCAATAAACGGGCTATCTAACAAAAAATTTTTTTTTAAATTGGACTTGTAGTTCCTGAGATTAGCGCGTTCAAACAAAAAAAGAGTTTATTTTTTTTGTTTGAACGCGCTAACTCAGTCCGATTTGAAAAAAATTTTTTTTTGTTAGATAGCCCGTTTATTAAGGAAGGTTATAGGCTATTCGATTGTTTTTTTTTATTCAATCCCACAGGGATTGAAACGTGGATGTAGGATTTTTTGTTATTACAATAAATCCTACACTCCCGTTTTCACTCTTTGGGATTGAATTTTTAAAAAACTCGTATAGGGTCTCATTGATTAGTACTTTGCTTCTTTTACAGACTGGTAGTTCCTGAGATTAGCGCCTTCAAACAAAAAAAGAGTTTATTTTTTTTTTGTTTTTCTAAGTTCTGTAGAGTCGGTAAAATCGGAACAAAAACATATTTGACTAGTGCATTTTGAAGTAAATTTTGTGCTCTTTAATTTTGAATAGGACCATTTTTTCGATAGGACAAGCCGTTTTTATGTTATAAGCAAAAAACGTAAAAAAGTGCAAAAAAATCATGGTTTTTAGCCCACCAAAACTACACCGCTCTGTTTTAGAGGTCGCAAACTTGGATTTGACATCTCCTAAACATGCTTGAGGACACAAAAAAATAAAATCATTTGCTGCGCAAAACGCAAGGTGGACCTACCTTTTTAAGCTCTCGTGACTGGACTAAAAAAAATAACTCATAATATAATTTTGACAATCACTTTTACATAGAAAAAAGGGCGGCACATCGGCAAGGGCCTAGGGCGGCATCGAACCTAAATCCGTCACTGATAAGACCTAATGTAAATATGTATTGGATTACATAGAAAAAATAGTGCAGTGAATTTTTTAAACAATTTTCCATAGCAACGGTTGACTATTAAGCGTAACTCGGAACCTGCTAAATAAAAAAAAATCTTGATGTGTCGTAAGACACCCGACAGAAGCTATGCTTCTTACGCATTGTATATAAAACCGAATTTATCAAAGATATAATAAATACAATTAAAAAGTTATTATTTGACCCCCATTTTGAAATATGACGTCATTTTATTTTTTTTTCGTCCTATAAAACTCACAAATATTAATTTTCAAGAAGATAGGATAATTTTTACAAAAACGTGCATATAGCCGCCATTTTGAAATCTGACGTAGTTAATTTTATTTTTTTGTGTCCTATGAAACTCTCAAATATCAATTTTCAAAAGGATCGAATAATTTTTACAAAAAAAGTACAAACAGCCGCCATTTTGAAATCTGACATCATTTTATTTTTTTGTGCCCTATGAAAAGCAAGGAAAGGAAATTCCCATTGCTATTTTAAATATCAGTATTGATTTTTTGAGTTGTTTATTTACCTTAAAAATACTTTCTAAATTAAAGCAATCGTCGAAAGCTTGAACAAATTGAGCAACCAGTTTTCTGTCAAGCTCTAACACTTCTTTCATAAAATGTTCGTAGTCTTTTTCGAACGAAAGGTCATCGGTATCGAGGGGATCGTATTGAATATTTGTAAAATGAACAAACAAAACACTGAACTCTTCCGAAACTTTTTGGATTCTACGACTAATTTCACGACCCTTTAAACCGCCGATCTCGACCTAAAATAAAATGCGATCAGAAAAGGAAATAAATGACTCTCTCTGAGTCGCATCGTCAGGATTTTCGTTCATCATTTTATTTATTGGAAATTATAGACGCGTCGACAACTTAGGTCATTAGCGTCTTGATTACATTAAATAACATAGCTCACTTAAAACTAAATGACATCACAAAACATTCATGAGCGGAGGCGATCGAACCTACGACAGTCAGAGCCAGAGGCCGCGACGCTAACCACTGGACCAACTACCTTTTCTGATTTTTTTCGAAACAAATGAATGGTGGCATACATGATCAAAATCGTTTGTCGTTTTCAAGGAATTTCCAATTTTCTATCTTTGTTCATCAGTAAACTACCCTCACTTATATTAGGGTAATAGTGATGAACTATGAAGAAAAAACCCTGAGAAATACCTTAAAAACCTTAAAAATAAATTTTGGTTTCAATCTGTTGAACGGTGTGTCAGCTAGGCCTTTGCACATACGAACGGACGGACATCCAAAATTAGTTTTTTACGGTTTGTAAGGACAATAAAACGTCTAAATCTGTCGAAATCTCAAATTCTATAGCAATTTGAATTTAATACTGTTTGAAAATACCTTTTCTAGTTTAACATATTCAGATGTGATATACATAATCTCCAACACTTTTTTGAGTTTTTCGACGAAATCCATAATTCTCTGGAAAGCAGTGCGAGGGTGAAATGCCCACGGAACTGGTTGTCTTTCTTCAGAAAAAAAAGATTCCAATTTCTCTCGATATTCTTCGAATATGTCTCTTAAAAAATGAAATTGTTAAGAAATATCGTTACGAGATTAACATTTTTTCTCGTCTCAAATTTCGAGAAGAGATCAAGATTAAATTGTCGAGATATCGTCGCTTTTGAGGTGAGAAAGTTAAAGACACCCTCGAGATAGTAACTGAGGCAAAAGTTTCTCGTCTCGATATACGAAACTAGAAAGGTCATTGGGACTTGAGAATGACTGAACGTGTAGCAGTGCCGTTGTTTACATGGCGTTGCTATGATTCCTCTACTATAAGTCCCCAGTTCCCGGGCTCTAGCCCGAGAGCTGGTAAAAGTGTCAATTGGATTTTCAATTTATTATAAAAAAAAAATAATAAATTGAAAATGTGAATTGGTGCTAGGCCCAAATAACCTTAGCTGTTACACAAACACAAGAAAGGTCATTTCTCGACGGGACGGCAACACTATTTTTAATGCTACTAATATCCAGGGTTATTTGGGCCTATTACCAGTTCACATTAACTACTTATTATTTTTAATAAAAATCGAAAATCCAACTGATACTTTTAACAGCTCTCGGATAAAAACCTAGGAACTGGGGGCTTGTAACAAAGAAGTCATGGAAACGTCATATAAACCTCAGGCCCACGGCGACACTAATGGTGGATTTCCGATACGGCTTTCATGATTTAAATCTAGATTTAAAAGCTGAAAGTCGTATCAGAAACCGAGCATAAATTTTAGAATTTGTATGTGTGTTTTTTAAAGACCACCAACAGCTAAGGTTATTTGGGCCTAGCACTAATTCATATTTTCAATTCATTATTTTTTTTTTAATAATAAATTGAAAATCCAATTGACACTTTAACCAGCTCTCGAGCTAGAACCCGGGAACTGGGGACTTGTAATAGAGGAACCATAGCAACGCCATATAAACAACAGCACTGCTATACGCTCGGCTATTCTCAAGCCTTTTAGAATTTGTAACACAATGATCCTTACTTGTAATAATATTCAAATATATCAATAGCGTTTTTTATAGTAACAATCATTTCCTCAGGGTCACTTTGGAAGAGTGAGCCGGGATCAATTTGTTTGAGAACTTGCTCTATGAGAAGGTTCGACACTTCCTGCATCAAAGTCAGTATCCGTCCGCTGCTACAATAGTATCGCGAATTCGACCAGAATAGACAAAGACAGTGCAACATCGGTTTGAGAAACGGTTTACATTCCAGGAAATCGCATGATTCCAAAGCGTCGAAATGTTTTACTATAGGCCTTATGTAAAGACAAATATCACGTGCTTCGGTGACACCTGTTGACAAAATAAAAATACAAAGGGTGTGAAGTGGGGGTTAAAACGACCCGTGCGAAGAACATATTTAATGATATACAGATTGTATCAAATTAAAGCTGTGCATAGGGCATTCTGTGTGTAAGACAGAGATTGATACATAAAGCAATAAGTAAGAATGAGATAAATGATCGCTAATAGGATGTTACGTGGTTACTGTAAATAAATAATATTTATACAACCTAATAGCGTCATCTTTGTTTTTTCGCTCCTTCTATGCTATTTTCAAAGGCAACTACAAATAATTTTATTATGTCGGCGGTTGAATTACCACCATAAAACCATTTAATTTTTTGAATTTTTTCCCGAACAGTATAAATTGCCATTTTATCAATAATTTCAGTAGTGACTATTTTTACTGTAGAAAACAACGATGACAGTTGTTCGGTATTACATATTTATTTACAGTAACCACGTAACATCCTATTAGCGATCATTTATCTCATTCTTACTTATTGCTTTATGTATCAATCTCTGTCTTACACAGAGAATGCCCTATGCACAGGTTTAATTTGATACAATCTGTAGACCAGACATGGGCAAACTTTTTAAGGGGAGGGCCAGATAAAATAAGAAATTATCTAGGCGGGCCGAAAAAAAAATTAAACAAAACCCATTTTTAGCGTCCGATTCGTTCCGAACTTAGTCGAGCAACACCGTGCGCTCTACATTTTGCCCTATGTGTAATTGTAGGGGTTATTCAAAACCATGTCGCGGGCCGGATTGACTAGCCCGAAGGGCCGCACTTGGCCCACGGGCCGTACTTTGCCCATGACTGATATAGACTATAGAATGTACAAGCGCTTGTCCTGCTAGTAGCGCTTCTGACTCCATAAGTAGAGTGCCCGCGGTGAGAGATGAAGCCAGGCACGTCATCAATAATATGCTAGTGAACGCCTGCTTGCCCGCAGACAGTGCCGTGTACACAAAACTGCACATTGGGTTTTATGACGTTAGGTACAATTTTGGCAAACTGCTATTCATGACAATAAACAGCCAATAGCAAGCTAGAAGGCGGGCGCAATGCATTCACGTTACTATGACGCGGTGGCTTCATCTTTCGCCGCGCGAGGTCTACTTTGCTACATAGGTACAGTGTCCAGCTCCTGCTAGAAGAATAAATTTTCGCTCATAAGCGAGCCCTTCAAACAGGGTTCTTTCGTCCTCCTGGCAGTACAGACTACACGTACTATTTTGCGTTGCAATGGCATACAAAATACTCACACAAAATTAAACAAATATAAAAAATCTTTAGATTAGATTTAGTATGTAGGTTTTTTCGGACCTGCAAACAGGTAATTTATTTACCTCTGCAGGATTATAATACATATTATGTAATATACTTTCTGTATTCTGGTTAATAAATTTCTAAATTTGTATTTTATACAGTACAGTTTGCCTAAAAGCACTAATAATTCATGAGTTTATTTTATTTATTTTTAATCTACCTATAAAATTGTCCTGCTAGCAGTAGTTCTGAAAGTACTACAATATGACAATTTCCTACGTTCTCAAGTGAGTCTCAGCGGTCCTTCCGGTAGACCTCGCGCGGCGAAAGATGAAGCCACCGCGTCATAGTAACGTGAATGCTTTGCGCCCGCCGTCTAGCTTGCTATTGGCTGTTTATTGTCATGAATAGCAGTTTGCCAAAATTGTACCTAACGTCATAAAACCCAATGTGCAGTTTTGTGTACACGGCACTGTCTGCGGGCAAACAGGCGTTCACTAGCATATTATTGATGACGTGCCTGGCTTCATTTCTCGCCGCGGGCACTCTAGGACGCTGTTCAATGTACACTCTACCATTAATATATTTTTGCTAGTTTGTTTATAAAATTATAATAATAAATATACAATACGTATACATACCGGCGACTACGTTTTTAAATAGCGATTTGAAACAAGCTAAATAAGCACTATTGGTCAGTTCCAATATTGAAGCCATTTTCTTAATTCTAGGGTCACGCAGTTGATCATAAATTGATTCGAGGTTCTTAAGTCTTGCTTCCCAAAATTCCACCTCCGATATTGGTGTTGGATGAGCGCCGTTAGCAAACGCTATTGTCGACTCTTCGTTGATTATGTCATTTATTAGCGAAGCCCATTTTACAATTTCCGCTTCGATGGCTGCCTTCAATTTCAAATCAACGTCTTCACCATCACTATGTAGCAAAGAAATTATTAAAGTAAATCACACAGTAGGTACAAAGAACTCGACATTAATTCAACATATTTTTTAAATACCTATCGCGTATTGCTGCCTCAGCTAGGTAGGCTCTTTCGGCTCCTGCTGGCATCGAAAGCACAGTTTCACTTGTCATGGCTCCCTTGACTTGACTAACGATGTTACGAAATTCATGAACGTGCTTTTGAATATCGTCACATACGATTTGTGGCCAGGCACGCTGAACTGATTTGTTTGATAACATAGGTGCAAAAATCTGAATAATATGATAGAGCGTGTAATTTTTTGATCACAAATAATCTCAAAATTGAATTTAAAATGAAGCCCGTTAGGCGTTGAAGTTGGATTAGGTTGTAGTTTATAGACGCTCAACAGCTGAAGTCATTAGCGTAGCTGTTTGTAAATCATAATAACAATGGAGAACAGGTAATCGCCTCATGTATTCCTATTTCTCTCATTTCATTTTTTTATCAATAATAAAGGGTCGAATCTGATGTGATTTACCCCTCCCTCCCCGACTTGATCATCCGCGTGCAGGCCACGCTTACGGCGGCCCTGATACAGCCCACTAACAAAAATAATTTCCAATCGCTGAATTATAATCTTCAGAGTTTTGGGTAGATTACATTGACGGCGGAAGAGACGGTCTGGGGCACTAAATCCCCCATCCCCCATTGTAAACTATCATGTGTAATACTCTTTACAATGTAAGCTTTATCATGAGTCAATACGCCGCAAACGGTAGAATATTCTATAAAATAATATTACTTTGATGTTATACCTCATCAAGTAAGACAGCAAGTTCCTCGATAGGTTTTGGTGACATATCTCCAAATATCAATACATCACGAAAATTAGCCCAGGTGATAACTTCATTACGGCGTCTTACAAAATATGATATTTTGTTTTTGGGATTTGGTGGAAATTCAAAAGCTGGTACTAGTAGTCCCGCAGCCGACAAATAAATAACGCAAGTTTTTATATTAGGCTTAGCAAAAAATTGGGGAAGAATGTTCTGCAAAACAATAAATATTTTAGTGTTAAAACATGTTCAGTGTTTATAGTCCGGGAGTTTGCGTTGCATTTTAGGTAGTGTTTTTACGCCGATCGATTGTTATCTTTTTCGATAAATCTGGTATGACTAATAAGTAAACCAAGGGTCAGCTGGCGCACCCGCGGTGGACGTGGGTGTGAGAGGCTGCGAAAGTGGTAAAAAAAATTTTTTTTAAGTAATAGTACGCCGGCTGAAACTTGTTTTTATAAATAGTTGACATCATTGTGAGTTGAAAAATGCTCGTGAGCTGCATCGTGGAAGGGGGGTTGTGCGTCAGCTGGTCGCATGAACTTGTAAAGAAACACGTAAAATATTGCGCATTTCACTTTTTGGCACTGACAGCAGCTGAGACAGTGGCGGCGCGTGAACATTTTAAATGGGTGTTCTGCAGAGTTAACCCGGAGATTGGAGTAGCCCCCTCCCCCTAATGAGGCAACCTCGAAAAAAAAAATTCAAAAATACATTTGATGCAATTTTTAAGTGTATTTTTTGATCTGAATAATTTGTCTATACATTATACAATGATTTCGCTAGCGCTAAAATCGTAAATAAAGTGATTTTTATAGCAATATTTTTTATTGTATTAAAAAAAGAGTGTGTGTGTACTATGTACGCACGTCAGAAGTTATACTTCTTTTAGATAACAAAACAAAAATAACTCCGAACATTTTATCCCGCGTGCCAGTACTAAACGTTTGTAAAAAAGACGATAAAATAATAAAATAAAGATATTAAATAAATTAATTTAATTTAATAAATTATTAATTTATTAAATATATTTATTTGATATTTATCTAATTATTTATTAAAAAAAAAAATAAGGTATGTTTGTATTGAGATTTGAACCCGAGACCTATTGCTTATAGAGCCACTACGTTACCGCTACACCACGAAGACACCTTATTGCATTGCTATATAATACGGTATTATAACCAAGAAAAATAATACTGTACTAGGTTCTGTGCACCCGTTCTGGCTTTTACGCGTATAAATCTGTCTCATTCTTACTAAGTCATCTCTCTTTAACACATTGGATTTAGGTGCAACACAAACTTCAGCACCTCTTGCAGGACTGTTTATAGAATATAGGCCTGCGGCATGCCGTCATTCATAATAATGCTATGTGATTATGAAATTAAAACATATTATGCAGATTTACACAATATTTGAAATTAAAACATATTATGCAGATTTATACAATATTTTTTTTGAATTGTGCGTTATTTTCTGGCAGTGCGGCAGCTCCGCAGCTCTCATAGAGGAGCCGCCACTGAGCTGAGACAATTTCGTTACCTAGGATTATGATTATATTGCTATCATAATCCTAGGTAACGTAATTGTCTCAGCTGCTGTCAGTGCAAAAAAGTGAAATGCGCAATATTTTACGTGTTTTTTTACAAGTTCATGCGACCAGCTAGTGCACAATCCCCCTTCCACGATGCAGCTGACGATTATTTTTCAACTCACAATGATGTTAACTATTTATAAAAACAAGTTTCAGCCGGCGTACTATCACTTAAAATTTTTTTTTTACCACTTTCGCAGCCTCTCACACCCAAACCCACCGCTACTTGAGCAGCTGACGGTCGGTTTACTGATTAGTTGTACGAGATCAACTATCGATATCAAAATCAGCCGGCTTACTATGACTTTTTCATTTGCAACGCAAACTCACGGACTATTATGCTTTCCGGCAGAGCCCACGTTAGTATTATTTGGCATATTTTGAAATAGTACCTACTGTTTGGTACTTTGGTACACTTGTAGGTACTAGAATTATCTACCAATGTAAAAATAGAACCGCCTTAAAAATCTACTAAAAAAGAGAAAAATCACAAATTTTGAGATCGACGTCAATTTAATTTGAAGTATTAAAACTTTTTATATTCTTTTATTAAATTGGCGCCGACCCCAAAATGTAGCTCTTTTTTAGTAACTTTTTGTAGGCGGTTCTATTTTTTTTATAAAAAGTTTTATTTTTCACTTTTTAGTGGCTTTGCAATACGTAGTTTGTACATTATTAACCGACGTCTTTCTTGGTATTTGAATACTACACTAAATAAAAAATTATTGAACCGATTTCGACGGTTCTTTCACTAACCTAAGTTGAAAAATGCCTAACCTAACTCAAAAAGAATCGTCTAAACAAGTTCGGTAATTTTGACTCATTTTGAAGATATAGATACGTTCATAAACACATATTATAATACATTCACGAAACGGAATATTTGCTATAGGAAGCTCAGACAGGCTAACATATTATAATATTACGAATTTCTAATAATATTAGATACTAGCGGCCCGGTCCGGCTTCGCCCGGGTACTATGAATTTATGATTTATAGCGGACCCGGGTGGTATGAAATTATGATTTAATAGCGGTCACCCATTGCTCCGCTCACGTATATTTAGTATATTGTTAATTTTTTATCCCCCCGTGAGAATCTCCCCCCTGCGTAGCTTTCTATTAGTGAAAGAATTTTAGAATCGGTTTAGTAGTTCCAGAGATAAGAATGTATGATTTATTACTCCCCCCGCGAGTACCCCCTCGCGAAAATCTCCCCCCTGCGTAGCTTTCTATTAATGAAAGAATTTTTAGAATCGGTTTAGTAGTTCCAGAGATAAGAATTTATGATTTATTACCCCCCACCGCGAGAATCAAAATAACATATCGCGTATATCACTCAGGGATATTGTAGCTTTCTATTAGTGAAAGATTTTTTAGAATCGGTTCAGTAGTTTCTGAGATTACTTTTTTCACTCGGGAGAAGCCCCGGACCGATCAATTATTATTATAGCCAATGTCTTAAAGCAAAGAATCACCTATCGGCCAGTGAAAAAAATTTGGAAATCGGTTCACTGAGACCATTTTTTTCACTCGAGCGAAACCGGTTTTTTTTTCGAGACAAAAGATAGCCTATGTCCTTCCTCAGGATGTAATCTATCTCCTTACCAAATTTTATCGAAATCTGTTCAGCGGTTTAGGCGTGAAAAGGTAACACACACAGACAGACAGACAGACAGAGATACATTCACATTTATAATATTAGTAAGGATATATGCATTGAATTGAGAACCTCCTTTTTTTAAAGTCGGTTAAAAATAAACGAGTCGTTTGACAACTCAGTGACGTAATGTACCAATAATAGCGACAGGTCTATTTTTTATAGTGACAGTTCTGGGACAGTGCAGTAATAAAGAACTAGAATGAACAGTGGAATTCCTATTATCTATAGTTAACTCCGCTAGAGTGTAGGTACTGCTTATCGGGACTAATCGGGACGTGAACTTTCCCTATAGTTCCGATGTCAGCGTGTCAACAAAAACCAACGCTTCTTTGCGGCTTGATAAATCGATACTTATTAATAGATAATAATTAAAGTTCTTGCAAACCCTGTACTCATCGGTGGCATTCATTTTATTCCATTTGTCCGACTTCAATTTCATAGTTTTTGCCAGATAAGCGAAAATGAAATCCAATCTTTTGTCTGAACCGTCGTCTTCGACTTCTGCTGCTTTTTTGTCACCCATTTTTATAACACATCAATCACTTCAAAGAAAACGTTTTCTTTTCTTTTCTTTTCTTTTTTTGTTTTGTTTCAAATTTAATACAAATTAATGTATTAAAATTAAATACCCTACACAAGTAAGGTATTTTCTGATATATTTTTTATTGATAATTATGTATAAACAACACCTTAGCAACTAGGCGTGAAAATTAATCAATTGTTGGGTAGGGGTATGAGGCACAATCCTTGGAAATGATAAGGAATTTCCTGCACTGTTACCATAGCTGTAACAGTGTACACTTCAATATTTTGTCTACTTGCAAATTTGAATTTTCTAGATTTCTACTAAACTTCGGTGGATTCTACCCTGAGATCATTTTCACACAACGCGATAACGATGCGATATATTGCGAGTAGGGTTGCTAGAATAAAAACCAAGATTTTCGGGACATTTCTAAGGCGAAGGCAATTTATTTCAGGGGGGGGGAGTTATTGTGAAAAAAATGTTTTATTATTTTACTATTTTTTGTATTTATCATTAGACTTGTCTAATTTTATTCATTTATCGCACACCAATCACGGTGAGATGACGCGCTTCTGAGTGTGTAAATCACACATAATTTCGTGTGAATCTTTAATAATTCATTTTATTGTTCCCAATTTGTCTTTACCGACATAGAGTAAGTCCGAAGAATACAATTAAATACAAGTAAAAATATATATAATATGTACAGAAATTGCAGATAGTGCTAAATAAATAAGTACTACTTAGCATGTAACTTATAGTGTCGTTTCTTAACAGCAACCACCCCACTCGCTTGTACTACGTCCCTAGATTTCTATGTCTATGGTTTAGTCATTTCCGAACTGAACTATATAAACTAACATATTTTATTTAATTTGCTTATTTATTTATTGTAGATTATATAGACGCGTCGACATCTCAGGTCATTATAGCGTCTTTCAACTACACTAAATAACAACTATCTTAAAACTAAATAACATCACAAAACATCCATGAGCGCAGGTGGGAATCGAACCCACGGCAGTCCAGTCCAGAGGTTACGGCACTAAGCACGCTAACCACTAGGCTAGTATTTTTTTTTATTATTATTTTATTTGCTGTCTGCTGATATTAATTTTACTAAAATCTCTAAAAACATCAATTCTTTATCTTGAAAAGTAATAAATCAAAAATATGTTAATAATAAATGCACGTGATACGATGTCCTTAATAAATGAATATTTTTTTAAATACACCTGAAAATGTGGAATATTATAGGATCAGGGCCGTCGCTAGGTCGTGTCGAAAGGGGTGATCGCCCCGGGTAAAAAGTCGATATACCAAAACAATTCTTTTAAACAGGTTAATTAAAATATTCTCTTTATTTTTGATATAAAATATTTAAATATAAAAACTGGTTTGGTAACATTAAATATTTTGTCTGTGATTTTATGAGGTCGTTAGCACTTTTGTACATCTAGTCCAAGAACTCGTGGTCAAAAATTGCAAGAATTTTCTAAATGCTAATATTTTGAGATAAGCTAGTGTTATACGAATCAAGAACAGTGGCGCTTCAGTTCGGCTGATGACTATTGTACTACCGATTTAGTTTTACTGGCGTATAACCATAGACAATTACCATAACCACAGACAATAACAACACGGCGTATGTATTAGCCTAGCGGCACTGGCGAGAACTAATTGTGCCAACGCGGCACACGGTGAATGATCTCCAGGCGGGAATGGATGGGATTGGATTGGGGCATTCCGGCGAACGGCGACGCGCGTTCCACACGTGTATAACTACATAGCTAATAAAAGTGTATTTTAATTTTTACGGACATAATAAAACGGTATAAATAATTTCCGTAACACTAGTATTTAGGGTGTAAATAGATATACTACAGTCAGTTTTAAACTTTTGTCGACATCAAAATGAGGTCTGATTGTTTTTTTCATAAATTTAATTCACTAAATTAACCCTGTACCAAATTTCAGCTTTCACTAATAATTAGGTTTTTTTACATTTTTTAAAGCGTCTCGACGCTCGACGCTAGGTGTCCCGACCGCTGACTTATATCAGTTTTTTCCTTCCTTTTCGCTACTTAAATTTTTAATAACGAATTCTAAAAGACCTGTGGCTGGAAACTAGAAAAAACAACAACTTAGTCACTTCTTAATCATTAATAAATTTAGTTTTTGCTAGCGATTTATTAGAATAAGTACATTTCGAGGCAATGGCATTCCCTCGAAATTCTAATAAATTGTTGTGGTTAAGAAGTATTTTTTAAATATTTAGGAAAAAAAGTACATTGCACCTTCTTCACTGATAAAGTAGGCAGAAGTTGTAATACAAATCATTTTTCCACTCTTCATAATGTTTTATTATAAATATTGTGTGATTACTAATTAATTACGTACAAAAATACGTCATATAATAATAACGGACTAACAATATTCACTTTTACATATCGTAAATCATTTTTACCTTTTTGGCGTAGGTAATTAAAATGTGTAGGTAATATATTGTATTAATAACAATAATTATCTGATAGGTGTAGGAAAACTTAAATCGGTTTAGACAGAGTTGGGTAGACTCATGCTCGGTTTCTGGTAGTACCTACGCTAATGCTCGGTTTTTTAAGAATGTCATTTGTTTTCAACTAAATGGAGATTTTCATTTAGTTGAAAACAAAACTTGGAAAGCCTTCGGTTCTCGGAGGAAGCTTCGCTTTCTATTGTGGAGCCTTCGGCCTCATCGTGGATTTTTAACTGCATATTAACTTGGATATTTTCAGTAGTGCTAGACTCGCATATGAACTTTCAAAAATACTCTTTTATTCGAGATTCTGATACTTTTCTTTTTTAAGGCCGTCCGGCAGCGCCGTATCTAGGGGTTAGTGGGGACGGCCCGTGCCAGGGCCGCTGGATGACAGAGTAAAATTAACTATTTTGCAAAATGCTATAAGCATTTTAAAACCGTTTGTAAAAATTAAGCTGTTTTGTCTTTTTTTTTAATAATTGTAGTCCTGTCTTATGTGAATTTTATGCCATGAGAGAACGCCAAATCCTCCTTTCGCCAAGGGCATGAAGTCCTTCCTTCACCAAGGGCGCCGTGACTTCTATTTAATTATTGTAAATTATAGACGCGTCGACAGTTTAGGTCATTATAAGCGTCTTGATTACATTAAATTACAATTAACTTAAAACTAAATGACATCACAAAACATCCATGAGCGGAGGCAGCGTTCGAACCCACGACAGTCTGACCGGGACTTCTAAATACGGCACTGCCGTTCGGGATTAAGTAGGCTTAGTGCCAAATCATATTTTCAATTTATTTTTAATAATAAATTGAAAATCCAATCGATACTTCAGCAGTTCTTAAATTCTGGGAGCTTGAGATTTGTAATAAGCGCGCCATGAAAACGCCATAATATAGAGAATGGCGTCCCTACGAACGCAACTATTCTGGAGCCATATTATATCTTAGTGGCGCTGAATGGTAAACAATCATTTGTTTGTTGAAATAGCTATTTTGTTCTGCATTTTTTTAAACAATTGACAATCTCGCACACGACATTGACCGTTCGACATTAAAAACAATGTATAGATTCGAAGTTCAGGAAATAAATACATCTTATCTTATTGTGGTCGATTGAAGTAATTTCACAAAATGATCATTATATATATTTTAAAAATTCCTCGAACGAGATTCGTCTGTGTATCAGAGTCTTGATAGTTTCGTTGAGTGAAGGAAAGTCACTGATAGTTTGCACACTTCTGTTAAACTTGGTTAGTACTTTTCCGATAAAATCTGTCTATAAAAGCTACTGATAATTAATTATTCATCAGTCATCTGGACAACTAAATTGCCATATTTATACATATTATTTGGTTGCTGGAAAAAAAGATATATCTGCAAAAATGAGTAAGTAGTTTTTCCAAACTTACACGAATTTTTAAAAAATAACGGTTTTATTAAATAAAATAATCTAACAGTTTTAGGAATGAGAATTACATTTTGTGTAATTTTAATTGCATTGTTGAGCACAGTCTGCGCAGAAATACTTCTTCAAAAATTAGATAAAGTGGACAGGTGTTTGTTTGCTTGCGAATTATGTTACCAGGTATGTTATCAATACAAATCTATCGGGACCGTGTCTATACATGAAATATTTTTTTCAAAATTATAATTATTATCGATATGGAAGCCAAAACAGCAATTTTTACTTCCCACCTCTACTATGGTAGGGAAGTAATGGATTCAGTCCGAAAACAATATTTCGAGATTTTAACAGATTTTCACGTTTTGAGACCCTAGCAATCGTTTAAGATCATTTTCTGACTGATGTCTGTATGTGTGTGTGTATGTGTGTGTGTGTGTATGTGGTCAATTTTTCGCCTTCGATATCTTAAGAACGGAACAACATACGGGCATGCCGATTGTTCTATTGTGTTTATCAGCCTTTAACTTAGATCTGATTAGATTTTGAGTCAAATCGGTTCAGTGGATCCTGAGATATTCAAAAAAACGTCCTCAATGTCACGTATTAACATAGGTAAAAAAAAATATAAATGAATTCTAGATGTTATAATATGAAAAAAATGTAAATATTTTTTTTCTCTAAAATGTATAGTTTTCGAGAAAAAAAATATTTTACTAAAAAAAATAAAAATTGTACGTAAATCAAGGTAACCATGATTTTTGCTATATTAAGCTAGCCATCAATAGATCACCAAACAAAAAAGAGGGCCATGCTTTTTTCAAAGAATAAAAATTAAATTGTGTTTTAAAGACCACCAACAGCTAAGGTTATTTGGGCCTAGTCAAAGAATAAAAAAAAAGAGTGTTTATTTTTTGCAAATATTTACTAGGTGGGAAGTATAGGACTGGTCATCAGTCGAATTTTTACAATTATTTTCGCCTTTCTGAATTCTGTCTATGCACGCATCACGCTAAAACTACTGAACGGATTAAAATGAAATATAGGATACTTTTAATCCCGGCAAAAAATGGAGTTCCGCGACGCCAATTTAATTACTAAAACTTTTTATATACTTTAATTAAATTGACGCCGATCTCAAAATATCCATTTTTCTCTTTTTAGTGGATTTTTTTGAAGGCGGTTGGTTCAATGTTTTTTATCAAAGTTTTATTTTTAACTTTTTTAATGGCTTTGCAATAACGCAGTTCGCATGTTATTAACAGACTTCTTTCTTGATATTTGAATACTAAGATAGAAAAAAATTACTGAACCAATTTAAGAAAAAAATATATGGGACCACCTCGACATCTTTCCGAACACAAGTCAAAATCATTAAAATCAGTTAACTCTTTGAGAAGTTAAGGCTGATCAAACATTAAAAAAAATTATAAATATGCATGTCGAATTCGGAATTGATAACTTCTTGCCGCGGGTAGACAATATGTTCGGTGCTTGATTTCGCGTCATTGTGGTTGGAGGGGGAGGGGGTTGTAACGCGAATTCTAGTCATGAGCGACTGCGCATGACGCGAATTCTAGTCATGAGCGACTGCGCATGACACGAATTCTAGTCATGAGCGACTGCGCATGACGCGATTTCGAGTCATGATCAGCGTTGCCAGTAGAGTACGAATAGTACGTTTTGCGTACTATTCGGCCTCTTTGCGTACTCGCGTACTCTCCGTGCGTTTTGCGTACTATTTTAAACTTTAATACTTGAAAATTGAAATTGCATTCGGACCCAGTCCACAAAATGAAGCGTCTCCAAAAATTAACATTTATAGATACATCTTTTGCATTTCGGTAAATTTTATAAATTTAATAGCAAATACGACTGCTCTGTGGTCACATTTTATTATATTATTCTCTTCAAGTTTAAACCAATTGATGGTACCCCTAATATATATTTCCTTCTTCGTTTATTATACAAATAATTGTATATAACTTTCTCTTTTTCTTTTGTTAATATGTGATTTTTTTAAGTTTAGTAATCATATTTTTATGTATTTTAACCCCCTATCTTCTGAATTTTAGAACCGATTTTGATAACTCTTGTTTCATTTAATAAGGCATACCTACCTCCAAGGTGGTCCCACATACATTTTTACTTAAATCGCTTCAATAGTTTATTTTTTTAATTTAGTAATCAAATATCAAGAAATACGTCGGTTATTAACGTGCAAACTACGTATTGCAAAGCTACCAAAAAGTAAAAATTAAAAAAATAATTATAACAAAATACAACCACCTTCAAAAAAACCACTAAAAAGAGAAAAATAATAAAATTTTGATATCTGCGTCAATTTAATTACTAATATAAAAAGTTTTAGTAATTAAATTGGCACCGACCTTAAAATTTTATTATTTTCATCTTTTTAGTTGCTTTTTTGAAGGAGGTCCTATTTCTTTATGATTTTTTTTATCATGGGCGTACTCTACGAAAAATTTGCGTACTATTTTAAGTTACTGCGCGTACCCAAGAGATAAAAGTGGCTGGCAACGCTGGTCATGATTCATGAATGATGAGTACAGAGCATGTTAAACAGGCCTTTGAGTTAAGGCACTTAAGCAAACCGGTTCGTTTTTGGCCAAAGCAAATTATGCGGTCAGACTCACACGAGAGCTAGCCGACTTCTTTTTTTACCACCTGATGACACCACTAGCAACTAGCAAGTGAGGTATATGTCACTTTATTGTCATTCAAAATGTCAGTACTGTTCATATTTTCCGCCACCTGATGGCGGCAGGCGGCACTAGCAAATGAAGTATCTGTCATTCAATCATTTAACGGCAAAATCGCAGTTTTGTATTTATTTATTTATTCCTTAATAATGGATAAATGAAGAACGACTTAAACACAAATAGTTAATCTCTAAACGTTTAACATACCTTACTTGCCACTAGCGCCATCTGACGAAAAAAATGTACACGTTTGACACATACCTTACTTGCCACTCGCGTTATCTGACGAATAAAAATAATGTAGAAATTAGGAGACAAAAAACTCAGTGGCAAAAGGATCAAATAAAATTTGCAATACTGATGATTAAATTTGCATCTATAAGCTTATGTTTCGGTGCTCATTGCACCATCCTCAGAGCATCAATGCTGTCAAAAAGTGCTCTGAGGATGGTGCAACGAGCACCGAAACGTAAGCTTATAAATGCAAATTTAATCATCAGTTTTGCAAATTTTATTTGATCCTTTTACCACTGAGTTTTTTCTCTCCTAATTTCTACATCATCTACGGATCACCATCTCTCTATATCATAGAGTTCTTCAACAATAAAAATAATATGGTTGTTTTGCATCTCACTCAGTTGTTTAGGTGATTATTTTGTTAAAACTGTATTATTTCTTTTAGGACACACTCATGTTAAAATGCGCAAACGCATGCCTCACGACCAACGGACTCATGTCATCTATTTGGCATCGAACTTGTAAACATTTTCATAACCCTGATATTCATCTTGATTATATCAATAGAATTTAAGAAATATTTTATGTTAAGGTATCAAATTCAAACATTTATTTCATCACAAAAAGATCATCATTGAAACTTAATGTTTAATTTTATTCATATTTATTTATATTATGAGTTAAAACTACTAAAATTTATATTTTTTTTGTTTATAATTTATTTTTTACATCTTGCAACCAAAATAGAAGTAAGTTGGTATTTATATTAGAATTAATTATAATATTATCAAAATAAAAAAAGGATACGCCCTTAAAATTACCTAATCATAATAAAATTATAAAACTACATTTATCATAGAGTGAACACTTTTTCCAAAATTGTCGGTTTTGTATCTATATTAATACAGTACAGCTTCGCAAACCCGGACACATATTAGGGTACGTGCAGTATGGAGCTGGGATTCTAGATGGTAGCGTAGATCATAGCAGGGCTTGCTTAAATTAATGCATTGTTATATATGCGAGCGTACACAACGAAGCAGTGATTGTAGCAGGTATAAGCGCTGTTACAAGAGCTGGCAAATACAAGAATGTATCTCACCATTCTTTCAGCGCGCTGACTACTACAATCAACGTGTGACAACTGTCAAATGTCCGTTACAAGTTTCGCAATGAATGTGACTAGTTTAATAAGTGAAATTTTGCCAGTTTTTATTTAATTTGTTTTGAGTTTTTTCTAAGACGTATTGAAAAGTGTTAGGTTCCATACGTAAATATTAAAAAAACCGGTTTGGATAAAATTTTAATTCTTGGTATAAATGATGAAATTCGCCATGTTTGGATCGTTTTCTATTAATAGGGTGGACATAATAGCTCCTACCCAAATTTATATTTAAAATATTCCACTTTGTAGCAGAAGAACACAAAAATTCGTAATCGCTATCTGACATTTCAATGTATCAAAGCTTCGTTGTGCAAACCTATAAGCGCTTATAATTTCAGCCACCATCTACCATACATGCTACCATCTAGAATCCCAGCTGCGTACTGCACGTACCTTTATGAGACCGCGCACCGTCCGAGTTTGTGAATAAATGTGTTTTAAATATATGTTTTGTTCTTTTTTCTTTTTATTTATTTTAAATTAAAAGAAACACTTTTCTAGGCACATAACTAAAATATATACTATGCACCGTGCAATAACATGCAAGATGCTTCACGAGCACTTTTGTAAACGAATACAGGTCGTTAATTTTTATGGAAGTTTCCAAGTTTTGGAGTAAAGTGTCCGGAAGCATTACCCATTCGGGTTTTTGAAGTATTGTTAGCGTGTGTCCGGGTTTGTGAAGCTGTACTGTATACCCAGTATACAGAAGAAGAGTTACCTCAAAACTCGAGAACTAATGAACCGATTTGAGATGTTCTTTTAATTAATGTATAAAAGCCTACTTCTTGACGAGTATAACATTGGCTATATATCAGCAATCGGCAAGTAGCAGTCCACGGGCTATATTCGACCCGTGAAGCTCTCTTTTCTGACCGGCAGGGTCAGAAAGGAAAACAACTCGAAAAAATTTCCTTTCTCCATGCGTATTCAGAAAAGAAGATATAAATAGGGCTTAACCAAATGTTTTTGTGACGCGCGAAATTTTTTGATCTCGTCATGCGGCCCATCAACCAAATTAATTGCCAATCGCTGCTATGTATTATTGCACTACGACAAGAGGGGTGAGCAGTGAGCGAAAATAGTGACTTACATCCGGGCGAAGTCGGACTGGGCAGCTAGTTTTGTATACAATAGTATAGTTTATTCAAAAAGGCTGAATGAAAAATAATGGTTTTTATTAGATGTTTATTAAAAAAGGAACAAAATCATAGTAGAATTGAACAAAATGAACAAAAATACACCGGTGGGCGTAAATACTGTAAAAATAAAAAAAAAGTGTTGATAATAATCTCTTTACACCAGGCTTGCTATATTTCTAGTTGTCTAGTATAATCTTTTTGAAATCGGAGTCTGATCATCAATACGTAAGAAATACTACTTTTGAACATATCAGACTGGAACTGACCGGCAAAAAAAAACCAGTCATTTTTTTAAAAAAGTCCCCCTAACCGCATATTTTATTTACACAAAGGGAGCTTAGCTGTTTTTCTTCATTATTAATGCTTTTAGATGTGTATTTCATTTCATAATACGTTTAGTTTTAATTTGAACAGGTTACAATTATTTTCAACCATATTATGATAATATATATAATATACAACGGCTCAACGATGTAATTCAAGTTCGAAGAGGGCATACACGTTATTAAAAATTACTGGAGTCTATTAATAACAGCCCACCTTAACTTTTTTTCAACTAAGACAAAAATCTATTAGCATTATTTCTGTTATTTTTTTAAATTAAATTTGTTTGTGTTTATTTGTGGTCTCTTTTCAGCTAATTTATGAACGAATGAATTGTGAATTATAGACGCTCGACACAGAGGTCATAAACGTCTGTAATGCATTCCGTATTAACAACAAATGGTTTTTTAACCTACTATCAATATCTAGTAAAATTATTCAATATTTCAGTCTGGCCGGTTTTTTTTTTTCCGGTGAGGGTATTTTTGCGTAATTTATTTGTCAGATCAAATGCCACCCTGTTACATTAGTATGTCTAATAAAGAACATTAAGCCATAAAATTACTTTCAATGGTGTTAGTGGGCAAAAAATATCTCGCAGTAAGTAGAAAGGGCTCATAAAGTTGATTCGTCAACTTTTTAGCAACTTTGTTCTTCGAACTCAAAAGAGGTAAACATAACCTCACCACAGGAATGTCTTTTTTTAATGAAGCAAAATAATTTTTAAATTTGAGACGTTGGGGCGTGGCTTGGCCTTCATAAAAAAAAAGCAATATCTGACGCAGAACATTAAACAGTACAACCGAGAACGAATAATTGTTAACATAGGTGAATTTCAAGCGATATTTGCTCGATAACTCGATTGTTCTGCAGGCCATGTCAAGCTAATCTCTTAATACGATTCTCGCAACACTGACAACATATTTACCTCGACTTACGCGAACTCGTAGTTATGCGGTTGCTTATTTTTCCCTCACATTTCAAATGCACCCCGAGTTACGCGAAATCAATTTACGCGGTCTTTGTCGATTCTATCTATCGCGTAACTTAGTATTACTGTATAAACAAACCTGGTAATAAAAGAACTTGGAAAACGTCACATGTTTGAAACTTTGAATTATTAAAATGGAATATACTGTACACCATATTATTTATTAGAAATATAAAGATGAAAAATTAAGTCCTTTTAAACTATTGCATTGCTTTTGATTTTGTTTTCGGTTTTTTTAATTTTTTCAAACCATCTAAATTGCCTTTAATTAGACTACTGTATGCTTGTTGAAATCTGTTTACATCGTGTTGATGTACTACGGTACTTATTTTCTTCGATCTTGATTTCGCATGGATTAAACACATGTATTCGGTAGGTTCTGGTAAAGGCGGTCTACCTTCTCTAGGGATCGGTTTCGTTTGTCCTCCATCTAAAAGGAAGCAGCAAAGAATTTTCAATAAATAATTGCATAAGTCTTATTACAAAAATATGAGAATTATAAGACGTACATTTTTTCATCGTTAGAGTTACTGAACCACTGGCCCGTGACTTTTGAAATAGCTTTGTCAGTTCGGTTAAGAACTGAAATGTTAAAAAAATTAGTTTTATGCCATTAATTTAAAAGTAATTTGCAATTATAACAAACATACCGCATCGTTTTCTAGTAAAACCATAATTCTAAATTAATAATTTCTCACGTAAAAAATCACAGCTGTTTAACTATTTTTTTAGCATGTGGTGATTTTAAAATGCAATATTTATTGGTTATGAACTGCATAAATGTCAATTTATTACTAGGAGGATGGAATAGAGATAAACAATTTTTATTCCCTGAAAATATGCAACCCAATATTATTATTGCGTTACGTGGACCGTGGTTGTCTACCTTTTGGGTAATTATAAAAATTATCTATAAAAAAAAATAAGAAAAAAATAAAGTCCCAAGATTTTCGACTGACTTTCTCATATAGGAATTAGGTCACATCACCCCCATTCCTGCATTTTCTAAGATAATCCGATACTAAAGCAGTACCCAATGTCCATAATACGTAAAATTTAAACAAAATCGTGAAAGCCGTTTTTGAGAAAAATATTTTTTCGTCTTTTTTAAAATTGTTTTCAGGGGGCTACGTCTTCCACAGATGATCTACGTCTGTTTTTTTCCGATTTCACCTTCAGGTGTGACCTGAACACGCATGCAAAATTTGAGCGAAATCTATCCAGTGGTTTGAACTCTCTAGGTGCGTCTACAGACAGACAAACGAGGCATTTTTTAACAAGTAATAATTCTTTTTTTAACCGACTTCAAAAAAAGGAGGATGGTTCTCAAGTCGACGCTTGTATTTTTTTTTCCTTTTTTTATATATGACCACGCGTAACTTTTTAGATGATTCTTGTTTTATTGAATAGGGTATACCTCGAACTTGGTACCATATAAATTTTACTTAAATCGTTTCAGTAGTTCGGCTTATTTTAATAAAAGTTAGTAACGGCATGTGATTCCTTTAAGGTAATAGCTTTGAATATATTTTATATTCAAAGGGTAATAGTCACTTTTTGACACATCACACAACGTAAAAAATCAGCTAAAAAAAGTTTGTAGAAGTGAATTTATTGGCAAGCGACTAAACTACGTATTGTAAAGCCACTAAAAAGTAAAAAATAAAAAACTTTAAAAAAAAGAAACCTTCAAAAAGCCACTAAAAAGAGGAAAATAAGAAAACTTTGAGGTCTGCGCCAATTTAATAATATATGAAGTCGGTCAAAAAGTTCCAATTTTAATATCTTCTTTTTAACCGACTTCAAATTTTATTAAATTAGCGCAGACCTCAAAGTTTTATTATTTTCCTCTTTTTAATGGCTTTTTGAAGGAGGTTTTTTTTATTATTAAAAACCACCATTTTCCTCAGAAGACTTAACAATTATAAAATAGCAACAGGGTCTCTGATCATAATATCGTTTTCTTGAGGGTTTTCTGAGATTTTTACGTATTTTATGACACCTAGACGCGCATACGTGTTTCCAAAATTTTTGTCTGTCATGCCAGAATTACTCGAGAACGGCTGATTGCTGAAGCGATTTTGATAAAACTTGGTGGTTTCCATCAAAACCGACATCAAAGCGAGAAAAGTCATGGATAAAAACTAATCCGGAAGTAAAGGATAACAGCACTGGAATTACATTGTGCCACAAGGGAGGAAAGTGCTACATTTCCTCCCGCGTATAAAATACGCGGGAGGAGATGTTGCGCATACTATTTTTTCTCCTGCCAGGCCGAAAGTTCGCAAAATTGAAAAAAAAAATTATTATTTTTATTTTATTATTAAAAAATAATTTTAAAGGAAATAATTTTAATGTGTAGGAGACAGAAGTAGGTGCGTGAGAGCCGGCATAAATACTATTGCGCACGCGCACTTGTTCGTACCACGGGAATAAAGAGCGACTTTTTTACCGCTTGGTAGGGACGAAAACACGAATTTTCGGCCTAGGTAGGAGAAAAACTACCATATTAATGCTTATTCAATTTAGTGTATTGGTGAATGCTTGTGTTCTAAGGCAATTACTAAAAATGAAAACTAGAGATGCAAATGTTTCTTTTATTTAAAACTTCCGTTTTATTGAAGCTAAACATTGTGAAATACAATGGCAAATATACTATTATGCAATAAAATCTGTCAATTACAAGGAATTATTCACAATTTGCGACTAAATATTACACATAAACGTAAATTATAAAACTTATTATACACAATTATAAAAGTCGTTATTACAATAAAATATGTACTATAAAACCAATCAAAATACCTTTCTTGATTTTAAATGATCATAAATATTGACCGTTGTATTATTAAAAATGTAAATAACGAAAATTATTGTAAAACGCACAAACAAAATATTTCATTATATTATTCATAGCAAATAAGGTTAACGCTCGAAAATCCCTGTTAAACTTATTTATTTGATATAATGATTGTTAAAACTTGTTCATCGATGTTAATTATTTTTTCAGAAACTCAATCAACAGGTTGCATATTTTAAATGACAACTGAATTATTATTAATATTATGTTTCACGCTCCACATGATATAACTTTTTCTTTTTGATTAGTACAATTAAAAAATACGTACCGTATCATCACGAATATTTTTTCTGTGATCAGTGTCAATTAAACGAGCCTTTTTACTGAATACTATGAGAGGCAACACTTTATGTACCTCCCACAAGTGCTGCCTCTCACGGCAAAATGTCAGTTATGTCGTATGTCACAATTTATTTAGGAATAAAGAATTTCTTAAACATAAGCTTTAAAGCTCTAAAAATATCTTAAGTGACATACTGTGAACTTCTCTATTAATTAATTCTGCTTCAGGAACGGCTTCGTCATTTAATTATATATTTTTTCATTGCTATATGAAAACCATTCAGAATCGAAAAATTGTCAGTCTGAGATGCTAGTGGTACAGTAAGTATCAACAAGGTACAAAGGTACCACTAGCACCACAGACGGTCAATTTTTCGTTTCTCAGGAAAAAGGCGTGCATTGCGGTGCTTCAAAAGCAAATGAAAAATTCTTTCGTTAATGTCCGGTCATC
This sequence comes from Mongoloraphidia duomilia, assembly GCA_039654895.1. Classification (NCBI taxonomy): domain Eukaryota; kingdom Metazoa; phylum Arthropoda; class Insecta; order Raphidioptera; family Raphidiidae; genus Mongoloraphidia; species Mongoloraphidia duomilia. The sequence goes on from CM077523.1 coordinate 6,618,675, forward strand.
TACGTGATTACAGATGGCCATTCAACATATTTATTTTACATGTCATTTATCCGCTTTTTTATGATTACCAGTCTTAATTCCATTTTCAGAGCTTAAGTTTTTTATGTAATTTATCATATTCTCTGTGCTCTAACGGACAAAACATTTATACATTTCTTCAAAAAACGGACACCAAATTATCGTTTTTTAATACAATTTCCAATTTTAATAAAAGCACAAAAATTAATAACATTATAAACAATAATAATAATAAATTACTTAAAGTTAAATCACACATAAAAATATAAGACCGTGGATTCAATGCAAACGTATTCTAAATATCTCGATTCACATAAACCACTTAAATTAGTTTAATGTAACTATTTTTTCTCTGGATGAAAAAAATTTATATTAAAACTTGAGACCTGCAAAAGTACACGACATAACGCACGCACAAACAATCTGTGTTTCTGCGCATGTCTGTACAGTTATGGCTTATGCGCAGATACACAAATTGATTCCGCGCTTGTTACTTATATCATGTAAATTTGTCTTTAATTAAGCAAAGTATACTGCAGTTCTTTAGTCAGTTCGATGGAATTTTTTAAGTATTTTTTTAGTTACACAAACTATTTTTATTGAATAGTAAATCGTAAAACTGCATGATTTGAAAAATAAAGTAAAATAGCTTTATTATAAGTGATATTTCAAATATCTTTTGTTTTTCTTGTAAAATTACTATTTCGCCATTTAAAAGCTCTGCAGCCGAATAGCAGATTTTGTTTAAATACGTTTGTATCGTAACCTCTTCACAGTCTTCTATACAGAAAAATTAACTATAGTCTGTAATAGGGAGCGGTATTAAAACTGGAAGAGACTTAGGCATCAATGTCAAATTTCCGGTCCCCTATTTTGTTATTGTCTATTAGTAATATTCTACATGCTTGAACTATTACCTACTGCAGACAAAGTAACGTCACAGCTTTATCAGCAAAATCACTCGCGCACACATGCTGCGCAAACAACCGCCATGTTCTTAGCAGGTACAACTGTCAGTTCTGATTCAAAATGTCGTGTAGTGAAGTAAAATCCGGGACAGGGTTAGCCGCGCTAAGTTCGCAACTGTGTTTAAAGTCTTAGAAATTCGCCGACAAGCATTTAAGTACCAACAGGCTAGTGAATCTGCTGATGTTTCTATATGCTGTGGTCACTTCCGATTTTAATACTGCTCTAAATACAAGCTTTCTGACTCGAAAGCACAGTCCAAATTACATAATTTTAGTATGTACAAAATACGTTGCAATAATCCTTGTAAAAATCAGAATTAAAAATATTATAAGAACTTAAGTATTGTAGTCTACTTAACATTTGATTCTACTAAAGAAGCTCATTCATTATGGTACAAAGGTGACGTATTTATTAAAATGATCATAAATGTAATACTGTCAGAGTAAATCCAAAAAAACATCATCGCGTCATTTTCAAGGTTAGATTTAGTGAACCAATCACTTTCTACCTTGGACTGGACTTAATTCTAGAGATTGGAATAATCGAATGATTTTAATAATCGAAAGGTTACTCTTTGAATGATTTTGATAATAGAATGATTCATTTGAAATGATTGCTTCTTATGATCTATCATAAGTTATATGTGTCAAGTTGTATGAACCAACTTACATTTTGTCAAATTTTTCAACGCAAATCGTTTGTTCTACGTTTGTTCCGTACACCTACAAAATTTCACCGTTTGTTCCGAAAAAATAAAAAAGTTATTAGCAATAATAGGTGGCCAGCCAACTTGACGTCAAGTAGTATGGACCACGTCTTAATAACAACATTTTGAGAATTGTGATTATGCCAATCGTTTGTTCAGGACGTCTACAAAATTTCAGCGTTTGATCCGAAAAAATAAAAAAGTTATTAGCAAAAATAGGTGACCAACAAATATTATGTACACTACTGGCCAAAAGTAAATCGACAGTAGTGTACATATAATAGTGGCTGGTCACCTATTTTTGCTAACTTTTTTATTTTTTCGGAACAAACGCTGAAATTTTGTAGACGTCCGGAACAAACCAAAAACAAACGATTGGCATAATAAAAGTTCTCAAAATGTTATTAGGACGTGGTCCATACAACTTGACGTCAAGTTGGCTGGCCACCTATTATTGCTCATAACTTTTATATTTTTTCGGAACAAACGCTGAAATTTTGTAGGCGTCCGGAACAAACGTAGAACAAACGATTGGCGCTGAAAAAGTTGAAAAAATTAAGTTGCTCCATACAACCTGACACAGATTCATAAGTTACAATCTAAACAGAGAGCGAGTGAAAACAAAATTCATTTGAAATAATAGTGAGTCACCTGTATGCCGTGTTTCATAGAACAGAGAAAGATAAAAGACGTAAATAATCATATTCAATACTATGAAATGCATTGCGTATGCCAGACGCCAGCTGATGAGAATCTGAAACACTTGCATGCAGTACTTCAAAGAGTAAAGAAAGAAAGTAAAATTATTGCTGGAGATTATATGTATTATAAAAGTTGTAACTCGTAGATGTAAAAATCTTTCGAATGATTTTGAATAACGTTGATTATTTTTATTCGAAATATCCCATCACTACTGAATTCGATTTCTTGCGCATGACAAAGCGACATTTTCATTTGTTTGGAAACACTCTTTCCAAGTCTGGTACCAGCAAATTCACTAAAAATTAAAAATATAAACTTTTCGATTTTTACACGCTCATACAGATTTTCAGACAAGAGCCAATACTTCATTAAGCGTACACGCAGCGGAATGTTTGTATGTTTTGTTTGTGCTGACATATTTGTACTACAAGTATTACAACTACACATAGCGATTTGTTTGTATTGACATGTTTGTACAAACATGATGTTGCATGTAGGGATAAAATATATTTATCATCAGATATTCACACGTAACATCATGTTTGTACAAACAAATCATACAAAGAAATCACAGGAAGTTGATTTAAAAAGAAACAATGTTTCGATTCTTCTGTTTGTACAAACAAAACGTGCGACATTATGTCGTTGCGTGCAGTTTGTCGACATGTATGTGCATACAAAATGCTGAAAGTCGTTTGTACAGATTTGTATGAATGTGTAGGGATGAAACATAATATTGTTTCTACATTTTGTATGTGCATACAAACCTAACATTAGGCTTGTATCGCAACATCGCGACTGTCATATATATCTATTATTACTTTGCTGGTTATAATGAATTCTGGAACCATACTTGGACTTTTAATTTCAATAAATGCAATACATTTCACTAAAGTTAAAGTTTTAATGACTAAAATATAAAACTTTTATGAACCATTGTAACAATAACACTGAAGTGAAACACTTTTTTTCTTCTATCTTCTTATCTTTTCTTGCAATGGAAACATCGCTTCAACAGTGTTACCGCAAATTTATTTGTTGGATCATGGTTTTTAGTTTTTTTTTTTTTTTAATTAAAAAAAAATATACCTTTCTCATATATTATGCTTTCGATGAAATTACATAAAATTTGAAACAATTTTTGCACATTAACAACAATGCCTATAAAAGAACAACTAACAATTTGAACACATGCTTGCGTAATTTACAGATGCATATACTACGTTTATATGAACACAAACGCCAATGCGCATTTATTTTGCGCATGTAAACAATTGCATGTGCACTTTGTATTTCGAATGCGCATTCCGTTAATTCAATTTGATCAACGGTCAGGTTGCCAACATTTTAGACATATTAGCGTATAATAGTAAGCATTACAAGGGACGAAACACAGCGTTTGCAACTAAAGTGAAACCTGCTGCCCGAGGAACGAGGGCACCAAATCACACGCATTACATTTGCTATGTTTCGTTTCGAGTAAATGCATATTATTTTTCACAACAACTCTATCGACAATTCGATTTGAGGTGCCTGCAATTTGGGCGCGCAAAAAAGCCGCAAAAATATTAGATCTGTCAGATCCATGTGGGTTTATATTTGTCACTTTGACATTTTCGAGTATATATGCGAATTGAAGTTGCGACGACTCAATCGTTCGATCTCTCTCTTGACAACTAAAATGTTTTAGTCTAGGGTTGAAACTCTCAGTTTCAAACCGCTAAACAGGTACTGAAAATCGAATTTTTAATAGTGCTGTTGTGAAAAATTAATTCTCGCATTCGTATAAAATGACAGATTTAGAATTAAAATTATTAGACCTCGCGCGGCGAAAGATGAGGCCACCGAGTCATAGTAACGTGAATGCATAGCGCCCGCCTTCTAGCTTGCTATGGCTGTTTTGGAGATCCATGAGTGTCGATAAGTGGAATTTTAAACAATAAGGCGGTCACTAACATATTATTGATGACGTGCCTGGCTTCTTCTCTCACCGCGGGCACTCTACGTTTATATTTACAAATTACAACATACTTTATGTGACAACTGCATTTAAAAATGTAAGTGAAATTCACGTAAAAATTATTATGACCTTGATTAACGCTTGAATTTAAAAATGCGCATTCTACATGTAATGCGAATCGACGTGCATCTAAACTTCAAACAACAGAGTGTCTATTATTCGAACCAAATCAGAAACGGCGCGCATTCGACACTGCGCAATTCGTTGCTTTTTCGTTTGTTTGTTTTTTTGCGATTATTGGCTTATTGGGCATTCAAGTGCTGTCATGACACTCACAATAGCACCAATGAGTCGATAACTTAAAAAAATTTACGTAAATGTTTGAAAACAATCATACTTTTAATCATGCAAAAATATTTTTCAATAATCAAAACAAACTGAAAATTTGAACTATACAATGGTCCCAGTGAGTTCGGATAATTGACGCTCTACTGTAACTGAAAATAAAAACAAAAGAATGTATCCATTTAAAAATAATATACAGATTGTATCAAATTAAAGCTGTGCATAGGGCGTTCTGTGTGTAAGACAGAGATTGATATATAAAGCAATAAGTAAGAATGAGATAAATGATCGCTAATAGGAAGTTACTGTGGTTACTGAACCTGATAGCGCAGGGGTCGGCAACCTGCGGCTCACGAGCCGCATGCGGCTCTTATGATGTCAAGATGCGGCTCTCCAGTTCCATGCGCAAATATTAATAATTATATTATTTTATTTTCAACTCATAAAAAATATTATACTGCAAAAAAAACTTTAAATAAACAGAATAAAAACACTCAACAGAGAACAGTGAGAATAGGTGGAGTAGAGAGTATACGGACAGCTGACATTTTTTAAATGTGGCAACACTGTTCTGTTTGTTTAGTTATTGGTGCACTGTGTCGTCAACGGTCGCAGTCAGAACTTTTTTTTTATATACCTAATCCTACTCAAATACCATAATATTGAAATAAAAATGCTAGTGGCTCTTTAAAAACTGAGAAATTTTGTAAATTGTAACTTTTGGCTCTTCCGTCTCAAAAGGTTGCCGACCCCTGTGATAGCGTCATTTTTGTTTTGTGATTTTATCAATAATTTCAGTAGTCTTGCGGTAACTACAGTAACAATTAGCGATCATTTACCTCATTCTTACTTATTACTTTATATATCGATCTCTGTCTTGCACACAAAACGCCCTATGCACAGCTTTAATCTGATACAATCTGTATGAGGAACTTGCATAAAAATTTTAAATAATAATATATTAATTATATTTTTGAAAATTTAATATCCAAGTTTGGACTTGTATTCGGTTTGTATTCACTGAACAGTTTTTTTTTTTAGTCGGGATAATTTGGACCTACCTAGTACCATTTAATATTTTTGATTTGTTATTATTTTTAATAATAAACTGAATATTCAACTGATTTTTTTACCAGTTCTCGGATTAGAACTTAGGAACTGGGGGCTTGTAATAGAGAATCCATGGAAACGTCATATAAATAATGGCATCGCTACGCGTTCGGCTTTTGTCGAGTCTCCAAACCCGGTTTTTACACAAAGAATTTTTAGAGAAATCAATAAGATAGAAAAGAATACACTTAAATCAAGATTAAATTTCACTAAGCTCGGTGAAAAATCAGCCTTTTAGAAGAATTTTTTTATTCAATGGTAGAAGCATAAAATTACCACAGTTTAATTATTAGGACAAGTAGTACCCATGGTGTGCTTAGCCGGCAGGTTTCTCTCTCTAAAAATCGTTTCTCTCTTGCAAAGGTCTGTAAAATAATACTCAGGTGTGCCAACTCGTAAAAATCTCTAGAATGCGTGAGGATTTTTATTAACTTCCCATTGGAAGTTATTGTAATGGGTCCGAAAATCTAAATCAAAAGGTATAACAAATTTTTATGTTTCAAGGTCACTACACTATTTTTAGCACTATGTTCAGAGAGATGTCTGTGTGTCGTATGTACGTACGTATGTGTCCATTTCTTTCCAAGACGAAATCTTGAGAATGAAAAATGATATCGACTATGTTAGGGTGCCAATCGACGCGTATTAATGTAAATATGATCTGAAAGAAATTTTTTCAAAATCGGTTCAGCCGTTCTTTTTTCTTAACCAAATAGACTCCAAAAAAGTAGATTTTACACAATATCTCACGAATAAAAAATTATATCGACTTCGTAAGGGTGTCAATCGAGGCATGTTAACGTCATTTTGATCCGACATAAATTTTATAAAAATCAGTTCAGCCGTTTTTTTTTTTTAATTATTGTTAAAAATAAATAATAATTATGTTTTAATGATTAAAATGATTACCTTTCTGTGTAATACCTAATTTAACTATTATTATTATTATATCAAACTGGGAAGTTCGTCGTGTGGACCTCAAGGGTCGCACTTTAGTCCTAATAAACCACCCACCTCACGGCTTGTATTTAAATGTTTTTGTGACCAATAATTTGACAAATAAATAACAAACGTTTAGGTAGTTACCATGGTGACGAAATCAAGACGAAATTCTTTAAAGATTACAACATAGACTCAATATAATTCACTGTTTGTGACAGGACTTGTCTCAATTTAATTTCTTAAATATAACGCATAGTTGGTTACAAAGGTAAAAATTGAATATAATATATTATAATAAATAATAAAAAATAATTGTTTGAAATATTTAATTTTCATATAACTGTCAATTTGCAATTTAAATACAGTGAGTGCGACAAGGACGCGTGACGTGAAACCACACATGAAACAATTTTTTGTTTTCAAGTTGTCAACCCTGGGTATTATTTGCACTTTGAGACGATTTTTAGAGAGAGAAACCTGCCGGACAAGCACATCATTGCTATGAGTAGTACCTATAATTATTAGGTATGTTAAATACTAAATAGTTGTGTTACAGTGGCGGAAAGTTGGCGATTGCGACAAGTGTGAAGTGCTGCCCAAGCTAAGTAAGGGTGGCGATCACATTACGTTATAGACGTAATTTGGCAATCAGCGATAAAAATATTTTAAATGAAGGTATTGTAGGTTTAGTCTGAGGCTACACTAGAACCGTATCAGACCAGATCCGATCAGACCAGACCACTCCAGACAAGACCAAATCAGACAATTCAGACTTAGTGGCTGCATTTAGGGTGGATAATATCTGACAAGTTAAAATTAAAATCTATGAGTTCTTCAGATTCTGATTAATAGGATGAATATCTCATGGAAAATATTACCATAAAATACAAAAAAATAAGCAACGTGTTATTGGATGCATACATTATTAATATTAATATAATTATTGATATAATTGAATATTGATATATATTAATATCAATATAACTGATATGCAAACACGTCTTAAATAGTTTTAAGACAATCTGGTAATAATAGCTAGCATAAATTTAGGATACACAACACTGTTTGTTGAAAACTGTCAAATGTACGGCCGTAGTCTGACGAAATATCAAACATGTTTGACATCGTCCGACAGTCGGTATGTGTCTGTTGCAATCTGACATAATCTGGCGCGGTCTGAAGTGATAACTGTAGCCACTTCAATAAGATTATTGGTGTTTGTTCACATCCGACAATATGGATCTGATCTGGTCGGAAACGGCGCCAATGTAGCCTCAGCCTTAGGCGGAACAGTCCGATATAGTTTACAATCATCGCTTACTTTCGACCCGAGGGACGAAAATACGTTACTTTCATTTTTCATTGCTGGTATGCAATAATCAACTTTCGTCTTTGAAAACTATTATGAAGTCACTTTTGATGCACATATTACAAAAATGTAATTTCCACATTTTGATTCTGTTAATACTGCTGAGTCACATACATTTGAAAATGTAAAAAATACCTCATTAAAACTTAAAAAAGAGTCAAGTTCCTCGTTATAAAACAAATGAGGGCTATCAGACTTCTTTTTTACCAACTGATGGCACCACTTATATGTCACTTTAATGTCATTCAAATGTCAGTAGTGTTTATATTTTCCACCACCTGATGGCGACACTAGCAAGTAAAGTATTTATCATTCAATCGGAATTTTGTATTTATTTAATTATTTATTCCTTAACAATGGATACACGAAAAATGACTAAACGCAAACCGTTAATCTCTAAACGTTTGACATACCTTACGTGCCACTAGCGCCATCTGACGAATAAAAAGTGTAAGCGTTTGACGTATACCTTACTTGCCACTAGCGCTATCTGGCGAATAAAAATATGGTAGCCCCCACTTCTTTTGTTAAATAAAATTGTAATGTATTTTGTTAATGCAGCTTAATATGTCTTTAAAAAAATCACTATGTATAAAAACGATTATAATATTATGTATATAGTTCTCAGTAGGTACCTCTATAAACTGCAACACATTCAAATTTAGTGAACTATAATAATATTAAATGAATTAAACTATGACTACTCCAATAGCTTTCAAAAATCTCTGTAGATTTAAATTATCATCAATTGGTGATCCGTCAAAATAACTTCAATTCATCTCCTACAAAAACAAATGACGATAAAAAAAGGTGTGAGTGACGCGGTACTCTCGAGATTTATGTGTAAACATGTGAGCTCTTTTCAGTTTGGTTTCACGAACGTACAAATGTCATCTGAAAACAGTTGACAACGCCGGCTGCGCAAGCAGTGTGCGCAAGAACGTTCCACACACACACACATACTTACGCAGTCACATCAACAAGAGTTACGATCTTACGCAGCCCCTACCGTGTAGCGAGAGCTAAGATGTTTACACATCAAAAATTGTCAAAATATAAAACAGTAGGCCTCCCATATCCGCGGGAGTTCAGTTCCAACGTATTCGTGGATAATTTTTGACAAAATTGAAACAGGAAAAATTGATGACAGACAATTCGAGTAAAAAAAAATAAAGTCCACGCGCCTAGCAAAACAAACGCGTTTCGACAAGTTTTCACTCCTACATATTTCGACCGGCGCTCGATCGTTTCTCAGACTTTTTCCAAACCGCGGTTACTGAATCCGTGGATACAGAGAGCCTACTGTAATCAATTAATTTGCAACTTACCTACAACCGAGAGGTTGACTGTTTGAACCAAGAGGTGATCTGGAACGACTACGTGATTTTGAACGTCTATTAGATATGTCTGGCTTTGTTGTGGTGACGTCTCCCCAGTCACTAAGATCGTATTTTGATAAATCGCCATCTTCATCATCATCTTCCTCGTCATCGTCTGCTTCATCGTCGTCTTCTTTAGGCTAATAACAATCGAGATGCGCATATGAGAAACGTAATATAAATGGCAGCAGGTATATAGTCACCTAAAGTTACGTGCAGTATGGAGCTGGGATTCTAGATGGTAGCGTAGATCATAGCAGGGCTTGCTTAAATTAATGCATTGTTATATATGCGAGCATACACAACGAAGCAGTGAGTGTAGCAGGTATAAGCGCTGTTACAAGAGCTAGTAGATACAAGAATGTATCCCACCATTCTTTCAGCGCGCTGACTACTACAATCAACGTGTGACAACTGTCAAATGGCAGTTACAAGTTTCGCAATGGATGTGACTAGTTTAATAAGTGAAATTTTGCCAGTTTTTATTTAATTTGTTTTGAGTTTTTTCTAAGATGTATTGAAAAGTGTTAGGTTCCATACGTAAATATTCAAAAAAGCGGTTTGGATAAAATTTTAATTCTTGGTATAAATGATGAAATTCGCCGTGTTTAGATCGTTTTCTATTAATAGGGTGGACATGATAGCTCCTACCCAAATTTGTATTTAAAATATACCACTTTGTAGCAGAAGAACACAAATATTTGTCTTCGCTATCTGACAATTCAAACATTATTTAAGTTTGTATCAATGCTATCAAAGCTTTGTTGTGCAAACCTATAAGCGCTTATAATTTCAGCCATCTACCATACATGCTACCATCTAGAATCCCAGCTGCGTACTGCACGTACCTTTAGTTATCATTGGTTTTCATAGAAAAACGCGCAAGAAATCAAGTTTTTCCCCCTTCTGATAGCATGCAACCACCTCTTTCAGTTCCGCTTTAGAAATACAAAACCTCTATGATTCGAACATTGGTAAACACAGCACAACGGCATTATCTATGATTTATTATTTTAAATAAACTTATTCTGTGAATTGCCCACAGACCAAGGTGGTTATATAGCTGGCGCCCCTACCGGTCAGCTTGGCAGTGCCAATTCTCATTCAGATAAAAAATTGTATTGATAAAAAATAGTATTGATAGATACACCAAAAAACAAATATCTACGTACTTCTCTCACTTCCTGTTCATCTTTAACACTTTCATCTTTATCGTTCTGTTCTAATTGTTTAAGACGTTCGTGATTATCTTTTCGATAACTGTGACTACTGCTGCTGTCGCTCCAATGACCGTCTTCTTTCTGTCGTCTCTTTTTTCGTCTACCGAACTAAACAACAAACAGTAAATTTTAATATTTAGCATAATATAAACATTGACGGTTGCAGTTTAGAATAATGACAGTGAATTATTAACTTTTCGCGGTTTTGATTTCATTTTTCAGTATTCTCTACTGGAAGTGACCTCCTGCATTGTTCATCTCAAATCCTTTCCCCTCGTCTAAAAACGATTAGTTCTCCCGACGCTATTTTTAAAGCTAAAATGGTTTGGGTAAACGCCAAATGAAGGACCGAGTCATATTACAGATCCTACAGGCGAATTTTTTGAAAAAAGTTTTGGCTACGTGTGAAAGATTACGTAATTTTTAAAAAGTTGAAAGTTACGTCATTGTTCTTACAACAGGTGTTTTCATATACTGTTTGCAGTCATTATGCATTCATTTAATTATGTATTTGGTCACGACTTACGTGTTAAATTTGTATTTATTTAAAAATAGCGTCGGGAGAGCCATAACGGTATTTAGGCGAGACGAAAGGATTTGAAATGATGAATGCAGGGGTAACTTCCGGTAGAGAATACTCTTAATGTCAATTTTAACAGGAACCAAGGCCGTAGCTAGGTGGGGGGCATAGAGACATCGATAGTTCACTGACCTCATCATATTCATCGTCCGAATCGTCGCGTTGTTTATATTCAACAACTCCGCGATCGTTGTATCCACCTCCCAGTCCGGTTCGTTCTTCAACTTCTCCGAATCGAGGTGCATTGCACATGTTACACTGTTGCCGTCTCGCCCAATTTACATTACCGCATCTGCAAAACGAACGAAACGTCGTCGGTCTTAAATTAAGTGATCCCTAGTCAAGCGTGCTTAGTAATTACACAAGCATCTTTGACGGATGTCATTTTTCACAGACAATGCAAGCATTTTGCGCAAGTTTCATATTATCTTAGTGCTCCGAAAGACTGAACCGGACTGTATACTAATTATTCTTACCCTTGAAATAGAGCTGACAACGAAGTATAAATAAAAAAAAAAGGGTGTGGGTCTCGGGACCCCCGCCAGATGTGAAACATCAAAGAAAACGTTATTGAACTCGGTGGTATTCCCTATGTAGTAGTATATATTTTTTCAAAAGCAGCAACTAACTGTTATGCTGACGTAATCCTATATACTGCACTGTAACACACGCGGTTGCCCGAGCGCGCGGAAGCCGAGAGAGAGTGCCGCAGTGATGGGGAGAACAGCAGCGAAGGAATTGAATTGAATTGTGAATTATAGACGCTCGACAACAAAGGTCATTAGCGTCTGTAGCAGCGAAGGAGCGGACCAAACATTTCGTTGCATATTTCCCCTCACGCGGCTGTTCACAGCCCGACATAAGATGTTTCACATCAAAAAGATTTGTATGAAAGTAGCTCAAAAAATCTACAATAGTTACTAGTTTTCCAGCCTTATAAAATTGTTGTCCCCGCCATGACGGCAAGCACTAGAATATGAAAGTACAAACAATACCATACACTTCAAGCGAGCTTGGGGAAACTTTATACTAGACGAAATATCAAACATGGTTTGATATCAAATTGTCAAGCGCCTATGCAAGCCTTCATTCAGATCTGTCAAAATGCTTGCGCAATCACGATTGTCAAGTACGCTTGAATGTGTGTTGGTCGCTTTACGCTACATAGTTATGTAATCAAATTACTTATTGCATTGCCAGTCATCAGCACTGAATAACCCTTTGCTTTTTTCCGCTGCTGCTTTGCCAATTTCTTGTCCGAGTTTTCGTTTTTTAGGAGCTTCATCACGTTCTTTATTGCAACGATTACACGTTTTTCTACGCGCGAAATTTATATTCCCGCATCTGTAAAATAACACGTACTTTTTTTTAGTAAGTCCAAGGAAGAGCCGGTCTTAAGTAATGTTGACAATCCGCATTACTTACTGAGCATCTGGACAAATCCAGTCATGTTCACCTGGTTTAAAACCACTTATATTACTACTATTACTAGACGAATTTACTTCTAATTCAGCCATTTCTTAAGTCAGTTGATTTTTGACGTTTATTTAATTTACATCCTCATTGAACAACATCCATATTTATTCCCCCACCTGTTTACACTTTATCTATGGTTTACACTGTAGCCAATATTTTAAATATTTCTTATCGGAAATATTTCAAATTGTTTTATTTTTTTCACTAACGAATTTTTATTTTTTATAAATATATTACCCAAAATTAGTCATTGTACACATGTCAAAAGTTGTCAATTGCACCATATACCATTTAAATGAGCGATAAACGAAATAATTTGGAAAATACTCAATACTACCGTTCTAACCTACAATGCATTATCTGATATCTCACAAATTATTAGTTTCGAGAAAGCGCTCTTATGATTTATGAATTGACTATGTCAGGTACACAGGTTCCAAAGCATGCATGTTTACATACATAACAAATACTGCATAAGATATTTTTTTATTAATCTGGTAGTTTGTAGGATAATGGATGACAGATATTATCATCAAAGTTTGGAGGAAAAACTGGAGATACTGCTTTCTGGAGTAGAACGGCAGTAGTGAGTATAGCGTAACCAAGAGTAACATGAGTGAACTGTAAACTTTGAAGAAATTCCGTTCGATGCCACTAGTTGAGAATTTTAAGAATTAAATATGTAACGGTTATTATTGTAGCAATATTGAAGCGTAATAATAGTGCATTTCATAATTATTAATATAAAGTTCGGAATAAGATTCAGACGCACAAATGAAAGCGCAGAACCTGGTATGTTTGAATGTACAATTTTCAAAATACTATTTATACTTCTTTAATTTTTTTTCTCCTATTTTTGTGTTCATTGGTAAGATCATTTTATGTACATGTATTCGGTGTTAACTGTTAACACATTTTTTTAATAGTCAATTATTATTGATATTTATCCATTCGTGTATTTTCAGTATTCGGACCTTCAATAAAACTAACACACTGACAATAAATATTGTTATTTAGGACTCCAACATTTATAAGAATCTATTACATAATCTATTATGAATTGTGTAATGACCTTATAGTTACGAATTGTGTATGTAATGACCTTAGAAGACGCAGTTGTTCAGTCGTGTTCTGTTAGTTTATTAGTTGCTATATTAATTCATTCGAAAATAATATGTTTCAATATTTTAATAATGGCGCAATTCAGAAACTTGAAAATAACAGTATGGTGTTTGTGTTTAGGCTAGAAAACATTCACAGATGACAGCATGCGACTACGTGCAGTTAATTTAGTGAGGACGCTTTGTGACATCATATGACACAGCCAGTTTACAAAAACGAAATAAACACACGTGAGTTGCTTATTTGTTCGATTCTTTTTTTAAGTTTTTTGCTTAATACTCTTCACTATGTACATGACCTTGAACAAGGCTAGAATAAAAACTTACAGCGCACACGGTGGCGAAAAGCGGAAAATTGACAGGTTTTATTATATAGAATATCCACGTGAAAACTTTTCCACGCATTTTGTTTTTCCTTTTGAGTTAAAAATTGTAAACTTTAGGGGTTGGATAATCATTAAAAGGACACCCAACCATCTGCGGCCGCTATAACTTGTTATTTTAAGTAGCACCCCATATTTTTTTCGACGGAATTGGGAGAGGGACCTCGGATAAGCGAAAACTCGGATAACACGGAAGAAATACTACGCGCGTACAGCATAGTCATAGCGGGTTCATCCGTTTTATCCGAGTTTTTCCGTATTACCCGAGCATACACTTTGATTAATGCGAAGTGCTCGGATAAATCCATTGCCTCGGATAACGCGGAGACTCAGTTGATCGAAGGCCGGATAAACGAGGTTTTACTGTATGTGAAAGCATGGAAAAAACACGAAAGAGAATTGTAAATTGTATGCGAAGTTGTTAAATTACAATTAAAAGTTTCTTTTCTATATTATTTTTTATTTAAATGATACATTTTATGACAAATTGGTTGAGACTTTCGCGGCAAGTTGATGAGCTGGTGTTGTCCTGATTCGGGTCTATAGGCCTTCGTTGGTTGGAATTGCTTCCTAACGTTTCGCTAGCACGAGTGGCGAGCTTCTTCAGAGGTCCTTTCATCTCCGATGCTGCATCGGAGATGGAAGGACCTCTGAAGAAGCTCGCCACTTGTGCTAGCGAAACGTTAGGAAGCAATTCCAACCAACGACGGCCTATAGACCCGAATCAGGACAACACCAGATACATTTTATATTTTCAATCTTTTATAAAATAATAGTTTTTGACAGCAGCTATCAAATTTTTATTGTTTCCATATCAACTTTGTTTGAAATAGAAATAAAATACAGATGTAACATGTTCCTATGGAAATTGGAAATATGTGCGTCAATACACGCTGATTTTAATTTCTGACTCCTCAAAGCTCTAACGCGGACGCCATCCTTCTTATGAATTATAATTTGCTTATAGGATAAATATTACAAAAACCATAAACAACGATTCCGAGAATTTTATATGGCAGTTTAAAATTGAAAGATATAGAAAATATCGACATAATTTGCGTTTTGAGCACATGTTTATCTACAATAAACAATTAAGTTTATCAGTGCGCTACTGAAATCTTTTATTCTTCTGACTAGCATTGCATCAAAGCACTTTACACAAAGTAAGACCAACGAGCATCAGATGTTAACTATGTACAACTTGAACCGTATGCGTCTTCATGTGATTGATAAGACATTGATTTTGCGTAAAACTCTTGTTGCAAACTTCACAGGCATATAACCGTTCTCCGCGATGCGTTCTGCTATGGACGCGCAAATGGTCAGCCCGTCTAAACGCCTTGTCACAAGTCTCACATTTGAATTTCTTTTCATCTGAAATCAGTTCATATAAATTATAAAATCCGGTACCTCTAATAAGTCATTTAACAGGTAGGTGTGCGGAACGTGTTTTACTTACCGCACTATAGTCGGGCCGCTTAACAGTTGGAGTGATCACGTGAAAAGCACATTAATAGCTTACGCCGCAGGCGTGGCCTTCGCATGTAGTTTCATTCCCAAACGTTCAAGCAACCAATTAGGTACTTTGCACACTATGATCATGCGTTTTCATTGCTCCATCTGTTAAGCGGTCCGACTATAGGGAGGTAAGTAAATGGTTGCCATAGCAACTTCTGTTTATACGCTCTGTATGCCTGCGTGCGCCTGCCATTATTTACTCACGAACTTCACATACTGTAGAAGTAAAGATGGCGACGCAAATGAACTGTCAAAATTTTTTGAAAATGAAGTGAATAGTAGAAATTGTTTAGTGGTTATGGCAAAAAATACCATACATATCTCGTGCGTAATGGTATTATTAGGACTCGTGTGACTGTAAAAACTCGCTATCGCTCGTTTTTACATATTGATAACTTGTCGTAATATTGCCCATTACACATCTAGGTATACAATCTATTATTTTATGTAAAAATGTCCAAAAATTGTAAATCTATGGTAAAAATTGAAAAAAAAATGACCAAAAATACAGGGTAAAATGCCCTTGCCAAAAAAGATCTATACTTCCCTAAGGGTGCGTTTTAGGCCATATGTCTATATGAACTATTTGACTTACTTTGATGAATACTACACGCTGTAGAAAATTGGAACTCTATTTTAGAAACATCCTGTATGTAATTTTTTAAAGATCCGCATAACCTCTTGTATGTACAAACTACAAACAGTAAAGCGCTAACCTGTATGTGTAACGAAATGTTTTCTGAGCAAAGCCTTATCGTAAAATCGTTTGTCGCATAAAGGACAAGGAATTTTGCGTACTCCGTTGTGACATCGTAAATGTACTCTTAGTGTGTTCTGACCTCTATATGCCTTGCCGCAAGTTTGACAGACAAATCGTTTCTCTTCCGCATGAACAGCCATGTGGCTACGCAACGATGCCCATTGGGTGAATGCTTTATTGCATACGTTACAGTTGTAAGGCTTTTCCCCACTGTGAATTCGCATGTGTACTTTTAAATTGCTAGACAGAGTAAAAGCGCGACCGCAAACTGTGCATAAATGGGGCCTTACTCCGGAATGAACCTAGACACAGAAAATAGTTTATTTTAAAGTGCACCTATTATTATTACTACAGTCGACTCTTGTTAATTCAAACCTGCGATAATTCGAACCTCTCTATAATTCAAAGTTATTATGAGTTCCCTACAAAATCTCTTTATATTTCGGACTAAATCAATACATTTTTATGCACTTGGTAATTCGTACGAAAAAATCATTGCTATATAACAAAACGACGCGTTAATTCGAACTCATCGGCGTCCAACACTCGACAAATCAAAGTTGCAGAGAGAAAGAGGCGGAAAGATTGTAAGTACATACATACATTTTGCGACAAGTTCAAACTTGTATCAACGTTTGTTTGTTGAGCCTTTGTTTCGAACCATTTGATATTTCAAACATTCGATAATTCGTAATATTTTAAGAGTCCCTCGATTTTCGAATTAACGAGAGTCGACTGTACTTTATTAATTCGGAAGGCAGTCGAATTTGTCGAACAGCAATAAAATAAATAAAATGATCCTCAGATGTAGAGTTCATACATTTAGAGAAAACCGAATCCTAACGGAAACCTGCGCACAAAAACTGGTGGGAGAAGTAGTCAGTGGTGTACGCAAAACAGATTCTGACGCACAGACGTAGGTGCTGGGGGCTGAATTAAAGCATCACTGATAATGCACTTTAAGCACAATTCAATACTCTATTTTTTACAGCATGTAGGTAATCCCTATATTATTAAACAAGCAAATCTTGTATATATGTACCTATATAAATATTTTCTCGAAAACGGCTCTAACGATTTTGATCAAATTTACCAAAAAAGGGTTTCGGGGGGCAAAAAATCGATCTAGCTAGGTCTCATCCCTGGAAAAATTCGTTTGCTTATCGATTTTATCATTTTAAAAAACAGTTTTTTTAACGTTATAAAACAGTGTCGTATGGTGAGTAGGCTTTGGAAAAAACAAACTATTTTCATTATTTATGTCAAATTACTCTGACAGTCAATCTTTAACTTATTAAAATAATCAGTAATTATTTGAAAAGTAAAAAAATAACAACAATAAAATCTAAACATAATTATACTTACATAATTATGTTTAGATTTTATTGTTGTTATTTTTTTAACCAATATTTAAATAAATAGGTATAATACTTTTATATTACCTATATAAAATTGTAGGTACATACGTTATGTAGTATGACGTATACTGACGTATAATAATATTATCTACTTATAGGTATGTAATTTTTTTTCTTAAAAACGACTAACGATTTTGATGAAATGGGAACTTTAAG
The DNA here is from genome assembly GCA_039654895.1 of Mongoloraphidia duomilia. NCBI lineage: Eukaryota > Metazoa > Arthropoda > Insecta > Raphidioptera > Raphidiidae > Mongoloraphidia > Mongoloraphidia duomilia. Next base: position 6,636,807 of record CM077523.1, read on the forward strand.
TACTATTTTTTTTGAACTCATCCGAGCAAAGCTCGGTCATCCAGATATTATAACCTAAACACTGAATGACAAGTAAAAAGTGCACTGACATGTACACATAAACCGACATAAACTGGCTTACCCCTTCAAAAATAGAATAGACCAGTCCGAACCAAAGCTGGTTTCTACGCATGAGGCGATTAAGTTTTCTCTAAATGTATGAACTCTAACATTGTTTGGGCGGATACCATGTATTAATTTTTAAACAGTTTAGGAACTAGAATTTCGAACCACAAAGTATAGAGCAATAAACATGAACAAAATTATGTAAGGTACCCTTGCCCTACAACAGCGCTGTAAGTAGCAAAACTACTCGGCCCGGTACTCGATATTCTGCTTTAAAATTTGATCGAGTGTCCGGTACTCGATTTTTTGAAAAATGAGCCCTCGGTGCATCCCTAATATAAATAACTTACAGCCATATGAAGTTTCAAATTGCCTTTCATCATGAACTGCTTTCCGCATTCTTTGCAGACGAGAGGTGAATCGTCAGCATGTTCTTCCATGTGAGCCTCTAAGTCCTCGTTCTTATCAAAGCTTTTGTAACACTGTTTACAATGAAAGCCGGTCAGTTCTCCGTGCGTCCTTAGATGTCTCTTTAAATCGTAATGCGTAACGAATGTCCTCGGACAAATATCGCACTTGAATTTTCTTATACCTAAATGTCGTTTAAGATGTAAATCGTAACTAGATTTTTTCCAAAATATTTGAAGGCATAAATAGCATTTCAATGGATATTTTATAAACGAATTATCAACCGCACTATCTTCATTTGTTTCATCTGTACTTGAAATAGGATGTTCAGGACTGCACGCGTTTTCATTTGTTTCATTCAAAAGATCGGAAAATGAATGCACTTTATAAATATGTTTCATCAAATCGTTTTTCTCCACAAAACTTTTATCACATTTGGTACATTTAAACCTTTTTATACCCATATGTCGGTTCATATGAATGTCTAACTTGTATTTTCCTGAAAATGTCTTCTTGCATATCTTGCACGTTTTGTTATCTTCATCCAACGTATCCTTCAACTGTTTTTTAGCATGCATTTGTTTTATATGTCGTTCCAAGAAACATTTTTTAACGAAGATTTTTCTACAAAAATCGCAATTAAATTTCATCATTTCGTGGCATTTCAAATGTAAATCGTACTTCTTTTGTTCCTTAAAGGATTTATTACATGTCATGCAATGAAAATCGTTTTGTTCTTGGATTATTTGACTTTCACATAATTTATCAGTTAACTGTTTGTTCGCATGCATTTGTTTTATATGTCGGTCTAAGAAACATTTTTTAGCAAACATTTTTCTACAAAAATCACAATTAAACGTCATTATTTCATGACACTTTAAATGTAAATCATACTTTTTTTGTTCTTTGAACGTTTGCTTACATGTTGCACAATGAAATCCGTTATCTGCATTGTTTTGTTCTTCGATTTCTGTTTCACATAAATTATCAGTAGAATCTACTGTTGCATCTAATTCATTTTCATCGAAATTAAATTCATCATTACTGATTAAGGCATCGTTCAGTTGTGTTTCATTTTTAATAACAGTTTCCGATTTTACTATCGCTTCATTTTTAATGGTCATTTCTGATTCGATATTCACGTCTTGTTTTGCAACCACGATATACTCCGATATATTACCTCGAATTATTTCGTGAACTTTATTAATATGCTTAACTAAATCGTATTTTTCAACAGAACCTTTATCACAGATTTTACATTTAAATCTCTTAACACCTAAATGACGATCCATATGTATTCTTAACTTACTTTTTTTAACAAACGCTTTGTCACAAATATCGCAAACAAACTTTTTCCCGCTTTCTAATGAAATTTCTTCGTTGTTTGCATTTTGTTCGGGATCAGTTTTAATAATAATTTCAGACTCTACTAATGAAGATTCGGACTGATTACAAAGTTTTTTGATGTTCGAAATTAAATTATCTTCTATTAATTTTAGCAATTTCCGTTCGGATTCATGGCAAGTTATTCTGAATTCGTAACTGTCTTTTATTTGCTGGGCGCACTTTTGGCAAATTGTTTTTGGTAATTTATCGTTCGCTGTTATCTGTAAAAATAAACATAGATACCTATAAGAAAAATTTTCATTGGCTGGTTTGTGGGGAGGGCTATAGCCCCTTCAGTAAAATAAATCATTTTTGATGTGAAACATCTTATGTCGGGTAGTGAACAGTCGCGTGAGGGGAAATATGCAACGAAATGTTTGGTCCGCTCCTTCGCTGCTGTTCTCCCCACCACTGCGGCACTCTGTCTCTCTCGGCTTCCGCGCGCTCGGGCAACCGCGTGTGTTACAGTGCATTATATAGGATTACGTCAGCATAACAGTTAGTTGCTGCTTTTGAAAAAATATATACTACTACATAGAGAATACCACCGAGTTCAATAACGTTTTCTTTGATGTTTCACATCTGTCGGGGGTCCTGAGACCCACACCCTTTTTTTTACGCTTCGCAGATAGCAAAATTATATTATAATTATCTTCTATATTTGCCGCTGATAGACGTTACACTAAAAATAAAATCTAGGACCTAGGCAATCAGGTCTTGGCGACTTACCTGAACCGCAGCACATTCCAGTAACATTTCGCTTAACTGTACTGATTTACTGGGACTCATTTCTGTATCGAAAATGGATATTGGGCATTCACTCTTAATCATACACGTTCTACAAACATCGCTTAATTCAGTCATTGTAAAACAAAAAAAATCTGTTCAATATGTAAGAAACGTGCAGCGCGCCACTTTTGCGCAATTAAATTCGGTTTGTTTCTTAAATTCTTAAACCATTATTGTGGCGATGTCAATATTTTAAGTATCGCTTACCCAGTAATTGTTCTTTGAAAAGATCCGAAATTACGATTACTGGTATTTAAAAGTATTCGTTACTCCAATTACTAGTAGTTGTGTAGTATCCGTTCTTTCGACTCACTATTATCGACATGACTTTGATATCGATACTTAGCGTTGCTGTCTCTGGGATCGTTGACTACCGATTAAATTACTTTTACCGAGTAGTTTATACTAGGGAATGCAATCTCGAGCCGAGATTGGCAATTCGAGATCTCGCGAGATCAGTCTGGGTTCGAGATTGGCAATTCAAGATCTCGCGAGATCTCTACAATATCGAGATTTCGCCTACTTTTAAAAAGAACGTATTATTTGGTATCTAAAACTTAATCAAAACTACTTACTTGGGACAGTGTGACTGTGTACGTGTGTGATTTATTGCGTAGTGCACTGCACTGTGCAGATGATTATTATTCATTACTTTCCTTAAATAAACGTTGATTTTTTTCTTCCAAGATTCAGTTAATGTTTTGTTTTATTTTCAAAATATAACAGCAATACCCCAACTCACACAGCACACTATATGTCAATTAATTATTTTGGAAATAACTTCTTAGGAGTTATGAAGCATAGGGTAAGTTACTAATAGTAACGTTTACGAACATTTGGTTTGAATTGTTCTTAGACATATCCAATATTCACTTAACTTTGTAATTTGTTAGGCATCTAATGCTTGTTATAAGTTAAATAACTGTCCATTTTACTCAAGAAAACAATAATTAAAACAATGTATGCAGAGAAACAAACAGAATCAATTAGCGCGACTGTCAAAAACTATTACGTATAAGATATAATTTTTTTTTTTCAAGCGCGTTCGTTCTTGAAATCTCGTTCGAGATCTCGACCCGATCGGGTCGAGATCTCGAACGAGATTGCCTGCCCACGAGATTAAATCTCGAAAAATGGCTCGAGATCTCGCGAGATCGAAATCTCCCGAGATCGAGATTGCATTCCCTAGTTTATACTTGTACTATGTACACCAAGTAAAGTCACTTGGCAAGTACCGCGTAATAAGTAGCCAGCTTTAAATCAATTAAAATTCTTTTCCAAATACCGATCTAATACTTGGATCAACGATAAGGCCAAAATAAATAAAATCGCAACTTTATCTGTAATTGTAAGTTTTTAACGAAATTTTGATTTAGATGTAGCGAATTAGCCATTTTCAGAATTTTTTTTGTCGTTTTTTTTGGTCTGGGTCAAAAAATACAGAACCAATTTTAGTAAAATCAGCTGGGCGGCGCACCCATTCAACAAGTCCTGAGGAGAACATTGTGTCTAAATAATTAAGAACAGAATTGCTTAATCTCTAATGTATCATAAAAATAAAGTAAGTAATTAGGTATTTAAGTTTAAAAAAAATTATTAATTTTTTAATTTTTTCTAATAATTTAACATAAATAATATTGAAAATCGAAAAGAAAATTTTTTTTAAAGCTATAGATAAATTACTAAAAATTAATTAAAATGTATAAAAATTTAAAAAATATCACGTGACTTCAAAACGCGCCAGGAATGTTTGTGACGTCGTTATGTTAAAATGTGTCTGCATTTGTTGGTATTTGTGTATATGTATTACGCATACTATCAAAAATAATAAATTTTTAACTTGGTTACCATGGATACAATGACCATAGATAACATAATGACGTCACACGCGTTCGGATTCTTTCGGCGCGTTATCGGAACTGAGTTTAAAAATTAATTTTTATTTAAATATAACTTTTTAATTAGTAAGCAAAAAAATTAAATAAAAACAGTTTTGCTATAAAACTTGTATGTGGTCCTTCCATTTAAGTAAAAAAAAAAATTCATTTAAAAACCCAATTTGTACATATTTTGTGTAACAACTTCAAACATCATTCACAAATAGAGTTCAAAATGTGCAAAATCTCCAGTACTACTGCCCTACACAGTCAAACTTTCCATATTGCTTGCGACAACAGTCGAAAAACGAGATTTTTCCATATTTTTTTTTTATTAAAGCACTTTTTTATGAAGATTTCAAATCTGCACAATTTCTCTCATTTTAACTTAAGAAATCTCTATGCTTATCTTGAACACTGTTTATAAATTAGAGTATGATCTAATTTTCAGTATCGACATTTTTTTGTATATATATTTTGAACGTACACTTTAATTTTCTGCCATGGTTTATTCTGAAATAAGTTAGGGTATTTTTTAATTAAGATATCACAATCCTTTTTCTTTGGAGGTTTCTTTTGTTTAATGTTATCTTTGAAAAAGGAAGCAACCACCTCTTTTTGCTGTTTCGTCCATGGTACTAAATTTCTTCTTTTTATTATATCAGTGTCATTTTTAATTTTACATGGTTTATTGATCGATACTTTATCACGACAAAGATCACTTGGGATATCATCATTTGGGATCTTATATTCTCCATCCGAAATATCACACTCACTTAATTCTTCACTTAAATCAATTTCGATTTCATCGAGAGATTTGTCTTTATATTCAGAAGCGGTTCCCTTTTCCGTTAGCATTAACAATTTTGAAATTTTGGCTGTTTGATACACATCGTCTGGTAATTTATAAGATTTGTTAATCCTTAGATCCATAAAACTTGCTAACTGTTCAATTTCATTGTTGTTCATGTGAAATAATTGACAAAGTGTTGCCAAGTGTTTTCGAAACTTACCTGACGTTATTGCTCGAGGATTCTTGGCTCCACAAGCTTTGGCGTACATACTAAGAACTAAAAATCCATGAATTGTTGTTTCTTTTTTAGATACAAAAAATAAAAACGGGCTTTCATTTTTTATAAAACTAACTCTGTACTTTAATAAAATTTTAATATGCTCTTGTACGTTAACACTAAATAAAAATGAAACACTCCGATTTTTTTCCCCTCTGATTATAACGCGTTTAAAATTTTTCATCAGTATTTTTTCAGTGGGAGACAATGCGTGATCAAATTTTTCATAATTCTGCTTATTATATGTATGTATTAATAGCCTTTGAAGCTCTACCGGCTTTTTTCCGTTTAGAAGTAGCACACGGCAAAATACTGTTTCTAATAATTCCTTATAGGCGACATAATTATTATTTTCTTTTGTAAGAATCAATGCTGCATTATCGGCTTTAACAGTCAAATAATCTAACATCAATTTTAAATCCGTTGCTAACTGTATTAGATGTACTTCACTCGATTTTTCAATGTTCAAATTATCGACAGGTTTGCAAGAAATGTCATCTTTCCAGTTAGAATCAAGAAGTTCGATCATCTTTTTTAAGTTGATTTCTGATTCTTTAGACTGAGAATTGAAATAATATTGCTGTTTTTCCCATCCAAAATTTATTGCCATTTCACAACATTGCTTTAAAGATGTTATCATGTTTATTGCATATGTTGGCGATTCATATAATTTTTTCTTTTCATCAAACTTCGCTATTGTTTTTGTAGCCTGGAGAATCAAATCATAATACTGTGGTGCTAGTGCATGAAAGAAATTTTTAATTTCTGGGTTTAACTTCTGTAGTTCAATTAATAATTTCGACAATTCGCGCATTTTTCTTGACGTTATGTTAATAGAACGTTTCTCTCCATGCTTTTTTATATATTGTGCTCCGTATGCACAAATAAGTGCATCTGTCTTGGCTGATAAAGAAATTTGATCGACTCGCATTCGGGGAAAAACTCTCTGTAGTAAAATCTGATCATCAGTTTTTATTAAATCTTTAATTAACATATTTTCAGAAGTTGATCGAGTCCCTTTGTTGCCTTTGGGATTTTCGATGCACTTTTTTCGGTGTCTATATAGTAGCTTTGATGAGTAGAAACCGAAACAATATTCGCAAGGCAGGGTTAAACATCCCGTTCTTGTTTTTTTCACTGGTTTAATAACACAATTATTTCTAATACATATAAAATTTCCTTTTTTTCTTATTGCACTTAATAACTGTTTTCTTTCTTTACTTTTTACAGGCTTAGAAAAAATTTTTTGTACTTCTTTTTCTGAGCCGTGGTGTCTCTTAATATGTCTTGCAAAATTCGTAGTGAGAGTTTCGCAGAAATAACAAAAATCTCTGCTACGAATTCTTTTTGATTTACGGTTAACAGAACTTTCAGTCAAAACCTCGTTTTTAACGAAACTATCAGTCGAAAGCTGGTTTTTTACAGTTATAATAGATTCTGTATCGGAGATCTTTTGTAAAACATAAACTAGACTGTTATCATCATGAACAGGTGACATAACTGGAAGTTCAGAATGCAAATCTCTTTCTTCTTTTGTAGTTAATGGCTCGTTCTAAAATAATCAAATCATACAAAATTAAAAAATGTTATGAACCAAGAAATCTTATTTTTATTTTTTACAAATGCGTTTGTGAAATGCACCCAGAACGACGACTAGGGGAAAGTATAAGCAACAAGATTATGAGACAAGTGGACATGTTCTGTCTTTTCAAATGGTGCAATATAAATGCCATTTTTTTTTTAAATCGACATAATCTATTTTTGAACGTGGATGTTTTTGCTGTTTTATTAAATGAATAATTACAAAAACTGACTTGTTACTGTCACTTGTCAGTAAATAACAAGTTGAAAATGATGCGCGCGCAGAGAAATAGAGATAGAAAATTGCCATTTGTTTTCTGTTTCACAACCTTACTGCCTTCTTTCCATTGCTTAGTATGGATACGCCCATGATTTGTGATGAGTGGCATGATCACCGAAATAAAGTAATGCTGCTTACTCCCTATACCTTGCTGTGCGTGGAAAGCGGGTAAAGACAGATAGTTAATAGGGTTCCACTACAGTCTTAATAGACTGTACGACAAAGACAGGTGGCCCTATTAACTATGTCTGTCTTTATTCGCTAGCAGCGCGTCAGTTTACATTCCAGAATTTCTATATTTCTGTGGGCATGATATAGATTTTTACGCACCAAATTGTTAATAAAATAATGTAGAGGAAGGTTACTTAAGTCGTACCCCCTAAGGTAAAATGGCTAATTTATAGGGTAATTTAAATTATACAAAATCGTTTGCGTTTATTGAATCTTTATTTTATTTTAATCCACTTTCATAAAATTACAAAAATCTTCGATCACAATAGTTATTTTAATGTTAGAAGTACCTTTGGAAAACCGGTCTCTTAATGAGCCTGTAAACGTCATTTTTTTATTGTCATTAGAAAGAGCCCCGTGTAACTTAAAAAATGTCGTTGGATTTTTTTGTCCAGCACTTAAAATGGCTTTACAATGCATTTTTGAAGCTAGTTAAATAGACTACACCTTTATTTTTCCTTTCGAGTGGCTGACGGCACATGCCCCGAATATCACGGCGTACTTTCTAGCAAAGATATGGAGTACTCTACAGTCTACAGCACATATTTAATACATGCCTCCATTTTAATATTGATTGATAGCGACGCTGCGATCAGTTTTAAATATTATCCGGTCAGACACGGAGCGGGAACGTAGCGTTAACGCTCCTAGGATCACAAAACGTCGAGATCTGATGAAAACTCGATTTTCGAAAATCGGGGTGAAATCAATAACTTCCCTATTTTTGAAAATTTTCAATTTTCTTAGCGGGAAGTTAAAAATTATTTTTAACAATATAAAAACAAAACAAAAACTCTTTTAACAAAAAAAATATTAAAAAATTTTACTGACAGAAATCACACGTAAACACTTCGTCTTCCCCCACCCCCGCACAAGCTTCGTGGGCCCAACCTTCGCAATGTTGGCACCTTACCCAACCATCTTCTGACTTGAAATTGGAATAAAGTTCGGTACAAAATATGCAGGCCGCTTTTTCGCTTTCATCTTCTTCTGAACTAGAATCATCATTTTCTTTTGATTTCCTTCCTTTTTTATTTGTTTGGTCCTTTGTATATTTTTGTCTTGTTTCTCTCACGCTCTCTTCTTCTGAACTACTACTGTCTGTCTTCTCTGGCTTCTTTGCTTTTATGTTTCTTCTAGTTGTCTTCTTATTTGCATTTATTTTGCCTTTTTTACTCAGTTTGGTCATATAGGTTGCTTTTTCGGTATCTTCGATGTTTAACTTTGGCTTCTTTGTAGAACTTTTACTGATTGATTCTTCAAGTTCTTCTTTATAATGTGTCGATGTTAACACCGCAGTTTTACCCCTTTTTCTGTCGTTGAGATTTAATTTCCTCTCGGAATGAGGAAGTGGAACAACCTGTTTTGGCGTAAACACAAAATTCTGGGTGCTGTGTGAACATGAAGGAGTTGCATTTGCATAAAACTGCTCTGTAGGGATCTGACCTGGAGTGTTCTGTCGTGTGCCTGATAATGTATTTGCAACATTCAATTCATGATCTGATGTTGGAAGTTTTGATAGTGGGTCTGTAAATCTCAGTGGTGTTCTCGGTGGTGATATCAGTTGTGTTCTTGATGAAGAGTTTCTAGTTTCAGGTAACTGGTCATCATTTATTTCATCTTGACTGTTTATATGGCCTTCTGCGGGTTTATTTGTGGTTTCAGCCGGTTCAAACATCCATTCTGGAAAGATCTCTGGATTTAGTGGGTGCACACCCGTTTTCCTAAATCCGCTAACCGCTGTTTGGACACTAGCAGCTTTAATGAATGCATTTCCAAAAAGTTTACCAATTTGGGAAATGGTAATAGGCCTGCCTGGATGCTGTTGCATCCATTTTTGAACCTCTGAACTGTAATATGTGCTGAGTGGTGACATAAAACTTACGTCCAGGGGTTGTAGGCGGTGTGTTGTATGCGGTGGAAAGCACAGTAACACAACACCATTATCCCTAGCTCTTTGAATGAACTCTAGATTCTTGGTGTGGGTTGCACGGCCATCTAGGAGCAAAAGGACGGGATTTTCTTTGGAAGGGTTGGAAAAAGCAATGAATTTATCGAACCAACTCAAAAATATTTCTTTCTGCATCCACCCTGATGGATGATAATGAGCTGTGCTGCCAGGGGGAGCATCATCCAAGAGTTCGGGCTTCGCCCTAGCTCTTGGAAAGACGAACATTGGTGGCATGAATACACCACCAGCACTCATGCAGATCTCCACTGTAACCAGAATTCCACGTTCTGCCAAAGACAATTGTCGCTTTCCACGCAATGACAGACATTTCGATATTTTTTTTGGTACAGTCATAATTCCCGTCTCATCGACATTATAAACACGCTCGGGAGGTATTTTGTGTTTGCCTATTGTTTCGGACAGCAACGAGAAAAATTTGTTTACTGAAGGCCTATTGAAACCTATTGCCCTAGCGAGTGAGGTCGACTCAAGAGATCTAAGTTTGACATTCGGATGGCGACTCAAAAAGGTATACAACCATTTTTTACCAGCCTTTTTCTTGTCCTTATTGAATCTATTTGACAGGCCATTGCGATTTGCTAATTCAAAAGCCAAACTTCGTAATGCATTGAGAGTTAAACCAAACAAACGTGCTTCCATGGACAAAACGTGTTCCACTAATTCCTCTTCCTGAGCCGGACTGAAAACAGGCTTACTTCCTAGTCCTTTTTTTCCTGAATCCTCCTTGTTGAGAATACCTCGTTTAATTTTCTTCACTCTTGTTTCTATCGTTGTCCGAGGAACTTCATATTCTTTAGAAGCCTTGAGATACCCCATTTTTCCTTTCAGTACCTCCTCAACAGCCTGACGCATACTAGCCTCGTCCCAAGACTGCCTTTGCGTTTTTCTTTTATACTTTCCCTTTGCACTCCAAGCCTGAAAAAGACATTGACCATGTAGTTGGTTAAAACGGGATACCTACCTTTTAACCAACTACACTGACTACACATTGTCCGATTTTACCCAACTGTTGATTGCGAAACACGTGACCATATTTTAGTAAATAAACAAAATAAAAACTGTTGTGCATAACTATAGTAAACAAACATAGTATTCTCTAAATCTACTCACCTTCAGTTAACTTTGCCTATAAACTGAAAAATCGACTTTTGAAAACACGCCAAATATTTTACTTTAACCAAACTTTTTGACACTTTCAACGAGCAATATACTGTCAGTTTGGAGTGAGTGCTCCGGTTTAGAGTTTTTGCTATTGCGTAGAAGTGTTGTTTTTTTGTTGGTACGGTTTTACCGTTTGTTTTAGGTGAAGACATTTTAAGTGGTTGGGTTTACTGTTCAGGTTGTGCCTATTATTTTTGCTAATGAAATAAGTGGTTGGTAGGTCGGATTTGTTAGCCCAATTCTGGGCATTTTCTTTTGCACAATTTATCTTTTGTTTGAACCCACTTCCCAGCGCCGCACGAGCATAGTCGCGCACCAGCTTTAACTCTGGGAAGAACAACGGTTACGTCATCTACAGTGAAACTAAAGTAGATACATCACTTGCCGGGCATAGGTAGACATCGAAGGTTATTAGTTCCGTCCCTACCCGATTGATCGTACTACTTGTTTTGAAATAAAACGTGATATCCCGTTTTACCAGACCATCCTGTTTTACTCAACTGTCCCCTACCATAATATAGGTATGGTTAACTTTAACGATACACTATGGACTTCTCAAGCCATTTTCGTCTAACAGAAACACGCGTATTCAGTACAAGTCGGTTCAATAGACGGAATTTACTATTACTATGTATTAATATTGTTAATAAATGACAATCGAAAGAATCTAATTTCTTGTTCTGCCCTCCGAAAGCAACTAAGACACCTACAAGTAAAATTTAAACCCAGCCTTGTATAAATAGTCATATTTCATTCTTGCTACTAATCAAGACTGAACCTATGTGTACTGATATGTTGTTTATGCGACACGACTGGGTATGAGCAGTCGGTTAGTGTACAGCTTATAACTAGGAATGTACGATATATGAAAACTATCGATATATCGGATGTGCTTATTCAATATTAATATCGATATACAGTGCAACTTTGATAATCTGGACCTTCATTAAACCGGATTCTTCAATAATCCGACCAAGCATTTCAATTGCGTTGTGTACTTTATAATCAAGATTTGATAGTACTCGGTAATCCGTACCTGAGTTTTCAGACATTAACTTCATTCAAACTATATAGGAAAACATTCCTCTATAACTTCCTAAATTCGGCCGGATCTGATATCTTGGAGGTTCACATAAGCAGTGTGTGCCTTTGTTTTGATTACTATGTATCGCGCCCCACTGATTGATAATTGATTTTTTAAATTTGATTTCTAACGTTTGTTATTGATACATCGATATCTGTGCGATATATCGATAGTCTTGTTTCAATAAATCGAATACGCGATATATAGAATCAATATACAGGGTGAGTTCGACCACCCGTATCAGTCGTTTTTTTCGAAAACGGTTAGTTGTAGAGAGTTGTGTCAAAAATTTGTATAATAAAAGCCCTTATAAAGAATCGAATGGTGATAATTTTTTTTTCCGGGAAGGTCGGCTTCCCTATTAGTTTGCTCCAGAATGTCCAGAACTCCGGAATTATAAATGTAACGATAGGTCGAAAGTGGTATTGTTGAAAAGATCTTTAAAAAATAAGCAAGTTTTGTAGGAAAATTTTTTTTATTACTGTCACCCCTGTTAAGTAATATTTGTTTGAAATTACTAAATTAAAATGTCATAAAAACTCGGGTCGCAGTGCCAAACCCTGCCGACAATATAGTGTATTTGCTAATACAGGCCTTGTGGCTTTAATACGTGAACTTAAGTTTGTTAAAAAATTAAAATTTAACCCCTTAATACATCCCTTAAAATAATATTTTTTTCTTAATTTCAATATTATTATCAATGCAACCTCTGTACCACATTAAATACACCCTTCCATAAGTAAATCCGTATCAACAAACTAGTGTTTTCATAAAATTTGAAAGTCCGGTCCTGTCGGGCCGATTTTATTAAAATTTTAGCAGCACGTTTTAATCTTTACTAAAGAGTTAAATTTCAATTTTGAAACGATTCTGACAAATTTTTCGGTATTTTTGGGCCCAAAAACTTTTTGGAACCCCTAAATACAACCCTGAAAATGGTCCGATCGGGCCCATTTTAAATAGGCTTCTTGCGGTGATGGGTCCCAATATGTGTACCAAATTTCGTTTCAATCGATCAAGTCTGTCGAGAGTTATCGTGTACACACATATATATATATATATAAATATATATATAAATAAATAAATATATATATATATATATATATATATATATATACATACATATATATATAAACATTTTCAAAAATGGTGCCAAATTGTTCAGGAGGCTATGAAACGTCGAGAAATTTTGATCCGACCCCTAGGTCCCGCCATCCGACCGACGCCAATAGTGTATGTGCCATATTATGGCAAATACACTAATAACGAACTTTTTAAAAATCCGCATTTAAAATCTAGTTACCTATCTATCGATCATTAAACACTGAAGAAGTACACTCACAGTATAACCAGAAGAGCTCAGTTGTATGTATTAAAGAGTAAATGGAAGACAGTTTGAACACTTGAGACAATGTCTAAGGTTGCTAGATTTTTAATGCCGACTTCGATCGTTATTATGAAATTTTGATTTAATAATTTCAAACGATTGTTACTTAACAGGGGTGACACTAATTAAATAATTTTTCCTACAAAATTTGCTTATTTTTAACGAGCTTTTCAACAGCACCACTTTCAACCTATCGTGCTTTCTAAAATTCCGGAGTTTTGAACATATAATAATTTATATTTATACTTATAGAAATTTACAGGGGTGGCAGTAATAAAAAAAAATTTCCTACAAAACTTGCTTATTTTTTAAAGGTCTTTTCAACAATACCACTTTCGACCTATCGTTACATTTATAATTCCGGAGTTCTGGACATTCTGGAGCAAACTAATAGGGAAGCCGACCTTCCCGGAAAAAAAATTATCACCATTCGATTCTTTATTAGAGCTTTTATAATACAAATTTTTGACACAACTCTCTACGACTAACTGTTTTCGAAAAAAACGACTGATACGGGTGGTCGAACTCACCCTGTATATATATATCGCGCATCCCTAATCCCTATGTATAACCGACTAGTACAGAATTATTAGATACCTCAAATTCACAAAAATTGGAAATTCGATCGTTTTGCAGCAATGCGCTATTAGAAAACTTTTTATCAACAGTGCAAGATGAATTTCCATTGCTTGTTGTGCAATCGTTCTCCGTGGCATTTTTTTCTTCCATTTTTATTTGATTTGCAAATAAATCATAATTATCAGAAGCTGCATCCAGTTCGTCCACATTAAAACAAAATTCATCAGTACTAGTTAAGTAATCGTTTTGTTTTGTTTCATCTTTAATAACAACTTCTGTTTCCGCAATCGGCTCATCTTTGATGGTAATTTTTGACTCGATATTCAAGTTCTCATTTACAACTATGTCGACAATATAATCTGAGGTATCACTTTGAATATTGTGAAGCCTTCTAATATGTTTTGTCGTATCGGAATTTGTAACAAAGCTTTCATCACAGATTTTACATTTAAATTTCCTAACATCTGAATGACATTCCTTATGTTTTCTTAAATATATTTTATTAAGAAATGTTTTATCGCAAATATTACACACAAAATTTTCCTTGCTTTGTGAAAGTTTTTCACTGTATGTATTTTGTTCAGGGAGATTTTCCGGCTTTACTAAAAAAGGTTCGGACTGAATACATGTTTCGAAGATGTTGAAATTATCATCTGTTAATTGTAGCAACTTTTGTTCTGATTGTTGACAAGTTTTTTTAAATTCATAACTGCTTATTACTCGTTTGACGCATTCTTCGCAAATTGTTTTTGGTAATTTATCGTTTGCTGTAATCTGTAAAAATGGACATATATTAAACTAAATTCTACTACATCACGTCAATAAGCGACTTACCTGAATCGCAGCACACTCCAGTAACATTTCACTCAACAACACTGATTTAATGGAAGGAAATTGCGTATCGAAAACTGATATGAGGCAGTTACTTTTAATCATGCATGTTCGACAAACATTGTTTAAATCAGTCATTGTATAAATTAGAAAAACCAGTTAATATAAAAAAATCGCACCACTTCTAACACCAGAATCAAATGAAGTCATATAGTGAAAACTCTCTACAACGAAAAACTCTATAAAGTAAACATTAGTTGAATTTAGTTGGTTTTCCAAGAACTGATCGCCGCAAACCACTGAAATAAAATAATGCTGGAAAGTTTATTCCCTATACCAGAGAGACTGTTCTCCCTGCCCTATACCACAGTTTAGAGAATAAGCCAGTAATATTACTCTACCGTTAGTGCCTAAATCAGTCAGACAAGCTGCGCAGATTGTGTTAGCTTGCAGAGCGTTCAGGCACGCCCACAGTATTTTCTTATTGGCGCTTTCTACATACTAGTCAGTGCGACCGTAGGACGACGAGCAAATCCGCACAGTGCTGTATTATATTTTTTTTGCTTCATAATACTCATTGTGTTTATATTATTTAATGTTTATTTGTGCGTACTTTGTGTCCATTTTATAAACAACCCCAAGACAAAATTTGTGTGATACTCAAAATGAGTATAGTAAATCGTTGTGCAGTTTTAAAGTGTATCAGAAACTCTAAACATTCTTTTTTACAACGCTGTCAAAATATACATGTTTTACGTAGGTGGAAAGTTTGTCGCCGGCAATTTATCGCCAGCAGTTTATTGCATAAACAATAATTTTGTCACATCTGGCCAAATTGTTTAACATCCCATATTATAATCATATGTAAGTTTAGAAACAACAATTGATTTGTTTGTTGTAATTGTTTCACAACAATCATTTTTGATAGATCTTTCGTTCTTTGTATGTGTTATTTTTAATAAAAGTCACAAAATGTAATCATTTTTGTTCTATTACCCAACGGAAACACAATGGCATTTAAAAACATTTTTCTAATACGGTCCTGTTACACTGCAGTATTGAAAGGAAGAAACGGACGTCGCTTGCTCCAAACACGGCTGTGATTGGCTGTCTCAAGGTCAAAGAAATTGTAGTACAAACATCAAAGTGCCGACAGTACAGTGAATGTACTGTATTATACTGTGCCTATACCTTGCTGTGCGTAGAAAGCATATACTTTAAATTATATACCACGCATTGTCCATTTACTCAATGTGCGGTAAGTGAAGTCCACAAAGAGAGCAAAAATATATCTATGTCTCTTTTGACGAAGGAATTCCGCATTTATTCTGATGATGTCATTGGTCGATGTACGGACGTTCCATCTGAACAAAATGTAAACAAAACGCTTGACAGCTGTCATTATAACGTTAAGTTTAATTTTGTTAAAAACAGTTTTTTTACTCATATTCCTTGAAATTCATAATGATATTCCATGAACTGAAGTATAAACAACACTTGAAACGTAATATATAAAGGCAAAGAAATATGTCATGGATGCCATTGACGTAAAACCTCAGTGCCCCAGTGGTCAATAATATACCTGCTCTCTTTTAAAAATTCTGTCTTTATTCTCAAAGGCGATGTGACCGCGGCCACATCGCCTTTGAGAATGTCTACCGCAGTTGTAGACGAAACGTCAGGTAGAAATACCTCCGGACCACGGCCTACAAGCCCGGAAACCAAGACTTGGATACAAGAAAACGTTATTGAACTCGGTGGTATTCTCTATGTAGTAGTATATATTTTTTCAAAAGCAGCAACTAACTGTTATGCTGACGTAATCCTATATACTGCACTGTAACACACGCGGTTGCGGCGTTTGAGCACACCTGAGCCAGAAACGCAACTAAATACACAACGAAGTATCTATATTACATACCTATACGTGTATACATATACTTTTGCTTTACAGTACATTCGTATGTATAATTGTATACTCTCTCTCTCTTCCCCCGAGCGCGCGGAAGCCGAGAGAGAAGTGCCGCAGTGGTGGGGAGAACAGCAGCGAAGGAGCGGACCAGAAATTTCGTTGCATATTTCCCCTCACGCGGCTGTTCACTGCCCCACATAAGATGTTTCACATCAAAAAATTGAACCGACTTCAAAAAGGAAGCGGGTGTGTTTGGGCGAACAAAGTTCTTAGTAAGCTAAGCTGTTTTGTACACACTACACAGTTTCATACCTTGTTATCGTAATTTTCAAAAATACTTTCTAATAATTAGGTTAAGTACTGTACGTAAACATAAACAAATATGGCTACTTAGTTAGCAAGTCTGTTCTGGACTCAGACGCTCAGACCCCAATAGACCAAGAGGCGGGCGTTAATATATGAAGCTCATTTGTGACAGGTTGAAATTTTCAGGGAAGGTAGTATTTATTATGACAAAGAAAAAGCGCTAGGGTTGCCTAGTCAAATCCTGGTGCGAAGGCCGGGATAAGCCACTTCCGGTGCAAAATGTCAATTTTTATATGTATATGTATATATTTATAAATTCAAACAGCTCAAAATTACAAAGTGGCCCTTAGTCCAGCATGGTAACCATAGTTTTTAAGAAAATGACATTTCGAAAATTATAAATTGTTAATAACTGCTCAAAATTGGATAAAATATAATAGTTAAATCCTGCATCACGGAAAAGAAAAGTTATACATTTTGTAAAGTAGTATCAGTATATGCAAAAATTTAAATTTTTGATGTGAAACATCTTTAGGTACGGGTGTAAAGTCGTTTGAATGGAACGTCGCCAAATGTCATTTGTTATTGCATTTTGAAACTACGTGGTCAATAATTATAGTTTTTTTACTAACATTATCAGCGGTAATGTGTCATGCATCGTTTTTTTTTTTTTTTTTATAAAAAAAACAGATAGGTTATTATGTATTGTTTTTTTTCTTATTGAAAAATTATTAATGTGATATTTTTTAGCACCTTACCTATATTAAAAATGTTAAAAATTCAATTTTCAACAAAAAATATCTCGCATTATTTTCTAATTTAACTAGCATAAAGAGATACCTTTATTAAAAAATATATATATAATTTTTATGTCATGATTTTCTTGACTTTTTTTCAAAGCAACTACCTTAAACTACGTTTTGTTTAAAAATGTTTACATATTATTGTAAAAAAAAAAAAAAAATATTTTAATAGCACTTTAATATAAGTATGCTTAGAATAAGTAATTTAATAATAATTCATAAAATGTTATTGCCTTTGTTCGGAACATTTTTGAATAGTTTAATGTATAGTAAACTATATTGAAACTCATGTCGATCACTCACGTATGTAATATAATAAAATTAAAAAACCGGTTGATTTGTGAATCAGAATTGTCAATCATTGGCAATGTTTGCCTTCTTCAGGCCTAAAATTACATAATTCTAATAATGTAATTTTAGGCTTGAAGAAGGCAACAAAATAGTTGCTGAAAAGTTGCCATAATAAAGATTGACAATTCTGACTCACAAATCAATCGGTTTTTTCTTTTACTATAGTAAATTATTATTATTTTCCATTTTTTCATTGTAGTTATTTTGGTTTTATATTCGCTTAGTTAACTTTATACCTGCGTCTGATTAAGTTGAATTTCAAGAAAAAATATTAATCGAGGTTCAGTAAAGTCAAATGCTTCAATTAGTTTTTAGTGTCAAACCAAATTTAAAATCACAAACAAAAATCAACCTTTTTTCTCTTTTCGAAACAAACTCCAAACCACCTTTTTTAAAACTTTTATTACAGGTTACTACGACCTTCAAGTAAGTAATTTATACTAATTTATATAAGAGGTGCACGTTGAATTACGTTGAAAAATAAAAATAAGAAATTGCTACCCTAAAATACATAAATTCTTGGGAAAATTGTCAATACCAGATTCAGGCAATTCCTGCGTAATTATACGGATATGAGTTAGAAACCAAATGCGTTGAAAACATAAAGTTATAAATAACTAGACATACGTATGAATGTTTGCCAAACACAAGGCCGATAACTCATTTCAGAACGGTTACAATATATAAGTATACATATATACATAATGTTATTTGACAGCTTTAAAAATGTCAAAAAAACAAATATAATTTATAAGTTTTCAATGTGTTACCCAAAATTTCCTTAGGCAACCCTATGTATATCAATACAGCTCTTCGAGATCTACAATATGGCGTCAATTGTATGCTGTCATATAATGACGAAAGATAATTATGAGCTAATGAAATATGTGTATTTTGCACCGGAAGTGAGCTCCTCCCGGCCTTCGCACCAGGATTTGACGAGGCAACCCTAGCACTTATTCTTTGTCATACTAGACTCTACCTTCCCTGAAAATTTCATCCTGTCACAAATGAGCTATATAAATTTACGCCTAGCTCTCGACCTACAAGGTTATTAGAGTACAGGTTGCCTCATTCCATCTGACCAATCAGCGTAAGCGGGGGAATGACGTCAGCTAGAATTTAGTTTAAATCAAGTACAAAAATTGTTGAAGATTATGCTTATTTATATTAGGTGCTTCGTGCAGATTTTTTCTTAAAATTGGCAGGAGACAATAAATAGAAGAATAGATGTTAAAAAATAGGATAATTTTTATTTTTATTACAAAATTTAGGTTTTAATATCTATAATATAAACAAAC
The DNA here is from genome assembly GCA_039654895.1 of Mongoloraphidia duomilia. Lineage (NCBI taxonomy): Eukaryota > Metazoa > Arthropoda > Insecta > Raphidioptera > Raphidiidae > Mongoloraphidia > Mongoloraphidia duomilia. The sequence continues at coordinate 6,656,221 of CM077523.1, forward strand.
AAAAAATTAAATAATGCTCAAGAAATGGCAGATCTTGTTAATTACCTATTTTTTTAAATTTAAGAAACGAATAGAATTAACTAACAAATTGATAAATTAATTATTTTATCTTTTATATTCACAAAATATTAAAAACAACCACAAAACACCATAACACTTAACAGCTATCGCAAAATTGACAACTTTCATATTTTTTTCACTAACAGAAGAATCATGTTTCTATTAGGTATTGAAAAAACATATCACACTACCATGGTTACTGTGATTTTTATTTCCAAAAATTAGCAGCGTCCATCGTCTGATCTTTTCTATTGAAGTGAGCAAGCATGGTATATTCTGAGTGACGTCATCCCCCCACTACTATCTATCGGAATGAGGCAACCTATAGGTTGTGTGCACGAAGCCTACTAGCGCCGCTAGCGGGCAATAGTGTACGATTGAACTATTTTTTATTGTTGTCTTATATCGGGAAATTTTTTAATAAACGATTACCATTTTATCTAGCTGTGTGTAAATAGTATAAATAGCATAGCATAAAAGGGTACGTAAAAATTATTGATTTAAAGTTTTTTTCTTCTTGAATTTTGACGTTTAATAAAAAATAACTGATTAATTTATATCAGACATGGAGGTGTGCCTATACCTATGTCTATGGTTTATATTGACAGACGGAAATATAACCTAAAACCATGGCGCTTGTAATCTTGCGGACCGGGTTTAAAAGTGTCAAATTTATCAGATTTATAGTAATAATTTCCAAATAAGTTAGAAGTAAAATCATGGTTTTACTTACTTGACTTTTTGAACAATAATGCTCACTGACAGTTACGGAAAATTGCAGTTCAGAGTTTACAACGGATGTCACAGCAAGCGCTCGCGTCGATATTATTATAACTCCGCCCCCCTGCACACAGTCTATACTCTACTAACCTTGCTCAGACCCAAGGTTAGTAGAGTATAGGTTGCCTCATTCCGATAGATAGTAGTGGGGGGATGACGTCACTCAGAATATACCATGCTTGCTCACTTCAATAGAAAAGATCAGACGATGGACGCTGCTAATTTTTGGAAATAGAAATCACAGAAACCATGGTAGTGTGATATGTTTTTTCAATATCTAATAGAAACATGATTCTTCTGTTTGAAAAAAATATGATAAGTTGTCAATTTTGCGATAGCTGTTAAGTGTTATGGTGTTTTGTGGTTATTTTTAATATTTTGTGAATATAAAAGATAAAATAATTAATTTATCAATTTGTTAGTTAATTCTATTCGTTTCTTAAATTTAAAAAAATAGGTAATTAACAAAATCTGCCATTTCTTGAGCATTATTTAATTTTTTGTTTGTTTATATTATAGATATTAAAACCTAAATTTTGTAATAAAAATAAAAATTATCCTATTTTTTAACATCTATTCTTCTATTTATTGTCTCCTGCCAATTTTAAGAAAAAATCTGCACGAAGCACCTAATATAAATAAGCATAATCTTCAACAATTTTTGTACTTGATTTAAACTAAATTCTAGCTGACGTCATTCCCGCGCTTACGCTGATTGGTCAGATGGGACGAGGCAACCTGTACTCTAATAACCTTGGCTCAGACCCTACTTTTTTATGCTGAGTGTCTAACTTAGCCTACTAAGAACTTTGTTCGCCCAAACACACCCTTTAACGCCTATAAAAAGGATAAAATAATATTTTCCTCTTTTTTTTTTCTTCTAATATATTATAAAATTAGAACATATAATTTATACATATTTCTTACAAATATCTCAAATATAGCTATACATTAGAGTTGCAACGAATATTGGACAATTTTTGGTATTCTACCTTTTTTGGCAACATTTTTACCATTTCACAGTGAAATTTTTTTTGAAATCGGGTTTCTAAGATTACACCCAATTTTCACCCGAGCGAAGCCGGGCCGGCCAGTTTCAATTATACATCTAAACCTTTCTCGTGATTCAATCTATCTAACCGTGAAAACCGGAACAAAATCCGTTAAGTAGTTACGGAGAAATCGGTCTTCAAGATAACCCTCGATTTTCACCCGGCCAAGCTAGTTATTATAGTCTATTTTCACCTCCATTGCGGAAGCTATCTGTGTGCAAAATTTCACAAAATTAGTTGAGTAGTTGAGGCGTGCAAGCGGAACAAATAAACAAACAAACAAACTCACTTTTGCATTTATAATATTAGTTAGGATATTGTATTTGTAGATTATAAACGCTCGATTCTAGTTTATTACTATATGCTGTGTCTTAAATGGAATGAGACATTTTCCTCAGAGTGGATCCTTCAATTATCCACGAGAGGCAGCACTTGTGGTAGGTACAAACATTATTTATTCCCCATTAGTGGTGTCATTTTAGTGGTATAACTTAATTATTAATTAATTTAATGATAATAATAATTTAATAATTAAGTTATACCACTAAAATGACACGACACTAATGGAGAATAAATAATGTTTGTACCTACAAGTGCTGCCTCTCGTGGATAATTGAAAGAACTACTCTCAGGAAAATGGCTCATTCACTGTATATTCGTTACAACTCTACTATACACAAATAAGCAGAGTTAAAAAAATGTTGAACAGATTTTTACTTTTATTGTAGCTGGTGATGCGTCATATGATTGATGAAAAACTGCTTTTGTAAAAAATGTTGACCACAAACTGTGCAAGTATATAACTGTTCTTCGTTGTGTGTTTTATTGTGTACACGCAAATGGTCGGCCCTGTTGAATGCTTTGCCGCAAATTTCGCATTTAAAATTTTTCTCACCTAGAATTTATTTTTTAAAGATATTACATATTTATTTCAAACAATAACTTTTAACATCTGTTGTGACGTAATCTGACTCGAACAGTTCCGCCAATTAGCAGTATTATGACGTCATCATGGTAAAACACGAACCAATGAACGATGTGCGACTAGACGTTCGGTTGTTCATCAAATTACGTCACGTTTATTGCGCGTTATTATTATTGACGAAAAAATCCCTAACTTCCACCAAAATTCCCTACCTATTCTAGGTTTCCCGGTTTTTAAGAAAGTGTCTATCCCAGGGGTCGGCAACCTTTTGAGATGGAAGAGCCAAAAGTTACAATTTACAAAATTTCCCAGTTTTTAAAGACCAACTAACATTTTTATTTCAATATTATGGTATTTGATTAGTATTAGGTATATAAAAAAAAAGTTCTGACTGCGACCGTTGACGACACAGTGCACCAATAACTAAACAAACAGAACAGTGTTGCCACATTTAAAAAATGTCAGCTGTCCGTATACTCTCTACTACACCTATTCTCACTGTTCTCTGTTTAGTGTTTTTATCCTGTTTAAAGTTTTTTTTTATGAGCTTTGAAAATAAAATAATATAATTATTAATATTTGCGAATGGAACTGGAGAGCCGCACCTTGACACCATAAGAGCCGCATGCGGCTCGCGAGCCGCAGGTTGCCGACCCCTGGTCTATCCTGTTAAAATAGTACGTTTTCTCACAAAATAAGAGTTTGGTGAGCCTGTAACTTTTACAATATTCTAGATTGGGTATAAACTATCTGATGGTGATACAGTCGACTCTTGTTAATTCAAACCTGCGATAATTCGAACCTCTCTATAATTCAAAGTTATCACGAGTTCCCTACAAAATCTCTTTATATTTCGAACTAAATCAATACATTTTTATGCACTTGGTAATTCGTACGAAAAAATCATTGCTATATAACAAAACGACGCGTTAATTCGAACTCATCGGCGGAAAGATTGTAAGTACATACATACATTTTGCGACAAGTTCAAACTTGTATCAACGTTTGTTTGTTGAGCCTTTGTTTCGAACCATTTGATATTTCAAACACTCGATAATTCGTAATATTTTAAGAGTCCCTCGAGTTTCGAATTAACGAGAGTCGACTGTATAAAAAAAATGAAGGAACAGCCCTATTGGTCAATTCATGCAATGTCCAATTACGCCAGATGACTGACATTTACATCTAAGAAATAAAAACTAACCTGTATGAATGACGAAATGTTTTCTGAGCAATGTGCCGTTATAAAATCTTTTATCGCACATCGTACAGGGAAAATTTCTGACTCCCAAATGCCGTCTTGTGTGCGCGTACAGAGCATTCTGCCTGTTGTACGCCTTTCCGCATGTCTGACAAACATATCGTTTTTCGTCCGAATGCGTCGGCAAGTGGACGCGTAGCGCCGCTGACTGCGCGAACGCCTTGCCACAAGTTTTACAAGCATACGGCTTTTCGCCATTATGGATTCGCATGTGGACTTTCAAATTCCTAGAAACTCTGAACGTGCGACCACAAACTGTACACAGATGAGGTCTTATTCCGGAATGGACCTATAAAATAGTTAAACAAGTATAAAGTCACGTGACTTATTAAATGACCTTGGTATTCGGTTGTCCGTTAGTGGCTTAGCATAACAGCGAAGTCAAAACTCGTATGAAGAACTATATATTTTACGAAAATTCGAGCTCTGACAACGAACTTTTTAATTAAAAAAAAAAGGGTGTGGGTCTCGGGACCCCCGACAGATGTGAAACATCAAAGAAAACGTTATTGAACTCGGTCGTATTCTCTATGTAGTAGTATATATTTTTTTACCATAAATATTTTTTTTACCATAAAATTTTAGTCTATTCATTATCATCGCCTGCAACAATTGAAACTGTAGAATTTTCTGTTTCATTTTCTAGCATAGTAACAATTGGCACCCACTGTAAGATTAAGATAGAGCCTCGCCTCGTGTCATATTTATACGCACTCTCAAAAGCAGCAACTAATTGTTATGCAGACGTAATCCTATATACTGCACTGTAACACCGCGTGTGCTACAGTGCATGCCTGAGCCAGTGCCACAGTGGTGGGGAGAACAGCAGCGAAGGAGCGGACCAAACATTTCGTTGCATATTTCCCTTCACGCGGTTGTTCACAGCCCGACATAAGATGTTTCACATCAAAAAAAATATAGTAGACTACCCAAACATAGATGGATATGTGGCCGCAACGCGCGCTGGATGCGAAATTTTTAAGTTAAAAAGTCTGGCTTTATACTTCCGAGTTGCTACGTCTAAGAGCATAACGAAAATTGAAACACGCTCGTCTTACTTTAATGGCGGTTTACTTCGTAGGGAGTCGGACGATCAATATTCCCCTCTTCCCTGTCTCTCACTGATGCACTGAAGGACGAATATAGGTGTTTCACTTTTCGTTACGCTCACATTTCTTTACATGCAAATTTACACTACCGTAACATAAGACGTTTCACTTGTCTTTTACGATAGTAAGTTATTTAATAATTTTGTTCGGGATATCCACTAAGGCTAAAGCTATAGAGGAATCATAAGCATTCAAAAGTGAAGCCAGTCGCCATTGTATTTATATTTATTTATTGTAGATTATAGCCGCGTTGACAACTTAGGTCATTTTTGTCTTAAATTACATTAAATAACAACTAACTTAAAACTAAATAACATCACAAAACATCCATGAGCGCAGGTGGGATTCGAACCCACGACAGTCTAGTCTAGAGGCTGGTACCAAATTCACTAGGCTACACTGTCATCAGTCGCCATTATATCCAGGTGTGCAAGCTTTCACGGCCGGCATTGTTCCAAGTCTTCATGGTTTCCGGGCTTGTAGGCCGTGGTCCGGTGGTATTTCTACCTGACGTTTCGTCTACAACTGCGGTAGACATTCTCAAAGGCGATGTGGCAGCGGTCGAAGTGTCCTCCTTGGCGGCTCACAGGTCACACTGACCTGTGAGCCGCCAAGGAGGACACTTCGACCTTTGAGAATGTCTACCGCAGTTGTAGATGAAAAGTCACCGGACCACGGCCTACAAGCCCGGAAACCATGAAGACTTGGAGTCGCCATTGTATTGGGGCCCTCATATTATATGTGAGAAGAAGAGAATAATATTCCCAATCCATCCCGTGTTTTGCCGCCATGTTCGATGGGCCCTGTGACGTCAAACCTTGCTTCAATTTTGTATAATAAGCATTATAATAATCAAATCAACAGAGAAATTCATTCCACAAGCGTTCACATACCAATAGGTAGTGAAAAAATTCTTAACAATGCAATCGGCAGATTACGCCGTCATGATGTTAAATGTCAAACGTTGTTATAGGATATACAAGGAAAAATCAGAAGCCACTGTCAGGACTTGAACCCGAAATTCCCAGTCTCCTATTGGTATGTGAACGCTTGTGGAATGAATTTCTCTGTTGATTTGATTATTATAATGCTATCCACAATTAACTCATATCTATGTTTATCATGTTTATTTGTATAAGCAGTTGTATACAGTATGCGTCCTCTATAGATTTTACCTCAGTGGGGATATCTCAATTTCATGAACACGAATTTACATATCTTATACCAGCGAACAGCAATTAATTTTCTTGGTGGGTGGCACGACGATATAAAAAAATTACGCGCGTCACAAATAATTTGTTAAGCCCTATTTCTACCTTTTAGCCTGTATATGCAGGGAAAAAGGTAGTGAAAGACAGGTTGACAGCAGGCGCGGATCCAGCCCTCAAAAAAGGTTGTGTTCACGGCCACCCGAAAATCAGCCAAGTGCGAGTCGGACTACGGACTCGCTCACGAAACGTCAAACAGTACAAACTACTAGACTAGTAGCCAAAATAAAAAAGTCACTGGCGTTCTTACCCGCACGGTTCGTTTTTTTTTTTAATTTTATTAAGGCATTGCAGATATAACATCAGTCTATCGACCGACGAAGACATAGAGGCCCGTGTAAATAAAGCACGGCAGGCTTTTGGAATGTTAAAAAATATATGGAATAGCCCAAAACTGTCTGTGAAAAATAAACTCCGTCTTTTTGATACAAATGTCAAGTCGGTATTATTATACGCATGCGAAACATAGAAATCCTCTGAAAAGAACACGAACGCTTGTCAAGTCTTTGTAAATAATTGTCTGAGACGGATACTCGGGTTGAAATGGTACCATCGAGTTTCAAATGCTGAGTTACTAGCTAGATCAGCACAAATACCAGTAGGGAGAAGAATAAAATCAAGAAAATGGAAATGGATAGGACATTCCCTTAGAAAAGAAGAAACTGATATTACTCGTAGCGCACTAGAGTGGAACCCGCAAGGAAGCAGACAACAAGGACGTCCAAAAAATACTTGGAGACGCACTATGGAGGCCGAAATGAGAGAATATGGCGTCACCTGGCAAGAAGTTAAGAGACTCGCTCTCGATAGACCTCGTTTCAAAGCATTTGTAGAAGCCCTATGTTCCTAAAGGAACCAAAGGAATTTAATATATATATCGACAATTAGGGTTGTGGGCATGCCCACCGTGCCCACAACAGTGGATCCGCGCTTGGCTGACAGCCTGCGAGTCAGAAGACAAAGCTTTGAGAGCCGAATCTGACCCGCAGGTCTCTAATTACCAATCACTGTCTTATACTGAATTTTTGCGAAGAGATAAAGTCGATGAACAGTAAACTGATTAAAATACTTACAGCCATGTGAAGTTTTAAATTTCCTTTCATTAAAAACTGTTTTCCACATTCTTTACAAACAATCGGTGCATCGTTAGCATGAACGGCCATATGAGCCTCCAACTCCTCGCTTTTATCAAAGCTTTTGTAGCACTGTTTGCAATGGAAACCGGTTAGTTCTCCGTGCGTCCGTAGATGTCTTTTTAAATCATAATGCGTAACGTATGTCCTCGGGCAAATATCGCATTTGAATTTTCTTATACCCAAGTGTCGTTTAATGTGTAAATCGTAATTGGATTTTTTTCTAAACATTCGAAGGCACAAACTACACTTAAGTGAATATTTTACACTTTTATCTGTCGAACCATCCTCATTCGCACTCGATAAATCTGAATTATCTTGAAAGTCCGAGTTTGTCATATTAGACAACGAATGCGTTTTTTCAACATGCTTTGTCAAATCATTTTTTTCCATAAAACATTCATCGCACTGAGTACAGTTAAATTTTTTTTCATCGACATGCCGATTCATGTGAATACTCAATTTATATTTTCCAGAAAATTGCTTATTGCATATTTTACACGTTTTATCATCACTGCTGGAAGTATTTTTCAACTTCTTTTCCCTCTTCGAATGACTCTTTTTTACATGCTGTTCTAAAAGACCTTTTTTAGCAAACCTATCGTTACAAAAATCACATTTGAATTTTTTATTTTTATTGCATTTATGTGAATCATATTTACTTTGTTCTGTGAATGTTTTATGACATGTATCACACTTAATACTCAGTTCTTCGGCTTCCCTTTCATATTTTGTTTCGTTGTCAAATTCGCTTTCATCATCAAACATATTATCATCCTCAAATTGATCCATTTCTTCTTTAATTACCTCCTCTATTTCCACGTTTCCTTTGACAGTAGCTTCTGTTTTAGCGCTCACATTTTGTTTCATAACCACGATGTATTCCGATACATCGTCTCGAATTATTTCGTGAACTTTGTTAATATGCTTCACTAAATCGTATTTTTCAACGGAACCTTTATCACAGATTTTACACCTGAATCTTTTGACACCTAAATGCCGATCCATATGTATTCTTAATTTACTTTTCTTTGGAAATGTTTTCTCACAAATGTTACATGTGAAATTTTTTCCACTTGCCAATAACAATTCTTCATTGTATACATTTTGTTCGAGATCGGTTTTAATAATGATTTCTGGCTCAGTAAATGATGATTCCAATTGAGTGCAATTTTTACTGTTCAAATTAAAATTCGAATCGGTTTCAATCAGTTTAAGCAATTCTTGTTCTGAATTATGACAAGTAATTTTAAATTCATAACTACTTTTCACTTGATCTGCGCACTTTTGGCAAATTATTTTTGGTAATTTATCATCTGCTGTTATCTGTAAAAATGCTTACTTCGTAACATTACTTTAAACACAAAATTAAAACAGTGACAGTTGATATTTTATTTACCTGAACGGACGTGCATTCCAGTAACATTTCACTAAACTGAACAGATTTTGCTGAATATATTTCTGTATTAAAAACCGATAATAACGGCTCATTTTTATTTAAACACGTTCGACAAATATCATTTAACGCACTCATTGTGAAATATTTATTTAAATAAAAAACAACATTGCAAAATACTTATTCTGTTTATAGAACAGGGTTGTAATTTCACATCTTTTTTTTATCACATCTTTGGTTATTAGTTATTACTATTAATTTACACACATCATGACATCCATACCGTATGTTCGTATCCGTGTCGTGTCAGTTCAGTATCAGTAACGTCCGTTTTATATCAGTGATACCTATTCACGCTAATCCGTACAATGTCATCAGTAATTTCGTTATTTTCTCACTATAATAAAAAATAGGTCAGTGAAAAATACCATTGGCAACGATATACCTAAATCATCATAGCACGAATACTGAAGCAACACTGGAGATAAAAGACGTCACTATGACTGGCGTGTGTAAACGTGTTTTAAATCAAAAACGCCCACATTATTTTTCACTGTCACTGATACACGTTAACGGCACTGATGTGTGTAAATTGGCCTTAAAAATGTAGTTTTCGAAATTTTGATCCCTTTGGGCGTTAAGTAAAAGAGTTCATACACTCAACGCTTTGGGGTAAATTCCAAAAATAAAATCGCACTAAAAGAGTGAAATTTTATGCGTACGACTTTTTGTCACTTAGTGAATTTTAAAGCCATCTGCCTCTTGCAGTTTTTTTCTTATTTGACTCCTCTAAGGCCCAAAAAAAAAGTCAAGAGGTGTCTTGGGACACCTGACAGAAGCTATGTTTTTTACGTCAACACATGCGATGGGCTACGCAAGTCCAGTACAAAATATAAATACAATTTAATTGAAATAAGAAATAACATACTTATATTATTTAAAATTACTTGTATAGATACACACAGTACTAATGTTGTACAACACGTTATATTTGTGTTGGTGCATATACGTGTACATAGGCCACTGCGCGTGCGCCAGTATATTACTTTCACAGCTGGCCAAGCGCAATACGTATAAAGTATATCTATAGCTATGAGTGTAGCTATAGATATACTTTTAACATGAGCATGTCGGTGACATGACGTAAACCCATAAATCTGATAAAACCTCAGAACAGCGATAGCTATAGAAACAGCATATCACGTCGCTTGTGAAACCACAACTATACACTAAAGTACGACCTATCAGGTATATTATGATCATTATTAAATTAGTTGCTTGTATTCCGTAATGTTAATTACTCTTTATGTCGTGTTGTGTGCCTGGAAGTTACAATAAAGGTTCCAAAGCGCTTATGAAAAATCAAGGTGTATCTTATCATCAGTAAGTAAAAATATTTTATTATATTTTCAATTGTTCCCCGCACGTCTCGACTGGCTTCAGTTGTTCATACCTACAAGCTATGATATGCCTTTTCTGTAGCTATCACTGTTCTGAGGATAAAACAAAATAGTATAACACGCTGTGTAATGGGCTTATTGGATTTAGTAGGAGAGCTGGAGGCGAGTTTGCGTCGTCATTCGAAATATGGACAAACTGTACGGTAATATGTTCCAATACAAACGGACAGCCCAGTGGATACTGGGGGTAGATATAAGGGGTGAAAGCAAATTAACTGTCAAAATTTTTTATTACTTAACAGTGTCCGAAGTCCCAGCTGAAGATATAATTTTTTCATAATCATCAACACTTTCTATTTATAGTATAGTATACCATTCTGTAAATTTTCAAATGCTATCTCAATGACGTTGATTAAAAAAAAGGGTGTGGGTCTCGGGACCCCCGACAGATGTGAAACATCAAAGAAAACGTTATTGAACTCGGTGGTATTCTCTATGTAGTAGTATATATTTTTCAAAAGCAGCAACTAACTGTTATGCTGACGTAATCCTATATACTGCACTCTAACACACGCGGTTGCGGCGTTTAAGCATGCCTGAACCAGAAACGCAACTAAATACACAGCGAAGTATCTATATTACATACCTAAACGTGTATACATATACTTTTGCTTTACAGTACGTTCGTATGTATACTCTCTCTCTCTTCCCGTGCCCGAGCGCGCGGAAGCCGAGAGAGAGAGTGCCGCAGTGGTGGGGAGAACAGCAGCGAAGCAGCGGACCATAAATTTCGTTGCATATTTCCCCTCACACGGCTGTTCACAGCCCGACATAATATGTTTCACATCAAAAAACGCTACTTTCACCCCTTATATCTACCCTCCGTAACCAATGGGCTGTCCGCCAGCGCAGAAACGTAGTGTCCGTTTGTATTGGAACATATTACCGTAAAGTTTGTCCATATTCCGAATGACGACGCAAGCTCGGCTCCAGCTCTTAGATTAATTGGACTTGGACCTATAAAAAAACTATTCAGTAGGTATTAAGAATAAAAGTTCTATTCAATCTAATATACAAAACTGGAACATATTTAAATATATTACTTATATACAAATATTTTCTAAAAATATTTTGAATCTATTTATATAAAAAAATTGTAACTTACTTTAAAAAAAAAGTATTTTTATAATTTTTAACCTTTTTTATTGCAACTGATGAGACGTCATATGATTAATTAAAAACTGTTTTTGAACAAAATTCTGACCACACACTGTACAGTTAAAAGACTGTTCTTCGTTGTGTGTTTTATTGTGAACACGCAAGTGGTCGGCCCTGTTGAAAGCTTTGCCGCAAGTTTCACATTTGAAATTCTTTTCACCTAGAATTAATTTTAATATGAAATTATTGTAGTTGGCAGTGTAACCATTGCCGGCGAAACGACTTGGGGGTGGGGCTCACTTATGAAAGCTTATAATTGTAGAGTATTAAACATGCTGATTAACAATTTGGGGGGGGGGGTTGACAGTACATTGTGGGAGGCATATCATTATGAATACAAATGTGATACTCAGAAATGAAAGCGATAGAGCGCGAAGATAGTCAATCTCTGTCTTTTTCTACATCTGTTTTTCTCTCAGAACAGAGATAGCTAATAGCTATAGAAACAACATATCACGTCGCTTGTGAGGCCACAACTATACACTAAAGTACGATCTGTTAGGTACATTATGATCATTCGTTGCTTGTATTCTGTAGTGTTAATTACTCTTTATGTCGTGTTGTGTGTCTGGATGTTACAAGGTTCCAAAGCACTTACGAAAAATCAAGGTGTATCTTAAATCATCAGTAAGCAAAAATATTTTATTATATTTTTAATTGTTCCCCGCACGTCTCAATAAACCATTTACCTGAGAGTGGTTCTTTCAATTATCCACGAGAGGCAGCACTTGTGGTAGGTACGAGCACTATTTATTCCCCATAGTGTTGTATCATTTTAGTGGTATAACTTAATTATATTATCATTAAATTAATTAAATAATTAAGTTATACCACTTAACCACTAAAATGACACGACACTAATGAGGAATAAATAATGTTTGTACCTACCATAAGTGCTGCCGCTCGTGGATAATTGAAAGAGCTACTCTCAGGAAAATGGCTCATTGGCTTCAGTTATATATACATACCTATAAGCTGTGATATGCCACTTCTATAGCTATCTCTGTTCTGAGGTTTACTGCGCTTCCTCAAAAAAAAAATTAACCAGTTCTACCAACCTGTATGAATGACGAGATGTTTTCTGAGCAATGTGCCGTTATAAAACCTTTTATCGCACATCGTGCAAGGAAAATTTCTGACCCCTAAATGCCGTCTTGTGTGCGCGTACAAAGCATTCTGCCTGTTGTACGCCTTGCCGCATGTCTGACAAACATATCGCTTTTCGTCCGAATGCGTCGGCAAGTGGACGCGTAACGCCGCTGACTGCGCAAACGCCTTGCCGCAAGTCTTACAAGCGTATGGCTTTTCCCCGTTGTGGATTCGCATGTGTACTTTCAAATTACTTGAAAGTCTAAACGTACGACCACAAACCGTACACAGATGAGGCGTTTCACCAGTGTGAACCTAAAAACGTTTATAGTACATTTATTAAATACACTGTGGCAGTAGTCCCATTTTGAATCAACTTGTTTGTTTCAAAAGCGTAGCTAATAGAAACTGCAAAACAAAACAATGTTGTGGTCGACTATGTAGAGTATTAATGTTGACTCAAAAAGACACAACAACGTAAAACGCACGGAGGACGGAACTCGGAAATGCAAATGGCGCAGGTTGACCAATCAGATTCTTTCCGTAAAGTTTGAATAATACGGAAAGAATCTGATTGGTCAACCTCCGCCATTTGCATTTCCGAGTTCCGTATTCCGTGCGTTTTCCGTGTACATGAGACTGCTGCCTGACATGAATAGAAATAAACTACAGAAGTAGGCGGTCCAAATTTGAGCGCGAAATTTAAAATGGAGTCGATTGGCGTTCAAAAATGTATGGGGTTTAACGGAATATTCATTACTGAATGAAATGTGACAGTTGTGTCGTCCATTGGTGAACGTATGTTTAACGCAGATTGTAGTTAGAAGGAGACAGTTGCGACTCCGCCACACCTTCCTTTCCTAATCTATTGTATGAAATCAATTCTGAACATAGCAAATAAATGAGTGCAACAATGAAGGTTTGCCTTTAAGTCGCAGGTATACTAACCGTCATGTGTAGTTTTAAATTTCCGCTTCTCCTGAATTGTTTTCCGCATTGTTGACAAACATGAGACACGTCATTGGCATGTTCAGCCATATGTCCATCTAACTGCTCACTCTCATCAAAGCTTCTATAACAATACTTGCAATGGAAACCCGACAGATCACCGTGCGTCCTCAAGTGTTTCTTCAAATCGTATCGCGTAACAAACATTTTTGAACAAAAATCACATTTGAATTTCTTGATGCCAAGGTGTCGTTTCACATGCAAATCATGATCAGATTTTCTCCAAAACGTTCTCGAACACATTTTACATTTAAACGGATTAATTGCCGATTTGTTTTCTTCTGATTTGTCTTTATTTTCTTCTTCTACATCGTCGTTGTCTTTGAACCCGTATAAAATTGTTGCATGTACTGTTTTTCTGTGTCTCGTCAAATCAGAAAAAACTGTAAATGACTTCGGACACAATTGACATGGAAACTTTTTTATTCCTATGTGACGAATAACATGTATTTCCATATCAGATCTTCTGAATAATGTTCTTGGACATTTATCGCATTTTATACCCTTTTTAAATTGTTCCAGCGGTATATTTCTAACATATTCTAAGTCGGGATGAATATCTTCAGCTTGTTCCTCTTTTTCTTGATTATCATTTGAACTATTGTCGTTAAGATTATCATTAATTTCGGGATGCTTTTTTAAATGTTTAGTTAAATCAGACTTGACAGTAAATGGTTCTGAACAGATTTGGCATGAATATATTTTTTTACACGAATGCGTTTGAAAATCAGACTTTTTATGAAAAACTTTTGGACATTTATCGCATTTGGCACCTTTTTTAAACCGTTTCAATTTTTTTCTTTTGGCATTATTTTTTTGTAATTTTTTTCTAGTAACTATTTGTTTCTGTTCAGATTTAATTTCATTATTAATTAGCCAATCGCTTTGATTATCTGAGTCATTGGTAAATTCGTCGTTAACTAATAAGGCCCCATTCTGTTCGTTTTGAATATTAATATCAGTTTCTACTGAAATACTTTCGTCTTTAATAACTAACTCATTTTTTATATTATTTTCAAATTCTTTTCCTATCAGTTTTAACAACTCTTTTTCAGTATTATGACACATAAGCTTGAACTCATAGCCGATTTTTAACTGGGTGGCACATTTCTCACAGATCAATTTAGGTAAATCGTCATCTAGTGTAATCTGTAAGTATATAAGAAATAATTTAAATTAATAGATTTGTACAGCTGATTTGTAATTTGCAAATCAGCCGTATAAATCTATTAATTTATCATAAAATCAAAACTTGTTGGATTGATTTCTATACTGTGCTTTATTATGTATGCATCTAACTTGTAGATTATCTTACGACGTCTACAGTTATAATTATTTCTAGAATATTATGTAGTAATACCAATCATTGGTTATTTATAACATTGATATATCTAGGTTCTTATTTAATGTATTCCCTTTGGGTGTTTGAAATCATTTTCACTTTCATGATTAGCTCTCGCTAGTACGATGATTCACATCTACAACCTAGCTATAATTGAAAAAACACGCTTTGATAATAATAATCAGTACGGACGTGTTTTTTGTGTAATCTCTCATAATCTTAAATTAAAAATATAATCAATCATTTAATATTTAAAAAAGTTTGTTTAAAAATTAGATCAATGCAATAGTAATCGATTAAAGTAATAAAATTTAGTCAAATTTAATAATTTCAGCTAAATTGCTCAATCTTATTAATAAGAAAAACGAGGTGATCATAATTTAGTGAAAGACTTATAATACAAAACTGACATTGTGTGTGACAGCGGTATTAGAAAGTTTCATCTTGCGACAACATGAAGTGCGAACGTTGTGAATCAGACATCGCACCTAATGAGGATATAGAATGCAGTGCGTGTAAGAAGACGTTTGATTTCAGATGCGCAAATTTTGCTGAAACTAACTTCAAGAAACTAGCGCTAGTAAATCGGGCTAAATGGAAATGTCCTAATTGTAAAATGAAAGACCAACCTCGTAAGTTGAGTACAACAGATACAGAAATTATATCAACAGAATTTTTAGCCACACAGTTTGCGGCAATCTCAGAAAAAATAGAAAATCAGATGAAGTCATGTGAATCTAAACTCATCGACAGAATTGCTCAAAATCAGAAGGAGACTCAGGAGAACATGAAAATAATGGCAGAGAAATACGAAGAAATAATCACAAAAATAGATAAAATCCAAGTAATTAATGAATCAGTGGAACAATTAAAAATAAAACTGGATGAGAAAGAAAAGGAGATAATAAATCTGAACGAAAGAATGGCTACCCAAGAACAATATAGCCGTAGAAACCAGTTAGAGATAAGTGAAGTCCCAAATAGACCAGGAGAAACTTGTGTGGAGGATATAGTAATTAAAGTCGCTGCAGCAGTTGGTATGCAGATAAAAAACACCGACATATCAGTGGCTCATCGTATAAAGTCTAGGCGCAAAAGTGGACATCAAAGCATTATCGTAGCTTTTACAAACATCAAATTAAGAGACGAAATGCTAAAAAAACGCTTAATTCAAGTTACCTGTGAGGAAATAGGTGTCGCAGGTAGCCACCGAATATACATTAATGAATCAATATGTCCTTATTTCCGGGAGCTCCTTTGGAATGCAAAAACACAAGCTAAGGAGAAAGGTTACAAGTTCACTTGGTTTAGAGGAGGGAAGGTCCTTACGAGGAAAACAGAAGATTCACCTGCCATCCACATACGAAGTCATATTGATATCAGTGACAAAATTGTGTAATGTAATACTACAATGTGACAGATTACTGCAATTTACAGACGCTTATCAATTTAGGTCATTAGCAACTGATGTTATGCTCAATGTTATGTTTTCAATTAAAATAAGTTATTTTTTTGTTTTCACGAAATATAAATCCACGTGTTTAGAACCGCTGTAATTCATAGCTGCAGCACTGTCCTGCATGGCACCGAATTGAACAAACTCAATAATGCTTGTGCCTATGATTAAATTAACTTATTTTATATATTAATTAAAATATGAATGAATTATAAAAATCTTTCTTTCGCGTTAACGTTAGCGCTAATGACCTAGGTTGTCGACGCGTCTGTGATTTGCTTTTTTCTTTCGCGTTAAAAAACAAAAAGAAAAAAAAAAGCTATATTATTCGCTAACACTATTCAACGCAGTCTTCAGTTTATATCTTTTTCTTCTTAATTGTTTTTTTTTTTCTTAGTATTATTTAGCGAACAATATAGCTGAAATTATTATTATTTTGCTTTATTTTGCTTTTTTATTATTTTGCTATTAATTTGCTATATTTTTATTATTAACACACACACTAAAAGCTAACACACACACACTTTTTTTTTATTCATTAGTACTTACATTGTCTAAAATCGCTAATACATATAAATACATATAAATATGGAACAACTTATGGAAGAAATACACCTTACTAATAACATCCCAAACATTGCTACAAATGATGCTGGAATTATACAGTCTTTGCATTCCACGCAAGATTTCTCAGTAATCAGTTTGAATATACGAAGCATAAATAAAAATTTCGACGAGTTCATAATCCTCTTAGAAACGTTAACAGTGAAATTTAATATTATAATTTTGACTGAATGCTGGCTAAACGATATGTATGTGCCGAAAAAAATTATGAACTACGTCAGCATTCAGACAAAATTACACCAAAGTCAAAACGATGGTATAGTTGTTTATATAAGAGAGGATTTGAATTTCGTGAATTCTGAAATTTCAATAGTGCAAGCAAATTGTCTAAAAATCAATATTGATAATAAACTTTCAATACTAGCAATATATAGATCCCCATCTCATAGAGATATTCTTCCCTTCCTAGACGATCTGAGGGCAACTGTCAACTCGTTACAAGGACAAGAAATAATACTTGCTGGTGATATTAACATTAATATTCTTGACAGAAATAAGCATCCACAAGCTGATTATTATTTAGATTTGTTAGCAGAAAATAACCTGAGACCGGCCATTACGAAACCTACAAGAATATCTGAAAACACCGAAACGTGCATCGATCATGTTATGTTACGAAGTGATAGAAATGCACAAGCTGCTGTCTTTGAGTCCACAATCACAGACCATTACACTACAATATTATTCTTAGAGCCATCTTCACCAAATACTAAAAATAAGACGCCACATAAAATAATAAAAACAATCAATTTTGAACAATTAAACACTTCACTAGAACAGGAAACATGGCATAAAACACTAAATACACAAAATATTAACACATCAACACAACACTTTGTAACAACACTCCAATCACACATCATATCATCAACACAAACACGAACACTTAAACACAAACAGGTTATATTGAAAAAATGGATTACACCCGGTATACTTCGTTCAATTCAAAAAAGAAACAAATTGCATCAACAAGTTAAAAGATTTCCAAACAACACTGAGCTGAAAAATTATTACAGACGTTACAAAAATATATGCAGTAATCTTATAAAATTAACTAAACTACAATACTACACTACAGAAATAAACAAAAACACTGGTAACGCTCAAAAAACATGGAAAACAATAAAAGACATATCAAACCATAACACAAATACAACACAGAATATAAACACAATACATTCCACAATTGACGACATTACAATAAATGCAAAAATAGACCCAAAGACGGCCGCAAATGCATTTAACGGTCACTTCATTGACATAGGAAAACAATTAGCTGTACGTATTCTTGAAAAGTTAAATGCGACAGAAGACAACCTTGCTAAAAATGTTAGATCTTCCTTACTATGTCCAACCCACTCCATGTTCCTTATTCCTGTCACAAACCAGGAAATTGCTGAACTTATAGACAATTTAAAAACAAACAGTAGTCCAGGACCAGACAAAATTACATCTGATATACTTAAGAAAATTAAAAACCATATCACAAAACCACTGACGCATATAATTAACTTAAGTATATCACAGGGACAAGTACCTGACCATTTTAAAACAGCTGTAGTATGTCCAATTTATAAATCTGGTGACAAGACTGAACTGACTAATTACAGACCAATATCTTTACTTAATACAGTTAGCAAATTATTAGAACATGCTATAAAAAAACGACTAATGGACTTTTTGGACCAAAACCATATACTATCAGCAAATCAATACGGCTTTAGACAAGGACGAAGTACGGAAGACGCTATAGTACGCTTGACGAATAACATAGTGACTGACCTAAATGACGATAAAAAGAGTTTAGCAATATTCCTGGACCTGGCCAAGGCTTTTGACACAGTGTCTCATAAAATTTTACTCCAAAAATTATATAATATTGGAATACGCGGGGTGGTGCTGCGGTGGTTTGAGAGCTATCTCTCTAGCAGAACACAGGTTTCAAAAGTAAATTCTGTACTCAGCAAGGAACAATACGTTGTGTTTGGAGTTCCACAGGGAACAGTTTTGGGACCAATCTTATTTCTAATTTATATCAACGACCTGTGTAATATGTCCCTTGACGGTTCTATTATAGCCTTTGCTGATGATACAGTGCTTTATTTTACTGGAGAAACCTGGAACGAGACTGTTACTAAGGCGGAATCTGGCATGAATAAGGTGTATGACTGGTTAACAAACAATCTACTGACATTAAATGCTAAAAAGACTAAATATATGACTTTCAGCCCGACAGCCCATGGACAACCTGAAAATACGACTATAACGATACACACTTGTGGACAGAATAGACGAACAGTATGCGACTGTATACCATTAGATAGAGTTGACTGCATAAAGTACTTAGGGATTTACATAGACAACAAATTAAAAATGACTAATCATGTACAAGAACTGACAAAACGGCTACGGAAACTAATATATCCCTTCTTGACTTTAAGACAGATATTAAACAATCGACTATTGAAAAATGTTTACCATGCTCTATGTCAGTCTTTGCTTAGTTACGGTATCGCTGCTTGGGGAGGTATCTACAAATCTACTTTAGTACCGCTTAAAAATACAATGAAGCTGCTTATCCGAATTATATTAAAAAAACCTCCCCTATTCCCCTCCTTGGAATTGTTCAAAGAATTTAACGTACTTCAAATTGAGCAACTTTATGCTAGAACAATTCTATCCTTCTATCACCATCACTCTGAACTCCAAACTCCTGTCAGTCATCCATATCCTACAAGGTGGCAAGACCATCATCCTGTACAGGTTCCAAAAATGTCCAAAACCTTTGGCCAGAGACATATATTGTTCCTTGCTCCAAAATTATACAATCATTTACCTCAAGAATTGAAAGTTATTACCAATAAAAAAACCTTCAAAATAAAAATAACAAACTGGTTGCTGACTAATTCAGATGCCAAGGTTGTATTTCAGATTCTAGCGTAAAATTATGACAATGTACGCGCTTCACACACACACATCCCACACACACACACACACACACACACACACACACACACACACACACCTGACAAACTGACTCTAGTAAGGAGGAAAAAAAAATAATATATAGGTACACGTTCGTATATTTCTGGACTCCTGCCCTAGCACTGGTCTCCCAAGTTGGGCAGGAAATCCTCATAATTTTCATAATTATATATAAATTGTTATATGTACTTATTTTTTGAGGAATAAATAAATTGAAATTGAAATTAAATAACACTCGCATGTAGTGGAAATCAATTGATTCCAAAGCATATAAGGGAATGTTAGTTTAGTAATCATGTCACGGTTGAGTACTGTAAGCTCATTCCGCCGCGAAAGTGGAAATGTTCAGGTTAGATTCCTGACTGTGACTATGGTTGGTAAAATAATTGTTTACGATATGTCTGGTATTTATATACTTCATAAGAAATAATTTTTTGTTAAATATTATTCTCTATTTGCAATCATAAACGACCTACCTTCATTCAATGTATAATGAAAATAAATCAAAATAATTTACCTGAATTGACGCACATTCCCATAATATTTCTTTAAACTGCATACACTTTGAATAGCAAATTTGCGTAGAAAATAAAGATATTAATGATTCGTTACAATTATTCATGCACGTTCTGCAAATATTTGTAAATTTATTCATGGTAAAAATATTCTTATCTAGGTATTACAAAATTTCAATATCTGAGAGAACACATAGCAGATCTTTTTTTAACTTTTGCTGATTGCTAAAGTAAAAATTTGTATAAAACTCCGTATAGACCAATGTCAACAGCGCATGTGCCGTTGTTAAGTAGTGCTGGAAGAAATTCCAAGACTGCAATCGTCCACACCAAGTTTCACATTCTTGACGCCGTCAGTTATTTAAAAAACAATGCTTCACGTATAGATAAAACAACTTGTTACTTAATTTTTCGAAATATCATAAATAAATTGTTCTTTTTGGCACCTTTGTCGTGTGAACGTCCATGTACATAGAACTAGTTGCCCAGCCTGGCTTCAGCCGGAGCTAAATAATATATAGGTAGCCTTAGTTACTCTGGATACCTTATTCTAACATAAATCGGGAGCGGAACGTCGTAGTTAGCTGAAAATAGTCACATTCATCCGTATTTGCCTAGCACTATAAACTGTGTTAACTTCATTATGCCAGGGCTCACCATTGAAGAGTTTTTGTATGACTGACAATTAGGAGCATTTTCTATTTTATAGTTAAGACTAGCGGCCCCGTCCGACTTCGCCCAGACTGCAATACGCTACTCACTTGCTTCGCTCGTTCGATTCCGGGTAATACATTACTCACTCGCTTCGCTCGTTCGCTTGAATAATATAACTACATTACCCACTCGCTTCGCTCGTTCGCTCCCGGGTGGTACGTTAATCACTCGCTTCGCTCGTTCGCTTGAATATTACAACTACATTACTCACTCGCTTCGCTCGTTCGCTCCCTGGTGAATTTTTCTGATGTTTTAATAGTTATTCTGTTAACCAGGACGGAGACAAATCCAAAAAATCAAAGATCATGAAAATCGGTCCAGCCGTTCTCGAGTTATAAATGGTGTAACTAACTAACTAACACGACTTTCTTTTATATATATAGATATACAAAACACCGCAAGGAGTTGAACATGTCCCGTAACAATTCTATATCAATACTGGTAAGCTCTCCTTATATCATTTTTTTCTGCTTGTTTTAAACTGCAAAGAAGAACATTCTTTTCTACATAAAAAGTCCAACATTTGAGCAGCAACGAGATTTATTTGAAACTATCATCGTTTACACTGTTATTGATGTGTATTCATGTGACTAATAAGACAATGTTTTTGTAAAAAACTTCGTCCGCACACCGTACAGACAAACGGCCGTTCGCCGCTATGAATTTTAACATGAACGCGCAGCGTACTCTTTCGGTTGAATGCTTTGTCGCAAAATTCACATTTGAAATTCTTCTCTCCTGAAATAATTGAATACAGTCGGCTTTATAAATTTAAAAATTTATAGTTCACAAGTGCGTTAACAGATGACACTAAAACTTAATATTATCGTCAAGGTATTATATTCATTAAATTTAATTGTATAGGCCGATTTTAATATATTTATGATTAAACTGTGTGATAAAAAAATCATATAAATCTAAAGTTTTCACTTCTGTCCTGTGGTCATGAGCACACAACCATTTTTTTTTTTTTATAAGTTTTAGATGAGCTTTCATCTGTCAAAGTTTGTTGGTGAGCTAATAAATCACCTGTATATATTATACTTATTTACCTGTATGCGTAACAAAATGTCTCCTGAGGCCATCGCTGTTATAAAATCGCTTGTCGCACTTTGAACAGGGAAAATTGCGTGCACCACCAGTGTGGCGCCTCAAATGGAATCTCAACGAATTTTGTCGACTGAACGCCTTGCCACAAGTCTGACAGACAAATCGTTTCTCGTCCGAATGAACAGGCATATGACCTTGTAGAGATGCCCACTGCGTAAATGTTTTGCTGCACACTTTACATTTATACGGTTTTTCTCCGCTATGAATTCGCATATGAACTGTTAAATTACACGAAAGAGCAAAAGCTCGTCCGCAGACAGTACATAAATGAGGCCTCTCGCCTGTGTGGACCTGTTTCAAAACAAATCAATAAGCGGTTTTGTATTTCAGACTCAGAATTTATACTGTGTAACTCTAATAAACCTTTTCATCGACGAACACTTTTTTGCGCATGCGCTCAGTTCCGCCATATTTTTCGGGCACTTTTCATATTGACAGGTGAAAATTGATTGATAAAGTAAATAGTTATAAGAAATATTATTTAAAGAAGTGGTACCAGTGGCGGACTAAGCCCGTCGGAGGCCCGGGGCGGCAGAACTAAATGAGGCCTCCAGTCTGCTTAGAAATTGATGTATTTGTAGTGTAAATTTCGTAAAAAATGAATAATATAGATGTAATAGCTGACAAAAAAAATCAAATATTTATAATAAACGACCTTTCTACATTTATATTTTGTATATGTACGGGGCCTCCAACTCCAAACTGCCTCTTACTTACTAAACATATTTTGGCCTTGTTTGGGATTTGATTAAGAAGGACCTCTCGAGATTTGGAGGCCCCCCAGGATTAGAGGTCCAGGGCGAGCCGCCCACTCCGCCCCCCCCCCCCCTCGATGACTCTCGATGGTTGTCACTTGGACTCAATTGTTAAGTTTCATAGTACTGAATCGTACATCTGTCGAGAGCCACATAATATACAATCGTTCATCACTCAATAACTGTGGTCGAATCGATTGTAAAGTAACCGCGTAATACGAATTCAATAGTGAAGAGATCACAGAGTAGTGAGTATCGACTGAACAGTGAACAATCTACGAGCCGCGTGAACATCAGTCGACTAGCATATAACCTTGAATCGCGATTATATGTATTCTCATTCGCTGCTATTGCTATAACCTATGTGGCAAATAATCGACTTGAATAATCGAACATTTCGATTGTAAAATCAAACTCCGAGTCGATTGTGGACTCGATTGTTATTATAAATGATTACAATTGTTTCGGTAGTAAAAATATCTCATATCGCCCATCACTACGACAAACGTTTTTTCTGCGCATGCGCCCACTTCCGCCATATTATTTTTGCAAAAAATAGGATGTGCAACACGTGCGATAGTCTATTTGTGTGGCTTAACGGCCTCGCTTGCGACTCGTACGCAATCGACCGTTTTCCGCACTTGTGTCACAATCTACTATAAGAAGCGGTACAACACGATGGAAAAATATTTCAGTATTTTTGAAGATAAACTTTTTGCGATAATCGATTTATGACAGGTAGAATTCTAACCTTTCAACCAATTTTCGTTTACTTTATCAAGTTTTTCGGCCGTGGTACTTCAAACACAGTCTCAATTGAGCACAAGTGTGTTCTGCCACTGTTTTGTGCACTAATTTAGCATCGTCAATAACATTTTCATCTAAATTAACATCGATGAAAAGGTTTATTACAAAGCATACTTACAGCCTTGTGGTGATGTAAACTTGCTCTTCTCGAAAACTGTTTTCCGCATTCTTGACAGATATGTGGAGCCCCGTTTTCGTGTTCGACAGCGTGAGCTTCTAATTCATCGCTACCATTGAAACTCTTGTTACAATGTTTGCAATGAAAACCCGTTAACTCCCCGTGTATTCTCAAATGTCTTTTCAAATCGTATTGTGTCATAAATTTCTTCAGACATACTTTGCATTTAAAGCTTAAATCGGAATGTACAGTTTTTTTATGTCTGGTTAAGTCAGCCATGATTACAAACGATTTGCAACAAATTTGACATGGAAATCTTTTTATTCCTAAATGTCGACTGATGTGTATTTCCATATCGAATCTTTTGTGAAGAACTCTAGGACATCGGTCACACTTTACACCCTTTTTAAATTGTATTTTTGAAATGTTTTTGAGATACTCCAAATCCGGATGTAATGCTTCACTTTCGATCGACTCAGATTTAATTAAATCGCTCAATTTTAAAACCTCGCTTTCGTTAAACTCACTAACTTCATTACTAGAATTTTCAGTTACACTATTCATTTCTGAACCATTCAGTTCAAAAAATCCAGAAATCGTCTCAGTACTACTATGACTGGCATGTTCGATCATATGTTCGTCTAACTTGACGCTTGTATCAAAGATTTTATTACAGTATTTACATTGGGAACCTGACTGATCGCCGTGCGTTCTCAAATGTCTTTTTAAATCGTATTGCGTAACAAACATTTTCGAACAAAAATCACATTTGAATTTCTTGACACTGCGATGTCGTTTCACATGTGAATTATAAGTTGATTTCCGCGAAAACGTCTTTGAACACATTTTACATTCGAATCGATTAATTGCTGATTTGTTTTCTTGTGTGTTGTCTTTATTTTCTTCTTCTATATCGTCGACGTCTTTGAATTCGGAAACAACTGTACCATGTACCCTTTTTCTGTGACTCGTCAAATCATAAAAAACTGCGAAAGACTTCGAACACAACTCACACGTAAACTTTTTTATACCTAAGTGACGAATGACATGTATTTCCATCTCAGATCTGCTGAATAATGTTCTGGGACATTTATTGCATTTTATACCTTTTTTAAATTGTTCCAGCGGTATATTTCTAACATATTCTAAGTCGGGATGAATATCTTCAGCTTGTTCCTCTTTTTCTTGATTATCATTTGAACTACTATCGTTACGGTTATCATTAATTTCGGGATGCTTTTTTAAATGTTTAGTTAAATCAGACTTGACAGTAAATGGTTCTGAACAGATTTGACATGGATACATTTTTTCACACGAATGCCTTTGAAAATCAGAATTCTTGTCAAAAACTTTTGGATCTTCATTGCTTTCGGCACCCTTTTTAAACCGTTTCGATGTTTTATGAATCTGTTTCTGTTCAGTTTTAATTTCATTATTAATTTGCCAATCACCAGGATTATCAGAGTCATTGGTAAATTTTTCGTCGACAGATGTGTCGATCTGTTCGTTTTTAACATTAATATCCGTTTCTATTGAAACAATTTCTTCTTTAATAAATAGCTCATTTTTTACATTACTTTCAAATTCTTTTCCTATCAGTTTTAACAACTCTTTTTCAGTATTATGACACATAAGCTTGAACTCATAGCCGATTTTTAACTGGTCGGCACATTTCTCACAGATCAGTTTGGGTAAATAGTCGTCCGATATAATCTGTATATAAGAAATAATTATTTGTTAAATATTATTCCCTATTTGCAACCATAAATTACTTACCGTAAAATAAAACATTTATTCCATTCGGTGCAAAATGAAAATAAATCAAAATAATTTACCTGAATTGACGCACATTCCCATAATAATTCTCTAAGCTGCATAGACTTTGAAAAGCAAATTTGCGTAGAAAATAAAGATATTAATGATTCGTTACAAGTTTGCATGCAAGTTCTACAAATATTAGTAAATTTATTCATGGTAAAAAGTATTCTTATCTAGACACTACAAAATCTCAATATTTGACAGAACACACCATATATTTTTTTTTGTATATGCAAAATTTAGTGATGGGCGATTACGAGATATTTTAGTCGATTGTCTCGATTGTTCAAACATCTCGATGGTTTCACTTGGACTCGATTGTTGTTGTTTCATAGTTTACCGTGACCTAGTCGCATAGTACTGAATCGTACAGACGATGTACACTGTCGAGAGCCACATAATATATAAGTAATCGTTCATCACTCAACAACTGTGGTCGAGTCGATGTATGGTCGATTGTGCAGTAATCGAGTGCTCTAAGACCAACTGAACAGTGAATCAACGATGAGCGAGTAGCGTGAACGTCAGACTTCAATCGTCTAGCATATAACCTTGAATTGCGATTATATTATATTGTATTATCATTTGCTGGCAAATAATCGACTTGAACAATCGAACATTTCGATTGTAAAATCAAACTCCAAGTCGATTGTGGACTCGATTGTTATTATGAACGATTGCAATTGTTTCGATTGTAAAAACATCTTACTATCGCCCATCACTAGCAAAATTGCTGAAGCCGTGAATGCACAGAAGTAATAGTTTGTGTAAAACTCCGTATAGACCAATGAAGATCAACGCCAACAGCGCATGTGATGATGTGCCGTTGTCGTGTAGAACTGAAAGCCATTCGAACACATAATATAATCGTTGCGATCGTTTACACCAAGTTTCACATTCGACTCTTCGAGTTTGATGGCGCGTCAGTTATTGTTCAATACAAAACTTAACGCATAGTTAAAATGACTGGTTACTTAATTTACAATTTCAGAATATCATAAATAAATTGTTCTTTTTGGCGCTTTTGCCGTGTCAACGTCGATTTATATTATATCACTAGGTGCCCGGCCCGCAATGGCGTATCTACCACAGGTGTTCCAGGTGGCAATCACCGGGGCCCCCTAACCTCGAGAGGCCCCCAATTTTTTGGTCAACTACTGATTTTGAGGGTTTTTTCAGGCGATCATCATGTTGTTTACTCCACGAAAACGAATTTTATATCGATTCTATCTCTAAGGAGTACTGTAAGTTATGAATATTTGTAATAATAGTTGACATTACTGTAATAAATTTTCTTAGCAAACTCTATATCGTTTATGTCAATAATTATGATTTGATGAAGACGACTGGAGGATTTATTTATCCTTAAATATAAAAGAGCGCAATATTATTATCTGAAGAATACCAGTAGAACTTCTTTTAATTACAGAGTCGTTTATATATGACGTAGAACATTTTGAGAATACAATCAAATGTTGATGGGATGATGATGTCATGAATAATTGGAAATTTTTCTTAGTTGGGTAAAGTGGGGGGAGGGGGCCCCAAAAAAAATTTTACACCTGGGCCCCGCAATGTAAAGCTACGCCACTGCCGGCCCGGCTTTGCCCGGAGCGTAATAATATATAGCCTTAGTTACTCTGGATAACTTACACTCTAACATAAATCGAGAAGGGAACAATTAAAAAAAAAATATTTTCTAGTCTACAAAAAAAAGTCTTGGTGAACACTTGAGCGGCATGAGATTTATTTGTATTAAGCACTGTTTACACTGTTATTGATGCGTATTCATATGACTAATAAGACAATGTTTTTGTATAAAACTTCGTCCGCACACCGTACAGACAAATGGCCGTTCACCGCTGTGAATTTTTACGTGAACGCGTAGCGTACTCGATCGGTTGAATGCTTTGTTGCAAATATCACATTTGAAATTTTTCTCTCCTGAAATAATTAAATATAGTCAGCTATATAAATTAAAAATAGTAGCAATTAATATTTCACTTTTCTTAAAAATGATTGTTATGTAGGTATTTTATACCAAATTTATACCGAATGTCACAAAAGTAACGCCAAGGATTTTGAACGAATTATTCGTCTTATTGAAACGAATTGCGCCCAACGATAACGTAAATGAGGACACAATCGAAGTTAACATGAAAAAGTATTTGTTTAAATTTACGATAAATGTACATCTTTCAGAAAAAGATGTAATATTTATGTATTTTTATGTAATATTTTTATTATATAAGATGTAATATTTACACAAAGTTTTTTTAAACTTTAATAATTAATAACTTGGTAATTAGAAAGTTTCCCTTTTTTGACAATTCTCCAAGAAATTTTGTTTTCAGTCCGGGTGATGTCACGCGGCACGATATTTTTAAAAGTTATTTTCAGTTTGTATGTGTGGTAATTTAACATCGTAACTTCCGATAAATCTCTTTCTATAAACTCGTAAATTGTTATGGAAACACTAAAAACAAACCAGTTGATGACGGAAAATCTTGACATATTTAAATTTTTGACAGTTAATTTTAATTTAATATAAATAGAAAAGTCTGTATTACAACAAAATAGTTACTAAGTAACTTAGGTTCTAATTACTCACAAAGCTAAAAAACAGCAAACTTGTACCGCGTGACGTTATATTCAAAAATCAATTTCGTTTGCGACCCCACGTACAAGAAATTGAATATCTCCGTTGAAATTAAAGATATCAAAATAATTCTTTCAGAATTTTTAAAGTTATCTTTATTATAATGATGTGACAGTATCATAATTAGTATTTTCGTCCAATGGAAACTTCCTAATCGAACTTCTGAGACAAAAAATTAAAAACGGTACAGCTTTTCGAATTGAAATTTCACAAGAAATATACTCTCAAATTCCTTGACGTTACTTTTGGATATAGCAAATTAACAGACATTGTGTGTGTTCGTTGATCGCTTGGTTTTAATTATTTCAATCAAAATGATGGGAGCGCACGCGCAGTCTATTTTCTGTCGCAGAATAAACTGCGCATGCGACTGTGCGCATGCGCTCTCATTATTTTGATGTAAATAATCAAAAAGAAGGGACCAACGAACACATACCCATTGTTGTGTACTTATTTACCTGTATGGACAACAAAATGTTTCCTCAACATGCTACTGTCATAAAATCGTTTGTCGCACATTGAACAAGGAAAATTGCGTACACCGGTGTGGCACCTCAGATGAGATCTCAACGTATTTTGTCGTCTGAACGCTTTGCCACAAGTCTGACACACAAACCGTTTCTCGTCCGAATGAACAGGCAAATGACTTCGTAGAGATCCCCACTGTGTAAACGCTTTGCCGCACACTTTACATGTATACGGCTTTTCACCGTTATGAATTCGCATATGAGTTTTTAAATTACACGAAAGAGCAAAAGCTCGTCCGCAGACAGTACATAAATGAGGTCTTTCGCCTGTATGGACCTATTTTAAAATAAAATTCAAATTAATTTAGCTTTCGTAGTTTTATGAAACAAATTATTTTATTTTTAAGGACGATAATAGAAACATTATTAACTTCCCATTGGAAGTTATTGTAATGGGTCCGAAAATCGAAATCAAAATGTAAAACAAATTTTTATGTTTCAAGGTCACTACACTATTTTTGGAAAAATGTCTGTGTGCGTACAGTACGTATGTGGTCATTTCTTTCTAAGACGAAATCTCGAGAATGAAAAATGATATCGACTACTTTAGGGTGCCAATCGACGCGTATTAACGTAAATATAATCTGTGTCATGTCGAAATCGTGTCGCTGACGCGTCGCTGATGCTCCTCTTTGGTGGGACAAGGGCCTTAGACTTTTAAACAGTGAAAGAATTTTTCAAATCGGTTTAGTAGTTCCTCCGCAACAAACAAACAAATAAAATTTTCCTCTAGAATATTAGTATAGATTACAAAGCATACTTACAGCCTTGTGGAGGCACAAACTTCTCCTTCTCAAAAACTGTTTTCCGCATTCTTGGCAGATATGTGGAGTGTCATTTTCGTGTTCGACAGCGTGAGCTTCTAATTCATCGCTGCCATCGAAACTCTTGTAACAGTGTTTGCAATGAAAGCCCGTTAGCTTCCCGTGGGTTCTCAAGTGTCTTTTCAAATCATATCGCGCAATAAATTTCTTTGGACACACTTCACATTTAAATTTTCGTACTCCTAAATGTCGTTTAACATGTAAATCGTAATTAGACTTTTTCCAAAACGTCCGCAAGCACACTTTACATTCGATGGGATATTTTGTAAATTTGCTACTCGGTAAACTCAAATCAGTTTTTTCTTCTTTAACATCGAAATCGTTTTCGTCCTGATTTTCTAAGCTGACATAATCTTCATCTCCCATATCTTCATTCAATAAATCGGAATGTACATTTTTTCTATGTCGGGTTAAGTCGGAGATGACTACAAATGACTTGGAGCAAATTTGACACGGAAAACTCTTTATTCCTAAATGTCGACTTATGTGTATTTCCATATCAGATCTTTTGTAAAGAACTCTAGGACATCGATCACACTTTACACCCTTTTTAAATTGTATTCTTGGAATTTTTTTGACATATTCCAAATCCGGATGTAAATCTTCATTTTCGATAGCCTCAGATTTTATTAAATCACTTAATTTTAAAACTTCACGCCCGCCAAATTCAGTAACTAGATTATCAGAATTTTCAGTTACGTTATTCATTTCTGTATCATTTAATTCGGAACAGTTTCGTTTTCTGTGCGTGGTTTTCCTATGTTGCGTCAATTCAAAAAATCCAGAAAAAGTCTCGCTACAAAGATCACATTTAAATGTTTTTATTGTCAAATGTCTTATGAAATGCATTTCTAAATCGGATCTCACATAAAATAACTTTTTACAAAATGTACAGTTAACGCCATTTTTGAAATCTAAACGCGTCAAATTTTTCAAAAACTCGAGCGGTGATTTCACGTTTGTTTGAACATCGATATCGTTTTGATTTTCTATAAATACTTCGCTATCGGTTTGAGGTTCGATGTCTTTGTCATCGAGGTCCGTACCGTGAACTCCTCTTTTATGACGAATCAGATCCCATTTTGTTATAAATCCTTTCTCACAAACACCACATTTAAAATTCTTATCGCCAATATGCCTTTTCATATGCGAATCGAGATTATATCTCGACGTAAAATATTTATCACAAATAAAACAATAAGGTTTTTCGCCTACTATATGAGAGCGTTTCTTTCTTCTAAATTTGATTTTCATTCCATGCGTTTGTTTATTGTGTTTCTCCAAATCGTAAAGACACGAAAACGATTCGATACAATGTTCACATTTTATTTTTTGGTCGGAATGTTGTGTACGAATGTGACAGGCTAAAGTGTATTTTGTTCTGTAAAATTTGTTGCAAATATTACATTGTAAATCGTCCCTAAATTTAATTTGTGTTTTTCCGCCTGCCCTAAGGGATAATGGCTCGTCATCAGAACTATTAAATTCATTATCTAATTTAACCTCAACATTTTCACCGATGTAAACATAGTCACTTACAGACGCGTTGTCTGCCTCCTCTTTAATCAGAAGATCTGAATTGTCTAAATCGGCATCCAAATTCTCAGACTTTATAGCAATTATTGCATTCGACTGTGAGGTTTCATATTTCTTTATTAATTCTAACAAGGCTAGTTCTGATTGATGGCATAATTGTTTAAATCGATAACAGTTTTTTACTATCGTTGCACAATCTGTACACATTACTTTTGGAAGTTTATCGTTCGACGAAATCTAAAACCAAAATCCAGTTTTATTTATTATAATCCTATTAAATGAAAACATTTTTGGGGTTCAGGGTCGAAAGTGGGAACACGCCAATTTTTTCTTAAATAATAAATTGAAAAACCAATTGACACTTTTACCAGCTCTCGGGCTAGAACCCGGGAGCTGGAGACTTTTAATAGAGGAACCATGTAAACAAAAGCATTGCTACACTCTCGGCTATTCTCAAGCCCAAAAAAATTAATAGAAAACATCAGTTAGACAAATTCTAAAAAAAATGCGTACATTTTCCGTTAGTCCGTATAAGAGGAACATGATATACAAAATCCCCCTAAAGGCTTCGTAGCTCCATTTTAGATCATTATTTTAAATAATATAGAAAAACTTTATATTTACATAGATCTGGAGTCTTAAAAAGACATACGAAAATTTCTAATTTTTTTCTTATTAATATAGAAAACGCCAATTAAAATTCTAAACTAGAATTTATGCATTTTCCATAAAAGTAAATCCCGTTAATGACTGTTACCCATTTACAACATGAAATTTCATTCAGTGTTAGTCTCGACATGTCAGAGATGTTTTACATAAAATTATTTACCTTTAAAGAAGCGCATTCTAATAATATTTCTGATAGTTTATGTTTGTCGGAATCCAGGTAATTCGCATCAAACACTGAAACAACGGTTTTACAACTTTCTTTTAAACAAGTTCGACAAGTTGTAGACAAATCAGGTAACTTAGACATATTAAATTTGACCACAAAATTATGTGCGCCTTACATTATTAGATACAATTTGAATTTCCTGCATGAAAAACTGAAAAAGGTTTACGATGTCGTGTAGAGCCGTAAGAAAAGTAAATTATTGTTAATTAACAATGAAAGATAAACAATCAATATGATTAATTTCCCTAGACCGTAACTAAATACATAAGAATGTCAGACGACATTATCGCCATGATATTATATAGAAGGCTATATAGGAAAAATATAAATGCACCGCCGGGATTCGAACACAATTATTGTTACTGGAGAACTGCGTCAGAATCGCAACAACGAATATTAAAAGATTTTGCAATATAGTACTCGAGTATTTGAACTCGACAAACACTATCGAGTAACGGCTATCACATTTGTTACTGTACTGTCATATTTGGTTTTGGTATAAGTATATATTTTTGTATTTACTTGCTTGTTAGTTACGAGTAAGTATGGTGAACGGTATGTGATTTAATTGCTGCTCACAGACAACGCACTATTAGGTGTACCTTGCCGTAGAGTATGAAACGAGTACTCGAATTACGGAACTCGGAAGCAGAGTAACAAATATATATAGTAATGAATAGTTACAAGTACTTAAAAATAATGATATTTTACAGTAATTCTAACTGTTTACGACTTTACATCATAGACATAAGTCCTAAAATATAAAATTTTTTAAAAGAAAAAAAAAAAATTTTATTACCTAATATTATTTTAACGTAACTCTGCAATACCGCGTAACGTCGCTCTGCATAACTGCTTGAAATAGCAAAATTGGAATTTTGTTAGTCGTGATTTAGATTCGTACGATAGAATACCGCACATGGAGTTCTCGAATATTTGTTTGCGCAGTATAAAATTTTGTTTGCGCTTGCGCGGTCGGCGGCGGTGTTGCAGTATAACGTTACATGGTGTTACAACATAACATTACGCGGTATAACAAGTTAACAACATAACTTTACGCATTGTACAACATAACGTTACGCGGTATTGCAGAGTGACGTTCAGCGGTTTTGTAGTATCACCGACAATATTATTGTTGTACTTCTTTAGCATGACAAAGAAGCAATAAAAAAATATTGAGTATCTTGTATTATTTTTTTATTTACGACTGTTTATTACATTTAAGTTTAGTTTTCACTGATGAGTTTTCATGTGTGAAACAAGACAGTGTTTTTGTATAAAAGCACATCCGCATACAGAACAAACGTGGGGCCGCTCTCCTGTATGAATTTTATTATGTGTCACCAATGTACTTTTTCTATTGAACGACTTTCCACAAGTTTCACATTTGAAATTTTTTTCACCTAAAATCAAAACAATCAAACAAATGAATATCTACCGAACTTTTTATAAAAAAAAATAACAGTGCCTATCATACTTTCATTATTCTTTCGACTAGCCACAAAACTAATAACAAATCTAATATAAATAATAGTTTTTATACGGCTGAAATGCAATTGAAAAATTTTTTTTTTCGTTGGAGAGCAGTCAATTATATAATGGTTTCGAAACATATTGGAAAAAATCATTTTACCAACCAGTGGTCACAGTCAGGATTCTAACCTGAACCTTTCCACTGGTTGGTAAAATGATTTTTTCCAATATGTTTCGAATCAATTATATAATTGGCTGCTCTCCAACAAAAAAAAACAAATCTAATAATTAAGAATTTTTTTGAGCGGAGATTTATGCAGAAATCAA
Organism: Mongoloraphidia duomilia; assembly: GCA_039654895.1. NCBI lineage: Eukaryota > Metazoa > Arthropoda > Insecta > Raphidioptera > Raphidiidae > Mongoloraphidia > Mongoloraphidia duomilia. The sequence continues at coordinate 6,690,405 of CM077523.1, forward strand.
GTAAATAGGTACCTATGCCTACACTTAAAAAATTTTGGAAAATAAAAAAGTAATTTAAAAAAAAGACAAATTCACTCATCTTTTTATGAGTTTTCAATGTCTTTAAAACTATTATTCCGCTCAGTGTCGTCTTTTATAGAATTTATCTACTCTTTGGTTTACCCACGCTGCAGTTTTCATCGACATTATTGCGCTATGTTAAAAAAGGAGGCGAGCAGTGAGCGAAAATTTTAGTGAAAACGGAATTTTACAGATCTATATCTTCAATCCGATTTGGATCCGAGCGAAGCCGAACCAGACAGCTATTTATTACAGATACCTACAGTCAATGTTCCCTCTAAGCTGCGCGGGTGAGCGGCCGCGCACTAATTTATCAAAAGTTGCGCAGCCGTTTTTGTATTCTGCGCATAATGGGCTTGTTCATCATTTTTTTTTATTTCATTTTATAGAAAAATTGCATCTAAAAATGGCAAAAATCCAAATTTCACAAAAAAAGTAAAATTTAGAGGGTCAAAAATTTTTTTGAAACGGCCTTTGATATTTAAACGTCAAACAAAATCTTTGTTGTGTGAGTTTTGCATACAGTACAGCGTGCGTGGTTGCAGTATTTATTGAAAAAAAAAAGAGTGTGGGTCTCGGGACCCCCAACAGATGTGAAACATCAAAGAAAACGTTATTGAACTCGGTGGTATTCTCTATGTAGTAGTATATATTTTTTCAAAAGCAGCAACTAACTGTTATGCTGACGTAATCCTATATACTGCACTGTAACACACGTGGTTGCGGCGTTTGAGCACGTCTGAGCCAGATACGCAACTAAATACACAGCGAAGTATCTATATTATATACCTACACGTGTATACATATACTTTTGCTTTACAGTACGTTCGTATGTATACTCTCTCTCTCTCTTCCCGTGCCCGAGCGCGCGGAAGCCGAGAGAGAGAGAGTGCCGCAGTGGTGGGGAGAACAGCAGCGAAGGAGCGGACCAGAAATTTCGTTGCATATTTCCCCTCACGCGGCTGTTCACTGCCCGACATAAGATGTTTCACATCAAAAAATTTTGACTTCAAATACAGGCACAGGACCCCCCCCCACTTGCACACTTTTACATGCGTTTTAAACATTTTTGCTCCCATATACTTTTGTACCGCGCAGTCAGCGAAAAAATTAGAGGGAACATTGGTGATAATGGAATTTTACAGATCTATTTCTTCAATTCGATTTGGATCCGGGCGAAGCCGAACTAGACAGCTAGTTATTACAGATACCTACAGTCATTTTTAACAAATCCTATTACCTGTATGTACAACAAGATGTTTTGTGAGTGAATTAGATGCATAAAACTTCCTATCGCAGTAACCACACGCGTATTTCTTCTCACCCGTATGAATCTTATTGTGTATTCGCAGCGTTCCTTTTCTAGCGAAAGTCTTTCCGCATGTCTGGCAAACGAACGCGCGCTCTCGGGTATGATTGACAATATGAGTTTGCAGTGTACTCCACTGGGTGAAGCCCTTGCTACAGAAACTGCATACGTATGGCTTTTCACCCGTATGAATTCGTTGATGCGTCACTAAGTTACCGGGCAATGTAAACGCTTTTCCGCATACGTTGCACAAATGCTTTTTCTCACCGGCATGTATTTTCAGATGTATCGCTAGACCATGTTTTTTTCCGAAACGTTTACCGCATTTATTACAGTTGTACGCCAGTTGTCCATCATGTTCTTTTTTCTTGTGAGCTTCCAATTCTGATTTGTCTTTAAACGTCGATAAACACAACTCGCATTTAATCGCATGTCTTTTTAAATGTTTCTCGTAACTCGACTGAGTAACGCATATCTTACGGCATTTTTCGCACTTATAAACCTCGCCGCCAAAATGTGACGTTATGTGAACTGCCAGTTCTGAATTTTTATTAAATGATTTGTGACACATCGTACAGTCAAATGTTTCATCCGATTTTTTTGGAGGCTTTCGTTTAAACGAAACATTTGATTTTTTCCTTTTAAATTTTCTACTTATTTTATTACTCGCTTCTGTTTTAACGACAATTTCCGAAAGTGGCCGACTTTCAGAATCTGTATCGTCTGTAACAAAACCGGTATCTTCTAAATAACTTACAGACTCCTGAGAAATTTCGTTTTTTATTTCCAAATCTTCATTCTTTATTTCTAGCTCGTCTTCTTTTTTTATTTGAATATTTTCAATTTCATTTTTAATTACTATTTCTGAACGCGAAGGAATTAAATTTCCATTTTTCTGGATATAATTTATAAGTTTCTGTTCAGATTTTTTACACTGCTTTTTAAAATTAAGGCAATTTTTCAGTTGCTTAGTACAGTTAGTACATAACATTTTGGGCAATTCATCGTTTAAAGAAACCTAAAATATAAAGTAATAAATTTACGTTTGGTTTTTTTTTAAATTACAATGAAGATTTCTTACATGTATGGAAACGCATTCCAAAAGCATTTCGCATATATTCGATTTAAGTGGATCGTTGTTATCACTGTTAAAAATTGGAATAAGTAAGTTATTATTATTTGTTAAGCATGTACGGCATATTTTTTCGAAATTCTTTGCAATATTCATGATTTAAAAAAAAAATAGAATCTATTATAAGCACTAAGCAGCTAACAATGGCAATTTTACATTGTCTCTGGTTATCTAATTTAGATAGCTAGGTGGTTTTAAAAATTGCATATTTATTTTTAAAAAGTGAGGAAATAATTTCGAACAAAATAAAATTTAAAATGTACCTACTTCTATAAAAAATCCCCCCAAATAATAAATTTCAAGTGGCCAAAACATTATATAGGTAAAAATGTTTTTTCGTTGGAGAGCAGCCAATTATATAATTGTTTCGAAACATATTGGAAAATATCATTTTACCAACCAGTGGTCACAGTCAGGATTCTAACCTGAGCCTTTCCACTTTCGCGGCGGAATGAGCTTACAATACTCAACTGTGACAAGATTGCTAAATTAACATTCTCCTTATATGCTTCAGAATCAATAGATTTTCACTACATGCGAGTGTCAATTCATATATGCACTCGCATGTAGTGAAAATCTATTGATTCTGAAGCATATAAGGAGAATGTTAATTTAGCAATCTTGTCACGGTTGAGTATTGTAAGCTCATTCCGCCGCGAAAGTGGAAAGGTTCAGGTTAGAATCCTGACTGTGACCACTGGTTGGTAAAATGATTTTTTCCAATATGTTTCGAAACAATTATATAATTGGCTGCTCTCCAACGAAAAAACATTTTTTAATTGCATTTCAGCCGTATAAAACTATTACAGTCGACTCTTGTTAATTCAAACCTGCGATAATTCGAACCTCTCTATAATTCAAAGTTATCACGAGTTCCCTACAAAATCTCTTTATATTTCGAACTAAATCAATACACTTTTATGCACTTGGTAATTCGTACGAAAAAATCATTGCTATTTAACAAAACGACGCGTTAATTCGAACTCATCGGCGTCCAACACTCGACAATTCAAAGTTGCAAAGAGAAAGAGGCGGAAAGATTGTAAGTACATACATACATTTTGCGACAAGTTCAAACTTGTATCAACGTTTGTTTGTTGAGCCTTTGTTTCGAACCATTTGATATTTCAAACACTCGATAATTCGTAATATTTTAAGAGTCCCTCGAGTTTCGAATTAACGAGAGTCGACTGTATTTATCATATAGGTAGGTACACAAACATTTAAGAATAATTAAGAGCACTGTGGTTTGATTTAATAATAAAGAGTTTAGTCACGTCTAACCACAATAATTTTATTAATGAATGTACATTTCAAGAGCTAAGCTCCCATCATCAGCAAATACTAAACTTTAGTATTTGCTGATGATGGGAGCTTAGCTCTTGAAATGTACATTCATTAATAAAATTATTGTGGTTAGACGTGACTAAACTCTTTATTACACAAACATTTGTAGAAAAAAATGACCAGGTAATTAGGAAAAAAATGTTTTATTAAATCAGCATTTTTTAAATTATTAGAACACAATATTGAACATCGAATGTGATTCACAACTCATCCCGCAAATCGTTCATATTTGGGTGCTGCGCCAGAATCGATTAAACCCAGTTTGTCCATTTTTTACGTTCATTTTTAACTGTTATTTTCTACTATACTACAATTTTGTAATAATATTTTAACATAATTATCTTTGTGATCCTTGGTTTTTAAGAGGATTAAATTTGTGTAAAAATGTGGAAGACTAATTTTTAATGTATGTTCATTTTGGCATTTTAAAAATCAAATATAATATAAAGTTAGAATTCGTCTTATAAGTATTTTTTTTACTATAAACCGTGGTGTCAATATAACATGGTGCGCTACCTAAAGTACCAGTTTTCGACCGCTTTGCGCAGTGACGTCATGTAGGGAACAGATTTGAAGTTGAGAACGCTATTTGGGGAGGTTCCACCGCAGTAATTTTGAATAATTTTGGTCCAGAGTATTCCGACCTGATACACTTTCGATAATTTTGCGAAAGAACGAGATCTCAAAGTTACCAGTTACTCGATTTCTAGAAGACTTTTAAGGGGTAAGCTGCAGGCCTATTAGAAAACATGAATATTGAAAATGGATATACAATACTTCTGTACCAATTTCTCATAAGCCTTAAAAAACAATAAGTTAACAAATTTTGTCGAAATTCCCATTATTTTTTCACAAAAAACGCCAAAAATAAGAACTAATCACTAGGTACTGTTCCCCACGCGACGTCACACGGCAAGAGCGAGACGAACGTATCTCACTTATTCGCTGCGGAAGAGCACACCATGCTATACTCACACCACGCTATAAACTAAAGATCGCCTAGCAAGTACACAACACGAACATAACCAATGAACATAACCTGTCAATGTGACAGGCGAATGCATTGACTCGATGAGCGAATGACCTTCAATATTATCTTTATTCTATAAAATATAAAAATCGACTACTTTATTGTTTGATAGAAACTATACTGTCTATGAACAGAATAAATAAAAGTTTTCATCCACCATAAACCAAGGATAATATTTTTTGTCACCTTAAACCGTTCGGATTGGTTTTAATATTCGGCCAGGCCAAGATCGGCGCAGCTCAGTCTAAATCGCGCTTAATCACTATTCACTTGTGTGTATTCATATGACTATTGAGGACATGGAGTTGTATAAATCCCCTGCCACAAACGGAGCATACGTGAGGCCGGTCACCCGTATGAATCTTTCTGTGAACGTCTAAGTTACTTTTTCGATTGAATGCTTTTCCACAGAATTCGCATTTGTAATTTTTTTCGCCTGTTGAAAAAATAAATTCAAACAAATTAAATTAAGAGAGATAGTAGATTATTATAGACGCTCGATAACTGAGGTCATTATCGTCTATAATAATAAATTAATCAATAAGCATGTGTGATACAGCAGATGCAAACAATTCTCAAAATAAAATTTGTCTAAGAGCCCAATTTATTTTTAGCCATACCTACTATAAAATAGCTACTTACATAATATTATGTGTGTGTATGCATGGAATGGGCTAGTTAACAGGCAGGTGTGTTGAAAGCATAGAGATATCATAGATCGAGTAGGGGAGCCATAGCCACAACTGTGACAATGTTACCTTGGAAAAGTTCTCTTTTCCTTGTCTCAAATTGCAAAATAACGGGAACCTCATTTATAAATGCTCAGATTTTAAAATATTTTAAAGAATTTTTTTGAATCTGGAGGAAAATAGAATATTTAGGAAGCACTGCAACTCTCATTTGGTAACACTGTACAGTCGCGGACTTAAAAAAGTTTACACCTGTATCATCTAGTTACCCGTTTTTTTAATTTTTGCATATTGTAATTTGGCTTTTGATAGTAATGTATCAATTACTAAGGTTACATCCTAAAAATTCAATAAAAAATTATTATCAAAACACTTCAGTTGTTTATTATACAATCCAAATTACTCAATATTATTCAATTAAAACATAAAAAGATTTGATAATATTTGATACTAGCAAATTCCTTCCTCCAATCTTGCAATAATTCTTCTTTTTTGTTCATCGTTTTTAATAATTTCGAGGCATTTAAACGACAATTATTTCTTTTAATTTTTGACATTTACATTTATCTATTAAAAACTAAATTTGTTGCTAAGCTACTGACTTTTTGTGAACTTACAATGAAAAACTCAAGTGTAAACTTTATTAAGTCCGCGACTTTACATAGGCAAAATTTGTTTAAACTTAATTTAGGCAATTTTATATTCATGTACCTACCAGTATGAACAACAGAATGTTTTTTCAACATCTGAGCATCATAAAATCTTTTATCACACATCGTACATGGATAATTCCTTATGCCTGTATGATATCTCATGTGAAGTCTGAGTACATTTTTTCGACTGAAAGCTTTTCCACACGTTGGACATGCAAAATGTTTTTCATCCGAATGTACAGGCTGATGACTGCGTAGCGACGACCATTGAGCAAACGCTTTTCCGCAGACGTTACAAACATACGGTTTTTCGCCATTATGGATTCTCATGTGGGTTTTCAGATTCGACGAACAAGCAAATGCTCTGCCACAAACTGTACACAAATGCGGTTTCTCCGGGATGTGCACCTTACAATAATAGAATATTACAAATAATAAAACAATCGTCAATGAGGGCAACCATATTTTTATTCGTCAGATAGCGCTAGTGGCAAATAAGGTATATGTCAAACGCTTACATTTTTATTCGTCAGATGGCGCTAGTGGCAAGTAAGGCCCAACCCCTAAAAACTACCCTTAAAATGGTCCGATCGGGCCCATTTTAAATAGGCTTCGTGCGGTGATGGGTTCCAATGTGTGTACCAAATTTCGTTTAAATCGATTAAGTCTGTCGAGAGTTATAGTGTACACACACACACGCACACACAAGTGTATGTGCCATATATGGCAAATACACTAATAATTAAATAATACAAAACTGCGATTTAGTTTGTTGGTTAAATTCTCGAACTGTTCGAATTGGATTCTAGCAGTTCCCGGTCGAGAGTCAGTACTGATTATCCTCTCCGCAAGTAAATGTTTATTTTAAATGTTATGTTTTGACAACAGTACAGAGTCATAGCAGAAACTGATTTTAGTAATAAATCAGTTTGTTGGATTATTCCAGCTACAATTAACAATTCTGATTTGGCTCTAATAGTTCAGTCTAAATGTCCGAAGTGTTCTAGAAACGTCCTAGAAGTTTGGACTTGGCCTGTAGCTATCAAACACACCTTATATCTATTTCTGTCTGTTGGCAAACGAACAGTGCGCTTGCGCTAGTAATGATATCGCAGTATGCATTTGTACACAGACAGAAATAGAACAGTCAACAGATACCTTCATCCTAAATTGTCGGTTAAATATTCAACGCAGTATATCAAATGAGAATGAACCCATATGAACTTTAATAGTTATAATATGATTTAGCCTCAGAACAGAGATAGCTATAGAAACAGCATATCACGTCGCTTGTGAAGCCACAACTATACACTAAAGTACGACCTGTCAGGTACATTATGATCATTCGTTGCTTGTATTCCATAGTGTTAATCCCTATATTATTAAACGAGCAAATCTTGTATATATGTACCTATGTATCTATATAAATATTTTCTCGGAAACGGCTTTTGATCAAATTTACCGAAAAGGGGTTTCGGGGGGCAAAAATCGATCTAGCTAGGTCTCATCCCTGGAAAAATTCGTTTTCTTATCGATTTTATCATTTTAAAAAACAGTTTTTTAACGTTATAAAACAGTGTCGTATGGTGAGTAGGCTTTGGAAAAAACAAACTATTTTCATTATTTATGTCAAATTACTCTGACAGCCAATCTTTAACTTATTAAAATAATCAGTAATTATTTGAAAAGTAAAAAAATAGCAACAATAAAATCTAAACATAATTATACTTACATAATTATGTTTAGATTTTATTGTTGTTATTTTTTTAACTAATATTTAAATAAATAGGTATATTACTTTTATATTACCTATATAAAATATGTAGGTACATACGTTATGTAGTATGACGTATACTGACATATAATAATATTATCTACTTATAGGTATGTAATTTTTTTTCTTAAAAACGACTAACGATTTTGATGAAATGGGAATTTTAAGTACTATTTTTTTTTGAACTCATCTGAGCAAAGCTCGGTCATCCAGATATTTACTCTTTATTTGATAAATTTGTGTTTTATTGAAAAAATGGTGTCGTGTTGTGTGCCTGGGTGTTACAATAAAGGTTCCAAAGCGCTTACGAAAAATCAAGGTGTTTAAAATGGAGTTGAAATCATGTAGCCTCAATGTGACATTGTTCCCCGCACGTCTCAACAGGCGCTTCAATTGTACATACCTACAGGCTGTGATATGCTCCTTCTATAGCTATCTTTGTTCTGAGGATTTCACCATAAGACTTACTTGCAAGTGAGCTTTGAGTTTTATACTATTTTGAAACTGTTTTCCGCATTCATTGCACGTAACAATTTCTTCTTTATGCCTCTCTAAATGGATTTTTAAAACAGACTTATGATTAAATACTTTTCCGCACACTTCACATTGATGCGTGGTATTTGTTTTTTGTTTATGTTCCGGGTGTTCAAACTAAAAAAAATGTCAGATTCAGTGATCACCTAAAACCTCTGCTAGACAATCGTTAGAATCAAATAAAATGTTGATTATCCATTAATTTTATAACTAGCCTGTATCCCTTTCTAGTAGGAAGGATATTTCAACTTTAAATACAGTCGAATTTCGATAATTCGAATTCTTGATAACGCGATTTTATCGAAGTTCGATTGTAATTTACGGTTTCAATTTTTGATCAAAAATGTTATTAATAAACTGACATTTAACATTAGTATATTATAATATATACAGGGTGTATCACAGAAAACCGAACATAGGGAAAAGTACACAGTACAAATTAGTTAAGATCAGAGTTTGCTTTGCCCTTTATTCATGTAAAAAAACCATGATAATTAATTTAGTTAAGTTAGCCATGTGTATTCTATCTTTGTCACGCTACTCATTTTGCTTATGTTTTCCTTGTTGCACTTATTACTTTTCTATGTATTCAATCCTGTGATACACCCTGTATAAAATATCTTATAAGAAAGACATACCTCTAAATGCTGCGCTAAATCAAGTGGTTCAGTAAACTGCTTACCACAGTCTTCACATGCATTTGTTTCTCCTTCATGTGTTTGTGAATGAATGTCCAACTCCGATTGGTCTGGAAAACTTCTTTTACAAATGAAACAATGAAAACTTGTTTCTGTGCAGTGTCTTTTAATATGTCGATTCAATTCGGATGAAGTCTTGAACAGTTTATTGCACTCGTGACATTGTTTGTTTCTTTGCTTAAGTTGGTTTTTATCACGGATAACCTATAAAAAAAGCGTATGACATTAAATGATGCGCATGCGCAGTTATCAGTCTACTATTTAAAAATTCGACTAATGACCAGCCCTATACTTCCCACCTAGTAAATATTTGCAAAAAATAAACACTCTTTTTTTATTCATTGAAAAAAAGCATGGCCCTCTTTTTTGTTTAGTGATCTACTGATGGCTAGCTTAATATAGCAAAAATCATGGTTACCTTGATTTACGTACAATTTTTATTTTTTTTAGTAAAATATTTTTTTTCTCGAAAACTGTACATTTTAGAGAAAAAAAATATTTACATTTTTTTATATTATAACATCTAGAATTCATTTATATTTTTTTTTACCTATCTTAATACGTGACATTGAGAACGTTTTTTTAATATCTCAAAATCTAAGTTAAAGGCTGATAAACACAATAGAACAATCGGCATGGCCGTATGTTGTTCCGTTTTTACGATATCGAAGGCGAAAAATTGACCACATACACACACACACAATCAGACATCAGTCAGAAAATGATCTTAAACGATTGCTAGGGTCTCAAAACGTGAAAATCTGTTAAAATCTCGAAATATTTTTTTCAGACTAAATTCATTACTTCCCTACCATAGTAGAGGTGGGAAGTAAAAATAAAATATGTAAAAACTTTCTATTAGCTATCGTAAAATCTGTTTGGTACATACTTCACCATTATATTTTATTTTTAAAACTTTAATATTTTCTTTTGATTCTCTTCTTAGCTGCTTCCCGCTTTTGGCGCGCGAACGAACTAATTTCATAGATAAGTCGTTCGAATCGTTTAATTTCAACATTAATATGTTCTGTTTTGAGTCAGGATCAGTCGCTGTGTTTAAGTTTTCTTCAGAGTATTCGATCTCATTATTAGTTTTTTTCAACATCCGAACATCGTCATCATTATCATTTAAACCGCAATCTGAATTATTGTCGTCTGGCAAACTGCAATTAGCACTGTTATTTGCATTATCGGTATCGACATCATCAGTTTCGTTTTTAATTTCAACTTTTGGTTCTAAAAACTCTCCGATATCGATTTGTTGATCATCATATGACTGACTAGTAAACTGTAATAATTTTTGTTCCGATTTATGGCACAGATCTTTAAAATTAAAAAAGTTTATTGCTTGTATTTTACATTTATTACATATATGTTTTGGCAATTTACTGTGATACGATATCTGAAAGAAAATTTAAGTAAAATAATATATGAATTCTAAAGTTTGGCGTTGTCATATTGTATCTATAAAGGCGCTCTAATGCATTTGTCAGCAAACAGAAATATATATAGTTTTCACCATAATATGGAACTACTTCAATGACGTGGTGATTACACTTTTGAAACTGATGCGTTATAAGAAGTTATAAGAACTTTATAACAAATGAAGTCACAACAATACCCAAATGTATTATTGTGATTTCATTTGTTTCATTTGCTGCCATCACATTTTGATTTTCTAGAAGTCTGAATAAACAATTGAATTCAATATACAAATTACGCTTTAGTTAGATGTAGTTTTATTTTTATTCTGATTTAATCAAACTACATTGTTTTATTTATTTATATAAAGATTAGGTGATTTGTCATATTTTAAACTTTGGAGTATCTTTTGGTAATACTAACGGTAATTAATGAGCAGTGTAGAAGTACTTCTTGAAGTTCAATTGGACCTGAAGTACAGTCTACTTGGTTTAACGTCGATGTTAATTCATTTGCTTCACATAAACATGTTCGACAAATTTTCAAAATTGCACTTTCCATTTTGGGTTATTAAATAATACGTTCCCAAAAATATGAACCTCTAAACAATTATAATTAAACCGATATTTTTAATTAAAAATATATGTCGTTCATTGCATAAAACAGAACATAATAAGTAATGAGTAAAAATGAAATTTTATTAAAATAGTCCAAACCAAAAAGTTGAAATACTTAAAAAGAAACCTATTAATTTATATAAAGTGTAAATTAAATATTAATACAAGTTCCTTGGAAGTTATAAAAACAATTGTTTCACAACAGATGAAATAATATTTGGAACATGCACTTTAAAGTCTCAATTGACTGACATTTAAATTGTTACATAAACGGAAGCGCATTTACTGGTTGTGTCAAATAATTACTGAATGTTCCAAAAAAAATTGGCAACACGTAACGAAGTTCACGCGTCGAACAACTCTACAATGAATGTATTTATTTTATTTATTGTAAATTATAGACGCCTTGACAACTTAGGTCATTAGCGTCTTGATTACATTAAATAACATAACTCACTTAAAACTAAATGACATCACAAAACATCCATGAGCGGAGGCGGGATTCGAACCCACGATAGTCGGATCCAGTGGTCGCGACGCTAACCACTGGACCTACAATGCATGTACTTATATTTAGCAGGTACCTAAGTGATTCTTTCATTTTATGTATAATTTGATATGAATCTGTTCTTCAGGATAACTTCCTCTCAAATTATTCGGAAAAGTATTATTTGCCCAACTAAAGAACGCCGGTCAAGAGAAATTGTAGAATGAGCGTCAATAATTTATAATCTCTCTTGTCCGGCGTTTTTTCATTGGTCAAACTATACTAATATGCGGGTCCTATTTAAGCAAATCAATACGACAGGCCCTCGCCCTGTTTACAATATCTCGAAATTAGTTACTTTACTTGACTTTTACACGACTCATTTCAAAGGATAAAAGATATCAATTACAACAGCAAGACATACGGATTTTTTTAACATAAATTTATTTTTACGTTTTTTTTTAAACATAATGTACAAAACGTATTTATAAATTACTAAATCTTATTCCAGTTATATACAGATTTACAAAACAAAAAAATAATGTCGCTACGATCTAATTTCAATACCATTTATCATAATATTATGTTAAACGTCTTGATGGCTTTATCAAAAAAATTCTATAAACTGATATTCAACTATTTCTTTACAACGTGAGTGTTCATGTGACTGTTCAGAACATGAAGCTGAATAAATCCTTTGCCGCAAACGGTACACACATGCGGTCTGACGCCTGTATGGATTTTTCTGTGTACGGACAGATTTGTGTTTCGGCTGAACGCTTTGCCACAAAATTCACATTTATGATTCTTCTCTCCTGAAACGACATAAACATAAAAAATATTTATTTAAAACGTAATATGTGGCTGTTTACAAAACGAGTAGCGCTATTGGGAGGAGAGGAGATCGTTAAAACCGTTGAACCTACCCAATGCCATGACGTGTGAGAAAATTTGAAAATAATTAAGAAAGCAGTTTTTTTTTTGGACGATGATTTTCTAATCGGTATTTTATTTGTTGCAGGAAACCAACATTTGAAAAACAAAAACGCGAACCGCCGCGAAACAGTGTAAGTTAAATTTTGTTTTTTCTATGTTTATGACCTTGACATTTATTTTCAGTCTCATACCTGTATGTGTTAGAAGATGGTTATTCAAATGTTTTGATTCATAAAATTTCTTATCACAGTATGTGCAGGCATAGTTCCGTTCCCCGGTGTGCTTTCTCATATGTCTTTTAAGCACCGTTCTATGTTTGTAAGCGTTGCCGCATGTTTGACAAACAAATGAACGTTCCGAATTGTGTTGAGCGTTGTGAAACCTTAACGAACTCCATTGAGAAAACGCTTTACCTAATCAAACAATAATATCATTAATGATCACATCAAGAGGACTAGAGAAAGGAGACAGAACTTGAGAGGGACGAAATATGTTGCACGCAACAAAGTCTTCTTGCATGGATAGCTTCGAATGTTTCTGAGAAAAATTGAAATTGTGTTTTAAAGACCACCAACAGCTAAGGTTATTTGGGCTTAGCACCAATTCATATTTTCAATTCATTATTTTTTTTTTAATAATAATTTAGTTTTAAGGATGTTGTTATTTAATGTAATTAAGACGCTAATGATCTAAGTTGTCGACGAGTCTATAATTTACAATAAATAAAAAAATAAATATAGTGTGAAACAACACTTACCACAAGTTTTACAAATGTAGGGTTTTTCTCCGGAATGAGTTCGTAAATGCGTACTTAAGTTCCCAGCCAACGCAAATGATTTACCGCAAATTGTACACAAATGATTTCGCTCGCCGGTATGAGTCTTAAACAAATAAACCATAAATAAGTTTTTATAGATTTCAAAACATTTAATTTATTACTACTTAAAATGAAGTATGTTTTGAATTTCAAGTTTAAATAAAAAATACACAGATTTACGCAATCGACCAGTAGATCGTGATCGAAGTTATTGCCGCCTCTGGTAGGAGTTTTCACTTTTACCTACCCTGACATCGGCACGACATCAGCACAGCACCAACACGACGGCAGGTCAGGGCCGGATTAAGCATGTCGGGGCCCCTAGGCAATGCAATTCTCGGGGCCCCTTTTCAGCCGCTAGACAAAAGACAGCATGCGTCGAAATACAGTATGAACTATGATTGATACTGTATTTTGACGCATGCTGTCAGTTGATGAATACTTCGTACTTACAGAACAGAACCATCTAGTATCGAGTAGTACAACTAATAATAAGGATGCGTTACGTAGCGTATTGTATGATTCATACAATACGCTACGTAATGCATCCATATTATTAGTTCTACTACTCGATACTAGATGGTTCTGTTCTGTAAGTATGAAGTATTTCATCAACTGACAGTATGCGTCGAAAAAAAGCAATAATACCTATTGTCATTGAGGATACAAATTTTCCAATTAAATGTTCACTCTATGAAACATTTTCAATTTCTTTTGTGCGCGCGCGGGGCCCCTAGGCAGTTGCCTACTCTGCCTAATGGTTAATCCGGCCCTGCGGCAGGTTATTATACTCACATTTTCCGGCAGTGTCGTTTGAGCGGGCGAAAAATATAATAAAATCATTTAAAAATTAGGACGACACAAGTAAAGTGACTGCTCCTCGCCGATACGTCAGCGCCTGTAACTACTCGATACCGATATGTCGCTGAGTGTGAAATAAGTCCCAATTTTACATGAAATTCGCGTCCACCGGAATCATTATCGGGTTCGCGTCGGCACGTGTGAAAATGCCCATACATAGCAACAATAAAATCTCGCGTGTTTTAAGTATTGAAATCGACACCTATATTGTGTGAGAAAGGCAAGGGTCAAGCTACCAACCGTCTCATTACTTTTTTGCCATACCCACTACAAAATAGCTACTTTCGATGCATGTATACCGGCCTGTATTGGGTCACTTAACAGGCAGGCGTGCAAAAGTGTTTCCAATACATAGCAAGTGTGGTAAGTAAACGGTTGCCATAGCAACTTCTGTTTATTCGCTCTATCCGCCTGCGATTATATACTCACGACCTTCACTGCCTACTGTAAAAGTAAAGATGGCGACACAAATGTACTGTCAAAATTTTTTAAAAATGAAATGGCTACAGCAAAAAATATCGTATACAGTGTGTCCACAGACTCATCCTCAACATGGGGATCTCCGTTGTTATGGGAGATAGAGATTTGGTTAAATGAGACAAAATGTGCAGAATCTCCAGTACTACTACCCTGCGTAGTCAAACTTTCCATATTTTGCTTGGTTCGCGACCGACAGTTGAAAAACGAGATTTACCCATTTTCGTTTTTTGTTTATAACTCGCTTATTAAGTAAGTTAGAAAAAAAATATTTTCACTTTCTTAAGGCCCTTTTTTATGAAGATTTCAAATCTCTTTTCATATTTTTAGTTACTTTTATAGTTTTGGAGATACGTGTATTAACTTTGTTTTTTTAAATACACGTCGAAGATGGCCATGACACCATTCGAAAGAGATTTTTTTTCTCTTTAATTTGATATGAGGGTTGATGGATTTATTTTCAAAAATAGCGGAGTTATACGTAAAACACTGATTTTTAATAGTAGGCTATGCTAAATTAATTGATAAAACAACAGAAGGCTTAGCAAACAGTTGAAATTCGCGTTGGCTTAGTAAACGGCTGTTTTGTTTTAGCTGTCAAAGTGTAGTTTGTTGCTAATTTGCCAGTTTATTAAGTGATTTATTAAATTTACTTTTGTTATCATGGATCCATATTGTAACAATGAAAAATAAGCGATTTTCAACAATTGATCGTAAAACAGTAGTTTTGGCTTCTTCACTTATTCGCGTTGACTTAGTAAACGGCTTTTTAAATGATCCGTAGTTTATTAAATTTACTCGTAAGTTTCTGTAAATAGACGAATGAGGTTGTCTTCGGTCTGGATACTGATCGAAGTACATTTCTGCAGCTCTGGTCGAATTTTTGTGACATAGAATGTAACAAGATAACATATCAAATTTTTCATTGTTACAAAATGGTTCTATGATAACAAAAGTAAATTTAATAAATCACTTAGTAAAACTGGCAAATTAGCAACAAACTACACTTTGACAGCTAGAACAAAAAAGCCGTTTACTAAGCCAACGCGAATTTCAACTGTTTGCTAAGCCTTCTGTTGTTTTATCAATTAATTTAGCATAGCCTACTATTAAAAATCAGTGTTTTACGTATAACTCTGTTATTTTTGAAAATAAATCCATCAACCCTCATATCAAATTAAAGAGAAAAAAAATCTCTTTCGAATGGTGTCATGGCCATCTTTGACGTGTATTTAAAAAAACAAAGTTAATACACGTATCTCTAAAACTATAAAAGTAAATAAAAATATGAAAAGAGATTTGAAATCTTCATAAAAAAGGGCCTTAAGAAAGTGAAAATAGTTTTTTTCTAACTTACTTAATAAGCGAGTTATAAACAAAAAACGAAAATGGGTAAATCTCGTTTTTCAACTGTCGGTCGCGAACCAAGCAAAATATGGAAAGTTTGACTACACAGGGTATTAGTACTGGAGATTCTGCACATTTTGTCTCATTTAACCAAATCTCTATCTCCCATAACAACGGAGATCCCCATGTTGAGGATGAGTCTGTGGACACACTGTATATCTCGTGCGTAATGGTATTATGACACGTGTGACTGTAAAAACTCGCTATCGCTCGTTTTTACATACTGTCACCACTCGTCAGTAATACACCCCATTACGCATCTACATATACAATCTACTATTAATCAAGACCTCGTATTATTCAAATGGTGTGTGTTTTAAAGACCACCAACAGCTAAGGTTATTTGGGCCTAGTACCAATTCATATTTTCAATTCATTATTTTTTTAATAATAAATTGAAAATCCAATTGACACTTTTACCAGCTCTCGGGCTAGAACCCGGGAACTGGAGACTTGTAATAGAGGAACCATAGCAACGCCATGTATTATTCAAATGGTCTCTATTTACCTTTAAATGTAAAACAAGCTGTCGTTTCTTTTCGAATTGCTTTCCGCATTCCTTACAAACAAACGGTAGATGATCTTTGTGTTCAGGAAAATGGTTATCTAATTCGTCACGTCGTTCAAATTCCATAAAACAAACCTTACAAACGATTTTGTGTGTCATCAAATGATTCTTCAATGCCCATTCAACTATATAAAACTTATCACATATATGGCATCTCCATTTACTTTCCACGTGATCGCTCATATGTTTGGCCAAATCGATCTTTTTTCTAAATTTCTTTTCACACATCGTACAACTCCACGAACCATCAATAGAATTCAAAATATCGTTTTCGTTTAACGACTTTATACCATGAGTTTTCATATGACTAAGAAGCTTAAATTTACGTTTGTATTGTTTCCCACATATTGTACAATTCGGAATTTTATTTTTTAAATTATTTTTTATTTCATCGTTTATATTTTCATTATATATATCTTCGTTTGAACAAGTATCAGCATTATTGTCTTCGGTTGAAAAATCTGGTTTGATATCTACATCGCAAAAATCTAATTCGTCTTGTCCCGAAATTTCATCATTCGGTTCGACCTTCAATTCTGTTTTTATATTATTAGTTTCACTGTCCACGTCTCGGCACAACGAAAGTAATTTTTGTTCTGACTCAAAACACTGTTTTCTAAATTCATAGCAGTTTCTTACTCGTTCTTTACAAGTTTCGCAAATCATTTTCGGGAGAACGTCGTCACTGTCAACCTAGAACAAATTAAACGAAATAGACGGTAATATTCAATTTATCATTCTATTTAACACACGATTATTGTTTTTACTTACATGTACAGTGGTACATTCCGTTAACATATCCGACACTGTCAAAAGGTTTGAATCCACATGTTCAAGACAAAAAATCGAAATTAAAGATTTCTTATCTTTACTCAAACATGTTCGGCAAATATCATCCTTTTTTACCGTATTCATTATTAAAAATTTTAAATGAATGCTATTACATGTCCAGTCCAGCTACATGCAAAAATTGAAAGTATGTCAAAGAATAAGAAAATACTCGTGGCATTATTCCGTATTATGTAATAATTACGTCATAAAAAACGCTTTTCAAAATAATGTATTAAATAATTCGTGAATTATGAAATTGCTTTACCTATATCACGTAACACGTTCATAGGTTGTAATTCAAACATGTAAATGTATTTTTAAAAAAATAACGTTGATAGACAGACTGATTCCTACTTTACAAATGACCATTTTGTCTATTTTTTAAAATTTTGAAAATGTGAGAATTGGTTTAAATAATAATAAATTTTGAAACCTAAAAAATATTTATTCATACATAAAGGCATTAACCACTGAGTAAATATTAACGTTTTCTAAGTGCATTTTACTCTTTTTACGAATTAGGATTCAGGTTCGAATCCCAGCAGTGACAAGTAATTTGTTCATATAAATAAAACGCAGACGTTTACAAGTAAAAAATAGTGATGTGGAGGTGAGTTAAAAACCTTTATGAATACGGCCCTATATACTTTAAATTATATACCACGCATTGTCCATTTACCCAATGTGCGGTGAGTGAAGTCCACAAAGAGAGCAAAAATATATCTGTGTCTCTTTTGACGAAGTAATTCCGTATTTATTCCGATGATGTCATTGGTCGATGTACGGACGTTCCATCTGAACAAAATGTTGAAATAAAGACATCTTTCATTTCGAACCAAATGTAAACAAAACGCTTGACAGCTGTTGTCATTATAACGTAACCTAGTTTAATTTTGTTAAAAACAGTTTTTTTACTCATATTCCTTGAAATTCATAGTGATATATCACTATCAACTGAAGTATTCCATGAACTGAAGTATAAACAACACTTGAAACGTAATATATAAAGACAAAGAAATATGTCATGGATGCCATTGACGTAAAACCTCAGCGCCCCAGTGGTCAATAGTATACCTGCTCTCTTTTAAAAATTCTGTCTTTGTCTATGGAAGGAGCCAATCAGGAACCTGCCACCTGAGCCCCCATAAAAAAAACAGAAATATATACCCGCACGTATGTTGGCTTCACGATTTTTGATCTATCAGCAGTGTAGGGTAATATGTATATGTAAAAACTGAATAATATAAGTCATAATTTTTATTTTATTTCTGAACATTTTTTTTACACTTTACTTTTAACAAAAATCATATCGAATGTTCATATTTACATTTCATTATCAATATGAATTACTTATGAGTGTTCATGTGGCTACTGAGAACATGCCGTTGTATGAAACCTTTACCACAAACCGAACAAACATGAGGTCGCTCTCCTGTATGTATTTTCTTATGCGTCGATAAAGTACTTTTTCGTCCAAATGCCTTTCCACAAAATTCACATGCATGTTTTCGCTCTCCTGTTTAACAAAAAAACATCAAATAACATTTTCTGTTGTTTTAATTACAATAGTTAGCCTGAGTCAGTCTGTTTTTATTATCGACCCCTATACTACTAATAAGATTGATTATCCTTATGGACTGAAAATATTCTGAATTGAAGGCTAATCCAGCACCTCGAAATGGTGTAGATTTATGATTGTAGAAGATACTAAATAACATGTTAATCTGCTTGCGCGATCATAATGGTTAGTGGAGATAACCTATGACAGCGCAAGCGCATTAACATCATATTTAGTACCTTTTGACAATTTACACCATTTCGAGGCGCTGGATGAGCTTTCATTTCACCACAATGGCGTTCCACAGAATCGTCAATCGTTTTTACTCAAGGTCAACAGATAAAGTTGTATTTTTAGTATTTATACATACCAGTGTGTTTTAATATGTGGTCATTTAATTCATTCAACTGCACAAATCGTTTCTCGCAATAACTACAAGCGTAAGGTCGATCTCCTGAAAATTTAATTCATAAATTATTTCTTTAATCCATCCATTATCAGTGTTTGCGACAACTTAAATACTGAGCATTCTCGTCACAACGTAGTTTTTGTTTTGGGTTTCAATGAGTCACACACAAGAAATAAAAAATAAGTTAGTTGAGTATTTAGACATAAGTCGTAAGAAGAGTTTGCTAAATATTTGGTTAAAACTGATATGATTGGTTAAAAAATATAAGCAGTATTCAACTAACTTTTAAAATTAAACAAATCAAATCATAAAAAAAATCGGTGCGTGGCCGCCACTCGAGTTAGAAGTGAAACTTCTGAGTTACAGAACGTCACTTTACCGAAGTTTTGCTATTTTGTGCTGAGAACGTAACGAAAATTGAAACACGTCCATATCTTACTTCACTGACAGTTTAATTCGTAAGGAGTGGGGATGTTCTATCTTCATAGTATAAAGTGCCACTTTAGACGAGGGGTGAAGCCATTCAGGGGAGGGTGCATGTCTGTTTTATGGATATGTCATGCTATGCATGTGCCCACGTTCTATTGGCCGCGTCTTTGTGCATGCACAATTGCGCCAGATGCAGTCGTCCGCGTCTTCGCTCATGCTCAATTGCTCGTACAGCGCTTGCGCAACTGAAGCGACCAATAGAATGCGGGCACACTTGCTTCCTCACCGGCCCCCCTCAACAGCAACCGGCCCACTCGCTTGTACTACGTCCCCAGATTTCTATATCTGTGGTTACCGCACGTTCGTTGACTTTTGGAAATACGTTCATATGGCATATGCATTTGTAGGTTCTTGATCGTTGGACGTAAATCCGCTGTATTTGTATCGTCGGTGCCCGTCCATATGACGTTAAGCTCGAATGTTCCGTTTTCTTTAATGTTACTGCCATGCAATGGATTGCGAGCACGCGTCAACAAACGTTCGTTTGCGTTTGCTAAACCGTTCACGTCGAGTCAACGAAACTCTTTCATTGGGCCTGTTTGTACGCACCTTTACAGTTTACTGATGCACTATGTGGCGAATATAGGCGTTTCACTTTTCGTTACGCTCTCATTACATAACATGTGAATTTACACTACTGTGACATAAGAAGTTTCACTTCAAAGGAAATGGAAATACTTATCAAATGTGACTTCAACAAAAGATCAAGTTGTTCTATTTATGAAGGATAACCGAAGTCATCCTGTAATTTTAATAAATTCATCTACCATATCTACTAACAGTTCTTTTACCTGTATGTCTTCTCATATGAATAACAAGTGATTGTCGACGAGGGTATGCATTCCCGCAAGTTTGACAAACGTGTGGCCGTTCACCTTTGCTATGATTTATAATATTGTGACTTTCTAATGTTATACGATGAAGAAACGCTTTTCCTAGAATAGAAAAATTTTATGCCATCATTAAAACACAAATTTGAACGTTGAGGTACTTTTTTCTGAAAATTTTTTGTTAATTATTGTTTACTAGGTTGAAAGTATAGAACTGGTCATCAGTCGAATTTTTTTAAAGAACATTTAAGTACATATTTTTCATCTATTTCACAGTACAGAAATTAGTTCGACCTTGCCGAACCCTATAAGTATAACAGATTCTATTTAAATTGAAGTCAACACAAATTAAATATAAATAATATAATATAGTATTGGGTAATAAGGACCAGTTAAATGTATAAATTCTTTAT